>JAILYB010000029.1:2561772-5123544 GCA_021437785.1 Rhodomyrtus psidioides
CGCATCTCAAGGACTAAAGATGTAGAAAGGAAATGACAGGAGGCAAATCAGCAATGATCACCAATGTCAAACCCGTCACGAATTCTGGGCCAAAAACAAGCCTTTTTCGGTCCCCAATCCTTCCAATGTTACAACCCTGAAACAGTCTTCTCTGACTAAGACACTTGGGTTGACATATTGCTTAGCTCGAAGAAGTACGAGCAAGACTATTTCTTTCTCATTTTGCAGGGTTCTTGACTGGTAAACCCGGAGCAGATGGTGAAGACTTTCATTCAATGGCCTCGACTCAAAAGTGAGTCCCCCCTTTGAAAACCAATATCCAAGCCCAACATTACGGTCCCGTTGAAGACCTCCCGATCGATCGAAAAGCATGCGCTGCGAATGATCCTAAAACCTAGGCACAGGTTAGTAGGAAGTTGAGCGCATTCCTTACAAAAGACCATTATCACAGAGCGGTGAGGAGCCCTCTTGGATGAGAAATTCTCCAATAGATGTTTTGAATAAACACTTTTTGGAAATTTCAAATTGTTTGAGCCAGATTTTCCATGCAAGGAATTTGTGATCACATTTGCATGTTGCAAGAATGCTTCGGATAACCTCCAGCATCAAAATGCACGTTTTATGACTAAAACTTAAGTCATAAAATTTTGTCAATTGGACAATTATTGTCTTCCCAAAGATTATTAACATTTTCTTGGTGAAGAAAAATCTTTCAGGTTTGAACTTTCTGCAGGATACCTGGAGAACCCAGCTCCAAGAATGTCGCCTCAACAGACCCAAGTCCTAGCATGACGTGGAGAACCCTCGTCCCAGGACCCTTTTTCAAAATTCAAACAGTCTCATCGGACGTGGAGAACCCTTGTCATGAGACCCATTTTCAAAATCAAAACTCATGGTAGAAACCGCCTGAAGGGTCAATCAATGGTAGAAACCGCCTGAAGGGTCAACTCATGGTAGAAACCGCCTGAAGGGTCAACTCAAGGTAGATACCGCCTGAAGGGTCAACTCATGGTAGAAACCGCCTGAAGGGTCAACCAATGGTAGAAACCACCTGAAGGGTCAACTCAAGGTAGAAACCGCCTGAAGGGTCAGCTTATGGTAGAAACCGCCTGAAGGGTCAAATTAATGGTAGATACCGCTATAAGAGTCAACTCATTGGTAAGTACCGCCGTAAGAATCAACACAAAGGTCCGATCCACCATACGGATCAAAATCCTTGGCAAATCCTAAAGTGTGGGATGCGCCTTCCTTAGATTCCTACCAGTTAGGAATTCCATAATGGTATGGCCTACCATACAGGTCAGAACTTAATCTCCCTAGGATTTTCTGAAACGAGTCCTAGATATCTTCTTGAAAGTCGTCGCAACCGGCAGCATCCGACAGGTGAGCTTCAGGTAAGCCTCTCTCACTCCGGCTCATGTTCAAACTGTTAGAGCAAATCGGGGATTGATTTGAGCTTTTATCAATAGCCTTAAGGATCCGATGTCATAACATTTCTTCTCTCATTTTCCCAATTGAGTCGGTTAGGAATCAGGTGCCACCTTATCTTTGAGAGAAACCTCTAACGAGATTCCTCTCAAAGAGGGGCAGCTGTTGACACCTGATTTTTTACCATTTATTATTGTGATTTTTATTCTTTAAAATTAATTAAAAATAGCAAAAAAATCATTAAATTGTAAAATCAACTTTGGAAGCCTTGGCCTAGTCTCAAGAGCCAATTTTGAACAAAAAATATTTTTCGTAATTTTTAATAATTTTTTGAATTTATTTAATTATTAAAAATACCAAAAAAAATCAGAAAAATACCATTCGTGGTCGGAAAAATACAAAAAAAATATTCAATAATTTTGTTTTAATTTCCTCTTCAAGCTTGTCGCTTTAAATCTCGAAAATTCGGCTCGGGTCACTCGGTTCCTTCACAAACCTAAACCCAAACCGAGCCTAAAAAAATAAAAAATAAAAAATAAAAATAAAAAAAGAACCAAAAGAAGAAGTGCTAGAAGATGGCAAACAAGCCATCGTGGGGAGATTAAAAAAAAGTAGAAGGAAGAAATATTGGGCAGACAATGATAAATAAAAAAAATAAGATAAAAAATGGGGGAACAAAAGCAGATGCACTACACTAGTACTGGCTGGGATTCTGGGCGCACAGAAAAAAAGAAATGGAGGGGATCAATGGTTGTGGGGAAAGTCGTCCAAAGGCCGAGATAAAACTACTCCCCCTCGCCAAAAAAAGGAGAAAGATTCGACTTTGGCTGCCTGGAAAGCTGAGCTGTTCTCCTCGTTGTGCCTCTACTAGCCGATTTGTGCCATGCTTTCCATCCATGGGTCGAGCCAATGCATTTGACGATGGTCGTTGCTTTTTCCGAACCTCAACGATCCGGAGGCCACAATATCGAATATACGGCCATTGAAGGAGTTCACGTTCTGACCCCGAACCCCCACAGGAGGAAGCCATAAGAGAGGCACGAGAGGTTCTTCACGTTCTGCACATCGGATGTCATCCAAAGGGAGATCGTTTGGAAGCAACCTCGGGCGAATCGGACTAAAAAAAAGAGAGTGCCAGTTCCGGCGAAAATTCCAGATTTCGCGCTTGCTGGAAATCTGATAAAAAAAGGGGTAAAAGCCGATGGTGTATGGGAATAATCTGAGGCCTTTCGATTGCTAACATACGGCAGTCCTTGGAGAGAGGGACGTGTGCATCCCCATGAGACACTTCTCTCCATGCACGCCCAGACCAAGCAAAAAGAAAAAGAAAAATAGGAGATCTGGAGGGGGGACCTAGAGGATCGGGGACGACGAAGGAGACCGGCGCTTCATGGCCGGCCACCACTAACCGTCACCGAGCTCTTCTCCGACACCACCACGTCTCTCGGGCTCTCTCCTTTCCGTCGTTCCTCTTACGTCGCCCGCTTCTTTCTTCCTGCACCAAGCCACACAGATCAGAGTTCACTGAAAACCGACCCTCAAGCAATATCGAGCGCCGAGCCCGAGCACCAGCATAGAGAGGATGAGGAAGCACAGGCCGGCGAAGACGAGGACACCAGAGCTCAGGTCGCTCCCATCGTCAAGCTCGAGGAGGTCGCTGTCATCACCGGCGAAGAAGACGAAAACGCCATCCTCGATCTAAAAGCGAAGCTGTATCGGTTCGATAAGGATGTGAGCCAAAGGAAGGAGAGGAACTGAGAGCTTCGGAAGCTCGATCCCGACGAACGGCGCAAAACCAGGCTCCGAACAGATCCTGCCCGCGTTCGGCAGCCATGAGTGGATTCGTGGCGGCTCGTTTTCGGCATGGAGGCGTGGAGGATTAGCGGGTCTGACCAAGGTGCCACGGCCAACTCAGTGACGGCGGGACGTCTGGAGATGGCGGATCAGTTCACCGACGACCAGATCTCCGAGGTCAAGGAAGCCTTCAGCCTGTTCGACAAGGACATCGATTGTTGCATCACTACTAAGGAACTTGGAACCGTGATGAGGTCGCTGGGTCAGAACCCAACCGAGGCTGAGCTCCAGGACATGATCAACGAAGTCGATGCTGATGGCCACGGGACCATCGACTTCCCGGAGTTCCTAAACCTCATGGCCAGGAAGATGAAAGACACTGACTCCGAGGAGGAGCTGAAAGAGGCTTTCAGAGTCTTCGACAAGGACCAGAACGGGTTCATCTCGGCCGCAGAGCTGCGCCACGTGATGACTAACCTAGGGGAGAAGCTCACCGATGAAGAAGTGGATGAGATGATCAGGGAGGCTGATGTGGATGGCGACGGACAAATAATCTACGAGGAATTCGTGAAGGTGATGGTGGCGGCGGCATGATGAACGAGTCCGGACAGCGAGCCGAGCGAGGGCTGTTGGCGTCGAAGGAGCAGAGTCGTCGTCGGGTTTCGCAGGGCAAGAAGGTGACGCGAGGATGAAGACGATGAACAGTGATAATAAGGTTAGTGGGCTGTTCAAGTGGGTTGTTGTAAAAAAAAAGGATCCGGCTAGTGGGCTTGGCTGTTTTTATGTTAAAGAGTTCAAAGGCTGAATGTGAGGGAATTGGGCCAGTAGTCTAAATTAGAGGCCCGGTTCGTACGAGGAATAAGTATGGGGGTGGGGCCTCTCGTTGTGTCCGTCGGGCCTGGACTGGTTCTTCTTATTCGGGCCTGATCAGGCCCGACGGCTTGATCCAGATCCGAATCCGGAGCCCAACCCGAGCCGGTATTAATAAAAATAATAATAATAAAATAATTAAAAAATCAAGAAAATCAAAAAAAAAAAATTCAAAAAAATCGGAAAATTCAGAAAAATTCTAAAAAATTCCAGAAAGTAGGAAATGGCCACATTCAACTGGCCATGTGGTATTTTGGGTAATTCGGTATCCAAATCTTCCAAAAATTGACGATTTTTCCCTTCGGGCTAAATCGCCTCCAAATCTTCCCATTTTACCTCGGTCTGAAATCACGCCTCCCCAAAGCCCTTATGGCTACGTTAGGAAGCCGTTGATTTGAATTGATGTGCATTGATGTGATTTATTTATGCACTTGATTGCGCTTTCATTTAAATTGATTGTGATTGATAGGAATAGTCTTCCAACCTGCATGAAACCCTGAATTAAGCCTACCTCACCTAAAATTACGTCTGCATGAAGTCTTAGCTAGGAAAATCACTCGCGTTAGGTACCGAAAGGGCGTTGGTAAACACCAGCGTAACCAAGTCCCCGAACCTAAAATCTCTGGTTCCGCAGAACTGATCGATCTCTCCCAATCGGTCTGTAAGGTTTCCGGTCTACCCTCCAAGAAAGACCGGTGGCGACTCCAAATGCATGCACAATTTGCACATGCCACCACGACCACACTGAAGGTCGAAAGCGATCGACTCTTATCGTCGAATCCTTCTGAAAAATACTCCCGCCGCGATTTGGTATGGGCCTGGGAGGGCCCGCGCCGATCCAAGACCCGCGATCGGTAATCCATTAGCCGCGTCCGCTTTCGGACGGGTCGCGACAGATGTTGGGTCACTAAAGGGTGGAATTTTGGTTGAATTAAAAGAGTTTAAAGGACTGATTTGGTGAGAAAAACGTGAGAGACCCGAGAGGTGCCCAAATCCCGTTTTCAGCGCGCACCAATTTTAAAATGGCCCGTTCTAATTCGTCCGATGTCCAAATTGAGCACCGTTTTTGGCCACACGACCATAAGATCTGGAATTTTAGTACCATGAAATTCGTTTTCCCAAAAAAGTCAGTAGAAAAATTGTAGTTTTTATGTGACTGAACCTGGTTGTGGGAGGGGCTCAAATTGGGTAGTTTTGATGAATTGATGTTTCAGATGAATTGCTTTGATTGAATGACTCTTTAGCATGCCTCGAAATGTTGAATTAAAGCTGTGAATGCTTGGTGATGTTATGCCGTGTGTGAATTTGGGCATGTGATGATTAATGGGGTTCAATTGAGGGTTTTAATGCTCGGTTTTACACTCGAAGACGCATGAGGCCTAATGTAGTGATATGCATATGCTTGATGGCCGAATGATATGCTTGAAATGGTGAATTGGTTGGGATTGAACCGTGAGCCTTGAATGGCGATGATATGACATGATTCCATGAATTGCCTATGATTGTGATAAATGGCTTAATGAGAAAGAATCACTGTTTGTTTTTATGGCCAATGCATTGAGCCGGGGAGGGAGTTACTCCCATTGACCTGACGAGGTCGTGCAGCTAGAGAGTCCTACCTTGACCGAATCATCTCGAAGGCTGTAAGAATCGAGAGTCAGGTAGTGACCGAATCATCTCTAGGTCCGGACGCGAGAGTCCTATAGTCGACCGAATCATCTCGATGGCGCGGAGTGTCGAGAGTCGCTATAGTGACCGAATCATCTCGCAGCGAGAGTCATGATGACCGAATCATCTCGATAAGACGTCGAGAGTCATATGATTGACCGAATCATCTCGCGGCCCAAGTGGGGCGGCCCTTGATGGGCGTAAAGAAGATAAAAGACTGAAACATAATTCTTGATATGTTTTCGAGTCTATATGCTTGAATTGGCTGGAATGCCTGGGATGCCTAGAGTGCATGGAATGTTCATTATGCCTGTATGGTTTGAGAAACACAGATTGGAAATGAAAGTATGAAAGAAATGAACCTGGTGCCTGATATGCCTGAGTTGTTTTATTATGCCAATTGCTTGAGTGTCATATGTGAAAATTATTTTGCCCAAAACTTGCATATCTTCAAACGTGCCTGGCGGTACCAATAGCCTAGCTTAGGGTTAGGGTTTACTTACTGAGATTATTATCTCACCCCGTCGTGGGACCAACATTTCAGACCCAAAGCCTTGAAGAATGCCTCGGAGGTGATGAAGGAGGAAAGAGGAGGAAGATGAAGACAAGTTTGTCACGTTTATGAATTTCTTTTTGGAAGTTTCTTTTGTAGTCCCATAGTGCCTTCCTTCCTCTGAACCCTTCTGTCTTTTGATGTACTAGACCTTTTTAATTGTAAGACAATGTGTTTTGTTTGTTTGTTTTTTTTTTAAATCCTAGGTCACCTTATGTTTGTTATTATGTCTGGGATTTTATTTTCGTTTCCGCATGTGCTTCTCATATCACGCTCTGAAAGTTTAGTCGTCGGATCCTGGGTTATATTATTTGTATTGACGGCTGTGTGGGATGTTAGCGTGCCCGCCGAGGTCGGGGCGTGACAATGGAGCTCAAGACTGGTTTCGTTTATGAAGACTGTTCAGGCACGGCGAAATTTTTAGATACATAGGACTGCTTTTGTTTCTGAAGACTGTTCAAAAACTGCGAATATATTGATTCGAGATTCTGAAAACCCATGCCTGACATATGTTCGTTGTTGCTGAGGTATTTATGAAAGTTTGTAATCTTTGATTGATAGAATTTTTATATAGCATGATTAATAGAATATCCTAGATTGGAAATTACCTTCCATGGGAGAAGAAAACTTCCATATTTGAAGAACTCCACCTATAGATGTCGCGACCTAAACAAAAATTAGGCTAATGGATTATCAGGTTAATTTTAATGACTAACCTAATACGGACTCTCCCAAGCCCTACTAAATCGCAACTTTAGTTAATCAGAATGATTTAGAATTTGGAGTCGCCACTAATCATTTTTGGTAGGTTGATTAGAAACCTAAGTAAAATAGCGGGAGGACTATTTTACTTCTACGAACCAGAGATTATGGATTCGGGGATTTGGTTACACTAATCAATTAAAATTAATGCCTTTTTGGTACCTTAATTCCATGACATGTCCTAAATTGACATCTCGGATTGAATCGATTTTAAAGCTCGGAAAGTGAAGTTCATTTTTTTTTTGGATTTTTGTTTTATTAAATGAAATGCATAAATGATGTGAATGCAATGACTAAATAATAGAAGATGCAATGCAAGACATGCATAATTAAAGTCGTCTCATCCTATATGCAAAATTAACTAATTAATTAAGACATACAAAATTACACGACGTCAAGGCATAATGCAAAGACCATTAGTCTAATCATGCGAAGATCTTAGGTAAAAATACAATCCGTCATGCCATTGATTAATTATCATGCAAACTATCATGAATTAATTAAAATAAACATGCAAGAACTTCGTGCACACGAAAACTCATGTAACATATGATTTTTTTACCTAAGCAATTTAATCATGCAATCAAACTAACCTAGCACGAACATCCTAAACATGGTACTAAGGACATGCAAAATGACATGACAAAGTATAATGCAAAATAGACATGATGATGTGGTAAATAGGCGTGACATGGAAAACGTGATGACGTGACAACGATGCATGACATGGAAAACATGATGTCATGGCATGCATGACATGTAAAGTATGATAATGCAAGCTAAATTATATGATATGTAATGCAAATGATATCTTTTTTTATTTTTCGAATGGATTTTTTGAAAAAAGAAAACTATCCTATTCTCGGCAACTAATTTTCTGGATATGGTAAAAACCAAGCAGTCAATCAATGAATCAATCAATTAATTCATCAATCAGTCAGTCAATTGTCGCGACCCGTCCGAAAGCGGACGCGGCTAATGGATTACCGATCGCAGGTCTTGGATCGGCGCGGGCCCTCCCAGGCCCATACCAAATCGCGGCGGGAGTATTATAGAAGGATTCGACGATAAGAGTCGATCGCTTTCGACCTTCAGTGTGGTCGTGGTGGCATGTGCAACTTGTGCATGCATTTGGAGTCGCCACCGGTCTTTATTGGAGGGTAGACCGGAAACCTTACTGACCAATTGGGAGAGGTCGATCAGTTCTGCGGAACCAGAGATTTTTGGGTTCGGGGACTTGATTACGTCGGTGTCATTACCAACGCCCTTTCGGTACCTAACGCGAGTGGTTTTCCTAGCTAGGAGTTCATGCGGGCGCAAGTTTGGGTGAGGTAGGTATGATTCAGGGTTTTCATGCAGATTGGACGACTATTCCTATCAATCACAATCAATTTAACTGAAAACGCAATCAAGTACATAAATAAACCACTTCAATGCGCATCAATTCAGATCAATGACTTCCTAATGTAACCATAAAGGCTTAGAGAAGATGTGATTTCGGACCAGGGAAAAATGGGAAGATTTGGAGACGATTGGCCCGAAGGGTAAAATCGTCCTTTTTGGAAGGTTTGGATACCAAATTACCCAAAATACTCCATGGCCACTTGATTGTGACCATTTCCCATTTTTGAGAATTTTTTGGAATTTCTTGATTTTCCTTTAATTTTTGGAAGACGATTCGCCCAAAGGGCGAAATCGTCATTTTAAGAAGGTTCGGGGTTCAAAACACCCGGAATGAGTCTTGGCCAGTTGTTTGTGATCATTTTCTATTTTTTTGGGATTTTCCTGAATTTTTTTAGAATTCTTTTTGAAGACGGTTTGCCGGAAGGGCAAAACCGTCATTTCGGAAAAGACCGAGGTCCGAAAGACCCAAAACAGGTCATGACCAGTTGAATGTGGCCATTTCCTATTTTCTAGAATTTTTTAGAATTTTTCTGAATTTTCCGAATTTTTTTGAATTTTTTATGATTTTCTGTTTTTTTTATTGATTTTTGAATTTTTTATTATTATTATTATTATTATTATTATTATTTAAAAAAAATAATTATAATAAAAATAGTCCGGACCGGGTCGGGTGACCCGGCCCACGATCCAGACCCGCAACCCAAACCCGGCCCGCCTCTTCTAGGACCAAAACGGCGCCGTTTACCTTATTAAGAACGGACGCCCCAGATCGAGACACGTGGCAACACCTCGACCGTCGAATTTTTTTTATTTATATATATATATATTTTTTAGGGCGCGGCCCCACCGCTGACGTGGCTGCCCACGTGGCATGCCACGTCAGCGTTGACCGGTCAACTGGGGCGTGGCTCACCGGGGAAGACGACCGGCGCCGGCGCTAAGTCGCCGGCGCCTCGTCGGAGGGCCATAACTTGGTCCCCCGACGTCCAAAAAACTTGAAATCAACGGCATTGGACTCCTTTCTTCGAGATCTACAACATATCCAAAGAATAACGCAGCAGAATCACATGAAAGACAACTCAACTTTTAGATTTTCCGGCGAAAATTTCCAACTCCGGCGGGCGCTATTTTGGTACGGTAAACCCTTCTACTTGCGATTTATGGATACGACCGACATCTATGAAGGTTCAGAAGCCTTACCTGAGGTCCATGAGCTTCAAATGATTAGCGTCCGGCAGTCCCTAGCTCCGAGCTCCGGCGAGGTCGGCGATGGGTTCGGTTTAGCCATTTACGGCTCAATTCATGCAACAAAATGGTATAGCCAGGCGTAAGGAACACTCTTAAACTTATTTGAAGTGAAAACTCGAGCGAAGGAATGGACAACGATACAAACCGAGCTCGGAGACCAAGAGAGCTCCGGCGGCAATTCGTCGAACATGTGGCGTGTATGTACAGAAAGTTGCTAAAATGACTTCGTCGACGCAAGACGGGGGATACCGAGCCGAACCAATTATTGAATCATCTTCGACACATCGCCAGGATAAACGGGTACTATCGAGTTTGGTCCGACTCGATCAGAATCAAGTCGGACGGACACGCTCTGCCCGCCGGAGCAAAACAGGGCAAAAACAGAGTATGAGGACTGACCTGGTTCGCCGGGGCTATGACGGTGGCTTGTCGATGTGGCGGCGGTTCGACTCCGTTCCCCTGCTCCTTCATCTATCCACTTCACTCTCTATCGCCACTCTCTCATCTCTCAATTTCCCCCATCCCTCTCTCGGCCGAATCGTTCTCTCCCGCCCCCATCTCCCCTTTTTTTTTCTTCTTTTTTCCTATGGCCGACCGCCTTTCGTTCGTGGAACATCCACAATCGACCGACGCTCTACCACGACGATTTCTTTTTGCCAAACAACGCCGCGGCGGGCCTCCCCCAACTTCCCCTGTTTCCTGCTCTGTCGGCGCGGTGGGTCTGCAAGTGCAGACCCGGTCGGACCGGGTCGGGACGGGTATGACCCGACCGGCCCGGTTCGACCAATTTTGCCCAATTAGGTCCCAAATCGACCCTTTTTCATGAAATTGAAGGCAAAATCGGACTCCTTGACATGTTTTCTATCAAATATGGGTATTTTTGTGAATCAATTGATTGAAATTTAGTGAAAACCCCAAATTGCCCTTAGGATCCGAAATTGATTTTTGCTTAATTGAAGGTCCAAACAAACCCATTTGTCAAAATTGACGCCACCAACGGATTCCTCATGATGAAAACTATTGGGTAGAGGTGTTTAATTTTGGTGGGTATGCCTGTATGAAATTTAATTTCAACATTTGAGAAACCGGGGACTAAGTTAAAAGATTTTTATGCAATTAAGCCCTTTTGGTTAAAATTGATCAAATTGGAGGGCAAATTGACCTAATTGCACTTCGAGACTTTAGAATCCAATGTCATAGCTTATAGAAAACAAGAATTGAAAATTAAAATACTCGAAAAGGATTTTTCATGCCCGATTCGGGTTTATGTTTGTGAAGGAACATAGTGACCCAAGCCAAATTTTCAAGATTTAAAGTGACAAACTTGAAGAGAAAATTAAAACAAAATTATTGAATATTTTTGTGTATTTTTCTGACCACGAATGGTATTTTTCTGATTTTTTGGGTATTTTTATAATTAAATAAATTCGAAAAATATTATAAAATACCAAAAAATATTTTTTGTTCAAAATTGGTCCCCGAGGCTAGGCCAAGGCTTCCAAAGTTGATTTTGTGATTTTATGACCTTTTTTGATATTTTTAATTGATTTTTAAAAAAATAAAAAAAAATAAAAATAAAAATAAAAAAATAAAAAATAAAAAATAAAAATCGCAATAACAGATGGTCAAAAAATCAGGTGTCAACAGCTGCCCCTCTTTGAGAGTGAGCTCGTAGAGGTTGCTTTCAAAGACAAGATGGCACCTGATGCTTAAACGACTCAACAGGGAAAATGAAAGAAGAAATGCTATGACATCGGATCCTTAAGGCTCTTGATAAAAGCTCAAATTAATCCCCGGTTTACTCTAATAATTTGAACATGGGCCGGAGTGAGAGAGGCTTACCTGAAGCTCACCTGTCGGATGCCGCTGGCTGCGATAACTTTCAAGAAGATACCTAGGACTCGTCATTGAGAATATCCTAGGGAAATTAAGCTCTCACCTGTATGGTAGGTCATACCATTAATGGGTTCCTAACTGACAGGAACCTGAGAAGGGCGCATCCCACACTTTGGGATTTTGCAAAGGATTTTGATCCGTATGGTGGATTAGACCATAAGCGGTTCGCCTACAGTAAGGCTTACCTAGGAAAAGAACTTCTTCAACATTTGGAATTAGTCAAAGTTTTGATCCATATGGGGGATCGGACCATTGGGTTGATCCTTATGGCGGTATCTACCTTCGAGTTGACCCTTCAGACGGTATCTACCTTGGTTTGACCCTTCAGGCGGTATCTACCTTGATTTGACCCTTCAGGTGGTGTCTGCCATTGAGTTGACCCTTCAGGCGGTTTCTACCATTGGTTGACCCTTCAGGCGGTTTCTACCATTGGTTGACCCTTCAGGCGGTATCTACCTTTGTTTTGCTTTGAAAAGGGGTCTCATGACGAGGGTTCTCCACGTCCGTTGAGGCAGTTTGTTGACTTCTTTTGAAAAAGGGTTCTATCCTCACACCTTTTTTTTGAAAGATCCCGAAATTTGCCGGGAATTCAGTTTTGAAGCAGAGAAAGATTTTATTTTGACAAAGCTTCATTTGATTCTGTTGAGACGACATTCTGGGAGCTGGGTTCTCCAGGTATCCTGCAGAAAGCTCAAACCTGAAAGATTTTTCTTCACCCAGAAAACGTTAGTAATCTTTGGGAAGACCACGGCTGTCCATTCGACAAAAACCGTATGACTTAAGTTTTAATCGTGAAATGTGCATTTTGATGCTGGAGGTTATCCAAAGCCTTCTTGCAACATGCAAATGTGATCACAAATCCCTTGCACGGAAAATCTGGACCAACAGTTTGAAAATTCCAAAAAGAGTTTGTTCAAAACACCAACTGGAATATTTCTCGACAATGAGGTCTTCTCACCTATTTTGAGATAGTGGTTTTTATAGGGGATGCACTCAATTCCCTACTAACCTGTGCCTAGGTTTTAGGCTCATTCGCAGCGCATACATTTTGATCGGTCGGGAGGTCTTCCACGGGACCGTAATGTTGGGCTTGGATATTGGTTTTCAAGGGGGACTCACTTTTGAGTCAAGGTCATTGAATGAAAGTTTTCACCATCTGCTTCGGGTTTACAAGTCAAGAACCCTGCAAAATGAGAAAGAAATAGTCTTGCTCGTACTTCTTCGATCTAAGCTATATGTTAACCCAAGTGTCTTAGTCAGAGAAGACTGTTTCAGGGTTATGATGTTGGTAGGATTGGGGACCGACAAAGGCTTGTTTTTGGCCCAGAAATCACGAAGGATTCGACATTGGTGATCATTGCAAATTTGTCACATGTCTTTTCCATTCTGCATCTTCCATTTTTGAGGTGTGCAACCGCTTTTGAGGTGTGCACAAATCCTTTAGAGAACGTCTCTTGTGGTATTAAGAGATTGACAATTCTGTCCGTGTTTTTGCACCACGGCTAACATCGTTTGGGGAGCAGTCTTCTTGATCTGACTCCTTTATGGGTTTTTATCTCTTCCCAACTAGGCTTTATTGGGGCTCAATCAAACAGTTTTTTACGAGCATCGGCCTTGCTTTTACCAGGCACTTTGCTTTTTCTTGATGCTGGGGATTTTTTGTTGAAATCCCGCCTTTTCTTTTCCTTTGGAACTACGATGTTCAGAAAATTGTGCTAGATATACAACTTGAATCATAGCACACTTAAACACCGATATGAGATTTTTCTATAAATCCCATCTCTTGATTTCTTCCGTTCTTGGAGTGATACAGTTTCTATCTTGAAACATCCCATGATCACCAACAGGGGTTTATGAAATGAATTCGCAGGCTCAACTTGGCTGTGCAAAGGATATGGTGTGTGAGATAGAGAATGATTGCTTCTCGTCATCCTATGGCACTTGGATTACCATATAAACAACACACAAAGATTAATGTTAGTCCGAGCAAGAAAATTTCTAACCATTTTCTCCTGATGCTGCTGGACTTACTTCCTTTTTGCCCCGGTGTGGGGTGGTTCTTGACAGGGTTAAGAATGAAAACCGCCGTTCAAGTGGGTTGTCAACGGTCACCTGTAGTGTTTATGATATGAAACGAACGCCTCCGTCGCCCCAATCCATGTAATCGCTGCGAATGGTCCCTACCTCCGTAGGTCCAGATTTTACTATTTGATTCGCTCCACTCATCTCTCAAGTGTATGTAGGATGTGTTCGCATTTGAGCTTGCCTCTCTTTTGAGGAAACATCCTTTTGAGAGTTTTGAACAACTTTTGATTGGAAAAATCTCTTTCGTTTTCCCAAAAATTTTACCCGTCAAGGGGATTTTATGATGCACATGCATATTTCATTTATGTTCAGACAACCTCCTGTTTCAAAACATGAATGCCAATGAATTTCGATTTCTATGTCTTTTCTAGACATTAGATTCTGAAAGCTTTTCTTTTTATTTAACACCTTCAATGGATTGGGGGAAAAGGATACTTACCTGTCCCCAGTGGCCGAAAATCCCTGAAAATGCGGAAGAAACATGTTATTGTATGTTCGCGAATTTTTCAAAAAATTAGAACGATACATCTTACCCTTGGTCGTGTGCCCCTGCGAGTGCACACAGGTTGTGACAATCTGTCCTCCTTGATGGTGAGTCCCTATCAAGGATAAATAACAAGTGTTAACTCATATTCCCAAATTGAAGACAAATTGGGACGATACAACTTTACTCTTGGTTCTCATCCCGTTCTGACGCCGCGTATTGATATGAACCACATCTATCAAATCCGCTTATCCATGCTTGGAATATTTGCAATATCAATGGTTCGGCTGCCCCCAGTTGGGCAACGTCTGTTTTGTTATTTGAACAGATGGCTCCTTGAGTGATTTATCCGCGTTTATCACCAAATAGGTGGCTTCGCGGCCAAACGTATTTCGTGTTGAAGGGGTAGATCCCATTATGCTCAGCGGGTGATAATTATGGTTCATGGAACTTGCTCCACGGATTAAGTGGTTAATCCACGGCCTTCGGCTTGAAGATGCTCAAAGGGTGATGTTGACACTCACGCGCAATTAGTTCTAGATATTAATGAAAGATGTTCCCGTGGGAACCTTACAGTGCGATCAACAACATATGCAATAGGAGTATTCAACCCCTTTTCTCGAAGCATTTTTCATCGAGTAGCCATGCCTTGCATCAGACGTTTGATCACCGGCCTCGCGTCATCACTGCGATGGTCCTCCGGCTCCAAATTGATCGAGCCAAAGATTGAACTCATCGCCAAGGAAATTGCTCGGGTCTTTGAGCCATTGATGTTCAAGTTGGGTATCAACGATTGTTGGGGGCAGATTTCTTTCATTGCCTTCGTTGTGAGGGATTGGAGTTTTTGAGCTGGAACCTTCATCATTGCCCTGTTGGGGTTGAGACATACATTCCTGAAGAGTATTGATCCAAGTGTCCAGCTCCTCATCAAGGAAATCACCTGTTCTTTCTAGCCCTTGGTGCCCAGATTGGGTGTCGTCGACTGCAGGCGAGGGATTCCTCTCTTTGCTCTCGCCGTGAGCAATTTGACCCCTCAAATTGGAACTTCCTCCAATGACCGGCAGGTTTATATGTGCACTCTCTACCAATGCCAGATCCGCTTCAGGGACAGCATTAATGACCGAATCGCGCTCAAACTGAGGAATCCCTATGTGCTGGAACTGTGGTATATACTCTTGAGGAGTATTGAGATAGCTCGGTGGAGCATTCTGATTTGGGTTAGAGGAGTCGCTGACACGACTGCTGGTCCCGTCATTGCTGAAATGCGGTTGGGTGCTCTCGGCCCTCCAATCGTCGTGGTTGTAACTCTGCCCGGCACTTGAGCTCCAACTGGCTTTATGATGGTTTAACGCTATCCTTCCATCCCTTAGCAATCTCCTATAGTACTTGAGGTGAGACTCGACGTTAATTCTAGAGAGCCCCGGCACATTCATAATCTCGAGTATGCGTAGTGGGCTAGCCGAATCAACTCCCAGCTCTCGAATTGCATCAACAAATTTGGTGTGAAGTTCATAGGTCCAGTAAAACCTTGTTCTCTTATCACCCAAAATATCGTCAATACTTCGGTAGCTATTCTCTACGGGATCTAGTCGTTTCAAAAGTTGTCCAGGGAGGGACTCACCGACTTTGGATTGGCTGGCTGCGACAGCGAGTTCGTCATTGAGAGAATTCCCCCTGTGATGATTCATATCCCATTTCTCAGAGGATGTTGGTGTTGATCCTATGGTGTTGACTTGCTCATGCAGATCTCCGGCGGTATCTGGTTGTGTCAGAAAATGTTGTGGAGAATACGGTAACAGCTTAGCGTTATTCGTCAACAGGGATGGTTCATCGAGGAACACCTCGCCGAGGACAACAGGATTACCACAATTAAGGCAGGTGGCCTTGGTCAGAGCTTCCTTATATCTCGCGCTTTCAGCTTGAAGCTTCTCATTTTCCTCCTTCAGGACCAGTAACTCATGGTCTGCGTATTGCTGTTTCACCCGGGTTCGTTTGTTGGCGAACCAAAACTTGACCTTCGAAAGCTCCAATCCTATCTTTCGGCTCAACTCCATTTTCTGTTGTCTGCTTGGAGTGGGGCATTCATTGAAGAAAGCCTCGAGCTCTCGGATTTGGCCTGGAGTGTGGCGTTGTAGTTGCTTCCTTTTCCGACTCTGGTCATCATTGTATACTCCTTCTTCGTAGCTGAAACCTAGAATTTCATCGCTGGAGGAGTCAGTCTCTATGGCCTTCGGGCAGGATTCAGCTCCAGGATCTTCAAAGTCTCCCAGCAGTTCGTGCTCAGAAATGTCCAGGTCGGGTGTTTCTAGCAGATGGGAATAACTTTTAAACATGATGGATCGGGGTATCTCGGGCTGATCTAGTTCACTCAGCTTTCTCAATTCGCTCTTACGTGTTTGCTCACTCTAGAAATTTTCTCAAGTGATTGTGCGTGTCCTGGAACCGTCCTTCAGGCTGCATATGAAGACCAGCAAGCAAGCGCTCCTCCCGAGATCCTGCAATTACTCATCGTCTGTATTCCCCTTTCTTTTTCCTCGTGATAGGATCACAAACTCACTTGCATTGATTCGATTTCATCGAGTAATGCGCTCGTCCCCTAGTCCAGTCTTCAAAGTGGTGGGTCTACAATCTTTCGGCGCCTTTTATGATTTGCTAGGCCCGAGAACGTGGGGAGCAGCGATGGACCCGCAATTAATGACTCCGTTTAATTCATTTAGCTCCATGGGAATTAACGCTATGATCTTCTCTCAACCCCTTTTCATCGTTCAAACGAAAGTGGCATTTTCCCTGTGCATGCTGTTACTCTTCATTTCAGCATCCCAGGCGCTTGGTGAGGAATGAGTTCGTGGCCACTCAAAATTTTAAAGACCGTCTCTGGTTTCAGACTTAATCTAACAAGGGATCATCACAACTGAGCATGACGATGTTCGTCGATAGCGTTGGTTTAACTATAGTCATTAAAGAAAAATGTTCCCGTAGGAACTTTACAACGATAAAATGAGTGATCTACTCGTGAACATGTTCTTCTTTCTATGGGTGTTCGTAGTGACCGACCCATCGTGCCCCGAGTCAGGTGCTAGATCATGGCTGTCCAAACATGCCAGCTTCCCACTGATTGAACAAGGCATCGAGCCCCTCATCGAAGAAATCGTCTGTCGTGGGTTGACCAGCGGCAGGCAGAGCACCAGCCGACTGCTGCTCGAATGGAGGAGTTTGCACTCGCTGTACTTGTGACACGCGCTCTTGAGAAATGTTGAAATGGCCCGGGAGGACATTCTGATCAGCTTTCAGTTTGCCGGTGGTCGGGTTGCTAGCTTGATTGATGCTTAGATTTGGCCGGGTATCTCTTGATGCCTGAGCATTACAATAGCGGTCGCCCCTAGCTTTTGAGCTCGAGACGGATTCCTCCCGGTTTAGCTCCGCTCGACGTTGTTTTAATAGCTTTCTGTAGGCAGCAAGGTGATTCCTGACCAGCTCCTTACTAAGCCCCGGTACATTCATGGCCTTAAATATGCGCGTCGGAGTTGCTGAGTCGATCCCCATTTGGTGAACCACGTCTAGGAATCTAGAATGCAATTCAGGGGGCCAAGCGAACCTCCTCTTATCGTGGCCCAAAATTGCATCGATGGCTTGACGACTGATTAACTCATCTCCAGCAGGACCCGACCCTATCGAAAATTGTTGTGCATGAGACTGATATGCTTTGAGCTGGTCGGCGGTAACATCCAGCTCCTTGAAACTGTAACTCCAATCAAAGCGATGCAAATCCCATCCCCCAGGAGGCATTTGTATCATCTTCGTAGGATCATCCTGCTCATGCGTGACTCCGGCAAAATCTGGTTGAGCAGGAGATGCCCCGAGGGAGTAGGGTGGTAAATGAACGTCTTCAATCATCGCGTGAGGCTTATCGGGGAATATCTTACCGAGGGCGACGAGGTTATCGCAATGAGGGCAAACGGTAATATTGAGAGCTTTTTCATACCTCATGTTTTCTGTTCGCAGCTTTTGGTTTTCTTCCTTTAAAATCTCGACCACCTGACGTTTGCGTTGAGCCTTCGATTTGGATCTTCTATTTTGAAACCAAAACTGGATCCTCGACTGATTAATCCCCAACTCCCGGCTCAATTCAATTCTCCACTTCTTTTTCATGTAATGGCTTTTACTGAAAAGGGTTTCCAGCATTTGGGTTTCCTCCTGAGAGTATTGGTGAGGACGTCTTCTTTTCCCGAGTTGAACATCGTGGATGTCGTTGTCGTCGTCGCCGTGATCTTGATTTCCGTTGCCAGAAGTGTTGGGCTCCATGGTTTTGGCGTTAGACTTGATCTTGGAATCTTCGAGATCCCTCTGTAGTTCAATTTCTGAGATTTTTGAGTCAGTCGCCTCTAGCAGCTGACAATAACCTCTTAAATATGTTGGATTGAGAAATGTTTGATTGGTTCTTGCCCACTCAGAGTTCTCCACTCTCTCATGTATGCTCACTCCCTATAAAGTTTTCTTCGAGTGACTTCGTATGTTCAGGAGACGCTCTTCAAGCATCATTAGGCAAACGTTCCCCCTCAAGACTTTGAATTTCTCGCTTAGCTTTTCAATCGTGATGGGACTGCCAAATCCTGTTAGGGCTCTCTTCGATAGTTGCGCTTACCTCCCACCTAACTCTAATAATGGTGATCCCGACAAATCTTTTACATCTTTTAATTGATGAGCCGGAAATCGCGGACCGAAACGAATCCAATGGTTCTCGTGAGGGGACCTCCTGCTTTACCCCCTAACTGGGCTCCACCAGCATTATTACTGAGACCCTTCATCATCCTCGAGTTGCTATAAAATGAGGAATTAATGTATGGAAGGTTAACGTTCTCGCATAATCAGCTTCTTCCTTCTAATCTCTCCGTCAAACTCGTCTTATTCTCAAGCCAACCCAACGCAAATGGCCTCCTCTCCCGTACGCACTTTTTCAACTGATGTCTTGGCCCAGTGGGAAAAGCTTTATAACCTACTGGGTCGCGGTTACGCACACATAACCGATCATTCTGCGACCGAGGATGAAATCCGTGTCCTACTCGAGGACCTTGATACCACTTCTCTCGAAGGTACTACACTGGGGAGGGAATATAGAATTTTCCCGACTCTCTTTGCACACTCCTTAGAGGCCTACCGTGCTGCTAATCGGGAGGTTCTCGTGGCTCGCGTCTTGCGAGCTCGTTATGAGGATCGATCTGATCATTTGGTGCTGACCAACTATCTGGCCGATAGTTACAAAAAGGCCGTCGAGTTTGCTAATGAGCGGGTCGCGACGTTGCTTCGCGAGAGGAGAAATCTGGTGGAGCAATTGGCCCTATCCCTGACCACCGGCGAGCATGACCGCCGCAATGTCCTGTTGAGGCTTCAGAGCGACTGGCAGGAAGAACGGCTCGACAAAATAACCGCGGACATAGCTCGCGGGAATGGACTGGTTCGAGACCTGGAAACAATCGCCGAAGAACATGAGGCCAAGGTCGCCGAAGTTAAGGGAGAATGCAAAAGTCTTCTCCTCAGGCTTGCCGACCATGACATGCGGAGTTGGGAGTATGAGCAGAGCATTAATAACATGGAGGGTCAGTTGGGCTCCTTCGTGTCGTTAATTAGGGCTCACTTCGGCTTTACTTTTCTACCCCGAATTGTATGACCTGCTTTTGAAAACCCTCCACTGAGCAAAATAAATGAGAACTCTTGTGTGTGTGTTTTAACTTCTGTATGGTTCATTTCTTCGAGCATCCGAACATCTTCAACTTGGGTGAGCCGAACCATAATATCAGTAAGCCGAGCAAATATGTCCTGATTTTATAACTCGCTCATGATCAGATGAGATAATAGCCTTAGACTTGTCCAGGAAAAGATTTCTCTCTATTACCTATTTTTATTTTTATTTTTACCTGCAAATAAAAAGACAGAATCAGAAGAAATAATTTGAAAAAGAAATCAAAAACCCCTTTCAATCCTATGCTTGCCCATGATTAATAAGGACAAGAACTTTTACAAGGGTTTTAATCTTGCGCGAAAAGTTTTTATCAATATTCCTCGAAAGAAAGCATACTATTGAAAGGAATGTAATTCACAATAATCGCTTTTGATCAATTTCGAGAGGAACGAATTACTCAAAAGTGCGAGGCATAATAACGTGTTTTAAATTTAATTGAAGATACGGCATCCAAATCAAGGCCGTTTTGTTAAGAACGAGAGTAATTTGGACATCTATCTCGTCATTAAATTCAAAACAACGCCGATATTCTCGATCAATTATCATGGATTACCAGCGACGTAAAACATGCATGGACCAATTCAAGTGTATAATTCCTTCTAGCGAAATTGGGGTTGGATTACCCTATATGACCAAAAAGGTCGTGCAAGATTTCCAATTTTAATTTCCTCTAAAGGAATTATAAACTTGACTTGGGAGTATTCGGATGATTAGAGAAAATGCCACTATCACATTCCCATGACCTGTCAAAAGAAATACAACCAAGTTCCATCTAAATGTATACACCAATAGATCCCTAATACAATCACTCTAAGGGGTGAGATAGAGAAAGCCTCGATAAAAGTAAACCCTATACAAGAGGACTAGCAATGGAAAATGAAACAAAGGAATGTGATCCTAACGTTTAAGGATGCCCCAAGTTCGATCTGTGACTTCCGGATCACTTGCCCCAACTCGTCATCTTCATTGGACGATATCTCAATAATGTCCATAGTAGGCTCCTTTGTTGCTCACTCGGTGCTTGTCATGGGATATCATCCTCTTCGTCTTCTATCAAGGACGTTTGGGAAAAACACACACATCTATCCTTGAAATGGCATTTAATCTAATCACCAGAATGCAATGAATGAAATGCCTATATTTATATGAACTGTAATAGATTCGAGGTATAGAGAGTCTTACCAACCAAACTCGTCGACTTATATGCGGTTTTAGGTGTACCAACCGCCCAAAGACATGCGCATGAGACAAGTTATGGTGAACTTCTAAAAATCAGAGGGTTTGGCACCTAAGGTTAAGGTTCCCACTTCGAGTTCTAGAAAGAGCCGATTCCATTGCACAGCTATCATTGCATTGGGACTCGATCCATAGTTCGAAGCGAGCGGAATTGAAAAGTGGATTACCCCGCGTTTTTCCTCACGGAGATTCCATTTTCAATTCCTTCTATTGTGTTCCTGTAGGCGACGCCCGGGGTTTTAGGCGCGGTTGTGTGTGTCCACGTGTTGTGATCATCACAATGCAATTCATGCATAGCAGTTTATCAATCAGCACTTCAAATCATCCACACAACATACATTCCTACGCCCAACCTGCATAAGACAATGTTAATCACGGACTACACCCCTTATTTCTCCAATCTGCAAAAACATATAACACCTATCGTAAGCGGACTTACCTCACCTTTGAAAGCGTCTGCATGGTTAGAAAAATCACTCAGCGTTTTAATTACGGCCTAAGTCCACTTGAGGTCTAGAACCATAGGTTCTAGAACAAAGTCCCCAGCGGAGTCGCCAGCTGTCGCGACCCGTCCGAAAGCGGACGCGGCTAATGGATTACCGATCGCAGGTCTTGGATCGGCGCGGGCCCTCCCAGGCCCATACCAAATCGCGGCGGGAGTATTATAGAAGGATTCGACGATAAGAGTCGATCGCTTTCGACCTTCAGTGTGGTCGTGGTGGCATGTGCAACTTGTGCATGCATTTGGAGTCGCCACCGGTCTTTATTGGAGGGTAGACCGGAAACCTTACTGACCAATTGGGAGAGGTCGATCAGTTCTGCGGAACCAGAGATTTTTGGGTTCGGGGACTTGATTACGTCGGTGTCATTACCAACGCCCTTTCGGTACCTAACGCGAGTGGTTTTCCTAGCTAGGAGTTCATGCGGGCGCAAGTTTGGGTGAGGTAGGTATGATTCAGGGTTTTCATGCAGATTGGACGACTATTCCTATCAATCACAATCAATTTAACTGAAAACGCAATCAAGTACATAAATAAACCACTTCAATGCGCATCAATTCAGATCAATGACTTCCTAATGTAACCATAAAGGCTTAGAGAAGATGTGATTTCGGACCAGGGAAAAATGGGAAGATTTGGAGACGATTGGCCCGAAGGGTAAAATCGTCCTTTTTGGAAGGTTTGGATACCAAATTACCCAAAATACTCCATGGCCACTTGATTGTGACCATTTCCCATTTTTGAGAATTTTTTGGAATTTCTTGATTTTCCTTTAATTTTTGGAAGACGATTCGCCCAAAGGGCGAAATCGTCATTTTAAGAAGGTTCGGGGTTCAAAACACCCGGAATGAGTCTTGGCCAGTTGTTTGTGATCATTTTCTATTTTTTTGGGATTTTCCTGAATTTTTTTAGAATTCTTTTTGAAGACGGTTTGCCGGAAGGGCAAAACCGTCATTTCGGAAAAGACCGAGGTCCGAAAGACCCAAAACAGGTCATGACCAGTTGAATGTGGCCATTTCCTATTTTCTAGAATTTTTTAGAATTTTTCTGAATTTTCCGAATTTTTTTGAATTTTTTATGATTTTCTGTTTTTTTTATTGATTTTTGAATTTTTTATTATTATTATTATTATTATTATTATTATTTAAAAAAAATAATTATAATAAAAATAGTCCGGACCGGGTCGGGTGACCCGGCCCACGATCCAGACCCGCAACCCAAACCCGGCCCGCCTCTTCTAGGACCAAAACGGCGCCGTTTACCTTATTAAGAACGGACGCCCCAGATCGAGACACGTGGCAACACCTCGACCGTCGAATTTTTTTTATTTATATATATATATATATATTTTTTAGGGCGCGGCCCCACCGCTGACGTGGCTGCCCACGTGGCATGCCACGTCAGCGTTGACCGGTCAACTGGGGCGTGGCTCACCGGGGAAGACGACCGGCGCCGGCGCTAAGTCGCCGGCGCCTCGTCGGAGGGCCATAACTTGGTCCCCCGACGTCCAAAAAACTTGAAATCAACGGCATTGGACTCCTTTCTTCGAGATCTACAACATATCCAAAGAATAACGCAGCAGAATCACATGAAAGACAACTCAACTTTTAGATTTTCCGGCGAAAATTTCCAACTCCGGCGGGCGCTATTTTGGTACGGTAAACCCTTCTACTTGCGATTTATGGATACGACCGACATCTATGAAGGTTCAGAAGCCTTACCTGAGGTCCATGAGCTTCAAATGATTAGCGTCCGGCAGTCCCTAGCTCCGAGCTCCGGCGAGGTCGGCGATGGGTTCGGTTTAGCCATTTACGGCTCAATTCATGCAACAAAATGGTATAGCCAGGCGTAAGGAACACTCTTAAACTTATTTGAAGTGAAAACTCGAGCGAAGGAATGGACAACGATACAAACCGAGCTCGGAGACCAAGAGAGCTCCGGCGGCAATTCGTCGAACATGTGGCGTGTATGTACAGAAAGTTGCTAAAATGACTTCGTCGACGCAAGACGGGGGATACCGAGCCGAACCAATTATTGAATCATCTTCGACACATCGCCAGGATAAACGGGTACTATCGAGTTTGGTCCGACTCGATCAGAATCAAGTCGGACGGACACGCTCTGCCCGCCGGAGCAAAACAGGGCAAAAACAGAGTATGAGGACTGACCTGGTTCGCCGGGGCTATGACGGTGGCTTGTCGATGTGGCGGCGGTTCGACTCCGTTCCCCTGCTCCTTCATCTATCCACTTCACTCTCTATCGCCACTCTCTCATCTCTCAATTTCCCCCATCCCTCTCTCGGCCGAATCGTTCTCTCCCGCCCCCATCTCCCCTTTTTTTTTCTTCTTTTTTCCTATGGCCGACCGCCTTTCGTTCGTGGAACATCCACAATCGACCGACGCTCTACCACGACGATTTCTTTTTGCCAAACAACGCCGCGGCGGGCCTCCCCCAACTTCCCCTGTTTCCTGCTCTGTCGGCGCGGTGGGTCTGCAAGTGCAGACCCGGTCGGACCGGGTCGGGACGGGTATGACCCGACCGGCCCGGTTCGACCAATTTTGCCCAATTAGGTCCCAAATCGACCCTTTTTCATGAAATTGAAGGCAAAATCGGACTCCTTGACATGTTTTCTATCAAATATGGGTATTTTTGTGAATCAATTGATTGAAATTTAGTGAAAACCCCAAATTGCCCTTAGGATCCGAAATTGATTTTTGCTTAATTGAAGGTCCAAACAAACCCATTTGTCAAAATTGACGCCACCAACGGATTCCTCATGATGAAAACTATTGGGTAGAGGTGTTTAATTTTGGTGGGTATGCCTGTATGAAATTTAATTTCAACATTTGAGAAACCGGGGACTAAGTTAAAAGATTTTTATGCAATTAAGCCCTTTTGGTTAAAATTGATCAAATTGGAGGGCAAATTGACCTAATTGCACTTCGAGACTTTAGAATCCAATGTCATAGCTTATAGAAAACAAGAATTGAAAATTAAAATACTCGAAAAGGATTTTTCATGCCCGATTCGGGTTTATGTTTGTGAAGGAACATAGTGACCCAAGCCAAATTTTCAAGATTTAAAGTGACAAACTTGAAGAGAAAATTAAAACAAAATTATTGAATATTTTTGTGTATTTTTCTGACCACGAATGGTATTTTTCTGATATTTTGGGTATTTTTATAATTAAATAAATTCGAAAAATATTATAAAATACCAAAAAATATTTTTTGTTCAAAATTGGTCCCCGAGGCTAGGCCAAGGCTTCCAAAGTTGATTTTGTGATTTTATGACCTTTTTTGATATTTTTAATTGATTTTTAAAAAAATAAAAAAAATAAAAATAAAAATAAAAAAATAAAAAATAAAAAATAAAAATCGCAATAACAGATTGTCAAAAAATCAGGTGTCAACATCAATTAATCAATCAATCGATCTGCCAACTAACATTCAAACAGAATCCCGATCGTCAACATCCCGACCATCATATTTTCGAATTTTTCTAAAAAAAATCATATCTCAGATCTTGAAATTAAAGATTGATTTTTTATTCGGAGACAGCAAATTAGACCTAAACGGTGATAGGTCAGATTAGCTATATCCAAGATTTTCTTGACAAAATTATGGTTCCATTCAAGCTTCGTCAATTCATCAAGAGCATAAAAAATTCGACCAACTTGCATATCCAACCAGCATGCATATTCAACTAGCGTGCAAGTTCAATCAACATATAGTAGGTAAATAGTAGCGAAACAGTGTAAAAATCATCCAAAAAAGAACATGCTCGAATTATCCCGCTAGTGTGCTGGACATTACCTTATTCCGTGAGACCAAACCGGGCTAGTTTGTTGCGAAAAATCTGAGGGACAGCCACGGGAACAATGAGCAAAAAGCGGCAGTGGTGGAGGCAATGGGAGAATAGTACACGTGGCTTCGAACAACTTTTGATTGATCTGTTGCACAGCCACTAGGGAGGCTCCTTTCCAAGATCCGAACGGTGAAGATCAATAAGGGATTAAAATGACCTTGGACACAAAAATTCAGCTTGATCCAACAGTCCAATTTTTCGGAAACGTAAGAACAGCCGGTGGATGAACAGTGCCCGCGGCTAGAAACAGCTGCTGATTGAGCTGTTGTTCGACCACCAGAAGAACTCTTTTCAAAGATCCGAACGGTCGAGCTGAAGAAGGGATCAATTTAGCCTTGGACACAAAAAAGCAGCTCGATCCAACGGTCCAATCTTTCGGAAACGCAAGAACAGCCGGCGGATGAACAGTACCCACGGCCAGGAACAGCTACTGATTGAGCTGTTGTTCGACCACCAGGAGAAATCGTTTCAAAGATCCGAACGGTCGAGCTTAAGAAGGGATCGAGTTAGCCTTGGACACAAAAAATCAGCTCGATCCAACGGTCTAATCTTTCGGAAACGTAAGAACAGCCGGCGGATGAACAGTACCCGCGGCCAGGAAGATCTGCTGATTAAGCTGTTGTTCGACCACCAGGAGAACTCTTTTCAAAGATCCGAACGGTCGAGCTTAAGAAGGGATCGAGTTAGCCTTGGACACAAAAAAATCAGCTCGATCCAATGGTCCAATCGACCGGAAACGCCAGAATAACTGACGACCAGCAATTGAAAAATGAGAATAGCTCCTGCTTCCTTTTTTTTTTCTCTTTCTCTCTCTCTCCTTTTTCTCAGTGTCTCTAGCCGTATCCTTTTTTTGGACGTGAACTGTGAAAAATACATCCCCCCTTAACCCTAAGCACAATGATGTATATATAGCGAAGATTAGGGTAATGCCTAGGGATTTAATCCTAGTCGTTGACTCTAAAGATTTCAAACTAGATATCAACAGTATGATTGTAATTTCAGATTTTTGAGCAATCCTATTGGACCAGGATATCAAAAATTCGGCCATCATGGGGGAAAAAGGCTTCTGGCCGAAAATCCCTCTATAAAATGGGCTTATTTGCGCGAATTCAAGGCCTAATTGGGCTTTAATTAATTAAGCGGATAATTAATTAAAAGCCTTATTCTCAAAAAATTAAAATGGACCAAATGAAGTTTTAAATTGAGGCCATTATAATTTTCGGTAATTCCCCCTTTCATGATCGAAAATTCCCAAATTGATTTTGGTTCCGCCGCCTGTTAAATTCAGCTTAGTTGATTCGCCTTCGACTAACTGCCAATGCATGACAGACAAATAAAAATATGTAATGCATAAGAATTTCTTTTTGCGAGAATTAGGATTAACTCTCATTTTGTGAAAAAAAAATGAATTTCCTAAAAATCAAAATTTAGGTGTCAACAATAGAAACTGAAAATTGAGTTGTATGGGCGACTGAATCTGAAGGGTTCAGATTCTACACCAATGGTCATCAAATCTCCCTAGATACAGTCTCGTTCAATCAAGATTGATGGCTCAAATCAGCAATTGAATAGCGATCCTTTGAAGACCTGTCCAACATCGAGTTTGGGGGTGAATGCATATAAAAGGAGATCCATGGTGCTACTACGGAGTAGGATTAGAATCATAAATTCCAAGGTGCTAGAGTTATTCAGATTCATACTTGTCCTCGTGAGCTTTATATGGCAATCATTGAAAGGCTTTGTAAGGGTGATTGAGAAAGGATAGTGTGACCTACATAGAGAGTATCATCACTTGTTGTAAATCTCTATTTATTCATCTAGTGAAATCCAGCCAATCGACTGTCAGCATGAGAGAGTGAACGTAGGCTTGATCTACGCCGAACCACTATAATCGTCGTGTGCAATACTTTCGATTTCTAAACTCTTATCATTGTGTTTGATAGAATATCATTACATACTCGTGTTCAAAATCAAAAATACACTTTTCGAATCCGCTTTGTCTACGTACAAGGAAGCTATAAGTAATGCAACTATTTAGATTTTGATGGGAAAAACAGCGGATAACTTTCCCTCGTTGACTAAACCTGTGAGAAACAAAATTCGAACACAACCAATGGAAATATGGAAACTCAAAGAAAATATGACACCAGAATTTTTTACGTGGAAAACTCTTTCAAAGCGAAGGATAAAAATCACGAGACTGATCACGGAGTCCACCCAAATCTCCACTAAATATTAATCTTTTAGGCACAAAACCTCGCTGAATGCAACGACAATAAAATCTCAAACTATAAGTGAAGATCAAGCAACAACAACACCTTAAACGAGAGAACCAGATGGAAAACACCCCAAATTTACAGTCTGGAAACGCCCATAAAAAGCTGTAATAAAGACCTTCAAATCACGATCCAACCGTACATAATCAAGAACAACGAGTCTTGAAGCTGCTGACAAAATTTTAGCCCAATCGGACCACGGGAAGACCTCCGATCATCAAGTTGATCGCCGCTGGACAGATTAGTTTTTTCTTCCAAAAAAATTGCTACTAACCCACGTATGTGTATTGCCTTTTTTTCACGTTTTTGCTGCACTATCTCATGTTGGTGACAACCCTTCTCATGTTTTAGCTGCTATCTTTTATACCCTAGGTATAGCAACCCTTAAATGGGCTGGATCAGGCTAAATTAAGCCCAACAAATCTCCCCCTCCAGACCATTGAGGGAGATCTCAACACAAAAGAATTCAAGAGAAATCCATGCGGGCCTGACGCCGACAAAACTCATACTTCTCTCTAGTGAGAGCTTTTGTCATCATATTTGAAGCATTATCTTCTGAATGTACTTTCTCAAGTTCCAACCCTTTGGATTCCAAAGTTTCTCGTATTCAGTGATACTTCACATCAATATGCTTTGATCTGACATGGAATTCTTTGCAAGATGTATAACACTTTGATTATAACAAAGTAAAACATACCTTTCGTGAGTGAAACCAAGTTCCTGTGTGAACTCTTTCATCCAAAGCAATTCCTTACATGCTTCGGTTGCTGCGATGAATTCTGCCTCTATCGATGACAAGACAACACATTTTTGTAACCTTGACTGCCAAGTCACAGCTCCCCTGAGAAAGTAATCAGATAACCTGAAGTAGATTTCCTTGTGTCAATATCTCATGCCATGTCAGAATCAGTATATCCAACAAGAATCGACTTATCACTCCCAAATGAAAGTCTCAAACTAGAAATGCATCGGAGATATCTAAGAATCCACTTCAATGCATTCAAATGCTCTCTACTTGGATTTGATATAAAACGGCTAACTACTCCAACTACATGAGCTATATCTGGCCTTGTACAAACCACTGCATACATCAAACTACCCACTACATAAGTATAATGAACTTTTTCCATCTCTTTCAGATCTTTCTCAGTTGACGGACATTGTTTATGACTAAGCTTAAAGTGTGTAGCGAGAGGCGTGCTCACAACTTTAGCCTTGTCCATTTTGAACCTTTGAAGTACTTTCTCTATGTACTTCTCTTAAGATAACCATAATATTTTCGCATGTCTATCACGAGTGGTCCTCATACCAAGAATTTGCTTAGCCGGTCTCAAGTCTTTCATCGAAAAAAACTTGCTCAAATCTTGCTTTAACTTGTCAATCTTAAAAGCATTCTAACCAACTATTAGCATGTCATCAACATAGAGCAATAAGATAATAAAATCACCTTCAGAAAATTTCTGCACAAATACACAATGATCAGAAGTAGTCTTCTTATAGTATTGCTCCCGCAAAAAAGACTCGAATTTCTATACCATTGTCTTGGCGCCCACTTTAAGCCATATAAGCTTTTCTTCTGTTTACAAACATAATTCTCTTTCCCTTTTACCTGGAAGCCCTCAGGCTACTCCATGTAAATATCTTCCTCCAAATCACCATGAAGAAAAGTGGTCTTCACGTCCATTTGCTCAACCTTGAGATCAAGACTAGCTGCTAGACTAAAAAAAATTGAATTGAAGACATTTTCACAACTGGTGAGAAGATCTCATCATAGTCAATTTCCTTTTTCTGATTGAAGCCTTTAACAACCAATCTGGCTTTATATCGAGGACACGAAGTCGTCTCATCTTGTTTCAATCTATATACTCATCGGTTCTTCAAAGCTCTTTTACCCTTAGGTAATGCCATCAACTCAAAAGTATAATTGTTATGCAATAACTTCATCTCATCATGCATTGCATCTAAGCATTCCTTCTTATTCTTATCTTCTACTGCTTCTTCAAAAGTTTCATGTTCACATGTATCTGTCAATAGAACATACTCACTAGAAGAGTATCTAGTAGATGGAGTGCAGTCTTTCAAAGCAGTGGTTGGTGGAGCTAATGATGCAATCTCTTGAACATCAATGTCATCTGAATGCTGCTAATCACCTTGAGCTTGATCTTGAACCTGCTGATCATTTTGAGTTTGACCCTAAACTTGCTGATTTGGAGTTTGACCTTAAGCACCATCTTCAACTTGATCATGCAACTATTCGTGCAACTCAAAAGGTGGGACTGAGCTAGTATCAACTAGCATATCAGAATCACGAGAATTTGTCTTCTTCATCTTCTCAATATCCCAAATTATCTCATTCTCAACGAATACCACATCTCGACTTCTGACAATTTTCTTGGCAACAGGATCATACAGTCTATAGCCAAACTCATCAGAACCATAATCAAGAAAGATGCACTCTCGTGTCTTGACATATAACTTGGACCTCTCATCCTTAGGAATATGAACATAAACTTTGCAACCAAATACCTTTAGATGATCATATAAAATTTCATTTTCAAACCAAACTCTGTCTGGAACATCACCATATAAAGCAGTAATGGGAGAAATATTGAGAACATGTACCATTGTACTCAAAGCCTCGCCCCAAAAATATTTTAGCAATTTTGCATATGAAATTAAACATTTGACTCTCTCAATCAATATTTTGTTCATTCTTTCCGCTACACCATTTAACTAAGGTATTTTAGGAGGTGTCTTTTGATGTCGAATCCCCTGTTGCCTACAATATTCATCAAATGGTCTGATATACTTACTACCGTTGTCTGAACGAATACATTTCAACTTCTTTCCAGTGTGTCTTTCAACTGATACCTGAAACTGCTTGAATGCATCTAACACTTGATCCTCTGTCTTCAAGAAATAAACCCATAATTTTCTTGAATGGTCATCAATGAAGGTCACAAAATATGCTACGCCACCAAGTGTTAGTGGTTTTATTGGACCACAAATATCTGAATGCACTAGTTCTAGCAACTCTGATTTTCTCGAAGGCGGATGATTCTTGAAAGAAACTCTTCGTTATTTCCTACTAAACAATGTGCACATTTCTCAAGTCTTGCACTATTTACTCCAAAGAGTAAACCCTTTTTAGCTAACAAGTCAATTCCTTTCTCACTTATGTGACTAAGCCTCTTGTGTCATAATGCAGTTACATTCTCATCTTCCACAATATTACGCATGTCCTTGGAAATCTTAGCCTGAAACAAATACAAGAAAGATTGTTTCATACTTCTAGCCACAACTAATGAGCCTCTGGTGAATTTTCACTGTCCATTGTCAAAAGTACTACAAAATCCTACATCATCCAACTTTTCAGTTGAAATCAGATTCAGATGAATATCAGGAACATGTCTAACATCTTTTAGAATTAGTTTTGCTCCGGTATTAATCTCCAAGCACACATCTCCTATGCCGACAACAGCAGCCAAACCGTCATTACCCATCCTTAAGGTACCAAAATTTCCTAACATGTATGATGTAAAGAACTTTTTCCTAGAGGTAATATGAAGAGAAGCTCCACTATCAATAACCTAGTTTGAATCATCACGGGTAAAATTAACATTATCATAATAGCAAACAATAACAAGTTCATCAGTAGCAGTTGTCACCCGATCATCACTACCATTATCTCTTTTCTCATTATTTTCATTGCCATTTTTCTTCTCATTCATCTTCTCATTTTTCAACTGGAAACAAATTTTCTTCATGTGACTCATCTTACTGCAGTGATGGCACTCAATAGTCTTCTTCCATGATCTTAACTTACTTCGGCTCTTGTATCTACTTTTCAGACCTCTACTCTGACTTCTGCCCCTGTTTTCAACAACTAAAACTTCCGAATGAGAGAAAAAATCATGTATTTTTTTTTCTCATCTCTTCATTCAGAATGTCACTTTTTGCAAAATCCATGGTTACGATACCATCAGGTGCAGCGTTAATCAAAGACATAAAAAAAGTCTCCCAAGATTTCGGTAAGGTACATAGCAACCAAAGCCCCTACACTTCATCATTAAATTTAATATTCATGGCAAGAAGTTAATCTATCACTCCCTGAAACTCATTCAAATGATCTAATATAGATTAATCAAACATATTTTATTATTGTCAGTCTTTCGTGCATATAATGATTTCAGCTTATTCCACAAAGTCCTAGCATAAGATTCTTTGCTAATGTGATTCAAAACATTATCATTAACAAATTGTCGAATAAATCCACACACAATTTTGTGCTCAAGATTCCAATCGACATCGCTCATATTTTCAGGTTTAGCATCAGCAAACATCGATAAATGCCACCGCTGCACATATAGAAGATCTTCTATTTTTCCTCTCCATACATGATAATTATTTCCATTTAAACTAACCATTCTGCTCATATTCGGTTCCATCGTTCATTAAAAAATAATGCCCTGATACCACTATATTGAAAAAAATAGCGGATAACTTTCTCTCTTTGACTAAACCTGTGAGAAACTGAATCGAGCACAACCAATGAAAATATGGGAACTCAAAGATAATATGACACCAGAATTTTTTACGTAAAAAACTCCTTCAATGCGAAGGATAAAAACCACGAAACCGATCATGGAGTCCACCCAAATCTCAACTATATATTAATCGTTTAGGAACAAAACAATGCTGAATACAACGACAATAAAATCCCAAACTATAAATGGAGATCAAGCAACAACAACACCTTAAACGAGAGAACTGGATGAAAAACACCCCAAATTTACAGTCTGGAAATGCCCACAAAAGGTTGTAGTAAAGACCTTCAAATCACGATCCAACCGTCCAAAATCAAGAACAACGAGTTTTGAAGCTGCTGGCAAAATTTCAGTCCTATCGGACCATAGGAAGACCTCCGATTGTCGAGTTGATCACTGCTAGACAGATCAGTTTTTTCTTCCGAAAAACTGCTACTATCCCACGTATGTGTACTGCCCTTTTTTCACGTTTTTGCTGCACTATCTCACGTTGGTGATAGGCTGACAGCCCTTCTCATGTTTTAGTTGCTATCTTTTATACCCTAGGTATAGCAACCCTTAAATGGGCTGGATTGGGCTAAATTAAGCCCAACAAATTTAGATTCTATGTACGTTTTGACTTGATTCTTTTAATTTCATATTTTTTAATCAAAATTATTTAAAATTACTTATCCACTCCCTCTACGTGATATTGCTAGATACAACACAAATTTTCCTCTCGACGACGACAATGGAAAGCCACAGCGAAAAGTCGCGGTATATACTTATCTAAATACGGCGAAACCAACGTCGGCGGAAAGCTATTCACGTAGCACAACCAGCTATGCGCTTTCCTTCCTTCTAGACGCACCTACATTAAGAGCAAACGAGTCGGTCGAAGTTTATTGCCTTGGCCCGACTTTTCACCACCTTGACCATCCATGATCTTCTTTCCGCGACATCTAGACTCATCGGTTTTTGCATTCACGTCTGGTTCTCTTCACGTTATGTTGATCCGAAACGCGCAATTTTAGCGTGGCAATTAAGAGAAAATCAGCCGCGCGACAAACACGTGACCAGAAATCCCGGCTTGAGAGTGCTAGTAGCCAATGCTACGGGACAGGAGAGATGGCAGACGGATTTCAGGAAGCTGAGGGGACATTGGAAAGTTGAAGTCTCAACCGGCGAGCCACGACCACGGGACATCCCTGGGGTCGAAACCTAGTTCGTCCTAAACTGGTTGGCCTCGTCGTAAACAGTACACCTTCACTTTTGCCCTCTCAGCTTCCTCTGTGTTAGGGTGTTAGGCAAAAGCGTGGCTTTTGGATTTAAAGATAGGAGTATGACAGGAGTTGGGCACTCAGCATCATGGGCCTGAACCTGTCCAAAGCAAGCATGGCTATCACCTGAGGAGAATCTCATCCTCTGCTTAAGACAAAGGACAGAAGGCAGGATGACCCATCAATGCCCACAGCATAAAGGTATCATCTAGATAGAATTTCACTTTTCTTTTATGCTCCTCTTTTGCTCTTCTCCTTCTTTTGTACTTTCTAGTTTCTCACAGGGCTTTCTCAGACATTAGGTTTAGAGTTGTGTAACTAACTTGCCGTGCCGCGGCAGTAAATAACAAGAACATCGGAGGATCTCGAGAGAGAGAGAGAGAGAGAGAGAGAGAGATCCGATCACCTCCCGCTTATGAAATGCGAATATGTCTCTTTTTTTAATGTTGCGAAGATCGAAACATTGATTGAACCATGCCAAACTGAAAGATGTGATCTTTCAACCCCAAAGGCGAAGTTAAGAGTTAAGAGATTTGAGTAAGGTTGACGATCCAACAAATGAAGTTCAATTCGTTCAGCATGTTGAACAGAAAGACGTGATCTTTGATCCCCAAAGGCGAAGACACTGAACCACACCAAACTGACCCGCATTCTGAAAAGCAAGAACACGAAGTCAAACCAGACCATGTGTGGCAACACAATGTCGGTATCGAACAACGAAAGGTCTGAAAGACGAAGCCAGGAAACTCATGAGGATGTTGGCAAGTCCGTCTGGAACAAATCCTAATGCCGTCGCGGAAGAGCAGCTTGCTTCTCCAACAAGCGAAAGGCTCTATAAGAATAGTCCTTTTAGAAGAGTTCAATTATAAAAAAAAAAACAAGACAAGGACTCAAACGAAAAATCATGTTTTGTGATCGATTCTTTGTAGTTCCAACAGAGTAACAGAGTTTCATGTTTCAAGAACCTCTCTGATGCACGCCATCTTTGACATGAGTAATGAGACATTAAAAGGATTTTCCATGTAGCACTAGTAAAAGATCACATATGATGTTCTGCAAATACAGAGTAGTCGCTCAAGAAACAAAAGTACAACAACAGAAGAAACACGTAGATTATCATCAAACCGATCAATTGGTTGACATGGTTGCTATGGATCGTTTTCTGACAAACAATACCGGCTGCTGTACATTGGATGTTTTCTGGGTCAAAAAGAGAGGAACCTAAGCAGTGAGCAGAAGACCCATCAGCTCTCCGCAGCTCGGAAGACCGTGAGCAAGGACAGGAAGAGGTTGATTATATCCAAATACAGCGACACGGAGGCCCATATGTATTCGTCGTAGGAGTAGCGCTTGATAAGGTTGTCCGTGTCGTATATGATGTACCCGCAGAATATGATCGACGCCAAACATCCGTACACCATGACCGTGATCCTACCGAGGGGGAACAGAAGCTGCATCCAATATGGCAAAGCATTGACGTATAAAACAAAGACGTAAGTAAAGCAGAACATATACGATACATCGAGGGTACAAAGTGCAAAATGTTTGCGAAAAAACCATAAATTGCATCTGCCAAGTACACTTGTTATAGCGCAAAACAAGCCGGTCATTACCAAGATGCCGACATGAGCCAAAAAATTGTGATTAAAATAGCAGTGACAATCATCATCCCCTGCCTCTCGCCTGACTTTCTTCATATTCGAAAAACCGATTACACACGGTGATCCAAAACGATGAAATGCACCTTTCTATATCTAGCCATAGCTGTATAAAAGCAGGAGTCTTACCTGTATAAAAGCAAAGACCATAAGCACGAGGAGAGCACCGAACAAGAAGGGCTCCAGGAAGCTGAAGTCATGGCCTCTCCTCGCAGCCCAGAAAGTGTAGAGGTTGAGGCTGACAACCACCACGGTCGTCAATATAACAGATTCAAGGATGATCTTCCCTGCTCCCACGATTGAGAAAAACAAAGTTAGACTCCCTTTGGTGATTACTATGTCCCCATATCGAGTTAGAAGACCTTCGATCCCAGTAAAAATTTAATCAAGTACAGCTAGAAAGATCAAGTGAGCCAGAGCCGAGGAACAACAAGACATGGTATAATTTGATGCTGCTTCAGTCATGATGTTCGCCAGCATATTCATGTGACAACAACAGGGCATCCCCTGAAACCGATCGAAAGCTTTGCGTTTCATGCCTAATTATACTCCATGCGACACAAGCAGGCAAATGCTCTCATTATGAGCACATCTCGGACGGTTAGGCGAGGATCAAGATGAGTCTGTTAATCAGGTTTCTGTTGACAGTTTTTCCCCATTCATCATCCAATATACATACCCCATCTCTTGAAAAGCAAGGATCGCACCGAGAAAAGCTAAAGATACAAAAAATAACGGCAAACCACTCCGAGATTCGTACTCACCGCTCGTGAATGCGCAAGTCAATCCAACCGCGAAGGCGAGGGAGATGGTGAATATCCCGAGCAGAAGGTAGTTCACGGGATGCCGCTGGTGGTAGTAGTACAATGGACAGAGCACTGCATCAAATCTAAAAAACCATCATCCTCGTGCTCTTGACTTGCCAACAATGCCAATTTCAATTCCACAGGGCTAAGATAACTATAGGATCTAGCGGTCGCATGACATTTTTGTCAACAGACGTGACCTCAGTTTAAGCACAAGCCAATCCAAAACAGGAGCTAAAAAAGACCGTTCGAAAACCGGAACAGAGCTGAAGAACACGGGACCGGACGTACCGATTGTTGGCTGTACGCCTCCTTTGTGGGGTCTAGCTAATTTTTTATTTTAATTGTTTGTAAAAGAAAGCAAAAGAAAGAAAAAGAAAGAAAAAGAGGAAAAAGAAGAGACACAATGATGCTTGCTTTTCTTTGTTTTTGTGTGTTGCTTCGTGTGTGTGAAAAGAGAGAGAGATAGAAACCGTGAAGAAGAGAGAGAAGAGGGAGCGAAAGAGAGAACAGAAGAGAGACCGAGAGTGTTTCGTGCAGGGGAGAAGGAAGAGAGCAGCGGCTTTCGGTGTGATTTCGGCGGCCAAACATTACCGGAATCAGCTCAAATTTCGGTATGTTGTTCGTGAAGCCGAGGTCTACAAGTTGATTGGTTTCGTTCGTTGAGATTTGTCTCCGAACTTTCCTATTGCGGTTAGGGTTTTCTAGCCCCATTTTGAGGAATTGCTCCTGGAATATTGTTGTTGAGCTCTAGTGTGTGACTAGAGCGAAATACTTGGTGTATTCTGCTATTCTTGGTGATTAGTGAAAATTTTTGGGTCGTCCGTGGTTTTTCCCGATTCGGGTTTTCCACGTAAATCTTGGTGTTATATTTCTTTATTGTTCCGCTGTTATATTCGTTGCCGCGAGGTTGATATTTTGCTGGATATAATTGTTGGTTGTTGCTGGATTATATAGGAGTAGTGTCGGGGGTTATTATTTGATCCTGGATTGGCTATATTTGTGCCGAGGTGCTGCCCGTTTTTCCCCAACAAAGTGGTATCAGAGCTTGAGTTGAGATTCTAGTATTAGATGGAGAATACGAGTGGCACTATGTTTAAGTTAAATGCCTCGAATTACTCTATATGGAAGCCTCGGATGGAAGACGTATTATATTGCAAAGATTTGTATGATACGGTCGAAGGCGATGAAGCTAAAGGAGATACGGAAGATAAAGAGTGGGAGCGAATGAATCGGAAGACGGTTGGGTTTATCCGACAATGGATTGATGATAGTGTGTTTCATCATGTTGCTCAAGAAACGAAGGCGGATACTTTGTGGAAGAAATTGCAAGATCTCTATGAGAGGAGAACTCCACAAAATAAAGCTCTTCTAGTGAAAAGACTTGTGAACTTGAGATACAAGGAAGGGAGTAGCATGACGGAGCACTTGAGTGAATTTCAAGATGTTGTAAATCAATTGACAAATCTTGAGATTGACCTCGGTGATGAATTGCAATCTTGTTTATTGCTTGGTACACTTCCTGATAGCTGGGACACTTTGGTTGTGGCGTTAAATAATTCTGCTCCTTATGGTGTGCTTTATATGAGCATGGTTAAAGAAAGCTTGTTCAATGAAGAAACAAGGAGGAAAAGTTTGAATTATGCTTCCAAATCGGAAGCACTTGTCGTAGAACATAGAGGCAGAAGTCAGTCAAGAAAGTTTCAAAGTAATGACAGGGGCAAGTCAAGAGGAAGATCGAAGTCAAGGCCGAGGAGAAGTGTGAAGTGCTACAACTGTGGCAAAATGGGACATTATGCCAAAGAGTGTTGGCAACCGAAGAGAGATAAATCCCATGACAGAAATGGAGATAAAAAGAAAGAAGAAAATCAGCCTACAACAGCAGTTGCAGCTGACGGTGATATTGTGTTCATTTGTGATGACGGTTATGTAAATGTCACATGCCAAGATTCTAGCTGGGTTGTTGATTCTGCAGCTTCTTATCATGTCACTTCACGTCGTGACTTCTTTACATCCTATTGCAGCGGTGATTTCGGTTGTGTTAGGATGGGAAACAGTGGTGTTTCCAAGGTTATTGGCATGGGAGATGTTTATCTGAAGACCGATATGGGATACACTTTACTTCTGAAAAATGTGAGACATGTTCCAGATATTCGACTTCACTTGATCTCCACAGGTGCCTTAGATGACGACGGTTATTGCAACTCCTTCTACGATGGCAAATGGAAATTGACTAAAGGCTCTATGGTGATGGCAAAAGGCAAGAAGACATGCAGTCTTTATATCATGCAAGCAAATTTGATGCGACAAGAGGTAAATGCAGTGGAGGATTCCTCAGTTGATCTATGGCATATGAGACTTGGTCATCTTAGCGAGAAGGGACTTGAAACTCTTGCTAGGAAGAATCTTCTATCATTAAAGGAGAAAAATCTGATGGAGTGTACTCATTGCCTCACGGGTAAGCAACATCGATTCTCATTTCATAGTTCGTCTCCACACACAAAATCTGATGTACTTGATTTAGTTCACACTGATGTTTGCTGCATGGATACTAGAACACTTGGTGGTGCATTGTATTTTGTCACATTTATTGATGACTGCTCTAGAAAAGTATGGGCTTTTGCTTTGAAATCAAAAGACCAGGTGATTGCAGCCTTCAAACAATTTCATATCAGTGTTGAAAGGGAAACAGGGAAAAAGCTGAAATGTGTTCGGGCTGACAATGGTGGTGAATATAGAGGACCGTTTGAACATTACTGCAGAGACTATGGTATCAAGCTTGAGAAGACTGTTCCGAAAACACCACAGCATAATGGAGTAGCAGAGAGAATGAACCGGACGATTAATGATCGGATTCGGTGTATGCTGTCTCATGCGAAATTACCTAAGCCATTCTGGGGCGAAGCGATGAGGACGGCAGTTGACTTGATAAATCTATCTCCATCAGTTCCTCTTAAGGGAGATGTTCCACAAAGAGTATGGAGTGGGAAAGATGTCTCCTACAGTTATCTGAGGGTGTTTGGATGCCGGGCATTTGTGCATGTTCCAAGAGATGAAAGGTCCAAGCTTGATAACAGGTCTAAACAGTGTATCTTCTTGGGTTATGGACATGAAGAGTTTGGCTACAGATTATGGGATCCAGCTACAAAGAAAGTCATTAGAAGCCGAGATGTGGTATTCTTTGAGCATCAGACCATTGAAGACATAGACAAGTCAGAGAAGCCAAAGAATGCAGCTCAACACAATGTCAGTTTCAGCCCAAATCCTCCTACCGTATTGGGTGAAAATCACGGGGGAGAAGTGCAGGGAAATCATGAAGTAGATGAATCCTCACAGAATGTTAGTTCTTCAGCTGAGACATGTGAAACAGTTGAGACAGAACAATCAGTTGAGCAAGAGCAAACAGTTGAACAAGAAGAAGCAGTCCAACCTCAAGTTAGAAGATCAGATAGAGAGCGTAGACCTTCACAAAGATATCAGCCACATGAGTATGTGCTACTTACTGATGCAGGAGAGCCTGAAACTTATGAAGAAGCTATGTCATGCGATCAAAAGAATAAGTGGCACGAAGCTATGCAAGATGAGTTCAAATCTTTGCATGAGAACCATACATTTGAGTTGGTAAAGTTGCCTAAGGGCAAGAGGACACTCACAAATAAGTGGGTGTATAAGTTAAAGACATACGAAAGCAGTTTGAAGCCACGATACAAGGCTAGGCTTGTTGTGAAGGGTTTTCGTCAGAAGAAGGGAATCGACTTTGAAGAGATTTTTTCACCGGTAGTGAAAATGTCTTCTATTAGAGTTGTTCTTGGTTTGGCCGCTAGTTTGAATTTAGAAATCGAACAACTTGATGTAAAGACAGCTTTTCTTCATGGAGACCTAGAAGAAGAGATATACATGGAGCAACCAGAGGGTTTTAAGGTTAAAGGCAAGGAGCATCTTGTATGTAGATTGAGAAAAAGTCTATATGGTCTCAAGCAAGCGCCAAGACAGTGGTACTTGAAGTTTGACTCATTCATGGAAGCTCATGGATATGGTAAGACCATTTCAGACTCTTGTGTCTTTATGAAAAGATTCTCAGATGATGATTTTATTATCCTCCTACTTTATGTGGATGATATGTTGATAGTTGGACATGATGCTAACAAAATCAAGAGCTTGAAAAGTGAGTTGAGTAAAGCTTTTGCGATGAAGGATCTAGGGCCGGCTAAACAAATACTTGGCATGAGAATCACTCGTGATAGGAAGAATAGAAAACTATGGCTATCTCAGGAGAAGTATATTGAAAAGGTGCTTGAAAGATTCAACATGAGCACATGTAAACCGGTAAGTACTCCACTTGCTGGTCACTTTAAATTGAGTAGCAATGAATGTCCTACGAGTGAGAAAGAGAAGGAAGAGATGATGAAAGTTCCTTATGCATCTGCCGTGGGTAGTTTGATGTATGCCATGATTTGCACAAGACTAGATATTGCTCATGCAGTTGGTGTTGTGAGTAAATTTCTCTCAAATCCAGGTAAAGAGCATTGGAATGGTGTGAAATGGATTTTGAGGTATCTTAGAGGCACTTCCAGATTTTGCCTATGTTATGGAAATGGAAAGCCTGAATTGAGCGGCTACTCAGATTCTGATTATGCCGGAGATAGTGATTCCCGAAAGTCTACTTCGGGTTATATGATGATTTTTGCAGGGGGAGCAGTTTCATGGCAGTCGAGATTACAAAAATGCATTGTTTTGTCTACGACTGAAGCGGAGTATATAGCTATCACCGAAGGAAGCAAGGAACTCTTGTGGATGCAGAAATTCTTACAAGAGTTGGGTTTGAAGCAAGAAAAGTTCGTTCTATTTTGCGATAGCATGAGTGCTATTTATCTTAGCAAGAATCCAGTTTTGCATTCAAGATCGAAGCATATCGATGTGAAGTATCATTGGGTTCGAGAGAAGTTAGAAGAAAAGTCTTTTCTTCTTGAGAAGGTCCGTACTGACGACAACGGATCTGACATGATGACCAAAGTCTTGCCCATGGTGAAACTTGACTCTTGTAGAAGCAAAGCAGGTATGATGGAACTCCCCACATGAGGCGTAGGGGGAGATTTGTTGGCTGTACGCCTCCTTTGTGGGGTCTAGCTAATTTTTTATTTTAATTGTTTGTAAAAGAAAGCAAAAGAAAGAAAAAGAAAGAAAAAGAGGAAAAAGAAGAGACACAATGATGGCTTGCTTTTCTTTGTTTTTGTGTGTTGCTTCGTGTGTGTGAAAAGAGAGAGAGATAGAAACCGTGAAGAAGAGAGAGAAGAGGGAGCGGAAGAGAGAACAGAAGAGAGACCGAGAGTGTTTCGTGCAGGGGAGAAGGAAGAGAGCAGCGGCTTCCGGTGTGATTTCGGCGGCCAAACATTACCGGAATCAGCTCAAATTTCGGTATGTTGTTCGTGAAGCCGAGGTCTACAAGTTGATTGGTTTCGTTCGTTGAGATTTGTCTCCGAACTTTCCTATTGCGGTTAGGGTTTTCTAGCCCCATTTTGAGGAATTGCTCCTGGAATATTGTTGTTGAGCTCTAGTGTGTGACTAGAGCGAAATACTTGGTGTATTCTGCTATTCTTGGTGATTAGTGAAAATTTTTGGGTCGTCCGTGGTTTTTCCCGATTCGGGTTTTCCACGTAAATCTTGGTGTTATATTTCTTTATTGTTCCGCTGTTATATTCGTTGCCGCGAGGTTGATATTTTGCTGGATATAATTGTTGGTTGTTGCTGGATTATATGGGAGTAGTGTCGGGGGTTATTATTTGATCCTGGATTGGCTATATTTATGCCGAGGTGCTGCCCGTTTTTCCCCAACACCGATGAACGGCAGGATGATGACGACGATGTAGAGGGCCAGGCCGGCCGGGGTGGTGGCGAAGAAGTGGGCGATGGGATGGACGGAGACGACGGCGGCTGCGACGGCGACCGTGGCGAGCAGCTGGAAGGTCAGGATGGAGTAAACCTTGCGGATGAAGGCCCACCGGAGCTGCGGGCTCTCCAACATCGCCGGGTAGAGAGGCCTCTCCCCCGGCACCGCCTCCACGTCCGTCTTCCCGTAGGGATGCGTCCACATTTCCTGGTTACGCTCCTCTTCCTTTGGCTGTCTGTTTCCGGTGTGCGTCGGGAAGATGTGGAAAGCTTTAGGGTGGGGGGGAGTTGGAGCTTGTTGCTTGGCTTCTGGGCTTGGCAAGGAATGGAGTATGGAGGTCGGGGGAGGGGAAGGATTAATAACGTCGGGGGAGAGAGAGAGAGGAGGGAAAGAGAGGAAGGTTCTTGATGTGTCGAGCAAATTTACAGAGAAATAACGGCTGGGGGACGTTCTTGAAGTACAAGTGTCGCGTCTAGCTCTTCCACAGGACTTTGCTGTAACTACGAGAAGAGAATACGGAAAACCTGTTCCCCTCACGGTATTATCGAAGACGGAATGGGAAAGGTCTGAATAATAAATCTACACATCATTACCGTATTTTTTTTTTTTTACATAAACCACTTATTAATTAGAAATCGCGTGATCAGACATAACTTTTTAAAAGAATAGACTCACAATAATTTTTAAGTAATTATTATTTATTTTTTGTGATCCAAAATAAACTGTCATGTAATCAATTCCCTTATAGTTAATTTGGATTCCGTCCGTTTGATTTGAAAATAAATTTTTGAGAAACGATCGTTCGTATCGGATACAAAAACGAACGAACGAATTGCAAAATATTCGTCGATAATGAAAACATTTTTACTGGCTATTTCATGCGATACAAGTACACCCAATCATTTTTCAAAAAATATTTTTTTTCCAAGTAATTCATTTTTCGCGAAATAAACGAAGCCTTGAATGGAATTTTATTTTTAACATCATCCATGAATACCCTATAGTGAGATTCCCGTAATTAGTAATCTATGATTCTATATGATATCGACCAAACATTTCCTTTTAATGTACATTATGCGATAGTTTCTATTAATTAGAAGGGTGTTGCAAAGCAAGAGTGGAAGAGGGTTATCAAACATCTTGAGAATTTCATTACTAAGTCTAATCTTTCCATCAAAACTTGTGGTTTCAAAGTATGCTGTATTTGACTAATGATTGACCCTATAGTACTTTAGATTGATACGCTTGATCGAGTTATCAAGTATAATTTGAGAACGTTCATACATGTTTTTTTGTTTATGTGTACTACTCTCCTCATGTGATAAAACGACCGCGAACATCATTCCTTTCCAATCTCAAATTTTTACCATAAACAAACGGGTCTGGTGGGGATCCGAACGGGCGACCTCCAATTTTTTCGAGTTGGAAATATCTCATTATCCTATAACCAAACGGGCTAATCTCGGATGATTAAACACCGCGACGGTTTCTCTTCGCTTCCGCTAGATCATTAGGTGGGGTTGGGTTGGGTTGGGTTGGGTTGTGTGTTTTTTTTTTTTTTTTTGGGGGGGGGAAGAAGGAGTAGAATCCTGCAACAAAGCAGCATATATAAAATGATATGCTTTTGGTGCGGCGCGTGGAAAGCGTCGCTTCGAAGCAATCCGACGTTCTCCTTTGTTCGAGGATGTTCTCCCTTTCTTTGGGGGACAGGCGCGAGGTTCTTCTAGGATTGTCGCGAGTGCTCTCGATTTGCTGTTCTGGTCCGTGTTTTTCCCCAGGGGCGTTGACCCCGTACGTAGGTCGTCGAACCCTCCTAATATTGTGGGGACACAGCTCAACCGCGACCGGACCGATGGTCCGGCTTCCGATTTTAGAGGTGTCCGGTCCGATTCTCGGTTCCTAAAATTAGAACCGGTGATCGAGCGGTCCGGTTCCCGATTCTAGGGCCACATAACCGGATCGGACTGGACGGGTCAAATTTCTTTAAAAAAAAAAAAACATAATAACGATTACTGATTAGAGTGTTGTTTTCTGTGCATTTGCAAGCAACGGAAGAGGGGGAGTTGGGAGATGGGGTTGAGCTCGGTTTATGTTTGTTGATGCAGGAGCAGCGAGAAACTCTAAACCACTCTCTCGTTGAACAATAATTTTATCATCCCGTACATCAAAGAGCAAGAACAAAATAGAAAATACTCATACCACATGTAGAACCTAGGGAAGCCAGAATTAGAGGCAGATGTCGATAGACATCTTCAGTGCTGATAAAGTAAGACTGTGCAAAGAATCAGGATTCTGAAGAACCGGTCTAGGTCTAATACATGCTAACCGAGTATGTTTTAGTCTGTTGACACCATTGTGGATGAAGAATGAATCTAGCTGTCTAAACTTGGAAAGGGAGATCGTCCATGGGATGACCATTTTGGATGTAGAATGAACCGGTCTAGGTCTCCTGAACTTTTTGTCTTTTGGATAGAATTTGATTGTGTTATTGGTTCCTTGGAATCGGAACCGAGAACAGGACCGGACCGGTCCCTAGTTCCGAAAAATAGGAATCGAGACCATTAATCCGATTATCGATTCTTGAGGGGAACCAGACCGGACCGGAAACCACTTACTCCTATGTCCTAGTCTAGACATTGCTTTATTAGGACTAGGAGTTTCTAGGGATGGGTAGGTTGATTGAATCATAGCTAGACTACTATACAAACTGAAAAGTAGAACACGATAAATATATAAAAACAAAAACTGAAAAAGTAGAAACAAAATCGTACCTGAAGTTGACATGCCCGTCTGCGCAAAGGACGGAGTAACGGAAGAATTCGAGGCCGGCATGAATTTCATGCTGAGCTTATTCCTCCAAAATATTTGTATTTCTCTCCATTTGTTCTCAAAAATAAAATAAAATAAGTGTTGACTCTGTTATTTCGCGAAAAATATGATTTTTTTTTCGAAAAAAAATAGTTTTCGAAAGATCATCTTTCAGGAAGATGATAATAGTTTTTGGTGTTTGGCTAATATTTAAAAAAGAACTGAAAAACGAATTTTGCCATTTGTCAAGGAACTGGTTTTCCAAAAAAAAAAAATAATTCATTTTTAAATTATTTTTCGCATAAAAATCAAATTTTTTATTTTTAATTAATTAATTGAATTTGTTTTCCTTCTTCCTACTTTAATTTCTTCTCAGTTGGTCGCCGAGGTCCTCGATCGATGCAAGAAGGAGCAGCAGGCGAAGAAAGGAGGAAGAAAAAGGAAAATAAGGAAGAAAAAATATTAAAAATAAATAAATGATGAAAAAAGTAAAAAAGTAATTATAAAGAAATGAGAGAGGAAAGATGAGGAAAATATTTTTTTCTCTTTTCAAAATGAGAAAAATATTTTCCCCACTTTTGGAGGGTTTTTTTCACGGGTGGAAAATATTTTTGATATTTTCCAAGACTAGCATATTTTCTGCGAAACAACAACCAAAAAATTCGAAAAAAAAATGTTTTTCAAAAAGTGATTTTTCGTGAAAACAAATGAAGCTTTAGTTCTTGTTTCTATTCCAAATTCGTCTCTTGGCCACTAAGGCTGCGTATGGATGGTGGCTGGGGAAACTGTTTCTGTTCCAAAAGTGTTCCGGAAACACTTTTGGAGCAAAAACGCGTATGGTTCAAAAATGTTTCGAAAGTGTTCTGCGGAACACTTTTGTGCCAGGGAACACTTTTGAAGGAACAAAAAAAACTTGCTTCTGGGATTTTGGAACACTTTTTGGAACACTTTTGAAACCACCATCCATCGTCGCCGACGCGATTACCACTCACCGCCTCGCTAAAAGCCGGTCGTCGCAGGTCGCCGGCCGCAGTCGCCGTCCGCCCGTCGCCAGCAACCGCCGCCTACCGCCGGTCACCTCCGCCGGCCGCCGCCGCCCATCGCCCGCCGCCGGCCGTCGCCCACCTCCGGTCGCCGGCCGCCGCCGATCGCCGGTCGACGACTGAAAAAAGTGTTTTTTTTTTTTAAATTACCAAACGCGTTTTTTTTCCTAAAAATCGTAATTTTGAACATAAACACAAAAAAATGTTTCTGTTCAAAAAATGCTCCCTGGAACAGAAACACTATCATACGCAGCCTAATCTGTTCCGGAGAACAGAATAAAGTGATGTACACAAATAGATTTAGTTCTTTTTCTGTTCTGGGGAATAAAAAATATAGAAAAATAGAGAAATAAAAAGTTACCAAGCATGCCCTAAGATACTCTAAATTTCGGCAAGTAGGAAAAGAACCGAGAGGAAAGTTGATCTGAATTTCGTAGAGATTAATGAGCTTGTTCCTATTGATGATGCACACGATCAAGAACCGAAAGGAATCCAACTCTCACGTTGCTCTGAATTTCGTAGAGGAATCCATTCATGTTAATTGTAAATGCAGGTACGTAGTTAAGCAAGAGGTTAATTACGTCGATGATAGCGATGCCATGTAAAACAGCCGTATAAATACGTATTAGACGCGCACATGAGGCAACAAAGAGAAATCCAGACACAAGGTTTATCCTAATTCACCCTTAAATATTGGCGATTCTTCTCTTAGACCAAAAAAAATAAAAATCTCTAGATAGATTTGGGACATAACCTAAAGTTTAGGATTTTTCTGAAATAAAAAACATATTTAAGATTGGACCTAAAGTTGAATTTTTTAAGAAAATGAGGCCTCGTAACAAATGCAAAAGTGAAGATCGGTTTAGTTGGGCTTCGCGCATCTATGGGTGATGGCCCAAAAGCATTACCAGCGCCACATTCCCCTCCCGTAAACATCCGCTACTCTCTCTCCCTCCCTGTCGATCTCGAAAGTGGAGTCGGGAGTTTGCAACTTTGCATAGTTGGAGCACGGAGCGGCAGCGATGGAGGGCGGCGACAAGGTGTGGAGGATCTTGAGGGCGATGGTGTTGTTGCTGGCAACCGCATCGCTTCACCATCGCGCCCGTGCCTTCGAGTCCGATGAGCTTGTGTTGGAGCAGGAAGACGAGCTTGGGGCGATCGGAGGAGGGGTCGATCCGCTCTCTCCGGCCCGATCCCGGAAGAGGTATCCGGACCATCACGCTGCCGATTCCGACTCGAAGATCCAGTTCCCCCTCGAGCACGCCTTCGGCGACTCCGATTTCTCTCCCGCCGGCACTTTCTCCGCTCGCCTCAAGACCTGGTCCCACGGCCCCCAGGTCAGCTCTTCTAATTCCTCTTCCTCCTTTCTCTTTCTCTTTTGCTTTTCCGAATTGATCGCCTGATTGAGCTAGCTGCTTCGGTTCTTGGTAGTAGACCCTCACCAAGCTGCGGTTCTCGAGGAATGCTCTCACTGAAGTCGACAAGGACAGGTTCCAGGTGACATCGCATTTTTCTTCCCATTTAAATCGCATAATGTAGGTTTGCTGTGTTCTGACCGTGGCTTGGCCCTCTTTGTCGCAGAAATTGCTGCAAGAAGATGACTTTTATAGGATAAGGTTGCCATCCAATGTCCTGAGTCCTCCTGGGAGGGACTACATCGTTTCTTCCATCAAAGCGGTAATTCTTTACTTTACTTCAACCACATGAGACTGTGTTGTGATATAAAATTCTGTCTCCGTGGCGACTTGCTTTTGATTGATCACTTAAGCATGATCATTTGCTAGCCAAGATTCCTGTTCAGGAAGTAGTGCTTTTTATGAAAAGATTGCTTAGTTCCACATATCTATACCTGGTGTTAACTTGAATTGAAGTTTGGGTTGTGAACCCCTTCTGGTGATCAAAATGTAATCCTTAGATTATCTTTTATTGAGATTAGGGTGAATAGGAAAATACGTTGTGGCACTATTGATTTGTAGTATTCAGTAAATGGAATGTTCCCTCCCCCAAACCACGCACACGGAGGCTTTGATTTTCATATGTTGGATGGCGATGAAGTTATTTTGAGCATGCTGACTTCTTTCATAAGGGACAAGAACTATTTTGTTCTGATTGGATATAATTGATAATCATTCTTGTTAACTGTTTTGGCCCCTCTAAAATTAAAGCGAGATTGACAATCTTATTCTATTCCCCAGAGATGTCTTCCACGCGATGGTCTGGATGAGCATTTTGTGATACACATGGTAAATATCTACTCGGCAGGGATCAAAGAGCCGGATACATTCCGTTTGTAATTCATGGTTTCTTCTTTGGAAAATTTATGTTGTTTCTATGTTCGAAATAATTTGATTTCTTTTACTTTTATTGCAGGATGGTGTTAACATCTTGGCTGTTAACTACGGTTCTCCTGGGGCATGCCCTTATCCTCGCCAAATGAAACTAGTAAGTAATAATCTTCCCTCTTCTCAATACCATCTATGTGCAGGTGAAAGAAAGAGAAATGTACTAATGCTGACTATATTAGTAGATTATATGGATGTAGAAAAAGCTTCTTATTAGATGAACTGGAAACATCTCTTTCCTTCTACATTTACCAGCTTATGTCTTTGTTTTGTGTGTCTTGGTGAAGGATCAATCTAATCTAGGGATAATACCTGAATAACTGTAGGAAGAAAGTCAAATAGGTCGGGAACAAAGAGTGTAGGGTTGGCCGACTCACATCTTGGTTGGTTCTATAGCCACTAGGCATTGACATGCATATTTTGTCTTGTGAAGTAAAACAGATGCTAATTTTTCACTTTCCTTTTTACTTAGAATGTTATTCAGTATTTGTATATATAGCTGCAAGCAGATACCAGAGTGCAAAAACAGAGATAGTGTAATTGCAAATACTCTTAAACAATCATGAATTTGCAGTCAACCTATGCAAAAATCAGAACAGTGTTTGAAGGTAAATCCGACCTCATAGGACCTGATCTAAATATAAAAAGGATGAGCTAGTCATGCAGATCTTACTGTTTCACATTGTTGAAGCACATAAAATGGGGCTTATCAAGTACTTTATGGGCACTGCCAACAGACTATTGTGATAATAAAGCTGTTCATAGCTAATGGGAAAAGGTTTAGCGTGGTTGCTGAAGATTTTTAAGTTACGGGATGCAAAGTTTTGTTTCTTGGGTTGGGGTCATTATGCAGTTCATTTTGAATATCTGTGTTGAAGACTGAATGATTAGCTTTCAAAACAATATTTCATCTGGTACCTAATTTACACTGACGATAATGAGTATCGCATTCTCTTATAACCATCTCTTAACTTGGCATTGACCGTAAAAAGATGTGGGACTTCTTCCTGGTCAATTAGTAGTACTCAGGTTGTGGTTGGGATTGGAAAAGCTGACTCAAGGAGTTCATGTTAGGCAAAATGTTTCTATAATCTTAAAAAACTCACATTTTTTCCACCCTAAATATAGTTGGAGACACCTACCACTTTGAATGGATGACATTAACACTTGCGGGTTCCACTTTAGCATGTTGTTGGAACTTAAAAAAGTTTCAATTGTAATGACTAAAGTCGAATTTGGGGCCTACTATTGATTTAACCTATTTGTGGGCTTAATTTCTCCTTTTTGTGTGCTTTCTTCTTTTTCTTGTTTTTTTTTCCCACTTGGGATGAAACTGGTGATCCTCTTCTCCACAATATAGTTGTTTTGGCGGATGGCCAACTAGTTATTGTGCTAATGAGTTGCATATTTTTTTTTTTTTTTTTTAACTAGGAAACCATTGTTTGAAAAATCACCTAAGCACAGTTGAGTGAAAGAATCATCTACTTGTATTAATGTCTGCCTACTACATTATTACGCTATAATCCGTGTATTTAACTGCTCATCTTTCATTACCGTAGTAATGACTTTTCCATGTAATAATGATTCTACCTTTTTCTTTGGTTGAGGACCCAACTGATCTTTTCCTTTTGAATTTGCATGGTAATAATGAATGTAAAGATTTTTAGTGTACTTAACTCTCTCATATGGTTAATCTATTTTTGGAAAGTACCTATTAGAAAATTGTGTAGTAATGACATGACGAATATATAAAACAATAAACTATTAGATTCAGCGAATAAAATGAAGTTGAGCAAATAAAATACACGGACTATAGCGTAATGACATATAATCAAATTTTAACTAAAACAATGGCGTTCATTAATAGTACATGATTCTTTCACTCTTACTTGTACATTAGGTTATTTTCTTAGCATCGCAGTACAAAATGAAAAATGACATGCCACTCATTAACACAATGACCAGTTGGCTAATTTATTTTTTGTTGGAAAAGCGGATCGGCAGTATCGGCCCAAATGGGAAAAAGAAGAAACCAAACAAAAAGAAGGAAAAAAACAGTAAGAAATAATTTTAAATAAATAGTGGGCCCTACATTTGTCTTCGCAGTTGAAAATTTTGAAGTTCCAACAGTATGCTAAACTAGGACCCCGTGAGGGATAATAGTCCATTCAAAGTGGCAGCGGTGTCTTCAGCCATATTTGGAGTGGCAAACACGAGCTTTTTAAACAATTGCAGAGACGCAGTTGTAGCATCTACCCTCGCGACTTTTCAGCATTGATGATTTGTTGATGTTCAATTTTGAGGTTTGGCCATGTCTTTATAACATTTCCATTCATGATAATGTTTGATATGTTTCAGCCAGCAAAGTGGTCGTTTAATTCGCATACTGTTTTGAAGAACAGTGAGCAGGCACCAAGGTACATGACCTAGTATTATTTTTTCATTTTCTTATTTGTAATCCCTCATAGGCTTGCATTTCGGTTAATCTATGACAAGGCAGCTCATTCTATGAATACTATAAAAGCCAACTCATGTTTTCACTCTATTTTTGCTGCGGGGATGTATTAGTGATAACAAATCAGCTTGTGCTTAGGAAGAGTTTCCTTTGCGTTTGGAGTTCCAATCAAATGAAAAATGAAACTTGACTTCCTGCCATTTAATTCCATGCAAAATTTCAGTGGGCGTTTATTGTCTTAAGAGTTGGGAGAGTGAAGACAGTGTTGAGGCATCTGGTGTAATAGTATCTCATTCACGTTTGGAAATAAAATGCTAAGCCAGTCTGTCTGGTGCATAAAAGAATTTGAGCATACTGAGTACCTAAACGGTATTATCCAGATGAGATATTAGGTGCTTCATTTGTCGTATTTTTCGCCTGTTGCAGGACTCCAGTATTCGCGGAAGAGATATCCGTTGGAGAGAACGGAGAGGTTGAAGTTGTGAAGCCACCGGAAAGATCATTTTGGGCCAAATATGTTAGTTCGCCTTTTCCCTTCCCTACATATTAGCCTCTCAGAAGTTAAAATCCTTAATCGCTCATCATTGATTCCTGTGATTTTCAGTGGATGTACGTGATCCCTCTTGGACTCATAGTGATGAACGCCGTAACACAGGCAATGAATATGCCTCCTGAGGAGCAGGCGGGTGGCCAGTCGGCATCGCAACCACAACAGGGTGCATCCACAGCTCAGCGGGGTCCGACAGCTGTGAGAAGAAGATGAAAGATGGATTCACAGGAATTTAGATTCTGTTCTCGCATAGGTCTTGTTGCAGAGTTCGGGGGATGCGAAGAGTGGCTCGACAACTCTATCACGTGTCATAAAAGAACATGGCATCGAGCCAGTTGCTGAGCGAAAGTGAAAGGCTCATGCATTGACTGGAGGCTTTGCTTAGATGCATCATTCATATCTCGGCAGCCCGGTGGATATGGAACTTGTGGTGAATGGTTGAACCCTGTACTTGTTTTCTGTTCCTACTTAGTTTGGGAAAGCAGACTCTAACATCTTGTCTGAGAAATCATGAACAAAGATCGACTCTCTAGAATCTTCCTCAAGTCTATCAAATGGGATCCATTAATCAAACATGTTGACTATGTTATATGGAGATTTCAACGAGAACACTGATCAACTTCATTTTACCAAATTTAGTGAAGATTCTTGTATTAGTCGATATAATCCATATCAAAATTTGGAAGTACGCAAAACTCCATTGACCAGCAAAATCATGAGGTCACACGCTCTCAAGAGAAGTGGCTAAATCGAATTGGCAGTCGTGATTTCACCTAGTTTCATGCCAGTGGCGGAACACAATGGTTGAATCATATATAAGAAGCTGTCCTTTCAATTAGGATCTTACAGTCTGCATGAGATAACTATTAACTAGAGATTGTCACGATACAATGCATACATACTTTTTTTTAAGTCTTTATGAGTATTTCAATCTTTAATTTTTTTTTTACATTTTTTTTACTACCATATTTTTATTTTGTTAGTTTACATTTTGAATTTGATACATAATTTTATCCAAGTAACATATTCACATAAAGATCTTAAATTAGGTTAAATAGGTGAATTTGAGTTTCATAAGTTAGATTAAGAGGGTGAATGATAACCATTTTGTTCTAGAAATAGATTTCTAGCTAGAAATATATTTTTTATTTATTTCTGTTTCTGTAAGAGTTTTTTAGCCAAAAAAATGCATTTGATAACAGCATAAAATTTCTGATCCTAAAACAGAAGTTTGTTTGACAAAAGTTGAAAATTTGTACTTCTAGAAAATGCAGTGGACTATCGGCGGCTGCGAGGGCCGGCGGCCGACCGGTGGCTGCAACGACAGGTATTTGAGAAAAAGTGAAAAGTAGAAAATTTCTATTTATGTTTTTTTGAGAAGTAGATAATTATTGTTTCTCGTTTCTCCTTCCTCCTTCAAATCCATTTCTAGAACAACTTTTTTGCTTCAGAAATAGAAAAAATAGAATTATGTTACCAAATGAGAATCTGTTTCTAGATAATTTTCATGCACCCCTAATATATGAATGTGTTTCAGTAATATGAGTTAGATAGGGTACGTTTCACTAAAATTATATTACATAAACACATATCAATTTAGGTTAGATCATTTTTTACTTGACCCCAGTTCATCCATTTAACAGGTCCAGTTTTTAACTTCCCATTTCTTTCCACTTTCTCATATAACATTGTGATTTTCTATCTCTTTTTTGGGTAAAAACCTTAGGATGCGCATGACAACATTTCTGTTCTAGAATGAATTTCTCGAACAGAAATAATTTTTTATATTTTTGTTTCTGGATGAGTTTTTGAGCAAAAAAATGCGTTTGATAACGGCATAAAATTTTTTATCCTAGAATAAAAATTTGTTTGACCAGGGCGGCGGCCAGGGGCCGGTGACCCGCGACCAGGGGCGGGGTGCGACCAGCGGGGTTGGTCGTCGATGAAGATTTCTATTTCTCGAGAAGTAATTTTTTTTTTATTTCTCATTTCTGCTTCAAATCTATTTTTGGATTAACTTTTTGTTCAAAAAATAATTTCTTAGAATTACGTTACCAAACGAGTTTCTGTTCCAAACCTATTTCAGAAATAGATTTTTATTTCAAAAATAATTTTTAATTAATTGTCATGCACCCCCTTAGTTTCATGCTAGCGCTACCGCGTGCTACACGAAAGCATCCATCAGGCATTAGCAAGAATCTCTCGAAAGGACCCAAACCTTACATTTCTATTTTCAAGGACCACGATATTACAATTGTGTACTTGGTTAATCGGAGCTAACGAAATCAAGGGCAGCGGGTCGGGTCGGATCGGGTATAAGGGCATTCCGGTAAAATGCGTGAAATGGCAACTCGGTCGGCCCAAGTTTCGGACTCATGTTTCGGTCTGCTTATCATTTCTCAGGAAAAGAGAGAAAAGAAAGAGAACAAAGAGAGAGAGCGTGGGGCTAAACCCTAATCAGGCAGCAGAGTTCTCCCAAGCTCAATTCACGGGGGCTGCGACCGCCGACCTTGTTGCCTTTCTTCCTCCTCCAAGCCACACTTTGATCTCCAGTTCAAGGTGCGGCGTCTTCTTCTTCTTCTTCTTCTTCTTCTTCTTCCTCCTCTTCAATTACGATCGCTAACCATTTGCTTCAGGGATGGGATTGAAGCTGTTTGACGGCGGCGATTCCGACGACGACAATGTGTCGAAGATCGAGATCAACAAGGACTACGCTCGCCGATTCGAGCATAACAAGAAGCGCGAGGACCTCCAGCGGCTTCAGGAACTCAAGAAGAAGGGCCTCGTCGAAGATGACTCCTCCTCTTCCTCTGAATCAGGTGATGAATCCTCCTCCGGGCCCTCATCCTCTTCGGATGACGACGTTGATGTGGGTCAAGACAGCAAGAAGGACTTGGAGTTCTTTAATGCGCTGATTAAGGTGCGAAGCCAAGACCCGAGCCTTAAAGAGAAAACCGTCTCTCTTTTCGAGTCTGAAGAGAGCGACGGAGACGGAGAGGAGTCGTCGAAGGAGAGAAAACGGAAGCTTTACTTGAAGGATGTGGTAGCCAAGCACCTGATTGAGGAGGGACCTGATTTTGATGATGAGCAAGCAGAGGGTACTAAGAAGAAGAGCTACAGCGAGGAGCAAGAGGAGATGAGAAGGGCTTTCCTAAAAGCTGCGGATGCCGCAGAGGCTGATGGCGATGATGGTGACTTTTTGACAGTGAAGAAGAGAGATGATGGTCATTCGGTTGAAGGTGGTGATGCTGCAGAGTTTCAGCAGAGGCTGGATGAATATTTTGGCAGGAGCGAGGGTTTGGGTGAGAGTGAGATGTTTCTGAAGGAGTTCTTTTTGAATAAGATGTGGGTTGACAAGGATAACAAGAACAAAGGACATGTCGATGAGGAGGAGTTGGATGAGTTGTTGAGGGATGAGGAGGAGATTGAGAAGCAAGAGGATTATGAAACCAATTTCCGGTACGAGGAGAATGCAGGCGACAGGGTATTGGGTCATTCAAGAACCATGGAGGGGTCAGTGAGGAAGAAAGAGAAGGCTAGGAAGAAGCAGAGAGAGAGCAAGGAGGAGAGGATGAAGGTCGCCGAGATGGAAAGGAAGGAGGAGTTGAAGCACTTGAAGAATTTGAAAAAGGAGGAGATCAAGCAGAAGCTTGAAAAGTTCAAGCAGATTGCTGGGATAGGTGACGATGAGGACTTCCCATTGAATGGAATTGATCTTGATGATGACTTCGATCCAAATGAATATGATAGGATGATGAAGCAAGTTTTCGATGAAAAGTATTACCATGCAGAAGATGTGGACCCTGACTTTGGCAGTGATGGAGATGAAGAAATTGAAAAACCAGACTTCAAGAAAGAAGATGAATTGCTTGGACTTCCGATTGGCTGGGATGAATCAGAGTCGAAGGATGGATTCTTAGCAGCTAGAGAAAGAAGCTTGCAACACAAGTTAGATGATGGAGGTGAAGATGACAGTAGTGATGGTGATGAGGAGGAGGAGGAGGAGGATCACATCGCTGAGGCACAGAATGAAGAAACTATATCTCCTGAGGGTGGAAAGCGTAAAAGGAAACGGAAATTGTCATTGCTAAAAAGAGCTAAAGAGGCAATGATGGAGGAGTATTATAAATTAGATTATGAGGATACAATTGGAGATTTGAAGACAAGGTTTAAGTATGCCAAGATCAAACCGAACAGATATGGATTGAGCACTCCAGAAATTCTGATGATGGATGACAAAGAACTAAATCAGTATGTGTCCTTGAAGAAGCTTGCTCCTTACCAGGAGAAGGAATGGCGAGTGCACAACAATCAGAGGCACCAGCTTAAACTGAAGACGAAGGAACTTCTTGAACAAGGAAAACGGAAATCCGATAAGAAAAAGAGGCGTAAAGATTATTCTAATGCATCAACTGCTGAAAAGGGTAGCTCGGAAGATGGAAAGTCACTGCAAATTGAATCACATGATGATTCGCGTAAATTGTCTAAGAACGCAAGGAGAAGGCGACGCCAAGCTGGGGTCAAGTTATCAAACTCGAGGCTCATAGCTTATGGGAAAATAGCCCCCAAGTCTAAGGGTATAACCAAGAACTAGAATTTCAACGTGACTAGCACTAAACCATGGTAGGAGGACTCTGGTCTTAGAACTTTCGAGTCAATGTATTGAGTTGAGATTCGTTTTGTGATGCTTCAGACATAAGGATGCTAAGTGTTTCATTATAAGGACGATGCTTAAATTCTCTCAGGTATCGGAATTCTTTAATCTTATTGAGACATTTACTCATGGCTCAGGTGGAAGAGTTGTTTATAGGGGTGACTGGCGCTAAAATTAATCTGTATTATCATGTCATCTCGTTGATGAACAGTCATTTTGATGTTTTGTGATTAATCTTCTGGACACAATGGTACTTTCTCTAGTTAGTCAATCTTGATCAAGTTTGTCCTTTTGAGTGGTGGTCTCTTTTTGAATATAAAGGTTTTTACACAAGCTTAATCCCCTATTACCCCTTTATCTGATAAATTTGCCAATAGTTGTCTTGGTTAAATCATAAATGCCTGGCTTAATGTGGGACTACAGCAGCAAAATTCTCTTAGACTATTGACTTAAGAGCCTACATAATTAATGCACTTGTGTTACCTATCATTCTTGAGCTGACTTTCACCGTGTTATTATGTCAAACTGAGTGCAATCCTCATGTGCTTATCGAGTGAAATGAATTGATGGGCTTGAAGTCAAAGCTGAAGAGGACGGCATTTCCAGATTTGTACTAGTTGAACATGTGTTTTGAAGGTGTGGCTTTGTTTTTAAGTATTTTGTAAAGTGATTTTGATAAGCCTGTACTTTTTCTTTCCACTCCGTTAGAGGACCATAATTTGTTTATTCACATGATATTGACTTAATTGTCATCAATTTTTTGGGATGATGGCACTTCAGATTCACCTTTTAACTGTTCTGTAGAAAACTTGAAAAGGTCAGGGACACAGATAGCTCTCGCTTCTGCAACAAGTCAGTTCTTCATTTTTGCAAGCTTTCCTTTTTAAACATGCATCATGGAGGTAACCAGTGAAGAAAAAGACCAAACTAACAATAATGTCGAGACATGTTGATCTGTTAAAAGGTAATCATCGAGGAGTAGTTGTTACTTAGTAAGGTGAGATTGAAAAGATAATGATGAGATAATGCTAGATATGTCAAGGCAGCCTTGCTCTAGCGACAGTATGATCTTTAGGAAGCTCATATATTTGGCATGAATATAATGGCCATTCTCTAGTACTGTGTTCTTCATTGACGTTTGTCGACTAATTACTTCAGACCTGGATCCCCTGCCTTACTTTTTCTAAGGCAGGGGGATCCCCACCCTTGAAAAAGTGAGGCAGGGGATCCCCACCCAATTACTTCACTGTGTGACCTGTCCCCTAGGCATGCTTCACGTTCAGATTGCGATGATTCTTTTATTTGTATATTTGGATTGAGAAATGATGGCTCGGTAATTTATTTTGTTTTGCTTTTTCACGTAACGCGCATGATTATAAGGATGGACATACTCTTGATATCTTGGCCACATACATTAAGCCTTACAAGCCTGACCGAGTTGGTAAGATAGGTACGGTGTCCATTGTTCTGTAGGAGGGGACCATGTAAGCAGTGCATTTGTTCTGAAAGATGGGCATATGGTGATTTGCATTGCTCGAGTCTGCATTTTTGGACTTGAAAGAGTAAAAACAAAGCTTTGATAATCGGGGACAGGTGACCATAGCAGTGGCCCAAAGAGCAAGCCATAGGAGAGAGATTGCTCCCTCTCTTCCTCCTCCATCTATGTCTCTGCTTTGTGGTATACTTTCTCTACTTTAAAAACGATTTTTATCGCCTTTTTAACCTTGAGAGCTTTACCGAACCCCATTGGGGAGACCAATGAACAAAATCTCATGATAAATCAATGTTGACTTGGAATTTTGCATTTGGGGGCACTTTACGTTCTTTTGGCTCGTTGGAAAGTTTGCTTTCCTGGCTCAATTATGAAGCGGTGACCACCCAACGCCATATAAAGCAGGAAAAGAGCCAGATAATCTTTCCTTTCCCTGTGTAAAGTTGGAGACTAATTGGAAGTGTTCCATGGAGATGGACTGGTAATGGTAACCATAGTACGCATTTTTTTGGTGCAATGCCCCCACTCCCCGTTGCATTCTCCGCAAGACGACAGGTTGACCATGATGTAACTCTCTTTGATGAAGCTTTGTCAAACTTTGCTGAACAGTGTGGTGACTCAATTCTAGAAGAGATTGACATTCTGCGAGTGCAGCCATTTCATTATAAAAAGCAAGATTAGCTCCCACTCCGTTACATTCTGTCTTATCTCTGTTTTAGTAGCCCATCTTTCTCTCTGATTACTTCGATCATCATCCGATACATAGGACTAAGGTTTATCTAGAAACCTATTCCAATGCCGCCCGGCCGTCGTTCCCACAGCGACATCCGAGCTTCCCCTGCCTTCAATTCCCACCATCATGCCGTTCTTACCTTCATTGTTCCCGTGCTGGTCAACTTCATCGAAGTGAAATATCAAGGGAAGCCTAAGTCCCCATTTGACACCCACTCTTTTACCACCTCTGTCGCCATCTTCTGTCTTCTGTTCTATTGCTCGTTGGCACTCGTTGCTCATCTATCGCTGACCCCCGCTTGTTGTGCCCGAGCATTTCACATCCTCATGATGCTCGCCGCTTCGCTCTCGGTAGCTTCCCTTGGATCGTTGTTGTTCCAAGGCCCCTTTCACTCTTTCCCCTATTTGTTGTTATTCGCAGCACTTGTCGTCTTCCTCTTGTATTGTCTCGCCAAAAAACTTTTGGCGTGGGTTCAACACAAGATTGTGCTTATGTCTGTCCGTGTGTCCCGATCTCGCCGACTGCATGGTGGAAGAGCACGGCCAATTTTGCCTCATACAGTCATGGATGTACGCTTGGAACCGGAATTCGCAATTGGTCCATGTTGACAGCCACAAAACTACAAAAAGGAAAAGCGAGCAGGGAATAAAGGCGCATTTTGATCTTATGGCTTTGCTTTTGTTGGTACTTAGTGAGTCGCATTGTATCTTGTAATATGATTGATCAATAGACTGGACTTAGGTAGCAAAAAGTCAAAGTGAGACCATGAACGACAACTTTGGAGGGAGTTGCCATTGAAGTCTCTTCAGTCCAAGAGGCCTAAAAAAATAATAATTACAGATCCGAGTGAAAAAGCAGAATCATGTCCCTGATACTCCATTGAATCCGTCAATCTTGCACCTTTGGTCACCCACCCACCCACCCTTTTCCCCCGTATGCGATACAATCTACCTCTTCCTACCTCCACCAAGGATCACTTCAACCAAAGTTCATCATAAAAAGAGGAGTTTCCTGACTTCGGTAGATAACGAGAATTCGGCAACAGAAATTTTCATGATCTATATGACAAAGGCATTAATGCACTACATATTGCTATAAGTTGCGTGGCGTCCCAGATGAAACTACGTTGTGGCCATTCTTGCTATGTCAATCATCTAAAACAATGTCCAGGTGATAACGACTTTAAGGCAGATTGATAGGTAAATGCATAAGAAGCCGTGGATGCAGAAAGAGGGTCACGGCAATCTTTCCTAATTTGTTAGAAATGGAGATCTTGCATGGCCTCAGTCAGGAAAGTACATGTATTAGTCAATCATTACGATCAGTAGAGCGAGTCGGAAAGATAATTTACATTCTCGTGACATAATCCATTTCGCTGCCGGGTAAAAAAGATCAGAAGAAATCTGTCAGTAAGCTTTTTACTCGGTTGTCACACTCTTTGCAAGGTTCCTAGGCTGGTCGACATTGTATCCTCTTAGGACAGTGAGATGATACGCCAACAACTGCACCCCAAAAGATATAAATTATGTCATGTCCAACGAATCAGCAACATCTACTAAAACGAAACAGACTATCTGGAAAAGAGGAAACAGTAATGTTAAGGTACTATGTAAGGACAAAAAAGTTATAACAGCAAAACGAAAAGGCTCAATCAATAAAATTGATTTTGTTTGTGCTAGTCGAGACTAAAAAAAAGAATCTCTCTAAGAACTGCCGCAAATAATAGAGGGGATTTTGGAACCCTTAATGCAAAAACAAACACCAAGAGCATAAAACAAATCAAGGAAACAGAAAGCCAGATGCTTCCTTCCAGCTCCACCTCATCTACATCATAGCTTCATTTTCAGCAAGTTATGACGCATTCAGTACAACAGGCAAAAACAATGTTGCATCTTGGCAAGCATAAAGGGATGTTTTCTTTCTAGATAAGTATGGACATAATATTATAAGTACTCTGTACCTGCAAAGGAACTATATTGACTACAGGCTGAAGACAGTCCTCCACCTGAGGAACTTCAATGACTCTACTACATGCTCCACCAAGAGAGACAGCTGCAGCATCCCCCCTCGAGCACATGACAATCAGGCGTCCTTTACGGGCATGGAGTTGCTGAATAACTGATTGTTGCTTGCTGTTAACATCGACACCTTCATTATTAGACCAAATAAAAATTCACAGATACGAGTTAACCTATACCACAAAAGCTAACCTGAAGCAAGCATCATGGGTAGCAATTACTACAATGGGCAGACTCTCATCAACTAGAGCCAGAGGGCCATGTTTCATTTCACCAGCAAGTATTCCTTCACTGTGCATTAATGATACTTCCTTTACTTTTAAAGAACCTTCCAGAGCAGTGGCATAATTGTATCCTCTGCCAAACATGAGAAGTGACTGCTCTGCAATTAGTAGCTTAGCAAGATCCTTCATTTCCTGGTCAAGCTTCAGCACCTCTCTAACTTTGTCTACAAGATATTCACAAGGGATTTAATGTTCCATACAAAAAATTCATCAATTTAAGTTGAGAAAGAAAGACATATACAACTTAGAAGTTCGGAAATTGTTAACGTGAGATAGGAAGTGACACATACTTGGAAGGTCGAAAAGACAATCGATTATTGCTTCTCTTCTGGCTTGATTAGAAATAGCGTCCCCTCCAATTGCTAAAGCTAACATAGCCATAACAACTATTTGACTAGTATATGCCTACTCAAAAAGCCAATCTGTTAATTAGTTTCATGAAAACATGACAAGAAAATGATGGAGAAGAGAGGATCCGTTCTGTAAGAGAATGTTGAAAGGTACTTTCTCACCTTGGTGCTAGCCACGCCTATCTCAGCACCAGCATTAATATGGACACCACAATGTGTTTTTCTGGCAATTACACTCCCAACAGTATTAGTAATTCCTACACATAATGCACCATTCTGGAGAGCATATTCCAGTGCATGTAAGGTATCTGCTGTTTCACCAGACTGACTGACAAAAACGGCTGTATCTTCTCTATAAATTGGGCCTTGGCGATCCAACAGATCACTTGCAATTTCCATTGTCACAGGAATTCCTGTTTTGAAAGTAAGCAAACAAGAAAAGAGTTGGTAAAAATAAATTACCTTCTCCAACCCTCATAAGCTACCACACAATACTTGCCTGACAGTTCTTCCAAGATAGGCCTTGCAGCTAAAGCAGCATTATAGCTTGTGCCACAACCAATAAAAACAATCCTCCGACTTCTCCTAATTGTCCTGAGATGATCCTTCAATCCACCAAGAAGGACAGTCTTAGCTTTGCAGGTGCCTCCACGTATAAGTCTGCCCCTCATCGTGGTTGTTAGGGATTCTGACTGTTCATGAATTTCTTTCTGCATATAATGTTCATAGTTTCCTTTATTTATTTGTTCAACTTCCATCTCAAGAACAGAAAGTGCACGCTGTACTGATGCCGGCCTGGAAAGTAAACCACCGCGTTTTCCTTTGTCACCATCAAACTTTAAGATAGATACCCCTCCATCCTGACGCAACCAGCATTAGTAAGATTAATTCAGCATTTGGCTTCTCATAAGTCACTATGATACTAAAATCTGGAAAGAAATGATCCATGTTAAGATCATATTATCAGCCCTAAATTAAGGTAATATAACAGAAATTTCCCCAACAAATTTCAACTCACATGTTGGCAACATGCTCCTCCAATGGAAAAGGACAAAACTGTTATGCAACTATATGCAAGAAGTCAAGCCACAGCATTCTGGCGACATTGAGCAAAAAGCTTCTCGGTTACTGCGGGTGATATTGAGCAAATTTTACCATATTGCTACACATTCACAAATTGATACTGAGATGAAAGCAATAGAACTCAAGTTAAACTGAAGTAACCCCCACACCTAAAATGTTCAGATACATTTGGTAGATCAATAACAAAAATACAATCAAGAGACCGATAAGGCAGACTACACCATAAAGGCTAAAAATACCCTTAAATTCCTCGAAACAACTATGTATTTACCTTCAGATGAACCACTTCACCATCCTCAATAACTAAAACTTTTCGTGTGTGCTCAACCAAAGCATTTGCATCACTCGATAGGAACAGTTCCCTGGGATTCCCATTCTGGGAAGGGTACTTATCATCATGAAATAATGATCCTTTGCTTGAATCTTCTCTCAATTCCTGAATGAAAAAATGATTATGTTACGACTATGATAAAAAACAAGTCAAACAAGATTTCTGACAAGGAAAATGCATAGGTAAGACATACGCAGGAATGGACACAGGGCGGCATACAACTACACATACGGAAAGAGAACTCCTAAGCTTATGATAAGTAACAAATCAAACAAGATTTCTGACGAGGAAAATGCATAGGTAAGACATACACAGCAATGGACGCAGGGCGGCATACAACTACACATACGGAGAGAGAACTCCTAAGCTTGATGAACAACAGTAACAATGCTATCCATTCTCCGATCTAATAGGAATGACCCGAGGTAAAGAATCATTAAACCGTCTCCACCAAGGAAAACACATGATATCTAAGAAGTCACAGAAAACATCATATCAGGACATTTGATTGAACTATGGTTAATAGGTTCGGTTCTAGAAGTACACACATAGCATAGCTCTTATTGAAGCTGAAAAGAGACAAAACAATTACAAAAAGAAAATAATTCATGAGATGTGATCAAAAGTAACTCATTTGCAACACATCGCCCAAGTTTTAAATGGAACTTACTTTGACACCAAGAAGCAATGGACTACCACGCTTACAGGCGATCAACTCATTAGGATAATGCCGGCTTTTAAAAATAAGGGCATAGGCTCCTTCAAGATGCCTCATAACTTCTAGCACAACTTGACTAAATGTGACAGTCATGTCACCTGCAGTCCAAATGATATACCATTCATAAATAAAATATCACCAAACATTGTTCTCTAGGGCAAAGTAACATGATAGCACATTGAAGACACAAAGTAAATAATTTGGAACAGGTCTATATGTTGACACCATCCTATTGGTGGTCCTATTGCCAGTTAATTCACATCCACCAAACAATTTGAGAAATAAAATAGAAATTTTCCAAAAATGATGTCATTCATATGCTAATATGCTGTTGGAGAATTAAGTATCCATTTGCTGAGGCCCTACAGAAAGGAAATAAGTCATCAATACAATTTTTTTCAGATCCTTTTCCCTACATTTGTTGGGAAAAGTATTGGCGCAACATGGGCCTGCCAGACATAAGTTATCAATCTACGAACGATCAACACTCATCCTTCAGTGGCCATGGCCATGGGAAAGGAAAATTAGAGCTTGATAGACTATCCTTACCCCCAGTAGACTTAAAGGATACTTTCAAAGAAAGATGTCAGGGAAGCTTTATCCATCAGATGGCTCTAATGTTTACAAAGAGTACAACAAATATCCAACACTACAATCTTCATATAGTTGCACATGATTCATGTGAAAATCTGCATATTAATGTAGCTTGTATTGGAAGATTGTAAAACTACAAAATTAAAATGGTTAACTACAGCATCATTTTAATTTCAGTGTCTCATGAAATTGCGTTGACTGAGGTTTCCTTTTCTTCACACACAAACTCACTAAGAAGCTCATTAAGGTCACTATGCAATGATGACCTTTCATTGCATATAAAGCTATTACCTGAATCTTCATTAGATTTATCAAAAACATACTTGGCAAGCTTAGGAATCACTTCAGTGTCCGTATCAGATTCAAATGAGAACCCATGTCGTATTAGTGTTTGCTTTAAGACCTGCAAATGTAAACGAAAATGTAAGACAACAAAGGAATCTACCGGCAAAATTGCTTAGTTAGTTTTGAGCTAGAGAGAAGTATCACTGGGAATGTAAAACATTTTACAGCTTCATCACAAATAGAGTAACATATAAATTACGAGCATATCATACAGTATCATTAGGAAAGCATCTTGGTGTTTTTCATTTGGTAAAATGAGGTCCAAAACCAGTTACAAGGTTTCTTGACCGACAAAGGATATTTGCTGCTAATGATCCACACTTCAAGTTACATGTTCTTTGTGAAGACTTCGATGGGAAGTCCATGATAATATGACAGAAAGATAAGCCTTGGCTCAGTTTACTGTTACTAATGCTCATGTGGCTGATTCATAACACTCCTTACTAGATCAAGCAAATAAAGCTTCATTGATTGAATCAACTTCTCCCTCTAGTCAGCAGCCATGCCTTCACTCACATTCTAAAAAAGGAGTAGTTGTCTAGATTAAATATCTCTAAGATGCATAAACAGATTTATGGCATAAAATCATCCAAAGAGACTATCCAATCAGCGATACCGCAGGAGATGTACGCATCCATTGTCATAATGTTACAGTCACCTCAAAGGTGAAAGAAAGCTTTTATAATGAATATAGCAAAATGCAAACGGAAGATAAATGGATCTTTTAGTATAGTCCATACAGATGCCCGTTAAGCCTAAACCAACCTCATAATTAGTGATGACCCCATTGTGTACAACCAGAAACTCATTTCCACCACCAGAGCTCTGAGGATGACTATTTCTAGGAGCAGGCTCTCCATGAGTCGCCCACCGTGTGTGCGCTATTCCAGCATGAGTAAGAAAAGATTCCTCCAAATTCAAGTCTGTGGCATCAACATCTGATGACAACATAATCAACAATGAGTTTCTTGAGCTTGGCTGATGAAAATTAAAGAGCCAGACTTGAAAGATGGAGATGTCAATTAATCCATCACACACATAAAACAAAGTAGAACAGCCATATAGAAGGTTCATTTAACAGAATAAATGAGAAAAATCCCGTAGAAAATTAAAATAAAGTAGAGCAGTCATATAGAAGGTTCATTTAACGGAATCAATTAAAAAAGTACTGTAAAAGTTCAAAGATGTTGAGTACTGCATGCATCCAAATAAATCTGCAGCATTTAATCCAGTGGGGCCAATAAAATTTACACAAGGCCCAATAGATTCGATGGTACAAATGCACTCAAGGTGAACACGCATCGTCTATGTAAAATTAGTTACTTACAATCCAAACACTGCATTGAAAACTTGACAATGAACATGTGGACTGCTGCTTAACATGTCCTCTATCTCTAAAAAAATCCTAATGCTGTTTTCGAGGAAAGTACTCTCACCGTGTATTTTTGCTAAATCAATTTCAAAGATAATCTGGGAGAAAAGATGGACTTTCACCCCAAAATAAGCTTAGATTATGTGCAGCAGTCATTAGCAACCAAAAAATAAAAAAAATCGCCCCTCAGTGAATATCTAATTTCAGCAGGAAGCTCAGGTTTTGAAACAACTTGTAGTGAGTTTAGAATATTTCCACAAACAAAGCAACAAGGTTGGTCTTGATTAAAGTCCACTGAACAAAGGCCAATTTCATTGTCATAACCATGTGGACGGTTGCTTGAAATTAGTTGAAAGGGGACAAAATGACAAATGACTTAGCAGACTTCTTCTTGAATGAGGACGCTTGTCTAATCGCAGAACAACATTCTTCATGAGGACAAACAAAATAAATTAACTAAGAAACAAAAAATGTCTAACTAAGATCCTGTATCAGAGGTGCACATACATGCAGCGATCATAATTGGCAAAGCGTAACCGTAACAGATCATCCAGATCATCAGGTAAGCGAAATTGGGGCGCAGGAAGGGAACGATACCTTGGTAAACGGATTTCACGAGGGATTCGATGTTGCCCTCCTTCCGGAACACGAGCGGGGGAAGAGAAACGGAGGAGGAGTCGATGGAGATGCCGGCGGAGTCGTAGCCGCGGTACTCGAGGCGGCGGAGGCCATTGAAGAGGACCTGGAGGATGTAGCTCCTCTCCCTCTTCACATTGCAGTTCAGGTAGGCGAATATGCCGCACATTCTCCTTCTCCGTCGTCGTCTGCCGCGTCCACCTCCTCTTTCTCGCTTCCGAGCTCCGACTTCTCCGAGAGAGAGGGAGGAAGGAAGTAGTCAGAGATGGAGATCGTTTCTGACCTTTGACCCGCTCTTCTTCTTCGTCTTCTTCGAAGGATCGATGGATGATCAACGACTCGTCAGCGGAGGATTCATCCGGAGCAGGCGGTCCTGTCCCCACCAAACGACCTGCGTTCGAGCGAATGAATATGAAACGGGTCGCCCTCGCTGGGCTGGCCTGGGCGGCTCGACGACGGAGGGTATTTTAGTCATTGTCGCATGCATCAGCTTGTCCACCGTGGCGTGTCCTGATTGATCGGTTGAGGATTTGGATCACCTACCGTGGAAATGGATCTTACTTCTTAGATTAAACAAATCAGGCCATTCAAATCAAAATGGACGATCTGATTTGATTCATGTCTCCTCTTAAAAAGGAAAGGGGAAAAATATGGATTAAAAATTTTAAAAATTTTGAAGAGATGAAAACGGATCAAATCAGGCCATCCATTTTGATTTGAAAAGTCCGATTTGATCAATATCACTCCATTGCAATGTTAGGGGATTGGATCCGACTAACTGATATTGAGATTTTCGTGACATGTTTATCATTACTCAAATCGGACCATCCAAATAAAAATAGACGCCCTGATTTGATAGAGTATAAGGATTCAAAATTTTTCAAACCTAAAAAAATTTCCTATCCAATTTTTTTTCCTCTCCCTTAACAAATGATGTGTCCCGTCTTAGACGTCCATTTTTATTTGGACGACATGATTTGAGTAATGATAAACATGTCATGGAAATTCTAATGTCAGGTGATCCGGATCCGTCCTAGAGAGCGTTATGTTTTTTGGTCAAAATCGAGTGATAGACTATGGATTGGCTTTGAAAATAGGCTTTTTGATTAATTATCGGGAATTTACATTCACCCTCGAACTTTCAAATGATGAAAAAGAAAATTCAACATTCATGCGGAAAATTGGAATAACTAGCCAAGCAGTCCTAAACTTCTCTATACATCGATTCCTCCCTAATTTTTTATTTTATTTTTTCGTTTGAGTCCTATTGTTTTGCATAATATTCAAATGTAGTCCTTCGGGCTAATTTTCACCGAAAATTATTGATAGAACAATTCAGTCATCAATGGTCAACCTACGTGGCACACCACCATATTAGTGATTTTCGATGAAAATCGGCCCGAAGGAATACATCTAAACCCCGTGCAAAAGTTCACGACTTAGTTGATAAATCAAAAAGACTTCAGCATATATTTGCTAAGAGGGTCACGCCGTCACGGTCACGGGAGGCTGATATCATTGGACGCTTCGAACGAGAATTTAAAATGCAATCAGCACGGTTTTTTTTTTTTTTAGTCGACGCAATCAGCGCATGTTTTTTATTTATTTATAATTTGGGTCGAAGCAATCAGCACATGTTACATGCCAACTTATGTGAACCGTGAAGTCTCCAACGCTTGCTTTTAGCCTTCGATTATTGTCTGTGGGGCTGGCGGGTGCATATAGTAAATTGACTCCCTGGACTTGGTTTTGTACTTCATACTAGGGGTGAGCATGATTCTCGGGTAGAACCGAAAACCGAAGAACCGAACAGTCGGTTCCGATTCGGTTCCCAGTTCCGATATGTCCGGGTCCGGTTCTCGATTCCTTATTTTGAGGAACCAGCGGTTCCGGTTCCCCTATGGAACCTACCCGGAACCAAAATCGGAACCGTATATGTTATAAAACAAAAATCCTAATTTCCTATATCAATGTTTGAACTTTCCTTAATTGTGCGTTGTTAATTATATACTTCTATTTCCTATAGTTATTTCCCTTACGATTCATTGAAATGACTAATGATGCATCTTCCCATCTTATGTTGCAGAGATATCAAGCCTGACAACTTGCTGCTTGACAGAAATGGTCATATAAAACTATCAGATTTTGGTTTATGTAAACCACTAGATTGCAGTAACCTGCAAGGAAAGGACTTTTCTGTAGGAAACAATCTTAGCGGGGCTCTTTCAAGTCCATAGGATGCAAGCAACACCGACAAATGAAGACGATAGATAATAAATGGTGTTACAGTATAAAAAGGTATTACTTCACATTTGAGCTTACATATTCATATAAAAAAAAAAATCTTTTCTCGCAGCTCGGCAGGTTCTAGGGTACCTTGGAACCGGATCCAGAACCTGTGGCAGGGTAAGTTCCAGGTTCCAGGGAACACAGGGTAGGTTCCAGGTTCTGAAAAAGGAGGAACCTGTACGCGAGGATAGGTTCCAGGTTTTAGATGGAACCTACCCGGAACGTGGAACCACTCACCCCTACTTCATACCCAACAAACAGGAAAAGAAGAAAACCATGTCGGCTCAGGAAGCGGTGTCGGCCGCCGCTGCCCAACATACGGCATTGCCGAAAGCTCGCGAAGGAAGTTTTCCATACAAGCCCTCTGTTGGAGGTAATGGGTTTTGAGAGAGTAGAGAGTGTTTGCTTGAAGTATTACACCTTGAGACATCAAGTTTGGAATGCTCAACAGTGTTACCTCCAGCGTAGGGCGAACCCTAGAATATATATAAGCAAGCTATTGGGCTCCAGCCCAAATGGACCCAAATAACCAAGCCTTCACCTATTGGGCTTGTATGTGAACATATTACATGGATTATATTCACAATATATCCAACAATCTCCTCCTATGTTCACCATACAGCACAATCCAATACGGTGTCAGCGTGATGTTCAAACAAACATGAATCATCCACATTCAGTCCAAATAAGTGAATCATCCCTATCATGAATCTGTTCTGAGATCAGCATACCATAATAAATCTCTGAATCAGTTCACAATCAACATATGCATAGCAGTCAAGTATAAGTAGGCCAATCAAAATAGTCTAAGGCCTTACAAATACAAAAGATAAGCATAATTATGTTCACAACACAAGAACGGAAAATATAAGTCTCAAGTAAATGGACTTCATCAAAATGGGCATTTGCATGTGAACTGTCAAGTCCCCCACACACTCTGAATGATATATTCATTCATCAAGTAGGTCATCCTGGTCAGGATCCCACTCATTAAGCTCTCCTCCATCTCTGCCATCCCATGTAGAATTTCACATATGAATTTCATATTACTATGAATTCAATCATTTGAATAATCTACTAAAAGTGTCTAGTTCTACTAAAAGAACTTAGCACCATAACACAAGCCAGAGAAGAACATATATTGATGTCATAAAGCATCATAATATCATGTTCATAAGCATCAAGCCAGTTTCATAAATTATGAACAAGGCCTAAACAGTTTGATTTACAAAGAGCCATCAACCCAAGTTTATTCGTAAGAGAATAACCATTGCCTAGTTTCAAAGAACCGGACCAACAGTCAAGTCACTTACAATAACTAGTTATGTAATGTCAAGTTTCAATTAAGAACAAGACCAACATGCTTCTTATGCAACCAACTATTTCTGTGTTCCAATTTGGAATGTCACAATTACTGATTCCTTAAAGTCAAATAATCTCGCATCAAGTTTGGAATGGGATCATTTAACCAAAGGATAGTCCAAACCTGGTCGGGTTGTATCATCAAGTTTGGAATGACACAAACTTCCCAAATAGAACCTCTGAATCAGGTTAAAGCCATCTTCATCAAGTTTGGAATGAGACAACTAACCCTTTTCAGATTTATCGGCAACCATGAACATCGATGAAACACATAGAATGTGCTTATCATTTTGGCCAACAAAAGAAGATTCGATAATTCAAAACACACATTTAGAAGGTAAGTAAATGGTAATTAAGACTTATCTTTCAAAATCTTTAACCCCATTTCCCCCACTGTTTTGAATAATCGATCTTTAAACAAACCTTTTGTGAGAGCATCGGCCAAGTTATCCTTCGATCTCACATCGATCAAGGTGATAACTCCTTGTTCTCTTAGATAATTCAACAACGCATGTCTCAGTCTCACATGTCTTCTCTTTGAATTGAAGAGAGCATTTTTGACGACTTGGACTGCCGCTTGATTATCACAGAACAGGCTTAAAGAATTTATCTTTAGCCGAGATAACGGAATATCCATAATCAGATTCTTTATCCACTCTGCCTCTTCACCGGCTGAAGCTAAAGCAAAGAGTTCTGATTCCATAGACGACAATGCAATACAAGTCTGTCTTTTGGATTGCCAAGTAATAGCAGCTCCACCCAACGTGAATACATATCCACTTGTGGACTTACTATTTCCAATCTCTGAGCACCATGAGGCATCAGAATATCCATCCACAGTTGGAGGAAAACCAGAGTAACATAGAGCATAATCTTTAGTACCTTTAAGGTATCTCATCAGCCTATTGATGGCATCCCAATGCTCTTTACTAGGATTACTAGTGAAACGACTCAGCATGCCAACTGTAAAGGCTATGTCAGGTCTAGTGCAACTCATAGCATACATGAGACTACCAATCAGTTTCGAGTACTTTAACTGATCCACACTGGTCCCTTCATTGGGACTCAGTCTTTTATTATAATCATATGGTGTCTCAATCGGTTTACACTCACTGTATCCCCAGGTAGAAAGTAGCTGCTCAATATAATGAGTCTGGCTAAGGGAGACGACTTGCCTTTCAAAGCTTACTTTCATACCAAGAATGGTATTGGCAATACCAAGATCTTTCATGTCAAATTCTTTAGCTAAAGTAGCTTTCACGTCACTCACTACAGAATGATCGGAGCCAAGAATTAACATGTCATCAACATACAAGTAAATGATAACTATCTTATTTGACATAGAACGATGGTAAAGGCATTTATCTGAGTAACTAGACTGGAAGCCAAAACTCTTTACCACTTTGTCAAACTTAAGATGTTTAAGACCATACAAAGATTTGTTCAATTTACAAACTTTGTCCTCAAGTCCTTTCATGACATACCCTTCCGGTTGTTCCATGTAAATTTCCTCATTTAACTCTCCATTTAGGAAAGCTGTTTTTACATCCATTTGATGCACTACAAAGTGTTCAATAGATGACAAAGCAAGAATAATTCTTATAGTTGATAGATGACACACAGGTGAATAGACATCAAAATAGTCTATTCCACTCTGCTGTTTATAGCCTTTAGCTACTAAACGTGCTTTGTATCTGGCTATTGATCCATCACTATTCAGTTTCTTCTTCAATACCCACTTACAGCCTATAGCCTTAGCCCCTTTTGGCAAATTGACTAGCTGCCAAGTGTGGTTCTGGAGCAGAGAGTTAATTTCATCATCTATAGCTTCTGCCCAAAGTAGAGATTCCCTAGATCTCATTGCTTCCTGATAGGAGAATGGATCATCCTCTAGATGATAAGTGACAAAGTCCTTACCAAAACTTTTGGAAACTCTCTCTCTTGTAGATACTCTAATTGGATATGGTTCAACAACCAGTTGTGTGGGATTAGTGTCAGAAGGGCCTGTTTCAGATTCTACATTAGACTCTGTAATCATATCTGTAGATCCAGAAACACTCAATCCATGATCTTTGAGAAACTTATTTTCAAAGAATTCTGCATCTCTAAATTCTATCACTGCGTTAGTAGATAGATCCAAAAACCTGCCTGCAGCACTATCTTCTGCACTACCTAGATATACACAAGTAATTGTTCTAGGTCCCACCTTAGTTCTCTTAGGATCTTGTATTCTTACATAAGCAATACAGCCCCAAGTTTTAAGAGTATCATATCTACAAGGATGCTTATGCCATATCTCATAAGGTGTCATAGACAACTTAGAGTGTGGCAACCTGTTCAGGATGTGATTAGCAGTTAAAACTGCTTCTCCCTAGTAGGAGGAAGGCATGCCAGCTGTAAGTAACATAGAATTTAACATTTCTGTTAATGTTCTGTTCTTACGCTCTGCAACACCATTTGATTGGGGTGAGTAAGGAGCGGTAGTTTCAAGTATTATGCCCTCTGAAGCACAAAATTCCTTGAACCCTGTCATTGTATATTCTCCTCCTCTATCACTCCTAAGCCTTTTAATTTTCAAGTTGAGTTGATTTTCTACTCTGGACTTGAAAATCTTAAACTTCTCAAAAGCCTCATCTTTCGATTTCAACAAATAGACATGACAATATCTTGAAAAATCGTCTATGAATGTTATCAAATACTTCCGACCACCTCTTGTGACGAAATTTCTAAAGTCACAGAGATCAGAATGTATTAGCTCAAGAAGTTGTGTGCTTCTAGAAACCAACTTAAAAGGTTTTCTAGTTATTTTAGCTTGTGCACACACTTCACATTTGTCAAATCGAATAGATGTGTCCAATGGAATGTTGTGAGTTTTAGCTAGATGTTGCATTTTCCTGTAGTTCACATGTCCAAGTCTATTGTGTAATAACTTTGGATCAATCAAAGTAGAACTCACATGGTTTATGCTATCAGTATCTAAACTCAACCTATACATGCCATTAACCATGAATGCACAACCGAAATAACATGAGTTAACTGATAAAGTTACTCTACCATTCATAGTTGAAAAGGACATACCAGCTTTATCAAGTAAACTCATAGAAATCAAATTATTTTTCAGTAAAGGTACTACTCTAACATGTTTAAGAGTTAGTATTTTACCTGAAGAAAGTACCAAATTTGCAGTTCAAGCATGAGTCACCTCTGCCTTACCACCATTGCAATTTTCTACGGTGTCTTTCACTTCTGTGACCTCAGTGAGTAAGTTCTTGTCATTTGTAGCATGACAGGTAGCGCCACTATCCAACCACCACTCAGAAGAGACATTGGCCTTTCCATCCTTCATCATTTCAATAAAGGCTAGAGGCTCAGACTCATTAACTAGCATATTAGCCTCATTTTGTGGTGTGTCTTTCTTTGGCTTCTTTGGTAGCTTACACTCTGCTGCCTAGTGACCCCACTTTCCACAGTTATGGCACTTGCCCTTCTTCTTTCTTTTGAAGATAGTCTTTTTGGCCTCTAACTGTGAAGAAGATTCACATTTTGGTGACTTGAACCTTTTATGAGGTTTATAGGAATGTGAAACTAAGTTGGCAACTGACTTTTGTTGACCTGCTTGTTCCAAACTCTTCCTAGTATAATTTTGATCCTCAATGTGAATATACCTCTTTAATTCATCAAGTCCCATCTGTTCTTTCTGTCTGTGCATTTCAGTCTTGAAAGAACTCCATTCAGCAGGTAGCTTACTCAACACAAGGCCGACAAAGAAATTATCGGACAAATCAGAGTTATCCTCTTTCAACTTGTTCCTCATGTTCTCAAGTTCAACTAACTGTAAGGTGACACTCGAATTCGTATTGAATTTAAAGTCAAAGAACTTCTCCGCTAGGAGAGTTTTAGAGAGCCCCTCTTGTTTTTGGAACTGAGTGTTCAAGTGATCCCATATCTCTTTCGCCGTCTTATACTCACTATAAGTCATAACTAGACGAGGATTTAGAGAATTCAACAAGTAATCTCTACAAAAATCTTTATCTTTGTTCCATTGATATTCATCGACATCCTAAGTGGTAGATGCAAAGTCACTTAAAACAGTGTAGAATATTTCACGCTCTTTCATGCCAAATTGAACGTGCAATTTCCAACCATGAAATTCAGTGACATCAAATGATTGCAGCTTTATAATATCATAGGAACTATGTTTTGCCATTCCAATCAAAGCAAAGAGTTAGAAAGAGTGCACCTTGGAGTCCTCGAAGCTCCCAAAGTCGAATAATGCCTCTAACCTTGGTCTAACTGCTCTGTAGAGATGGAATTTGCCAAAACTGACCCCAAAATTGAGTCCGGAGCGCCCAAACACCTTAAGATGGACTGCCCTTGTCGTCGGAAACTCGCTGAAAGTTGGTCGAAAATACGCCACAATACGCTGGAAATACGCCAGAAATACACTGGAAATACGCAGAGAATACACCTGGAAATACTCCGGGAATACACTGGGAATACGTCGGAAAATACTCCACAAATATGCCTGGAAATACACAAAAAATACAGTACCCGCGTGGTGCTACAGTAATCCGGTGCTGCTACAGTAACCTTCAATCTACAGTAACCTCGAGCTACAGTAATCTTCAATCTACAGTAACCTCGAGCTACAGTAATCTTCAATCTACAGTGTTTCTTCCGACGGCCGTATCTCCTTCGTCCGACCTCCGTTCGACGCGAGTGACCACTTAAAACGTTCGTATCGACGAGACGAACAAAACCCAAGTGGTCTCACTTTCTGAAACTAGCTATAATTTCTGAAATCTTGATTCAAAGATTTCGGGTGCTACAGTAAAACCCGAATCTTCAACCTCAGATCTTGGCCAAACCAACCGTCGAAATCGAAAGTAGTTCGTACCTGTGAGTTCGTCTCGACGAGACCTTCAAGTAGACACCTTGCTCGCTCAAATCCGACACCCGAAGATAATACTTCAAGATTGTTGGAGGTAATGGGTTTTGAGAGAGTAGAGAGTGTTTGCTTGAAGTATTACACCTTGAGACATCAAGTTTGGAATGCTCAACAGTGTTACCTCCAGCGTAGGGCGAACCCTAGAATATATATAAGCAAGCTATTGGGCTCCAGCCCAAATGGACCCAAATAACCAAGCCTTCACCTATTGGGCTTGTATGTGAACATATTACATGGATTATATTCACAATATATCCAACACCCTCCTCGCTCTGTAGAAGCCATCTCGGGCTTGTGGTGCCTCTCCTCGTTTGGCGGTGCTCCGCTCGGATTCTCATTCATTATCTTTTCCATTGCGGCCTTTGATCTCTATTTCTCTCGACGTGACTTGAGATGGAAGCTATCATATTGAGTTATGAAGCTCCAGGACAGTTTTCTGTGTAGTGTGTTTCTTTCTTTCTTTCTTTTATTTTTTCCTGGTAGAAGCTGATACAATAAGACATCTCAGTATACAAATGATAATGCATAGGCTGTTACAATACCTCAGTCCAATCGAGATGTAAGAATCCGTCTCGACGCAACACAATGTCGATTGCAAACTTGCTTTGGTTCGTGCTTGGTCGAGATAATAACAAAGTGATCCTCCAGGCGTTTGGAATTGGGAACCGGGAAGGCCGTTAACGGAGAAAATATCACATAAACATCCATGAGAAGAGTGGAATAATTAGCACTCTCAGCCTTATCCCAGACATGAAATGATTCAACATATTCACTTTTGGTAAGATTATTTGAAGAGCATCTGATTTGAGGTCGACAGGTTGCAATGGCATTTATATCAACAGTTGAAAGAGGGCCTTCTTCAGCCGGATCTGACTGTATCGATGGCGAGTACAAGATCATCGAATTTGGCACCTGTCACTTCCTTCACAATCGCGCCTTCCCTCAGTATTTTGAATGTGGGAACCACCCTTAGGCCAAGCTCCTTTGCCAATGGCTGCCGTCAAGTTTTCCCAGAAAGGAAAAAACAAAAACAAAGAAACCTGAGAAAGAGAGAGAGAGAGAGAGGGAGAGAGAGAGGGAGAGATGCTTCATCTTTTGGGGTAGCAGGAAATGTACCTTGTTTTCTTGGTTGCAGTCGAGCTTCAGGAAAACGACATCAAGATACTTCTCGGCTAGCTCTTGAAACTTTGGAGCCATGACTTTGCAAGGGCCACACCTATTAAATTCCCGATCGAGAGATATCAACCATCAAGAATCAGACAAGTGAATAGTGGCTCAAATCTTATTAACGCCCAAACTCAATAAGAATTGAATAACTCAGAGGGAGATGTGAGGCATTGACACATGCACATGCCAAACGAAGTCTGGCATACGGGCAATACAGTAGACAAAAGACAGCCACAAGAAGTTGAAAGCAAACCGAAGCTTTGATGACTACATACAGTTGGTTGTGGCGTACGAGTTAAGATATTACTTCGAAAAATAGAGACGAGATGGAATTAGATACGAGCCACACATTCTAGGGAGCTATGTTAATAATGCAGCACCTTATTAATGTGCTATGGTACAAACTTTTTGACAGTCTCAAAGAGATAAGAGAAGTAAAAAATTATATGGTACCGTCGTTAAAAGTGAGAGACATTTACCACCTATTACAACCACAGCAAAGAACTAAAGGTCATAAATTGGGAACTGGAAGCAACTGCGAATTGTTAGCTGGACTTGATTTGTGATTTGTCGTGTGCAATATGTCGTGATTGAGTTCCAAGGAATCTGCGATTTTCAAGCAGTCAAAATGAAGGAGAGGAATATAGACTACTAGGAAGGAGAACAGTGTTTTGAATATAGACTACTTAAGCAATAGGCGTGACCACTTAACTTGAGTTTATAAAAGATATATGACGAATACTTATTGCATAATTAAGTTCCTGTAGCCTTGTGAAACAGCCCTGCTTGACCAAAATGAAACTCCTATTCTAACAAAGAAACTGAAACAAAACATGCAAATATCACAGCATGCTGCCTCAGCTATATCAAAGTTGCACTTTACTTCGGCAGATAAACTTGCAAATCGCACTACTGTAAACAAGAGGCAGAGAAATGGATAGGATATACACAAATGAATGCTGCGAAAGGGAGAAGTCATTAAACACAGTCCCAGCATGATCTCTGACACTAGCAAAATCACTGGAATTGATTACTACGAGACACTACCAAGCATAAACCATATAAGAAATTGGCCAGCAAAACCAGCACCCAAGATATGTTAAAAGGGAATTTTCTTGTTGCAACTTTCATGAGACCTAGCACATTTTGTTTCTGCTTTGGATTAACGTTGTTCTGATTCAACCTAGATCGTCAGGCTGTCATCCGAAATTCCTTCTATGAGGCTCATTCAATGCTTCTTGCGGTATCTATATAAACGAACAGAATCAAAGATAAGAACAAACAAGAAAAGGCAAAACCATTATGGATATCCATCCTAAGTTTCCAGTTACCAATCTGACTCCTTTGTCTGAGCTGCTTCTTCAAATGGTCAAGTTAGGAAGAGCAAAATGAATTCTGGGGATATTCCTTTAGAAGCAACTGGTCTCAAGTGGGTTCAGCAGCTCACCACTTGGAAGGAGCAAAACACGTAAATAGAGAAAACGCTTTCGAACTTCATCTAGCGTGGGCAATCCTCGTTAGCATGATGGAAACTCCTACCTCTGAAACAACCCAGCAACCACCAAGCCCAACAACAGAAGCTATCTCAAACTTTCTACAGGTATTGGATCGACAATCTCAACATCCAATCAGGGAACCCTTTTCAGAATATCTCGCAATTCCATAATGTTACAAGAGAACAGGTCGCAAAAACACTCTTTAACATCCCAAAGAAGCCCCAAAGTTTGCTCTTTTTGCCTCTTCAACGAAGACAACAACAACAATCAACTCCCAATCCTAGAGACACTAACGGTTGCCACATTATATAGAAAGCAAGAAAGAACTTAACAAAAAGAGATATGAGGACGGGATCAGCGAGAACGTACGCACCATTGGGTGTACATGTCAAGAACGACGGTCTTGTCGGGGGCAGAGCTGACGATGGGCCAGAAGGTGTCCTTGTTCACCTCCGTCACCTTCCCCACCGTATAGACCCCCGTCGTGTCCACGCCACACTTCACCGCCACCCCACTTCTACCACGACCGACGTCGCCACCGGCTTGCAAGTTCACGTTCCTGGACCCCAACAAGAACCATCTCGAGCTGGAGCTGGAGCTGGAGGTCGAGCCCGAATTCGAGCCGGAGCTTAAAAAGCAGGGCACAGAGTTCCGGGAGCGGAGGGAGGAAGCCGAGAGAGAGAGCTGAAGAGCCATGAGCGAGCGAGCGAGCAGAGTCGCAGTGAGCAGCAGCAGTCGCGGTACTACTAGCTCTTTCGTTAACGGACAAATGGCAATGGCGATCTTTTTGGTTGGGAAAGCTGGTGGAAGGACGTAAATAGGCTTCGGTTTGTGGACCTGTCGAGCGCACAGCGGGTCTGTTTTCGTCAGCTCGCCTGAGTTTTCCAACCCGCGAAACGAGAGGTGGAGGACGAGGGAGAGAGATTGAGCGCCAGTTAGGCCTTTTGCCACCGATGAGTTTGGGCCCTAAATTCGGGGTGAAGGGATCGTCCGCCATTCCCTTAGAAGGGTAGATTCTACTTTTGAATTTGAACTATCCGTATTATGAATAGACGATTCAAATTATTATTAAAAAAAATAAAAATTCAAAAAATTATCTCCTAAAAATAAGAAATTTGGGCGATCCGTCTAAAAACAGACAGCTCGGATCTCAAGGGCAGGCATATGCCTTTCTAAGGAAAGAGCAGACGATCCGAATCCGAATTCGAGACAAAAGCCCCCGCCTTACACAACGAAACATTAAGCAATAACTGCCGCGCCATGTGATTTCGCTGACCGAGACTCGCTTTGCTCGGTAAAAATCTAAGCACCATTCCCGACTTAGCTTTGCTCACTTAGTTAAAAAAAAAAAAATGGTGTCGACTCCATTTAGGTGTTGGGTGATGAGGAGAGAGAGTGTGTGCTGAGTCGGACAATCTTAACCATCCGACGTGTCTCCGCAGCGACATCTTTTCCGGGAGGCCGCACTAGATGCTAATCTCCATGGTTGATGCCTAGTGAACAGTAACACCAATAGTGTCCAAGTTGCGTTACCCTTACGTGGTTTTGACGGCGATCTTACATTCGGAAAGTTGAGGCACTCGACCGAATGACGAAGAATGCTTAGATATTGATTTGTAAAATGGACGAAAAGCATAGACACCAGTGGCGTCATTAGACTGAAGGTTCTATAGGGCAAGCTTTCCACGCTGTACCGTGAGATTGTGAGAGCTTGCAGGAGGAAATCGAAGCCATTGAAAGCTAATCAATGGGGGATAAGTCCTAGGGCTAAAGTTTAGAAATGTTATTGTATATCGAGCTAAAGTTTAAGGATCACGTTGAATAAATTAAAAGTTCGGAATCATACCACACATTCGACGAAAGTTCGGGGGACCATTTTGTGTCATTATCCCAAAGATAAAAGAACGCAATGTATCGTCCTAAATAGTGACGAAGAAATATGCCGTGTGAGCTTAATAGTCAACAATCAATACCAATGCGACGTGAGGACCTATAGTGGCCGGCCTTTGCATATTGTCAATAGCTCATGCATCCACGTATGTATGCTATGGAGTGCAACCTCGATAACTCCGTTTGGTGAATTTTTATTTCAGATTGAGTACGTTCAATGGAAGTAATCTTAAACACGATAGCGTAAGATGATATAATTATGCGAACCGTGTTGAATAAATAGTTATACATAAATTATAAATTATGCTTATCGTTTTGGTAGTAAGTCGTTGGTACGTGATAAAACCTTAATTGAAAGTCAACGCATTGCAAACAAAGATTGAAAATTTCACAAAATATCTGTGAAGATTCGAGAGGGAAGGTCGAATATCGACCTGGTCGGAGCGAGAAAGCGAGAGACTGAGAGAGGATCACCGAGAGAGAGAGAGAGAGAGAGAGAGAGAGAGAGAGAGAGAGAGAGACGCGTGACGTTTTGACCCTATTGACCATGACTTTGTTGGAGATACAGAGGTCAAGACATAACGGGCAGAGATCGAACGTCGTTTACTATTTTTTTTCCCCCTCCTTCCCGTCATTCCAAGTTTCCAACCCCCACCACCGGCGTCGGTGTCGCTTCCATCGTAAACGCCTCTCTCTCTCTCTCTCTCTCTCTCCCTCTCTCTCTTCGTGTACGGATGGTTCTGCCTCCGAGGAATCCATGAACCAAATTCGAATTCTTTAGTTGCAGAAAGAACCAATCTTTGGGGGAAAAAAGAGAGAAAAGTTTGGTTCTTGCTTTGTGGGTTGGTGCTTTCTGCATACAATCTGTGTATCGTCTGGGAAAATGGATCTGGTGAGACTTTTGTTGGCAATGGCGGCGGTGTCGAGTTTGACATCGGTGGTTTGTGGGAATGTGGTGTTCAAAGTTCATAACAAGTTCAAGGGACGCGAAGACAGGAGTCTCACCGCCATGAGAGCCCACGACGCTCGCCGCCACGGGAGGCTCCTCTCCGCCGTCGATCTCGAATTGGGCGGCAATGGCCATCCTTCTGAAACTGGGTCTGCTCTCTTCTTTCAGCTCCTCTCTTGTGTGCACATGGAGCTTGTCTGGTTCCCAGGTCTCCAATTTTGAGTTCTGTTTGGTTGCTTCTTGTTAATCCATTTGATCTATGCACCTTTTTCTTGGCATTGTTTGGATCCAACCCTCCTGAAATTTTTGTCCGGGCTTATCAATCTTCATGCTGGTTTCTTGTAGAATAGGTTTCTTCCCGGTGCATTCTCTCCTGCATTGACTTATTCTGCTTCGCTCCTAAAGGCCGTGTTTTGCGGTGATTAATGTCGGCATTAAGTTTCCGTCGTCTTAATTTGGAAAGAAGAACACACGATATGGCTAAGTGGCTGGGTAATCTTGTGCTTAAGTTTCCTTGTCAATTCTGATACCTGGATTTCTGCTGCTGTTCTTCCTTTAGCCGCTTTTGGTAGAGCACTAGTTCCTTTGGTCATTCTTCTAGTTGAATTGCCACTCTGTCGAAGCCATTTTTCCTATTGTTGTTTTTCACTCTATGTTTAGTCAAGGTAACTGCTCTAGCCTCAATGGGTGCTTCTGTAATTAATTTGACGGCAGAGTCTCGTTCCATTTTTATTACCCTCCTCCAATAAGAAGCAGCACAGGAATTTTACTTTTGTCTCATGGTGCTTTTCTGTCTTCAACGGAATGTGGACCGAGGACTTAAATTTCTTGCCATAATCTTCCCATTAAGCTAACTGAGTGATTCAGTTGTCTGGCACATTCAATTTAAAGTCACGTGACCTCTCGCCTCCTGCAGGCTGTACTTCGCTAAAATTGGGATTGGAACTCCCTCAAAGGACTACTATGTGCAGGTTGATACAGGAAGTGACATCTTGTGGGTGAATTGTATCGGCTGTGATAAGTGTCCAAGGAAAAGTGACCTTGGGGTATGTTTTATTTTTTTCCCAAGTTTCAAACTATTGTCATCAGATTTAACTTAGCTCCTTTTTGTTTATCTCAGACACATTTTGGTTATTCTGATACAGATAGAACTCTCACTTTATGATCCTAAGAGCTCATCAACCGGAAACCTGGTGAAGTGCGATGAAGGGTTCTGCACTTCCACATACAATGGTCCCCTTCCAGGATGCAGGCCGGATCTGCTTTGCCAGTATAATGTGGTATATGGTGATGGAAGCTCCACAGCTGGATACTTTGTGAAGGATAATGTGCAGTTAGATCAAGTGACTGGAAACCTTCAAACATCATCCACCAATGGGAGTGTCACATTTGGGTGTGTGGCAGTTTACATATGGCACTTCTTCTATTGTGAAGCATGCCTGGCAATTCTGGCCTGACTCTCTTTGTTCATGGATTTTTCATTTCCCTTTAATAGGTGTGGGAATAAACAATCTGGAGAACTCGGATCATCCTCTGAAGCTCTAGACGGGATTCTTGGTTTTGGACAAGCGAATTCATCCATGCTTTCTCAGCTTGCTTCATCAGGAAAGATGAAAAAGATTTTTGCACACTGCTTGGATAGTGTAAATGGTGGCGGAATTTTTGCTATTGGAGATGTTATGACGCCAAAAGTCAACACTACTCCTTTGGTACCAGACCAGTATGTTGCGCAGCTTCTACTTCTCATCTCTATTGTGGCATTATTATTCTGTTGTCATTTGGTTCAAGTTAACAATTTGTATAATATATGAAGCAAATGGTTTTCAATAAGAAACATTTTTACCTTATTCAATTTGTTGTGGGACTGATCCCTTAAAAGCTTCTTTGGACATATTGGCTGTAAAGTGTTAGATATGCATCTCTTTGACAATTGCTCATCGAAGAATGCATCTCTGTCATGATCTTTTGTGCCCCATTTAATCGGCTCCTGGAATTCTTTGTAATTGTACCTTATTACTATTCTAGGCCGCATTACAATGTTATTATGAAGGAAGTTGAGGTGGGTGGTGATGTTCTACCACTTCCAACAGATGTATTTGACAGTGGGGACGGGAAGGGAACAATAATTGACAGTGGTACAACTTTAGCCTATCTTCCAGATGAGGTTTATCAGCAGCTTATGAATGCGGTATACGATTTTTTACCTTTCTTACCTAGTTCTCCCCTTAAATTCTGTCTTTTCATTTACTTATCACTCTAATTTTACTAATTTTATGTGATTAGATCATGGGTAAGCAACCTGGACTGAAATTACATACTGTTGAGGAGCAATTCTCTTGTTTCCAGTTTGTTGGAAGGTGACAGCTCTTCATTTCATGTCCATACTTTGAGAAAATTATGCTTATCTTATATGTTTCTCAAGCCGTTTGTTTCCAACATGCTTGTCGTGTGAAGACAGTTTTTGTCAATCTATTATTCTGTAAAGTCATGGTTCATCAGAGAGTGGAAAGGAATGCTGCTTATCCTATCTTCCTCTGTGATTGCAGTGTTGATGATGAATTTCCGGTGGTCAAGTTTCATTTTGCCGGTTCTCTGACTTTGACAGTTTATCCTCATGATTACTTGTTCCAGATCCGTGTAAGTAATATATTCTTCACAAACTAACAATTAGCTTTGTAGTCTAGAGTTGTTTTAGACATGGAAATATCAATTGAGCTACTTTGGTTTTTGATTCCTCCCAAGCTTTGTATGTTGAGGATATTCTAACCTTATGTTGCTTGTGTTAATGTCACAAGGACCAAATGGCTATCATACTAGATTGTGTCAGTTTCTTTTTTCCATGAAACTGACAAATTGATTGTGAGTACCTCTGAAGTTGTTCTGGTAAACATCATTTGTCTCATAACCTATATGCAGGAAGATGCTTGGTGTTTTGGTTGGATGAATAGCGGGATCCAATCTAAGGATGGAAAGGACATGACCCTTCTGGGAGGTACTGCTAGTTATGACTAATAAACCTTTAATGCGTCTAGCAGTTTCAAAGCATTAGCCAGTCACCGGGATTCACTGTTTAGGTGCACATGGCTATAAAAATGTTTGCTTATATATTGACTTATCAGTCAGTGCACCACAGTGGTTTTGCCACTTTTCGGTAAACAGGAGGAGCTGGATGACCGTTTCTTTAATTTAACAACTCTTGCCATTAGCTAGAAAAGCTTTTACCTAGTTACTCAGCCAGACAAATCTCTCTCTCTCTCTCTATATATATATATATATAGAGGTTGGTCCATGCAGGATCGTTCAGTCACTGGTAAACACTACGTCATGATGGGGATTGGATCACATATTGAAGCTTTACCTGTGTGTCTAAATGCAGATTTGGTGCTTTCAAATAAACTGGTTTTGTATGATCTGGAGAGTCAGACAATTGGATGGACAGAGTACAACTGTGAGTGCTGTCCTCTTAATTGTGTTTACTGGTGGAACTTGTGTTTTTATTGTGGATTTCATTATTTTCATAGATTAGAAAGTTCAACAATATGCACCAAGAAGGTGCAAACCCATATGAAAGAGCCCAAAAACCAAGCCATATATAAAACAGCCCCAAAACCAAAAGGGAGCTCAAATACAACATAAATCATTGACTATATCAACCCAGGCATTTGCATCCATATGCTAGTTTCCACTATGTGTAACTTAAGCCTTTTTCTTGGATAACTGATAAGGTCTTGTTGGTTGACTTGTCCTTGATCAGACAGTTATTCATTGTCCTCTATTTATTCAGTGCATGGTGTGACTGATCCTTTTTCTTTCTTTTTTTTCTTAACATGTTAATTTGAGATATGTCTGTCTCTAGTAGATGCTTTGTTGTCCTTCTAGACTGGCAATTCAAATAGCTTTTTGCAATTTTTATGAGATTTAAAGTGACAGAATGACATATTGTGTGGTTCTTTGAACTTTTGTTATTTTCTTTTGTTTCATAACATGTATTTACTGATGGTATGACATGAGTCAAGCAACGGAAAATCTAGTGACTGAAGGTGCAATATTAATGAGATCCAGTCCAATTTGTTTACCCAAGATTGCTTGTGGTTGCTTAGGGGGAAGTTGGAACTAAGTTCCTGCCAGCAGCACCTCTTTGTGATTCCTCAAGTTTTAAACTAATAAAAATCCACCTCTTTTAGATCAGATTCATCTTAAAGCCTTCGATACAAGCACTCACCTAATATTTGGCTTGGCAGTGATGTTTCCATTCTAATTCCAGGTTCTTCGAGCATCAAGGTGAAGGATAATAGTGGAGCGGTGTATTCTGTGGGTGCACATGACTTGAATTCAAGTGCCACCCTTGTCATTGGACGAGTATTCTCGGCTTTGTCATTGTTCGTATATATGCTGCACAGTCTCCTATAGCAGATTAACAAGTTCAAAGTCTCAACCAAACAAAACAGAACGATGCTTACAAACAACCACAATTCTTTTGTACACCTTACTTACCTTGGGTAACAGTTTTTTCATGATTTGTTTCAGGATTGTACAAGGATCTCTTTTCTGTAAAATACTCTCTTTTGAAAGGCATTCGCATCGCATACCAATTTGCTGATTATGGGGATCTTAACTGGTCCATTAGATTGCTTTAGTAGAACAAGAAAGCCTATCTTTGTAGTGAATGCTTTCTTTCACCATTTCTCTGGCTTTGCCACAAGTGACGCAACACATTGACAATGTATTTTTGTATGTATGTCGTGTTGATTTGGTGCTATAAATCACATCCTCCATTTTTTTTGGTGTCCATGGTACTGCAATCTACCTCTAGTCTGCTATATACAACGAAGACATGAAAGGTCATAATACAACTCAGGCAATTGGATTAACTGCGCATCGAGGTGTTTATGAATGGGGCGGAGCATGGAGAAAAACATCATTTAGCAGATGAGTGATGGAAAATTGAGAGGATCCAACTATCTCTATGTGTTCCTTTGACTATGTGTCCTGATTATGATTTAGCTGGGTGTTGACTGGATGGGCATTTGAAATAGAGGTGGCAATCAAGTGGAAACTACTTTTTGCACGTATTAATTTCACTTTTAAATGAGGGAAGTGTGAAGAACATGCTTTTCTACCTATTTGAAAGCTTTGGCCTCTTTTTTTTTTCTTTAGTGGGAATGGAATGCGAATCACAGGGGCACAAGGAAAGCGAAAACTCACAAGAGCAGTGAGTATAATTCAATGCAGATGCAAGAGGAACGATTTGCCCCGATGAGAATCGGTTGCCAGGGCGAATCGGTTGAACGCACCTGGGAGCGACGAGTGTTAAGAAAGAAAGCATGCTTGTTAGTGTTGGCCATGGCTTGAAGATGGTAAAATCAATCAGAGTTGAAGGGGGGTTAAACTGTGACTTTGACAGGAAATGCAGCCATGGCATCTTCTTTTCTACTAATAGCCGGGCGGCGACGACAAAAGTGTTTGCTCTTTAGATCGTTCACTTTCACTCGTGAAACATGAGACACGGTATCAGGCCATTCCCCTTCAACAGGATAAGAACAGGTAGGGTCACTACACTAGAGCGTGCTAAGATGCTCTGGGCAGTTCCATAATCTGTAATAAGCTCACTTATTGCTTCTGGATCTTGATCCACCACCCCTCAGGCCTCAACAAAAGGAAATTTTATTTTATTTTTCTTTTGGGTCTCTTGTTCTGTTGATTGCTCCGGTGGAGGAGTTCATAAGTCTCGGATGAGGTAGGAAAAGCGTCTGACGAATTCAACAACTGACCAAGTCATTCAAGAATTAAGCCAAAATCACACGACAACCTATACTTAATAAGTGCAATTGTCCTCTGTTTCTCTCTCAGACACACATTGAAGTTCACGCCCCCATCATCCTCTTACCTATGTCTTGACTCCTGACTCCTGCTCCTTGTCTCCTCCTGTAACGCCTCTCTCTCTTTTGTCTCTCTGTTAGCACCTTCCCACATACAGAGAGAGAGAGAGAGAGAGAGAGAGAGAGAGAAGCAGAGTCCTTCCAAAGCAGCAATCAAGGAACAACAACTGACCAAGTCATTCAAGAATTAAGCCAAAATCACACGACAACCTATACTTAATAAGTGCAATTGTCCTCTGTTTCTCTCTCAGACACACATTGAAGTTCACGCCCCCATCATCCTCTTACCTATGTCTTGACTCCTGACTCCTGCTCCTTGTCTCCTCCTGTAACGCCTCTCTCTCTTTTGTCTCTCTGTTAGCACCTTCCCACATACAGAGAGAGAGAGAGAGAGAGAGAGAGAGAAGCAGAGTCCTTCCAAAGCAGCAATCAAGGAACCTGGAAAAATCAGTCATCACATCGACCGCACGTTCTCTGCTTTCACAGTGCCCACCACTGCCGCTGCTGATGATTGGTCGGTCGACAACCCAAAAAAGAAGATGCTGCTCAGTGCTCTCGTCTTTTCTCCGCCCTTTTTGACCCATTAGCGTCCAAGCACGACTTTTGTCCTGTTCTCAGATGAATCTATATCACACAGTGTTTGTACCTCGGTGTACTTTGAGCTAGCGCGAGCCATCAGTGATCAGTTCCCAACCTTGATCGTTTGCCTTCCCAAAAGCCATGGAGAAGTACCGCTCTTGCGTTTACTTATTATTCTGCACGATGCTCTTGAGTGTTGCTTTCACTGAAGGAGCTCCAAAAGAGTCCCTCGTCACTTCTTTGCCCGGCTTCACTGGCACTTTCCCTTCACGCCACTACTCCGGGTTGGTTCTTTTTAGATTATATCATGCGAGAAGATTTGGTCTTCTAAAATCATGTCCGTAAAAAAAAAAAGAAGTCTTTCTTTCTTCTGGGGTTTATAATAACAATGCAAATCTTGTTTGAGGTTTTGCAGGTACGTGAACATAGATGACAATACAGCAGGAAGAAATCTTTTCTACTACTTGGTCGTGTCGGAAAGAAATTCCGCCAAAGACCCGGTTGTGTTGTGGCTGAATGGCGGGCCTGGATGCTCCAGCTTCGATGGCTTTGTCTACGAACACGGTATGCTTGATTCTCATTTCTAATCTCTTCATTTTCTCAGATGCTCTCTGAAGGGGGACTGCATGCTTTAAACTTATGGTTATTCTCCTTCGAGGAATTTTCTTCTCTTCTTAAAGCTTCATATGCACAAGGTCTGATTACATGGCTTGCATGTGTGTAGAGTAACTGTCTATTTCTGTATATAGCATGAATACTTTTGAATTGAATAGTTGCGAATGCACGAAGGTGACTGTGTACTCTGCACAATTACACCCATGAGATCCTAGTCTGTTAAGACTTTTTCTCGTTGCGTTGTCCTTGTCTGTGAGTTTGAATTACACTATTTCATTGGTAATTAAGCTGACCATACCCGCAGGGCCGTTCAACTTCGAAGCAGGAAGGACTAGAAGTGCCCTTCCAACATTGCATTTGAATCCATACAGCTGGTCCAAGGTCCTATATTACTTTTGAACTGTCATTTCCTTCTTCACTTTGACGAGGAGGGAAACTTTCCTAATTTTTTTGCAGCCGAAGTTTTAAATGACCGTTTCTTCCCAGAGACGTAGTCTCAATTTCCTTAGGAAGCAAGTCTTTTTCATTTTCTCAGGTTTCAAACATTGTATACTTGGATTCGCCCTGCGGAGTTGGCCTGTCGTATTCGACAAACTCTCATAATTATGATACAGGAGACCTACAAACAGCCGCCGCTGCTCATGCTTTCCTACTGAAGGTATTGTCATCTTTACTCGGACATAAGTATTCTAATGTGCATAATCCTAAGAAATTAGCATCACACCAAAAGAGTTCGACATACTTGATTGGTGTCACTGACCTCAGTTTGGTTGAATTAATTGACCAAATAAAATTTCCTGCGCCTAGTGGTTTGAGCTATTCCCAGAGTTCATCAACAACCCATTTTACATTGCTGGAGAGTCTTATGCCGGAGTATATGTTCCTACTCTCGCAGCTGAAGTAGTAAAGGGTAATTATTGTCTGCTTAGCAGATGTATCTTTTTTTTTTTTTTTTTTTTTTTGTAAGTATAATCAAAGAAAAAATTCAGGTTTAGTAAATGGTTCTTCTGCAGGTATAAATGAAGGTGCTAAACCAGTTATCAATTTCAAGGTAAGTAATTCAGCGACCACCTTTCCGTAGGAGTTAGGGATGGCGATATCATCTATTGAGACTTTTCCATCCTGCGCAGGGTTACATGGTGGGAAATGGGGTAACAGATGCCAAATTTGATGGCACTGCCCTTGTACCTTTTGTGCATGGAATGGGGCTAATTTCAAATGGTATCTTTCATGTGGGTCCAATCTTCTTTGGCTGTACCAGTTATCATGATAATTTCTAAGTGATCTCTTTGGGAAGCAAAATTAAAAAAAGTATCTTTATTTATGTCTAATTTCTTTCATCTTCCCCCCAGATTCAACCAAATTTATTCTCTTTGTTGGCACTACGGATGTCTAATATCATTTCTCGCAGGAAGTTTATGCAAATTGTGGGGAAGTCTACTATGGCAACGACAGTGAGGGTTGTTTGGCTAGCCTGCGTAAAGTGAACAAGGTATCATGATGATCTTGACAGTTACTTCTAAATTAGGGACAAACTGGTGTGCTCTCTACTGATAAGGGATGGTTCTCAGGCAATCAGCAGTCTGAACATATATAACGTCCTCGAACCATGCTATCACGATCCATTGAACAAGCAAGATACAAATTGGAGCATGATCTTACCATTAAGCTTCCAGAAGTTGGGAGTAACTGAGAGACCTCTTGCTGTGAGGAAGAGGATGTTTGGTCGTGCTTGGCCTCTGTGGTTACCTGTTAGAGATGGCACTGTTCCATTATGGCCTCAACTGGCTGAAAAGTTTCACATCGCCTGTGTTGTAAGCTACTCGATGAAATGCTGATATGTTATAAGCAGCAGAGACTTGTCCATTTACACGACGCTTCTTTTTCTTGCTGGAGGGTCAGATGTGTCTAGACGATGCTATCATGACGAATTCTTTATTTTGATTACAGAATGATGAAGTTGCAACTTCCTGGCTGAACGATGACCGAGTTAGGAAATCAATTCACGCAGAATTGGTACTTGGACTGGTTCTGTGAAATATGGAATTGACACATTCATTCTACAACCAGTGTTTTTTCAACTTTGTCCTTTGTGAATGAAAATGCAGGTAAATGTGTCAGTTCCATGGGAACTATGCACTGGACGACTCAAGTATCGTCGGAACTCTGGAAGTATGATACCTTACCACAAGAATCTGACTACCCAGAATTATCGCGCATTAATTTTCAGGTGATATTCCAGGTCAAATAAGGGGCGTCATTTGTGGACTTAGCTAATTTGTGGGTTATTCCATCAGATATCTCCATGTTGCAGATTAAATTATTATGATGTTAAGAGAAACAGTCATTTTGGTTCAGGATGATTCTCTTGCTATCTGTATCCCAGGGACAGCATTGTTTTCTAGGCCCACCACGTTGAGCTCCATTAGTGGCATTATATTATTTCGTAGACCCACCATGTTGAGCTCCGTTCGTGTTTATTTGACTAGCCTTTTCTGGTCATCTCAAACTAGTGGAGTTCTGACTGTACGCGATGCGGACCACTGGCCAAGATTTTAGAGGATCAATCCATTTAGAGAGTTACCGACTTGAGAGTTCATTTTCTCTTCGTAATAGGAATGTGATTTTTCTGTTACCGAAGTAGCAGGCAATACATGATCTTCTTTTCCTTTTTCCTGGTATTTTTTTTATTTCCCGAGCGGCTCCAAGAATCCTAAGATCCTGGAAGAAGTAAAATTCCTGTTCTCTTGCAGTGGAGACCATGACATGTGTGTGCCATTTACTGGAAGCCAAGCATGGACTCAATCCCTCGGTTACAGAATTTTGGATGAATGGAGGCCCTGGATGTCGGCCAACCAAGTAGCCGGGTAAATTTCCAAACCTGTATGTCTCATTCCTAGTATTCATGGTAGAGAAAAGGCAAAAAAATGAAGGTGAGAGATTTCGCAGATCGCATAACATACCCCGGCAAACTCAAAACAGGTATACCTATCCCTGTAACGAACACTAAGTAAATGTTGTCAGGAGTCTCTTTACTGGCGAGAATAATGAAATCCGGCTGTACTATAGCTGATTTAAACTGGACCTTGACTTGTCATAGGTACTTACAAGAATATGATCACAACCTCACATTCCTCACCATCAAGGTATGTCGGTGAAACTACATCAACAGTCTTGTCTATCTTCAAATGTTGCAACGCAGTAAAGACGTACCACATCTTTCAACCTCCTAAAACTGTAGTAGTTTTGTTTATTTTCAACTCCTACATCGTATTGCACAGGATCGATAGCGTCCTTAGGAATAAGAATCCCTTTGGGGTTCTTTTTTTTTCCCCCCTTCCCTTCTTCTCAACAAGTGAGATTTTCATTGTCCAAAACCAGCGTTTGATGACTGCCATCAGCTCTGGCAGTACCTCCATTATATATTCTCGCATTCTTCTCCTTCCAAGGAAGATTTGTCTCAACACCCCATGCTAATAACCTTCTAACTTATTCTGAGTTTGGTTGGTAGGGAGCAGGGCACACTGTTGCAGAATACAAGCCCAGGGAGGCGCTGGATTTCTATACTCGCTGGCTGGATGGAAACCCGATCTAGTAGCTGGACCGCTTTCACTAGATTGCTCGATTTTCTCATGCTAGCAACATTCGTTTTCTCCACGCTTTAAGCCGTGAGAAGGTTATGAATATTAGGGACAGCGAGCAATCTGTGAATGCTTCATCCTCGTACCTTTGATCTGGGTGACATATAGCATCCAACACCAGATATTGCTAGCGAATAGAGAAATGGACTCACCGCTCATGCGTATTACAGGAATTAGCTTACCGACTCGCCAAACAGTACTATAAAAATCGGTACTGAACATCAATGACATGCCAAATCCAAATGAAGTGTTCTACAGCATCTGCTCGAGATTCATGCCTCCTGGAAACCTGGGGAGATACTGTGCACTGCCAGGCAGCTCATTAAGATAGCTCATCACGTCGAAGATGTCGGGGAATTTCACACGATGACACTTCTGTCTGTCTCTTGCATCTTTCGCTTGTTATTCTACGTTCACGTCGAGTTATTCGCTCCGTTGGTTTCGACCAACTTTGCACCTGCGCAAAAGACCTTTCCCATTGACAACAAGACTATTCCACAAAACATTCAAGTACGCACAAACCGCCCACCAGCTTACTCTTAGGTTTACACGGTTTCACAAAGAATATTAATCGGAAAACAAAGGATAAAAGGGGAAAAAAGAAGAAAAAAAGAAGAAAGTGATTTGTCGGCTATGATGATACGTTGAAGGTTCAAAATATTGTGAATAGAAACTGCTTTGCAAATGCGTAGTTTGGGATTGCTCGAGGCACGACGGACGAGGTCACCGATGTCTGAAAATTATGCAGGATTTCTCTGGGAATCCCTTGGGAGGCATGCGTGAATTTGACGATTTTTTTTTTTAAAAAAATTCTAAATCTATTGCAGTTGTAGTAATTCAATCCCAAACCTTTCAATTTCGCCATAAAACATCCAAAACTTTTTCACGTTTTGCCATCGTGGTCCATCTGGCCAATTTTGGCTGAAAATCGCTGACGTGGATACCAACTGTCTTGTGTGGCAGGACTGATGTTGATATGGACCCACTTGTGAGATTTTTCAATGTAGTTAAGCCTAGAAAATGAAATCCGTGACTCTTTCTGCAATGAATCATCACGGATTAAGTTCATTTCCGCACCTCGAATTGGAATGTGAGGCCTGTCTCTTACTTATTGGATAACCAAAGCAGCCATATACCAAGTTCAGCCCTCTCTTTCTTGTTTGTTTCATCCTTTCAGCTATCATCTCCCAAGTGTTTCCATTGTTAATACATCTCAGAAGTTATGGGTTTCAGCGTTCAATCAGACAGAATGATGTGTCATTGCAACCAACTAGAATCTCATCTTTTGAAGAAAGTCCTGTTACTTCCTCAGATAAGCACACACACAAAGAGAAGATTCCCTTATTGTGTTCTTTCCGTGCTAGATGTTATTGCCGTTTGTTATGCTGTTGACATGATGTGTGTAAATAAGTAGCTAAGGGACTAAATTGAACATGCACCAAGTCCAGGGACCATATTAAGCAAATTAAAAGTTCGAGGATCACATTGCACATTGGGCTAAAGTTAATGGATCTCATTAAACAAACTAAAAGTTCAGGGACCACATTGCACATTGGGCCAAAGTTCAGGGACCATTTGTGTTATTATACATTAATTTTACCTCTTTCTGAAACTTTGTTTGGTGATATGCTACCCAGCCAATTCGTTATGTTTTCCTAGCACAGTGGAGCAGCATAGTTAGAACAAACAATTTGATTGATGGAAGTAATTGCACGGCTCCAGACTCGCACAAGTCCAATACACCTGAATTTTAGGTGTTTAAGATTGACGTTATGACCTAAGTGTGCTGGTTGCAGGCCGGAACTTTTCCGGGCGTAAACAAGAAGGAGAAAGAAAATTTAAGGGCAGGCAAGAGGAAGCTGTAAACAAAAAACAATTGTAGACAAGAAAGGACTAACAAGAGGCTAGAGCTAGAAACAGAATGCAACCTTGCCACCATCCCTTTCAATGAGTACAACAATCCTTTTAAATAATTGGATGATCAAACCGAAGCATGTCAAACAATTCATTCTGTTTGTCTCTTTCGTCTCTTACTTGTTCCAAACTTGTTTCAAGTTCTCTTCTTCATTGTTTTAATCAATCGACCTTGCTCTTTCCAGGACGAAGGTACTTTTTCCATTCAAAATGAAGTGCAAAGCATTTCACGGACTCCTATTTGTGTCTCCTCTTTCATCTCCTGCTCTCTTTCTCTCCCTGGATTGACGACACATTCTAATTCAGCTGGTCGTTCCATCTATACATTTTTTTCATAGGTTAAATGGGACATATGAGCTTCGAGAAGTTCTAAATTCGTGCGGATACATGACAATCTTGAAGTTTGTATGCAGCATAGCACTGGCCTTGCTTCTCACTGTTTCATCAGTTAGAGCGGCTCCTAAGGAATCTCTTGTAACTTCGTTGCCAGGCTTCAATGGAACTCTACCCTCTGAACATTATGCAGGGTATGTAACCGCATATAAGTACTTGTGACAAGCTGTTTCTCAACTTGAATCTTTGTTACCACAAGAGTTTGAAATTTGGAATTTGCAGGTATGTGACTATAGATGGAAGTCCTGGGAGAAAGAACTTGTTTTACTATTTCATTGCTTCAGAAAGGAATCCTTTAAAAGACCCTGTAGTACTGTGGCTTAATGGTGGACCAGGGTGCTCCAGCTTCGATGGATTCATCTATGAACATGGTATGTAGGTTAATCCCTGGTGATCATATTTTTTGTGATGAGCATATTTCACTCAGACATGTCCTGCACTGCTTAAAATCCTAATGCCTTTTTCCAGGACCATTTAAATTCCAAGGAGGGAAGCCAAAGGGAAGCTTGCCAGGCTTGCACCTCAACCCATTCAGCTGGTCCAAGGTCATTGAGAAATCTTTTTAGTTGCAACTAAGCAGTATGTTTTGTTCCAGATTAAAACGGAACAATGTGGATCAAGCATGACATATTGAATATAATGTGACATCTAATATCAATCACCTTCTCGGCTTGACACTTAATACCACATTCTTGCAGTCTATAATACCATGTTCCTGCACATCTTTCAGGTTTCGAACATAATATATCTGGATTCGCCATGTGGCGTTGGTTTATCTTACTCCGAAAATACAGAGAATTATGTGACGAGAGACCTACAGACTGCCTCTGATACGCATAAGTTTCTTCTCAAGGTAATGAGGTCCTGAACTGATCTAGAAAAGCATTGGAAAAGCCAGCCGGCCAAAATTATGTGTCACTGCTAACACTAATTCTTTGTTTCCATCTAGTGGTTCGAACTTTATCCAGAGTTCCTTTCAAACCCATTCTACATTTCTGGAGAGTCTTATGCTGGAGTTTATGTGCCAACTCTAGCTTCTGAAGTGGTAAAATGTAATGCATACTAACTCACAAAAGGCCAGGTCCTTGTGTTGGAATCACTAAGTAATAGGAGATTTGCGCCCCTCCTCCAGGAATTCATCTTGGTGAAAAGCCTCTTATCAATTTAAAGGTATGTTCTTCAAATTCCGTACTGAATTGTTTAGGCAGTGCATCGTTCAGTAATCTATAAATTTGATATGGCTAGTTGAGATCTCAGACAAAAAGGCTTAATGCAGGGTTACATGGTGGGAAATGGGCTCACAGATAAAAAATTTGATGGCAATGCTCTTGTGTCTTTTGCTTTTGGAATGGGGCTAATCTCAAATGACATCTATGAGGTGGGTTTGATCAGGGATTTGACTCACAGATTTTACTGCGCTAAAGCTGCTGTAGGAAGATATTAACACCGGCATGACTAATTCTGCCACAGATGTTGAAATTACCGTGTGATGCCAAAAGCTATCTTTGTGCTATTTAACAATGTGCCAAATATGGATCATCCTTGATTGTTTCAGGCTTGCCAAACCACATGTGGTGGGAAATTTTATGATCCTCCTAGTGAAACCTGTGGGGAGAATCTTCACAAAGTTCATCTGGTGAGATTGTCACCGTACTGTTTATACTGGAAATTAAGAGAGGTTTCTTTAGTTCTTTGTGCATGTTCTATAAATTTTACGGAAGAGGAAAAGTACTCAAGTAGATATGAATTAATCAAGGTTCTAATTTTTACAAGTACTTTGGCCACTTTCTAGGCTGTCTCAGGTGTCAACTTGTATGACATTCTTGAGCCTTGCTACCGAAATCCAGAGACCATGTACAAAAGTGGGAACACAAGTATGCCTTCGGGCTTCCATCAAATGGGGGTGTATAATAAGCCTCTCCCTAAGAGAACAAGAATGTTCGGTCGAACTTCACCTTTTTGGACTGTTAGAGAAGCTGGAGTTGCAAGCTCCGGATCACAGGATGAGTTTCACATTGAATGTGTGGTGACTGGTGAGTTAGTCGAAGTTTTATTATGTATTATGTGATTTTGCTTTATTAGCACTCTTCGAGGACTTCCTTTTCTGTGGGTTGGGTGGGTGGAAGGGGGTCGGAAACAACGAACAATACACTTTGGATTGTCCGAACAAATGAATCGCATCACCAGACTTTTGCTTTACTTGGTGCTCCCAATCTTCCCTTTGATTATGTTGAAACGTTATTATTGGGCTTATTTGTTATTAAGGGTATTATAGTCTTCCTCATTATTAATGAGATATATATATTAATGTAATCCATCGTTATCATAATAAGAATTCCTCCCTTTCGTTTACGTTTTCATGGTATTAGAGCCAGTGTTATTTCTTTCCGCGTATGTGAACCCACCCCATTAGTTAATTTCCACGTGCAGATTGCTTGCACGTGAGAGGGGGTGTTGAAGTTGTTGTTGTTGTCCCACATTGCTTGTGAATGAGTGTTGTATGCTCTTTATATTCACGTAGTCTCCCACCACCAATTCATATCCTGGTCTCTGATTCGCCGAATTCTTCTGAGCCTAATTCTACTACTGATATTTCCATTGCATTGCGCAAAGGTATGCGCTCTTGTGTCGGTCAACCCAATTCCCGATATGCTCCCTATACCGGTTTGTCTTATCGTACTTGTCATCCTCTTTCTCAATTTTTATCATATGATTGTCTTTCTCCTACATATTCATCGTTTGTTGCTTCTTTATCTGTTGTATCTGTGCCAAGTACCGTTGTAGAGGCTCTTGCCCATCCAGGTTGGCGTCGAGCTATGGAGGATGAAATGCAGGCACTACAAAATAATAGGACAAGGCAGCTTACACCATTACTTGATAGGAAAGACGCTGTGGGATGTCGTTGGGTTTTCACAGTGAAGTTTTAGCCAGATGGATCTGTTGAGCGTTTGAAGGCACAACCGGTTGCTAAAGGTTACACCCAAACCTATGGAGTTGATTATGATGATACATTCTCCCCTGTTGCAAAAATACCTTCTATTCGTGTTTTCATTTCTTTTGCTGCCCGATATAATTGGACTCTTCATTAACTTGATGTCGAGAATGCCTTTCTTCATGGCGACTTGACAGAGGAGGTATATATGGAGCAACCCTCGGGATTTGTTGCTCAGGGGGGCCTACTAGTGTTTGTCGCATGCACAAAGCATTATATGGTTTAAAACAGTCTCCTCGCGCCTGGTTTGGCCGTTTCAGTAATGCAGTTACTCGGTTCGGCTTGCGACGTTGTACTGTGGATAGCTCCACTTCTCCTAGCGGATGTGTGCTCCTAGTTGTATATGTGGATGATATAATCATCACTAGTAGTAATTCTGTGGGTATACAAAAGTTGAAGCAGTTTTTATAGACAGAATTCAGCACAAAAGATATGGGTTCTCTGCCATATTTCTTGGGCATTGAGGTGGCCTACTCACATGATGGTATTTCATTATCACAGCGGAAGTATGTTCTGGATATTCTGAGTGAGGTTGGTTTTCTTGGAACGAAGCCCGTTGATACTCCAATGGATCCTAATGTGAAGCTTAATGTAGAACATAGCGACTTACTTCAGGATTCGAGTAAATATCGGATGCTAGTGGGTAAGCTCAATTATTTAACTGTCACCCGACCAAATATTTCTTTTGTTGTTAGCGTGGTTAGTCAGTTTATGAGTGCTCCCCGCACTACACATTGGGAGGCAGTTCTACGTGTTGTTAAGTACTTGAAAGGAGCACCAGGTAAAGGGCTTCTGTTCAAGAATCATGGACATCTTAATGTCATTGACTATTCTGATGCTGATTGGGCTGGATGTCCTATTGATAGGAGATGGACTTCTGGCTATTGTGTGTTCTTGGGAGGCAATCTTGTGAGTTGGAAAAGTAAGAAGCAGCAGGTCATGTCTCGATCAAATGCAGAGGCGGAATATCGGGCCATGGCTCATGTGACTAGCGAGTTGGTTTGGTTGAGGATGTTGTTGTCAGAACTCAGTATGCCATCCTCAACTCCCTCAATTTTGTGTTGTGATAATCAGTCTGCTATGCATATTGCTTCAAATCCAGTCTTTCATGAGCGCACGAAACATATTGAAGTAGACTGTCATTTTGTGCGAGAAAAGATTCAGAACAAGGAAATAACGCTTGAATACACACGGACTGAGGATCAACTTGCTGATCTTTTCACTAAGTCATTACGGGGTAGTAGAGTGATTACTTTGTGTAACAAGTTGGGGCTCTTTGATATTTATGCACCAACTTGAGGGGAGTGTTGAAATGTTATTATTAGGCTTATTTATTATTAAGGGTATTTTAGTCTTCCTCATTATTAATGAGATATATATATATTGATGTAATCCATCGTTATCATAATAAGAATTCTTCCCTTCCGTTTACGTTTTCAGATTCCAGTACTTACCATCTATTTTATATGCTGAGTTATTATGGCACAGGATGATGAAGTTGCAGTGGCATGGATGAATGATGAAGTAATTCGCTAAGCTATTCATGCAGCACCGGTCGTAAAAATAATTTCCTCATTTTCTGTCACTGCATCAAGCATCAAATAACTGATCAATATGGAATACATTCAATAGGCAAGCATTGCAGGTTCTTGGTGGATATGTGCCAGAAGAGTCACGAACACTTATTCAGGTGATACCGGAAGCATGATCCCTTACCACAAAAATTTGACTTCCTAGGGATACCGAGTGCTCATATATAGGTGAGATATCAGACAAAAAAGAGAGAGGATTTAACCACATGTATACCGTTTCTTACTAGCTGAGAAGGACAGATGAAACTAAATTCATGTTGTGAAAATAGAAAAGTAGGAGAGCCACCAAAATGTCCAGCTGTTTATGAATCAAGGACGCTGGTATTGACCTGAAACTTTTGTCGACTGAGCTAAAAGGGAACACCGCTTATTAGCATTCGAGCATAAATCTAGGATAGATATTTCTAGGCACCAACTTAGTATGTAGTGGCGGCATCTTTACAGTTTGCTAACTGGATATATCAATACAAGTATGTTTATGTAATATGCAGTATCACATGCACTGCTGGCCTTACATTTGCCCGCTCGGTGACACGTGGCCTGTTGACCAATCAGTAAAAAAAAAAAAAATTAACCACCGTTTCCAGTATTGCACGGATCAGAATATAAAAGAGTGAGAGGTGCTTTCTTCGTCCATCAAAACAGAAACCACATAGAAAAGAAGAAAAAGAGAAAGATAGAAAGAAATCTGTCGGAGTCCAGAATCAAGCCGAATCAACTGCGTTCTTCAGCGCTTAGTAAGAATTCAAGCCCCTCGTTCATATCGCCGGAATAGTTTTCGAAGTTACGTTATGTTTAGGCTCCGCGTTACGGATAGTTTAGATTATGCGATTCGGATTAGCGTTTTGTTAATTCGTAGAAATAATTTAACTACCGAGTAAGCTTATCTTAGTGGATTCGTAATTACGATAGCGTTTTTACTTGACTATGATACCGATTTTTGCTAAATTGATAGGATTTGAGTTCGAGGGCTTGAATTAGTTATCGAGATCTCAGTTAGACTATATCATGTGAGTGATGCTTATCTCTTCTTTGGATTTATAAAGTCATATCTTGAAAGCGGTTCGGATTTGATATACTATGAATGCTAACGGCATATTTGTTGCATCAAAATCTGGATCGAGCAATTACTGCATTTTGATACTTGCGAACTATTTGAGAAATATGTTACGAAATGAATTGTGAAAAGTGTGATCGATTTCTGAACCTAGTTTATCAAAAATGATCGTGGAATATATTCTGGTTCGCAAAATGGTTTCTGGATTGGATTTGTGAATTATTTGCAAATGTTGGTTTTGATGCTCAATATCGTTGTGAACCCAATGAAGGGTTTTTGGGTATGTGCATACTGGTTTGGATGGGGCCGAACCACCGACTGATATAGGTGGGGACCTTGCCAAGGGGGGAATCTTGGTCGTCTTGTCACGAGGCGTTATACGTGATCATGGTTAGATATTTGAGCATGAGATTGGTCAATGGAATGGACCATTGACATGTGACACGAGTTTGGTCAATGGAATGGACCATTGACATGTGATTTGAGATCTGTCGATGGATGGGCCATCGATATGTGGTTTGAGATTAATCAATGGACTTGACCATTGATTTTTGTTATGATTTTTATTGATTAACAGAACATTTCTGTGACATATGTTATTATTATATGTGCATAGTGAATGCTCGATCTGCTTAGAAGAGATATGTACTACTCACTGAGCTGTGGTTGCTCACCCCACTTTCCTTCCCAATCCTTTCAGGTTCTTCAGTCATCGGCAAGTAGAACGAGAGCGCAAACGTTAAGGACTTTTGGAAGTCGGATTTTGGGTATGATCTAGGGAGAGTTGTAATATGTATGTTTTTAGTTGTCGAGTTTAGCTGAACGGTGAGATGTAAATATCTTTGAGAATTGTAAAAACTCTGATGAAGGAACCAACTTTATGTTTAGTTAGATGTCTATATGTATACATAGTATGATATACATATATTTGATAACAGGTTTATGTTGGTTTCTATTTGAGGCTGCGTCCTTTAGGTACAAGGACGGTCGTGTCATTTCCCATGTCACTGTAAGATTTGGGGTGTGACAAATGTTGGTATCGGAGCTTAGGTTATGATCTGCTTGGGGGTAGATTTTCGGGGACGTGGTGAGAATGTGTGATAGTTTCTAGTAAAATAATTTTCCACTAGTTAAGGTTATATTTTATTGTAGGTTCAGGTAATCATGGGTTCTGACTCAGAAACGCTAGCTTCATTTCGTAAGAACCTTAAGGGTAAGCGAGGTGGCACCTCTGATATAAAGGACATGTCAGAAGATTCTCGAAGTGTGGCATCAACGAATAGACAAGAGGAGGATTCTTATAGAAGTTCAGACTTGCAGAAAGTAAGGGATGAGCCTTATCGGCCTATTACTGAAAAGGATTTATCTGGAATTTGTCAAGTAGTACTTGAATTGCAACGTGATTTCAACAACTCCAAAAGTGGAACAGTTAAATCTGAAGATGATAAAGAATGTACATATGCTCAGTTCAGGAAGACAAATCCACCCACCTATGATGGGAAGCCTGATCCTTTTGTAGCTGAAGGATGGGTTAGAAGGATGGAAGGTATTTTCAAAGCTGATAGAGTTCATGAAAATCGAAAGGTTGATTTTGCTAGTCAATGTCTGATAGGTGAAGCTCAGTATTGGTGGGAGGGGACACGACCAACTTTAGGGGATGAGAATGCTACAATATCTTGGAAAGACTTCACTGAGAAATTCTTTGCTCAATTCTCTCCGGAGTCCTTCCAAATGAAGATGAGGAGTGACTTTATGCAAATATCTTTATGCAAATATCTCAGGGCGATTCTACTGTTATGAGGTACGCAAGTCACTTTAATCAGTTGAGTAGATTTGCCAAAACTCTTATAGCTAATGAAAAAGTACGAGCTGAACATTTTCAAAGGGGGCTTCGACCTGATATTCGATCTAAGCTTACACCTCTTGCATTGACGACATACAATGATGTCTTAGAGCGAGCAATCAGGGTAGAACAAGACCATTTGGAGCGTGACACAACTGGTGTTCACCAACAAAAGAGGTTTAAGTTTAGTGTCACTCAAGAGAGCCGTGCAAGTGGCAGTAATATGCGAAGTAGTAGTAGTCAATCAAGGAAGTTTATAACTCAAAAACCTTGTAATACTTGTGGAAAATATCACAGGGGTGAGTGTTATAGAAAAATTGTAGCATGCTTTTTATATGGAAAAGTGGGACATATGCAGCGAGATTGTCGTGCACAAAGGGGCTGTTACAGTTGACAGTAGATCATGTTATCTGTGTGGGAAACCGGGACACATAGCAAGCAATTGTTCGATGCGGAGGGATGCCCTTTCAGTTAATAAACTACCGAAAAATCAGTAAAAACAGAGGACAACAGGAAAGGTTTTTGCTTTGACGAAGGAAGATGCAGCGGCATCTAATGCAGTTGTTGCAGGTAATATTTTTGTTGCCTCGCAATATGCATATGTGTTATTTGATCCAGGCGCTACACATTCCTTTATTTCTACTGAATTTGCAAGAAAGCTTGATGTGTTGCCTGAGTCTCTCGAATGTGAACTATGTGTTAATACTCCTACTGGTAGTTTCCTGATTGTCGATCGTGTGTTCAAGAGTTGTGAACTCCAGATAAACAGTGCCGCATTGCCTGTAGATTTAGTAGAGTTGAATATGCGGGATTTTAATGTTATACTAGGAATGGATTGGTTATCTACATATCATGCTACGGTAGATTGTTTTTCAAAGAAAGTATTCTTTTGAATTCCGAATCAGCCTGAATTCTATTTTTCGGGAAGTTGTAAGGGTACTTTTCCTGCATTAATTTCATCCATGCAAGTGAGGAAACTTTTAAGAAAGAGTTGTTGTGTTTATTTGGCTTGTGTAAAAGATACAAGAGTGGATACTATAAAATTGGAAGACGTTCATGTGGTCAGAGAGTTTCCAGATGTATTTCTTGAGGATTTATCAAGCCTACCTCCTGATAGAGAAATTGAAGTCTGTATAGAATTGATGCGTGGTACAACTCCTATTTCTAAGGCACCATACTGAATGGCACCTTCCGAATTGAAAGAGTTGAAAACCCAACTTCAAGAACTTTTGGAAAAGGGTTTCATCAGACCTAGTGTTTCACCTTGGGGAGCTCCAATCTTATTTGTGAAAAAGAAAGATGGTAGCATGAGGCTATGCATAGACTATCGAGAACTTAACAAGGTGACGATAAAAAATAAATATCCTTTACCCCGGAATGATGATTTGTTTGATCAGCTTCAAGGATCAAATGTATTCTCTAAGATCGACCTTCGTTCTGGATATCATCAGTTGAAGATAAAAACGAGTGATGTGCCTAAAATTGCTTTTAGAACAAGATATTGCCATTACGAATTTCTTGTCATGCCTTTTGGATTAACTAATGCACATGCCGCTTTTATGGATATGATGAATAGTATATTCAAGGAGAATCTAGACAGATTCACAGTGGTGTTCATCGATGATATTTTAGTCTATTCAAGGAATTTGGAAGAACATGAGCGACACTTGAGGTTTGTCTTGCAGACCCTACGCGAAAAGAAGTTGTATGCTAAGTTTAATAAATGCGACTTCTGGCTTGACCACATAGAGTTTTTGGGTCATGTAATTTCAAAAGATGGCATATCAGTTGACCCAAAGAAAGTTGAAGCCGTTGTTCAATGGAATCATCCTACTAATGTTGCAGAAGTGAGAAGTTTTCTTGGGCTAGCTGGCTATTACAGACGATTTGTGGAGGGATTCTCCAAATTGCCGGTCCACTTACTCGGTTAACTCAGGAGGGAGTTAAATTTGTGTGGTCTGATCAGTGTGAACATAGTTTCCAAGAGTTAAAGAGGTGATTGGTATCAGCTCCTATATTGACCTTGCCTTCAGGAATTGGTGGCTTCACAATTTATTGTGATGCTTCTAAAGAAGGTTTAGGTTGTGTTTTTATACAAAATGATAAAGCTATTGCCTATGCCTCTAGACAGTTAAAATCACATGAGAAGAATTACCCCACTTTTGATCTAGAGTTGGCAGCAGTTATTTTTGCTTTGAAAATATGGCGACACTATTTATATGGAGAGAAATGTGAAGTATTTACGGATCACAAAAGCCTGAAGTATATTTTCACTCAGAAAGAACTAAACATGAGGCATAGGAGATGGTTAGAACTTTTGAAGGATTATGATATATCTATCAATTACCATCCAGGTAAGGCTAATGTGGTAGCAGATGCCTTAAGTCGTAAATCTTCTGGAAATATGGCAGTGCTGCTCACTACTAAAAGGTTTATCCTTGAAGATATGAGAAAACTGGATCTGGAAGTATTGTTACATCAGCTTGGTTCTCGATTGGCTAATATTCGAGTGCAGCCAACATTGATTGACATAATCAAGTCTAAACAGAATGAGGACCCTAAATTGCAGAAAATTAGAGAAGGTGTGGAGGCTAATGGTCAAACAGATTTTAACGTTCACATAGATGGATCTTTGAGGTTTCGTGGACGATTATGTGTTCCTGATGATTTAGAATTTAAAAAGGAGGTATTACAAGAAGCTCACAGTACTAGATTCTCAATCCATCCGGGAAGCACTAAAATGTATCGGGACTTGAGAGAGAATTTTTGGTGGATTAATATGAAGAAAGATGTCGTCAAATTTGTTGATCAATGTTTAATTTGCCAACAAGAAAAAATTGAACATCAGAAACCTGGTGGACAATTACACCCACTTGAAGTACCCAAATGGAAGTGGGAGCATATCACAATGGATTTTATTGTTGGTTTACCGAGGACACCAAGTAGCAAGAATGCTATATGGGTGATTGTTGATCAATTGACTAAGTCTGCTCACTTTTTATCACATCGCTTTGGTCTTTCATTGGAAAGTTTAGCAAAGCAATATGTCAATGAGATAGTGAAACTTCATGGAGTTCCAATAAGTATTGTTTCTGACAGAGATCCTAGATTTGTATCTAACTTTTGGAAGAGCTTGCAAGGAGCCCTGGGCACCAAACTCAACTTTAGTACATCTTTTCACTCACAGACAAATGGACAGTCAAAGAGAACTATTCAGACATTAGAGGATATGTTGAGATCCTATGTCGTCAACTTTGGTGGTACTTGGGTTGAACACCTACATTTGACAGAGTTTTCTTATAATAACAGTTATCATTCCAGCATTAAGATGGCACCTTTTGAGGCTTTATATGGTCGAAAGTGTAGAACTCCTATTTGTTGGGATGATGTTGGTGAGAAGAGACTAACTGGTCCAGAGTTTATTCAGCAGTTAGAAGAGAAAGTCAAGTTGATTAGGGAGCGCATCAAAACAGCTCAAAGTCACCAGAAAAGTTATGCATATCTTAAAAGGCGTAATGTGAAATTTGATATAGGAGATCACGTATTTCTCAAAGTTTCTCCCATGAAAGGTGTTATGAGATTTGGTACGCGTGGCAAGTTGAGTCCAAGATACGTGGGATCATTTCTTATATTGGAAAGGGTTGGCGAAGTTGCTTACAGATTAGCCTTGCCACCAGCGTTATCAGGAGTGCATGATGTGTTTCACATATCTCTGTTACGGAAATATGTGCCGAATTCAGAACATGTACTGGATTTTACACCTTTGAGATTGAAGGAGAACTTGACTTATGAGGAGAGGCCTATTCGTATCATAGATAGGAAGGATCAAGTATTACGACATCGGACTATTCCTTATGTAAAGATACAATGGGAAAACCATACAGAAAGAGAAGCTACTTGGGAACTCGAGAAAGAAGCGAGACGCAAGTACCCTAACTTGTTCAGTAGTTGAGGTGAGTTCAAATTTCGATGACGAAATTTCTTTTAAGGAAAGCAGAATGTAATATGCAGTATCACATGCACTGCTGGCCTTATATTTGGCCGCTCGGTGACATGCGGCCTGTTGACCAGTCAGCAAATAAAAAAAAAATTAACCACCGCTTCCAGTATTGCACGAATCAGAATATAAAAGAGTGAGAGGTGCTTTCTTCGCCCATCAAAACAGAAACCGCAGAGAAAAGAAGAAAAAGAGAAAGATAGAAAGAAATCCGTCGGAGTCCAGAATCAAGCCGAATCAACTACGTTCTTCAGCGTTTAGTAAGAATTCGAGCCCCTCGTTCATATCGCCGGAATAGTTTTCGAAGTTACGTTACGTTTAGGCTCCGCATTACGGATAGTTTAGATTATGCGATTCGGATTAGCGTTTTGTTAATTCGTATAAATAGTTTAACTACCGAATAAGCTTATCTTAGTGGATTCGTAATTACGATAGCGTTTTTACTTGACTGTGATACCGATTTTCACTAAATTGATAGGACTTGAGTTCGAGGGCTTGAATTAGTTATCGAGATCTCAGTTAGACTATATCAGGTGAGTGGTGCTTATCTCTTCTTTGGATTTATAAAGTAATATCTTGAAAGCGATTTGGATTTGATATACTATGAATGCTAACGGCATATTTGTTACATCAAAATCTGGATCGGGCAATTACTGCATTTTGATACTTGCGAACTATTTGAGAAATATGTTACGAAATGAATTGTGAAAAGTGTGATCGATTTCTGAACCTAGTTTCTCAGAAATGATCGTGGAATATATTCTGGTTCGCAAAATGGTTTCTGGATTGGATTTGTGGATTATTCGCAAATGTTAGTTTTGATGCTCAATATCGCTGTAAACCCAGTGAAGGGTTTTCGGGTATGAGCATACTGGTTAGGATATCCTTTGGGGCCGAACCACCGGCTGATATAGGTGGGGACCTTGCCAAGGAGGGAATCTTGGTCGTCTTGTCACGAGGCGTTATATGTAATCATGGTTAGATATTTGAGCATGAGATTGGTCAATGGAATGGACCATTGACATGTGACACGAGTTTGATCAATGGAATAGACCATTGACATGTGATTTGAGATCTGTCGATGGATGGGCCATCGATATGTGGTTTGAGATTGATCAATGGACTGGACCATTGATTTTTGTTATGATTTTTATTGATTAACAGAACATTTCTGTGACATATGTTATTATTATATGGACATAGTGAATGCACGATCTGCTTAGAAGAGATATGTACTACTCACTGAGCTGTGGTTGCTCACCCCACTTTCCTTCTCAATCCTTTCAGGTTCTTCAGTCGTCGGCAAGTAGAACGAGAGCGCAAACGTCAGGGACTTTTGGAAGTCCGATTTTGGGTATGATCTAGGGAGAGTTGTAAATATGTATGTTTTTAGTTGTCGAGTTTAGCTGAACGGTGAGATGTAAATATCTTTGAGGATTGTAGAAACTCTGATGAAGAAACCAACTTTATGTTTAGTTAGATGTCTATATGTATACATAGTATGATATACATATATTTGATAACAGGTTTATGTTGGTTTCTATTTGAGGCTGCGTCCTTTAGGTACAAGGACGGCCGTGTCATTTCTCATGTCACTGTAAGATTTGGGGTGTGACAGTTTATGCATTGACTGATTTAGTATTAATCATAAATTGGTGTACTCAGTGGAGATCATGATGGTAGAGTACCTTACACTGGGACTCAAGCATGGACCAGATCACAAGGATACAAGATCATTGATGAATGGAGGCCTTGGATGACTGATGATCAAGTTGCAGGGTAAGCTTGACCTCTATAATATTTGGGTCACATCAGAAGCAGCGGCCGTGGAAATGTGCAACTGCTTAATACCAGAAAAATGACCTATTAACCACAGGATTCTTCGCCAAACCTTTTCCTTTCACTACCCATTACTGTTAAGCACTCCGATTCGCCGCGAAACTAAGCCATGTTGGTCAAGATTAACTATATATGCCTTCTTAAATTGGTACAGGTATCTGCAAGGATACGAAACAACTTTACATTCTTAACAATCAAGGTTATGTGCAATAAACTCTCATTATAATTATTCCTTTTTCATCATTTATGATGTTGAAAGCTACCTAGCAATTGAAATTCTGTTAGGAAGGAACTCCATAGAAAGCACCATGATTTGTACCGTTGCCTTGTTTTTTCCCTTCTAAAATCTTCAGACAAAACCCTTCTGATACTATAGCTTATCTCACTGGTGCAGGGAGCTGGGCACACGGTCCCTCAAACCAAGCCACGAGAGGCGTTGGAGTTTTATAGTCGCTGGTTAGATGGAAAACCAATCTAGCATTACAGTATTCCCGGTTCTTAAATCAAAATGATCTCATCACGCAGTTTTAGTCATGAGGACATACAACTACCTCTATGTACCTGAAAGATTGCCAAATTCTAAGATCTTCTACTTACCCAGCTTTCTTCCTGACTTGAAAGTTGGCTGTGATGAAAGCTCTGAAGGTGATTGAATGAAAAGAATTCGACATATATCCCACACCAAATCACACTCACCTAGGATGCTACTATGGTCAGGATTGCCTCTCCAGAAAATAGTATGGCCTAGATAGCCCAAGAAAGACTATCCACTTTGCAGATGCAGAAGTGACCAATGAATTGTGAAATAATGACTTCCCAGATGAACAGAACTCTCAGCTTCTTTGTTCATGTCTTTCTTAGGCCTTCGAAAACCTGTTCAAGTCCTCGTGCTTTCAGATGAAATGGATGCCCTTGCTTCCTCATCCTTACACACCGAGGCAGCATGTCTCTTCAAGGACATGCAACAAATTTGTGGGAAGTAGATCAAAGATGTCAAGCTCACTATCAGCAATAAATGACTCGAGAGAGTGAGAGAGAATGGCAGTGAAAACAGATGATACTATCACCCTAGCAAACCGTTCCATCATATGATTAAGAGAGTAGAAAAGCTATAAAAAGAAGAAGAAGAAGAAGAAGAAGAAGAAGAAGAGGCACCATTGCTGTTTCCAGCAAAGGCAACGAGGCAATTGTTTGCAAATTTTGCCGCGGTGATCATCTAGGTCTATCGTTAAAAAGCACAGCATTCTCTAAGACAACAAGTATTGCAGTTGCTACGTTAGTTCGTCCTACCGACACATTCGACCTATGTATCTATCACTAGTAGTATAATTGACGTGGCTATTCAGTAATATCACAGAAGGACCAGTCACAACATAAGAGGAATTAGAGGTTGTCATTAGGAACATTTAGGGGAATGCCATTCAATATTCACTCCTTTCATGATATGATAAAGCTTAGGAGAGCAACGACACAATCATTATTGAGATCTCTAGGAAACTTCGTGCTTGCAATTCGTAATAGTTGACTTGAGAATGAAGGTGAGACACTAATCATATCCTTCATTTAAGGAGTCACAACAGCGAGGAAAAACACTGATGAAGCAACAATATATGTTAATTGCTTGCACGAAAAACCATAATAGTTGACCTGAAAATGGAGGTGAGACACTAATCATATCCCTCGTTTATGGTGTTACAACAACGAGAAAGAATTCAGATGAAGCAATAATTTAAGTTAATTAATACAACTAAAAACCATAATAGCTGACCTAAGAATGGAGGGGAGACTCTAATGATATCCTTCATTTAAAGAGTCACAACAATGAGAAAAAACACGCAGTAACAATATATGTTAATTAATACCACGAAAAACTATAATAGTTGACATGAGAATGGAGATAAGACATTAATCATATCATTCATTTAAGGAGTCACAACAGCGAACAACCATAATAGTTGACCTGAGAATGGATGTGAGGCACTAATCATATCATTCATTTAAGGGGTCGTAACAGCGAGAGAAAACACAGATGACACAATGGTATAGGTTAATTAATACCACGAAAAATCATAATAGTTGACCTGAGAATGGAGGTGAGACACTACCCGTATCCTTCATTTAAAGAGTCACAACAGCGAGAAAAAAACACAGATGAAGTAATATCATATGTTAATTAATATCACAAAAAACCATAATAGTTGAGTTGAGAATGAAGGTGAGGCATTAATCATATCCTTCATTTAATGAGTCACAACAGCAAGAAAGCACATAGATGAAGCAACAATATAGATTGATTAATACTACAAAAAATCATAATAGTTGACCTAAGAATGGAGGTAAGACACTAATCACGTCCTTCATTTAAGGAGTCGTAATAGCGAGAAAAAACACAGATGAAGTAATAATATATGTTAATTAATACTATGAAAAACCATAATTGTTAACCTGAGAATGGAGGAGAGACATTAATCATATCCTTGATTTAGGGAGTCACAACAGCGAGAAAACACATATAAAGCAAAAGTATTGGTTAATTGATACCAAAAAAATCTCAAACCGGTGACATGTGACAAATTTATCCCAAATTATTTTTTTACCACAAAAAAATTCCAAACCTTACACCTGTGATAAGTTTACCTCAAATTAATTTGTTTGACCATAAAAAATTCCAAACTAGTACACTTATAACAAATCTACCATCTGTTAATTTTCATTAAATTTTACCGCTAAATTAATGAGTCGAATGACAATTAGCAGTTGACGGTTTACCGATTTAGGGTTTTTACCCTTTGTTGGGGTTTTCGTGGTATTAACCCCGTTTAACTGAAATTAACGGAGGATGGGGCTTTGGTTGGTCAAAAAATTAGTTTGTTGTAAACTTATCATAGGTGCATCAGTTTGAGAATTTTTTATGGTAAAAAAATAGTTTGGGATAAATTTGTTGTAATTGTATTGGTTGGGGTCTATTTTGGTCAAAAAAAATTATTTGAAGTAAATTTATTACAAGTGTGTTAATTTAAGATTTGTCGTGATATTATTATTTTTGCCGAAACTCATGGATCCAACTAAAAACCACTTTGCAGTGAGTTGGGGAGTATGGGGGTAGCACCCCCCCGGGTCGTAAGGAAGGGGTTAGGGGCTACGCCCCGTGGCGCATTTTTTAAAAACGTTATACATGTAATTTCCACCATACTTTAGGATGCTCACCCCGTTATATATTGGACAAAATCTTGATACCGATGATGAATAAGATTGCATGGTTGGGTATATAATGACTAATTGGATCGCCCAATCTGTTCTGGTGCATAGCGAATCATTTCATAACCATACTGACGGTGACGGCAACCTTTATTGTTCTATCTGGCAAAAGAGAGTGGACATTGTTGTTGTTGTGGTTTAAAAAAAAAAGTGCAGATTCAAGTTATGATATCTACCTGAAATAACGGAAGCAGACCCATCATTGAGCTCACACTTAAGGGGGAGAGATTATTGAGAGGCATGCTGTGAATAATGTCAGCGGAATCCCATGTCGGAGAGTCGGTGCAGCGCGGGGCGGGGCGGTTGATAATCTTGATCGGTCCATGCCACATTAGCTTAAACTGGATGCTTGACGTGACGACTTGGGCTCATCTTGACCATCTCCTCGTGTGAAGGAGCGTTGGAAGTTTGGAACACTGCCTGCTTCCAACGCGTTTTCCTTTTATCAGTATAGACAGGAGGTGGGACTACGAGGTTCTAGAACTAGGATTACAATTCAACTTGCCTCCACCACCACCCCTTTTGGTTGATCCAGTCCCGTCAGATAAGGAATGATCAGACCAAAGCACGTCAACCAACTCGTTCTGCTTGTCTCTTTCATTTACTACTTGTTCAAAGTTTGCATCAAGTGGTCTCCTTCCTTGTTTTGACCCGTTGTCCGTTCTCTGTCCAGGGCAGAAGGTACTTTTTACCATGTTGCGCAAAGCATTTCAGCTTCTCCTATTTGATTCTTCTCTTCCGTTTTCCACTCTCGATCTCGATCTCGGCGACACAATCTATTGGACTCCTGGTTCCATTTACAAATTTTTATAGGTTACGCGGGATATATGATCTCCGAGAATTTCCATATTCGTTTAGACATGTTAGTCTTACGGTTCATATGCAGCGTATCAGCCGCGCTGCTTCTCACTGTTTCATCTGTTAGAGCAGCTCCTAAAGAATCTCTCATAACTTCGTTGCCAGGCTTCCATGGAACTCTACCCTCTGAACACTATGCAGGGTACGTCATTACACAAATGTACTTGTGACGAGCTGTTTTTCTACTTGAATTGGCTTTATCACGGGTAGTTTGAAATTCGGAATTTGCAGGTATGTGACTATAGATGGAAGTCCTGGAAGAAAGAACTTGTTTTACTATTTCATTGCTTCCGAAAGGAATCCTTCAAAAGACCCTGTAGTACTATGGCTTAACGGCGGACCCGGGTGCTCCAGCTTTGATGGCTTCATCTACGAACATGGTATCCTAGTTAATCCCTGGTGATCATAGTCTATGTGATGAGCAAATTTCCCTCAAACATGTCGTGCTCCGCTTAACAGCCTAGCACCTGTTTCCAGGACCATTTCAATTCCAAACAGGGAAGCCAAAGGGAAGCTTGCCCGTATTGCACCTCAACCAGTTCAGCTGGTCCAAGGTCATGGAATGGAAACTTATTTTTTCAGTTGCAAATAAGCAGTATGGTTTGTTCCAGATTAAAACTGAACAATATGGACCAAGCATGCCACATCGACTCATGGATTGAATTTACTGTCATTTCTAATGTCAATCATCTTCTAGGCCTGACCCTTTCTATGATACCATATTCTTGCCCATCTTTCAGGTTTCCAACATAATATATCTGGATTCCCCATGTGGTGTCGGCTTGTCATACTCCGATAATCCAAAGAATTATGTAACGGGAGACCTACAGACTGCCTCTGATACGCATGCGTTTCTTCTCAAGGTAATGAGGTCCTAAAATAATCTGGTTAACCTATGGAAAACCAGCAGGCCAAAATAATGCGTCACAGCTAACACTAGTTCTTTGTTTCCACCTAGTGGTTCAAACTTTATCCAGCGTTCCTGTCAAATCCATTCTACATTTCCGGGGAGTCTTATGCTGGAGTTTATGTGCCAACACTCGCTTCGGAAGTGGTAAAAGGTGATACATACTCACCAGAGACAAGGTTCCTGTATTGGGTTGAATAAGTAATATGAGATTTACTCTCCCTGTAGGAATTCATATTGGTGAAAAGCCTCTTATCAACTTCAAGGTATGTTTTCTTCATATGCTGTAATGGATCTAGGCAATGCAGCATTCAAGGAATGATCATGAATTTGATACGGCTAGTTGAGATCTCAGACAAAATGGCATGATGCAGGGTTACATGGTGGGAAATGGGGTCACAGATGAAAAATTTGATGGCAATGCTGTTGTGCCTTTTGCTTTTGGAATGGGGCTGATCTCAAGTGACATGTACGAGGTGGGTTGGGTCAGGGAGTTCGCTCAGAGATTTTACTGCACCAAAGCTGCTGTAGGAAGATAATTGACACTGGCATGACTAATTGTGCCTCACAAAAACTAAGTACCGATGGCTTGAGATCAAGCGTTAATTGTTGAAATCCCTGTGTGATACCAAAAGCCATCTGTATGCCAATTAACCGCGAGCTTAACATGGATCATATTTGATCATTTTCAGGCTTGCCAAACCACATGTGGTGGGAAATTCTACGATGCTCCTACTGATACCTGTCAAACAAATCTTGAAAAAGTCGAACAGGTGAGATTGTCACCGTACTGTCTTATACTGGAAATTAAGAAAGCTTTCTTTGGTACTCTCTGCATTTTCTGTAACTTTCAAGGAAGAGGGAAAGGTGCTCAAGAAGATATAAATGAGTCAAGGTTCTGATTATCTCGAGTGCTTTGGCCACTTTCTAGGCTGTCTCAGGTCTAAACGGGTATGACATTCTCGAGCCATGCTACCGTAATTCAGAGACCAAGAATGAAAGTGAAAACACAAATATGACTTTGGGCTTCCATCAAATGGGGGTGAATAAGAAGCCTCTCCCAAAGCAAACGAGAATGTTTGGTCGAGCTTCACCTTTTTGGACCGCAAGAGACACTGGAGCTTCAAGCCCTGGATCACAGGATGAGTATCACGTTGGATGTGTGGTGAGTTAGTCAACGTTTTACTAAGTACGAATTGATTTTGCTTGATTAGCTCTCTTCAAGGATTTTTTTTCCCTTTTTTTAGCACTTCATTTCCAGTACTTACAACCAGTTTTACATGCTGAATTGTGATGGCACAGGATGATGAAGCTGCAGTTGCATGGTTGAACAATGAAGCAGTTCGCAAAGCTATTCATGCAGCGCCGGTAAGGAAAAAATTGTCCTTATCATTTCGCACGACTGCATCAAGCGTCAAATAACCGATCGATCTGGAATGCCCTCAATAGGCAAGCGTGGCAGGTTCTTGGTGGATATGTGCCACAAGAGTCGTGAATAGCTATTCAGGTGATACTGGAAGCATGATCCCTTACCACAAAAACTTAACTTCCAAGGGATACCGAGCGCTCATATATAGGTGAGACATCCGACAGAAGAATCCTGCATCCACAATAACATGGTAACATGCTATATCTCATATCATACAGTTTTTACTAGCCGAGGAGAACTTGGATGAATTAAACTCATATTGTCAAGATAGACAAGAACGAGGGCCACAACAATGTCCAAATCTTTGGAAACAAGGACACTGGTAGTGACCTGAAACTTTTGTTGACTGAGCTAAAGACCGCATCAGTCAATAGCATCCAAACAAAAATCTAGGATGGACCTTTGTGGGCACTAACTTTGTGTGTTGGTGCCACCTCTGCATTCTGCTAAACTGGACAGACCAAAAGAAGTTTGCTTGTGCATTGACTTAATAATGTATTGACTCCTGTAAATTCATCTTTCGTTGGTGTACCGGCAGTGGAGATCATGATATGGTAGTACCATTCACTGGGACTCAAGCATGGACCAGATCAATGGGATACAAGATTATTGATGAATGGAGGCCTTGGATGATTAATGATCAAGTCGCTGGGTAAGTTTGACCCTCATATGTATTCCGGCCACATCCGCAGCAGCCGCAAAATGCGTGACTACTTAATAACAGAAAATGACTTTTTACCAAGTAGGACGCGTCAATCCTATTCCTTTCATCACCCATTGCTGCTAAGCACACCAAATTGCAGTGGAACTAAGCTATGCTGTTGAACATTTACTATGCATGCTTTCTTGAAATGGTTCAGGTATCTGCAAGGATATGACAACAAATTCACATTCTTAACAATCAAGGTAATGTGCAACATATGCTCCCTCTTAACTATCGTTGTTTCGTCATTCATTATACTATTGAAAGCTGACTACCGAGTGGCAGTCCGTGAGACGAAGGAACGTTGCCACGTTTTTCACTTCTAAATTCTTCGGAATATCCCCTTCTGATACTACCGTCTATCTCACTGGTGCAGGGAGCTGGGCACATGGTCCCTCAAACCAAGCCACGAGAGGCATTGGAGTTTTATAGTCGCTGGTTAGATGGAAAACCGATATAGCGTTATTGTATTCCCAGTTTACTGAATAAAATGATCTCATCATACAATTTTAGCGCATGAGGACATACAACTTCCTCTATGTACCTGAAAGATTGCCAAATCATTCAGTAATATCTTCAACTTCACAGCCCTTTCTCCCTGGATCTATAAGTTGTGATGAGAGCATCGAAAGCGAAGGAATAGAACAAATTCGACATATATCCCACTCCAAACACGCTTACTCTAGGCGTGATTATTATGGTCTGGATTGCCTCTGTGAAGTGTATTAACCAAATAGCCCAAGAACTTTATCTACTTTGCAGATGCAAAAGTGAGGAATTAATCACGGAATAATGTTTAATAAGATGAACAAGACTCAGTTCTCTATCCATGTCTTCTAGGCCTTTAAGAAGCTGTACGAGTCCCGGTGCTCCTGTTTCCTCCAACTCAATGGATACCCTTGCTTCCTCATCCCTACACGCCGAGATAGCAATGTCTCTTCATAAACACCCAACAGAATTCGGGATGACGCGCACTGAGGCAGCAAGCTAGAAGTCACTCCTGTAGGGGCGCTAAGGCTGAATTTTCAGAGAACATCTCAGTTTTGATATGGAGTTCCCAGAAAGAAATTCAAAATTTACACGGTATGGCAAGAAAACTAAGGATGTCGAGCTTGTCAATAATTACTCAAAGAAAAAGGAATGGCAATGAAAATAGACGATACCATCAACAAAAAGCTAGTGAGCCGTTCTATTATATGATCCAGAGAGCGCAAAGCTGAAGAACAGAAGCACCTTCTCCTTTTCCAGCATGGCAATCGGTTGCAATTTTTTCAAAGTGATTATCTCGGCTATCAACCATTTGTTGGGAGCTCATTCCAACTAATGAGTTATTGGCTCACCTGGATATGTTAACTACCCCACATCGTATCGATTACCTAAGTCCAGGATCAACTTTCTTGAGAAGGCCAAGCTAATAAATTTGACAAAACACAAGTTTGGTGCAGACCACATATTGAAATTTTAAGCACTGTAAGAATTATTATTAAAAAGAAAAGAAAAGAAAAGCACACAGACTACTCCATCTTCAGTCCGCTCCTATGAGGGCGCTGGAAGCAAAAAGAAGCCACGATAAAGCCCCTTCCAGTAAGTAGATCCTTCAGACTAATGAAAATGACTGCATTAAGCATCCCAGGCTACTCATCTATTTGACTCTTTCATTTGTTACTTACTCCTAGTTACAGTCAAATTTTGTTGGAATCACTAGTCTTACTACACTGTATTGTCCAGACAAATCAGTTTATGTTCAAAACTCCTGCATGTCTTATTCATTACTTGAAATTCCTACTTTCCTTTTGATGTGTATTTCACTTACCTCTAGTTTACTTTGTATGTTTGTTTTTCTTTTTGCTCCATTCTCTCTCCTGCTAAGAAGTACAAGACGGTCTACTTTTAATCTTTCATACAACACCGATACAAGCTTACGTGTTATCTTCACATTTATGTTAGTTAGTAGTATGCAGAACCATGATCGTCGAAATTAACATCTATCATAGTGTCTAGCTTAATTTTCGCCGTACTAGAGCAGCTCCTAAAGAATCCATGCTAAAGCCCTTTCCAACTGGTTGATCCTTAGAATGATAGAAATGATTGCATGAAGCATCTCAGACAACTCGTACTTGTCTCTTTCATTTGTTACTTACTACTCCTTGCACCATTCAAATTTTGAACTCACTTGTCTTCTGTTGTGTGTTATCCAGTACTATTCTCCAAGTCAGTTTATTTTTTGTAACTAAATCACACCAAGCTCCTGCATGTCTTATTCATTACTACACCTACTTTCCTTTGAATGTGTATTTAGCCTCACTCACCTCCAGTCTCTTTTCCATGTTTGCTTTTCTTTTTCCTCCGCTCTCTCTCCTTCCCTCTCCTGCTTAGAAGTACAGAGACGACCTCCTTCTAATCTCCCTACAGTGCCAATATTAACTTTATCAGTTATTTTCACATTTCTATCATTTAGTAGATACAGAACCATGATCATCTTGAAACTAATATCCATCATAGCGCCTAGCTTAATTTACACTGTTTCAGTAACTAGAGCAGATGATATGGAATCTCTTATTACGTACCTAGCAGGCTTCACTGGCACTTTTCCCTCCGAACATCATGCAGGGTAATATGTACTTACGACATGTTCCTGTGACAAGCTATTGCTGATCTCTTGACTCTTGGTGTTTCATTATTATGAATATCTTGAATTTCAACCCTTGCAGCTATGTAACAATAGATGCCAAGCATGGAAAGAAGAATTTGTTCTATTACCTGGTTGCGTCTAAAAGAAATCCTATCAAAGACCCCATAGTGTTATGGCTTAATGGTGGAGCTCGGTGTTCTAGCCTTGGTGGATTTATCTTCGAACACGGTATTTAAACTAAATTCATAAACATTTCTCTGTTGCACATGTTCTGCTGTCAAAGATGTAATGCCGTTGCCTCAGTAGAGCGCTACTGTCATGCCCGGTCAATATTGGATCAAACAATAGGGAGCCGTAGCACTGACCTCATTTTTTTTTTCTCAATACAATAGGGAAAAAGATCGTACGGTTCCCTACCGAGGTGGCTGTTAATGGATAAATTGGGATGGGCTGTGTATCAATTTTTTCCACTGTCAAAGATGTAATACCATTGCCTCGGTAGAGTGCTACTGTCATGCCCTTTTGATCTTCAATGTTCTGCAGATTCCACTTCAAGATCTCGCAGCAGTCAGGTCGAAAGCTGAAGCAATTAGAAGAGCTATACATGCAGCGCCAGTATTATGCTTTACATCTTTACATTCGATATCGCAAGAATCAAGTGTCAGCTTACTTAATTTAACAGTAGTTTATTTGTTTCTTACGACAGGCGAGCGCAGAAGGTCCTTGGTCTCAATGCAGCAAGGGCCTAATTATTTTATAACCGTGATGCTGGAAGTATGATCCATTACCACAAAACTTTTTAACTTCCAAAGGACATTGGGCACTCATATACAGGTGAAACACCTCATAGACAAGCCTTTTGCGTTGCAATGCCACTTCAAGACTATTCTGCGGCAGACTAGTTTGATTAGTCTTTTGCAGGCATTCCTCATGAAACGGACAGATTTCTAATCTAATGGCAGTGGGGGGTCATGATTTTGCCGTGCCTTTCACTGGAACTCAAGCATGGACTAGACCGCTAGGATACAATCCTAGATGAAGGGAGGTCATGGGTTTCTAGCGATCAAGTAGCTGGGTAAGTTCTGCTTTCCACCTTTCAAAATCTATGCTACTATTAAGGGTGAGCATGGTTTCAAGTAGAATTTGAAACCTGAAACTAGACCGATGGAAGGCCATTCCGGTTCCAAGTTCCAAGGTATGTAAGTGGAGTCTAAACATGAGTTGTGGTAAGTGGATTCACTGTAATTGTTCAATTAAGAATACTAGTAGAACCTAGAACTGACTTTGGAACTTGTGATAGTGTAGGTTACACCTGTTTTAACAAGTAAAATCCAGATTTCAGATGAAACCTGTATAGAATCTAGAACTGCTCACCTCTAACTATTATCAACTTTCACTTGCAGGAAGTCAAGGCAAATATAATATCTTAAAGATAAAGAAAGCACGTGGTTGAACCACGGGTTGCAACCACAAATTTCACATCTGTTCTTTATTTATTCTACAAATTTATTTGCGGGGTCAATTGAGAGACTCTATGGTGCCAAATCTCGTGAAAATTATCGCAGCACAAATATTTCTTGCAAAGATCTATTAGATTAACCTATTAGCCTGCGGTGATAATAAGGTCAGAATCAGTACTGATGCACTTCAACTTGTGAATAAATCTCTAGCAAGATATGACTTGGCAAAGGAGACATAATCATCAAAGAAATGTAAAAATTGTGGGATTTGCTTCATCTCAAGTCAGAGGCGAAGTTTTTTTAACAGATTCTCTATTTGGATTTGTAGAATGTGGCAAGGCATGACATACACAGTTCCAAATCAACAAAACGAGCACAGTTGATACCTGAAAATGGAAGTGCCTTGACCTCTAGTTAATACTTGTGAAATCTTCGCAACTTTCCTTTCTTTTGAAAAGATTGTGCGCAAAGTCATTAAGCCATCACAAACAAGTCACCATGGCTTGTATCACCTTCTGATATTGTTTATCATTGTGCAGGGATCTGGGCATATGGTCCCCTATTACAAGCCAAGGAAGGCATTGGACTTCTATAGCCGTTGGTTAGAAGGAAGGCCAATCTGACATAATTTTACACTTAAGTTGCATGACAAATACAACTCCCCCATGTACATGGAAAAAACAATAATCTAATTTCAAATAAGATATCTTTTGCATAATATCCTCCGAAAGCACATTCTTTGAGTGTGGTCCATACTACATAAGAAGATCATTAATGCCAATAATTGCATTTCCAGCACAATTGTGGGGCACGAATATTCTGTATATAGAAAATAACAAACGGCGGGGAGAAGGATTCCTACAAAATTGCACATCCATCCAACACCAAAAACGAGAGATTGGACATTCCCCCAGTCCCAGGCATGCTAATAAAGCCGGGCCTAACTGACCAGAAACGATTGATCAACCTAAATGTCTATCCTTTTCTCCCATCCATTCTGCAGACAAAGAAACAGGAAAGGGAAGAAAAGAAACGACGTGCTGGAAAGCGAATGGCGGAGGCAAACCTTCTTTATCATTGTTTGAGACTCCTTGCATCCCTAACTGCCTTTATTTCCTTTTGGGCAACAAACCTCGGCAGAGTCAAAAGAGTGTTTACCCGAGACACTCCTTCAAGAGCAGACCAATCTTTCTCCGATTTGGAATGCATTTCCTCATGCTTAGACACGCAATCTTTACCATCTTGAACCACGATATCTGATCCACAGAGTTCAGCCATTGCAACAACCTTTTCTCTGTTACTGCTTGTGTCAACTTGATCCCCCAAAGTAAGTTGTTCCTTGGATTTTAAATTTGATGCTGTGGACAAATTGTCGGAGTCCAGAAAGAGGCAAACAACAGCACAGTCATCAACTTTGGAAGTGGGGTATTTGCACTTCCAAGCCCGAACTGCTGACTCCACCAAGGTTCGAGCAGCAGAGGAACGTGCTGGTGCTGAAGCAACAATGTCTACCACTTCCTTGTTTGACAAAACATCCCAGACCTGTGGATAATTTGGGAGTATTAATCGCTTTTTTTATCTCTACAATAAAGGAAGTGGTGAATCTGGTGATGCATTACAGCTGGACCACCTACCCCATCTGTTGCCAGCACAACAAATTCATCCTTCTCTGTTAAACATCGGTATGATATTTCAGGTACAGAGATTAGACCAAAATTCTTAAGGCAGAAATCACCAAAAGCTCGTGCCATTGCAAGGCCAGGGGAATCATTGTTTGGTAACCAGACACGAGCAACTTCTGGTTCATCTAAAAGAGAGAATACCCGTCCCCTACACTTCCGGATTCTCTCTGCTTCCGCTGTCTCAAATCAAAGGAATAAGATACTTAAGAAAAATATGGCTTAAAAGAAATAGCAAGAATTAGGTGAGAACTCAGTCACTGTTTTGGCATCCAACTCCAGAACCGAGGCCCAAGAGACATAAGAAAGAAGAGATTTTTGCATTGGCAGGCATTGTAAAGTGTTTCCGAAAATTCATCATTTTCGAGTCAAACCCTCACAGAAATAATGTCATATAGTTATAAAAAGCTCAATATGATTTATACAAGTGAATCTAATCCTGCCATTTGCCCCTTTTAAATACATCTCTTGGTTGCTGACAAGCAAGGTGTCCAAGTTTCGTTCTATGTGTGTTCTCTTTTACCAAATTTCTTGAATTAAACAATGCACTAGCCCTAAGCAATTATAGCTTATAAGCATGACTTTTCCCATTTCGTTTTTTCTTTTCAATTTTCGTGTGTGTGTGTCTGAGAGGGAGAGAGAGAGAGAGAGAAACCTGGAAGATTAGGCTTGAGATCAACAGTTAACTGAACTGCAGTGAGAGAGTCATCTACATCTCGTGTACCTAGTACAGCTCTGGAGTCCCCAACATTGCCAATCACAAGGTATCGACCCTACCAAAACCGTGAATGCACTCATTATCAAGATCCCTTTATTATCAAAAGAAATTAGAATGGAGATCCTTAATTATGCTTAGGTAGTAACCTGCTTGACTAACGTCACTGCTGTTGTCCCACTGCAGAAGCAATCAATGTCAACGTGCATCCTCAGCTCTCTATCCATGACTTTAAAAGCCTTCAAAAACGATTTTTTGAGTGCCTGAAAGACCTCAGGGTGCTTTTCTGGTTCCTCCAGGTCAGTAGAGACCCTCGATTCCTCATCCAAAGATATTGAGGCAGTATCTTCAGAATTCATGCTCGTCAAGGCACTAAGGCTGATCTCTTTGAGAGCATCGGCAGTTTTTATAGAGACTTCCCAGTGAGCACTCAATTTTAGGGGAAGTGAATCTCTCACTCTCTTTGCAACCATGTGACCATAGGGCCCGTGTCCATCAAAGACACCACAAAAAACTGTGTCTTTCCTTGAGCAGAAATTCTGAAAATTCACAATTTTATTGTATGAGATGAGAACTGTAATTGAAAAAGCACACATATAAATTATTCAAGGAACCAAACCGCATTGCTAAAACATGACACAACCATCTAATGCTACATAGTCTCCAAACATTTAACACGACTTTGAGAACATAAAAGGTGCAGAACAGAGACCTTTGTTTTTCAAGCCATGAGATATTCTATTTCATGATTATTCGTTAACCGTAGAATTATCATCAACTCCCAGGTGAAAGTATAGAGACCTTTCGTTGAGGAAAGAGAAAAGAACGTTATGATAGCATTTAGAAGTGCCCACAACCATACATCAGCAACAACTGAGTAGATAAGAAGAGGTAGTTATTTAAACAATATAACCAGATGAGCAGTCAAAACAGACCAAATGGGAACCCAACCAAATAGCTGTACTTGTAGGTTACAATAAATTGCACTCAGACAAAATCATCTGCCTAGGTGTTTATACAAGAGGAACTTCATGTACTCATAACTATTCACTAGACAAGGGAGGTAACCCTTTTCGCAAAAACCGATTTCCAAAGTAACAAGTTAATATACCGAAACTTTCAACCAACAAGGTGAGCATAACCACATGAAACTACGATATGCAGAGAGAAATGAGGACATAGGAAAATCGTGTTTCTTTCCTTAAGCAGAAAATAGAAGCTGATAACATGGATCTCCACACATGGAAAGTGATGCATTCATTATGACAAGATAGATAGGATTCACATATTCATGCAGTAGACTAACTCATAGCAAAGAAAAAAGAAAACGTGATCTACTTAAAAAAGCAATGTCAAAAGTTGATCTACAACTCAATTAGGCCTTTAAAGACTTTAAAAAATGAACATGCTTTCCACTTTGATACAGCAAAAGTTTTTTCTGGATAAAGATAGTTGCATTATTGCTGAATCTCAAGAAGCTGATACCGTTCAAATAATTTAAGTACCTATTATAAGCTAACGTCGAGATATAACAATATGTTCAATCCCTTTAAGTGCACAACATGAAAGGAAGCAAACCCTGTATGGCACATTCAGTAAGATCCGACCTTCAGAAACTAGTGTATTGCTCTTTACAAGCTAAAATGATGCAAAAAGTTTTTAATCCCCATCCCCAGAACTTAGCAAAATACAGTAGGAAAGGACCTGACCTCCCATACAATCATGGCATCTTGATTGGTCCCTTTCTTTCCTTGCTGGGTAAATAAGCAGGCAGTTTCGTTTGATCCATTCAGAAACAACCTTCCAGGAATCCTATGCAATGGTTCCTCCCTCCAGTAGTCAAAGGAAGAATTCCGCGACCCTGGTCTTTTCTTCGAGTTTTTCCTTTTCCTAACGCTCAGTGCCGGAGATATTGGTGAGCCGGGGACAGGGCTCCTGCTTTCCACGGATAAGCAGGACCCCATTCTCAGGGCCCTGATTATGCTAATTAAGCACTCCAGAGCAGCCACACAATTAGACTCCCTATTATCAGAAGATGGATCCGTCAGATACTATTGGCAAGAACCTGCTTAAAATGACCTCAATTTCTGGTCTTAACGAGAAGTGTTAATAGATCCTGCAACTCAGTCTTACCTCTCAGCTACAACCAGGAAGCAAGGATTCCAACCTCGTGCATTCACAACTCGATAATCAGGCATTAATCTGCTGATCAGCCCTTATTTCATGAGGCTTCTTAAAAATGACAACCCAACAGCAGCATTAGTCTACAAGTACATCAGAATACAATCTGGATTCTAGCAGACTGCCACATACCCTTTTAAGCTCACAACCTGTTTGACACACATAACCCGCCACGGCAAAAAAACAAAATTGGGGAAACAAAAAAATCCACCTTGTGGCACAAGCTAATCGCAGCAATAAAAGGCCTTCAAAAAGCTAGTATGCATCAAAATGCTTTCTTTCCTCCTCTCTCTTTTCACTTTTTAAACACGAATGAGATGATCCTTCTACGATGGCAGATAAAAACGGCAGCAGATCGTGCAGGAAAATAAAAAACGCATCTGCAGACAAATCCAATCCAGTAAGCTTTCAGAAGAAGCTACTTCAAGGACAAAACTCGGTTGATCCGACCAATCACTTGACCATGTCTATCACGATCAAACTTGCATCACTCAACTGTCTCCACTGAAAGGAAAAGAACTCCCCCACCCCCCAACCCACCCTAATCACTCATTGCTTCGCAGATCAAAGTAAGAAAGCAAGCGACTCTAACGCAAGAACTATAACCAAAGCACGAAGCTTCTCGAAATCAAGCAAATGAAGCTGCGAAAGAAACGGAGTTGAGAGCTCCCGTGGAGATGAAGCAGAAAAAGAGCATCCCAATGAGGATCCACCAGAAACATCAACTGGGCAGAGAGAGAGAGAGAGCGCACTAAACAATGAAGAAGGAACAAAAGTTTTTAGACTTTTAATGGGAGCTTGGGATAATTGCGGAGGCTATTAACAATAAACTGGAACTACACGAAAATTTCGAAAAATAATATTCACACACATATATAATGAATAATTGTGGATAAGAGGAAATGAAGAAAATTAAAGGCGCGCACGGCAATACTTCTACTCTAAAAATCAACTTCTGATCATAAGTTAATTTTTTTTACTTCTTCAAATGGCTCCAAAACTACAACTATTTCTGGAGCAAAGACACACACACACACACACACATATATATATATATATATTTGTGTATATGTATGAATGTTTCAAAAGTAGAAAAAAAGAAGTTGTTAAACGGATTTCTGCTTCAAAAGTTGTGTTACCAAACGTATTTCTACTCCTGAATTTACGGAGCATAAATTCTGCTTGAGAAGTGTTGTCTTGCTCCAGAACTTATGTACAATGGACATTTTTTTCTTTGGATTTACGCTCTTTCAAAATTTCGATATTTTTTGGATCTTTTTCATTCCATTTTATTTGTTTTTTTAGGACAAATCATTTTATTTGTTTCGACAGTGCATTTTTATATTACATTTTTCTGAAGCTCAGAGCATTTTCCCTCCAATTTTTTTCCTTGGAAATTTGTTTTAGAATATATTATTTATGCGAAACAGGAATTTAAATAGCACATCGCACAATTCATAATTTAATAATCCATCAAGTGGAAGAAAATGGGCGAATTAAAAGTAGGTCTTCTTTTATGTTGGCCGAGGGATGTTCTTATTCTTGTCTAAAAAGTGTGATACTTTATAATAAAAAAAATGCAAGATGCTCAATTGATTTATCACAATGATAAATAGGATAAGATTCACTAGTTCACCGACTGCCTAACTGCATTTTAATTTTTTTTTGTGTCAATTCTTTATTATTATTGTTGTTGTTGTTGTTGTTAGTAAAGGTAAAGAATTGTTGACTATACAATAACATGAGTGAGTAAAAAACTCGATGAAAATTATTTACAAAAAAGGATAAGCGCACTGAAAGTCTGAAAATTTATTAGTAAGGTACAATTAAGTTCTAAAACTTTAAAAAAAGTACAATTAAGTCATGAAACTTGTCTAATTGATGCAATCGAGTCCTTTCGTTAACTCTATTCAATTTGGCTAACGAAATATACTGATGTGACTTATTTTATTATTTTTCATATCCTACGTGGTGTTAACATGCCCAAAATAGCATTGTTTTAATCTAAATTTGATTTTTTTAATATAAGATTTCTTTAAGTTACGATAAACATTAAGTAAAGTTTAAAAAGTACAAAAGGGAAAAAAATGAAGAATGCAAGCGAGGGATGCACGGTCACAGTCCTCGCCGCTGCCGCCCTACCATCACCGAGAAGGGCCAATGACGGGAGGGGAATTGGTCGGCAAGGGTTGCGGGGCCTTGGCCAGGAGTGGCTGGCAGCCCTTACCTACATCTTCATTCTTCTTCTTCTTCTTTTTTCCTTTTTTGTATCTATCTAAATTTTGCTTATTATTTAATATAAATTAAATAATTTTTGTATTGAAAAATCAGATTTAGATCAAAATGATGTCGCTTTGGCTACGTCGGTGCCATGTGTGATATTTAAAAAAAAAAAGAATCGTTTCAACATATCCCGTTAGCTAAATTAGATAGAATTAATGGAAAGATTCGATTGCAGTAATTTAATACGTTTTAGAATCTCATTGTATTTTTATAAGCTTTGGGATTTATTTGTATTTTTGTGCCGAATTTTAAGAGTTTTGGTATACATGTCCCTTTAAAATTAGCCAAAAAAAGTGTCAACATGCTTTTGCGTCAGCTTGAGTACGACAGCTAATGCAACCCAGTTATAGTTGTTTTTTTTTTTTTTCCTTTCCCAATTATTACCTGCTAAAGTTAATGACGATCGAACTGGGGGGCTTGGATCTGCTGCCTTAGTTTCTTCTAAGGCAGCAAATCCCCACCCTTGATAGTGCTCTCTCCCCCCATATCAAGGGTGGGGACCCCCCTGCCTTAAAAAAACTAAGGTAGGGGATTGTGGCCATAATATATGGGATTAATTGAATGAGATTCCGATAGAATCTCGGAATTAAAGATCCAGCCATCTTTTTATATCGACTTAATCTTTGTTTGCTAAATTATGTCTCCAATTTAAATTATTGAAAAGACACCTCGTCTAAGCAAAAATTCCAAATCTAAATAAGACTCGTAATTTGACGTCGAAACAAGTAAAAAAAAATCATTAAAACACTTTCCTCGTTGGAGTTGGATCCCTATTTGGAGTCAGCAAGACAAATAGGAACTTATAATAATTGAACTCTACATTATACATCAAAACGAATGAATGAGCGTTAGGATTTGCTATCGGTAAATAACTTTTCTATAAGAGATCGCGAGGTGTGGGTTTTGCTTTGATTTTAACCTAAGGTTGGGAAATACTGACTGATTGAGCGATTGTAAACCGTGTATTCTCGTGGTCATAATGGAATTATGGGCGATACTTTTACTTAAATACCTTTGAGTTTCAGGGTGCACTTATCTTTCCTCATTGATTTTTCTAGTAACTTCTTTTTCTCGTGTTAGACTTAAATTGCAACATCCGTTGACTTCCATGGTCATAATACTGACTTTTTTTTATATATGGGATTAATTGAATGAGATTCCGATAGAATCTCGGAATTAAAGATCCAGCCATCTTTTTATATCGACTTAATCTTTGTTTGCTAAATTATGTCTCCAATTTAAATTATTGAAAAGACACCTCGTCTAAGCAAAAATTCCAAATCTAAATAAGACTCGTAATTTGACGTCGAAACAAGTAAAAAAAAATCATTAAAACACTTTCCTCGTTGGAGTTGGATCCCTATTTGGAGTCAGCAAGACAAATAGGAACTTATAATAATTGAACTCTACATTATACATCAAAACGAATGAATGAGCGTTAGGATTTGCTATCGGTAAATAACTTTTCTATAAGAGATCGCGAGGTGTGGGTTTTGCTTTGATTTTAACCTAAGGTTGGGAAATACTGACTGATTGAGCGATTGTAAACCGTGTATTCTCGTGGTCATAATGGAATTATGGGCGATACTTTTACTTAAATACCTTTGAGTTTCAGGGTGCACTTATCTTTCCTCATTGATTTTTCTAGTAACTTCTTTTTCTCGTGTTAGACTTAAATTGCAACATCCGTTGACTTCCATGTCATCTCAAAACATTTTTTTTTACCAACTTTATCCGGTGTCACTCCCTTTATGCTCCTTAATAAGCCCGATAAAAAGTGCCTTTTGTCGCCCATTTTCTTGGATCAAATGCTTCTTGTTTTTTGTGCAAAATAAGAATATAAAAGTGAATCATCGTGATAGCTAATTTAATCAATCATAAAGTGGAAGGAAAATGGGAAAAATCAAACGTGAGCCTTCTTTTGATGTTGGCCGAGGGATGTTCTTATTCTTGTCTAAAAATGTGACTCTTTCAATATATATATATTGCGAGATGCTAGATTTGATGAAATTTTGAATATCCCCAGAAGCTACGGGCATAACACCTGGTAGAATGACCTAATCTTTAGTGAAATAAATATCGCGGCTTCAATCTTTTTCAATAAAATCATCACGTACTAAATCAGCAAAGCCCAAAGTTATTTCTCTTTCTTATTCAACTTTACCTACTACAGTACCGGATTGAATATGATCTCCACCAAATATACGTAAGGCTTTAGCTAGTACCCAAAAGTGTATATCATGATTTTTCTGTCTATCAATAACTGCATGCATTGCACGATGGATGTAAAGAAGTAGACTATTATCTCGGAAGTAATGAGCCAAGCTAGTATTGGTAGCGAATCCCCCTGTTGAGTAGCCATGCATTACGATAGAAACTCTCAATTCTCTGACAAATACAGCTCTTTTGATCATTTCTTTGCATGTACCTGCACTAGCATTTAAGTAATGCCCTTTGTTTCACCTGTTTCGGCCTGTAATTTAAAAATTGCTTCGGAATAAAATAGGAAACGATATCTCCAACGCATAAGTGGTTGGGAAATTGGGGAATCACTAGCCCACCATCTGCCTAGCTGCATTTTGATTTCGTGTCAATTCTTTATTATTGTTGACTATCTATCCATCTGTCCATCTATATGAGCACAAAACTTCATGAAAAGCTTATAAAAATTAGCCAAGAAAGTACCAACATGCTTTTGTGTCAGCTTGAGTGCGACAGCTAAAGCCAGTTTCGCAAACCCACCCACCTGCCCCCCTCCCCCTCTTCTCTCGCCATTTGTTTTAGTACCTTATTGTATACCTAGGTTTTTAAACACAAAAAAGACATCACAAGTATCATAGCTTTCATACGACTTTCCCTTGAATTCATAATTTTTTTATCACTTAAATATCATAATTTTAAAAAATAAAATGTTCACTTCAGTCTCATAACTTTAGGACAATGACTTAAGTGTAATTTAAAAAACGAAATCGTTCACCCTAGTGCTAAAAATCTAACGTGGCATTGGACTTATGATGTACATTTTTAAAATGTTATGATACTAAAGTGATTTATTGAAAAGTTTTATAGCACTCAAGAGACCAAAAAAAAAATTATGGCACTCAAATAATCAGTTAAAAAGTTTTATAACAATTAAGTGATCAGGAAAAAAGTTATGGCACTCAAATAAAAAAATATATAACTCAACTGAGCATTGTACCAAAGTTGTGGCACTTGTGATGTTTTTATGCCCTTCTTAAAGTATTAAAGTGTCTCGTGTCACATGTCTATGAGATCTATATGTCATTTATGTACGTATATTATATAATTTCCCTCCGGCCAATAGCTTTTGGATTAAGCCTTTTAACGCAACACCAGAGTCTGGTTCTGTCCCAATTCATCTACTGTTGTGCGGCCCCATGTCGTCGCATCTCATGTCCGGCTTGCGAGTGTCCTGCATCGCCTGTCTACAGGGTTTATATGTTCTTTTATTTACATGCAATCTTTCTTTTACTTCTTCAAGTGATTCCCAAGTTACTTCTGGAGCAAAAAAAAAAAAAAAAATGGCTCCCAAAGTAGAAAAATGAAACTGTATGATCAAACGGATTTCTGCTCCAGAAGTTGCATTACCAAACGGATTTCTGCTGCAGAAGCATTTCTGGAGCAGAAATTATACTCCATAAGTATTGTCATGTGCGCCCTTAAACTTTTGGATTGGATAATCCAACATAAAAGATGGCATGCTTTGCCCTCTTTTCCGAACTATCATCAATGTTGTCATTCACTAGCTTGGATACAAATGCTTCTCCATTTTGCACAATCATCTTATAAATAGCCTTTCAATAATGAAGCATGTGGTCGAGCATCCGAATTCTTTAAGGACCATCATGGTTTCACTCCGAGTACAATTAGCTGGGCTGCTGATCAGTTATCCCCAACGTTAAACAACAGAGAATAGCCAAGCTGGTTATTATAAACTAAAATAATCGTACTCGCATTTGAATAAGCTTTTCTCCAGAAAGTAACAATTTCTATATTATTAAACACCTCATCATTTAATTCCCACCAAGACTTGGCATATATAGTTAAATCGTTGGTTGGAGACCTTAATGGAATCGAATCATTAGCTCGATCCCCACGTGAAACACGCCCGAGACGTACTTGGCTCCTCGCCCTCATGTTCATCACAGCCAAGCATCATGCATTAAAGACAGTGATAAGTACGTAAAATGGCGTCGGTGATCCGCATGTTCGATGCACATCTCGAGCGGGAAAATCGGTCAATTTAGTATTAGACCTTTCAATTGTGCCGATTTTGTCCTAAACCTATTAATGATTTGTCATTATAATTCCAAACCGTTTAGTCGTGTCGCTTCAGTCATAATCCTTGTGACGATTCGCCAATATAGTCATTTTGGCTAATTGTTCAAATAATATGTTTAGGACTGATTTGACGAATCTTCAAAAAGTTATGGGTTAAATTGGCACAATTGAAGGATTGGGGGACTAAATTAGGCAAATTGCTAAAAAATTTAAGATTAAATCGGTACAATTAAAAAATTTATGATTGAATTGATCGATTACATATTTAAGATCTTTTTAGACAATTATCTTACTCTCGAGCCAGCACACGAATAGATAAGCAAAATCGCAGGATTCGCATCATCCTAAATCAATCCTGGAATCAGTCAGAGTTGCTCGATTTCGTGTATAATGAAATAGATTCTCTCTCTCTCTCTCTCTCTCTCTCTCTCTTCCACATGGTGACTACATCGATTTGTTCCCATTTTCAATGAGAATGTCCTCCTTGTTCATCTCAAGACACGACAAGGCAACCCACGCAGCTTAACCCACCATAGTCGGTGGCTTCATGTTCTGTCCTCCGATAATTATATCAAATGCTGAACCCATGGGCAAATAATGCAGGCATGCATGGGGAGAAAACCCTAGTTATCTTGATCCCACATGCATGAAATTAGGGGCGAGCAAAACGGACCAATCGAATTAAAGACCGCTCGGATTCGACCGAACCGACCGGGTTCGATGCGGTTCTATAACATTAAAAATAGTGATTTTCAGTTCCGTTCCAAGAGGGATCGAACCGATTATAATCCATTGGTCTTTTTTTTTTTCCGTAAATGTAAACTGAACTCTAGTTCCATTGGACCGCTCGGGAATTGATCCGGTCCGGTTCATGGTTCCAACAATTGAGAACTGATTCTTCCGGTCTAGTTTCCTATTCCTATGTGGGAACGGACCTGATCGGCAACTGATCACTCCTACATAAAATCATGTTCGACCTTGTCACACTTTGAATGAACTCGCGAGGACGTTGCCAACCCATCATTCAATTCCCAAAACAAAGTAGATGTTCTTAAACAGAGAGTGTTTGTTTGCGGGAAAGAATTTTCAGTGTATTAATTTTCTAGATTTTCACGCATTTGTTTTACCGCAAATGATCGGTCGACAGAAACTAGCTAGGGAAAGACACATTTCTAAAAAAAAAAAAAAAATGTATTCTCGAAATGTATTTTTTTTTCTTCATAACATATTTCTCGAAACAAACACAACCTTAATAATGCAAATCCTAATCAACACGCAAGTGGTGACATCTTTAATGATTCTAAGGGGCCTGCAAATGTGAGAGCAACTCGAAAAAGTGTTGCCCTTGCCTAGCGGCACCCTCGTCACATGCTACGTGGGGAATTCAAGGCCTCTCATAAGAGCCATTAACAACGTGGATTCAGAACTTCCCACGAAGAGTTGCAACAGTGACATTTTTTTTTTGGGGGCATGGACCTCCCGACAATGAGAGGGGCTTTGCCGCGCACAAACTTTGATGACTCGAAATCGATGCGCAGAGAAGATCGAAAAGGAACACCTGCGCATCGCGCGACGTTCACTTAACATCCCGACCCCGAAGATATGTGGCGTGTACATGCCCGTTCCTTGCGGCCTTAGCTTCGTGCGTGGAGCGGACAAGAAAAGAGAGTCGCCACGTAGCTAATGGCCAAGAGAAGAGTGGAGATTTAGACAAATGGCTTTCGTGCATCCAACGCCAAAAGGGTGGCGTGGGCTTTGCTTGTGCCTTGTGGTGGGCGAGCGGGGGGACAATGAATGGGAATCCTTGGACTTTCTTTTGACAACTTCCACGTTACTTTTCATGTCATGGTTCTCATTCATTGCAAAGCACGGCCAAAACGTTCGGAATCCAATTCCATTTCAGAGGCTCTCCTCCAACAGTGGAATCAAATGGACTACCAATTGGGTCGTCCCGTGCATTCGAACCAGGGGAAGGCATTTTGTTTCGTAATTTCCGGGAAATATTGACGTGGATCCTGCTAAATCACAGCCATCGATCACGTGGGCGCTGCGATATGCCGGGTTCACTAGGCCCAAGTCTAGCCAAGAAATTCCCCCACAGTTTTCTGCCCTCACAACGGAATCATTCGGACGACAAAGAAGAAAAGTAGAAAATCGACAAGCCGTGCCACCACCGGGCCGAAAGTATTTTTGTCCTAAGGATCAAACTCATGTCGTTTTCTGCCTCCTTACCTACCAAAACCAGAAGTTCCTCCACAAATACTGACTTCTGGACTCTTTTACATAAGGTGCTCCAAGCCTTCTGCACTCACGTCTTATCTGTCCACCAAGAGAGGTAAGGAGAAAACAAAGAAGAAGAAATCACGTCTTGTTTGTCAATACATATGACGCACGCTGATTTTTTTTTTTTTCTAAAAAATCTTGAATTTCCTTCTTCTGGTGAGGCTATTGCATTGCAGTGACTCTTCTAAGGACACGTGACTATGGCTTTTTCAATCATTCTCGTTCAGTCATGTGGGTGGGAATTCCAGACGACCAAAGCAAAGGGTCTCCTTGCAGGCTCCCCAACAAACAATGCCATCAGACACAGATTTATTTGTCGCATACTTCAAAATAGTTCACAGTTTTCATCATCATGATCACCACCAAGCAAGTCAATGTTTCCCAGAAGCGTGGAAACGAGTTTTGCGTTATTGAGAAAGCTAACCGGCAAAATTAGTACATAGTAACAAGATTGGCTATGGTGTTATCATCTGCCGCTGTGGCTGCGGCTACTCATTCGTCATCATGATCACCAACAAGTCAATGGTTCCGAGGCACGTGGAAACTGAGTATTGCGTTATGCAGAAAGGTAACCGGCAATAGTAATACATAGGAACAAGATTGGCTATGGTGTTATCGACTGCCATTGTGGCTGCGGCTACTCTTCCTCCTCTGCTTCCTCCAACCAATTCACAAAAGGCTCCAGCGCTTTCACAAATATTTGCCTGCACAATGCAACTAATAAATAAGACGCAATTGCTGGGCAGGCAGGACACAGAAATCGATAGATCACATCAAGTATGACAAAAGAAGTGAAACTATCCTGAGCAATTGGTCCAATTTGACACACCTACTATAATGAGTGAACGCTGTAAACCAGATCTCTTAAGGCCACAAGTCGTTTATGTACATTTGCCTCACTTTAGATCCAGCCAAACCCACACAGCTCACTGTGTCAAGTCAATCCATACTCACCTCCTTCATTCCTACCCTTAATATATCACGACTAAATTGTATTCAACACTAAAAGTTTTGAACACAGGAAACCAATGGTGTCCTCTGCAGGCATTCCTCAGTGCAATAATGTATACGAGAGGTATACCTGCCCTTGGGGTTGGTTCCTTTGCTGAACCAATGAAGAATGGTATCTTCTGCAAGCACATCCTGGTCATAGAGGGACCTCACAATTTCGGGAAACAACTTCATCAGCTTAGTATCCTCATAGCATTGCATTTGGACTTTGTACATGAGCTCCAGCTCAAGTTTCCCACTTGTGCAGAAGGTATTTAAAAGTCCGGCCCATGTTTTTACCTTCAAAATGAAGGACATTATTGTTAAAGACCTTAAAAAAAAAAGTAAAAGTTTCACGAAAGCTTATAAAGGTTGGTTAATAAACTTTCAACAGGTGAGAAGACAACCGCTTGACCAAAATGGAACTGTTGTCAATATGGTATAAAACCAATCAGACACAGATTGGTTAGAACTTAGAACATAGAGCTGGAGACTTGTGAGGAATGGCAACTTCTTCATGACACCCAACATTCTAATGTGTCATTTTAACTCATCTCCTATTCACATCAACCATCTGTACTAAGCAAACTGCTATGTAAATAAGGAGAAGTAGAGAGATCAAGTGGTTTATACACTTCCTGTTCCCAATTTTGAAGTAAATCCTTTGGGCAAAAACCATTCACGTTGCACACGCAATATACCTCTAGTATTCGAAACCATCAAGCAGCACATCATTAATCATCAGCAACAAGGAGCGACAATTTTCTAGCAATATGAACCGGACCAAACAGGCAACCGGCTCCCTGTTAAACCAGCTCAGCTGATCTGGTTTTCAAAAGGTTGCCATGGCCAGGGAAATCACCATCATTTACATAGCAAAGATTCATGTGGAAGTCATAATCATACTTGGCTCATGAGATAAACTAAATTATCACGATACAAAGGACAAGAAATGAGGGAGACAGAAAACAACTGCACCTGACGCAGAGCGGCATTAGCATTCTGCTGCTGATTCTTCCCAGACCACTGAACAGCATCCATAATGACATCCCATAGCAGTCGCACCACCTCAATGTCAGGTAAATTGGCATCCTTAAGGCGCTGCTTCACAGTGTCTATCACTTCAGATACATCGGTTTCCTCTTCAATCTGAGCAGTCAGGGCAGATTTCATCTCCTTCAGTCTCCCATCAAATAATTTCTTCTCGTTATATTCCACCAAGGGTATAAGCCCTTCCTTCCTGAGATTAACAAAAATATCGTGTGTAGACCTTTGAAGTACATTAAAGGCTGAAGGAGGGAGGTTGCAACTAGAGATATGACTATAATACTGACAGCAAAGACGGAAATTGTGAAGACAAATATGATAATAATAAAATCAAAGTAGTGAATACTACCAGAGAAATTAACAGGGAAAACTTGGATACTAAGATTCTTACACAGAGATCACAGATGTTGCATAATAATATTCAGGTTGCCAAGCCATTTCTCCATATCTCACTAGTGGGAGAATTTACAAAACCAATGTGCTATTACCAAATGACTAAGCTGCTTGCATATGGTGACAGGAAGAGAGAGCGAGAACTGAGTTTTCACCACCTAGATTGTGCAAGAACCTGCAAGCCTAGAGCCGAAAGCTTGCATTATGTACACAACAAGGTACGGCCCTTTCTCAATAGCCATTAACATTTTCTGATTGATTCAGGGCTCAAGCAATCAGTGAAACAAGGTCTCAAAAAGAAGAAAATCGCAAGTATGCAGCTTCTTTCTAGTAACATAGTCTAGACCATAAATGACAAACGACACACACCAAAGATAATACCAGGAAATTTCTTAGTCATCTCACATTACAAGAAGAGGTACTCACGTGAAATGCTCAGAAAAACCTTCAGCAGAGCGCTTAGCCGATGGGAAAAATTTCAGAAGATCATCCTCCACCTTTCCACGCTTCAGGATTGCAATCAGATCATCAAGGCTGTTATCAACCAGATATTCCTTAAAAAAATCAGTTACAAAAGAGAGAACTAGCCCTTTTGCCACGAGATTATCCTTGAGCAGGGGCTGCAACACGGTTTCCGGTGGAAGTCCAGATAGTTTCTGGGAGAATGCAAGTGCCGTAAAAATTGCCAGTTTCTTCCTTTCATTTTCTTCAAGAAACTCCATCGATTGTAAGAGTTTTTGCATAACATTTTCGAGATTCTTGATGAGAAACGGCCTTCGCCGCAAAATTTTCTGTATGTAGATAACAGATGGCAGTATTGCTTCACGCTTGGACTCACAGTCTAGAATAGAGTAAGGGTGGCGCTCCCCTTCATCAGGTTTAGTAGTACCAGGTTGTGTACGCCCTCCCGTGAAAACGACCTGTCGCAGCAACACAATTCAAATATTTATGGTGTAACAGAATGAATATAAAACAAAACTGCCCACTCATAAGACAGAAAAATTCAGTAAAAATAGCTTCAAATTTAAGGAATGCAGTACATTAAAAATATCTTTGTAGATTCTACGGATATCAAAAGTCAAGGTTTATTATAATCTTTCATCAAAATAACTTTGGCAACTCCCAAGAATATATGACTGTGACAAGTGTAAGTTCACAGAAAGCCAATTGCACACACTCAAGGAATCACATAAGCACATGCATACAATGGATGGATACATGCCGGGGCTGGAAGGGGCCATGGCCCCCTCAGCCCAAGTGAAATTCCTCTTCGTGTCAATGTGATTAAATGAAAATTGCGCTTTCCATTTTGAAAAATTAAGTACTCAGGCCCTCCCAACTTGCAGCCCACATGTTACTGTGCTATCACATTCCCAATATCAAAGCCATACGTCTCTCTGCGGCCCAAAAAAAAGCCATATTTCTCTCTCCGAGTCAACAGCCTAGCTACAAAGCTAGCAACTATTTAGATCTTTCTGTATCTCTTTCTTATCAACTTCTTCCTTTTTATGGCCAGATCCCTTACCCTCATAAGTTGGTGATTTTTAAACCCTTTTTTCCCTTGAATATCATAAATATAATTACCAACTAATGAGCATCCATTGGTGCTATTTTCCTGGGGGCTTTTTCTTTTTTTAATCCTTTGGTTCACACCTCATAAATCACAAAAAAATTCGAGTAAAATATTATTTACAGTTCTTTAATCCTCATAACGTTAGGATGATGGGAACTTACTAATTCATTGAGCAATAAATGTTCTTTCTTAAAAAAGAAAACTTGACAAAAGTCTAAAACATTCTCCTCACTTTTCATACAGTTATGATATCCTTGTTACATGTTCAAATTATTATTCTCTGTAAGTGAAAATTTTGTTCTATTTTGAACTACGCTGTCCATGTAACTAGAAAAAAATGCAACAAGAGATCTGTTGATTCAATTGTAATGACAAAACTTCAGTGAACTGAATCACTCTCTTTGAAAAATACATGGTCTAGCATGCTACGCCGGGAAGTTCAATGAGGAATGCACTTCCCACATATGTCATGCAGAGCTTAACAGTTAACACTCAGATAAATTGTAGAAGTAATATCTCTATACAGTAAACCTAGTCAATTGACCAGATTTTAATTTAAACATTATCGGTAGCTTGCTTCTAGGCTACTAGCAAGCACCTGTCAACATCATGAAACCCAAAATTATTTATAATATTCAATCAGGAGGAAACTCTAATCCTGATGGCTATCTTGCTAATAAAAAGACACAACAAAAGCTCTACATATGCACAAAAAGCTACATAGTTGCATTGCATCAAACTCTTCAAGAAACCACAACCACTAGCACAAGGTTCCGAGCAGTCTCAATATCTAGGGGGACAGGACCATTGCTAGATAATGATGCCAATGGAAGGAAGGAGAGGAAAAGCACTACAGTATTAAAAAGCTCGCCTCAAAAAAGGTGTCACCATATCTTGAGAAGTTGAGATCCGAAGCTTCAACACTTTTTGCAAGAAGGTCCTGCTCAAAACTAAATATTCAGTAAGCTGCATGAAATCTTGGTCAATGGGTGCAACAAACATGTGTAGAGCTGGAAAATATCTTCATTACAAAAGAAAGATACCAGATCGCCAGCATTATCAAGATAAATCTGGACCACTGCATCCGCAAATGCTGCAGGGTCCAGTGGAGCAGCAATATTCCGTTTGCGGGTCTTAATCCGCGTACCACTGCATGGAGCAGTAGAATATCACAAAAGAAGACTACAATTTCCATATTGAACTTAGCCCCACTAAGCAGTTGTAAAAGAACTGTCTTAATCATGGAATAGCAAAAACCAAAACTGCATGAGATATATGGGACAGCTGCAGACTTACCCGAGAGTGGGTTTCTCCTTCGAGCTGCATCCACAAAAATAATCTAGAATCAGCTAAAAGTCACCCATCTCTACAGCTCAACCACAATTCTGAGTCATCTCAATGAACTTAGAGAGGAGGAGCAAATAAAACCCTGCCATTTTGACATAGCAGATGAACCGAACGTATAGTAAAAAAGCAATCTTTGGAGAGATTAACCAGCTACAAGTCGCAAAGTGAAACACGGGACGAAAAGCGCCATCATTCTTCAGTCAACAAACCTCAGAGAGCCGAAATACCAAATTTTGAGGATAACAATTGGGGCGTTCTAACTCAAAAAAAAAAAAAAAAAAAACCTTCAATCGAACTAAGCTCAGCTGAATAGCTGCACATCGTTACATGTAAGGACAAGGGAAGGTTGACAGGATCCAGGACTTAAATCAAGAAACCGATCAAAGAACAGGCACCAACGACATGAAGATCCCAAAGATTCGATCTTTCACAAATAGACAAGTCGAGAAGCACGTCGAGCGATTGATGAGACCGAATCAGATCTTCCGGGTAGCACCAAGAACAGCGCGTAAAGATTAAGCGTTAGAGAGAGAGAGAGAGAGAGAGAGAGAGAGAGAGAGAGATGGAGATTACCTCATAAACCAAGATGAGAAGGGATCAAAGGTGACCGAGTCTTGAGAGACTCCGCGTCCAGAGAGATTGCTGGAGAGGAAGAGGAAGAAGAAGAGGAGAGAGAGAGAGAGAGAGAGAAATTGTCTTCTTGGAGAAATGGAGAAAGAGGATATAATGGACAGTTAAAAAGAGAGCAATAAAATCCAAGAAGGCCCGGATAACTTGCCCTAATACCCAAAAAAAAAAAATTCCAACTTTAACATTTATGGTAATTATATCTATAATTTTTTTGCCTCATAAAAAATCTCAATTTTTTACTTTTATCCCAATTTTATCCCAAACTTTTACTTTTGTCTCGATTTTACCAGTCTAATATAATAAAAAAAACCCTCAACTGTCTCATAAAAAACTTCAAAACTTTTACTTTTATCCCAATTCTACCACTGTTAATCTTCCGTCCATAATCACCATTAGTTAATCCTATGTGGTTCGAGCTTTCTTGCAGAACTTACAAATGAATCTTCGAAATTTAGAAACAGTAGGTTTCAAGAACAGCGAAATTTTAGATTGTTAATCCAAATATCTCCACGTCTAGCAGTTTTTTGGACTGTTGAGAGCCGAAAATAATACGAAACATGCTGTCTTGAATGACTTTGTATCTCTGTAGGGGAAGAAAACAACAGAAGAGAAATTTAGGGATTTTTTCATGTCAGCTTTGCTAAGATGTAATTCATTAACAACGTGGAAATGCCACATAGGTTTAACTAATGGTGATTATGGTTATGGATGGAAGACTAACGGTGGTAGAATTGGGATAAAAATAACAGCTTGAGATTTTTTATGAGATAAAAAAAATTGGATGTAATTGAGACATGTTAAAGCTGAAGATTTTTTTTATACTAGACTGATAAAATTGGGACAAAAGTAAAAATTTTGGGTAGAATTGGGACAAATGTAAAAGTTTGAGTTTTTTATGAGACAAAAAAAAATTTGGATATAATTGGCACAAATGTTAAAATTGGAGGTTTTTTTGGGTATTAGGCCCAAATAACTTAGCTATAATTGCCATATAATAAAACAATTATAATAATTATAAGAAATATAGTCATTGTAAAATGTATCATTCAAATTAGGGAAAAAACTATGGAAACCTCGTACTTGAAGAGTATTGTCAAAATCTCAAGAACTTCCAATTCAAAATAAAACGCACATGAACCACGAGACTTTAATTAGACCACATGTTTCAATCAATTTAGACATGTGTCACTAATTACGGGAGAAGTACAAGATAAAAGTTATGTACGGCGCTCATTTTAATGCAAAAAACTTTTGCCCGATCACTTAAGTGACAAATTTGAGAAAAAAATAATCATTTAAATGTTTTCGACAAAAAATTCCGACTAAAGTAATTATGTGGCATTTAATTTTTTAATCTGGTGTGGCAATTTTTTTGAAAAATACAGTCCACATGGACGTCGATGTGGATTTCTAAAAGTAAAACAAGCTAAAAAAATTTAATTTAATTTAAAAAAAAAGCTATAGAAAAAAAAAAGAGAACAGAGGGTCGTACACGCAGTCAGCTACCCCTACCGACCATCGGCAATGGTGGGGCTGCAACAACCTGTCGTATTCTAATTTTTTTATCTTTTTATTTTGGCTTGATTTTAAACTTTTTATTATTTTAATCTAATTAATTTTTTATTTTGTATTTTTTTTTTAAAAAAAATTGAACTTTTATATGTTTTTATTGCTGACTGGACCTCCAGCAAGCCGTGTCGGCTTCAAATATTAATAAAAAAAATAACATATCGGATTCCGACCAAACGTATCGGAGTTGGCAATTAAGTGATCGTTTTTAAAAAAAATTAACACTTAAGTGATTTGAAAGAAACTTTTGACACTTAAGTGATCGTGTACATAATTTTTGGCACTTCTAGTATGTTTTTCCCCTCTAATTAGTAATTACTAACTCATGTTATCTATATTGTATGGAAACTAAGCTTACGGAGGGATTTGAATCTTAAAATTAACTTTGTTTGCTAACCAAAAAAAATAATATATGATGACATAGTATAAAAAATGAATGAAATGATAATCGGAATAGTCCAGATAATTGTTATGTTGACTAATTCTTAAAGCATGATACTTTCCAAAATCGCATAATGATTTCAAATGTTTTTCAATTTCTTTTCTAAATAAATTATCAGTCTTGCATATTTTTTTACCTCTCATCACACATATTTGATTTAGAGGTGGCAAATGGGTGGGTCGGGTTGGGTTTGGGTCGGGTCAAATATGGCCCGACCCATATTGACCAATTTGACCCATATTTAATGACCCCAAACTCGACCCGACCCGCGACTGACTCATACCCGACCCAATCCATTTTGACCCATATTACCAAAACACAACAATTATTTTAAAAAAAATATTACTAAAATAGTTCCCGACCTCGGTCCCGGTCCCGGCCCCGGCCCCGGGACCCCGCCCCAGCCTCGGAACTCGGACCAGGCCCCCCAGGCCTCTGCCCCGGCCCCGGCCCCGGCTCCCGGCACCCGGCCCCTGACTCGGGACCCGGCCCCGATCCCGGGACCCGGCCCCGATCCCGGGACCCGACCCCCGGCCACGGGACCCGGCCCAGGCCCCAGACCCGGGACCCGGCCCCGGCCCCGATCCCGGGACCCGGCCCCGGCCCCGATCCCGGGACCCGACCCCCGGCCACGGGACCCGGCCCAGGCCCCAGACCCGGGACCCGGCCCAGGCCCCAGACCCGGGACCCGGCCCCGGCCCCGGATCCGGCCCCGGGACCCGACCCTGGACCAGGCCCCGGCGCTAGACCCGGCCCCGGGATCCGAGACCCGGCCCCGGACCCGGACCCGGGACCTGGAACCGGCACCCGGCCCCGGGACTCAGCCCCGACACCCGGCACCCGGCCCCAGACCCGAACCCAGCCCCGAGACCCGGCCTCGACCTCGGCCCCGGACCCGGGACCCAGAATTGGGGCCCGGACCCGGCCCCCGGCCCCGGACTGGGACCCGGCCCCCGGCCCCGGCCCCGCGACTCGGCCCCGGCACTCGGCCCCCGCCCCCGCTCCCTGCCCTGGCCACGGGACCCGGCACCGGACCCGGCCCCGGCCCCGAGACCCGGCCCCCGCCCCCCCTCACTACCCCGACATCGGGACCCGGCCCTGGCCCCGGACCGGGACCCGGAACCGGGGCCCGGACCCGACCACGGCCCCGGGACTCTGCCCCGGACCCGGGACCAGGCCCCCGCCCCCGCTCCCTGCCCCGGCCTCGGGACCCGGCCCCCGACCCAGGACTCGGCACACGGCCCCGGACCCGGCCCCACCCCGGGACCCAGGACCCGGCCCTGGGACCCGAACCTGGGACCCGACCTCGGGACACGATCTCGGCCAAGGCCCCGGGACCCGGTCTCGGCCCCGGCCCCGGACCCACCCCCTGACTCGGCCCCCGGACCCGACCCCGGCACCCTGTCTCGGAACCCGCCCTGGCCCTTGAACCCGACCTCTGGACCAGGCCCCGGGACTTGGTCCCGGTCCCGAGACCATTTGTAACTTGTGGAAGGATGTTGTCCTTATGAGTCGAAAGTATGTCAATATGGGTCGAAAATGAGTCAATGTGGGTCGAAAATTGATTTAAGTGTGACCCATTGTTAACCCATTTTTAGTGAACCTTTTAAAAGTTAATGACCCATATTGCCACCTCTAATTTGATTGGACTAAATAACTGAAAACATCTTCTTCCACAACTTTTCCAAACTCTTCATACTTTGATTGGACAAATTTGCCCCTAACAACTCATTCAATCTGTAAATCCTACAAAAATATGAATATTAATATAACCACTATCAAATTGAGTAGATGAAAAAAGAAAGTCTAATTTCCTAGAAAATCCTCAACTCTAGACAAAATTTGCCCCAATTTTTTTTTGTCACATAAGAACTACTAATTTTCAATGAATTCTCTCAAATATTCTCTCCGTTTGATTTCCATCCCCTTTACTGTGTTAAAGTCTACCAATTGCTCCACATGTCAAACTTCGACCGGCCTTTTGACAAGTCAAGCGTCATCGAGTCCCTTGCCGGCATCAACATGTAGTGTGGGTCGCGAATTACTCTCATCAGGTGGCTCTAAGACAACCCTTACGCTAATCGCCCCGAGCTCTACTTTGAGATCGCGAATTCCTCTCATCAGGCGGCTTTCACAACCACATATTCGAGGCCATTAATGCCGCCACTATCGAGATCGCAGTCAAGGTGAGAACCATATCGGGCATGGACCGGCAATGCAGCAAGGGGATCTTAGCCTTCGGGTTTCCAAAGGTGGAGAGTGCTCCCTCACCTAGATAACCATCCCATTGACAGAGACAGTCCGGGCGTTGACCCACAAGATGGAGTGGGTCGGGTTGAAGCCCTCGCGTAAGCATGTTGGGTCCGAAGGAGTTGACGGAGCGAGGGATGAAGAGGAAGGGATCATCCAATGTGGCAAAGGACGGGATGCCACCGGTGGGGGAGGCGCTATTAAGAACTTTGGGGGATGGAACCACCACTCGAGGTGGGGGGTTAGGATGCCGCAAATGGCGTTGCATTTCTATAGTTACTCAAAAGTTGGGATTCGGATCGTCTGCCTTTCCCTTAGAAGGGCAGACGCCTGCCCTTGGGATCCGGGCCGTCCGTTTTTAGACGGACGACCCTGATCTCCTATTCTTATGGGGTAACTTTTTGGATTTTTTATTTTTTATTTTTTTTAGTAATAATTTGGGTCGTTCATTTATAACACGGACGGTCCAGATTCCAAAGGCAGAGCCTGCCCTTCTGAAGAAAGGGCAGATGATCACTTCACCAAAAGTTGAATCTGTTTAACGTACTTTTCATTTTACGCTTTGAATTTTGAGGTAATACACCGTCCTCTAACTTTCGAATATATATATATATATATATATATATATATATATATATATATATGGAATTAACCCTTCTTCTTTTTTCTTTTTTTTACGTCAATAAGCACAATGCACATGACTTAAAGGAAAAAAAGTATAATTTTTTTTGTACTATAAAAGAATACTAGAAAGTGTTCATCTTATGACTTTTATAGTTTATTAAGAAAATACCACTAAAACCTTGAATTATACCTATTGTGACACGTCTATCCCGAACTTTTTTTGCAGCGCAAAAAATCCCGAACTATGCTCATTGTGACAGATTTACCTCGAACTTTTCATCCCGACACCAAAAATTCTAAATTTGTACCCATATGACACATTCACCATCCGTTGAGGTCCTGTTAATAAACGGTGTTAAATCTTTGATATGGCAGCTGACGTGGCATTTTTATACTTTTTTTCGAGAATAAATTAGGTTGATGTGGCGATTGCCACATCAGAAACAAATTAAAAATGCAAAGGGAAAAAAAACAAAAACAAACCAGAGGAGAGAGATTGTAGATGGCCCGAGGAGCCACCCCAACTTCGCCAGCTAGGGCTGTTGACCACTGTGGACCGCGACCCCCACGGACAAGCAGGGCTCGATCCTAGACTACGTCGTGGCCAAGCTTACACAAATGTGCAACATGTCTGAACTTGCCCAAATCAAGCATATGGTGAAGAATTTTTTGTGTCACACATGTACAAATTTAGAGTTTTTGGTGATATAAAAAAAAAGTTTCAGATAAATATGTCACAATGGACATATTTTAGAATCTTTTGTGTCACGAAAAATAATTTGAGGCAAATGTGACACAACGAGCATAATTCAGGGTTTTTGATGATATTTTTCCTCGTTTTTTTGTATAATTGCACATTTAGGTTTCCTCTAGAACCCAAAAAAAAAAAAACATATGTAGATTTCCTTCCACGGTAGGTGTGAATAAAAGGTCAAGAGTCTCATTGGAGGCTGCTTCTCATATGAACCGTACCGATCCAATTTCGACAAAAGCCTCCAATGGATGTATTACCAAGATTACCTAGTGCTGACCATTTCGTAGTTGTCGCGACCCTCCCGAGCGCCATCAATGAGCTAGCGAGGGTTAATGGGCCGTCCGATGTTGCATGATCGGACGCGGGCCTCTCCCAAGGTCCATTACTCAAATCGCAACTGCTGGATATACGTGGTCGACCTTCAGTGTGGTCTAGTGACATGTGATGAGTGTACATGCCAAGGAGTCGCTACCAATCGTTTCGTGGAGGGTACAATCGGAAACCTATCGAATAGTTGGGAGTAGTCTATTCGATTCTGCGGAAACCAGAGGAGTGGGTTCGAGGACTTAGTTACGCCAACTGTCAGAGTTGGCGCCCTTTCGGTACCTAAACTGAATGGTTTATCTGATCCTAGGATTTCATACAGACGAGTGGGGTACAGATCTTAAATCTAGGAGTTCATGCATATGTGAAATACTACCCTATCAATCACAATCAATAGAAATAAGTGCGCAAATCAAGGATCCAGTACATGCGGATAAAACACATGAAAGCAGCATGGCATCCCTAATGAGGCCCTATTAGCCTAGAGAAATATCAATCAAGGCTTAGGAACGATTTTGGCATGATTTGCCCATGAGGGGCAAAATCGTAATTTTAGGCAATTCGGGAAAATTCACCTCGAAAGGGTAAATCTGTCATTTTAGATGAATTGGGAAGTCAAAAGACAGAGGAAATAGGATTGGCCATCAATCCAATCTATTTCCTATTTTTTGAGAATTTTCAGGATTTTTCTGGGATTTTCAAGTGATTTTACCCTTGGAGGGGTAAAGTCGTAATTCGGACAAAGACGAGAACTGAAAATCTCAAATATTATGGTTGGTCGTCCACCTGACCCAAACCCTAACTTTAAGCAATTTTCAGAACTCGATTGAGACAAGAAAGACAATTTTCCCATTGAAGGGCAAAATTGTCATTTTGAGAAAAGGGGCGGGACTCGAAAACCCAAACCTAAGAATTGATCGCTTACTCGACCCTAATTCTTACTTTGGCATTATCGATTTTATCATACTTACACAGCAAAGGCGACTTACTCTTAAAGGGTAATGTCGTCAAGTCTCGGAAGATCGGATAAGAAACCCCAAAAATAGGGTTGACCAGTTGTCTGTGGTCAACCCTCAATTTTTGGGAATTTCTGAATGCCTAGGATTTTTCCACAATTTTTCCACATTTTTTTTGGAATTTTTGCAATTTTCTAGCATTTTTTGGATTTTCTAGGATTTTTCTGATTTTTTTATTTTTTAAATCATTTTCTGATTTTTTTATTAAAAAATATTATTCGGGCCGGGTCGGGTGACCCGGCCCACGACCCACGGGCGATCGGCCCGGCCCGGATCCGGACTCGCGAAACCAAACACGCCAAAACGACGCCGTTTCCCATTTTTTATTTTTCTGATTATTCGGCTTTGATCTGACGGTCCCTAATGGACCACGTGGCTAATCCACGATCTTTGGATTGACCTATCAAATCCTACGGTTCAGATTGATTGAAGACTTGACCAGGGCCGCCCGATCTAATTACTTAAACCTACGGCTATGATTAGAACATGGGACTTGATCTGGACCGTCCATTCTCATTAACCCAAAGCGACGTCGCCTGACCATTCACCTGAACGGCGCCGTTTCTGTTCTGATTGATTTTTCGATTAAAATTTTTTTGGGATAATCCTAATTTCTAATCGAACGGCCACCATTCATTAGACTCGATTAACCTGAGCCGTTGGATCTACCTATTCGAATAACAAACTCCCCAACGGCCTGCTGACTAATCATACACGTGGACCAATGGCCGAACGCCAACTAGGAGTTTGACCCGCTGACCATGACACGACATTTTCGTCTTCAACCTCCCGACTCTGAGGGAGCGAACGACTATGCTTCTCCGGCGACGATCCGACGGTGGATCCTTGATGAAATCGCGCGAGACCAACGCCAATAGACTCGAAATCGCCTCTAGTCTAACATATCTAAGAACCGAAGCATATAATTCGCGGAATCAGGAGTATCAAGCAGAGCGCCGAGTACGGCCATGGGAGTTCGATTGCTTGATTAACATAAAATCATTGCAATTCCATCCCAGGATAGTATTAATGGATGTTCATGAGACTTACCTTGAGCTCCGATTGAGCTCGATCGGCCCAGATTTGGCTGGGCAAGTATGAACAGTACTCGGCAATGGAGGCCGGGATTGGGAGACTCAATTCAGGGTGTTTAAGCAAGGTCGATGCAAAAAAGATATGCGACGATGGTCAGTGATGTTCAAGGAGCGAAACGCACATAATAATCGAAAGAATGGACAAGAAATGCAAGATCTGCCATTGAAGCTTAGTAGAAGAGTTGAAGCTCTGCCTCACCTGTTCAGGCGATCTCAGGCCGTGCAGCCGACGGCAATTGCTTCCCCGGAGCTTGGGCGACCACCTCACGACTTCGTTAAGCTTTGGTTCAGCCTCAGGAGGCCCAACCAGTGCTCTTGTCAATTCGAGCTCCACCCTCGACAATGGCGGTGGAGGGGATCTCTTTCTCTCTCCTTCTTTTTCTCTCTTCGATTCAGTTCCTCCCTCCTCAACTGAATCAACTCTCTTTTTCAACAGAAAGCCCTCGTAGGCTTATATAGCCTTCTCGAATTTTGGCGCCGAACGGGAGAGGCGAACTACCTCCAATTGAACGTGCAGCCACGTGCTTTTAGGCCCAAACGGCGTCGTGGAGGATGGGCATTTCCGTCCAACTCCGTTTGGTCCTCCGGCGGGCTTCATCTCGTGCGAATTTGGCACGAATTTGTCCTGCGTTTGAGAATGTTGACTTTCGCAGGTCTGTGAGATTGACCAGCCGATTGCTTCTTCCTCGGGCGACCATTGGTCGTGATCTTAGTGTCAATCGACGGGGAACGATCTAAGGAATCAAACGCCTACAAGTGTGTCTTGAATCATCGCCGATTGGTCCGTCAATTTGGCTATCAAAGCTCGGCATTTTACTGTTCATTTGCGCAGACTCCCGGGGAAGAAGATGACACTGTTCTGGACCGGTTCGACCGGTCGGACCGGCGGTCTAACCGGTCTGAACCGGTTCCGAATTGGATTTTTCAAAATTAAACCCAAATTAGTGGGAAATTTTTGCAATTGAACTTCATAATCGAATCTAGGGCATGAATTCTATCAAAAAATGTGATTTTGCCCAAAAGTTCATATCAATTTCAACAAAAACCCCAAATTTCCTTTTAATCGCAAATTGGGGAATTATGCAATTGAAGGTTCAAATGATCAAATTGGGTCAAATTACCTGTGCCAATCGATTCAAAATGGTGAAACCCATTGGGCAGTATATTTAATTTGCAATGATAGCCCTTGAATTGAAAGTAATTTCAATTATGCTCAATTTCAAGGACTAAAAATGCAATTTTAGTATGCAATTTTGCCAAATTCGTGCGATTGAGCAACTTGTACAAATAATTGGGCTAAATTGCAATAAGGGACAGTTAGAATGGATGTCAAGATCCTAGAAAATGACAAAATTGCAAATTAAAAGACTCAATTGATATTTTTTTCTCAAATTCAATAGTATGTGTTACAAATGAACACCCATAATTGAATCTGATTTGAACTTTTTGTGAGGTCAAAAATACAAGGGATTAAAAAGAAAAATATTGGCTATTTTTTCATATTTTTGTGACCTCAAATGCTATTTTTCTTGATTTTTTTGAGTATTTTCCTATTTTCTAAAAATACTAAAAAATATATAAAATATAAAAAATATGAAAAATATGAAAAATATTTTCAAAAATGGTTCCTTGGGCTTGGCCAAGGCCACCAAAGTTGATTTTGTAATTTTTTGACTTTTTATGAATTTTTTATGATTTTTTAATAATAAAACTGAAAAAGACTTGGTCAAAAATCAGGTGTCAACAGCTGCCCCTCTTTGAGAGGAATCTCGTGAGAGGTTTCTCTCAAAGTCAGGTGACACCTGAATCTAGACCGACTTGACTGGGGAAAAGAAAAACGAATCTTGACACTCAATCTCCCTTGTCCCGTTGGTGAACGCTCTGCTCCTTATTTTTTGCTGACGTGAGAGAGAAAGTAGAGGGACCCACCTGCTTTTTACCTGTTTGATCACCTGCCTGATGCTCGTGCGGCATGCGTGGTGTATAGCGGGTTCAAGTGAATACCTAGGGACTCGCCTTTTGAATACCCTAGGGCGGTTAAGCTCTAGCCTGTATGGTAGGCCATACCAGAATGAGATTCCTATACTTGACAGGAACCTGTGAATGACGCACCCAGTCTCTTAGGGATTGTCAAGGATTTTGATCCGTATGGTGGATCAGACCATGATTAGGACTCCTCTCTGCTAGGAACCTATGGATGACGCACCCAGTCTCTTAGGGATTGTCAGGGGTTTTGATCCGTATGGTGGATCAGACCATGAATAGGACTCCTCTCTGCCAGGAACCTGTGGATGACGCACCCAGTCTCTTAGGGATTGTCGAACATTTTGATCCTTCAGGGGGATTAGGCCGAGAATAGAATTCATCTCTTCTAGGAACCTATGGATGACGCACCCAGTCTCTTAGGGATTGTCGAACATTTTGATCCTTCAGGGGGATCAGGCCGAGAATAGAATTCCTCTCTGCTAGGAACCTATGGATGACGCACCCAGTCTCTTAGGGATTGTCGAACATTTTGATCCTATATTCTAAGGAATTAACTAGGATTCATACAAGTGAGGTGTGCCTAACCTTTAGGCTTCACCAAACGGGCTATTCTGGGTTTAGGGGTTACCTAGAACCTTACAGAAAGCTGATTTTGTCAACAGTTTTTTATCCTATATTCTAAGGAATTAACTAGGATTCATACAAGTGAGGTGTGCCTAACCTTTAGGCTTCACCACAAGAGCTATTCTGGGTTTAGGGGTTACCTAGAACCTCACAGAAAGCTGATCTTGAAAATTGTCCTTTCGACATGCAATGCGTTATTCTGGGATTTGGGGATTCCAAGTATCCTGCAGAAAACTTAAACCTGTAAAAACTTTGATAAGATTCTTCTGGGATCTAGGGGCTACCTGAGATCTAGCAGAAAGACTATCTTGAATATTGTCCTTTCGACTTTGAAGGTGATATTCTGGGATCTGGGGAGCTCCAGGTATCCTGCAGAAAGTTCCAACCTGTAACACTGGGATCTCATGGAGAGATGATTTCTAAAGATTGTCTTCTTGACATGGGAGGTGACATTCTAGAATCTGGGTACTCCAGGCATCCTGCAGAAAGCTCAAATTTATAAATTTGAAATCTCATAGAGGGATGATTTCGGAGATTGTCCTTTTGACATTTGGAGGTGACATTCTGGGATCTGGGAGCTCCAAGTATCCTGCAGAAAGCTTAAACCTGTAAATTTGAAATCTCACAGAGGGATGATTTCGGAGATTGTCCTTTTGACATTGGAGGTGACATTCTGGGATCTGGGAGCTCCAAGTATCATGCAGAAAGCTTAAACCTGTAAATTTGAAATCTCACAGAGGGATGATTTCGGAGATTGTCCTTTTGACATTGGAGGTGACATTCTGGGATCTGGGGACTCCAGGTATCCTGCAGAAAGATCAAACCTACAAATTTGAAATCTCACAGTGGGATGATTTCGGATATTGTCCTTTTGACATTGGAGGTGACATTTTGGGATCTAGGGACTCCAAGTATCCTGCAGAAAGATCAAACCTACAAAATTGTTCATAAGGATGTGTTTTCCTAAGATATGAAATTACCAGGGATCTTGCAGGAAAATAAACTTGAAAGCTCTTCTTCACAGAGCAAGGCATCCTTCTAGAATCTGGGGTTACCAAGAATATGTTAGAAGCTCAGGCATATAAACTCTCCTTCTTAGAGAAATGTGTCATTCTGGGACTTAGGGCTACCATGAGTCCAAGAGAGGTTGTGTTCTTCTGAGATCTGGGCTTGCCAGGAATTCTGCAGAAGTTTAGACACGTTAAACGTTTCTCACCAAGAGTGATACAAGCTTTTTTAGGAGCCGAAGTCATCAAGAATCTTGCAGAAGCTCCAATCTGAAAACTTTCTTACCAAAGGCACATCAATGGTCTTTAAGTGATATCTGATGTCAAACTGACAGCACTTTATGACTTATATCATGGTCATAAAAAATTTAATGAATGCATTATGATGCTGGAGGTTATCCAAAACACCTTGCAACATACGGAAGTGATAAAAAATCCTTGGTGAGGAAAGTTTGAATCAAACAATCTGAAATTACCCAAAAGAGTTTGGTTAAAACATCTATTGGAGTATTCTCATCAAAAAGGACTTCTCACCGTTTTAAGATAATGGTCTTTTACCAAGAATGCACTCGAATTTCCTATCAAACCTGCGCCTAGTGTTCAGGATCATTCGCAGTGAATACACCTCGATCGATCAGGAGGACTTCCAAGGGACCGTAATGTTGGGCTTGGTCAACGGTTTTCAAAGGGGGACTTGTGTGCAAGTCAAGGCTTTCGAAGATAGGTCTTCAATGTCTGCTCCAGGTTTACAAGTCAAGAAACCTGCAAAATGAGAAAGAAATAATCTTGCTCGAACTTCTTCGAGCTAAGCTTAGACATTAAACCCTATGTCAATCCAAGTGCCTTAATCAGAAAAGGCTTTTCAGGGTTGTAACATAGGTAGGTTTGGGGACCAAAAAAAGCTTGTTTTGGCTCAGAATACGCGAAGGGTTTAACATTGGTGATCACTGCAAGTTTGCCGCCATCTTGCCCCTTCTGGTTCAAAGAGTGTCTTCAGTCTTTGAAGTGCATTGATAGTCTTTGAAGAACATTGTCAGTCTTCGAAGCGCACATTTGTCTTTAGAGAATATCTCTTTCATGTTGAGACGGCGTCAACATCTTGTCTATACTCTCATTATCTGAGTGTGACATGATTTGAGAGCATCTTTTACAACCAGATCTCACCAGTGACCTATACAAAGGTATCATGCCGTCTTTTGACATTTACAAGATTAAACACATGATTCACAAGTGTACAAGTATTTGGACGGGCATTGGCCTTGCTTTTACCAGGCACTTTGCTTTTTCTTGATGCCTAGGATCGAAATTTTTTTTTCTCATCTTTTGTCGAGGTCCCACATTTTCTTTTCTTTTGGGGATCGGAATTTTCAAATGAGTGTGCTAGATGTACGACTTGAATCTCAGCACTCAAACATTAATCTAGGAATTTTTCACAAATCCTGTGTTTTGAACTCTTCCGCTCTTGAAGTGACGTCGCTTCCGTCTTGGAATATGCAATGATCACCAACGGGTTCGTGAAACGAACGTATAGGCTCAAATGGGCTGTGCAAAGGGTAAAAGTGTATAGGATAGAGAAACGAATGTTTTTCATCATCCTAAAGCACCTGAATTATCATAGAAGTTAAAATGACATGCAACACATGAAGATTGATGCAAGTCTGAGCAAGAGAACTTCTAACCATTTTTCTTCTGATACCGCTGGACGTACCTCCAGTTTGCCCCACTGTGGGGTGGTTCTTGACAGGGGTAAAGAATGTAACCGCCGTTCAAAGGGTTATCAATGGTCGCCTGTAGTGTTTATGATAGAGAAACGAATGCCTCCGTCGTCCCAATCCATGTAATCACTGCGAATAACCCTTACGTCTGTAGGTCAAGGTCTTGCTATTCTTACCACTCCACTCTTCTCTCAAGTGTGTATAAGACGTGTTTGGATCAGGCTGGCCTCTTGTCTGAGGAAACATCCTTTTGAACAATTTAAACAACTCTTGTTGGAAAAGTTCATTTCGCTTTCTCCAAAACTTACCCTCCAAGGGGATTTATGATGCACAATGCATATTTCAAACATGTTTAGATAACCTCCAAGTTAAAACATGAATGCCAATGACGCGACTGTGAAAATTTGGTGCTTTTCTAGACATGGGAATTGAATGCATGCTAAATTTCAAGAAGCCTTCAAATTCTAGTAATAAGGATTCTGACAGTCTTAAAACCTAAGAGATAGGGAAATGAATACTTACCTGTCCAACGTGGCCAGGGATCCCTGAAAAACATAAAAGGAATCTGTCGGTACATGCTCTCGAATTTCAGAAAATTAGAACGATACATCTTACCCTTGATCATGCGCTCCAATGGAAATGGATAGATTCATGAAAATCAGCATCGTCTCTTAATAACACAAGATGATTAAGTTGTTCTAAAATTTCTTGAAATTCTCAGTTTTTGGAGAAATATGACATGTACCTGGTCACCATGACAGTAAGTCCTCTTGATCAAGCATTCTAATTGGCTTCATTCATTTTGGAACGTGCTCCTGTGCCCTTCTTTTGAAGTTTCCTGCTCTTCGTTTTGCTGTCTGCTGTCTTCATCGGACATTCTTGGTATTTGCCCTCGAGGACCTTGCTTCCTTGAGTCCTGCAATATTGAACACATGCTAATGTATGTATGGATGCATGACATGCTTATGCAATGACTATCATGAAGAGTAGGCTCAGTTCGGGGTAAGTCATATGACCGGAATCTGATTTTATTTCAAGGGTAATATTTCTTCACAGCATCTGAATTTACAGGGTGCCCCAGTTCTTCTCTCTCGGAGTTTACAAGAATTAATGCTCCTCCTGTGAGGGTCTTTTTGATAATGTAGGGGCCTTCATAATTCGGAGTGAATTTTCCCCCTGGATGAGTAGTACTTGGCAAAACTTTCCTAATTACCAAGTCATTTACTTCGAAGTTTCTGGTCTTGACCTTTCGATTGAACGCCCTGGCTACCCTTTTCTGGTAAGTCTGTCCATGGCAAATGGCTTTAAGATGTTTCTCGTCTATTAAATTCAGCTGTTCATATCTGTGTTTGAAATACTCTGACTCAGAGAGTTTATCTTCTGATAAGATTCTCAAAGAGGGAATCTTAACTTCTACGGGTAGAACTGCTTCTGTCCCATACACCAGACTGTAGGGAGTTGCCCTTGTAGAAGTCCTGATCAACGTTCGGTATGCCATCAAGGCGAAGGGCAGCCTTTCGTGCCAATCTCTGTAATTTTCTGCTGTTTTAGCCAAGATTCTTTTGATGTTTTTGTTGGCTGCTTCCACTGCCCCATTCATCTGTGGGCGGTAAGGAGATGAATTCAGATGTCGAATGCTAAAGTGATCCAGTAGATCATCGACAATCTTGTTGTTCAGGTTAGACCCATTATCTGTGATGATCGCCTGAGGGGTACCATACCGGGATATGATGTCTCTTTTGATGAATCTTGCCACATTTCTTGCAGTGACATTCTTGTAAGAGCTAGCTTCTACCCATTTTGTGAAGTAATCAATTGCTACCAAGATGAAACGATGACCATTTGAAGCCACAGGATTAATAGGCCCTATCATGTCTATGCCCCATATAGAGAAAGGCCAAACTTCAGATATTTAGTGTAGTTCGTTTGGGGGTGCATTGATCTTATCACCGTATATTTGGCACTGGTGGCATGACCGGGCGTGCTGACAGCAATCTGATTCGATGGTCATCCAATAATAGCCAAGCCGCATGATCTTCCTGGCGAGGAGGTGGCCGTTCATGTGAAGCCCACATATTCCTTCATGGATCTCTTTCAAGATGATATTTGCTTCTTTGGCATCTACACATCTTAATATAGTAGAATCAAAGGATCTTTTGTACAGAATTTGTCCATTGAGAAAGAACTTGCTCGCCATCTTGGTTATGTATCTCCGGTCTCCTGGTTGGCATCCTTCAGGGAACTCACCTTTTGAGAGATAGTTCTTGATGTCGTAATACCATGGTTCCCCATCAAATTCTTCTTCGATTAGCATACAATAAGCTGGTTTTTCAACTATGCCGATCCTTAGGGGTTCTATATTCAACCCTCCAGTTGTTTGCAACATCGAGGCCAGGGTGGCTAACGCATCTGCAAATTGATTGTGAAATCTTGATAGATACTCGAATGACACTTCTTCGAACTTAAGTATCAATTCTTCAAGGTATTCGTGATAAGGGATGAGCTTTGCATCTTTCGTCTTCCACTCTCCCTATGTCTGTAGGATGATGAGCATGGAATCTCCAAAAACTTGCAACCTAGGTATCTTCATGGAAATGGCCAATCGTAGGCCTAAAATGCACGCCTCATATTCTGAGATGTTGTTGGTGCAAGGGAAAGTTACTTTTGCCGCCACAGGGTAATGTTGATCATCCGGGGATATCAGTACTGCCCCAGTGCCTGCCCCTGATAGATTAACAGCACCATCGAAGTACATGACCCACTTGTCTTCTACCAAGTTGAGAATTTGACCTTCTGTGCTTATTACTTCAGGAGACTCACCGTTTGATAGGTTTTCTGCTAGCATGTCAGCTATAGCTCTTCCTTTAACTGACTTCTGTGGAGAACACTTGATGTCAAATTCAGATAGCATTACTTGTCATTTTGCCAATTTCTCGATTAAAGCGGGTTTCTCCAGGAGGTATTTGACAGGATCATTCTCTGTTACGAGCTGAATGTGGTGGTGTAAGGTATACTGTCTCAGTCTGCGAAGTACCCATACCGCTGCTACACAGGCCCTTTCAACTGGTGCATATTTTGCTTCAGATGGTGTGAATTTCTTACTCAGGTAATAGATGGCTCTTTCTTTACCATCTATCGGGCTTGTTTGGGCAAGTAAGGCTCCCAAGGATTCCTGCTGTATAGTCAGATATAAGGTCAATGGGTGACCAGAAATTGGTGGTACGAGTACCGGCGGTGTGATCAGATAGCTCTTGATCATTTGGAATGCCATGCTGCATTCAGCATCCCATGTTATTTTCGCGCCTTTCTTAAGCAATTTGATGATCGGCTTAGCTACATCAGACAGCTGATTGATAAATCTGGCGATATAGTTCAGTCTCCCCAAAAGGCTTCTTACTTCTTTTATTGTGGAGGGAGTCGACAGATCGTGTATAGCTTGAATCTTCGAAGAATTAATCTCAATGCCCCTGTTACTGACTATGAACCCAAGAAGTTTCCCAGATTTTGCCCCAAACACACATTTGTTAGGGTTCAACCTCAACTTATATTTGCGCAGGAGCTCAAATAATTTTCTTAACACCTGTACGTGATCCTGCCCTTTCTTGGATTTGACGATCATGTCATCGACGTATATTTCGATTTCTTTGTGGATCATATCATGAAATAATGTGACCATAGCCTTCTGATAGGTCGCCCCGGCGTTCTTTAATCCAAATGGCATGACTTTGTAGCAAAAGTTCCCACAGGGTGTGGTAAAAGCAGTCTTTGGTTTATCTTCTTGTTTCATGAAGATTTGGTTGTATCCCGAGAATCCGTGCATAAATGAGAACAACTCATAACCTGCTGTGCTATCCACCAACACATCAATGTGGGGAAGTGGAAAATCATCTTTCGGGCTCGCTCTATTCAGATCTCGGTAATCTACGCAGATTCGCACTCTACCATCCTTCTTCATGACGGGGACTATATTCGCAATCCAGTCTGAGTATGGGATAGCTTCAATGAAGCCTACCCTGAGAAGTTTCATGACTTCTTCCTTAATCTTGTCTTCCAACTCGGCCTTCATCCGTCTGCTGCCTTGCTTGACAGGTTTGACACCGGGATCCGTGGGTAATGCATGCTCCACAATCTGAGGATCAAGGCTTGGCATATCAGCGTAAGACCATGCGAAGATGTCTTGATATTCTCTCAGTAATTTTACGAGCTCGAGCCTCTTATCTCGGGATAGGTGTCCGCCGATCTTGACCTCTTTGATGTTCACGGCGTCTCCCAAATTGATAATGACTGGTTCTTCTGAGGTAGGAGGCTTCGATTCTTCAAAGGCATTCCAATCTCTGCGGGTAGACGCATAACCTTCGTCTTCACCTTCCTCAATGCTATAAGAATGGTTAATGGAGAGATCCGAATCTCGTAATAACCTGGTATGCATGTTTGAGATGATATGCCTGAAATGTCATGAGTATGGTTAGTTTGTGCTCCGTAAAAATGACATGCATGATCATGAAAAGTCTTTTCGAAAGAGTTTTCGAAACAGGTAAAGGTACAAACGGGATTAATCCTCATGTCATTGGACATCCCGGCCCCATGGAAATCTTTTTGGAAATCAGGAATCATATGGCAAATCAGGCCTCAAGCTTCTGTGTGGAAGACTAGTATCATCATTGGGCTGATTCGTGGCTCCATATGTCCTTAACAAAATATGCGTGGTTTTATTGAATGCAGGATGGGCAGCTTTACAAGATGTGCTATTTGGACCAACGGCCAGAGATCCAAAGGCGTTTCCCTATACGTACAATTAAGGAAAGAAAATACAACAAAATGCAGAAAGTTCTAAATGCAGTATTTAAAGACAAAGGAAGAGGCTCTTTACTCAGAGGAAGTGGCTTCATTGTCCAACCACTCCATGATGACATTCACAGAGTCACCTTTGAGAAAAGGATTTGTCAGATCTGGTTCTATTGGTGAAGTGACATCTTCTTCAGACAACCATTTAGAGTTCTGGTTGAAGTGAGCATCCAAAGGGTTGTTGAACATTTGAGACATGCCTTTCCAAGTTGAAGAACCGATGAATGAGTCATTCGGGCTGTTTCGGCCTCCCAGGCGTCCCAGGCTTCTACCTCGACCTCGGCCTGTTGTCTTTGGGCCAGATCCATCCATGTGATATTTCTGATACCCCAAGCCCATTCTATGTGGGTTAGCTTTTAATTGCAGTGGGGTATTTATTCCTTGATTGTGTCTGCCTAGGCCTTTTTCGGGGTTGAATCCGTATGCCAGTAGCATCTTAGCTGGTAGAAGACTGGCTTCTGAGATGTAGGGGGTTCTTAGCCTTGTCCCTACCGGGGTATGAACTGTTGCCACTAGTTCTAGGGAATGATAGCTCGCCTCTGTTTTTACTTCGGGTTCAACATAAGGTATGGCACTGTTTTGGTATGTCTGGAGGTCAACTTCTCCATGTACAGTAATCACCTTCCCATCTACTGCAAAGCGTACCTTTTGATGCAAGCTTGAAGGGACAGCTCCTGCTGTATGGATCCAAGGCCTTCCCAACAAGAACCCAAATGCACTGGGCAGATCCATCACTTGGAAGTTTATAGAGAACTTTGTCGGGCCGATGGACACGTCAAGCTCAATCTCACCTACCACAGTCTTCTTCATTCCGTCGAAAGCTCTCACGGCCGTTTTAGATGTTTTAACTGTTTCTTCATTGATTCCCAATCTTCTCAGGGTAGCCAAAGGGCAAATGTTGAAGGCTGATCCATTGTCGATCAATACGTGTGCCACTCTTTTTCCGTTACATTGCGCGGAAATATACAAGGCCTTGTTATGCCCTTTTCCTTCCATGGGGAAGTCCTCGTCAGAGAAGCTCAATTGGTCTTTTAAAAGGATCGTCCCCACAAAGTCTCCCAATTATACCTCACTAATTGTTTCAGGGACATGTACTTCATTAAGTATTATCAACAGTGCGTTCTTGTGTTTTTCAGAATTGATGAATAGATCTAATAGGGATATCTGAGCGGGTAACTTCCTCAGCTGTTCTATCACCTCAAACTCGCTGGTTTTGATGATCGATATGAGCTTTTCCGCGTCTTCCTTTGAGACCTCCCTTTTTTCGGATTAGCCCTCCCTAGGGGCATAGAATCGCCCGGACCTCATTATCGCGTCAACCTGTGTGGTCCCATAGTCCCAATGGACTGCTTTAGGATCGTATTCTTCTACTGGGGGACTTTTATAGTTACAGTTGTCTGATGAGATATATCCGGTTTAGATGTGTCGCCTTCTTCCTCTTGCGGCAATTGAATCACGATAGGCTTGACTAGGCAATTTTCCACCTTGCTCGGGTTATCCAGTTCTTCCAACCTGATCACCACGGTCGTGATGGTTTCGATCATCGATACGGTGTCGTCAAAGCCCTTTGTAAAAGGTTTTCCCATGTCTTTTGAGGTCTCTGGTAGAGGGGGATCATCCATACCTCCCCATCCGTCTGGTATGATGTCCTCAATTTTCTGATGAAAGCTGGGAGGGGCTGAATATTTCACTTTGAAGTTGTACCCCCCAGAATCTTGACCAAGGTTGTCTATAATTTCGCCCTTCTTAAGTGCGTCGGTCATAAATTTGAGGTCTGCTAGACTTCGTCTCTTGGCTTCCAGTTCGTCTTCTTCGAACTCTTCCTCTGACTAAGTGACTGGCCCAAGACTACCAGATTCTCATGTGAGGTACCCCAGGTATTACCCTGCTCAGTCTTGATCACGAAGTAGCTACCTTCCAAAGATAAAGAAGCTTTGACTCCTTCGAACTCTTCATTGGTGATACCAGACATTATCCCCAAGCTCATCATCTTAGCGATGCATAATCTCTTTTGGTCAGTCGAGATCGCTCCTGCTTTTGGGTATGATGAAGCGGTTATTAGCAAGTCGGTCAGTTTAAACACATCTACCTTCAGCTTAAGGTAGTCTTCTTCCCCTTCAGAGAATATTGCCCTTACTGCTTGATGATCTGGCAGTAGATTTTCTTGTACATTTGGGGACGCATTGTCAAATTTTAGAATCTGACTATCAATCAGGGCTTGCACCTTCAGCTTAAGGATATAACAGTTATCCACATTATGCCCTCTCTCGCCCATATGGTAGGCACAGGTCTGGCTCTCATCAAAGCCAGGATACCTTGCAGGGTTTGCCCTAGGTGGTTCTTTCGCCACCAGGTGTTGCTCTAGCAGCATCGGGAGCAACTTGTATAAAGGCCTCGGGAGCTGAGAGAATTGCTTCTGGGGTTGCTTTCCTCTAGGCTCTTGCACTTTAGGTGTTGACCAGGACGATCCTCCTTTGGCCTGGTTGGAATTGCCGAATGTCTTGGGCTTGTGGGGATCTGGTATAAATGCTATGTCGAGTCTGGCTTCTCTCTCCTTTTTCAAGGGGTATTGCCTTCTAGAATCTTCATGAGGTTTTCTTTCCCTCAAGGCCCATTCTAGTCTTTCGGCAACCTTAATCAAGTGTGCGAATGTTTGACACTCGGAAGTGTTTAGCTTGTCAAAGTACTCGTAGGGGAGTGCTTTCAGGAATAAGTCAATCAGCTCCTCTTCTGGGATTGATGGCTTTACTTGGGTGGCCAAGGCTCGCCACCTCTGGGCATATGTCCTGATTAGTTCACCTCTTGCCTTCGAAGTTCGCAGAAGGTCTTCTCTTGTAGGGGCTGTAGCCGTGTTGAATTTGTACTGTCTGAGGAAGTCCTCCGCAAGATCTTCCCACCCATCGTAATCTTCTAGGTCTAGCTCAATGAACCAGGCCAGAGCGGCGCCAGCCAAACTCTCTTGGAACGTGTTCATTAGTAGCGAAATATAATCTGAATAATGCGCTATCTTGCGCAGGTAATACTTGAGGTGTGCTCGGGGACAACCTGTCCCATTGTATTTTCTTACAAACTCTGGTTCCTTATAGTCAGGAGGAGTCTATACTTTAGCAAAAGGAGATATCTTGTCGAAGCGGGCTAACTCGTAACCTTGACTACTCAAGCACTCCTCGATTTTGGCCAACCTTTTAGCCTCTGCTTCAGTTTTCATGGTCTGCTTCCCCTTCTCCTCCTTCTCGAGGTTGATAACAACAGGCGAGGCCTTTGGTTGTGATCGGCTGTTTGGTTCATGGACATCCTCCTCTATATGTTGGGTATCCCTTGTTACCTCTCTATCTGCTACACCAGGTACCGAAGAAAGGCCTGTGTTGTTCTGGTTATGGGCTGTGGTTTGTTTAGCTTGGGTGGCCTCCAGCATGGCCTTGATGTCGGCCATCATAGTTGCTAAGGCGGTCATCTGAGATTCCAACATGCCCACACGCGGAGTCAATTCTTGTTGCTCCATTCTTGTCTTAAAGCGGGTACGAAAACGATGTGTTGGTAGTTCCGTGATGAGAGGGTACCTGTTTCAGAAGGATTCCCAATGAGTATTTCTTTTGTTTTTGACAAAAGGAAGCAGCTAATCCTTTTAGTTGCATGCTTCTTACCAGTAGATGAGAAAAAGGACTACCTCGTGAGCCTTAGCCTCATGTAAGCAATTCTTTTAATCATTTTCTGATAAGAATTCATGAAATTAAAAGAAGCGTAATTTCTGATGATAGTTTTTATGCATTCGCAAAACATGTTCATATTCATGCTCATGTGTCCAAGATAGTATCTAACAGAAATGAGAATGTATGAGAAGATATCACAATGTTTGCTTATTTTACACTTGACAGAATAGCCTATTCAAGTCTAGGATGTTTGGGCCCTAAGGTGTCCCCATTATCCCAGTATGGATTCCCCTCTTCAGTCCGGGACTCCTCGTCTTCTGAATATGACAGCGGTCCCATGTCTTCGGGTATGTACGGCTCTATTCCAGGTACGTACGGCACGATGTATTCGGGTATGTAAGGCTCGACTAGGCTTCGTCGAGTCGCTTTGAAGTGTTGAATGTATTCTGCGGTGGCTCTATGAATGTTTTCTTCACGAGTCATGTTTTTTGGCCAGCTTATTTCTTCAGCTTGAGAATTCTTCAAAGAGCGTATGATGGATGCCACCTTGGCTTCAAACTGTCTCTTCTCCTCCCCCCTAAGGGTCTGACTTGGTAAGTCAAAGGAAAAGACACCAAGTTGTGTTAGAGAAGGGATCTCCTGTAGAGCTCTAAACTGTCGAATCACCCTCCTTGGATAGTATTTGGTAGCGCCCGTGAATCCTAGCAAAGGGACTAGACCCCCGTCATTGCAGGTCAATCTGACTTTGCTCAGCGTTGGCAACCTTAGCCGCCATCGGAGTTGTTCGGGTTTTAGGATTTTAAGGAAGTTTTTCCACTCTATGAAGTTGAGCTTAGGAATACGTGTATGTGTTCTGACAAAGGTTTTAAGAGGGTGCGCATCGGGGCTGATTTCAGTGAAACCCATGCGAATGTGAAACTGTCTGATATGGGAAGTGAACCACAGATACAGAAGATCACTAGAGGCTCTAAAGATTCCCTTTTTATTTTTCCTGAAGCGATTTAAAGAAAGGAAGATCTCGGCAAGGAGGATGTTTGAGTAATCCCACCCACAACAGACTTGTCTAGCTACTACAGCCATGATAGGGTCAAAGGTGACAGATGAGATCGGGAATAGTACAAAGCTAAAGAATGCCAAGACAAAGGCTCTACCAGATTTGGTTCCTTTAGCAGCAGGGAGGCGGGAAAATCGATCTATAAGGAAAGAGAGGGAGATTCGTCCAGAATTGCTTTTTGCATCTGTTTTGACTTCATTTAGGTTTGTGTCAAGGAATTCAGCCACCTGATTCAGAGGTTCAAATCCTATAGGGGGTTGAACGAGTGTATGAGTGAACTTAACTCCGATGACGGCACTGTATTCCTCGATAGTGGGAGTAATCTCCAGTCCTTCCATGTAGAATGTAGCGGTGGTAGGATCCCAATAGAGCGCCATGGCTTGGATAAAGGCAGATAAACACTCAACCTTCAGCAGGTCTAACAGGTATCCTAGTCGGGATTTAGCGTACTTCTGGCTGGCTTCCCCCATGCTGTCCCACCATGATTGGAGTTCGGTCCGGGGGATTTTGAATACTTGAATATCATTCTTTCCCATCAAGTCTAAAATATGCAAATGATTTTGAAAAGTCAATCGTCAGAAATTACTTTAAACGTATGAACATGCAGATGTCATGAGGTATGCATGAGCTAACTCGATTGCATAGTTCAAATGAAGAAATGGAAATTATGACATTTTTCAGGTCTTGAAAGCCTGATTCAAAGCTTAATTTGAATTTCAAGGAAGTGAATTATGCAATTTAGTTAGGTTTACTCAGTGACTAAGGGAAATAGCAATGTCACATTCCATTGGTCAATACATCAAAAGAACAAAGTGGAGTGAACTTTTATTACAATCAAGATGCCTAATGGAAGAAGGGTAAAGAAAGATCTTTCAAACAAGAAAGCTGTAAAAGACCGTTGGAATGTGAGGATCCAAATCAACTCTTTTCCCAGAGGTCTATCCAAATGACAGTCGGTTGGGAATCTTCCTCTAATCAAGTGTAAGGTAGTCGTCTTCAGTGTTTTGATCGAGAGGCTGTAGTTCCTCTGGCCATTCTCTGGTCCATGGTACGACGATTTCAGGAGCCTTCTCGGGTTTCGCCTTCTTGAGCGTGATACCCTTCGGTTTTGTCTTGGTCGCGGGGCGCCTTTTTCTTCCCCAGAAAGCGGCCTTGAGCACACTTTCTTTGGTCAGTAGTTCGGCCTTCTGACGGGCATATGCCTCTCTGGCCAACTGGTTGCGACGCTGTCTCTTCATCTCCAGATAATTCTTGAACATCTCATCTGACTCTCGCTTAAACCTGAGGTTATCGACGTAGTAGCGGGTTTGGCAATCTTCGGCATATCCTAACTTACGTCCAGTCAGTTCTCGGCCATGCACGAATCTAGTGAAGTGTAGCCTTGTGTTTGGTCCGGGGCGAGTGACTTTCCTCAGGTATTCGAAGGTCACCAATTCTGTCGAGCTCTTAGGGAATAGCGACATTCTACCTTATTACCATTGCTGTTTCAATTAGTCACTTGAGCGATTTGCATGATGTGAATGCATATGAATGTATGTAATGTATGAGTCATATTATGGAACAGGGAGTAATAAAGTACATCGAAAATAAATGCCTTACCAACCATACCTGAGGGAATGTGGAATGTCCCCCTCTTATCAATGGGCGGTTTTAGGTATACCAACCATCCATAGACATGCGCATGAGACAAGTGTGTATACTCTAAGAAATCAAAAATCAGGTGAGGGACCTACGGCTCAGGCTCCCACGATCCACACGAGGCAGATTCCTCCCCAAGGGTACCTACCCAAGAGGGATAGATATCGCCAATGCAGATGGTAGGCGGGAATGAATACGAAAGTCTCAAGTGCCATCAAACACAAGATCCTTTTCTTACCCTTTCCCTATCTAAGGTAACCTAGAAGTGGTTTGCAGTCGGGGTTTGACCGCCAGTGTGTGCAATGTGTCGTGATCATCACAATGCAAAGTCATGCACATCAATTTGTATCAAACATCGCTTCACTATGTGCGTAAAGTAAACATACATTCCCAACTCCAACCTGCAGGAAAAAATGTCAACAATCACTCCACCTCTTATTTCTCCAATCTGCAAAAACATCTAACACAATGGTTAGTGTACGTACCTTACCTTCGAGAGCATCTGCAGAAAATAAGGTCAGATAAACCAAACAACTTTTTAATCGGCTCAAGTCCTCTGAAATTCGTAACCAGAGATTCTGATTTAGAATAAGTCCCCAGTGGAGTTGCCAGTCTGTCGCGACCCTCCCGAGCGCCATCAATGGGCTAGCGATGGTTAATGGGCCGTCCGATATTGCATGATCGGACGCGGGCCTCTCCCAAGGTCCATTACCCAAATCGCAACTGCTGGATATACGTGGTCGACCTTCAGTGTGGTCTAGTGACATGTGATGAGTGTACATGCCAAGGAGTCGCCACCAATCGTTTCGTGGAGGGTACGATCGGAAACCCTATCGAATAGTTGGGAGTAGTCTATTTGATTCTGCGGAAACTAGAGGAGTGGGTTCGGGGACTTAGTTACGCCAACTGTCAGAGTTGGCGCCCTTTCGGTACCTAAGCTGAATGGTTTATCTGATCCTAGGATTTCATACAGACGAGTGGGGTACAGATCTTAAATCTAGGAGTTCATGCAGATGGGAAATACTACCCTATCAATCACAATCAATAGAAATAAGTGCGCAAATCAAGGATCCAGTACATGCGGATAAAACACATGAAAGCAGCATGGCATCCCTAATGAGGCCCTATTAGCCTAGAGAAATATCAATCAAGGCTTAGGAACGATTTTGGCATGATTTGCCAATGAGGGGCAAAATCGTAATTTTGAGCAATTCGGGAAAATTCACCTCGAAAGGGTAAATCTGTCATTTTAGATGAATTGGGAAGTCAAAAGACAGAGGAAATAGGATTGGCCATCAATCCAATCCATTTCCTATTTTTCAGGAATTTCCAGGATTTTTCTGGTATTTTCAAGTGATTTTACCCTTGGAGGGGTAAAGTCGTCATTCGGACAAAGACGAGAACTAAAAATCTCAAATATTAGGGTTGGTCGTCCACCTGACCCAAACCCTAACTTTAAGCAATTTTCAGAACTCGATTGAGACAAGAAAGATAATTTTCCCATTGAAGGGCAAAATTGTCATTTTGAGAAAAGGGGCGGGACTCGAAAATCCAAACCTAAGAATTGGTCGCTTACTCGACCCTAATTCTTACTTTGGCATTATCGATTTTATCATACTTACACAGCAAAGGCGACTTACTCTTAAAGGGTAATGTCGTCAAGTCTCGGAAGATCGGATAAGAAACCCCAAAAAAAGGGTTAACCAGTTGTCTGTGGTCAACCCTCGATTTTTGGGGATTTCTGAATGCCTAGGATTTTTCCACAATTTTTCCACATTTTTTTTGGAATTTTTGGAATTTTCTAGCATTTTTTGGATTTTCTAGGATTTTTCTGATTTTTTTTTTATTTTTTATAAATCATTTTCTGATTTTTTTTATTAAAAAATGTTATTCGGGCCGGGTCGGGTGACCCGGCCCACGACCCGCGGGCGATCGACCCGGCCCGAATCCGGACTCACGAAACCAAACACGCCAAAACGACGCCGTTTCCCATTTTTTATTTTTCTGATTATTCGGCTTTGATCTGACGGTCCCTAATGGACCACGTGGCTAATCCACGATCTTTGGATTGACCTATCAAATCCTACGGTTCAGATTGATTGAAGACTTGACCAGGGCCGCCCGATCTAATTACTTAAACCTACGGCTATGATTAGAACATGGGACTTGATCTGGACCGTCCATTCTCATTAACTCAAAGCGACGTCGCCTGACCATTCACCTGAACGGCGTCGTTTCTGTTCTGATTGATTTTTCGATTAAAACTTTTTTGGGATAATCCTAATTTCTAATCGAATGGCCACCATTCATTAGACTCGATTAACCTGAGCCGTTGGATCTACCTATTCGAATAACAAACTCACCAACGGCCTGCTGACTAATCATACACGTGGACCAATGGCCGAACGCCAACTAGGAGTTTGACCCGCTGACCATGACACGTCATCTTCGTCTTCAACCTCCCGACTCTGAGGGAGCGAACGGCTATGCTTCTCCGGCGACGATCCGACGGTGGATCCTTGATGAAATCGCGCGAGACCAACGCCAATCGACTCGAAATCGCCTCTAGTCTAACATATCTAAGAACAGAAGCATATAATTCGCGGAATCAGGAGTATCAAGCAGAGCGCCGAGTACGGCCATGGGAGTTCGATTGCTTGATTAACATAAAATCATTGCAATTCCATCCCAGGATAGTATTATTGGATGTTCAAGAGACTTACTTCGAGCTCCGATTGAGCTCGCTCGGCCCAGATTTGGCTGGGCAAGTATGAACAGTACTCGGCAATGGAGGCCGGGATTGGGAGACTCAACTCAGGGTGTTTAAGCAAGGTCGATGCAAAAAAGATATGCGACGATGGTCAGTGATGTTCAAGGAGCGAAACGCACATAATAATCGAAAGAATGGACAAGAAATGCAAGATTTGCCATTGAAGCTTAGTATAAGAGTTGAAGCTCTGCCTCACCTGTTCAGGCGATCTCAGGCCGTGCGGCCGATGGCAATTGCTTCCCCGGAGCTTGGGCGACCACCTCACGACTTCGTTAAGCTTTGGTTCAGCCTCAGGAGGCCCAACCAGTGCTCTTGTCAATTCGAGCTCCACCCTCGACAATGGCGATGGAGGGGATCTCTTTCTCTCTCATTCTTTTTCTCTCTTTGATTCAGTTCCTCCCTCCTCAACTGAATCAACTCTCTTTTTCAACAGAAAGCCCTCGTAGGCTTATATAGCCTTCTCGAATTTTGGCGCCGAACGGGAGAGGCGAACTACCTCCAATTGCACGTGCAGCCACGTGCTTTTAGGCCCAAACGGCGTCGTGGAGGATGGGCATTTCCGTCCAACTCCGTTTGGTCCTCCGGCGGGCTTCATCTCGTGCGAATTTGGCACGAATTTGTCCTGCGTTTGAGAATGTTGACTTTCGCAGGTCTGTGAGATTGACCAGCCGATTGCTTCTTCCTCGGGCGACCATTGGTCGTGATCTTAGTGTCAATCGACGGGGAACGATCTAAGGAATCAAACGCCTACAAGTGTGTCTTGAATCATCGCCGATTGGTCCGTCAATTTGGCTATCAAAGCTCGGCATTTTACTGTTCATTTGCGCAGACTCCCGGGGAAGAAGATGACACTGTTCTGGACCGGTTCGACCGGTCGGACCGGCAGTCTGACCGGTCTGAACCGGTTCGACCGGTCGGACCGGCAGTCTGACCGGTCTGAACCGGTTCCGAATTGGATTTTTCAAAATTAAACCCAAATTAGTAGGAAATTTTTGCAATTGAACTTCATAATCGAATCTAGGGCATGAATTCTATCAAAAAATGTGATTTTGCCCAAAAGTTCATATCAATTTCAACAAAAACCCCAAATTTCCTTTTAATCGCAAATTGGGGAATTATGCAATTGAAGGTTCAAATGATCAAATTGGGTCAAATTACCTGTGCCAATCGATTCAAAATGGTGAAACCCATTGGGCAGTATGTTTAATTTGCAATGATAGCCCTTGAATTGAAAGTAATTTCAATTATGCTCAATTTCAAGGACTAAAAATGCAATTTTAGTATGCAATTTTGCCAAATTCGTGCGATTGAGCAATTTGTTCAAACAATTGGGCTAAATTGCAATAAGGGACAGTTAGAATGGATGTCAAGATCCTAGAAAATGCCAAAATTGTAAATTAAAAGACTCAATTAATATTTTTTTCTCAAATTCAATAGTATGAGTTACAAAGGAACACCCATAACTGAATTTTATTTTGAACTTTTTGTGAGGTAAAAAATACAAGGGATTAAAAAGAAAAATATTGGCTATTTTTTCATATTTTTGTGACCTCAAATGCTATTTTTCTTGATTTTTTTGAATATTTTCCTATTTTCTAAAAATACTAAAAAATATATACAATATAAAAAATATGAAAAATTATTTTTTGGTCAAAATGGTTCCTTGGGCTTGGCCAAGGCCACCAAAGTTGATTTTGTAATTTTTTGACTTTTTATGAATTTTTTGTGATTTTTCAAAAATAAAATTGAAAAAGACTTGGTTAAAAATCAGGTGTCAACAGTAGTAGTGTAATAAATTGTAGTTAAAAAGCAAAAGATCTCTATCCCTCAAATTATTTTTTCTTACCTGTCTAACAATCTTCAGATTTCAAGTTGAACATATCTTATCTTAGGTTAGTCTTATTGGTTTTTATTGAATAAGAAATACGAGCAGAGAATTATTAAAAAAATTATAAACCTATTATAACTGTGCTAATTCAGTCTGAAATACTTTTTTTTTGTCAATTGAGTTCTAAATTTTTTGTATTTATATTAATTCAGCCCATTCGATAAATTTTGATTAGAAATTACTGACATGACCGTCGGCCGATATTGATGGGAATTTTTTTAGATGTTTTAGTAATTTTTATATTTATTTTCCTTTGTTTTTTCCTTTTTTTTTTCTTTCCTTTCTCTTTTTTTTTCCCTTTTCTTCCATCCTCCTCCAATCTTTCGTCGAACCGCCGTGACCAATCAGAGGTGAGGGCCGACGAGGTCGACCTCGTTGGCCTCTGGCGAAGCTCAACCTTGCCAGCCACTGGTGAGGGTGAGGTCGCCTAGCAATGGCGAGCCTTGTCCTCCCCAGTGGCCGGCGGGGGCAAGCTTCACCAGGCCGCGTCGGCCCTCGCTTGGAGGAAGAAGGAAGGGAAGGAACGGGGCACTCCTATGAGATGTCTGTTCATATATATGAGCTCTGGCTACTAACGCATGGCCACAAGAGAAGCGTGCCCAAAGTCCCATCGAGGAAAGTGTTTGCGGTTCATCAAGGGGTCAATCCATTCCCTCTTCTTGTTGCTACTCTTAGCTCCTAGGGCAGGGAAAGTTGTGTTCACAAAATTGGATCCGAGTCCCCTGACCTTGGCGTGGAAGGTCAGGGGTGACTTTGATGTGATCGTGGCCGTCCGTGATACGGACGGCCACGATCTTCTAAAATTGCGGCTGGGCAATTTTTTTTTTTCGGGTCACTTTTTTGGCCTATCAATCCCATCCGTCCATTCAATCAACGGACGGATGGGATTCGTCTGACCTTCCCTGACCTTGGGGGGCAAGGTGAGACGATCCGCTCGCCACAAAATTTAGGATCCTCAAGAGAAGTCAATTCCTCCTTGAACTTTTTTTTTTTGTGGTCCAAATTTCCTCCTTAATGATCAGTCGGATTCAGGTTTTTAATTCTGTGGATGGGAAACATGCGAAGGGAATCGAAGATGATCGAAGAAATGCAACCCGAACAAGAGTGGTCGATTCCCATGATTGACATGTAAATCATGGTTCACCACCCAAAAAAAACAGAAAAAAGAAAAAGAAAAAGAAAAGAAAAAGACAACCTTAATTCTTCCTAATCCTAGAAAGCTAATCTTCGCCTCACACTCAGAGTCACAGCCGACTAAAATTTGTTACCAATCAATGCATGACATCCACTAACTTACCCTACCAAAAATAGTGACTGAAAAAGAAAATATAAAGTAAAAATAATAATAAAACCCCACCACCCTCTGCGTTTAACAATGGCGGATGCTCTCAGTCCAACCCGAAGCAGCGGAGCTCTCCCTCTTCTTCCTCCAACCCAATGTCTCTGACGACTCGCCTTTCCAGCCCGGCTCTCTTCTCTTCTCGCTGCCACTGCAAGTTCCCATCTTTCCCTTCCCATTTCGCCCCGTTCCGGAGCATCACGAACCGCCGGGCCTTCAGTAGCATCAGAGCGTCTGTGTCCGTTCAATCGCCCTCGAGCACCACCATGGGCGAAGCTCCCGATGGCGCAATGGACGCTGTTCAGAGGCGCCTCATGTTCGAGGACGAGTGCGTATTCTCTCTCTTTCTCTCTCTCTCTCTCGAATTCGATGTCGTTGGCTGACGCCTGAAAGATTTATGAATCTCGCTGCTTTTTCGTGAGGATTATGAGCTTCCGTCTTGCTGATTCATGGTATTGTGCGTCTAATTGTCTACAAGTTTGGTCTTTGGATAGAATTGAGGCCTTGTATAGGTGAATCAGAGAGCTGCAATGGCAAATGAGCTGAAATTGTTGCGTGTGATTTTATTTTCGTCCTTCTCGCCTATCAAAGCTGAAGAATTTTTGCTATTTTGTGAAGCGGGCGATGGGCGATTCTCGTGATAATTTGATATTATTGGCTGCCCATGTTCTGTTTCTTTCTGGTTCCATCATTGGGCAAGAGTTACTGGCCGCAAAGACATAGCTGCACGCTCTTTGCTTTTGCCATTCATATGCTTGCACTTCCATATAGTAACTACTGCTCGTTATGATATCTTCCGCCCCTGGCCCGACTCACCGTCATGTGTACATAGGAACAAGTTAGTACCGACTGTGTTTTTGATTGATTTCTGGGTCTTTCCTCAAGCCCCTCTAATTTCCAAGTTATTCTGCATCTCTCACTTGTGATCTTGGGTGGTTAGGTTATCAAGCTTAAGTATTTAATATGCTTGACCTTTTATCCTTTATGCCCTTGTTAGTTTTTTCTGATGTTGCCATTACCGTGGCTTCTTGCAGATGCATTTTGGTTGACGAAAATGATCAGGTTGTCGGTCACGAATCGAAATATAATTGTAAGCCATCATTCTCGGTGCTTGTTAGTCGAGTGATTTTCTGGGTTTGAATATGCAGGATTTGTAGTCTTTCTTCATCCTGTCCTATTCTGCACGATATGACCATTACATTGTGGAGGATAACCCTGCTTTGATAAAATCAAATGTATGTGCGGACATGGAGGCTTCAGCTTTTAACTATTTTGAGTGCGTGCTTTATAAACTACATGTACCTGATATGATTAATCTAGAATTTTCCTATTCCTCATGTGCTCATTAATGGTTCTCCTGCTTACTTCTGGCTTTTGTTCTGTAATGATTTTGGAAAACTGCAGGTCACTTGATGGAAAAAATTGAAAAGGAAAATCTCTTGCATAGAGCTTTCAGTGTATTCCTGTTCAACACAAACTACGAGTTACTGCTTCAGGTGTGGAGCTAATATACTGCTAGAATGCAGTGCATACCCATGATGGGAATGAGTGTTTGGAAGCAAATGACTGCTTTTCCTCGCCTTCTTCGATAGCTCATTGAGTCGTTCATCATCGTTGTTTTCATTAGAAGCTTTTCAGACAATAGTTAAGTAATCCCAAGATATGGACAATCTTGTATGCTGAACTACTATAGTGAAATTAAGTAATCCCAAGATATGGACAATCTTGTATGCTGAACTACTATAGTGAAATTTGGCTAACAGTAGGAGTCTTAGTTGCGGTGGACTCAGTTTCAGTTTTCTTTTCTGAAGCAGTGTGTGCATTAACTTCAAGGATGCTAGTGGAGAGGTAGATTGATGTTTGCGTTTGATTGAATTGTTTTAGAATCTATTGCCTTTGTACGATTTGGCTTTTTTCTACGTGATTACGTTGGTAAACTTTGAAGTTGGGCGTGTCAAATTAAGACCTATATTGTATTAGCAAAAGGCAGAGAAGTGGGATGCTTAAAAACTGCTACACTAATCAATATATGCTTTACCTATAAGGATCCATTTATTTTCCGCATTCAAGTTTCTCCTGTCCCATGTTAGGGTCATTGTGGTCAGCTATCACCTGTGTATTTTGTGGAAGAATGTTTTCATCCTTGCTGTTACATAAATTGACTTCGTCATGTGTCTGGACAGCAACGATCTGCTACGAAGGTAACTTTCCCCCTTGTGTGGACAAACACCTGCTGCAGTCATCCCTTGTACCGGGAATCTGAGCTTATCGATGAAAACGCTCTGGGTAATAAACACCACTATGCACTTTTTGTAAACTTGTTTTTTTTCCTTAAATTATTCAATGCTATTCTGCGTCATGAAAGACTGATCTCTTTTGTATGATTGCCAGGTGTCAGGAATGCTGCGCAGAGGAAGCTCTTGGATGAGTTGGGTATTCTTGCTGAGGATGTGCCAGTTGATCAATTCATCCCGCTAACTCGCATACTGTATAAGGCTCCTTCTGACGGCAAGTGGGGAGAACATGAACGTGAGTACATTTACTTGACACGCCCTATATTTTCCAAGTTCACTCTTGCAATACTTGGGTTCATTTGCTTTTATTTATAGTGCCTGCAAGCTGCGAACTTGAGATGTCTGTAAACTGAGTTGCATTCTTGATTTGCAGTTGACTACTTGCTCTTCATTGTTCGAGATGTCGGCGTCCATCCAAATCCTGATGAAGTTGCCGATGTCAAATATGTGAACAGGGAGCAGCTAAAAGAACTGCTGAGGAAAGTTGATGCTGGTGAGGAAGGTCTGAAGCTGTCACCCTGGTTCAGAATAGTCGTGGACAATTTCTTATTCAAGTGGTGGGATCATGTCGAAAAAGGAACTCTCAAGGAGGCTGCTGATATGGAAAACATTCACAAGCTCACTTAAGATCGGTTGGAAACAAACACTTCTAGGATCTATGCTGATGACGGCATCCTTAGCTGCCGTATATCAATAAAGTCACATGTCGAAAGGTTCCGAAGCAGCGGGCATTATGTGGTTATTTAGTAATGGTCTGCTCTTTTTTCAGTTGAAAGCTTCTCTTCTGCCTTGGTTTTTAGAAGATCTCTTCTTATGCCAAGGCACGCTTTTGGATATTGGTGTATGATATCAATAAATTCTCTTTTATCTTCTGAATCTCATGATGTTTGCAGACAAGTCCATCATCATGGTTGTAGATTTAAGTCGAGGTGTATCATGTTGTAAAAAATGTCAAGGGTGCTCATTTCAGTAATACATAAAAGCAACCATTTCCGGAAAGCTGTGTCAACCTGCATAAGAAAACTGAGAAACTGAGTGAAGATTTGGAAATTATAACGCTGGATGACACACGTTGAAGTAGAAAGAAACAAGGGCAAAAGGTTCGAATTGGCCCCAGTTTTTTTTTTTTTTCAACGACTTCTCTTGGTAACCAATCGAGCCTCCAAATTTGCAAATCGCAAGAGGGGGGATAGCATTAATGCATGAACGATTGACAGAATAACAGTAAACAACCATTGAACTTCTTCGAAGGCAAAGTCGAACAGGGCTGTTGAAGCGCATCAAGTGAGTCTATACTGACTGTAGAAATTGCTGTCTCTTCCCTTGCCTAGGCTTTGACAGAGAGAGAGGGAAAAAGAGGAAATCCCTTCTAGGGTGTAAAACATTGGAATGTTGTCTGCAATGTCTGGACAACTTGGCCTGTCTACAGGACTGTATCAAGCTTTTCTTTCCTTGCCTTTGTTTTTTTACCTTTCTTCTTTTCGGAGTCTCGCTTGAGCGGCGAATGCAAGACTCAGCATCTTGAGTGGCTGATGAGCAAAGGATTAGTCGAAATAGATGTCGGAATTGACGGGAAGTTTGGATAAGTAAATTTTGCGGTTCGGTTATATGATTGAGAGGGTGTTGGGGTCAGACTGCACTTTATGTAAACGATGAAGATCTGTCATATTTATGATGCAATCTGAAGATCTATGTCATATTTATGATGCAATCCTCTTAAAGAAAGAAATCTCGGGGGTTGATCCACCTAGTCGGGATTGCAATCTGAACTTTACTCAGTTCACCCGTCCTCCTCATATATTGCCAGGGATGATTGATTCATCTCTCTTTGCTTCCTTCCCTCCCACCTCAAAATTTTCAGCTGCCTTGTCAATCTAAACCCGCCATCTTCGTTCAGTTTTTCAGTTCACTGCCCTTTAGTCCTTTTCTCTGGAAAAAAAAAAAAAAAACCATGCTTTCTGGCAAGGACATTTACAAGATCGTTGCAGCGATCACGCCCTTGTACGTGGCCATGATCTTAGCCTATGCCTCAGTTCGGTTTTGGAAGATCTTCAACCCGCAACAGTGTGCCGGCATCAACAAGTACGTGGCCACTTTTGCCGTCCCCATCCTTTCCTTCCATGTGATAGCATCTTGCAATTTCTACGACATGAATTATCGCTTTGTTGGAGCTGACGCTCTCCAGAAAGTGGTGATTCTATCCTCTCTTGCACTGTGGTTAATATTCAGCCCGAATGCGAGCCTCGAGTGGGTGATTTCTTTCTTCTCCCTGTCCACCCTTCCAAACACTCTGATCATAGGCATTCCTCTCCTCCGGGCCATGTACGGAGGATCCTCGAGTAGCCTGATGGTTCAGATAGTGGTCCTGCAGGTTTTAATATGGTATACACTACTGCTAATCTTGTTTGAATATAAAGGTGCAATGATCCTAATCAATGAACACTTCCCTGACTGCTCTCGGGCCATAACCTCCATCAGGGTCGATCCTGATGTTGTTTCGCTCAATGGTCGCGAACCGTTAGAGGCGGAGGCGGAGATAGATGATGATGGTAAGGTCCATGTAGTGGTCAGGAGATCCTCCGGTTCCTCCATCGAGTCCACACTTCGTAAATCCCTTGAAAAATTGAGTTCCGTATCGATAACCCCACGTGCATCAAACATGTCAGGGGTAGAGATTTATTCATTGCAGTCTTGGTCAAGAACATCAAGCCTTAACCAATCGGACGGTCACCATGGAAGCCGAAAACACGGAATTAGTGGGAGTACAGAGGGTCCTTCTTCTTTACATGATTCAAAATCAGCAAATGCACAAGCTGATTGGATTGTTGATGCGGAAACCCCTTGTGCTGGCAAGAGAATAAAAGGAAGGAATCAGAGCAGCGAGTCGATAAAAGGCTTCCGGTTTCCATTGAACCAGCCTTCTCACTCGATCTTTATGACATCTGCCGGCGAGGTGCCAATGATATTCAGTGACAGTAACTCCAGCGCAGTGCCTGCTAAGGGCCTTCACATGTATGCTTGGGGCTCAAGCACGGACAAGTTGAGACACGCCAGCTCTAGGATCACCCATGGTTCTTCTGATCTTGGTGTTCAAGAGGAAACAACCACTTTTGCGGGTTCTTTCAAAACCTTGACATCCCCTTCCCTAGTCACACCTCGCAAATTACGTGGCACCCAAAGTTGTATTACAAAAGGATTATGGCGCCTTGCGTCATCATCTACTGCTTCCCAGTCATATTTGATGCTTGCTTTGTCGCAGGCGGACGAAATTTTCGAGGAAGATTGAATGAACATGCAGGGAATGCGTCTGAGATAAGTGCTGAAGAATGGAATGCAGTGAATACTAAGCTTGGGATGCCTCCAGGGAGTGTGATGGCAAGACTCGTCATATTGATGGTTTGGAGGAAGCTCAGTCGAAATCCTAACATATACGCCAGCATACTGGGTCTTGCTTGGTCTCTACTTTCATTCAAGTACGCCGTCTCTCCCCCTAGAAGTCTCTACTTGTGACAGCATCCCAGATTTTCGCATTCGAAACCATGATTATTTTGAAAATATGATCAAGAATTCACTTGTCCTTCCTTCCTAATTGCAGGTTGCACCTCTGTTTGCCTCTGATCGTTAGAGGGTCAATACGAATACTCTCGGATACAGGTCTCGGAATAGCAATGTTCAGTCTAGGTACTTGTACAGTACACACACTCACTCATTTGTGATTGATGCTCTCCAAGTATGGATGGCTTCACACTCTTGTACTTGAGCAAACAGGTTTGTTCATGGGATCGCAGCCGAAACTGATACCCTGTGGATATTCATTAGCAACATTGGCCATGGCCTTGAGGTTCTTAGTAGGACCTCTAATGGCTGCAGCTACTTCAGCTGTGCTGGGTCTTCGTGGCGATCTTCTGCGTATATCCATTTTACAGGTAAAGTAGCTTATGAGTTAACTAAATGATATTCTTGTAATATAGGCAGGCATCTGCAAAGCTTTGAAACATCACGGTTCTAGTAAATTGCAGGCCGCCCTTCCAGAAGCGATTATTCCATTTGTATTCGCTAGCGAATACAAAGTACATGCCGATATAATGAGCGTTGCGTAAGTTTATCCTCCTCGACTGCGCGCGTTCAATTGATTTACCTTGTCGTATTCCAACATTGAGGGGCATGTCGTAATATGCAGGGTCGTCTTCGGAATACTGATCTCATTACCGGTGGCGTTGCTCTATGGCGCGGTTCTCGCAGCGATCTAGGATGAAAGCTTGAGTGAATTAGGCTCCATGCAGAGAAAAGAAGAAGATGGTTGAAGATGGATGTCTCCATAATAAGATATCAGTGCTCAGATTGTAAACAGTGATAGTCGTTTGGCTACTCTCAGTGCAGTTAGTCTGCGTTATACACTAATACAAGTTCCTGTGTACATCTTTCGTTTATCGAGTGAAGATGCATCTTGTATGCCATGCCATTTCTAGGATTTGTTATGCAAGAACCGTAAACTTTGTACCATAGATGTAGAGGTGACAAAATGGGTCAAGAACCCATAATTTAACCTACATTAAATATTGTGGTTCATAAATGGGTTGCTTAACAAACTTTGATCATAAATGAGTCGCTTAACAACTCAACGGATCTTAAATGGATTTTAAATGTGTCATAGATGGATTTCCTATCTTGAAATATTTTCTGATTTTTTTATTTTTATTTTATTATTTCTTTTTCTTTTGTGTTTTCTCTTTCGCCTTTTTTTCCTTTTAATTTATTTTACTTTGTTTTCAGAAAAATTCGGCAAGGGCCGTCTGGCTGCGACCCTCGCCGAAATTTGAGAAAAAAAAGTAAAAAAAGAAAAGAAAAAGAAACAAATGAAAAATAAAGGGAAAAGATAAAAATAAAAACAAAAGAAAAAATGATTTATTATTATTTTATTTTTGTTGTTGTGTTTTCCAAATACTTATAGAAATATAATTTTGCTAAATTGGACTGAATATGGAAGTTTTTTTAGTGATATGGGCCAGGTATGGGTCGGGTCGGGTCTAAGTGGTTAGATTTGTACTATATGAAAATGGATTAAATGGCCTAATATAGCTCGAACCATATTCGGCCCAACCAAGCCCGACCCGATCCGATCCACCTATTTGACATCTGTACATAGTAGGGGTGTCAATGGGCCGAGTCGGGCCGGGTCTCAGCTCGGCCCAAAATGAGCAGTACCATGCTCGGGTCGGGCCGGATTTCGGGCCGAATTGTTTTTTTCTTTCCTTTTTTTAAATTTTTTTTAATCAAAGTCAATTAACAAACCATTAAATGAAAAAATATAAAAGTAAATTAAATTTAAAAGAAAAAACGGGTATTAAAAAAAGTTTGGCGCCGGCCCGGCCCGACCCAAAAATGCAAGAAAATTTTCGGGCCGGGCCGGCCCGTCCGACGCGGGCCAAATTGACAGCCCTAAGTACATAGATATAAAATATTTCACTACCTAATAGCATTATGAGAAAAACTCTGTACTGTGTGATTTCTACGAATTAGAAGTAGTTGGTAGTTTAACGCAATAACTTCGACCACATCTTAGGATGTCCACATTTGAAGAAAGTAACGGATGATACATTTCGTTCTAAAGTTGGTCACTTTCACGTGATGGAATATTTTTGGGGAAACATCTGTCTTATGTTCTTCACTAAATTTTGATTGGAATTCTAGTGCTGCCAACATTTTTATATCATTTTACTTTTTAGATTGATTTATTATGCTGTGCTATTTTCCGCACTTACTAGTTATTAACAAAAGCAAATCAACTAAAAAGTTGTGTCCCTCTACAAGATTTTTGGCCCCATCACCAATTGCACAAGATCCCATGTTCTATAACTTGTGCACCTTTTTTTATACAAGTCCTTCCAAATTTAGACACCCATTTATGTCCAATGCCTTGTTTATTTCGTGGGTCGAAGTGCATTTTACAGCTGGTATAAATGAGTAAAAACTTATTTACTCTACTTTGACCATATCTGACATCCACGACGAATTTTTAGTGGATTTGTTGTTGTCAATAACTAAATATGTGCGTAAAAGAGCACAACATAAACGTAAAATGTGATAAAAATGTTCACTGCACTAGAATTGATCCATTCAAAATTTAGTGATGCATATAAGACACATGTTTTTCCTAAAATATGCCATCATTTAAAAGCGACTAACTTTAGAATGAAATATGTTGTTCATTACTTTATTTAATTGCGTTAAACTTCCCAACTATTTCTAATATGCAGAAATCACAATGTGTAAATTTTTTTACGTAATACTATTGACAAGTCCACTTTTGAGTTTCCTCTTGGAAGTTTTTGAAAAACATAAGAATGTTGGAGTCAACACCTAATATGAGAAGTCTTAATTGCACCTTGCGGAACTCGCATTAAAGAAGTAAAGTTCAACTTGACTTTTAGTTTGGTCTTGGATAAGATAAGAAGACAAGTCAATTTTGACCACAATCGCATGAAGACAATTCATGGTTTGCATTCAAGTGACGAGTTGGCAACGAGACGGCACCGTAACTTGCCAGCTTGTTCAAGTAAATGAGCTCCACCATTCTTCATGAGGCGGTAAACTTGAACCTATGAATAAGGCTTACAGTGAAGTTTTTGATTGTCATGTCACCATATGCCCTGTGCGCGCGCGCGGTTGTATAGTTGTATCAGCTAGTTTGCATTGAATGTTTTGAGGGTGGTGTGATAAAAGTGGATTGTAATAGCGTATGGAGATAATATTTGAGTGTTGTACTCGTACCGCATCTTGGTATAACGAGTTCATCTCGAGTTGTTCTACTACAACTCTCTCGTGTTACCACGCCATGACACTTTCGGGGTAATATCAGATAAAGATTGCACATTCTACAGAGAGCGCAAGAAATATCAAACAGTCCATATGTAAGACATCCCCACACCTAGTATTACCTGCGAAGCAAAGAGAAATGAGGCAAAGAAGGCCGATGAATAAAGTCTCACTTCCCCGAACATCCAACGTATCGTACAATACTACTAAAATAAGCCAATCAAAACCGGGATATTCTCACATTCAAGTAACAAAGTCATAGATGATGGAGCAAGCAATCATCACTTCATCGAGAGGTTGCCGTTCACTTTTAAACCTCATCAATAATATATTGGATTCGACCAAAAAATAATATGTTGAATATAGCTCCCCAAAGTTCTCCGTCAATAACAGCAAAAGCGAGAAAAATTAGCCTCCATCGTATCGCACTAATAAGTAGGGATGCGCAAAAAAAATTATGATCCATCCAAACCGAACCGAACCGTACTCAACCGGCTGATTTTGGATGGTAATCAGCGGATACCGGTCCGGTTTCCTATTCTAATTTTCTGGAACCGGACGGTACTGGTTTCGGGTGAAAACCATTCAATTGGCCCAACCGTACCGGTCATTTTATAGAACACAAATGTATGTTCTTTTACTTGAAGCCACCTCCCTCAAGGATGGCCCACGGTGAAGTGAATGTAAGACATTAGGGGTGAGCGGTTTTAGGTTTGGATAGGTTCCAATTGAAACCTAGAACCTACCTGCTATAACAGGTTCTTTATTTTTTGAAACCTAGAACCTATCATGTATACTGTGGAATCGGAAACCTACCCTTTCACAGGTTTCAAGGTCCGGTTCCAGAGTACCCAGGAACCTGTAAATATAACTACCATTGCATAAAAAAAGAAGGCAGTTATATGGACTGACACTCAAACATGCAGTCTTCATTGATGGTGCTTGATAGAATTCCTCTGCTTAAGCTGCAACTGCTATTACCACAATAAGAACTAAGAAGGGTTACCACGAAGATCACCAAAAGCAAACAACTCTGCAGAAAACAAGAATGGTAATCTCAATATAAAAGCGCTTAGCATTTAGTGCCGTTGAACTTATGTGGTGTCATTCCTGCTTTTTCTATTACTTTAAGTCCAATGCAAACATGGGATACACGAAATAACCAGCCAAAAAAAGGAGAACAAAGGTGTACGTATAATTGCATTGGTTCCTCCTTAAAAGTAATGGAAGTCTTTGTCATGACACTTAATAACAAGCCCAGCAATAGAAGCAAGCTAAAAACGTGAAACAATGACAGTCGAGTTTTTAGAGGAAGAAGTGAGCAGAATAGAAAGTAAAAAGAGAAAACCTAAGTTAGGGTTTACTAATGATGGTCTTGGTTCTGGATCTGGTTCCGATTGACAACTTTCAGAGAAAATCTTTCTCTCATATCATATTAACAATTGAAATCTTGCATATATACAGCCCTTCCCTTGTGTCTAACGTTATGATCGCAGAATATTACAAAATAAAGAAATAAAATCATCTACGATACCTCCCTAATTTACACGATACGATACAGCACATCAAATCCTTACAAGATAAGGAAATAAAATATCACTTCAACACCCCCCTCAAGTGGGTGAAAAAATATTTTTGATCCCCAACTTGTCAAGTGAGTTTCTAAACTCCATTCCAGATATGGCTTTAGTGAGCATGTCTGCAAGTTGGTCAGCTGATCTGACAAACGGTACTTCAATCACTCATTCTTCCAGCTTTTCCTTAATAAAATTACGATCTATCTCAATGTGTTTAGTTCGATCATGTTGTACAGGGTTCTGAGCAATATCAATGACCGCTTTATTGTCACAAAACAATTGCATTGCACTCTGGGGGAAAAAACCAAGTTCGGATAGCAACCTCTTGAGTGAGTAATTCGCAAATGCCTTTTGCCACACCCCTAAACTCTGCCTCTGCACTCGAGAGGGAAACGACCTTCTGCTTCTTGCTCCGCCATGTAACCAAGTTCCCTCCCACCATGGTGAGATACCCTGAAGTTGACCTTCGATCAGTCAAGTTGCCGGCCCAATCGGCATCAGTATATCATATAACATCAAGATGACAACGTTTTCCAAAAAACAATCCTCTCCCAGGTGCACCCTTCAAATATCTTAAAATCCGGATTACTGTTTCCATATGATCCTTCCTCGGATCGTGCATAAACTGGCTTACCACACTCACTGCATAGGCAATGTCTGGTCGAGTATGTGACAGGTAAATTAGCCTTCCTACCAATCGCTGGTACACCTCCTTGTTAGTCACAACTTGATCAGTGCCTTGTTGTAATCGGTGATTTTGAACGATTGGAGTGTCAACTGGTGCACAATCTAACATACCTGTTTCTGCAAGAAGATCTAGCACATACTTCCGCTGAGACAAGAAAATTCCCTCCTTGGATCTTGCTACTTCAATCCCTAAAAAATACTTTAATTCTCTGAGGTCCTTCATTTCGAAATCATCACCGAGCCTAGCCTTGAGTCTCGAGATCTCACTTGAGTCATTCCCTGTGATAATGATATCATCAACGTATATAATCAAAAGGGTCACCTTGGATTCCCGTCAGCATATAAAGAGAGTATGATCAGAGTTGCACTGTTTGTACCCACACTGCTCCATAGCCGAACTGAACCTTCCAAACCATGCCCGGGGAGATTGTTTGAGTCCATAGAGTGACCGATTTAACTTGCATACAGCTTCTGAATTGTCTTTGCAAATATACCCTGGTGGAATCTTCATGTAAATCTCCTCTTTCAAATCTCCGTGGAGAAAAGCATTCTTTACACCAAGTTGGTACAAAGGCCACTCCATGTTAACCGCCAGTGATACTAGGACCCGTACAGTGTTTAGTTTTGCCAACGGCGAGAACCTCTCCTTGTAATCAACTCCATAAGTTTGAGTATACCCCTTCGCCACTAACCGTGCCTTGTACCTCTCGATTGACCCATCTGCTTTGTACTTAATAGTAAACACCCACTTGCAGCCTACAGCCCTTTTTTCTGGCTGTAGATTGACTAGACTCCAAGTGTTGTTTTTATCTAGTGCTTCCATTTCTGTTTTCATGGCTGCAACCCACTTCGGACTTCTGACTGCCTCTTCCACTCGTTCTGGAATTTTCTCAGCTGAAACATTGTTGATAAAGGCTTTATATGATTCTGAGAGTTTTCTTGTAGACACATAGTTGCTGATTGGATACTTGGCCTTTTCTGATTTTCCTTCAGGAGAGTACCGATCAGGTGGCTTGCCCCTGTTATGCCTTTCAGGAAGAACATATGTTTGACAAGTATCAGAAATATTAGAAATATCAAGTGGAATAGAATTTACCTCAGGCGTATTCGCTGGAGTTTGGTCGGGTACTATAGAGGATGAGGGAGGCGTATTCGCTGGAGTTTGGTCGGGTACTATAGAGGATGAGGGATGGACTTGTACTTGTTTCTCTTCGTCTTTTCTTCCTCCCGATTCAGAGTTAATACTCTCTGTTTCTGAAATTTTAGATTCATCACCATTGACTGGCTGAGTTCTTTGTTCTGTTCTTGACCCAACTCCAACCACAGGCTGAGTCGAATCTGTAGTTGGAGTGATCGCCATCTGTGAAGGATGCACGACAATCTCATGTTCTTCTGTCCTAGGTTGAGTTATTCGCTGCTCGACTAACCACCACTGTCCATCCTCTTTATCTTCTATTATTATAGAATCCTGGTTCGGAGTAGAGAAAAACATCTCTCATTCAACAAAGGTAGCATCTAGTGTGACATGTATCTTCTTTGTATTAGGATTGTAACAACGGTAACCCTTCTTGTGTGATCCATAGCCTACGAACACACATCGTTCTGCATGCGGATCTAGCTTCGTTCTCTGATTTCTGTATAGGTGCACAAATGCTACACACCCATACACTTTAGGAGATAATGTCAAGACAGACGGAAGTTCTACATGCTTCGCCAATGCTTGTAACGGAGTTTGGAACCCCAGCACCTGAGAAGGCATCCTGTTCATCAAGTAAACAGCAGTAATCACAGCCGTGTGCCATAGCCTCTTTGGCACATTACCTCCTATAAGCAAGGCTCTTGCCGTTTCCAATATATGCCGGTTTTTTCATTCTGCTATCCCATTCTGCTGTGGAGTTTGAGAACACGAAGTCTCATGAATGACTCCTTGTGTCCTAAGATATTCAGTAAGCTTCCCATTAATATACTCACCCCCCTTGTCAGACCGAAGCGTATGAATCTTTACTCCAAATTGAGTTTTTACCATTTCATGAAATGTTTCAAATATGCATGTTACCTCATCCTTATGTTTCATCATGTAAAGCCAAGTCATACGTGTATAATCATCAACAAAACTGACAAACCATCTAAAACCACAAGTGGTAGAAATTGGGGAAGCTCTCCATACATCAGAGTGAACAATCAAAAAAGGTTTAGTTGTTTTATTCATACTAGGAGAAAAGTGAACACGATGACTCTTGGCTTGAATACATGTGTCACAAGTAAACAACGATTCTGATAAACTACGAAATAAATCTGGGAATAAGATCTTCAAATACCCAAACGAAGGATGCCCCAAACGACGATGCCATAACTGAATCTGCTCTTTCTTTTCATTAGTCTGACCCTTGGCTTGGAATACCCGGCTGCCACCCACTTCATTCACAAAGTAGAGTCCATCCCTCTTAGTACCACGCCCAATAATTTCCTTCGTGCGAATGTCCTGAAAAAGGCCAAATTCAGGGTACATGAGTATACAACGCTGCAATTCACTAGTAAGTTGTGCAACTGATAACAACCTACTCGACAACGAGGGTACAAGCAATGTGTTAGATAAAGATAGATTATGGGATAGTTTAACATCACCAGCCCTAGACACACATGAACTAAGGCCATTTGCATTGACAATGAAATCGCGTCTTGGTATAGAAGAATTGATAAGGTCATGTGGATCGAAGGTCATATGATCCGTAGCTCCGGAGTCAACAATCCAGCCTGAGTTTTTTCCTTTAGGGGATATCGAAAAACATGTCCCGAGAGTACCTTCCGGAGAGTCAATCGGTAGCTGATCTGGCACAAGTGAGAGATTAGATCCACCGGAGACCATTGCCGCCTTGCCTGAATTCTTTTCCGAGCTCTTTTCTGCCTTTTTCTTCTTCTGTAGCTCATCCCACCAATCAGGATAGCCGTGGAGCTTGAAGCATGTGTCTCTCGTGTGCTTAGAGTTGCCGCAATGGGAACACCCCTCAGTGGTAACCTGTCTCCCTCCTGATCTGGGTTGATGGCCATCAAAATTTCCTTCCAGCTTTAGCCGAGTCTCTGGATAACCACGTCGGGAAACCATTGCCGCCCCACCGCCTTCCAGTTCAGCTAACGATAACATCACTGCCTGCCTCATGTCTTCCCTTCTGATCCGAGCGTAAGCTTGTTCAACTGTAGGAAACGGTTGCATCTGGAGGACGTCTGCCCTTACGTTGTCCAGTCTATCATCAAGACCATCAAGAAATTGGTATACCCTATCTTCATGTATAGCTGCAGCATACCTGGCGATGTCAACAGTGCACGCCATTGGGTTTGGCCGCCGAAAATCTATTTCTCGCCAGATGCCTTGAAAGTTATTGTAATAAGTCTTGATCGGTCCACCACCTTGCTTCATCCGAGACACCCTACGCTTAAGATCATAGACTTGCGAGGTATCGGTGCCATCAAAAAATGTTGTTGCTACAGCATCCCACACGATTTTAGCAATTGGAAATCATATGAAGTTTCCAATCAATCCTGGATCCATTGAATTGATAAGCCAACTCTTAACAGTAGAGTCATCGATCTTCCACTTTCGGTATCTTGGGTCGGTCGGAATCGGCTATGGAGTCTCACCGGTCAAATATCCCAACTTGTCTTTGCCGGAGACATACATCTCGACAATTTGGGACCAAAGACCATAGTTCTTGCCATCAAGCTTGACAGCGATCGGTGGTGCAGCAGTTTCGGTTGGGGTAGAAGTCTGGTTCTGGGTCAAAAGCTTCTTCATTGTCTCTGTGAGGTTTTCAAGGATAGCCGCAGTTGCGTCACCATTACCACCGAGATGATGGCCACCGGCTTGGTTCTAGTCGTTCATGGTGATTTCTGGTCCTAGGAACGAGGACGCTTTGATACCATGACAACTTTTAGAGAAAATCTTTCTCTCATATCATATTAACAATTGAAATCTTGCATATATACAACCCTTCCCTTGTGTCTAACGTTATGATCGCAGAATATTACAAAATAAAGAAATAAAATCATCTACGATACCTCCCTAATTTACACGATACGATACAGCACATCAAATCCTTACAAGATAAGGAAATAAAATATCACTTCAACACCGGTTTGGTTCCATAGAGAACGAAACCGGCGGTTCCTTAAATGCGGAACCGGGAACCACAGATTCGATTTTTCGGTTACCGATTCTACTCTAAAACCATGCTCACCCCTATAAGACATCTAATATGGTGATTTGCTTTCTTTATGTTAATGGCCGATCAGTTAACCAAGAATCATATAATCCCAGATTTTTCAACGCCTAAATCTGTTCAGTCTTCAGTTGGTCTGATTTTGGGTTCTATACATCATATTCAATGCAAGGGAGCGCTTCCACCTTTTGGCTTATTCCGCTAATTGTTTACCAATATGTCATACACAGTAGAAGAGTCTTCTCTATTCAATCTTGAAATTGGTCTTGTGGTGGCACTGCTCTGGTGCCATTTTCTTGAATTTCATTTCTTGTTGAAACATTGCAGTTGAGAAAGTTACTTTTACCAAATTATCTTTTGGGACTGTTTTCCTTTTCTTTTTTAATTGATGTTGGTGCTCGGTAGGACTGTAACCTGGATCCAACCGAGAACTAGATCAGACCGGTGATTCGGTTCTCGGGTGGATCCATGGAACGAGGGGGTGATTCACGATTCGTATTTTGTGGAACCAGTCCCTAGAGGGTGGTTTTCGGTTCTAGGGTCCATCCTGAAACCGATCACCCTATATATATAATTAAAAAAATATTAGGCTCCGTTTTATTTCGCGAAAAAATCTTAAAAATATCACTTGTATTGCTTACAAAAATAAATAAAATTTCTTATTTTTCGTAACCACGAAAATTATTTAAATATGAACTGTTTTCAATAATAAATATATTTTTTATTGACTAATATTTCAAGTGACACAAGTAATTATTTTCAAGTATATTAGATTGCTCAAGGTCACTTATCTCTTGAGGGAACTCCAAAGCATAGAGACTCAAATTGGGTAGGGAGTTCACACATGAGAGGCAGCTGTATTCATCCTGAAAAATAAAGAAAAATTTCAAATAATGACCCCAAGTGCTATTATTTTTTTCAAATAAGGATATGAAATTAAACTTGTTTTAAACAAGCGCCTGAAGTGCCATCATTGTCTCAAATAAGGGCATAAAGTGAATATTATTTCAAATAAGTGCATGAGTGATCATATTAGTCTAAAAAAAGGGCCTGACTCACCAGTTGATATGGACATTTTTGTCATTTTATTTTTCTTTATTTTTACTTTTTTGTTTTTAAAATTAAAAAAAACAAACAAAAACTGTAAAAAAGAAAGAAAGAAAGGAGATATAGGCAAGAGGTGGCTACCCTCGTGCTGATGGAGCTGTGGTGATGGCCATGGGATTGTTGATGCCTTGACGAGGATCGCCAACCCTTCGGCCAAGGGTCGTGGCTTGCCCTTGGACCTAGGCGACGGTCTTAGCCCTCTCCTTACTCAAGTCCTCAGCTCTGGTCGACGAGGTCGTCGGCCGCTGCCTTACCGTCGGTGAAGCGACGATCATAGGCGAGAGGGCAATCTCCTCCCTTCTGTGTCTCCATTCCTTTTTTTTAATTATTTTTTCGTTTTCTTTATTTTAGTTCAATTAACTAAACATTAGGTTATAATTATATTTTGACGAATATGCTCTTGATCGGTCAAAAATATTTGATCGGTCGTCGAAATCAATCCTTTATTTGAAACATGCATGATTACTTCATGTTCTTATTTGAAATAAAGAGAGTGTTCCAAGCCCTTAATTGGAACAAAAATCACTTCATGTCCTTATTTAAAAAAAAAATAAAAGCACTTGAACCCTCATTTGAAATTTTCTCCGCAAAAAATAATCTGAGCTCAACAAGATTCCTAATGGACGAAAGGGTCAAACTTTCCAAGAGTAACGGACTTATAAGGCCCATCAACCCGGAACAGGATCCCCTGCCTAGCCGCAAAGGCGGCAGGGCACCCTTGTCCATGGACGGCTGTGATCTGATGTAAAAAATAAAAATAATAATAATTTTTTTATCCGAGTCGTCTGTTTGAATCCGGATTTGACCGGACACCCCTATCCAAATTTGATAGGGGCAGGGATCCGGATCCCATCAACCCATCCAACTTAAGCGAGGACAGGTGATTCAACTCACACGTGCACAGAGCTTTAAGTGTCTGAAAGTTCACCAAGTCCGTGATATTGACGATTAATTTTTAGAAATATCAAGAAATCTCAAGTGTTTCAACGAAAACGGCGATGTCGAGTCCGATCGGCATCGAACATCGAGATTTCTGTGTCGATACCCGGGTAAGGAAAACACATGCGGTGGGTTTTAATCCGACCTTTTGAAAATTAAATCAAGATTCAAGACATTATTATGAAATTGCGAATGTATTTGATTAAGATCAGGTCACAAAAATTATGTATTGAGAAGCACTCTAGCTCAAGCGCACACAGGCCCTGAATCCCAAACCTCATCTTCCTCCATGCTTGCGCTCGTGTCTTCTCTAGTCACGCTCCTGCTGGACGCTGCTGATGAACCTTCACCCTCACCTCGAACTTGGGACAAAAACCTGGCCTTCCTCTTCCCTCTGCTCTGCTGCCACTTCCTCAACAGCTCCGCGACCGCGCCTCCGTCGTCGTCCCCCACTCTCGCCTCTTCTTCCCTCGCTCCGCCATCGCTCTTCTTCACATCTATCTCTGACACGCCGCCGTGCCCCGCGGAGGAGACCCCCCTCGCCGGCCCAGACGGCAGGACCAGGGTTTTGCAGCAGCAGAGGAGGGCGAGCAGGAGCGCGGCGTACGTGCAGAGGGACGCCCACACGCAGAAGCTCCATCTCCAGTTGTGGACCACCCCTTTCGCCCACGGCAGCTGCGAGTTCATCGCTATCTGGGCGTCGTACACCTGCGGCGGCGACAGAGTCCAGGCCCTCGGCATCAGTGTGATCCTGATGGCCGCCGTCCTGGGATGCCTTGGCTCCCTGTGCTTCAAGGCCTCAACTTCGATCTTCTGGGTCTCTGCTGAGACACCTAGCAACAGAGGTATGCCCAACACAAGTGTCCTCACGAGCCTCACTGGGAGGCTTCTGAAGCGCAGCATGCATGGCTGACTCGACCTCGCGATCACTTCCCCATTCACTGATAGCAACTCTGCAGTCACCTGTGAGAACCACAGATGGAGTGAAGTGAACACTAAACCATTGCAAACTAATTCATTCACACTTGCTCGAAAGTTAAGTAAAATATAACGGAGGAGGAGGATAGAACCTGAAAAACACCAATGTGGCGATTATAGTCGGACTCAGGCATCAAGAGCAACAGAGAGACGGAAAGTGTGTGACCAACAGGAATGCCCACATGCTTCTTCCTGTGAAACCCTTCACACAGGCCTATTCCGCCATCAACACCACCGCAGAAGGAGACGACGGCCTGGGGATGAAGACGAGTGTAATCGAGATGCAACCTTTGTCTGGCAAACACAGGCTCCTCCACCCACATCCTCACCAACCCCACACCCACCACCACAGACAGAGCCATAAGCAGAGTCAGGACCATGCAGACATAGGCGGAGGCGATGAAGCCGAGGCCGAGCCTCCTGAGGAGGAGGGAGAGGTTGGAGGGGACTTGATGAACGGCGGACTCGACGGAGTCCTTGGCCTCCTCAGCGAGATGGTAAGAGTCGTAGGCCAAGGAGAGGAGAGAGAAGATTGGGGACAAGAGAGAGACGACGCACTTGTATATGAGCTCTGCTTGCAGGAAAAGGAGTCTGGTGAGCCAGTGGGATTCCGGTGGCGGTGGTGGTGGTGATCCACATGTGGGGTCTTCGTACCACATCCATTCTTCTTCTTCATCCTCCATCGGAGATTGCTATTAGCTCTGTCTCTGTACGAGGAGGGAGGGAGGGAGGGGGAGAGAGAGAGAGAGAGGTGGCCAGGTGGGGACGCAAATCCATGGCAAGATACAGGGGAGACCGAGCGACGTGGTGGTTTGGAAGATTTATAAGCCGACATGTGCCCCTAGCTATCGACCAACACTTGTCTTCTCGTTTTCATACAAACATCATCAATTGCAATATTTTGCCTCAGGTTTAATTAGGAAGAAAGTCTCGAACTTTGCTTTAAATTATGACGTTTCTCTCATAGTCCACCGCCAAGTTAAGAATCACAAAGGAATTATTCTCCAATTCTTTCTGAAGTGGACTCCCTCTAAAAATGCCTGACCATTGAGTTACACAATCATAAGCAAATCAAATTACGCTTCTTCGCATAGGAGACTTCTTGCTATACTTTCCGGATCCACCTAGCATTTATTAAGGACGCGCATGGTCGGCGATGGTTGATGGAGGCGGGTGTGATCTAAGAAGTGATTCTGGAACTGAAAAGTTAAAATTTTTTACTTCTCAAAATTGATAAAAAAAAAATTCTACCAAAAATGAAAAATCCTACCAAAAGTGAAAAATCATACCATAAGTCAATTTTTTTACCAAACGAATTCCTACTTCGAAAGTATTTTTACTAAATAAATTTATTTGCTAGATTGACTTCTAGCAAATAAATTGACTTCTGTAAATGTTATCAAACATGCCCAAAGAGTCAAAATCAAGCCATTTTTAAGTGGCAACATCTTTTTGCCTTCACGAAAACTCGCCTTTATGACTCAATGATTGATCCTAGTCCTCTTCAATGTTATCTCCGGCACATACTCTTGTGAGGATTGGTCAGATCTAACACCCTACCACATTACCTGAGTCACATCACATGTACCCCTAGAGTAAAAAATGATGCACAATTGTCCTAGCTTTTCACCCTATTCGTCGGAAAAAAGGGCATTCAGAGGCCACGAGGACATTCCACTTTAACATCACAGCCATCTAGACTGAGAGAAAAGCCACGAAAAAGTGATCAGCTCAGTTACAATGCAGTGGATCCGGATCCCCTGCCTTGATTTTTTTCAAGGCAGGGGATCCCCACCCTTGATATAGGATAGATAATATTTTCGAAGGCAGCAAATCCCTACCCCAATGCAGCAGCATTAAAGCTCTTGCTTGCGGAAATAGATCCCATGCCTGGCCCCCATCACTAGGGTCCTCTGCCTTAAAGGCAGAGGATCCGGATCCCTTGTTTAGATCCCTCATCTTGGTATTCATTGTGAATTCGTGATCAGCTCATGGCATTGCAAACAGAGTGATAGATCTATACAAAGACAGATAACTTCTCAATGGTGTGACTTTTATCCCTTCCCCTTTCTTAAGTATAGCTAGCCTGCGGGAACATCGAGAGCAGCCACTGCCCGTACATCTCAAAACAGGTCATATATCCAGATTTCATACATGAATTTCTCCCCCTTTGCCATGCATGTCACAAGCATATTCATCAGCCTTGTCAATCAACAGGCAGTAAATAATCCACGACCATACTAAAATTAGGACCCGGTTACTGCAGCCAAACTCAAGAAACAGGACAGTGCAATTTCGCCTTTATCACTCCCTTATCACCCTAGCATAGATAAAAACCACATAGCCAGCCTTCACAATCCTACATAAAAGCAATCGGACTTGAGCTAGGAAGACCCTCAAACTGCATTTGATCGTTGCCACAAGGGAAAACAGAGGATCTGCAGGCGATCCTGACCCTCAAGCAGAAGACATTCCTCGTGTGACGGAACTCGAGGTCAATCCACTCCAAGACATGAAAGAAGAAATGGAATCTATAATTCAGTTGATCACAGCTACATCCTGACACAGTTAACGATGACACACAAGACAGCAGAAAGAAAAGATTGCATGCAGGATGAGAGATTTTTCTGGTTCCTTCGTATCAGACACATGGCTATCACTTACAGGAACAAAAATCCTTGTCCTCATTCATCTAGCCCACACATAAGGAGTACACATATTCAAGCACACATGAAGTGTTGGCATAGTATCTGCTAGAGATCAAGTCGACAAATTGATGCATCTTCTAAGCATGGAACAAGCAGTAAATGATACCAAGTCGAATAACACCATCACTTGATTGATTATCTGTTCGTAGGTCATCCGGTATCACTTACTTCAACCCATCACTCGATCGATTATATGTCCACTGGTCATCTGGTATTACTTTTACTCGAAATACTTTCTCAATGGATCAGCCATCTTTAATTCAGAAAACATGAGACTATTGACACAAAGCAATCGCATCAAATCTAACTGTACCCAGAAACCACTCGTCAGAAGGAAGATAAGTTATAACACCAACGACCGCATAGTAGATCACACAGATCAGTAAACAGTAAGTAGGCGCAGGAATTCGGAAGTACATCATCGACATGAGCATATAACGACGTAACAACTAAGACAGGGAACTTCATCTCGATCATTGATGATAGGCGACTCTAAGACATCATAGTCCGAGACATACAATATACATCAAGCTTAGCCAAAGAAGACAGCGTTTGAAAGATGAACAATCAAACCCCTCTCTCTCTCTCTCTCTCTCTCTCCCCCCCCAAACAGCCACCCCTACCACAACTCCCCTCATCCAGTTAACATCACACCATTAAATCCAACAGCAAGACGACGATAAAACAGAGCCGTGACCGGCTTTCGACAGAATCGGGAGCTCCAATCACTTCTTGTGACTACCTCGGATGCCGGGGCGAGTCTTGGAGGTATCGCCGTTGAGGGAGGCGTGGAGGTTGATGAGCTTGGCCTCGTCGAAGGGGATCTTGGGATGGCGAGCGTCGTGGTGAATCTGCATGGACTTGACATCGGGGCAGGTGGTCTTGCAGTTGGGGCACTCGTACTTGGCGTGGCCGCCCTTCTCGATGCCCGACCGGTCGGCGAGGCCGGCCTTGCCGCCGCCCCTGTTGGTGGTGGCGGCGTCGACCTTGGCCGCGATCTCCTTGGCGGTGTGCTTCTTCGGCTTGGCCTTGCCGGTCATTGGCGATCGATGGCGGAGCCCGTCAAGGGAGGAAAAAAAAACCCTAATCGACGAATTTTGCAGTTGCGATGATAAGGGCGGAGAGAGAGATTGACGCGCACAGGGAGAGCGAGCGTGTGTATATATAGGGAAAGGGGGGAAGTAGGGGTGTGTATGGTCCGGGTTGGTTCGATCCTGGCATGGAACTGGGATCGGATCAATAGTCTCGGTCCCTATATTTTCAGGACCACGGATCGGACCAAGACCGGCGATCTAGGCCAATCCCGGTTCGTGCCTAGTAGGACCACTAACTCTAACTACTTATAAAAATTTAGCTCTTAGAAATTACAATACAATGTTCATTTATAATCTATAATCAACCTACAACGGCAAAATAATCACGTAAATGCTAAGAGCACCCAACGTGTGTTCAATTCGGCCTTGTAGGCTTCACATGATCTTTTATGCTCGTAATCGACGCTCGCATGTGGCCCGCTGAATTCAGATGGGCGATGGAATCGAACTCGGATTTTATTTATTTCTTTTTCATTTTTGGTTGTGAAAAAAAAAATTCTCAAATCTGCATAATGACTCGAGTTTCTGTCCTCATGCACGTACATACTTATTCTTCGTGCACGTGCCCATCATAAAGAACAGATCTTATCATCAATTAAGACTTGATTTTATCCCAAAATACTACAAAAACCCAAATTGCTAAATAATACGTATAATGACACCACTAAACTCAAGAGGCGTGAGATGAAATTCATGGGTTTCTCATAATGTTAAAAATAGGTTAACTCTAGATATAGATTAATTTTAAAAAAAAAAAAACATTGGTGGTCCGGGCCGATCCGATCCCAAACCATGGAACCGGGGACCGGACCGCCCTGTCACTAGCCCCATTTATTGGGACTGGGGACCGAACCGCCAACCTCAAGGACCGGACCCGGGCCGATCCTGGCCGGTCCAGTTTGCACACCCAAGGGGGTCTTATCCGTGGTGGCTGTTAAGAAGGGCGATCATATGCGGTAAGGTGCACCATAATGGGCCTACTTTAAAGCCCCTTGTTCACGTTTTTGGATTAACCCCAGTAAGCCTGTCCTTTCAAATCGTCCCGCTTTAATCGGGTCGGATTGGAACCCGGGGGACGGTCGTTCGGAGCTCGGCAGATGGACTGGGGATCGGGTGGTACGTCCCGCTCCCACGGCGGTCGCGGTAGCAGCATGTGAGCACGTGAAGGGCCTCTCGGGTAATATCGGTTGCTCAAGAATGAATACAGGTGACGGGTCAGGATTAGACTTCTCTTTTTCCGTATTTTCCTGTTTAGCATTAAGAGAGAGAGATACGAGGGTTGATTGGTAGAGGAAATAGCTTATCAACAAGGTTCGAAGTCCGGAAGCACGGTCGCCCCCGCCAGTCGGTTTAATTCGCCGAATGCGACAAGAAATCTTCATGCGAAACTCATGAACAACGGTACATAGATTGAATTTGATTTTAGAGAAGGATGTCCAACCAAATGAATTCGACGGTAATGTATTGCTTTTTCTTTGAGGGCTATCAATTCGGTTCATCAGGCATGACCGACATGGAATTTGGGTCATATGTAGTAAAACTTCACAGTTAGAGAAGGAAATCCTAGTCTGCAACTCCTCTAACCAGACGTGATGGATGTGTGCGCCGCTGTCAATCGATGTCCGAATCGATCGATCAATTTGCTGTCGATCGATCAAATCTTTCTCATTCCTACTTGCCGGGCGACTTCCTACGGAATTCCACCATTTACTTCTTTTTCTGGGTCAAAACATCGCATCGATTCGATGGTTATAAACAGATGCGACCGCTTGAAATTCTGTGAAATTCTACCTGATTGCTGCATAATCAAAGCCATGTCAACCGAACTCGGTAAATTTAGACGAGATCCTGAATAAGACGCTTCTTAGTTCACCAAACCAATGAACATACTATATTATCATGTCTTACCTATGATTCACGCTTCATCTGGGATACAGTTTTCACTTTACACAAATTAAATAAGAAGAAAGGTCTGAACCGACACCAAACATAATTCATCAGCATCATCCACACGAGGAGGAGCAGGTCTCGTCTATGCGGTTGATCTGGAATGCTCAGGCTGTGCTAAACAAGCATCGGCGGAGTAGGGAAAGAGCTGATCATGCTCGACGGGAGAGTGGAGCGGCTCGTGATCGGGAGCGACGAGACGATCCCAGCCCTCGATGGGGTCGAGGGCCGCACATCCATCCCATCCAATGTGGGTCACATGCTTCACATCTGTTGGGAGTCCTATCTCTATGTCCATCTCCTCCCCTTCCATGTCTTCCTCCTTGTACACTGAAACATCAACTGGCTCTTATGACATGAAATCGTGCTGGGAAATATTAGGAAAGATGATGGAACTTTCATAGAACTTGTCCCTAGATGTTTTTTGGAAGTGGTGCTGCTGATAATGTGAGTATGTCAATGGCAGGGCCAAATACATTCTAGTGAATTTACTTCATTAGACTGTTTTCCATGTCTTTCTAGCAATAACACATTGAACAAACAAGTTATTCTGTGTCCGAGAAAAGTTCATAATGCCGACGGATGTGCTATAAGGATGCTACTTACCAAATAAGTGAGAGAAGCTTCTGAAGCCTTTGAATAGCCTATGAATGCCGGTCGATATGTCGGGCTTCGGTAGCGCAATCAAGCTGAAGGAGCTTTTCACACTTTCTTCCGACAGGCTCCTTTCTTCCTCCTGGTCTCGATCTGTAGTTTCCTGATCAGTCCCTTCACAGATTTGAGCCTGAACATTACTAAACACGCAAACCACGAAGAGGTAGATTTGAATTCGACACATTTGCGCGTGCCTGCCTGCTGTGCGTCCAGTACAACGTGCAAATGCATTTTGCGTGCGCATTGAAAGCGTGTGTGTGGGTGCAACTGCGCGAGAGAGATAGAGATAGAGGGGGTGAGAGAGAGACTTAATGGTGGGGAGTCGACATTCTTCGATCGCCGGGGATTCCGGTTAGCTACGGCGACACTTGATTCAGACATACAGCCGATGGCGAATGGAAGGAGGACGAGCCTTTCCATTCTGTCTCTCATTTCTCGGCTAATCGCCCGACAAAAGAAGAGAGAGAGAGAGAGAGAGACGTCGGCCTAGGAAGAGGAAACAATACGCAATGCCGATCGCCGAGGGCGCGTCTCTGGATGACACAATAGCATGAGATATACAGGAAGAAGCGGTACTTATATCAGTCGGCGTCTGGTAGAGGGAGGGCTAAAAGAAAAAAACTTGCTGATCAGCTTCCAAAAAATGATGGATTACTTGTGGACGAGGTGTTGTTAGTGTTGCCGTTGCTCAGTAAAAATCTAGCAGATGGGTAGAGATTAACAACTAATTGACAGGGACGAACAGTCCAATCCAACCCCCACGTACATGTTAAATGGCTGGAGTACAACCTACTCATTCCAGATTCTGTTAAAACTTCAATCTTTCTGGTTTGGTGGGGGGAACTTTTGCATATTCAAGAGTGCAGAGTGGGCTCCTACCCATCACTAACCTCCCTTGTGGAACAAGACATGCCCACCATTTTTCTTGATGTGGACTCTACACTTCTCACGACACATGCTTGTCAATCTCTTGAGACTCCTAATTGGTGCTGGTGGAGTAGACACGCGGTACCCGGTCATTGCTTGGTTTCGAAGGAGCCGGCGAAAGCATCATGTGTGTTAGGAACGCACGGCAGAAGCCCGAGACATTCACCTGGAGAGAACGCCAAGAGAGAGTCCTAAGTCCGAGCTAGTCAATAAATCCAGCTGGACTCGCCTTCACTCAAAAGCTTAAAGTCAATAAGTTGTGAGAGTTATAAGCTAACTATGACTTATTAACTGCTTGATACAACATTAATTCCCCGATGCGAGATTTCTCTAACATAACTCACACGTGTATCTCAATAATATGACATGTGAGCCTCTTGTATTTGTACTATAGCAATAGATACTTGCACAGACGGATTGGTTGTTGTGGCCTTCTTTCTTTTGAGCAAAAAACAAGACGAGCCTTCTCGGAAGAAAGGTGGATACCTTGTCTCCTCAAACGTCGTTTTCTCGTCTCTCAAGTCTCGGCTCCCCGTCTTACATAGATCAACTCGCCAAAGACATGTAACGATGACGTCTTACATAGATCAACTCGCCAAAGACATGTAACGATGACGACAATTGATGATTACTAATTAGTAGACAATGACGAGCTTTGGCGGGTTGCTGTCGTCGCATAACAATATTTGCTTTACAGTACGACAGTCGTAGTTGAGGAATGTGTACATAGAGGTGCATTATTAATACCATCCTCATTTGGCCCTTTTGAGTAGCAAATACTCCATCTTCTTGGTGGGAGAGCAATCACTTCATTACAATCTGATGACACCTAACCCTACCGATTCTAAGAAAATTTTCCGTCGTGTCAACTATCTTAAACGTGTCGAACTTCCGGAAATATATAAATAAAACTTCTTGCTTACTCACAAAAAGGAAGTGCAATTTTTGCAGAAACAGATTCTGACATCAGCTGAAATTCACCCTAATAATCTGTTTGGAATACTAATTCCATTGCAATTCTTTACCTTATCATTGCCTTCTTCTCCTGCTCTGTTGGCAAAACCATCGCATTTTTATGTCCAGGGCAAATTATGCCGAAAATACATCGAATACATTGAACAATGTCAAATAAAGAATGTCATTTGGAATTGGAATTGAATACACATGACCGATTCTACTCCAAATAGTTGCTTTGAGTGATTCTACTCCATTCATTTTGAGCTACTCAACTATAGATGCATTCCGACCAAAAAAAAAAAAACTATAGATGCATTGGACTCCAGTGAAATTAGACTTCCAGGCAGAAAATAAAACAAGTTTCTCAGTTACAATCACCTTGAGAAGAATCAAGTTCTCAGAAGAAAATGCCTGATAAAGAGGGGCTCCAAAACTGCAACTTCATCTCTCAAGCATAACTAGGCAAAAGAACGCAAGCTGTTTGTGCTAAGTAATGGCAATTTAGGCCGCTCCTGCTGAGGTAGTCTTGTTCTTTTTTTGGAATACCAAGAGGAACATGTTCGACTCAACCAAAACTTTTAAGCCGCAGAAGGTACAATTCAAAATAGAGAGAGGAGAATCAAAACCAGAGACTTTTAACATGGGCTAAAATTTTACAAAAGAATGCTGAAAAGGTCTGATTATCGTCAGTTAATATCAACTTTCCGTAGAGAAAATGAGGAAGCATGGGTTTTTCAGCACCCGCAAAGAATCATGTTAGCCTACAATATCACCTATAAGGGAGGATAAAAATATGAAGACAAGGAAAAACCAAGAAAGAGAAAGCCACCGACGGTCGCGACTGTCCGCTGCGAGATCTTGGATGCTAACATGCTTCCACCCACCACTGCGACCGATGTACATATGGTGTGTCCTATTATCGCCCCGACGGCCACTCCAACGGCATTCTTGTGTGTGGCCAGCTGAAAACAACAAGACTGCTCAACACCCCACTAGAACTCAAATAAACCTAAAATGGTGAATATTGTTAAGATATCCAAACAAATGCATGCATGACGAATGGCCATGTGCCCACAAGATTCTATCTTATAAAGAATAAAGAAGCTAAGATTTGTGTGCTAAATTCCACTGCTGATCAAGCAAACATTGAAAACGGAGAACTACACATGATTAATGGCATTTTCCTCATTTTTTTCAGCAACCAATAGCTCAAAATAAGAGATTCAATGTACCACACATGAGGACAACTTACATGCCATAATGAGGTATACTAAAGCAATCAAGGTGAGATAATATGAAAAGAAGATCTATAGCTTAGACATGTCTAAAACAAATAAGCTTGCCAGCAAAGAATAGGGTAAACTAAGAACACTGAAACTAAATCAAAACCTAGCTTTTTGAAAAACCCAGAAAGTTTCCAAAGAGATTCCAATGAAAGAAAGCCAAATAAAGGAATTTGCTAAAAAGTTCAAAATACAGGCCCACAGAGAGCAGGAAGAGTATAGTGAAGAAAAGTATCTTACAGCGATTGTAGCGATTTGGCTACGATCTCCCCACTCTGCTAAAAAGGTCAAAATAAAGGACTGTATAGGAGTAAATATGTCGTTAGTTACAGGAATTGCATAAAAATTGGAAAAAAAACTCTGTAAAACAACCTAAGAAAATGAATGTTGCCACAACATATAAAGATAATCAGATCTTAGCAGAAGTCAGATGGAACAGATAGTCCAAATAAGGCACACCTCTAGAAAGATGGGCGTACAAAATCTTGAAAAGAAGCGGCGGAAGTTTGTCTTCCCTTGTCCAGTCTCTAGTTTCTCTTCAACCTGCATATATCAAATATAAAACACAACGCTTCGGTATTTAAATGAGAAAAGAAAAGCGGAAATAGGAAAACTTCCACAATCCTTGCAAGTGTAACCACCGGACATTAAAAAACTTAACACATTGCAAATAGTGGGCGGGCCAATAAAAAAAAAAAACGCACAGTAAACTACGTGGTCCGTAAAAGCACCAAATTAATCGGTCTATCCAAAGTCAGCTTCGTGGCAACAAATTCGGGTCACTAATAATGGCTCCATGCAAGGCCATCAAAATCACAGAGAAACATCACTTCAAGCAATTCAATTTCAACCAACAATATGGCAGGTCTCTATTGAAATTGACACCAACTTTCTGAATATAAAGAAATAGAAGGTCACAATCTAGACAAATTGGATTCTAGAGGAACAATAACATAGTTTGGGAAAGGATTACTGACGAACATACCTCCTCCATTTCTTTCTTTTGAGATGACTTTGAATCCGACTTCCATGCTATATAAAGTAGTCGCAACCCAAAAAATAGGTAGAGAACTGAAATGGAAGAAAAAGTCAATTCATCAAACAACTGGCCTCCAAGATATGCTGTTCTCACGAAATAAAACCTATCAAAATCCCACAGAGGAACCGGAAAGGATATCCCTATCATAATTTCAAATAGGAAAATACAAATGAAATTCATGATCTAAGTGCATCATTCTTAAGAATGTTTATCAAGAAACAATCGCATGATGCCGCACAGGTAATGGCAAGCTGTACCATGAATATAATCAATGGCCAAAATCCAACTTACTGTCACAGAACTATTGGCTGAGAAGTCAAATAACAGAGACGGTACGAGTAGAGTCTGAGGAATGAAAAACTTAAAAGATCCTACAGCATTTCACGTAAATGCCAATAAAACCCTCTTCCCATGTGAAATCACTAGAAAGAATAGCCAAAGTAACAGTGCAACATTCTTTTCAGAGTGTTTTAAAACGCTAGATTCTCCTAAGAAAGATATCCTTGCATGTACTAAGGGACTATAAGAAAAGGCAAACTCACAAAGAACACTAGTTATACGAAGTACTCTAGGACTGTACAGAAAAACTGGTGCATGCCTGAAATTCATTCCCAATGGAAAAGGCAACATGGCAAACTAGAAAAATTATACCTGTGGCTGCACTATTTGTATGCTTCCTCGATATCAGATTTGGGACAATTCTTCCAAGTCCAGTGGAAAGCACCTAGGCGACATTGACAGCAATAAATCATAAACTGGACTCAGAATAAATAACCACATGGCAAGCTTTAGAGTTTGCAAAGCCAATTTGCAAGCCAAGCCAAGAAATATCAGAACCAGGCGAAACACAAGGACAGAGAGTGAAAGAAAAATCCAATCACGAAAACGCAAATGCAAGCAGGAGCTTACTTACTGTCATTACAATCAATGCCGTGAGAGCACCAGAGAGCACAATTGACTTTGGGTGACGCATTGCCATAAGAGCTGCTATTATAAAGGTCTCATCTCCAATCTAGCAGCATGAGAAAACATAAGTAAAGACAACTGTAAAGCCAATGCACCAAAAAATCAGCTCAAGAAACATGATATGTGCAGCGATGTGATAAAAGCAGGCAAACCTCACTGACGAGGATCATTGACAGACTCGCAATGAACGCATCAAAAATTCCAAGACCAGGACCATCCAAACCAATATTTATCCCAACAGAGGTGCCATCCTCGGCAGCAACATTACCCAGCTTGTTGAGGATAACCTGCACCAAGATTGTCATCTCATAAGTACTTTAACCTTCCGGATGTTCAAGCAGATTGCACTTCAAAAAGAGAAATCCGCATGACCATAACAACAATCTCAGAACTGTTTCTTTCTTAGTGGGCTCAGCTAGCTAAGCATCAAAGATCAAGGGGACAAAAATGAAAGAGCAAAATCAAGCCAATGCCAGAGAAACCCGCATTTCACAATTTTGTATATGAAATCCATGCTGACGGAAATACAATTTTCCCAGTGAAAAGATCGCCGAAAGCTAAAGAATCTTCATAATTTCCTCTGTTTACTCAACCTGCCGAGGTAGACAAAAAGTCAACTCACCTTGCTGCGCCGACCCAGATCCTTGACAATCGACTCGCTATCTCCTTCCCTCTCAGTTCCAGCAAGAGAATCCTAATCAATACACGCGACGTAGCGTATCAGCACCACAAACACGCACACACATCCCCATGCACGAACGCGACGGTGATTGAAAAGAAGAAAGTTTTGATACCTGGGAAGAAACAATCGGAGCGACAGCCAAGAGGGCGAGAGCGAAAAAGACCAAGAGACTAGGAGAGATGGCGCGAATTCTGATCGAGGACAGACCCATCGTTCCCGATCGCCCTTTCCGATTCAGCTGAGACGAAAAGGAGGGATTTTTACTTCCGGGAATTTCTTGAATCTAGGCTAGAGCGAGACGCGCATGAATTTGACGAGCTCAGATCGATGCGGGATCTGCATTCTTCCTCACGTTGAGAGAGGGAGAGGGAGAGAACGAACGGAGATCTCCAAAAGCTGTGAAAAAGGCGAGTGCTTCGTAGTATCAAAGCCACAACTGGATCTTCAGGTTCACTTCGCCCCCGAGAAGGGTTGACCTTCTCGATCTCCTTTTTCTAAACAAACAAGGAAAAAATTTGGGCAAAAAACCAGTTTCATTTAGGACGAAAGAATAAATTTTGTATCTTATTTCTCTCGAGACTAAATTGAACTTGGTATTCAAGAACACCTCAATCCTAAAAAGTTATATTGAAATCATCGAAAAGTCATATATTTCGTGAATTATTATTAAAATTTTCGATCTAAAAGAGTAAAAAAAAAATTACATAATTTAATATTATTTTAAGTCATGCGCGACATGAAAAGTCCAAATTTAAATTGCTAAGGTGCGATTTAAATCGTGAAAGAAAAATTAAAAACCATGATTTCGAGTACAAATTATTTTGTATTTGTGGCACAAGCTTTGCCATTGCCCCTTCCATATGGTTTCTTTCCTCACCACCTGAAGTTTTCTGACATAAATGCGACTATTAAGCATAAAAGGGACAGTATCTATCTCAACTGTTTAGCAGACTAAGGTCAAAGAAAGCTGAAATTTATGCTCGGCCAGCTTAGCCCCACGAAAGTGTGCTGTGGTTGGGTTTTCTGTAGTTTACAGAGAAAAGTTTTTGTTTTTAAATTTTTGGTGGGATACAGAGAAAAGTTTAGTTTAGACAAAAAGTTCACAGTTTTAGTGGCATAATACATTCCATTGGTGAAGATGGTTGAGTTGCCACTCAGTAATCTCGTGTCCTTGGAATAGAAATGAGCATGTTGCAAGAGAGAAGAATGCACTTCATCTGCTGTTATGCCACTGACTCAAATACCAGTTTTAGGATACTCATCATCTGCCTATAGTCATGTCAATTACATGCTCAGCTTCCAGGATCAAACTCGGGTGGCATTTTTCCGTGCGACTGAAGATTTGCGCGACTCGCACAGCGAAACTCGCTCCCTACTTCAGCTCAGCGTAATTCATGTTCCCATTTGAGGCCTTTAGATTACTTCCATTCTCTAAATCCGCATTTTAGTAGAATTGAATGTATCCAGATCAGGATTACTTGCTGAAAAACATGTCTGACCATGAAAATCACCTTTCCTGATACATATATGTATGTGCTGTCTTCTGTGAAATAATTGTTTGGTGGAAGGGCATTCACATTCTCCTTTCGTGTTGTTGATCTGCATAACTGGGGAGATCTCCAAGTAGGGTAGAAAAGATCAAAAAAAAAAATTTGAAAGATTTATTAAAATATTTGGAAAGATTTCAACAGTTGTTTATGTAGACGGGTTGACCCTGTCTTTTACTTGATCAGCACCAGTCAACAATTTCAGCCCTCTACTTGTCCAAGTCTTTGACCCAAAAAAAAAAAAAAAAAACTTTTCCAAGTCCAAGTGACAGCTCAAAGATCCTCAGCAGCACTTCTCACACTCACCGCAGATGGGGGAAAAGGAAGCAAGAGAAAAAACAAGAAATTGTCTTGGCATCAAACAAAACATTTAACAAAAAAATCAATGATGTCGACAAGTGAAATACGAACCACTTAGCAAGAAATATAGTACAATAAAAAAAACAGAGGTTAGAAAAAGTGAAGCCAGAGGTATGAATAGAGCAGCCCCATGTCTTCCCATCAAAGATCGACCTCAGATCAAAACAACCATATCCATGAAGGGCCATGATTGATACACGTGGCCATGTTGCCAATCTTGAAGTAGCTAAAATGGGTGTGAGTGTGTACACATCAGTGGGCCTCCCACAACTAGGACTAGGAGTGGGACGGTGTGGGAAATAGTATTCGTTCCCAATCGCAGCTGCATCATTCCCCTCCTTCATTACTGTGGGAGAGAGTGTGAGTGGAGTTAGTGGCATAGTGCTGATAAAACCCTTCTCTCTATTTCCTTTTACCAACCCAATTTCGACTTCTCTCCATTTCCTTAAACTTTCAAGAGGCCCTGTAACAATTCGGCACCGTCTAAGCATCCCAAAAACCAGTAGCAAGTGCGAAAGAACTCTCCTTGTTACTCAGATTGGAAAACCCACTTCTCCCTTCCACACAACCCAGCCATCAAGGCAACCCCCTGGAAAACAAAGTTATGTCTGCCCATGGGATTCTATTCTCTCTCTTTCTTGCCCACTTCATCGCCTTTGCCAGTGCCATCCCTCCAAAACAGGCAGCTTTACTCCATGTGAGTGGCTCTCTCCTTCTCTCTCTGTTGGCCTCTGCAATTTAGCTCCAGAAATCCTAGATCCCTTCATTTTCCTCCCCAAAGTTGTGGTTCTTTTCATCTGGGTAATCACTGATTTGAATGTTTTTGGTAGGCAAATGGGTCGGCAGCAGGGGAAGAGATGGTGCCATTGGTGGAGGAAGGCAAATTTGAGATGGTGGAGTTGAATGAGACAAGGAGGAGATTGGGGAGCTTCCAGATATGTGCACTGTGCACTTGCTGTGGTGGAGCAAGAGGGGTGTGCTTGCCATCTCCATGTTGCTATGCCATCAATTGCAACATCCCAAACCGCCCTTTTGGCTTCTGTTCTTTCACTCCCAAGACCTGCAATTGCTTTGGATGCCATCTCTGAACCCCCTCCTCCACTTCCTCCTCTTAAAATAATATTTTGTCTTCATCTGTTCTACTTTATTAAATTTGGGGGGTTAAGCTTTATTCCTGCGGGGGAGTGCGAGTAGGGAAGAATATCTGTGTTAGATTCTTGAACACAAAGAAGAATTTTTTATAAGGTTACTTAAGTCGTAATTTGTTTATCATCGCATAGGGAATTGCTAGTTCCAGATGGGTTTTTGCTATTTGTAGCTGGGATTTATTTTTATTGTCATTTGGCAATGAGGAGGTGGTTTTTGCTGGAAATAGCAAAACCTTGCCTGTGAAAGCTTTGGCAATTTAGGATTTCTATGAACGTTGTCCTTAGTTTCAAGCAAATGGGCCTTATTTTTTATGTCTCTAGTCTCTCTGGCTCGACATCGGGACTTGCATCTGTGGGTGGATGAGAAGCATAATTGTTCTTGACTCTGCTCCGCTGGAGTTTTGTATTTCCAAAGTGTGATCAGATCTTTTTTCCTTCTTTCCTATTAAAATTTCCTTCTCAGCGCAACCTTTTTTGGATTGATGTCTTTGTTGGATGATGACATTGCCCGGATGATAAGCAAGAAGAGCGCTTTAGCTGCAATCTGGCTTTACATCATTATTATTAAGACTTATGGTTGAGGCCAGTCAATGTGCTGCTCGTGTTGTTTGACTTTGAGTTAAAAAGAGTATTTTTTCCAGATCTCCCTTTCGGCGTTGCGCTCCAGCGAGACGTGCTCTTTCTTTCCTTTGCACCAGTGGGTGTTTAACATTAGAATCTTTCTGTCTTGCAAATGCATGCATGGTTATCAGAGGAAGAGCTTGCTGAGAAGCAACGGGTCTTCTTCTTCCTAAGCTACTTTGTGAAGCAGGACTGCAGGTCCTGGCACGTGGTGAAGTAAATCATTCATGGGCTTTTCATTAGCCCATGAAGTAAATTGATCACGGGTGATTCCACAGAACACTTTCCTGGTCTTTCCTCGAGCAGAGCAGGTACAGCAAGATTCTGGAGTTATCACTCATGGAGACAAGGGTTAAGGATTTAACCTTAGAGAATGTCCTGCCTGGTTCCCGTGGGTCGTGTCCTGATCTGGTCGGCACCATGCTTTGATCAAATGGGGCACCTTAGCTTTTTTTAAGAGAGAGAGAGAGAGAGAGAGAGAGAGAGAGAGAGAGAGATGAGTTGAGTTTGTAATAGTTGGCAGATAAGATGGATGAGGGAAATTAATGAATGTAGGTGAGGCCAACCATATATTAAGGAGTGGGTGGAAGTTGGGGTCAATTCAGCCAAGCTATATCTGCCCTATTGCTGTTGACATTGCTTGGCTTGCCTCAGCTTCAACTGCATTATTCAATTCTATTGTTGGGATAGGATTTTATTAGGAATAGGCTTCTTATCCTTATTTCATAACATGTCATTTGTTTATACATTCTTCAGAGGAGGAAATTTCTAAGAACTCTCACTATGACAGCAAGATTCAGTTGCGGTCCACTTGTGCTGTGTGTGCCTTGGGAGTGAAATAAATTTCTTTTTCAGTCTTGTGGGGTTCATCATACAAATCCACGCTCATTCTGAATGTGTTGTCTTGAGAACTGTGCTATGGAATCTTTGTTAGGTTTCTGCTTTTTTATTCTTATAAAAAAATTTCTGGGCAGCAGACCATGTCCTTTTTGCTTCTTAGACCCGGAATTGCATCCTGAGTTCTGGTCTTTGTCCATGACACTTTCAAATCAAGTCGCTTCTACTAGAATGTCTTTCCACTGCATCAGCTATCCCCTCTGTTGTTTCTCTTTTAATTCATCCAGGATAATTGAATTGGGCTAGTTCTCATTTCTTGCAGATCTCAGCTCTTTTACCTTATTTATGTCCATGTGTTTATCATTGCTAATCTTCATAGGAAAAGGATGAGAGATGCATTTTATGAGACCAATTTCGTTGCCCATTACTGAAACAAGATATGCCGTGGCTCTGCGCAATTAGATTGAGTCGATATCGTCGTTATCAACTTGTACTGGAGGCGCTTGCATTTGCACTTGCACTAATTGTTATGATACAAAGGATGTAAATTTAGGCAAATGGAGACCTAAAGATGAAGCAATATTTAGTGGGAAGGTCATTCTCAATCATTCAATCCCCAGAATTGGAGCAATGCTAGGCAGGCACTCCTCATGATTGCAACTCAACACAAATCATTAGCGGTGACATTGAAAGTGCCCACCGCTACAGGGTAAAGAAGAGCCAAAAGAGAGAGCAATCATTGGCCACAGATTACCTCCGAATCGACAACACAATCTAGAGAAACCTGAAACGGCGGTAATTCCTAAAGTTACGAACTTTGAAGTTTCTATAGCTTATTATGGCTGGTCATAATGTGCACTGGTCCATAGATGGTATGAGACAGTCCAAAGGAGTACAACCTTCTTGGACCCTCTTTACATGTTTTATGGAACATTGCCCAGCGGTATGAGACGAAAGAGCACGGTTCGTGAGAGTGATACAATAATTGCTTCTCAATCGGGCAAACGGAAGGAATAATATCGAGGTATAGAGAGTGGTTACCTCGCAAACTAACAATCAATCTTGCAATTGAAACGGAGGATTCAACTATATACAGCAGCAGCAGCACGATGTACTTGGTATCTTTGAAACCCCGGCACCGCATCCACTACGCTTTAAGATATGAGGCTTATCTTCTCAATGCCTGCAATCAACTGCTGCCTCGGTCCTCTTCGCATTTTATACAGCCATCAATATAAGGAATTCTTCACAAGAGCCTCGCTGGACATCAGGCCATGATATTTTCTGTTGCAGCTTGAGGGTACGGATCAGTCCAACATTCATCTTCCTTGACAGCTTTCTTCCATCTTTTTCTGAATATTGCGAGTTCGACATAGGACTGCCTCCTCACCTTCAGACACATTAAGAATGTGATTAGATAGTCTTTCCGGAAATACAGTTAACTGCACTCGAAAACCTCATTCACTAGCCCATGGGAAGATGAAAACTATCACCATACTAAGAGACATGCATTTCTATGACAAGCAATGAACTTATCTGTCATATAAGCTGGGAAGTTATCAGCAAACAAATCATTGAATCTAGTGTGACATTATGATAAGTGATACCACATCTCAACCCAACCATGTCAGCAATATGGAAAAAGAACTTAATTCTATATCCACTCTTTCCTTAAAAGCCACAATTAGTTGTTTGAATATACATCTCAGTTCATGAAAATAAAAATCATGCTTTTAAAGTCAAATGAAGGGAAAAAAACATTTAGGATGCGTCATTTGCTTCTCCTCCATTAGAAGAGATGGTCCGGAAAATGTCACAAATGAGGGGAAACTTACTTCAACTCTAGGATCATGTTTATGAGACCTTGATGGTGCCTGCACAAGAAGTTTCGCAATATACAATTCAAATCACTCAGATATTTGCCAGAAGTTTGAGATAAGCAATGAAGGTTAAAAACACAGGCAATACCTCTGATTCCACTTTTTCAGTCTCAGAAGTATCATTATGCGATTGTGAGTCCAACTGCAAGCGCAAGTCGTAAAAACGAAGTAAGCAATCAAATATAACCTTAACAACCCAATTACCAACAGAAAATCCTCAAGATAATTTCCACACTGAACTATTTCACCCTCAAATGATGTCCGCATAGCATGCAAACCTTACGTTTTCTGTAACAATTTGTATATTATGAGGATTCAGCATCCAAGATGGTGCGCCTTGAGAGAATGATAATTGTAATAGCTCAAACCTGGTTTTCATTGCCACCGCCTAGTGTCGGCCGATTATAATGCACTATATACTCAGCATCCACAATGCCTACATTCTTGATTCGATCACCCTGTCAAGACAAACAGAAGTAAATAATCTCCAACTTGAAGATGTTTAAGAAGGAAAGCAGGGTGAGACTACAGCGACGGCTGAGTAGAGAAAGTTAAACTGACTTGAGCGCAGTAACCAAGTTGTGTGTCTAGACCCCAAGCATGGATCAAATCATTCTGTCAAGAAAGTTAAGAATGCACGCAGTGGTGAGTAACCAATCTGCCTGTGTAAAAGGTTAGGCCTAACTGGATCACCCCTTAACATCCATGAGTTTAAAATGTAGTGATTGATAATTATGTCCTCTTAGATACACGTAGATTATCAAATGCAGCAGTTTCCTACTTTATTAGTCTGGTCCATATCAGATAGTAAGCGTCCAATTCAAAGTCAAATTCAAGCTCAGACAATAAAGATATCATCTTCCACATCTTAATGGCTACCTATGTAACCTAGACATTTCTTCTGAATGATATGGCCCCAATATTCAAGCAGACCCTTTCGACGTCCTAGAAAAAGACAAAAACCAGAGAATTAAATGGAACACCTGAATCATATACCATACACAGCGCCAGGCAGCTCTTGAGAAAACCGGAGCCATCATCTCTATCCACCTGCAACAGATTATGTTCACTTAGTTTCGACAGAATAATATAATAGAAGATCAGAAGGAAATAGAGAGTTAATTATCTCGAATAAAAAAAAGAGCCACAAGCATTGCCTGAAAAAACAGACAATCCATCCAACATTATAAAGTACACTGTACAGACACAAGGCACTTTCGATAGTATATGGTGCGGTCCACCTACCCAGTGCATGGAGGAGCCGTACTGTTGGAACCACAGCCTTTACCGGGACCACCAGGCTTGAACGTCCTCCTGTTGACAAAATAAGAAAGATAGTACCTCAATCCACAAATCAATAGCGTTCTATGGGTTGAAAACCTAATATTGTCATTCAGTAAACAGATGGACATATCCACAAGTTGTCCTTCGATGAACACATTAACATTTCAGATGATGCTAGATGACTGTTGTAGCCTCCGCTACAAATCTATGTTAACTGTCAAGTTATTCAAGTAAAAAATTATTGCATGGACGTCCCACAGATAAGTGCTACTGTAGCACAAAAAGAAAATTGTTTTGGATGGTTGAATCCCACCAATTAGTTGGTTTCGTGGTTATGGCAATTTTCTTAGGCGAGATCCCGAGGACGCACAACATTGCTAAAGCCTGGCATGTCTGGATGTTGGGCGATACATTCATTTACCTCCCCTAGTTCCATCTTCCCGTTTGAGACCATCCATCACTAGACAGAGGTTTGCACAATCCAACAATAAGCAAAATGACTTGGGACAATGATACGTGTAGCAAGAGGCATTTATGAGATCAACCAAATTTTGGAGTCAAACTTTGGCAAAACGTAATAGGACATAAGATCACCTGTGTACGACCGATCTCCTTCCTCGTGCAGTGATTTGATGATGCACATCTGATTTGGTTGGATCAAGGGCTGGTTGTGATATCTCAAGCCCTTCAGTCTTGATAATAGAGATGTACCTGCAAGAATTTGGTGTTTTGGAGGAGGGAAGAGCCAGATATCTTGTCACAGGCATTTTGAAGTTGGACTATACCATAATCACCATTTCAAGTTCGCACACAATCATCAAAACAATTAGGTGTGACAATCAAGCCTTGCCAACAAGTTAACTAGAAGTATGCAAGGAAACTCGAAGCTGAATAAGTCATTGCGTTATCACTGTGCCGATCAAGAAACCAATTATCTGAAATGAATGTAGATTTAACAGATATTTGATGAAGTATCGCATATTCACAAAGTGGAAGACTGGTACTCTTATGACTTACACTCCCCGTAAGGTAGCAAAGAAAATTGAATTGCTAATGAGGTCAAGCACACATACTTATCGGGATGAAAATCTTCAACTCCCAGGTCCTCATCCCACAGAAAAATATATTTGTATTCTGCAACTATATCTGGATGAAGGAAACGTTTGGCAAACCACCTAGTCATGTAGAACAAGACTGAAGATCCATTAGGATACTGTGAATGATCATTACCAGGGTTGGAAGGAAAAGATCACTTGCCATTTAGTTTGGTTAAATGCAGATACATGTATGACGCGATCACTCCATTCTAAGTCCTTCCACTCATCAACAACAGCATCATAGTGAAAAAGCATCACCACAAAATCATTTGGCAGAAACTGCATAGGGCAAGGTGAAAAATGACAACAATTAGCCTAGATAAAAGCTTGAGATAAAGGGGCTAAGCAACAGCCAGAAACATCTCCTCACCTTTGTAACCATTTTATCTACAAGATCCTTTTGCTTGATTCCAACAGCCACGGCAAACAAGTTAGACGAAGAACTAAGAGAGCCCTGTCCAAAGTCCAAGCAAGTTAATGCATGTTCAGAACTATGACATTATATCTTCCACAACGAAAAAACTATTGTCGTTTCAGGATTTTTTTTTTACCTCTGCAGAATTCCATAATGGCCTCATTCGCAAATCAGAAGAACTGGTAACAATACCTTCTGGCAAGGCCTCACTTCCACGTGGTCTGCATCGATTCTGAAATGAAAACACAAATAAGCTATTAAGCCACAAGTGAGACATCTGGCATGGCACGAATGCATAGAAATTGATGAGATCGAAAACTGCTATTCTCTAATAACAAGATAGAAGAATGACATACTGCACAAGTGCTGGTGTTAGCGCTCTGTGATTTATCATTTATCCTCCAATCCCATCCTGAGAATTTCTGTAAAACATTTTCAGTTTCATTTGTGACATTCAGCAAGTTAACTACTTGGACCGAGTTCAGTGAAAAACACGATAATCTGTAGAACTAAGAAGAGTAGATATATACCTCTCTGTAATCTGATGCCAACAGTGCACTCCCCACGAAAAGTGCTAGACAAAACAAAGATGCTGCAGGAAACAAGTTACAGAAACAAGATTTTCTACACTTTTGATCTGCAAAGAGGGAAGCCTGAAGGAAGAGGAAAAACAATGTCAGGAGAAATGAAGGTTTCCAGTATCCTTCTCATAAAGGAAACCAATGTACTCGCTCACTAAAGTGAATAAAAGGAATGGATAGCCTATGGACATCTCTATAGATCTTGAATCTATTCTTCGAAACTCATCAAGCTCTCAATTGCACAATTAAAACCATATAGGCATCAAATACATTGACAAAAATGGTAAAGGACACCACTTTTAGAGTAATTTCTAGGCTTATAAAATCTCATTTGCATATCTCAGGGTTTGCCCATAAACTAGTAATCCACACCCTAACAAGTAATTAGTGCAGAAGAAAGCTTAATTGACGCATGAAATTAAGATATGACGGGATTGAAATAACAAAGTATGAACATGGCGTAGAATTCTTCAACTATGTATATGCAAAATAGCTCAGTATCAGTAGTTCATTGAAATGATAGACGTATTTCATGGCTGATGTTTGCAATTTACAATTTCAGCTGTGCTTAGTCCGCGCCAAAATCAGCTTGACTCTCAACATGAATTTAATTCCAACATCCAAAGAGAAACAAAACAGGATTCCTCCGAAAGAATAAGATTCGTCTGTAGTTATATGCGATGGAAACTCTAACAAGCCTCGCAAGCTATTGGCAAATCCCCCAGCTGATACTGTCATATATTTGCCTATTCAACAAAACTCGAGCGCATTGAAGAAAGCAGTCACTCATGGAGAAAACAATGAAAGAAAGACGCAAATTTATCAAAACTACAAAAAAAGCAAGAGCGACCATCTTGTGTTCCCATTGCTCTCATTAAAGTCTATTGGAGGGAATAAAATGCAAAGCTTTTTTGAACATTGCAAGCTAAGTTAAATCAACCATAAAAACGCAAAAACCAATGCTAAAGTCACTTTGTGAAACTTTTAGCTGACCAAGAGAAATGGATTAACTGAGACACCCTCAGCGGTTAACTTTTTGCACTAAAGTTCCAAACTTTGCTTTCTGTCAGCGAGTCATTGGCATGCCCACCGACACGCTCAATTAACTTCGAAAAGGAATGATCTTTATCAGATTGCATCGAGCAAGAAACGGGGGACAAGCACAACAAAATCACGCACTTACAAGGGGATAAACAAAAGGGAGGGGGAAACTCACAGCATTTGGAGGATTGATATCCATGGAAGTCGCCCAAGCATGCAGAGAAGAGAGAGAGAGAGAGAGAGGCAACGAACGACAAGTCTCTGCTATCTTATTTCGGGTTAAGTGGGGTCGATGACAGCTTCAACGAAAAATACTGATGTTTCGGCTTATGGGTATTCTCAAACAACAGCGACAAGCTTTCAAGAAGGAAAAACCTGGCCTGGCCAAAAACCAAAACTTTTCTTCTGGGAATCACCAAAACCGACACGTTGAAATGTTTACGATTGGATTTTCGGGGCGGTTCATTCAAAGTGTTTTCTTTCTGGGGGGAGGAGGAGGAGAGGTGGAAGACGACCCGGGCATCACGGTAATTGGTGGAGAAATGGTGGGGGAAGCAACGTTGCCACGATCTTCAATGTCGTACAAAATATCATTTAAGAAATAGACCGCGATATTTGGTTTGCTTTCAATCTCCATAATTAACAAAGATTTGAACACCGCACAGAGGTTGCCTCTTTCTTTTGTCTTAGTGTAGGTAGAAGCAGGGACGGAGACTCCCGTTTTCCGGCGCGATTTTACCCGGCAGTTATGAACATCTTTGGTAATAAACGTTCTAAAATAGTTTAACAATGAAATGACGCCTATCTCAGACTTGGCAAATAACGTGTGTTGGAAGATTGATTTCCTATATTGCTCATATTTGACAAATAAATATATCAAATTCATACTTGAGAAATCATATTATTAAATGATGAAGTCTCATTTTGGGTCAAGAGACAACTTTGGCCACAAATATGCGTATGCGTGGCTCCTGAAGTGGCAAACGGACGAAGACGTGACAAAACAGAAAAAATTGCCCAAAAAATCCTAAACTTGTTCCTCGGTGATCAATTCAATCATAAACCTATCAATTGTGCCAATTTAATCCTAAAATCTTTTAATGATTTGCCAATTCAGTCCTAAATATTTTAATTTTACCAATTTTGCCTTAAAACTTTTGACGATTTATCAATTTATCCTCCCAAATTTGGACAATTTGTTAATTTACTCAGCAATATGCTGTAGACCATCCTCACTTGAAGCAAGGGCTGCAATATGAGTGCAAACGGTTGCACAGCCCTGTGTACGCGACGGACTCATGCACTGGATCTAACGGTTATCTGGGTCTTGGACCCAGCCCCCGTTTCGCGCCATTGCTGCTTATCAGCTCCCGCTATCCCGCCTTTCAACTTTCGGTACGGGGAAGGATCGATAAACCACCAACCCCCACCCCCCCTTTCTCTCTCTTCCTTCTCCTCCTCCTTAAGAACCGCCCTTTCGTTTTGAAACTTCTACCAATTCAATTCTCCTTTGCAGGATAGACTTTACCTTTCCATGATTACCATTTCAAGTGAAATTCGTTTTGGTGTCCTCATTCTTGTCTCTGACTCGTCCATGTCACACAGCAGCATCCCAAGGAAAAGCCATCATGTGAGTGAACTCTTCTTCGTTTTTATGAAGAAGTGGGTGCGGATACCCGGCCTCTTGCCTTCAGCACATCGGACGTGAACACGAGTTTTCTGATTCCGCATGAAACCAAGCCCTGTTTTAGGTCCATGTCTAGTTTCCGAGCTCTCTCGAGCGACATCAACATCATTTGTCGGAGTTCAATTGTCTTTTGCCAACATTCCATATAGGGCTTTCCGAAGCGTATCTGGAATCTGGATGCACCATGGAATCGTCGAAATTTAAATTTAAATACAGCGGCATCCATTGCATTTTCAAGAACTCCTATGAACCCCGAGTCAAGTGGCGTTTGTACTAGGAAAACCTACAAGCTCATGCGGAAAATGTCTACCACTTTATATCAGCTGGAGCCATTACGGGGCAGTTTTTCTGCCATCTTTGGTCTTCTCTCATTTGTAAGTGCCTCCAGAGTTTGCTTGGGAGCTCCAGATGGAGGATCCTGAGTCACATTTGCGTCTGGCCACCACATCAACAGGTCATGCAAGTTTGCATCTGGTGGTGATAAAAGAAAATTTTGATACTGCACATTACAAGGATTTGGATCCTCTCAATCCCATTGAGCCAAAAAGAAAATTCATCTGGTGTGTTTTAAAGTACTAACGTGCCTCGTGCAGCCAAAGCTAGAAAGAGGAAAGAAAGAACACCCAGTGCTGCGGTGGGGCAACTATGAGATGGGAATTTGTCGGGCAAAAGAATAGATCAATTGACCGGTGTCTAAGAGAAAAGTTGTATTGAAAAATAAAGGGGGCAAGGGGAAATATCACAACTAACAAGACAGTCCTGTTTCATGTCTTTCAGTTGCGAGTTCGAGCACATGGAGTTATATGAGCTATCACCTACCAGGGTAAAAGAATCCCTCAGGAAATAAAATGCAGCATCACCAGGGAAAAAGATACGAACACCACCTGCAGGCCAGAGATAGAATAGAACGAATTCCAAATATGCCCGCAACGGTACCAACATCAACTACCAAATTCATTGTTACATCATTAATTCCACTATCGCTCATTTAGATCTTATCCAATCGTCAATAATCGTACCTAATCTATGTACAGTACGAGCATAGGTAGTTTGAGCTAAAGCGCACAGAATATCTGTGTTTCAAAAGGACACATTATATCAAGCAAAAACAAAATGATAAAACATTTTGCCGACCAAGAAACCTGATTCATGATATGGCTGGCTAACGAGTATATATGTATGCAGACCGGGTAAGCTTCACGCGGCTCAGACGCGGTAAAACAAAAATGCCCTAACCCTAAACCTGCCGCTCAAATGAAAACAGACTGCAATTTGTCCCTCCGAGACAACAAAGGAAAACAAATCAAAAAGCTCCATTGGATTCTGGCTATATAGTATGCCCTATCTTGCATAACATGAGGTGCTCGATGCCACCATCGATTAGCCACATATATTGAAAGCATATCAGCATTATCCTCGGCTTTCAAGGAACAGTAGGAAGACTGCCTAGAAGGGTAAAACAAAAATCCTTGATAGCCTTTCGATATAAGATCAAACTAACTCCATTCAAAGGCAAAGAGTCACTACCTATCACTCAGGAAACTTGCAAAAAGAATGTAGATGCAGTTAACTTCCATCTTGATTAATATAACCTTCCTTGCGTCCTTCGAACCCTGGTCGGAGAAGCTTCTTCTCTCTTTTAGCAATCCGCCTCATCTTTTTGTCATGAGCCCTCTCAGCAATGTTCTCCGACCTTTTCTGCTGCTTCTGCGATTTCGTTTTCTCCGTGGTTTCAATCCTGTCCTTCCATTTTCCAGCATTCTTCTGGCGCTGCTTCTTCTCCTTCTTTATGCTCTTTTTCAGCAATTTGGGATCATCATGAACCTTAAGACCAGCTGCCCTACTGGTTGCAGCTTTCCATGAAATCCTCTCCCCTTTATCTGGGTCCTTCTTTGCTTCTTCTAGTCTTTTTGCCTTTTCCAGCTCCGTAAGCTTTGAAACCTTCCTCTTCTTTCTCTTGTTGTCCCCATCATCCCCGAGCTTCACATAAGTGAGGGCGAGTTCCTTTGCCGCCTCCGATGCATCTTCCTCTATCTTCTCTGATGAATCACCATTTGCAGGCTTATCTTCCTCGGATGCAGAGTCTCTCTTGCGTTTCTTTTGATTATCCTGTTTTTTCTCGCTTTGCTTTGGCCTATCAGGGTTCCTAGTATTCCTATTCCCACGGAGTTCTTGAATTTTGCGATGAAGCCGTTGCCGGAGTTCTTCATACGTGGCCGACCGCTCCTCACCTTCCAAAGCAGATAATGTAGGTTTAGGTTCCATTACTTCTTTTTCCTTAGGCTCGTCGCTCGATTTCTCCTTTTCCAAGCTCTCCTTCAACAAGTCAAGGGTTGTTTTAGAAGATCTCTCGGGATCTAATCGCTCTCTTCGAGCTTTCTTTATGTTCTCCATCGATTCCTTCTTGGCCGAAGCCTTGGCGTCTTTGCTGAGACCCTGAAACCACGGTTTGTCCTTGTCATCACTGGGCAGGTAGAATTTCGCAGGGATGAGCTCGATTAACTTGTCAAAGAACAGCGAGTGCTGATGAATCAGAGACTTCAGATCAAGCCCAGCATCAGAAGCAAGGGTAGAATCGAGGGCAGATTTCTGCTTCTTCTTCTTCATCTGGGAAAGGTAAAAGAACAGAAAAAAGCAAAAAAGAGGAGGTCAAAAACGAGAAACCAGAAATCGTAAAACAAGATGCCCCCTGAATACTTCGTGTGAAGATTGCTCTCGGATTCCCAACACATCATCAGGCATCTCGATCGAAGCTCTTCCCCATCAAACAATTCCAATTCAAGACGCAAAAACAAGTCCTTTGACCTAGCAACTACGCACAAAACTAGTCTAGTCGGGGCAAAGATTCTCTCTTTTTTCCCTAGAGAGTTACCCTAAAAAGCATTTCCTATCAAAATATACACAGAATCACATGCTCAGAGGGAGTTGTTGCCGCGTACCGAGAAAGGCCGGACTGGGATTGCCGCTGCGGGGGTCAAGCGAGGAAGGTTTGCGGCCGCGGGAGCGAGCGACGAAGGCGGGCAACGGCGGCGGAGCTGTGCGAACGAGAGGAGAGAGAGAGAGAGAGAGAGAGAGAGAGAGAGAGAGGGAGGCTGAGCGCCGAGATCACAAGAAATAGAGAGAGAATACGGAGTTAGGGTTCATACTCTCTCTCTCCAGGCATACCGAACCGGAAGGTCTCTCTTTTCTTTTCGGCAACAGCATCCCACAATTTGTTTGGACTTAATTTCCTAAAAGAATAATAAAATTCAGATCATGCCTTCAATTTTCCCCAAATTTCATTTTCAAAATTTTAAAAAAAAAGTTTGTAATTTTTGTACGTGAATAAATTTGGGACTAAAGTGAAAATTAAAGATTTTTCATGAGATAAAAAAAAACCGAAATAGAATTGACACTGGATCTTAGATTTGCTTAGAGAATTAGCCACGGTTTCTTATTTATTTAGTTGGTATCAAATCGTTATCTTGCAAGAGGCCGGTCCTTTTCACGAGTTTAAGACCATATTCTTTCGTACTATCTAAATGTTGATGTCAACATGAATTTTCTCAAGAAAAATAACATGCAAATTATTATAACATCCCATAAAAAAAAAAAGGAGTAACAAAATTTTTAATAGTCATTAATGTAATACGAAAGCTTTTCTCCATCTGTCAAAGTATTGACTTTGCGTCACCGACTTTGCTATGTGAGAAGAGAGTTAGTTATTTATGTAGGAATTTTATTCATGATCTGTTATTTCATGAAAAATGCATGATTTGAAATATATTTTTGAGAAATTAATCGCTTGTATCGCTTAAAAGGATGAATGAGCAAAAGATATTGTCATCGTGAATAAAAATTTTTAGACATAAATTATTATCGATAATGAAAAGAGATTAATTAGTTAATTATTTATTTTAAGCGATAATAATTCAAATCGTTTTTATTCCCTCTCCTAATCTTCTCCATGTGCAGATTCTCTATTCATGGAAATTCTCCATTTTTAGTTCAATGGAATATTCAGGGAAAAGTAGTAATTCAAATCGTTTGAAGCCGTATATGGAAAGCACCTTCTAGGCTTCTACACATACTCAGGATAGAAATTCGCCCGCGTATTTAAAATATGACTCAAATGAATTCTTTTTTTTTTTGGTCATAAATCAAATAAAATCGTTCAGCAGCAAAAAAAAAATAATAAAAAATGACACGAGCTTTAACGGAAGTCCACATAAAAGATCACAAGTTTTAATTTACTATTGGCGGCTCTTTGAGACACAAATTTTTTTGTGGCTATTGGGGTTTGGATGGTCACAATTTGGAGTTTTTCGTAATATTTGCCCATAACAATATATCATTCATGCCTTCAATTATTTCATTTTTATCAGAACTTTTAATTAATTTTGATCAAACGCTTTTTCGAAAACATTGAAAATTGAAAATGGGAAATTGTTTTCGCAGACCAAACTGGCTCTCCAATGTTCTCAATCCGTTAAAACCGAACCATATCCGTTGCCTATAACGGAATTCATGCTAAGAAACTATTGTGAGGTTGTATGTGCACCAACTTATGTGGTACCGGTATGTTTGGTAACAAGGCAATGGTTAAAAAAACAAATAAACTTTTTGCACTTTTGCCAATTCAGTCATAAATATTCTAAGTTTATCGATTTAGTCATAAAATTTTTCACATTTTGCTAATTCAGTCCTATTGATATGAAATCACCGACTGGACACCGACGGTCCTATGCGGTGTTGGTGGCGTTAACGTGGACAACAATTAATAATATTTTAATATATTTTTTTGATTTTTTTCCCCCTCCGGTCATCTCCCTCAACCTCTGCTGGTGTCGAGAGCCTCCCTCAATGCATGCGGGACAATCGAAGGGAAAAAAAGGAAAAGAAAAAAAAAGAATAAGGAAAAAAGAAATTTTTTAAAAAATTATTACTAAAAATTATTTAAGCAAGCTCTGGCGGCGCCATATAAGACTGTTGACATCCACGTCATCGATTTTTCGTTAGTAGGATTGAATTGATAAAATGTGAAAAGATTCAGAATTGAAACAGTAAGCTTACGGGGTTTAAGATCGAATTGACAAAAAAATGCAGAAGATGTAAGGCTGTTTTTCTGGACAATTTTTCCGTTTGGGAACACATGTTTGAAAACTACAGTATCGTGAAAGTGGAGCTGCTCTTTAGAGTTATAGTAGTGGGGGTGTCATAATTGGATAGGAGCTTTGCTGAAAAAATATTTTGTAAAAAACTTTTGAATTGATGTTGTATAAAACGTTCATGGACACACTAATAATCTCTTTTGATAAACAAAAATGAATTTTCCCTTGATGTTTAATTATTAGCGATAGACTCACTTGTGAAGGCTCTAAGCTCGATTAGATTGGGCCTCGAAGTGGGTTAACCAGTAAAGACCGCGAATATTGAAGAGCCCGGCCCGAATTAGGTTTAGCCTGACCCTTCATTACATCTCAGGAAAATTAACGTTGTACAAAAACCTAAGATTAGGTTTTTTTTTTTGTGCAAATTATTCCTGATCAAAGCATTGAAAGAGTTACATTCTAATTCCCGAAACTGGCAAGTTGAGAGTAGAGGTGGCAAAATGGGTCTAGAACCCACATTTGGCCCATATTTGATGGTGGTGGGTCAAAAATGGGTTAGCTTAAGTACTTAAATGGGTCATAAATGGGTTGCTTAAAAACTTTATGGGTTATAAATGGGTTTCAAATGGGCCATAAATGGGTTAGCTAAGAAAACTATCTTAAGACAATCATAAATAAGTTTTGTGAATATTTTTTTAAAAATCTAATTTTTTAATATTTTAATAATTTGTTTTTTATATAATTTTTTTTCTTTTCTATTTTCTTTTTTCTCCTGCCTTGGCCGTCGCTCTGCTTTGGCCGCCAATGGTCACCGTTGCCCACCTCCGATCACCATCACCAACAACCAACCTCCACCGTCGCCGGCCGTCGACCGCCGCCACAGTGCGTGTGCAGTTGCCTCTACGAACATTGCTTTACGCCATTAATAGAGACGACGCCAAATTCTGATTTTGGTTTTGGATGAGGAGTACGTGCCGGTGCTGTATATTTCCAGATCGACATCATCGATATAGCGTTGCGTGGAAAAAAATCGACCCACGCTTCGTTTTTCCCGATCAATTCATCCGAACATGACGAACTAGGGTGGGGTACAGTTGAGCCTACTTGAATAGCAATTTTTGAATACCGTAGCTTAACTCAACTCGATCGTACAGTCAAATTGAAGACCGTCACAAGCTTGGGCTGTAAGAACTCAGATTATTTTATTATTTTCTTGGATATGAGGTTAGCAACGCAAACTATAAAGATTTCGATGTCTGATTTAGGCAGCTATAGATATTTTGAATGCAACTAACGGAAAAGCTCAATTAGTATTGAAGTATTTTAACTTAACTCGGCAAGATAAACCAAAATCGAGTACGAGTCAGCGTCGAAACCTGCCGGAGCACCTCCCTTCCCGAGCTCCGGTTACGCCCCCCTACGCCTTCAGAAGCGGCAGCCCGTGCGGGGAGAGCTACAGCTTCGGCGACGGAGGTGGCGAGCAGCAGTTTGAGGGGACGACAATGGCAGGAAGCGAGCAACGGTCAGCAGTGGCGAGCAGAGGTCGCAGGTGGCCGGTTATAATAAAAATTTATTTTATAAAGAAAAAATTTAAATTTTTTCAGAAAAAATTCAATTGCATTTTTTAGCAATATAATTTTTCTTAATAAATTATAAGAAATAAATATTTCATAATTTAACTAAATATATAAGTATTTAAGTAATACGGGTCGGGTCGGGTATGGGTCGGGTCGGGTATGGGTCACTAAATTTACATTGGATGAATATGGGTCAAAACGGGTTAAATGTGTCAATATGGGTCGGACCATATTCGACCCGACCCATACCCAACCCGACCCACCCATTTGACGCCTCTAGTTGAGAGTATGGACATCACCCGCATTTTATTTAGCTTAAAGTTTGCAACTGAACTCGATCGTCGTCCCTGAAATTTCTTTTTCTAGTGTGGTTTCTGTATATGAACTCGAAGAGTTTTACGGCGTAGAAATCACGGCTAAGGAAATTTCCCCGACGTCGTAGAATTCGTGAGTTGGTCGCCACGAACTTCCCTCGTCGCTCTTGCATTGATCCTCTCCTCCATTTTCCTCCCTTCAATGCTTCTCCCCTAACATAACCTCTAAAGCAGCATAGTAGGCTAGGCTATCAGCAGTGGAAGGGATGCCAATGCGCCAAACACCACCCTGCGATCACAGACAAGTGCAGATGCCTTCCTCAGACCAGTGAAAGTCAAATCTTGGCGAACATCATGAACGGAACTAATTTGAAGGGATTCAGACAACTTACGAAGTGCTAAGAACGCTCGCATGTAAATCGTACTCTTTCGCGAAGACGAAAGTCGCGATCGACTGAGGCAGAGCCGCCTGTAGAACGGGAAAAAGGCCAAATCGCTCTTCTGGATATGCAGAAGTTAAATAAAACTTGACGAAAGCAGAGCTATCTATGTTTTGGAAGTTCCTATCACTAGGCTGGCTTAAGCAATACTAGTTTTCGTTGGAGGGTTTAAACAGCATCATGTGGTCGAATATAGGCCATGGACTTTAGTTTCGTTACCTGTGCGATGGCGATCCTGAGAACATATTGGCCGCGCAACCCCACGACAAGGGAGCTCACCGCCATTAGAGCCGGCCCAGCGATGAACCTCAAGACCATTCCCAGAATTGTCATCTTGATGCCACCAGCTATCACCTTTTTCTGCGTCGCGATGGATATACCTGCACACACATCAGATGACAGCAAATGTGAAATCCTACTCTTGTAAATCGATTTCAACTTAGCTCTTTACTTACCAATGTTGAACATGGTAGTCGTTCCTACCCCAGATCCTGATAGGAGATGTATGGAATCTTTGACGATGTCCGGCATTTTCACTTTGAACCTTACGAAAGAAATAGTTATGTGAGACGATGGACGTTCGGCGACAATCCGACATTGCTCGGCTAAAGAAAAAGGCGTCTCTTGAATTGCAAACCTGTCCGCTATTACCGCCCAAGCGACGGCGACGACGCAAGCAAAGATGTGGGGATTCAAAGCCAGTTTCAGACCCACGATTTTCATGGCGGTCCACAATCTTGGTCTTGTGTTATCAGTCTTCACAGCCTCGGTCGTTCCCTCGATCTCTCTCTCGTTCGGCCCCGGATCATCAGCCGTCACTCTCCTGGGAGAGACGTCCATCCCCATTTTCCGCCACTCGAGAAAACACAACAGAAGTGGAAACCACAGGATGTTCTGGACAACTGATGATTGAACCGCAAGATCCTCGCCCACCTGACCGTACAACGATCTCATTGTCGGTTCCCCGACGGACATGGAATTCAAGGTGAGCATGGAAAAGGCGGTGATGCACCAGCTATGGTCCACTCTGCTGCTGCATTTGGCGCACATGGCTAGCATCAGGACGGCGGGGAACTTGGAGATGGCATCCGCCGCTAAGACGGAGTAATCCATCTCAAAGAGATGGGCCGTCGCGGCGATGAGATCGAAGCCGTACAGTGGGAGGATGAAGTAGCAGACCATGCGGTTTATGCCCTCGCAATGCTCGGCGGTGAACACGGGCCGCCACCTCACCCAGCCGTACCCGAGGATCAGGGCGACGTAGAGGGGCACCATGGCCGCGAACACCTTGTATATTATATCTTCCAATGCGATCATGGTTCTTCCCTATAGAGAACTTGGTCAAAACCAATATTTTATTTTAGGAGCAAAGAATACCCCAGAAATTATTCCAAAAAAAGTGAATAAGTAATGTTGTTTACTGTATTTGATCACAATACAGTGATCAGGACATGATAAAAATAAGTTGACATATATAATGTAAGGAATTTAGTGGGAACCACCGAGAAAAGACACCCTTCCTATCGGTCTTTATAGATGATCTTGACTTCTTGCTTCAAACCATATATCTTCTTTATAAAGAAAGTTCTCGACATACCGTCCTTAGTTATTCTCATATGATCTCTACTTTTTGGATAATTTCCTCCGCGCACATAGGTATATGTCTTACTTGAATTCAGAAAATTCGTAAGGGCAAACATTCGTTGTTGCTAACTTCTAATCAACTTCAATCGATTCGCGATGATAAGAATGAATGATTTTCAAACGAGAAGATGTCTCTTCATCCCAATTTCTCTGCATCGAGGAGTTTTATGTCCAAGTTGACATCAGCTAGCTTTGGCCTATGGGGGAAAGCGTAGAAGCGTGAACAAACTGTTCAAAGCTCAAGAGAATCTGCGGCAGCAACTTCAAATTCTTATGCGAACAAATTACGGAGGTCAAAAAAAAAATTACGGATGTTAATTATCAGGAATGAAATTCTCAAGTTGTATTGACCTATACTGCAAGTTGATTTAAAAGAAATGTAGAAAACGACCTTTCAACTCAATTTAACTAAGATGGAAATGTCTTCTCGGAATGTCTTTCGATGCTATTTCGACTTTTCAAGAGAGCACGGGGTCTCATGTCGATTTTTATTTGGCGCAACCTCTTCGGGCGGCAAAAGGATATTAATAGTGTTGCAATTTTCGTACAATGCTGATTTTGTCGATATAACTTTTTATTTAACCACTTAAGCGCCCTAACTTAAAAAAGAAAAGAAAAGAAGAAGTTCACTCGAATGAATGACGTCGGTGATTTTCCTAATTGGAGATCTGATGCCACATTAAGCTAATATAAAAACATCCGGTATGACTTCTCGGTTAAATGATGTCATTTTTTTTTTTTGTCAAAACAAACATACTTTCATTAACTTGCGGTTCTTGGAAAACATAACATTACTAGCATCAAAGCAAAGAAGATCCCAGAGAGGTTAAGGGGGCCTAGATAGCTAGTTAGGGGAGAAAGACTCGAGTCTTTGGGCCTTTGCGATCCGGTCCGTGCACCGATTCGCTTCCCGAGCCGCATATATGACTTGAACTTCCTTAAGTTGGGCCAACAGTTCACGGCAGTCTTCCAGAATATTTCGCATGGGTCACGAACTTTAGTCCATCTAGTGGAGAACTTTTACTGTTAAGCCCTTGCATGGTAACACTTCTGATCAACTTCTCAATTTCTGATAAAAAATTGATTTCTCTACTTCTCCTCAAAAGCAAAAGTTGAGTTTTCTTCTTCTACTCCATATCGACTTCTGATAAAAAAAATTCGTTTGGTAACAGTTGAAAATTTCTACTTTTAAAACATTATTAATAAAATCTTTGGCGCCAATGATCGGGCGGTGGCGGCGGTGGCTGACAATGACGGCCGGCGAGCGACGACGGTGGTGGGCGGAGGATGTGCCTGGCGCCGATGGCCGACAATGACGGCCGACGAGTGGGGGCCGACGACTAAAGGACTCATCTTTGTGCAAGGCGAAGGCGTTGATTAAGGAGAAATGAGGCGGGGCTGGGTTTTGCTTATTCAAAAAGTTGTGATGTTATCATGTCTACGCGGCGCGCGCTCTCTCTCTCTCTCTCTCTCTCCCTCCTTTATCCTGTACGTGTGCTATCGACAAAAAAACGATATAAATACATATTATAGTTCTCGAAGTTCACTAATTTGGGTTTAGGCCCAGAGATTTATTGCCAGTTTCTACGGCTTAGTCATCGTATCTTGGGATATCCCTGTCTCTTGGAAATGAGAGCTTAGACACGGAGTCTATCCCTAAATTTTTCTATTAAATTTTATGCCGCCCCATGTCATGACATGAGCCACTTACCTCTTGACACATGGCGAAACACCTTCATTTTTTTTTTATTGTAGTTGATTCCACACAAATGCATGTCCCTGTATAAGCGAAATCCAGGAGTGATCGGTTCCCAGTCCGGTCCGATTGTCCTCAAAAATTGAAAATCGGATTGGTGGTCTCGGTTCCCATTTTTCGAAACTGGGGACCGGACCGGATCGTCGGTTCGGTTCGGTTTCCCGTCGGTTCCAAGGAACCAATGACACCACAAATTTTGAACGTTCCAAACCCTATTGCATCATGTTCCTACATATGTTAGCATGGCAAGCCAAGTCAAGGAAGCAAGAATGCTACAGGTGGGTGGGGTTCGAGTTTGTTTTAGAGCGAAAGGATAGTTTTGAAAAGCGAGCATCCAACAATCGTTAGGCTCATGTGACCTTCGGCCACTAGCGCTCCTTCCAAGTGCACAAAGTGGTTGCTGCTGGATCTGGTGGGAACTTGCGAGAGACGTGAAGACTGAAGAGGCAGGGGCTGTGAAATGCAAAAGAACCCTAAACAATAAACATTATGGTCACGGTTACCTTTTTTTTAAAAAAAAAAAAAAAAAAAAAAAAAACTCAACAATCCGGTCTGGTCCAGGCGGTCCGGTCTAGTCCTATGTCTCTGGAATTGGGAACCGGACCGTCCGACCACCGGTTTCAATATTAAAAACCGGGAACCGGACCGAACCCATTTAGAACTGGGAACCAGACCACCGGTGCGGGAAGTTCCTGGTTCGGGCGTTCAAATTAGCTCACTCCCAGCGAAAATCTCATTTTCTCTTTCCCCTTCTTATAAATAACCTTAAAACCATTCAATTTTTCGGGAGACTGAAATTGCAACCGAAGATCCCACGGTAAAATTCTTTCCCATGACATATGTCGTGAATAAATTTGCTCAGCAGCAAACGAAGCTGAAAAAGGCAAAATAAAAAATAAAAACAAGCTTTAACGTAAGTCCTACAAAAAATTCGCGAGTTTTAATTTATTTCATCATGTTGAAATATAAATATCCAGCAAACGCATAGATTGCACGAAATGGCAATTAAGGAATACGGCCCTAGAAAAAGAAACCTCACCGTTCCAAAATAAAGGAATTTGCAAAGACGTCTTCTAGTTTAATTATTTTTTAATTTGTCCTTTTTTCAAGTTTAGACTTTCAAGCACCGTTTCCGTTTTGGCATATTCATGAAATTTTTTTCTGCACTAAGGCTCCGTTTGTTTCAAGGAAAATATTTTTCCGGAAAACATTTTTTTTCCATTTTCCGGTGTTTGGGGGGGGGGGGGGGGGGGCGAAAAATGAGTAGTCAACGGAAAATATTTTTCAGTCAACGAAAAAAAGCCTTATAAACTCAGGAAAATGATCTCATTTTTTAAAAAGTGGAAATCAATTTCCCCATATCTCTTTGGTGCTTCTTGTCTTTAGGGTGGCTACCACCTCCTCCCTTCTCCCTCTCAAATCCCTCTCCTTCGCCTCCTTTGCAACCCCCGGCCGCTCCTCTCTCACCATCCCTCGCCGCCACCCTGGCAAGCCCCTCCGCCGCGTTTCACCGTGAATGAGCATGCGGAAATCCAAGGTAAAGCGAGCGAAGATTGGGCAGTGAAAGTCGGGACCACCATCTCTTGCGGCAGGGACAGAAGCCCAAGAGGAGAGTGGAGGAGGAGGGCGAGAAGGACGTAGGATCTGGAGAAGGGGATCGACGACCTTGCCGTGTAACCAAGGCATCAGTCCACTTGCCGGAATCCTCATCGTCATCTAGTTTCCCGATCCCTCGAGATTCAGACGCAAATGCAAAGCTTGAACTCGAGCTCTCCGAATCGAATTTGGCTGCACAGAGACTCGCACTTCGATCTCTCTTCGAATCGCAAGGTTGCTTCGTAGCTAGCTATAGCCTGCAGACACGTTTGCTTTCAATCTTGAGGAACATGTGTTATCCCCCCAGAGCTGTCAGTTCTACTCGAAAATTAATAAATTCCTCTTCCTTACCGAAGCAGCAGCGAGGGGAAGGAGGCGTTCATGTTTCTGAACCCCAATAGGAGAGGGGAGGAGGAGGGCGAGAAGGACGGAGGCAAGGTGGCAACTACTGCGAAGGGAGGGAAGAAGAGCCAGAAGACGGCGGCGGCGACAGAAAAATCGAATCTTATTTTCCATGCCAAACAATGAAAAGTATTTTTCGAAACTTTTCATATTTTAGCCAAACACCAGAAAATATCATTATTTTTTCTGGAAAATAACTTTTCGGAAAACACTTTTAAAAAATGTCACATTTTCCGTGAAACAAACGGAGCCTAATTTTAAAAAGAGAGAATAAACACATATAAAAGCACATTTACCAGCCTATTACAGCACGACAATACATGGGTAAATCAATAGTAGGGGCAAGTCAAGCTCTCGCAAGGTAATTTCCGCTTCTTTCCTTACATTAAAGAAACCGGTCAAAAGTCGAAAAACCATTTTTCAGTACATACAATCTTTCGCAGGTTATACAATTTCGGGGATGGTAGGAAGCTATTTGAGTGAAAATTACATTACTTTGAAAAATATAGTGCTCTTTTTTTTTTTTTTTAGTAACGGAACGTCAATTTTTCTCTGGTACCCTTTCTTGTAATATTTCAATTAGAGAATAATATATATTAAACAAGGTTAATACCGTAAAATTTTTTTTCTTAAACCAGGCCTTTTGTGACATCGATACCCACATCATTTTTCTATTATCAAAACAATAAATTGCACCCACTGTGATATTAATACCTGAACATCAACATCAACAACACATTTATCCCAAACTAGTTGGGGTCGGCGGTCGATGAACTCCAAAGGTTCATAAAAATAAAGCAAAATCAATCGAGGGAAAAGAAAAAGATATATAAAAATAAATAAATAAAGATATACACACACACACACTACCCCTCCATAATACTAATAGTCTTCTTCCACTCTATCCTAAGATAAACCGTACGCCAATTTATTTTTCACTCCCTTAAATTTTATTTTACTACTTTCACCCAAGTAAGTTTCGGCCGATCTCTTTCTTTCTTCGTGGTGTGCTCTCGATAGCAAACTTCTGTTCGTACTGGGGCATTTAGGGGCCTTCGTAGAATATGCCCAAACCATCTCAATCTATGTTCTCTCATATTTTCTGACTTTTCGTCGAATATCTTCATTCCTTATCTTATCCATTCTTGTGATATTAATACCTCAAAAAAAAATTGATGCCACTAAAACACCCAAACTTATAGCAGCTTGAGAAAAATATGCTCTACCTATTTCAAAAATCCAAAACTTTGTCAATTGTTATAGTAATATCCAAAGTTTTTTCTCGTATAATCAATATCCCCAAACTTATACCAGTGCACCAAAAATACTCTTCGTCGCAATTTCGTACATCGCAACTGATAAAAATCCGACAAAAGGTTACTTTAAATCACTTTACAAGTGTGGAAGCGAAATTGAGGCAAAAGGTACTTTTCATTCACTGGTACAGATTTGGGGCATTGGTGATGTGAACAAAAAGGTTTTGAGGTCACATTGTGCAAAATTTAGGATTTTTATAATAGATTAAGAATATTTTTGTCATACTGATATAAGTTTGGGATATTGACACAATATATATACATGTCTCAGAACAGACAAAATTTAGGACATAGGACGGCCGACGTAAGGTGCTTTTGTCAAACTAGTACAAGTATGGCGGTTCTTTGTGACACAAAATTCTTTTGGCTATTGGTGTTACAATTGTCATTTGGTGATATTTGCCCAGAGCAATATACCAAGCATGCCTTCAATTATTTCATTTCTATCAGAACTTTCAATTAATTTTGATCAAACACTTTTTCGAAAACATTGAAAATTGAAAATGGGAAATTATTTTCACAAACCAAACTGGCCCTCCAATGTTCTCAATTCGTTAAGACCGAACCATATCCGTTGCCTATTGTAACGCCCATTTTGCAATTCGAAGTAATCGAGGATTGGACGAAACGGATTGGAAAGCTGAGTCATGCGAATGGAAGTCGCGGATAGGGGTGTGCAAACTGGATCGGACCGGCCCAGCCCGGGCGGATTGGTCCGGTCCTTGAGGTTGGCGGTCCAGTCCCCGGTCCCAATAAATGGGACCGGTGACTGGGCTGGGCGATCTGGTCCCTGGGTTCCATGGTTTGGGACAGGATCGGCCCAGATCGGACCGACAATTTTTTTTTAAAAAAAGCTAATCTAAATAACCTAATGATTTTTGCTTAAAAAAAAATAAAGTCATGAAACATCAATTGGACATACTTCTTGAGAAGGGAACAAAATGAAAGCTAACAAACACATGAGACATAAAAGGAGACACAGTGGGAAAAAAATAATGGATGAGATACTAAAGTCTGGTCAATGTAGCTTTTAGAATGAAAAAACTCTCAACTGTCCAGTACACGTACATTTGAATTTTTTTTAATTGAACGTAATAGTAGGCTTTATAGCGGTTGGGCCGAGACCGGACCGGACCGCCAGTCTTGGTCCTGGTTCGGTCCTTGGTCCCGAAATTATGGGGACGAGACTATTGGTCCGGTCCCCGAGTTCATGCCGGGCCCGGACCGGCACGGACCATGCACACCCCTAGTCGCGGATGCTTCGGCTTTTGCTTTGGATTTATTAATGGGCCATTGGACAACCAGCGATCGAGAGGCAGTAGTTGGGCTCAGCCCACTATCAGAGCTTGGCCCAATTGAGATGGTTGCGGAGGGCCCAAATTTGCAGTAGAAAAACCCACGAAAAGCAGATCCTTTTGTTTTTTCTTTTTCTTCCTTCTTCCTTCTTCCTTCTTCTGCTCGCACACTTCCTCGGCGACAACGTCACTTTCTCAGCGACACTCCAGCTTCCCTGCTTGTCTGGTTCGACGCATAGCAGCACTTCGACTCGGCATCCTTCGTCGCGGAACCAGACCAGAGCACGCGACAGAAATTTCGGTAAGTAGACCCCCTAACCCGCTTGCAAGTTTGCGCAATGGGTGTCGGTGACGATGAGTTCGTTGACGAGGAGGAAGTGCAGCTTCCCTGCTTGTCTCATTTTCTTGGCTCGGTCGCATGAAACTGAGAGAGAGAGAGAGAGAGAGAGAGAGAGAGGAAGTGCAGGTCTGGTTTCCTTGACTGTAATGCGTGTCAACCGAATGGGGTATGCGGGATTTCTTCAACTGCGGGTAGAAGGGTCTGGGCCTGCGTTTGACAAATGAATAATAGTTTTATGACAGAATAACATGACAAACACGAGAAATTGAGCGGGTGTGGTGTGGTATGGGCTGAGGTAGAGAGAAGTCGGAGGGTGAGGTGAGGTGAGGTGAGGTGCAGAATGGGGTTCGAAAAATTGTGGTGTTTGTGGCCCGAGTCCCTGGCGTGTTCATTGTGTTGACCGAGAGTCCGGATTTGGACACGTGTTGACCGTGTGTCTGAAAAGAGTCCGGCGGTATCCAGCCATGTCGGACGCGTGTCCGAGTCCGACACGACAATTTTTTTTTAAAAAAAAATGAGTCCGTGTAACAGAGTGTAGTATCGCCGTCACTGACGTGAACAATTATTAATAATATTTTTTTAATTTTTTTCCTTTTTATTTTTATTATTTATTATTTTATTTTTTTTTCCTTCGGCCATCACCTTCAACCTTCTCCAGCGCCGAGGAAGAAAAAAAAAAAACTATAATTAAAAACTATTCACGTCAACTATTTTTGGCCAATACGATTGAGCTTGTAAAAGGTGAAAAGTCATATGACTGAATTGGCAAAAATGCAAAAGATTTAGGGCTCTTTTGATAATTTTTCCGTTTGGTAACACATGTCTAAAAACTACCATATCGAAAGGTAGGTGGAGCTTCTTTTTAGAGTTATTGTCGGGTATCATAATTGGATGGGAAATTGCTGGAAAAATATACATAAGAGCTTTTGAATTGATCTTGTACAAAACATTTGTGGATACACTAATCTCTTTTCATAAACAAAAAAGGAATTTTCCCTTGATGTTTGGTTATTAACTTAGTGATAGACTCGCTTGATTTTTTTTATTTTTCCTTTTTTTAAAGGCTCTAACCTAGATGGGCCTCAAAATGGGTAGACTAGTAAAGATGGCGAATATTGAAGAGCCCGGCCCAAATTAGGGTAGCCTCACCCTCATTAGTCATTAGTCATTAGTCATTAGCATTGAAAGAGTGCCTTCTAATTCCCGAAATTGGCGAGTTGCAAGTATGGACTTCACCTTGCATTTGATTTTTATTAAGTTTGCGATTGAACTCCGCCCTGAAATTTCTTTTTCTAGTGTGATTTCTATACATGAACTCGGGGAGAACTTCTCGGTATAGGGATCACAACTAAGGAAATTCCCGACAGTTACACATCGCTCTTGCATTGATCCTCTCCTCCATTTTCGTCCCTTCAAATGTTTCTCTCCCCTAATCTCTGGACCTGGTTCAGCTCTTATATAAACCTCTAAAGCAGCATAGTAGGCTATCAGCAGCGGGAGGGATGCCAATGTGCCAAACACCACCCTGCAATCATAGACAAGTGCAGATGCCTTCCTCAGACCAGTGAAAGTCAGATCTCGGCGAACATCATGAACGGAACTAATTTGAAGGAATTCAGACAACTTGCGCGGTGCAAAGAACGCTCGCATGTAAACCGTACTCTTTCGCGAAGATGAAAGTCGTGATCGCCTGAGGCAGCGCCGCCTGCAGAATGGGGAAAGGGCAGATCGCTCTTCTAGATCAGTAGAAGTCAAACGCAAGTGACAGAAACTTAAGCAGTACTAGTTTACGTTGGCGGGGTTTGAGATATGAGCTATCGATTGCTAGAGTTTATAAACTGGAAAGAAATTTGATAGCGGTCGAATATAGGCGATGGGCTTTAGTTTTGTTACCTGTATGATAGCGACCCTGAGAACATCGCCGCGCAACCCCACGACAAGGGAGCTCACGGTCATTAGAGCCGGTCCAGCGATGAACCTCAAGACCATTCCCAGAATTGTCATCTTCATGCCACAAGCTATCACCTTTTTCTGCATTGCGATGAATATACCTGCACGTATATCAGATGACAGCAAATATGAAATCCTACTCTTGTAGATGGAGTTCATGTTAAACTATTTTTACTTACCAATGTTGAACATAGCAGTTCCTAACCCAGCTCTTGATAGAATCTCTATTGATTCTTTGACGATGCCCGGCATTTTCACTTTGAACCTTATGAAAGAAATAATTATGTGAGTGGACGGATGCTCGGCGACAATCGGACATTGATCGGCTAAAGCAAAAGGCGTCTCTTGAATTGCAAACCTGTGCGCTATTACCGCCCAAGCGACGCCGATGACGCAAGCATAGATGTTGGGATTCAAAGCCAGTTTCAGACCCACAATTTTCATGGCTGTGCACAATCTTGGCCTTGTGTTATTGGTCTCAACAGCCTCAGTTGTTCCCTCGATATCTTTGTCGTTCGGTGCCGGATCATCAGTCGTCGCTCTCCTTGGAGAGACGTCAATCCCCATTTTCCGACACTCCAGAAAACACAACAGAAGCGGAAACCACAGGATGGCCTGCGCAACCGATAATTGAACCACAAGATCCACGCCCACCTGACCGTACATCGATCTCAGTATCGGTATCCCGACGACCAGGAGATTAGTCAAGGTGAGCAAGGAAAAGGTGGTGATGCACCAGCTATGGTCCACTCTGCTGCTGCACTTGGCACACAGGGCGAGCATCAGGACGGCGAGGAACTTGGAGATGGCGTCCGTCCGCCCCCAAGACGGAGTAATTCATCTCGAAGAGATTGGCGTGCGCGGCGGTGAACTCGAAGCCGAACAGAGGTATGATGAAGTAGCAGACCATGCGGTTTATGCCGTCGCACTGCTCGGCGGTGAACATGCGCCACCACCTCCCCGAGCATCAGGGCAACGTAGAGGGGCACCATGGCCGCGAACACCTTGTATATATCTTCCAATTCGATCATGGTTCTTCCGTATAGAGAACTTAGCTGATAATTTTGGCAGCTAATTTGGACTTGCCGGTTTAGTTTTGCAAGACTATTTATAGGAAGGCGGAACGTAGGCTTCTACGGCAATCGGTAAGGTGACTTCACCAGCACATTGCACCGCACGGTGAGGTCTTTCAACTGGTCAAAAGTCCTCTTTTATTGAATAAAATTAGGCTTTTTCGACCCCCGAAAAAAAAGAGGTCAAAAGTCTCAAACTGGTACTCTATAAGAAATTTACCCTAAACTAATATTTTAACCATAAAAAAATCCAAACCGATGAACTTGTAACAAATTTACCCTCAGTTAACTTCCGTTAAATTGGTTTAATACCACGAAAAACTTCAAACTAATAGATCTGTAACATAGGGAGGGTAAAAAACCCAAAATAGTACACCCTTTAACTGCTACGTGTCATCAAACTTAGCAATTTGACTATAGAATTTAACGAAAAGTAATGAAAATTAAATTTGTCATAGGTGTACAATTTTGAGATTTTGATGCTTAAAAATTTAATTCGAGGTAAATTTATCACATGTATATCAGTTTTAAGTTTTTTTTTGCGATATTAAACCTCTTTTCTATAACATAATTGCAATTAGGCTATTTTTCATTTGGGGGGAGGGGGTGGTTGGAAATTAACCTACCAACTCTCAACTAAAATGAACAAAAAATGAAATAAAAAAACTGAAAAAATGGTGGATCCAAACACATTCTCTCCTTCAAAAGTTCTCTTCCTACTTTTAAAAATCATAAATTTATTGCACTTTTGTCGATTCAGTCCAAAATCTTTTTGATTATTCTAATTGAGTCTTAAGCTTTTTCACATTGTGTCAATTGAGGCCATTCAACTAAGTTTGGCTCGCCGATATGGACGCCGACCATCTTATGTGGCATGACAGGCACTAACGTAGACAATTTCAAATATTTTCATAATTTCTTGAATATATTTATTTATCTATTTATCTTATCCTTTTTACAACTGTGGCTGGCTAGAGGCGAGGGACATGATGCCCTCACCGACTAACAGATGAGGGTGTCGGCCCTCACTTGGATCTGGGCAAGGGCTCGACGCCCTCGCTCGTGGATGGCGATGGTTGGCCAGCAACCTTGCTGGCCAGAATTATTAAAAAAAAGAATATAGAAAAAAGGAAAACGAAAAGTAAAAAAAATATTAAATATAATTAAAAATTATTCATGTCAATATTGGCCGTGTCATGTTGGATCACCAGTGTCTATGTCGGTCAAAATTAGCTAGATGTGCTCAATTGAAAAAAAAAATGAAAATATTTGGGGCTCAATTGACACAATTAAAAAGTTTATGATTGAATTAGCAAAAATGCAATAAGTTAAAGACTTTTTGGACAAGTTTCCGGAAATATTTTACCCCAAATGCGAATCATTGATCTAAAAGGAGATGTATTTATAAAGTAGCTTTTGATAAGAATAGTGGGAAAGTTGACTAGCGAATTGAAAAGTATAGAAGACTGGACGGTCAAGATTGATCTCACTATTTTTTAAAGGCTCGAGATCTAACCCTATGGTTAGGTGTGTCCCATTATAACAATCCCCGGTACGGGGAGAACGTGGTGAATAGCCATTTTAGGGTGTACTTGTTAATGTTGGATAGGATGCTATGTTCTCTAGTTTCATTCCCTCCCAACGGCATAAAATTTTCAAAATATAAATCTAAACCCAAACTTAAGATGCTGCTTAGCATGAATTCCAAGTTTAGTGACAACATGATGCAATTAACGAGAAGTGGTCCGATATATATGTCGTTAATGAGGAAAAATTAAATGACCGATCACAAAAAAAAAAAATGCAATAATTCCAAAGATGGGACGCACGGCCCGGGAATCCATCCGATTCAGTTTTCGATCCTTGAAGCTAGAAATCAAGAACCGATCACTCCTACTGTATTTTCTTCGCGCCATGTCTGGAACATGATAAATGTACCGAATCCGACCTCTCTTGTTCTCGCGAATTCGATTCGCGACACGTGACACGGATGGCCATTAATGTGCAGATGGGCCTTATAGTGGGAGGTCGGAATCTCGCCCCTACAATGTCCATTGTGTGCTTCCTAATGATTCAACCTCGGCGTTATTCTTTGTTTGGAGAATGATCCGACCTTAATGGGGCGCATAGAAAAAGTAGGGTGAACTTCGCATCTGTATCAAATTCCGTCTTGTCTGTTCTCCACACCAGTACATAATAATCCCGAACCTATTGTACGACGACCGATTCAATCCTAAACTTTTCAATTGCGCTAGTTTAGTCCTAAATCTATTACATTGGGACAATTTAGTTCTAAACCTTTCTCGCAAGCTCAGGTGCGGGCACCCGCCGGCGGAGGTAAGAATGAAAAATGGAACAAGAGGGAAAAAAGGGAAAGAAAAGAAAAAGAAGATTAAAAAAAGTGCAAAAATTGTTCACATGAGTGCCGGCTGTGCCGAGTAGGATGGCTAGCACTGACTAGACCGCTACGTTAGCGATTTTTGGTTGAAATTGGTTGAAAGGATTAAATTGACAGATCATTATAATGTTCAGGACTAAATTGCGAGCTGTCAAAATGCTTAAAACTAAATAGACACAACCGATAGGTTTAGGGCTCAATTCCCCGCACACATGAGTACATGTCTTAGTTGATTCCAGAAAATTCATAAGGGCAAACATCGTGGTTGCTAGCGTCTAATCGTGCTTTCAATCGATTCGCGATGATAAGAATGAATGATTTACAAACAAGAAGACGTCTCTTCATCCCAATTTCCCTGCATCGAGAAGTTTTATGTCCAAGTTGACATGAAGTTGCTTCGGCCTATGGGGGAAAGAGTAGAAGCGTGAACAAACTGTTCAAAGCTCAAGAGAATCTGCGGCCGCAACTTGAAATTCTTATGCGAACAAATTACTGGAAGTTGATTTAAAAGGAATGTAGAAAATGACCCACCCTTCCACTCAATGTAATTAAGATGGAAATATCTTGTCAAAATGACATTCAACGCTAATTTCGACGTCCCAACAGTATGAGGTCTCACGTCGATTTTTATTTGGCGCAACCTCTTTGGGAGGCAAAAGGACATTAACAGTGTCGCAATTTTCGTGTTGACGTTGATTTTGGTGTTATAATTTTTCAATTAACCACTTAAGCACCCTAATTTCAAAAAAAAAAAAAAAGGTTCACTCGAATGATGTCAGTGACGTCACGGGCGAAAGAAAAACATAGTATAGTAGAGAATTGAAAAAAAAAAAAATCATCGTTCGGGGCCATGATCGCGGGCTTAACGTCACGTGAGATTATGACGACATTATAATTAACGCTGTACGAAGGTCTAGAATTTATGACGTTATAATTAACGCCAAAAGTTATGTCAAGAAATTGCCGTTTTTTCCCCTCTTGGCGCATTGGTCACGAGGGAGTTGCCCTCCAAAACCCAAATGTGAATTATCTATACGTCACAAATCTAGGAGTTATAACTTATAAGTCAATATGGCTCACAAATCAAATCAAGTGTACCGCATTGAGGTCATAATGGTAGTGTAAACATAGAAATTTGACAATTAAGATAAGTAATGGCTCAATCGCGCCCACCTCGGATTTACTAAGATAGTGTCTCCTCTGTCATTATGGTAAATACCGGTTACCAATAAGTGGTATTGCTCAGCACCTTTGATGGAGTCGTCATTTGACCATACTAACACCATTTGTCTAAAATAAATTTGAACTCATTGAATCTTTTGCTTTTCAGACCCAAAAAAAAAAAAAAAAAATTCCTTTGACCAATTAAAGTATGTGAATTTATTACCTTTGACCCACTAAAGTATATGAATTTATTACATATGCCATTGGTACCTCTCACTAAATGATTGACTAATTGAAATTAGAATTCGGTGAAGGTAAGATTATGAATGTAACCTAAGTTTAGTCACCCAGCTAATGTGAATTACCCTAAATTTGCATGCCAAGTAGCGGTTCCTTAGTCATTTGACCCTTTTCACTTTTTTTTTTCTTGTTTGGACCAAGGAAGTTTCAATTACATCAATTTGACCAACTCTCAGAAACCTAATATTACATCGCATCTAAATTTGGAGCTTAAGAAAAGGGATTCAAAGAGAAAGAAAGAAGAAAAAAGAACGCATATGTGGCCGCTTGATATCGTGAAATAATTGAATGTTGTAATACCGTCCACCACCCTTAGACTAGTATATGACCTAAGACTACAAATTGCAATCATGCAATGGTATAGACAAGTAAGATGTTTGAAGGGATGTGACTCGGACCTCTTTTGAAATCACGTGGACTTTTGTGAGATCACTGTTATACTTAAGTAGGTGAAAACGCTATATTTATACGTACACACTTCAACTCATTTTCACTTAGATTCATACATAACGGAATTTTTTTTCTAACACGTGTCGCGCAAGAAATATCTTGTAAATTGTTGGATGAACCTGTTGTGAAACTTAGGTACTTTTAGACTACCCTGCGACAATCCATCCTACTCCAACCAGCAAATTGTTATTAATTTCCATGTTCTCATTCGAAGAAGATTATTAACCTTTGCTCGAGGTGATTAATCGGATGAATGATGATCTAACTATGCTTTGAAAACATTTAAAAGCCTCTCGAATTTGGCGCGATAAGATCATAATTAGGACCATGCATGTTGAATGGTTCCACAATGGTCTTCGCTTAAAACTTATTGAATATTCTACAATAATATACTGCTACGTCACGCGATCAATTGAAAACCTCAAACTTTCTCTATTTGGCGATAAAGTTAATAACCTTTGCTCGAGGTAACTGGTGGGATGACCAATTTGACTATCCTTTACAATCATCTAAAAGCCTCACGAATTTAGCACGACGAGATCATAATAGGGACCACATTAAATGGTTCCACAATGGCCTCTGCATAAAACTAAATTAATTTTTAAATTAACATATTAAGTATGTCACGAGATTAGTCGAAAATCTCCAACATTCTCTATTTGGCGATAAAAAGTCAGTAAATGTCTAATACTCAATCTGCAAAAACCTGCTCCACCATCTTAAAATAAACTACCACATTGGTAAGAAATCATTTACTTCCTTAATTGCTCCAACCATTCTTGGCAAGAAGAACTTACCCTATTCCCATTTATAAAAGAATTTCTTTAGCCTCTCCTCAATAAACTCGAAAAAGACGGAAGAAAAAAAAAATCAAGGAAAGGAAGAAGAGAAGACAACCATTTCTATGGATATCACGCAGTGTCTTCGGTTATCTTCTTCGTTTGAGTGTCGATGAAGCGTCTTGAAAAGATGGGGTGCAAAGTCCTGAAGAATCCTTCATGCCCTAGTTATGACCCCTCCAGATCATTGTACCGACAGTGATCGTTTTCAAATGATCTGTTCTCGGCGACTCGGATGTGTCCAAACTCTTTAATTGCTCTTGCAAGAGCAGTAGCTTCATACGCGGAAAGTCAGAAGTGAGCGTGATCTTGTTTGCCCACACCTTCCCCTAAAACACGTGCAACGAAACGATGAGAAGGGAAGAAACCTATGGACGGAGAAGGTTTGAGGAGCTTCCAATGACGAGGTCTTGCTACGTCAGGCGCTGGGTGATCTTCCCAGCTCTTATTCTGCTTCTCCTCCTAGTGTTCTTTCTCTACCTGTCTCCGGCGGATCTGTCTGTTTCGACATTCTTTAGCCCTGTCCGAAACACCCGCCGCCTCGCCACGCGAGCCTTACCTTCGATCTCTTTGGACACCCTCAAATCTTCCCTCCATGTTGCTTATCAGACCAGTCCTACTCCTGTCCAAATTAACAAGGTGAAGCATCGCTGTCTTCCCTGTTTCGCTTAATCTTTGTGTTCCGATATGTAGCGTGCGTGCGCGTATGAATGGTGCATTTTCATTTTCGGGGTTTTTGGTTTCTGTGAATCTAGGTGCAGAAGAAGATTAGCGGTTTGCAGAGAATAGAGAAGGATTTAGCTAGAGCCCGAGCCGCGATTCGCGTTGCAGTTCGTGCACGGAACTATACTTCGGACAAAGAGGAGACATTCATCCCTAAGGGATCCATCTACCAGAACGCTTATGCGTTTCACCAGTTGAGTTTGAGCCCGTTCTCGTCCTATTTACATTTGCTATTGTCTGTTTCAGACAACCATAATCTCCATTTAAGCATAATTGAATGCATGATATGCTTATGTTTCAGTCATCTATCCAGTGGTTTCTGCAAAACATCTTCTTCTACGTACTGAATCGTTAACGGGACCTGATCTCCTTCTTATCTTTCATGAGACATGACATGCTGGGTGAAAGAGTGTGGACTATAGTTGACTATTTTCAGGCTGAAGTATGGACAGTAATAGTTGATTGCAATGTCCATTCTCGTGTTTATTTGCGTTGACTGATGGAAACACCCATCTCGCGGTCAGGCATGAAGAGTCTTGAGGCTTTCCTCAAGGACAAGTACAATTAATGTCGAGAATTCAGATTGCTGAAACACTTGTAGACTACAACTAGGAAAAATCATCACTAGTTCATCAATTATACTAACTAGTTTGGCTTGCTCGAGCCATTGTTATTTGGCTTCCCGACGAGGAGATTTAAGTAAGAATAATGGATATGAGAACCCAGAATTCCTTCTCGTAACTCTCAGCAATAACTCTACATTTTCAAAACTGATATGGAAGCGACCATTATGTGACATAGTAATATGAAAACCATGGTTGCTTCCCAAAATTGGGATCCCTTTGTCACTACATGAGACTTGTTTATGATTATATGACATGATTCGCTGGATAATGATGATCAGGAGTCATATCGAGATGGTGAAGAGATTCAAAATATGGAGCTACAGGGAAGGAGAGCTGCCCTTGGTGCATCTAGGGCCGGTGAGCGACATATACAGTATTGAGGGCCAGTTCATCGACGAGCTGGAGAGCGGGCTCAGCCCCTTCTTGGCCCGCCGCCCCGACCAGGCCCACGCATTCTTCTTGCCGGTGAGCGTCACCATGATCATATACTACATCTACCTGCCGATCACCACCTACGCTCGCGACCAACTCGTTCGCACCTTCACGGATTATGTTGACGTGGTGGCCCATAAGTACCCTTTCTGGAACAGAAGCGGCGGTGCCGACCATTTCATGGTCTCTTGCCATGATTGGGTACGTGTGTGCATGGGTTTGTCTTGATCAACTTGTTCAATTCTTCTCAATCTACTTCTTGAACTCTTCAAGTCACTAGTGAAAATGGGCATTTCAGGCACCCGAAGTCACGAAAGCAGACCCAAACAAGTTCAAGAACTTCATAAGAGTGCTTTGCAATGCAAACACGTCTGAGGGATTCAACCCCACAAGAGATGCCTCACTCCCTGAGTTCAAGTTGCCACGTTTGAAGCTTGCAATACCGCGTCTAGGGCTGCCGCCGAGCAAGCGCCACATCTTTGCCTTCTTCGCCGGTGGCCCCCATGGGGACATCAGGGATATCCTGTTTCACCACTGGAAGGACAAGGACGGTGAAGTCCAAGTCCACGAGTACCTCCCCGATGGCCAAAACTACATGCAATACATGGGCCAGAGCAAGTTCTGCCTTTGCCCGAGCGGCTTTGAGGTCGCGAGCCCTCGGCTGGTCGAGTCGATCTACTCGGGGTGCGTCCCTGTGATCATTTCGGAACACTACCTGCTGCCGTTCAGCGACGTCCTCGATTGGAGCAAATTCTCGATAACAGTACCTGTTGAGAAGATCGCGGAGATGAAGGATATACTGAAGCGGGTTTCGGACCACGAGTACTTGAAGTTGCAAAGGAGAGTGAACCAAGTGCGACGGCATTTCGAGCTGAATCGGCCGGCGAAACCCTTCGACGTGCTGCACATGGTGCTGCACTCGATTTGGCTTAGGAGGCTCAACGTTGGCTTGGCGGAGTAGTTCAGCACCAAGCCCATGGTCAGCGCCCTCTACCCTGTGAAGTGTCCTAGGGCGATCGGTCGAGTATGATGAGGCGCTAAATTGTAAAATTGTCGGAAAATACAAATCTCATATAATCGGTGCGGTGCCCATAAATCGGTCATATTGTAAACTTTTATGATGAGACCGTGAGTTCCATGATTTGTACGGCGTTTACTTGAGTGATATAATTTTTTTTTTCCGTTCACTTGAGTGCCACATTGAAACAAAAACGTTCACTTAAGCGCTATTTTCGACAAATCTTCTTATGTGGACTTATTATTATTATTATTATTATTATTATTATTATTATTATTATTATTATTATTTATTTATTTTTCATTGACACGTGAATTTTTTTTTAATATTTTGTGAATTTTTTAAATTTTTTTAAAATTTTATTAATTTTGACTTTTTTATTTTAATTATTTAATATTTTATGGGAAAAAAACCTTGAATTTCCCATGGCTGGCTAACCTAGGGACGAGGGCCGCGACGGATGGCGGCCCTCGAAGCCACACCGGCCATGGGCGAGGCAGCCCTCGTCCAAACCTGTCGAGGGTTGTTGCACACTCGGTCGTAGTCGAGGGGGGCTTTGTGGACCACGATCGTGGGTGCGAGGGCCGCCTCACCCATGGCCGGCGCTTGCTGCCTCGATGGAGTCGCCTAGGGCCATCCCCCCGTCGACAAAGGATGAGGCAGTCCTCGCCCCGACAGTGGCTGCGAGGGCCTTCACGGTGACCCTCGCCGGCCAAGAGGGGGAAAATGAAAAAAAAATCAAAATAATTAAAAGAATAAAATAAAAATTCATATTTATATTAAAAAATTCAAAAGAATTACTCTGGGGATGCAACGATAGATTTTTTGGCGGGGCAAACCGGCAATGACACTTCATTGATTAATTTTTCAAATTTGTGGTACTCAAGTGAGTGAAAAAATAATTATTGCACTCAAGTGAACATTGCACAAGTTATGGTACTCACGGTGCACTTATCCCCTTATATAAACAAGATGACAAAAAATAAATAAATCCATCGCAAGTATAAAAAAGAAGTCGAACCATTATTCTGAAAAGAAGGATGTGACTGGCATGGCTATTTTATCTCATTTCTTGGAATATGTTCATCTACACAAGCTGAATTATGGGCACTATGGTTGGAATTTGGGACTTATCATAGCGAAAGAACATGGTTTCCATAAATTCATCATCGTGATGAACTCCAACATTATCACTAAACTTGTTAATCAGGAGAGTACAGTCAATACCACTGGACCAGTACTATTTAAAGAAACTAGAAGACTCATGGGCTCTCTTTCTAATTCAAAATTCGTCATATTTTTCGAGAAGGCAATCGACCCTTGGATTCCCTTGTCAATATTGGTATAGCGAAGCGATTGGATACTACGTTCAATGTGCAACCTCCTAGAGAACTATCACATATTTTGTTTAGTGATAAAATTGGGATTGTAGATTTTAGACTGTAATATATTGGGATTGTAGATTTTGGACTATATATATAGTTTGTACTTTATGTTATGTAGCAATGACATTCTCTGGAAGCCTACATGTTATGTTTGATACTCTCTAATACTCGACACCTTTCGATACTATTTGACATGTGATTGACACGTGGTCAACGTACCAGACACGCTAGTGACACGCAAATCCAGCATCTTAATACACACCTTTTCGACATGCACATGGTTAATTTTAAGCATTTTCAATAAATTATGTTTCAAAATACATATTTATTAAAATATATATATATACTTAAGTTATATACCCAGCCATCCCAAAATTAATATACTCAGCCATTAAAAAAAATCAATTATGAATCCCTAAAAGAAAAAGAAGAAGAAACTCACCATATATATATATATATATATATATATATATATATATATATATATATATATATATATATATTTTCCAAGCACAGGGAAATAATCAAAACAAGTCATTCGGACATCCAAGCAGATCATATATCGGGGAAAAAAAATCCCATGGTCAAAACCAAACTTTCTTCAATGTTGCCTCAAACAGCATTATGCTTGAGTTTAAGCTCAACAGAGGAAAAAACAGGGAAAGAAAGGAACTCACCATGACTCCATAGACAAAGCCTTCAAGACACACATTTAATATACAAAACGTATACAAACGTGTCGGCATTTCTTATTAAGAAATATGTTGGGACATTGTGTCATGTCGCATCACGTGTCATGCCGGTGCTACCAAAACAAAAAGAAGTTGAACTGGTTAGGGATGATCGGTTCTCGATCCGGTCCTGTTCCCTTCAAGAACCGAGAATCGGATCGGTGGTCTCGGTTCTCAATTTTCTTGAACCGAGAACTGGGAACCGGACCATCGGTCCAGTTCCGTTCCAGGGCGGTTCCATTGGACCGGACACAGGCCCAAAAAAAAAATGCACCATTCTTGGATGGTCCCGGTCCAACAAATATAAAGGCTGGACGTACGAGTCGATGAAATCTCATGTAAGTGGACATACACAACTTCTATATCATTAAGGTATACTTCTGCAATGTTTTATTACAACTTCTATATAAGAGAACAGGCCAACTCTGTTATTCGAGTAAAAGTTGAACTCACAGCAACAGATAACCTAATGAGAAATACATACCATTTCCCTACCTAGCACGCTAACAGTCTAAAGGATGACTGCAAACAAAAATTTGTTGGCCGTGAGAAACTTTACCACGGCACTCCCCGGATCACCATAGCAGAGAATCGGATGCCGTACAGTGAAAGAGACGAGCTTGTGTACCTATTTTGGATTCGCCGGTCTTTAGGCGGAACTCCGGCGATTCCTCGGCTTAGGCGCGTCACCTCTATAACCCTCCGGAATCCTGGCGTCGATGATACCACCACCCTCACCTTCACTTGACTTTATAGGAGGAAACAACCTCCTTAGTGAAGCAACTTCTCAAGGAAGTTGAGTGTGTGGAATTATGGAGAGTTAGGGTTAGAGGGGGGTTGCCTTAGCCTATTTATAGAGTTATTTGGCCGGGCCCTCTCATCACAGGCCGGGCCGAACTCGGCCCACACTAGCCAGGCCCATATTAGGCTAATTAAGAATCCTTATATCTCACTTTATTAGACCAACCCCGTTAATGGTAAATTAATACCGTATAATGGTAATTATAATCTCAATTAATATAAGCCCACATTTAGGAAAACTCTAACATTCTCCCACTTGGGCGAATATTAATTGAAACTGTACTGTATATGCGCATCTCTATGTTGGTCTAGAGATTATTCTTAATAGCCAATCCGATCCCATAGAATCTTAAACACCGAATCATGGCAGTAACTGCATAAAAATGTACGCAGAGCCATCCACGGTCACGAATGTCCTTAACTCTACTGATATAGATTCAATATGGTAGTGTGGCAGTTGGATAACACCTCATAGAATAGATATTTAGACAGAAACTTTATGTGTTATCCCCTTTTGTCAGGCAACATTCTCTCTCCTTAAGCGACACGAAACTTGATGTGCACCAGAGAATACATATATGGCTCCAATGAACCTACATATGTCTTATCTTTATAGTCAACTGTACTTTATGTGTAACAAGACATATCTTCAAGGCTAGTATCTCAATGCCCCTAGCCTTATATTCAAGGTTTACACATACCTTGAGATTTTCAATTGATCAACTCAACTCAAAAAACTTTATTGCACGCAATAGAGTTGATCCATATCAAGATGTTACAAATGTAACAATCACAGATGCAAACTTTATTGGAGCAAAAATTGACAACAGCTCCCACTGAACAACCGCATCCATAGATGCTGCTAGGCCCATCTTAATGACGTCATTTCAAACACAAAAGGGCAAACAACTTTAGTCAGTGGAACTTCAACTATATCATCTGTGAAACTATGCTCCACTTTAATGTCACCATTTTGATCTGGTTCTTTATGGTCAAACACTTGACCGCCAGATGTTTGGACCCTTTAAAACCTCTGTTGTTGTATATAATCAACAATGCAGAGCCATCATCATACTATAACTGTATGGGTCCATATAAAAATAAATACGATCAACTCCCTAGTGAGGTTCTGGAGCTAAATAACCTGAGTAGCAGCCCAAAAGCTTGCTATAAACTCCGCTTGAATGCTAGAGGACAATACAGATCTGTGTTTTTCTCTATTATGCCGCACTGCCTGCTAATTCAAAGATGTATTATGTTGTCAACTTCTCGTCATCCAAATAGTTAGTAAGGTCTTAATCCGAATGCCTCACTAGCTGCAAGTAATCAATCTGTATGTGAATCAATATGTAGTATATACACTAATTCACTTCACTTTCAACATCACTGAATAAAGTGACAACATATATGAAACTCCTGATGTCATTATCTGAGAGCTGTTGCATGAGGCCTTAAGTAAACTATTTTAGTCTATTGATAAGTTTATCTGAATCACCAGCTATAAAACCTTCGGGTTATACCATATAGACTTTCCTCATCAAGGTCTCTCTTTGAGAAGATAGATATCAATATCCAGCTGGCGTAACTCTAAAACAAGATGAGTTACAAATGTCATGATCACTCTGCAAGAACCTTTATGAGAGACTAGAGGAAAGAGTTACTTTATAGTCTTCACCTCCTCTCAGAGTGAAATCTTGGCAACCAGTCTAGCTTTAAACTTCTCTGACTTTTCTTTTAAAGACCTTTTGTCTTATTCATCCACTTGTAACTGATGAACTTATAACCCTCAACTATCCATTATGCTCTCAAAAACCATTATGTTTCATAGACCATGTCTCGTCTTTTATCACATCCAACTCCAGATCTCACTGATTACAAGAAACAGCATCTGTATAAGTTTCTGGATCAACCATATGGCCTATATTATAATGATACTCTCCAAATAGACTATAAGTCTGGCAGTATAATTGGTCGTCTCTACCTTAGGGATCTTCCAAATGGAGCCTCGTTAACCTCATCATACACCTATGGGGCTTGAAGAGCTTCATCAGAATCTGTGTTAATAACACTGTCCTAAACCCCAATAGGCTTAGACTGTGATGTGGTAGGCTTCACGATCGTGTATATAGGCAGAGAAAACGACACAACACATGTATCGTACCTTTAACCTTAATAGCCTAAGCATCTTTTGGCCTCATTAAAATTCAGAAACTTCATTGTCTGTTATTCCATAATTCTCGTACTTCTGTTGGGATCATTAACCAAATATCCCTTCAAATGATCTGGACTTACCTAATGCTGGACAATACATCTTCACCTCTGCAGGATAACTTCAAATCTGTAGATGGTTTATCTAGATTTACGTCTAATCCATAACTCAAAAGGGTCAATAGAATAACCTTAGTGAAAACACCAATCAAAGTATGAAGACAACTCAAAGGCTATCCATACACAGAATCTTGTAGGTTCATTCCATTAATCATACTCCTCATTACAACTTTCAGGCATAGTAGACTTAATTACTATCCCAGAATCCTTTTAGGTATATGGTAAATGACCCTTAAAGCTTTCCAGCATGGTCATGTACACCATGATACTCACCATATTGGTCTGATCTGACAATCTTTATGACTTTTCCCAACTATTCCTTGACTTCAGCCTAAAGACCTTGAACTCGTCAAGAGAGTCAGACTTTTCCTTAATCAAGTACATATAACCATATGGGGAACAGTCGTTAGTAAATGTGTTGAAATAAAATTTTCAACACAGAGTTGTCATATAGGTCCATTGACACAAAACTGTATGACCTCCAAAAGGTCGAAACTTTGGACTATAATATTTCTTCTTTATCTCGGTCATCTTATTTCCACATCAGTTTACGCAATTCTCCAGGTCACATTTAAGAGTAGTTAGGATGTTAAGCTTTATCAGCCTCCCACTCTTTCCCTAGATAAGTGGCCAGATCTTTATGCCACAATGCGTAAAACTGTTCTTTAACTGGAAAATTCTTGGAAAACAACCTTTCACTGTATAAGTGATGTAGATATCATCGGGAGTTAAGCATAATCTAATTCATTTGACACATTGCAGCACTCATCCTTATTCGACTTGAGAACACAGAAATTCCGTTGTTCTTTCAGTTAAAAAGAGTAGCTGCTCACGTCCAAATATGATACGGAAATCAAGTTCCGTCTAAAGGTAGATACAAAAAATGCATTCCTTAATGTCAGATCAAAACCAGAGAATGGAATTAAAATGACACATCTCCCACGAATTTAATGTCAACTTTATTGTTGTTTCCTGATGTGAGCTATTGATTCATCTTGATTTGGTTTCTTGTGATCATGAATCCTTGTACTGTGAACACAATATAATTGGTTACACCTTTATAAAGTCTCCATAAATTGGATGAGACTTCTGCTAGATTAGATTCGTGAATCAAAACCAAAGAATCATCACCTACATGCCTACACTTAGATGACCAAGCCTTATTACAATAGCAGTCCCACTTTATGTGACATTTCTTTATAAAAGAAGTCGTAGTCACAATGTTTCCAAAAGATGCCATTTTTGGACCCAAACTGTCTGAATGACCAGTGGTTTCAAGAGTTCCTTTATGAGTACGATCTTTAAACCTTTTGCTCAATGTGTCCACCATCCTTATGACGTAATCTCTAACTTCATAAAAACCATCAAACCTTATATTGAAGAGTTCTCACTGATGTATCATAATATCAGTAGTGAACGAGACACAGACCCAGGCTACTTGGGCTTCCATCATCCATACAACAGTGCAGTCAGCAGGTCATCTACTCTCACAGTAGTACTAAATGGATTACTTCAGAAATCACAAGCAAATCCAATTGCTCTTTAATCCAGGCAATAAAATGTCCCTTCTCGAGTTCCATATGTTAACAGTAAAATCTGTCAACTTATCCTCATAAAGAGCAATATAAACTTCTGCCAGCCATATCACAAAACTTAATATCCTCCAGCTATTTCACAAAGTCTGAACCAGTATGAACCTCAATCTTAATGGAGTTACCGTTTACTGGGAAGGTGACTACTTTAAAAAGCAATGTATAATAATGGCACCATGTGAGTACTGTGTAACTTGATCCTTAAAAGTACACATCTTGAGGATCAGATGCACCATCATGTAATCACCTTTGGGCAGAATACATAATGTGCACTTTATATGTGACAGCCTATAAAGAGAATAAATCCAATCTTTATGAATCACCACCTTTGGGTGGATGAACCACTAGGATCAGTTACTTCTCAAACTTTATGCTGCACATGTGATACCTCATGAACCAATATTGTGTAACTTTAAAAACTGTTTGAGTACACATCCAGAGAGCTGCATACATCATCACAAAATCACCTTTGGGCAGAAGATGTGACATGCAGTTGCAAACACTCCACATAATAGCGGCCATGAGAATCTATTTCAATCTTCGTAAATCACCACCTTTGGGTGTATGACTCACTAGAATCGATCAATCCCCAACCATATGCTATACATGTATCCCTCCATAATCAATACACAATCACCTCATTTGGGAGTAAAACTATGCATTATATCAGGAGACATCCTTCCACAATACGAGACCGATATTTCTCAAACCCAACCAAGTGTGCCACTTTGGCGGTCACAACCTGACTGAATCCTTGAAACTCTTTCATACCAGGGATATAAACTTTATGCCTCACATTTGTCATATCCAAATGATTTCAAATTTCACTATGGGGCACTTTATTCTGAAATCATAGGCGATGCCAATAACAATTGTTGTATACATTGATGCACGTTAAACTTTATACATGCTAAAACTCTACACATCTTGTATGTGGTCATATATATATAAGCTTATCATGGTATTTCCGAAACCATATAGAAATACATGAAAAATGCTCAAAATACCCCTAAAAACATACGTACATAAGGGTCTTTATGCATTTTTCTATTTTTAAAAGCTTCAAACATGTCAAATAAATATACCACAGTGTAGAGAATTTCCATACGAGCACGCCGGTACCAAGATCACCCCCAACGGAGCAACCACGCGCCGCACGTGCTCCTCACGTGCGGGGCGAGCTCACCGGTCCAATGACCGGTCCGACCGGAGACCGGTCCAACTGTTCATCCGGTCCAACCGTTGACCGGTCGGACCGGTCAACGGTCAACGGTCAACTCGGGTCGGAGTCGGGTCGAAGTCGGGTCCGGGTCGGGTCGGGTCGACCCGGTCAAAGCGGGTCAGGCAACGGGTCGACCCGATCAATCCGGGTCGGGTTGACCCGAAACCGAACCCCGGGTGACGTCAGCCTGCCACGTGGCGCAGTCATAACGCGCTATGTGGCACGCATAGGACGCGGCCCGCGCTGGGCGCGTGCCAGCGCGTGGGCTACCACGCGCAGCCACTGTGGTGGCGCGTGGTGGCGCGTGTGGCCGCGCTCGGCCTCCTCCGGCGACGATCTACCTATCAAAATGCTCGTCTCGACGAGCCCGTTCTAAATATATGATCAAAAATCATTTTCATCCGTAAAATTTTTTGGAAAACGGGCAAACATAGTACGGTCCCGATCTTCGCTATGGCGGCTCTGATACCACATGTTGGCCGTGAGAAACTTTACCACGGCACTCCCCGGATCACCATAGCAGAGAATCGGATGCCGTACAGTGAAAGAGACGAGCTTGTGTACCTATTTTGGATTCGCCGGTCTTTAGGCGGAACTCCGGCGATTCCTCGGCTTAGGCGCGTCACCTCTATAACCCTCCGGAATCCTGGCGTCGATGATACCACCACCCTCACCTTCACTTGACTTTATAGGAGGAAACAACCTCCTTAGTGAAGCAACTTCTCAAGGAAGTTGAGTGTGTGGAATTATGGAGAGTTAGGGTTAGAGGGGGGTTGCCTTAGCCTATTTATAGAGTTATTTGGCCGGGCCCTCTCATCACAGGCCGGGCCGAACTCGGCCCACACTAGCCAGGCCCATATTAGGCTAATTAAGAATCCTTATATCTCACTTTATTAGACCAACCCCGTTAATGGTAAATTAATACCGTATAATGGTAATTATAATCTCAATTAATATAAGCCCACATTTAGGAAAACTCTAACAAAATTATCACCGCATATGAAAACTGCAAAAGCAATTCGTCAGTTATTCACCAAGACACAAGAAAGAATACATAAATTCTTACATCTTTCAATCTGCCAACGGAAAACCTCATAACCAGGGTGGTAATCTAGTCCCAGTTACGAAGCTCGAATCGTAACTAAGAGACATTCAAGAAAAACCTAAGATTCCACCTTTATTAATCTAATCTATGCAGAGCTAATCTACTGATGCACATCACCCTACACAAAAGGCTAAGTAAAGAGAGGGTAACTTAAAAAAAAAATTGATCCGTTTGGTCCTAGGATCCTAGAACCGAGAACCGGACCGCTCCTTCTAGAACTGAGAATTGGACCACTAGTCCCGGTCCGGTCCGGGCGGTCCAATTTACTCACTCCTAGACTAAGTAGCACAGACACCGACACCGACTCGGGGACACGACACGACACGATACGCCGACACACCATTTCTCAAAAATAGAAAAATCCGACACGTCGGGGACACGTTATATATTAAATATATAATATCATATATACACATAATAAATTATTATTTTTAGGATTATTTCAATCAAATTAATTTGATTCAAATTCATAAATAAATAGAAAGTTAAAAAAAAAAACTTTAGAATTGATCTCACATCGGTGATGATTAAGAGAGACAAAAACAAAATAACTTGAGAAGATTCGAGAATCTCACATTGGTGGTGAGTGGGGGGACAAATATGAAGTCACTTTAAAAAGCCATGAATGAGACATAGAGACTTACAATGTGAAGAAAGGAGTCCCACATTTGATGTCTAGTGAGAATAACAAGTACATTGACTCTTTAAATTGTCAAGAATGAGATATGAAGAATTATTTCTAATGTCTATTTGGCTAATGATGAAATGAATATATATTTTTTTAGTGAAAAAGCTTTTTAAAATGCTCGACATGCGTATCGCACAAGTGTCTGACGTGTTGACCAGGTGTCGGAAATCGATACGCGTTGACCACACGTGCCGGACACGGGTGTCGGGAGGTGTCGGTGTCGGACACGGTATCCGACACGACACTCTTACCTAGGAGGAGTGTCGGTGCTACATAGCTCCTAGAACCGGTACCGGTTCAGGGACAGAATTCCCGGGTCAAACCGGCCCCTTGGGCCCTCGGACCGTCATCTCCGGAGCGTGGCGACCACTCGTCCGATGGAGAGACTGGGCGTTGATGTCCTTGTCTGAAAAGCATTGCAGAAGACAACAGTCAAGCTTTACTAACAGCAACATCAACGGGAGAGAGAAATAGGGGGAATAAAGACAGAAGCTTTATGCTTTCAATGGCAATTTTCTAATGCTCAAAGGCAGAGCAGCAAAGACTAAAGAGAAAGGGGGTGGCTGTTCTTCCTCAGAGAGTTTCAATCCATCAAACCTCCATTTTCGCGAGTAAAACCTCTTCCCCCAACCCCAACCCCAACCCCAGCACGTCTCGCTCTGTTTCCTTCTCAAAGCTTCCCTTTTTAGAATCGTGCTTCGCAATGGAGACAAATTCGTCTCGACCCACAAAATTATACGAGATGCTGCTCCTGCTCGTCTTCTTGGTACTTATGCTGAGCTTAAACCCTTGCGAGTCGCTTGACATTGACCCTCGAGACGAGGCCGCGCTTTCGCTGTTCAGGTCCATCGTGCAAGACCCGAGCCAGAGCTTGTCCACTTGGTTGGGGTCCAATTGCACGAGCTGGACAGGCATCACCTGCTCGAGCGACAGTGGCAAGGTAATTTCAGTGAACCTGACCAATATGAACTTGTCCGGGGACATTCACCCCAGCTTGTGCAATCTCTCTTCTCTCGAGTCCTTAGTTTTGGCGCAGAATAGTTTCACAGGAGCGATTCCGCCCTGTTTTGGCTCCCTCTATGGTCTCAAGACCCTTGATGTCAGTCACAATAGGTTTGGTGGAGGTTTGCCTGACGCAATCAGTAGGCTTGTTAATTTGAGGGCGCTCATTTTGTCGTGGAACCAAGATTTGGGGGGCCTCATGCCGCTGTGGATCGGTAATTTCTCCGACAAGTTGGAAAAGATCGATGCCGGTTTCAACTCCTTCCATGGGGAAATTCCCGAGAGTTTGTCTTACTTGAAGTCCTTAAGGTATCTGAACTTTGAGAACAATAATTTCGGTGGTGACCTGAGGGATTTCCAGCAGTCTTTGGAGATTCTCGATCTCAGATCGAATTCTTTATCGGGTACTCTGCCGTGTTTTTCTGCCTGCTCTGCATCTCTCAGTGTTCTGAATTTAGCAGATAATTATATAGTGGGAGGAATTCCTACATGTATCGCTTCAATTGAGGCCTTGACGCATCTAAACTTGTCGCATAACCAGTTGAGCTACAAGATATCTCCTAGACTTGTGTTCTCGGAGAACATTCTCGTATTGGACCTTAGCTTCAATGATTTGGCTGGTCCTCTTCCGAGTAAGATCGCAGAGGCGACTGAGAAAGGGCTTATACTCCTTGACCTCTCACACAATCAGTTATCTGGTGAAATCCCATCAAAGTTTACAGAGTTAAAGAGCTTGCAGGCATTGTTTCTTTCGCACAATCTTCTCACTGGTGAGATACCATCAAGGATTGGAAATTTGACCTACCTCCAAGTGATTGATCTCTCGAACAATTTGTTGTCAGGTGCCATTCCGTTGAACATTGTGGGTTGTTTTCAGCTTCTTGCTCTGATACTTAGTAACAACAATCTTGCGGGTGTAATTCAACCAGAGCTTGATGCTTTAAGTGGTTTAAAGATTCTAGATATCAGCAACAACAAAATCTCTGGCGAAATCCCACAAACTTTGGCCGGGTGGAAATCTCTGGAGATAGTGGATTTAAGCTCCAACAATCTCTCTGGGACATTGAACGATGCGATAACCAAATGGTCAAGCCTTAAGTATCTTTCCTTGGCTCGAAATAAGTTTAGCGGAAGTCTCCCGAGCTGGGTATTCACATTCCAAGCAATTCGGATGATGGATTTCTCAGGAAATAATTTCTCAGGCATCATACCAGACAGTAACTTCAACTTAAGTTTGTATTACAACAACAGAGATTTTGCTAGACAGCCAGGTAATTTCTCTTTGGTTTCCATGGCAACCGTCGATATCAAAGTTCACGTGGTTGTAGCTGGTACGAATGAAGTGAGGCTCAACTATGATATTATTTCAGCTGTTGGGATTGATCTATCTGATAATATGCTCCACGGGGAGATTCCATCTGGACTATTTGGGCTGGAAGGCTTGGAGTACTTGAACTTGTCGTACAATATGCTGGCCGGTCGTCTTCCAGATTTAGATAAAATGCGCAGCTTAAAGGCCTTGGATTTGTCGCATAATTCTCTATCAGGTCAAGTACCGGAAAATGTTTCTGGACTTGAAGATCTAACCCTGTTGGACTTATCATACAACTGCTTCTCTGGATATATATCTAAGAAACAGGGATACTGGAGATTTCCAGGAGCATTTGCTGGGAATCCGAACTTGTGTGTGGAGTCGTCAACTGGAGTTTGTGGCCGGGATAGTGTGCCAGTGGAGCCTGGTAAGACATTTCAGGAAGAGATAGTTGAAGGGCCTATTTCCCTGTCGGTGTTCTTGCTAAGTGCTGCCGTTACCTTCTACTTCACTATAGTGTCTCTATTTTGTTCGGCTCGCGCTAGAAGATACATTCTTGAAACCAAGCTTTAATTTAGTCCAAGAGAATGAACCTCAGAGTGTATATTCTTGCTGCTTTAATGACAAATTGGCATGAGTTTTCTCCTCAGTACTCTTTGCTCGAAATATTACTGTTCAACTAGAGTATGTGCTTACATATCTCACTCATTGGATACCAATGGTCTGGATAACGAAACTTAGAATTCGGTCAATGTAGAGTGAGCATTTGATGGCTTTTACTTAGGCTGCTAAATTTGAACTGGAATAAGGGTTTGATAGCTTTTAGTTTGCCTGCTGGACTCTCTATCTTCATCCTCCCCTCTCATTTAGAGTTCACTCTCGGTCGATAATTGTCTAACTGATGATTCGAATACCTATATGCAATTATCGACAGAAATATGCCGCCATAGGAAGGTTACTCTGCAGTCTTCTCCTACATGGCACCGTTTGTTCTGTCGAGGAAAGGAACCTGTTCCCCAAACCCAAGATCGATATTCTGCATTAAAAAAGACAAATGAATGACTCGTCATTGCTAAATCAATTAGGGAAGTTAATTATCAGGAATGAAATTCTCAAGTTGTTTCAGCCTATAGTGGAAGTTGATTTAAAAGAAATTTAGAGAATGACCCTTCAATTCCATGTAAATAAGTTAAAAAATATCCTGGGATAACAACACAAGTGGTCTGTGAACTTTTAATTTGATGAATATGATTTCTGAATTTTTGAAACATGCTCAAATTAGTCATTCTATTAACTCAAGTTGAGTGACGACTTTGAACATTTTCTTATATTTCAAGGACTAAATTGAATATGTTCCAAAAATTCGGAGATCACATTGAGCGAATTGAAAGTTCAATGAACACATTATCCATTAGGTTAAAGTTCAGGCACCATATTAGTTAAATTAGAAGTTCATGAATCACATTAAACATTGGACTAAAGTTCAAGGACCACTTGTGTCATTTTTTCAAATGTCTTCTCAAAATAACTTTCAATACTATTTCCACGTTTCAAGAGTATTAAGATCTCACATCGATTTTTATTTGGCGCAATCTCTTCGGGCGGCAAAAGGACACTAACAATGTTGCAATTTTCGTACGATTCTGATTTTCGCGATACAACATTTTAATTGACCACTCAAGCGTAATAACTTTTCAAAGAGATTCACTTTAATAATAGTGATGATTTTCCTAACCGGAGATCCTACGTCAGTTAATATAAAATTATCTGCATGGTTTATCGAGGAAATGATATCATTAGAAGCGATCATTTGAGCCATTTCCTTGCTTCAAATTAGGTGCACCACCCTGAGGTAATAATAATGTAAACATACAACAATTAAGATAAGTAGTTGCTCAATCACGTCCAACTCGGATTTACTAAGAGTCTCTTTTGCCATTATGTACGGGTTACCACTAAGTGGCTTGATCAGCACCTTTGATGGAGTCATTTAACCATACTAACATTATTTGTCCTTTTCACTTTTGGCATCAAATCTCCTTAAATTATAGACTTCACCTCATTAAATCTTTTGCTTTTTCAGATAAAATAAAAATGAAAAATATTTTCCTTTGACCCACTAAAGTAGATAAATTTATTGCCTTTATCGTAATGGTCATTGGTACCTCTCACTAAATGATTGACTAAATTGAAATTAGAATCCAGCGAAAGTAAGATTATAAACGTAACCTAAGTATTGTGACCCCTAATCTATGTAGTACCGACACTCATCCTAGGTAAGAGTGTTGTGTCGGACACCGTGTCGGACACCTCCCGACACCCGTGTCGGTCGCGTTGATCGCGTGTCGACATTTCGACACTTGGTCAACACAGCCAATACCCATGTCCGGCACGTGTGGTCAACGCGTGTCGATTTCCGACACCTGATCAACACGTTAGACACTTGTGCGACACGCATGTCGAGCATTTTAAAAAGCTTTTTCACTAAAAAAATTTATATATTCATTTCATCATTAGCCAAATAGACATTAGAAATAACTCTTCATATCTCATTCTTGACAATTTAAAGAGTCAATGTACTTGTTATTCTCACTAGACATCAAATGTGGGACTCATTTCTTCACATTGTAAGTCTCTAGGTCTCATTCATGGCTTTTTAAAGTGACTTCATATTTGGCCTCTCACTCATCACCAATGTGAGATTCTCGAATCTTCTCAAGTTATTTTGTTTTTGTCTCTCTTAATCATCACCGATGTGAGATCAATTCTAAGGCTTTTTTTTTTAACTTTCTATTTATTTATGAATTTGAATCAAATTAATTTGATTGAAATAATCCTAAAAATAATAATTTATTATGTGTATATATGATATTATATATTTAATATATAACGTGTCCCCGACGTGTCGAATTTTTCTATTTTTGAGAAATGGCGTGTCGGGGTATCGTGTCGTGTCGTGTCGTGTCCCCCAGTCGGTGTCCGTGCTACTTAGCCCCTAATGTGCATTCCCCTAAATTTGTATGCTAAGTAAAAGTTCCCTAGTCATTTGAAGAAGAATATCAACCTTGCTCGAGGTAATTGGTCGGATGAACGATCTGACTATGCTTTGAAAACATCTAATAACCTCTCGAATCCGACGACGTGATCATAATGAGGACCATATTGAATGGTTCTACAGTGGTCTTCGCGCAAAACTTATTTAATTTCTAGAACAATGCATTGTGTATGTCACGAGATTAGTAAAAAAAAAAAAAAATCCAAACTTTCTCTATTTGGCGATGAAGTTAATAACGTTTGCTCGAGGTAATTAGTGGGATGAACTATCTGACTATGCTTTGAAAATATCTAAAAACCTCTTGAATTTGGCGCAACAAGATCATAATATGGTTAACGTTGAATGGTCCCACAATGGCCTTTGCGTAAAACTAAGTTAATTTCTAAAATATTATATTGCGTATGTTACTAGATTAGTCGGAAACCTAAACCTTTCTCCATTTGGCGATAAAGTTAGTAAATGTCTAATACTCTCAACAAAAATGCTTACAAAGAAACATAAACTAGCTCCACTATATTAAAATAAACTTCCACATTGGTAAGAAATCCTTTACTTCCTTGGTTGCTCCAACAATTCTCGCAAGAACTCACCCTATTGCCATTTTATTTTGCCCCTCCTCAATAAACTCGAAAACGACAGTAAAAAAAATCAAGAAAAAGAAGAAGGGAAGACAACCCTTTTTGTCTATGGATCTCACTTACTGCCTTCGGTTATGTTCTTCGTTTGAGGGTCAATGAAGTGTCTCGAAAAGATGGGATGGGGTGCAGAGTCCTGAACCCTTCATGCCCCAGTAATGACCCCTTCAGATCGTTGCATCGACAGCGACCGTTCGCATATGATCTGTTCTCGGCAACTCGGATGGGTCCAAACTCTTTAATTGCTCTTCCAAGAGCAGCAACTCCATACGAGGAAAGTCAGAAGTGGGCGTGATCTTGTTTGCCCAGTTTGGCGCCTCACCTTAAACTCACCCTCCATACACCTTCCCCTAAAAATATCATGCACGAAACGATGAGTAGGGAAGAAGCCTGGGGACGGAGAGAGGGTAAGAGGAGCTTCCAATGACGAGGTCCTGTGACGTCGGGCGCTGGGTGATCTTCCCAGCTCTTCTTCTGCTTCTCCTTCTCGTGTTCTTTCTCTACCTGTCTCCTGTGGATCGATCTGTTTCCATATTGTTTAGCACCGTCCGAAACAGCGGCCGCGATGCCACGCGAGTCTTACCTTCGATCTCTCTGGACACCCTTAAGTCTTCCCTCCATGTTGCTCCCCATCAGACCAATCCTACTCCTGTCCAAATTAACAAGGTGAAGCATTGCTGTCTTCACTGTTACGCTCAATTTATCTTTCGATATGTAGCGTGCGTGCGTGTATGAATGGTGCATTTTCGTTTTCGGGGCTTTTGGTTTCTGTGAATCTAGGTGCAGAAGAAGATTAGCGGTTTGTGGAGAATAGAGAAGGATTTAGCTAGAGCCCGGGCTGCGATTCGCAATGCGGTTCGTGCCCGGAACTATACGTCAGGCAAAGTGGAGACGTTCGTCCCCAAGGGATCCATCTACCGGAATGCCCACGCGTTTCATCAGTTGAGTTTGAGCCCGTTCTCGTCCTATTTACATTTTCTATTGTCTGTTTCAGACAACCATAATCTTCAATTAAGCATAAATAGATGCATGATGTGCATATGTTTCAGTCATCTTCTACGTACTGAATCTTTAACTGGACCTGATCTCCTTCGTTTCTTTCACGAGACATATAACATGCTGGGTGAAAAAGTGTGGACTATGGTTGACTACTTTTAGGCTGAAGTGTGGACAGTAATAGTGGATTGCAATGTCCATTCTCGTGTTTACTTGCGTTGACCGATGGGAACACCCATTTCACGAAGTAGGGCATGAAGAGTCTGAGGTTTTCCTCAAGGACAAGTACAATTAATGTCGAGAATTCAGATTGCTGAAACACTTGTAGATTACGTCAACACGGAAAATTCATCAATATTTCATTAGTTATACCAACTAATTCGGCTTGCTTGAGCCATTGTTATTTGGCTTTGCAATGAGAATTTTCAGTAAGAATTTTACATTTTCAAACCTGATACGGCAGCGGCCTGTTTGATGCGCTTATATGACACAATAATATGAAAATTATGATTGCTTCACGAAATTGCGATCCCTCGCCACTCCACAAGACTTGTGTATGATTATAATGCGTTCCGATGAATGATGATAATGATCAGGAGTCATATTGAGATGGCGAAGAGATTCAAGGTATGGAGCTATAGGGAAGGAGAGCTGCCCTTGGTGCATCTAGGGCCAATGAACAACATATATAGCATCGAGGGTCAGTTCATCGACGAGCTGGAGAGCGGCCTCAGCCCCTTCTTGGCCCGCCGCCCCGACCAGGCCCACGCCTTCTTCTTGCCGATGAGCGTCACCAATATCGTAACCTACCTCTACATGCCCATCCCCCCTTACGACCGCGACCAACTCATTCGCACTTTCACGGATTACGTCGATGTGCTGGCGCATAAGCACCCTTTTTGGAACAGAAGCCATGGCGCCGACCATTTCATGGTCTCTTGCCATGATTGGGTACGTGTGCCCTGATCAACTTGTTTAAATTCTTCTCAATCTACTTCTTGAACTATTCAAGTCACTAGTGAAAATGGGCACTTTAGGCACCATATCTCACAGCAGACCCAAACAAGTTCAAGAACTTCATACGAGTGATTTGCAATGCAAACACATCTGAGGGATTCAACCCCACAAGAGATGCCTCACTCCCTGAGTTCAACTTGCATCCTTTCAAGCTTGCCATACCCCGTCTTGGGCTACCGCCGAGCAAGCGCCGCATCTTTGCCTTCTTTGCCGGTGGCGCTCATGGGGACATCAGGAAGATCCTGCTTCACCATTGGAAGGACAAGGACGATGAAGTCCAAGTCCACGAGTACCTCCCGAAGGGCGAAAACTACATGCAATACATGGGCCAGAGCAAGTTCTGCCTTTGCCCGAGCGGCTACGAGGTAGCGAGCCCTAGGCTGGTGGAGTCGATCTACTCGGGGTGCGTCCCCGTGATAATTTCGGACCACTACCCGCTGCCGTTCAGTGACGTCCTCGACTGGAGCAAGTTCTCGGTAACGGTACCTATCGAGAAGATCGCGGAGATGAAGGATATACTGAAGCAGGTTTCGGACCGCGAGTACTTGAAGTTGCAAGGAAGAGTGACCCAAGTGCAGCGGCATTTCGAGCTGAACCGGCCGGCGAAACCCTTTGACGTGCTTCACATGGTGCTGCACTCGGTTTGGCTCAGGAGGCTCAACGTTGGCTTGGCGGAGTAGTTCAGCACGAATCCCACCATTAATGCCCTCTTCCATGTGAAGTGTCTTGGGGCGATTGTTTGAATATGACAACGTGCTAAAAATAATTATAAAGCTGTTTTTTTTAGCAAAGAATAATTATAAAGTTGTTTTTTTTTTGGTAAGGATAATTATAAAGTTGTTTGTAATACTAATGTTTAAATATAATTTGTGATTGATGTTGCGAGCCACTACTATTGCTTAAGAAACATTCGAATGACAAAGAAGTAAGTTGACCGGTTTTGTCCTTGTATAAAGTTATGGACAACATGGAAAAAATGATAAATGAATCCATGTCGCAATTATTAAAAAGAAGTTGAACCGGTTCCGGTTCGGGGACTAATTTCCAGGGTCAAACCGTCCCAGTACTCTCGGACCGTAGTCACCGCTCACCGGAGCGTGGCGACCCGACCCCTCGCCCGATGGAGAAACTGGGCGGTGATGTCCCTACCTGAAAAGAATTGCAGAAGACAACACTCAAGCTTTATTCCCAGCAACAGGAGCGGCCGAGCGAGAGAGAGAGCGAGAGAGAGAGAAGGACGTGGGATCTAGGCAGGGGTGACCAGGTTTTAATCTCAGCCGTTCGTTTTCATTGGACGGCTGGGATTAAGCCACGTCATCGAGGAGAGGCCCCAAATTGGGTTTTTTTTCCAATTTAATATTTAAAAAAATATTTACAAATTTAATTACTATTTACAAATATTTACCATTTTAGGTCTCGCGCGCTGGTGGGCCCAGCGCGCGAGACCCGGGATCTGCTTGGGCCAGACAGCGTGCAACCCACGCGCATTGTCCCAGCCTGCGCGCGACCGCCGCGCGTTGTCCCAGCCTGCGCGCGACCGCACCCCCACCGGCCCTATTAATTTAATATAAATATGTGAATTTTTAAATAAAAATAGGCATAACATTATGGTAAAATACGACATGCCCAGAGTTAAAAAATCATCTAGCCATGAAAGTTTATAACGATAGATAACAATCCTCAATCTCAATTTACCTCACCCAAAAAGAACAATTCTCAACCTGAATTGTATTAATGATGTCGTCGTCCTACATGGCCTCTTGTACCGCAATCATGTGCTCTCCGTTGATGGGCGGGTCTGGTGTTGTAACGATGAGTACGAGCATCCGGAAGAGCAGGATGTGTAGATGACGAAGGCATATGTTGTGATGGCTCATGAATCTGTAATGGAGCCGCATCATCAAAGTCCGAAAATATGCCATGGCTAGACTGTGCATGGCCTACTGTAGGATGGGCTTGAAATTGAGGAGGGAAATCGGAACCCCATGAAATCTGAGAAGTAGCGGGCGTATGCGGCTCTTGATTGTCACCATATTGATAAGTAGAACCCCCATGAGATGGGCCAGCAAAGTGGGCGAACCCATATCGAAATTTGTCTGGGAAAACCCTAGAGTAAACCCTAGACCGAAATCTGATGTATGATATTCCACGGCATATGGGACAACATTACCATCTGGATGAGCTCGAGTGGTCCTCCGAGTCGGCTGAATAGTTCAGGCGGGTCATTATCTTGTGGCCCAACTGATGCTGTTGTAGTTGCTGGCTGGGGTAGTGGCATCATTGTTATCCGTCTCTCCTCACGCTTGGCATATAACGTCGCCCTAAGTATCCGCTATACTTCTCTCCAGGCTTGACGAGATGGATTGGCGGTGTCCAAAATATGTAAGGCACGTTCGACGCCATCACTCTGGTAACGATATTAAAAACCACAAAATTTTATAAATGTCAATAACTTATGTTAATAAAAAAGTATGATTTAAATTGAAAGTGTGGCTATCCAATCCCTCCCAACTGGTCTTAATTCAATATCATGCAAGGTCGTATGATCGCTAGGAGCTATCGGTATTGGCTGATGCATAGAAAACTATCATAGCACTCGATCTGGATAATGCCACTCAACTATCCAATAACATATGAGTGGGACACGAGCCGTCCAAATATGTTGTCCCTGTCGGCAGTAATTTGGTAATTGCTGCATAATTTCATTGGTGTAGGGTAGCCAAGTAATCTGTTATCGCAATAAAACAGATCAAATTAAGCGAAGAATTAATGTAATAGTTAACATCATAATAAACTTGTTTGTTGCTATCATTACTTACATCTTCAAATGACATTCTATCAAGTAAGTAGCGCAAATGTAGCAAAGTATGTGTGGGCACCTCCGTTGTCTGTCGTGCCCTACTCCATCTACAGGAAAAAATGAGATCTTAATATATTATCCGTACTAGAAAGAATTAAGGACACGCGAATTGAAAAAGCATTAACTTACATACCGGCTACCGAGAGGTCTATCTGGAAAAGGATTACGGTTCCTCAGGGATGGGGAGATACATTTGAAACGCTCCCATGCCCAAATCTGCAAAACATGTAGGGCACCGCCGATCTGCTTTGTGTCTGGATCAATTGCACTGCACAGTTCTCAATACAGCCACGCAAGTGCGGCTGAACCCCAACTATATGGGGTAGGGTCGTTAAAGTTCTCCAGTAATGGAAGAAATAGCAAACTAATCCTGGAGGATGATTTGTCGGCAAAAATAGAACCTCCAAGCAACCGGAGAATGAATGCTCTAGCATGCTGCTGCACGATGACTTCATTGGCATCATCTGGAATCTCAGCAAAGTGTTCTCTCAGCCAGGCCAACCTTAACTGCGTGCCACGTAGATTGTCTAGACGAGCACCCAGTTGCTCGTCACAAAGAGCGCCCCAATTCCTATTAGTAGGGCCGGTAACTGCTTGTCCATCAATGAGAAGGCCTGTCAGCACCGAAATATCCTACAACGTGATCGTGCATTCACCATCCGGCATATGAAAGGTGTGCGTCTTCGGCCTCCACCGCTCGACCAGTGCAGTAATCAGGTGCCAATCCAGGTGGAAAAATCCCATCATATAAACCCGATAAAAGCCCGAAACTCGCAGATATGGGACTATGCGCGGATTAACTTCAGGTACATGTATCGTTGATCTCCGACACATGAGCGCTTGATCATGATGACCCTGTGAAATGTGACATGGAGAAGTGTTTTTATGAATATTGATAATGTTGTTACAAGTGACAGATCAACTGTTAAATTAGTCAATTACCTTAGCGTTCCATATGGCCTGCGATCTATGTATATCATGTCGTGTAAGTAGCGAATCATCCACAGGTCCCGGCTGAATGTACGTCCTCTGATCCATATCTACGAATACATTACAGAGGATCCCAATAAATATCACACATTTGTCAATTATAACACTACAAGAAATTCACATGTATCATGTGCACATAACACGGACGAACGGAGTAAATAATTATCGCGCAATTGTCATATTCTATCATTACAAAAAATTGCGGCGATCAATGTTACACATAATTGAAAGAGGAACTGAATCAATATAGCAAATTGTCATATTATAATATTACAATAAAACAAAATATCAATTGTACATAATTCACATAAGTGTGATTTATTGTCGGACAGATCTCACTGCACAGGTTTTTCTATTGTGCCCTGGCTTTCGACAGTTGCTGTAATGGTTACATGTTACTACTACTCTCAGTCTTCCAGTCCATCTCATTACGTATTCGTGTTGTACGAGGCATTCCTTTCGTTCTAATATGCCTCGGGTCTGGTCTTAATGGCAGGTCGCCATGTCCAGACCAGTAGTCAGGATGCCCCAACGGGTAAAACATGTGTGACGCCCTAGAAATCCGACCCCGGTGAAGTCCCTGAATTCGATAAAAGGGATTAAGATCGAAATTTCAGTCGTTAAAGTATATTGGATTGAAAGGACTGAAAAGACGACGTTTGGATGAATTCTGAAGTTCATTCGGTTTAGATTAGGTTCGAAATTCCTAGTCGCCGTAAATTAGGATTTCAATCCTCGCGACCCGAGCCTAACCCTGACCAAGCCTAGCATGTGAAATTACCAAAATACCCTTCGTTCGTTATACCGAAAACTCGTTTCAGTCCCGATTCGCCAAAAGACCGTTTTGCCCTCGGATATTTGCAAATAGGACAAAATTTCCCAAAAGTTTTCTTGTGGGCCCCTAGTCATCAGCCCTCTCTCTCTCTCTCTCTCTCTCTCTCTCTCTCTCTCTCTCTCTCTCTCTCTCTCTCTCTCTCTCTCTCTCCCTCTTTCCCTTCTTCTTTCTCGCGCGCGACACACCCCCCCTGGCCGAACGTCCTCCTCCCTCTTCCTCCTCCTCCGCCCGATTTGTGGCCGACCACCACCCACCACCTTTGACCACCACCTCCAGCCCTTCGTCGCCGTCGCCCTTGACCTGGTCCCGGTCGCCGTTCGCCGTTGGTCAGTCGCGGAGGAGCCCGAAGCCAGCCCCCTGTTTTCGGACCCCCTGACCCGTGAGCTGTCGCCTCCTCCTCCGGCCGTTCACGGCGTCGCCGCCGCCACCCACCACCTCGGCCTAGCCCCTCAGCCTCCCCTCGACCAAGCCGAAGCCACCCCACCGCCGATTAGCCGCCGGAGCAGCCGCAATCAGCCCCGAAGTCGCCGGTGCCCTGTTTTCGGGCCGGTCCGTGTTTTCTTCAGATCCGGCCGATCCGCCGCCCACCACCGTGCACCGCCACCATAATCGAACTCCCCGACCTCCCTTCCACCTTCCCCAAGCTCGGCGGAGCTCGCTGCCGCGCGTGGTGGCCGGAGGACCGCCCGCAAGCCGCCCCTGTTTTTCTGCCCCGAAACGGCCGGTTCTGTGTCGTCGCCGATCCGCCGCCTCCGACCGCCCTCAGCTGCTGCCACCGGTCCCGATCACCTCCCCTCGACCCCTAGGTGAGATCCCCGGCCTTGGCCGGCCTTGTCCCGGCCCGTGGGGCCGTGTTTCGCCGGAAAACAGCCCGGTTCCCCTATTTAACCTTGCCGGCCGGTTCTGTTTTAGGTCGCCGCCGCTTGCCGGAGCTTCGCCGTCGCCGGCCACCTGTCCCGTTGACCTCGCGAGACTTCCTTGAGGCATTCCCGAGGTTTTAGGTTTTTGGGCCGCCGCCGTCGCCGCCGCCGCCGCCGTTCGCCGTCGTCGGCCGTTGAGACCGCCCGAGCTCAATTTGATAGTGAGTTGACCCTAATCCTTGGTTAGGGCGCTAATTGCGCCTAGGATTAGTGATTTAGTCAATTGTGGATTTTAGGTACACGATCGGGGCCGGTCTAAATAGAAATTGGGATTAGGATAAATGGCCGATCGATTTGGTTAGCCGGACTGATTAAATTGTCTGTGGCTAGTTGTTGTTAGAAAATTATTGATTGATTGATTGGGCAATGGATTGCCTATGTTTGATCGCGAGCGAGCGATAGGCTAGAGACGAGCGAGCGATCGACGACGTTAAGTCGGATTGACTAATAAATAATTATTGCATGAACTCGAGCCTGTATGTGGCCTAATCAGACTGATTGTTCGGGTTTGTGTGAATTGCCTCGTTGGATGCTGTGATTGATTGGCTGAAATGATTGTTTGGCGTCGATCGTTGATTGGGGGTTAATCGCCCTGTGTGTGGTGACTAGTGGTTAGTCTGCATTGCATATGACCGTGTGCGAAGTCAAAATACATATTTTTGGCACGAAATTGGCATTTGGCCAAAGTTTTTACATGCCTGAGTGAGCATCCGGCCTTAACCAAAGATAATGAAATGGGTTGATTGCTGGATGTGGGATGTATGGTCATATGACGAAAAACGATGATGTTCCTGGCAAGCTCGTGTTCTATGATTTGGACGGAACCATACGACTTGCCAGAAGCACGACAACTCTGATTCGGTGTTAACTAGTACGGATGCAGAGTTGGTCGGATGCCGGTCGCAATGGATGTTGGACCGACGCCCCGTATAGGGATGCCTACTTGCTGGTGCCGTGCCAGACGCACTGGATACACCGCTTGTAGTAGCCGTTGCCGAGAGTAAAGGAACGTAGCCCGGTTTTACCGGTAGAACGCTGGATCCCACTGAGGTGTTAGATCGCGTTATGTGTGAGAGTCGAATCACGTCCTCTTTCGCGTAGATCCTCTCATGTGCCGGTTGCACGATCATCGTTAATAAAAGAATTGAGTGCAATATAACTTCGTACATGGGTAAGTGTGAACGTATCCCGACTACGACGTTTGGAATGGGACGAATGGAGTAGGAAGACGGAAGTTCATACTCACTTGTGTTCGAGTTATTATTGTGTCGTGTGCATTGTCCTGGTGAATATCCTGTGCATACTGGTGGATGTAATGCTGTGATTGAGTGACTGATTGACGTTGACTGCTGAGTCATGTCGAGCATTGCATTATGTATGGCTGAAGCTGGTAAGTGTGCATGTGGATGATGGTTATATTGACACTGTGGATAGTTGCTATATGTGCATGTGTGATTTGTGAGCTTCGGTTAGGATGCCCTGGGCGAATCAGTTTCCTAACCGAGCTTAGGCTTGATTCACTGAGATTTATTCTCACCTCGTCGTGGGATAACATTTTCAGGTCCCACGTGACGGAGCCTTGTGGATGCCAAGAGTTGGCTGTTGGAGTAGTCTATTGAAGAAAGTGAGTAGTTGACCTCACCTGACCACGTGACCTTTTGAGGTTTTGTCTAGTCGTCCCGAAGAATGGGGTTGCGTACGTTCGTTAGTATGAATAAGGTCTTGATTCGTTTGCTGATATGTTTATCAGGGATCTTCATTTTGTGAATGTCGATTGTGACTGCCTACTTTGCTATCCCTGTTTGTTTATGATGTCAGGGAGTTAGAACGTTTCCGCATGCGTAGTTAAGTGATAGGTCGATAGCGTGCCTGGGAAGCTATCTCTATGACCTCGTGGCGATTTGGCAAGGGATGTCGCGGGCTCGAGAGTCGGGGCGTGACAACATGTATGGATAGCACTGAAGGGTTTTATCCAACGAGTAGCATTCATCTACGTACTCATGGTAATCAACTCCATGTGCTTGACATGCTGCAATTACGTGGGAACATGAAATTTTAATCTCTTCAAATTTCTCACATGTACAGGTTCGCTCGGCTAGGCACACTATCTGTTTCTGACCCCCTGATCCTCTGTTTCTATCGTGTCCAGTTTTAACTTCGAAAAGTCCTCTATCAGAATTGAAACATGTAACTTCATGCCTATTTTCTTTGGCACTGCTTTCATCAAGCGTCGCATCCGCAAATTATGTATATATACGTCCTTGCTCAACTTGCGCCATGTACGTCGTTCTTCTCGTGTCGAAATACTTCGACAATTGAGAGAATATCTTACCGATCATAGCTGTTATTGGCAGACCACGATAACCCTTCAGCATCCCATTGACAGATTCAACTAAATTTGTTGTCATCGCTCCATATCTCTTCCCTCCATCATAAGCTTTCGTCCATTGTTCTCTTGGAATCTGGTCACACCATGCAGCTGTGCGTGCATCCATACCCCTAATTTCGCTCAAGATGTGAATGAACTTCCGTCGTTGATTAGCGTAAGTTGTATATTATAATAATAATTAGTACTATTACATCCAATTTTATGAACACGTACATTCCTCAAACATAAAAAATTTAAAATTTACCTGCCGTCTCAATAAGTTTTTTGCCGTTCTCGTTTTTGAATTTTTTTATTGTAATTGCAGACAAGATGCCGAACGCAAAACCTATGGTGGCCATGTGGAGGACGCCAGCCCGCTGTCTTCATTGCGCTTATAATCCCAGGTTGTCTATATGATATTACACAAATATCCTCCCTTCCAGTGACATATGTCCGCAACATAGTCATAAACCAAGTCCAATTCAAAACATCTTCTCGATCGACCACAGCAAATGCCAACGGATATAAATGATTGTTTCCATCAAGTGAGGATGCAACAAGGAGCATTCCTCGATATTTCCTGTACATAAAAGTACCATCAACAAATATTACAGGCCGACAACTTACGAAGCCATGAACGTCTGCGCAAAAGTCCAAAACATCCGATAAAAAATCGTGCTGCTCTGGTCCGTGCTCATGCTATCTTCGTTCACAAAATGAGAACCTGGATTCTTTACCACCATTTCGTTCATGAGCGTCCTCAACCTACCGTATGCCTCATCCCATCCTCCAAAAGCTTCAGCAATTGCCATTTGTTTAGATACCCAGATTTTGCGGTAGGTAGGTTCGAACTCCACCTTGTCTTTAATCTCCGCCATCAGTGTCGCGATTTTGATATCTGGTTGGGCGGTGACAATTGCTTTTACCTGGCTACACAAGTACTTTTGGTCAAGTTGCCGATGATCACGTGATGACGTTGTCCTCTTGCATGTGTGTGGCCCATTGTACTTAGTTATTTTCCATACTAGTGTACCCGTTTTCTTAGTCGCGCGGAGCCTCCAACCACACGGATTGTCTCGATTACCACACTTTATCACATATTTGGAAACATTCGTTACATGACTGCAAAAATGATGATTTCTTCTTAGAGAGTACTCTTTCGTAGCGAACTGCAGCGCGTCTCGGGATGGAAATACCATGCCAATATCAAATTCATTTGATGGGTCAAATAACAAACGGTCTGGCTTGCCTCTTGTATCGACTTGCATTATATGAAAGTCGATTTCAGAGTATGGCGGTGGATCTACCAAAGGCATAATAGGATTGCTACAATGAGCGTTGTAGTAAGCGTCCATATTGTCACATTCGACATCTTCTTCATCGCTGTTATCAGTGTCCATCCAATACTCATCATCTTCTTCAACAGAGTCATCTCCATCATTATCATCAATATCATCTTCACCAACATTAGAGCCTTCCCCAACAGAATTGTAGCCATCCTCAACAAAATTGTAGCCTTCCCCAACGTCATGTTCATGAACATGCTGATGTTCATCTACAGTTATATAGAACTGTAAAAAAACCCGTCGAACCACCCGAATGTGCAAACTGTTGGATCGTCGTAACTGCATCATCATTTTGCACCTCCACAATATCATACACAACATAATGTGAATCCATTGCACTCGGGTATCTATACATCAGGCTCCGAATATACTGATTTGCTGTTATATTTAACGTGCGCCCAATCATAGCACGTAACTCATCAAATGATGATATATTTTCAAACTTGAACATAGCATATTGTCCGCCATCGTAATTAACTCCATATTGATTTCGTACCTCTCCAACGCACTATCGCACCTCCCCAACGCACTATCGCAAAAGATATAGACGACATTCTGCTAAATAAATAAATTTTAAATTATTTCGCATATAGTAATTTTCCTATTTTATCGGTTTTAAATAGTCCTTTCTCGTTCATAAATTCGTAGATTTTTTTAAATAATTTTATAAATTCGTAAATAATAATAACAACAATACTATAACAAACGTAAATAAATTTTTATCCATCTATGAATAATAAAAATAAATATCTATCTAAACCCAACAAATTGAAAAAAAATTACTACGTAGGAATTTACCTCAAACTGCTGACGGAGTGCACGCGCGAAGTGAGGACGCCGATTGGATTTTTTTTAATCTCAAATTCTACAAAGTAAAAAATTAACAAATTATTTGAAACATTTCCAAAAATATTAACAAAAAAAAACATACTAACGAGAGCAACGAAATAATTAATGAGTTTGACGCATATTCAGTAGCATAGGTAGTGTTTTTTTAAAGCTCATTCTGAGATTTTTGTATAACAAATGAAATAAAAGACGTTGTTTTTTACATTTATAGTAATTTTCCTATTTTATCGGTTTTAAATAGTCCTTTCTCGTTCATAAATTCGTAGATTTTTTTAAATAATTTTATAAATCCGTAAATAATAATAACAACAATACTATAACAAACGTAAATAAATTTTTATCCATCTATGAATAATAAAAATAAATATCTATCTAAACCCAACAAATTGAAAAAAAATTACTACGTAGGAATTTACCTCAAACTGCTGACGGAGTGCACGCGCGAAGTGAGGACGCCGATTGGATTTTTTTTAATCTCAAATTCTACAAAGTAAAAAATTAACAAATTATTTGAAACATTTCCAAAAATATTAACAAAAAAAAACATACTAACGAGAGCAACGAAATAATTAATGAGTTTGACGCATATTCAGTAGCATAGGTAGTGTTTTTTTAAAGCTCATTCTGACATTTTTGTATAACAAATGAAATAAAAGACGTTGTTTTTTACATTTATAGTAATTTTCCTATTTTATTGGTTTTAAATAGTCCTTTCTCATTCATAAATTCGTGGGTTTTTAAAATAATTTTATAAATCCGTAAATAATATTAACAACAATACTATAACAAACGTAAATAAATTTTTATTCATCTATGAATAATAAAAATAAATATCTATATAAACCCAACAAATTGAAAAAAATTACTACGTAGGAATTTACCTCAAACAGCTGACGGAGTGCACGCGCAGAGTGAGGACGCCGATTGGATTTTTTTTATCTCAAATTCTACAAAGTAAAAAATTAACAAATTATTTGAAACATTTCCAAAAATATTAACAAAAAAAAACATACTAACGAGAGCAACGAAATAATTAATGAGTTTGACGCATATTCAGTAGCATAGGTAGTGTTTTTTTAAAGCTCATTCTGACATTTTTGTATAGCAAATGAAATAAAAGACGTTTTTTTTTTACATTTATAGTAATTTTTCTATTTTATCGGTTTTAAATAGTCCTTTCTCGTTCATAAATTCGTAGATTTTTTAAATAATTTTATAAATCCGTAAATAATAATAACAACAATACTATAACAAACGTAAATAAATTTTTATCCATCTATGAATAATAAAAATAAATATCTATCTAAACCCAACAAATTGAAAAAAAATTACTACGTAGGAATTTACCTCAAACTGCTGACGGAGTGCACGCGCGAAGTGAGGACGCCGATTGGATTTTTTTTAATCTCAAATTCTACAAAGTAAAAAATTAACAAATTATTTGAAACATTTCCAAAAATATTAACAAAAAAAAACATACTAACGAGAGCAACGAAATAATTAATGAGTATGACGCATATTCAGTAGCATAGGTAGTGTTTTTTTAAAGCTCATTCTGAGATTTTTGTATAACAAATGAAATAAAAGACGTTGTTTTTTACATTTATAGTAATTTTCCTATTTTATCGGTTTTAAATAGTCCTTTCTCGTTCATAAATTCGTAGATTTTTTTAAATAATTTTATAAATCCGTAAATAATAATAACAACAATACTATAACAAACGTAAATAAATTTTTATCCATCTATGAATAATAAAAATAAATATCTATCTAAACCCAACAAATTGAAAAAAAATTACTACGTAGGAATTTACCTCAAACTGCTGACGGAGTGCACGCGCGAAGTGAGGACGCCGATTGGATTTTTTTTAATCTCAAATTCTACAAAGTAAAAAATTAACAAATTATTTGAAACATTTCCAAAAATATTAACAAAAAAAAACATACTAACGAGAGCAACGAAATAATTAATGAGTTTGACGCATATTCAGTAGCATAGGTAGTGTTTTTTTAAAGCTCATTCTGACATTTTTGTATAACAAATGAAATAAAAGACGTTGTTTTTTACATTTATAGTAATTTTCCTATTTTATTGGTTTTAAATAGTCCTTTCTCATTCATAAATTCGTGGGTTTTTAAAATAATTTTATAAATCCGTAAATAATATTAACAACAATACTATAACAAACGTAAATAAATTTTTTTTCATCTATGAATAATAAAAATAAATATCTATCTAAACCCAACAAATTGAAAAAAATTACTACGTAGGAATTTACCTCAAACAGCTGACGGAGTGCACGCGCAGAGTGAGGACGCCGATTAGATTTTTTTTATCTCAAATTCTACAAAGTAAAAAATTAACAAATTATTTGAAACATTTCCAAAAATATTAACAAAAAAAAAACATACTAACGAGAGCAACGAAATAATTAATGAGTTTGACGCATATTCAGTAGCATAGGTAGTGTTTTTTTAAAGCTCATTCTGACATTTTTGTATAACAAATGAAATAAAAGACGTTTTTTTTTTTACATTTATAGTAATTTTCCTATTTTATCGGTTTTAAATAGTCCTTTCTCGTTCATAAATTCGTAGATTTTTTTAAATAATTTTATAAATCCGTAAATAATAATAACAACAATACTATAACAAACGTAAATAAATTTTTATCCATCTATGAATAATAAAAATAAATATCTATCTAAACCCAACAAATTGAAAAAAAATTACTACGTAGGAATTTACCTCAAACTGCTGACGGAGTGCACGCGCGAAGTGAGGACGCCGATTGGATTTTTTTTAATCTCAAATTCTACAAAGTAAAAAATTAACAAATTATTTGAAACATTTCCAAAAATATTAACAAAAAAAAAACATACTAACGAGAGCAACGAAATAATTAATGAGTTTGACGCATATTCAGTAGCATAGGTAGTGTTTTTTTAAAGCTCATTCTGACATTTTTGTATAACAAATGAAATAAAAGACGTTGTTTTTTACATTTATAGTAATTTTCCTATTTTATCGGTTTTAAATAGTCCTTTCTCGTTCATAAATTCGTAGATTTTTTTAAATAATTTTATAAATCCGTAAATAATAATAACAACAATACTATAACAAACGTAAATAATTTTTTATCCATCTATGAATAATAAAAATAAATATCTATCTAAACCCAACAAATTGAAAAAAAATTACTACGTAGGAATTTACCTCAAACTGCTGACGGAGTGCACGCGCGAAGTAAGGACGCCGATTGGATTTTTTTAATCTCAAATTCTACAAAGTAAAAAATTAACAAATTATTTGAAACATTTCCAAAAATATTAACAAAAAAAAACATACTAACGAGAGCAACGAAATAATTAATGAGTTTGACGCATATTCAGTAGCATATGTAGTGTTTTTTTAAAGCTCATTCTGACATTTTTGTATAACAAATGAAATAAAAGACGTTGTTTTTTACATTTATAGTAATTTTCCTATTTTATTGGTTTTAAAAAGTCCTTTCTCATTCATAAATTCGTGGGTTTTTAAAATAATTTTATAAATCCGTAAATAATATTAACAACAATACTATAACAAACGTAAATAAATTTTTATTCATCTATGAATAATAAAAATAAATATCTTTCTAAACCCAACAAATTGAAAAAAATTACTACGTAGGAATTTACCTCAAACAGCTGATGGAGTGCACGCGCAGAGTGAGGACGTCGATTGGATTTTTTTTTATCTCAAATTCTACAAAGTAAAAAATTAACAAATTATTTGAAACATTTCCAAAAATATTAACAAAAAAAAACATACTAACGAGAGCAACGAAATAATTAATGAGTTTGACGCATATTCAGTAGCATAGGTAGTGTTTTTTTAAAGCTCAGTCTGACATTTTTGTATAACAAATGAAATAAAAGACGTTGTTTTTTACATTTATAGTAATTTTCCTATTTTATTGGTTTTAAATAGTCCTTTCTCATTCATAAATTCGTAGGTTTTTTTAAATAATTTTATAAATCCGTAAATAATATCAACAACAATACTATAACAAACGTAAATAAATTTTTATTCATCTATGAATAATAAAAATAAATATCTATCTAAACCCAACAAATTGAAAAAAATTACTACGTAGGAATTTACCTCAAACAGCTGACGGAGTGCACGCGCAGAGTGAGGACGCCGATTGGATTTTTTTTTTATCTCAAATTCTACAAAGTAAAAAATTAACAAATTATTTGAAACATTTCCAAAAATATGAACAAAAAAAAACATACTAACGAGAGCAACGAAATAATTAATGAGTTTGACGCATATTCAGTAGCATAGGTAGTGTTTTTTTAAAGCTCAGTCTGACATTTTTGTATAACAAATGAAATAAAAGACGTTGTTTTTTACATTTATAGTAATTTTTCTATTTTATCGGTTTTAAATAGTCCTTTCTCGTTCATAAATTCGTAGGTTTTTTAAATAATTTTATAAGTCCGTAAATAATAATAACAACAATACTATAACAAACGTAAATAAATTTTTATCCATCTATGAATAATAAAAATAAATATCTATCTAAACCCAACAAATTGAAAAAAATTACTACGTAGGAATTTACCTCAAACAGCTGACGGAGTGCGCGCGCGGAGTGAGGACGCCGATTGGATTTTTTTTTATATCTCAAATTCTACAAAGTAAAAAATTCACAAATCATTTGAAGCATTTTCAAAAATATTAACAAAAAAAAAATATACTAACGAGAGCAACGAAATAAGTAATGAGTTTGACGCATATTCAGTAGCATAGGTAGTGTTTTTTTAAAGCTCAGCCTGACATTTTTGTATAACAAATGAAATAAAAGACGTTGTTTTTAACATTTATAGTAATTTTCCTATTTTATCGGTTTTAAATAGTCCTTTCTCGTTCATAAATTCGTAGGTTTTTTTAAATAATTTTATAAATCCGTAAATAATAATAACAACAAACTATAACAAACGTAAATAAATTTTTATTCATCTATGAATAATAAAAATAAATATCTATCTAAACCCAACAAATTGAAAAAAATTACTACGTAGGAATTTACCTCAAACTGCTAACGGAGTGCGCGCGCGGAGTGAGGACGCATATTGGATTTTTTTTGTATCTCAAATTCTACAAAGTAAAAAATTCACAAATCATTTGAAGCATTTCCAAAAATATTATAAAAAAAAACATACTAACGAGAGCAACGAAATAATTAATGAGTTTGACGCATATTCAGTAGCATAGGTAGTGTTTTTTTAAAGCTCACATGATGCGGTCAGCTTTGTTAGGTTCACCAATAATAGCTTGACTATAAGCAAGCTATTATTTCTCCAGCAATACTAGCAACAGAATACAATAAACTTTCTTTATATCGGAGAAAGAGTTGTCAAATAGAGAAGAAATGCTGCTGATAATAAGGCATAAAAAGCCTGCACTAATTGCAACATCAAGAAGAAAGAACGAGAAATTGAGAAAAGAACATATGAAGGGGAAAAAAAAACCAATCAGGAGGTGGGAAAAAGTTTCCTCCCGTTCTTTTCTCGTCCCTACACATGAGAAATTTAACAGCTGCTGTAACTTCATTTTTTAACAAAAAAAGAAAATCAGTGAAGAGATAACAAGGAAATAATATGAACAGCCCTATACAGAATACTTGCAATTTCATGCCTACAAAGAGAATCCAGCATAAAAGGTTCCATTTCATTTTTTGTTATCACTACAAACAAAAAAGCAAGTCCAATAACATTGGGCTTTTTTCCAAAATAGTTTTTTTAAAAAAAAAATATTTACCAAAATAATAGAAAAAAAAATTACCTAATTGGGTGCCAATCGGCAATGGGCCTGCCGATTGGGGCCCAAAATCATTTTGGGCCCCAATCGGCAGGCCCATTGCCGATTGGGACCCAAGGCCTGCCATTTGGGGCCCAAAATCCTGATTTGGGTGCCAATCGGCAATTAGGTAATTATTATTTTTTTCCTATTATTTTGGTAAATATTTTTTTAAAAAAACTATTTTGGAAAAAAGCCCAATAACATTCATCAAAACGCATGCTTGCCACTGGTATGGCCTATGCCCCTTACGGAAATAAAATCAAAGATAACTAATTAAGGCATTGGCACATATCCTCACTCCAATTCAAACTAATTTGCACAGGGATCACACGACCAATCAAGTTGTAAGCCTATTGAATCTACATTTACTTCTCTTTCACCAACTCCATTATTTCCCTCTCCATGCTATATAAGCAAGGCCAGGGGGACTGCAGTGGCAACAAATGGTTAGAGATTCAAAATCCTTTTGGCAATGAAAACACAGGGGTTAACGGGATGACATCATACATGCTTTAAAACTGAAGAATGTTAGATTCAAGTGTCAGTTAACATATGAACGACCAATTCCCATAAAATAAAGATAGTATACATAAAAAAAAAACACTAGAGGCTTGATATATAAAGCTGCCATTTTCTGAATCTCACAATAACATCATCAATCTCGTTGCATTTACATTAGGTATTTTAAAAAAAACTATGTACTTACAAAGGAAAAACATAATGCATGGTCAGCACGCTTCCGTAAGATCTCTCCCTCCCACGCTTCCGTAATCTGAAGGAGTGAAATCAATTTTTTAGTATTCCTCCAAGAGGACGCACATGAAACTTTAAGAGTCTATTTGACGTTGTTCCCGTTTCTCTGTTTCTGTTCCCGGGAACAGTAAAGAACAGAAACATGTTTGGTAATGCAAATAATTATGATTCTGATTCTGTGTTTCAGAACACTTTTTGCCCACTTTTCAGAACAAAAAAAAGTTGATTTTTGTGTTCCGGAACACTTTTGCAAATCACTGTTTTCCACGATATACTTCTATGAATTTTTCCTCGATACTTTCAGTTCTTGTTGAAACATGATTTATAATTATAATTATAATTATAATTATTTTTATTTTTAAAATTAATTTAAAAAAAACAAAAAATCATAAAATCTGCAAAATCAACTTTGAAAGCCTTGGCTGAGCCTTAGGAACCAATTTTGAATGAAAAATAGTTTTCATATTTTTTAAATTTTTTATTTTATTTAATTATAAAATACCCAAAAAATTAGAAAAATATCATTCGTGGTCAGAAAAATACACAAATATAGTTGATATTTTTATTTCAATTTCCTCTTCAAGATGGTATTTTTAAATCTAAAAAAGATTAACTTTCTTTTTCGCAACTCTTTTTTATTTTTTCGTTTCTTTTTCTTAATCACTATTTGATTTAATTATTTTCTCTTTTCTTTGTCATCAAATATAATTATTTAATTTAAATGCAAATTGGGAACAAAAATTTTATGCAGTTACTAAACGCGTTTCTGTTCCTGGAACAAAAATTTTAGCAATTACCAAACGCGTTCTGATTCTAAAAAATCATCCTGGAACAGAAACAAGAAACATGAACATTGCCAAACAGAGTCTAAGTAACAGTAATAGGAAATGCAAAGTAAAAAATTCATAAATTAATTGAAACATTATAAAAATATTAATGAACAGACAAAAAATACAACACGAGAGTCGAAAAATACCTAGAGAGAGAATGACGGCGAGGAAAAATGATTTCTCATGAAATAAGGCGAATCAGAGCGAAAACAGAAGAGTAGAAGAAGGCAATGCAAGCGAAAATGAAAAGAAGCAGGAGTTCAAAATGCAAGCAGAAGAAGGCACGAAGTGAAGACGTTTAAAATGCAAGCTGCAAGTAGAGAGCAGAGCCTTTTTTCAAGGCTCTTCACGGGCGTTTCACGGGCGCAAGAGCCTGCAAAGGCTCTTTGCCCAATAGAGAGTCCCCACAGTCACCAGTAGAGAGCCCCCACAGTCGCGTGATGCAACTGTGGGTTGAGCGCGGCCGACAATCGCGCGCTGGGGATGGTAGCACGTTGGTTGGGCCAGCGCGCGACTTTTCGACCTATCGCGCGATGGTCGCGCGCTGATGGGCCTAGCGCGTGACCAGTCGCGTGCTCGTCGGGCCAGCGTGCGACGGTCGCGCGCTGGGACCACCAGCGCGCAAGACCTAAAATGGTAAATATTTTTAAATAGTAATTAAATTTGTAAATATTTTTTTTAAATATTAAATTGGAAAAAAAAAACCCCAAATTAGGGCGCCATTCACTTAAAAAAAAATCATTTTCAAACCCACCCGTCTGAGACTCTCTCTCTCTCCTCTCCTCTCTCCGCCCGCCTCGATTCCCCTCAGATCTGAAAAAACTCTCGTCTGCTCTCTCGCGCCGATTTCCTCACAAATCCGTTTCATCTGTCTTCGAGTCCTCTCAGACGGTGAGTTTTCTCTCGCCTCGTATGCGTTTTCCCTGTCCTCGATTCCTCTTCGAAAATCTCTCTACTCTCACCTTCGCGCTCGGAATCTCCTCTGTCCTTGTCCGTCGCCTTTCCTCGACCCCGGCTTCCTCTCAGCTTCCCCTCTCGCTCGCGTCGCCTCTGCGACTATGTTGCCGCTACGCTGAGGACGTGGCCAAGGATTCACGCGACGGCGACTCCGCGGCCAAATCGGCTTGCTATGACGACAGGGATCGTGGTGGCGGCCTCGACGGCCCGGCGGAATCGGCGAATTCCGCCAGCAACGGGAAGTATTCGGACGACAAGGCTGGGAAGGGGGAAGGCCGAGGGCGGTATGAGATGAAGTTCTTCGTTAGAGCTCTGATGTCCGCCAACTCTGTATCAACGCTCCCCACATCTTCCTCTCTCAGCCCAATCTCTTGAAGCTTCATGCTCTGATTAGAATCTGCGGTATGAGCACTCTCTCTCTCTCTCTCTCTCGTGTTGTCATGCTCTCATCACATGATTGATTTGAAGGCGGTTTTGGTTGTGCAGCAGGTGCATTAGTCTGCGAAGATTCTATGTAGTCGCGAGGGAAGGGAAGGTTGCGTATTCTTGAGTTGAGATATTGCGCTCTTTAGACTAGTGAAGCTATAAGCTTGATTCTTGAAGAGAAAGTCTGGTGTTTTGCTCAATTTACAGCTTTCACTGAAGTTTCTGTAATTGCTTATTGTTGCTGGATGATTTTGGCTTAACTCTCTTTTGCTTGGGTATGCTGATGTATGACCTTGTGAAGCGAGAAACCCGATTTACTTCTCAGCACCCTGCAAACGAAGTCATGTCTAAAATTGAAGAAACTGCAAAGCCTTTGGGCTTTAATGTTGATAAAAGAAACTACAAGGCAATAACTTGGCAAAGACTGTCTTGCAACTTTCTCTGTTTGCGGTACTTCTGATTTAATAATATTGCTGATTGTTAATTTTTTGAATCATTGCAGATGAAACTGCGGGGTGATAAAACTGGAAGAAAAGGCCACCTGTCCGTGGCTACTGAGGTATGGTCTCCTAATAACTTGTAAGGAAAAACTGTCGTGATTTTTGGATACAGAATCATAGGAGTTAATACTCGAAAAGAACCAAGTTGGTGAATCATCACAACAAAGGAGGTAGGTTAAGTGACAGGTAGGTGGAAACCTTCACAGGAGGGCCCGTCGCCCCTGCTGACAGGTTGTGAAAGTAAATGTAATGAAGGAACCAACTCTTTCGCTCACCCTCATTCAATATAGTTATGGAGCTGCTTGACTTGGTTTCACAAGCGTGGGGTAACCTGATTATTAATCACTTAAGGGTTTTCAAGAAGGGCAGGATGTTTACATCTTCATATAGATGATGGATGAAGTAGATTCTTGGGTGACCATTTCAATCTCATCTTGCGCCGTGATTCAATGAGATTCAAGCTTTATAAAGCTCAGTGGATATGGCGGTGTACCTCATGCAGGCTCTGCCTTTAATGTAATCTGTCATTAGCTAGGAAGGACTATTGTAATCCATTCTCTTCTAATATTTTATGCTCAATTTTAGACTAGCCAATACTTTCCATTGTAGTATCTTTGGTATTATTTTTATAAATTAAAGAAACGGTCTTGTCTTCACTTCCAGGTCTTTGAGGTGGCTCCTTCACTCCACATGGTTGAGCTTCGTAAAATTGGTGGCGAAGCATTGGAGTTTCATAAGGCGAGTACTTATTTTTTCGGTTTGGTTTGCTTTCGAAACATATAGAAGTAAACAGCTGATCATGTCGATTGGACACACATATTTCGTAATATTCAGGAGGTGAGGAATCTTTCAATTCTTATGCATCCATGATAAGAATATCAGTTCTTACATTCGAGCCATAATCAAGTAGTTTTTAAGTGTGACACTTCATCTGCTATTCCACAAATTAGACGAATAAATTGATCGGTGGTGATGTCTAGTATTTTGTATGCTAATTGGATTGCAGCGCTCAAGGTGAGAACAGTTTCCTACTTGTGAGCTGTAAATATGATATATCGGTGGTAGGTTTATCAGTTTCACTGTTTGCTTTTCTATTCTGGTTAAACAGAAAGAAGTTGAGAAGCGCCAAGCATTGAAGCGGCAGGGACAGGGCGAATACAGGGAGATAACCGAGAGCGATTTCTTGGGCGAAGTCACTGGAAGTGAAAAAGCAATCTGTCACTTCTATCACCGAGAGTTTTATCATTGCAAGTAATGTCACTAGAATATTATTCCTCACTTGCAAGATTTTAATCTTCTTGTTTGCTTGGTGATCAATTGTGCACGTGTTTATACTTTGGGTAATGCCTTCACAGAATAATGGATAAGCATCTGAAGACACTTGCTTCAAAGCATTTGGATACCAAGTTCATCAAGCTCGACGCAGAGGTTAGTTGACATTTGCTAGAAGTTATCCCAAAGCAATGAAAATGAGAGTGCTAATTGCTGCTGTTAGCTGTGATGCAGAATGCGCCCTTTTTCGTGGGTGTTGGTTTTTAACAAGCTAAATCAAAATCCTGCTAATGCAAAGATAAGGCATTTAGGATATGTTTGCTTGAGTGAAAAATTTTCTGTGAACTAATTTTGTGAACTTCACATGTTTGATTTGCTGAAATTGCTTATGGTGAAAAAAATATGCATGGTTAAAATTAGAAAGATGAATTCTCTAATCTGTAAAGGGGAAAAATATTTTCCTTTATCAATAAGTTTTCCGCAGAACAGACACACGTTTAGATGGGATTGAGGAGAATATTGATAGTGTGTCGCATTGTCTTCTTTTTTTGCCGTTACATCTTATTTTTTGAATGACATTTCATAATTGCAGGAAAGCTTCTCCTATTCGAGAATCCATTGTTCTTCACATAGACGCACTCAGTAGAAATGTTAATGAAGGCCACCTGAAGGAGATATTCAGTAAGACAATTTCATTTTTCATGTACTTGATTTTCTATAGTTCACTTTTTGCTGGCAAAGGAAATACTTACTGAAGGTTGAAATTGTATGCCAGATTGTGGGATTTGGTATGTTACTCTTGGAAAATTGTGATCTCACCTTCTTTAACATCTAGCAAAAATAATGTCTAGAAATGACAATGAGATCTATCACCTTCTAGTTCCTGGAAAATTACCAAATTAGGTAGCCATAACTAGATTAAATTTATGTTGGCCATTGATGAGGTTTATTTAGCTTAGAAGCAAAAAGCCATAAAACTTTCCAAATGCTAGCCTAAAGAAATCACATTAAGTATCTGCTTAAGACAAATGAGGCACGCATCTGCAGCACTACCTAGTTTCTTGATATGCTTGATGGCCAGAGGAGAAGGCATAGGAGATTCTAGCATCTCACTGCATAATTCCCAAGCTAATAGCTATGCAGTTCTCCAATAATTACATATAGTTTAAGGTAGCTGAGTTCATTGCTTCACCTGTAAAAGAAGTACATAGCAAAGATTCATCCTCCCTTTCCCTTGTTACTACGTGAATTGAAAGATTTTCTGATTCGTTTGAGCTTCCAGTCTTCTTCCAACACACTGAATACCAGCAATTTTCTGGTAGTGGCTCTTTCTTCTCCTCCTGCTGTAGGTAGGGATGAAATACATTCATTATGTGACATGTGAGAGACAAGAAACATTGCTCTTAACTTAACATCGACTTTTTATTAAGTTATGAGAAGCTTCCAATGGGAAATCAGATCATTTCCTGAAACTTCTTTTCAAATTGCAGAAATGATACACATGGAACATAAACCTTTTCCTTGTGCAGATCCATACCCGCCATTGCTTACAAGAACTGGAACAACTAACCTACAAAGATCAGTAGCTACTAAAAAAATTAACTTATAAGATGCTTGAGCTAATTGTCAGCACCCACCATGCAGACACATTTCATTTATCACTTACATTTGAGGTTTGAAAACTATGTACTATCTAAGCTTTAATTCCTTCCTAGGGAAAAAAAAATGAGTGACACCAAGCAAACACAAGAAATGGTCAAATAAACTTCAGGAGAGAGATCGTCCAATAGCCTGCTTTTTATTCTTTTGCTAAGAAAGAAGGAACACAATAAAACAGTTGCACTAGCAAACACGAGTAATGTTTCATCAAATTAACTACCTCCAACGTTAGAGAAGACAGAAAAATGATTGCTGTATGCAGCAAAAATGAGAAACAGAATCTTCAAAATACTCTTCTTCAGACGATGGCTGCAATGGAAACAAGATTTGATCAGAAAATGCAGGCTTTTGAACAGAAGACAGATAGGAAGCTGCAGGGTTTGACTAGTCAGGTGACTAAGCTGGAAAAGTCCATTGATCTCTATGGGAGAATGTTTTGTGCTGAGATCGCCAACATGCCTACATACACATTGGTCAGAACGGACAGAACAGCTTTAAACCTGCAATCTTCTCAAGCTGTAAGAGACCATGCTCATATGATGTGAAGTAGCTATGAAGGACCTTACCGAGTGGAGGCTGATAATGAGTTTGAAGATCATCCATCTTCTTAAAAACTCACCCACATTCTCCTTATTTCATTTTCTATTCTTATGGGACGTGTTATTATTTTAAGCAACTTTTAAATTTTATACAAATTTCTTTCTGATGTTGACAAAAAGGGGGAGAAGTTTAATTTACTTTTATGCAGTCTCATTAGATTACCTCTAATTATATTTCAATTTAGAAAAAAGGGAGAGAAGAACCTAACTTATCTTTTTGCAAGATAATCTATTAAGTTTAGTTTCGTGCAGGATCATTGCAGGATAATCTTACTCTGTTCATGCTCTCCTATGAGAACACTTTCATTACAGGATCTCTAATTATGATTACCTGCAGGAGCAAATGTGATGGTTACTCACTTTTATTATTTTATCACTGGTTAAATTTTCCTTTAATCACTCATTTGTAATTTGCAACTGGAAAAGTTTTGTCACCATAAAAAAGGGGGAGATTGTTGTGGAAATTCTCCTATATTTTGATTCTGACGAAACCTTCAAAAGAAATTGTTTAATGAAATGTGATGTAGGAAGAATGTGTAAGCAGCAGGTTGAGTGATTCCAATTCTATCGCGCTGACCAAGGGTCAGATGGAAGTACTCCTGACGAAGGGTCAGATGGAAGTGCTTCTGACGAAGGATCAGGTGGAAGTGCTTCTGACCGAGGGTCAGATGGAAGTGCTCCTGACGATCTAAACAGTGACGGATGTATCACATCAAATCCCCGTATTATCATTCCGTGCCAACTGATCTAGTAAGAATCAAATCTCTTCTAGACGAATCTGAAGAAAGATCAGTTTCTGCATTTTACAAAACACGAAGACCCACGTATGGCAGGTTTTCGATCAAGGCAAGTGATATTCGATTATCTTGATATCCCCTCTAATCAATTAAGAGACTTTCTATAATGTGATATCATCTTCTAAGGAATATATCCTTGGGAATCAACTCAAACTTATCACACTTATGGAAGTTGAAAATTCAGTTGTATGGGCGACTGAATCAGAAGGGTTCAATGCCTTACCCAACGGTTTACATATCTTCTGAAGATACAGTCTCATTCAATCACGATTGATGACGTCCAATCAAGGATTGAAGAGCGATCCCTTGGCTGGAATCCAACGGCTAGTTCGGAGGCAGGGGAGTATAAAAGAAGAATCATGATGGACTAAGGGGAGAAGCAGAACAACAATCCAAAGTGCAAGCATAATTTGAATTTCATCCAAAGAGTATTCTGGGTACCCAAAATCCTTCACTGTGAAAATCTGTTGAGAGAGAAACAAAATACTTGAGTGGTTGTAATCCTCTTGATTCTTCATAGTGAAATCCAGTCGATCGGCTGTCATCGTGGGAGAGTGGACGTTGGCTTGATCTAAGCCGAACCACTATAAATATCGTGTGCAATATTCTCTTCTTTAAACTCTTACCCTTGCGTTTAGATTTTCTACACACTGTTATACGGTTCTTGTTCCTAATCGTACACTGAACTTTATTCATTCTGCAAGAAATTTCAATTTTGTTCAGAATCTCCTATTCAGCCCCCCTCTAGGAGATATTGCTAGATACATCAATTGGTATCAGAGCAGGTTGCTCATTTTACGAAGTGTTTATTGACTTCAGAGTTAACGATCTACTATGTGTAGCAATCACTCTTCAGGAACAAGCGATTCGCACTTTGCCAACAAGCCACCATACTTTGATGGAAATGATTACAATATGTGGAGCAACAAGATGAAGTGGTTCTTCAAAGCCTATGATGATCTGATGTGGGATGTCGTTACAAATGGAATAGTTCCTGTAAATGCTACAAATCCAACCTCTGCTGACGGAGTAAATACTATCACAACAATGACTGATGCTGAAAAGGCTAAAAGAAGAGGCATTGATTCTAAAGCTGTCAATGCTCTCTTTTGTGCCTTATCTACTCCTCTTTATAATCGTGTCTCAGAGGAAGAATCATCTAAGGCAATATGGGATAGACTTCATGTTACCTTTCAAGGAACAAATCGTGTGAAAGAAACAAAGCTCAGTATTTTACTGAGTGACTATGAAGCATTTGAAATGAAGCCTGATGAATCTATTGCAGATATGATAGACAGGTTTCAGACTCTGGCAAGTGGACTTGCAAGACAAGGCGCACCTATCGCTGAACCAATGCAAGTCAGGAAGATACTGCGTGGACTCACAGATGATTGGAATTACATCAAGCCATCAATTCAAGAATGCCAAACAATCAGACCACTCTTGGTGGATGAGCTTGTCGGGACTTTGCAATCCTATGAAACAGAACGAGCAAACAAAAAGGGAGAACAGAAAGGTAAAAAAATCTATTGCCTTAAAAATTGAAATTAATCAATGTTTTTCTGATACAGATGATGAAGATGAGGATGATGAAGAATTAGCCCTCATGGTTAAGAAATTTAGGAAGATGGCTCGGAAAGTCAGAAACATCAAAGGAAAGAAACCTTGGAAGGAGAGTGATGTAAAAATATCAAGCAACGACTCACGAGATAGCAAAGACGTGATCTGCTTCCACTGTAAGAAGGCAGGACATATCAAACCGAACTGTCCAATTTTGAAGAAGGACAAACTCAAGTATGAGAAGTACAAGAAGGCTCTAAAGGCAGAAACTTTAAGTGATTCTGATGAAAGCGAAAATGATTATGCAAACATCTGTCTCATGGCCGAATCAGATTTAAGTTCAGATTCAGAAACTGAGGTATGTTCATCTGAACTCCCTGATGAAGTTATTGAATATATTGATGAATTGTGTAGAAACTATAAAGAAGCTTTCGAGAAAGTTTCTTGTTTGAAAAAGGAAAATGCTTCTTTAAAACAACAGAATTTGTCCCAAAAAGAAAAAAAATTGATTTTCTACAACAAGAGTTTCACCAGATGAAAGAAAATCATGATTTAGTTTCAAAAGAAAATGCTTCATTGAAAGAAAAAGTTTCTGATATATCAAAAAGGTTTTCACAAAGCTCAGTAACTCTGAATAGCATTATTTCAAAACAAATACCCTTCAATGACCGATCTGGGTTTGGTTTTAAAAGGGAAAGTAGCCAAAGAAATATCTTTAAAATTGAATTTCGAAAACCAACGTTTTCCGATTACAAGTATCATTTTCATAAGCATTTTACTAGATCCTACATTCGACAACCCTGTGTCAATTGTGGTGATCCTAGCCATACTAAGGATTACTGCAAGAAAATTTGGAGACCTATTAAAAGGTCAAAATATACTAACACAGAAGGACCCAAGAAAACATGGGTACCAAAGAAACAGTAAGTTGGTTATTTATTGCAGGTACTAAAGAGAAGGAAGAACAAGTGGTTTCTGGATAGTGGTTATTCAAGTCATATGACTGGAAATCCAGATGTATTTATATCCTTCTTAGATTGTGATGGAAGAAGCGTATCGTTTGGAGGAAAGAACAAGGGAAATGTCATCGGGAAATGAAATGTAAAGATTGGGAATCTGACCGTTAAAGATGTCTCTTTAGTAAGAGGATTGAACTACAACTTGATTTCTGTAAGTCAACTCTGTGACTGTGGATATGATATTTGGTTCCAAGATCTAAAATGCACATGTATGAGCAAGGATAAGAATCAATCCTTCACGAGACGAAGGCATGAGAACATTTATCTTTTAGATATTAATGCTGACTGTGAACATGCTAAATGTCTTATTTCTGTTAAGGATGAATCTGATCTTTGGCACAGAAAGTTAGGTTATATTAGTGTAAAACATATTTCAAAGCTTTCCAAAAAGGGACTTGTTCGAGGACTACCTCAAACAAAATTTGAGAAAAGTGGACTATGTCATGCATGCACATTGGGTAAGCAGGTAAGAAGTTCTTTTAAGTCCTTAAATCAAGTTTCCATTAAGCATTGTCTGCAGCTCAAAGACTACGGTGTTGAAGAATCAATTGTGGAAATCCTATGTGACAACACAAGTGTCATAAATCTCACAAAGAATCATGTACTTCACTCAAGAACAAAGCATATTGAGATCAAGCATCACTTCATACGTGATCATGTTCAGAACGGTGATGTTAACATTCAATACATTGATACGAAAAATCAACTTGCAGATATTTTTACTAAACCACTTGATAAACAGAGTTTTAATTTTATCAGAAATGAATTATCCATCATTAACCTTCCTTCTTAAGTATACCTTAGAACAGGGAGCATCAGAAGGGATGTCAGAAGGGATGTCAGAAGGAACGTCAGAAGGAGAGTCAGAAGGAGCGTTAGAAGGAGCATCAGAAAGAGCATAAGAAGGAACGTCAAAAAGGCGCGTAAGAAGAAATTCACACTTTCTTTTAAAAAAAGGTCAGTTATCTCTAAAATCTATCTTTTAGGTAAGTTCCTCATATAAATAGATAGCTTCGAATATCTGATTGACGGTGAATATTTGTTTTATTAAAGGAATTTTTTTTATTTCCCTTTAGAAAATCAAAATTCTCTCTTTTGTTTCCAAAAATAATCGCCTCTTTTATAAAAACGCTGAACCGTCACCTCTGTTCTCTCACTTTCAAAATTCTCTCAAATCAAAACCCTAAAACCGTGTTCAAAATCTCTCGCTCTCGATTTCCTCCTCAAAACAACACTCTTTCACTCAAAATTTTAAACTATCTACGCATCAGTGGCTCCAAATCAGCCTCTGACTCGAAGAAGACGCCTCAGTCGAAGAGGAAGTTCTCCGCCTCAACTGCAAGTGGCGCGGAACTCACAGAAACCCAAATCAACGAACAACGAGAAGACAGATAGGAAGTTGTAGGGTTTGACTAGTCAGGTGACTAAGCTGGAAAAGTCCATTGATCTCTATGGGAGAATCTTTTGTGCTGAGATCGGTTCTTGAGTCTCCCCCTCAGTTTGTGCCTTGGTGAAAGCTTGAGAAGCTAGGACTTCAGTGAGAAAAACATCTGATGTAACAGGCACAGGCTCTTTCTCCCCATGATTTATATCCCTTTTCCCTTTTCCCTTTTCCTTTTGAGCTTGGCACGGAGACTCCTCATCAATGTCCATTGGAATGGACTGTGCACTGGACAATTGATCTTCTCGGGCAATTGCTGAAGCTAGAATTTTAGCATCTTTGTGAATTGTTCCCCTGGTGGAAGAGACAGAGTAAGCTCCAATGTCATCTTGTTCTTCCTCCTGTTCTTTTGACGCCAACTTTGCTAGAACTTGTGCTAGCAATTGCTGATGATCACAGTTGAAAATTGTGATGTCATACTCTGTGTCATCTTCAATTCGTGCAGCTTGCTCCTCATTCCACATTGTGAGGAATTCTTCCTCAGTCAGATCACAGGGTTACACAATTTTTTCTTGTGGATGTATTCCTGTTTCATCTCCTTCTTCCTCATCTCCTTCAGCACTATGATTTTCGGACTCACCATCTTCATCTGATCCACCTCGAGATTGAGTAGCTTCAGAATCATATTCCCCTGTTTGTTCCTCACTTGCTTCTGAGTCCTTATCAGTAGGACTGCCTGTTTGTTGCCCCTTAATAGCCCTGACTTTTCTCTTCTTTGGAGATTTCTGCTTTGACTCTTCCTCGAAGTCCACAATGACTGGTTCATTGTTCTTTGTTCTCCATCCAGCAGGAGTCATCTTGTACCCCATCTTTGTTACCATAGTCTCTCCAGCAGTCATCAGAGGAATGTCCTGCTTGATAAAGGCACATATGCCATCAATTTTGAAATAATTGATTATTCTGAAGATCAAGGCGGCATAAGGAAGTTGGCCCTTTGGCTTGAGAGCTGATCTGTACATGTGCAATAGTACTATATGAGCAAAGGAAACCCTCTGTCCTATCAAGATTCCCCATAACAACTTTGCCTCGTACTTTGATATATCTGTCTTTGATGTTGCCTTGGGTCTAAGACATTCGATGATCACATTGTGCATCATGATATGTTTCAAGGGAAAGTCCGTGTAGGCAATATGTGACTTTGATTCCCTTGAGAAACTCGATTTGCCAGTCAGGAAGCAGAAAGCTTCACCTGCAGTGACATCTAAAGGTTTGAAATCTCCCTTTTTAGTTCCTATGATTGCAGCCAATTCATCAACAGTCAAAAAATATTGCTTTCTTTTGACCGTGAAAGCCAGAGAGTTGAAGTTGACAAACTGAAGATTTGAATAGAAGTAAGCTACCAAATCAGGAAAAGTGAAGCCTCTCTTAGTTATAAACTGATATATCTTCACCTTTTCTAAATGCTTCCTCAGATAGATGCCATTGCTGTCAAAGTACTTTAACTCAAATACCATTTGAGGTATAATACCTCTCTGTTTCATTGCTTCAAACTTTTCTTTGTGAGCCTGATTCTGGAACAAGGGATCAGGAAAGCTTTTATCCAAAATAAAGCCTATATTTTTCACAAAGTCATTGAACAGAATGTCATCATCATCTTCCACCTTTGCCTTCGTGCCGCCAGGTCTAATTGGGGATGGTTTTCGTTTCGAGCTTGTCTCTGTCACTTTCTCCTTTCCTTTTCTAGAGACAGATGCAGGTTTTTCTACAGCAATTGGTTCAACGATTTTCCCAGGCAAGCTAAGAAACTCCAATAGTTCGCCCTCACTATCGAAATAGTGAGTGTTCAGCAGTTTTCTAAGTTCGTTACCAAAATCTCCTGCAGCCTTAATCCTATCATACATTGGCTTAATAGAATGAGCCATAGATTCTTTTCCTTCAAAGGCAGACAGAGACAGACCTTTTGCCAAGCAGAGTGCTTCTCGCTGTTCGTTGATTTGGGTTTCTGTGAGTTCCGCGCCACTTGCAGTTGAGGCGGAGAACTTCCTCTTCAATTGAGGCGTCTTCTTCGAGTCAGAGGCTGATTTGGAGCCATTGATGCGTAGATAGTTTAAAATTGAGTGAAAGAGTGTTGTTTTGAGGAGGAAATCGAGAGCGAGAGATTTCGAACACGGTTTTAGGGTTTTGATTTGAGAGAATTTTGAAAGTGAGAGAACAGAGGTGACGGTTCAGCGTTTTTATAAAAGAGGCAGTTATTTTTGGAAACAAAAAAGAGAATTTTGATTTTCTAAAGGGAAATAAAAAAAATTCCTTTAATAAAATAAATATTCACCGTCAATCAAATATTCAGAGATATCTATTCATATGAGGAACTTACCTAAAAGATAGCTTTTAGAGATAACTGACCTTTTTTTAAAAGAAAGTGAATTTCTTCTTACGCGCCTTTTTGACGTTCCTTCTGTCTGATGCTCTTTCTGACTCTCCTTCTGACGTTCCTTCTGATGCTCCTTCTGACGTTCCTTCTGATGCTCCATGTTCTAAGGTATACTTAAGAAGGAAGGTTAATGATGGATAATTCATTTCTGATAAAATTAAAACTCTGTTTATCAAGTGGTTTAGTAAAAATATCTGCAAGTTGATTTTTCGTATCAATGTATTGAATGTTAACATCACCGTTCTGAACATGATCACGTATGTAGTGATGCTTGATCTCAATATGCTTTGTTCTTGAGTGAAGTACAGGATTCTTTGTGAGATTTATGGCACTTATGTTGTCACATAGGATTTCCACAGTTGATTCTTCAACACCATAGTCCTTGAGCTGCTGTTTTAGCCAAAGTATTTGAGTGCAGCAACTTCCAAGAGATACGTATTCTGCTTCAGCTGTACTGAGTGCCACTGTATTTTGCTTCTTTGAATACCATGAGACAAGCATGTTTCCCATGAGCTGACAAGTTCCAGATGTACTTTTTCTACCAACTTTGCAACCTGCAAGATCTGTATCTGAATATCCCTTTAGTATAAAATCAGAAGATTTAGAATACCACAAACCATAGTTGGGATAAGTCCCTATGTATTTGATTATTCTCTTGACTGCTGATAGGTGTGATTCTCTTGGGCTTGACTGAAATCTTGTACATAAGCAGACACTATATAGGATGTCTGGTTTTGAAGCTGTGAGATAGTGTAATGATCCAATCATACTCCGATATAGTTTGGGATCAACTTCCTTTCCATCTTCATTTTTATCTAATTTGGAGGAGTGAGACATAGGAGTTTCTGTCTTCTTGCCATTCTCCAGACCAAACTTCTTCACTATTTCCAATGCATACTTCTCTTGAAATATGAAGGTTCCTTTCTGAGATTGATGAATTTGAAGACCAAGAAAGAACCGTAATTCTCCCATCATACTCATCTCAAATTCATCCTGCATTGCTTTCGAAAATTTCTTGCAGAGAAGTTCATTAGATGAGCCGAATATAATATCATCAACATAAATTTGAACTAAAAGGATATCTTTACCTTTTCTTTGAATAAAAAGAGTGGTGTCTACATTACCTTTAGTGAAGCTGTGTTGAGATAAAAAGTTACTTAACCTTTCATACAAGGCGCGGGGTGCTTGTTTCAATCCATAGAGTGCCTTTTTTAAGATATATACCAGATCCTTTTCTTTAGGTTCTTCGAAGCTAGGAGGTTGTTCAACATATACCTCTTCTTTGATGTAGCCGTTTAGGAAGGCACTTTTCACGTCCATCTGAAAAACTTTGAAGTCATTGTAACAAACATAAGCAAGAAGTAGCCTAATGGCTTCTAACCTGGCAACCGGAGCGTAGGTTTCATCGTAATCTATTCCTTCTTCTTGAGAGTAGCCTTTTGCTACAAGTCTTGCTTTGTTTCTTACATCTTTTCCTTTGTCATCAAGTTTGTTTCTGAATACCCATTTTGTTCCAATTACTGGACGATTTTTGGGCCGATTGACCAGTTCCCAAACATTGTTGACCTTGAACTGATGTAGCTCTTCCTGCATTGCATTTATCTAGTTTTCATCTGCTAATGCATCTTCAATCCTTTTTTGCTCCAATTCAGATACCAAGGCGATGTTGCTCATTGCTTGCTTGAACTTGGATCTTGTCTTTACGCCATCACTTATGCTGCCTATGATAAGTTCCTTTGGATGACTTGACTTATGCTTCCAGTTTTTGTCAAGGCCATCATTTGAGGATATTGTGGATTCATTCTGTTCATCTTCTGGTCTTTCTTCAACTGAGGAAGTTTCCTTCTGAACATTCTCCGAACCCGTATTCACATCTGAGTCTGCTCGTGAGTTCGTGACTTGATGAAGTGTATGCATTTGAATGGATTCAGGTTCATCATCCTGGTAGCTTTCATCGAACTTGATGTTCACTGATTCCTCAACAGCACGAGTGTTCTTATTGTAGACTCTGTAGGCTTTGCTTGTTGTTGAATATCCCAAGAAAATTCTTTCATTTGATCTCTCATCAAACTTTCCAACTCGTTCATTAGCATTCTTTAGAATAAAGCATTTGCAATCGAATACATGAAAGTATGCAACATCAGGCTTTCTTTCTTTGAAAAATTCATAGGGAGTTTTCTCAGAAAAATGTATGAGGGAAATTCGATTTAAGATATAACATGATGTTGAAACGGCCTCAGCCCAAAAGTTAGAGGCAATTTTACTCTCAATAAGAAGAGTTCTGGCCATTTCTTGCAAAGATCTGTTTTTCCTTTCTACTACCCCATTTTGTTGAGGAGTATAAGGTGTAGAGAAGTTATGCTGAATTCCGAACTTAGTGCAAAAATCTGAGAAACTTTGATTTTCAAACTCTCTCCCATGATCCGTTCTCAAACTAGAAATAGTGTAACCCTTTTCATTTTGAATTCTTTTAGCAAATTTTGAGAAGGATATGAAAGCTTCACTTTTGTGAGCAAGAAATGAAACCCATGTAAATCTAGAGAAGTCATCAACTATGACAAGGCAATATTTCTTACCTCCAATGCTTAGAGTTTTATTTGGTCCGAAGATGTCCATATGAAATAGCTGCAGACAATGCTTAGTGGAAACTTGATTTAAGGACTTAAAAGAACTTCTTACCTGCTTACCCAGTATGCATGCATGACATAGTCCACTTTTCTCAAATTTTGTTTGAGGTAGTCCTCGAACAAGTCCCTTCTTGGAAAGCTTTGAAATATGTTTTACACTAATATGACCTAACTTTCTGTGCCAAAGATCAGATTCATCCTTAACAGAAATAAGACATTTAGCATGTTCACAGTCAGCATTAATATCTAAAAGATAAATGTTCCCATGCCTTCGTCCCGTGAAGGATTGCTTCTTATCCTTGCTCATACCTGTGCATTTTAGATCTTGGAACCAAATATCATATCCACAGTCACAGAGTTGACTTACAGAAATCAAGTTGTAGTTCAATCCTTTTACTAGAGAGACATCTTTAACGGTCAGATTCCCAATGTTTACATTTCCTTTCCCGATGACCTTTCCCTTGTACTTTCCTCCAAACGACACGCTTCTTTCATCACAATTTGAGAAGGATATAAATACATCTGGATTTCCAGTCATGTGACTTGAATAACCACTATCCAGAAACCACTTGTTCTTCCTTCTCTTTGGTACCTGCAATAAATAACCAACTTACTGTTTCTTTGGTACCCATGTTTTCTTGGGTCCTTCTGTGTTAGTATATTTTGACCTTTTAATAGGTCTCCAAATTTTCTTGCAGTAATCCTTAATATGGCTAGGATCACCACAATTCACACAAGATTGTCGAATGTAGGATCTAGTAAAATGCTTATGAAAATGATGCTTGTGATCGGAAAATGTTGGTTTTCGAAATTCAGTTTTAAAGATATTTCTTTGGCTACTTTCCCTTTTAAAACCTAACCCAGATCGGTCATTGAAGGGTATTTGTTTTGAAATAATGCTATTCAGAGTTACTGAGCTTTGTGAAAACCTTTTTGATACATCAGAAACTTTTTCTTTCAAGGAAGCATTTTCTTTTGAAACTAAATCATGATTTTCTTTCATCTGGTGAAACTCTTGTTGTAGAAAATCAATTTTTTCTTTTTGGGACAAATTCTGTTGTTTTAAAGAAGCATACCTCAGTTTCTGAATTTGAACTTGAATCTGATTCGGCCATGAGACAGATGTTTGCATAATCATTTTCGCTTTCATCAGAATCACTTAAAGTTTCTGCCTTTAGAGCCTTCTTGTACTTCTCACACTTGAGTTTGTCCTTCTTCAAAATTGGGCAGTTCGGTTTGATATGTCCTGCCTTCTTACAGCGGAAGCAGATCACGTCTTTGCTATTTTGTGAGTCGTTGCTTGATATTTTTACATCACTCTTCTTTCAAGGTTTCTTTCCTTTGATGTTTCTGCCTTTCCGAGCCATTTTCCTAAATTTCTTGACCATGAGGGCTAATTCTTCATCATCCTCATCTTCATCATCTGTATCAGAAAAACATTGATTAATTTCAATTTTTAAGGCAATAGATTTTTTTACCTTTCTGTTCTTCCTTTTCGTTTGCTCGTTCTGTTTCATAGGATTGCAAAGTCCCGACTAGCTCATCCACCGAGAGTGGTCTGATTGTTTGGCATTCTTGAATTGATGGCTTGATGTAATTCCAATCATCTGTGAGTCCATGCAGTATCTTCCTGACTTGCATTGGTTCAGCGATAGGTGCGCCTTGTCATGCAAGTCCACTTGCTAGAGTCTGAAACCTGTCTATCATATCTGCAATAGATTCATCAGGTTTCATTTCAAATGCTTCATAGTCATTCAGTAAAATACTGAGCTTTGTTTCTTTCATACGATTTGTTCTTTGAAAGGTAACATGAAGTCTATCCCATATTGCCTTAGATGATTCTTCCTCTGAGACACGATTATAAAGAGGAGTAGATAAGGCACAAAAGAGAGCATTGACAGCTTTAGAATCAATGCCTCTTCTTTTAGCCTTTTCAGCATCAGTCATTGTTGTGATAGTATTTACTCCGTCAGCAGAGGTTGGATTTGTAGCATTTACAGGAACTATTCCATTTGTAACGACATCCCACATCAGATCATCATAGGCTTTGAAGAACCACTTCATCTTGTTGCTCCACATATTGTAATCCTTTCCATCAAAGTATGGTGGCTTGTTGGCAAAGTACGAATCACTTGTTCCTGAAGAGTGATCGCTAGACATAGTAGATCGTTAACTCTGAAGTTAATAAACACTTCGTAAAATGAGTAACCTGCTCTGATACCAATTGATGTATCTAGCAATATCTCCTAGAGGGGGGGTGAATAGGAGATTCTGAACAAAATTGAAATTTCTTGCAGAATGAATAAAGTTTAGTGTACGATTAGGAACAAGAACCGTATAACAGTGTGCAGAAAATCTAAACGCAAGGGTAAGAATTTAGAGTAGAGAATATTGCACACGATATTTATAGTGGTTCGGCTTAGATCAAGCCTACGTCCACTCTTCCACGATGACAGCCGATCGGCTGGATTTCACTATGAAGAATCAAGAGGATTACAACCACTCAAGTATTTTGTTTCTCTATCACAGATTTTCACAGTGAAGGATTTTGGGTACCCAGAATACTCTTTGGATGAAACTCAAATTATGCTTGCATTTTGGATTGTTGTTCTGCTTATCCCCTTAGTCCATCATGATTCTTCTTTTATACTCCCCTGCCTCCGAACTAGCCGTTGGATTCCAGCCAAGGGATCGCTCTTCAATCCTTGATTGGACGTCATCAATCGTGATTAAACGAGACTGCATCTTCAGAAGATATGTAGACCGTTGGGTAAGACATTGAACCCTTCTGATTCAGTCGCCCATACAACTGAATCTCCAGCTTCCATAAGTGTGATAAGTTTGTGTTGATTCCCAATGATATATTCCTTAGAAGATGATATCCCATTATAAAAAGTCCCGTAATTGATTAGAGGGGATATCAGGATAATCGAATATCACTTGCCTTGATCGGAAACCTACCATACGTGGGTCTTCATGTTTTGTAAAATGCAAAAACTGATCTTTCTTCAGATTCGTCTAGAAGATATTTGATTCTTACTAGATCAGTTGACACGGAATGGTAATACAGAGATTTGATGTGATCCATTCGTCACTGTTTAGATCTTCATGAGCACTTCCATCTGACCCTCGGTCAGAAGCACTTCCATTTGACCCTTCGTCAGGAGTACTTCCATCTGACCCTTGGTCAGCGCGACAGAATTGGAATCACTCAACCTGCTGCTTACACATTCTTCCTGCATCACATTTCATTAAACAATTTCTTTTGAAGGTTTTGTCAGAATCAAAATATAGGAGAATTTCCATGACAAGAAACAACCATTTAATCATGTGGAAAACAGAAACAAAAGAGAGCCATGAGAAGAAAAATACTTTAACACATAAGCCCTTATGATTACTAGTTCCTAGCCATTTAATCCTTTGCCCTAGACTAATGCACCTACTGCACAACCAAAACCGCCTTCGAATCAATCATGTGATGAGAGCATGACAACATGAGAGAGAGAGAGTGTGTGCTCATACCGCAGATTCTAATCGGAGCATGAAGCTTCAAGAGATGGGCTGAGAGAGGAAGATTTGGCGTGAGAGAGGAAGATTTGGCGAGCGTTGATGTAGAGTTGGAGAATACGACGGGCATTGAGCCGATTTATTCACTGGCTGTTGGCAATCGTAGTCCTCGAGAAATGGGTTTGGTTGCTGCAACGGCCCCATTTGGTACCTTGGAAGCGCCTCATTGTTTGGGAACTCAAGATTAGGCATCCTCATACAACTTGTGCATTGTGCGATGCTCATCGCCTGTGATGGATATTGTGCCGAAGCAACACAATTTGGGATACTGCTGCACCCAATTAGCGGCGGTGATGGTGGAGTGAGAGCAGTAAAGCCAGGACCTATCTTGTTGGAGTTCCTATGGTTCTTCTGCAAAATTAACAAGTTTGATTCTTTAGGCATTTCTTCCGGAAGTTCAAGGAATGAATGCAAATTGTTAAAACACTGCATGTTTTTTTATTTATTTGCTCTTAATCTTTCTGAATGAGACCGAATTTGGAACTCTAACCTGAAGATGGCTGGAGACATGTTGCCTAGTGAGATGTGGAAGACTCGTCGTTTTCCTCATAATTTGCATTATCTTCCTGGGTTTAGCATCTGCATCGCCGGTCATATGGAAAATACATCAGACAGGTCAGCAATTATCTAACTTAGAAAAGGAAACAGGTTCATGAACACATCACGTACTATCGTCTCCAAGACTATTGACGGCCATGGTAAAAATCTAGTTGAGCTCGGGTGTCCAAACAATGCGGGGTTTCTTCGCCCCGCTTTTAGTCTGGCCTTGATCAGCTTCATCTTGGCTTCTCCTTTTTAAGCTTTTAGAATTCTCTTCCACATTATCTGCCTGAGGATGTGTATTGTTAGATGGCGATGTGGTCAGAGGGTGCGGCATCCTCAACTCTTTAGTAGAATTGTTCCTCGATGATGGGTTGCTTCGAAGAACATGTCTCTATAGAATCTTGAGAGGTGATTTAAATTGGCTTCACCATAAAATCGCATGCCCCGCTTTTCACCCTTTTGCGACAGTGTCCTTTTCGTCATCGCTTGAAAACACTGGCAAATTTGAACAAAAGCGTGGGTATGTTAGTCACAATACAACCCAGAAAATATATGATTACGGCTTGTATTAATTAATAATTTTTTACTCATTGACTGCTAGCAAGGTTATGTCCATGTTAGCGATTTCCGTGAGACGCTGAAGTTCATCCATCCCAGGCATGTGAACATTTGTCAAGACGATATCGAACCGGCCCCTATTCTCTCGAATCAACGCCAATGCCTCCTCTCCTCGCTGGCACTTGGTTACTGTAAAAATACATCACTTTTTCATAAGCCTTTGAGAAATCTCCACTTTTTCATTTTCAAGATACTTGTACGCCGTTGAGACCACTTCTAGATGACGGTTGCGACAGTTTGGAGGATGTTAAATCGTAAGCCTTTGAGAAATCTCCACTTTTTCATTTTCAAGATACTTGTACGCCGTTGAGACCACTTCTAGATGACGGTTGCGATTGTAGTGAAGTCTGCCGCACGTACCCTTCTTGATTCTTCCTACTCAAGGCTTGCCATGGTTTGAATGTCTTGGTTAGTGTGAAGTTCTCTCTCCCCTGTTCCAGACTTCCTTTCATCACCCAAAGTTGCAGAGCCGAGACAGAGAGTGACGTCGCAAGAAGAACAGAGAGAGTCAGTCGAAGAAAAACAGAGCGATGGAACCCCACAACGAGAATTGTATTGTTTCGAGTGAGGGTGACGATCAATTCTCGAAGGGTTTAAAGGTTATAGTGGTTGACGACAACGCCCTCTGTCTCCATCTTCTAGTGAAGATGCTTCGAGATTGTTCCTATCAAGGCAACTTTACTGCATTGCTTCGTATTCTCTCTTTTTTGACTTCAACTTGGCGTCTGCGACGTGTGTTGTTACGTTTGTCTCTGAGTTAGATCATCGCGGAATATTGGAAAAAAAACGTGCAATTATTAATTGCGGCTGAACGACAGAAGAGAGGGTACTCACTTTTGCACTCGAAGTAGTCGAGAAAAACTTAGTTTGATGCTTCCTTGATCTGGGGTTGATGCTCAACTCGCCAAGTCTGATTCTGGGGTGCGCCTTGGGAACATAGTTAGTCAAGGATATGCATATGTGATGCGCATGATGTATTTTTGCAGTGACCAAGTGCCAGTGAGGAGAGGAGGCGTTGGCGTTGATTCGAGAGAATATGGGACGGTTCGATATCGTCTTGACAAATGTTCACATGCCTGGGATGGGATGGACTTCAGCTTCTCATGGAGATCGCTAACATGGACATAACCTTGCCTGTAGTCAGTGAGTAAAAATCTGTCAATTAATACAAGTCGTAATCATATATTTTGCCTGTAGTCAGTGAGTAAAAATCTGTCAATTAATACAAGTCGTAATCATATATTTTGTGGGATGTAATGTGATTGTCATAGCCATGTTTTTGTCCAAATTTGCCAGTGTTTTCAAGCGATGACGAAAAGGACACTATCGCAAAAGGGGTGAAAAGCGGGGCATGCGATTTTCTGGTGAAGCCAATTCAAATCACCACTCTCAAGATTCTATGGCGACATGTTATTCGAAGCAACCCATCATCGAGGAACAATGCTACTAAAGAGTTGGGGATGCCGCACCCTCTGACCACATCGCCATCTAACAATACACATCCTCAGGCAAATAATGTGGAAGAGAATTCTAAAAGCTTGAAAAGGAGAAGCCAAGATGAAGCTGATCAAGGCCAGACTAAAAGCGGGGCGAAGAAACCCGCATTGTTTGGACACTCGAGCTCGACCAGATTTTTATCATGGCCGTCAATAGTCTTGGAGACGATAGTACGTGATGTGTGCATGAACCTGCTTTCTTTTCTGAGTTTGATAATTGCTGACCTGACTGATGTATTTTTCATATGACCGGCGATGCAGATACTAAACCCAGGAAGATACCGCAAATTATGAGGAAAATGACGAGTCTTCCACATCTCACTAGGCAACATGTCTCCAGCCACCTTCAGGTTAGAGTTCCAAATTCAGTCTCATTCAGAAAGATCAAGAGCAAATCAAAGAAAAACATGCAGTGTTTTAACAATTTGCATTCATTCCTTGAACTTTTGGAATAAATGCCTAAAGAATCAAGTTTGTTAATTTTGCAGAAGTACCGTAGGAACTCCAACAAGATAGGTCCTGGCTTCATTGCTCTCACTCCACCATCATTGCCGCTAATTGGGTGCGGCTGTATCCCAAATTGTGTTGCTTCGGCTCAATGTCCATCACAAGCTATGAGCATCGCACAGTGCACAAATTGTATGAGGATGCCTAATCTTGAGTTTTCAGACAATGAGGCGCTTCCAAGGTACCAAATGGGGCCGTTGCAGCAACCAAACCCATTTCTCGAGGACTACGGTTGCCAACAACAAGTGAATAAATCGGCTCAATGCCCATCGTATGCTGCTGCTTCTGTGCTGGATGTGCCTGTAGCCTTCAGCACCATTGGAGCTAGACCAAATGAATCCTGTGGCGGCAACATAAAAGGAGCATTCTGTTACATGAATAACCATTATCCCGTTGCTGTGGACTGCCAAGTATATGGTAACGAGGAGGCTATGTTTGCAGATTTGCTTGATCAGGTTAGTTGATTTGGTGGCTGGAGCTCTTCTTCAGATTTGGTCGGTCAGTTTAACTTCAATAGAGCGATTGGCAATGACGATTCATTCTGATGACAATAGTTTTCGTCTTTGACGATCTTGGGTTTGGGGAATACTTTCCTTTTCTCGACAGCTACATCTAGAACAATGGTGCCATGTAGGAGAAGAATGAAGAGTAATCTACTCGCGGAGACATTTTTCTGTTGATAATTGCATAGATGTATCTGCTGTGGTTAATTCGTTTTGTATAGAACCGATAATTCGTTTTGTATAGAACCGATAGCTAATTGTAAATATTTCATTAAAGTCGTTGACATTTTCAGTTTCTCTCGACAGTGCACGAACAGGCGTGCAAGCCCACGCGAGTGTGCTTTACTTTGTTCGCACATGTATAAATGCTGACATAGGTGTATCTAAAATCCTGAACCTGCGAATTTTGTAACAAAGGCACCTACCAATTTACAGAATCTTGAATCTCACATCAATTTACTTTTTATCAAACAAAAGAATCTAGTGTTTCCTCTTGCGTTTAGCAGAAGAATTACCACCTCAAGATTGAAAATGCCAAAAAACTGAAGATGGTTAATTGAACTAGCCATGACATCATCTATCTGAATTTATTAGCAAACATATTACGTCTAGCAATCAAAAGAATGCTGCATAGGTATTCAAATCGTCAATTAAACAATTTTCGACTGAGAGCAAACTCTAAATGAGAGGAGAGGATGCAGATAGAGTCCCGCAGGCAAACTAAAAGCTATCAAATCCCTATTCCAATTCAAATTTAGCAACCTAAGTAAAAGCCATCAAATGCTTACTCCACATTGACCGAATTCTAAGTTTCGGTATCCAAACCACTGGCATTCAATGAGTGAGATACTGTAAGCATATACTCTAGTTGAACAGTAATATCACCAGCAAAGAGTACTGAGGAGAAAACTCAGGCCGATTTGTCATTAAAGCTGCAAGAATATACACACTGAAGTTCATTTTCTTAGATTAGATTAAAGCTTGGTTTCAAGAATGTATCTTCTAGTGCAGGCCGAACAAAATAGAGATACAATACTGAAATAGAAGGTGATGGCAGCACTTAGCAAGAACACCGACTGGGAAATTGGCCCTTCAACCATCTCTTCCTAAAATGTCTTACCAGGCTTCACCGGCACACTATCTCGGCCACAAACTCCAGTTGACGACCCCACACACAAGTTCGGATTCCCAGCAAATGCTCCTGGAAATCTCTAGTATCCCTGTTTCTTAGATATATATCCAGAGAAGCAGTTGTATGATAAGTCCAACATGGTAAGCATATACTCTAACTGAACAGTAATATTTCGAGCGAAGAGTTCTGAGGAGAAAACTCAGGCCAATTTGTCGTAAAAGCAGCAAGAATATGCACTCTTGCGGTTCATTCTCTTAGACTATATTAAAGCTTGGTTTCGAGAATGCATCTTCTCGCGCGAGCCGAACAAAATAGAGATACGATACGCAAGCAGAAAATGATGGCAGCACTTAGCAAGAACACCGACAGGGAAATCGGCCTTTCAACCATCTCTTCCTGAAATGTCTTACCAGGCTCGACCGGCACACTATCCCGGCCACAAACTCCAGTTGACGGCTCCAAACACAAGTTCGGTTTCCTAGCAAATGCTCCTAGAAATCTCCAGTATCCCTGTTTCTTAGTTATATATCCAGAGAAGCAGTTGTATGATAAGTCCAACACGGTAAGCTCTTCAAATCTAGAGACATTTTCCGGTATCTGACCCGAAAGAGAATTATTCGACTAATTCAAGGCCTTTAAACTGCGCATTTTCTCTAAATCTGGAAGACGACCTGTCAGAATATTGTAGGACATGTTCAACTACTCCAAGCCTTCCAGCCCAAATAGTCCAAATGGAATTCCGCAGCTGATAAGCAGCAGCAATCTGTCGAGTTACAGGAGAAAAGTACCTCTTCAGCATCGGTTCTGTCTCTTACTGATGATCGACTCATTCCACCTTTGCCGGCACTAGGTAACAACTACAAGTTCTGACTTATCTTTTGTTATTTGATTTTTGTTTCTCAATTGTTTGTTCTCGTGTGATGTTCATTTGATTGGTTGTGCTTTATTTCTTTCTATCGTATGAAGATGTAGAATTGTTTCTCAATTGTATGGACCACAAATTCTGCCTTGTCGATATATGTTCATATCACTGCTCACTCAGTGATACTTCTCCCGTAGTGCCCTTTTCAAGTTTCGTTGAACTTATTCTATCTTCTTCTTTTCAGAACTCAAGGCTGGTTCTAACATGGATATGACTATTGTCCAGATGAATATTATGCTTTTGTACGAGTGCAATGCCATGTTGAGGGAAAAGTTAGTTGCCACCCATTCTTTGCTCCGTGATCTAGCGACAGAGCCCTCATCTGCAATGTCAAGAGACAAAAGTTGACAATGTGCACGTATTAAATCTGATTTAAGACATCCCCTTTGCTTAATACTCCTGAAAAATTCGTAAGCGAAGATAAAGACCATCAACGGGACCAAGTTTTAGACCTACCTCTTGTAGAATCACGTCTACAATTTGTTGATCAGGCTGTTCTTTTCTGGTTACTTGATCCCTTTAGCTGATGGTTTCAACTCACCCAAGTAGCACAGGGCAAGTGCTAGCAAGTTTATATATTTTTCCAGAAAAATGTTCTTACTATTTTGACGCCCTTGGGCAATGCCTGGATGAGCTTAATATTCTTGTTGGATTACAGTGGAGGACTTCCGTATCCTGCCCTGCATTTGTCAGCCCCAATTTACCGTAGTTTCTCATGGGTTCTTCTAATTCTTACTCAACCAGCTGCAGTCAAATTATCTTTAAGCATCCTCTACAACAACTTTGAAAATGGTTCTCTTAACACTTTTCAAGAGAAATGCAAGCTTCATGAAATTTTCACTTTCCTTCTGGTGGTGCTATGTTACCTGCAAACATGCTGCCTTTTCAACTTGTCCAGTGTAGGAGACCTATCTTTCTTGTGGTTCTGAACCATAGGCACTAAGCGTGGATCATGTTGTTCACCTGCTTATGGTTTATCCAATGAAATTTTTGGAGTCTCCCGGTGTACTGCGACAAACATCATAATTAATCCGAAAATATCTGTTCTTTAGTTTTACATGGAACTTTGCAAATCCGATGGATGCAGCAACGCTTTCCATTTGCAGTTTTCTGTTTGAGTATCTGCTTTAATTTCATGTAGGAGGACCAAAAAGTTGTTAAGAAACGGAAAACAGAGCTTGGTGGCACACTTTCCATCGCAAGTTGGATACTCTTTTCTGGGTTGTTTGCTGCGTAAGTATGTGATAGTATGTCCTTTCTTTAACCTTCCTGACCATTTTAAAGCTAAATAACACTTTAAAAGATATTGGTTTCTCCTAGGTGTTTTGGTCAAATTTGGAAGATATTGTTGATTGGGTTCTCAGTTTTTTCTCAGGTTGCTCTACCAAATTATCTGGAAGAGAACCATCGAGATCCATAATGTAAGGGCAACAAATGAACCGGATCTCGCTTCCTTCAACAATGACAAGGAATTTAATATTACTACCGTATCTAGTATGAGCTGTTCGAACTTGCGGATTACGGGCACCTTAGTTATGGGGAGTCTTGGCTTGGTAGACTATAGGGTTGCTCCTCTGTTGAGCTTTGCAAATTTCTCGTCATAATACCAGTGAAGGGCCAACCGTAACTCTCAGGTGCAGCAATTGTCAGCTGTCTCAAGACAATTATTACTTTTCATGGCAGTTTGTTGATCTACCAAATAATCCTGCAACTGCAGTTGGGTTCCGATTCAATCTTACCTCGAAGGCCAATGGCAGAAAAAAAAATGTGAGCTTCGTAAGTGGTACCATGAGGAATGGGAGCACGGTTGATGATAGGCCAGTTACCTTCAGAGGCAGTGAGACAAATTTGCTGAGATTTAATTTGTTCCCAAGGATATACCATAATTTTCACAATCTCCGGCTTATCCAACCGCTATTCCATGAATTTCTTCCTGGATCAGTTTATCAGGATGCTTCTCAGCTTCAAGCCTCCCTGGAAAGTTCTAATGGGATTATCTACACCACATTATATGTCAACTTTTTGTCTGCGTATATCGTCGAGGTTGACAATCAGAGTATTATGGGCCTTGGTAAGTAACTTGATTGCAGTGTAGACATGGAAACTTTACATTGCTAAAAGCCAATCCAAGGTTCTTTCTGCACGGTTAGATGAGGTGTGTATTTTGATTTATCGATGCCCATATGTTGTTATTTGGACGCCAGCCTAAGGTGATTTGTTAGAGCTAGAGACACTCTACGTAAATGATTATGCTTGCTTTTGGGATTGTGATTGCTGAGCCCACTTGTTCTTCAATCGATCTGGAGCTTTGGATTTGGCCTTGTTGCATGGAGACAGCATAAGCGGTGGCGTCTACAAGAAAGATAGGTTGGTACAGTAGAGAACGTGTTGTTAGATTTCCGGTTGCTTGCCTACCTCTAGATAGGAACTCGTGGCCATGTAAATCGTGCTTGTTCTTTATCTTTGAGTCACTGTTATTCCATGCTGTATGTCTAGTTTATAATTCACAGCCATGTCATGAATCAAAAAATCGCCTTCAAAAAGCTTTAGAATGATTAAGTCCTCTTGTTTAGGATAAGGCCAATGCCGGATTCATCATTTGATGTGGTTTGGTTAACGTCACTTGTTGGATTACCTTGACCCTTTCTTAGGCTTACCTTGTGCTGCTTAAGATGGTCATGAATAAGTGACTTGAAACAACATTGCTCTAGCGAGCAGATAGCTTGTGCCCTTCCGACCAAAAAAAAAAAAAAAAGATAGCTTGCTCCCTTTTTTTTAAGCTGTATTTATTTGTGATCAACACAGTCTAGCATAAACTGAGTCCCTAATGCTCTATAAAATAATTTCTCCAGCCATTTAAAAATCATCTCCCTATTACGGGTTTAACAATATCTGTGCCCTTTTTGTCTTCCATAATGATACTTCTTTAATTTTGTTTTCCTGAATATGACGTTTTACCATCTTTTGTGCAGTAAGTTTCCTTGCGGACCTAGGTGGCCTTTATTGCATCAGAATTGGTATATTCTATTACTTCTTGGTGCAGGTGCTCTTCATGTCCTTTTTTCATGCATTCTTTCCTGAAAGTTTGGGGTTGTGATGAGTCATCAATTGTAAAAAGCAAAATAAGGTCTTGAACAAGGTTCTTATATTTAAATCAGATTCGAAGGTTCTTCTTAGTTAACCTTATTTATCTATCATTTAATGGTGGTTGATTGTGCAGTTGTCCTTTACCCTAAGGATTGCTTCAGCATTCATGCATTTTTCCCATTTCTAAATTGTCAATCAGTTGTTAATATAGCCCTTTTCCTTTTTCTTTTTTTCTGCAGTGTGAATACCGAGTTAAGAGACTGCGCCATGAAGATGTTGTTCTACGGCAAATTAGACATCGGCTGAAAGCTCAAGACCGCTGGGATAAAGTAATTCCTTTTATAGTTCTGAAGCGACTTCTCGAAGAATGAATCAAATTTCCCATTGGTTTCGTGCTTTTAAATTTGAATTAACACATATTCACGCTTCTTATTTAACAGTTGCGGAAATATGTGATGTACACCTGGGGTTGCAAAGCACTGGAAGAGAACTATCCAAACAGCAGTGCTGAACCACATTTAAGCAATTGTATGATGCATTCAGTTCGAAGGGGTGGCTCCCTTCATACCAGCAGATCATCGAAGAAGCAACCACATAGACAGGGGACTATTAATCTTAGCAAGAAATTTAGCCTACCTAGCAAAAAGGTACCCTAATCGATTGATGGATGCAGTTGAACTCTTTAAAACTAAATGTTGTTCGTATCCTTTTTGTATGCAGAATGCTGCCCCAGAGTTTAACCAGTTGCAGGAGGTAAGAACTCATTTACCGGGAGCTGGAAACCAGGATATAATGTCGGAATCAAGATGCGACACTGTAAGTATTTTCATGGTTGCTGTTTCTATCATTTAGCTCTACTGAATGCTAGTGCTTTAATCCAAGATTTTTGGTCTTTGTGTAGGTTAGATGGGGCGGGATTTTTTTGGAATCAGACTTAAGACCTCCAGGATCTTAGTAAGGATGGACCATCACTAGGCAAATCATGTCTCTCTCATGTTAAATTATTAGGAAGTCTTTAGTAATCTGAAAAGGAGGCTTATGGTGACATTTGGATGGAGTTCATACTTTGTCTCTTCAGCTCTAGTATTTAGTAATTGGCTCAAAAGTGCACAGTGACAAATGTTGATAGCGTTTCCAGTTACATACAGAAGATCACCCCGAAACACAGGCTTTCGTCATATGGGGGCCTAGGTGGCTGTGGGTATTGGCAATCTATGTATTAATGGTTTGAATTATGTGGAGTTCAATCAGGCAGCTTGCTAGATGAAGTTCCAAAAACGTTCGAAAGGATAACTCCGAATCAACGAATTTTGAAGATGTATTTATGTCTTCAATACGGCAGAAGGGCATTATTATGTGGGCACTCATGGATAATGTATGCAAAACACCGGAACAAACTTATGGATTGTCAAAGTTCATAGAGCCTTGGCAAGTCAATATCTTCATATGCAATGTTGTCCTCAGCAAGGTCGTAAAAGTTACTGGAAATGCTCCCCGAAACAATGTCAATTCTTAACTTGTGCTGATTAATGAACGGGATCGTTCTTGATTTTTTAGTGTCAAAAGTTGATGAGGCTAAACATTCTTCTGCAAATGATTAAAACGCAATGGAGTTATCCAGTTTCATTTTCTTACACTTTCATTGTTGGCATTTTTATTGGTTACTAGCCACGGAAGCACGAGCTCTGTTCCGTAGCCGATAAGCAGCAGCAATCTGTCGAGTTACAGGAGAATAGTACCTCTTCAGCATCGGTTCTCTCTCTTACTGATGATCGACTCATTCCACCTTTGCCGACACTAGGTAACAACTACAAGTTCTGACTCCTCTTTTGCTATTTGATTTTGTTTTTCAATTGGTTGGTCTCGTGTGATGTTCATTTAATTGGTTGTGCTTTATTACTTTCTATCGTATGAAGATGTAGAATTGTTTCTCAATTGTATGGACCACAAATTCTGCCTTGCCGATATATGTTTATATCACTGCTCAACTCAGTGACACTTCTCCCGTATTGCCTTTTTCAAGTTTCCTTGTACTTATTCTATGTTCTTCATTTCAGAACTCAAGGATGGTTCTAACATGGATATGACTGATGTCCAGAAGAATATTATGCTTTTGTACGAGTACAATGCCATGTTGAGGGAAAAGTTAGTTGCCACCCATTCTTTGCTCCGTGATCTAGCTACAGAGCCCTCATCTGCAATGTCAAGAGACAAAAGTTGACAATGTGCACGTATTAATTCTGATTCAAGACATCCCCTTTGCTTATACTCCTGAAAAATTCATAAGGGTAGATAAACGACATGTCACAGGAGGCAATGCTGCATATCGAGCTGAACGGTCGAGCAGGCTCTATTTTGCTTGATTCAAGGTTGTCTCCTCTATTGAGCGAGCTGGCCATTTCGATGAGTGCTGTGAGTTCTGATCGATTTTGTCTGCAGTAAAATTTGAATTTTTTCCTTTTTGGATATGCTTGACGCAGGAAGTTGCTCTATTTTGTGGGTTGAGTAAAGTTTGTGAGGGAGAGAGCTGCATCCTGGAGTTCAATCTTGCACTCTTGTTTGCGAATTCATAAGACCAAGCATTGTACGTGAATTTCATCTACACTTTTTGAGGTTATCAGATGTCAAATGTACAAATAGGTAAAAAGCGAATAGAGGAGAATTGTTAATTTTCGTATGCCGTGGATCTTCAGATTTATTGATGTGTGCTATTTTGCTGTTTTCTGCTAATTCACATGAGGAGAATCGTCTACCATTTATGTTTTCCCTTAGATATAGATATTGCCCATGGAACGCCTTGGATTGTCACACGAGAGGCTTTGACAAAAACAGTCAGAAGGCGTATGTATACAGAAAAAAAAATTGACATTGTTTCTGGGAGCATTTCCAGTAACTTTTACGACCTTGCTGAGGATAACATTGCATTTGGAGATATTGAATTGCCAAGGCTCTATGAACTTTGACAATCCATAAGTTTGTTCCGGTGTTTTGCATAGATTATCCATGAGTGCCCACATAATAATGCCCTTCTGCCGTATTGAAGACATAAATACATCTTCAAAATTCGTTGATTCTGAGTTATTCTTTCAAAAGTTTTTGGAACTTCATCTGGCAAGCTGCCTGATTGAACTCCACATAATTCAAACCACTAATACATAGATTGCTAATACCCACAGCCACCTAGGCCCCCATATGATGAAAGCCTGTGTTTCGGGGTGATCTTCTTTATGTAACTGGAAACGCTATCAACATTTGTCACTGTGCACTTTTGAGCCAATTACTAAATACTAGAGCTGAAGAGACAAAGTATGAACTCCATCCAAATGTCACCATAAGCCTCCTTTTCAGATTACTAAAGACTTCCTAATAATTTAACATGAGAGAGACATGATTTGCCGAGTGATGGTCCATCCTTACTAAGATCCTGGAGGTCCTAAGCCTGATTCCAAAAAAATCCCGCCCCATCTAACCTACACAAAGACCAAAAATCTTGGATTAAAGCACAAGCATTCAGTAGAGCTAAATGATAGAAACAGCAACCATGAAAAGGTATATTGTGCACCCTGCTTTGTGTGGTTGTAAAAGAATCATTCAAGAAAACTAGCTCCGAGAGGGTGTAGTGTTATTGGCTTCATATTAACAAATTCTTGCTCTTCCACGAAACAAAATACTTACGGTGTCGTATCTTGATTCCGACATTCTATCCTGGTTTCCAGCTCCCGGTAAATTAGTGCTTACCTGCTGAAACTGGGTAAACTCTGGGGCAGCATTCTGCATACAAAAAGGATACGAGCAACATTCAGTTTTAAAGAGTTCAACTGCATCCATCAATCGATTAGTGTACCTTTTTGCTGGGTAGGCTAAATTTCTTGCTAAGAATAATAGTCGCCTTTCTATGTTGTTGCTTCTTCGATGATCTGCTGGTATGAAGGGAGCCACCCTTCGAACTGAATGCATCATACAATTGCTTAAATGTCGGAATCAAGATTAAAGAAGTGTCGTTAATCATTATAGAAGACAAAAAGGGCACAGATATTGTTAAACCCGTAATAGGGAGATGATTTTTAAATGGATGGAGAAATTATTTTATAGAGCATTAGGGACTCAGTTTATGCTAGACTCTGCAGATCACAAATAAATACAGCTTAAAAAAAAGGGCACGAGCTATCTGCTCGCTAGAGCAATGTTGTTTCAAGTCACTTATTCAAGACCATCTTAAGCAGCACAAGGTACGCCTAAGACAGGGTCAAGGTAATCCAACAAGTGACGTTAACCAAACCACATCAAATGATGAATCCGGCATTGGCCTTTTCATAAACAAGCGGACTTAGTCATTTTAAAGCTTTTTGAAGGCGATTTTTTTATTCATGACATGGCTGTGAATTATAAACTAGACATACAGCATGGAATAACGGTGACTCAAAGATAAGGAACAAGCACGATCTACATGGCCACGAGTTCCTATCTAGAGGTAGGCAAGCAACCGGAAATCTAATAACACGTTCTCTGCTGTACCAACCTATCTTTCTTGTAGATGCCACAGCTTATGCTGTCTACGTGCAAGAAGGCCAAATCTAAAGCTCCAGATCGATTGAAGCACAAGTGGGCTCAGTAATCACAATCCCAAAAGCAAGCAAAATCTTTTATGTAGAGTGTCTCTAGCTCTAACAAATCACCTTAGGCTGGCGTCCAAATAACAACATATGGGCATCAATAAATCAAAATACACACCTCATCTAACCGTGCAGCAAGAACCTTGGATTGGCTTTTAGGAATGTAAAGTTTCCATGTCTACACTGCAATCAATTTACTTACCAGGGCCCATAATACTCTGATTGTCTACCTCGACGATATACGCAGACAGAAAGTTGACATATAATGTGGTGTTGACAATCCTTTTAGAACTTTCCAGGGAGGCTTGAAGCTGAGAAGCATCCCGAAAAACTGATCCAGGAAGAAATTCATGGAATAGCGGTTGGATAAGCCAGAGATCGTGTAAATTATGGTATATCCTTGGGTACAAATTAAATCTCAGCAAATTTGTCTCACTGCCTCTGAAGGTAACTGGCCTATCATCAACCGTGCTCCCATTCCTCAGGGTACCCCTTACGAAGCTCACATGTTTTTTTCTGCCATTGGCCTTCGAGGTAAGAATGAATCGGAAACCAACTGCAGTCTACCAAGCCAGGACTCCCCATATCTAAGGTGCCCGTACTCTGCAAGTTCGAACGGCTCATACTAGATACGGTAGTAATATTAAATTCTCCATGTCATTGTTGAAGGAAGCGAGATCCGGTTCATTTGTTGCCCTCACATTATGAATCTCGATGGTTCACTTCCAGATAATTTGGTAGAGCAACCTGAGAAAAAACTGAGAACCCAATCAACATTATCTTCCAAATTTGACCAAAACACCTAGGAGAAACCAATATCTTTTAAAGTGTTATTTAGCTTTAAAATGGTCAGCAAGGTTAAAGAAAGGACATACTATCACATACTTACGCAGCAAACAACCCAGAAAAGAGTATCCAACTTGCGATGGAAAGTGTGCCACCAAGCTCTGTTTGCCGTTTCTTAACAAATTTTTTATCCTCCTACATGGAATTAAAGCAGAATGAAACACTGATCATTATGGATCTGTGACAGCAGATACTCAAACAGAGAACTGCAAATGCCAATCATTGCTGCATCCATCGGGTTTGCAAAGTTCCATGTAAAACTAAAGAACCGATAATTTCGGATTAATTATGATGTTTGTCGCAGTACATTGGGAAACTCCAAAAATTTCATTGGATAAACCATAAGCAGGTGAACAACATGATCTACGCTTAGTGCCTATGGTTCAGAACCACAAGAAAGATAAGTCTCCTTCACTGGACAAGTTGAAAAGGCAGCATGTTGGCAGGTAACATAGCACCTCCAGAAGGAAAGTGAAAATTTCATGAAGCTTGCATTTCTCTTGAAAAGTATTAAGAGAACCATTTTCAAAGTTGCTGTAGAGGATGCTTAAAGATAATTTGACTGCAGCTGGTTGAGTAAAAATTAGAAGAACCCATGAGAAACTACGGTAAATTGGTGCTGACAAATGCAGGGCAGGATATGGAAGTCCTCCACTGTGATCCAACAAGAATATCAAGCTCATCCAGGCATTGCCCAAGGGCGTCAAAATAGTAAGAACATTTTTCTGGAAAAATATATGAACTTGCTAGCACTTGCCCTGTGCTACTTGGGTGAGTTGAAACCATCAGCTAAAGGGATCAAGTAACCTGAAAAGAACAGTCTGATCAACAAATTGTAGACGTGATTCTACAAGAGGTAGGTCTAAAACTTGGTCCCGTTGACGGTCTTTATCTTCCCTTACGAATTTTTCAGGAGTATTAAGCAAAGGGGATGTCTTGAATCAGATTTAATGCGTGCACATTGTCAACTTTTGTCTCTTGACATTGCAGATGAGGGCTCTGTCGCTTGATCACGGAGCAAAGAATGGGTGGCAACTAACTATTCCCTCAACATGGCATTGTACTCGTACAAAAGCATAATATTCTTCTGGATATCAGTCATATCCATGTTAGAACCAGCCTTGAGTTCTGAAAAGAAGAAGATAGAATAAGTTCAAGGAAACTTGAAAAAGGAACTACGGGAGAAGTATCACTGAGTGAGCAGTGATATGAACATATATCGACAAGGCAGAATTTGTGGTCCATACAATTGAGAAACAATTCTACATCTTCATACGATAGAAAGTAATAAATCACAACCAATCAAATGAACATCACACGAGACCAAACAATTGAGAAACAAAAATCAAATAGCAAAAGATAAGTCAGAACTTGTAGTTGTTACCTAGTGCCGGCAAACGTGGAATGAGTCGATCATCAGTAAGAGACAGAACCGATGCTGAATAGGTACTTTTCTCCGGTAACTCAACAGATTGCTGCTGCTTATCAGCTGCGGAATTCCATTCGAACTGTGCAGTAAAACATGTATTTTATTGTATGAGAAGAAAGCGTATAAATACATAGTAGGGTAAAACACCAACACACACAAAGACCATTATACCCTTTACTCCTTAACACTCCCCCTCAAGCTGGAGCATGGATATCGAACATGCCCAGCTTGTTACAAATATACTCAACCCTACTATTCCCTAGAGATTTGGTAAAGATATCGGCCAGTTGTTCACCAGTCCTGATATAACTAGTAGAGATAACTCTAGCTTGAAGTTTCTCACGGACAAGATGACAATCAACTTCAATATGCTTGGTACGCTCATGGAATACAGGATTAGAAGCAAAATGGACCGCCGCTTGATTATCACACCACAACTCCATTGGTGCAGGATCTTTGAATCCAAGTTCAACTAATAGCTGACGCATCCAGATTAACTCACAAGTAGCTTGAGCCATAGCTCTATATTCTGACTCTGCGCTTGATCTAGCCACAACACTTTGCTTCTTACTCTTCCACGATACTAGGTTTCCTCCCACAAAAGTGCAATAACCTGATGTCGATCTTCTATCTATAGGAGATCCTGCCCAATCAGCATCCGAGAAGGCTTCTACCCTTCTGTGACCATGATTCCTATAAACGAGACCACGACCAGGGGCTTTTTTCAAGTATCTCAGAATTCTGATTACGGCATCCCAATGTGAAGTACGGGGGGAAGACATAAATTGACTCACAATACTCACTGGAAAGGAAATATCAGGTCGAGTGATAGTTAGATAATTCAGTTTTCCAACAAGTCTTCGATACCTTTCTGGATCGTCTAATAGTTCACCATCCTCTGCCATCAATTTCAGACCCACTTCCATCAGTATATCCAGTGGTTTAGCTCCTAACATGCCTGTCTCGGTAAGTAAATCTAGAACATACTTCCGTTGTGAGATATGAATACCTTTCTTCGCTCGTGCCACTTCGATACCCAAGAAATATCTAAGTGATCCCAAATCTTTTGTATGAAACTGCTGCTGCAAATACAGTTTTAGCTCTTTAATTCCTGCAGAATCATCTCCAGTTATGACAATATCATCAACATAAACTATAAGAAATATCCGACCAGATTCGGAAACCCGATAAAACATTGAATGATCTCCATTACATCTACTTAACCCAAACTGGAGTACCGCCTCAGAAAACTTCCCAAACCATGCTCTGGGAGATTGTTTCAAACCATATAAAGATTTTTTTAAGCGACAAACATAACTAGACTCCCCCTGAGCAACAAACCCAGGTGGTTGCTCAATATACACCTCTTCCTGTAAATCTCCATGAAGAAAGGCATTTTTAACATCAAGCTGAAACAGAGGCCAATTAGCTGAAGCAGCCAAAGAAAGTAAGAGACGAACAGAGTTCATCTTAGCCACAGGAGAAAAGGTATCACCATAATCGACTCCATACACCTGTGCATACCCTTTAGCAACCAATCTGGCCTTGAGACGAGCAAGAGAACCATCAGGATTAACCTTGACAGTAAATACCCACTTACATCCAATGGTCGTCTTCCCTGCAGGTAAAGGTACAAGATCCCAAGTTTGGTTGTGATCCAATGCCAATAGTTCCTCTTCCATAGCTTTCCTCCAGCCTGGACTAGATAATGCTTCAGCAACAGTTTGAGGAATAGTATGTGTATCAATGGTCTTTAGACTCGCCCGACAAGAAGCAGATAAACCAGAATAGGAGACAAACTGTGCAATAGGATGGTTGGTACAACTACGAACTCCTTTACGATGTGCAATAGGAATATCAAGATCAATATGTGACTGACTTACCTCAAGTTGAGAAGACGAAGAAGACGAGATAGGCTCAGATTCATTGGCAGGGGGCGCCACATGCTGACGAGGACGTCTACTGTAAACATACTGGATAGGTGGAGGGCCTGAAGATTCCACAGAAGGTGTAGATTCCATAATAACATATGTGAAGGAATCATCAGCCACTGTAGGAGGATCCATTGGACTATCAGAATAGACAGTGGACTCAAAAAATGAGACATCTGCAGTAGTAAAGTACTTATGCAAGGAGGGACAGTAGCACCGATAACCCTTTTGCATACGAGAGTACCCAACAAAAATGCATTTAAGAGCTCGAGGATCAAGTTTAGAGAGCCCTGGACGATGATCACGAATGTAACAGACACAACCAAATATATGAGGTGGCAAATGAAATAAGGGATCGGAAGGAAAAAGAAGAGAGTGAGGAATTGCACCCTGAAGAACAGAGGACGGCATGCGATTGATAAGATGACATGCAGTCATAACAGCATCAGCCCAAAAGGATTTATCTACCTTCATCTCAAACATCAAAGAACGAGTAACTTCTAATAAATGACGATTCTTTCTTTTAGCGACACCGTTTTGTTGCGGTGTATCGGAACAAGAAGATTGATGAGGAATGCCCCTTTGAGACATGAAGTCAGAGAAAGTCTTAGAGAAATACTCTTTGGCATTATCACTTCGAAGGATATGAACATTAGTAGAAAATTGAGTATCTATTTCGTTGACAAATGCACAAAAAATAGAGAACAACTCAGAACGACTTTTCATTAGATATAGCCAAGTGGCTCTTGAATAGTCATCTACAAAAGTAACAAAATACTTAAAACCCAACTTTGATGTGACAGGACATGGACCCCGAATATCGGAATGAACTAAGGCAAATGGCTGAGAAGCCTGTTTATTGACTCTGGGACTATAACTAGTACGGTGTAATTTCCCAAACTGACACGACTCACACTCAATACGAGGTAAAGAATGAAAACTGGAATATAACTTCTTCAAACTTCCCAAAGAGGGATGACCTAAGCGACAATGAATTTGATGTGGAGAAACTGCCGAACAAGCAACACTGGGATTATCATCAAACACATATAGCCCCCCTGACATGTGTCCTCTACCAATCGTCTTCTTCGTCTTCAAATCCTGAAAAACACAGGAATCAGGATAGAAGGTTACAGAACAATTATATTCTTTGGTAAGATAACTAACAGATAAAAGGTTTGATGGAAAATTTGGGAGGTACATGACAGAAGATAAAGATATGGAGGATGTCAAGGGAACTTTGCCTAGCCCTTTAACTGTGGATAAAGAGCCATCAGCTAAAGTAACAGTGGAAACAGACTCATGAAAGCTGGAAAATATACCTGAAGATCCAGTCATATGATCCGTAGCACCTGAATCAATGATCCAGGAGCGAGAGGTAGATGAGAGACATGCTTTAGCATTACCTGTCTGAGCAAAGGTAGCTGTAGAAGAGGAAACTGGCTGAGAAAGCTGAAACTGATTGTACCGAGCAAGTTCCTCGTCTGACATTCTGATCAATGTTCCTCCCTCAGAGGTCTGAGAAGGAGTAACAGACTCAGTAGCATTGGCTACATTTGCAGTAGCCGAATGAGGGGGCTTTCCATGAAGTTTATAACAGAAACGCTGAATATGTCCGGGTAAGCCACAATAATGACATGTTCGTGCAAGTCCAATATTACTGCCCGTATCACCAGATGTGCTACCATAAGACTGTGATTGGCCTCTACTAAATCCACGGCCACTACCACTACTATTAAAGCCACGACCACTCCGACCTCCGCGACCTCGACCACCGCCTCGGTTCCCTTGGACTGCCAAGGCAGAACTATCACTTGTAGGGGATACATCTTTAGATGATTCTCTTGAAACCCGTAATACCCGAGAAAAGGTCTCTGTTAGTGAGGCCACGGTATCTCCTCCGAGAATTTGTGAACGGACGCCCTCAAATTCTGGTCCTAATGCTCCCAAAAATCCCATGACCGCCAACTGTTCTCGTTGCTCCTGCATCTTCTTAACATCAGAGATAATTGGCAAAAGATGATTAAGCTCCTCATACATCTGTTTAAAATCTGCAAAAAATTGAGTAAGAGGCCGACCCTTTCTATCAGCTCGAAAGAAATCTTGGGAAACTTCATAGATTCTTGACAAATTATTCTCTCCAGAATAGAGAACATTCAAATAATCCCACAACTCCTTAACTGAGGTGACATGTGTAACCAAAGCAGTCACATGAGATTCCATAGAATTCCACATTTGGCCTAGAATTCTGGCATCTATCGTGTCCCATTTTGTATCAGTCTCCGTTTTTGTACCCGTCAGATGATGATGTTGCTCTCTTCCGGTCAATACCACCATCACAATTCTCCTCCAATGCTGGAAATTTGTAACACCAGCTAACTTTTCTTCTGTCAAACGACTAGAGGAAGCAGAAACGACCTCAGTCACTACTCCTTTTCCCTCCGCCATAACACACTAAACAAAACTCCACAAACTATCACTGACTAACAACTGAATCAGCCCCTTTTCACTCCACACAAGTCAGAAGCTAACAGTTTCAAAATCAAAACATACACGTCAAAATCTAACAAGTCCCTTCCAATCAACATCCACGTATAACATCCAACCAAATCAGCCAACTAAACCAACCACGACTCTCTGCAATCAGTCAAACGCCTCAAAATCTACACAAGTTTCTTCCGATCAACAGCCACACCCAACATCTAACCAAATCAGCCAACCAAATCAATAACAACTCTCTGAAATCAGCCAAACGGTACCACCCAATTGATACGCAGAACAATACACCAACTCAGTTAAGTGATACATGATAGAACACTCCTCTGTGCACTTCAAACAGCAAAATCCAGCGCCACAGGGTCCAAAATTCGGCGCTACAGAGTTGTGCGAAGGGGTTGCACTTCAATCAGCAACTCCCAGGAAGTATCGTACCTTGGTACATGTCAAAAATGGGTCACCGGGCTTGGACGTCGCCTCTCAAGGGTTCGCCAGGTCTGCAACAGGGTCAAAAATGAGTCGCCGGGCTTGGACGTCGCCTCTCAAGGGTTCGCCAGGTTTGCAACAGGGTCGCCGGAGCTGGGTAGCGTCAGGCGACGTCTGGAAAGGGGTCGCCGGGCCTCGGCGACGACTGGCAGAGGGTCGCCGGGCCTCGGCTACGTCAGGCGACGCTTGACAGGAGTCGCCGAGCCTGGATCTGTGGTTCGGGGGGCTGGATCTGGGATTCGCCGGGTCGCCGGGCCTGGATCTGGGGTTCGCCGGTGAAGGAGGGGTTGACGGGTCAGCGGCGGGTCGATGGCGGTCGACGATGGATGGTCGACGGAGGTTAGGTTCAGGATTAAAGAGGCTCTGATACCATGTGCAGTAAAACGTGTATTTTATTTTATGAGAAGAAAGCGTATAAATACATAGTAGGGTAAAACACCAACACACACAAAGACTATTATACCCTTTACTCCTTAACACGAACTATTTGGGCTGGAAGGCTTGGAGTACTTGAACATGTCCTACAATATTCTGACAGGCTGTCTTCCAGATTTAGAGAAAATGCGCAGTTTAAAGGCCTTGGATTAGTCGCATAATTCTCTTTCAGGTCAGATACCGGAAAATGTCCCTGGACTTGAAGAGCTAACCGTGTTGGACTTATCGTACAACTGCTTCTTTGGATATATAACTAAGAACCAGGGATACTGGAGATTTCTAGGAGCATTTGCTAGGAAACCGAACTTGTGTTTGGAGCCGTCAACTGGAGTTTGGGGCCGGGATATTGTGCCGGTCGAGCCTGGTAAGACATTTCAGGAAGAGATGGTTGAAAGGCCGATTTCCCTGTCGGTGTTCTTTCTAAGTGCTGCCATCACTTTATGCTTCCGTATCGTATCTCTATTTTGTTCGGCTTGCGCAAGAAGATGCATTCTCGAAACCAAGCTTTAATATAGTCTAAGAGAATGAAACACAAGAGTGCATATTCTTGCTGCTTTTATGACAAACTGGCCTGAGTTTTCTCCTCAGAACTCTTCGCTCGAAATATTACTGTTCAATTAGAGTATATCCACCAGTGGTTTGGATTCCGAAACTTCGAATTCGGTCAACGTAGAGTAAGCATTTGATGCCTTTTGCTTAGACTGTTGAATTTGAACTCTAATACGGATTTGATAGCTTCTAGTATCGTTGCTAAACGTAGTATGGTTGCTAATTAATTCAGATAGATGATGTCCAGGCTTAGTTCAATTATCCATCTCCAGTTAGGAGTGAAGAGGCCACACTAACTAACACTGTCAGTTTTTGAGCATTTTCAATTTTAAGGTGGGAATTCTTCTGCTAAATGCAAGAGTAAGCGCGAGATTCTTCTGTATGATAAAAAGTAAATTGATGTGATATTCAAGATCCTGTAAATTGGTAGGTGGCTGTTGTAAAATTCAACAGGTTCTGGATTTTAAGGCAACACCAACAACCTAAACACACAGATATACCTACGCTGGCATTTAGACATGTGCGCACAAAGATAAACACAAGCACACTCGAGTGGGCATGCATGCCCGCTCATGCACATGCCCGTCCGTGAACAGTCGAGAGAGAGTCGAGAGAGACTGAAAATGTTAATGATTTTAATGAAATATTCACAATTAGCTATCCCTTCAATAGAAAACAGGATAGCCAGAGTTAAGAGAGTACGTATATCCATGCTATTATCAACAGAAATATACTGCCGCAGGAAGATTAATCTTTAGTCTTCTCCTATATGGCCCCATTGTTCTAGATGTAGCTGTCTCGAAAAGCAACGTGTTCCCCAAACCCAAGATCCTCGAACAAATTCTGCATTAAAGACGTAAAGAACAGTCAGAACGAGCCGCCGTTGTCAATCGCTCTATCGGAATTAAACGGAACAACAAAATCTGGAGAATATCTCCATCCACCAGAAGCAACTAACCTGATCAAGCATATTTGCAAAAATATCGTCGTTGCTGTATACTTGGAGGTCTTCGGCAACGGGATTATTGTTGTTCCAATAACAAAATTCTTTTATATTGCTGCCGCAAGATTCATTCACTTCAACTCCGAAGGTGCTGAAGGCTATAGGCGCACCCAGCTCAGAAGCAGGAGTACTTGAACTAAAACTTTGTATGCCAACTGATGAAATATGGCTGTGCAATGGAAGAGGGTGAGTAATGGGGGAAAAATCGTCTCTTGCAGCTGCAGCTTCACAAAGAATTGGGAGTGTGTTATCATTCGTCGGTGAGGCAAACTCTATGGATGATGCAGGAGCATAGGACATATCCGCTTGCTGTTGACCACTAATTGAGAGAACTGGATTTGGCTGGTGGAACTGCGCAAATGGTTGTGACTGCAGCAGCGCGTTGCTACTTGGGAACTCAACAAGATTAGGCATCCTCATGCTGCAATCTGTGATGCTCATAGCTTGTGATGGATATTGAGATGAAGCTACATTATTTTGGGTATTGCCGCATCCAATTAATGATAATGACAGTGGAGTGGAACGAGTGAGATCAGCGAAGCTAGGGCCGTTCGTTAGAGAAGAATGTGCACTTTGATGCTCCGAGGCTTCACCTATCTTGTTGGTGTTCCTGCGGTACTTCTGCATAATCAACAGGTTTGATTCAATAAGCATTTCTACTGATATGTTTTTCCCAATTTGCTTTTGATCTTTCCAAATGAGGTTGAATTATGGACTCTTACCTGAAGGTGGCTGGAGACATGTTGCCTAGTGAGATGAGGAACACTCGTCATTGTCCTCATAATCTGCAGTATCTTCTTAGGTTTGGCGGCTGCATCACGTGTCATATAGAAAACACATCGGTCACGTCGGCCATGATCTCAGTTAAAAAAGGAAACAAGTACGACATCACTTACCATCATTTCCAAGACTATCGACGGCCATGATAAACATCTGGTTGAGCACCGGCGTCCAAACCATGCGGGGTTTCTTCACCCCGTTTTTATTTTGGCCTTGATCGGCTTCATCTTCGCTGCTCCTTTTCAAGCTTTTAGAATTCTCTCCCTCATTCTCTACCTGAGAATGTGTATTGTTAGATGACGATGTGGTCAGAGGGTGCGGCATCCCCAAACCTTTAGTAGAATTGTTCCTCGATGGTGGGTTGCACCCAAGAACATGTCACCACAGAATCTTGAGGGTGTTGATCTGAATCGACTTTACTAGAAAATCGCATGCCCCGCTTTTCACGCCTTTCGCAACAGTGCCCTTTTCATCACCGCTAGAAAACACTGGCAAATTCAAACAAAAATGTGGACATGTCTGTCACCTTACATTCCATAAATTTATCAGTCTAACTTGTGTTAATTGACAGATAAAAACTTACTGACTACAGGCAAGTTTATCTCCATGTTAGCGATCTCGGCAAGAAGCTGAAGTCCATCCATCCCAGGCATATGATATCGGTCAGGACGATATCGAGCCGGCCCCAATTCTCTCTAATCAACGACAACGCCTCCTCTCCTCGCTGGCACTTGGTCACTGTAAAAGTACATCATACGCATCAGATATGCAGATTGTTGACCACCTATGTTCACAAGACGCATCCCAGAATCAAACTTGGCAGTTTGAACATGAACCCCCGGATAAAGGAAGCGCGAAACCAATTTTTTCGACTACCTCGAGTACAAAAATGAGTTCTCTATTCTGCAGTTCAGTCGCCATAATTAATTATAAGTTTTGCAACAGCGGATCGACTCAGAAAACAACATAAACACACAAGTTGTTGCAGACGCGAAGTTGAAGCAAGAAGAGAGGAAAAGCGAAGCAATGCAGTGAAGTTACCTTGGTATGAACAATCTCGAAGCATCTTTTCCAGAAGGTGGAGACAAATGACATCGTCGTCAACCACAAGAACCCTTAAACCCTTCTGGAATTGATCATCATCCTCACTCGAAAAATTACCATTCCCGCTGTGCGTCACCCCTTCCATTCTGTTTTCCTTCGACTGCTCTGTTTTTTCCTGGGACGTCACTCTCTGTTTCGAGTCTTTCGACTGTACTGCTTCGGGTGATGAAAGGAAGTCAGGAACAGGGGAGCTTGACGCACACGACATTTTTATCGGGCAAGCCTTGGGCGCAGGAAGGATCAAGCTGGTTTATTCCCTGATTAAGGAGGTCTTTTCTGGACGTTTGGTAAAGAGCACGGTGAAGAAGGGTACCAATAATCTGTGTCGTGGAAGACCTTGCACATACCAATGTTAAAAGGGTTTCTTGGCTTGTACGACGGTCGAAAAATTCAACTTGGAATTCAAGTGCGAGATGCGAAAACTCGAAATAGAAATAACAGTGAGAGAAGCGGAAACTTGAAATTATGGTCCGTAAATATTTGTTCCCCATTGTTATTTTTGTTTTTTTTAATTAAAGTGGGTTTTGTTTTTGGGATATATAATGATAAAATTTCTTATTAAATCCTTTTTCCACAATAAATACTAAGTATCTCTGGTGATAAAAAAAATTGATGTGAAATTTGTTTGATGGTTCGGTTCAAGTTCAACCTTACGGTCTATTTGGATTTTTGGGCTTTTGCTCCGGAAAAAAGCCCGTCCGAACCGATTGGCTCTTGCTGGTGGAGTGGCCGGACGACACAAGCTATGGCCGACCTAGTTGATCTCCTTCCGGACGTTGCGGTTCCGTGGAACCGGAACCGGCGGTTCCGGGCCGGTTCCCAGTTACGGTTCCGGCTTCATTGTTGAGGACGGTGAGCGTGGACTCGAAGCGGTAGGCCTGGTGGGTCGCGTTGGCCGGGGGAGCTGGGATCCGCCGGTGTAGGAGTAGGAGAGGAAGACCTGTTGCAGGCGTCAGAGGCGGGCGACGGCGCGACGTCGGTTTGGGAGGAGGAGAAGTGTACAGCGGTCAAAATGAGGAGGATTGAGAGGAGAGTGGGCATCGTGCCTGATGGGTTTCCGGTAAAGTTTCAAGCTTTGAACAGGAAGAAGAAGAAGAAGAAGAAGAAGAAAAGACGGAAGAGAGAGAGAGATTGTGTGAGGCTTTGTAGAGAGAGAAGACTGAAAGAAGAGAGAGTGAATTTGAAAGGTGGGCCCCACCTGGGGTTGGCTCTTCCCCCAGATCCCCGTACTTTTTTTTTTTTTTGAAATCCGGTTCGAAACCGTGGGTCCGGTCAACGGGCCGGTTCCGGTCCGGTTCCGGATCCACGGTTCCTGATGACCACGTCTCTTCCCAATCCCCAACCCTCCTACACGAACCCGATTCGATCTCCGATGGAACAGAAATACGATCAGAGAAAGAGAAACGTAGCCGAAAGATTTGTCTTGGGCAATGGCTATTTCGTTGAGACCGTCTTCCGTCCCTTTCCCTCTCTCTCTCGCTCCAAGATCCTCCACAAGAATGGCTTCCACCTTCAGCCACAACTGCAAGTCGACTTCTTTTGCTCCCCCGAGCCCGTCCCACGCGGACCGAAGACGACCCATTTTGCTCTTCGACATCATGGACACAATCGTGCGCGACCCTTTTTACCAGGATGTCCCTGCCTTCTTCGGGTGCTTTTCTTTTTGCCATTCAATCATGTCAGCCCGGTGATGAAGCTATGTTGATATAGAAAAATGTGATCTTCTTAGTGGCAAGCGGAGATTTGATGGTCTTGCTGTGCGGGCGACTTCATTTTATGTTGATTTTCTGTTTTAGATAATCATACTGAGCCTTTTCTGATTAGAATGCCTTTGACGGAATTAATAGAATGCAAGCACCCCGCTGCATGGATTGAGTTCGAAAAGGGATTAATTGACGAGGTACTCTACGAAAATTGTATTTGAAGTTTATGTCTCCCTTTCATTTCAAGTGGTTGAGTTTCAGCTGTTGTATTAGTTGTTTTTGGCTGCAAGTTTTAGCTTGTCATTGAGGTTCTTTGGAGTGACAGTTGTGAATGAAGATCAATTAGGATAAGGCTTTTTGAGCTTTGCAGAAGCTTCCCACAGTTACTTCTGGCTTCATGAGGTTCTTTGGAAGTGACGGTTGTTTCTTCCAAAGGCTCTATGTTGCTTCCATTCCCTGTTTCACAATTTCTCTTTTTACTTCTTCATAATCTCCCTTAAGTTTGCTAGTATCCTTGCAGGTGGAACTGGCCAGAAAATTCTTCAAAGATGGAAGGCCTTTGGATTTGGAAGGTTGGTGACTAGCTCATGAGTCGTTACATCATTATTGTGGCAATTAGGTGTTATGCAATATTATGATAATGATGCCTGCAAAAAATTTTACAGCGGAGTAGAAAAAAAAATCCACCTCTAACACTGTTTTATTGGTTTTCTCATAAACCAGTTGCTCTGTGTTTTCAGTCTTAAATTTGGATTCGAAGCTGATACAAACAAGAAACATGGATCTTGAGTTCCTGTTTCCTTGACATATTAGATTATAAAACAATTGCGTAATATGCTTTTGTGCTTTAAAAATCTTATTGCGAAGAAAAGCAAAGTCATCAAGCAATTCAATAGAGCAGAATGCAGCAATCGTCTTTGCTGCAATTTCATGCGGTTTATTGTCATTTGTGATAGCCTCGTATCAGCAGAAATTTCGTTGTAGATGCACATTCTTTCTGCTACTCTTGTGTTAAGATTTGGATTAGATCACTGCAAATAAGTAGAACCAGTTTCTGTTCAATTTCTTTGCTTTAATTTGGTTCTGAATGATTTCTTGGCAATCATTGAGAATATGCTGATCCCGCGCGCTCTTTTTGAAGGCCTTAAAACATGCATGAGAATGGGATATTCCTATCTTGAAGGAATTGAGGAACTTCTTCATGAATTAAAAGAAAACGGCTATGAGATGCATGCTTTCACCAACTACCCTATCTGGTAAGATAAGATACGTGCATGTGTTACGCATTTGTTATTTTATAACAGGGTTCATCTCTACATCAATCATTTTTGCAGGTATGAAATGATTGAGGAGAAGTTGAAAATATCGAGATACTTATCCTGGACATTTTGTTCATGCATAAATGGTACACCTGGACTTTTCACTGAGGAGATGTTGATGATGGCAAATTCAAGTCATTATTTTTCAGGGGAGTGCATACTAAACTTGCTAGATCATTCTTCTCTTTCAGGAAAAAGGAAGCCTGATCGTGATTTCTATTTGGATGCTCTGCAACATCTGAAAGTGGATCCACCTAGCTGTGTCTTCATTGATGACAGGTCATTGGCTTTCCTTGCCTTTATTAGCTGTCCATATCTTGTATGAGTTCTGGTTAGTTCTGAAAACTAGGGGTAAGCATGGTCCAGGGTGGTCTGGTTCCCTTAGGAACCGGGAGCGGACCAGTGGTCCCGATTCCCAATTTCAGGGATTGGGGACTGGACCAGAGGTGCTCGGAACCGGGGACCGTCCAGATAGTCCGGTCCCCAGGCAGTTCAATGCAACTGGTCAAAGACTAAAATAAGTGAGCTACGCCTGCCATCTTATAAAAAGTCATTCTATCTCATTGTGTCTGCTAGTCGATGTGGGGCAAGAAAGAGATTAGAAAAACAAAGAATAACTTGCTATAAACTTGCTTCTCTTTCATTGGCAATCCTAAAATTGGGATTACTTATTTTCTTTCTAGTGTTCTGACTATTCCTTTACATTGATTTCTAATCTGCGCAATTGGGGAGAGCATGCATGAAAGTTCCGCATGGATGCATGAGAGAGAGAGAGAGAGAGAGAGGGGACTTATTGGTGCGATACCTACTTATTACTCTTGTTGTTGCTATGGATTGCACAGGCTAAGGAATGTGGAGGCTGCATTGGAAGTTGGCATTGTTGGTATACAGTTTAAGAGTGCAGATCTGTTGCGCCATGATCTCTTTGAACTTGGGATTGATTTTTCAGCAAATAAGCATTCTAGTAATCAGAACCAGCTTACAAAAGACCAGGCATCTTGACCAAACATACTTGGTGGGGTCTGCATCGAGAACCGATTCTTGTTTACTTTTGGTATAACGCATTCTTTTTCGACCTTTTCCATTCGGCGAAACAATCAGGTTTAGTTACGTTGGTTTGCTCTGACCAGATGCGAAGTTACTAGAACGTATTTGGAACTTTCTCTTATGTCTGAAGAACATGAAATCCATGTCTCCATTTATAATTTTTTTTTCTGTATACATACGCCTTCTGACTGTTTTTTTCAAAGCCTCTCGTGTGACAATCCAAGGCGTTCCATGGCCAAAACCTATATCTAAGGGAAAACATAAATGGTAGACGATTCTCCTCATGTGAATTAGCAGAAAACAGCAAAATAGCACACATCAATAAATCTGAAGATCCACGGCATACGAAAATTAACAATTCTCCTCTATTGGCTTTTTACCTATTTGTACATTTGACATCTGATAACCTCGAAGAGAGTAGATGAAATTCACGTACAATGCTTGGTCTTATGAATTCGCAAACAAGAGTGCAAGATTGAACTCCAGGATGCAGCTCTCTCCCTCACAGACTTTACTCGAGCCACAAAATAGAGCAACTTGCTGCGTCAAGCATACCCAAAAAGGAAAAAATTCAAATTTTACTGCAGATCAGCCAGCGATGGCCGACAAAATGGATCAGAACTCACAGCACTCTCATCGAAATGGCCAGCTGGCTCAATAGAGGAGACAGCCTTGAATCATGCAAAATAGAGCCTGCTCGACCGTTCGGCTCGATATGCAGCATTGCCTCCCGAGTCCCGTGACATGTTGTTTATCTACCCTTACGAATTTTTCAGGAGTACAAGCAAAGGGGATGTCTTGAATCAGAATTAATACGTGCACATTGTCAACTTTTGTCTCTTGACATTGCAGATGAGGGCTCTGTTGCTAGATCACGGAGCAAAGAATGGGTGGCAACTAACTTTTCCCTCAACATGGCATTGTACTCGTACAAAAGCATAATATTCTTCTGGACATCAGTCATATCCATGTTAGAACCATCCTTGAGTTCTGAAATGAAGAACATAGAATAAGTACAAGGAAACTTGAAAAAGGCATTACGGGAGAAGTGTCACTGAGTTGAGCAGCGATATAAACATATATCGGCAAGGCAGAATTTGTGGTCCATACAATTGAGAAACAATTCTACATCTTCATATGATAGAAAGTAATAAAGCACAACCAATTAAATGAACATCACACGAGACCAAACAATTGAGAAACAAAATCAAATAGCAAAAGATGAGTCAGAACTTGTAGTTGTTACCTAGTGTCGGCAAAGGTGGAATGAGTCGATCATCAGTAAGAGAGAGAACCGATGCTGAAGAGGTACTATTCTCCTGTAACTCAACAGATTGCTGCTGCTTATCAGCTACGGAACAGAGCTCGTGTTTCCGTGGCTAGTAACCAATAAAAATGCCAACAATGAAAGTGTAAGACTGGATAACTGCATTGCGTTTTAATCATTTGCAGAAGAATGTTTAGCCTCATCAAGTTTTGACACTCAAAAATCAAGAACGATCATGTTCATTAATCAGCACAAGTTAAGAATTGACATTGTTTCGGGGAGCATTTCCAGTAACTTTTACGACCTTGCTGAGGACAACATTGCATATGAAGATATTGACTTGCCAAGGCTCTATGAAATTTGACAATCCATAAGTTTGTTCCGGTGTTTTGCATACATTATCCATGAGTGCCCACATAATAATGCCCTTCTGCCGTATTGAAGACATAAATACATCTTCAAAATTCGTTGATTCGGAGTTATCCTTTCGAACGTTTTTGGAACTTCATCTAGCAAGCTGCCTGATTGAACTCCACATAATTCAAACCACTAATACATAGATTGCCAATACCCACAGCCACCTAGGCCCCCATATGACGAAAGCCTGTGTTTCGGGGTGATCTTCTGTATGTAACTGGAAACGCTATCAACATTTGTCACTGTGCACTTTTGAGCCAATTACTAAATACTAGAGCTGAAGAGACAAAGTATGAACTCCATCCAAATGTCACCATAAGCCTCCTTTTCAGATTACTAAAGACTTCCTAATAATTTAACATGAGAGAGACATGATTTGCCTAGTGATGGTCCATCCTTACTAAGATCCTGGAGGTCTTAAGTCTGATTCCAAAAAAATCCCGCCCCATCTAACCTACACAAAGACCAAAAATCTTGGATTAAAGCACTAGCATTCAGTAGAGCTAAATGATAGAAACAGCAACCATGAAAAGGTATATTGTGCACCCTGCTTTGTATGGTTGTAAAGAATCATTCAAGAAAACTAGCTCCGAGAGGGTGTAGTGTTATTGGCTTCATATTAACAAATTCTTGCTCTTCCCGGAAACAAAATACTTACAGTGTCGCATCTTGATTCCGACATTATATCCTGGTTTCCAGCTCCCGGTAAATGAGTGCTTACCTCCTGCAACTGGGTAAACTCTGGGGCAGCATTCTGCAAACAAAAAGGATACGGGCAACATTTAGTTTTAAAGAGTTCAACTGCATCCATCAATCGATTAGGGTACCTTTTTGCTAGGTAGGCTAAATTTCTTGCTAAGATTAATAGTCTCCTTTCTAAGTGGTTGCTTCTTCGATGATCTGCTGGTATGAAGGGAGCCACCCCTTCGAACTGAATGCATCATACAATTGCTTAAATGTGGTTCAGCACTGCTGTTTGGATAGTTCTCTTCCAGTGCTTTGCAACCCCAGGTGTACATCACATATTTCCGCAACTGTTAAATAAGAAGCGTGAATATGTGTTAATTCAAATTTAAAAGCACGAAACCAATGGGAAATTTGATTCATTCTTCGAGAAGTTGCTTCAGAACTATAAAAGGAATTACTTTATCCCAGCGGTCTTGAGCTTTCAGCCGATGTCTAATTTGCCGTAGAACAACATCTTCATGGCGCAGTCTCTTAACTCGGAATTCACACTGCAGAAAAAAAGAAAAAGGAAAAGGGCTATATTAACAACTGATTGACAATTTAGAAACGGGAAAAATGCATGAATGCTGAAGCAATCCTTAGGGTAAACGACAACTGCACAATCAACCACCATTAAATGATAGATGAATAAGGTTAACTAAGAAGAAGCTTCGAATCTGATTTAAATATAAGGACCTTGTTCAAGACCTTATTTTGCTTTTTACAATTGATGACTCATCACAACCCCAAACTTTCAGGAAAGAATGCATGAAAAAAGGACGTGAAGAGCACCTGCACCAAGAAGTAATAGAATATACCAATACTGATGCAATAAAGGCCACCTAGGTCCGCAAGGAAACTTACTGCACAAAAGCTGATAAAACGTCATATTCAGGAAAACAAAATTAAAGAAGTGTCATTAATCATTATAGAAGACAAAAAGGGCACAGATATTGTTAAACCTGTAATAGGGAGATGATTTTTAAATGGATGGAGAAATTATTTTATAGAGCATTAGGGACTCAGCTTATGCTAGACTCTGTTGATCACAAATAAGTACAGCTTAAAAAAAAAAAGGCCACAAGCTATCTGCTCGCTAGAGCAATGTTGTTTCAAGTGACTTATCCGTGACCATCTTAAGCAACACAAGGTAAGCCTAAGACAGGGTCAAGGTAATCTAACAAGTGACGTTCACCAAACCACATCAAATGATGAATCCGGCATTGGCCTTATCATAAACAAGAGGACTTAATCATTTTAATGCTTTTTGAAGGCGATTTTTTGATTCATGACATGGCTGTGAATTATAAACTAGAAATACAGCATGGAATAACGGTGACTCAAAGATAAAGAGCAAGCACGATTTACATGGCCACAAGTTCCCATCTAGAGGTAGGCAAGCAACCGGAAATCTAATAACACGTTCTCTGCTGAACCAACCTATCTTTCTAGTAGATACCACAGTTTATGCTGTCTACGGGCAACAAGGCCAAATCCAAAGCTCCAGATCAATTGAAGCACAAGTGGGCTCAGTAATTACAATCACAAAAGCAAGCATAATCATTTACGTAGAGTGTCTCTAGCTCTAACAAATCACCTTAGGCTGGCGTCCAAATAACAACATATGGGCATCAATAAATCAAAATACACACCTCATCTAACCATGCAGCAAGAACCTTGGATTGGCTTTTAGCAATGTAAAGTTTTCATGTCTACACTGCTATCAAGTTACTTACCAGGGCCCATAATATTCTGATTGTCGATTTCGACGATATACGCAGACAGAAAGTTGACATATAATGTGGTGTTGATGATCCCATTAGAACTTTCCAGGGAGGCTTGAAGTTGAGAAGCGTCCTGAAAAACTGATCCAGGAAGAAATTCATGGAATAGTGGTTGGATGAGCCGGAGATCGTGTAAATTATGGTATATCCTTGGGAATAAATTAAATCTCAGTAAATTTGTCTCAATGCCTCTAAAGGTAACTGGCCTATCATCAACCGTGCTCCCATTCCTCAGGGTACCACTTACGAAGCTCACATGTTTTTTTCTGCCATTGGCCTTCGAGGTAAGATTGAATCGGAAACCAACTGCAGTTGCAGGATTATTTGGTAGATCAACAAACTGCCATGAAAAGTAATAATTGTCTTGAGACAGCTGACAATTGCTGCACCTGAGTGTTACAGTTGGCCCTTCACTGGTATTATGACAAGAGAAATTTGCAAAGCTTGACAGAGGAGCAACCCTATATTCTACCAAGCCAGGACTCCCCATAACTAAGGTGCCCGTACTCCGCAAGTTCGAACAGCTCATACTAGATACGGTAGTAATATTAAATTCCATGTCATTGCTGAAGGAAGCGAGATCCGGTTCATTTGTTGCCCTCACATTATGAATCTCGATGGTTCTCTTCCAGATAATTTGGTAGAGCAACCTGAGAAAACACCGAGAACCCAATCAACAATATCTTCCAAATTTGACCAAAACACCTAGGAGAAACCAATATCTTTTAAAGTGTTATTTAGCTTTAAAATGGTCAGCAAGGTTAAAGAAAGGACATACTATCACATACTTACGCAGCAAACAACCCAGAAAAGAGTATCCAACTTGCAATGGAAAGTGTGCCACCAAGCTCTGTTTTCCGTTTCTTAACAACTTTTTGATCCTCCTACATGAAATTAAAGCAGAATGAAACACTGATCATTATGGATCTGTGACAGCAGATACTCAAACAGAAAACTGCAAATGGAAAGCGTTGCTGCATCCATCGGATGTGCAAAGTTCCATGTAAAACTAAAGAACAGATATTTTCGGATTAATTATGATGTTTGTCGCAGTACACTGGGAGACTCCAAAAATTTCATTGGATATGTTGAAGTTGTGTTGTTGTCCCACATCGCTTGTGAATGGATCTTGTATGCTCTTTATATTCATATGGTCTTCATCCACCTAATAGCTTAAGCTTTTGGGTTGGACTTTCTAACATGATATCAAAGCCAGTGTTATTTCCTTCCGCGTATGTGAGTCCATCCCCCATTAGTTAATTTCCACGTGCAGATTGCTTGCACGTGAGAGGGGGTGTTGAAGTTGTGTTGTTATCCCACATCGCTTGTGAATGGGTCTTGTATGCTCTTTATATTCATGTGGTCTCCCTCCACCTAATAGTTTAAACTTTTGGATTGGACTTTCTAACAGGATAAACCATAAGCAAGAGAGCAACATGACCTACGCTTAGTGCCTATGGTTCAGAACCACAAGAAAGATAGGTCTCCTACACTGGACAAGTTGAAGAGGCAGCATGTTAGCAGGTAACATAGAACCTCCAGAAGGAAAATTTCATGAAGCTTGCATTTCTCTTGAAAAGTATTAAGAGAACCATTTTCAAAGTTGTTGTAGAGGATGCTTAAAGATAATTTGACTGCAGCTGGTTGAGTAAGAATTAGAAGAACCCATGAGAAACAACAGTAAATTGGTGCTGACAAATGCAGGGTAGGATACGGAAGTCCTCCACTGTGATCCAACAAGAATATCAAGCTCATCCAGGCATTGCCCAAGGGCGTCAAGAACATTTTTCTGGAAAAATATATTAACTTGCTAGCACTTGCCCCTGTGCTAGTTGGGTGAGTTAAAACCATCAGCTAAAGGGATCAAGTAACCCGAAAAGAACAGTCTGATCAACAAATTGTAGACGTGATTCTACAAGAGGTAGGTCTAACACTTGGTCCTGTTGACGGTCTTAATCTTCAAGAGTCAGGAGGAGAGCTCATGAGCAGGTTGGCCGATGAAGTGGACGAGATATGTGGATATCGCTTACTGGGTGCCAGAAACTACAACTATCAAATAGATCTCACTAACTGGTTGGGTCACATCCCCTTTCCTCTCGGATGGCAACAGAGGAAGCGGATGAAGGCATTGGTATTTAATACTACAACAATAGGTGCAACTTTCGACAAAGGGGAGAAGCTACAAGTAACAACACCCAGAGTAGAACCTCTTCATCTTTTCCAACAAAAGTTTTTGACTTTGCAGCATATTACCTAGAGCATCTCTAGAAGAAAACTTAAGACCTAGCACTACCAGGCAACAAATTTAAACAGATGATTCTACACGAGCTAACCCCTACAAGGGGTTCAAAGGTCCAAAATCAGCTAAGATCACTCACTTCCGACTATCGGCAACATAGCGAGCGAAGCCAAACCAGGGGAATTGCGCAACTCACATCTTGATTCAGCTCCGAGTTGCTATTTAATTGAAATGTGAGCAGACAGAATAGCCACATCGCGATTGTTAACTGGATATAGCTGATTATTCTTTGAAAAGGAAAGAAGAGAAAAAGATAAGCTCAAGCTACAGAGAATCTTTTGTGAGCAAAAGAAAGAAGATGCATTACCAGCCAATGCCTGGTGGAGAAGCAAACATCCAAACGACTAATCCACCACCGAATCTGGAACCACGCATTCCTGCCATCTCCGACCTTCATGAACCTCATGAAAACACAAAATGCGAGCCAAGATAGCAATAGGACAGCCGTGGCCTCCAAGAACACGGCCTGAGACTGCGTGAACTTCTTGATCGAATCGAACGAGAATATGGTCTCGGGGAAGCTTATGGCGTAATAATCCACGCCGCTGTCGACGGAGATGGTGGTGTTGGCAGTGAACAGAGTGCAGGCGTTGGCGGTGACATTCAAGAGGCGCCCAGGCGGGCATGCGCAGAGAGTGGTGTTATAGCGAATCGAGTTCGATGGGCACGCCATGGAAGAGCTTTTACAGAGACCCAGATCAAGGAGGAGTAGTTTGAAGGTGAAGAGAGCGTAAAGTTTGTAACTTTGGAACAAAGGACATGGATTGGAGTCGAAAGAAACGGACTTTGTGGTTCGTGTTGAATGAATGAATGAATGAATGAATGCAAGAGTAAAACGAGGGAAGACCGTACTGGGTTGAACGAAATTCTGGAAGGTGGGTAAGCAGAAATTGATGAATACCGTCGTAGAGAATGAAGAGGAAGAAAGGAATTTACTCCCTGTGCACGTCACAGAGAGAGAGAAAGAGAGAGAGAGAGAGAGCCTTTTCTCTATATTTTTTACTGCGGAGAAGCAGAGAAACTGGCAATTGGCAAGAAGTGGACCTTGTGTTGAGCTTTTGGACGGAGTAGCAGTCGCGGACCATGTGAGAAACAGAAGGGACAAAGCTTCGGTTCAACCATCAGAGAAGTGTCCTATTGCAGGCTCGAAAACCGTTTGACCTCCATTGACATTTGACAGCATCGCTCAGATCTTCATCCCAATCCCAAGCTGCGTAGAGCTGACTTAAATACGCCGAAGAGCTGCATCACCACGGAATTTAAAGCGTGTTGGCGACATATTTACATAAATAGAAATGCACACTAAGGGTCATGACAACCATTTTCATCCAAAAAAAAAATTCCTATTAAAATGATTTTTTCCAATTCTATTCTCTAAATGAATTTTAGAGAATCAAAATGCATTTGGTAACCGCATAAAATGTATGTTCCTGGAACAGAAATGTGTTTAGTAAATGCACATAATTTCTGTTCCCGAAAATAATTATTCTTCTCAAAATTTGTCATTTAAGTCAGATAATTACGTAGTTACTTTGTCAAATTTCATGATACATTTCGAATTAAACTAAGATTAATTCATATTGATTTTCTTATATAATATATTGTATATTGAAATGTAAAAATACATATCAAGAATCATCACAAGTCATTTTGGCCATTTATTGTGAGGTTTGCTAGAACTCTTTTCAGCGAGCGGATAACCAACACGAGCGACACCCTCATTTTTGCAAAGAAATGCAATGCACTATCTAGCATTGGTGTGCATTTTTGGTTCAAGAAAATCAAATCTCAGTCTTAATTCATCCAAAACTTAAGAATGAGAGCTTGCTAAGTATTCACGCTGGTTATTTTATCTTTTTTTTTTCAGAGTTTTCTAAAATTGTACTAAGTCTAAAGTACATAAACCTACGAAAATCACAACCAATGAAATGAAGTGCACAATCAAAAATTCATGACATTGATGAATCGCATCATAAAACCCTAGCGAAGCCCTAAGGGTTTAGAAAAATATGGTTCTGGTTTAATTTTGAAGGTGCTTATGATTTTCTAAAAAAAGAATAAAATCTATGAAATCTAGGAAGTTTATACCCAAATTTATGAAAATGAGGTCAAATAGCATAATCTAAGCTTCTTCTGTTTTTAGGAATTTTCTAATTTTTGTGTGATTTTTTTAGGAATTTTTCATTTTTTTTCATTTTTTAGGCTCGCGCTTTTTCCACTCTCTTTATGGCTTTGACACTCCTTTTTGTATGTGTTTTGACTATTATATCCTTTGTGTGTGGCCTGTCAAATCTGATATAATTTTATTTGATTCTTTTTTCTGTTAATTCTTTTATTTCGTTTCTTTTTTTCCCTTGTGGGTCCCACCTTTCTCCTTTTCTTCTAACTTCCTCTTTCCCACACCTCGCACTGTCAAAGCAATTTTTTCTCCTACACGACCTTTGTTTCGGCAATGAAAGACAGGAATAGGATCATCGTCACACTGCAAATCAGAGTTTCGATCCCGAGATCTTTTCACAATTCCTGACTTTGCAGCTTGAATTTTACGGGGTCAAGAGTTTAGATTATGTGTTTCCTCGTTACTCCCAACTTCCATGTGATTTTGATCCAATGGGAAGGACCTCCTTACTCGGGTTTTTTTTTCTGATTTAATCTTAAAAAAAATATTTACAAAATTAGGTTAAAAAAATTTATTTACCAATTTGGGTCTCGCACGCCACTTGAAGCGGCGCACGAGACCTGCGCGCATGCATTGAGCGCTGCCTAATGCAGCGCACAAGTGCTTGCTGTTTTTTTTTCCTTGCCTTTTTTTGTTGTTGCTTGCTTTGTTTTTTTTTTTTTTTCAAGCGGTTAGAATATCTTTTTTTTTTTGCTTGCTTTGCTTTTTTTTTTCTAGAAGCCATGCACATATTTTTTTTTGCTAGAAGCCACGCTTGATTGCTGCTGCCCAAACAAAAAAATTATATTTATTATTAATTTGCGATGAATTTTATTAGCAACAAGTTCTACGACGAAAGTGTCGTTAGAAATGTACGTTATATATTTTCCGACGAAATGTCCGGCACATTTGTCTCAAGCGCATTGTGAGACACTTTACCACGGGTCTTGCGCAACACTCAAAGTATATATTTTGCGACGAAATGTGCGGCACATTTGTCGCAAAATAAAAAGCGTACATTTTCAACGACACGTTAGACGTCACCGTGAAGCACACTAAGTATATATTTTGCGACGAACGTGCCGTTAAAAATGTACGCTTTATATCATGCGACAAACGTGTCGCATGAGTTTGCCGCAAAATATAAACGTGTCGCATGACGAAATTTGCCCAAAATATATATCGTAAAAAATAATTTTTTAAGCGATGAATTTGCGATGAATTTTATTAGGTATGGATTTTATTAGCGACGAATTCTACGACGAACATGTCGTTAGAAATGTACGTTATATATTTTGCAACGAAATTTGCAACAAATATGATGTTTCGTCGAAAAATATATAAGTACATTTCCAACGACGCGTTCATCGTAGAATTCGTCAATAATAATATTCATCGCAAATTAATAATAAAAATATTTTTTTTTTGTGGATGGCAAAAAATCTCGCTTCCTATTATCTATTAGAACAAAACTCGCCTAACCTACGTGCTTCTTAATATTACCTTCGTGCGAAGAAAATGGGACGGTTGGGGAGGTTATTGGTGAGCCCAATGCCCCCGTGCCGGCGAAATTGTGGAGGAGAACGGGATTGACGTCATAAAGTCGGGGTTTCTGGAAGGAGAGGACGGCATCGAAGCAAACTCGTGCAGGAGGGAAAACAGAGAGACGTGTAGGAGGCGTGGGAAGGAGGAAGAAGAAGAAGAAAGGGAGGAAGTTGGGACCCACAAGGAAAAAAAAAGAAACGAAATAAAAGAATTAACATAAAAAGAATCAAATAAAATTATATCAGATTTGGTGGGCCACACACAAAGGATATAATAGTCAAAACACATACAAAAAGGAGTGTCAAAGTCATAAGGGGAGTGGAAAAAGCGCGAGCCTTTTTTTATTATCTTATTGTTGTTAAATAAGACCTCGTTGTTCTATTTTAAGTTGAGGCAAAAGTGACTTCATTCTGTTGTGTGATTCTCAAAAGTGATTTTTTTTTTCTAAAATCAAATTTTTTTGTTCTTATTTTTGCTCTAAAACTGATTCTAGGAATAAAATTAAAATCAGAATCATTTACATTATCAAATAGGGTTCTTATCGTTTTCTGGTCCGAAGAATAAAATTAGAGAACGAGAATGGTTATCATATTGGCCATTAACAAAAGCAAGTGGCTTTTTCTCTCTGTCCTTGCATGGCAAAGCAGGTGAGTAAAGATAGAACAACGGGTCACCTCCAATTGTATCCTTTGCTTCCTTCTCTTTCATTGGAGATGACAACTTCGTATCTTATCTTTTGAAGCGGTGCAAGACCCCCCCCCCCCCCCCCCCCCCCCCCCCCCCCCAAAAAAAAATAAAAATAAATAAAGTTAATCATCTCGTGGCTAAATACCAGTAGACGCACCTAGATTGCTATAGTTAACCCCACTGAGATGAAGGGGGAAAAAGGAGTTCCTTGCTGCTTAATGCGATCTGCAATTGACAGAAAGGAAGGCAATCCACGTGAGAACCCGATCACCAGCAAGATCCAGAACCTCCTCCTCATACACGTTCGTTTGGCTTACTTTATCCCACTACCCTTTTGGAAAATTGCCATTGCTATGCGTCACTACTAGTTGGGTTCTGAGTAATTAAATTATCACACTCGCGAACGCTCCACACAGCCCATTCGTCTGTCACTTTCCTTCTCATGTTTACACTCTTATCATGCCCTTTCATGTTCCCATCTGTTATCTAATAGCAAACTCTGCTGTATAAAAAAAAAAGAGTGTACAAGAGAAGATGGAGAAATAAGAACGAGAATACGTGTCTGCAAGCATTGTCCTTTGATCTTCCTCTATGTTCTGCATAGAAGATATACGGGGGGAAAGGAACATAAGCAACAAGAAAACCCAACTAATAAAGGGAAAGGAGGAGGATCTCTTATTTTGGTATTTTTTTTTAAATAAAAAAAAATCATCTTTATAGGAAAATAAGGAAGAGAGTTAATCAAGAAATAAATCAAATCAACGATGCACAACTTTTACAAATTGATTTCGGTCATAATTACCATTAAAGCTGTTGCAAAACAATTGCTTTCATAATACAAAAACGAAATATCCAATAAACTCATCAGACCATAAGGACAAAGGATTTATATCACAAAAAATTTTAAATTGGTATATCAAGGATAAATTTTTCACAAAGTATTTTTCACAAAGTATTTTAAATTGATATATATATATATATATGACAAATTTATCATTCGTTAGTTTTCGCTAAGTTAGATTAGTATCACGAAGATCTTTAGACCGGCATACATGTGATAAATGCAAGGTAAAAACCCTCGAAATTTATACCTATTAACTGTCACATGTTATTTAACTTGGGAATTTGACGATAAAATTTAACAAAAAATAATGGAAGGTAAATTTATTACAGGTATACATATTTGGGATTTTTGATGAACAAAAAATTAATTTGTAATAAACTTGTCACATGTATATAAATTTAAAATTTTTCGTCATATTAACCAAAAAAAACCGCAAAAAGACAGAGCAAGAATCAAAGATCAGAGAAAATCAAATGAAGAGAGAAAAAGCATCGACCTGCCGACAGCGTAATACTTTGGATCTCTTCCATAGAGATTGCGACATTTTATGAACAATAACTGTAAAGTGGGTTCAGGAGAGGAGGCACTGCTGAACTTGTCTTAGGGGATTTGAGGAGCATGTGGGTGTGCAACACACTCACTTTTATCTAAAAAAAAATCATGGGTCAGAAATGACTGACAATATTATCAAATTGTCACGGAAACATTTTCCTATCAATTTTAGTTCACATAACCTACTAATTTTTTCGAAGAAGCTGATTCTTGTCTGATTGTCTATTAGAGTCACCAACTACTTTTAGGTTAATAGCTCCTACTTAAGTGACCTTTCAGCATTTATTTTCATATTTCCAAAATTACTAATCCTTGTATCAAATTACCAATTACCATTGCACATGACCACCGCTAGCAATGGTTGTGGCCCCTTGTAGTATCGAGCGATGGCAACGATCGCGGTTATCACCTTGCATACCCTCTCTTCTCTTGGATTAGAGATTTGCCATGAGACCGCGTGAGCGCCGTACCTTGTGGTGGTTGATCTTCGTAGGCAATCGACCCTGATAAGTTGGTCGTGCTAGAAGGCTACACAACGGTGGCCGGCGCGCGGTGGCTTTAGCTATGACCTCAAGCGATAGTGACTGCAGTGTGGTGGTTGCCGTCACCTCATGGGCGCGCGCGCACTCTCTATCTTTCTTCTCCCTTATTTATATGATGGTGGGATAATTCCATTTAGACATGCACGGGCCGGTTCCGGTTCGGTATCGGACGGTTCCGGAACCATTTTTATAATAAAATAAATTAATAAATTATTAATTAAAATTTATAATCAAATTGTACATTGTAAAAAAAATTAAAAAAAATGAGGAATGGGCTTGAACTTAATGAATTATCATTAAGCGCCTACATATCTTCTTAGGGATAGAAGAATCAAAGCCCATGTAGTTCTCTTACCTTTGGTAACCCCAACTTACCTCATCCTCAATCGTCGCTACCTGTTGTTGTGGTGGCGGTGGTATCTCCACAATCATCATCACTGAAGAAGTCGTGTTCTCGATCCAACTCTTGTTGTCGAAGCTTAGCCCTTGTCCAATCATCAACGCAAGCTTGAAACTCCACACTTTCTGGATTTAATCTTGAACGACGAGAGTCTAAAATAAATCCTCCAGCACTAAATGCTTGTTCAACTCCCACTGTCGAAAAAGGTGTCGCTAATATTTATCTTGCAATGAGGGAGAGAACTGGATATTGAATTGAATGGTTCTTCCACCACTCAAGAATCTTGAAATCTGCTGCGCTGTGTTCGGAATCACTAAACTCAAAATAAATTGTTAAATAGTTTTCTAATTCAGAAATACTACATGTTGTCCCTTTTTATTTTTTTTTGCCTACTCATGAAGATTTTATACCCTCTACTAAGTGAAATACTTGTATTGCTTGAGGAGACACTAGGCTTGACAGATTCACATCCACTATCACTTAAACCATATTTATTACAAAATTCATTATATAATTCTACTATAACTTTTTTAACATCTACTTGTATACTATGAATATCTATTACTTCATTCAAATGTAAACATTCATAATAATAATCATTCAAATAATCTAATAAACCATCTAATTTAGTACGTGGATCGAAAACAATACCAACTAAATAGACAAGAGGAATGTTCAAGTAATAATGCAACCATTTTTCTCGCATTACTAAAATACTCGAAGCTAATTCAGTATCATGTTCACATTCATTAAAAATACCAGCAATGTTAATACACTCTATTAAAAATAAATGCGTAGTAAGATAATAAACACCAGATAAAATATTAGTAGCATCATTAAAAACCTTCAAAAAATCTAATTTTTTTTTTGCAAACTTCCCAATGTTGCGGGAGCAAAGCAATATCGGGAACATTATTCGAAATAAAGGAACATAATAAATCTTTGTAATCAAAAGTTTGTAAAAGCATATCGTAGGTAGAATTCCAACGAGTCGGAATATCTTTTGGAAACCTTCTTGCCCTTCTCCCATTTTTTTTACAATATTTTCCCCACTCTTTCATAAGTTGAGGACGGCTCCACAAATATCTAATTGCATTATTTATTGGCTGAAGAGATGTTGCAAGAACTCGTAAACCATCTTGAACACATAAATTTAAAACATGGCAATCACATCTAATGTGAAAAAATTATCCGCCAAAAGAGGGTTTACAAAGTTTTTCTAACTCAGGAATGAAAGCAGTATTTGCGGCGGCATTATCAAAACCAACTGAAAAAATTTTATCAATCAAATTAAATTCTTCTAAAACTGGCCTAATTAGTCTATAAATATTATGGGCCGTATGCCTTTCAGGAAAAACTCGAAATGCAAGAAGTCTTTTTTGAATAACTCAATCATCACCTACCCAATGGCACGTGATACCCATATAAGAATTAATATTCCAAGAATCAGTCCAAATATCACTACCTATATGTACACGTCCATTGAATTCTTTAAAAAATCTTAACAATTTCTTTTTTTGTTTTGTATAAACATGTTCAAGTTCGCGTTTAAGAGTATTTCTTGAAACAAATTGTGCTTGCGGAGCTAACGTAGTGTTTACCAAATATCTAAAATTAGGATTTTCACCAGTATTAAACGGAGCATGCTCAAGGGCAACATATTCAACTAATGTTTCTTTGTAAAGTGCAGTAGTGAAACGAAATAAAGGATTAGCGTTAGGATTGACGAACCCAGGAATTTGTTGTTGTTGACACCTGATTTTTGATAAGTCTTTTCTAGTTTATCATTATTATTATAATTTAAAAAAAAAAACATAAAAATCTATAAAAAGTTAAAAAATTACAAAAAAAACAATTTTGGTAACCTTGGCCAAGCTAAAGGAACCGTTTTTGACAAAAATAATTTTTCATATTTTTTTATATTTTTTTTATTTTTATTTTCGAAAAATATAAAAATACATGAAAAATAAAAAAAAATAGAATTTGAGTTCTCAAAAATTTATAAAAATAGTCAATATTTTATTTTGATTGTATTTTTTATTTTGACCTCATAAAAAGTCAAAAATCAAGTTCAATCGCATGTGTTCCTTCGTAATATATGAAGTTGAATTTGGCTAAAAAAATGCCATTTGAGTTATTTATTTATTTATTTGCAGTTCTTACAGTTTTCGAATCTTGGCAGTCAATTTGAGTGCTCTATGTTGCACCTTAGTCCGATTGTTCGCTGACTGTACAATTGTGCGAATTGGGCAACCGACCTAACTGACGAAATTGACGAAAGAGGGAGCGTGATGATTGGAAGAGGGGACCACCGTCATCACGATGTGTCCCTCTTTTCTTTCCCTTTCTCTCTCGCACCCGCTCCCTCTCTTTCTCACACGCTCTCCCTCTCTCTTTTGCTCTTTTCCTCTCTCTCTCTTTTTGAAGGCACTCAAGTGCACTCAAGTGCACTTGAGTGCACTCAATTGAGAGAGAGATAGGATGAGCCCTCTCTCTTCGGCCGCTCCCTCTCTTCTCCCCCCTTTTCTTCTTCCGCAGCTTTCTTCTTCCTCCTCTTCTTCTTCTCCCTCAACTCTCTCTCTTTCATTTTCGTTTTTTCCTCTCGCTCAGCTCGCCGCCCAGATCAAAAACCGTCCGGTTTTTCGGCCATAACTCTTTCGTTAGACATCGTATGCGAACGAGCCATATACCATTGGAAAGCTTATTCTCTTGCCGTTCTAATGACATATCGTGAGCCCAATTTGGACCAGCCGTTTGTCCCGTAGAGCTGTTTGAAGGAGCAAAGGTCAGACTGATCAGACTTGAGTCCGCGGGTGCCAAATTGGATTTTCGGTTTTGTTTTGGGTTCAATCTTGGTAAGACCACCTCTCACTCCTTGTTAAGACATATATTATTGTGTTTTATGGTTTGAAGATGGATTATATTTGGATTTAAGGGCTGATCCCTTATTGTTTTGTTCGAAAAATCTGAACCGGTTCTGTTAAGGTGGTGCCGTGAACATTGTGAGTGATTCAAGGGCTTGCCTTGCTTCCAATATTCGATAAGATGTCTCTAGCACCTAAATTAGGAATCTAGCAAGCTGAGATTGTAGTCTAGTTGAGTTTTGGATGGGTTTTAATGGTTGAATTGAAGGAGTTTTCTGGGACAGATTCTGGTCATTGGGCGATTGAAAACCGTCCGGTTTTTCGGCCATAACTCTTTCGTTATGAACCGTATGGGAACGAGCCATATACTGTTAGAAAGCTTATTCTCTTGCCGTTCTAATGACATATCGTGAGTCCAATTTGGCCGAGCCATTTGTCCCGTAGAGCTGTTTGAAGGAGCAAAGGTCAGACTGATCAGACTTGAGTCCGTGAGGGCCAAATTGGATTTCCGAGCTTGTTTTGGGTTCAATCTTGGTAAGACCACCTCTCACTCCTTACATTTTACCTATTAGACCCAGAATCGGAAGGCCGAGCCTCCTGTTGGTGTCTAAATATTTGCTGTGTATTTACTTTATGTCATAGCATTTCTATATTTCGTATAAAAGACCCAGAATCGGAAGGCCGAGCCTCCTGTTGGTGTCTAGATATTTGCTGTGTATTTATTTTATGTCATATAATTTCTATATTTCGCATAAAAGACCCAGAATCGGAAGGCCGAGCCTCCTGTTGGTGTCTAAATATTTGTTGTGTATTTACTTTATGTCATAGCATTTCTATATTTCGTATAAAAGACCCAGAATCGGAAGGCTAAGCCTCCTATTGGCGTCCAAGGTGTTTTATTTATTTATTTTCTGTAAATTATATTGTGCTACCCCAGAATCGGAAGGCCGAGCCTCCTGCTGGTGGTTTATACCCCCCACACATTGTTGCACGAGCACCGACGGACTCCGACGTCGTAAAATTCACCGGATCCCATCTCCTTTGCTTATGTTTATGTTGTATAATGACTTAATATCTTCTTTATTTTTTGCATTGTGTTGCGTCCTATAAAAACAAAAACAAAAAAATGCTAGATCGGACGTCTGCAGATGAGCCACGTGTCGTGATTAGGTGATTTTTAGAAAAAAAAATTTCCAAAAAAATGAATTATTAAGGATAAATTCAAAAAAAAAATTGAGAAAAATTGCAGAAAATTCCTAAAAAAAATTCTAAAAATTTTTGAAGGCTGAAAATGACAAAAAAAATTGATTTGTTTCCATTTTTTTGGATTTTCTCCCATTTAATCCAAAATGGCGATTTTACCCCTCAAAGGGTAAATCGTCTTTGATATTCCGATGAATTGTGGAAATTGCTTAGAATTTGGTGATGGGCCAGATAGGTGGCTAAACCTTATGTCTAAGATTTCCACATTTCATTCCCATTTTTAGAAAATGACGATTTTACCCCTTCAAATGGTAAATCGGTTTCTAAAATTCCAGAAAATCATGAAAATTGCAAAAAAAAAAAGGAAATGGGTCAATTGAGTGACCAAACCTATTTTTGACATTGTTTTTCTCCGGATTCATTCCGAAATGACGATTTTTCCCTTTTTAGGCAAATCGTCCCTTTTGTCTCAAAATTACGACTTTACCCCTGATGGGTAAAATCATGTCTAAATCATTCCTAAGCTTGATTGATACTTATTTAGGCTAATAGAGCCTTATTAGGAGTGTCATGTTGATTTGATGTGATTATTTTACATATTTGGATTCATTGATTTGCGCATTTTATTATTGATTGTGATTGCTAGGATAGTCATTCCTATTTGCATGAATTCCTAGATTTAGGATTCGTACTCCACTCATCTGCATGAAATCTTAGGTAAGAAAATTCAGTCAACTTAGGTACCGAAAGGGCGTCAACTCTGACAGTTGACGTAACTAAGTCCCCGAACCCATTTCTCTGGTTATCGCAGAATTGAATAGAAACTCCCGACTATTCAATAGGGTGGTCCAATCATACCCTCCAAAAAATGATTGGTGGCGACTCCATGGCATGCACACTTAGCACATGTCACCAAACCACACTGAAGGTCGACTACGCATACCTCCGTTGCGATTTGGGTAACGGGCCTTGGGAGAGGCCCGCGTCCGACCAGACTGGACGGCCCATTAGCCCTCGAGAGCCCACATGCAACCTCGAGAGGGTCGCGACAGACTGGCGACTCCGCTGGGGACTTAGAGAACTTGAGCCGATTAAAAAGTTGATTGATTTTTCTGACATGTTTTATGCAGATGCTCTTCAAGTTGAGGTACGTACTTTAACCCTTGAGGTGTTAAATGTTTTTGCAGATTGGAGAAATAAGGGGTGAAGTGTTCATTAACTCTATCTTATGCAGGTAGGAGTTTAGGATGTATGATTGTGTGGATGTTTATATTGAAGCGGTGTTTGCTAAATGAAATGCATGTTTATTGCTTTAGCACGACACAATGAACACACACAGCCGCGCCTAAAACCTCGGGCGCCCTCTTTAGGAAAATAATAGAAGGAATTGAAAATGGAATCTCCGTGAGGAAAAACACGGGGTAATCCATTTTTAATTCTGCTCATTTCGAACTATGGATTGGGTCCCGATGCAACGATAGTTGTGCAATGGAATCTACCCTTTCTAGAACTCGAAGTGGGAGCCTTGGCCTTAGGTTCCAAACCCTATTTTGATTCTTAGAAGTCAAACCTCACTGGTCTCATGCGCATGTATGTGAATGATTGGTACACCTCGAAACCAAAAGGTCATTCAGCGCCGCTTATGAATCAAAATCCAAAGACTTGTGTGAAGAATCAGTCGCGAGTTTAACGAACCAGGATGGCATGGAAAAGCGCTGGACCACCCTGGAGAGTCAACTGATGAGGGCAAATGCCTTTTGACCGGGGCAGCCGGGTCAAGTGTAAAGACGTGTCGTTCCTAATTGATTTTCAATCAGATACCGGCATAATATTTCCTATCTTTTCCTCTCAGGTGAAAAACAGGTACAGAAGGAAAATCCATTTGTGGATAGACACGAGGGACATGTTTTACATGGCATACATTTGTCAAAAATGTCCTCATCCGATCACATGCAAGATGATCATGGAACGATGGTGAAACTGTAATCGTTCCAATAAGCCCTTCGAATATTATACCTGACGGGGACCTTTATGTCTTTTGTCTACAAGATAGGATGGTCAAAGACAAACGAAGGAAAATTTATTTTCCCTATAAGACGAAAAGAAATGTGCCTTCAGCAGATGTCACCCATTGTGATTGCAACGACAAATTGAATCAAATTATGAAGAGGGAGCAACTTAATTAGGATTGGCTCTCCCTAAATCGAAAAAGTTGTATCAGTTCCAAATCGGATTGACTGGTTCACGAGTTGATATGGTTCCTCATTCTTGCAGGTGATGACGAGAATGAACGGGCCCATTGAAAAATTTCCAGCATCTTGGATGCCAGAAGTGACCAGAGCGGGGATAGTAAATCCGTAATCGTTTCAATTAAAGCTCCTTACGCGGTGATTGACTCTTTCACTCCTTTCATCGCGCAGGTTGTTGAAGTACTCAATCACGAGTAAACCCATTTTTGCGGATGTCAAATAGCCTGAATGCGTCAATGCAACAAAATGCAAAAGGGAGTTAGCTGGGGCAAGCGTCACCTAGCTACGACAAATCACGCCCAACTGGGGCAAGCGAATCATTTGTGCGTCGGACAAAGAATAACGTTTCTTCTCTGGCAAAATCAATGGACGCAACTGTAGAGTCGTCCGCATCAGAATTAAACCCAAGATACGAATATGGGTGAACGGTAACCTTGTATCGTTCCATTTTGGTCTTCGAAGACCACATGCCTAACATGAGTTTTTACTCATTTAACAGGGAGTCGTTGGCACCGAAAGCCTCAAAAGAAAAGAACTCGCCAACGAGGAGGCGAATAAAGCTATTGACTCAGCACTCCAAGAAATGGTCTTTGATTATAAGACCTAGTTGAGGGTAAAAAGTATCGCTCCTACGTCCCATGCTTTGACATGCATTTTGATAAAAATTTTCTTTTTTCCTTGAATAAAAGGAACCTTGAAGAATGGCGCTGGAATGCGCCCAAAAACACAAATGGATCTCCTCTGGGGCAAATCCTTGAGAATGATTCATCGCCAACCAAACGGAGGGATCAAGACCACAAGATAGAGGGCCAAATCCTGCAAGCCGCGAGTTTGTGTTCAAATGGAAACACAAAGCAAGAACAAGGCTGTATCGTTCCAATTTGCCTTGAATTTTGGAACGCAAACTGACAACTAATTCCTGTCTTTGACAGGGGATCGCCATCAAGGTGAAACAGGTTTTCACACCCCATGAATTACCCGTTGGAGTACACGACCGAGGGTAGGATGTATCGTTCTAAATTTTTGAAAAATTCATGAACGTACAATAACATGTTTTCTCTGCATTTTCAGGGATCTCCAGCCGCGGGGGACAGGTAAGTATCCCTTTCCCCAATCCATTGAAGATGTTAAATAAAAAAGAAAAGCTTTCAGAATCTAATGTCTAGAAAAGACATAGAATTCAAACCTCATTGGCATTCATGTTTTAAGACAGGAGGTTGTCTGAACATGGATAAGAACATGCATGGTGCATCGTAAAATCCCTTTGACGGGTAAAATTTTTGGAGAAAATGAAAGAGATTTTTTCCAATCATAAGTTCAAAACTTTCAAAAGGACGTTTTCTCAAAAGACGAGAGGCAAAGCCTAATTCAAACACGTCCTATACACACTTGAGAGAGAAATGGAGCGGATCAGATAGTAAAATCTGGACCTACGGAAGTAGGGATTATTCGCAGCAATTACATAGATTGGGATGACGGAGGCATTCGTTTCATATCCCCAAACACTACAGGTGACCATTGCCAACCCATTCGAACGGCGGTTTTCATTCTCAACCCTGGCAAGAACCACCCCACGTCGGGGCAAAATGGAGGTGAGTCCAGCAGCATCAGGAGAAAATGGTTAGAAATTTTCTTGCTCGGACTAACATTAATCTTTGTGTGTTGTTTATATGGTAATCCAAGTGCCATAGGATGACGAGAAGCATTCATTTCTCTATCCCACACACCATATCCTTTGCACAGCCAAGTTGAGCCTGCAAATTCATTTCATAAACCCATGTTGGTGATCATGGCATGTTTCAAGATGGAAACTGCATCACTCCAAGAACGGAAGAATCCAAGAGATGGGATTTATAGAAAGATTTCATATCGGCGTTCAAGTGTGCTATGATTCAAGGTGTATATCTAGCACAATTTTCTGAACATCGTAGTTCCAAAGGAAAAGAAAAGGCGGGATTTCGACAAAAGATAAAAATCCCCGGCATCAAGAAAAAGCAAAGTGCCTGGTAAAAGCAGGGCCGATGCTCGTGTAAGTTGTTTGATTGATCCACAATGAAGCCGGATGGGAAAAGAAGAAATCCCTGAAGGAGCCAAATCCAAAAGGGCTGCTCCCCAAATGGTGCCAAGCGCAGAACAAAGACATAGAGAGAGTCGCTCTCTGAACGCAACAAGAGACGCTCTCTAAAGAGTTTGTGCACACCTCAAAAGCGGTTGCACGCCTCAAAAATTGAAGATGCAGAATGGAAAAGACAGGTGATAAATTTGCAATGATCACCAATGTCAAACCCTTCGTAATTTCTAGGCCAAAAACAAGCCTTTTTCGGTCCCCAATCCTACCAATGTCACAACCCTGAAACAGTCTTCTCTGACTAAGACACTTGGGTTAACATATTGCTTAGCTCGAAGAAGTACGAGCAAGACTATTTCTTTCTCATTTTGCAGGGTTCTTGACTTGTAAACCCGGAGCAGATGGTGAAGACTTTCATTCAATGGCCCCGACTCAAAAGTGAGTCCCCCCTTTGAAAACCAATATCCAAGCCCAACATTACGGTCCCGTGGAAGACCTCCCGACCGATCAAAATGTATGCGCTGCGAATGAGCCTAAAACCTAGGCACAGGTCAGTAGGGAATTGAGTACATCCCCTATAAAAATCATTACCTCAAAACAGATGAGATGGCCTCCTTGTCGAGAAATATTCCAATTGATGTTTTGAACAAACTCTTTTTGGAATTTTCAAACTGTTGATCCGAATTTTCCATGCAAGGAATTTGTGATCACATTTGCATGTTGTAAGAATGCTTTGGATAACCTCCAGCATCAAAATGCACATTTCATGACTAAAACTTAAGTCATAAAATTTTGTCAAATGGACAATTATTGTCTTCCCAAAGATTATTAACATTTTCTTGGTGAAGAAAAATCTTTCAGGTTTGAACTTTCTGCAGGATACCTGGAGAACCCAGCTCTCAGAATGTCGGCTCAGCAAACTCAAGTGAAGCTTTGTCAAAATAAAATCTTTCACTGCTTCAAAACTGAATTCCCGACAAACTTCGGGATCTCTAAAAAAAAAGGGGAAGAAAAACCCTTTTAAAAGAAACAGTCTCATCGGACGTGGAGAACCCTCGTCATGAGACCCATTTTAAAAAATCAGGCAGTCTCATCGGACGTGGAGAACCCTTGTCATGAGACCCATTTTAAAAAAAAATCAGGCAGTCTCATCGGACGTGGAGAACCCTCGTCATGAGACCCATTTTCAAAAATCAAGCAGTCTCATCGGACGTGGAGAACCCTTGTCATGAGACCCCTTTTCAAAAACCAGGCAGTCTCATTGGACGTGGAGAACCCTCGTCATGAGACCCCTTTTCAAAGCAAAACCAAGGTAGATACCGCCTGAAGGGTCAACACAAGGTAGAAACCGCCTGAAGGGTCGATTCAAGGTAGATACCGCCTGAAGGGTCAACTAAAGGTAGAAACCGCCTGAAGGGTCAACTTATGGTAGAAACCGCCTAAAGGGTCAACTCATGGTAGAAACCGCCTGAAGGGTCAACTCGAGGTAGAAACCGCCTGAAGGGTCAACTCAAGGTAGAAACCGCCTGAAGGGTCAACTCATGGTAGAAACCGCCATAAGGGTCAACCCAACGGTCCGATCCACCATACGGATCGAAACTTTGACTAATTCCAAAATGTTGGAGAATTTGTTTTTCTAGGTAAGCCTTATTGTAGGCAAACCGCTTATGGTCTAATCCACCATACGGATCAAAATCCTTGGCAAATTCCCAAAGAAATAATGTGCCCCTTAGGTTCCTATCAGTTAGGAATCCTATTATGGTTTGACCTACCATACAGGTCAGAGCTTAACCCCCTAGGACACTCTAAGAAACGAGTTCCTAGAAATTCTCTTGAATCCATTAAACACCGTAAAGGCAGCGCGGACATCAAGCAGGTGAGTGACAGGTACATCTCCCTACTCTCTAATTCCCTCACATCATAAGGGCAAAATGAGCACCCCTCCTTTTAAAAAAGAGCATACGTCGATGGGCGCGAAAAAAAAAATCGGATGTCATGATTCCTTTTATTTTCTTGTTTCCAATCGAGTCGATCAGAACGCAGGTGTCACCTTGTCTTTGAGAGAAACCTCTAACGAGATTCCTCTCAAAGAGGGGCAGCTGTTGACACCTGATTTTTGATAAGTCTTTTCTAGTTTATCATTATTATTATAATTTAAAAAAAAAAACATAAAAATCTATAAAAAGTTAAAAAATTACAAAAAAAAACAATTTTGGTAACCTTGGCCAAGCTAAAGGAACCGTTTTTGACAAAAATAATTTTTCATATTTTTTTATATTTTTTTTATTTTTATTTTCGAAAAATATAAAAATACATGAAAAATAAAAAAAAATAGAATTTGAGTTCTCAAAAATTTATAAAAATAGTCAATATTTTATTTTGATTGTATTTTTTATTTTGACCTCATAAAAAGTCAAAAATCAAGTTCAATCGCATGTGTTCCTTCGTAATATATGAAGTTGAATTTGGCTAAAAAAATGCCATTTGAGTTATTTATTTATTTATTTGCAGTTCTTACAGTTTTCGAATCTTGGCAGTCAATTTGAGTGCTCTATGTTGCACCTTAGTCCGATTGTTCGCTGACTGTACAATTGTGCGAATTGGGCAACCGACCTAACTGACGAAATTGACGAAAGAGGGAGCGTGATGATTGGAAGAGGGGACCACCGTCATCACGATGTGTCCCTCTTTTCTTTCCCTTTCTCTCTCGCACCCGCTCCCTCTCTTTCTCACACGCTCTCCCTCTCTCTTTTGCTCTTTTCCTCTCTCTCTCTTTTTGAAGGCACTCAAGTGCACTCAAGTGCACTTGAGTGCACTCAATTGAGAGAGAGATAGGATGAGCCCTCTCTCTTCGGCCGCTCCCTCTCTTCTCCCCCCTTTTCTTCTTCCGCAGCTTTCTTCTTCCTCCTCTTCTTCTTCTCCCTCAACTCTCTCTCTTTCATTTTCGTTTTTTCCTCTCGCTCAGCTCGCCGCCCAGATCAAAAACCGTCCGGTTTTTCGGCCATAACTCTTTCGTTAGACATCGTATGCGAACGAGCCATATACCATTGGAAAGCTTATTCTCTTGCCGTTCTAATGACATATCGTGAGCCCAATTTGGACCAGCCGTTTGTCCCGTAGAGCTGTTTGAAGGAGCAAAGGTCAGACTGATCAGACTTGAGTCCGCGGGTGCCAAATTGGATTTTCGGTTTTGTTTTGGGTTCAATCTTGGTAAGACCACCTCTCACTCCTTGTTAAGACATATATTATTGTGTTTTATGGTTTGAAGATGGATTATATTTGGATTTAAGGGCTGATCCCTTATTGTTTTGTTCGAAAAATCTGAACCGGTTCTGTTAAGGTGGTGCCGTGAACATTGTGAGTGATTCAAGGGCTTGCCTTGCTTCCAATATTCGATAAGATGTCTCTAGCACCTAAATTAGGAATCTAGCAAGCTGAGATTGTAGTCTAGTTGAGTTTTGGATGGGTTTTAATGGTTGAATTGAAGGAGTTTTCTGGGACAGATTCTGGTCATTGGGCGATTGAAAACCGTCCGGTTTTTCGGCCATAACTCTTTCGTTATGAACCGTATGGGAACGAGCCATATACTGTTAGAAAGCTTATTCTCTTGCCGTTCTAATGACATATCGTGAGTCCAATTTGGCCGAGCCATTTGTCCCGTAGAGCTGTTTGAAGGAGCAAAGGTCAGACTGATCAGACTTGAGTCCGTGAGGGCCAAATTGGATTTCCGAGCTTGTTTTGGGTTCAATCTTGGTAAGACCACCTCTCACTCCTTACATTTTACCTATTAGACCCAGAATCGGAAGGCCGAGCCTCCTGTTGGTGTCTAAATATTTGCTGTGTATTTACTTTATGTCATAGCATTTCTATATTTCGTATAAAAGACCCAGAATCGGAAGGCCGAGCCTCCTGTTGGTGTCTAGATATTTGCTGTGTATTTATTTTATGTCATATAATTTCTATATTTCGCATAAAAGACCCAGAATCGGAAGGCCGAGCCTCCTGTTGGTGTCTAAATATTTGTTGTGTATTTACTTTATGTCATAGCATTTCTATATTTCGTATAAAAGACCCAGAATCGGAAGGCTAAGCCTCTTATTGGCGTCCAAGGTGTTTTATTTATTTATTTTCTGTAAATTATATTGTGCTACCCCAGAATCGGAAGGCCGAGCCTCCTGCTGGTGGTTTATACCCCCCACACATTGTTGCACGAGCACCGACGGACTCCGACGTCGTAAAATTCACCGGATCCCATCTCCTTTGCTTATGTTTATGTTGTATAATGACTTAATATCTTCTTTATTTTTTGCATTGTGTTGCGTCCTATAAAAACAAAAACAAAAAAATGCTAGATCGGACGTCTGCAGATGAGCCACGTGTCGTGATTAGGTGATTTTTAGAAAAAAAAAATTCCAAAAAAATGAATTATTAAGGATAAATTCAAAAAAAAAATTGAGAAAAATTGCAGAAAATTCCTAAAAAAAATTCTAAAAATTTTTGAAGGCTGAAAATGACAAAAAAAATTGATTTGTTTCCATTTTTTTGGATTTTCTCCCATTTAATCCAAAATGGCGATTTTACCCCTCAAAGGGTAAATCGTCTTTGATATTCCGATGAATTGTGGAAATTGCTTAGAATTTGGTGATGGGCCAGATAGGTGGCTAAACCTTATGTCTAAGATTTCCACATTTCATTCCCATTTTTAGAAAATGACGATTTTACCCCTTCAAATGGTAAATCGGTTTCTAAAATTCCAGAAAATCATGAAAATTGCAAAAAAAAAAAGGAAATGGGTCAATTGAGTGACCAAACCTATTTTTGACATTGTTTTTCTCCGGATTCATTCCGAAATGACGATTTTTCCCTTTTTAGGCAAATCGTCCCTTTTGTCTCAAAATTACGACTTTACCCCTGATGGGTAAAATCATGTCTAAATCATTCCTAAGCTTGATTGATACTTATTTAGGCTAATAGAGCCTTATTAGGAGTGTCATGTTGATTTGATGTGATTATTTTACATATTTGGATTCATTGATTTGCGCATTTTATTATTGATTGTGATTGCTAGGATAGTCATTCCTATTTGCATGAATTCCTAGATTTAGGATTCGTACTCCACTCATCTGCATGAAATCTTAGGTAAGAAAATTCAGTCAACTTAGGTACCGAAAGGGCGTCAACTCTGACAGTTGACGTAACTAAGTCCCCGAACCCATTTCTCTGGTTATCGCAGAATTGAATAGAAACTCCCGACTATTCAATAGGGTGGTCCAATCATACCCTCCAAAAAATGATTGGTGGCGACTCCATGGCATGCACACTTAGCACATGTCACCAAACCACACTGAAGGTCGACTACGCATACCTCCGTTGCGATTTGGGTAACGGGCCTTGGGAGAGGCCCGCGTCCGACCAGACTGGACGGCCCATTAGCCCTCGAGAGCCCACATGCAACCTCGAGAGGGTCGCGACAGTTGTTGGCTAGTGTCGATCCCCGCTTGCGTTGGATGTTTTTTCGTCACATGCCGACGAACTGTTCCATAGCCATCTCCTTTACCAAGCTTGTATGTCTGCGGACAATATTTACAGCTTATATCAAACTTGCCTTTATTTTCATTCCACACTTTGTTAAAGTGTAGCCATAAATCGGATTCTCGGCTCTTTCGTCCCGGCTCCTTCGCTATCGACGATTCTTCGACACCACGAGGACGAAGACTTTCTTGCGTTGGGGCGTGCTCGACGTTGGGATTGGAAGCATCGTCGTCTTCCCAACATGCATATTCACGAGGATCATATTCATGAACGGGATAATCGGATTCTCCCATCTCGATCGGCATCGGGTTCTTTCCCTTTCTCGTATTTCTGCCTCCACTTGCCATTTTTTGAGAAAATTGATCGAAAAATTGAGACCAAATTTAGAGAGAATAGCAGATTGAGAGAATTTGAGAGATTGTGAGACTTGAGACTTGATAGTATTAGAGAGAATTGAGAGAAATTGTGAGAAAAATACATAAGGATTGAGATATATTTATAGAGTTTTTTTTATTTATTATTATTATTATTATTTTTTTAATTTTTGGCCTTCGGGCCGTTGCAAGCCGTTGGGGGAGAGCCAACGGCTCTTTCCCGCGGAGGGGGGGCCCCGCCCCCTGAAAATTTCAGGGGGCGGGGCCCAAATTTTTTTTTTTTAAACGGGTCGGAACCGGCCCGTGAAGGTCCGGTTCCGGTTCGGAACCGCAGACCCGGTCAACGGGCCGGTTCCGGGCCGGTCAACGGGCCGGTTCCGGGTCCGGGTCCAATTTGGCCATGTCTAATTCCATTTACCAGAGATCAGACGTTCATATATCAAATTGATGTTGTCTCGTTGTTCCTCAGTTTTCACGACTTGTTGCTTTGCCCGTCAATATTAAACAGTTATCCACATTTTCCTTTTTTTTTGTCTTAGTCGATGACATACGTCCAGTCCAACCATCAATTTGATCAAAATTTTCTTATCTCCAGTCCCAAGAGGATTACATTGATTTGCACAAATCATTGGACTTGATTGCACAAATCAAGAATTGTAGGACTTAATTGTGCAATGCACAAGTTATAGGACCAAACATGTAACTATCCTTTTAATTTTTCACAATTGTTGATGTAGTACCTACCTGGCATCACCTGAGGCCCATCGCCGCCATTTGCGCAAATAAAAATCCGACACATGTTTCTAAATTGTCCTCGTTCAACTCGAGAGAAAACATGTGACGTGAAACTTGATATCAAGTGGTAAATTCAAAGAAAACCAGGGAAGTATCAAATGCAGACAACGTGCAAACATGGTGGAGACTTAAATAATGCGTGGAAGCAGGAGACGAAGCAGCATCCGCTAATGAACAGCTGATACGTTCATTTGACATGAGCTAAGGCTTGGATAGACAGCCCAAATGATGAATTGTGTCGATTCAATTCATTCGATTAATGTTGGCCAGTAATTAGCTAGAGAAACAAGAAGTGAGAAGAAAAAATAATATTAAAATATTATGTCGCCGGTCGGCCGGCCAGATTATCCTAATGGACTGAATTGCAGGGGATCACAGCTAAGCCAATATTTCCGTAGAAAACGCAAGCACAGTCCTAAGGGACTCAATTGTTTTTAAAATGTTTTGCATTGTTATTATTCTGGACTAGCTATGTGTACGTACCATTGCTCTTTCATCTTTGATTTGAGATTTTAAAGATGCTGATTTGATCAGTTGACCATGACTAACGGAATTTTTTTCCGGGACCTTGTCGTGCTCGGGCGGCATCGCTCGACTAAGACCTTCCTCCATTCTGCTAACACAGCAGCTGTTCGAATTTTCGAAGTTCGAATCTCGAGGAATCCCATACAATTGGCTAGGTGGTACCGGATCTGCATGGCACGTGCCATCATCCTGCAAAATGTTTTCTCGATACCATAATTATTGGAACGACCCCGGTGCCTGTGCCTGGTCCCCAATGCCCGGACCCGAGTCCATTGAAGCGGCACCGATGGACCTTAGTGCCGCGCCTGTGTCCATCGAGGTCAGTCCTATGCTTGGGACTCTGACTGGCCACACCAATACCGAAGTCCTTGGCATGACCTAGATTAACCAAGGCCTGGGCGATGGGGTCCCAGTCCCGAATGTTGGTGTTTGAGACCCAAGAATGATGCTTGTGCCCGATAGTAGTGATTCCACCAGTTCATGTGGTATAATTGATCATGTGGTATAATTAGGGGTGTCAACGGGCTGGGTCTCGGCCCGGCCCGAAATTGAGCAGTATCGAGCTCGGGCTGGCCCGATCTGGGGTCGGATTCGGGCCAAATTTTTTTTTCAAATCAAAATCGATTAACAAATCCATCAAATGAAAGGATAAAAAAAGAAAATATAAAAATAAATTAAATAAAAAATAAAAAATTGGTGTTAAAAAAAGTTGGGAGGTCGGCTGAGCCCGGCTCGAAAAGGCCAAAAAAATTCAAGCCAATTTCAGGCCGGGCCCGCCCACCCGGCGTAGGTATATTTGACACCCCTAGGTATAATTGATCATGTGATACAACATTACCTATGATGACAAGCATGTAAAACATTTTTACCTGGCTCGGATCGATTCTTGCTAAGTATGGGAAGACTAATAATGACCCTTTTTAATTAGTACGTGAAGCATCTTGAATCGAGAAAACTCAAAACAGGTTTGAATTTTGATCAAAAGTAGGATCATGGTGGCATATAGTTCAACAGAAGAGTAAACAGGAATCATACCTAAGACAAAAAGTGCAAAAACGAGAGAAGAACAAGAAAAAGAATAAATGGAAATGGAATTTGACCATAGGTGAATCGAGGGACAATGCATGGAACATGCAACAGATGTCCCCCCCACCATTTGCCTGCAAGATTGTCAGTGAACCCCCATTCCACCGCGTGTCCTCTGCATAGCCCCTGCGTCAAACTCTATCCTCTTCGTCTTCTTCCTTTAGCTTGCCAGGGTTTTATGCTTTCTCCCCAGCCTTCACTCTAAACCCTTCGCTCCGGCTGCTTCAAGAATTCCGTTCCAAGGGGATCTACCCTATCAATCTAGCAGCACTCACACGGCTGCTTATCCAACCAGGTAACCCCACAGAGGCTCTCTCTGTTATCTCCTAGTGTCATGAGTCAAAAGCCCTTTTCAGCTCACGTCGAGTGTATGGGAGATTGAAGCTGTTACCAGCACTGTTTTTTACTCAAACGAGAAGTCACAATGTCTGTGTTCACTGTTCAGAATAGCTGTTCTGTTTGGACAAGATACTGCACACAATGTCTGTGATTAGTTGTGTATTTGTCTTGGCCAAAACTTGAGATTTTATCTTGGGTGCTGCAAGATGGGGAGACGTGAGAACATAGTGGCTAAGTTAGTTCGAACTGGTTAGGTCCATATTGTACATCGGAGATGGATATGTATGTATGCTGTCGAAATCTATGCCATTAAGACTTCAGATGGGAAATCCTTCTTTGGTAATGTCTTGTTTGAGCTTATTACCTAAGATGGCATTTGCTGTTATCAGCCTTGCATGAGTAGCAAGAGATATATAAATTACACTGTTGTTTATCGTTTTGCATGTGACTGGAGATGTTAGAGGTTTCGATTCCACACAAACAAGGGATTAGTATTGAGCTGATATAAATGGCACCCTCACTGCCTAATTGCTATATAGTTCAGGCTTTTGCGTGGGAAACTTTTAACTGGGAAGACTTCCCATGAGATAAGTTCCTTATAGTAGTGCTTTGTTCCGGATATCTTTATGGCATTGCTTACTGTATTCCTAGTTGCATCAGTCTCTGCATAAATCCATAGATAGCACCATCTATAGCCTAACTTTTGTAGCTTATGTTATTTATGGAAAAATTAGATGCAGAGGGACTAGGAGAGCCTTGGGGTTAACACACACATGATAATTTTTAAGCATTTATTCTCATTTCTTTGACGTGAAATTGTTTTGGCAGGATGGACGAACCGAGCATGGACTGGGATATCGAGGAATACTCCACTGAAGCACACAGCAGCAAAGTTAGTTGGTTATGGAATAAGGGAGTAGCAATTGGAAAGAAGGTTCTGGTCACAGGCATGATAATCTCCTCTGCGCCATTTGTACTTCCTCCTCTCGTGGTAGTCTCTGCACTAGGGATTGCCGTCTCTGTTCCTTATGGGCTGATCTTTGCAAGTTATGCTTGCTCTGAGAAGCTCATGAGTAGGTTGCTTCCAAATCCTTGTGAGGAAGGAATTGGGGAGGAGGAGGTTGGATTAGGAGGAGATATTGATATGGAAGAGGAGGAAGCTGATCAAACTGAGGACATAAAAGAACAACCGAATATGAGGTTTGAATTGGTGGAAGGAAATGAAGAAGAGAAGTTCATTGTCGGGGATACTTATGATAACAGAGGTATGGTGGACGACTTAAGTTTGGAGGTTCGTGAAATAATGGAGAAAGATAGTGACATAATAGAAGGAAGTTTGTCTAAGCAGCCAAGGGATGAGATGCGAGGTGTTTTACTAACACTAGAAGTGGATGAGAATGATGGCAGTAAATTCGACCAAATCGAGGCACCCGCTGAAGTAACAAATGTGGTTGTATTGGAGAGCGGGGGACTGCAAAATATTGGAGAAGATGAATTGGTGAGAGAGACTAGGGGGTTGATAGAAACATTTTCCGACGAGGGAAAACCTCATAATCCGGTGGAAGAAGAGAAGATGCAACACGAAGTAATGCATGAAGCTGCTGATGAAACAGATGTGCTAGTTGAAGCTAAAAATTATGGGAAAAAGGGCAAAAGAAAGGGTAGAAAAAAGGAGAAAGCTGAAGAAAAGAGAATCGAGAAGCTCCCCAGGGAAGCAGATGTGCATAAAATAAAGCAAAGTGGGAATGCTCACGCTGATCAGGATAAGAAAGTGGCTGGCCTTGTAGAAGAGAAGAAATCAATTAGGGAAGAAAGTGAAAAGATGATTGCTGACTTTGGGAAGGAGAAAACTAGCGCTAAGGTGGATGCCGGAAGAAGACTCAAACAAGGAACTTCTAAAGGTAGTGATTGAGGACGCCAGTAGCTTCTATTAGTTAGCATTTGTTAATGTTTTTATGAGAAACACTCAGAGAATGATTTCAGTAATCCATGACGCAGGAAATGATCAGGAAAACAGTTTGGGTATTGGAGATGCAAAGGTTCCCATATCTCTTACTTCCTCTGGGTTAAATGATGGGAGGGGCCTCCAAATTTTGGCTGGGAGAGGCATTTCTCCGTCTTTCGTTGAGGTCAGTCATCATCTGTCTTCCTAACATGGATAAAGCCCTTTGCGCAGTTCTAGAAGCAATCAAAATGGCTTGTGTCGTCGTTGTTGGCAGTCATTGAGTTAAGAGCTCTTATGCTTATTTGTTCAGAACATATTACCAATTTGCACCGTGTATCGTTGTCATTTGAATTATAATGTTTTGTATAGAAACTCTGGTCGGTTGGTGCTATGCACCTACGATACAGAGGCTTGTCTCAAGAAATAAAACTGACCAAATATGCTTGTAATCTTGTGCATGTGGTGTGTCACGCTTTGCCACACTATTGGACTTATCAAAACTGGTGGAAATGTGGACTGTCATTCGTGAATGTTAGAGCATAATATGATGAAAATTTGACAGTTCTTCATTGTCGCCAATAAATCAGCCTCATTTGTTAGTACAATGGGATTTATTAGTGTCTTAGGATCAGAAAATTTCTGAAGTTCCAGAGTGGTTATTCAAAGTACCTGCTCATCGGTTCACTGTTGTAATTGAAATTCTTTGCAGTTTGGACAATCTTAATGAAATTCTGTTGCTGTGAGATATTTTGCATTTCAAAGAATCTCCATCATCATCTACATCTTGGTCCAGTTATGATTTCCGTTTTCCCAAATTACGTCTTTCAAGAACAACAAAAATGTAGATCTGTTGGTAGATTTAACTATCAAACCACACGTTTGTTTTAAAAGCTCTGTTGGTGGATTTAACTATCACACAACGCGTTTGTTTATCAGCTTTTAAAACAGTTGGCACTGGTCCTTTAAAATCTTACATGTATAGAACTACTTATCATGAGTTCCAATTTTTCTAGGCTCCTATTTGTATCTCTTATCACATGATATCATGATTTAGTTTAATGATAAAATCTTGCCTATGCATAAGAGAGGTTGAAGAATTTAAAAATTAAAACACGCTTTCATTAAATAGCTTCAGCTTTTATAACAGTTGGTAGGTGTTCCCATAAAATTACAATTAGTTTATTGGGAGATGCCAAAGAGTTATGCTATAGCTAGGAAATTACTCTGCTCGCTCGAAAATGAGCAAGCCAAAATGGGCTGGAAGATGGTGATTGTTTCTGTTCTCTCCAAATCATATGCGAATTGATGAAGCACTTTTCAGGCTGGGATGATTAGATACACAAATGTTCACCTTTTTCTGCAGGACCAGGAGATATATGGAGAGGAAAAGATATGGCGACAGATCGAAGCGATGCGTAAGATAGTTGGATACAAGGCTAAACTGCAGGCCTCGTGCATCGAGGAACTGAAAGCTCTCTATCTCTTTACCGGTGTCGAACCACCTGATTCGTTCAAGGATACTTCAGACCTCGTGGAATTGAACAACAAGCTTCGGTTTCTCATGTCGGTAGTTGGAGTCAAGTAGATAGAATGTCTCACTGGGTTCCCAAAAAAGTCAACTGGTAGTTGTTTTAAATTTGTTTTGGTTCTGTGAGCACTAGATGTGAGAAGATGGCAAAGAAGCACAGATTGTCAGAAGACTGCTTCCCAAGTGAGTGATTTTCAGACTTTTGGATGGCTTTACATTGTTTCTTTCCCTTAAAAAGTTTTGGAGGCTTGAGCATTCGACCAATCTATATTACAAAACGCTTGACATGATATGGGAAGACATAGGTGATTAGTCCCGTCCGTGATTACTCGAGCATTCGACTATTATTAGTTCTTCGTCGCCTCTGTTGTTTGTGAAGCCAGTTCTCTGCCGACGTCAGATTTGGATGCAGTCATAACTAGTTTTACTGCATGAGGCAACAGAAACTTTGAAACCTTTGTTTCACTTTGCTGTGGCTATTGCTGTTTCAGCATCCATGCTCTGCTGTGTTGATATGGCTATAGAAAACAGTCAAAAGACTATGAAAGTGTCGTAGTGATTGGTTTTGCATGGGAAAAGGACACTTTTAGTGCCAAGAGTTGTGTAGAGAGATCACATTGGTGCCAAATCGGAGACAAAAGGATTACTTTGGTGCCTTCGGCGAATTTTTTTGCCCAAAATTGCCACGTGTCATTAATAATTATTTTTAAATGTCATTTGACATTTAAAAATAATAATAAGTTCACGTGGGCTTCTACACTTTAAAATAAATTTAAAATAAATCAAATCTAAATTTAAAAAATTATCTAAACATAAATTTTTTTAAAATACAAAAAAATATTTAATTTTTAAATTAAAAATAAAGATTAATAAAAAACCTTAAAAATTATTATTTATTATTTTATTTGTTTTTATTTGTTTTTGTTAATTTTTAATAGAAATTTCAGTTTAATTTATTTGATTTTTTATTTTGTAAACTAATTAATTTTGTATTTTTATTTTTAATATTTTTTAAATCTGTACCTTTTTTAATTGTTGATTCGACCTTGCTGGAGCCACGTCAGCATCAAATATTAGTAAAATAATGTCACATCAGATTCCGAAGGAGCAAATTGGAGTTGGTACTAAAGCGATCATTTAAAAAAAATAGTACTTAAGTGATCCGGATGAAACTTTTGGTATCAAAATGATCTCTTTACATAACTTTTGACACCAAAAGTGTCATTTTCTCGGTTTTGCATTATGTAAAGTTTAGAATAGGTACTTCCAGTGATGCTGAGTAAGATAGATGAAAACAGACATGAATTTCAACATATTTTACAAGAACACCTCCATCAAATCCTTGACTCTACTTTTAAAAAACCTCTCTTTTGATGTGGGCGGTGTCATAAAAAAAGCGAGGAAAATAATTTGTAGGGTAGCTCGTAGAAAGCCTAGAAGCTCTGTCCCTAGATCTTGCAAGTGTCTTTTCCTAACGACAGAACAGGACATGCACCGGTTAAAAACCAAACGGCCAGGCCTACAATACCGGGTCGTATCCCAGATGAAAAGTCTGCATTAGCTCAGCTATCGAAAAACGCTCTCTATCCTTTCCTAGAACAACAGAGGAGGACTCCTTTTTGCTCCTTATATACTCATCACTCGAGTTGAGGTTAGAGCAATCAGATCATTACTCTCACTTCTCCGGTTGCAATTCGAAGCAGTGAAACGAACTCATCAAACCAAGGGCCGACAAGAAAAAATGGCGAGTTATGTGGTCCTCCAAGCCGCGAAGAACCCCAAGTTGGCTCATGCTGGAGCCAACTTGGCCAAGAGCAGCATTTTGGTTCCTAAGGTCATTTCCAGGTCCATCGAGGTAAATATCGAATTCCCCTCGTCCCCAGGAAGGAAAAGCCTAGCATCAATCTCGGTCCTTCCATTTATTTAGAGCAGACACACACCGCGAATTCGCATGTATTCATCAAAGGTTTTGTATCGGGTCTGATCTTTGTGACAGCCATTATTTTCTGATGTTGTTAGCACGTTTATTTATCAGTGACACCTCATGGAGGTGTTTAGTTTGTTCAATCATTTTAATGTTTGATTGCTGTTTTTTTTTTCTTAATTTTTTGCTGCGAGTTTGTGACAATCTCATAACATGTCTTTTGTATCCTAGACTGAAGGGGGTCCAATGGGGACTGACTCATCAATGCCAGGAGCTACATCACACTCCAGTGAGAGCATTTCAAACCCGGCTGCAGTGTCGACGCCGACGGATAATGTTCTTATCCTCCTTGCATGATTAATATATTCCATAAATTTTAAACCAAAGCACACTTGAATTCCGATATTCAAATATTGAGGAATTTGTGCAGGCGACACAAGCATCAAACTTCTCGACTGGCACTAGGTCTGCAACTGAAGACTTGACTGAGAAAGCAAAGCAAAAGCTGCAGGATGCTTGGAATTCTGCTCGAGACACAGTTGTTGACAAGGCTAGAGAGACCAAGGAATCCATCAAAGAGGCTGCATCCGAGGTTGAAGAGTCAATGAATACTAAAAACGATTAAGGATCAGTCTTTTCCTGTTTGAGAAGTAAACCGGAATCTACGCTGTTTGATCGGTTTACTTTTTCAGTGATTGGATTTTCCCTTTTCAGTCTGCACTCAGAAGACATTTGATTTCTTATGTTATGTCAAATTGATGTAAGCTGTTCGTGATCTTTGTAATAGCACATGAATTTGATTCTTCAAATGTTAATAAAGCTCTAAGCTTTTGTTCAAACACCATCCAGATGTTACTATTACATCATGAGGGTTCTGGTACTCAAATTTTAGATCAGGTGTGCAGAATGCCACTAGATTATTTGATCTGTCAAAACATTATCTTCTCAACTCAAACTGATATTCATGTCGATCACCGGTTCAGCAGATATATAAACGAGAAGGTAAATGGCATTGGTGCGGCCAATTCACGATTGTCTAAGCGTCAACTACTACACCTGCCAATGACCATGTTGAGGGTGCTAATCAGCCGGACATGTGATACTATCAACTGATAAAAAAGGGACATTCAAGGGTATAGAGCATACGGCCCACGCGACTATCTCTTTCCCTCTGATTGAAGATTGGTTTTGAACATAGGCTCTGCTAAGTTTGCAAATGGATTTCTTCTGCATACATTGAATAAGTAGATGATTAGACAAGTAACACAGAGTCTCTCGTCTGATTTGGCAGAAATTCTGACAGCTTGATCAATGGTAGCAGTCATTGATAACTTGATCATTTGACATGATGGTAGAAGCACAATTGGTTTACCAATGGCTATGCTTCTAATGATGGATGAAGAAACTAAACAACCTAAAAATACCGGTTGGCAGGTACAGAAAATATGGAACAGAAATAGCCACAACATTACACCGTAACAACACAAACCGCATATATCTTTCCAAAGAAATATTTTGTATAACACTAAATATCGTCGATGAAAATGAATTTTTAGCGCTCGAGCATGTAGGAACGACCAACTTAACTTTTGGATTGATTTAGGAAACGAACTTTTCATTTATGAAAATTCCTCAAACAGTGCCATCTTCCTTACTTGGGATTGAGGGTGCAACAAACACCAGATATCCTGAAAACCCTTCTAGATTCATCCTGAATGTGGGACAGATCTTTCTTGCCTGTAATTATCGATAATCAACTTGGAAGGTTTAAAAAGTTTTAATATGATGCCGAATCGTTGTTCCTTTATTACGCATCGTGAATACGCAAGAAAAATATAGTTCAATATCTACTAAAGTACGTCACAGATACGGTTCTTTAAATGCTTAGAGCCATTAATAAGAATCTGGCTCCGTATCTACCAGTAATGAGAGACATCATTTCCTGTTGACAAGCTTTCCGTAACTCCGCAGAAAGCAACGGAAAGGGTGTGTCTCAAGAGTGTTCCGGCATTCCGCCTTCTATACCCCATTTTTTTTCAAAATGTGACAGCGACACGAATAAATTAGGAGCAACATGATACGAACAGAAGTTGCTCAGTTGGCAAATTACCTTAAGTGGCTGTTGCTGAATTCCATTTGTGTTATTTGGGCTTGTTACAGCTACTGATTTTTCATATGGCCTTATAAGTCACTAGCCAAGCCACCTCTACTTACTCAAACTGTTACTACCAAAATCAGATGCAACTTGCTTCCATTTTCTATCTCTTTCTGATGAATTATGGTATGCATTTTGTCCTTATGATCAAATAATCTCTAACTGGGAGAGGTTCATTGACCAGACATCTAGGGAAACTTCAGACAAGGGAAAATCCCATCCTAATTAAGGCAATCACACCATATTTGCTTCAAGCCATGACCAAACTTGGCTGGCTACAAATCATCTCCACCGTGAAAAGGCTAGAAACCTTAGACATGTTTGAGATGGACGGCTCCGATGGTGCCACATCAGATTCATTTGACATTTCCCCGAAAATTCGTGTATTTATGACCCTTCCTATCTTTAAAATGCAGTGCAGATTTGGGATCATTTATTTCAGAAAATCCAAATTAGAATGCAAAAGAAAAGGTTGTATATATAGGCCTTCATTTTATACTAGATCAATCTGCTTGGGAATCTTGGTCGGTCATCCCTTTAGTGTGGCCAGCGAGCACAAATTGTGAGGTTAGTAGTCCATTTTCAGCTAAGCTTGAGAGTCTATTCTCCATATCTGTAGGCCTTCAGGTATCTGTGATCACTTACTTGTAGCTTGAGTCACCGGTTCATTTGTTCTTTCTCAACCAATTTGAAAGAGCAAAAACATATGTTTTTTGATAAGCTATGTTTGATATATCTGTTCCTTATGTGCTTGAGGGGCTATAGAATGAAGTACAAAAATGTCTTGCACACCAAGCAATTGAAGGTTTTGACAGGATGAATATCTATTACCGTAAATCATTTGATTTCTGTCATCGTGCATGTGTTGAAGTCTTGTTTTCCTCTTCACCACTGGTTAAAGAAGTCTACATACTGTTATGGATCCATGAAACCTTCCGAGCATCAGCATCTCTTAACAGCTTTGGCTGAGTAGTATCTAATGAGGCATCATGAGGTGATTTTGTAGAGAAAAGATATGGAATAGAGTAAGTGCTCTTTTCAGTGATGCTTGTTTCTTGTCCAATGAATCTATCGACGATCATTTCGTGGATCTGCCTTTTTTTTGGAAGAAGTTCAATTTCTGATACGGGGTTTGTTCTCTTTCAGGAAATTTCAGATATCCAGAGCAGCGATGTCGACGGAAGAAGCCGATTCACAAGATGCTTTCCACAGGCGGAAAATGAGAAGGGTAGGTTGACAATACTTCTAACTCTCTCGTGAATAAGTTGTTACAGTGATTTCTCATTAGCGACTCTTACCAAGTTATCATCCTTTCCATAGGAAAAATCAGGCAAAAAATGGTCTGGCTGCTTTCTTAAAAGATGGTCTAGAGTAGACATGTCTCAAATAAGACCTCAAGCTCCCCAGCCGGCGAGCCCATGCATCTCATGTGCATCTTACGTGAGATGCACGGGCTCACCGACAGTCAAAGATTTGGCCGGCCGAGGAGCTCGGGCACCTTATTTGAGACTAAGTTGGACATTTTAGAACTTTATTTGAGACAAAATCCACTCTAGATCACTTTTTGAAAATAATCTACTTCAGCCCCTTATTTGATAGTTCCCCTAGATTCTATTGCATAGATAGATTAGATCATGACTCAATGACGAAATTTACTCCATTTTATCACCTTTGAGATACATATAGCATATTTTTCTTATCTGAATTTAACTGAGAGACCCATTCATCAACTATTATGCTCCGAAAAAAAATTAGATTTTGAATCATGACCTTATTTTCCAATTATACCTCTATATAATGAGATTTATTCAGTGGATCTCAGTATCATGAATTGGTTGTGAACGTGCTCATTATAAGGCAAAATAGCCCAAAACCTTATGTTCTAGATCACTTTGGAAGAGAGGTAAACAAATGCAGAATTAAGTGTTAATATTTGGTGCTTGGTGGGCAATCAAGTGTAGCTTTTGCCTTCTTTATTGATAAAATCTTTTACCAGGTGGAGGAGTCTGTCGAGAAAGGAGGATCACCATCCTCTTCATCTTCAGATGCACATAACGAGCTTCACTCTGGTTCCCATGAGGATATTGGTGATCATGATGATGATCAAACCAATGAGCAAGATGATCAGTCTGATCATGATGATGATCAATCTGCAGGAACGATGCTTCAAAGGTACATGATGTTCATCGCTAGAAGATTGTGTGCTAGAAAAATTCCGCTCGACACAGAAGCTCTGCTATATAAGTACCTAAATTCCATGCATCCTGAAAATATTATGCTAAAACTTGACAATTTATCCTCGTGATTCATTCATGCACTGCTTGCAGAAAAGTTCAATAGAATGACAGTCTTTTGGTCTTGCATAATTTCTCAGCTTAATTTCACTTATGACCTTTTCCTTTTGGCTTACTTAGGGGGTGCATGAAACCCATTCTGTTTCATGGCACAATTTATGGCAAGAAATAGGTTTTTCCATTTCTATTTCCTAGACGAGTTTCTCAACCAAAAATCGCGTTTGATAACGATATAATTTTTCTATTTCCGAAACAGAAATTCGTTTGATAATAGCATAAAATTTCTCTTCCCTAACCCTATTTCCGCCGGCGGCGGCGGCCGGCGACCGGCGGTCGCGGCGATCGAAGACTTTTTTCTATTTCTCAAATCTATTTCAGAAACAAAAAAGCTACTTTTTTCTATTTCTCAAATCTTAGCCCAAATCTATTTGTTAGCCAAAAGTTTGGCCGGGAAATAGAAAAACAAAAATGCGTCATCAAACGAATTTCTCTTCCAAAGCTATTTCCTGGAACAGAAAAACAAAAAAAACAGAGAAATAGAATGGGTTTCATGCATCCCCTTATTGTTGGGGCTGACCTGTGACTTGAATTGTCCAGAAATCAACAACTGACTGACAACGTGATCGTGAATTCTACTCTGGTGGTGGGTACTCCTGAACTGCAGAAAGCAGACCCAATTCCTGCATTAGTGGAGACTACTGAGGCCTTCTCTCCTGCTCCAGTAATGCTCATCTTTTACAACTCTGTTACTTGCCTCTCAAGTTATTTCGTTCAAAATGTCGATGGCTATTCCTGTTGTTAAATTTCATATCATACTGCGAAGCCAATAAAACTCTTGCCAATGCAAAGCAGATAGAGGTGTCAACCATAAGTGGAGGCTCCCAGCCTTTCCATGTCGACCAAGATGCTCATTTGACCCCACAAGACCAGCTTCAGGTCCCTGTGCAGAGCATCTTGAGCCCTGAGCTATCGATTTTGTATGTTTTATTTTCTTTCGCTTTGGCTCTTAACAATTATTATTAACAATTCAAAGTTCGTACTTGTTATTCATAGAATCTGTTAACGAACTAAAATCACTCTCCCCATTTAAACTGAAAAATCTAGGCCTCCAGCCAGGGGGATGCAATCTCAGCTGCCTCCATCAAACTTGCCTGTTGATCAACCGGCAAGAAGCTTTTTCGGCATCCAGGGGACTGGGGTCAACGTGCATAATATTAACAACTACATCAATCTGCCCACACCAAACTTGCCTCCAGAGCTTCCCTTGCCATCATCCGTAAGATTTCCTGGGTCCCAACTGAACCCATCGTACTCACAAGTTTCGGTGAGAATCCATATATCCTACCATTCTACTGCTTGATTTTTGACGTATGAGCTTCTGAATCCTCTGTTTGCATTGATTTGTTCCCTCTTCTAGCTTCTATCATTGTGTATTAGTTTAGCGTACATCTTCTAGATGATTTGTTTACAATACTTGTATCATATTCACAGAGCCAGGTAGCAAATGGCATTGCTACCAGGTCGCAGTGGGCTAACTCTCATCCCCAGCAGATCAACATGTTTGAACCCTCAATTCCATCAAGGTCATGCTTGCCTCTCTTTTATGGCTTTCCTTATTTGCATGGTAGCCTTAGAACTGTGACAAAAACAAAGTGCTTCCAACAAGACAGATCTTGCATGCCATCTGACACACCAATTAAGCCTAAGAAATGAACTTGCGAACAAAAATGACTCATTTAGAAGATGCCAGTGCAGGCAACAAGACATTCAGGGCCAGAGACTGCTTGAACTGCTCCCTCATGTGTCTCTGCCTCCAACTAATAGCATTTACCAAAGTGGAGGATCTCCTTACCTTCAGCTTCCTAGCAATCCGACTCAGCTGGTACATATGCATGACATGATTTAGACTACTTTTCCTTTTCTTATAAATTTTACTTCCTTGGTTCTACTGCCAGCAGGGAATGGGAGCCTACAATATGGGACCACTTCTTCCTCTTCATATGGAAGAGTGGCCAGCGATAGGCGACTTCAACAATGGGGTACATACATCCTCTATATGACATTATAACTCTACCCTTTTTAAAGTTAGTTTCTGGCAATGACTCAGCAGATCCTTGAACTATTTTTCGTGTTCAATGTGAGCAGTTAGGACTAGGAGTACAAGGACCCTTTCTGACTGGGAGCCACTTCGGTATGGGAGAGTCATCACCAAGACAACCTTTGATACCTCCCCTGGTAATCACCTTCTAAACCCAATTTAGGTCTTCTTTCTTTTTCCCCTAAATTTTTTATTAACGTGTTATAGTGAAATGAGAAATGCAATTGATAATATTTAGGTGAACATGACTTCGTCCGACATTGTTCATCCAACCCGTGCTCCTGAGCTAACCAATAGGGTCCCTCAATTTCAAGGCGCTCCCCGTCAGGTTCCCAACAATAGGTACTCTTTTTACCGAAAATTCAATTTCAGTTTTCCTGTTGATATTTCTGTTTTTGCTCACTTGATACATAATTATTGTGGAGAGGGAACTAATGAGCATTTGTTCTCATGCATATCAGGCCTATATTCAACTCAGTTTATGATCCAATGTATGAAGCCATGGGGTTGCCGATTGACCCCCATCTGAGAATGTTCCTTGCCAGCAAGCGTGAGCGTGATTCAGGTAGTACTCCAATCTGCCTTCTGGAAATCCATATTTATAGAGAGGAGCATGCATCCTCATCGACTCAACTTACTCTTTGATTCTTGTTTTACAGGAAAGTAGGAGAAGGCATGAACCAAAGGGCCAGTGAAGCTGCCATCAATTTCTTCTTATAGTTACTGTGCTGGTGCATTGCCGATCATTATCATTTTGGGCATTCTGTCTTTTAAGTTTAATTAGTTTTGGTTTATCTTGGCTCCCCTAGACTATTTATGGTCTTGAACATTGTTGTTGTTTAACCATTTTCCTGGGGGAGATTAATATTTCAGCATGGTTTGGACATAATAAGCTGATATTTCTGGATTATCTTTCATTCAATTGAGGCAATGGGCAATGCCAAGACTTTATATTCCATGAGATTTATCAGTTGTTGCTAGGGATGCATTTGATACTTGTGCGTGATATGGGTTTGATTATCGGATGAATGCTTCAAAGGAAACCAACAGGTTGATTGAGGTTGGACAGACTCAGATCACCATCACACGACGCCTTCGTCACCTTTGTTTTCCTATCACCACTATTACCACCCTCTCATTTCTCCACTGCCAGCATGGCTTCACAACTGCTGCCGCCACTACCACTTGCCTATCATGACTGGCACCTCACCCATCCGTCTCCGCAGTCTCTGTCCTTCCACCTCCACAACCATCCACAAACCACCGCCATCTCCGGCATTGCCCTAACACCATGGCGCCATGGTTGAGGTGGGGACGAAAGGTTGGAGATTCGAAGCCCCAGCCAAACAGGGAATTAAAGAAAGAAAATCCAAACGTCTGTGCTGTATTAAGATAGATAGAAATGAAAGAGACAGCAGGTCCACAACCTCAAGCTTGAGGATGTTCATGTTCTGATTATTTTCATACTGCGGGTTGTCTGCTAAATCTCAATGCCGTGATCAAACTACTATCTTGGATTGATCAGCGATTTTTGGTAAGGTCAAAGTAGACACATGGACCATATTTTAGCATCGTCTAAGATTACCTTGTCACCCTTCCAATCTTTACCTAACAGACTTGGACTGAACCCAGAAGCAGGGCCTATGTATTGACTTTTTCTTCCTCTCACATCTTTGAACATATGTTAATGATTTGTCCCGGTTCATTCACAGAGGAGCTACAGGTAAGAGTTGCTTATGCTCATGATATCTTCCAAATGATTCTGGCCTTGACTAGTTAACCAATATGGCCTACATTGGCTCACATGTTCATAGTTGAAGCACTCTTTACAGTGACACTGAACCAAGATCTGATATTCCTAACCGGGAAAGCATAATAGTCCCTCAAAGAGTTTCACCTCAATAGAGATTATAGTGTGTAACCACTCCATGGACTCCGATTTTGGTAACACGCTTGTTCACTAGCTTTGGTAATTGTTTGAGGATTGTCAATACGTTTATACACTCTGCTTGTGTTGAAACCACAAAGGCTTAGACCCTTGCTCAGAAAGTAGGGCATCAGACGATCGCCTGTATCATTCTTACTTGGAAACATCAGTGCGTTAAAGAAATCACAACTGATGCTCAAGATACTGATGCCACTTGTTCTTTGCAATTTCGCTTTTTGCCACTCTACCAAGTACACTCATTCACCTGCTCTTAGGCTGGCCATAGAACCAGAGCATGGAGTAGATTTCCAGGTCTAACTGAGTCATATGTGTAACACAAGAATGGATACAATTCTATCTAATTACTTGCGAGAATCTGTGTATGACTTGCATTAGATCGTTCAGCTCAAACTACAGATTCATAAACCATTCAATCGAGAATGAGGCCGCGAAATTGACATCCACCTCGGATATTTTGAACTGTCAAGGACAATTAGGAAGGCAACATCCATAGAAAATGCTAACCTAGACCATACCTATCTATAGTGGTCAAAGCCAATGTCATATTAGTTGTTGGATGAACTTTCTTAAATGAATTGGGCTCTTCGAACCTGGGCCTATTAAGGCCTTTCCTTTGGAAGAGATTCTATCTCAAAGCTTCAATAGCACATGTTTTCCTAGATTTATAAACAGAAAGAGATTTAATTGTGTTGGGACATTCCAAGTCTCACTATTATGTCTAATGAGCAATGGCTCGAGGTTGAAACTGCCTGAAACAGAGTTCTGAACTATCTGAAGCAGCGCGGGGAAGCAATTCATTTCATTAAATTCCAAAAAAAGACTCACCAAATTAATAGATACATCTTAAAATTAGGCTTCAACCTATTGGGATTGTTTTGTTCTCTATACAGTGATGGTGCTGGGGACGCCGAACTTAGGCGTGCACTACCTTTTGGCAAAACCGTCATTACTGAAGAGAAATTTAACAGTGTGTGCCCATCATTGGCGATGCAAGATTTGGTGATCGGCCGCCGTACGAGCCTTGATATGACAACAGATCCGCCTTTGGAGAGGAAGCCAGTCTTTGCAAATAATAAGTTGATTCACTTTTCAGATTTGTTTTACTTGCTTTGTAGGATTCGTATATATCCGGAACTTACGTACAAATTCGTCTCCATTTGCTTCAAATTATACTAAAACGAGAAAAGTTACCCAACAGCCAAACTATACAATGTCTGTCGGGCAATTAAATTTTTGTGAGAATTTCCCCTCCAACACTTGCAAAAACAAGGGAACCGGAGGATCACTTTCTACTTGTGTAGCCTTCCCCTCCAAAAGCAAGGAGGGAAAAGTGTGGACCTCCTTGGCCACTGGCCAGAACCCCCTCCGCTGACATGCGGCCACTCCTTCGAGGTTATGACTTCCCTGTCGACAGAACCAAGGCGAGCTTCGAATGCAGCCATTTCGTTGTTGAAGAGCAAAGTTGTAAGGTCCACAGGGACATCTCAATCGAGGTAGAGGCCACAGCTAGCTACAGTGGTAACGCCGTGAATCCTCTCGTGAGCAAGAGTGACATGAGCCGTTTGGAAGCTGCTGTCTAAGCGTGTGTCTCGCAGGAAGGTTTCTACGTTAGGGTGCTTCTCAGCCAACTGCTTGGAGGGACCACGGAGATTACAGCAAAACTGTCAATAACAAGAGGAATACAAATCAATATACAAGAATCGCCCAAGGCTCCAAGGGTATATACAATTGTTCCTAGCTTCCTCTTCTCCGTAATAGGCGCCAGATGATCACCTCCGGCAACTTTCTTCAGTTGTTCCAGTACTTGCTCAGCAGTGAAGTCAAACGGCATCTGGAGAAGCGACATCGTAGGAATAACATGCTTCTCACTGTTGAGAAGTGGAACGGAGAGAGGATGTGACGGGACAAGAGAGAGTATAATAACCTGAATAGAGTTGAGATAATCGGCATTGCTAAGTAATGTATCTTGCGGTTGCTTTTTTCCCAGGCAGACCACTCCTTTGCATAGGATCCTTCGTTGGACTCCAATCTACGAAAGCAGAACATGTAATTCACCAAATCAAAGAGAGAGGAATGCATAGCCAGTCAGTACACCAAAAGACAAAGACACCGACTCATCTCTTGGAACAAACATTGAGAATGTTTATGCAGGTGCAGAAATACTGGCAACAAGGCTCCACAAGTTCTTCATACAATTTTGTCCCCCAATGCTCAGAAACGAACACTAGAGAAACAAGTTTGCTTATTCAATAGGAGAACTACCCTATTTTGATCTCCTGGACTGCAACTTCTATGACTACAGAACGACTGCAAAGGAGCACAATATGAAATGAATCTAGCCATCTATTGGTTAAGCAGAGCCATAGAAAGGTCTAATCCAAAACTGATTTGACTGGACCAGGTAGAGGACTCGCTGCATAAGCAAAGCAAGATATGCAGCATTGATTTAACTTTCTGGCAAGAGCTAGAGAACGTTAGCTAACTTGACATGGCAAACATTTCTGAGGTGCCAAGAACCTAAGTTCCCAGACTTGTCGACTCCCCCACTTTCGCATCTTCATCAACCATCTCCCCCTCCTCTTCTCTACTGAAGAAAAAAGAATCCGAACATGCAACAAAACCACACCAGGGTAATCGATCCTCCGCTCCAGTCCCCTTACGAAACTTTCGGGGATCACTTTTCCCCCCGTTAAGTAGTCATGCATTACGATAGGAACTCAGTATGTTATCCCACATGAATCTTATGTAACTACATGATGATTTATAACAATTGCTACTCTTGTCAATGTCGAGTAACCTTATTTGTACATTCCACCGCACTTATTTTCAAATGTCAGCAGCAAAGACGATCTTATGATGAGACAAGAAAAATACGCGTGCATAGTCAGTAGGGACATTTCGTCCCTTGTGTACGGGGTTACCCGTATTTGGTTTACCACATGATCCCAGTTACAGACATCGATCTTAAAACGAACCAAGGAAATCATTTTACCTATCGGATTTCAGCAAGGGCATCTTCACGACTGAGCCAAATCACAAACGCACAAACCGAATCGCAATTTCTGCCCCCCTCGGCCCTCTCGCGCCGCGGCTGCGGCCGCCGTCAATCCTTGGAAGAGCCCTCGTCGAAAGGCCGCTCGAATTCGTAAGCATGCGCATTAAGAGAGTCTGCTTCCCCCCCCCCCCCCAAAGAATCCCATTTTGCTCTCTCTCTCTCTCTCTCTCCCTCTTCGTTACATCCCCGCCATCTCTCCCAATATTTCCTTCTTCTGCCAGCTTAAGATTCAGCAGCCTCTCCCTCTTTCCCTTTTCCTTTTCTTGATCAAAGTTGCCTTAGCGTGGCATTTCTTCCAAAGTCGTTTGCGCATCTAACACCATGGCCGGGACAGCCCTTGTGCTTAAATTTGTTAAATTTTTTTTTTTTTACTTTCTTTTTAAAAGTAGCCACACTTTTATTTTTTTAACTTTTTTTCTTTTTATATTTATAATAACGTCTTTTTAAACCTTCTTTTCACAACGTCATTATTAATAATTAATTTAAAATTAATTAAGACATATGATTAATATATAATTTAATATTTACGTAATTAATTTGTTTAGTATGTGAATAATTCATAGATACAGATAAAATTACTAAAAAATAAAAAGCAAAATGCATAAAATAAATTGGTAAGATGCATAAAGATAAAATGTCCATATTAAAAGAAAGTGCTATAGTAGATAACAATCCATGAACTGAAAAAAAAAAAATCGGCAAATAAACAGTGTAATAATAGATAACAATTCACAACCCAGAAGTATCACAAATGATGATGTTGTCCTCCTCCGTGGCCTCCTATTTCACAACCGCATTATCTCCATCGTTCGATAGATCTAGTGTTGTACCTAGGACGGGAACGAGGTTCCGGATGAGTATGAAGTGTAGATGACGAGGGCATATCCTGTGATGGGAAGCGTGGCTGTGATGTGGAAGCATCATCAAAATGAAAAAATAGTCCATGCCGAGACGATACATATCCTATCGTAAAAGGACCTGGGTAAAAATGAGAGAAATCCGATGACATATCTTGTCCATAAGAACTCTATGAGTCATAAAACGATCATCGAGTAGAGAAAATATTTTGAGCGGGAGTCTAGGACTGTTGATTGTCATGGAAGCCAAAAACGGATCCCTCATAAAATTGGCTGGCAAAATGGCCGAACCCTAGAGTGAAATCTGTTGTGCTATTGGAGATTTGCAAAATGTGACTATGTATGATGATGTCATCCATCCCATGATCTATGATACGCAGTCACATTTTAGCAATTTTATCTAACTAAATACTTAATTACATAAATATTAAATTAAATTAAAATATTTATATGTCTTAATAAATTTTAAGTTAATTATTAATAATTACGTTATAAAAATAATGTTTAAGAAGATGTTATTATAAATATAAAAATAAAAAAGTTAAAAATAAAACATGTGCGGCTACTTTTAAAAGAAAAGTAAAAATAAAATAAAAATTAAGCACAAGGGCTGTGCCGGTGAGCCTCACTGGCCCTACATGAGTAAATTTTTTAAAAAATGTCGTAAATTGGTAAAAAAAAATTTAATCACATTTTGAAAAAAAGCCCTTAACTAGACCCAATCTCGTTTTGGATCTCGCTCATTTGCCTTAAAGGCAGAAGAGCCTTAGGATCTCCACCACCCACTCCCCCTTTTTATAGGGCTATGATTTCCTACCATAATGGTAGGAAATCATAGCCCCTATGGCCCTTGGATCTTCCCCCCTATAATAGGGGGGAAGATCCAAGGGCCCATAATATAATGATCCCTTACCTTTATGGTAGGGGATTCGGATCCCTTTTTATAGGGGGAAAAGTTTTTGGGTGGTGGAGATCAGCCCGCCTTACAAAAAGTAAGGCAGGTGATCCAAGCCCAGGGGTTTTGGAGGGGTGATTGTGAATTTGTGACGGGGTTGGTCGGGTTCCGATTGTCTGAAATGGACAACAATGACCCAAAAAAATTAATGATCAATATTGACAATTATATGGCCCTTCTTTGCGTGGACCCACGTGCGACGCACGTGATCCGAATTCCAACAGAACTAGAAATTCGCCCCCATGTGGTTGATAGAAATAATGTACTTCTTTCACGCGCAGCTACTGTTGCTCCCAATGTTTTCAGCCTCAATTTCCCCATTAAATCCAAATATATGTCATTGCAAGAGCAAGTATCAAAGAAAGCATAGTTAGCAGAAATTCATGAGTGCCGGACTGTGACCTTACATTTGAAGAATAACAAGCGGTCCTTAGAAAGTTCTCCATGGAATTACTAATTTTTTTTCTTTTGAAAAATGGATGAGTGCACTAAAAATTCAAGAATTTGCTGCGAAAGTGCGGTTGAGTTTCAAAATTTGCAAAAAGCGCAATTAAGCCCTACAACTTGTCATATTTTTGTAACCAAATCTTTTCGTTCCCTCCGTCCAACTAGAGTAACAAATAATTCTAATGTGACTTTTTTTTATTATTTTTTTTCTCATATGTATAATGCAAATATGACTAAATCATGACGCATAATGCTAAAACGATGCCGTCTTAATTGGAACTTGATTTTTTTTAATCCATTCGCATAGGAGATATCATTATTCGACAAGAAACTCTATTATTTAATTATATTAAAAATAAACTAAATAGAAAAAAGGAGGAAGAAGACAAAACGACAAGGTTCTTGTTGCCACCAGAAAGGGCCAGGGATGGCGGGGCATGGTCGGCGGGGTTTACCCTCGCCTAAGTTTGGCCGAGGGCCAATAGGTCCTCGCCCGCCGTAAGCAATGATTATTGGCCACTGGCCGAGGTGGCCGGCCATCCTCTACCATTGCTGGCCCTTTCCAACCACGGTGGGGTGGCGACAGCGGCAGCGAGAGCTCCACAAGACCTCGCCGTTTTGCCTTCTTCCTCTCTCTTTTTTGGGTTATTTTTTTTAGTACAATTGATATCATTGTTGGACCAAAAAATGTCTTTTTAGACTTGTCCTTCATGTTATAGCCACGTTAGCATCACATACAAGAGAAAAAAATAATTTAAAAAAAAAGTCATATATGCATTTTCCATTAGTCAAATTGGACGGAGTTAATTGAAAGACTTGATTGCATCAGTTTGACAAGTTTTAAGATTACATCGCACTTTTTCTAAGTTTTAGAACTCAATTGCACTTTGGAGGCAAATTTTAAGACTTTCAATGCACTTATTCATTCAAAAGAGCAATTAATTGCGTTAATTGTTTAACGCGATCTTCGACTATGGACCGCAACTTTCACGTTGTCAAACGAATGTAGCAAGGTAACGAAAATCGCATTTAGAAACAGATATCGTAGAGTTTGTAGACCATGTAAATCAAGCACATCTCGATTATACTATTTGCACGGGCTCTGCTGTCTAATGGTTTATAAATTATGTGACGACTTCTTCACATTTGATCACTGGTCATCGATAAATAAGTAAACAGTACTAATCGAAATGAGCCGACTGAGTGTGGTTACTGGTTAGGCAATTCAGTTTGAATGCCATATATCATGTGTGGTCAAATCAGACCAACTTTTTGCTCAAAAACATATGGCTGAGATAATTTAGGAAAAAGTGTAAAAAAACAAAGGTCCTTAATCTATTACTCAATTTAATCGTAAATATTTTAATGATATCAATATAGTTTTAGATTTTTTTTTGTCTAAAACCAATTCAATCATTACGGTTAATTTTAGATGGATGTTGTTAACATAGATGATGAACGGCCTCGTGACACGACCGACATTGACGTAGATATTTTTTTAATAATATTTTGCCAATTTTCTATTTTATCTTTTATTTTTTTTCCTGTTTTTCCCTTTCCTCCGGTGACAGGCGAGGGCTGGCCTTCGCCGTCATAGGCCTCGCTGGGGCGTTCATAGCGTCATCCTTGTCTCCGCCACTGGAAACACGCCAGCAAAGCTTGGCTTCTCTCTACTGCTCGGAGGAGCCTTGGGAGGCCTAAGAACACGAACTCGGTGATGAGAATGCCATGGGAGGAAAGAGGCAAAAAAAAAGACACAAAAATAAAGTCAAAATAGGAAAAAGTCAAAATTTATTAAAATAATATTCATGTCAGCGCTGACCTTGTCAAGTAGGTCATTCAATATTTATGCCAGCTATATTCAGCCAAAATTAATAGAAATGACTGAATTGGCTTTAAGATTAAATTAATATCTTTAGGATTTTTTTATGCTTCTTTTAGATGATCCGGATCCCTACCTTGATTTTAAGGTAGGGGAATCCCCACCCTTGATACAAGGGGGCCTCCGAATCCCCCTATAGGGGGTAGGTTTTGGATGGCTGGGATTTTAATGATCCCTTGCCTTTAAGGCAGGGGATCCAAATCCTACAAAGGGGAGAGTGGGAATTCAAGGGTAGGAACGGGGTAAGTCACCTGCCTTTAAGGCAGGTGATTCCCACCCCTTTTAGATAGTTCATGTCCTTCAACGGAAATATTACGGAGTTGGCAGCAGTGGCAAGGGTCCGGACGCGGCAAGTGGAGCTGGAGACGATATCTCAAACGTCGTGCATCCGGAGATTCCGACGTTTGTCTCGTAGACCGCCTTTTTCCGTTGCATTATCTGTCACACCCCAAATCTTACAGTGACATGGGAAATGACACGGCCGTCCTTGTACCTAAAGGACGCAGCCTTAAATAGAAACCAACATAAACCTATTATCAAATATATGTATATGCTACTATGTATACATATAGACATCTGACTAAACATGAAGTTGGTTCATTTATCAGAGTTTCTATAATCCTCAAAGATATTTACATCTTACTGTTCATCTAAACTCGACAACTAAAAACACACGTATATACAGTCCTTTTTCAGATCATACCCAAAATCCAACTCCCAAAAGTCCCCGACGTTTGCGCTCTCGTTCTACTTGCCGACCATGAAGAACCTGAAAGGGTTGGGAAGGAAAGTGGGGTGAGCAACCACAGCTCAGTGAGTAGTACATATCTCTTCTAAGCAGATCGAGCATTCACTATGCACATATAATAATAACATATGTCACAGAAATATTCTGTTAATCAATAAAAATCATAACAAAAATCAATGGTCAACTCCATTGATTAATCTCAAATCACATATTGATGGTCCATCCATCGACAAATCTCAAATCACATGTCAATGGTCTATTCCATTGACCAAACTCGTATCACATGTCAATGGTCCATTTCGTTGACCAATCTCATGCTCAAATATCTAACCATGGTCACGTATAACGCCTCGTGACAAGACGACCAAGATTCCCCCCTTGGCAAGGTCTCCACCTATATCAGCCGGTGGTTCGACCCCAAAGGATATTCTAACCAGTATGCGCATATCCAACCCTTCATTGGGTTCACAGCGATATTGAGCATCAAAATCAACATCTGCGAATAATCCACAAACCCAATCCAGAAACCATTTTGCGAACTAGAATATATTCCACAACCATTTCTGATAAACCAGGTTCAGAAATCGATCACATATTTCACAAATCATTTCGTAACATATTTCTCAAATAGTTCGCAAGTATCAAAATACAGTAATTGCCCGATCCAGATTTTGATGCAACAAATATGTCTTTAGCATTCATCGTATATCAAATCCGAACCGCTTTCAAGATATGACTTTATAAATTCAAAGAAGAGATAAGCACCACTCACCTGATATAGCCTAATTGAGATCTCGATAACTAATTCAAGCCCTCGAACTCAAGTCCTATCAATTTAGCGAAAATCGATATCATAGTCAAGTAAAAACGCTATCGTAACTACGAATCCACTAAGATAAGCTTATTCGCTAGTCAAACTATTTCTACGAATTAACAAAACGCTAATCCGAATCGCTTAATATAAGCTATCCGTAACACGAAGCCTAAATATAGCGTAACTTCGAAAACTATTCCGGCGATATGAACGAGGAGCTTGAATTCTTACTGGACGCGGAAAAACGAAATTGATTCGGCTTGATTCTGGACTCCGGCGGATTTCTTTCTATCTTTTCCTTTTCTGCATTTTCGTGTTTCTGTTTTTACGAAATGAAGAACTCTCTCTCTCTCTCTCTCTCTTATATCTGTGGCCGAGCACTGCTTGAGGCGGTGGGTGTGTGTGTCTTTCTTCTTCTTTTTTTATTAATCAATTGGTCAACAGACCACATGGCACTACAAGACTGAAGCAAAGCCATGTGTCCACCGTATAATATCACCGCTTATTACATTATAGGCTGCGTTTGGTGGTCCGAATTTGGGCTAGGATAAGATAACATTTATCCTATCCGATGATGAACGGCCTCGTGACACGACCGACATTGACATAGATATTTTTTTAATAATATTTTGCCAATTTTCTATTTTATCTTTTTATTTTTTTCCTATTTTTTTCCCTTTCCTCCGGTGACAGGCGAGGGCTGGCCTTCGCCGTCATAGGCCTCGCTGGGGCGTTCATAGCGTCATCCTTGTCTCCGCCACCGAAAACACGCCAGCAAATCTTGGCTTCTCTCTACTGCTCGGAGGAGCCTTGGGAGGCCTAAGAACACGAACTCGATGATGAGAATGACGCAGCGAAGGCCACACTTGCAAGCCATGGGAGGAAAGAGGCAAAAAAAAAAAAAGACACAAAAATAAAGGAAAAATAGGAAAAAGTCAAAATTTATTAAAATAATATTCATGTCAGCGCTGACCTTGTCAAGTAGGTCATTCAATATTTATGCTAGCTATATTCAGCCAAAATTAATAGAAATGACTGAATTGGCTTTAAGATTAAATTAATATCTTTAGGATTTTTTTTTTGCGCTTCTTTTAGATGATTCGGATCCCTATCTTGATTTTGCCAAGGTAGGGGAATCCCCACTCTTGATACAAGGGGGCCTCCGGATCCCCCTATAGGGGGGTAGGTTTTGGATGGCTGGGATTTTAATGGTCCCTTGCCATTAAGGCAGGGGATCCAAATCCTACAAAGGGGAGAGTGGGAATTCAAGGGTAGGAACGGGGTAAGTCACCTGCCTTTAAGGCAGGTGATTCCCACCCCTTTTAGATAGTGCAGGTCCATTCAACGGAAATATTACGGAGTTGGCAGCAGTGATAAGGGTCCGGACGCGGCAAGTGGAGCTGGAGACGGTATCTCAAACGTCGTGCATCCGGAGATTCCGACGTTTGTCTCGTAGACCGCCTTTTTCCGTTGCATTATCTGTCTCTCTCTATCCCTTTCCCTTTGCACACTTCTCATTTCTTTGCACCACGCTTCACCCACTCCTGAAGGAGCTTCTCGCGGGCACGGCTTGATGGCCGCCAATTTCCTCCTTCTTCAGTCCCCATCCTCCATTTCTACGCTGTCTAATTTCCAAACGAAGCTTCACACCGCCCGGTTCAGACAACCCACTCCCGCTAAACTGAATGGTGTGTGTGGAGGGGGGACTCTGAATTCTCGAGCAAGAAAGGGTCTTTATGACAATTGCCGAAATGCTTCTTCCTTCTTTGAGGACGCCCCGTTTGCTTGTTTTCAGGTAACTACAGATGGGCGACGACGATCACTTGCGCTTCTTCGAACGGCAGAGGCCTGAGTCCGTGGACAGCGGAGTGAAGAGCGTTGACACCGACTCTCGCAGTTGCTTTTTTCCCAGGTAGACCACTCCTTTGCATAGGATCCTTCGTTGGACTCCAATCTACGAAAGCAGAACATGTAATTCACCAAATCAAAGAGAGAGGAATGCATAATCAGGCAGTACACCAAAAGACAAAGACACCGACTCATCTCTTGGAACAAACATTGAGAATGTTTATGCAGATGTAGAAATACTGGCAACAAGGCTCCACAAGTTCTTCATACAATTTTGTCCCCCAATGCTCAGAAACGAACATTAGAGAAACAAGCTTGCTTATTTCAATAGAAGAATTACCCTATTTTGATCTAGTGGACTGCAACTTCTATGACCACGGAACTACAAAGGAGCACAATATGAAATGAATCTAGCCATCTATTGGTTAAGCAGAACCATAGAAAGGTCTTGTCCAAAACTGATTTGACTGGACCAGGTAGAGGACTCACTCCATAAGCAAAGCAAGATATGCAGCATTGATTTAACTTTCTGGCAAGAGCTAGAGAACGTTAGCTAACTTGACATGGCAAACATTTCCGAGGTACCAAGAAATGATTTGTTGGCTTTCATCTTTTGCTTAACTTGGGCACGGGGGAGAAGATCCCACCCGAGGGGTTTTGGAGGGGGTGACTGTGAATTTGTGGCGGGGTTGGTCGGGTTCCGATTGTCGAAATGGACAACAATGACCCAAAAAAATTAATGATCAATATTGACAATTATATGGCCCTTCTTTGCGTGGACCCACGTGCGACGCACGTGATCCGAATTCCAACAGAACTAGAAATTCGCCCCCATGTGGTTGATAGAAATAATGTACTTCTTTCACGCGCAGCTACTGTTGCTCCCAATGTTTTCAGCCTCAATTTCCCCATTAAATCCAAATATATGTCATTGCAAGAGCAAGTATCAAAGAAAGCATAGTTAGCAGAAATTCATGAGTGCCGGACTGTGACCTTACATTTGAAGAATAACAAGCGGTCCTTAGAAAGTTCTCCATGGAATTACTAATTTTTTTTCTTTTGAAAAATGGATGAGTGCACTAAAAATTCAAGAATTTGCTGCGAAAGTGCGGTTGAGTTTCAAAATTTGCAAAAAGCGCAATTAAGCCCTACAACTTGTCATATTTTTGTAACCAAATCTTTTCGTTCCCTCCGTCCAACTAGAGTAACAAATAATTCTAATGTGACTTTTTTTTATTATTTTTTTTCTCATATGTATAATGCAAATATGACTAAATCATGACGCATAATGCTAAAACGATGCCGTCTTAATTGGAACTTGATTTTTTTTAATCCATTCGCATAGGAGATATCATTATTCGACAAGAAACTCTATTATTTAATTATATTAAAAATAAACTAAATAGAAAAAAGGAGGAAGAAGACAAAACGACAAGGTTCTTGTTGCCACCAGAAAGGGCCAGGGATGGCGGGGCATGGTCGGCGGGGTTTACCCTCGCCTAAGTTTGGCCGAGGGCCAATAGGTCCTCGCCCGCCGTAAGCAATGATTATTGGCCACTGGCCGAGGTGGCCGGCCATCCTCTACCATTGCTGGCCCTTTCCAACCACGGTGGGGTGGCGACATCGGCAGCGAGAGCTCCACAAGACCTCGTCGTTTTGCCTTCTTCTTCTCTCTTTTTTGGGTTATTTTTTTTAGTACAATTGATATCATTGTTGGACCAAAAAATGTCTTTTTAGACTTGCCCTTCATGTTATAGCCACATTAGCGTCACATACAAGAGAAAAAATAATTTAAAAAAAAAGTCATATATGCATTTTTCATTAGTCAAATTGGACGGAGTTAATTGAAAGACTTGATTGCATCAGTTTGACAAGTTTTAAGATTACATCGCACTTTTTCTAAGTTTTAGAACTCAATTGCACTTTGGAGACAAATTTTAAGACTTTCAGTGCACTTATTCATTCAAAAGAGCAATTAATTGCGTTAATTGTTTAATGCGATCTTCGACTATGAACCGCAACTTTCACGTTGTCAAACGAATGTAGTAAGGTAACGAAAATCGCATTTAGAAACAGATATCGTAGAGTTGTAGACCATGTAAATCAAGCACATCTCGACTATACTATTTGCACGGGCTCTGCTGTCTAATGGTTTCTTCACATTTGATCCCTGGTCATCGCCAAATAAGTAAACAGTACTAATCGAAATGAGCCGCTTGAGTGTGGTTACTGGTTAGGCAATTCAGTTTGAATGCCATATATCATGTGTGGTCAAATCAGACCAACTTTTTGCTCAAAAACATATGGATGAGATAATTTAGGAAAAAGTGTAAAATAAAAAAGTCCTTAATCTATTACTCAATTTAATCGTAAATCTTTTAATGATATCAATACAGTTCTAGATTTTTTTTTGTCTAAAACCAATTCAATTATTACAGTTAATTTTAGATGGATGTTGTTAACATAGATGATGAACGGCCTACGTGACACGACAAACACTGACGTAGATATTTTTTTAATAATATTTTGCCAATTTTCTATTTATCGTTTTATTTTTTTCCCTTTCCTCCGGTGACAGGCGAGGGCTGGCCTTCGCCGTCATAGGCCTCGCTAGGGCGTTCATAGCGTCATCCTTGTCTCCGCCACCGGAAACACGCCAGCAAAGCTTGGCTTCTCTCTACTGCTCGGAGGAGCCTTGGGAGGCCTAAGAACACGAACTCGGTGATGAGAATGACGCAGCGAAGGCCACACTCGCAAGCCATGGGAGGAAAGAGGCAAAAAAAAAAAGACACAAAAATAAAGGAAAAATACGAAAAAATCAAAATTTATTAAAATAATATTCATGTAAGCGCTAACCTTATCAAGTAGGTCATTTAATATTTATGCCAGTTATATTCAGCCAAAATCAATAGAAATGACTGAATTGGCTTTAAGATTAAATTAATATCTTTAGGATTTTTTTTATGCTTTTTTTAGATGGATTCGGATCCCCTACCTTGATTTTGCCAAAGTAGGGGAATCCCCCTTAATACAAGAGGGAGAGTATATCAAGGGTAGGGACGGGGTAAGTCACCAGCCTTTAAGGCAGGTGATTCCCACCCCCATTTAGATAGTTCGTGTCCATTCAAGGGAAATATTACGGAGTTGGCAGCAGTGGCAAGGGTCCATACGCGGCAAGTGGAGCTGGAGACGGTATCTCAAACGTCGTGCATCCGGAGATTCGACGTTTGTCTCGTAGACCGCCTTTTTCCGTTGCATTATCTGTCTCTCTCTATCCCTTTCCCTTTGCACACTTCTCATTTCTTTGCACCACGCTTCACCCACTCCTGAAGGAGCTTCTCGCGGGCACGGCTTGATGGCCGCCAATTTCCTCCTTCTTCAGTCCCCATCCTCCATTTCTACGCTGTCTAATTTCCAAACGAAGCTTCACACCGCCCGGTTCAGACAACCCACTCCCGCTAAACTGAATGGTGTGTGTGGAGGGGGGACTCTGAATTCTCGAGCAAGAAAGGGTCTTTATGACAATTGCCGAAATGCTTCTTCCTTCTTTGAGGACGCCCCCCCCGTTTGCTTGTTTTCAGGTAACTACAGATGGGCGACGACGTTCACTTGCGCTTCTTCGAACGGCAGAGGGCCTGAGTCCGTGGACAGCGGAGTGAAGAGCGTTGAGCGGTTGCTCGAAGAAAAACGGCGTGCCGAGCTGTCTGCTCGGATTGCTTCCGGCGAATTCACGGTTGAGCGGTCAGGGTGAGTGGGAATTCTCACTCAATTGCGGGTTCTTGAAATTTAGCAAAGAAAAGCAAGAATCTTGATGTGTTTAGCTTGTTCCCATGGAGAATTTTTCATCTGGGTGTGTTCAAACAGAGACATATTTCCTGCTTTGGCTGATATTACGCAGATTGTGAGAGTCTTGTGGTCTGCTTAGATACTAATGAAGAAGAAAGTTCACCTCTAGGTTTCCACTCCACATGAAAGTTATTGCCAGCTAATCTGGGTCATCTTCAGTTTTTTCTCCAGAAGAAGGCGTGTTTGATTTCTAGTAGTCTTGTTCATGTACAGGAGATGTATACTGTACTATGCTAAGCAAAGAAGATATAGAACATGTGACCACCCCTGTTTCGAGATATCAGCAAAGTAGACGTAGAGGTCTTTGTTCTTTTTTCCGAGTAAAGGAATGACTCATCTACTTAAGAAGGAGACCAATCCAGTGTGGAGCCAAACTCATGGTACTTCAAGGGTGTTGAGCAATGACATTTTCATTTATTACTGGGAGGAGTATGAGAAACAGATTAGAACCACTCCAATTGTTTTGAGAATAAATTAACACTTGTTTTAATTTACGAGCCCCCAATGTATCTTTGCTGATTATGACTTTTCTTCCCCCTCGTCCTGGTTTCCCCTCTGGAAAAAGCTTTCCATCTCTGGTGAGGAATGGCTTGTCGAAGTTGGGTGTTCCTCCTGAAGTTTTGGATTTTTTCTTTCAACGATTTGATTCCAGTGAAGACCATCCGAAAATTCCAGAGGCAAAAGGTGCTGTTCAGGCCATTCGAAATGAGGCCTTCTTCATTCCCTTATACGAACTTCATCTCACATATGGTGGAATTTTCAGGTTGACCTTTGGTCCCAAGGTTTGCTCCTTCTAGATGTTGGTATAAGCTCTTATTGTTCTGTTATCTTTCTTATAGAAAATTCAAGAATTGTCCCACTCCCAGTTATGCACGAATTCTTAGTATTCTATCCAGTCATTTGTTGATTTCTGGATGCAGTCCTTTTTAATAGTTTCTGACCCATCAATTGCGAAGCACATATTGAAGGACAACTCAAAGGCTTATTCAAAGGTATATGATGGTTGACTTAATTGTTCTCCTTCAAATTTTCACGAGTTTCTGGAGATGTCTATTGTGGCTTTGAATTTACATATGAAATTTGTGATGAACAGGGTATTCTGGCAGAAATTTTAGAGTTTGTCATGGGAAAGGGACTTATACCAGCAGACGGGGAAGTATGGCGAGTACGTAGACGTGCTATAGTCCCCGCTTTGCATCAGAAGGTAATGCAATTTCAGATAGTTCACTTTTATCATTCCCCATGCTAATTTAAAAGAAGTTAAATCTCTCTCTTTTCTCATATAATCTCTTATTTGTTGAAGTCCTTAATTTGTTTGGTAGTTTGTAGCGACTATGATTAACTTGTTTGGACAAGCTACCCAAAGACTTTGCGATAAGCTTGATGCTGCTGCTTCTGAAAGGGAAGATGTAGAGATGGAGTCACTCTTCTCCCGCTTGACATTGGACATCATTGGGAAGGCAGTTTTTAACTATGATTTTGATTCATTGACAAATGACACTGGGATAATTGAGGTAATGTGCCATTTGTGGTTTGTAAAAAATTGTTCAATTGTGCCAGCCTGTTTAACTTCTTTCAAAATCTTTGTGATTGTTAATTCATTTCCATGACGTCTTTCTTGATAGAGCAGGCTGTTTATACTGTGCTGCGGGAAGCAGAAGATCGAAGTGTTTCACCTATCCCATTTTGGGAAATTCCTATATGGAAAGATATCTCACCAAAGCAAAAGAAGGTCAATGAAGCTTTGAAGTTGGTCAATGATACCCTTAACGAATTGATAGCGATATGCAAGGTGACTTTTTTCCCCCCTGCTCTGCCTAGTCAAATTTATTATTCCTTATATTCATGCATCTATATATCATTGACGTAGCAATAGTTTCTTTCCATGACATGCTATATTGTCACTAAGTTAGCCTTCTGTTATTTTTCATTTGTAAATTAGGCACCAATGATTATGCTCCATCTTTGTTTAATGCGGTGATAAAGGCTGTGTCAGAGACTACTTTAGCTGTATCTGACTAGTTGCATAGCTGATCGTTAGGTGAGAGATTTGCAGAGACAATTAAAGTTTCTGACTTTGTATTTGCAGAGGATGGTAGATGAGGAGGACTTACAGTTTCATGAGGAGTACATGAATGAAGAGGACCCCAGTATCCTTCACTTTCTCTTGGCATCGGGAGATGATGTATGGTGCCCTGCTTTTCCAATTTTTGTTAATTTTCTACCCAGATTGCTGAAGAAATCTTGCACCTTTTTGTAGGTTTCAAGTAAGCAACTCAGAGATGACCTGATGACGATGCTGATAGCTGGACATGAAACCTCTGCTGCCGTGCTAACTTGGACCTTTTATCTTCTATCGAAGGTACTTGGAGTGTAATCCAAAAGAAAAACATGCGATGGAAAAAAGAGGATGCTTTACTATGACTAAAATATCTATACTGTGGACTAGATAAGTTTATTTTGCTTTGACAATTTGGAGTTAAAGGCAAAGTACAAGAATAGTTTCTCCACTTGCCTAATGCATTTTTTACTTGCACAATTACAGGAGCCTACCGTCATGTCCAAGCTTCAAAATGAGGTAAGTTGTTGGTTTTCTATATTAGATATATGACTTGTCTCATGTGGTATCATTTCTCCCAATAAAATGTAAATGAAATAGCACTAAAGTTTGTTGCATCGATTAGTTCTCTTTCCAGACCTTGAAAAAGCATTTCTTTGCACTGTTACCATCATTTGCAACGTGTTGACTTTATTATTTGATATCTGCCAACCGAATATCCTGACTACAAATTTCATTTTCCTCGATGGTATGTTTAAAGTTTAATCACATTTTTTCCTGATCTTGTCACACTTTTAGGTTGATTCTGTTCTTGGTGATCGATTACCAACTATCGAGGACGTGAAGAAACTCAAGTATACAACTCGAGTTATAAATGAAGTAAGATTTCCTTTTCTCTTTAACAAAGTTAAGGTGGAAATTTTGGTTTCTCGTGCACAGGATTGACATCTCTCCTCTTTTGTCCAGTCATTGAGGCTCTACCCACAACCACCTGTCTTGATTCGTCGATCTATGGAGAGTGATTTCCTTGGGAAGTACCCGATAAAAAGGTGATTGTCTTATAAGTTTCTTGACCTCATGGGGACAAATGCTCCAGAAGTACCTCTTATCTCTAGCTGTCCAGTTTAACTTGGGGAAAATCTCAAGTTGTTAAAATTTTCTTGATTGGTTTTTCGTTTTTGATTGCTTGAGAAAGATGTCCTTTAGGAATGTTCTAACCTACGATTTATTTCGTTGGGGAAAGCTTCAGTTTGAGATACTTTTTATTTTTGTTCTTCATGTTTGGTTTGTAGTTGAAAATTACTCACTGCTGAGTTATTCAGTTAACGGGAACACATTAGTACTCTGGAGTATCATTGATCCCCAGATTTCTAGAAAACTGTGTCGTAAAAACTTGGGTTGTCCTTCTCTGCACATCTTCAAGGATTAAACCCACTGCAATCTTCGTATAATCATGTATTTTCCATATTTCTGATCAGAATAATGCTTCTAGCTTTAGCTAAATAAGTAGTGCTCCTCCGCTAATTTTTAATGCATACTTCTACTATATATGTTCAAGTAGGCGTATCAACTTGACTTTATAATGATGCATCTGGTTGACTGACAGGGGTGAAGATATCTTTATTTCTGTCTGGAACCTGCATCGAAGTCCACATTATTGGGTTGATGCAGACAAGTTCAATCCCGAAAGATGGCCGCTAGATGGACCTAATCCAAATGAAACGAATCAAAATTTCAGGTTTGTTAGCTGCCAAAATATCCTCTCTGCAACTTTTACTTAGAAGTGCATTCTTCATCAATGGTTGTGAGATTTTTTTGCTTATCTAAGTGAAGAAAGGAATCTATACTCTCTTGCTTCTTTTGGGTTCTTACAAAGTGAATATATATACAAGAAAAAGAAACCTTAAGTTAGGTAAGAGACCTAAGTTAGGTAAGAAACCAAATCTAGTTAGGTAAGAGACCTAATTTAGGTATAGATACACCTAAGTTAGGTAGGGAACCTAAGTTAGGTATAGATACACCTAAATTAGGTAAGAAGCCTACTTTAGGTATTAAATTACAGAATATTCAGCCATTTCAACACTCCCCCTCAAGCTGGCTTGAAAATATCATCCATCGTCAGCTTGCTTATTAATCTGTCAAACTGCTTCTTATGTAGCCCTTTCGTAAGTATATCAGCAACCTGCTCATTTGTTGGAATATATGGCATGCACACTTGTCCACTGTCCAGCTTCTCTTTAATAAAATGTTTATCCACCTCCACATGTTTTGTACGATCATGGAGGACCGGATTATGTGCAATTGAAATTGCTGCTTTGTTATCACAGTAGATCTTCATTGGTTGGGAATCTGAAAGTTTCAGTTCTTCCAGAATCTTTTTAATCCACATCACCTCACACATACCAAGAGCTACAGATCGATATTCGGCTTCAGCACTACTCCTTGCCACCACATTCTGCTTCTTGCTCCTCCAAGTAACGAGATTACCGCCAACAAAAGTGCAATAACCAGAAGTAGACCTCCTATCTGAAATACTCCCGGCCCAATCTGCATCAGTATATACTTCGACCTGTAGATGTCCCCGCTTCTTGAACATCAAACCTTTTCTGGGACATCCCTTCAAGTATCGCAAGATCCTGTAAACAGCTTCAAAATGCTTTAGACCTGGTGAATGCATGAACTGGCTTACCATGCTCACTGCAAAGGCTATATCTGGCCGTGTGTGAGACAAGTAAATCAGCCTCCCCACCAATCTTTGATATCGTTCTCGATCCACTACTTCTTCGTTCTTTGCAGGTTCTAGCTTCATGTTGGGTTCCACAGGTGTATCTGCAGCTTTACACCCAAGTAAACCTGTCTCTTTTAGCAAATCGAGCACATATTTGCGTTGATTAACAAATATTCCCTCCTTAGACCTTGCAATTTCTATACCAAGAAAATACTTTAAAGTACCCAAGTCTTTAATTTCAAACTCAGCGGCCAAACTCCTTTTGAGATCTTCTAGTTCACTAACATCATCTCCGGTTAATATTATGTCATCTACATAAACAATCAAGATAGCACTTTTACCATCCTTTGAGTGTTTATAGAACAGGGTATGATCTCCTTGACTTTGGCAGTAGCCAAGTTTCTTTATAACATGCCCAAACCGCTCAAACCATGCTCTGGGTGATTGCTTCAGTCCATACAACGCTTTCTTTAGTCTACGAACTCTTTTTTTGCCATCCTCTTCCTCAAAACCAGGTGGTATATCCATCAAGACTTCTTCCTCTAAGTCACCATTCAAGAAAGCATTCTTGACGTCCAACTGATATAAAGGCCAATTAAAGTTAGCAGCCAAGGATAATAAAATCCGAATAGAATTTACCTTGGCAACTGGAGCAAATGTCTCATGGTAATCAACTCCATGAGTTTGTGTGAATCCCTTTGCCACAAGTCTGGCCTTGTACCTCTCAACACTTCCATCTGCTTTACACTTTACTGTAAACACCCATTTGCAGCCAACTATCTTCTTCCCTTTTGGTAAATCAACTAACTCCCAAGTGCCATTTTTCTCAAGTGCCCCTATCTCTTCCTCTACCGCCACTTTCCACTTTGGATCATTCAAGGCTTCTTGAACGTTTCTAGGAACAGATATGTGAGATAGATTTGCGATGAATGCTCTGTAGTTGTGTGATAGGTTTTTGTAGGACACATGATTTGCAATAGGGTGCTGAGTACAAGACCTTATCCCTTTTCGAAGTGCTATAGGAATATCAAGGGTAGAAGGATTCAAATCAGAAGAAGATACTGAAGGTAAAGTGAGATCATAATTACCGGAAGGATGAGAGGAGTCATCTTTCGAGGCTTCAGACTGGTGTGGTTCGAGAATGAGATGGTCTCTTGCCGTTTGAAGTGTCTTTCTTCTAGAATAAACCTGAAACTCAGAATCTAATACTTTTTCTCCCCCTATCCTTGAAAAATCAATACTTTTTGGTAGAGAAGGTGTTTGGACTGACACAGGAGATAGAATAGATTCGGTTGGAGTCAAAATCGGGACCGGATTAGAGAGAGATGGTCCCAAAAAATTATCTTCATTATCCCGCTCCCCCTGAAGAAGTTTTTTTGGGAAAAAAGGTTGTAGTTCAAGAAACGAGACATCAAGGCTAACATAATTTTTTTTGGTTTGAGGATCATAGCACTTGTAGCCCTTTTGAGTTGGAGAGTATCCAATAAAAACACACTTCACAGCTCTAGGATCAAGCTTGGACCAGAAGGGAGCAGGTAAATGAACAAAAACAGTACAACCAAATACCTTTAAAGGCAAATCTGAATGAATACGGGCTGTTGAAAATTCCTTTTTGAAACACTCTAAAGGTGTGATATATCGAAGAACCCGAGTAGGCATCCGATTTATTAAATATGATGCAGTCAATACAGCATCACCCCATAAGTACTTAGGAACATTCATAGAAAACATTAGAGTACGAGCTACTTCAAGAAGGTGTCTGTTTTTTCTTTCAGCAATACCATTTTGTTGGGGTGTGTCCCGACAAGAAGATTGGTGTTGTACACCTTTTTCCCTCAAAAATGTCCCCAAACACTGATTGAAAAATTCTGTGCCATTGTCAGTCCGCAAAATGCTGATTTGAGCTTGAAAGTGATTTGCAACCATGTGATAAAAATCCTTGAATAATTTCTCAACCTCAGACTTGGCACTCATCATATAGACCCAAGTCAAGCGTGTGTGATCATCAATGAAAGTCACAAACCATCTTTTTCCGGTCATAGTAGTGATAGGTGAGGGACCCCAAACATCACTATGAATTAAGTAAAAAGGTTTGGATGCACGATAAGGATTTGTAGTATAAGGGACTCGAGTACTTTTAGAAAGAAGGCAACTTTCACAATGAAGTGATGACATAACTACACCTTTAAATAAAGACGGGAACAAATGTCTTAAATATTCAAAACTTGGATGTCCTAGCCTATGATGCCAAAGTAAAATCTGTTCTTGGACAGGAGATGAACAAGAAGTACTGCATGCCTGAGCTTTTTTATCGAAGACGAACTCATCAAAGTAGTAAAGACCATCAACCATTCTAGCACTGCCAATCGTCTTCCCCGAAATATTCTCCTGAAATTCACAATAGGAGTCAAAGAAAATGACACGACAATTAGAATCTTTAGACAATTTGCTAACTGACAAAAGGTTACAAGTAAGTTTAGGAACATGTAGGACATTCAGAAGGTCTATGGAATCTGAAATTTTTATAGAGCCTTTCCCTGCAATGGGTGAGAAACTACCATCGGCTATTCGGATTTTTTGATTACCCGGACAAGGAAAATAGGATTTGAATAGGTAGTGAAGACTTGTCATGTGGTCAGAGGCACCTGAATCAATAATCCAAGGTCTAGCAGTAGAGAATCCAGAAAGAGCACTTGCATTACTACCTTTTTGGGCAATAGATGCTGTTGGTTTACCCTGGACTGAGTTAGACTTCAATAGTTGCAACAAATGACCAATCTGTTCCTTGCTGAATGGATTAGTTTCAGCTTCATTGGCCGAAGGATAGGTTCTGCTTCCCATCTTGCCACCTCTCATTGACGATGTTGGTTTCCCTTGGATTTTCCAGCATGTTTCTCGAGTATGTCGAGGCCTATTACAGTGATCACACCACACACGAGGCTTCTCATCTATCCTGCGTGTAGTGTAACTCAACTTGCCAACATTTGCTTCAGAACCAACCAACGCCGAGGCATCAGAATGCCCTCCAGCAAAGGTTTTTGCTTCGGTATTGGGTTTACCAAGCATGACACTCCTCCGACTTTCTTCTCTTCTAACTTCAGAAAAAACTTCACCAATAGATGGGAAGGACTGTCTCCCAAGTATCCTTCCTCTAACTTCATCAAATTCATCACGAAGACCTGCAAGAAACTTAAAAATACGATCAGCCTCAGCTACCTTGTTACAATGCTGGAAATCTTCAACGGATTTCCACTCATAATTGTTGAAGAGGTCAAGATCTTGCCACAGCCTTCTTAAGACATTAAAATACTTTGTGACTGTATCATCTCCTTGCCGAATATCACTGAGCTGCAATTTTAGCTCATATATTTGGGATTTGTTCCCCAAATCAGAATACATTTGATTCACGCTATCCCACAGCTCCTTGGCAGTAGGAAAGCACATATAATTGGCACCAATTTCTTCCTCCATAGAATTCACCAGCCACGTCATCACCGTTGAATTCTCAGCATCCCAAACAGCCCAAGTCGGGTCAGTTTCTGCTGGTTCGGCTTTATCCCCGGTCAAATATCCCATTTTTCCTCTCCCTCGGATATACATCCGAACAGATTGTGACCACCGAAGAAAGTTATCACCATTCAGCTTGATTGTAGTGATCTGAATTGGGTGGGAGTCGGTGTGTGTCGGAGTTTTTTCTGAGGGTTGCATTTTTCTGGAAATGGGAATATTCTCAAGGGTTTTATCGGACATGATGAATATAAGATAGAGACAAAGGGTGCAAGACTAACGAAGGTTTGCCACAGTTTTTGGCTCTGATACCATGAAGAAAGGAATCTATACTCTCTTGCTTCTTTTGGGTTCTTACAAAGTGAATATATATACAAGAAAAAGAAACCTTAAGTTAGGTAAGAGACCTAAGTTAGGTAAGAAACCAAATCTAGTTAGGTAAGAGACCTAATTTAGGTATAGATACACCTAAGTTAGGTAGGGAACCTAAGTTAGGTATAGATACACCTAAATTAGGTAAGAAGCCTACTTTAGGTATTAAATTACAGAATATTCAGCCATTTCAACACTAAGTATCGTCAGTAATATTTGATTGTTTGTTGACATACTTCAATTTTCTCACTCAGTTACTTGCCCTTCGGCGGAGGACCTAGGAAATGTGTAGGGGACATGTTCGCATCCTTCGAGGTAATGTTTTGAATCACTCCTTCATCTATATTCATTTACAGCACACTTCATTTAGTAGGTTGTGAGCATATCACTTACCTAGTTGATTATAAGTTTCTCCTGTTTCCGCATTCATTTCATGGTGGGGATCTATTTACATCTAACGCTGAAGGTGTTTTTTTTCCTGCAAATGAGCTGCCTCATTTATTGATGCAGACAGTAGTCGCGGTGGCAATGCTTGTCCGGCGATTTGACTTTCAAATTGCTCTTGGAGCACCTGCAGTGAGTGAATTTATTATGTCCTCCTCCTGTAAATTGCTAGATGGATTTGAAAAACTGGTGGCTGCTTATTTCATTTTAATTTTCACAAAACAAGGAGTCGGAAGTGCGATAGAAACAGCAAGAGAGCAAAGTCTTACCACAGAATTTGTATCCAGGTAAACATGACCACAGGAGCAACAATCCACACAACCGAAGGGTTGCATATGACGGTTACACGGAGGCTACAACCCCCAATCGTCCCTACATTAGAGATGCCACTGCTTCAGGTGGATGCTTCCCCGAGCAGTCTTCAAGGGGATTCGGTGTTGAGTCAGAAAGGTGAAGTTACATCTGCCCATTCTTGAACTTCTTGGGCGTTTTGCCGCATCATTCATGGTGATTTGTCTTTGGGAAATGCATTCCCTTTTACTGTAATATATATTTTCCCCCTCGTCAGCTTTTCGGGGGAACATGTATTCGTACAGTGAGAACAGTTGCAGTCTCTGAGAAGTAAATTGGATTGAGCGTTCGAGTTTACGTGTCTATTTATTTGGCCCTATCAAATGCTGAGGACAGAATTTGCAAATATGAGGGTGAGTTTTAATGTCCGGAGCATCCCGGCGGACCGGCAGTAATGAATGGAACAATCACAAGCAGAAGCCAAAAACTCTTGGAAACGTTGCATATCACCTCCAGAAATTGGATAAATCTGCCTTGCTGAGTCACAAAGCAAGCTAGACTGAGGATGAAGTTGTTTCGTGCATCTTGCTCAGTCCTGCCAAAAATGACTTTTGACTTGGTGGTCATGTGTTAAGATGATCTCTCATTTGCCTGACCTTATATGTTGTCATCACTCATCCCCATAATCCATCTTCCATGGTTTATTTCCACATAGATATATTATTTGCCAGAATCAAAGATAGCTGGACAATTGATGCACACAGTGAACTCCAAAAATAATCAAATACTGGTCCAACGAATGAGTTCAATGAAATCCATGTTCTTGCCTCAGCACATTGTGAGGATGCAAGTTGCGCAACAAATCTAACAATTGGAGGTGATTACATAAAATGGGAGAAATGAGTCGACGTGCGAGTTCATGAGCAGCCAAAGCATCGTCTTACCGAGAGAAAGCTAGATGGAGCAGGCAATAATTCGCATTCTGAACTGGCGTTTCTGCGAGGGAAATGCTTATAGTAGGCGTTCACCGCTCTACCCACTCCGTCTTCGTTTTCCATGGCTTTAGCCAGGTCTGTTGCACGCTCTTTCACCTGTTGCAAGATAGTCAGGGACTAGTTGATTCAGAAACGTGAAGCGAAGATGCGACAGTACCTTAGGATCCAGCATGAATCGTATTGCGTCAGTTAACTTCTCAAGAGAGAAATCATCAACTGGAATGGGCGCAGGACCTACTCCTCTGGCATGTACTTGTTCACCCCAGAATGTCTGGTCTCCAAAGAAAGGTATGATGGTCGTCGGACACTGTTTCCATCGGAAAAGCGGGAATGCACGTAAGCTTGAAGGCCAATTGGCATCCACAGAAGGACGGATATACAATTACATTTCATGACCGTTCAAAAAACTTACAGCGGCTCTAAGACCAGCCGCGGTTGTACCAGCACCTCCGTGATGCACCTGGAAACAGGGGCGCACATATCAGTTACCAGCTGTGGTATTCCCCGATGGAATGCAACTAAAGAAACTTGGAAGTTGACTTCCGGAAAGATGTCCTATTCATTTTTTGTGGCATCAAAAGAATAATGAATTGCTTTGTCAGACAATGTGTAAAGGCATTCAACTAATACGTAGTTTGGCAAATACGTCAAATACTCAGTAGCATAAACATCTTATATGACTAGAGCTGCTCAATCCTCAGTTCAATGGCTTATCTGCCAGAAGAATACTGAAGGTTCTCCTTTTGGAGTAGCAGAACAAGTCCATAGATGCAGGTATGAACAGAGGTTTGATATTGGGAAGCAATGCCCTGGAAAGAGGTTCAAGTCTCCTTCAGCCACCACAACTAAGATGTCCATAAATTAGGTAATATTTCACAAACAGCAGTTGCTTTAACAAAACTATAAGAGTTCCCCTTCCTCAATCTACTGACGTGAAAGTTCATCACTTTTATGAACTGAACGATCATTGTTTGTTGCTCTGCAATTAGATAAAATGACTTGCCGAAAAAGTAAGGTTCACATGAAAGAAGCTCAGAGTTTTACCACTGCACTACATCTTGCAAAAAGCCAGTCATGGGGACAGTTATCAAGAAGGTACATGTACTCCTTCGGTTCTGCCACTGCAGGACAGAAGGGCAAGAGAGCATCAAAATATCAGTACACGCTATCCATACAAAGCTTATGACACGGAAAGCTCGCTCCAGAAATAGTGTAAATCAATTGAGCATTTATGCAATCTTCAATCAGCAGAAAGAGGATCCAAAACATACAGTTTCCAAGACCACCCCATCCTTTACTAATGATGCCTCTTTGTCCAGTTGCTTCAAGAGCTTTGATTATGATATCTGTCATTCTCCGTGGTTCTTGAACTGGCTGCTCATATCGACACAAAGGGAAAACTGATCAGGGAAGAAAAAGGAAACAAATCCAATGATCAGTGCAGAGATGCTGACAAGGAGGAACTCACAAGGCTACCAAAACCAATGTAGATGGGCTTGTCACCTTCTTCTAGCCATTTCGCCAGTGAATCTGGTGGTTCATAACTTGATGCAAGGTCAAGAAAACAGAAGCCAACTACATCAATCTTGGGTCCCCAATCTGCAGAGTGAAGAAAGCCGGGCAACATCACGAAAGACATCCTTTAAAAGTACACAGATAACAAAAGGTGTTAGTAATCCAGGTTCATTATGTAATTGCAGAAATCAACAGTTCGGAAATTAAGGTTACATAACTTGGAATATTGATACAGCTATCAGTAAATTCGCATCGAACTTAACTCTACCTTTAGGTTTAGGGACAAGGTGAGGACTCCACATATAACCAATAGGCACATCAGGAGGAGGGCTATTGGATCCACATAAATATGTGACAGGTCTAAGCTTCAACTTTTTCTTTCTAAACTGATTAATCATGTCTCGTGTCGCAAGCCAAATTAATGCATCGATAATTTGATACGACAGCTGTAAATACATTAAAAAGCATTAAGGATATGATATAGAAGGCAGCTATGAGAAACAAAAGAATCCTTACAGACTTACTTTATACCCAGCTGGTTGCTTCACACGGGATAGAGGATGCGGAAATTCACCAGTAGGGCTGAGGCAAATGTTTTATTATCAGTGTGCATAGCATCAATGTGTAATGCATGCATCTCCATTAGTACATGCAGCATGTAACAAAGATAATAACTAGGTTGAATGACTAAACAGAAGTTTATTTGTGAAAATTATGATTCTTGCTGTAAAGGGAGGGAAATAAACAAGGTAGGTAGGTAGAGCTGCAATTAGATTAGAAAACTTACGTCCATGGCATTGTGAAAAATATATGAATTGGTATTTTTAGTGCCTCAGCAACATGAATATGCCCTAAAAAGTATCTTCGCACAGTTAGCTGCAGTCCGTTATTTCTTCAAAGCAATGACTAAAGTAGTCTATGTTGCCACAACCACCAGACCAGTGACAACATAAAGAAGACTAATCATTGTACTAAACGTGCATCATCCACATAGAATCTACGATACTAGAAATCACCATCACCAACCTTCCTTTCACCTCAAGGATAATGTTTTAGCTTGAATAAAAGAAGAAGAAGAAGAAGAAGAAGAAGAAGAAGAAGAAGAAGAAGATTACGAAGAATCTAGAAAGAGATGATAAAGTCTCACCACATGCTGGAGGATTAGCGATTATTGCGTCTGCTTCAAACGGCATCTTAGAATGAGGATCGGGATCCATACATGCAGGAAGTAAAGAGAGAATTATATCCTTCAATTCATTTCTCTGAAGTTGAATTTCTGAAGGTCCTGAAGGTAAGATGCCTTTGTTCTTCACCATGTCTTTAGGAAAAGAAGCGAATCAATTGAAATATCAGCAGAGGAGAAACATCTTGAAGGGTTCGTATTCTTACAATTCCTCATGTCTACCATCTAGTTTCGCAAAAAAAGTAAAAGAACCAAGGCAAGAATGAGAAACCTACACCAAGCAAGAACTTTCGGATCTCCACCCAGAGGATAAAATTCTAATCCAGCAGTCAAGACAAACTCTCTGAAGTTTGAATGAGTTGCTAGTCTAACCCGGTGGCCATGTTCCTGCAGGTGGGATTCCTACAATTGTCAGTTCAGAGCAGCAATTTAATGCACAGCTATTATAATCTTTAAATTGTTTGAAAGGCATAAGGTGAGTGAGATGTGCCTTCAGCAGACTATGCAGTGAATATAAGTGAGCCACGAGCATAGGTGGATTGACATATTTAGCATCATTCCGTACATCATTTTCAGAGTTTTGACATGAGCTGAATCAAATATTGATCAGTCAAGAGAAATGATCCAGAATAAGGAATCTGGACAATTTGAAAAGTTCATGGAGATTGCAGAAATATGAGCAATTGGTTATAATCATGCTCTGAAATGTGAGCTCTAGAATTATAGTAATTGCCAGCATTTTGAAATTCATCAAGAGCTGGATGCAACCACAATGCCGGCTGCATATCCCCTCTCCCTTTGCTTTCTTCATGTAGTTGTGCATTATGTTTTTTGATACTTCAATATCTTTTTAGGACTATGCTCGAGAAATAGTCATTTAATAGTGTGCGATGGCACAAATTGATGATTATCATCCCTCTTCTGGAATAAAAGCCCAGTCAATTTCCAAAGAAAGAATATGAAGACAAAGTCATACATCGCCATAACCTGAAAACGTTTTCCAATAGCAACAAATGGCTGTACGTCTCCTCGTGTTCCAACAATGAGCATTACTATTTGCAGCAGAGGTAAATCTTGAATGTCTGCCATACCAGGGTCTTCATCTGTTGGTCCGATGGATGGGAATTCAGGCTCGAAATCAAGGTTTTGAGGCTCGATGTCGAGTGAAACTTCGAGCTGTACGGTTCCATCAGTTTTAACAGTAGCAACTTGATTGAGCCACTGGAGCTGCAAAATTTGGTAATCAACTGAATCAAGCCATAAATCAAAGTTGTGTTATATAAATCTGATCAGCCAAAGATGCAACTAAGACGTAAATTGTTCACGCTGCCAAAGGGAGTGCGGATGCCATACGAAAAGAAGAGACTCTAGAATGGCAGAGGCAAATAGAGCTTCGGCTACCTTTTTTGACACAGAAATTTTCTCATCAAAGAAGTTCGTTGCAAATAGACCTAGAGTTTTTTCGTGCTTGAAATTCTCAGTTTTCCTAATTTGGCAGGAATTTGTCTCTGATTTTCCAGAGGTTGATGCTTCGCCAATTGTCTTCTGGACCATTGAAATCCCGTCAATAAGCCCTGAAAAAACCAGATTTTCATGAAGCATAGCACATGAATATCTCAAGCAAGAGAGAAGGTCCAAATGTTCCGAGCCATAGGCATACCAATAGGCAAGTATGGAGGAGCTTCCAATTGGCAACTTGCTTGGAAAGGTTAAGGTAAAACGAGGATCTAATCCATAACTATCCTACGACGAGAGGTGTGAAGCAGATGGTTACATTTCTAGTATGAGATGGAGTGTCAAGTATGCATGAGACATAATGCTCCAACACATCTATCCCAGATAAATTGCACATTCGTTCGAGAAATTTCGGAGCTACTAGGATCAAGTGCCACTAGCATTAAAGCCATCCATGGAAAAGGATAGAATATGTGAGCATCAGAACTAAGCTATAAAAGAAAAGTCAACTTTCAAGATTGTCGTGTATGTAATTGCCACTACCTGGCATCGCATAACTAATTAACAGATTAAACCATGTCAACCTCATGGAAGGTCAAAAGGGCATGTCACAATCACTAATGAATTCGCGTCGAACGAAACAACGGCGGTTACCTTCACACAATCACACTCAGCTAGTTAAGACAGCATATCAAAAGGATCACTAGGTTCAAACTTCCAATGAGATCAGACATTTAGATGGCTTTCTCAAAAACAATCGAACAGCTGGAGATACCTCGATAAGGGGTAGTTTCAATGCCTTTGGCAGAACATTTTAGGGCGCGAGGAGTAATTATTTGTCAACTTTTTACCCCGAGCCGTGCTGTACTCGAGACGCGAGGCACATGAACACCCAGAATTTAAGAGTAGCAAGGCAAGCTAGAATAAGCAGAAGCCAAAATGAAATTGCAAGCTTAAAGCAAAACCAACCTGAAGATCCACCATCATTTTCCTGTTCTTCCATGTCCAAAGGAACTCTCAGTGGAGCTATCCCCATGATCTCCAGAAGATGTCAATCCCTCTATCAAGATAAAGGAACAAGGGAAAGGTGGTGAACTTTTCAAAGGAACTAAAGTCCCGCAACAATGAAAACGAAACAGGGGGCGCTGGTGCCCAATCATATAACGCAAGGGGGAAATGGCTGAATAGAAGAGTCTACCGTTGTCTATTCGTTTACTTTTGTGTTGTCAGTTTGGAAAACATCAGATTCTTCCATGCTTTTCTATTTGCGAGGAAAGATTCAGGCCATGGATTGCCTGTCCATTCTTCCAACCATAACGAGCACCCAGAGAGTCTCGTTCAGTCATAATCAATCACAGTTTCATAAACAGAGGACAGCGGGAGGTGAAATGGAGCAGAGACATTCCAGGCATTATCCATGCCACGCGGACAGGAGTTGTTGGCGACTTCTATTCACATCGTTGGTCTTTCTGTTCCTTTGTTATTTACGAACGCCAATGGACTAGACAAGAAGCAAAAACAGGGAAACCGACACAAACGAGACAAGAGTGACAAAAACCAAAAACCAGTTTGGCCCCCCATAAGGCCATAACTAACCTTCTCACACCTGCTCTACTACCCCTCTGATTCCTGATGCTGAAGAGGGGGGCTCCCACAAGTTCCCCCGACAGTCAAATCGTTCCAAAGATACGAAGTCATATGGTAAACTAGTTCCATCCGGATCCCTGTACTTCTTTGCATTACAAAATCCCAATCTTTTTTTGTGTGGATGTCCAAGATCGATGTTAACAAAAAGTTAACTTTTTTCAATTCAGAGCATGCTGTGTTAATTCCACAACCATCATAAAAAAGATCAGCCCGAAAATCAGTGGGCGTGAAACCGGGCATCAAGTACCCAGCCGAATGTCGAATAACGTATGGTTACCTTAATATTTTGATTGGACATGTCATCCTTGACTTACTTAGTACTATGTTGGTTGAGCTAAATATGTTCTGAAGCCAGTCCTCCATTGAAAAAAATAAAAAGATGAGAGAACAAAATTCCTTAGTTTAAAGTAGTTTTTTTTTTCCCTCAAACCATAGTATAAAGTAGTTAGCTTAAAGGGTAGATGTCTATTTGAAAAAATATCTAGATGGCCTTCCTCAATTCATGCTCCGCGCATCATTGATTACGGCATGAAAAATTCACCCTTTTGAATATTCTTTTCGTGAGATTGATCTGCCAAAATCAAGCCAAGTCCTTCTTCTCCTATGCTTTTAAGTTGGTGAACTTCCTCCATTAGAATGTATCAGACTTTCTTCCAAACAATCCCCTTCCCATCCGAATGAGACAATCTCTCGTTTCAAGTTGTCCTCGAAGGAACCAAAAGAACAGAAGTCCACCTCCATGACGTTATATCTTCAGAGCCCAACTGGAGCATGTTGGACTTGGGCCCGAAATGACTCTCTCTCTATCAAAGTCCGCACGTGCCATGTGTTTGGGCCCACCTCGACAGCGATGACGTGGCATTCCGTAGCTCCCTCTCGACCTTGCGTCGCACGCTTACTCTGTGTGTGTCGTGTGTCTGTGTCCGTGTGGGCCACCCCCGAAAAGGCTGTTTACGCTGAGATGACAATTGAATTGACGTCGGAAACTGGGAAACGAAACGTTTTGATCTTTCCACTGTTCAATGCTCTCTCTCTCTCTCTATCTATCTGTTGCACCAGCAACCCCCGGGTAATAAAGCTCACGCTCTATCACAGTAGAGAGAGAAAGTTTCAAACTTGCTGGCACCCACATAGAGATAGAGAGAAACAAAAAGTTTAAAGCTACCCTTAGTTCATGGGTCTCTGGGACTGGTGTAGAGGTATGATCATCCCGAGTTGTCGCTTGTTGTGAGCGGCTTTCAGTTTAGTTGTCTTCGCTTTTGGGTTTCTCTACTTGCTTATCTGTTGATTTCAAGCAGAGGTAGTGAAGGGTATGATGGTATGTTGAGTTCGTCTTCTCTTGGTTGTTGGGACTTTGTGGGGAATATTGTTAAGAATGTGAAGCAAATTGTTGAAATTCTGGGCTTTAATTTACTGTTTCAGCTGAAGTTTAGTTGTGTGTGAAATGTTTTTTTTTTTTCTAAATGTTATGTAATGTGTATAGGAGGAATTAGGCAAGTGGAAAATGCAGCTTCCATTTAACTTGTTCACTTTGGAATGTTGATTTTATGGACTTCTTTCATTTTTGTTACATTCGAAAGGTTGGAAATGACTTCTTATAAGAATGCCAAGTTCAAAGCTAGGTCTTTTTTTCCCTGGTATATTTAGCTTCAGGCTCCAATTGCTTTCTGTATCTTCATGATTTGTCTTTGTCGAACCCTTTTAAGTTGGATTCCTCATTTTGCACTTAACTACTTCAGGCGGTCCCTCATAATGGTATTACAAGGTCTGACTTGTGTCTTTGCTATGTTTTTGGTTTCTCTATTTGCTTAGTCACCTTTAATTCAGGAAATTTTTATATTTGTGCAGACACTTGGTGGTACAACTCTCCAATCTGACATCCTTTGCTTTGCTTGGCATCACTGTAGTGTTCACATGCTGCTAGACTTTGCTTTGAAAGTATAGTACTTGATGGAAGGAGAAATGTCCTGCAAAAAAGTGCTTCTAACATACAAGAGGAAACGGCCATCGTCAACAATATGGCTTGCTCAAGAACCAGGACAAAATGATTCAGATTTAGAAGGTTTAGCAATCACGCCAATCATGAAAGAAGAATGTGAGAACAATTTTTCTGAAAACCAGGGAGCAAATATACTGGTATGATGAGTAAAACTTTCGGCTTGGAGTTCTATGCTGCTTTGATGCATTCATGTGTATTGTGTACTCAGAGTCTGTTAAATTTAGCTGTAAATGATAATGCTATGGTTTTTCATCTTCTAGCTGAGAGGCCTGTCAACAAAGGAAACCTGTATTTGAGGTTAGAGCTTCATGGAAGTACTTCATGATTCATATGGAGCGATCTGCTGTCTTTGTCGGTTTTTGAGATTTGACACCCGTAGACATCCAGAGATTCTTATAGGCTATTAAATTGCAAAATGTCTTGTAATTTTACGTTATTTTTCCACTCAAATTGTTTTCTTTTCTGGGATTGGATAAACTGAACGGAGCACCAAGCAAGACTGGTGAATTGAAAAGTAGATGGTGAATAGGATTTGTGATGTGTACAGTAGAAATGAGGCAATGGAATCTATCTAATCTGACTTTAAAGCTTAGGTAATTGTTTGATGGTACATCTGCAAAGGAAAAAATACCACATTCTATGATACAGACTAACCTGTATCAATAGGAAGAACCGCAAATGTGACATTTTCGTGGTCTGAGAGGTTGAGTAAGGCTCAGGTATCAGGATATCAAGTTGCTACTTGCTAGAGATTATAGAGACTAGCTAGTGAGTTATACTCGTTACCTCCAATGTGCTTATAGTTGATGATGGCATTTTTTCACAACAAGAAAAACAATTGGGAAGTGAGAGAGCTGATACTGCATGTGCAAATGCAAAGTGGTGATCCCAGGATATTATCTCCAGTGTCTGCAGTGAATCATAAGATTTATCTTGCTTCAAGAAGAGATTCGGCCATCATATTACTGCTATCAGCTGTATTATCTTTCATGGCATTGTCTGCATGAATTGTATCAATTTCGCAAAGCATAAACTTGTTTACTTGTCTCAATTACAAATTCGGTACGCTAGGGATTATTCAGAACTTATGTTGTAATTCCTACAGCCCTCACCTGATACCAATTTTTTCCTATTTTAGCATGTTCATGAAAAAAGCCCAAGCCACAGCTGTCTTACAGAACAAGATCCTTTGGCATCTTCGCCCACTGGTAGTTCTTGCAGGCTTAAGGAGGATGACATCACTAATGAACCTTATGCGCCAGTATTGGCTGTTCATTCATCTAAATCACGTCCATCGCATAAGCCTTCTACAGATGCATCTGTTCAGAACTTCAATGAATTGTCTTCAGCATATATAAAGTCAAAAGGTCAGAAAAGTGGTGACCATGCAGGGTCCTATCCAATATATATCTCGGAATGCAAATCTGATGATGGTAACTTGTTCTGTTGTACTGATACCCTGTTATTGGCCATTGATGCTGGAAAGGAAGACCATTATAGCTTAAATTCATCAAGTCAGGAAAAGTGTGGCCTTCCAGATAGCAAAGTTTTATCTGTAATAACATCAAACTCGGAGGACAGTGGTTCACTCATCAAGGAGAAGTCAGCTTCTGAATCTGGCGAGTTGCATGAGAAAATGAAATCACCCACTCCATTAATTACATTCAAGAGAAGGCACGTAAGGAAAGAGTGTGTAGGCGTTGATGTAGAAAGCAAATTGCTATCTGAGAAGAAACACCGCGAAGAACTTCAACAAGGGATCAACTTCATTCATGAGAAACAGTGTCTGTCTGCTGCAACACGTCAGTGCTGCTCTGAAGATGAGAGAACAGTGTCAAAAATGCCTGAGTCTGATTTACATAGGATCCATATAACTGATCAAGTGTGTTTTCTTTCCACTTGACACTTTTCCATTTGTTTAACTGGCTTTTTGGCGTTTCATCTTTTTTCTTATGTTTAGCTTGCAGCATAAATATCTTGTGGGGTTGTGACAGTAACTTTTCACTAGATTACCGTCTGTGTATCGATAGTAGTGCAGGATCATATACTGTTGTTTCATTTAAATTCAACTCAAGAACGTGAAAGTGAATTTCATGATGAGAATGCTACCATTGATCATTCATCTCATCAGTGGTCATATTTTTGCTACACCGTGCAAGAAGAGTTCTGTCAATGGTAATCACTTTTACTTATATAATTAACTTGAGTCCATTACATCATTCCCTTAAGAGGTCTAGCGAGCCGCTTAGGATACGCCAACAGCATGGCTGTGTATCTGCGGTGGTCCCTTGGCCTGGTTTTAGTATTTATCAGTCTAATATTTTTGAAAACTCATAGTTCCACAATCATCATAGAACAGAATTTCCCTTGACCATGCAGTTTGCATCTGGCATAATTGCAATCATGATCATGTTACACTATGTCTTGAACTATGCCACTATTTGAAAAGGTTCATCATTTTTGGCAAAGTAATCATTCGATGGAAGAAAAAAAGTAGAATAGGGGAGTGTTGCAATTCACATGTCAATATGGTTAAGCTGGCCTCTAATGACTCTGGACTAAGGGATGAATTGGGATGGAATCGGGTTCAATTTGAGTTAAGCATGGAGGCAAATAAAATATTACTCCAAAAGCCATTTGGATTGACAGGTTGGCTTGTTTTAGTATCAAATCAGGTCTAGATGATGGTTTATAGTTCTACCAACCCTGGTAATGTCCATGGAAGTGGAACTTAATTGATGAACTACTGTCAATCTTCAAGCAAACACTTAGTGACTATTGATATGTCTTGCATCTTTATGGGACACTGAAATCTATTAAAGCAAATCTTTACTAGTCACTGATGTGTGTGCTGACACAGTGACACTTAAATCTCTTTTTTTTTTTCCCTTTTCAGATAAAAGATGATGATTCGATATCAACTCACTCTGGATCTTTTCCTGGAGAAAAAATGTATGTTGACGAAACTCATTCGATGCTTGTTTTGATGTAAGTTAGTTGCTATGTTTATGAGCTTGCATGTTCATGCCATTTCTTGTTTTATTCATTAAAGCAGTGTGACTGAGAGGAAACAAATGCAAAACGTGGAAACGAAGTCTGATGGTTCCTTGCCCACTGTTGGTTCAATAGCAGATGTTAACTCTGATAACACTTTGAATGTCAAGGGAGACTCTCTTCTCATGTCCTCCCAATCTATTATGGTTGACAATCCCACTGCCTACGCCACAGGTAGTGGCAAACAAACTGAAGATGCTAAATGCCAACTGCAAATTGGTGAGGATTCTCAGATATGTTCAGTTGACAGTACCAAGATTACATCTGAACCAGACTCTGGGAGAAGAGAGTTATTTCTTCCTTGTTTAAATCTTTCTATTGCACCCCCTGGTATGTCTTTCCTTTGACCTTTCTGTAGTTCAGATGCGTTATGGAGACATGAAGTTGGAGCATTGACAATGTTTGATATGTTTTAATAGAAATAATGCCATAGATGAATGGCAATATATATCAACTTGCTTTGTGCCTCAGCTACTTTAATATCAATTGACCTGTGCAGATTCTCGTGCTATACGGGAAAGCATCAATTTGAATGTGGATTTTCAGAGTCAGCCAGAAAATGGTTGGTCTAAAGCTGTTCGTGGCTCTTCTCTCTCTCCAATAATTTTAATGGCTCTCCCTCACAAGAAGTGTCTATTTCAGATTTTGTGAACATCACAAAAGAGACAGTGGGAGAATTTCCATCCCTCAACCAAAGACTAGTGCATACTAATCCATGTAGTATTGAGGAACTTCATGCCAGATGCAATAATGATTTGACTTCTATGGGTTTGATGATGGAAGTTTCACCAAAGATCAAATGCATGCAGGTAAGTAGTTTCTCCTATTGCATACCCACCTTGTTAACATGCTTTTATTTGTTATTGTGCTTTTATTTCTGAAGAGTAGTAGCATTTTTTAAAGCGTGAAATGAAATGCTAGCAGACGAAACATAATCTTTCATTTATACCATACTTTTCTTGTGATTCTGTTATTCATTTACATTGCTTTAAGATATTGCTGTGTGGTAGAATCATTGTTTGCTTTTTGCTAATTGTTCTTGCAATTGTTGTGGTATACACTGGATATCATTGATGCCTCATCCTCTAATTTCAGCTCCTTGTGGATGGTCAAACTGAAATATCGTTGCGCTCGCCAATTAAATCCCCAGAAATGGCTACTCTTCATGTTTCTGATGCAAGAGAAGATCTCCAATTAGGGCTTGATACTCAGTACATGGATCAAACTTTAGGCAGATCTCAGTTTGCAGGCTCATATTTGCCAACTGAAACTAGGATTGATGGATGTGCCTATGTAAACAGCCCCCCTTCAGTGCCTTGGAGTGAGAGAGAATTCCTGCTGCATGCATTTCCCCAAGTTTTCTCGAGCCAGAGATCAGTGCTTCACAGACACAAACAGATGCTTGATAACATTATGTATCGAGCTAAAGCGTTGGCTGGAAAAGAAAATATGCGAGACAAGCTTAAGCCATATGTTGATATGTGGTCAGAAGAGGAGTTGGATGTTCTCTGGATAGGCGTGAGAAGATACGGAAAGAATAACTGGGATGCCATGCTAAGGGATCCGAGATTACACTTCTCACCTTGCAGGGTGGCAAGGGACCTTGCTGATCGATGGGAGGAGGAGCAGATTAAACTTTTGAGTGGTCGTAGGTCACCGCAATTCAGAACCTCAAGTTCACAGGATCATCTTTTTGGTAATCATCTCTTCAATCCCAGGACTCTACGAGGAAATATGTTGGATGAGACACGACTCAATATGTTTGCTCATAGAAAGAATAAGCGGCGCCGCCTGAATTGTCCAGATCTTGTCAGTTATGGCATTCAGCAGCTCCATAGTGATTATCCTGGAAGGAATCTGTATGCAGATTTACTTGAGAAGAACTGCGATAGAATGTCTTTTGAGCATATGGAAAGAGATGCGACGGCAAGAGTGAAAGGTAATTTGCCTCATTGGTTGAGGGAAGTCGTTAACACGCCTCCGCCGATGTTGACGGAGCGAACTCAGTCCTCATGTCTTTCTTCCATTTCTCCTTCGGACAATGTACAGATAATTCGACCCTATTCAGATTCTAGTGAGCCACACTTGGGATCGACTAACAGCGTAGGTGGTATCTCCAACGCATCGAGGCCAGGTAGTGGGCAGCCCTCTGGTAGTGCTGCCTTTGAAGGCAACTTCTCATTGCAAACAGGGCATGAAGCAGCCGAGTTTTGCAAGGCTTCTGAGCATCACATTGGTAAGCAAGAAGATTTGATCGTCATCAACAGCGATGCATCTTCTGAAGAGACCATATCTGATGATAACTGTGTTAGGCTGTGATATTGCAGATGTTTTAGTATGAACGAGTAAATAATTCTCTGGTGCTATGCATTCTGTCGTGGAGCAATTTGGAAATGCAGAAGGTGCTATTTAGAGGCGTCTGGCCGACCCATAGACAATGTTATGGAACTTGGAAAGAAAGGCTCATTATAGATGGAAGCACCAGTTCAGTGCCAATATTACCTGAAGGGCTAGAGATATAGTGAACCAAGTAGCTTCAACATATGTGGTAGATAATTTCCGCCCAAGTTATTCAGAAAGCTGATGTCTGCAAAATGAGATAAACTATATGAGCTTTCCTATTTCCTTCAAGCTCCGTGACAAGTTCTCCACCAAATGGCTTTCCTTCGTAAACCGGACAAAGCTGGCAACCCGCTGTCTCCCTTCGTCGTCCCCCACATTACATAATGTCTTGGTAATCTGCCACATATAGGGAGCTGTGCTCGTCACTTTATCTGCGAATCGACTAGATTGGAAGTTTCTAAACGTACCTTGCACGACCATTGTCAGCTGAGTTTTGTTAATCGAACTGGCCTTGAAGTGCAAAAATCTCGCAGATTTTCACATTGTATTTGTCATCCAACAGTGTTAGATTGTTTTATGTATCGGTGATAAAATGGATAGCAGCAAATTTGTACGCGATTTGATACCGGTCCTCTCGTATAAGCAGACAATCAATTGTCTTGTTGATGACTCTGCTGTGGCAGGGTGCCTTTTAGGGTAGCATCTGCAAATAACAACAAAGTTGGGCAGAACGGAGTTTAGTGGTTGAGCCACATCATCACAAAAGCTCCATTCCCTCCCACTTTCCTCAACATTAAGTAGACACATCACTTGACATTAATTAGAAAGCTTACGTATGATACAATGTTTCTAGAGACTATCAAGATCTAGCAAGCTATACTTACTAATTTGGATGCAATCCAATATTGAAGTCACTAAAGCTAAACTTACCACTTAAGAAGTTTATTTTGTTTCTCTCCTATATTAGTGATGTGTAATGTCTCTATCAATTTTAAAAATCAGTATCTCCTGAGATGTTTTAATGAAGGTCTGTCCATTTTTGCCACATTTATGAACAATGAACATATTTCTCAACTTTCCGACAAAAAAAAACGTATCTCTCCACTTTTCAATTTTCATCTACTCCATAGGACAAACAAGCATGAATGTCTGCTCATTTCCATGAGACTTTTGTCTAGAAAAATGAAGAGACAAAGTTTTTTTGATTTACCAACTCATGTCAAGGTTAAGGGACAATGCTTTTCAGATCAACAGATAAAAAGAGTCACTTCCACAACAAAGCTCTCCTCTCATTCTACAATTCGGACGGGATGATCTCCTCTGGCAAATCATCAACCACAACAAAGCTCTTCTCTTTAATTTTGTCCCTGAAAAGAGAAATTTTGTTGCTACAGCAATCCACCATTTTGCCTGAACAGTCTGTCCTTGATAGTTCTCTCTCTCTCTCTCTCTCTCTCTCTCTCAGCAATAGCTGAAAAGGCGAAGATCCAAGCACCCCAGAACAATGCCAGCACCTAAAGGGAAACCTTTGCCTTGGTATTTAGGGGACTGGCAACATATTCGCCTCCTGTGTGCTTTGTGTGCTGAAGCCATGTCTTTCCGCAAGGACGGGAACCCTTCAGCTGTCTGATTATTACTTGGGTATGCATATTTTAGCATAATCATTAGCTTTCCATCTAGTCTAAGAATTACCATTGTCCATGTAGCTATGATCAGCTATTGCCTGGCAAGAGGCCAGGCCTTGGAAAGTAAGATTGGCACTTGATCAATATGTGTAGCTGCTGGCCACAATATGAGAGACCAATTGCGAGTAGACCCATCTGTAGCAATTGCATGAAACTGGATAAATGACCAAGCTTGCCAGGGGGTATCTTGTCGGTAATGGATGGAATGCTGTTGATGCGCTTCGACAGAAGAGTCCAGGCCAAGGAGCGAACCAACGTGAGAGGCAATTCTTATCCCGGGGTTGCTCGAAATGTCATGAAGGACCGGCACGAGGCTGGAGGGCCATTGTCAAATTTCCTGCCAACACATGGTTGTTGACAGTAGGAATTCGGTTACAAGGAGAGGAAAGTAAGGTTATTAAGAGAACTAAGGAAAGCTTCACAGAACTTGTTAAAAGCGTCTGTTCTGGACCCATATTGTGCATATAGACCAAGGAAAACTAGGCAACAAGTGCACTTTCTTGGCCCGAGTGGGATGTGGTCAAGAGACGTAAGCTAACTAAGAAGCGTTGTTTTTTGATTCACCTATCCCAGAAGGAATCATTCCAGTCATTGCGTTTGCCTTTACTCTTTCTAATCTTTCATTTCATCGCACAAGAAATGCGCTGGATAGTTTTGCCAATCATTTTTGTTATCTGCTCTTTCAGTCTTTCAGTTTACCCCAGAAGAACGCACCGGAATCAACCAGCAGATTTCTTATCAACAGAAAGGAAAACGTGGACAATCCGTAAGGATATATCAATGTTGCCAAACTACACGCAGCTTCTAATTGGATGCTACACAGGCTATCTTTGAAACTGTCCCGGATAAACAAACACTGGCTTTAGCTTGATGTCTATATACAGATTGATTCAATTTTAAGCGACAGGGATGTGCTATCTATCGGTTCTTCAATGGCATCACTGGATAGTCCATCTTCGAATACGTAAGGACTTTGGCTGGTCTGAGAGAAACTTTGAGATTTTCTAAGCCCTTCAAGCTCCATGGCAACCTCTCTCATGGTAGGTCTCTTTCTCCCATTTAATCTCAGGCACCTCTTGGCTAGCATTGCCACTGCTAGAACATCCTCTGCCTTTGCTTCATTAGCCACAACAGGATCTAGGATCTCTGACAAACCGTTTTCCTTCATGAGCAAGATAAAGCTAGCAACTAGATATCTCCCTTCGTCATCTCCTGAGAAAGATGTTGGCTTCCGTCCTGTAAGTAACTCAACTAGCACTACTCCAAAGCTGTACACGTCACTTTTGTCTGTGAACTGACTAGATTGGAAGTATTCCGGGTCCAAGTATCCGAAGGTACCTTGCACGGCTGTTGTCAGGTGAGTTTTATCAGATGGAACCGGCCTTGAGGTACCAAAATCAGAGACTTTTGCAGTATACTTGTCATCTAACAGAATGTTCGAAGGTTTTATGTCTCGGTGATAAATGGGAATTGAAGCTGCAGAATGCATGTATGCTACGGCTCCAGCAACTTCACACGGGATTCGATACCGATCTTCCCATGAAAGAGAACTATATTTGTCCTGCTGATGTATATGCTGGGACAGGGTGCCATTAGGGATGAACTCATACACTAGCAGAGGAAGCTCAGTCTCCAAACAACATCCTATCAATTTTACAATGTTCCGATGATTAATCTGTGATAGGACAATCACTTCATTAATAAACTGCTCGATTTGGCCTCTGTCAATGGTCTTCGACTTCTTCACGGCAACTATAGTACCATCTTGTAGCATTCCTTTGTAAACTGTGCCGAACCCTCCTTGCCCAAGAAACCGGCTCGGGCTGTAGTTATCTGTCGTTCGTCGAAGATCTTCTTCAGAGAATATTGCTGCTCTTCCATAAGGTGAGAATTTCTGTTGCAACAGCAAACCACCATTTTGCTTGAACAGTTTCTCCTTGACAATTCTGTCCCTTTGCTTTCTTAGATATCTGTAGAGCCAATAGCTGAAAAGCGAAAGACACAAGAATCCCATACCTATGCCGGCACCTAAAGCAAACAATGATTCTATAAGGAAACTGAGATAACATATTATAGTTTCATCTATTCAAAATTCTCCTAGTCATTCGCCTGATAGGACCAATCCGATTTTACAAATCCTAAGTGTGGAACATGTCAGAGTACTACTTGCATGCTTTCCTAAGTCAGCCTATGTGTTGGCTATTGCAGTAGATAATACAACTCTCTTCTGCATTACTTTTCTCTGCAAGGGAATTTGCAGAAAAGCCATAAAATTTGCTGCCTGCAATTTCTTAGTGACTTTGCCAATCCTAAAGGCGTACTGTCACGACCACTGCAACATCCCTAGTCGTGACAATGGTCCATCAGAATACATAAGCTTAGGAGAGAATCTACCATGGACTTAAAAATGTCATGTTGCAAATAAAGAAGAAAATGATGAACACTTGTATGAAAGTACCAATAGATAGCAAATGAGATTTATGCGTTGCATTTCAATCTATAAGCAAGGAAGAATCATCAGAGAGATCAAGTGCTTCAAATGGAGGAAGGTGCCTAATATATAAGATGCGGAGAGCAAAAAGATTTATCTTACATAAGTTTAAAGGAAGTGCTACGGTCTAAACTGTAGTATCGAAATGGCATTATTTGCATTATCGAAAGTAACTCTCGTTTCTGTAGTCACAAACTTTCTAACTGCCATGATCAGAGCCATAAATTGTACGCGAAGAGGGTGACCTCTTGCAACAGGCATGAAGTGTTGCTGGACAGAATTAGCAGAGAGTTGATGAATACCTATCACAAGCACCAGCTTGAAAGGAAACTTCTTCTGGTCAGGCATGCAATTGAGGCCATTCCTGCGCAGATCTTCGGCAAATCCGTTAGGACAATAGCAGAAAGAACTCTTGGAATTCTTTGCACAGCTAAGGGGAATGAGGATCGGAGTAAAAGGGTACACTACAGAGGTGTCGTTGATCATGTTTGCCTCCATAATGCTTTTCGCAGTGACACCATATCGTTCTGCGATTGAATCTACAGAATCGCCATGCGTCACCAAATATGTCAGCAAGGATTCAACCCCATTAGCTGTCTCATTTGTACTTGGGCATGCACATCTTAGCGGAACGCGCAGCTGAGCATCTACAGCAAGATCCTCACCGTTATAGTAGTTCTGATTAATAAGAGCCTGGCAAGAGGAAAGGCCTTGGAATGTAATATTGGCTAAGTTGAAATAGATATCCCCCTTGACCACGGTGTAAGAGGCCTGATGCGAGTAAATGGTTCCAGTGCAGTAGCAAGGAACTGGAACTATGACCAAGTTACCATAAGGTATCTTATCGGCGGTGGAGTTGATGTTGTTGATGGTGGCTATGTCCGACGCGTCTGAGCTGAGCAGCAAAGCGATGGTGAGCGGCGAGCTGTATAGCGAGGTAGATCGAAACGTCAGGAAGGACTGGCATTGAGTTTGAGGGCCATTGCAGAGGTAACCTTTCAGTTGAGGTAATGTGGATGAGCAGTTAAGCTGCTGCTCATTGTCAACATATGGCTGTTGACAGTAGGACATGTGATTAAACAGAGGTAAGAGTAACAGGATCGATGTTAAGATTGAGAGGGATGACAGATCCATGGTTTTGGAATAACTGAGATTCGGCATGCACATCGTTGCAACTTTTGTATGCAAAGAACCAACCCCCTCCTGTTCTTGAAGAAAACAATGAATGACGAAGTTGCCGTGGCCGACACGCCAAGGGAAAATCACCTTCAAGACTATCAATTGCAGAATCTAGGCCCTTCAAGGAGAGTCCCATCAAATCCAGAAGCCACCCCACCCAGTGGCGCACATGTCCGGCAGACTTGCAGTGTCGACCGTCGATGGTGACGGTTCCTTTGTGATTATTAACTTGCCATGTGCTCTTGTTTGTTTATAATTCCTTTGCTGAAGCACAACTTCCGTCCCTTTTGTCGTCTGTGAAAAGCTCATTAGAAGAAAACCAGGAACAAGATGAGGAGAGAAGTAAGCAGCAGAGCTCTCATGTTTGAACTTGACTGGCAGATGAGAGTCGCCGTCAAGACAGTTCCACCAGCCCTACAAGACAAGGCACCTACATTCTTCCTGAGTGTGCCACAACAACATTGCCAAGTAATATTATCTAGCCAGTCATTAGCTTTGACTCTGCTTTAGATCCAGATGAGGCGCACTGTATAGGTTGAGGCAGTTTGACTGGTCAAAGGTCTAAAAGGTTGGCAGGAAAGTGGGAAAAAGGGCAAAACAGAGGGACGCCGCCGCCTCAGATTAAGCGAAGGGTGAAAGCAAAGGGAGGGAACCGTCGTTCATTGAGAAACAAAATAAAAAGGGATAATGACACAAATGGTGTCCGAACTTTGATCCAATATTCGGTGTGGTCCCTGGATTTTTTATTTAACCAATATGATCATGAACTTTTAAAACATGTGCCACTTAATCTGTGAATTATAGAAAGATGTTCAACGTAGTCTTTCCGTTAATTCAAATTCAGTGACGACTTTGAACATTTTCCTATAGTTTAGGGATTAAGCTGTACGTGTTCCAAAAGTTCGAGAGCCACATTGAACAAATTGTAAGTTCATGAACCACATTATGCATTAAGCTAAAATTCAGGGATTATATCAGTCAAATTAAAAATTCAGGGATCACATTGAGCCAAAATTCAAGAAACATTTGTGTTATTTTCTCAAATGAGAATGCAGAGAGGAGAGAGATGAGATAGAGGACAATTTGTTTCGGACACTTGACATGAAAGATGATGAGCTAGAAACCCAAAATGCGTTCTCTCTATCTATTTCATGAAAGGTAATGTTTGTACATTTATAATATTGACAAGATGCCAAAAATAAAAATAAAAAGAAACAAATGTAAATGATTTTCATTTTCCTATACTACAGAATCAATTAGATCAATCGGTTCAATCCGATCTTCAATCTTCAATCTTCAGGATCAATCAATCTTCCATCTTCAAGAGAATCGGGATCTCCAACATGACGAGATATATTAATTACGTTTTGCGGCGTCTAGTAAGGATTCAAGCCCTCGTTCATATAATCGGAGTGATTTTCGGGGTCATGTCATATATTCGAAGCTATGTGCATTCTGAACTGTGCAGTCCAATTTAGGAGTTATTAAATTATAACATCACATGGAAATAAGAGTTTAGGACGTCGTGGACCCATGGGTTCCGACAGGATTGGATTACGAAGCATGGTTTTAACAGAAATTCTAAATTAAGTTCCACGCTCAAGATGTGTTTTGGATAGTTTTGAATATTCGCTTCGGACGGGAGTACTGTCAGCGCATAGGATGTTAGGGAGTAAGGTTGGTTTAGTTGATTCGTAGTTGAGGTAGCGTTTTTACTTGTTTTTTTACGTTATTTCTCGCTTATTTGATATGATTGTAAGTGCGTCGATTCGAGTAATGAAAGAGCACGTTTGATTTATTACTTTTCAGTTTTATATATATATAAACCCTCTCGAACTGGTACACATGTGATAAAATTACCTTAAATTATTTTTTTTATCACAAAAAACCCAAAACTAGTACAGTTGTGATAAATTTACCTCAAACTATTTTTTTGACCGTCAAAAACCCTAAACTGATACACTTGTGATAGATTTACCCTAAATTAATTTTTTTTACTGCGAAAAACCCCAAACTGATATACTCGTGACAAATTTACTCTTTGTTAAATTGTGTTAATACCACGAAAAATTTCAAATTGTTACACATATGGCAAACAGAGGTTAAAAATCATAGGCTGAGACACCCGTCAATTGCCACGTGTCATAAACATAGCATTTTAACGGTTAGATTTAACAAAAACTAACGGAGGATAAATTTATCACAGATGTACTAGTTTGGGGTAAAATTGTCACAAATGTACAAGTTTGGGGTTTTTTGTGATTAAAAAAATAGTTTATGGTAAATTTATCATAGGTGTACCAGCTTGGGTTTTCTGTGGTATTAACCCTATTTGTAAATGGTTTGGGAAATGTGCGAATCTGGCTTATGAAATGAACTCCAAATTATATGAAAAATGTTGTGTGAAATATATTCCGCTTGATAAACAGAGTTGTGAAAAGATATCTTTGGTTTGTAAGATGTATTATTTTTATGAGATAGATTTGGATTTGGTTTGGGGGTTTATTGGAGGATAATGTTGGGAGTTTCTATGTATACATATTGAATTTAGGATATCTTTTTGGGCTGAATCACCAGCTAATAATGGGTGTAGACCTTGGCAAGGGGAATCTTGGTCCCTTTGTCACCATGCGTTTTGTTGTGATGCTGGGCGGATATTGAGCAAGAGGTGGATCAATAGAATAGATCATTTATGCGTGATTTGATGGAATTAATTAACGGGTTGGACCATTGCATTTGCTTTGATGTTTCTGATGAAAAGTAATTCTGGTACATAGAAAGCTTTGTTGAAAAGATAAAAGTCGTTTTTGACCTTGTACATATGTCATATTGTGGATTTGAATAAATGAGTTTCGGTATGGTTCTATAGATGTGCATAGTGGATAGTCAATCTATCTAAAGAGATGTACTCCCTAGACTATGATTGTTCATACCAAATCTTTTTAGGAGGTCACCCATTCTAGATTAACTCACTTGAGGTATTATTTGCTTTGACCCGTCCTATGCCAAGTTTCACAGTTTTGTTCTTCGGCGTACATGGAGACACTCTCCAGGAGATCACACATCTTGATAGTGCTCTAATCTGAGCATGCTTAGCTTTGGAGTTCCGAAGCAAAGCTTGAAGCTGTCGGTGAGTTAATTCTAGTTTTCACATACACACATAATTCATTTGGAATAAGAGTTGGGTCTTTAATTAAAAGAATATATATATATTTCCTATTTTGGGATGAATCAAAAGGATTTTTCAATAAATGAAAAAGAATAATGAGGAACGGAAGGAGGGTGAATAAGATTTTTTCACACCTATGGAAGAATTGTTTGAATTGAGGGTTCATTCTGCAAGAATTATCCGATCTTATCCATTATTCAATTTTTTTTTTGAATAAATCATCTCTAGAATAGTATAAAAGATCTCATCGAAAACTTACAGCTTGCTAAACAAAGGCAAGAGAAAAAAGAGAAGGGGGTATTATTATGACATAAAATCTACTATTGGATTCAAAAAAGCATACTGTGTATATATGGATACACACAATTTATATGCTCTCCCCCAATTTGTTACATAATTCAGTTCATTCCTACTTTTATCGCCATCCTAAAATCCTGCTAGAAGCTGCTCATTATCCAAGCCCTCTGGATCGATGACTACTCCTCACCTTCGCCGGACCGGATCGTTACTGGCCCACCAATTTTCGCACAATTCATCCTCGAACCATACACCTACTAGAAAGGTCTTGCTCTAAGCTCTAATACTATATTGTGACATTTCTGTATTAGTTTAGTCGACACATTGTCCGCTTTGGCCCATCCCATATCGAGCCTCACGGTTTCGTGATTTGGCGCACAGGTAGGTACTTTCCTAGGAGGTCACCCATCCCGATAGTATTCTAGTAGTACTCTAGTCTGGGGACGCTTAACTTTGGAGTTCCAAAATAAACCTTGCCGTTACGTTTAAAGACGCATCATTGAGTTAATTCTAGTTTTAACATATATATCTCAAAATCGCTCTCCCCTATCCGATGGACAGAAGCACATTTCACTGTATTCCTACCCCCATCGCCATCTTAGATGTATGCTAAGAGCCGCTTTTTATCTAGACCTTCTGGCCCCAGCGATCACTCCCCGCTCTCGTCGGACTGGATGGTTACATAAGTCAATATAGATCACAAGCACGCGTTCTGATTTCGTAGAAAGCTACTAAAAAAATGGACAAATAAACATTGGTTCTTCTATTACTTACATGAAAACTAACAGAAGAATGGATTTCTTATCAAAAAAGAAGAAAAGAGAAATATAAGAGGAAGAAATGAACAGAATGGTTGTTCTATAATGTATTACTCCCTCAATCCAATAAAAAAAAATGAGAATAACAATTAATGTTGCCAAACTGCATGAACTGCCAACTGATGCTACAGATGCTACCTATGACCCTGTCTAGGGTAAACAAACATTGTAGAATGAATGCCAAATGTTCTAGCTCACGGTCGATGATACAGAAGTTGATTCCATTTCATCTGACATGGATGCGTTATCTATCGATTCATCATTGGCATCACCGGATAGTCCATCTTCAAATAAGAAAGGACTTTGGCTGGTCTGAGAGAAACTTTGGGATTTCCTTAGTCCTTCTAGCTTCACGGCAACCTCTCTAATGGTAGGTCTCTTTCTCCCATTTAATCTCAAACACCTCATGGCAAGCATTGCCACTACTAGAACATCCCCCGCCTCTGCTTCATTAGCCACAACAGGATCTGGCATCTGTGACAAACCGTTTTCCTTCATTAGCATGATAAAGCTTGCAATTAGATGTCTCCCTTCGTCGTCTCCTGAGAAAGATGTTGGCTTCCGCCCCATAAGTAACTCCACCAGCACTACTCCAAAACTGTACACGTCACTTTTGTCTGTGAACTGACTAGATTGGAAGTATTCCGGGTCCAAGTATCCGAAGGTACCTTGCACGGCTGTTGTCAGGTGAGTTTTGTCGGAAGGAACGGGCCTTGAGGTACCAAAATCAGAGACTTGCAGTATAATTGTCATCTAACAGAATGTTGGTTATATCGCGTTGATAAATGGGAATTGAAGCTGCAGAATGCATGTATGCTATGGCTCCAGCAACTTCACATGCTATTCGGTAACGATCTGCCCATGAAAGAGAACAATCTTTATCCTGCTGATGAATATGCTGGGACAGGATGCCTTTAGGGATGAACTCATACACTAGTAAAGGAAGCTTAGTCTCCAAGCAACATCCTATCAATTTTACAATGTTTGGATGATTAACCTGTGATAGGACAACCACTTCATTAATAAACTGCTCGGTTTGGCCTCTACCGACGGTCTTCGACTTCTTCACAGCAACTATGGTACCATCTGGTAGCATTTCCTTTGTAAACTGTGCCGAACCCTCCTTGACCAAGAAACCGGCTCTGGCTGTAGTTATCTGTTGCTCGTCGCAGATCTTCTTCAGAGAATATTGCTGCTCTTCCATCTCTTCCATAAGGTGAAAACTTCTGTTGCAACAGCAAACCCCATTTTGCTTGAACAGTTTCTCCTTGACAATTCGGTCTCTTCACTCCCTTAGATACATGTATAGCCAACAGCTGAAAAGCGAAAGACACGAGACTCCCATACCTATGCCGGCACCTAAACCAAACAATATAAGGAACCTGTGAGATGACACATTTCGTCTATCCAAAATTCTCCTAATAATTCACCTGAGATGTCCTATACGATTTTACAGCTGTCATGTATCGAGCATGGCAGAATGCTAACTTGCATGCTCTCCTAAGTCACCCTATTGATTGGTTGTTGAAGTAGATAATAACACTCTCTTCTAGACACTTGTCTCTTGAAGCAAATTTGCGACGAAGCCATCTAAAATATTCAAAGTTTGCTGCCTGCAATTTCTTGGTTACATTGCCAAACCTGAAGGTGTACTGTCCCATTATTGCAATATCCCCAGCGGAGACAGCACCCAATCACAAAACATAGCTTAGGAGAGATTAAACAATGGACTTAAAATGTCATGCTGCAAATGATGTAAACTATGAAGATTTGCATGAAGCCCCATGACAATCGACAGCAAATGAGATTCATGTGTAGTGTTTCAATCTAAAAGCAAGAAAGAATCATCAGAGAGATCAAGTGCATCAAATGGAGCATTTGAGCAAGAGAGGAAGGTGCCAAATAGATAAGATGCAGAGAGCCAAAAGGCTTAGTGTACGTGAGTGTAAAGAAAGTGCGACGGTCTAAAGCGTAATACGCAATATGGCATGTGTAAGAAAATGGAATAACTCCACACTCGAATTTTCTTCGTGAGTGTAGGTGCATTATTTGGCATTATCAAATGTAACTCTCGCTGCAATAGTCGCAGACTTTCTAACTACTATTATCAGAGCCAATACTAGTACATGAAGAGGGTAATCTCTTCCATTCAGGCATGAAGTGTTGCTGGACAGAATTAGCAGAGATTTGATGACTACATATCATGAGAACCAGCTTGAAAGGAAACTTATTCCGATCAGGCATGCAATTTAGGCCATTTCCACGCTTGTCTTCGGCATATCCATTGGGACAATAACAGAAGGAACTCTTTGAATTCTTTGCACAGCTAAGGGGAACGAGGGTGGGAGTAGCAGGGTATATTATAGAGGCGTCTGTCATCATATTTGCCTCCAGGACACTTGTACTGTGACACCATATCTTTTTGCAATTGGATATATAGAATCGCCCACTGTCACCATGTATGTAAGCAAGGATTTAACTCCATTGACTGTCTGATCAGTACTAGGGCACGCGCATCTCAGTGGAACCAGCAGCTGTGCACCCGCAACAAGATCATCTTCCGCATAGTAGTTCTGATTAAGTAGAGCCCAGAAAGTGGACAGGCCTTGGAATATATTGTTTGCTATGGTGAAATATGTCTTGGACTTGGCCACAGTGTAAGAGGCATGATGCTGGTAAATACTTCCTGAGCAGAAGCAGGACACTGGAACTATGACCAGGTTATCATCGGGTATCTTTTTCGTGGTGGATCTGATGCTGATGACAGTGGCTATGGCCAGGGCATCAGAGCCGAGGAGCGAACCAATGGCGGTGAGTTGAATGGTGAGGTAGACCGAAATGTCATGAAAGACTGGCATGCTTGAGGGCTATTGCAGAGGTAACCTTTCAGCTTAGATGATGGGGATGAACAGTTTGACCTGCTCTCCACCAACATATGGTTGTTGACAGTGGCATATGTGATGACACAGAGGCAAGAGTAACAGGATTGGTGTTAACATTGACAGCGGGGACACATCCATGATGGTTTTGGAATAACTGAAATTCGGCACAAATTTGTGTTGCGATTTTTGTGCAAAGAACCAACCAACCTGTTGATGCGAGCAGCCAAGTCAACAACGCAAGTGCAAACTTGCCGTGGTTAACTGGCCATAGAAAGCCACCTTCAAGACATCATGTACGACTTATGTTATGAGTGTTTTATCGAGCCTTCTATGTCTTCCATGGATGTCTCAAGTCTGTTATTCCTCCACCCTCATCAACAATTGTCATGGTTGACTGGTAGACAAAAAAGTCACCTGCAATGCAATTCAACTGATCCTGCAAGCTCTTAGGGCACCTCGAATTTTATAAGTGCTACGACATGTGCGCATGCTCAGTTCGCGCCGAAAGAGGCAAAGAACCATGTGGTAGTTTTCATTGCTTTTGACTCTTCTCTTTAGGTCTTTCTACCCCAGAAGCCTGCATCACATAAATCACATATTTATCTTTTGTAGAAGCCAAAAGAAATCGGTTTTGTTTTTCTGCACATCACTCCCTCAATCCACAAAAATATCAATGAATCATATATTGCAAGAAGAGAACATTTCTGGGTCCGTGTTAAAGAAAACAAAACGCAGCAGCTGTTGGAGTTGAAAGATAACTAAGTAGCCACAGTATTCAGAGTGTGCCATGTAGAGACTTTTCCTATTTCGCAGAAGTTTAGTTGAACTTATTATTCTTAACATCTTGCTTCTTTATCATTTCTTGCTGCAGATCAAAAAGTATGCGCTTCCCCCATGACTTATGCTTTTCTTACTTAGATTAAAGTCAAGACGGGTCTCCGGTACACATTCTGATTTTGTAAGAAACTTTTAGAATTCAAAAAATAAACATTACCAGAAAACGACAGAGCGGAAAGAAAAAATTACTCAACTGACAGGATATACAACTTACCCCTGCCTACATGGAGGCAAAAACCTATACGTTACTAACCCTGTTTTACACTTTCGTTTGCCATCCTTAGGCCTAATATCCATAGCTTCTGCGACTAGGCCCGCTCTCCAGTTACTGCCCTTCGTCTCCATAACACGCATATTGGAATTACTCACCTAACTTGATATTTGATCTCCCATCTTGCGTCTCTTTCGGATAGTTCCTATTTCCCTTACTAGCTGCTGCTGTTGGTGGCCCCCCAATGAAGTCCTCATCGACTAGTGCAAAATGTGCTGGTAAAAACGTTTCCATCCTATGCCACCCACACATGTTCTTATCACCAGCTAAATAAATATAGCACTCATGCTTGCCTGCTTCATCACCAACAAATCCAGCTCCAACCTCTACGGCCTGGAATTGGCATTCATATGCTGTCGGGTAGATTTCAATACCAAGTATGGCAGAGGATTTGAAGTCGATGAAAGCCAAGTTTAGCATAGGAAGATGCTCCAGTTAAAAAGGCTTGACGAAATGTTGGTACTGCAAGAGGTTGATTCCTTGCTCAATCAAGACCAAAGACATTTCCGTCCTTATCACACGTCACGCCTGTCCAAGGGTGAGTGTTGTTGCCCCGTAACCAGCTTGGACGTCGCAGATGCATTGAACAAGATGCTATTTTATGTCAAATCGAGCAACAAGAGTTCTTGGTCGTCCAGACATCTGCAAGAATCCAATATCATGTGTCTCCCGTGTGCCAAAGAGATTGGATCACATGGTTATGAAGAGAAGCCATAATGAAGTTCTCATTGAACGCAACTTCACTACTCTTGTGAAATTGATATATCCTGATGCACAAGCAGCTTCTTCGTTCTGAATAGATTGAGGGGCAGAGAAATTTGCAATCAAGAAGCACGCGCTGTATGTATTCTGTGCATACTCATCAGCGGTATGTGACACCCCGCTGAGGGGGTGTGCACATCTCTTCGTCCCGCATTGCTTAGGAGGGAAGTCCTGGGCTGGCTTATATAGTGTTGGGTCCCCTGAAAGAAACAAAACCATGAGGAATGTGTGTCCAAAGCAGACAGTATTTTGCAAGTAGTGGGCCCAGATCGTTACATGTTCAGCAGCAAGAATATGCATTGGCTGTCAGTGTAATTTGATTTCGATATTAAAATTAAGTTTCAGACCAGTTTCTGATGTAGCCAGTGTGAAAACTATCCAAAGCACCATGCATTCTTTATTGGAAAAAAGAGAACTGAATCAATCTCCTAATGCAAGGAGAATTAAACATTAATATTATCCATTGAAATGAACTCTCCCACGCTAGTTTAAAGCAAATCTTTAGAATAGAGTTTGGCTAGGTATTCAGTTCTTAAGGAAAACATCAAGCTGAAGTAAAGTTGAAAAGATTCATTTAACTGAAAGGTATCTTCTGACGATTCTGATAATTGCTACTCTAACTGCATGCTACATATGTTATCTCCAAAGCTGTCTAGGATAAACAAACATTTAGCTCGATGTCTATACTGAGATTGATGCAACTTCAAGTTACAGTGTGTGCTATCGATTCTTCATTGGCTTCACCGGGTAGTCCATCTTCAAATGCATGAGGATTTTGGCTGATCTAAGAGAAACTTTGAGATTTCCCAAGCTCTCAAAGCTCCATGGCAACCTCTCATGGTAGGCCTCTTTCTCCCATTCAATCTCAGACACCTCATGGCAAGCATTGGTACTGCAAGAACTTCCTCTGCCTTTGCTTCATTGGCCACAATAGGATCTAGGATCTCTCACAAACGACATTCTTTCATTAGCAAGATAAAGCTAGCAGAATGCATGTATGCTACTTCTCCAGCGACTTTGCATGCGATTCGGTACCAGTCTTCACATTAAAGGGAACAATGTTATCCGGATGAATATGCTGTGGAGGGTGCCATTAGGGATGACTCATACACTTGTAAAGGAAACTCAGTCTCCAAACAACACCCTATCAATTTCACAATGTTCCAATGGTTAGCCTGTGATAGAACAACCACTTCATTAGTAAAATGCCTGATTTGACCCATCGATGGTCTGACTTCTTCACAGTAACTATGGTACCATCTGGTAGCATCCCCTTTGTAAACCGGGTCGAACCCTCCTAGATCAAGAAAACGGCTCCGGCTGTAGTTGTCTTTTCTCTTTGCAGATCTTCTTTGGAAAAGATTGTTGCTCTTCCATCTCTTCCACAAGGTGAGAACTTTTGTTGCAACGGCACACCACCATTCTGCTTGAACAGTTTCTCCTTCACAATTCTGTCTCTTTGCTTCCTTAGATGTCTCTGTAGGCAATAGCTGAAAAGTGAAAGGCTCAAGAATCCAATACCAATGTTTTTTTGGGTAAGGATCCAATACCAATGTTGGCACCTAAAGCAAACAATAAGTCTATAAGGAAACTGGGATTCGACACATTCTAGTTTTTTGTATTCGAAATTAGCCAAATAATTTGCCTGACATGACCAATCCGATTTACAACTCCAAAATATGGAGCATGCCAGAATGCTAACTTGCATGCTCTCCTAAGTCAGCCTATGTACGTTTGAAGTAGACAATAACAATCAGTTCTACGTCACTTTTCTCTGGAGGCAAATTCACAAAGAAGCCATCGAAAGAATATAAAATTTGCTGCTAGCTTGGTTACTTTGCCAATCCTAAAGCTGTACCGTCACATCAATGCAACATCCCTAGTCGTGACAACGTTCCATCACAAATGATAGCTTTGGAGAAAATAAACCATGGGCTTAAAAATGTCATGGTGCAAATGAGGAAGAAGTAAATGATGAATATTTGCATAAAGTCACAATACTAATAGACAGAAAATGAGATTTACGTGTTGAATTTCAATCTATATAAGCGAGGAAGAATCATCAGAGAGATCAGGTGCGTCAAACGGAGCATTTGAGCAAGACAGGAAGGTGCCAAATAGATAAGATGGGAGAGCAAAAAGGCTTAGCGTACATGTGAAAAGAAAGTGCAACGTCCCTAAGTGTGGTATGCAAAATAGTGTCCGCAAGAAAATGGAATAACTTCATACCGGAGTGTAATTTTTTTTTTTTTTAAAGTATTGGGATGCATTATTTTGGATTATCGGATATTAATCTAGTTGCAATAGTCACACACTGTAAAACTGCCCTTACCTATGCCAAATTGGCATTGCCAATAATAGGACACCAATAGGGTAACCTCTGCCAATCAGGCATGAAGTGTTGCTGGACAGAATTAGCGGAGAGGTTTGCTGACAGCCTATCTCGAGAACCAGCTTGAAAGGAAACTTCTTCCGGTCAGGCATACAGTTGAGATTTCCAGGCCCACCTTCGGCATATCGATTGGGACAATAGCGGACGTTACTCTTGGAATCTTTTGCTCAAGGGGAATGAGAATGTTTGAACCACCAGCAAGATCCTCACCCGTATAGTAGTTCTGATCAAGAAGAGCCTGGCAAGAGGACAGGCCTTGGAATGTATCAGAACTGGCTATGGTGACATAGGTGTCTCCCTCGGCCAGTGTAAGACACCTGATGCAAGTAAATACTTCCAGTGCAATAGCAAGAAACTGGCACCATGACCGAGTTACCATAACTTACGTCAGTGGATTTGACGTTGTTGATGGGGGGCTATGTCCGAGGCATCCGAGCAAAAGCAGCGGAGCGATGGTGATTTGTATAGTGAGGTGGATCAAAAGTTTGCGAAGGACAGGTATCGAGTTTGAGGGACGTTGCAGTGGTAACCTTTCAGTTTAGGTAACGTGGATGAGCAATAAAGCTGCTTATCGTCAACATATGGATATCGACAGAAGGATACGTGATTGAAGAATAGGATCGGTGTTGAGGTTGAGAGGGAGGACAGATCCATGGTCTTGGAAGGTTTACGTTATCCGCGGGGCCCTAAATGGATTAAGTATGGTTGTCTCCGATTTGCCCCCTGAACTGGCGAAAAAAGAAAAAGCATTGAAAGAAGAACAGTAAAACAGAGAGCGCTATTAGTCAGGGGACAGTACATACGAACTCACACATGCCCTGCATAAAGGCACTTTTATTTCCCACACTTGGGCCTGATTTCGATCCCTTCCACAACCAGCCCAGCCTTGCAGTTGAGAACCTTCGTCTCCAGGAAACTCATTTCAACCTCCCCGTCTTCTCCATCCTTGGTCAAGAACTCATCCAACTCTATCTCCAATCACCCAGCTCTTCTCTCCTTAGGATAGTTCCCAACCCCCTTGGCAGGCGCAGGTGTCAGCAGCCCCACATCAGAATCATCATCAAACAATTCAAAAGGCGCTGGTAGAAGGAGACCGATGCATCTATGGCTGCGCGTAATGTTCTCTCTGGATAAGTAAACTGAGCGCTTGCGCTTGCCCGCTTCGTTGCCAGAAAATGCAGATCTAACCTCGACAGACTGGAATCCAACTCCAATTGATGTCATGGATTTGAATACCAAGTAAGCTGCATAATGGGTTCCTGGTGACAGCTTGCGAGAATTAATTGTGCCTCTGATTTTGAGACAACATGCCCTAATGAGTTCAACAACTTCTGCAAACCTGTTAATTCACAAGGACATTCGACATGATAATCACCTTGAGGGAGAAACAAAAGAAAGATCATTTTGGGACGAACAAATTAATGCTACACCCATTTTCTTCATGAAGGCGAGAAAATGGTGGCAATAATGTATTACCTAGAGTTGGCCATGCGATTCCAAGACCAGTAACTTGGAGCATCACCCCATGCTATAGACAGGGCCCTCGCAGATAGCATGATACATTTCTTCCCACTGTGCCTGTCCAGCGAAAAGCTCTGCAAAGCATGTTGGACTCACATAAGCAACAAGAAGCCGGACCGACGTCATCTTGAGAAAAAAAGATTCACCATTTCAGCAAATATAGTATCCACAAAGCAATAAAGCTTAGCACTTATTCCACCATCTGTGCTGTGATCTTCCCATTAAAATGGTGAGAGCATCTGTCTTAGCCTTTTTAAGCAAAAGTTGTTTGTCGATTTTTTCACCAAATTTGAATTACGAAAAACACGTTTCGGGATAAAAAAAATCAACAACCACGACATTTGATCAAAAGAAAATACAAGGGATAATTGTTCAAAACCACCTCAACTTTAGGACCATTGCATAATGAACCCCTGAAAAATTTGCAAAGTTACAAATTTCCTCATAAAGTTAACTTTATTACAATTTGTTTTTTTTCTTTTTATCAAAAGATCTCTATCACATGTGTTAGAAAGTCCAACCCAAAAGCTTAAGCTATTAGGTGGAGGGAGACTACATGAATATAAAGAGCATACAACACTCATCCACAAGCAATGTGGGACAACAACAACAACGTCAACACCCCCTCTCACGTGCAAGCAATCTGCACGGAATAACACTGGCTCTGATACCATGTTAAACAAGTTTACAAACTAGAGAAAATACATGATTGATGAAGTCGAGAAATTCAGCAGATGCTATTTTGGTCAAAAGAATTGAGTTGTTCCATTTCTAGGTTACACTTACCGGCTGTACAGATGGAAAACTATCCACGGAAAAAAAAAAATCAAAATTTGGATGTAATCAGTAACTTTTCAAAGTTACATGGACACTATTCAACGGCCAATTTAAAATTCAGGGGCTAATAAGCAATGCTAACAAAGTTCAGTAGGATTTTGAGCAATTAACCGGTAACAAAAAGCAGACTCGCTCTGAACTCCGAACTGACCATAAGGTAGCAGACAGTCTTAAAGCCATATGCAGATCACCCCTAAAGATGCATAGCATTAGTGGTCATCAAGGTACCATATCAACAGTGGCTATAATGTTCATGCTCTTAGCACACTGTACATTGAGTGATACAACATATCTATCCATTCTTTGCCCCAACCATTTGAATCTCGTCATTTTCAGACGAAAGATCCTTTCTTTCTTCTTCTTCCCTTGATTTATCATTCTTTATCTTGTGGACGAAAACCCATGAGTTGGTTCATACAATTCAATTAACCTTTCACATTCGGATCCTGGCTGTGTGCAAAAGAAAAATGTCCAATGGAAGCCGCAGCATGATTATCATATGACAGTTGCTTCTCCTTGAAGAAACAAAATGAACTCACTCGGCTCAGACGGAAAGAGGCCAAGAAACATGTGCTCATGACACCGCCTTTCAATTCAACTACTCGACAAAGAAAGAACAACTTGCAACAGCACGTCACATGAATCACATTTCAATAATCTATTGAATCTAACAGGAAAAACAGTTATCAATCGGAGAAAAATGACTAGGAAGAGGCGGTTCGAGGTGGGGAAGACGGGGGGAGACTTGCCATTTTGCCATCGCCGATGAGAACCGGCTCGTCGCAGAGGCTGAAGTAGAACTGCTTCAGCGACGAAACGCTCCGGAAGACCATCAGGGGGCACTCCGGCGGCAAGAAAGAGGCCCAGACCGCGTTGGAATCGCAGGCCGACTTGAAGATCGACGAGACGGACGCGAGCCTGCACGCGTCGGCGGGGCTCGTGAAGGAGACGACGTGGGCGATGCATCCTTCGGGCAGCGCGGAGAAGTCGGTACCGTCTCGTCCCTTCCCTTCCGCCACCGCCAATGGTGAGAACTCCAAGAAATGGGTGTGGCTAAAACGGCTTCAAGTTGACGCCTTTCGAAGAGACGACGGTGCTTCGGAGCGTGATTCTTCGTCGTGTTTATAGAAAGAGAGAATCAGAAGAACTTCGATGATGGGTGTAGCTGAAACGGATCAAAGGTGACGCCTTTCGAAGAGACGATGGCTCTTCAGAGCTTGATTGAGTAGGTGAGGAGCGATCACTGTGAATCATCAGCAAACCAGAGTAGGACACTCTCAAAGTGGAAAAATTTTGAAACCCACCAAAAAATAAATTCAAAAAAAAAAAAAAAGACCTAAAGCCCTTTTATTTTCTCAAATGAATTCTGTTCAAATAAGAGCTCGAAATAACACAATATGTTTTAATTAAAGACCTAAAATGGTCATAGTATTTCAAAAAAGAATCAGGCCTGAAAGGTGTTTTCGTCATTTCACATTTTAATTTTTTGTTAAATTTTCTTTGTTTTTTCCTTTTTTATGATTAAAAAAAGAAAAAGTGGGCCACACCTTGAGTTGTGTGTGGCCTTTCTCTTTCCCCCCCTTAAATTTTGAGAAAAATAAAAATGTAAAAAAAAATAAAAATTCAAATAAGTAAAAGGACATGTCCTTTTTTAAGATTTTATAATCATTCATACATTTATTTGAAAAAATATTCACTTCAGATTCTTGTTTGAGAAAATTACGGTACTTTAGGCTCTTATTTGAAACAGAATTCATTTGAAGTCCTTATTTGAGAAAATATGAGGATTTCGAGCCCCGTTTTAGATTTTTTCCAAAAAAAATGGAAAAAGACAATGGAAATCAGAGGAAAAATAAAAAAATGAGTATAAATGTAGGACCCGGATCCTCTGTCTGTATGGCAAGGGATCATTATCATGTGAATCCTTAGATCTTCCCCCATTTTTAGGGGGGGAAAATCTAAGGATGTTGGTTGTTATGATCCTATGCCATTATCATTATGGCAGAGGATTATCATTATGGCAGAGGATCCAAAGGCATAAATGTATCGAATGTTAAATTGGACAGATTTTTAAATAATTTTTTTTTGTCAAATACTTTTAAATTAAGGTTGATCGAGATTATATTGCTTGCGTAGAAAACTCCAGGCTTCCATGGCTTCAAAACGAATGAAATTGTCGGGCCATATTAATAATTGGGTCTTGTTAACGAGTGTCTTGGGCACCACCGATGAAATATATTCGACAACGAAATATTTTGTTTTGTTTCGATGCATATTACTTACGCATTAATCGAAACCAGTTCTTCGGCTTCTAAATATGTGGAAAATGGTTTTGCAACAATTCCAGACAGGAGACAATTCGGAGAAATGCAGAAATCGGTGATTCAATTCCAGATGAGACTCTGCAAATGCAAACCCTCGCCGGAGTTCAACTCAACGGGAAGGTTTGGAAAGTAATCGTATTATAAACGAACGAACGCAAACAAACTTCAGCGGAGTTTGGCTCCATAACTAAGCTTGAGAACGCGAGGTATTACGTCGGAGTTTAACTCGACGACTTAGCATCAAAGATAAAGATACATGTCAGAATTTGACTCGGCCGCGAGAATCCAAAAGTTACAGTTAAAGGAACTTAAAGTGCAGTACACGAAAGTAAAGATAAAAGAAAAATTTGTGCAGGAGGCCTCTTCAAAGTACGACGTGGCTATTTATAACCTACAATCGACGGTTATCAACGAAGGTTGCAAAAGAGAAGTTACTAATATAGAGGTTACCAACGGCTATCGATGATTTATCACGCTCCGCTACCTTGACAGTCCGTGATTTTTTCGACTCGGTTTCCTCCACCGAGTCGACGGTTACTTTCTTGAAACTATGTCATTGGCTATGGTGAAACCGGCGTCACACCTGATGGGATTTATCGCAACCGAATCAGAACGATCAAACAGAGAATCAAGAAAAATTGAACGATGCACAGTTTACCCAGGTTCACCCCAGAATAGGGCTACGTCCTGCAAAGAGACTTCACTATGATATTTGGTTTACAGCCACTCAACTCGATACAATGATCAACATAAACGAGCAAAATATATATGCCATAAACGGGCCCAAAACCTAAACCTAGCGAAACCTCTATTAAGCCCATAACATACGGGTTAACTTAAATAAAAGTCCAAACCCGTTGAGGTTTCGGGGGCGCTGCCCCCGAACCCCCGCCCGCTCACCGGCGAGTGGGGTAGCCGTCCGCTGACCGGGCAGCGGGACACCCGTGTCGAGGGCAGCCCCGCATCCCGCACGCATAAGTCACATGTCATCGGATAACACTTTGGTTTCCCTAAGCTCACGTGGGCGTACCCCGTGTGAGAAACAAGGGTCCCGGAAGTATTCACCAACTCCAACAACACCGGCCATAGTGTAAGACGCCCGATGCAAGTAAATACTTCCTGTGCAGTAGCAAGAAACTGGAACTTATGACCAAGTTTCCATTGACTTATCTCTTCGGCAGCGGATTTGATGTTGTTGACGGTGGCTATGTCCGACGCATATGATCCAAGCAGCGCAACGATGGTGAGCAGGGTGAGTTGTATAGTGAGGTGGATCGAAAGTTCGCGAAGGACGGACATCGAGTTTTGAGGGACATTGCAGCAGTAACCTTTCCAGTTTACACGATGTGGATGAGCAGTTATAAGCTGCTTACCGTAAACACATGGATGCCGACAGAAGGATAAGTGGTTGAACAGAGGTAAGATTAGTAGGATCGGTGTTAAAGTTGGGAGGGAGGACTAGATCCATGGTTTTGGAGCTAACTGAGACATGGCATGCTCATCGTTGCCACTTTTGTATGCAGAGAGAACCAGCCACTATGGTTGATGAAGTCACCGAGGGCAAAGTTGCCGTGGTTGATGCAAAGAGTACAAGAGCTCCATCAAATCCAGAAGCCAACTCATCCAGCAGTAAACTTGCGGTGAACTTGCGGTGCAGACTGTTGACGGTGGCAGTATTGCCGTTGTCGACGAAACAGCAAAACCTGAAGAACTGTCCGGCATTGCTCCGGAGCAGGTTTTCATGTGATTAGGAATTTATTATGTGGCCCTGCATTTATGCATCCTTTGCCCAAGGACGACTTCCTTCCATTTTGTTAATATGCGTGAAATGCTCATCAAGATTCAAAAAAAGAGAACGAGTTCTCCATTAATCCTTTGGAAGCTTCACATTACTGGAGGGGCCATGGATTAAGTACATGGTTGTCTCAGAGTTTAGCACACTCTGCCCCTGTGAAGAAAAGCAGATTTTTTTTTTTTTCAAAGCACAGGAAACGGCACTAGGCCCTTCCGTTCCCAACACAAAACGAAAGCTAGAAGAGAACTAGGAACTTAACAAGGAGAAATAAGCAGAGTTTTCATGGTTGAACTTGACTGGCCGATGGAAAATCGCCTCCAAGACAGTTCACCAATCCTGCAAGGTAAAGGCACCTACGGTTTCTTTGAGTGTGCTACGCCGTGCTTTTTTTTTTGGTAAGGTGCTACGCCGTGCTTTCATTCAGCTAATCAACAAGAAATTATTTTAGCAAGTCGCTGGCTAGAATGCTTCTCCAAGTCTTTCCTTTTGTCCCAGAAGAGACGCAGAGGCACTGGCGCACCACTCAAATTGCATTCATGTATTTTCAATGGAGTCATATATTTTCCCGTCGGTTCCGACAGCGGTGGTTGGAGTGGGAGGATGACGAATCATTTTTGCAGATGTTTTAAAAAGAAACAATCTACAGCATATGAGTGCTTTCTGCTTGAGCTTGTGGAAGTACGCATCAAAGTTGCATAATTTCTGCAGAAGGCATTCGGCATTCGCTTATCAGACGAAAACTCCATGACATATGCTTTCCCCACTTACATTCAAGTCGATATAGATCACAAGCACTCTTTCTGATTTGGTGGAAAGCTACTAAAGATTGATTAATAAAAAACAAAAAGCATTGAAAGAACAACAGCTAAAATCAAGGGACAGTACCTACAAACTTACACATGCCCTGCATGCAGGCGCTTTTATTTACCATTCTTGGGCCTAATTTCAATCCCTTCCACGGCCAGCCCAGCCTTGAAGTTGCCAATCGTCGTCTCCACAACACTCGTTTCAACCTCCCCGTCTTCTCCATCACTGGTCAAGAACTCGCCCAACTCTATCTCTGACCACCCATCTTGTCTCTCCTTAGGATAGTTTCCATCCCCCTCGGCAGGTGCAGGTGTCGGCGGCCCCCCATCAAAATCGTCGTCCACCAATTCAAAAGGCACTGGTTGAAAACCAAAATTGAATCGCCAAACTCTCAGCCCGGACAGCCGTCCGCGCGTGTTGTTCTCTCTGGATAAGTCAACTGAGCGCTCACGCTTGCCCGCTTCATCACCAGAAAATCCAGCTCCGACCTCAAGAGACTGGAATTCATATCCAAATAATCTCGGCGGGATGGATTTGAATACCAAGTAGGCTGCATAATGGGTTCCTGGCGACAGCATGTGAGAATTAATTGTGCCTCTGATTTCGAGCCCAAATGCCTGGATGGGTTCAGCAACTTCAGCAAACCTGTTTTAATTCACAAGGACATTCCACACGATCATCACCTTGACGGAGAAACAAAAGAAATTTCACTTTGGGATGAATAAATTAAAGCTACGCCCATTTTCTTCATGAAGGTGAGAGAGTGAAGCAAATAATGTATTACCTGGAGTTGCGCATGCAATTCCAAGACCAGGACCTAGGAATATTAACCGATTCTATAGACAGGGCCCTCACAGATAGCATGATACATTTCTTCCCACTGTGCCTGTCCAGCAAAAAGCTCTGCACAAAACAAAAGAGAATCATCATCCTACGAACTTTTCAATAGAATGCACTTCTTTGATACGTGAACCATCCAACATTAACCTAATGGTTAGCATTGATTGTCCATCTCTGTATCCAGCCCAACCAGTTCTAGGATTAACACCTTCTAAAAGTCATTCTCTGCTTTCAACTAGGACATGTCGTTTTAGCAAGACATGGAGACAACTTGGCCTGCATTCATAACTATTTCATCAAGAAGGGGGGAGCAGAGAAGGCACCAACGAGATAATTTCCCGCCCACAGCAGACTTCTATGGAACAAACAATGTTCCAACGAGTTACACTACAACAGCCATTTTAAAGCATAGTTCAAAACCATCCGCAACTCTGGTACTCAGCTACTGCAGACTGTGCATAGATGAGAAGCACAACTGCCCATCAGTGATGATGCCTTTCTCACCTACTGTTTTATTAACTTCAAATTCGTTCTAGTGAGTATAGTCAGCTTCTTCAGACTGCCCAGCACAAGCAGTGAAGCCAAAACCAACCATCCAACCAACCCAAGTTTAAAAAAGCAGAATAAAACAAAATCGAATCCCAGTGCTGACCAAATTCGGCAAAAGCCTAAACTTGAGTTGATACGGTTTATGCTTCACACCTTTGAGACAACCCTTCAATTGCACGCAGACTGAACGACCGAACCCCAGCACTGAGGTCGATAGGCATTTAATACCAAACCATTTGCTCTAATACGCAGATAATTGAGAGATTGCGCTGCTTATTCTAAAACCCTGAAGCTGTTGGAAAATGGCTCAATTTTTGTCTTCAACGCGTGTGATCGACCGTGGTATTCGAGAAGCGGATTACACAAAACCGAAGTTCTGTGCAGAACATCAAATCATCCGACCCTCAAGCCAATCTCAAAGACTTTCCCATTTCGCTCCAAGATCCAACTAAATCAAACTCCACGCCCGCACACCCGACAATCATTTCAGCTCGCGGCCGACGTAAAAACCCACAACTTGTTCGGCAAAAATCAAGTACCTTGTGACCGTCGTCAATGAGAAGAGGGGCGCTGCAGAGACGGAGGAAGACATCCTTCCCCCTAGTCAGCGAGGGTCCAAGAGGCGGCGGCGGCTGCGGCGGCAAGGAAGTCGAGACGATCAGGTCCAAATCAGGCGGGAGGAACTTGTGCCAGACGGCGTCGGAGTCGGAGGCGGAGCAGAAGGCGCGGGAGACGGCGGAGGAGCGGGCGGCGTCGCGAGGGGTGGTGAGAGAGAGTATGTGGGCGATGCACTCCTCGGGCAAGGCGTTCAGCCCCACCATCCCTTTGGGATCGATCGCGTTCGAAGCTCCGTCCGATGCTCTTGTTTCGATTCGACGAATCGCATGCCCGAGCTTGGTGACCACCCGACGGGTATGAGTAAGCGGATGCTTAAAGCTCGAACTGATTTGGCAGAATTCCTAAAAAGACCGAAGTGGTCTTTACTTTCTAAAGAAGCCTATGGACGTTACCTTAAATAAATAAATAAATAATCTGAAGTGTTCAATCTTATTTCAAAGGAATAATACCAAAAACACTAAACTGATATACTTATGACAAATTTACTCTAAATTATTTTTTTTATGATCAACTCTAAATTATTTTTTTAATAATGAAAAATCCTAAACTAGTACGCTTGTGACAAATTTACCCCAAACTGATGGATCTGTGACAAATTTACCCTCCGTTAATTTTTCGTTAAATCTAACAGTCAAATTTCTGAATCGAATGACACGATTTGGGGTTTTAACCCTATATTTGTCATATGTGTATCGATTTGAATTTTTCGTGAGGGTAAATTTGTCACATGTATACTAATTTAAGATTTTTTATGGTAAAAATAATTAATTTATGCTAATTTTATTACAGATATATCAATTTGAAATTTTTTGTGGTCGAAAAATAGTTTGGGATAAATTTATCACAGATGTATCGATTTGGAGTTTTTCATAGTAAAAAAAAATAATTTTGAGTAAATTTATCACATGTGTATCAGTTTGAAATTTTTCGTGGTATTAATCTAATTTCAAGAAAGGGCCTCAACGGGCATTTAGTATTTTCCGGTAATTGAATAAAGGACATTTTTTTTATTGGTATTAATAACGCTTGTTCCTTAATCGTTAAGCAGAACATTGGCCACCAGCTGTTAACACACGATGTGTCGGACGATGTGCCGAAGACCTCGAGGCGGGATGGCAAGATCAAGTGGACCCGCCGGAGCAGCACCACGGGCAGCTACTGAAACCGACCCTCCAATTGATGGATTACCAGAGACTATCTATGGCTCATGTGAGAGCTGTTTTTTCTAAGGACAAGCTCAACAACAGGCGGCTGCAAATGCAGGAGGTGGATAGCGCTGTATTCAAAGTTCGGCTGAGCAGTTCTTAAAACTGAAACCGCCTAAGTTTAGGAGGCTGAAAAGTGAATTAAAGGATTGGAGAAGGCGTTCGGTTTTGCCGCTTTGCAACGATGCGGATGGCTGAATATCAACTTGAAGGGAACACTGAGCATTGGTGGAGGGCATCGAAGAATGTTGTATTCCCACCTGACGCGGTGGTCACCTCGAAGGATTTTGTCAGAGGCTTTTAATAATAAGTACTGCTCTGACTGTGCTAGGGACAAGAAAACAGCCGAATGTACGCAACTGATTTAAGGTAACATGACAGTAGATTAATATGAGGCGAAGTTTGCCGGAACTGTCCATGTTTGCGCCTAGGTTGGTGGAGGATGGAGTGGACAAGGCTAAGTGATTTCTAAATGGATTGACAACAGATATCCGGAAACAACTAATACCTTTGGATATAAGGGATTACAATGCACTCCACAGGCGAGTCCAACTGATTTGAACAAGAACCGACAAAAGATAGGAAAGAGATGACGACTTAGGCGAGGCCTGCCATTCATCAAGAGAGAGGCCATTCCAAATACAGGGTGGTAAAACCCTATTGAAGGCCATACCCTTAGGAGTCATGCCTACATTTCTTGCGTGCACTTGGGCAGAAGGACAATAGAAGTACCAATATTTATGTACGGCGCTCACTTTAGTGCCAATTTTTTTTTTTCGGATCACTTAAGTGCCAATTTTGTAAAAAAAAAAACGATCATTTCAGTGTCAAGTCCGACGTGGCTTGCCGGAAAGCATATGTGGCGCCTACGTGGCTCGCCGGAGACTCGCCGAAGCTTCCACGTCAGAAACAAATAAATTAAAAATAAGTGAAAATACTTAATATTAAAAAACTTAATATTAAGTGAACTAAAAAACTAAAAAAAGCCAAAAATAAAACAAAAAAATCAGGGTTTGCAGCGGCAAGGGGCGTGACCCTCGCCGCCCCCGCCATCGCCGGCAATGGCGATGGGCGGTTGTGGATGAGGGGCGGCATGGGTTGGTTGAACTTGTGGTCTAGGCGGCGGGGTTGAAGACGGAGGGGTAACGCCTGTCGAAGAGCTCCATCATCCTATGGCCTCCAAGAACCTCTTCTGCATCTCCTCCTGCTTCTGCATCACCTGCTTCATCAGTCCCTCGAAGAGCTCCATCATCCTATGGTGGCTTCCACCGCCGCTGCCACTCGTCTCTCCCGGCCGCCTCTTCCGCTTGCGGGGGATGGCCGAGGGGGGGTCGCCGGGGCCAGACCGGCCTCGCCCTACGCCGGTTCGACGAGGCTCGGCTCGCAGACCCACGGCGAGGTCGACCTCGCCCAGATCTAGGCGAGGTCGAGCCTCACCGTGGTGGGGCCAGATCGGCCTCGCCCAGCGACGGCCAACCCACGAACTAAGGCCGAGGACTAGCATGAAGTTTGGGTGATGGCTCGGATCTTCTGTTGGAAGTAGGCGATTTTGCTGTGGATTCGGTCCCAGATGAAGAAAAGGAGAGCAAGCCTGTGGGTGAGAGAGGTTTGAGAGTGGCAGGTTTCCTTCTACTTCTTCGATCGCCAAATGAAGAGGAAATAGAAAAAGGGTTGGAGAGAGTTCAAGAGCGATTGAGCATGAAAATGAAGAACGCAGCCACATCCCAGTAAGAAGAAGTCCGCCCTCACTTGCTAGTCGTCCTTCCGCCGAGCCGTCGCTGGGCAAGGCCGATCGGGCCTCGCCGACCCTGCCGACCTCGCGACGGGGGTCGCCCGACCCCGGCGACCCCCTGGGCCAACCCCCACCCCTCGCCGGCCAGTGTCGGCGATGGTGGGGGCGGCGACGACGAGGGTTCACACTCCCTCGCCGCTGCAACCTCCATTTCTTTTTTTTTGTGTGTGCTTTTTTTACTCTTTTTTTAATGTTTAGGATATTTTCTATTTTAATTTTAATTTTAATTTTTTTGAAAAAAATAACTATTTTAATAATTTAAATGGCCACGTGGCATTCACATGGCTTAATTTTTTTAAAAAATTGGCACGTAATATTAAAAAAATAATAAAAAAATGCCACGTGTATTGTTTGCCCGGAATTGACACTAAATTAATCATTTTTTGCCGGAATTGGCACTAAAGTGATCGCCGCACACAAATATTGGAACTTAAGTGAGCCGGCGAAAAAAATTGGCACTAAAGTGAGCGCCGTACACAAATATTGGCACTTCTACTGTCCTTCTGCCCGTGCACTTGTATGTTTTTATATGGTCATCTATTTTTCTTATCTTAATTGTCTTCCGCATGGGCCCTCTGTTTTATATATATATAAATCGAATTAAAACATAGCGCGATTCATAAGCCAGTGACGAAACTGGGACGCCACATAAAGATAAAGATAAATTTGTTTGATTTGTGCAAGGGGCCGTCTAAGAGTACGATGTGGCTATTTATAGCCGACAATTGATGGTTACGAACGGTGATTGCAAATAGAGATTACAAGGTGGAGTTACCAACAGAGGTAACAAACGGTTATGGACGACTACTTCCACTCCTCTCGGCCACTTTGTAAGACGCCTGATGTAAGTGAAAATAATTCCATGACCAAGTTACCATTGATTTATCTTTCCGGCAGTGGATTTGATGTTGTTGGTGGTTGCTATAACCACCATGTCCGAGGCATCTGAGCCAAGCGATCCAGCGATGGTGAGTGGTGAGTTATATAGTGAAGGTAGCTCGAAAGTCTGCGAAGGAATCGCACCGAGTTTGAGGGACAGTGCAGCGGTAACCTTTCAGTTTACATAATGTGGATGAGCAGTTAAACTGCTTATCGTCAACATATGAACGTCTGAAAGAAGGATGCAAGAGTAGCAGGATTGGTGCTGAGGTTCGGCGGGAGGGCAGATCCATGGTTTTGGAATGACTGAGATATAGCATGCGCAACGTTGCAACTTTCGTACGCAAAGAACCAGCCACTATGTCGACGAAAACACCAGGTGCTAATCAACAAGAAATTATTTTAGCCAGTCATTGGCTTTGACTCTGCTTTTCGAAGTCTTCCTTTGGTCCCGGATGAGACACGCCGGCGCCGGTCGCACCGGCGCACCACACAGATTGCATTTTTACATCTTCAATGGAGTCATATATTCCTTCGGTTCTGACGGAGGTCATCGGAGTGGCAAGATGAGGAATAATTTTTGCAGATGTTTTAACAGGGACCAATCTGCAGTGTTTGACGGTGTGTCGGTGTAAGTTTGTGGAGGTCTACATCAGAGTTGCATGATTTCTGCAGAAGGCATTGGGCGGTCGCTAATCAGATCAAAGCTCCATGATATATTGCTTTCTCCACCTATTAAAATCCGTTCAGATCACAAGCACGCTTTCTGATTTGCTAGAAAGCCACGAGAAATAAAACAAAAGAAGATCGAAAAGAACAGCAGCAGCACAGATAGGAAAAGCTCTTCATCAAGGGACTGTGCATACAAACTCACGCATGCGCTGCATGAGGGCACTCTCATTTCCCATCCTTCGGCCTAATTTCGATCCCTTCCACAACCAGCCCAGCCTTCCAGTTGCCACCCTTCGTCTCCAGTACACTCATTTCAACCTCCCCGTCTTCTCCATCCTTCGTCCAGAACTCGCCCAACTCTACCTCCGACCACCCATCTCGTCTCTCTTTAGGGTAGTTCCCGTCCCCCTCGGCAGCAGGTGTCGGCGGCCCCCCATCACAGTCGCCGTCGTCAACCACTTCAAAAGGCGCTGGTAGGAAAGCGAAACCGAAGCGCCTCAATCTCAGCCTGGACGGCCGTCCGTACCCGTTGTTCGCTCTGGATAAGTAGACTGAGCGCTCACGCTTGCCCGCTTCATCACCAGCAAATCCAGCTCCAACTTCAATAGACTGAAATTCAAATCCATACGATGTCGGGGTGGATTTGAATACCAAGTACGCTGCATAGCAGGTTCCGGGCGACAGCATGCGAGAACTAACTTTGCCTCTGATTTCGAGCCAACATACACTGACCAGTTCAGCAACTTCTGCAAACCTGTAAATTCACAAGGACATTCCGTACGGTCATCACCATGAGGGAGAAACGAAAGATAATTTATTTTGGTAACGAACAAAATTAATGCAACGGCCCATTTTCTTCGTGAAGGTGAGTGAGTGGAGGAAATAATGTATTACCTGGAGTCGGACATGCTATTCCAAGACCAGTACCTCGGAGTATCACCCCATATTATAGACAGGGCCCTGGCAGATAGCATGATACATTTCTTCCCACTGAGCCTGTCCAGCGAAAAGCTCTGCAATGTTGGACTCACATGAGCAACAAGAAGCCAGACGACGTCGTTTTGAGAAAACAAGATTCACCATTTCAGCAATTATAGTATCCGCAAAGCAATAAAGCTTAGCACTCATTCCATCATCTGTGCTGTACCCTTTCCAAAAAACTAGTGCCTCTGTACGTCTTGGCTTTTTTTACGCAAAAGTTCTTTATCAACTTTTAGGAACAGTGAGATTTGACCAAAAACTTGGGAACCATTGCATAATGACCCCCGAGAAATTTGCAAATTTTCCCACAAAATTTTGAATTTTTGTCGCAGTTGCTATTTATTCTATCTATATAGGTTTCAACTGTTACATGAAAATACCTTTCCTTGTTACTATCTTTTTCACCAAAAGATTTCTATCACATGGTTAATGAAGTTAACAAAATAGAGAAGCCCCACCATGATTGAGCACAGGGCTTAGGTCAACACTTATATATAATAGCCAGTCATCAATTGGAAACGGGCAAGATGGTTATGAATTGCAATTGGTCCGAACCTTCGACCAGTGACTGATTGCGACCTGCCCAGAATGCCCATACATACTAAGACCTTATTTACACAGCTGAAGTCAAGAAAATTCAGCAGAGGCTATTTTGTTCAAAAGAATTGTGTTAATCCATTTTTTAAGTAACAATTACCGGCTGTGCAGACCGGAAAGGTAGATGGCCACTAATCAACTGTGCCAATTTAAAGTTCAGGGGCTAATGAGCAATGCTAACAAAGTTCCGGAGGATTTGGTGCAATTCGAACTCCCAACCGACCATAAGGTTGCAGACAGTCTTGAAGCATATACAGATAACCCCTAAAGATGCATTGCATTAGTGGTCGTCAAGGTACTATGTCAACAGTGGTGATAATCTTCATGCTCTTAGCACTGTGAATTGAGTGATTCAATATGTCTATCCATTTGTTGCTCCAACCATTTGAATCTCGTCATTTTCAGATGAAAGATCCTTTCTTTCCTCCTCACTCGTCACTTATCATTCTTTATCTTGTGGACAAGAAACTCGAGCTGATGACACCGCCTTTCAATTCAATTACTCGAACATGAATGCCAGCCAAATGCGACGCAGTGTTTGGCGTGCAGGCGACAGGACGTCACATGAATCTCATTTTTCAATACTCTCTATCACATCTAACATGAAGAACAGTTATCGCATATCACCGCCTCAATCCGCAAAATAGGAAGAGGCGGTTTGAGGTGGGGGAGACGGGGGGAAACTTATTACCATTTTGCCGTCGCCGATGAGAACCGGGTCATCGCAGAGGCTGAAGTAGAGCTCCTTCAGCGACGAAACGCTCCGAGAGAACATCGTGCGGCATCCCGGCGGCAAGAACGAGGCCCAGACCGCGTCGGAGTCGCACGCCGACTTGAAGATCCACGAGACGGACGCAAGCCTGCACGCGTCGGCGGGGCTCGTGAAGGAGACGACGCTGGCGATGCACCCTTCGGGCAGCGCGGAGAAGTCGGGACCATCTCGTCCCTTCGCTTCGGCCACCGCCATTGGCAAGGATTCCCAAGGAGATGGGCGCTAGCGAAAACAGCTTAAAGTCGACGCCTTTCGACGAGACGACGGGGATTCAAAGCGCGATCCGCGGCGTTTATACAGAGACGGAGAGAGAATCAGAACAACTCCGGTGATGGGTGTAGCTGAAACGGATCAAAGGTGGCGCCTTTCGAAGAGACGATGGTGATTCAGAGCGTGATTCGTGGAGTTTATATAGAGATAGAGAGAGAAAGAGAGAGAGAGGGGGCGAGTGATTCGGTGGGAGGGTGTTGGTTGATGGATGGTGAAATCTTCGTGGCTAAGGCTTTGGGTGTGGAGGGAGGGGTCCGAATCAGCACACGCCAGAATGGGACACCCCGAAAGTGGAAAATGACATTCGACCGAAAAAAAATAATAATAATGGAAAAAGACAGAGGAAATGGGCAAAAAAAAAAGTAAACGAAAGGGATAAATATATCCGATTTTTAAATGGATATGCTTTTGTATAAAGGTTGACCAAGATTACATTGGTGTGGCCAGCAAATCGTTTCTTATCAGGGAAGTAAAAGGGCAATTTTTCAAATTAGAATTTAAAAAAAAAATTACCAAAAAAGAATTAAAAAATAAATAAATACCAAATTAGGTGCCGCTTGGCAAATGGGCTACCATTTAAATTTTTTTATTTCCTTTTTTGGAAAAAAAAATTAGAGATGAAACATGCTGGGAATGGAATCCACAACCACCAAAACACTTCACTCGAACAACAACTAATGGGACAAACAGCACAATTGACAGTATTATTTGCAGATTAATTAATATATACACTCATTTGGGCATGAAAAATTGCCTAGACCCATTTTTCACTACAAAAGACATTATATAATGAGTCCGGCATGGAAAGATAAAAAAAAATAAAGAGCGAAAGGACTGTTCATTCGTGATCGAGAAGTGGCATCAGAGGGAGAAAATGCAAAATTGAGAAGGAAAATGGCATTTTTTGGGGAAAAAGGCCGGCCAAACCGCCTACGGCTGTTTGCCAATGGATTCGTCTTGAAAAATTACACGAAATTTTAAAAAAAAAATTGTCTCAAACGGACGCCCGAGCGATGAGATATGCCTTTTCAAAGTTTTCCATTTTCTTTACTCGTTTTCACTTTTTTGCTGCGGTTTTTCATTTATGTATTACTGCGATTGTAATCTTTCGCTGCGGTTTTAAATAATTACATAAATGCAAATTATTTTTCAACTAATGATTGATGATTATCTTATAAAAAATAAGCTTCAAAAGATAAATAATTATAAATAAAATAATTATAATAACCATTAGTAATTTTTATTTTTCCAAAAAATATGAAATAAAAAAAATTAAATGGTGGCCTCGTTCAACAATTGGGCATGGCGCTCCCGCTGGGCAAATCGCCGCCGAACGGGGCCCAATCGAGCCAATTGGGTGCCGCTCGGCGGCCCATTTGCCGAGCGGCACCTAATTTGGTATTTATTTTTTTAATATTTTTTTGGTAATTTTTTTTTAATTTTAATTTGGAAAATTGCCCGAAGTAAAACAAAAGCACATGCGACTGCGCTGATAAAAGAAATCAAGGATTGAGAGCGCTAGTGACAAGGATCGATTGTTCCGTGTCCCCATCTATGCAGATATACGATACAGCGGATTGAAAGACTCGTGTCCCATGTCCTTTTATACTTGTATAATCTTGGAATGAACCTTGTTGGTATCATCACGATGAGTGAGCCATGAAGAGGGAAAGAAACAATTGGGTCTGTGGGAGCAGTGTCAGGGCGGTTTGTGTTAGGAGTTCTAGATAGAAAGAATATTACCTTAGGAGCTCTGAAAGGCAAGGTTGGCCTCACATGTACAAACTGGCCGGGAGCTTATGTCGTTATACTAATGAGGCCGTGGCGAGCCGAAATCACTTGTGGTGCGTAAAGTAATCTGCTCTCGCTCAATATGACGAAAGCCCGAGTTAAGTTGGGCGTGGTATGATCCGAAACGAGAGTTATTCGCCTAAGTTTTCTATGTGACAATACCATAAAACAAGGCTAGCATGCGCATGAACGACTCGCCAGGCACCACACGGGCCAATTTCGCGACCAGAAAAGTGCTGACCCATGATACTAGCATCATTGATGCAAAATTCGACTTCCTCGCTCTACATTACTTAAACATAACGCGAGAGAGGGGCGACATTGCAAATTGCAATCTTTCCTTGAATGGAAATAATCAAAATGCGTCCTCACTTTCCCACATTCATTTCAATCTGTATTCACAGCTTTGAAGATTCGCAATTTGCATCTCCAGCCAAAACCCTAACAGTCAAATGGATCAATCTCGACAATTCGTCACGAGAGAGGGAGCGTTAGGTGAGATGCTGTAAATCAATTGTTGGCCTTTTAATGAAAATTTAAACTTCCAAGAAGAAACAGTATGTCTTACATAGTATCCGAGCACATGCAAAGATTGAAAACCTACCACCCCTCTTAATTTTTCATTATTCTTGATGTTCTCTTTTTTATTTTTATTTTTTTTGGCAATAATCCCGTTGATTCGATCATGTTTCATATCTTGTCTTGCATGTGTGAACAGATCAGATTACACACGAAAGAGTATGTTAATTCATGTGTGCAATAAGCAAAGGATCGACTTACACGCAAGAGGGGATGTTAAGTTTACATATTATTAATCTATTGCTCACATCTTTCTTAGCATTTCTTTTAATTAACCTAGGAAGGACGTTAATTCCACATTAAAGAGATCTCCCTAAGTTGGATTCCAAGTGCATAACCAAATGGAATTGCTTAGAGTATGGCCCACCTGTACCATCAATTCATGCATAAATTACATTTCCAAATGGACAAAAAAAAAATGTTTTTTTTTTAAGTGATGGTGAAGTTGGACAACCGTAAAGGCGATGTAGAGGAAAAAAAAAAAAATGCGGCGATCTACTTTGAATTCGGGGAGTCGTCTTTTGACGTGCTGAATCTCTACTTTCTGATGTTGGATTGCCTCCCTTTGCGCTTGCATGTGATCCTGCCCAAATTAAACTCCATATATTTTAGCACATGGTCCACATCGACAGGGAGTTTGAATTGAAAAAAAAAAAGAAAAAAAGAAAAAGGAGGAGGACCATTTTGAAAAGTTATCATTGATGGGCTCGACCCGTCCTCGAAACATTTCAGGAGTAAAATCTCGAATGTATCATGCCGACGCGAGGGAATGCACTCTTAAAGATCGTTCGGAGAGGTGGACCAATCGAAACGCGAGGAAGCTGGCTGAAAAACTATCGAAATTGCTCACAGGAAGAGGCAAAAAGAAGGGAAGAAGAAGAAGAAGCAATCGTTCATTTAGAGAGAAGAAACAGAGTAATAGAAATGTCAATCTTTTGATCACAGACCATAAATTCGAGTCAATGTCGTGAACAAAGCTGTTACAAGCATTCATTGACATAAAGAATCGATAGTGATTATTGTCTCCGTGAATCATGAGTTTCCTTATAATTTATATTCGATATGTTAATGAAAAATTTTTATCACGCCCTTAACGTGGACTAGCTTGATAGTGACACGATCTTTTGTAAGGCACAAGAAATGAAAAAGAAATGATTGATGAGTTTAACTTAAGTAAATCCTTTATTATGATAATCCTATTTCATTAAAAAAGAAGTTATCTCTTCCGGTTTCTTTGATTTTTTTTTTCTTTTCGTCTTCGTTTTTTTGTCTCGTTTACGGAAAGAGCGAACCCCATGATTGATGGCCGTTTTGAAGGGTATCCATCTCGAACCACAAACCCGTCTCATTCCGGGTCGGGGCTCCGGACCCACCGGGACGTGGCAACCCGAGCCCGTGACCCGAGGAAGACCAGGAAAAGAAGAAGGAGAAAAAGACGAAAACCGGAAGTAGTAAGCGTCACGCTTCTTCGTGCCTGTGGTGGACCGGTGGTTAGCAAGCCCGGACATGCGATGCGTTGTTGAATCGAAACGAGAACACCGGACGGAGCTTCGAATGCGATCGATCCCAAAGTGATGGTGGAGCTGGACGCCTTGCCCGAGGAGTGCATCGCCCACATACTCTCTTTCACCACCCCGCGCGACGCCGCGCGCTCCTCCGCCGTCTCCCGCAACTTCCGCTCCGCCTCCGATTCCGACGCCGTCTGGCACACGTTCTTCCCGCCCGATTTTGACCTGATCGTCTCGACGTCCTCGCCGCCGCCGCAGCCGCAGCCTCCTCTTGGACCATCGCTGACTAGGAAGAAGGATGTCTTCCTTGGTCTCTGCAGCGCCCCTCTTCTCATTGACGACGGTCACAAGGTACTTGATTTTTTCCGAACAAATTATGGGTTTTTATGTCGGCAGCGAGCTGAAATGATTGTCGGGTTTTTTGGCTGGAGTTTGATTTAATTGAATCTTGCAGTGAAAGGGGAAAGTCTTTGAGATCGGCTTGAGGGTCGGACGCAAAGGTATGAAGCTTGAACCGTGTCAACTCAAGTTTAGGCTTTTGCTGAATTTAGCTCAGCATTCAGATTCAATTTTGTTTTATAATTCTTTTTACAACTTGGGTTGGTTGGTTATGGCTTCATTGCTTGTGCTGGGCAGTCTGAAGAAACTGACGATACTCACTAGAACGAATTTGAAGTTAAAATAATAGGTGAGAGAAAGGCATCATCACCGATGGGCGATTGTGCTCCTGGTTTGTGCACTATCTGCAGTAGCTGAATACCAGAATTGAGGATGGTTTTGAACACTATGCTTTAATATGGCTGTTGTGGTGCAACTGGTTGTACTTAAAATTGGGGATAGAATTGGAACATTGTTTGTTCCATAGAGGTCTGCTGTGGAGGTGAAATTATCTCATTGTTCCATGTCTGCTAAAACGCGATGTCCTAGTTGAAAGCAGAGAATGACTTTAGAAGGTGTTAATCCTAGAACCGGTTGGGCTGGATATAGAGATGGACCATCAATGCTAACCATTTGGTTAATGTTGGCCGGTTGACTTATCAAAGAGTCGAGTGCATTCTATTGAAAAGTTCATAGGGTGATGATTCTCTTTTGTTTTGCGGTATTCTACTGGGAGAAGTTCATGGAACCCAACCTTGTTGAAATGGTCTTTTTGAAGCAATGGCAGAAGAAGCTACTATAGTTTGTTTTTTCATTTTTGTTGAAGTGGAGAGCATTGACATCCTAAATACTTAATTTACGTACAATTAGGGCTGTCAATTTGGCCCGCGCCGGACGGGCCGGACCGGCCCGGCCCGGCCCGAAATTTTTCTGCCTTTTCGGGCCTTTTCGGGCCGGGTCTAGTACTTGGGCCGGGTCGGGCCAGTCCAGGCCGGGCCGGCCCGACGCCAAACTTTTGTAAATACCTATTTTTTCTTTTAAATTAAATTTATTTTTATATTTTATTTTTATATTTTTTCATTTGATGGTTTGTTAATTAATTTTAATTCAAAAAAATTTTAAAAAAAGGAAAGAAAAAAATATTTTCGGCCCAAATCCGGCCCGGCCCGGTTCGGGCCGGCCCGAGCATGGTACTGCTCAAGTCGGGCCGGCTCGGGCCGGGCCGAGACCCGGCTCGGGCCGGGCCGAGACCCGGCTCGGGCCGGGCCGAGACCCGGCCCGGCCCGGCATATTGACACCCCTACGTACAACAATCTTATTTTACTCATTTTGGGAATCATGTCTCGAGGAATATCATATCTGCTTAATACCTTGTTTTCTTAGCATATCATATGACCTAATGTTATATTTACCTACTTATAATTCGCTCCCCATAGTTACCCTTCACTATTATCATGTTCCACATGGATAGACAGCATCATCTTAATTTTCCAAATATTGCACCATGATCTTTCCATGTCTTGTGCAGAGTTTTGCACTTGAAAAATGGAGCGGCAAGAAGTGTTATATGATTGGCACTAGAGATCTGTCTATAGTATGGGGTGACACTCCTTGTCACTGGAGACAGAGTTCACTCCATGTCTCAAGGTCCATCCAATCTCCAAACTGCTGTTACATTTTCCTTTTCTGCTATGGATACTGTCATCTGTCTTCTTATGTTTGGCATCTATTGTGTGGTTACTGAAATCTGTTCTTCTATTTGAAAGATTCCCAGAGGTGGTAGAGCTCCTTAGAGTATGCTGGCTTGAGGTTCACGCCAAGATGGAGATGCGACTTCTGTCGGCTAGCACATACTATGCAGCTTACTTGATCTTCAAGTTTGTGCATGGGAGCTACGGCTTTGAGAATCAAGCAGTGGAAGTGTCCATCATTTCTAGTTCCGGGGGTGAACGACGCAATATTTATTTGGATCCTGACGGGAAGTTCAGACGGCAATATCAATCTGCACGAGAGAGATATCCGCATATTTTCCATGATGCATCTGCGATAAGAGAATTTCAGGCTAGGGAGAAACAAATTCCTCGGGACAGAGGAGATGGATGGAAGGAGGTCGATCTGGGCAAGTTTTTCGTGGACGACCCTCCAACTGGGGAGGTTCAAATAAACTTGATGGAGGTGAAAGGCCTTAACTGGAAATCCGGGCTAGTCATCCAGGGCATCGAGCTTCGTCCTACACAGATGACCTCCCACGAATGAAGCCATCAGCGCTGGGTCGGAGGAGATGAGGTGAATGGGGGTACTGTGAATATTGCAGATGATTATACTTGACATTAGATGTTACAGAATAAATATCTACAAGGGGGTGTTAATGAACTGGACCCAGTTCAAAGCGGTGTGAATGTGTTTATTCATCTACGATGCATTCTACATTTCTTTTCTCGTGGTGCGAAATGCGTTCTCTTTTCATGGTTCCTTAATCCTTGGACCACTTCGTGCACGAAGCGGGGCCATTTGGTTTTCTGACCAGACGTGATCAGAACGGTGGGGACTGGGAGAGCACACTCGAGAGATCGTTCGGAAAGGTGAACCAATCGAAAGGCACGAAAACTGGCTTGGAAACTACCAAATTTGCTATTAAAAAAAGAACTCCCAAATTTGCTACACCAAAAAAAGGAGCATTCTTTGTTTTGTTTTAGTTTTTTTTTTTTTGGGGGGGGGGGGGGGGGGGGGGTGTGTGTGTGTGTTCAAAAAAGGTTCACACTGAGAGAAAGGGCAAAAGTACAAAAAAGTCGTAAATTTATTGCACAGGTGTAAATTATGTCGTAGATTTTTTAATTGAGCCAATTTGGTATTAAACGTTTTTGTATTTGTGTCAATTGAGTCCACTAGCTAATTCTGATGATCGATTAGAGGTGTCAAACAGGTGGCTCGGATCAAATATAATCCGACCTATATTGACCCGTCTAATGCATTTTGACCCGTATTTATTGATCTATACTCGACCCGATCCGACCTGCAACTAGCCCATACCTGCCCCGACTCGTTTTGACAACATATCATTAAAACACACTAATATTTTAGGAAACCCTACTCATTTAACCTATTTTAAGTACATATATATTACTTGGATAAAAACTTCACATTAAACAAAAAAAGAAAATTAAGGAAAAAAATTAGTAAATAAAATAAAAAATGATATTACTAAAATAATTTTATGCAATAAAAATTTAGTTATTTTTCATTTTTTAAACATTATTTTTTATTCAATATTTTTTCATAATTAAAAAATATTTTTAATTTTTTTAAAAGATCATTTTTATTTTATTTTGCTTTTATTTTTTATTTTATTTTTTCTCTGGCAACTAGGGACCGGCGGGTGGCTATGAACTGTTTTTATATATTTTTTTTCAGACCAAAAAATAATTTTTCTTTATTTTACTTATAAAAATATAAAATTTAAACTAAAAAATAAAAAATTTAAACTAATGAAATTGGGCCTCAAAATGGTTGTGGAAGGTGCAGGCCACACTCATGGATCGAAAATGGATTCTATATGTGATCCATTTTTGTCCCACTAGATTTAAATTGGCCCAATACGCAAACAAACTCTAACTTTAGCATTTGTGACAATTATATCAAAAAAAATTGTCTCATAAAAAACCTTAACATTTTACTTTTGTCCCAATTCTACCCAAATTTTTACTTTTGTGCCAATTTTAACTGCCTAGTATAAAAAAAATCCTCAACTTTTACTTTTGTCCTAATTCTACCCAAAACTTTTCCTTTTATCCCAATTTTACCATCGTTAGCCTTCTGTCTATAATCATCATTAGTTAATCTTACATGACACTGTCATGTCATTAATGAATTACACCTCAGTAAAGCTGACATGAAATTTTTTTGAAATTCTCTTCTATTTTTTGCTACCCTTAGATATTGCTGAAAGATATATAGTCACTAAAGAGCGCATTTCATATTCTTTTCGGCATTCAACAGCTCAAAGAGCGGCTAGACATGGAGATATTCTGACAAACTTTTTAAAATCTCATCGTTTCTGATACCTATTATTTCTAAATTTTGAAAATTCATTGATAAATTCGACAAGAAAATTCGAGTCACATAAAATTAACTAACAGTGATTATGAACAAACGGCTAACGGTGGTAGAATTGGGATAAAAGAAAAGGTTGAAAGTTTTTTTGTGCTAAACCAGTAAAATTGGGACAAAAGTAAAAGTTTCGAGTAGAATTTGGACAAAATTAAAAGTTGGGGGTTTTTTTGGTATTAGGTCAATAAAATTGGGACAAAAGTAAAAGTTTTGAGTAGAATTAGGACAAACGTAAAAGTTAGGAGTTTTTTATGAGACAAAAAAAGGTTTTGGATATAATTGACATAAATGCTAAAGTTAGAGGTTTTTTTGGGTACTAGGCCGATTTAAATTCAACTTTTATAGAAATGGGTCATTGACCTATATTGATAATTTGACCAACACTGACAGTGATTTTTTTTTAACAATTTTTAAAAAATATTTTTTTTATTTACTGTGATTTTATTCTGATTTGCGAGGGCCAATAAGCCCTTCATAGATCTAGGCGAGGGCCGCTTCGTCCATGGTCAGAGGGGTAGTGTAAGCCCTAGGCAAGTCCGCTAAGGTCCTCGTGGCCCCGTTAGCCCTCGGCCAGTGGCTGAAAATGGTTGCTGATGACCCTCATCTGTCAAAATGAAATGAAAAAGGAAAAAAAAAATTTCAAATTTAGTTTGTTAAAATACAATATTTAAGATGTCCACGTCAGTGGTGGACATGCTGCATAATAAGGCTAGTGTCCACGTAAGCAATTTTCGTTTAAAATTGATCGGATGAGCTTAATTGGCAAAAGCAAGATGTTTAGGACTAAATTGGCCCAATTAAAAAGTTATCAATGTAATAAGTTTATGAGTTTTTCAGTGCTTTTTTCCAAAAGAAGCATAAAAAAATTTAGCATTTTTGTCAAGCTATTTTGGTATGAGATCATAAATTTCAGATATGTCCTCAGCAAAGTTACTAGCACTCATTCACTTAGAATACGATGAAATTCCTTAAATTAGCGGTTGTCGACTAGCTTGGCATAATCTTCCATGAGAGCATAAGTAATGAAAAAAATTAATTGATGAGTCTTAAGTGAATTCCTTTATTTTGATAACTCTATTTCATAAAAAAAATATTTTCCGGTTTATATATATATTGGTATTCTTTATTTTGAGACATCCCCTCAAAAGGCAAACCCGTCTCACTCGGGGTCGGGCTCCGTCCGCACCGGCAAGTGCGACCCGAGCCCGTGACCCGATGAAGAACAGAAAAAGGAGACGGACTGGGAAGCTGCAAGCATCTGCTTCTTCGTGCCTGTGGGGTTGGTCAGGGAGCTCGGTCTGGCAGTTCGTCGTCGAATCGAAACAGCAACATCGGACCGAGCTTCGAACTCGTTCGATTCCAAAGAGATGGTGGAGCTGGACGCCTTACCCGAGGAGTGCATTGCCCACATACTCTCTCTCACCACCCCGCGCGACGCCGCCCGCTCCTCCGCCGTCTCCCGCACCTTCCGCTCCGCCTCCGACTCTGACACCGTCTGGCACAAGTTCCTCCCGCCAGATTTAGACGTGATCGTCTCCACTTCCTTGCCGCCGCCGCCGCCTCTTGGACCCTCGCTGACTAGGAAGAAGGATGTCTTCCTCCGTCTCTGCAGCGCCCCTCTTCTCATTGACGACGATCGCAAGGTACTTGTTCTTTTTCGAACAAATTATGGGTTTTTATGTCGGCCGCGAGCTGAAATGATTGTGGCCCTGGCGTTTGATTTAGTTGATTCTTGGAGTGAAATGGGAAAGTCTTTGAGATCGGCTTGAGGGTCGAATGTTTTGCACTTCTGCACAGAACTCCGGTCCTGTGTAATCCGATTCTCGAAGACCATGGCGGATCACACGCGTTGATGACAAAAATTGAGCCATTTTCCAACAGCTTTAGGCTTTTAGAATGATTAGCGCAGTCACCAATTATCTGCGTATTAGAACAAATGGTTTGATATTAAGTGCCTATCAACGTTAGTGCTAGGGTTCAGTCGTTCAATCTGCGTGCACCTGAAGGGTTGTCTCAAAGTTATGAAGTATAAACCGTGTCAGCTCAAGTTTAGGCTTTTGAGGAATTTGGCTCAGCACTCGGATTCAATGTTGTTTTATAGTTGCTTTTTAAAATTGGGTTGCATGGTTGGTTTTGGCTTTGGTCACTAGAATGAATTTAAAGCTAGAATAGTAGGTGAGAAAGGCATCATCACCAATGGGCAGTTGTGCTCCTAATTTGTGCAGTGTCTGCAGTAGCTGAATCCCAGAGTTGCGGATGGTTTTGAACTCAATCCTTTAATATGGCTGTCATGGGATAACTGGTTTTAGTTAATGTTGGGGATAGAATTGGAACATTGTTTGTTCCATAGAAGTCTGCTGTGGAGGTGAAATTGTCTCGTTGGTGCAGTCTCTGCTCCCACGGGCGTGATGAGTAATTATGAACGCAGGGCAAATTGTCTCCATGTCTGCTAAAACGTGATGTCCTATTTGAAAGCAGAGAATGACTTTAGATGGTGTTAATCCAAGAACTGGTTGGGCTGGATATAGAGATGAACCATGAATGCTAACCAATTGGTTAATTGTGGACGGTCGACTTATCAAAGAGTTCAGTGCATTCTAGTTCAAAAGTTCATAGGGTGATGATTCTCTTATGTTTTAGGGTATTCTATAACAGGGAGAAGTTCATGGAGCACAACCTGGTTGTCTTTTTGAAGCAATGGCAGATGAAGTTACTCTAGTTTGTTTTGTCGTTTTTGTTGAAGTGGAGATGTTTGACATCCTAAATTCATTTAAGTACAACAGTCTTATTTTAATCATATCATGTCTCGAGGAGTATCATATTTGTTTAGTACCTTGTTTGTTCAGCATATGAAATGACCGAACGATATATTTACCTACTTATAATTCGCTCCCCATGATTGTCCTTCACCGTAATCATGTTCCACATGGAGAGACGGCCTCATCTTAATTTTCCAAATATTTCACATAGATTGATCTTTGCATGTCTTGTGCAGTGTTTTGTACTCGACAAATGGAGCGGGAAGAAATGTTGCATGATTGGCACCCGAGATCTGTCTATAGTATGGCGTGACACTCCTTGCTACTGGAGACAGAGTTCACCCCACTTCTCAAGGTCCAGCCAATCTCCAAACTGCTGGGTTCATGCCAAGATGGAGATGCGACTTCTGTCGGCTAGCACATACTATGCAGCTTACTTGATCTTCAATTTTTTGCATCGGAGCTATGGCTTCAAGAATCAAGCAGTGGAAGTGTCCATCTTTTCTGGTTCGGGGGGTGAACGACGCAATATTTATCTGGATCCTGACAGGAAGTTGAGACGGCGATATCAATCCGCACGAGAGACATATCCGCGTGTTTTCAATGATGCATCTGCGATAAGAGAATTTCAGGCGAGAGAGGAACACATTCCTCGGGACAGAGGAGATGGGTGGAAGGAGGTCGATCTGGGTGAGTTTTTCGTGGACGACCCTCCAGCTGGGGAGGTTCAAATAATCTTGATGGAGGTGAAAAGCGGGAACTGGAAATCCGGGCTAGTCATCCAGGGCATTGAGCTTCGTCCTACAGATGACTTCCCGAGAAAGAAGCCGTGAGCGGATAGGTCGGCAGAGATGAGGTGAATGGGGATACTGTGAATGTTGCAGATGGTTATACTTGACATAAGATGTTACAGAACAAAAATCTACAAGGGGGTGTTAATAAACTGAAATAAACTGGTCCCTGTTCTAAGCTGTGTGTGCTTATCCATCTAAGATGTATGGCATTTCTTTTCTCGTGGTGCTAAACGCGTTCTCTTTTCATGGTTCCTTGGACCATTTCTTGCAAGAAGCAGGGGCATTCGGTTTTCTGACCCGATATGCTCTATGACCAGAAATCTTTTGTTCTGTCTTGACCGGGACAAGTGTCAAAAAAGTCTAAAATTATTGCATTAGTGTTGATTTAGTACTAAACTTTTTATTAGTGTCAATTCAATTATAAAAATTTTCTATTGGTGTCAATTCAGTTCTAAACCTTTTGTATTTATGTTAATTGAGCAAATCCGGCCAATTTTGGCCAAAAATTTGCTGATGAGATGTCGGTTATCCTACGTGGCATAACGTTGACGTAGATATATTTTAATATTTTTAAATAATTTAAATAATTTTTTTTAATGACTGAGAAAAGAAAAAAGAAGAAAAAAAATCAAAATGTTTATTAAAAAGATTGAGAAATATCAATAAATATCTACCTTAGCGCTATCTATGTCACGTATGATAATCGACATCCACGTCAGTGAATTTCATGCCAAAATTGACCGAATCGACTCAATTAATAGCAATGCTAAGGATTTTAGAATTGAATTGACACTAATAAAATGTTTATGATCGAATAGACACCAATGTAATATGTTTATGACTTTTTTAACACTTTTCCTCCCGTTCTCGCATAGGTTCTCTCGGTTGGGACTCATTTCAAAAGCAATAAGAGAAATAGAACAGGCACATCGAGTTTTGCACACTTCAAGCATAAAGTATTGTGCAATAAAATTCTTTACATTTATATTTGACATTATTATTGAAAAATTCCTGTCACGCTTCTGGAGTTCTCGGATTACTCGTTATCTACTAGCTTGGCAGAGTCTTTCATAAGCGCATAAGTAATGAAAAGGAATTAATTGATGAGTCTTAAGTGAATTTCTTTATTATGATAACTCTACTTCATAAAAAGGATATATTTTCCGATTTATTTTAAAAAAAATATTTCGTCTTCCCTTCTTTTTTTATCTCGTTTAGGGAAATGGTTGAATCCTGGCAAAAGTACACTTTTAGTGCTAAAAGTTGTGTACGGAGATCACTTTAGTGCCAAAAGTTTCAAACGGACAACTTTAGTGCCAATTTGTTTTAAAAATGATCACTTTTAGTGCCATCTTTTTAAAACGATCACTGTTAGTGCTAGAGCTGACGTGGCTCGCCGAAAATCCGACACGTGTTATTTTATTATTTTTTAAGCTGACGTGGCACATCAGAGTTGGCATTAAAAGTGATCATTTTTTAAAAAAGTTGGCACTAAAAGTGATCGTTTTTAAAAAAAGTTGGCACTAAAGTTGTCCGTTTGAAATTTTTGGCATTAAAGTGATCTTCGTACACAACTTTTGGTACTAAAATGGTCCGTTTGAAACTTTTGGTACTAAAGTGATCTCCGTACACAACTTTTAGCACTAAAAGTGTACTTATGCTGTTGAACCCTTAACGGAAGTTTGGAAAAAGTGTCAAAAAAGTCCAGTAGCTTTTGACGAGCAAATCTCGAGTTTTATGTCGGGCGCGAGCTAAAATTATTGTCGGGTTTGCTGTCGCAGAGTTTGATTTAGTTGAATCTTGGAGTGAAAGGGGAAAGTTTTTTAGATCGGCTTGAGGGTCGGATGATTTGAACTACTGCACAGAACTCCGTTTGGTGTAATCCGCTTCGCGAAGACCATGGCCGATCACACGCGTCGATGACAAAAATTGAACCGTTTTCCAACAGCTTCAGGGTTTTCGAATAAGTAGCGCAATATCTCAATTATCTACGTATTAGAGAAACTGCTTTGATCTTAATTGCCTGTCAACGTTAGTGCTGGGGTTCAGTCATTCAATCTGCTTGCACTCGAAGGGTAGGCGCAAATGTGTGAAGCATATGTTGGAAATTAAACCAAATTCAATGGACTTCACGATTCACCAAGTTATGGATATTCGATGAACTCATGAAAAGTCAAAGAGCCTTTATTGTCTTGTTGTTTCACGATGGAGTCTTTTCATGTTTCTTGGACTAGTTAATGTCTTGCAAGTTCCTAGAAGTCTATCGCTTTGGATTGTTAGATAATTAACGAGTTGGTTGTTGAGTCGAGTAATTGAGGAGTCGTTGTATTCTGCCTATATAAAGACAAGACTTGTAATTGTTTCGGTATGAGAATGAGAATTACAAATTCACAGAAAATCCTCTCCTCTAGAGTTGTGTAAATCAAGCTTCCTCTTCATTTATTCCCATCAAAGTAGTATCAGAGCTTGACGGTTTGTGATAATGGCCTCAACAAATACTCCGCTTCCTTTTCAGTATCCCCGTCTTACCAAAGAAAACTATGGCCAATGGGCTTCAAAAATGAAAGCTCTACTCGGCGCCTACAGTGTTTGAGAAGTTGTCAACAATGGCTATGATGAGCCATAAGATGAAGCCACCATGAGTCAAAATCAGAGGAATGGCTTGGAGAAGACTCGATCAAAAGATCAGTATGCCTTGTCAATCATCTTTCAAGGTTTAGATGATTCGATGTTTGAGAAAGTGTCGAATGTTTCTACGTCGAATGAAGCATGGGAAATCCTTTAAACCACACACCAAGGTGTAGAGAAAGTAAAGAAGATTCGCCTTCAAACTTTGAGAGGCGAGTTCAAGGTAATTCGCATGAAAGCATCTGAGTCGATTTTTGATTATTTCACAAGAGTTTTAGCAATTGTGAACTAGATGAAAAGGAATGGCGAAGACGTTCCTAATGTTTGAATTGTTGAGAAGATTCTTCGATCGTTAGATAAAAATTATGACCACATTGCAGTTGCAATTGAGGAATCCAAAAACCTTGATGCCATGAAGATCGACGAGCTTATGGGTTCGTTACAAGCCCATGAAGAAAGACTCATAAGAAATAAGCATGAACCGGTGGAGGAAGTACTCCAGACTCGGTTGTCTATTCGAGATGAGAAGGTGCAAAGAAGAGAACCTGTGGAAGTTCAAAGCAATAATCAAGATCGTGGTCACGGTCGAGGCTGAGGTCACTTTCAAGGAAGAGGTCGTGATCGAAGCAGATGAGAATTTGCTTGCAAAGATACTGGCTACCAGAATCAAAGATTTGTTCTTGGAGGAGGAAGAAACTTGAAAGGTCAATGGTATGAAAAATCTAACATTTGATGTCATCATTGCAATAAACTGGGTCATTAAGCATCTAACTGTTGGCATAAAGAAAGTAGCAGTACAGAAGAGAAGGCAAATTTAGTGAATGATGCCGATAACATTCTTATGTTGGCATTCAAAGAAGACGGAGGAGAAAAGAGTGATACGTAATACTTGGACATTGGAGCAAGCAACCACATGTGCGGAAGAAAGGAGATGTTTGCCGAACTAGATGAGGCAATCAAAGGAAAAGTCTCATTTGGTGATAAATCTCAAATTCTTGTCGAAGGCAAAGGTACAATTCGGATTCGTTTGAAGAATGATGCATTTCTATTTATTTCTAATATTTATTATGTTCCAAAAATGTCAAGCAATACCTTGAGTTTGAGACAACTTATGGAGAAAGGATATACTGTGCACATGAAAGATCTGAGTTTTGTGCTAAGAGATCAAAATAATAAGTTGATTGCATCCGTGAAGATGTCGAAGAACAGGATATTCACTCTCAATATAAAGCATGAAATGGCTCGTTGCTTAAAATCATGCGTGGATGATCCTTCATGGTTGTGGCATTTAAGGTTCGGCCATCTCAATTTTGGTGGACTCAATAAGCTTTCTCGCAAGAAGATGGTTTATGGCTTACCACATATTGATCATCCCGATCAATTATGTGAAGGGTATGTTATAGGCAAGCATTCCAGGAATAGCTTTCCGAGAGAAGTAACTTATCGAGCAAAGAAGCTGCTGGAGTTGATCCATTATGATGTCTGCGGTCCAATTGCGCCTCAGTCGTATGGTAATCATCGATATTTTATTACATTTATTGACTATTTTACTCGAAAAACTTGGATGTATTTTTTCAAAGAAAAATCAAAAGTGTTTGAAACTTTCAAACAATTCAAGAAACTGATCGAAAGGGAGAGTGACTATTTCATTAAAGCCTTGAGAACTGATCATGGAGGAGAATTTATTTCTGCCGCATTCAACAAATTTTTTGAAGATTATGGTATTTGACCTTTCCTGACAGCTCCCTATTCTCCTCAACAAAATGGTGTGGCGGAACGAAAAAATAGAACCATTCTCGACATGGCTCGAAGCATGTTGAAAAGTAAAAATCTGCCCAAAGAACTTTGGGGTGAGACTGTTATGTATACAACCTATCTATAAAATAGATGTCCCACAAATAGCCTTGATGGTGTGTGTAATAACAAGGCCCAAGAGGCCCATATTTTTTTTCTTCAAGCCTAGCCTCCCACATTTTCCCCTCCCTTCTTCAGCAGACCAAGGGAAAGAGAGAGAGGCAGAACACGACCACAAAAACAGAAAGGAAGAAGAAGAAGAAAGAGAAGGAAGAAAGAAGAGAAAGGAGAAAGGGAAAGAAGAGAGGAGAGGAGGGTTATCTTGTTACTTCGCCAAGCTATTCCCGCATCGACTAGAAACCATTGGTAAGCTTTCCCACATCTCTTTCCTCCGATTGAAGTGATTTTCCGAGTTAGGGCTGAATTTGGGGTTTTGGTGGAATATGAGTTGCTGGGTCTGATTTCTTGGTCGTTTAGCCGTACTTTTGCATGGAAATGAAACTTTAGGGTGTTATGAAGCCGTAAGATTCGACGGATCTTGATTTGGAGTTACGATTTGCCCGGAATAAGAATTTCAAATCTGGCGCGCGCTGTGAACTGTACGCGACCAGCACTGTTTCGCCAATTTTCGAATGGATTTTGGACAAGCTATGTTGGGGTTATTGTTGTATGTTAAAAGAGCTTTATTTGGACTATAAGATTGTTTAAATCGGAGCTCGGATGAGGAAGTTATGGCCCGTTGAAGTTTATCGTGCAAGTTGCACAAAGTGGAAAACTTACTTTTTGCTACAAGCGAGTGTTTTATTGGTGCGTAGGTGTCGTCTTACTGACAAATAGGCCTTTTTTAGTTGAGTTGTGTTTTAGGGTAGCTTGTTACTCAGTTTTTGATATCGTTTTTGTACTTTTGGTAAGTGTTCGGACGTATCGTTCCGAGTAACATTTCTAGTTTGCTTCTGACATTTTCAGGTGAGTTATACTATTTCTTCTTTATGTTTGTAAAATACATATTCTGAAAGAAGTAGTTCATTATATGTGTTATGACCTAAGAAAAATAGTATTTTTGCTGCATAAAAATAGGACCGAACCCTTACTGCTGTTTTTGCCTATTTGGTACGGTTTTGTGCTATTGGATTGAGTTGGTTGTGATATATTTTTTGGTTTATGAGGAGATGTTGTTGATGTAATGCTCAAAGTAGCTGTGAACTCGATTGAGGGGTTTGTGGGTATGCGCATACTAGTTAGGATATCCTTGTGGGCCGAGCCACCGGCATTGTAGGTGGAGACCTTGCCAAGAGGGAAATCTTGGTTGTCTTTTGTCACGGGCGTTATACGTGACCATGGTTAGACTCTTGAGCATGAGATTGGTCAGTGGATAGACTACTGACATATTTTTTTGATGAGATTAGTCAATGGATAGACCATTGGCTTGTGTTTTTGACGAGATTGATTAATGGATTGGACCATTGATATCTTTATTTGAATTTGTGGTTTGAAACAAGCGTTTTTGCTAAGAACCTATTATGTTAAGGTTTTATATAACTCGTTTTGACTATAAAGATCTGTTATGTTTCGGCTTTGACTTAAACGAGTTATATTTTGATATTGAAATGTGCATAGTGATTGTTCGATCCGCTTAGGAGAAATGTATTACTCACCGAGCCGTGTTAGCTCACCCCTTCCTTTTTCATTGCCTTTCAGGTTCAGGAAGTCGCAAGTAGCACGAGGGCAGTCGTTAGCAAACGACATTTTGTTAGTAGGGCTTTTGGATATGTGTTTTTGAGTTAGATATGGCTTTGATGAGCCTTTGAACTGTGACTAGAGATGTATATCTTTTTGGTAGAGATACAGACATGTCTCTTTTGGTGGATATACACAGTGATATGTTTGATGGTTATTAGAAAGCTCTGTTACTGTAACCGCAGGACATTTTTGTCATATATGTGAATATATATATTGATACCAGGTTGAACCTTGTTATGTTTTGAGGCTGCATCCATTGTGTGAAAGGATGGCCGTGTCATGCCTTGCAGTGAGTTGGGGCGTGACATTTATTGGTATCAGAGCTTCGGTTATGATCTTTGTGGATAGAAATGGGACGTTGTGAGATTGTGTGATAGATTTTAATGTGTTAGTTTAAGATATACTAAGGTATAGCTTCCTTTTCATTCTTGGATCCAAGTAACCATGAGTTCTAACCCTGAGCTGCTTGCCACTTATCGCAAGAGGAGTAAGAGCAAGAGAGCTATCACCTTCGATTCTAGGGATGCGCCTCGAGGTTCTAGGGGCATACCTTCAAGAGGAGAAGATGGTACGAGAGCTGAATCTCGAGAATCAAGAGGGGATAGCCAACAACGTGAGACCCAAGATATTATAGCTGGAGCTGCTGAACCTAAAGGTGATAAAGGCTACACTTTTGCCTAGTTCAGGAAGGCGAAACCACCCACTTATGATGGGAAAATGGATCCTCTTACGGTTGAACGATGGATTAAAAAGATAGAAGGGATCTTCAGAGTCGAAGAGGTTCCTGAGGAGAAAAAGGTTGACTTTGCTACGCATTATCTTGGAGGTGAAGCCGAATACTGGTGGGATGGAATAAGGTCAGCCTTTGGAGACGAAGATACTATTATTCCTTGGAAGGATTTCAAGGAGACCTTCAACTCCCAATTCTTCTCGTAATCTTTCCAAGCGCAGATGAAGCATGATTTTCTGCACATATCACAGAGTGACTCGACTGTTATGAAGTATGCAGGTCGCTTCAATCAGATGAGTAGATTTGTAGGACGTCTAGTGGCTGATGAAGGGGAAAGGTTGAGCACTTCGTGAGAGGACTCCGGCCCGATATTCGTTTTACACTTGTGTCTCTTTCATTGCCTACTTACAAAGATGTACTGGAACGCGCAATCAAGATTGAACGAGAGCTTTCTATCAGCAGCACACAGGGTGCTTCATTGTATAAGAGTCCGAAGCTCACTCATTTTCAGGAAAGTCAAGCAAGTGGTAGCACCAGGCAAAGAAGCACTAGCAGTCGTGAAAAGGGAAAGAATCAGGTGATTCGAGGGCCTTGCACTACATGTGGAAAACACCATGGCGGTATTTGTCACCGCAAGATAGGAGCTTGCTTTATTTGTGGAAAAACAGGGCACATGGCACGTGATTGTTCCATCCAGAGAAGTGCACCAGCGGACAGTAGAGTTTGTTTTGTTTGTGGACAGCCTGGATATATAGCAAGTACTTGTTCTATGAAGAAGACATACTCTTCAGCTAGTAGGCCGCAAGATAGTCAGCAAAAGCAGAAGATGACAGGGAAAGTTTTTGCTATGACAGAAGATGATGCTGCAGCTTCTAACACCGTTGTTGCAGGTATCATTTCACTTGCCTCGCGGTGTGCTTATGCATTGTTCGACTCTGGTGCTACGCATTCCTTTATTTCTACGGAATTTGCAAAGAAACTTGATGTGCTGCCCGACTCTCTTGATTATGAGTTGCGTGTTGATACCCCTACGGGTGACTTCTTGATTGCTAATTGTGTACTCAAGAGGTGTAAGCTCCGGATTAATAATGTGGAAATGCCTGGAGACTTGATGTTGTTAGATATACGGGATTTCGATGTTATTCTTGGGATGGATTGGCTATCAGCATATCATGCTACTGTTGATTGCTATTCGAAGAAAGTTGTCTTTCGACTTCCGAATCAACCTAAGTTTTCTTTTTTGGGAAGTTGTAAAGGCACTTCTCCAAAGCTAATTTCAGCTATGCAAGCGAGGAAGCTTTTAAAGAAGGGTTGCTGTGGTTATTTGGCCTGCGTAAAAGACACTACTAAGGAAGTTGCAAAGCTGGAAAATATTCTGATTATTAGAGAATTTCCGGATGTGTTCCCTGATGACTTAACTAGTTTACCTCCGGATAGAGAAGTTGAGTTTTGCATTGAACTGTTGCCCGAGACAGCACCTATTTCTAAAGCACCTTATCGGATGGCACCTGCTGAATTGAAAGAGTTGAAGATGCAGCTACAGGAACTTTTAGATAAAGGTTTCATTAGACCTAGTGTCTCACCTTGGAGAGCTCCTGTTCTTTTTGTGAAGAAGAAGGATGATAGCATGCGGCTTTGTATAGACTATAGAGAACTTAATAAGGTGATGATTAAGAATAAGTATCCTTTGCCTCGGATCGATGACTTATTTGATCAACTCCAAGGTGCTCAGGTATTTTCAAAAATCGACATTTGTTCTGGTTATCATCAGTTGAAGATAAAAGCAGATAATGTGCCGAAGACTGCTTTCAGAACAAGGTATGGGCATTATGAGTTTCTTGTCATGCATTTTGGACTAACGAATGCACCTGCTGTTTTTATGGACTTAATGAACCGAGTATTCAGGCAGTATCTTGATAGATTCATTGTGGTGTTCATTGATGATATTCTGGTGTATTCGAAGAGTTTAGGGGAACACGAACAACACTTGAGGCTGGTTTTACAGACTTTGCGTGAGAAGAAGTTATATGCTAAATTCAGCAAGTGCGACTTCTGGCTTGATTATATAGAGTTCTTGGGCCATGTCATCTCTAAGGATGGTATTTCTGTTGACCCGAAGAAAGTTGAAGCAGTTGTTCAGTGGAATCGCCTTACAAATGTTACAAAAGTAAGGAGTTTTCTTGGGTTAGCTGGTTATTACAGGCGATTTGTGGAGGGGTTCTCCAAAATTGCTAATCCACTTACTTACTCGCCTAACTCAGAAGGGCATTAAGTTCATATGGTCAGATCGGTGTGAGCACAGTTTTTAAGAATTAAAGAGGCGGTTGGTGACAGCTCCCATATTAACATTGCCTTCAGGAACTGGTGGCTTCACTATCTTTTGTGACGCATCCAAGGAATGTCTAGGTTGTGTTCTTATGCAAGATGGTAAAGTTGTGGCTTATGCCTCGAGACAGTTGAAAGTACATGAGAAGAATTATCCTACTCATGACTTGGAGTTAGCAGCGGTTGTTTTTGCTTTGAAGATATGGCGACACTATTTGTATGGTGAGAAATGTGAAGTTTTTACTGACCATAAAAGTTTAAAGTGCATTTTTACTCAGAAAGAATTGAATATGAGGCAGAGAAGATGGCTAGAACTCTTGAAAAATTATGACTTGTCTATCAACTATCATCCAGGGAAGGCAAATGTAGTAGCAGATGCCTTGAGTCGTAAATCTTCGGGAAACATGACAGTATTGCTCACTTCTCATCAGCCTATTCTCGAGGATATGAGGAAACTAGAATTAGAAGTGTTGGTACATCATCTTGGTACTCAGTTAGCTAATCTTCAAGTGCAACCAACGCTGATTGATAGAATCAGGGCTAAGCAGAACGATGATCCTCAGTTGGGGAAGATCGGAGAAGGCGCATAAGCTAGGGGACAACCAAATTTTAGTATTCACGTGGATGGATCATTGAGGTTCCGTGGTCGGTTATGTGTTCCCGATGATGCAGACTTGAAAAAGGAGATATTGCAGGAGGCTCACACCACTAGATACTCGATTCAGCTAGGAAGTACTAAGATGTATAAAGATCTGAAAGGAAATTTCTGGTGGATTAACATGAAGAAAGATATTGTGAAGTTTGTCGATCAATGTTTGGTTTGTCAGCAGGTAAGGATTGAGCATCAGAAACCAGGTGGACAGCTGCATCCACTCGAGATACCTAAATGGAAATGAGAACATATCACCATAGACTTCATTGCCAGCTTACCGAGGACTTCTAGTGGTAAAAATGCTATATGGGTCATCGTCGATCGATTAACTAAGTCGGCACACTTCCTATCATATCGATTTGGCCTTTCAGTGGAAGATATGGAGAAGCGGTACCTGAATGAGATAGTCAAACTGCATGGGGTTCCAATGGGCATTGTTTCTGATAGGGATCCCCGATTTGTGTCTAACTTTTGGAAGAGCTTACAAGGGGCATTGGGAACAAAACTTAACTTCAGCACGGCTTTTCATCCGCAAACAGATGGGCAGTCAGAGAGAACAATCCAGACACTAGAAGATATGTTGAGATCCTGTGTTATTGACTTTGGGGGTTCGTGGGATGAACATCTACATTTAGCGAAGTTTTCTTATAATAACAGATACCATTCCAGTATAAAGATGGCTCCTTTTGAAGCCTTATATGGTCGAAAATACAGAAGTCCTATTTGTTGGGATGATGTTGGCGAGAAAAGACTAACTGGCCCTAAGTTCATACATCAGTCAGAGGAGAAAATCAGAACGATTCGAGAGCATTTGAGAACTGCTCAAAGCAGGCACAAAAGTTATGCAGACCTAAAAAGACGCACTGTAGAGTTTGATGTGAGAGATCACATATTCTTAAAGGTATCACCTATGAAGGGTGTTATGAGATTTGGCACTCAGGGAAAGTTGAGTCCAAGATACGCGGGACCATTCTTGATATTGGAGAAGATTGGCGAAGTTGCCTATAAACTTGCTTTGCCGCTAGCTTTATCAGGGGTGCATAGTGTGTTCCATGTATATTTATTGAGGAAATATGCGCCGAATCCTGATCATGTTCTGAACTTCACACCTTTGAAACTAAGAGAGAACTTGACTTATGAGGAGCAGCCTATTCGGATAGTTGATCGGAAAGAGCAAGTGTTACGACGACGAACTATTCCCTATGTTAAGATCCAGTGGCAGAATCACACTGAAAGAGAGGCTACGTGGGAACTCGAGGAGGAGGCGAGACGCAAGTATCCTCATTTGTTTGAAAGTTGAGGTAAGTTCAGTTATTCAAATTTCTAGAACGAAATTTTTATAAGGAGGGTAGAATGTAATAACAAGGCCCAAGAGGCCCATTTTTTTTTCCTCAAGCCCAGCCACCCACATTTTCCCCTCCCCTCTTCAGCAGACCAAGGGAAAGAGAGAGAGGCAGAACACGACCACAAAAAAAGAAAGGAAGAAGAAGAAGAAAGAGAAGGAAGAAAGAAGAGAAAGGAGAAAGGGAAAGAAGAGAGGAGAGGGGGGTTACCTTGTTACATCGCCAAACTATTCCCGCATCGACTAGCAACCATTGGTAAGCTTTCGCACATCTCTTTCCCCCGATTGAAGTGATTTTCCGAGTTAGGGCTGAATTTGGGGTTTTGGTGGAATATGAGTCGCCGGGTTTGATTTCTTGGTCGTTTAGCCGCGCTTTTGCATGGAAATAAAACTTTAGGGTGTTATGAAACCGTAGGATTCGACGGATCTTGATTTGGAGTTACGATTTGCCCGGAATAAGAATTTCAAATCTGGCGCGCGCTGTGAACAGTACGCGACCAGCACTGTTTCTCTCAGTTTCGCCAATTTTCGAATGGATTTTGGACAAGCCATATTGGGGTTATTGTTGTATGTTAAAAGAGCTTTCTTTGTACTATAAGATTGTTTAAATCGGAGCTCGGATGAGGAAGTTATGGCCCGTTGAAGTTTATCGTGCAAGTTGCGCAAAGTGGAAAACTTACTTTTTGCTACAAGCGAGTGTTTTATTGGTGCGTAGGTGTCGTCTTACTGACAAATATGCCTTTTTTAGTTGAGTTGTGTTTTAGGGTAGCTTGTTACTCAATTTTTGATATCGTTTTCGTACTTTTGGTAGGTGTTCGGACGTATTATTCCGAGTAACCTTTCTAGTTTGCTTCTGACATTTTCAGGTGAGTGATATTATTTCTTCTTTGTATTTGTAAAATACATATTCTGAAAGAAGTAGTTCATTATATGTGTTATGACCTGAGAAAAATAGCATTTTTGCTGCATAAAAATAGGATCGAACCCTTACTGCTGTTTTTGCCTATTTGGTACGATTTTGTGCTGTTGGATTGAGTTGGTTGTGATATATTTTTTGGTTTATGAGGAGATGTTGTTGATGTAATGCTCAAGGTAGCTGTGAACCCGATTGAGGGGTTTGTGGGTATGTGCATACTAGTTAGGATATCCTTGTGGGCCGAGCCACCGACATTGTAGGTGGAGACCTTGCCAAGAGGGAAATCTTGGTCGTCTTTTGTCACGGGCATTATACTTGACCATGGTTAGACTCTTGAGCATGAGATTGGTCAGTGGATAGACCACTGACATGTTTTTTTGATGAGATTAGTCAATGGATAGATCATTGGCTTGTGTTTTTTACGAGATTGATCAATGGATTGGACCATTGATATCTTTACTTGAATTTGTGGTTTGAAACAAGCGTTTTTGCTAAGAACCTATTATATTAAGGTTTTATATAACTCATTTTGACTATAAAGATCTGTTATGTTTCGGCTTTGACTTAAACGAGTTATATTTTGATATTGAAATATGCACAGTGATTGTTCGATCTGCTTAGGAGAAATGTATTACTCACTGAGCCGTGTTAGCTCACCCCTTCCTTTTCCATTGCCTTTTAGGTTCAGGAAGTTGCAAGTAGCACGGGGGCGGTCGTTAGCAAACGACATTTTGTTAGTAGGGCTTTTGGGTATGTGTTTTTGAGTTAGATGTGGCTTTGATGAGCCTTTGAGCTATGACTAGAGGTGTATATCTTTTTGGTAGAGATACAGACATGTCTCTTTTGGTGGATATACACAGTGATATGTTTGATGGTTATTAGAAAGCTATGTTACTGTAACCTCATGACCTTTTTGTCATATATGTGAATATATATATTGATGCCAAGTTGAACCTTGTTATGTTTTGAGGCTACATCCTTTGTGTGAAAAGATGGCCGTGTCATGCCTTGCAGTGAGTTGGGGCGTGACAATGTGACTCCACAAGAAGCATGGACCGAAAGAAGACCTGGTATTTCACATTTGAGAATTTTCGGGAGCATTGCCTACGCTCATGTTCTGGATCAGAAAAGATCGAAGCTAGAAGACAAGAGAGAAGCTTATCTTTATCGGGTATGACTCTTCGTCGAAAGCTTATAGATTATTTGATCCTCACACTTTCAAAGTAGACATAAGCAGAGATGTCAAGTTCGATGAAGATGCTTTGTGGGAAGACTTTCGACAAGTTATCGAATCCGTTCGTAGTGATTCTATCGAAATGGGGATTGAAGACCACTCATCACATCCTTCATCGCCAACTTCTTCAAATGGTGTCAATGAACCGATAGTGCCAAGATCGAGAAGATTGTCTGAGCTTTATGAAGCTACCGATGAACTTCACCTTGTATGCCTTCTTGCAGATTGTGAACCACTTGTTTTCGATGAAGCTGCCAAAGAAGAAAAATGGAGGAAATCCATGAAAGAAGAAATTGAAGCTATTGAGAAATCAAACACGGCAACTTGCAGATCTTCCGAAGGACAAGAAAGCAATTGGTGTCAAATGGGTCTACAAAGCAAAAAAGAACAAGAAAGGAGAAGTCACTCGTTATAAGGCCAGACTCGTTGCGAAAGGGTACAAGCAGAAAGCTGGAATTGATTATGACGAGGTATTTTCCCCTGTCATTCGTATGGAAACGATAAGATTAATGATTTCCATTGCAGCTCAAAATCAGTGGTTAATCTATCAAATGGATATCAAATCACCGTTCTTGAATGACATTCTTGATGAGGAGATTTATGTTGAACAACCCGAAGCTTTTCTGGTGAAAGGTCATGAAGACAAAGTGTTGAGATTGAAGAAAGCTCTGTATAGGCTTAAACAAGCTCCAAGAGCTTGAAATTCCAGAATCGATGCATATTTCAAGGCGAATGGTTTCGAACAATGTCTATACAAGTATGCACTCTATTTGAAGCATGAAAAAGGTGATGTTTTATTGGACTGTTTATATGTGGATGATCTTATTTTACTGGAAATAATGCAGCAATGATCGATGCTTTTAAAGCATCCATGGTGAAAGAATTTGAAATGACCGATAATGGTCTTATGAATTATTTCCTTGGCATAGAAGTGAAGCAAAATGCAAATGGGATTTTTATTTCCCGAAAAGAATATGCTGAAAATATCCTTGAAAAATTCAACATGAAGAATTGCACGTTGGTCAATACACCGATGAAATGTGGAGTCAAACTTTCGAAGTTCGATGAAGGTTTCGATGTTGATTCGACATACTATAGAAGCTTGATCAGAAGCATAAGATATTTGACATGTACAAGGCTAGACATCTTGTATAGTGTTGGAATTGTGAGTCGGTATATGGAGAAACCAAAATCCTCTCATCTTAAAGCTGCAAAGAGGATACTTCGATATGTCAAAGGTATTGTTTCTCATGGCTTACATTATTATCCATCTCAAAATTTTTAGCTTAGAGGTTTTTCAGACAGTGATTATGGTGGAGATGCGATGACCGAAAAAGAACTTTGGGCTTCGAATTTTTCTTATGTGATACTGCTTTCACATGGTCATCAAAGAAGCAAAATTGATACGTTTCGGAAATTTAAGAGTTTGCTTGGAATGAGTGATGGAAGATAATTTGGTTTAAGGAGGAGTTCTATTGGAAATTAAACCAAATTCAATGGACTTCACGATTCACCAAGTTATGGATATTCGATGAACTCATGAAGAGTCAAAGAGCCTTTATTGTCTTGTTGTTTTACGATGGAGTCTTTTCATGTTTCTAAGACTAGTTAATATCTTGCAAGTTCCTAGAAGTCTATCGCTTTGGATTGTTAGATTATTAATGAGTTGGTTGTTGAGTCGAGTAATTGAAGAGTCGTTGTATTCTGCATATATAAAGGCAAGACTTGTAATTGTTTCAGTATGGGAACGAGAATTACAAATTCATAGAAAATCCTCTCCTATGGAGTTGTGTAAATCAAGCTTCCTCTTCGTCTTATTCCCATCAGCAAAAACCGTGTCAACTCAAGCTTAGGCTTTTGCCAAATTTGGCTCAGCACTCAGATTCAATTGTGTTGTATCATTTTTTCTTAAACTTGGGTTGTTTGGTTGGTTGATTGGTTTTGGTTTCACTGCTTGTTCTGGGCAGTCTGAAGAAACTGACGATACTCACTAGAATGAAAAAGTTAAAACAGCAGGTAAGAAAAGCATCATCACCAATGGGCGGTTGTGCTCCTAATTTGTGCACTGTCTGCATTAGCTGAATACCAGAGTTGGGGATGGTTTTGAACACTATGCTTTTAAATGGCTGCTGTGGTCTAACTTGTTTAAGTTAAAGTCGGGGATAGAATTGAGGCATTGTTTGTTCCATAGAAGTCTATTGTGGAGGTGAAATTATCTCGTTGGTCCATGTATGCTAAAACGTGATGTCCTAGTTGAAAGCAGAGAGTGACTCTGGAAGGTGTTAATCCTAGAACTGGTTGGGTTGGATATAGAGATGGATAATCAATGCCATTCGGTTATTGTTGGATTTTTGACTTGTCAAAGAGTTAAGTGCATTCTATTGAAAAGTTCATAGGGTGATGCTTCTCTTTTGTTTTGTGGTGTTCAATCATTGAGAGATGTTCATGGAATACAACCTGGTTGTAATGGTCTTTTTGAAGCAATGGCAGAAGAAATTACTCTAGTTCGTTTTTTCATTTTTGTTGAAATGGAGACCATTAACATCTCAAATACTTAATTTAAGTACAACAATCTTATTTTAATCATTTATAGATTCATGTCTTGAGGAGTATCATATCTGTTCAATACCTTCTTTGTTCAACATATCAAATGACCGATATGATTTATTTATCTACTTATAATTTGCTCCGCATTATTATCCTTCACTACTATCGTGTTCCATGTGGAGAGACGGTATCATTGTAAGTTACAAATATTTCACACGAAATGATCTTTTCGTATCCTATGCAGAGCTTTGCACTTGAAAAATGAAGCGGGAAGAAGTGTTATATGATTGGCGCCAGAGATCTGTCCATACTATGGGGTACTCCTTGCTACTGGGGATGGAGTTTGCGCCACGTCTCAAGGTCCATCCAATCTAATTTCCCTTTTTGCTATGGATACTGCCATCTGTCTTCTTATGTTTGGCTTATATTGTGTGGTTACTGAAATATGTTATTCTATTTGAAAGATTCCCAGAGGTAGCAGAGCTCCTTGATGTATGCTGGCTTGAGATTTATGCCAAGATGGAGGTGCGAGTTCTGTCGGATAACACATACTATGCAGCTTACTTGATCTTCAAGTTTGTGCATGAGAACTATGGCTTTCAGAATAGCAGTGGAAGCGTCCATCTTTTTTGGTTCAGTAGGTGAATGACGCAATATTTATTTGGATCCTGATGGGAAGTTCAGACATCAATATCAGAGAGATAACCGCATATTTTCCATAATGCATCTGCAATAAGAGAAGCTCAGACTAGGGAGAAACAAATTCCTCGGGATAGAGGAGATGGGTTGAAGAAGGTCGATATTGGTGATTTTTTCGTGAACTACCCTCCAACTAGAGAGGTCCAAATAAACTTGATGGAGGAGAAAGGTGGTAACTAGAAATCCGGGCTAGTCATCTAGGGGATTGAGCTTTGTCCTGCACAAATGACTTGCCGCGAAAGAAGTTGTCAGCGCATAGCTCGATGGAGATGAGGTGAATAGGGACGCTATGAACATTACAGATGATTATATTTCACATAAGATGATTCAGAATGAATAGTCTAGTCTTTTCCATAGTTAGTGAGCCCTAGTGCTCACTATATATACAAGATGATGTAATTTGATTTTAAAATAGATGACAATTATGTTTTCCAACATGGTATTAGAGCCTACGATCGTCACCAAAATCCTTCTCCACTTTCAGTAAAAAAAAAAAATCTAGAGCGGCGGCATTGCTCGACGACACCTAGTGTAGCTCGACGTCACCTTGATCCGGTGTCACCCGACCCTGCCCAGTGTTGCCTGACGTCCATATCTGGTGAAGAATCGCAGACCAGCATTTCTTGACGCTTGGCGCCATCGTCGGACGCTTGGCGTCATCGTTGATCTCACATGAGTACAACAAAAAGGCATTCCCCCCCCCCCCCCCCAAGCATGCGCTCCAATCAAGTTGCTCATCCGAGGAGTAGACCCTTGCGCATTCGACTTGTGTGAGCTCGGCGATCGCTGCGGTCTCAGAAACTTGCGAAAAATCAGGTCCCTTAATTCTCCAACTCTCTAACAAAAAAAAAAAGGGCTCTTGTTCGGGAACAGATTCGTCCTTTCTATCTGATGCAACTGAGCTGTTTGATGTAATTCGTGAGACAAAATACCATAGTAGAAGTTGGCTCTCTTGTGTTGGTTATGTTGGTTATGGTTATCTGCAGCTAGCCGATTGTTGTCTGAAATTGGATAAGCTCTATTGTTTCTTGAGGCAGTATCGGTTTGAATGAAATTTGTTCTCTGGTCCTATAGTATTCCGATTGATGTGAAAATCGATTGCTATTACTTTAGAGGTTAAGTGGTTGGTCGATGTGTGATCTTTGATGGTTCTTCCTTTGCAAGGTGTACTCCTCCAATGTTTGCAGAATCACTGTTGTTCGGTGCAGTTTTAATTTTGATGAAAAAAAAAACCACTGACTCAGAAATACTAAATGTGGGATATCGCATAGGCATTCTTTTCTTGAGGAACTAAGGTCCTTGCATGGTGTTGAAGTTTACTTACGATGGTTAATTATTGGGTTTATTAATGCCCTATGCTTGTGCTTCTGTTCTGATGACTTATTATGTTTGGTGGTAATTGGTGATAATTATTACGTTTGGTGCACAAGGTGCAAATTTCTGTTAAGTTCACTTTTATATTATTATTGAGTCATGGCCGACAATTCTGGAAGCACGGATACCAGCCTTACTAATCTGAAGTTGACCTCTGTTAAGCTCGATGGGACAAATTACCCTTCTTGGTTTATGGCAGTTGAAATATACCTTTTGGCCACCAAAAAATTGAGCTATCTGACTCCATCTCCACCGACGGATAAAACAAAGATAGATGATTGGCGCTCCGGCAATGCTGCTATTCGTGCATTGTTATGGAATACTTTGGATTCCAATATTAATCATCAGTTTATGCGGTGCACATCAGCCAAAACTATTTGGGACAAATGTTCTCTTATGTTTTCAGGTCGTGATAATATGACCCGTGTTTGTGATGTGTGGGAGGAGCTATTTGACTTACATATTGGAAACATGTATGTATCTGATTACTATTCCAAGTTCAATACCCTTTGTGAGAAATTGGATACATATTTGCCTGCCACTGATGACATTAGAGAGTTAGCCAAGCGCTAACAGGATATGAGAGTTGTGTTATTTCTCCGGGGACTTGGTCCTACTCATTCATCTCTTCGACTAAAGATTATCTCCCAGGGTACTTTTCCATCAGTGAATGATGTTTTTTCTCGAGTTCTTTGATGTGTGCCTGACTCATTATCATCTACACATGTAGTATGTGCTTTGATCTCTCAGTCTTCTGGGGGTCGTGGAGGCCGGGGGCATGGCCCTCGAGGCCATGGCAGGTCTATCTTTTCATCGAGTAGTGGTCGAGATAGTGGTAGGGGTACTGGAAGTTCTCTTTTTGCAACCATTATCAGCGAGCTGGCCATATTGAGCCTTATTGCTATATCCTGCATCTTGAGTTTCGTCCACGGGCTGCTTATGCCGAAGCAGCAGAATCCCTACTACCAAAGGTTCTCGACTAGTCACAGGAGTTATCTAGTACCATTATGCTGACTTGCACCGAGTACGAGTTCTTAGTACGTCCCAACATGGTGGTCGATTCCTCTGCTTCTACAGCTACTTTGGCACGGACTTCTTCAGGTAGTCCAACTTGTTTACTCTTGTCTGCGCCCACTTCCTGGATTGTAGACTCAGGTGCCACAAATCATATGACCGGTAATTTTAAGTTGTTGTCTGATATTACTTCTATGTCATCTAGTTCCGTTACACTTGCTGATGGTTCACAGTCACATATTACTGGTCAAGGGAATGCAACCCTAGGTCCCTCTATTACTCATTCATCTGTTTATCATTTGCCAGCTTTTCCATATAACTTGCTCTCGGTTAGTTCTCTTACTAGAGATTTGAATTGTTCTGTAACTTTTAATTTCACTCATTGCATCTTTCAGGATCTGAGGACCGAACGAATGATTGGTGGAGGACAAGAGTCCAATGGGCTGTACTATCTGAACAAGGACCTTATTGCTGCGATTGCTCAAAAGAAAATTGCTTCCGATTTATTTCATATGAATTGTCGTATGGGTCATCCACCACCTGACATTCTTCGTCATTTTTCACCTGTTTCCGAATCTATGAGTGTTATCCAGTGTGATGCTTGCCAATTTGGTAAACACCATCGGGTGTCGTTTCCTTCTTGTGTCCAGCGCCGTGTGTCGAGTCCTTTTGAGCTGGTCCATTCAGATATTTGGGGACCGTGTCGTGTCAGCGATATGTCTGGTTATAAATATTTTGTTACATTCGTGGATGATTATTCCCGAGTGACGTGATTATATTTAATAAAAGATCGAACTAAAGTTTTTTCTTGTTTTCGTATGTTTTACTTTGAAATTCTCAATCAATAACATGTTTCTATTAAATGTTTGCATTCTGGTAATGCCAAAGAATATATGGTTGTTTCTTCTGGCTTTCAATCATTTCTTATATCTCATGGGATTTTGCATCAGACTTCTTGTTCCTATACTTCCCAACAGAATGAGGTGGCTAAACGAAAACATCGCCATCTCTTTGATGTGACCCGTTGCCTCCTTTTTCATATGAACTTCCCCAAAATGTACTGGGGACATGCTGTTCTTACAACATGTTATCTCATAAATCGTATTACATCCTCAGTGCTTTACGGGGGCATACCTTTCTCCACTATCAATCCTAAAAATTCACTTTTTACTTTACCTCTTTGTGTATTTGGATATGTCTGTTTTGTGTACCGTCTTGCTCCTGGTCATGATAAGCTCAATCTACGGGCTGACAAGTGTATTTTTTTGGATATTCTAGAACTCAGAAAGGATGTAAGTGTTATAGTCCGGTTAATCGGCGATTGTATGTCTCAGCAGATATAACTTTTTTTTAAAGGAAAATTCATGTTACTCCTCTACAACAGGTCCTTCTGAAGATGTTTTGACTTCGACTATGACTCCACCACCGCCTATTCCTTTGGCAAGCATGCCTGAGCCGTCAGCATCATCGCCTAGTTTTCAGTTTGTTGACAAGACCTATCGGTGGCATCGGTCTGTTCAACATGAGGTAGTACAATCGCCGCCTACATTGGATATGCATGATTCTCCACCAGTCAATGTCCCATCTTCTGATCTACCAGTTTCCTCTGAGCTTGCTTCTACTATTGATATTCCCATAGCATTGCGCAAAGGTACATGTTCTTGTGTTGGTCAACCCAATTCTCGATTTACTCCCTATAGTGGATTGTCTTGTCACACACATACTTGTTATCCTCTTTCTCAATTTTTATCCTATAATTGTCTTTCTCCTCAATACTCTTCGTTTGTTGCTTCTTTATCTGCTGTGTCTGTGCCAAGTACCGTTGTAGAGGCTCTTGCTCATCCAGGTTGGTGACGGGCTATGGAGGATGAAATGCAGGCGCTAGAGGATAATGGGACATGACAACTTACATCTTTACGCACAGGGAAGCAAGTTGTTGGGTGCTGTTGGGTTTTCACAGTGAAGTTTCAATCAGATGGCACTGTTGAGCGTCTAAAGGCACGTCTAGTTGTTAAACGTTACACCCAGACATATGAAGTTGATTATGATGATACGTTCTTTCCTGTAGAAAAGATGCCTTCCGTTCGTGTTTTCATCTCTCTTGCTGTCCATTATGGTTAGACTCTTCACTAACTTGATGTTAAGAATGTGTTTCTTCATGGAGACTTAGCGGATGAGGTCTATATGAAGCAACCCCCGGGGTTCGTTGCTCAGGGGGAGTCTAATAGTGTTTATCACCTACGCAAGGCATTATATGGGTTGGAACAGTCTCATCGTGCCTGGTTTGGTCGTTTCAGTGATGCAGTTGCTCGGTTTGGTTTGCGACGTTGCACGGTAGATCATTCTGTCTTTAGCTATACTTTCCATGCTGGGAGTGTTCTACTGGTTATGTATGTGGATGATATTATCATTATTGGTAATGATGCACTGTGCATAAAAAAAATTGAAATAGTTATTACTGACAGAGTTTAGCACAAAAGACATGGGTTGTTTGTAGTATTTCTTGTGTATTGAGGTGGCATATTCACGTGATTGTATCTCATTATCACAGCGAAAATATGTACTCGACATTCTCAGTGATATTGGTTTTCTTGGAGCGAAGCCTGTTAATACTCCGATTGATCTTAATGTGAAACTTGATGCAGAACATGGCGAATTACTTCATGATCCAAGTAAGTATCGGAGACTGGTAGGTAAGTTCAATTATTTAACTGTTACCGGACCAGATATATCTTTTGCTGTTAGTATTGTTAGTCAATTTATAAGTAGTCCTCGTACTGCACATTAGGAGACAGTGTTACGTATAGCTAAGTACTTGAAGGGAGCACCAGAAAAAGGGTTATTGTTCAAGAATTACAAACATCTTAATCTTATCGGCTGCTTTGAAGCTGATTGGGCTGGTTGTCCTTTTGATAGGCAATCAACTTCTAGTTATTGTGTATTCTTGGAAGGCAATCTTGTCAGTTGAAAAAGTAAGAAACAGCAGGTAGTATCTCGATCGAGTGCTAAGGCGGAATATCGGGCTATGGCTCATGTGACTAGTGAATTGATCTGGTTGAAGATGTTATTATCCAAATTTAGCATGTCATCTTCAGCTCCCTCAGTTCTATGTTGCGATAACTAGTTTGCTATGCATATTGCTTCAAATCCAATTTTTCATGAGTGCACGAAGCATATCGAAGTAGATTGCAATTTTGTGCGAGAAAAGATTCAAGACAAGAACATAGCACTTCAATATACTCGGACTGAAGACCAACTTGCTGATCTTTTCGCTAAGTCACTGCAGAGCAGTAGGGTAATTACTTTGTGTAACAAGTTGGGGCTCTTTGATGTTTATGCCCCAACTTAAGGGGGAGTATTAAAAGGGTAGTCTAGTCTTTTCCATAGTTAGTGAGCCTTAATGCTCACTATATATACAAGATGATGTAATTTGATTTTAAATTAGATGACAATTATTTTTTCCAACACTATGTAGCTTACTTGATCTTCAAGTTTGTGCATGGGAACTATGACTTTGAGAATAGCAGTGGAAGCGTCCATCTTTTTTGGTTCAGTAGGTGAATGACGCAATATCTATTTGGATCCTGATGGGAAGTTCAGGCAGCAATATCAGAGAGATAACCACATATTTTCCATAATGCATCTGCAATAAGAGAAGCTCAGGCTAGGGAGAAACAAATTCCTCGGGACAGAGAAGATGGGTGGAAGGAGGTCGATTTGGGTAATTTTTTCGACTACCCTCCAACTGGGGAGGTCCAAATAAACTTGATGGGGGTGAAAGGTGGTAACTGGAAATCCGGGCTAGTCATCCAGGGGATTGAGCTTTGTCCTACTAAGATGACTTCCCGAGAAAGAAGTCAGCGCATAGCTCGATGGAGATGAGGTGAATGGGGACACTATGAACATTACGGATGATTATAGTTCGCGTAAGGTGATTCAGAATGATTATCTACAAGGGGGTGTTAATAAACTGGGCCCTGTTCAAAGCTGTATGAATATGTTCATCCATCTAAGATACATTCTATGTATGGCATTTCTTTTCTCGTGGTACTAAACATGTTCTCCTTTCATGGTTCCTTGGACTATTTCATGCGCGAAGCAGGGCCATTTGGTTTTCTGATTAGACATGATCAGATGACCGAAATCCTTTGTTCTGTCTTGGCCATTCTTGTTCTCTTGGCTCGAACTCATTTCAAAAGCAATAGGCACAATCCTATTTTGCACTTTTTAAGCATAAGGTAGAGGACATTGATATAGTTCAACAGAATAATAGCCAAAAAAAAGAGGAAGAAGAAGAACACGTCAATGCTACAATGAAAACAGGGAAAGCCTTCTTGTTTTCGGCCAGTATTAAAGCATTTACATGGAGAATGATTAGGTACAGGCAAGGCAGGTTCTCTAAGGCAAATGCTAGTCATTTTGTGGCTGACCAAATGATTCATCTTCACGAGATGTTCACGGGAAAGTAGTCATATGAGGAGCTGAATTATCATTATTTGTTTGGCCGAGAAGAACATTAGGGCCAAATGAATCAATCCATTCTCCATCTTTATATTTGGAAGGGCATTTAAATCTGATCTTGTTTGGTAAATTAACTCCATTTACGAAATTATACAACAGCTGGCATAAACATGAACCTTGAGCCAACTATGGTCCCCTCTTCGTAACTGACTTTTGGTGAGGAACATAACAAAAATCCCACATTTTCCTCTCCTGTTCTGCCAAATTCTCCTCACAGATCAGAGAAAATTTTCAAATCTTCTTCCCAAAGAAAAGGACCACAAGATGGGTCGTTCCTCCAGTGATTGTTGCTCATCATGTCGATTCCAATTGTCTGAGAAGTCCTTCAGATTGTTGTGAGTGTTAGAAAATTTGACGGACCCTTGGCCTTTCACATTCCTTTCTGGCCTCCATCGGAGGCCTGTTTTCATGGTGTTTCTTTTCACAGGGCACTTGATGTGAAAGAAGAGATTTTCTTAATCTGGGTCCAGGCATGAGTTGCTTCCCCTGTTTCTCATCACACGTGAAACGGATTAAGTGGGAGCACATGACTCCAATCGAAGGCCACAACGCATCACGCGCACCCGGTAAGACTGCATATGTTGTTTGCGTTCCTTAATTCTGTTGGATTACATCATATGCCATATCTAGATGGCTCAAGATCGTCCACCATGTCCATATTGCCCCCAAAAACACCACTATATGTCAATAAGTTTCGTTTCTGCATCCGTCATCTTTTATTATTTTCAAGGTATGACCTAAAGGAGCCAGAAAATTTGGGCAGCAGTGGATCATAATGCATTGTTGTTTCGGTAAATGGAGATTTAGAATGGAAAAATGGAAAAAGGTTGAGACTTCTATCGAGTTACTGCAGACGCAAATATCAGTCGATTTTGCTCTTGCACTTTCTTCCGGCCTATGTAACACAAAGCATTTTGGGTAGGAGAATAGCCCAATAAAAAGGTACACTGCATTGGAGACTCGCCTTGAAATGTGGAAGATGAGTTGGGGGTATAGATTGATTTGCTCTGCTGATCTTCAAATGAAAAGTTCATACCTGTGTAGAGAACTTCTTTCTGGGCACTTACAATTTGCCTTTGGCTAGGCACTTTTTGCTAATTGTTCCCCACATCAAATTCACAGCATGTGACTTTTGACCTCATGCTGGCATTGTCGTTAAGATGAACTAATGTTCAAGAAAGTGCGCTGGCGTAAATTTTCCGTTTGTCGATGCTGCAGGGGCTAAGAAGCAGAAACTAGTCGGTGAATCCCAAAACAAGGCAAACAAGGTGGACCATGAAAAAATCGAAGTGCAACATTTCACTTTTCGCGAGCTTGCATTTGCTACAAATAATTTCCGACCGGAGCATCTGCTGGGAGAAGGCGGATTCAGTAGAGTATACAAGGGCACTCTTCAAGGTAGTGGTCAGGTAATAAAAGTACCATTCTACGATCTTTTCCTTTGTCCTTTTATTCCAGACAATTAAGTTCTTTGATTCAGTACTTAGGACTGTCGGCAGGTGGTGGCTATAAAGCAACTTGACAGAAATGGATTACATGAAAACAAGGAGTTTCTTGATGAAGTAACGACATTGAGTCTTGTATGCCATGATAATCTGGTCAACCTCCTTGGTTATTGCGCCGATGGGGATCAGAGGCTTCTGGTATATGAATACTTGCCTGGGGGCACCGTGGAAGATCATCTGCTTGGTACCAAAAGCTTCCCACCAAACCCAAAAGCAAATAAAAAAGGTAGCTCTTCTTGGAATTTTTTAGAATTTGACATGGCGATACGATGTATTTGGAAAGAAGAAGGAAAAACTGCTTGAGTTTGCATGCAAAGTACTGGTGTATACTTCTTTTGCTGCTAACGGAGCAGCTTCCAATCTCCAATGAAGCGTAATGTGTTTTGCAAGTTGAACCATTCATAGTTCCACCTCTTGTTCTGGAAGGAAATTTCTTTGTCTAATTAATGGCTGGATTTTATGCCAAAACTTAAATGCAGATATTGGGCCAAATGAGGAACCTTTGGACTGGCTCATGAGGATGAAGATTGCGTATGGTGCAGCGAAAGGTCTGGAGTATTTGCATGGTAGCTGCAATCCCCCTATTATACATGGTTATCTTAAGCCCACAAACATCCTGTTGGACGAAGAATTTAAGCCAAAGTTGTCTGATTTTGGACTGGCGAAGCTTGGATCTGCTAATAATAAGATGCATGTGTCGTCAAGGGTGATGAAGACTTACGGCTATTGTGCTCCAGAATACACAACAACAGGACAGTTAACACCGAAATCTGATGTGTACAGTTTTGGAGTAATTTTACTAGAACTCATCACTGGAAGGAGAGTAATTGACACCACGAAACCCAGCGAGGAGCAGAATCTAGTCGCCTGGGTAATATGCATCTTTCATATTTGCATTTTTCTCATCAAACGTTTTGGATTGCTTCATGTATTTGTAGTAGTTGTGGGACTTACACCCTAAAATCAAAATATTTGACTAATTTTTAAGTGCTTGGACAATATGCAGGCATATCCGAGATTCCGAGATCCTAAACTGTTCCCACAAATGGCAGATCCGCTACTCCAGGGGAAATTTCCCGAGAAAGACTTGAATCAAGCCGTCGCTATCGCTGCGATGTGTCTGCACGAAGGAGCATCAGTGAGACCGCTGATGAGTGATGTCGTGACTGCTCTCAGGTTCCTTTCAGGGGCATCAGATGAGAGATCGTGTTCGTCTCTTGCGGATCCTGTGCTTCATTCCCCTGAGGAAGACGATGGTCAAACGGAACATGACTTCGACAGTGACAGCAGACAAGATTACTGCGGAGACCATTCCGATGTGGTGGGCATGGATGAGAAAATGGTGTCATGGTGAGAATGATGATTGATGACCAGCGAATCGTTGCGGATGCCAAATGAACATATTCTCATTCAAGCTACCTCAACGGCATGTCATTCATCGGACGAAGAAGCCTTCTTTGAGAAAACGAAAGAAGCGGGACGCAGATGAAACAGGAGCATCTCTCAAGTGGCAGAATCCCGTGCCAGTCTCATGATGCAAATAATGCCTAGATCATGAAACCAGCATGAGATTGGAAAAGGAGCAGCTTATGGATCCCGCAAAAGTTTCTAGGTAGATGTAGTGAAGGTCCTAACTTGAATATCGTAAGTACGAAGGCGAGATCACAGCGGGCAGGAAGTGTTCCTTTAGGTGACAAAGGCGAGCGAGAGATCAACGGAAACAGGGTTGTCTTCTAGGACATGGAGCAGCTGGGATTGAGAGATGACATCTGCTCTGTTTTTTCTGTTTTCACCAGTATAGATCACAGTGTGTGATTAAAGCCAAAACAGCAACTGGGACTTGTAGATGGCAGCGTTTATTCCTGAATTACCACTGGTTCCATAAAGTTTTAGCAAGTGTTTATATTTGATGCTCCTTTGTGGGAAGCCTTTACGTTTTGATCTGAAGTCAGTCCTTTTGCAATTAGGCAGTTTCTTATCTCTGCAATTTTTTTATTTTTTTTCTAAAGGTACTGTACCTGGGGCTAACATTCACTCTTGAGACTCTGGATTTTAGCTGATTCTAAGCTTGGCAGTTCCTATATTGGAAAAAAAAGGAAACCCTATTGGGTCAAATGACTTAGAACATCCATCAGTCAAAAAAAAAAAAAAACCGTGCTTAACTCCGTTTGTTTCGGAAAAAAAAATGAATAATTTGAAAAATATTTTTTCAAAAATGAAAATAAGTAGACATATATGGTTGTCAATAACAAAAATATTTTTGATTGACTAATCATTTCAAACGATAAAAGCGGTCATTTTTAAGAAAATATTTTTCAAATTCTTTATCTTTTAAGAAACAAATAGAGCCTAAAAGTGATAGTTTTCGCAAACTGCTCCGGGAAGGGAACTAGGGTTTTAGCCTGTTGATAGTTTATTATTATCAAAATGTCATCCGTACCTAACATTATGAAAACATCTGGACAACCCATATTAAATGATCATATTGATGGGAAGAAGGTCTACTCTGGACAACCCATCACAAAAAATTCCGGCCTACATGCCTCTTATAGTGTCTGACTTTGCACATGTCTCCCCTTTGGACATAGAAAATTAATGGGAAAATTATTCAAAAATTCTTAAATCCATTGTACTTTTGTCAATTCGCTCATGAACATTTTAATTTTTAATTTAAATCTTAAATATTTTCACGTTTTTTCAATTGAATTCATTTGGTCAATTTCGACGAAAAATTATTAAAGTTAACAATTTTTAATTGTACTTTTTTTATATATATTTATATATTTTTTTTCTTTCATATACTTTTCTTTATTTTTCTCTCTTACTGTGGCCGGCGAGTTAGCCTTGCCTACGGCTGCTATGGCCTCGCCCAGATTTGGGCGAGGGCGTGGTGGCCCTTGCCCAGTGGTTGGCGGGGGCCTAGTGACCGTCACACTGCCACTTTAAGGAAAGAAAAGTAAAGAAAAAAAGGAAAAATAAAATAAAAAGTTCTAAAAATGTTAAAAATTGTCTATACGAGTGTCGACATTGACACGTACGACGACCGGTGTCCACGTCAGCGATTTCTAGCTAAAATTGATCGAATAGACTCAATTGCCAAAACGTAAAAAAGGTTTATGACTCAACTGGTAAAATTAAAAGATTTAGAACTGAATTGACAAAAGAGTAATGAATTTAGGACTTTTTGAACAATTTTGCCGAAAATTAATCCAAGGACGTCCTCATACTCTAGGATCCAAACAACTCGATAGTTTTGTTCTGTATGCAAAATGACCCTTCACATGCAAATAGGCGGACAGACAGAGGTGCACGCACTCTCCTGATTTTTCACTTGACTGAAAATAATGTCCGAAAGCGAACATGGCATCTTCTGGGTTATACAAAGGTAAAGGGGCAATGAAAGGACAGCTCTTTTACCCCATTTTTTTTTTTCACTTTGCAAGCTTGTTTCAGCAACGATTTCCATCATCTGAACTGTAATAGAAACCTGATGTTCACATTATGTCGTATTTGTCAACTTTAATCTTAAATTGTGAAAAGAAGGACGTTGAAGCAACTCCCACCATGCCGCCTTAACTTGACGAAAGGACAAATCAGCTGCAGGATCAATAGGTTCTGTTGTGATAGTCTGATTAAGAGATAATGACATAAATGATTCTTGAACTTTGTTTCGATGTGTAATGTGGTCCTTAAACTTTTAATTTGACTTTTAATTTGACCAATATGGTCCCTAAACTTCACTTCAATGTGCAATATGATCCTTAAACTCTTAAAACATGTTCAACTTAGTCATTGAATTATAAGATGATGTTCAACGTAATCTTTCCATTAGTTCAAGTTCAAGATGACTTTGAACATTTTCTTATAGTTCATGGGCTAAATTGAATATGTTCAAAAAGTTTGGGGACCATATTGAATAAATTAAAAGTTCAGGGACCACATTGCATATTGCACTAAAGTTCATGGACCATATTGATCATATTAAAAATTCAGAAATCGCATTGCACATGGGCCCAAAACTCAAGGTTCATTTGTGTCATTTTCCCTATGATTAATCCTCATTTATGTCTTGTTATTATTACCATTAAGTATTGCAAATATCGTTATCGTTGTTATTATTGTTATTATCATGATGTAAAAGGGATCTCTAAACTGTTAATTTGAAGGCATCACTAGGATGGATAACAGAGCACATAATGGAGTACCATAGTTAGCAAGGTGTTGGGCCAAATGTGGATCATTTCCCAGACAATTTTATAATAGGGGATGGACATAGATACCGACATCAGATGCAACACAAGAAAAGCAGCACGGCACTTGAGCCAGAAAAAAAAAAACACCAAAAAGCATGTCTCAATCAAAACACAACATAGGCTGTATCAAACTGAAGCAGACGGACCTGGATCCCTTGCCTTATTTTTTTAAGGCAGGGGATCCCCACCCTTGATATAGGGGGCCCACCCTATATCAAGGGTGGGGGGTGGGTAAGTCACCTGCTTTTAAGGCAGGTGATCCCCACCCGAAGCTGACAGACCCTCTAATCATTGAAAAGGTCAAAACTTTAGCACTTCCCAGAAAATATATGTTAAAATAAGAAGAGTCATTGTGGAGGTCCCTATCTGATATATGTGATGGAGAATATGCATTTCCCTCCAGATGCATATAGACAGAGAACATTTCAAATGTCTCACCCTGTGCTGCCCAGTGGTGGCTCTTCCATCCTCCATGGACTGTGTCATTTTCTAGTGATCAGCCTGTCTTTTCAGTTGATCCATTCTCTGTTGCTTTCCCATGAGAAAAAAGAATGGAACTTCATTGCAAATTGGGATTGATAATCATATGGTTTATCAGGGGTGACTAGTGTTATTTGAGGGCCATCAGACTCCTATCTCCAAGTTAGCTTTGTTGTTGCTCCAAGGTTCTCCACTGTTTCAACTTATAATCTGAGGAAGTTTTACAGCTTGTTCTTGTTACATCACCTTTCTTACATGATTCTGTTGAGAGATGGATGGTGAAGTGATAGTTGTGGCGGTTGATGCTAGCAAGGAGATCACGGATTATGCTCTCGACTGGGCTGTGCGCAACCTGACCAAGACTTCCAACTCTGTATTCCTACTCGCCGTTCTTCCTTCTAAAGCTCATTCTCCCGCCGGTGCCCATAGGACGCATAAATCTAAGACTCCGCAGTTTTTCACTCGTGAGCATCTCAAAGACAGCAAATTTAGCTTGTGAATGCGATTCTTTCTATTCTTGTTTGTATGTTTGTGACCCTGCGATCGTTTCCTTAGGCTTGCTCAAGAAGTGGGGGCTCGGCCACAATGAGAAGGTTTCTTCAGATAACATGGCCCGGCCGCTCAACGGTGGAGTAGAAACCAATGTAAACCTGAAGGTGAAAGGTGTTTGTGAGCTTATGATGTGGCACGTATTTTCAGCTCACAAAATCAAGCAGGTAATCACATTTTGTGGTTTATGATTATCAGTGATCATGTAGTTTTGAGTTGCTAGTGTCATTTCTGACGCACAGTATTGAACGATAGGTGCACAGTACAGTCAAAGTCATAACAGATGCACGGCCAGGGTCAGTTGCGACTGCAGCTATAGAGATTGGAGCAACCTGGGTAGTTCTAGATACGTAAGCACCAGCAATATTGCTCCCTCATCTCAATTCTTGCAAAAAGCATTATCCTTGATATCTAGGAGGAATTCCTAATAACGGCTCAGCGAAATAGCGTGTTTGCTCTTCCTACTCTGAGTGATTAAACAAGAGCAGTATTAACGATGAGTTATTGCCTTTAAACTGCAGACGGTTGAAGAAAGAGGGCGACGACTGTTTGAACCAATTGATGTGCAACGTTGTACTTGTAGACCACGCCATCCCAAGGATCCTGAGAGCCGTTAATCCCGGAGTTCGGAAGAAAGTTCATACTAAAGTGGAGCAAAATGACCCCACGGTTGCTGACATGCTCGGCGTAGTTACTGCATACAACTCCAAAGATATTAGCAGTCCAGTGACTCGTAGCAGTCTCGGGTTTGGAAGTCCAAATACCAAGGTAGACACATTCTCCTCGCTATCTACCGCAGAGGAGGACCCCTTTTACTTGCTCAATGCTACCACTAGAGATGTGACGCTGTACAGTTCGCGTATACAACTCAATTCTAAGCGCTTCCACCAGGAGACGATGGCTGCATTCAATCCCTCTGTGGAAAATACTAAGCATCAATTGGTGAGGAAGGTGTCAAATTTCAACATTGAGGAGACACTTCATAGAGCATCAGCTACTCCTATGGAGCCAAAAAGGAAAAGCTATAGTGGTCCTCTGAAGACTAAAAGTGGTAAGCCAAAATGAAAGAAAACATATTGAAAGAGCTTTGCACTTACGCTAAAGCTGTTTTTTTTATTTAAAAACAGACATGGCAAAGGGTAATAATCTTAGAGCGGCGAACACGGTTCCAGTCCCGGCGAGAAGATCAGTAGATTCATCACGCTTATGGCCAAAAGCAGCTAGCCCGCAACAGTCAAAAGAGCTGATCACAAGCAAAGACCCTTCAACTTGCCAAGACAATAAACCACCGGCAGTCCCTTCTCTAAACATTCCTCGAATATCAAGTGTCAGGAGAGCCGTGTCTCTCTCAATTAAACATCCCCCAACACCTCCACCTCTCTGCTCTGTCTGTAAGCTTAATGCTCCGCAATTTGGTAAGGCTCCTAGGAAGTTGAGTTACAAAGAGATTGAAAGAGCTACCAATGGATTCGCCGCAGAAAACTTCTTGGCAGAGGGTGGATTTGGTCCTGTCTACAGAGGAGTTTTACCCGATGGAGAAGTCATTGCAGTGAAACAGCACAAGTTCTTGAGTGCACAAGGTGCATCAGAGTTCTGTTCCGAGATCGAAGTGCTGAGCTGTGCACAGCACAAGAACTTGGTGAAGTTAGTGGGCTATTGCATTGAAACAGAGTGGCTCCTCATATACGAGTTTGCTTGCAACGGTTCATTGGACAAGCATCTGTATGGTAATGCTCTGTAATGCTGTAGTTGCTTACGCTTCCTTTTGCTTTTGATCGGACCATTTGCATCAGAAGTTCTCATAAAGCCCTATCCTGATAGACACTTGCATGTGCGAAAATTACTTTGATCTGATAGGCAAGTAAAATTCTCCAGGAAAAGAGTCATCTGAAGTGCTGACGTGGCCTAATCGGATGAAGGTTGCAATAGGAGCTGCAAGAGGTCTGAGATATCTTCATGAAGAATGTCGAGTTGGATGCATTATACATAGAGATTTCAGGCCCACCAATATCCTTCTCACTCATGACTTTGAACCCATGGTAGTTCCATCCTTGCTCTTTACATAGTATTCAATACTTATGCCTGCATCGCCTTCATTCATGGCATAAATTTTCTTGAAATTCACGTATTCGCCCTTCCAGATGTGAATGTAGTAGGAAAAGTAACTATCTGATTCGGAGACCAACTCTATAGTAGAAAGGAAGCGCCTTGTAAATGTATGGGCTGACAAGCACTATGTTAGACGACATGATGATGCACTTTTGAGCATTGCCTCATTATGATGCCTTTAGTTTGGTCATCTGTCAGTGAGAACTGTGATTTGAATGAAATATAGTCTACATATGCAAGTATCGAGTGATTTTAGCTACTTACCGCTGTGACTCACATGTAGGTGGGTGATTTTGGCCTAGCAAGGTGGCAAGCAAATGGCCAAGCAGCCGAGGAGACACGGGTTGTTGGTGCATTTGGGTATTTACTATATGTTACTATTGTTCTATTGTTATCTTCTAACGCTCAGCATCACAATTCGGTTAAGAATGCTCTTCTTGCCACAGATATCTTACTGTAATCTCTACATGCTAATGGTTTTCTCTACCTCATATGAGTAAGTTCATATCTTGTTTGATTGTATCAATGAACTCCATCAAAGCAATTGTCTCCAGAGGTATACTTTCCTAAATGTTGGCATTGCTTATTAGCAAGCTTATCTGGAGTACTGACTAGTTTACATGAAGAGTAAACTAATGGAGCGCCATTTTTCCCACTCATTAATAGCTTAGTTTGCCAGAAGAACAGTCACCTTCTTTTGGATTTTGTGGACCAGTTCTATGAATCTGGTTTAGTAAATAACCATGGAATAATTGCTAAGTAGACCTAAGCAATCAATATTTTACTAAATTTCCAGTCTAGCCTACAGCAAATTATTTGTCTAGGAGAAAATGGCTCTTACACATGAGCTGATGTTTATGTAGGTACTTGGCTCCAGAGTATACTCAGACTGGGCTCATAACAGAGAAAGCGGATGTATATGCATATGGAATAGTTCTTTTGGAGCTACTAAGCGGCTTTAAGGCCACTGAGTTCTCAAGAAGTACAGGAAAACAATTTGTGTCTGATTGGGCAAGTCTTCTCACTATCTTGCATCACAGTGCATAGAAGAAACTGCACCATTAGTCTCTAGCACTTTTAACCTGGAAAAAAATGGAATCCAACAAGATGAGATCTCTAATATCATCGTTTTTCCTTTGTCTGGCGTGCAGGGCCTTCCATTGCTGAAAAGGGGGATGATTAATAGGATAATCGATCCTCGACTGTTATACAACTATGTAAAATGGGAAGTGGATGCCATGATGCATGCTGCAGAATTGTGTCTCTCACCAGTGCCAGAACAAAGACCGAGGATGTCGCAGGTATCTTTCAACCATACTAGAAGTCTTTAAATGTACTTATAAGACATATTACACGTTGTCAACAAGTGAACCATCTTGTTTATTCATTGATGACCGCCCTTTCCACCCTACGGAACTTGGAGTTCCTTAAAGAACATTTCTTTTTGCAGGTGTTGAAAATACTGGATGGAGATATGCCTGGTTCGGCTTCTGCTTTACCGCAGCATATTTCCGATCACCAAAATGAAGACATAGACGGCCAAACCAGCTCCTGGGTGATGCATCATGATTTGAATAAACATCCTTCCAGAGCGAGTGAACTAAAACGAAATGGCCAAGATACTACGTGCGAGCTGGCATTGCTTTCTGATGGTTCCGGAGTGGAAAGAAGTCCTCGTGCTTCAAATTGTTCTGAGATGCTCGTAAGTGAAGAATACCAGGCATATTTGCAGGGTTCATTGGCCAAATTTATACAGAATATGAGGGTACATTGATAGTTACATAAGTAGCTGAACAAGTGATTATATTGGATGAATCAGTGTTGTAAAATTTCTGTAAACAGTATAGTAGACGCATAGAATGCCACTGAGTAAGAGGCTTATGTAGAAGCATCTTCTGGCCGGGCATATTTCGGTGTTCACCACACAAGAAGTGTCAACTTTTATTTGCGCAGTGACAAGTTTCTACTTTCGCCATAAAGTTAGTATTTCATAAGATTCTTGTGTGAGCATGAGAATCCAACTAGAGTGGAAGGTATATGAAGTTTCAGCCACAAGAAATAAGTGTCTTATAGACGAGCTGTGGTCATTAAAATAACCTCGCCCGCTTCTCAACAGTGAATGACCATTGAACTACCTTCTGTAATTCAGGAAGAGGTACTTTGATAGCCGACACTCTTCGCCAAAAGTACGTTTCAAAAGTGAGATTTTTAGATAAGATGAGAAAGTTAAGTGTGCTCGTAGATTATAGATACTAATGGAACTTGCATTAACGAAACTTATTCATCTCCCTGCTCGTTAATTTTAGTACCCTCTAAGAAAGATAACTAACTCAAGTGATAAATTTCCTTGTCTACTCAGACTCCTTGGTTCAATGGTATATTTGGAGGATCATGTCCGATATGCAGGACAGATGCAGCATCCGACATTTTTCCCAATATATGGTTCTTTCAGCTTACTTAGCGAATCAATTTCATGAAAAGAGTATGAAGCAATCATCATCTTGTCAAAATCTAGCTTCGGTATTTGTTCTATATGGTCGAAATTATAAGGCAACACATACGAACAACAAAAGGAGTATAACATCGATGACGTCTATGATAGCATTGAATGAGTAGGAGTATATTCTAAGAACATTACAGAAGATCAAAGCTCGAGGGTTATGTGCGAAATATCTCACCCTATCCATCTGGACTGAAAACTACAGCATCAAGTGCATATATTACCGGAAGTAAGTGACGGGAACTGCCAAATTTCTCTGAAAAACCCAGCATGTAAATTGCCTCTCCATCTCTCTTCTCCTTTCTCTTCTTAATTGCTGATGTGTGTAAAGTTTCTCGAGCATACAGCCGCAAGAAAGCTTCTCTCATATAGTAGAATATCGTTCGCAGCAAGCTAATGGATATTGTCGGATGGAAATTATCATAGCTGTCCATGTGCAGCCAGAGTGAGGCATATGTAGACTCAAGAACACAGAAAATTTCCATGTTAATTTTGATTTCAATACCTCAGGAATACATTGCACAGAATTGTTGGAATTATTTCTTAGCAATTGACAATTTGTTCATACGCAAGTACGAACATAGTATATCTCCATAATCTGCGCTAGAGGAAGGACTCGGGCTTTCCATGGTGTGTGTGAGAAATGATCATATATAAAGGAGGTAGAGGTTGTCTATGGATGTTCAAGAGAGTTAGCAATGCATAGAAGCTCATCACAGTACAGGCCTGACAGAAAAAAGACTAGAAGCAAAACTTAAAGAGTCTCCTCGTCTCGGAACTCAAAGACTTCCACCCTCACGTTGTCGCCATCCTCGCCTGGAATATTAAATCTTACTCTGCGGCCGGCTAACTTGTTCTTGTTTTTCTTTATACAAGATTTCAATTTGAAGACGCCATCCTGAGGTTGGTCAAGCTTCATTTCAGGGCCGCCTCTTCGGAAGATACGATTCCCTTTGTCATCACTTGGGCTGTGCGGATCATCCTGGACACGACCTGCCCATGCTAAATTCTTCACCTCAGCTCCACCAGAGCATCCTTGTATATTCTGGCGATCGCCAACAGATACTTTGCCGTCAATAAGTATATCAAAGTATCTCCCATTTCCCATTCGCTGATCTCCACAGCGGGGCCTTTTCACATCTGGGCAAGAACCCGGAGGCCGATGTTTCAGAAGCCAATTAAAGTGATCCTCTTCAGGGGAAGACTCGTACCAACCTTCGGAATCTCCTGCAGGTCCATCTGCTTCAATTTGGGGGCAAAAAAAAAAGCTAGATGATTTTCTGTGTTTTTCAAGATACCGCTCCTTGGAGGGTGTTCCTTCAGACTGACGGCCAAAAATTCCTGAATCAGGTTCTCCCAGCTTGGGACTTTTCACATTCAGGCAAGCATCGGAAGATTGTCTTTTCGGGAGAGGGTAATAGTCGCCACCAGTATATTTTGGATGGGAGAGTTTTGCAGTGCTAAGGCTATCTTCTGATGTCACTCTCGTCCGAAAATTAGCAGAGTCCGGAGAATTGTTCTCAACAAACAGATGAAGATGCTGTTTAGTTGGGGTCAGCAGCACAGACTGATGATGCCCAATTGGATGCACCAATCTTCGATTGCATTTGACATATCCTTCAAGCTTGTGACTTGGCATGATTCGGCGAGCGTCCAGGGATCGTCTCTTTAGGAGGCGACGAGTATGCGTCGCCTTGTTTGAAGAATCATGGGTGCATAGTTCTTCATGAAGTCGTTCGCATTGTTTGTGCCTGGAACTTGCTTTATTCCTTTCATGGGATGGAGAATCATGGCCTTTTTGCTGCTGCTGCAGGATCTCACCCCACTGATCAAAACAGTGCTTCTTTGAGGATGTAAGGTTCCCTGCATCACATTCACCGAGCCTGCATCTTTCAGACTTCTGGCAAACGTTTGGAGATCTCCTTTTCACTATTTTAGTCCTTTCAGAGGAAAAATCATATGGACATGATCCTAGTAAAAATGATTCACGGGCGCGTTCGCTCTCATGATATTCGTCACTAGCACAGGAGCCCGGGCTTTGCTGCTGATACTGACGGGCTTTGCACCGCAGCAAGCCACGGACGGTATGGAACGGGACGACATAAAACACGTCGCCAGGTTGCAAGAGTGACTCGGGCCGGACAACTATCCACGGGTACTCGAACACGTCCGGACGAGTCACAAAGTGTCTGGGATTTCTCTTCATGACTTCAGCAGCAGTGATTGGCTTTTTATGCTTTTCGGTGATGCCTCCTGGATGCACCAGCTTCAGCACAGGCTTCTTGCGGGTGATAGCATCCATCGCGAATGATGTGGTGGAGATTTTGGATCAGTAGACAGTCGAATGGACGGGGGTCGAAATATAAGCCCTGCTCGTTTAGCCTTATCCTAGAGAGCAGACATTCTCGCCGGCGTAGAAAACCATGTCACCTGGGAATTGATGTTCTATGTAGTTTGTCTTGAGCACAGTGATATTTTAGGTGGTTCTGGATATTATCTACGCAATACACGTCCTCTTCAAGGACTTAGTTTCGGCCATCGACGCAAAGGTTTTGTTTCGGTTCGACAATAGCTCCTCCTGATGGGATAGGGAGTGCGAAAACTCAGTCTAGATGACTTGGTTGTACTCATTGCAAAAGCCATCAATTTTGGGGAAAGTCATTGTCATAGTTCTACTGGTTAAAGAAGGTGGGGTGAGTCAGAATATCTTGTAACCAAGTCTTCCGCCATGGAAGTTGAAGTTTGAGACCTTCGTTGGGCAATTCTCTTCCTAATCTATGCTGTGAATCCTGGCATGTGGCTTGGCCCTGCGGATATAATTATCATGTTCCTAAGTTTGCTCATATCAGAAGTTTTGAGTGATTGGCTAAGACTAGTATTGCCATCATATTCAGATTTTTATTACACCTTTCACTCTGTTCCTAGACTTTGCTGCTAGCCTTGGTTCACAGTTCACACCATTCAACTCCGGGTCAGTGAGTGCCAAGATAATGAACTAAAAAGATTTCGGAAGAGCAACATGAGCACATACAGCAATCATTCACGCATTCACAAAAACGTGCAAAATCGGAAGACATCATGGAGCAATTTCCGATGTTTCAATCCCGTGCTGTCGTGGGCACTTAGGCTAGTTTCATCTTCATCAAAAGCTTATAGTAAGATTGCCAGATGACACGAGTCCATAAAAGCATCCATTTGCAACTAAACTGGAGGAAACCTCTCATTCCAAGAACAAGATGAGGTTTCACAAGAAATGATTCTGGCACAACTTTACGTTAACATAACAACTTAAATAAAGAAGCGTCCTTTCTCTCTAAATAATGAGAAACTATCAAAAGATGCGAAGTATCAACGATTTGGTATGGAGTGTCAGCAGGATTGACTTGGGGCCTATGCCAAGCATACTGAAGCTCCAGGGCTTCATCGGTGTTGATGACCGTAATTCTTCTCAACAGCTCTCCAGCACAAAGACACATTGACCGACCGGTTAGAAACAAGCAGGTAGAGCACAAACGACGGCGGTGGCTGTGGCAGTGACGGGAAGAGTAGGACCCTCCACTTTTCGTAGATTGTATGAAGAGCAACACATTTAAATAAATACAATCAGTAGTCCTGCTTACTGGGGCATTCAGATGCCCTGTGACCTGAACGCCCACATACGAAGCACGATCCTCCAAAGCTCCTGTCATGACACAATGCCACATCAGTGAGATTTACATGGGCACGTGAAGTATGTCATTCGTGAGTTAAAAGGAATAGATTTGCTCAATGATGGAGGATAGAGTATCTAATGTCCAACACAAGTCTGCAACACTGCATCAATTCCATATGTTCCCAAGAGCAGACAAACATTATTGAGGAATACTTGCAAGATTTGCATAAGCAGAAAGAGGTACCTATCCCTCGAAGATGGCCTCCCGGATCGCCTACCACCTATAAGCCAATCATTGTCGATGTTTCTTGAGGCACGACTCCAGTTATTTTCAGTTCTGGAACCTCGGGCACCACGGCTAAATAGACCATCACTATCATCAGAATCACGACCACCGCCCCAGCCTCGGGATGATCTCGATCCTGATCCTCTGCGGTCTCTGGGACTCGTCCGACGACTACTGTCTCTGCTAGAAAATCTACCATAAAAATCACTAGGGGGTCCATCATCTTGCAGAGCAGGTAACTGTCAATACACAGGATCCAAGTGTATTAGCTTTTAGCATGCAATAGCATTGAAACTGACATGAGAGCAATATCTATACAAGGAAGCTACTGCATCTAAGTAAAACATAGTAATCTCAACCCCTCTCATACAACCTTGGAAATTCTTGTAATAGTGTTCCCAGGTGGTGTTTGCTTACTCAGCAACTCCTTTGCAATCTCCTCCGGAAGATCAAAAACAGCCGCTTGAACCTGTCATTGGCACCATCATAGATATGAAAACAATGTACAAGCCAATGAAGAATAATGGCAAATACATAAAGATAGTGCTCTGGTTTGGTAGATACCCTTTCATCTGCAACCAAATATATCTTCCCTAGTTCATCTGCCGCAGGAGAATAGACATCTGATAGAAATCCAGTGACAGATCGGGCAGAAAGGAAACCTCTAGAGTAAGATGGATCCCGAGTCAATTGTAGCGTAACCCAGCCCTACAACACGTGTCCAATAGAACATTCTAAGATACAGCAGCAGGCACAATTTTTCATAATATCAAATTACCAGTTAATCAGGAGAAACATAGAAAACCATATTCTTCAGGACCAATTGGTATCATTGGTTATATAAATGCACTTTCTAAAATTTTGACAGCAAACAGGCAATCATTTCCCCGACATAAATGGCCGTGCTTCAATGAGCAACCACTTCTTTTGCTAAATCTTGAAATAAATCTAATAACAGGTAGGGTTATAGAAGCACAGGCGACAAGCAAAATTGCCACAAATTAGATGTTTCTAGTCTACCTGCTCATGATTTATAAGAGACCGAGATGTAGGAGGCTGCGAAAAACCACTCAAATGAGCCAAAGCAGCAGCTAGAGCATTTACACCTTGCTCTTCAATTAGTTTTTGCGCTGTTGGAGTGAAAAACCCAACAGACTCGGGATGAACTCCTTTGAGGGTCGCGACAACTTGCTCAGCAGACGACTCCAAAACCTCTTGCATTGCCGGAGGGCTAATGAACTCAAATGTGCAACCTACATCTCGCTCAATGGATCTGACAGTTCTCCTCTGACTACTTGTATACATCAAGATAGCAGTTCCTTCTTTCCCAGCTCGTCCAGTACGCCCAGACCGATGGACAAAAGTCTCTGAATCATTCGGCAGTTCATAGTGGATGATCTGGCATTGAGAAATGCATATACTCTTGTTACGCTTGTACACATAGCTTTGTGAGAGGAATAACTAATTGTGCAGGTAAACAAACATAAGAACTAAATAACCTACAAGATCAACATTGGGGATATCAAGCCCACGAGATGCCACATCAGTAGCAACAAGAACAGTGAACTTCCCCTGCCGGAAACCATTAAGAGTTCTCTCCCTCTGATGCTGAGAGATATCCCCATGCAACGCTTCAGAGGCGATGCTACTTGTTAATGCCATTGATACCTCATCTGCATCTCTTTTAGTCTGCGTGAAAACAATGGTCTTCCCTCCTTTTGCATACACCTTAAAGATATGCAAAAGGTCATTTATCTAGTAAAAGCACAATCTCTTACAGCCTACCATAAAGCATGTAGGCAAGAACAAGATCAAAGCCCTTCTTCCACTAAGCAGGAAGAATCTTAAGAAACAGCATGATAGAGAAATTCAGGACAAATGCCTAATGGGAGACATATATGCAAATGTTAGCGAATCAAATAAGCATCTTGATTGGGGAAAAATCAATCAATTATGAGGGATGCATCTCCTACCGTGATGAGATCACTCAGAACGGTACGCTTTGAAGTTGGAGTAGCTGATATGGCGTAAATTTTAATTCCCTCAGCGAGTTTTTCATCTTTCTCTCCAACCTACATCAGGGAAATAAACGGCAGGCAAACCACATAAGCTGTCAGACGACATTTTGATGAGCCACACTCGTCCATTTCTATGACTGTATTATGCAAAAGTTCAGGCCTATACCCAACATCGGATCATGCAAGAAGGAGACAGAGATTATTGAGAGAAGGACTTTACCAAGTCAATTGTCAAAGGATTGTTCAAGTACTTTCTCGCCAGTTTCTTCACCCAACCAGGCATTGTGGCAGAGAAAAGCATGCTCTGTCGCTGTGAGGGAAGCTTTTCCAAGATCAATTCCACATCTTGCTCAAAACCAACGGCAAGCATCTGATCAGCTTCATCAAGTACCAAATATTCCACTTCCCCCAATTTAAGGCTGTTACCGTTGATCAAATCAATGATTCGACCAGGAGTACCGACAACTACATCGACCCCCCGGGAAAGGGCACTTTGTTGGGTAATGTAAGAAACTCCACCATAAACACAAACAGTGTTTAAGTAAGGCGCAGATTCCTTAATTTCTTTCTCTACTTGCTTTGCTAACTCCCTTGTCGGTGCTAGGACCAAAACTCTAGGAAGCCGCCCTCGTCTAAGAGACATTTCCAGTATAATGTGTCATTAGAAAAATGCTCAAACATCGGAGGTTACGAAAAGAAGTAAAATCACCCCTCAAATACCTTGAACTTCTATGCTCATCACCATCAGTAAGACGTTTCAGTATAGGAATCCCAAAAGCTAACGTCTTCCCTGTTCCAGTCTTTGCACGAGCAATTAAATCACGCCCTTCAAGCGCAGGGATAAACACCGCTCTCTAACAATCAAACAATAGTACGAGGAACATGAATTTGCCATTGAAAACATGAAGAACTTTAGTAGAGTGAACAATGAAGGGGCGAAAAGTAATGAGTGAACTATCCTAGTGATGGCAAAAGTAAAGAAACTGAACACTGTGTCAATTAAAAAAAAGAAAATTCTGCCTATGTAAAGCCTTATACCCAACAACATCTTAATGTCGAACAGCTCAATTTTCATAATAGGATAGTCATCTAATGTAAGCTACCACAGAACATCCCAGTATACCTATTATAATTGTCTGCACTTAACTCCATCCGTGGTTCACCTAGTACATTAACAAAGGTCAAGTTTTCCACTTAATTATCCAGCCAACAAAGTATGCTCGAAAAAACAAAAACTCAGCCAGCAATAAACAACAGCAGTTCACACGAAAACGCAAATTTAGGATAACACGGGGGAAGGAAAAAAGGAACGAAGCATACTTGAATGGGAAAGAGATGGGTAATGCCACGTTTCTCAAGAGATTCCGCGAGCCTCTGAGGCAAACCCAGCTTGGAGAGAGCAAGCTCGTCCTCACTCGCACTCTCAGCCTCGCCACCCTCGTACACGAAACCAACCTCATCCTCACTCACGTCAATCTCACTCTCCGAGAACCCACCAGTCCCCAACTTTTTGAAAGCCTCCTCGCTCAGCACCGAGTTCGGCGTGGCGATAGCGGAAGTCACGAAGCTACTGAGACTCCGCCTAAGGCCGCACCTTTTCACACACCCACCCTCTAAAGACCCAAAGGGTCTTCGGACATGGCACTCGCTAGATGAACAGAGCAAGGAATTGAAGTGGGGCTTCTCCGAAAAAGACAAAGAAACCAAAGGACCAGCCGATGCAGCAGACACTGCTGCCGTTATTGGGGTTGGTTTCTTCGACGTCTCAAGAGACTGGCCATGGCAAATGAAAGACGTGGTCAGAGACCTACAAGCCATTGAAGATAGTGGTAGAAAACGCTCAAGGCACAGACTTCGAGTGAAATTCGATACTCTGGTGCGGCTGTGAGCAAGAGGGAGGAACAAGAAGCGTCAGATATTTTTGGAAGGGAGGGGCTACTAAGGGAGGCGGAAAGAGGGAGAGATAAGGTCACAGAGAGCGAGAGAAATGGCGGAGATATATGGCCTTCTATCCTCCACCTCTAGGCTCTGTTGCTTCTGCTATGCTATCGTTTTCTCTTTATACAGAGAGAATCAACAAGAGAAAATAGTTCGAAGAAATGAGCGATAAACCTGTGACAATTTGCTCCGTCCATTAACAGAAATGGGCCGTATGCGATCCTGTCACTGGATTTACAACCCATGGACCTCTTCCGGCCCTCTTCCCATATTTACTCGGTTTGAATTATCTCTTACATATTCATTGTATTTTCCGAGTTACCTTCTTACATTCTTGCCTGTCTATTGCATTTTCTTACCACGCTTTGTTTAACCATCTTCTTTGTTTTCCATTAGTGCTTTACAATTGGGAGGATGAAGCTTTTAGCTATCTTTTATGTTCTTGACATCTGAATCACCTGCAATAGAAATGCGAAAATCAGATGCGACTGAAAACGACGTGCTTTTCGATGGCATTGTAAAAACTTTTGATTTTCTAATCTTACATGTGCTACTCTTTTCTTGGATATGCCCAAAGCAAGTTGCATAATTTATGACGCATCATTCTAATTTCGTGACATTGCGCTTTATGATTTAATAGTATAAGGCCCCTTCAATTACTCCGCATCTCCTTCCCTCCATAGTAACTTTTCATACTTTTATTGCAGATGATTCAGCCAAAGAGTTCATTTTGGTCATTCTACGGACTGATGTCAAATTCCAACTCGGAAACTTTGGAGCACCAATATTTTTTTTTTTTAGGCTAAGGAGCGCCAAGATAGTGACAATGATATCATGATTATTCTGGAACAACAATAAGCACTAAATGTTCCATTTAAAAAAAAATTGAGCAAAAAATTTAATGAAAAATAGAATATGTGACAGCCTATGTTATTGTACCCCAAAGTCCAGACTGAAGAGAGAGAGAGAGAGGAGAGACACCATCATTGGTTTGCCAGTGAAGCAAATGCTTCTCCTTCCCCTCGTTCCATCGTCTCGATTTCTTGTTCCCACTCAACTCACTCCATTAAGCAATCCACAATAAAAATTCCATTTTCCCCAAAGAGTTGGAAAACGACAATTACAGCGTTGAACATAGATCTGTTTCGCCGCTTTCAACCTCTGACGATCCCGACGCATCGACGAGGTTAGTTGCCGATTTCTTCTTCCCGCTCTTGTTTCTTGTCCGAATACCGTTCTTTTTCTTCGTGAAAGTTCTCGAATTGAGTGATCGTTTGGTTAGCGCGATAATGCTTGTCATCGTTAATGGTGGCAGGCGCCCAAGTTACGGTTTCACTGTTTTGCAAACCTCGCGTGAAGAAATGAATGGCGCCCAGGGTTGTTTAACCAATTGGAGTGTCAAGAGCCCAATTTTACCTAGTTGATGTGAACTTCGGCCGAGGTGGATAACTTGTGCTTAGCTCAGTCCTAATATGTTTTTGTGGGTTTTTGTTATTTGTGCTTGTTCCGATTGGCTTAGTGTTTGGAAATGGTTTTCTATGGTCATGTTAAAGGGAAGAGGACATTGGTGAAGGACAAGGTTGCAATGGGGGAATTCATGCCGATTTATTTCAACATCATCGCGCTTATTTGCACAGTGGGGGCGATTGCGATAGCAATTCACCACATTTATATGCACTTGGTGAATTACACCGAGCCAACTTATCAAAGATTTATAGTCCGCATTATCTTCATGGTTCCGGTGAGTACTATGAAATTTCAGTACTTCAGTCAATGAGAAAGATTGGGGAAGCTACGAACGCAGCATTCTTAGATGTATACTGATATTGCACCTTCGACATTCCATTGATTAGCTTTCCTTTGTTTTTCTGTTATGCCTTTCATTTGAGCGTTAAGAAAAATGGTGATGGACCTAGATTTGGGGTTAGGATGAAAACTTAGTGATTCTGCATAAACATTCTGGAGGATGAAACTAGATAGATGAAACAAAAATCGCACCGAATTTTTGTGAACACTTCAACCTGCAACATCGGAGCTGCAGGTTCACTCTTAGACAAGTAGTTTGTGAACTTTTTTGGAGATTTTATTTTGCTTTCTTCCATGCTTTGTTGGGCAGGGGAAAAGCACATTTGCTTAGTTGTTACAACGATTGAACTTTGAAGTTGGCGTGTTTAATTGAGAACATTGGTTGGTGCAGTCAGTAGCAGCTGTACTGAAGCATGATTTGTTATCTTACCTCATATGATGTGAAATCATATAAATGATGGATTTCTCAGCATAAGGTGTGTAAGAAATGAAATTCTTCAGTATAGTTGTCTAAATCCTGACTGATTAACAAATGAACAGAGGTTTTGGTAGAATTTGAAATTAGAAAGCTCTTAGAGACTCAAATCTTGTCATCAATTTATCAGATACCTTTCCAGTTTTCTTACATCCAAGCTGATATCCAGTCTTTCCACTGACCCTATGCCCCCAACAACCAATTCTCTGCCCCCTTTTACAAAAGAAAATCTAGTATATAGAGGATCCCCCAACCTTATACGACAAAAAAAGGAAAACTGCAAGTTAATCTTGAAATCTGTTTATAATTCAAGATTATGTTTTGACTTTTCTTGCCTTTACTATATGACTAATTTTCCCATCTTATGCTCTTGTCAGGTGTATGCATTGACTTCTTTCTTATCCCTCATAATGAACGAGCATTCAATTTATTTCAATTCCATTCGTGAAGTGTAAGTATCTGAATTTTAACCCATGTTTACGAAGAATTTGGAGAATTTGGTGCATTTTAATGTGCTTTGATGTTCCCTTTCCCTGTTAAATTTTTCTAGTACGATAATGACGTTGAGTAATAAGCAAAAGCAAAAAGCAACTATTTCGCTTTCCATCAAAATTTAAAAGATTGTTCGAGTATAAAGTTTTGGGAGTGCCGTACGTAAAAGAAGTCAAAGTGCGTGAGTTGCAAAATTTAGGTTGAGCCAAAAAAAAAAAAAACAATAGTCATTTCAGACACGCCCCAAGTATTTGACTTGATTCGTGATATGTAAGTATTTGCATTTATTTCCTGAAGGGGATATATCCATTTCACATTTTATTTATTTTGTGTGCTATTCATGTTTTTGTTTACCTCTGCTTCTGAAATTTAATTATATACATTTTCAGTTGCAAAAGGTTAGATGGTTGGCTCGGCCTTTTCTTTTTGCATTGTGGGTTGCACGTACTAGTGTTACGGAGATACAAATTTTTTATCACCACCTTTGTAGGCATTCATAGATGTGATCTATAAAAATATTGGTGAGTCTCGAAAATCATAACTTAATTAGTTACTGCTATTTTTTCGATGTTTTGGAATTTACTCTTTCAGGTATGAAGCTTGGGTTATTTATAATTTTCTATCACTGTGCCTCGCATGGGTCGGTGGTCCAGGAGCTGTTGTGCTGAATTTAAGTGGTCGGGTTTTGAAACCATCTTGGCACTTAATGACATGCTGTTTACCTCCCATGCCATTGGATGGGTAAGTGCTTACCGCACAGCCTTGCCTATAGTGTAATGGGCTCTTAAGGAATACTCAATTGGAAACAACGCAAGTTTCTTAGTTAATCAAGTTACTCTGGGTTATATTTCATGCTTTGCATTAGATACTCTTCTGCTTCCCCAAGAAAGTCAGACAATTATTGTGAAATTTCATCAAACTGCTCTCGAGGGAAAACAGAGTTTGAGTGTTTATATACACTTTAATTTCCAGCTTATTTGTGAATGATTTAGACTTCTGAATTTCTTGCAGGCGCTTTATTCGTAGGTGCAAACAAGGTTGTTTACAGTTTGTGATACTGAAGCCCATTCTAGTTGCTGTCACACTCGTTCTCTATGCTAAGGGAAAATATCATGATGGAAATTTCAGTCCAGCACAGTCGTACCTGTATCTCACCATCATCTATACTTTATCATATACAATGGCACTTTATGCTTTGGTACTATTCTATGTGGCATGCAAAGATTTGCTCCAGCCATTCAATCCAGTCCCGAAGTTTATAATCATCAAGTCTGTCGTCTTTCTAACTTATTGGCAGGTGAAACTTCTGTTATATATGTCGCTTGTGCATTCCTTTTGTTTTACTTTTTGGAGGAAGTGTTTAATAAAAAGCATACAAAATTGGTCTGTCGACTTGAGGATTGGAAACAAAGTTGTCATTTGTCTTTTGTGAATAAAATATGTACGATGGATTGTTATTGCCTAATAGCTTTTTCTCTTGTTTTATTTGCGAACTCTTTTGCTTTGTGAATTGGGTTGCTGGAAAGTATAAGGTAGCTGTCTCTTCATGTCTTCAACATTCTTTTCCATATCGTAGGGCGTCTTGGTTTTCCTTGCTGCAAAGACTGGACTCATCAGAGATGCGGATGAAGCTGCTCGATATCAAGATTTCATAATATGTGTGGAGATGCTTATTGCTGCAGTAGGTCACCAATATGCCTTCCCATACAAAGAGTATGCGGGTGCAAATATTGGCGGATCTCGTAATTTTACTGCGAGTCTTGCACATGCACTAAAGTTAACTGACTTTTACGATGACACTGTCCACCAGGTAAAATTTGGAGGTTGCTGATGTCATCCCATGAACCCCCCTTCCTTTTTTGCTTGTGCTGCCCTTTAATGATGATTTAAAACATACTTGTTGCAGTTTGCACCAACTTACCATGAATATGTACTCTACAACCACGAGGGTGGTGATGAGGGAACAAGGAAATACAGATCGCGCACCTTTGTGCCGACTGGCCCGGAAATGGATGCTGTTAGAAGGAACAAGCACATGTTTGGTAACAAAATGGATGAAGTGCAACTCTCCAGCATGTCTTCTTCTGCTTCTAGCACTCCCAAGAAATCATCGGCGGTGCCCGATTCGGCTACCGGGTCGGAGACCGTGAAGTCTTCCCTACTTGTTGACCCATCAGACTCTTCTGCAGTCCCCTACGACATGTCGCTCATTGATGTCGACATGTCCAGTTATCCGCCGCATGTTCCTGCAGCAGATGAAGCTAGACAAAGATGACTTGTCGAGCAGTTTTCTCCTTTGGCGAAGGTGCAAGATTAATGCCGGGCAGATTAACATGATGATAAAAGAAAATGATAGACGGACAGAATTTTGCGTGGTGTTTGATTTGGGACCGTTTTGCGCCTGAGTTTGTGTAGTGTGATGCAGAAACTGAGCTACGCTTCTCCCTGAAAGTGTCCTTATAACAGCTTAATTGTCTGCTGAGCACTGTAAGTACAGAAATCTGTTACATACTTGTAAGCAGTGAATAGTCATGTAATTATCTGCACCAGTCTTTGTTTTTTTTTTTATTTTTTTAATTTCCAACTTCTTGCATGAGCATTTGCATATTGAGACATATCTTGACTTCAAGATTCTTGTTTGGAGATCCTTGTCTTCGGATTGCCGCCAGATGAATGGTGGTCACAAGTCGACATGGGAGAATCAATTGGAAAGTGCGAAAGGGCCATGGCCAGCCCTAAGTTTTCTTCTTTTTATAGGTTGGCAGCAGGCCATACTTTTGACTTTTATCACGAATGGTCAAGCATGAAAATACAGACCATGGGCTTTTCCCAGTCCACCGGCGGCGGCGCAGTGCCACAACGCAATTGTAAACCAAAGAGAAAGCATGAAGGTTCGCAGCCTTTCGACGGTGGATTAGGGTTTATTTATCTTGCGAAAGTAAATGATTTAGAAATATTTTTTTTTATATGACTGCTTATATCATTTATAAACATGAATAAATGAAAATTATTTTTATCGTTCATGAAAATATTTAAACATAAATTGTCATCGAGAATGGAAATATTTTTTATTGATTAATTATCTTAAGCAATACAGGAGATTCTTTTTAGATTATTTTTTTTCAAATCATTCATTTTTTTGTGAAATAAATGGAACTTTCGGTTCATTTCGCAGAAAATAAATAATTTGAATTTTTTTAAAAAATAATCGCTTATATCGTTTACAAAAATAATAAATGAAATTTTTTTTCATAGTTTATGAAAATGCTAAGAAATAAATTATTGTCGATAATTAAAAATAATTTTATTAATTAATTATTTCAAGTAATAGGAGTGATTATTTTTAAGAAAATATTTTTTAAATTATTTATTTTTCGTAAAGTAAACGGAGTCCCAGCAGTACTAGGACTCCGCGTAATAAAAAAGACTGGAAAACCCCTCCTTAATACTAATCAGTTTTATCTTTGACCTTATAACCTTCCTCTTCCCCCTTGCTTTCAACGCCATATAATCCCCCCATCAAACTCTCTCTCTCTCTCTCTCTCTCTCTCTCTCTCTCCCCCACAATAGAGAGAGAAGACTCTTCTTTCTGTCTTCATAGCGCAACCGGAATCCCTGATACACATGGCCTCGGTGAACCCCAGCCTGACGGGTCCAGTCTTCAGGGTCGACTCCATGGAGCACCAGTGCCTGATGATGGAGAAGAGACAGCTCTTCCTCCGGAGCTACCAGTTCAGCAGAAAACAGAGCCTCTCAGAGAGGATCAAGAGGTCCTTCACGAGGGTCAAGCGGGTCCTCTGTTTCCGGCTAAGGTCCGCTCGCCGACTCCGGAAGCTGGTCTGCTCGAGACTCTCCAGGCTCATCCGACACAGGCTCCGCTACTCCAGGAGACGATCGAGGTTCCTTCGGCTCCTCTGCAGCAATCAGGAAAGCGATTCGTCATCATCTTGCTTCTCCTGCTTCTCTTGATCGATTGAATTCCATTCATCAGTTCAGATGACTTAGTAGCTGATTAACTCCTGCCCTGAAAGGTTAATAATCCTCAGTAGCAGCAGCCCTTCCATGCTGAAGTGACATAGACACAGGATTTTACATGTACCAACGGATTTAGATGAAAGTTAAAAGATTTGACCTTTTTCCCTTTCTGGGTCTGTTTGTTTCGACCGTCCTTGAAGAGGTTCGCTACAGATTCAGGTCTGCCAACACGTTAGCGAGTACCACGAATGCAAAGATTATTGCAGCCATCATGAAACAGGGTTTCCTTGCAGAGATGTCTCTCTGCTTTCCATTTTAGAATATTTCTGGTACTACGTTACTTTTTCCTTTTTCTATCGGTTTACATAATTTAATATCTAATGATTCCTGCTGGAAACAGCAAGGTTTTTTTTATTTTTCCTTGGTTTTATGGCGGAATGAATGATGATAATAGTAATTATCATTACAATTATAATAATCAAAGGGAGCGTATCTTCAAAGCTTGGACTCTAAAAGTCAAAGCATCCAGATGAAATCCGAGTTTGGATGCAAAAAATGAGCAAATTCCAAGTTGTACGGTTTTCGGACGGTGTTCTCTCGTCCCGCTCCAGATCTTTCAACACGGTTCGACCCTGCGTTACGTAAGAATTTGGTTCGATATTATCTCCCTTTTTTTTTTCTTTTGGTGCAAGACTTTGGAAACGACCGCCAGATGTAGGTGAAATAGATGTGATAGATCTGGACTAACCCTAGTTTAGTATTTAAATACACATGCATGTATAAAGTGTAAACGCGCCTGCAACTGGTTTTCTTTGAACGAAAGTCAAAGAGTTGACAGAAATGGAGGAAACCCATTAGGGTTCCAAAACGACCCGCGACTTTCTTCAGTCCAAGTAAAGTTCGGAGATTTATTGCAGGCAGCTGTCTTTGAATTCGACGAAATTACAACATTGCCATTGTTAGAAGAAGGAAATATATAATAATAATTAAAAAAAAATGAAGTTCCTACTCTTGCAGGACCATGAAGAACTTAATGTGAGATAAAATACAGTAAGCTGCCGACCTCGATCTTACGTTCCTATCATTTGGTTGTTCTTACCACATTCATTGATTTGGTTCTTCTCACATTTGTATTTACTTGCATGGCAAATGTAGGTATACAAGACTAGCCAACCTTTTCATTATCCTTTAAAGCTCATCTAGGTTAGTTAGAACATCATAAACACAAAATTATCTCGAGAAAAAAAAAAGGAAGAAGAGATGGTCGACGCAATAGGAGCCCTCCCTTCAAAATTCTACACATTTCTCATCTGTCAATTGCAAATAATAATAATAATCTCCAAATTGTTTATCTCTATTAATGAAGGCCTGTCGAGTTTTGAGTACCGTTGTCCGGAGACCATGCCTCGCTTCTGAGGAATAATGGCAAGAGCCGAATCCGGTCGGCCGGTCTGACTTTTTCAGAGCATCTTTGGCTGCTTGTGTTGGGAAGATGGGGAGGGATCTCCTCTCGGGCATGAAGAGTAATGGCATCTCTCTATATTTTGATCTAAGCAATTAACTAGATATGCGTCCTTATAACATTCCCATGAGCTCAACCCGAATGATATTGTCTATCCTTATTATGCTCTTTGTCTAGTCAAGAAAGATTGGAAATATTTCATCTTCGTTTTTCCTGCGATCCTTGATGTGAAAGAGCACGACCGCGAAGCTCGAGATCTGATAAGCACAGGCGGAAAAAAATATATATATATATCAGACGAATGATCCACGGTTCGACACGGGGACGGCAAGTTGACCTGGAGGCGAGAACATGAATATGAAACTCCAACCTTGAAGTCATCGGCTGATTTTGATGGAGCGGGGGGAGACCTAGAGATTTTTTTGTAAGTTCGCATGCATCAGCAAAGGGGAAGACAGACGTGATTGCAGACGCTTTTGGACAGTAGCAAGCAAACTCTCTTGATAAAGTTCATAACGTATACGCAAACTGATGAATATTTTAACTTGACCTGGTTTTCTGACGTGTTCTCGCGACTTGTGAGATTTGTTTAAATGGGGAGGGGGGGACAGAGTTGCTTCCAATGCGCACAAAACGGAATCTGTCTGTCTCGTTGATTCTAGCCACCAAGGCATATATATCTTTTCACCTAGGATGTTGTGTTCTATCGCCCGACTGTCGTGCGTGCCTAAAGACAACTATGAGCGGTAACTTTTGGAAAATGGGGGCTCTCTCGTTCTCACTCGATCCGGTCGCGACGAACGCACCGTCGACGCACCCGTTGATTTCAGGGCGTCGATCGAGGCGTCAGATTTTCGACGTCACCATATGCAGAAGGCTGTAGACTCGTAGCGATGATCGTGCTAGATGTCAATGATCCTAACCCACCGCACTCTCGACAAAATCGAGCTACACTTTTGACACTTTCCCCTTTGAAGCTCCGTGCCAAGGAACTTCATAAAAAAGGAAGAAAAAAAAAAAGAATCTCGATGCCGCCTGTTAATGGAAATATTCACGTACGCTATTGATTTGAGCATTCTCTTCACTAAAATGCGGATCTGGATCGTCTGTCCTTGGGATCCGAGCCGTCCGTTTTTAGACGGACGGCTCAGATCTTCTATTTTTATGAGATAATTTTTTGGATTTTTTTTTGTAATAATCTGGGCCGTCCATTCATAACACGGACGGCTCGGATTCTAAGGACAAGGCCTGCCCTTCTGAGGAAAGGGCAGACGGTCCCTTCACCTAAAATGCCGCTCTCAACGAGAAATTCAGAATCTTTAGAAGTACTCTTTGAATAGTCTCGGATACTTGGTTTATCTCTTTCCTGATCTCATGTGATTCTCACGTGAATTTCTACATTTGATCTGAACACATGGTTGAAAATAAGGACATGGACCACACAAATATATCCATCAATATTTTTTGTTCCAAAGTCTCCAAACATACATAGGTCCCCGCTCTTGGTGCTCACTCACGTACATCCATCCATCAAGTGCCAGCCCATTTTCCATTCAGGTCCAATCGAATAAGCCCATACCAAAAGGTTCAACGAAAAGGCCATCGCCCGGAAAGCAAATAGAGAATAATTAAACAGCTCGCAAACATCGATCTGAGAGGAATTATTGATTCAAGGTACGACTGCGCCGACATAGCCTATTCTGTGTATTCCTTTACACCCGGCAAAGTCCGATAGATGGAAATTCGTAGTATGCTCTCCACCCACCCGATGATTGGCTTAGTGTTCAGTATCATCATCTTTTCTGAGGGTGATCCGAAATCGCTCGGAATCAAACCGGCTCGGCTCAAACCGGCAATTCCCTTGGGGATAGGTCCGGTTCCCAATTTGAATAAATTAGAATCGATGAGTACCGGTCGGGTTCCCAGTTCTAGGCGTGGAACTGCCCACTCGGATTAGAGCGGTATGCATATTATTAGAATTGGCGAGTATCGATCCGATTCTCTATTCCAAGTGTGGAACCACCCGCCTACCCATTCAGATCGGACCAATGTATATTAAAAAAAAATCAGCTCATTTTTCAGTGAAAGTGAGTCTTTCTCGCCCGCTTTTTGCGCTTTACCCTATAATTCTACTCGCATCTCGCAATCCTCAAAATAGAACGCACATCAAGATGCTGTCATTTACCTTACAATCTTTCTCATACCATCACGAGTGTCTCCTTCGAGATTAACGTCTCTTGCTTGGATACTGCTTTTCTCGATGCGAGCCTCTATCTTTGTCTCTAGCTCCCTTACCACTCACAAATACATCTCTTAGAACATTCAGTCACGGCTACCAAGCATTGATGCATGTATTATATTTTGGTTGACTCAATCTGAAGCAAGAATATGCAAAGCACTTGAGAATATGACGATAGATTTAAGTTGAAATAAATGGTTCTTCAAAGTCTATCTGGCTTTCTATTAAATGATCAGCAAGAGACGGAACCCAAATGTCCAAATGAGATCAAATTCAATCCCGGTTTGGTCGGTTCACCTCACTAAATTTATTACATAATCGTTCTTTCTTCCTACCCATAGTTAGCATCAATCTCCGCGGGTCATATTTATCATTTTATATTTGATAAGCTAGACCCTCATGCAGATTTCTTTATTATTCTCACATTCCCCCCTGCAAATAAGTACCCACATACGATATCAATTATTATTATTTTTTGGCATAAACCATCACATTAATTGATGAATGCAATTTTGTAGGAATTGGTGACTGGTTCCAATTTTTCACAACCGATCGTAAGTGGCCGGTTTCCAATTTCACGGTAGAAACCGCCCATCCGATCCATGCTCACACCTACTTGCGATCGGGTAAGGGCCGGCCAAACTGTCAAAGGGATGATACAGATAGTAATTGCTGATTAAAAAATTACTTCCTCTTGTATTCTTCAATCCAGGACGAGTTAGACCAACAACCATGCAGGCTTGACTTGATTCTGCAACGATCTGTGTCGAACGACTTAGAATAAACTAGCAGACCTGCTTTCTCTTTTTCCAATGATGACCACCAATATTTCATTCCTTCCCCTTGAGCAGATGATTGGCCTCGATAGGCACACTAACATGGGAAGCAATCATTGCACGTGCCTCTCACTATTCCCCTACACCATCTGTTTCAGTTTGTCCTCATTCCAGCAGCTGAGAAGAGAGGCTCATAGCCCAAGTTGATAGGCTGTGGCGCTATGGCCATGGAAACTGATGTTAGCCATGTGTTTGAAAAGGTTAGTAACATTGGACTGCGTCTGGGTTTAGACTATAATGGAAGCCATGTGTTTGAGGAATCCCAACTGCAGCTTATATCATTGTTTTGGTACTAAAACTTGTGTCGAAAATTTTCGAAAACCCCGAATCCTGCCAAAAGAACTAGCAATAGGTCACCTCCTTTTAAACTGTCCACATACCCTTTTATGCTAGGGACAGTTCCTTGTTTAGTAACCTCAGCTGAGAAGCAGCTAGGCTCTCTCTTCATCTCTCCTGACCTTCTACGTCAGTCCTTAATTCTGCAGATGGGTCTGCAAGATATCGGCGCGGGACGCTTCAGGCATCAATATGAGAAGCTGATCAACGTCGATGAGAAAACGACGAGGCCTAGGGGTCGTTGGGTGAGGAATGTTAACGGAAAGCTCAGGGCTCTCCGGCTCTCTCGTTCTAGGAAACTTACTCTGAGGGCGTTTTCTCTGATTGCATTGCCCGGCAAGATCACCAGGATCTACAGGGACATCGCCAACCGGATGAATTTGGATGGTATCTGCCCGGCCATCACTTTTTCCTCTCAGTGGGGGCTCCCAGTTCTGTCTCACCCCTCTGTGAAATGTAGAAGAAGTGTCATGTCTCTTGATAGAAGCTGGGCTCCCACTTGAACTGCAGGCATTTTGTCTGCAGTAGTAACCTGATGAGTTGCTATCATGTTGATCTTGCGTTAAGTTCCTCTACTTTAAGCTGCAGTCGGTCAAACCCGATTCTCAATTCGACGGTGCTTCTTTGTTCATACTTTATGCGTACAGGACGCGAAGAACGTACTAAATAGTTCTGATCCAGACTTAAGAGAATGAAAGAAACGAAACATAATATGCACTACCTAGTAATATCAAGGCTTTACTTTGACAAATCAGTTTAGCATATTTTAAGGTAAGTTGGTGGCCACTTGATTGCTTACTTTCTAACATGCTGCAGTCAGATTCAGTCTAATCTCACTCAAAAGATTAAGCTGATGCATTTGCAGATCAGATTGCACGTTAGCGCTAGTCCGTTTGCATATTTTGTGGGTTATCTGACAATTTGGCCGACCCTTGTCATCCCCTGCTACAAATAACCTCTGCCTTTCCTTTCATATTTCCCGACTCACTTTGTAATAAATTCTTGAGCTAATATCGCAAAAAACTCCAAACCGTACACCTGCAACAAATTTATTCCAAATTATTTTTTTTCCACAAAAAATCCCAAACCGATACACATGTGATAAATTTACCACAAACTTGTATTCTTATGACAAATTTACCCTCCGTTAATTTTCGTTAAATTAGGTTGATAACACGAAAAATCCCAAATTAGTACACCCGTGACAAGCGGACGATCACAAATTAGTACACTCGTCAACTGCTACATGTCATTCAATTCAATAATTTGACGGTAAATTTAATCGAAACCAAAGCAAGGTAAATTTGTCACAGGTGTGTACCAGTTTGGAGCTTTTGGTTAGTTTGAGATAAATTTATCACAGCTGTATACCAGAGGTTTTTTCGTGGTATTAACCTGAATTCTTCATTTGCATAAGGGCTTTTCGTGATATTAGCCTAGATTGTTTTGCCAGATGATACATCACTTTTGTAGAGCAATCTGTCGTACCATGCGTTTATTTAGGCTAAAGATGCAATTGCTGGTGAAGCCCCTTGTTGCCGGGCACCGCAACACATCCTTAAATTTTCCTGGGATTTGCTATACTCAAAACACGGCAGGGCGCGGCGTTTTTGTTTGTGTAACATCATGGGCTTAAGACAAAAATTTATGAATGAAAGCCCAAGCCCACGTTCAGAATGGCCCCAACTCAGCCCCCCCTTCACTTTCCTTCGGCGTAGAAGGAAAAGAGACGCATAGGCGACACAAAAAGCAAGGAATTGATTCCATTCCCTAATGCCTGGTAAAGATTCCGAGCCCCTTTATTTGTCTAAGTTAAGTAAATTTTGACAGTGAGATGCGTGTAAATGATGCGGTAGCATCCGATGACGTCACTAATGATATACCCGACATCAATGAATCTCTTCTTCATCAGTAAGGGATAATAATGAATATTCGCTATGAGCGAGTTTCTTCGTTAGCACATAGGAGGAGCTGACTGATATATTAATGAGCATGGTTTAGTCGAGAGTTCGTTAGAATAGCATTTTACTTGGATAATGATATTTTTTTTTCATTAATTAATAGGAATACAGATTCGTGAATTCGAGTTACCTTCCTAGGTTTGTTCCTCTTTGATTTTGTAAAACTTATGTGTTGAAGTCATAGATATTATGAGTTAAAAAGAGATACCACACTGTTCGACATTTCTTTGAAAGGGAAAAGTGGTACTTCTTATGGCATATTGAATGCATGGAACTAATTCGAGCATTCACTACCATTTTTGTCTATTTTAAATGAAGAAGTATCCATTGATTATCGTTTAAATTATTTACCCGCGAATGGTTTGCAAAACCTTGTTATGAAAGATTTGCGAAAAGTTATTAATTACATATAATTTATAAAAGGTTATATGTTTGATGAATTGAATCGTGAAAATTGATATGATTTTTGGTTAGGGAACCAAAGTTTTGAAACAGATTCTAGATTTGATTGTGGGTTATTAGAGAATGTTGTTAGTTGGATTAAGTTCACATCGATATAATCAGAACCCATTGAGGAATAAGTTGGGCTTTTTTCCAAATTATTTTTTTTTTTAAAAAATATTTACCAAAATAATAGTAAAAAAAAATTAATTACCGAATTGGGTGCCAATCGGCACTTGGGCCGCCGATTGGCACCCATTGGGATTTTGGGCCCCAATCGGCGGTCCAAGTGCCGATTGGGGCCTAATTTTTTTTTATTTTCTTTTTTTTCAATGGATTCGTCTCGAAAAATTATGCGAAATAAAAAAAAAATCGTTCCAAACGGATACCCTAGCGATAAGATATGCCCTTTCAAAGTATTATTAATAAAATTTTAATATTATTTTGATAAAAGTATTATTACTAAAATTTATATATTTTATAAAAGTAAAAAAAATACTACATAATTCGTATTATGTATTATTAATAAAATTTATATTTTTTTATAAAAGTAAAAAAAAAACTACATAATAAAATTGACTTTTAATTTATATTTTTTATAAAAGTTTTCATTAAATAATAAATTAAAATTAAAATTTTATTAATAATTTAGGCATCAATTGAAAACTTTTATAAAAGTATTATTAATAAAATTTTACTATTATTTTGGTAAAAGTATTAAATTGAAAACTTTTATAAATAATATAAATTAAAAGTCAATTTTAATGGTAGAATATGAATTATGTAGTGCTTTTTTACTTTTATAACAAATATAAATTAAAATTCAATTTTAATGGTGGAATATGAATTATGTAGTTTTTTTTTACTTTTATAAAAATATAAATTAAAAGTCAATTTTAATTGTGGAATATGAATTATATAGTGTTTTTTTACTTTTATAAAAAATATAAATTTTATTAATAATACTTTTACCAAAATAATAGTAAAATTTTATTAATAATACTTTTATAAAAGTTTTCAATTGATGCCTAAATTATTAATAAAATTTTAATTTTAATTTATTATTTAATTGAAAACTTTTATAAAAAATATAAATTAAAAGTTAATTTTATTATGTAGTTTTTTTTACTTTTATAAAAAAAATATAAATTTTATTAATAATACATAATATGAATTATGTAGTATTTTTTTTATTTTTATAAAATATATAAATTTTATTAATAATACTTTTACCAAAATAATATTAAAATTTTATTAATAATACTTTGAAAGGGCATATCTCATCGCTCGGGTGTCCGTTTGGAATGATTTTTTTTTATTTCGCATAATCTTTCGAGACGAATCCATTGAAAAAAAAGAAAATAAAAAAAAAAATAAATTTAGGCCCCAATCGGCGGCCCAATGGGTGCCAATCGACGGCCCAAGTGCCGATTGGCACCCAATTTCGGTAATTAATTTTTTATTATTATTATTTTGGTAAATATTTTTTTAAAAAAAATTAATTTGGAAAAAAGCCTGAATAAGTTTGCGTATTGTTATAAGGGAGGCCTTTTGGGCCAAACCATCCACTATACAGGTGGAGATCTATTCAGGAGGATCTTGATTGCCTTTATCAAGGGTTAAGCATGACCATAGGTCCATAGTCATATATTGAGCATTAGGGTGCGCATGAAAACCATTTATATCCAGAAATAGTTTCTTGGAGTAGAAATAATATTTCTATTTTTATTTCTGGATGAGTTTTTGAGGAAAAAAAATGCGTTTGATAACGGCATAAAATTTTTGATTCTAGAATAAAAATTTGTTTAACAACGATTGAAAATTTTTATTTTTGAAAAATGCGGCCGGCGGTTGGGGGACGGCGGCGGCCGACGGGGTGCGACCAGCGAGGTTGATCGTCGACGGAGATTTTTATTTCTATTTCTATTTCTATTTCTAAGAGAAGTAATTTTTTTTCTCTCATTTCTGCTTCAAATCTATTTCTATTTCTCAAAGTTGTTCCAGAAATAGAAAAATAGAATTGCGTTACCAAACGAGTTTCTGTTCTAAACATATTCCAGAAACAGGTTTTTGTTCCATAAATAGTTTCTGGATGGTTTTCACGCGCACCCTAAATTAGTCGATAGAATGAACCATTAACATTCGATTCGATAGAGAATAATCAATGATTGATTTTTTTTTTTATTGTTGATCTGATATGTAAAAAGTCCTATTGTGAAAATATATCCCTCACTTTTGATATTTTACGTATATTGTAAGCTAGATTTGAGATTGATGAATAATTGTAACGTTTTATAGAAATGCATGGCGAATGTTCGATCTGCTTAGAATGCTCATTGAGCTGTGGCTGCTCACCATTCATTTCAATTTTTTTTTTAGGTTCTTCAACTAGCGACAAGTAGTATGAGAGCGATATCGACGGGAAACTTTTGGTAGTTGGATTGTGGGAATAAATTCATATAGTTGGAATGTCTGAAATGGTACCTGTTAAGGTATAGTTTCTTAGTTTGGAAAAATATATACTGTCGATTCTGTATCTAGATTATTGTTCCATCACATATCGATTCGGCGCCCTTTAGATTAGAAGGCGGTCGTATCATCTCCCCTGTTCTGGTAGGATTCTGGGTGTGACAATTTGGAATTGAAGCTTTGCATTTTCTATGCATAGTATCTTTGGGTGTTGGAACGGCCAATGACTGCCTGTCATAGCATTTGGTCAACGAGTCCTACAAAACATTCAGCATCTACAGCATTTTTCTTAGGTGACTGAGATGGACGTGAGATGCATCCAACATCTAAAACCTCATCGATGCAGGCCGAGGCCAGCTTTCCGTTTAGGCCTGAAGTCAGTTCTTCATAGCTGAATTCAGTAAGGAACTCGCCGCAATTCACTACCGGCATGCTGTAGCTAAATTAAACCACGAACCGGGAAAGGAAATAGCAGAAAGGGCCAGATTGGTTTAACTCAATTTCGGCATTTCACGGCTACAGCTTACTGTTAAACCGAGGTTTTCCCCCTCGTTAAAGCAAACCAGTGCTCCAGTTTTACCATCTAGGAAGCTCAGACGCGAAAAAAAGGGGGGATTTCTCGACATTTCGATTCACCTGATGCTGTACCAGGAATGATTGTCTCCTTATAGAGTCAATATCTTAGAAATAGAGTGTTCCATTGTCTTGAATAGTAGGGTGAATGACTTGAAATGCAATTGCTGATAAAGACAGATAACATAGTAGATCCAAAACATGCGAAAGCTGGACAATGTTTTATTAGCTCCATAATTTTTACAGACTATGGCAGAGGAAATACAAAGAAAGTTCTCATTCTTTAGTTGTTAACAAACTGAAACTGCCACGTGAATGACTACACAGGAATCCAAACGGTCAATGGCTGCTTCTGCCTGAAATAATATGATTTGGCAGAAGCAAAGCACAAATTCTAACATCAGATACCCAACTCGATGATCACGAAATACCTACCTTTCGGTCCTTGCAATTACCTTTAGCTGCAGGAATCAAAGACCAGCCGAATCTGAGAAATTAGTACTGAAGGAGCCCTCCGAAGCTACCTTTGGAGGCGAAACCGGTGATGAAGAGCGCGTAAGAATCCCTGAAACTGAACTGAGGAGTGAACAGACGTCCCATCTTAACCTTGGCCTCGAACGTCCTTCCCTTCTTGATCGCTCGCCGGAGTCTTGGCGGCGTCAAATTGTCATCAATGCACTCCGGTTCTTCATTGATTGTTGCGAGCTTCGTCTTCAGTATCACCTGTATGTCCTTCTGCGACTCGGTCCTCAGGGTCTTCCTGCTTGTGCAAGGCACCGCCCTCCACATCCTCCTATAAGCCCTCCTCATTTCGAACCCCCTCCGAAATGTCCGAACTCTCGGAATTTGTCCACGTATCTTTTCTTCAATTCATCAACCTGTCGATGTCCCTCTCACAACTAATGCGACACATATCACAAGCCTTTTTTGGGCTTCTGAGCATCGCTTGGCCTTATAAATGGGGTGATATAAGGATGTGAGCATATGAACGGTTTATGAATTTGGTTGGAGAGGCAATGTCCGGGCGGACCAGAGAGGGGTGGTTACCTGGGAAAGCTAATGGCTTTACAGCGATGGTTCAATCATCTTGGCCATTAATTTAATCAGCCTTATGTCCACCCACCAAACCTGTCCGCGTTAAAGACACAATAAAGAAGAGTGATGTTCCACTTTCTTTACGTAGACAAACATATCTGTTTTGATCCCCCTGTCCTGCTTCAAGCCTTCAACATGTGTGAAGTTGTTTCCTGGAAACCCACTTATGGACGGATAGCATTCATTCATTTCTGAAAAACAGCTGAGCGTGGAAGCAAGCAATGACACTACTACTGTTTGGATTCGACGCACAACCACAATGAAATACAACATGAAAGCGAAATACAACATGAAAGCGAGAAAGAAAAATCAGGACACAAGGTTGATCCTCGTTCACCTTTAAACTAGAGCTACATCTAGCAGAGAATTCTACTATAATTGGCACATTGCACCTCTCTATTACATCACTCAATTACAAGAGAAAACGAGTATATAAAACCGTGACTATTCAAGAGCTTAAATCCAAACTACTAATAAAATATGGTCTCGGATTGTAAAAACCCTCTAACGGCTCGAGAGGTGGCACCCCGGACCCCCCACCCCCAGGCTTTTCTATCGATGAGGAGTATAAACTGTTGGAAATATGAGGTATTTTGATGGTGAGTGAATGAGAAATTGTTTCTCAAAGAACACCATTGAGTTGGAAGTGGGAAGTGACAAAGCACTAGTCCCACATAGGAAAGGAAGAAGGCCTTGAAGTACTTTTATGTGGTTACACTCCTTTTGAGTGGCAACTATCATAACAAAGCACTATGCCTCGCGCGCACGCGCAGGGGCGTGCAAATCCCGGACCCTGATGGAGGCCCGACAAGTTGAAACTTGGTACGCGAATGCGGGACCGAAAAGTGGGCCTTGCGACAAGCCCATTTTTGCCTTTTGTTTTAATTTTTTCCAACTCAAGCCGTTAATCGTTCTTAAGTTATTTATAATTCTGTGGTTACAGAATTAAATACATAACGGCTCTAAACGGCATAATTATTTAGCTATTACTATTTATTTCCGCAATGCCCCGCTTAGCCTATATATAGATGGCTTTCCCTTCTGTTTCTAAGCGACTAGAGACATAAAAACTACAGACTACGAAAATCTTCTCCCTCTTTTGAATTGTCTGCATTTGCATTGTTTTCTATAGTGTTCTCGTGTTGTTCAAGTTCGCCGAAAGCTTTGGAGTGTTGTGCTTGCTTCTATCGTTGCTTAACCGTTGTATCCTGGGAGACAGACATTCACGAAACCTCAAAACACGTACTGAAAGGGACGAATCTGTTTTAAGGAAACTGTGTTGCACACATGCCTCGGTATTCTTTTTAATTCAATTTATTTATATTGTTATATTTCCATTCGGATCTCGGATCTTGTTGCACAGAAAGAGGTTCAGAACGAAGCTTAGAAAAAGACTCAGAAGGAAGGTCAGAAGGAGCCTCAGAAGGAAGGTCAGAAGGAGCCTTAGAAGGAGACTCAGAAGGAGACTCAGAAGGAGCCTCAGAAGGACTGCTTCTGACGGGTCCAGAAGGACTGCTTCTGACGGGTGCATCAAAGTTGCATCGGACGGGTTTTGAACAGTCCTTCTGAAGGCTCATATTCTGTGCTTCTGCCAATTTAGTGATTTCATATTTGAGACTGTTTGCTTATATTTATTATTGTCATTCGAATTGTAAGTATCCTCCATATTCTTCAAAATAGATTTGTTTATTTATTTAACACTGTTTTCTAACAATCTTAAAACAGATTCGATTCTATTCGACATTTACAATTCAAATGGCTACTGGAAAAGACGTTGTTGATGTGCCTGCTGATGACATCACCAAAAGTTCTGCTTCTGCTGCGCCTTCTTTCCACCATGGTGAGAAATCTGAAAAGTTCAATGGATCGAACTTTAAAAGGTGGCAGCAGAAGATGTTATTTTATTTAACAACACTGAATCTTGCGAGATTCTTGACTTCTTGACTGAAGAACCTCCTAAGGTATCCGATGGAGAAACTGATAAGCAAACCTTCAATGCTGTTGAGGCTTGGAAACATCCTGACTTCATATGTAGGAATTATGTCATGAATGGATTACATGACTCATTGTACAATATTTATTGTGCAATAAAGACGGCAAAGGAATTATGAGAATCCTTAGACCGGAAATATAAAACAGAGGATGCCGGAGAAAAGAAATTTGTTGTCGGTCGATTCCTTGATTATAAGATGGTGGATTCTGAGGCTGTAATCAGTCAAGTGCAAGAAATTCAGGTGATCTTGCATGAGATTCAGGCTGAAGGAATGAACTTGAGTGAAACCTTCCAAGTGGCCGCGATTATTGAGAAGCTACCTCCTGGATGGAAGGATTTCAAGAACTACCTCAAGCACAAGCGAAAGGAAATGAACCTGGAGGAGCTGATTGTTAGACTTCGAATTGAAGAAGACAACAGAAGCTCTGAACGCAAAGGATTCATTCCTGCTACAGCTAAGGCAAATGTTGTTGAGCATAAGCATGGCCACAAGAACAAGAATGTCGCCAAGCCGAAGTTGGGACCAAAAGGGGGAGTTTCCAAGAACAAGTTTATAGGGAAATGCTTCAATTGTGGCAAGACGGGTCACAGATCTGTGGATTGCAGACTTCCTAAAAGGAAGAATCACGAGACAAATATGGTGAATGACATGACAAAAGACATGTCAGACATAAACCTCTCTGCAATGATTTCTGAAGTGAACTTAATTGGGTCCAATCCAAAGGAATGGTGGATTGACACTGGGACAACTAGGCACGTATGCTCCAATAAGGACCTGTTCACAACTTTCGAACCAATTGATGGGGAGAAAGTGTTCATGGGAAACTCTGCCTCTTCTGCGGTTGAAGGCCAAGGGAAGGTGCTTCTGAAGATGACTTCTGGGAAAGAGCTGACTCTGAACAATGTCTTGTATGTGCCGAAAATTCGAAAGAATCTGGTCTCCAGATCACTGTTGAACAAGCATGGATTTCGCATGGTATTCGAGTCAGATAAAGTTATTTTGTCTAAATCTGGAATGTATGTGGGGAAGGGATATGTATATGATGGGCTTTTTAAGCTCAATGTCATGACAATTATCAATAAAGATAATAAGTCTTCCATTTATTTGCTTGAGTCATCCAATTTATGGCATGGTAGACTCGGACATGTTAATTATGATACATTGCGTAGATTAATTAACTTGGAACATATACCCTCATTCCAAATTGATTCAAAACACAAATGTGAAATTTGTGTAGAGACAAAATTAACGAAATCGTCGTTTCAATCGATTGACAGAAGTACCGTACCTCTTGAATTGATTCACAGTGATGTTTGTGATTTGAAATTCATACAAATAAGAGGTGGTAATAAATATTTTATTACCTTTATCGATGATAGCACTAAATATTGCTATGTGTATTTGCTTAAAAGCAAAGATGAAGCTTTAGAGAAATTTATTCTCTATAAGAATGAAGTTCAAAATCAACTTGATAAGAAAATCAAAAGATTGAGAAGTGATAGAGGCGATGAGTATGAAGTACCAATTGATGAATTCTGTGCACAACACAAAATTATACATGAGGTAACTGCGCCATATTCACCTTAATCAAATGGTGTTGCTGAACGTAAAAATCGCACATTGAAAGAAATGATGAACGCGATGTTACTAAGTTCAGGCTTACCTCAAAATATGTGGGGTGAAGCTATTTTGTCAAGCAATTATCTTTTAAATAAGGTACCTCGAAAGAAAGAGGATAAAACCCCTTATGAGCTATGGAAAGGTAGGAGACCATCCTACAATTGCTTACGAGTGTGGGGGTGCCTTGCTAAAGTAATTGTTCCAACACCAAAGAAAACTAAGATAGATCCTAAAACGGTGGACTGTATCTTTATAGGCTATGCACATAACAGTAATGCATATCGATTTCTTGTGCATGAATCTAAGATTCCAGATATACACAATAATACGATCATGGAGTCTAGGAATGCTTCATTCTTTGAAGATGTATTTCCTTATAAATCCAATGATGGTTCCAGATGAAAGTCATGATTCAAATCATGAACTAAGACGTAGCAAAAGAGCAAGAGTGGAAAAATCATTTGGAAATGATTTTCTAACTTATTTGTTAGAAAAAGAACCACTAACGTATACAGAAGCTGTGAGTTCTTCTGAGGGACCTCTATGGAAAGAGGCAATAAAAAGTGAAGTTGATTCTATTTTGCAGAATCATACTTGGGAGCTAGTGGATCTTCCTCCTGGTTGTAAACCTTTAGGGTCCAAATGGATTTTTAAACGGAAGATGAAAGCAGATGGCTCCATTGATAAGTATAAAGGCAGACTTGTAATCAAAGGATACAGACAACGAGAAGGCTTAGATTACTTTGATACTTATTTTCTTGTGACGAGAATAAACTCCATTAGGATGATACTTGCAATTGCAGCATTGCGAAATCTAGAAGTACATCAAATGGATATAAAAACAGCTTTCCTAAATGGTGATTTGGATGAAGAAATCTATATGGAACAACCTGAAGGTTTTGTAGTTCCAGGACAAGAAAGGAAAGTCTATAAATTGGTAAAATCATTGTATGGTCTAAAACAAGCGCCAAAGCAGTGGCATGAAAAGTTTGATAATGCAATGATTACCGATGGTTTTAAAATCAATGAATGTGATAAATGTGTCTACATTAAAGAGATAGAGAATGGATATGTCATTCTATGTCTGTATGTAGATGACATACTCATTGTTGGTAGTGATGACAGAATGATCAAATCTACCAAGAATATGTTGAATTCGAGATTTGACATGAGAGATATGGGACTTGCTGATGTGATTTTAGGGATTAAGATCACAAGAACGTCAGAAGGTTTAGTTTTAAACCAGTCACACTATGTGGACAAGATTCTTGAAAAATTCAGCAAGAATGATTCTGGTATTGCTAGAACACCATTAGACAATAGTCTTCATCTATCCAAGAATAGAGGAGAGGGTATTTCTCAAGTAGAATACTCCAGAATTATTGGAAGTCTAATGTACTTAATGAGTTGTACTAGACCAGATATTGCCTATACGGTTAGTAGATTGAGTAGATATACGAGCAATCCGAGTGCTGACCATTGGAAAGCAATAGTGAGAGTACTCAGGTACTTACGGTATACTCGGAATCATGGCCTGCACTATACCAGATATCCATCTGTATTAGAAGGATACAGTGATGCAAACTGGATATCTGATATAAAAGACTCAAAATCTACTAGTGGATATGTTTTCACACTGGCAGGTGCGGCTGTATCTTGAAAATCCTGTAAACAAACTGTTATAGCCAGATCCAGAATCGAATCCGAGTTTATAGCTTTGGATAAATGTAGTGAAGAGGTTGAATGGTTACGCCATTTCTTAGAGGATATTCCAAAATGGCAAAAACCTGTGCCACCAATCTGTATACATTGCGATAGTCAATCTGCGATTGGAAGAGCACGGAGTAACATGTATAATGGTAAGTCTAGACATATACGTCGTAGACACAATACCATTAGACAACTACTCTCAACTGGAATTATCTCTATTGACTACGTAAAGTCAAAGGATAATATTGCGGATCCGCTAACCAAAGGGTTAAACAGAGAGTTAGTTGAAAAGTCAACAATAGGAATGGGACTAAAGCTCATTACATAAAAGTTGATATAAAGGAAAACCCAACCTAGCTGACTGGAGATCCCAAGATCTAGGTTCAAAGGGACAACCTAATTATATGAACTGAATGATATCACTGTGGGGGTCTATCCCTCAAATCATTCCTATAAAAGAAACAGTGATTTGATATCCCTCACATATGTGGAGAAAAACCAATTATTGTGGAGGTTTATCAGGAAAATGATAACAATTATGCTTTAATTATTCTTAAGTGGAGTAAACCAATTATTCAAGATTAAGTAATCACCTATGTGAGAGAGAAGTAGGGCCGCTTCAAAGGAGAATTATTGAGGGCTGAATTCTTTAGAAACTCTCGCAGAACCAGAACGATGTTCATGGCCAAAACGAACATACTCATGAGAACTGAACAAATGTTTAGATGATTCCTGTGTGAAGTGTATGGGTCATTTACTAAGAAAACAGGATAGTTCAAGGACATCATGTCTACTGGACAGCTGGTAAATTAAATATACTTTCACAATGAAAGGTTCGAAGGGTGATACATACATATTCTATGCAGGTTTCATTTGTTGAACACTATCACAGAGTCAAAACCAAAATAATTTTCATTCATGTGGGGATTGTTGGAAATATGAGGTATTTTGATGGTGAGTGAATGAGAAATTATTTCTCAAAGAACACCCTTGAGTTGAAAGTGGGAAGTGACAAAGCACTAGTCCCACATAGAAAAGGAAGAATGCATTGAAGTGCTTTATATGTGGTTACACTCCTTTTGAGTGGTAATTATCATAATAAAGCACTATGCCTTGCGCGCATGCGCAGGGGGATTGATGTGGACATCGAACCATATCGAGGAGGAGGTGCTAGGGACTCGTTGTTCTATCCGCTTGGTCCAATTACTCGAGCGAGAGCGAGGGAATTCAAGCAAGCTATCGGCATCATGGTTCAAGATCTTTGGAGTGGAGGTGATTTTGATTCGAGAATTGAAGATTCTGAAGCTCCTTGGCGCAATATGATTATATTTAGCTTCGCGAATTCTGAATGGATTTAGGGCTAACGAGCTCCGAATGAGCTCAAATTTGATCAGCTGAAGAGAAACGACATCCTGATCAATACTCATGGCCTTAGGCCATAAACTGCGATGAATTTCAACCATTCGGCATCATTTAGATGGACTTTTAGGCCTTTTTCTATTTTTAGGCGAATTTTTATTAATTAAGGGTATTTTTGTAATTTTTGCCTTTTAGGGTTAGCACCATATATAAGGGTGCTTATGAGTTTCTGAAAACATAACATTAATTCAGAATTTTATACAGAGAGGTTTTCTCTTCTTCAAGTTCTCTTGAAGACAAGATATTATCAAGGCTTCCTTGTGGGTATCGATCGACTTATCGAGCAAAATCGCGAATTTTCTTGTTCGTGGCGTCTATAGCGTGGATTGGTTGACACAGGTTCGTCAACAGGTCACGCTCATACCGAGGTTACCAATCACAGGTTCGATTGGGGGTTAAGGTTAGCAATTCGCAACCCTTGGATCTTCGTAGAACGATCAGTTTCCGTAGTGATTCACATCATCTGGTATCAGAGCTGGTTCTACAAGATCTAGTTATTATCTTACCTTTACTGATTTTAATTCATCAATTTAGGGTTTATAAAATTAGGGTTTATAAAATTGGGGATATGTTACTAATCGAATTAGGATTCTGAATTGGGGATCTAGGGTATATAAAATTAAGGTTTTCAGTCCTAGTTGTTTTGATTGTATTGAGTTCGTCAAAAAAAAATCAGACAAAAAATCAGTGAAAAAAAAACAAAAAAAAGAGTATCGGTGAAAAAAAATCGATAAAAAAAATCTAAAAAAAAGGCTGAAAAAAAATCAAGAGGACGACTCGTTTCTTTTTATTATTATTATTGTTAGTTGGATCGAATAGGAAAAAAAATAGCAGCAAACATTAACCTGAATTCAAATCTAGCAAAAGTTGCTGAATTGAGCAGTATATTGCTGAATTGATCTTGCTTGGTGGTTTAGTTGACTGTTATGAGGAGCTTGTGGGAATGGAATTCTAGTCTGATAAAGAGCTTGAAAGAAGAGAAACGAGAGGAAAAAGGTAAGAGTCTGTAAGTTTAATTGAAGGAAGAAAAAGCCTAGATTGAGTTAAACACGAGGGGGGTGACAAACATCTTGAGCGAAACACGTGAGGGAGTGTGGTGAAATTTCTTTTATTTCTAACATTTTCTTGCAGGTTAAAAAAAATCATGGCAGACCAAGAAAGCGTAAATCAAAGGGAGGATGGCACCAATCCAAGGGATAATACGATTTTAGCAGGCATTCAGCAGTTGAGCTTACAACTTGAAGCCCTTAGCAACCGAGTTGTGAGGTGTGAGACGAGGCTTGATGGTGAACAAGAGCCACCACGAGGGAGGCCACAAAATCAGCGAGATGAGCCTAGGGCGCAACCCAGATGGCAGCGACAATTTGACGATGAATATATGTCTGATACAGAAGATGACCGAGATGGTAGATTTGGGAGGAGAAACAGACGCCGAGACTTCAGACATCGAGAAGATGATGAGCTTAGCAATATCAAGATGAAGATTCCATCTTTTCAAGAAAAGAATGATCCTGATGCATACCTAGAATGGGAGAAACGAATAGAGATGGTATTTGACTGCCAGCGATATTCGGAGCTCAAGAAGGTAAAAATTGCAGCTGTTGAATTCACTGATTATGCTATAATTTGGTGGGATCAACTTGTGAATAGCAGGAGACGCAATGGTGAGAAATCGGTAGAAACGTGGGATGAGATGAAAGCGGTGATGAGGAAGCGTTTCATACCAAGTCATTACCACAGAGACTTGTTTCATAAACTGCAAAATCTCACACAAGGTAACAAGAGCATGGAAGAGTACCATTAAGAGATGGAGATTTTCATGATCCGTGCTAATGTGGAAGAGGACCGCGAAGCTACTATGTCACGATTCTTATGTGGTTTGAGCCGAGATATAGCAAGAGTGGTAGAGCTGCAACATTATGTCGAGTTGGAAGAATTGGTGGACAAAGCTGTTAAAGTAGAGAGGCAATTGAAGTTGGACCGAAATTACAAGAGTGGTGGAGGTTCAAGCTCAAATTGGAAACCCAATTGGAAGAGAGACGAGAAGCCAAACTGGAAGGGAAACAACACCAAGGTTGAAACTTCAAGGGAGAAGGAGAAAGATGGCAGAGTTGGTTCGAATCCGGCTTCAGATAAAACTGAAAATTCCAACACTAGAACTCGTGAAATTAAATGTTTCAAGTGTTTAGGCATGGGTCATATGGCAAATCAATGCCCTAATAGGAGGGTGATGATAATGACTGGGCCTGGAGATGTTCAATCTGAAAGTGACAGGGAGGAAGATGATGATGTCATGCCGCCATTGGAGGACTGTAGCGATGTCGAGATGCCAGTCAAGGGTGAATTGATGGTGGTTAGACGTTCTCTTAATGTGCAAGTCAAGGAGGAGGAGCATCATCAGCAACGTGATAACTTGTTCCATACAAGATGCTTGGTGAATGGTAAGATTTGTAGTTTAATTGTTGATGGAGGTAGTTGTACAAATGTGGCAAGTTGTACTATGGTGGAGAAACTAGGATTGAAAACTACAAAGCACCCTAGACCATATAGACTTCAGTGGTTGAATGATAGTGGTGAAGTGAAAGTTTCGAAACAAGTCCTAGTTCCATTTGAGATAGGGCGATATAAAGATGAGGTGGTGTGTGATGTTGTACCTATGCAAGCGGGACATCTTTTACTTGGTAGACCATGGCAGTATGATCGGAGGGTACATCATGATGGATACACTAACCGATATTCATTAGTGATGAATCAGAAGACTTACACTTTGGTGCCAATGACACCTATTGAGGTGTATGAAGATCAATTGAAACTACAACGTGAGGCTAAGAAAGAGAGAAAAAGTGAGAAAACTGAGAGCTTGCGTTGAGAGTCTGAGACGCAAGGAAAAGGAGAGACAGAGAAAAACAGAGTGGTAAAAGCCGAGGGAAAAGCAGAGAGAAAAGAAAAGAGAGAAAAGAATTCCTATGCAAGGTCGAGCGAAGTGAGGAGAACTTTGGTTCTAGACCGACCGATACTTGTACTTTTGTACAAGGAGGCATTGTTTACTACTAACGATCTTGACCCGAGTTTGCCTAGTTCTGTCATGTCTTTATTGCAGGAATTTGATGATGTCTTTCCTGATGAGGTTCCTGGAGGTCTACCACCGATTCGAGGCATAGAGCATCAAATCGACTTGATACCTGGTACGCCATTACCTAATCGACCCGCATATCGAAGTAATCCCGAGGGGACAAAGGAACTTCAGCGGCAAGTTAGTGAATTACTAGAACGAGGATATGTGCGAGAAAGTCTTAGCCCGTGTGCTGTTCCTATTTTGTTAGTGCCAAAGAAGGATGAGACTTGGCGAATGTGTGTCGATTGCCGAGCAATCAATAATATTATGGTAAAGTATCGACATCCTATTCCTAGATTAGATGACATGTTAGATGAGTTACATGGAGCTTGCATATTTACTAAAATTGATCTGAAAAGTGGTTATCATCAGATTAGAATGAAAGAAGGGGATGAATGGAAAACTGCATTTAAGACCAAATATGGGTTGTATGAGTGGTTAGTCATGCCATTTGGTTTAACTAATGCACCTAGTACTTTCATGCGACTTATGAATCATGTTCTGCGTGCTTTTATTGGTCGATTTGTGGTTGTCTATTTTGATGATATTTTGATATATAGTCGAAGCCTTGATGACCATATTGAACATTTGCGAGTTGTTTTACAGGTTTTAAGGGCCGAGCAACTATATGCTAATCTGAAGAAATGCTCTTTTGTAACTAACAAATTAGTATTTCTAGGGTTTATTGTTGGTGCTGATGGAATACAGGTTGATGAAGAAAAGGTGAAAGCGATCCAAGAATGGCCGACACCTAAGACTATAGGAGAGGTGCGCAGCTTTCATGGTTTAGCCAGTTTCTATCGCAGATTTGTAAAGGATTTCAGCACCATCGCCGCACCTTTAACCGAGGTCATCAAGAAGCTCATGGGTTTCACGTGGGGAGAAGAGCAAGAGAGAGCATTCAATCTATTGAAGGATAAGTTAACTAATGCTCATTTGTTATCTTTACCAAATTTCAGTGCTACTTTTGAAATAGAATGCGATGCTTCTGGCACAGGAATTGGAGCTGTGTTGATGCAAGGAGGACATCACATAGCTTATTTCAGCGAGAAGTTAAGCGGGGCAATATTGAATTATCCAACTTACGATAAGGAGATGTACGCTTTGGTGCGAGCTTTAGAGACTTGGCAACATTACTTGTGGCCAAAGGAATTTGTAATCCACACCGACCACGAGACATTAAAGTACTTGAAGGGACAGCAAAAGTTGAACAAAAGACATGCTAAATGGATGGAGTTCATCGAGACTTTTCCATATGTAATCAAGTATAAGAAAGGTAAGGAAAATGTGGTAGCCGATGCACTTTCTCGAAGGTACGCAATTCTAACTACTTTAGGAGCAAAGTGCCTAGGTTTTGAGCATATCAAAGAGATATATACTGATGATGATGACTTTTGAAGAGTGTTTGAAGCTTGTGATGCGTTTGAAAAATTCTATAGGCATGATGGCTATCTCTTTCGTGAAAACAAGTTATGTTTGCCTAGATGCTCTTTGCGAGAGTTGTTGGTGCGAGAGGCGCATAGTGGTGATTTAATGGGGCATTTTGGAATCAATAAAACTTATGAAGTGCTGCATGAACATTTTTATTGGCCACATATGAAATGAGATGTCACACGTGTTTGTGAAAGATGCATTGCATGTAAACATGCTAAGTCTACAACTAAACCACATGGCTTGTATACGCCTTTGCCTATCCCGCCGCATCCTTGGGTTGATATTTCTATGGATTTTGTGTTAGGATTGCCTAGGTCTAAGCATGGTAAGGATTCTATTTATGTGGTTGTAGATCGATTTTCAAAAATGGCTCATTTTATACCATGTCATAAATCCGATGATGCATCACATGTTGCTGACTTGTTCTTTTGTGAGGTTGTGCGTTTACATGGCATGCCTAGGTCCATTGTTTCTGATCGAGATACTAAATTTCTTAGCTACTTTTGGAAGACATTGTGGAAGAAATTAGGTACACAACTTTTATTCTCTACTACTTGTCATCCACAAACTGATGGTCAAACTGAAGTAGTTAATAGGACTTTAGAGACATTGTTACGTTCTATCATTAAGAAGACCATTAAGTCTTGGGAAGATTGTTTACCGCATGTTGAGTTTGCATATAGTCGGAGCGTGCATTCTGCTACTAAATTCACACCGTTTGAGGTTGTCTATGGTTTTAATCCATTAACTCCGTTAGATTTAACTCCTTTGCCTGTTGAAGAGTGTGTGGATTTAGATGGTGCTAAGAAGGCCAAGTTTGTGAAGACATTGCATGAAAAGACACGGCTGAATATTGAACACAAGACAGAATAATATGCAAAGCAAGCCAACAAAGGGCGTAAGAAAGTAGTGTTTGAACCCGGCGATTGGGTTTGGGTTCATATGCGCACGGAACGTTTTCCCGAGCAACGACGTTCTAAGTTATTACCGCGCGGGGATGGACCATTCATGGTGTTGGAGAGGGTCAATGACAATGCCTACAAGCTTGATCTTCCAGGTGAGTATGGCATTAGTGCTACTTTTAATGTTACTGACTTGACTCTTTTTTATGCAAGTGATGATTTGAGGGCAAATTCTTTGCACGGCGGAGGGAATGATGTGGACATCGAACCATATCGAGGAGGAGGTGCTAGGGACTCGTTGTTCTATCCGCTTGGTCCAATTACTCGAGCGAGAGCGGGGGAATTCAAGCAAGCTATCGGCATCATGGTTCAAGATCTTTGGAGTGGAGGTGATCTTGATTCGAGAATTGAATATTCTGAAGCTCCTTGGCGCAACATGATTATATTTAGCCTCGCGAATTCTGAACGGATTTAGGGCTAACGAGCTCCGAATGAGCTCAAATTTGGTCAGCTGAAGAGAAACGGCATCCTGATCAATACTTATGGCCTTTGGCCATGAACTGCGATGAATTTCAACCATTCGGCATCATTTAGATGGACTTTTAGGCCTTTTTCTATTTTTAGGCGAATTTTTATTAATTAAGGGTATTTTTGTAATTTTTGCCTTTTAGGGTTAGCACCATATATAAGGGTGCTTATGAGTTTCTGAAAACATAACATTAATTCAGAATTTTATACAGAGAGATTTTCTCTTCTTCAAGTTCTCTTGAAGACAAGATCTTATCAAGGCTTCCTTGTGGCGATCGATCGACTTATCAAGCAAAATCGTGAATTTTCTTGTTCGTGGCGTCTATAGCGTGGATTGGTTGACACAGGTTCGTCAACAGGTCACGCTCATACCGAGGTTACCAATCACAGGTTCGATTGGGGGTTAAGGTTAGCAATTCGCAACCCTTTGATCTTCGTAGAACGATCAATTTCCGCAGCGATTCACATCAGGGGTGCAAATCCCGGACCCTGACGGAGGCCCGACAAGTTGAAACTTGGGCGCGAGCGCACAACCTGCGTATGCGAATGCGGGACCGAAAAGTGGGCCTCGCGACAAGCCCATTTTTGCCTTTTGTTTTAATTTTTTCCAACTCAAGCCGTTAACCGTTCTTAAGTTATTTACCGGTGTTGTTAATGGTATTAACTAATTAACGGCTGTTATAATTCTGTAGTTACAGAATTAAATACATAACGGCTCTAAACGGCATAATTATTTAGCCGTTATTCTTTATTTTCGCAATGCCCCGCTTAGCCTATATATAGATGGCTTTCCCTTCTGTTTCTAAGTGACTAGAGACATAAGAACTACAGACTACGAAAATCTTCTCCCTCTTTTGAATTGTCTACATTTGCATTATTTTCTATAGTGTTCTCGTGTTGTTCAAGTTCGCCGAAAGCTTTGGAGTGCTGTGCTTGCTTCTATCGCTGCTTAACCGTTGTATCCTCGGCGACAGACGTTCACGAAACCTCAAAGCACGTACTAGAGGGGACGAATCTATTTTAAGGAAACTGTGTTGCACACAGGGCTCGGTATTCTTTTTAATTCAATTTATTTTTATTGTTATATTTTCATTCGAATCTCGAACCTTGTTGCTCAGAAGGAGGTTCAGAAGGAAGCTTAGAAAGAGACTCAGAAGGAAGGTCAGAAGGAGCCTCAGAAGGAGTTGCTTCTGACGGGTCCAGAAGGACTGCATCTGACTGGTCCAAAAGGACTGCATCTGACTGGTCCAGAAGGACTGCTTCTGACGGGTGCATCTGAGTTGCATCTGACGGGTTTTGAACAGTCCTTCTGAAGGCTCATATTATGTGCTTTCTGCCAATTTAGTGATTTCATATTTGAGACTGTTTGCTTATATTTATTATTGTCATTCGAATTGTAAGTATCCTCAATATTCTTAAAAATAGTTTTGTTTATTTATTTAACACTTTTTTTCAACATAAACCACACCTCCGACAACTATCGACACGAGGAAGGAAGCAAAGAACAGGACACGCAAAAGAGGACGGGAACTGGACTGTGGCGACACGTTTAAAGACCTGTAGAGTATTCCACCACCTCAAAGTGAAGAGAATAGCCTGATGCCTTTCTTGCAATGCCAACGCCTATGGGGTCAATGAAGTGATGGTTTTGCGAATCCTATGATCTCACAATCCCCCACCGCGTGCCACACGTTTTTCTTTTTTTTTTTTTTTTTTTGGAAGCTGTCCGTCACGTTTCAAACTAAGCAAATGCATAAGTGTCGCCAGGTGAAATATAAAAGTTCGTCATTTGGTTAATGAATATAATAAGAAAATTCGTGTTTACAAGATGATCGCGGGGAGTTAGATTGATTCTACGCATGTATGGAAAAATATGTATCAGTGATTTCTGTCGCCTTTTTATATCAAAAACATGATTTTAAGAGTAGGTGATTAAAAAAAAAAGGGGAACTAGTCTGTTGCCGTGATAGTAATTTATCAATTTTTCGTGATTATTTTTCATATATTTTAGGCAAAACTGGCGAGATTAGACTTTTGATTTCAAATGAACGAGACAAAGTGTCCAAATCTAAAATCCAACTCAAATAAACCTTCTTAAATGTGTGTTTATATCACGAAAAAAACTCGAGATTTGGAAAATATTTTTCGAAAAATGATCGGTTGCATCTCTCGTAAAAATGAATAAATGAAAAATATTTATCATTGCCCGCGAAAATAGTTATGCATAACTAGTTGTCGACAATGAATAAAATTTCCGTCGACTAATTTTTCTAAACAATATAACCAATTTTCTTTCGAAACAAACGGACTTTAAATATGTCGAAATCGATCTGCTAAATTAATAAAATATTTTTTTTTATATTAAAGAGTGTCTCGAGAATACTTCCTCGGTAATCGATTGAGGAAATTTGGTATGGTGCGCAATCAGCGTCACAGGCACTAATTAACACATTTTATGCGCTAAATGATCCATTAACTTGTGATGGGATTACGATAGGGACACTCGAAATCAAAGGTGCCACCTTTTGCCACATCAAATGAATAGAGAACTCCGATTAATCATTGACGGACCCTCTTGCTTGTGGCTGTCGGAACTCGGAAGTTATTGCCAGTAAGAAAAACTCTGGCCTCGACATCCCGAACGCAGAAATCGTCGTCACCCTCTCCGTTTCTCAGTTTTTTTCCCCCCTCAAAAAACACGCACAGCACACGATTCTGTCCGAATCTTCAACTGGGTGTTTGTCGTTTCATCGTTTCGCTCGTCTGTTGTCCGGCCGCAACCGATTTGGATGAGTGAATACAGTTGTCCAAGCGAATGGTACGTTCTGAATTCTGTCTTTCTTCCACCCCATTCGGTTTTAGATTTTGGGCAATCCTTTGATTGTTGATGTCAGTTCCTGATAAGGAGATATTTAGTTCCGGTGGTAACGTCATCGTTGATGATGGTAATGTTGACGATGGAGGGAACAATGATGATGGTCAGGGTGATGGTGGTGGAGACCGTGGAGTTGGGGTCTCTGTCACGCGTAAGAACGATCGGAAGGAGGAGAGGGGTTATGGGTGTATGCCACGATGGAATCTTGCCAAGGTTAAGAAGGCTTTTGGGTCTTCATCCAACAGGAAATCGTCGAGACGACGCAGCAGAAGGAACGACAAAGGTTGTGTTTTTTGCCTTAGCAGGCCCAAAACTCTGGAATCGCCGGCGGAGTCTCATTTGAGCGATCCCAACGATGCGGCTTTCACGCATGAGATGCTGAGGGATTTGTTGGGACGGAATGATTTTTACTGTAGGGATTGCAATCCCCATTTGTACATCCATTTTGCTTCGTGTGAGCATAGATAGGGAAGGCAAGTTTTCCGATGGACTGTTTGCATTTCTATACCTCGACCATTGTTGCAGATGCAGTTGTGGAAAGTCTTGAATCAGAGGTGTGCAAGATTGTTGAAATTGTTGAATTCGTGATCACCATGCTGGTTCTGATTCTTCCGAAAGTGATGGCAATTGGGTTGTGAATTGAAATTGGAGTTCAAGTGCTACTGGTTGGGTATTATGGAGATGATGTTGGCTCGTCGGTTTATCAGATTGGATGGATTTCGAATTCGCGCTTCTCAATCACGTGAAGAGTTGGCGAGTCATTAGGCCTCTTGCTTGGTCTGCAAATTTGGCATTGGTTCTCGCTTCGTCTTTCTGGAGGCGCTATGAGATTGGTTTAAGCGAAGGAATACTCAGGGCAGAGAAAATCAGTGTCTGAAAAGTTTATGGTAGATTGCCACGTCAATGTGGAAGAATTGAATTCGTTGCATTCTTTTGCAATTGTAGAGCGATACTTTTATACAGAGGAGTATGAGCATACTTCTGCCAATGTATACTTGAGGAAATTCTTGTTTGTAAGACTTTTGGATCAATACTGCAGTGGATTAGATTTATGTCTTGTTGGAAGTTTTGAATGGACGAGATCAAGTGTCGCTCTATCTCGACCCTCATACAGCTTCCATGCAACAATTGATGAGACCATGCGTTTTAATATTGATTTAGCTAGGGCTCAGGGCTAAGACTCTTGGTAATTGGCTGAAATTAGCGGCCACCAACCATGCAAATCCATGTCCTTCCATATGCCTTCACTTAGACGGTGTGGCTACCGACAGATGAGAACGAATGACATGGTTGACAGGTGACTGCAATCTATCTTACTCTTGCTGTTTTGCTTAGTTACAGAAAATGCACATTCGGATGTCATATGCATCTAGCCCCAGAAATTACTGCTGATTGAAAGAACAACACAATGGGAGTTGCTCTATAAGAACCTTTTAGGATGTTAAAGAGACCATGTTTCTGAACTGGGGGTACCTGGTGCTTGCTGAAACTGACTGGTTTCTTCATTGCAGATTACTTTCTGCGCCTTGTACCTGGAAGATTTTCCTGATTATTTTCAACAGGAGCTTGTTTCATTTCGGGTACGATAAAAAATGACAAAATAAAAAGAGGTTGAAACTTAAGTAAAACTAGAATAATGCCTTGTAGCAGAGATTGATGAATTGACCCAAGGCACTCTTCGAAGCATTTGAGAGTCGATTCATTATGGGAATTGCATCATCCTTTTCTCTCATTGTTTACATTGTCCTAGTTGATCAAATGAGTAGGTAGCAGGATGCAACTCTTGTCCGGTAAAGATGGAAACAAACGGCGGTAATGAAATTCTCTACGATGTAAGGAACAAAACTGACTTACTCTATCAAAATTTGCATCCCGAGCGGAAAAAAGAAAAAAGAAAAAGATTTGATCGAACTCGAAGATGGCAGATTCTTCGTTCTCGCGACATGATAAAGAATGGGTTCCCAGTATCAAAACTCGAACATCAGAACCTGTGCAGTTGAGGGACGAGCACTGCAGCAGGTGGCATGAGTTGGCTCATCAGTCATCACTTTGCCTGGGCTTAATGTCATCCAAGCAGTAGCATTTGCTGCTTCTTTCAGTCGATAAGAATTCAAATCATCTCCAGCGTTGGCAAGACTCTTAAGAGGGCGACGCCACCGACCCATCAATGTTCCCTAAAAGGGCAAGTGACTGATCAGTGATCGCTCCAACTTACCCAAACTAATCACGTTCTAAACCTCAAGTTCCCAATGGCTGAGGAAAGCTGATCTCCTCGTCCGCACATGTCATGTTTGATCCCCACCAGGTCCCACTCTCTCTTCCCATGAGTCACTACACAGGACAGGCCAGACCATGTGCCACAAAAATCAAGTAAAGGCATATGTAACGCCAGAAAATCCTTATCCATAAGGACACATGGGCATTCTTTAGCTATGTCAGGCAAGACACCCCACAAGGGTCTTTTCTTGACATGGTGTTTGGACAAATTATTAGGAGGTGAAGAAAATAAAAATGAACAAAAAGGAAGTAAAGATAAAAAAAGAAGAGGAGATATGTGAGAGAAGAAAATACTTCTAAGGAAAGTTGCATTTTTGTCTTATTTGTGCTGCTTACATGAATGAATGTCCCACATTTAATGATGTGGTAAAAAGGTAACCCAGTTGAGGGTAATTTCAGAAAGTAAATTCGTGGCAATCGAATTGTTAAGTTTTTATTTTCCAATGTTGGGAGGAAAGGTTTGTGGCCTAGAGATTCGATTTTCTAAATAAATTTATGTTTTTTTGGTCAAAATCTACTTAATAAATTATCACCTAAGAATTTTGAATTCTACCTGTCAAACGGCTGATTCCCTTTCCAAAGTCTAATTCTTTGATTAATTATTTGAACATCATTTCTTGCACCATCATCCTAAACTAAACATAAACTGCATAAATCCCCTTTGATTACATAAGTTTTAGAAGGGTTTCGCTGACACAACTTCTTGATAAAGATATTTTGTCGTTCGTAGCGCACCGTCATTTTCAAGTCGTGCGCAATTTATGCATAGGAGACATAAAACAAATTTCTTATTGAATATGGCAAATATGTGTATCGGGGAGATTTATTGGTAAGACTTGAATTTTTTAGATTGAAGTATTGGCAACTAGAATCCTCTTTATTTCTCCTCTTCATCGAAAAACAGGAATTTCCCCGAAATTCAACGGGCAAGTAAAGTCAAACTTTGCGGACGCAGATATAACCTTCTCCTCTCCAAAAAAAATGTAAAATAAAATTGGAAAACAAAAGGCAAAATGAAAATCCAATGGGCTCCATTGCCGTCGTTTGAGACTTTGGCATGTTAGCGTTGGATGCACAACCCACGAACGAGAGAATATATAAAACCCTACTCGCCCTCGTCGTCACTCCGCTCTGCCCGCACAGACTCACTGTCTCTCTGAGCTGCTTCAAGCTCAATCTGGGAACCTCCCTCTGTTCCGTATTTGTGATTTGAGCGGGATTCGCAAGATGGAGATCACGCAGCTGTCTTTCGCTGCTGATTGCCCTCCTCTCTCCGTCATCGTGGTCGCCAAGCTCGCTGGCATTCCTCTGCCCCTCGATCCCTCTCTCCCTTCTGGGTCTCCTCCGTTTTTTCTCTGCTCTAATGGGTGTGCTCTCTCTCGCGATTCGCTTTCTGGGTCATTTCCTACGTTGCTTTTTACTTTATTCCTGCTCTGGTTTTGCGTACTGTTCTGTTCATCTTTTGTGGTGACGATTCGGGTTATAGAATGAATATCAGAATCTTGTCTTAGGCTAGTAGGATATAGTTGAGCAGAACGCGGGATTCATTGTCCTGTTCTTTTAGGCGCCGATAAATACATCCAGAATGAATCTTGAGTATCTAGTCCTGGACATCCTGTCATATACATGGTTGAGTTGCGGGTGATTATATGTAATGTGCTTTGGAAAGTTCACTATGTGGTGTAGAAGCGTACAATTTGGTGGTGTAATTTTCTGCTGTTGTTATCTGAATGGAGGCTTTGCTGGAATTGCCTTTCAAGTTCGCTTCCGATTATGCTGTTATATTAGGGACAAGTTGCTCGGGACATCTGAGCTTCTCCGCCACATTGGTAGTGTCTCCAAGACTCAAGGTTTATATGGGAGCACGGAATATGAATCCAGTGAGGTGATTCTTCTTCTTCTTGATCAAGTCGTTTTATTCGTTTGTCCCTGTACATACGTAACAATAGCTTACAGGCACAATCTTTCCCTTTTTATTTGACACGCAGGTTGAGCGGTTGCTGGAGTATGCCCCCATTCTTTCGTCTGGTTCTGAATTCGAAAATGCGTGCAAATACTTGGATGAGTATCTGGAAAAGCGTACACTTTTGGTGGGTCATTCTCTGACTGTAGCAGATATAGCAATCTGGTCTGGTCTTGCAGGTATTTGCGCTGTTTCTGTTTCTTTTTTAATAAGCTATTATCATATGTATCACGATGTCTGACGTGCTACTCCCAAGCAAGACAACAGGAGCAGTCTTTGGATTATGAATGTATAGAATATACTGGTTCTCGAGCATAAATTACTGTTTTACTGTCCACTATTGCTGTCAAATATGTTGAGTTGAGCAACCATTCTATTATAGGGGCATTTACTGTCCTTTTGCTCTGATCTTTCTGTTTACATGATTTGCATGTGACTGCGTTAGTGTAGCTATGTCACCTTAATGTTTCTTTTTACGTGTTGTGTTCATTGATAGTCCTGATTCAAATGTTCTGCAGGAGTTGGGCTGCGTTGGGAAAGTTTAAGGAAGTCAAAGAAATACCAAAATCTAGTGCGATGGTTCAATTCTATACATTCTGAATACACTGATGTCCTCGACGCAATTATCGCAACATATGTTGGCAAGAAAGGTTCAGGGAAAGCAGCGACTGGGAAACAGGGTTCCTCTAACCAATCAAGGCGTGCTAATGGTGATGTGTCTGACAAGGGAAAAGGAAATAACAAGTCGTCACCTGAAGTAGATCTTCCTGATGCTGAATTTGGGAAGGTGTGCCTGCGATTTGCACCAGAACCTAGTGGCTATCTTCACATAGGGCATTCAAAAGCAGCACTCATGAATCAGTATTTCGCTCAACGGTACCAAGGCAAGGTGATTGTGCGTTTTGATGATACGAATCCTGCGAAGGAAAGCAATGAGTTCGTGGACAACATTTTGAAGGATGTTGAGACTCTTGGTATTAAGTATGATAGGGTGACCTATACGTCGGACTACTTCCCACAGTTGATGGAAATGGCTGAAAAGTTGATCCAGGAGGGTAAAGCATATGTAGATGATACACCCAGGGAGGAAATGCAGAAAATGAGGATGGATGGCGTGGAATCAAAATGTAGGAGTAATAGTGTAGAGGAGAACTTTAAACTGTGGAAAGAAATGATGGAGGCATCTGCAAGGGGTCTGCAGTGTTGTCTCAGAGGCAAACTTGATATGCAGGATCCAAACAAATCTCTTCGAGATCCAGTGTATTACCGTTGCCACCCATTGCCCCACCATCGCATTGGGTCCAAGTACAAGTTGTACCCCACCTATGATTTTGCATGTCCTTTTGTTGATTCTATAGAAGGGATAACACATGCACTCCGATCAAGTGAGTACCATGATCGGAATGCACAGTATTACCGCATTCAAGAGGATATGGGCTTGAGGAAAGTCCAGATTTATGAATTCAGCAGGTTAAATTTGGTCTATACGCTTCTCAGCAAGCGTAAACTTCTCTGGTTTGTCCAAAATGGAAAAGTAGATGGTTGGGATGATCCTCGCTTTCCAACAGTCCAGGGGATTGTTCGTAGAGGTCTTAAAATTGAGGCACTGATTCAATTTATTCTCGAGCAGGTATAACAAATACATTTTGTCTCCTAAAGCTTTTATCAGGTCTTAGTAGTGATTTTTAGTTATTGCCTTAGACTTTGAGGTACTAAATGTGTTTCACAGGGTTTGAGGAAATTGAATCTTCTTGGATTCTTTTACTGATAATTGGTGTCACATTCTTCACTTTCAGTAGAGTGGGAAAGCTCAACCCTACAGCTAGTTTTCTGGAAATGTCAAAAAACATTATTTTCTGAAGTTATTATGCATAAGGGCGGTACCCTTGGTACCTTCTTAATGAATATTTATTTACTATACAAATGGAAGAAGGATTTCAGCACAAATGCTTTACAAGATAGGCACTCAACTTGTTGCATGATAATGTTTGTTTTCGTTTGCAGGGCGCATCAAAGAATCTTAACCTTATGGAATGGGATAAGCTTTGGAGCATCAATAAAAGGATTTTTGATCCTGTTTGCCCTAGACATACTGCAGTTATTGAAGAGCGGCGGGTGTTGTTGCACTTAATTGATGGTCCTGAGACACCCTTTGTTCGCATTATCCCAAGGCACAAGAAATATGAAGGTGCTGGAGAAAAGGCTACTACTTACACAAAGAAGATATGGTTGGACCATGCGGATGCTGGGTGTATCTCAGTGGATGAGGAAATAACCCTGATGGACTGGGGAAATGCTATAGTCAAGGAAATTGACAGGGACGAGGATGGGAACATCACACAGTTAACAGGGGTTCTGCACCTTGAAGGATCTGTTAAGACCACAAAGTTGAAGCTGACGTGGCTTCCCGAGACAAATGAATTGGTTAATCTCTCATTGGTTGAGTTTGACTATCTAATTACAAAGAAGAAGGTATGTTGTGTCAGACCGCTGGGCCTTTTTCTTCTTTCCATCTTGTTTAGCTTGCTTTCAGCTTTCTTTATGGTTGTGTTTTTTGACCACCCGTTCCCCCCGCGCGCGCGTCTCCTTTTCCTCCGCCCCCCTCTTCTTAAGATTGTCATGTCTCCACTATTAGGAAAACTAGTTGAACCGGAAGATCTGCGTGGCATTCAGATCATAATCATTCTTAAGGCCCTCCTCCTAGTGACTTTTATCACGGATAGAGAAACGCCTCATTTGATTCTCAATCTAACAAGTTAAGTATCTGCAAACTGTGATTGTAGTTTGTTAGGTGGCGGTTGCGCCACATGCATCTGAGGAATGAAGAATAGGTTTAGACAGGGACATGGACCTGGTATATACTTTTTGCTTTTGTCTTGGTTTAACTTGGTTGATTGCTCAATTTTCTCTTTATTCACGTGACATGAAGGCATGCATTTAGAAATGCAGAAACAGCTGCTCAATTGTGAAAATGACATCAGATGAATACTGATACTGAAAATATACTAATGTCTTTTGGAATTCAGACACGGAACTGTAGTTAAAACTTACTGAACTTCAGTTAAAGCTTGATCGACATGCCCATATTTTAGTTGATGTCTCTGTCTTTTGCAAATGCGCCAGCTGGAAGAAGGGGAAGATTTTCTTGATGTCCTGAACCCGTGTACGAAGAAGGTAACCCCAGCACTCGGGGATTCAAACATGAGGAATCTGAAGCACGGAGAGATCATACAGCTAGAGAGGAAGGGCTATTTCAGATGCGACGTTCCGTTCATTAGGCCTTCGAAGCCCATCGTTTTGATAGCCATTCCAGATGGCAGGCAGCAATCTGCGCTGAAGTAAGGATCATCCACACTGAAGATAATTTTGGTTTGGCGCCATTCATGGTCACTTACACCTGAACTGTGAAGTCAGAATTCTGTAACAGGAGAAACAATGCAGGACTCTGATCGTTCTGCATCTTAGTTGACAGTGACTCTTTAAACTGATTGATCTTCCGGGTTTTTTTATCTGCGGTGCTAATTGAAAGGGGTTGAATATATTATGTCAGTTGTTTTCTGGAGCTGTTATTGTAAAACTACTTTCCAGACAAAGAGGATAAAATGGCTTGTCAAGGTTGCACGATGCGTAATAATGATTGAAGGCCACTGCACTTCTGCTTATATGGTAGTGGCAATTGCAGACAGTAACGGCTCAATTGCACAGGTCCCCTATGCATGTTTGATTCCAGGCATACCCCTTAAAGGAACTTATGAACTACAGAAAATGACCTCAGTAGTTGCCTCGAAAGTATGGGATCAGCTGTTATTATACTTGACGTAAGAAGGTGATAATTGTTTATTGAGCAAGATGGCCCATCTTATCTTCCTCTTGGCCTCTGCTTAATTTGTCCCTTGTGCTAACGCTTCCTCTCTTGTTAGCTGGCAGATAATGATAATATAACCATAAAGTTTCCTGGCTATTTCTTTTGCTTAAGTTCAGTTTCCTGACAATTCACAAAAGCCATTTGGTGCAAAGGCATTTTCATGCTCATTGGCTGTATCAGCTGAAGTTCAACCGGGCAAAGCAAGATGGTAGTAACACTAATTAATCCATGCTTAGCTTTCTGAAGCAGATAAATCTTTTATTGCAAAGATGGAGGGTGAACGGCTCCTTTGGTCCCCTCTTGTCAGCAAGGTGTCATTATAAATTGATTAAACTCTTCTATCCGAACCTTTTTTTTTCATTTTTTTTTAATTGTTCCATCCGACATGTGGCGAAACTATAGTCAAAAGGAACATTTCGTCATGTTTGATTCGTACTTGATTTCAAAATCAGGAAAATTATTCTAAGTTATCCAGAGTTGGCATCATGTCATCCAGCTCAACCTCAGAGCTCTCATTTGTAATAGAATGCCCACCATTCTTTTTTTTTTTCCTTTTTGGCTCCTAGAAATTTCGAAGATCCCGTCAAATTGCTCTCATGAATTGTCTGAAAGTCACCTCCCAACCAGGGTTGTAACTTGTAATGAATCCAACCCGATATATGCAATTGTCTTTCCAACAACCACTTTCTAATCAGAATTATCAACAATACTGGATATGCAAAATAATCCAAGAATAGAGAGGAAAATGGTTTAATAAATAAATGACATTTAATATGGGGACCAGAAAAATGACATTAAGTATGCAGATAGACAGACATATCCACCGCTCATATTTTTGCACACGCCAAATCTAAAGACCACAACTAAGCCTCCAAGGTAGGTACTAATATCTTGCAACTAGGAACTAAAAATAAATAATGACAGCAACAATAACAACAGCACATGTTCCTCCCACTCCAACTGCAATGTTCTGGTACTTGGTTGGTTTGGGAGTAACGGGCAAAGAGACAGCCCATTCTTTTGATTCCTAGACATTGGGCAAGAAGTGATTGCCGGTAACAACTGCTAATTAACTCAGTCGATGTATTATCCACTCTAACAGTTTTGTCCTCTAGCATACGGTAGGGCATTTCTCAAGAGATCACCCGTCTTGATAGTGCTCTCACTTAAGCGTGCTTAATATTGAAGTTCCAATAGTAAACGTTGCCGCCACGTCAAAAGGCGCATCTTATGAGTTAATTTCAGTTTTGCTTATGTTTCCCATGAACGATCTCCGGTTCATTCACACCCTCTTCATCGTCATAGAAGACTGTTAGGATCCGCGCTTAAATTAGATCTTGCGCGGCATGGGACAATAGATTACAAAAGAAAGAATGAAATTGCCAAAGAAGTGATCAGTGGATCACACCCATGTTAATGAGATTGCCTTCAGTTCAAAGATATCTCTGCTTTTATTGGATTGTCAATCTACTTCTTCTACTGTACATGGGGTGACACCACACTAACAAGGGAAGAGATTAATACAAAGGGTCTTCCATGAATCACTTATTAAATCATTTATTTTCTTTTCTTTCATTTTTGGATCAAAGAGTAAATTCACATATCCACCCACAATTCATTAAAAGAGGGGGAAAAAAAAAGAAAAAGAAAAAAGAGAGAGCCTCATCCCCTTGGATTTGGACTATTAAAACTTGCGTTACACAATAAGGTGCAATTACTTCTTAGGGGCAAGCCTGCTCTTGATCTTCTCAACCTCTTTGGTGCCCACCTGGAATGCCTTGGTCAACACGTTGTCCGGCACCGGTGGGGTGGCGGCGAACAGCGTGGCAGCGATCGACTGAGTCCCCGGCAATTGGCTGTTGAAGGCTGAGATGACCGCGGCGGGCACCTTGCCGTTGTTCTTCTGGAAGTGGACAAGGCCTCTGGGGAACACAAAGATTTCCCCTTTCTTGATGGACTTGGACACCAGGACGTTGGCGGTGGTTATGAACCCGACGTCCAACTCGCCCTCGAGCACGAACACCATCTCGGTGGCGCGCGGGTGGGTGTGGGGCGGGTTCAGGCCCCCCGGGGCATAGTCGATGCGCGAGAGCGAGACGCCGAGGGTGTTGAGGCCCGGGATCTTTTCGACGTTGGCCCCGGTCACGAGCGACCCCATTGAGTTGTTGGTTAGCCCCGGCTTGGCCAGCGCGTCGGAGAAGAAGTCCGTCGCGTTGAAGGTCGCCTTGCACGCAAATCCATTGACCTTCACTCCTGTCCATTCAAATCAACAGTCCGGAAATGTTTTGGTCAGTTCACCCACATTTTCAAAATCAAGGTCAACAATGTAACGGAAATAGTCCAGAACAAGTTCCTGTATTGCAGACCAGCTTCCTAATATTCGGAAATGCAGACAAGATCATGTCCCATGCTCTGTTTTCTCCGAGAAACGAAACAGGATTTCCCATAATCTTTTGAAATTTCTGAAAATACATTCCTAAGTACTGTACATATTTGGAGGTGTTTCATGATCTCGATCAAAGAGAAAAGAACAAAAGACAAAGAGAAAACTGATGTTACGTTGGAAGGAGAAAGGAAAGTAATGATAGCTGCCAAGAACAGTAAAGGCCTAGAATGATTGCCATTGGAAATGCTCAAAGCAAGAAAAATCATGACCCAAATGATGGGGTGGTTTGATTAAATCTCACTTTAATCATGTAATTAGGTGAGAAGATTAGACTAACAAGTAAAATCAAGTCAACTCATCATTCTCAAGCAACCAAGAAGAAAGAAAAAAATGAAGGGTTTCGTTCGGCCTTCTTTCTTGAGCTGCTCTTCTTCTGTAAATCGAACAAAAAAAAAACAAAAATCTTTCTCTCTCTTCTGTGTACGACCATACCGGATTCAAGAATTCGTTCCATCATTTGAAAGAGAGAAAAAGAAGAACAGACGGGCAGTACTAATTACCTGAGGCAAGATCAGCAACGCAGACATCCTGCAGGAGGTCAGGGTCGGCAGAAACAGAGCCCAAGAAGATGGCCATGAACAGAGCACAGAGCTTCAAGATGGAGGCCATCTTTGCAGATGCTGCCATGGGGCGACCGCGAGGAAAAAGAAGTCGGCGACGAAAGGGAGGGGGAGAGAGAAAGAGAGAGGGTGACTTAATAAGAGACCAAGAGAGGAGTAGGTGGGGAAGCTTGAATGAGCTGCAGGACAGAGAGGTGGGATCTGTAAATTGGCTATTTATAACAAGGACGAAATCGAACATGAAAAGAAAGAAACAATAAAACAAAAAACGATAAACAAGGATGTCATCGAGAAGGCAGTAGCAAGAGAAAAGGAGCGAAAGGGCTTCGTAAACCCAAAGCTAAAGGCATGGAATAAATATCCAAGATGGAGAGAGAGAGAGAGAGACATTGGATTTGGGCCTCTTTGACCCCTTTTGCGTCCCCTGCAATTCTGACCCACATGCCCACTTTCGTTGCAAATCTATGGTTATTTCCCATTTTTATGGTGGGTTTGTTCTTGTTCTGCGACTGTCCATAAGATAAGAAAGGGTTCGGAGGCAGAACGTCGTGCCGTTTACGGATTACGTTGCCTTCCCTTTTGCTCATCGTGTTCTGATCTGATCTCGATTCTTGAGGAGCGCGCAAGGCTGTCTTCTAAGGTTGCCAATTGGGCCACTTCTCTTTGTTTCTTTTGGATTGAAGTTTGATTCTTGGTTCAAATCTTTTGGTGTTTGGACGGGCAGCCCACCTTGGACAAGAACCGGTCGGGATGAGAAATTATATGCCCAGCGATATTCGATAGCTACGCTCGGCCGCTAGATTTGCGAATTTGACTTCACAATGTATCATCGTGCTTCGCCATCTTAGCAGGGATAGGAATGGCCGATCTTCTCGGAAAGAGATCGCCTAACCTTTCCTTAGAAGGTTTGGCCCTAACCTTGCAATCCGGACCGTTCGTGTTATGAATGGACGGCCTTGATTATTATTAACAAAAATATATATAAAAAATTCAAAAATTTGCTCTCTAAAAACATGATATTTGGGCCGTCCGTCAAAAAATGAACAGCTCGAATTGTAAGGTTTGGTGCCTAACCTTTTGAGGAAAGGTTATGCGATCCGGATCCAATCTTCTCTACTTGGTTCGGAGCCGAACTTTTTCCCTAGCCGGTGATTGGAGCCACGCTTGTGCGAAGGTGGTTTTTTGTGCAATAGTTGTACGGCGTACGGCCGACAATCAGAACTCATCATCACATTTAATCTTCAATTCCATTTCTGCCCTCAATTTTGTGTCTTCTATTGGGAGAATTACTAAAAAAAAAAGGGAAAAAAAGTCATAAACATATTGCGATTGTGCCAATTCAGTCCTAAATCCTTTTGCAATTGTCTTAGTTCAGTCCATCCAGCCAATTTTGGCCAGAAACCGTTGACATGACGCTACCGACGCTAATTGGCCATATGGACCGAGTGGATATGAATACAAAAGGTTTAGGATTAATTGACACAAATGCAAAAGGTTTATGCCCAAATTGGCTAAAAAAAGTTTGGGAATGAATTGACACAATTGCAATAAATTCAGGACTTTTTTTGGTAATTTTTCCTCTTCAATTCTAGCGCTTCCACTTAAAGGTTGGTTAAGTGACAATTAGTATTTGCTTAATTAATAGATTATAAATGATCAAACCTTTATAAATGATTATTCCAATTCTTGGTAAAAATAACCTATCCCTTTATCCCTTCACTTCCAAGGAGAAAAATTTGTCCCTCCAACCAAAAAAAAGAAAGAACAGATGGAAAATCTCCACCAAAATTTGCCATTAAGCTGGGATTGGAGGAGACTTTTATCATCTTGGGCAAAGAGGATAAAAATGCACATATGAATTTTCAAAGCTTCATGGGAAGTGGAGAAATTTCTACCTAGAAGTACGTCTTCCTTCCTTCTCCATCCAAATCTAAATAATGCAACTATGATTTATCTTCACAATTTACCTTAATTGATGGTTTTGACTTTTTGAGATTTGTGCCTGCTAGTGCATTTTGTGAACCATCGTGGCACTGGTTAAAACATCCATAAATAAAAGAAAAATTATCGTTTTAAAATACTATTTTTCCACGTTGAACATATAAATCATTCTTTATTAGTTGTGTTACCAAGCGCCTTGATGACTGTTGACACCAAATAAATAAAAGTACCGAATAGGCCTCAAGATCATTAAACCCCGATTCGGTTTTGTGTCGGTAAAACAAAGAATAACTTACCAAGAATCGGCAAGTTGGCCGCGGAACGCTAGGGACTGCGAGAACCCGATACTTGAGAAGTAGGCAGTCAAACTACACGTTACCGAAGTTTGGTAAGTAGTCATGAGTCGGTAAATTTCCGAAAGCCGCGAAGAGCCGATGGAGATTGGTCATGGATCAATGGGAAGTTATGAGACAGGAAGCAATGAGCACGAATGAATGATGGGAAGTTATTCAAGCAGTTCAAATTTAAAATCATGGGAGCAGTTGAAGATCAGTTTTAGCGGACAAATGCCATGAAGAACGTGGGCAAAAAGGAGTTGTTATCGAAGGCGCCAAATTTTGAGATTTGAAAATGGTAACCGTTTAATCAGTTGCAAATGCAAGGGAATACAAATACCCATAAGAAAGAGGAAGAAGGAAGATCAGCAACAGACACAAAGACATCAAATTTCCTTTGCAATTTAACTTTCTTCGTACTTTCAGTTTCCTGCACTTTTAGTTTCTGCAAATCAATTTCATTATAGCTTTCCTAGGAGTATTGTAACTTAGTCAACCCACTATCAATCCATACATTTTCGTCCATATCCATATCTTCTTTGTATGATTTATTCTTCGCCATACATAGTTTATTGAGGATTGAGCCACATAACCTTCTTAATAAAAATCGAAGAACGAATTTCGGTGAAAGATCTTCCTTGTTGTAAACAAGTGAACAATGACACTCGTTAATAAGATATTGGGAAAATCTCAAAAAAGACCTGAAATACCATCATTTTCTTAAGTAAATGCTTAAAGTGGATTTTGTTTCAAATAAAGGCTTGAAGTGCTCAAATTGATTCAAAAAAAGTTTGGCCAAAGGGTATTTTTGTCCCTTTTTTTTACTTTTTTTAATTCATTTTTATTCATTTTATAATTTTTTCTTTTTTTTTCCTCTCCCTTCCCTTCCCCTCCTCTCCCCAAGCCATTGTTCGAGCCAGCGTTGGGCGAGGGCGGCTGTCGCCCTCGCATGGGCGTCGAGTGAGGGCAGCCCTCGCCCTCGCTTGGGCGGACGAAGATAACTCTCACCGACGCAACGGCAGCCCTGGCCCAACGCCGGTCAAAGCGAGGGTAGCCCAACGTGTAATGTCGTCGTCCGTGAACTTTGTACAATTGGTTTCCTTGTCCTTAGCCTCCTTATAAAGGGCACGGAGAAAACAAAGGCGAAGCAATTGGATAAAGGAACATAAAAAATTGAACTAATTGAAACTTAGGAAGAAGATGCATGGATTGGCTAAATAAGATACATACACGCTTGAAAACTATAGCATAGATATTGGGATCCGGTTTTCGAAAGTCTAAGAATGAAGAATAGGTCTGTCTATCTATCTTTCTTCTATATTGTTACCAAAACAAATAAATAAAAAAGCGAGGCTCCTAAACAAAAATAAGTTGGAATTCTCCAACCCAAGAGAGAGTGGCCCTAGTAGAAAGACTAAGGGCTACTCCTAGTAACGTTTCAAATGGCCACCAAAGAATCAACGCCTTGAAAAATGGAGCTCCAACGGATTACAAATAGCCTCACCCTAGTTTAGGATGAGGGCGGGATTAAGGGTTAACAAATAATAGGCAGAAGGAAATGTATTGGGGAATGAGATCCGTCGTTAATTAGCCGAAATGGAGGGACAATAACGCGAAATACTTTCATGCTACCACCATCAAGAGAAGACATCGAAATAGGATATCGCTGCTCAAGGGCTCAGACGAAACCTAGACCCGAGACGTAAACAAGCTAAAAACATACGATAGCTATCGTTTTCAAGGACCTATATCAATCAATGGGAATCCAACAATTTAATCCTGTACTAGACTATTGCCAGGGGAAATGAACTCGATGCTCACAAAAGATGTGACAATGGAAGAGTAAATACAACTACTCGGAGCACAGAAAGCACTTGGTCGAGATAGTCTAAAATGACCAATTTTGTCAGCACCACAAGGAAGACATAAAGCCGGAGGTGTATATGGAGGTAGGCAAACTTTTCCAAACGGTCCTGTTAAACCCTCAGCTAAATAGAACTCTCATCTCTTTGATATCCAAAGTTCAAAGCCCCGAAACATTGGAGCAATTTCGTTCCATTAGCTTGTGTTGCAAGAATGTATCCAAGGTTCTAGCTAAGTGGCTGAGGATTTGGCTTCCAGATCTAATCGCAGAGGAACAAAGTGCATCGATGGGGGGTAGGCAAATCCAGGATAGTGCAGTTAAAATTGGATTCTATTCTCAGCTGCTCCCATCAGAAATAAGATATTGAACACGGATTCGAGCCAGTTGAGGAAGGATTACATCAGTTAAGGGCGAACGAGAGAATGAAAAGGTTTCATCCTATCCTCACATTAGATAAGCAAAAATCGTATGATTGAATTGAGTGGGATTTCTGGAGGCATGCATGCTAAAGATGGGCTTTAACGTGAAATGGGTGGACCGGATAATTCAATGCATCACCCCCAACTTCACTAGGTATCAACTTTAGTGGTAAGCCACTGCCATACACTACAAAAAAAACAGCTATTTAGCCATGAACAATTAGCGACGATTTTTTCTCATCGCTAATTAGCGACGAAAATAGGGACGGAAAAAAGTTCGTTGCTATTTGCGACGAAATTAGTGACGAAAAAATTCATCACTAATTTTGCGACGAATTTTGCGATGAAATAAATTTCGTAGCTAATTAGTGACGACATTAGCGACGACCATACTATTCGTGGCTAATTAGCCACGAAATTTAGCGATGAAACATTATTTCGTGGCTAAATAGCGACGAAAGTAAATTGTCGTCGCTAATGTCATATAAATTAAAATTAAAATAAAAAACAAAATAATCAAATTTGGCGACGAAACTTTACTTTCGTCGCTAATGTCATATAAATTAAAATAAAAATAAAAAACAAAATAATCAAAGTTAGCGACGAAACTTTAATTTTGTTGGTAATTGGCGACGAAAGTAAAATTTCGTCGCTAATGTCCTATAAATTAAAATAAAAATAAAAAAACAAAATAATCAAATTTGGCAACGAAACTTTAGTTTCGTCGCTAAATGTCATATAAATTAAAATAAAAATAAAAAACAAAATAATAAATTTGGCGACGAAATTAAAGTTCGTCGCCATTTAGCGACGAAACTTGAAGTTTCGTCGCTAAATGTCATATAAATTAAAATAAAAATAAAAAACAAAATAATCAAATTTGGCGACGAAATTGAAGTTTCGTCGCTAAATGTCATATAAATTAAAATAAAAATAAAAGTAAAAAAATAAAGTAATCAAATTTGGCGACGAAATTAAAGTTTCGTCACCAATGTCATAAAAATAAAAAACAAAATAATCAAAATTAGCGTCAAAAAATTAGATTTCCGTCGCTAATGAATTTTTCATTTAATAAAATTAAAGGATGATTTTAGTTTACTAGAGACATTGACATATTGTATTTTTATGTGAATTTTCGTCAAATTCGTGACGAATTACGTTTTTCATCGCTAATTATTTTTTGTCGCTAAAGTCCACCATCATCTTTTCTTCATTAATTTATACAATTAGCGACCAAAGTTACCATTCTCATCATATTAACCACGTTCTACTATAAATAATTCAAGAAATACTTTCATCATCTTTTATAAATCTTTAATCTGTATACAGGCACAATGCAAAAAGATAGGGCTTGGATATATAATAAGAACTTCACCCGAATGTGGAGGATTGGCCGTAGGAAGGAAGGTGTCCATGGAGTTTTTATGTCCAAATTAGTGTCACGCCTTTTAGTGTGTGCATATATTAATTGAAATCTGGATAGTGTCACTAACTTTGCTATTTGCCCCGTTGGTATTCCCTTGGGTGAAGTGCTTGGTGGTCACGGGTTCTATTCCCAGCTTGCTCCATCTTTTTCGTTTTTATTTTGCTTCTTTTTCCAATAAATCAATATACTCAAATTAATTGAAAAAGGGCTTTTTTAGGGCACTTTGCTTTATTTTATGAATATTAAATATTTATTGCCGCATATCTTATTTTAAATGTATATCTTTTAAGTCTTACCAATCTTATTTTATGTTATAATAATCAAGAGATACATAAAAAGCTTTTGATTATAGTAAATCAGTCCACTTTTAGATTACAAATGATATAATAATTTTGTGATTTAGATTACGTGTTTTGTTCTTAAGATCATTGTACTTTACTCATTTACAATGTTCGAAAATTACAATGATGATGATTATTTTTTAGACTTTTTCATTATTTATGTGTAATCATTATTACGGCGACAAATGATATTGTTGTTGTCATTATTATTATTATTGTTTTTGTTGTTGTTATTATCATTATTATTGTTTTTGTTGTTATTATTGTCATTATTATTGTTGTTAGTTTTGTTGTTAATGTCGCAAAATTACATATGACATAGAAAGTTGCTAATTTCGTCACTAATTGTCGACAAAATCATGATTTTGTCGCTAATTTGATAGAAATAAAAGCGAAAAAGGAAAAATTTTAGCGACGAATTAGCGTTTTCGGTCTGGTCCCGACATTTCTTTTTTGTACAGCCCAAAAGTAGAGAAAAAATTGAGATTTGGTTCGTGACGCGGAGAGTTGGGCCAATTTTTTTTTGGCCTCTATTTATGCTCTATTCGTCGCTAAAATTAAAAATAAAAAAAGTATATTCAATTTAGTGACGAAATATAGTATTTCGTCGCCAATTAGTGACGAAATATAATATTTCGTCGCTAAATCAAAATGTCAACAAAATTAAAAAATATAAATATAAATTAGCGACGAAAATTATATTAGTGACGAAATATAATTTTCGTCGCCAATCAGTGACGAAATAAATTATATTCGTCACTAAATGGCGACGAAAAAAAAATTCGTCGCTAATTTTCTTTCCCCGCTCTGTTGAAATTTCCGAACATTCTCTCCCGCGCTCTGTTAAAATTTAGTCCCGCTCTCAGAAGCCAATAAATTTTGCTCCTCCCTCACTTTTTCCTCCTGAGTCCTTCTCTCTCTCTTCCTCTTTTCCCATGCCATCCCCTCCTCCGCATTTCGTGTCGCGGGATGAGCTCGTTCGAGAAGGTGAGCCTCGGCATGAGCTCGCCCTCGACGCAGGCGAAGGCGAGGAGGCACTCGGCGAAAGACTTGGAGCCGTCAATCCAGGGGAGAGCCCAGTCCACCTTGCGGAGAAAGGCTCGGCGCGCGAGTCCGGAGGTAGTGACGGCCATGGGTGTTTTCGGAGGGCTGTGGTGCTCGTGGTGGACGTCGGGGACTGCAGGTGGCTTCGGAGGTGTGGGAGGTGGTGTCGGGGCTAGCGGTGAAGCAGGTGGTGGTGTTGCAGTTGGCGGAGGTGGAGGTGGAGTAGGAGGAGGGGTTGGTGGCGGTGTGGGCGTGGGTGTCGGGGTGGGCCTGGTGGTGGAGCTAGAGGCGGTGGAGGTAGAGGCAGAGGCGGAGGTGGTGGTGGTGTTGTAGGCGGTCAACCCCCCTCCCTCTCCGGTCGACGGCGGAGCCGGTGATTTCACCACCCTAGAACGCCATCCTACGTCTTCTGGCTTCTGGCTGGACGTTCATGTGTGTGTATGTATCTGTATTTACAAATGGAGTGTTGTGATGCGTGCCCCAGAGCTCTAGAAGTGTTGCCATCGTTGGAAATGCTTCTGCTTTTGCTTATGCATCGCTTTCATTTTCCTCGCAATCTTCGTTGCTTTCTTCTTCTTGGACAATTTCCCTGAACTTCCTCCGACCAAAAAAAAAAAACTGCAGCAATATCAATGAAATAAAAAAAGAAAATTTACAAATTAGCAACGGACAACAACTTTCGTCGCAAAATTCGAAATATGAATAAAAATAATAAAATTATAGTGACGAGACAGAAAATTGAAAAAAAATAAAAAAAATTGCGACGACAAATATTTTCATCACTAATTAGTGACGAAACAGTTAGTTTTCGTCGCCAATTTAGCGAAAAAAATATTTTTCGTCACTAAATTGAAATACCAATAAAAAAATAAATATACAAATTAGCGACGAAAAATAATTTTTCGTCGCTAAATTTTAGCGACGAGAAACACCGTTCGTCGCTAAATTTAGCGACGAAAATCATTTTTCGTTGCTAAATCTCCGTTAATTACTTCCGTTAAATCTAGCGACGAACATCGCCATTCGTCGCTAATTCCGGCAACAAATAACGACGAATTTTGCCACGAAAATTTTTCGTCACTAATTTCGTAGCAAAATAGCGACGAATTTTTATTTTTTCGTCGCTAAATTTGGCGACCCATTTTTCGCGACGAACTTTTTTTGGTCGCTATTTTTCGTCGCAAATTCTTTTAACGATGAATTTTGCCAAAATTTCGTCGCCATTTTTCGTCGCTAAGAGCCAATTTTTTTTGTAGTGATATTTCCTACCTTCAAGGGGAGTTAGGTGGGGCGAGCCACTATCTCCTCACTTGTTCATATTGGTTGCCAATATCCTATCCATGTTATTGAAGAAAGCAGTGGAATCTCGATATATTTTTTAGATGGAAAAGTACATGAATGTCAGAACTCGGCGGAAAGTTTGAGCCTAAATTGTTTTCGCGTCTGTGCAGCATATCAATCTGCATAAATCTGACATTTTCTTTAACATGAGTTGTCCACAGAACCTCAGAAGAAATATCGCGAATAAAATGAGAGTTCCAGTGATTGAGGAAACAGGGAAGAATCTAGGTACCCCCTTCCGGTTGGGGATGACTAAGACGCAAATGTTGTCTTGGGTTTTGATTAAGGTTCACATAAAATTAGAATGATGGAAAGAGAGAACTTAATGTCCAAAATGGGAAAAGAGAGACTGTCCTCGAGACAATGGTCTAGGTCTTGTGGCAATACGCAATGTCAGTCTTTGATTCCGGTTTCAGTTTGTGGGGCGATGGAAAAAAGAAGGAAAAATCTTACGTGACAGTGCAACAGTACTGTCAGTTATTTCTGATCGTACATCCACACACCATCACCACGTGTTTTGCATAAATCAATCGTCAATTGAAAAATCGCGGGATCGGAAATAATGACAATACCATCAGACTGTCATGCTAGCGGGAGTCAAAAAAGAATCGGGGCTTTTTGGTGGAGAAATAGCAAAAACTCAAACACTAGATCACACCTTTTAGAATGGGGAGGTGCTTAAACTTAGTAAAGATGAGGGAGGCTTCTCAGGTTTCAGGGAGTTTTGATATCTTTCAATAAAGCCATGCTGGGTAAACAGGCTTGAAGCATCAATACCCTTCGACTTGCGTAACCATATAATGAAAGGAACTTCTTTCTCATGACAAACTTTCTGGAGAGCAGAAAAGAGCGCTAGACCTTCTTGAGGTTGGCAGAAGATCCTCGTATGCGGTTTGATAGGGTTGGCGATGAACATATCGTACACTCACATGGAAAAAACCACAAATACTTTACTCTATATATATATAGAGTATTAGAGACAGAGACAGAGAGAGAGAGAGAGAGAGAGAGTTCCAGCTTGCGGTCCTCCAGACTTGACATTGCCAAAGTCTACTCGCACACCAAACCCAAGTTTAAGGAATAGCTAATTGTCTCTAAATCTAACTCAAGCTAATCACAAAACCTTTCATGCAGAATGGCCATTGGTCTGATGAGGTGGATATGAAGCGGTCAGCTCAAGGTTGTTTTGAGTTGTTAGCTTGTGCTTCAAAGATGCTTCTAATCCTCAATTAACAATAGCCGGAGACTCTTAAGGCAGCCACGTCTATTCTATAGTCATTATTTGGCAGATTTTGCCCATCAAACATTCACCTAAAATCCGCGTACATTATGATTACTTTCTCCACCCCTCCGTTTAATAATGGCGAGAGGGCAAATTCAAAAGGGACGGTAACATAAATTAGCCCCCAAAACATTGGCTCTATATGCAATGTGATCCATGAACTTTAATCCAACATGTAATGTCGCCGTCCATGAACTTTTCATTCATTCAATAGAGTAACCTGACTTTTGGTACATATTCAATTTAGTCCTTGGACCGTATGAAAATATTCAATGTCACCATTCCATTAATTCAAGTTCTGAGACTACTTTATACATTTTCATATAGTCCAGTGATTAAATTGAACATGCACCGAAAGTTTAGGAACCATATTAAACAAGTCAAAATTTTAAGGACGACGTTGTACATTGAGTTAAAGTTAATGGACTATATCGACCAAATTTAAAGTTCAGTGCCAATGTCGCACATTTGATCAAAGATCAGGGGCTATTTGTGTCAATTAAACATTCGAGAAGAACTTTCAGCTTCGACTTTTTCGGGGTTTTTTTTCAAAATAATACAAAAATAAAAAATATTTACAAAATTAGATTAAAAATAAATTATTTACAAAATTGGGTCTCGCTCGACAGTTGGACTGTCGAGCAAAACATTTTATTTTTTTATTTATGGAAATATTTTTTTTCTACGCCGCCTCGACTTTGAGAAAAGCGAGCGTACGAATTAGGCGATGGCGTTCACTCGCGGGGCCACGAAGCGATCATATTTCAACATCAACATCAATAACACATTTACCCCAAAGATACATAAAATAAAACCAAGACCGACTGAGGAAAAAAAAAAGATAAATATGTAAAAATAGAGGGATAATGACATAAATAGTCCATAAACTTTGGCATAATGTGCAATATGGTCGCTGAACTTTTAATTTGTTCAATCTGGTCCTTGAACTTTAGTCTAATGTTCAATATGATCCCTGAACTTTTAGTTTGTTTAATATGGTCCCTAGACTTTTGCTACATGTTCAATATAGTCCTTGAACTATAGAGAAATGTTCAATGTAGTCCTTTTATTAATTTAAGATCAGGGATAATAATGAACATTTCGTATGATCTAGGTGCTAAATTGAACATGTACTAAAAGTTCAGGGATTAAATTGAACAAGTAAAAAATTTAGGGATCAAATCGCACATTGGGCTAAAGTTCAGGGAATATATTGAACAAATTAAAAGTTCAGGGACCACATTACATATTCTGCCAAAGTTCAAGGACTATTTGTGTCATTTTTCCAAAAATAAATAAACAATATAGGGAAATGAATAAAAAGAACAGTCAGGAACATGAGAATTCTGCCCCTCTACAATGCAATAGTCTTTCTCTACTCCGTCCTAAGGCAAACCGTACGCCAATTTATTTCTTACTCCATTAAATCTTGTTTTACTATTTTTCCCAAGTAAGTTTCGGACGACCTCTTCCTTTCTTCGTGTTTTGTTCTCGGTAGCAAATTTTTGTTCTTATCAGAGTATCTAGGGATCTTCGAAGAATATGCCCAAACCATCTCAATCTATGTTTTCTCATCTCGGTTCTACTTCAATTTTTTGTCAAATATCTTCATTCCTTACCTTATCCATCCTTGTATGACCACACGTCAATCTTAACATCCTCATATCCGCTACTCCCATTTTATGCTCATGTTGCCTCTGTGTTGTCCAACATTTAGCTCTGTATAGCATGTCAGGTCTTACTGTTGTTCTATAAAATTTTCCTTTTAACCTAAGAAGAATTTTGCGATCACATAAAAATCCTGATACACTGCGCCATTTCATCCAACCTTATTTGATTTCCTAATCAAGAGAGATCATATTTACGTGTGTATATATATATATATATATATATATATATATATATATATATGCCCCTTGACTCCGACAAAAGCGAGCGAACGAGCGAGGCGATAATGTTCGCTCGCGGGGCCGCGAAGCGATCATATTTGCGTAAAAAAATATTTACGGAGCGATCATATTTGCTCGACAATCCAAAACTGTAAATAATTTATTTTTAATCTAATTTTGTAAATATTTTTTTTTATTTTTTGTATTATTTAAAAAAAAAACCCTAGTTTTTCTCTCAAAAGACCCCCTCAAGTGCGGTTTTTTTTTTTACTTTATACCTCCCAAAGTGTACCACGGTATACCAATTGTCCCCACAACATCCTCGCTCTAAAGCACCTTCCTGCGACGATGAAGTAAAGTGCCCGTTTCTTCATGTTGGGCAAAGTGGGATTTTTATTGCCCGAAAATTCAATTTCCTTCTCAGGTAAGTCATGTGAATGGCAAAATAGACCCTGAATTCCCAATTGCTTGGCCGAGAAACCCTTTCGTCAAATTTGAGAGAGAAGAAAAGGGACCATTGCGAATCCAATCAGAGCAAATGAGCATAGTCCTCGGAACAACCGAAGCCTAGAGCGAGTTCTCTACCTCACGAAGGAATACGGTGGTTGTCGGGGTTGCGCTCGTAGACTTGGATACGTTCGAAAGAACTATCAGTCCAATTTTTACCTTCTGTCGAGAGATTGGCATTCCCCCGGGTTCAAGATTGACTAGGTTGTTCGGTCGAGGGACGCCACCAAATAGCTACTTGGTCCAAATCTATAAAAAAAGACCATAGTCATTGCATTGGCCATGGTGATTATTCTAGGAAAACCATTCCACTTGCATAGAGATGGTTAAGCCCCATCCTTTAACAAATCCCTCTCAAACTTGTCTTATTCCCACTTAGTGATCACTGATCAAGCATCATGCGAGAGTCTTACAAAAAGGGTCATCTGTTGTCACTAAGCCGAGGAAGCTGACCATCAAACTCATTTGCTCCCACCACCCTCCGAAAGCATCCATGGCGAAGGTAAATTCTCGCAATGCATTTGCTCTCTTCCCTCCTTGCGATAACATCTTACGTTTCTCTTATTTTGTCTCGAACCGAATCGACCTTTCCGAACATTGATGGACGTTGCCGTCCCTTTGCCTCGTCGTGATCGCGCAGAAAACCGTCGTGAAGGTGAGCATTACCTGCGAGAAGGAGAAAAGGGGAGTACTGAAAGCCGTCGCCAAACTCGAAGGTACGTGGCCAGTAAAAAAAAAAAAAAAGTTCGAAACGAGTAGGACGTTCGCAATCCCGATCAGCCCGCATAGGGATCGGTCGCGTCACACGTGCGTGAACGATGATGTGAAACGTGCGCAGGTGTCAATGAACTGAAGATGGACGTCGCGAAGGGGACGCTGACCGTGATAGGCGACGCCGACCCGGTGTGCATCATCACGTGCCTGAGAAAGAAGTGCGGGCGGTGTGCGGAAATCCAAACCGTCGGGTCACCGGAAAAGCCTAAGCCTAAATGCCCGTCCCCGTGCCAGCTCCCGCCGTGCCCTCCGTGCCGGCTCCCGCCGTGCCCTCCGTGCCGCCCTTACCCTTATTCCGACTGTTGCGAATACGAGGCCAACACTTGCTCCATCCTTTGACGATTGCTCTTTACGTGCCTCTTGTTTGGTCTTAGATTTGGGATTTAATGCTGTGAGATTGGGCGTTCCTTGGTTTATCCTCCGATGTCATTGGAGCTTGTTCAAATTATTTTTTGTTTACTCTTATATTTCCTTTTTTTCTTTTTTTCACAAATCTCATTAATTTTAGTGACGTCACTTACTAATCCGATGATGAGCTAAGCAAATTTTCACTAAACTTAACTGCCTTCCAATATAGAAATGCCGGCCTAATTGATTAGGGGGACAATTGATCAAGGGGACAGCTCATTACTTTTCAACCAAAGAACTCTCACCTTCGATGAAATTAATGTTTTGTATCTAAGCAGCCCTTTTAACAAAGATTATTATGACTTTTTAGTGTCCCGTGAAGTTGGTCGGTCAATTTACGAATCAATTTTGGCCAATGACAGTTTTTTTTTTGTTTGTTTGGTCGAAAAGATACTTTACTCAAACCATTAAGAGTTCTTGAAAGACAAAGCGCAAAGACGGGGCATCAAAACATAATAAATCCCAAGGGGAGAGTGGGGGAGGGGGGAGAGCAGGGGAATAGATACCCAATTAGGAGGTCAATGACAAGTCGAATATTGGGCTTGCTCTTGGAGCAAAAATTACCAAAAAGGTTTTAAATTTATTTCTTTTATGCCAATTCAATCATAAACCTTTTAATTTGGATAATTGAGTCCTAAATCTTTTGACAGTTTACCAATTCAGTCTTAAACATTTCCATCGAGCCGCTCTAATCATAAACATTTTGACCATTTGCCAATTTAGTCAGAAACTATTTGACAATTTGTTAATTTAGTCTCTTCCAGCAATTTTGGCAGGAAATCGCCAACATAGCGGTCTAATCATCATCGATCGTCCTACGTAACACGATCAATACGTGGATAATTTTTTAATATCTCTTTTAATTTCTTTTCTTTTCTTTTTCTAGGGCAACTGGCCGATGAGAGGTCACCGGAGACTATTGCCCCTGGCTAGGTGAGGGTCGCTGACCTAGAGTTAGGGGAAAAAAGGAAATGAAAAAAGCTAAAATAATAAAATATTGAGAGTTTTAAAATACAAATGAAAAGAATTTGTCAACTTCAGAGTTGGCCATTCCACGTCGAACGCCCAACCTTGATTAGATCATCATTTCAGTGATTTCTAATCAAAATTAGCAGGAATGACTAAATTGTCAAATAGCCAAAAAGTTTAGGACTAAATTGGCAAATCATCAAAAAGATTTAGAATTGAATTGGCAAATCATCAAGATTTAGGACTCAATTGGTAAATCGTCAAGGTTTAAAATTGAATTGGTACACATCTTATTGTCTAATACCTTTTTGGTAATTTTCCCTGAACTTGAATGTACATTTGGCCTCAGATCGCGAAACCTGGTCAAGACACACTTTTAAGTCATTAACTGAGATAATTACCAAAAAAGTCATAAACCTATTGCAATTGTGCTAATTCAGTTCTAGACCTTTTTTTCTTGCCGATTCAGTTCTAAACCCTTTGCAAATGTATCATTTCAGTCTATCCGGTGAATTTTGGCCAGCCGACGCTAACGTGGCCGCTGGCCGGCCGGCGATAGAATATTTAATATATATTTTTGAATTTTTATGAATTTTTATAATTTTTATTTCATTTTCTTTTCTTTTTTATTTCTTTTTCCTTTTCTTTTTTTTCGTTCCTCTCATCGCCTGCCCACCTCCACCGGCCAGAGGCGCGGCCATGGCGAGGGTCGACCTCGCCGTCGCTGAACCGGGCGAGGCTCGGCCTTGCCGGCCCAGATCTGGCGATGTTAGCTTCGTTCTTGTTTCCCCCTTCCTGTAGCTAGCTGATGTCAGCTTCGCTCGAGTGGCATCGCCAGTGATGCGAAAAATTGTCCGTACCATCTGAGACGACCGTCTCTGATCGACGCTTCATCATCTCTAGCTTTCTGAAGCCTTCGTCGCTCCCGCGTGACTGCTCGCACTCTCGCTTCTCGTTTTAATTTTTTTCCCCTTTTTTTAGGTTCTTTTTCCTCTATTTTTCCATTATCTGCGACTTTCAGTTTCAGAGGGGAAGTGATTATCCGAAAATATATACCATCAAACTCTGAAGCTCGATCAGGGCTTGTTGATGATGATACTGACAATCGAGATTCCTGAACCAATTTTCCATTCATTTTGATTTTGGGCTTTGTTCTTCCTTCGATAACAAATTAGTCACTGCTACGCCTTTGCTTCCATAGCGTATTCAGCAGCGATGTATGTCGCCGAGATCGACGGGAGTCGAGATTCTGGAATTTCGCCCCCCCTCAACCCAGGGCGCTTTATCCATCAAGACGCGGTCGCCGCCCCAGATCTGGGCGTGTGAGGCCGAGCCTCGTCCGACATGGCGGGGGGTCGACCTCGCCGTCGCCACCTCACATTGCGATGGCAAGGTCGACCCCAGCCATGCTGGACGAGGCTCGGCCGCTCCTATGGCCGGCCGCGCGGGCTATGGCGATCGGCTTGAGGTGGGAGGAGTGGGGAATAAAAAAAAAAAAGGGAAAAGAAGAACAAAGAAAAAAGAAAAGAAAATGAAATAAAAAATCATAAAAATATTCAAAACATATTAAAATATTCGATCGCAGGCCATGTTGAAGTTGGCGAATACTTTGGAGACCCTTGTTTCTCACACCGACCGCCCACGTGAGCTTAAGGAAACCAAAGTGTTATCCGACGACATGCGACATGTGCGCGGGATGCAGGGGTTCGAGGGCAGCACCCCGACACGCGTGTCCCGCTGCCCGGTCAGAGAAAGGCTGCCCCGCTCGCCTATTTATGCTTTTATTTAAGTTAACCCGTATGTTGTGGGCTTAATAGAGGTTTCGCATAGGTTTATGTTTTGGGTCAGTTTGAGGCATATATATTTTGCTCGTTTTTTTGTTGATCATTGTAACGAGTTGTGGCTGTAAACCTAAACATCATAGTGAGATCTCTTTGCATGACGTAGCCTTATTCTGGGGTGAATCTGGATAAATTCTGCTCCATCTATTTTTCTTAATTCTGTGTGTGAACGTTCTGATTCGGTGTGCAATAAATCCCATCAGTCCAGCCGACGTCCACGTCTGTGCCGACCAGCCAAAATTCGCCGGATTGACTGAAATAACACAATTGCAAAAGGTTTGGAACTGAATCGACAAGAAAAAAAAAGTTTAGGATTCAATTGGCACAATTGCAGTAGGTTTAGGACTTTTTTGGTTATTTTCCCGTCATTAACTCGTAAAGCATTGAGGTACGATAAAGGTCAAATTAAACTAGATTATCTACATAAAAAAGTATGTCAAATAAAGGACAAAGTAAGTTATATAGAAAAATACTAAGGAATCTATTATTTCTAAACTTGAGATAGATTATAAGTGAAACAAAAGCACGTACCTAAGTTCGGGACCAGAACGACATACCGACGGGCAGGCAGGCGTAGGTCAACGCCTTCCCAGTTCCCACGCACAAACACCAATTGTAAATTTTTCGGTCTCGCCTCGTCGGAGCTAGCCTTTTTTTTTTTTTGGGACATGCTTCGATCATGCATGGCCACACGAACAGGCGATTTGAAACCCTCAAGATAGACCCTAGATATTATACATTGCTTTTGCTAATTCGAATTGAAGGGCGATTGGCTTGATTTAGTAGTCCACTAAATCCGTACGTCGACTTGCCCACAAAAAGCACAATCACTCGCTGGATAAGTTTGGGCTTTTTTCCAAACCAAGCGAAAAAAAAAAGTAAATAACAAATCATGTGCACAAAAAAAAATTATCAGATCAGGGGCCGCTCGACAGTTGTACTGCCGAGCGGGCCAAGATAGGCAAAAAATTGCCAGCTCGACAGTCACATGTTGTTTCGCGGCGCCCGCCCACACACGAACGGGACTCCAAGATCACGAGTGAATTCTCTTCTGACCGGCAAAATGAATATCTCACCAGCTAAGACATAATTATAAAGAATCTGACCAAAAAAAAAAAAGACATAATTATAAAGAAAGTGAGCCCAAACCAGCAAGTGCACCGGAAACCTCCTTTTCCCATTTAAAAATCCTTTGAAGATTTGGTTTGACCGGACTGCATCTTCAGAAACCGGAAAGAGAAGAAGAAGAAGAAGAAGAAGCGCCAAAGAAAGAACTTCTTAAACCTCTTATCTCCTGGAAACTATATTGTTTCAGTGCAAAAATCGCAGCGTTCCTCTTGCATAATACAATGTACATGGCCGTCTAAAGTCATCCTAGACAGAATCCTAACACTTTGTCTGTTCTTAACTTCTTAATTATAAATAAATAAATAAAAGTTGAAAAGACATCGCAGGTCGTGCAAAGCATATAAATGGGCCCTTTTGGTTTCGCAAATCAGCTTCCCTAATCATTTGTTTTCCCTTTGTCCACCCCCTGCTGCATCCATGGCCAAGGTAATTCTCCATGAGCAAGAGCCACATGCATTTCCATTTCACTCATACTAATCTTCTTAGATGCTGATGTAGTTTTGTCTTCTAATTTTCCCCGTCCTTGCCGTGTCGTGATCGCAGAAAATTGTGATAAAGGTTACGGTCAATTGCGGGAAAGACAAGAAGGATATAATGAAATCGGTCGCCAACCTCGAAGGTATGAAACTCCTCCCTATGCTCGCCTCGCCGAACCATGCGTGGATGAGAATACATTGGTTTGTGAGTGAAGTTGTTCGTAATTTCTCTCTAGTCGTCCTCGACCCGAATCGATGATTTGATCATCGAAGAGGACGTAGGTGCGGATTTAAGGTTTGCGACACAAAAATATGCAGGTATCGACGAGATGAAGCTAGACGCTGCCAAGGGAACGTTAACTATCCTAGGGGACGTGGATCCGGTGTGCGTGATCAAGGCATTGAGAAAGAAATGCGGGAGATGCGCGGAAATCGAATCGATTGGGCCACCAAAACCTCCGGACCCTCCTAAAAAGCCCGACCCACCTAAATGCCCTCCCCCGTGCCCTCCGCCGTGCCATCCTCCGCCGTGCCATCCTCCGATCTGTGGCCCTTGTCCTCCTCGTCACTGCGATTACGACAGCAACCCCTGCCCCATCCTATGAACGAACAGTGACTCGGTCTTGCGAAAAGCATGTTGTTCTTGCTTCCGACGAATTCCGGTGACAGGACAAATAAAGGGAACGTCTCTTGCCAAATGTATATTAGTCTTTCCAAAATGTTTGTTCCCGACCATGCCTCGTAAATGATTGTTTATCATATGGCGACCGGTTATAAAGCAGCTGCCATTGACTTAGTCGATGTGACACCACTGGTTTTGTCCAATTGTTGTATCGTTGTCACGCTTTAACTAACAGTCACCGGCGTCACTAGAATCTTGCAACGAGTTCACCGGTACGGACACAGCCACTGTACTAAGAATTTTTAATGGGAAAGAGTGCAGGAGAACAGAGCACGAAGGTTGCTTTAGGTTCTCACCTTCTTGTTCTAGGTTTGAAGTCTACTGAAATTGATCGGTCAAACTTTCATAAAATGAGATGACAGCAGACTTCATCAATTGTCGATGATGAAGATTAGAGTGCGTCTTTCGGACCGAATGCTCCCTGACATTTTGATTACAGAATAACACCGAAACGAAAGATGTGCCGGCCCCCCACAGTCAAGCAGTGACTCGGGAAGGGGTTATCTCTATCTATACTTAAACCTAAAAGATCTTCAACTCTCAACTAAACACCAGGATCAGCATGAGTGTCACAGAATCTTTTGCACTACCAGAAAGATCATAAATTTTTAATACGCTAGGAGGGGACGCTTCCAATTATGAGCCCGGCAAACTAACTTCACCTAATTAATTAGGTCCAGGACAAGGACATGATCAAGTTGATACCACCTTGGATCCTTCTTCAGTTCGGAAGGTGCTTAAATCTCTTCGAGCCATCTACGTAAAATCCCAAGTGGACTTAACAACATGACCTAACCAGATCACCCACTTCATTTGCAGTTTTGCCCATTTGATCACCAAACTATCCATCTTTTTTCGCTTATAGGATATTGAAGTGAATCATTGACATGTCCACTGAAGACGATGCGTATATCATGACAACATGAACTATTGTGCACAAGACTTTAGGAACGAATTTCTCACTGAAACAAACATATTGTACAAGACTTGGAAAAAAGATGAAATTTTGCACGATGCAACAACCCACTTCCACCCAAAAGTCACATACTTGTGGTTCTTGCATAGCACGGAAGGGCATGCCAAACCAGAGCATGGAACAACATCCTCAAGCAAACTGCAGGAAGCAGACAAGTTTGCAGTCATATATGACTTAGTTATCGACGTCTGCCTTAGTCCAACAATATTGGGAAAAATGAAGTCACCTTGTTAATTAGTTGATTAGTCTGCATGATTGGGTAAGCTGAGCTGTCTATCTCCTCTTCTTACCACCAGAAGCCTTAGTCTTTTTGGCACTTTCTTTTACAGCCTCAGGTGTTTCCTGTACCATATCAAGAGTTATACGGCATGAAAGAGCTGACGAATTCGAATACATCATCACAAGGGATGGGGCGAAAACATAGAGTCCACTATACATGTTCCCACTCATTTTCAAGCAGAGGAAAGCTAATAACTATATCTTGGAAATGATAGTCCATCTCTACTCTCCAAATAACACATGTAGCCATCCAATGAAGCTTGTATTTCAACAACTTTGAGTAAGTTTTCCACAAATAAAACAAGAGTAAGATGAAGGTCGAAATGATGCTCAGAAGCCCACATAAAGTCACCTCTACATGCTGAAAATACACTTACCAACAGCAAAGAGAATGCGCAGAGCTTTTATATCTACAGTGTCATCATAGCCAAAATATCATGGCAGTATGCAATCATATTAGAAAACCCTTCCATATGCACAAGAAAGAATAATAATAATAATAATCAGGTGGACGTGGAGGCTTGAAATGCACTGAGAAAGAACGATACCTTCCTCTTAATTGGTGCAGATGTGTTGACAGCTGGCTTGAAAAAGGATTCTAAACTGTACAAGAAATGTCATCTTGGGCTTTAAAAGAGTAGTACATTTACCAAAACATCAATTATTGATGCATTACTTACCGTCCTTGTGATGACTTGTTCTTGGCAGCCTTAATCTTCTCTATCGCCTAGCTCAATCAATGAAGTCAACATGAAAAAGCGTCACTTTCCTTTCTGTCCATGAAGAAAAGGTGACTACCGAAAAGCTTCACAATCATACCTTTGTTACCCTGTCACTGTTGAATCCATTCTCGTTCACCAAAAAAGAAATTAGCCCCTAAATAGTAGAAAACTCCTTACAAAACATGACTTTAATGAGAAAAATGTTACAATCTTAGGAGATCATTCACCTCCTCATCAGGAGCATTCCACTTGAGTTCAGGTTCCTCATTTTCCGCAAAGACCAAGGGCTCTTTAAAAAGTTTCCGAGCTTCTTTATATGGCCAGTCATCTGGTATTTGATACCTAAGTCACAAAGATCCAAAATATATATATATATACATCAGAAATGAGGAAGAGCATGTCAGTGCCTCCTTATGAGAGGAAAACAACTCCAAGTGGGAAGAAAATTGTGTGGATCTGCATGATGCAATCTGAGCCATGTCAATAGCAATAAAGCACATGTCCACGAAAAACATGGGCTCATTGGACAAAGCACAGCCACTAAAGAAAACCAAAATAAACTGATCATCAAGAATCTCATCAACATAAGCTCAGTTAGAAACATAAACGAGAAATATCTAAAACGCACTTTTCTTTGTTAATGTTCTCCAGTATATTTTCTATTGAGCCATGTTGACGGATGAGCTTCAAAGCAGTCTGACCACCAATGCCTGTGATATAGATTTATTGTCATACGAAAAACTAAATTTCTCGATCCAAGCAGAAGAATGAAAAAGGATAACTTAATTCAAAACGCATTATACCTCGAATACTCTCACAATAATCACATCCAGATAGGATGCACACGTCAATGAACTGATCCATGGTCAGATTTAGCTCCTCCAAAATCTATATAGGAAGAAAACAATTTCCCATGAAGCGAGATATCAACTTGTAGATGATTTTATACATGTGTTGGCATCCCGTTGGCAACTCTTAAAGATACGCTTAAAAGAGAGAGAGAGAGAGAGAGAGAGATCGACGATACTCTTTTACGTTAAGTTATATGTTCTACTACCTTTGCAATTTCAAATTCCATGACTGGAATTTTTCTCGAACTGGGATCCATCAAGTGACGCAGAAATCTAGGAGCTGCAAAGGTGAGGGAGTCCATGTCTTCAGAAGCCACGGCATACACCTGAAACTCATCAACAAGAGCTCCTAAGATATGAGGTACAGAACAAAAGCAAACGCAGATAAACTTTCATGCAGCAAAATGATAGTCGAATTCACAAGAATCACAAGTACAATATGAGCCAACTCTGATATGATCAAGTTAAAATTACGTGCCTTTCCTGATTTGCAAAGCGCAGCACACTCCGCCTCTGCTTCAGAAGGAGCCTAAAGTACAAGAAGAGCTGTTACAACAGCTTTAATCATCCATATAATTTGCAGGTTGGAGATGGCATTATTTACTTGTAAACTACCAAGAAATGTCACCTCAATAACAGGCACTCCCATGAGTCTTAAGAGTCTTTTGCAATCTTCATTGTGCTGCTTTGTAACCTGTAGGACATACATCAGAATTTTTTTTTTTTTTTTTGGTAAGTCATACATCAGAAATTGATCATGACAATCCCGCAAAATTGTGCATTTTCTAATCAGTAGAGTTTCACTATTTCATCGTGAAATGGTGTAGTCCAACAGAGAAATTACTTGTGGACTTAGATTCAAGAACTCAGTACACATAACAAGGAAAGAAATGCACGCCAAACCGACCTTCACTGTTCGCTTACTGAATTTCTCAATGTCTTCTTTATTTCCAATCTGCAAATACAAGAAAATCATGCACCAAGCCACTTGAGCTACATTTCAAAAAGAGAGAGCATGGAAAAGAACAAAATAACAGGATTTAAAGAGATTTCAAAAAGGCATACCTCCTTGATTTCTTCCAAGTCCTCTGTGGCATCTGCCCTCTTTGAATAGCTGCACCACAGGTTTCCATTGAAATCATCAACATCCAAAAGTACAAGAAAATTGTCATCGACGTGATGTTGACAGAAATCAAAAGATTGCAGCCTATGGGCGCTGATACCGTTTTGCAAGCTCTTGCTTCTTCAGGTCCGGAGGTTGCCCATCGAAAACATAGCTGATTTTCATAATCAGACAGATCGTAATAGAACAAACTTCAGCAATTAACATAAGAAAAAATTGAAGTTCTAGCTAACTGAGGAAGAAGAAATTACACTGGCTTTATTCCAGCTTCCAAGAGCCTAATTGTCCTATTGAACATGCCTTGCAAGTGGCTACAACCATCAAAAGCACAAAATGCGACGCAAGTATCAGCAAGCGAAAGAGGGAAAAGACAATCGAAAGGTTGTAAAATCAAAATTGCCAACCCCAAAACTGGAATTCTAAAAAAAGAACAAAACTTCCCTCAAAAAATTGATAGCATTACCTCGTGACCTCGCCAGCCTCATTCGTAAGCATCTCAGTACCACTCCGACCCACAACAATCTGCAACGATTGCATTTCCCACACATAACCCACAACTCCAATCACACATCCGTGCACAGAGTAACATCAAAAGACATCAGAGAGAGAGAGAGAGAGAGAGAGAGAGAGAGAGCGAACAAGGAACTGGTATATGCTCATGCTGGCATCGATGGAGATTTTGCGGCCAAAGTAGCTCTCGAACTTCTGCTCCTTCATTGCCTTGGGAGCGTTGTCAGCGAGCAGCTTCGTTAAACCCTACAACGCATTATAAATCTTTCAAATGGGTAACCCAATTGAAGGAAAAAACTCGAGAGAGAGGGGAAGAAATCGAAAGAGCAAACAAGTGACCTACCTTTATACCCATCTTGAGGACGCAAACACAGGGAAGCTGAATCCGCCAAACAAAGAGAAACTCTCTCAAGAGCTCTGCTGAGTTGAGGGGAAAGAGAAACCGAGAAACAGGAGGAGACTCGAGAGTCGAGATGAACTCGGCTCTGCTCCGATTCCCGCCTGGTTTCACGGGCGTGTGCGGGGCGGAGTCACGCGTGTGAACTCGAGGTGGGAAGTGGATGGGCTAATCCTCCTCCATGGTGCGTAGGGGAATTCTCGACAGAGCCCATCAATGGCGCTCTCTCTGCCTCCGTGGGCTCCTGGACCTGTCAGGCTTCCGCTTTTGCCCTAGAGCGAACGAAGCCCGCTATGGAGAGACCAGAGTACGAAGCAACCCGTCAGGCTTATTGGGCTGAAAATAAACGGCCTCCGATGTCGTGATGATAACCAAATGGGTCGAGGTCGACTGAATTGTCGCGCGCACAGCTGGGAGACGAAAAAGACAGGAAAACGGAGAGAAAATGACGGACGACGACGACGACGACGACGACGACGACGGCGAACCTCACGTCGCGCGAGGCATTGTCGACCACGGAGACATGCCCGACCTGACAAAGACGTAGATTTCGCGTCATTCGATGTCACTGTGTTGCGATCCAGCTAAACCCGAGAAAGAGAGAGCGAGAGCGAGAGCGAGAACTCGGCACGTGATTATGGGACCAAGCGCTCACGTGCATGCCTAACCCCACCCAAAGAAACAGACAAGAGTACTAAGCAAATGCACGTGAACACGTGGACATTTTCCATTTCCCGCTCCCGCCATTTTCTCAGCAAATCGAATTTGCCCCCCCGACCTCTTGTATTCAGGCTCCTTCACTTTTTAACTCCAAAGGCCAGATGGATTTCATGTTGGTGACATCTCCCGCGTCATGTTTGCGGCGTGATTGGCGTCGGTGATGATGATCGACCGTCGTAAGAAATGCTTTCGATCTTGGCATAGTCCCCCCTGCCCTTCGTATTTTTGTTTCGTTTTTTTTTTTTTCCCACCAGTGATGATCGATATGAAGCGTACCTCTTTATTCGGAGAAAAGTGATGACTGTAGTTTGATTCACATGTCTGCCAAACGCTTAATGTTTTTTTTTTTTGCTAACTTTTTGGAAGTGTGTAATGTGAATGGCAAGTGGATTTTTGAGCTTTGTAGATGATGTGGAGCTCTTGAATGGGAAGGCCCATTTCATATCTGTCTATCTGTTTATCTGGCTTTCGTTTTAATGAGCTTTTGATACGACGGGAAGCATAGTTTTCGAAGAAGTGCAAGCACGAGGACACAAGAACAGAATAATATACAAACGGTGGTGGGAAAACTATCCAAAAAGTCCTAAGTATACTGCATTTTTATATATTCAGTCTTAAATCTTTTCACATTTTGTTAATTGAGTCCATCCTGTCAAAATGACGTGGATGCGACCTTTCTATGTGGAGTTGACATGGATAATGTTGGAATATATAAATATTAAATCACGCCTTCACCATCCACCTGGGTGGCGCTGCTGGAGCGGGCGCTCTTCCTTTCACGAGAGGTTGAGTGTTCGAATCCCGGGTGTCGCAAAGGTGATTTAACCGGTGCACGTGTGCGGTGGCTAGGTGCTCATGTGCCCCGAGGAAATAGTCGTGCTTCACGCCGGTTTGAGCTCGGTGCTCGCCAAAAGGTTTGAGCTCGGTGCTTGCCGGTCGCACGGACACCTCGGTCATCAAAAAAAAAAAAATCACGCCTTCTTCTAATAGCTTAAGCTTTTAGAGCACTTGGCAAGTGGTCCCATCAAATCTTTCAAATAATTTTTTTTAAAAAAATTCAATTTTTCAATTTTTTTTTGGGTCGGTGAAGGTGAGGGCCATGAAAACCTCGTCGGCCACGGGGGCATAGGTGAGGGTTTGCGACGTACTCGCCAAATCTGGCGAGGCGAGGGCATGGTAGCCCTCACTTGCGTCCAGCGAAGGCTTTGTTTTGTGGCCCTCGCCCAAGGTCTGGCGACTTTGCTGGCTCTTTGAACCAAAATAAAAAAAGAAAAATTAACTAAATATTTAATAAAATACTAAAGAAAATCGTCCACGTCAATGCCGGTCATGTCACGTAGGACGAATGACAGCAATTTCCGACAAAAATTGACTGGATGGTCTCAATTACCAAAACGTGAAAATAATTAGAATTCAGTTGGCAAAAATGTAATATATTTAGGACTTTTTAGATAGTTTTGCCCGGGTAGGAATCTTATAATATGATATCCAAAATTCTTTTTTATTTGTTCAATGATGGCACCCCTCGTGGATCCTACAATTAGACCACCGCGATCGGTCGGTCTCAAACATCTTATAGTCATGTGTTATGTTCCTTGAGCATCTCATCGCAAAAAAAGTTGTGAGGATATATGGACTGAATTGCGTAAAGGCGAAGGAAAAAATTTGTGGGGTTGAAGTTTGGAATTGAACGAAGGGATTCCAATCGGTGCAACGCACATTTCCCATGGGGCAACGTCAGATTAGCAACTTTAGGATTGGGATTGTATCCACAAGGGCCAGCTCAAAAGACCTTCGTCCCCCTCAATGAAAGCGAAAAGCTCCTTTGTCTTTGTAGACTTGCCTTTCTCAACCTTGCCCACCAAATCATATGGTCCTCGATTGATTGAGGCTTCTCTCACCTTCTTTCCCTTGTCGGCAGAGTCAAATTGGAGACTTTGAAAAAAAATGGCACGTAATACCAGCAGCCACTTTCCCAGGCTTGTCATACCAAATTTCTTCTCTTGCCTAAAAAAACAATAATCTGCCTTTATTGTGTTAGAAGTCTTAAAACTCATCATGAAGGTGCAGTTGAGTCTTAATACTTTCAAAAAGTGCAATTACATCCTAAAACTTATCACGAAAGTGCAAACGAATCCCGAAACTTTCAAAAAGTGCAATATGACTTGATTTCACAAATTCGATAAGTTTCAGGACTTGACTATACTTTTCGAAAATTTGAGGACTCAATTGCATTTTCTGATAAATTTTAGGACTTGATTGCATGGCTTTTTTCCAAAATAAATTTTTTAAAAAAAATAATTACCGAATTGGGTGCCAATCGGCAATTGGACCGCCGATTGGCACCCAATTGAGCAATTGGGCCCCACTCGATAGCCCAATTGCCGAGTGGGGCTCCCCAATCGGCAATGGACCTGCCGATTGGGACCCTTTGGGCCCCAATCGGCAATTGGGCTGCCGATTGGAGCCCAACTCAATTTTTTTTATATAATAATTATTTACATTTAATTTATATTTTTTATAAAAGTTTTAATTAAATAATAAATGATATTGGAATTACGTAAATTTTGAGGAAAAAAAAAGACAAGCACTACATAATTCATATTCCACCATTCAAATTTACTTTTAATTTATATTTTTTTTTATCAAAGTTTTAATTAAATAATAAATTATATTGGAATTACGTAAACTTTGAGGAAAAAAAAAAGACAAGCACTACATAATTCATATTCCACCATTCAAATTTACTTTTAATTTATATTTTTTATCAAAGTTTTAATTAACTAATAAATTATATTGGAATTACGTAAACTTTGAGGAAAAAAAAAGACAAGCACTACATAATTCATATTCCACCATTCAAATTTACTTTTAATTTATATTTTTTATAAAAGTTTTAATTAAATAATAAATTATATTAGAATTACGTAAATTTCGAGGGAAAAAAAAAACAAGCACTACATAATTCATATTACACCATTCAAACTTACTTTTAATTTATATTTTTTTTTTATAAAAGTTGTAATTAAATAATAAATGATATTGGAATTACGTAAACTTTGAGGAAAAAAAAAAGACAAGCACTACATAATTCATATTCCACCATTGCTTGTCTTTTTTTCTTTCTCAAAATTTACGTAATTTCAATATAATTTATTATTTAATTAAAACTTTTATAAAAAAAATATAAATTAAAAGTAAATTTGAATGGTGGAATATGAATTATGTAGTGCTTGTCTTTTTTTCCTCAAAGTTACGTAATTTTAAAATAATTTATTATTTAATTGATACTTTGATAAAAAAATATATAAATTAAAAGTAAATTTGATTGGTGGAATATGAATTATGTAGTGCTTGTCTTTTTTTTTTCCTCAAAATTTACGTAATTCCAATATCATTTATTATTTAATTAAAACTTTTATAAAAAAAATATAAATTAAAAGTAAATAATTATTATTTTAAAAAATTGAGTTGGGCCTCAATCGGCAGGCACATTGCCGATTGGGGAGGCCCACTCGGCAATTGGGCTGTCGAGTGGGGCCCAATTGCTTAATTGGGTGCCAATCGGCGGCCCAATTGTCGATTGGCACCCAATTCGGTAATTATTATTTTTTACTATTATTTTGGTAATTATTTAAAAAAAAATTATTTTGGAAAAAAGCCCTTGATTGCACTTGTCTAAAAAAATTTTAGGACTTACTTGAATTTTCGTGACAAGTTTTAAAACTTCTCCCATACTTATCAGGAAAAGAAGAAGAAGGAGGAGGAGGATCGAGTGAACAAGAGATTACAATGGAAGAATCCAATCATGCATCATATATGATGCTGACATATTCGTGTATCTATCAAAGTGAAGATATAATATATATTGATGCTGCACTAAGAAAGAACTCTCGATCATAAAATATAAAATTATCTTGGAAACTTTTTGAGTTTTTTTTTAATATAATTTTTTAGAAGGATTATGATCTTCAAAAGCCTAAGAAAGGGAAAGAAGATCATAGTTTGGCTGTTTAATCTTTGATGATGTATCATAGCAAGGTGAGAAAGATTTATGGATTTGAGAAGCCCAAGCATAACAGTATGCAATCTCAACAGCAAGTGTTATGAATGGCAAAAAATATATAGCAATAATAGAAAGGTCCACCTCTGATTTTATATATATAGTATTCTATCGTAATATTGTCATACTGTCATGCTAGCGGCATCTCAAGATTTATTACAAAAAAATGAAACGGGAATTTGCTTGACCTGAGCAGATCCGCATCCTAGGGTCACAAATAATCTGTAATACACTAAAAACAACCGTGGCTGTCAGATTAGTTTTTTTTTTTTTTTTTACACTCTGCTGAATCCAATACAAATTCCAAAAGGACAATCAGATATATTTTATTAGTTTTCTTTCTTTATATTAAAAAGCCCGGCAATGCTACACTGTTCTCTTCTTCCCACAAAATTCCCTCTCTCTCTCTCTCTCTCTGAGACACACTTAGCAGCAACTTCAAGACCCAATAAGGTTTTTCTGTCCGTAAACAACATTGATGCCCTTTTGGGAGATTTGCTGAAATGCACTAAATTGGTGCACTTGTGCCAGCAAAGTTTCGAGCTTTTTGCTGATCTTGTCTCTCCACCTTCTTCTTTTGAGACGGGTTCTAGAGTCAGAAGCAGAGGCAGCATGAGAACGAAGCTTTTCTGGTTTTCGGTGGTCATAGGAGTGGCTTCTTGGGACATGGTTGGTGGATCTCAGCTTCTTCATCTCAATGGAACAGAGCTTCCATATTTGGAAACTTATGGAGTTTCTCAAGTTAATAATCCGGTCATGGTTGGACTCACTCTCATTACGAGCGCTGGAGCTAATGGAGCAGGTAATTGTTCTTAGCCTCTCCTGCTTTCAGCCATTGCTGCACCTGATTTTCCTGCTATCTTCTGTTACCTTCACTTTCAGTTCATTCTTTGTGCTCATGCTGGATTGAACTGGGGGCTGGTACCCTTTTTTCTGTGCTTGCATTTGATGGATTTGCATTCCTTTTTGGTTCTATTTCTCGTGTTATGGTAACACCAAATAAAATTGTGCATCAGATTCCGGTATATTTCGGTCACTGTTTTACTGCCAATTGAGTTCTTGTGGCCTCGTGGGTGGTGCAGACGCTCAGGAATCCGTATTTCTTTTAGTTCAGTCTCTTTATGGGGGTGTAAATCTTCGTTGCATTTACTGCATATAACTGAACAGACCAGCCAAACCTAATAAACGAGTTCAATGATTGATTATTTTTGGCCGAAGGACAGCAAGAGTGCCAATATTTGTGTGCGGCGCTTACTTTAGTGCCAATATATTTTTTTTTTGGATCACTTCAGTGCCAATTTTTGTCAAAAATGATCATTTCAGTGCCAAATCCGACGTGGCTTGCTGGAAATCATGACACGTGTCCCAATGTGATCTGACATGGTTTGCCGGAAATCATGACACGTGTACTGTTGGCACTGAAATGATCATTTTTGACAAAAATTGGCACTGAAGTGATCCAAAAATAAATATTGACACTAAAGTGAGCGACGTACACAAATATTGGCACTTCTAGTGTTTTTCTGCCGATTATTTTTAGTCTCCTTGGTCATAATACCTATCAACCGTTTCTTTACTTTGGTTCTGTTTTTCTATTTTTTTATGCTCCTAAGCGTTTATGATGTGTTTTTGCCTTTTTATTTTGCAACTCCTACTAGTGCTTGACCCGAGCCTGCACCAACTTGGTTGTGTTCACCTTCAAAGATTGTTTGGCTCGTTCATTCACTGGCCAAATGTTATTGTAGTCAGTACTTCCTTGCCAATTTGTGATACGCTTGGTGTGTGGGTGCACTATTTATCTGAAAAGCTCTTGGTCTATACACTGAAGTGATGAGTCCCATCCCATCTTTGGCCTAATCTCTGTCCTTTGGTATCTTCTAGTCTGTCTGGATGGAACTTTACCGGGGTATCATTTGCACCAAGGATACGGTTCAGGAGCCAACAGTTGGCTCATTCAATTGGAGGTCTGCCACCTATCTTTATGCTTTTTTACTTTCAATGGCTTTAAAAAAGGATATTCCTGGCTTTGCCCACTTTTGCTAGAGTTGAGTTTGTTGTCTCTGCATTATCATGTTTGATAAAAAGATGCCACAGCTGTTTGAATTTGGGTAATAGCCAATAAAGTTTTAGTGAAATCAGGATCGTGGAAAATGTTAAAGCTTCATTGTTGTCATCTCCAGTTTTTCACGTACTCAAAGTTGCAGAAACTTGACGATGCTATGCATCTTGTGGCAGGGCGGAGGATGGTGTAATAATGTTCGATCTTGCGTTTACCGCAAGACAACCAGACGGGGATCATCTAAGTACATGGAAAAGCAGCTTCCATTTACGGGAATACTGAGCAATAAAGCTGAAGAGAATCCTGGTACTGTTCGAACTTTTCTTCCGTACATTGATAGCTTTTCCACCCGTGATTTAGCTTCCTAAGCAGTCTCTCAGCATTTTGCTATACCGATCGCAGATTTTTTCAACTGGAACAGAGTGAAGCTCCGTTATTGCGACGGCGCCTCGTTTGCTGGGGACAGTGAGGATAAGGTTAGCGGTACTCTGGACATTCTGAAAAGAAAATGCACTTCCCCTGATGTTTGAACATAGAGCTACTGATCAAAGACTAACATATCGAGATAATTTGGTACCATGATAGGATCTATGCACTATGTAATTGGGGTTAAATAATGGTTTCTAATAATACAGTTTCTCTCAAAGTGGAGGGCATCACCCTGTAAAGCATGTATCTGCATGCTTTGTCATCAGACCTTTAATCTATGTCCAAGCGTTCCATCTACTCCTCTATGAAAAGTTTTGTCCAACAGTTGTTGCCTTAAAATTTTCGTGCTAATTCGATCCGTAAAAAATGACAGAATTGATAGGAGGAAACTCTTAACATAGATTATAGTTTTTCTCTTGCCAAATGTCTATGGAACACGTCTGATATCTGCAAAGTCAGTTCTTACTTGTTAGGGAAATATCTTTTTCCACGGCTAGATTTATTAGGTCATCATCATCACAAGTCTTTTGATGATTCTGTTTAGGCTGCCCAGCTGCAGTTCAGAGGACAACGTATATGGTTAGCTGCTATGGAAGATTTGATGTCGAAGGGCATGCGCTATGCCAAGCAGGTTCGGGCATTTGACATATTCACGTTTGCCCTCTTTATGTCTTCATCCGCTTTACGAGAACCTTGGCTTTATTCTGTTGTGACGGTCTACCATCTTCAGGCTCTTCTTTCCGGGTGCTCTGCTGGAGGCCTGGCATCTATATTGCATTGTGATGAGTTTCGGGATTTATTTCCTGGAACAACAAAAGTGAAGTGCCTGAGTGATGCGGGACTGTTCCTTGATGCGTAAGTAACTTCGATGCTCCTAGCTGTTCTACCCCCACTCATCTATGGAAAAATTGCTTGTATAATACCTTTGAAACGCCTCTGTGCTACACCTCTGGAACTGCAGGGCTGATGTTTCTGGTGGCCATACACTTAGAAACATGTTTAGTGGTGTGGTTAATCTGCAGGTATGCTTCCATGTTTTCCTGACAATACGTGTGCCTCTACTTGCCTTATTACTCCTTTTCATGCGGATTATCTGATTTTGCTACTGTGGAAATTATAAGGGGGTGAAACCAAATCTTCCGCGTGTGTGTACTAACCATCTCGATCCAACATCGGTATGACTTCATCTGTTGTTCTTCTTTGTTGCTTTGCTTACATACGACTGACACCGAAAGCTCACCATAATTGATTTTGACCGCTTCAACTTTGTTCATCTTGCGTGAATCATTGTCAGTGCTTCTTCCCGCAAAACCTGATTGCCAGCATCAAAACGCCACTGTTTCTTCTCAATGCAGCCTATGATGCTTGGCAGGTACTAGCTTATTTCGGCATAAAATTCAATCGGTAGAACGTATAATTCTAATCCTCCTGTGAATTACCTCAAACGGCATTAATGGTCTGAATGAACCATGTGACTGTTTATACTGTAATCAGCTGCAAGCAAGTTTAGCTCCCTCATCAGCTGATCCTCATGGATATTGGCGTCAATGCACATTAAACCATGCAAAGTGCTCCAATTCGCAGATTCAGTTTCTGCAAGGTGACTTCCATTGTCCGACCTATCTTCTGAGAATTTATACTTCTCTAGACGATCAACGCGATAATTTCTTACTGAGCTTTTTCTTGGATTGGTGCGCAGGCTTTAGGAATCAGATGCTGAATGCAATAAGAGGATTTTCCAGCTCCAGACAACATGGCCTTTTCCTAAACTCGTGTTTTGCTCACTGCCAGTCTGAGAGGCAGGACACATGGTTCGCCGATGATTCGCCTACAATAGGAAACAAGGTATGCCGCAGTTTAAGTTCTAGCTAATCCGCCTATCTCAGGCCCTCAGATTCTTGTCTTACATGAGTCATACCAACTAAAAGGAAAATGCAAGATTTCATTCTTGCCAATTAGCATCTGACGTGATCGTTTGATCTGCAGGCAATAGCTCTAGCTGTTGGTGATTGGTATTTCGATCGAGCAGCAGTCAAGGCCATTGATTGCGCCTACCCTTGTGACAAAACTTGCCACAATCTGGTTTTTCACGAGTAGGCCGTCATTTTTTCTGCCATTCATTTACTAAATCCCATGAAGGAATTCATATTATTGGTTTTAGGTAGATCTACAATTCATATATGAATTACACACCAGAATAATAAGATAAGCACTCATCGAGCTCTTCATGGTCGAAATAGTATCAATTCCGCGCATTAGCTGCTCGGTGCAGCTAATCTTCTTCTTTGGATGTCGACATCAGCAATTCGCCGATGCTTTATCCGCATGCTTTGTGAGAAGAAACAATGGGACAGGCAAACGATCTGTTACTTGAGTGAGTTTACTGTTCTATAGAGACCTTTGCTCAGATCATGGCCCATTTTGTGAAGCAAAAAGGAAAACTCTCACACCTCTTTTGAGTTGGCACCTTAGTCAAGCAATCTCCACCGAAAGGCTTTGGACTTGCCTGCATCATCTTCTGATAGATCAGAGAAAGAACAAGAGCTTGAAAGCATGCTAGCGCTTAAATCAAGCTCTTCCATGAGCATTGAGCAATACATCACAAAATAGTACTCTTTGAGTTTTAAAAATCCGAAGAAATTAAAGGTTTAGTCAAGTTGATAAGCAACTAAAACACATGTTTTGCGCGTCGACAAGCTGTAATGTCTCAAATCAGATGTTGGCAGCTCAACATCAAAGTAAATGACCGATGTTCCAATTAGAATTTGTGAAGATAGACTAATCTAGAGCGCGAAAATTAAATTTTTTGGACGACCCCCTAACCAGTAACCGCTACGTATAAAGAGGTGTTGAGAATCCAAATTCACATAGTTGATGTAGAGTAAGTTAAGACCTACGGTACGAAGGTCTGTCGATCTTAGGAATTTGCCACAAGTTGATGAACAGCAGCGTTGTGAAATTTCCAAAAAAGAAACCATGCTGCTCGTCTGGCTGTAACGCCTTCACCATTTGAGCACATCTTTTAAACGATTGCAAGCTGCAGATCTACGGAACAAAAGCTGCAATGATTGTGGCAGAGTTGACATTTGTCTCGAATTATTGGAAGATTCCTCATAATTAACACGAGCTTACAGATAAGTATAAATCTTCGTAAAAATCGAACTTTTTTTGTTTTTTTTTTGTGGTTGAAGTCTTCTTTGATAACGATTTTCCGGGCATCCTATGCTTCTTGCGTTAACTCCCTACAAGATTCCTTTTTCCCTTCGACATGAAGTCTTACTACTTCTAATTAGTCTGCCATTGCCATTCTTCGTTTATTAAGTCAATTTCTCACGGTCAAGCCTAGCAAAGCTCTTCGTCCTACAAGGCTAGCAACACATGCATGAGCTGTTTGTCGTTACGATACGCAGCTAAGGCATTCTAACGGACCGGTAGACTCGAGCTTCATTCCGATATGACCCGATCGGTTAGATCAAGCATTCACCATCTATTCCCATCCTTCGACTCTTTGATTAAAAACGATCTTCATACGGGAGCCCCTGCCTTTTTTTTTTTTCCGACTATTTCTTCCGGAGCATGTGGAAAAACGAACATCATACGATGCACGACGAGGAAAGAGAAGTACAAGGATAGACGGATGATTTCCTCATAACCTTAAATTTAACTTACCCGTCTTTAATAATACAGGGTGACGAAGCTCTCGGCTCGATTAATTTCTACAGATACGAAGCATCTAATTCGAGCTGTTAACTGTTGAATCAATCCATCCCTATCTGTTCGATATGCATTCATTTCCTGTCCTTTCTTTTTCTTTTTCTTTTTTCTTTTTTTTTCCTTCCTGGGTGTATTATTTGTAGCCAGTAGGGCCACGGCCGACCTTGACTCAATAATTTGGTTCACATGCTTTCAGGAACTTGAAATGTGTACATGTCTTCCTATGTAACATTATCAGCAATTTCTTTATTTGCTGATGTTGTTGATATTCTTTCGTGACAGACCAATTCCAGAAATTCTATTCCTCTTTTTTTTTTTAATGTTCTTTTTGTTTTATTTTGATGTTGCGCACATGCAAAGATACGAAGGCTGCTGCGCATGCCTCAGTAGAGAATAAATGATGACCCACCATTCTTCATCCAAATTGCAAAGAATATATAATTAAGATGACAAAACCAGGTAACTATGAAACCTTAAGATAAAAAAATAAATAAAAAAAAATTGTTATGATCCGGGGTCGGAATAAATCGAAAGAATGACTGAAGTTTATGATCGGCCAGAGGCGGGGCCGACGACATCGACCTCGCTAGCCTCGGGGCAAAGCTCGCTCCCCTCGGCCATCGGCGAGGGCGAGCCATTTAGAAACTGTCCATATCAGCGTCAATCGCGACACGTAAGTAATTTCCGATCGTATGGGCTGAATTGACACTAATGCAAAAGGTTGATGACTCAGTTGACCCAAAAAAAAAATGTTTAGACTTAATTGGCACAATTGCAAAAAAGATTTAGGACTCAATTGACATACAAAAAAAAGAAGTTTAGGACTGAATTGACATAGTTGCAACAACTTTAGGAACTTTTTTTTTTAGTAATCCCCATGGTATTTTTGTAGCATAAATATAGGAGGAACTCTATTTTGCCCCCAAAATTTCTTGCTTCTCATATTCTTCAATTTTTATGACAAATATATATATATATTCTTCAAGTCCTTCACATTGTGGAAGGATGGCCATTTTAGGCTCCAAGTTTACGTGATCTAAGTAACACCGATATCGGCACGCGACACGACGCGAAGGCTCCCGGATAGCGACCGCGCTTCCTAGCATGCGATTTATCGTCGCTAGAAATGGATTGATTTTGCCTAATAAAGTTCACAAACAAAGCAGCAATTCGCCAAATGAAGTGTATCCATGTGTTTCTGTGGCTTTAGAAGTGCTGAGTAATTAAGCCACGTCCCCCCCCTTTTTTTTTTTTTTTTGGGCCATCGTTCAAAGAAGTAACGACGTCACCGTTACGATTTGTGAAGTGCGACACAAAAGGGGTTAACAAGAAAGAAAGAAAAAGACGTGCACGGTCAACGTGTTTTCTACTCCTCCTTGACTCGTCGCCTAGTTCGAGATCCGCTCTCTAATAGCTTTGCCGATCCAAGTTCGATCCTAAAGCTACTTAACTCAATCAGCTTCAGGAGTCTAATCTGAGTATTTCATTTTCCTTTTTTTTATATTGCCTTTCTTTTGTTTGTTTTGTTACAGAAAAAATGTAAAAATAATATAATTACGGTATTTTCGGGAAAATTATCAAAGAATTCATAAATTTATTGTGATTGTGTTAATTTAGTTCTTTTTTTTTTTTGCTGATTCGATCATAAACCTTTTGGCGTCAGACATGAACCGGTCCGCGACTTAATATTTTAATATTTTTAAAAAATATTTTTACCTTTTTATTTTTTAATTTTTTATTCCCCTTCCCTTCGTCTTCTCCGTTGTACCTCCCCCTCTTCCCTGTTCTTCCCCATTCTACCTTCCTCACCCTTCCCCTTCCCCAACCGGCCAGGGGACGATTAGCGAGGCTCTCGCCATGGCCGGCAAAGGCTGACCTCGCCAGCCCAGATCTGGCGAGGTGGAGCGTCGCCCGGCCATGGCGAGGCCGGCGAATAGGCAGTCGGGTATGATGTTGATCGGCGCGGCGTCCCTCGACGCGTAGACCCACGGCGGAGAAGCGGGGGTGGCTGCGGCGAGGAGATGCGGGGGCGGGGCGAAGGTGGAGGCGATGGAGGTGCTTGGGGTCCAGTTCAGCTGGTTCGCTGCTACTGCTTCTTCTTCTTCTTCCTCTTCTTTTGAAGCCGAAAAAAGGAAGGAGTCGGTGAACTGGGGAGAGCCGAAGAACAAGGGAGGGGATGGTGAAGGAAAAAAGAAAAGGACAAAAACTTCAAAAAAAAAAATTAATTTTTTTTTCAAATTTAAAATATTAGGTTGTCGGCCGGTCGGCGTCCACGTTAGCGCCGGCTGGGCAAAATTCGCCAGATGGACTGAATCAGCACAATTGCAAAAGGTTTAGAACTGAATCGACAAAAAAAAAGAGACTGAAATGACACAATTACAATAGGATGAGAAAAAAGCTTGACCATGTTGAGTTTTGTATGCGTAAAAATCAAATCGAGCCGAATCGAGCTTGAATATGATGAAGTTTTGTAGCGGACTTGAGTTCGAGCAGGGAAGAAATTACTCGATCGACTTTCAGTCGAATTTCAAATGTTGAATTATACGAGTCTAATGGGTTGCAACCCCTAGTATTAGACCGTTAGGCCCCGTGAGGGAAAAGGTGAAAACCATCACCATCTTTAGGGAGACAACGATGCGACACCAAATCGAATACAATATTTTTAAGCGCTCTCTCTCTCTCTCTCTCTTTTTTGTTTTCCTCTCTTTGAGAAATTTGAATTGCTTGCTTGCGCATGTTGCATATCTTTTTTTTTTTTTTAATCTTTTTTCAAAGGACAAGAAAAGGAAAAGAGAAAAGCAAGCAAGGGTTTTTTTTTTTTTTTTTGGGGGTCAGAAGTAAGCAAGGAAATTAAGGTGGGATTTATGCATGTGAAAGGGATCAACAAGAGAAAGAGATGGATAATAAGAGAGTGACAAAGGTGTCCCAGGAAGCCAAAAGATGAAAGGGATAGGTGTTGCTGTCTCCATGGACTATGATGGGCAACAATAAAGCCAAGGTCCTTTCTTTTATTTTTTTATTATTATTTTTATAATCCTCATTAATGCTGCAAAAGGAATAAGAAAAATAGTAATTTCACTATTTGACACCCAAACAAGAATATTACAACTTGGGAGAAGACCAGAAAAATATGAGACAATGTAATAGACAAGCAAAGAAACACCAAGAACAGAAGCCTTATTATCTGGGTGTAATTTCATGGGTAATGGATACATATCAACACATATGGGTATGGCTCAGTTTAATCTCCTATCTTCTGTAACAAAAGGGGAAAAAGGAATGCAAAGGGGAGGGGGAAAACAAAAACTGTCTGTGAGACCCATTTACAGAAACAAAAAGAAGAACTATGCATTCACACACACCTCTCTAACCGTATTTCATAATTTCATTTGGGGGGTGGTTGTCTTGTGTTTATCAAGAAGAAGCTATAGAGTTTGGCGAAGAACAGCAGCAGCAAAAGTGTCTGGATTGGTTTGTTGGTGATGTTTCTGTTGCCAACTGGGAATGTTGTCCAACCCATCCATCAATTCGAAGTGTGAGACCGGTTGATGATGATGATGAGAGGATTCACTGTTGTTCTGTGTCAAGCTTCCCAACAAGATTGGCAGCTGGAGATATTCAGACCATTTGCTGTTGTTTTCCTCTGTTGGATTGCTTCCTATGGGGTGGTGAAAGGGGACTTGCTTTTCGAACTTGCTGGTATTATGAGCACCCTCACCAAGCCCCCATGAGAAACAACTGTTGCTCTCAAAGAATGCGGTGTTGTTGATGCTGCTATTGTTGCTTACTAATCCATTGCCGTTGGTACTTCCATTGCTACAATTGTCGTTGCCGGATGATGCTTCCCAACTTAGGACTCCATTGTTGACCATGAAAGCAGCTTCCGAGGGAAGGCTAATGGAAGGCTTTACGCGAGCCGAAGTTACTGGGACGGCAGTGCTTGAGCTCGACATGTTGGGGGGGATGATGCTGGGTGTGCTCATGTCTGAAGTGAACTGAGACATTATATTCTCAGATGATGATCTTGGATGGAAGCAAAGAGAGTTGCTGCTTTGATGCAGACTAGCCGAAAGCCCAAGGCTTGTCCCGTAATTCATGCTCAGCTGCTGGAAAGTGAAATCTTTCATGTACATCTCAGAATAATGCCTCGTCTCTGAGCTAGCAGGAACTTCAAGGGAATTCTGCCGATGACCATCTTTGAGATTACTAGTGTTCAATGCTGGTTCAAAGAGGGCTGGTCTCTTGCATGATGCAGTGGTGCCAGATGATTTCTGGTGATGATGATCGTTTTTGTTGCGTTGGGTGATACTGGGAATGATGAGCTTGTCTCTGTCCTTACGATCATCCTCATCAGCAATCTCGGAGAGGGGCTTGTGAGTGGTGGGGTCAATCCCACTTTGTCTCAGCTTCTTCTTGAGGGAAGAATTCCAGAAATTCTTTATCTCGTTGTCTGTCCTTCCTGGTAACTGAGCTGCAATCTGAGACCATCTGGATAACATTGTAACACACAACGAATTGTTCATAGACGAGTTGGATTTTAGTCTGCCCCCAAATTGGAAAATTCTCAGAAATCCCCCCAAGAAAAAGAGAAAAAAGGTAGTTTTCCATGGAATGATAATATTCACCTGTTGCCAAGAACAGCATGAAGCTCAATGATGAGGTTCTCTTCTTGCTGAGAAAATGCACCTCTCTTCAAGTCAGGCCTCAAGTAATTGATCCATCTGAGCCTGCAGCTCTTCCCACATCTTTGCAAACCTATCATTGTAAATTCTTTAGCGTTCATTGCCCTATAATTAAAGAAGAAAGCTTTTTGATCATGAAGCTGAATGGTAAGTGATGCCTCACCTGCAAGTTTGGGGACCGAGCTCCAACAACCATGGCCATACCTGGTGATGTAGTTGAGGAGCTTCTCATCTTCCTCAGGTGACCACAGGCCTTTCCTGAGCTTCTGCTTGTAACAGCATGAGTGTCTTCCCATGTCAGACAGTCCCTACTGCTCCCAGCCCTTAACCTAGCCCCACCTCCACGTGCAAATGTTGTCAGATAACGTTTTCCTTGACAGTGACAAGGTTTCCCTGAACTCAATCCAAGGCCAACCACCTGCAAATTGTAATGAAGCCTCTCACAGAGAGAGAGAGAGAGAGAGAGAGAGAGAGAGAGAGAGGAGAGAAAGAGGAGGGGGGGTTGGAGGGTGAAGCAGTGGGAGGTTGGGCAGGGAATCAAATGAAGTAGGATAGGAGGAGGAGGAGCCTATATAAGATGTGATGGGAGAGTGGAGACTATGAGGCTGAATTAATTTAAAATATCTCTATCCTAAGATTAACTTAACCAATTTTTTTCCTTAATTATGATAGGTTCTGCTTATTGTAATTTAAAAAGTCAAAACAACACTTTGAGGGGAAAAAGAAGAAGAATACTGGCATGGTATTTATGAAAGTCAAAGTTAAATTCAGCAATTTAACTTTTCGTACTCGGCGCATTTGGATTAATTTTCCTTTCTCTAATTTTTCTTTTCAGGTAAATGATGGCGAGTTTGCCACGCCTATAATTGATCCGTCATAATCCAACCTCAAAAGGATGGACCCTTTGATGGCAAATGGCTCCGAAGACTGTTTGTGCTAGAATCGAACAAGTCGATAATTGTATGAAAAATTAGGAAAATACTATTTATACCCATATTATAAACTCACATAATAATAGTTTATAGTTTAACAAGTACTGGAAATTTAAGCGTGAACATATCGTGACCGATAATCACATTTTAAATAGTAAGAGGAGCCTATTTGGAGTTTTAATCAGGACAATTGTTCCCGTTCCATCAAAATGCTGTAGAAGATCACCAAAAAAAAAAAAAACAATTCCTTTTCTGTCGGTTGACTTTTCTGTTCTTTGCAAGAGACCAAACAGCGCATAGAATGATCATCCCTTCTTTTTCCTTTTAACTTTCTGGTGGAAAGCATCCTTACCGAAGCAAGAAAACGACCAAACACACCCTGCACTTACAAATTGCAGAAATGTCTGAATTTGCATGAACAAAAGATTTTTGGACAGACTTGAGAACTACAAGACATACCCAACAAGACAATATCAGCAATGAGTTGGATAATGGTGGGACTCTTTCTTCGCCATCTCTGATATGCTCTCTTAAATTCGGAGAGCCGCGAGTGGACCGAAGATTTTCCCGCGCAAAGAAAGTTAGAAAGGAAATGTTCCGATTAAACGCCATTATTACTCTCGGTTCATGGAGAACAATGTCAAGATGAAGAAAAGGCATGCCAAATGTATAATATTTAACAAAAAAAAGAATCATTCAAAACACAAAAGTTGTTTTCTTTGGTGTCTGAAACTGAACCGGTAAGTTTTCTTTCAATGGTGTCATTCAAATTCTCTTTCCGGGCATTTGGTTTTCCACACTACGATCATACTTTGGATGGCAGAGGCTGACAACATACAAGCCTTCCGAAAAGTCCAAACTTCTCGCCATTGTTGGTGAAATTTATGGAACATCCTGCCAGATCTGAAGAAAGAAAAAAGTCTGTATATTCTGTACAAAGGAAAGAACATCAGCTCCATTGCAGTATCATGAGGAAATCAATAATGAGATAGCCATTTAAGCTGTCTGCTTTTTGTAATCTTGTTCAACAATTATGAAGCTTCGTCGAACTTAGCGGTGTCCTAATTCAGACAACCTTACTGGCTTTCTGGAATTGTATAAACGAGAGATCAGGACAAGATTCTTGTCATCTCATCATTTGGAAGATTATGAGCTTGAATTTAAAAGAACAGAATGAGCTGTCCCTACCAAGTCAACTGTTGCTACATGTTTATTCCTTTTGTCCTTTAGGATCAACCTTAATCTTATCGTTTTGTTAGCATTCTGAACATGCTTTTTCTTTCACTGACCAATGGGGAATATGACATCCGTTTGCACTGATTTGTTTAGAATTTCATACCATGTTTCTAACTTTCTATATTCTCATATTTTGTTAGTGTTTCTTTTGATGCATTACATGACTTCCTCAAATGAAGCATGGTCATCTTTCATTTCCTCTGTGCAGTGTTTACAGATCCAGCTAATCACCCTAGCTTTGAACATGATCTTGCTGGATTATTATTATTATTATTTTTTGTTGCTTTTTTCCTAATAGCAAAAGATTTTTTCTGCAATTTAAATTATGTTCTTAATTTTTACCTCCCAAAAGGGTTGGTGTTGCTTGAAATCATGTCTTTTCAGGATGACCGGGAGTCTAATCTCTTATTGTTGGTTAGCAGTTGTTGGAAACATAAGCACATGCACACTTCATAAAGTTCTACTTAAGCATAGGCTTGATAATAATGTGTCCTCTCAACAGAAAGGCAGATCCTGATTAGAAACATGGTCGCTATAAGCGTGAGTAATTTGAAGATCTCGGCAGCAACTAACGGATATAGACAGTTGTTCTCGTATCCGAAATCATACGTAATCCATATCCTAATTATCCAACTCAATGTACTGAGCGCGAGAAAGAGATGTGCAACAGGGAAAAAAAGCTCTTCAAATCTCCATGGAAATCCAACTTTATTAAGGAGACAAGATAAGAGGTCCTTTATCCTGTAATCACGTCATTGACAAAAGAGCCCTATAAACTTGAAGCCCAAAAATCATTCAGAAGCTTTAGCTTAGTTGAAATGCTTCCTTGTCCCCCATATCTTAATAATTACAATCCCATTGTTCTTTGCACTGTAAAATCATGATAAACTTCCCCATTACCGGCATACACTTATGCTAATCAGTCTGGTTCGGAGATTATTCCCCTGTCTACACTGTTTCTGATTCTATTGGATAATCCACAGGTAGCTTCCTTCTCAATCCTTTTGACACCGCAGGCAATTTCACATTCTATAATAATTAGACCACACCACAGGCGTTTGCAGAATTCGGTTATCAAATGCTCAACAAAATTTCTGCAATGGAACATCTTTATGTTGATGTATTGAAATCTTAACCGGATGAGAAAATCTGGAAAAGAAACATCGAACACATGCCAGGGCCTACTCACCAAAAACAGTCATACATGAGATCACTGATTCACTTCTATTAGTGATTATTATATGAACCGAGGCTTAACTGAGTATACATTCCATGGAAGAGACCATTTCCAAAGATGCCAAAACTGTGGAAAAGGTTATTTTTACACTACGCAAAAAGCATAATAAAGGGAGAAAAAGCTTCAAAGTCTTGTTATAAGCTTCACCCTCCTCGGTGCCTCAAACTATATTCGCAGAGAAGGCAGAGAAGCAACAGCACCTGTAGTCTGTCAGTTAGACTCCACTCCTCTAACAAAATTTATACTACTCACAAAATCAGGATCTGCAAAAAGAAGAAACATATGAACATCAAAACTTTTCTTATCTCTACACCCAAGAAAGAAGATACTGGCAAACACCTACCCGCAACTTGCTTTGCTGGATCCAACATCATTTCCAGTGGACTCAATAGCCATGCCTCCATTAACATCCGAGATTTGGCAGCTACTTTGTGCCAGAGCAGGCTGCTGGAAACAACCACATATTGCTTAGGACTAGAGTAACTTAGTACCATACAATTGCATAATATATGGCTAATGCATTTGCCGGAGATTATGGAATTTATTGCTTCCTTCTATATAAAATATGAACAGCGATTACTTTCTACCATTAAACCTGGCGGAAAGTTCATGACCAAAATTTCTTTTATCAAGCACATCCCTTACTTTATCAGTACCAGTCCTGTAGAGATGGCCAAAAATACAAAAACTCCCCAGACATGAGAGTTAACTAGCATTTTTAACAGACGCCACCTGCCCAACTCAAAGCTACTTTAAATGATGTTAAACGAAATAAACAATTTCTGTTTGGGCACTGCATAGTCTTTCAAATAAACTAAAAACAAATGGTGCATCGGAAGATCATGCAGAATTATTTGACTAAGAGCGAATAAAATTTTATGCAGCATCCAATGTCATTCAACAGTAAAATTTTGGAGAAAATTGTTAGCATTCGATTTGCCAGTTACATTCAATCTGAAGACTTATAATGTCATGACATTTCTAAACAATTTATGTTAGTGTAACATTGATTTGCTTTTCACTATCTTCAGTTTGGAAGCAGGGGATCGACACCGATACCCCAACCCCACTTGTTCATGCAAATAAAACCTAAACATTCAACTTTGCTGTTTATTCTCTCCGAAATTATGGGACTTCAAAGTTGCTCACAAACCTGACTGGATGACTGATTCTTCAAGCAAATGGAAGCAGTATTTTGCAGCGCTTCCTTGTTAATGTTCTGTGGTGCTTCCTTTGATCTCGAGGCAACAGCTGAATCTGGATTTTCCATAGAAGTCGGCATTCCATAGGCACCGAGTCCCACTGCTGGTTTCATCACTGGTTCCCCAGGAAAAGGAACTAGCGGCGTGCGCGGCATCGATAGAGGAATTCCTTGACCAGGAAAACCGAACATCTGGAGATTCGCTCCTGCCATCCCTGCTGACATCAGTGGGCTAGGAAAATGCGGAACTTGCAATGGTGGAACTTGAACCACTGGTCGACCAGAAGAACGGCTGTTCATGTCAACCATACCCATCCCAAATCCGATTGCTGATCCCATCCCAATGCCAAATGGTGGGTACAGCGGCATTTGTGCTGGATGCATTCCAGTGGGTACCATCACAGGTGGCATGTACAGACCAGCTCCCATTGACATCATCTGCTGGAAAAGTTTAATGTGACTCAGAACTTGTCAAAGAAACCAAATTGAAGTTACTATTTTGTAGAGATGTATCTGCCTGCACTTGAAGCTGAAGCGTCTTGAGATACTCTATCGCCTCATCAAGCATTGAAGCTTTGTCCACCTTTACAACGGCAAAAGGCCAAGATAAGTGAAGCCAGTCAGACAAGGACCAAGAATATCATTCACTAATCGACTCATTAACTTCTTGCATCTCACAACACTGGTGAGATTATGCTAAATGGAAGATGATAGACATATGAACTGCCAGTCAATTTTCCACATCCCATGAACATGGATGAAGCAGATACTTGAACAAATTCACAGTCTCTCAGCCTAAATCCCTTGATCTAGAGAAAATTTGATGAAGTACTAAGTAGATTTAGGAAGATGTCTTAAGCAGAAAAGATCTACCTTGTTACAATTTGGAATTAGCTCCTGTAGTGCACGCATTTTCTCATTGATCCTGTCCCTTCGCCTCTATTTCAAGGAAATTCAAAAAATATTTTGAGACCTGCCCACACTATATGCAACTTTATAATTGTCAAAGCATTCTTCGCGAATAGATTCTCAATCATTTTACTCACCCTTTCAGATAAATTATGCACTTCTGCTGCTCGGCTCCTTTTTGAAGTACCTCGAGCAGGATTTTGCTTCTTTTCGCAGGTTGGATCTTCTTCAACATCCTGTATTCAACATGTTTTTACATGATATGGACTAAAAGCATATGCCGTCAAAACAAGTCCTGGAGAAGAGGGGTGACTAGAAAAAATCCTAATATACCTCACTGGGATCGTCGGACTCATCAGTCTCATGAGATTTCCTCTTCAAATTGCGTTTGGGGTCATCTAAAACTCTTTCCACGCTGTTGCCTGAGCAAACGGAAGAAGAAACAACCACATGCTCTGTGGTCTTTTCACCCTCAGTTGATCCTTTACAAACACTTGCTTGATAATTTTGACAAGACAGCTTAGCATTCTTAGAGGTGTTCTGCAGGCAGATAGCCTCTGAGTGCCCAACAGAAAACTGTTGCTCATATTGCTCTCCGTCAAATGATTTTGAGGAATCATTCTTTCTCTGCTTCTGCACACCATCACTTGAGACAGCAAAATTTGATCCACTAAGGGTACTAGTATCGATGGATGAAGCCTTTTCCTTACTGACTGATCTATCTCCACTCGGTAAACCGAAACCAGCCATTGGGCCACTGCTCTCAGCATCGTTAACTTTATAAAGAGAAGTGGGTTGTGAAAAACAGGAAAAATTTGTAAAACCAGAACTGTTATCTGAATGCCCTAAATCCTGCCTCTGTACCTTTACAGTAGAACATACGACTACAGAGGTTGGCAACCGAGCTTTATCCCCCCAAACAGCTTGGGACATGCTGCTGCTTGTACTTGTGCTGGCATTATCCAAGGCTCTTGATCTGAAACGCGGTAACGGCGATAAGAACTGCTGGTTCTGCAAGGAATATAGTTCACTAGAGCCAGTTCTATCGATTGCAGTTTCGCCGGCCTCAGAAGAAGAAAACTTTGATGCATCTGTTTGTCCCAGACTATGAACGCCATTATCAATGCCATGGGACTCCCCATATATCTGGCTAGAACTTTTGTCAATCGCCCCGAAATCGTTTCCTGGGGAAGTCTCATTTAGTGCGACTCCAGTCAGTTCAGGCAAGAAATCAGAACAGTAATCATTCTGTAAAGATCCGGAAATAGGGAAATTCAACCAAGGCACAATGTCATCCTCCCGTCCCAAACCAACTTCACTCGATGGTTGAGTCACTGGAAATTCGCTTAATCCATATTGGAGATTCCTAAACTTCCCGGACTTGGGTCTGGTATCATCACCTGAAGCTCCTTCTCTAGGTTTTGATCCATTCGAAGGTGAATTATTACTGAAGGGGCTTCTTTTAGCTCGACTATATTGACCCTGTAGCACAACCTGACCATTTTCCCATGTTAACTCTACAAGCTCATTTTCAGGTCTGCGCACAAAATTGAAGGCGAGAACCGACATAACATTAGAGAAAAGAAAAAAATCATGAACGAACTCAAAATGTGAAAGATTTTGCAACAAATTAAAAAGAAAAATTCGAACTTACACAGAAGAAAGACCAGTTGAAGTAGATGTGGGTTTCTCTAGGCTTGAATCAAGCTTAGCTTTAGCCATCTTGAGGAGCTCAAACAGCGGCATGGTTAAAAGTTGGACACACCTTACTTCTTAGAAATGTCCCAACCTCGAGCGCTTAGCTTCTGTATGCAGCTTCACCACTCTCCATAGAATTCAAAGAACAAAAGTTGTGGATAAACCTTCACCCTAGAGTGTCAAGGCGTCACAATCTGTGCCAAAAACCCCACAGAAAGACAAACTGAGTCCAACTTGTGGGGGAGGTAGAGAAGAGGAAAAAGATCACTCCTTTTCACCGTTAAGATTAAACAAAACAAAGCTCTGTTTTTTAATATGATGGTCGCCATCAGCGAGCAACATAAAATACTATTAACCCCGTATTTTGAAAAGAGTAAAGTGCTAAAGTGCTCAGTTCTTGAAGAGATTCAGAAACCCTTCTATTCGTTCTTACATAAAAATTCTCTGTTGACACCTTCCAATCATCCAATACCAAAACTTCTATCTTGTTTCCCAAGAACCCTTCATCAGAAACTTCATGAAAAGGAAACCTTTCAGATCTTTCATTTGACAGATGGCTTATCTGGTAAAGAAAAGGCCCGGAAATTTCTTACCCAACAAGCACAAAACTCATGGTTGAATCATGACACCTCGAATGACTCGAGCAACACTAATCCAAATGCACTGAAAGCGCGACTGATTGCTCTTGCTCGTACATCACGGTTTGGAAAATCCTCGAAAGGGCAAATCTTTAAGCTCGGAGTGAGAGAGACCCTCTGGAAATCTTCACGCGGAGCTAGGAGGGTGAAAAAACCCAGCTGGACGGTATCGAAGAAGGTGAAATAGGTTGGATGGTGGGAACAAATGAGGCACACAGAGCCAGTCAGAGACGAGTACAGAAAGGTTTTAAAAATGCAAAAATGGAGGTCCAAATCCCAAAGCTTTAACCGCCCTTGTCGCTCCCTGCTTTTGTGGGGGTTCTCTCTGACTTCCCACTAATAGCAGTCAAAACGGTGAATTTACCAAAGGAAGCAAAAACGAGAACAGTCAAATGCCTCCAAAACAGGTAACTTCCAATTCCATCAACAGATTCTTGATTTCATATGAGAAGACAAAGTGGGCCCGTGAAGGAAAAACAAGAATGCAATTACCAATTATTGTTTGCTGCGGCTGAATACGACTGCTTTTGATCCTATGTATTTGAGAGTGGAGAGAAGCCAGTTTGGTCTGTGCAGTGTAGCAGGAACACAACATATGCTGCTCGAGATAGTTTATGTTATCCTCTGCTTTCTGGGGATTTACGTCACGTACCATCTCCCATGACAGGCCACAACATATCATCTATGTTGAAAGCTTGAGACATATTACAGGGGATGTGGGGATTAATGAGGCATGACTAGTGCTTGAGCTCAATGCATCGCGATGGGAATTTAAGGGTATAAACAAGTTCTTATGTTCCCATTGGAGAGTGCCCTTTATTGAAGTCTTGTAATTAGTTGGTGTTCATGATGTTAAACATCTCCGTAATGGTGGGAGCTGCTTCTTTTTTTGGTTCATTGTTCTCGTTTTTCGTTCGGCGCTGTTGATCCAATCTCTTTGGTGGGGGTGGGACAAACGCAATTTGGTCGATGGTGAGATTAAACAAAAAGCCAGAACTAGGAAGAAAGGGGGAAGGTGGGGAGGGAAGGGGGGGTGGGGGGCCCTATCTTGAATGGGCAGGTGGCATCACCACCCCCTGTGTACTCAGAGTGGCTGACCCCTGTTGTCCTACAAGTGCTGGTGGATAAATACATCCACTCCTATCAATACTCTGTTCTCTTTCTCCATAAATTCTTCTTCGCCACCTACTTCTTTAGGAACTTGCGATACGCTTCGCTTTCGTCAATCAGATAAGACGTGAGTAGACGACGAAATTGGCCAGAGTGGCCTGACGAAACCGGTTTCTTGATCGGTTTGTCGATTCAGGAGAGCTACGCTCGTACATCTAGGCCGTGACAACGGCGGAGTGAACGTAATTAGAATCGCGGAAAGGAATCCACTGCCCACAGAGCTGGGGAGACCTTTCATCCCAGCCGTCCCCAACCATTTTCCCCTATAAAAAGGAGGGGGAAAATGTCTGGGGGACGGCTGGGATTGCAGGGATCGTCTGCTCTAAGGGCAGACGATTAGAATCGCAAAAGGTGGTTTGAGTAAATTGCTGCCCATCCTCTTGGGAAGAAGGGAAATTGGCTCCTGATGGATATTTCCTAAGGGGATCAGAAACTGGGAAAACGCCAAACTGAAGTTGCACGTGGACGGAGAGGCGGCCGGCCGCCTTGGGATCAGCTCGCTTTGGACAGTCGCCGCACGAGGACATACGGAGAGCGCTGGCGACGACACGCGAGGACAAGTCCATGCATGTCCTCTTCTTGTTCTCTTGCTCTGTTTCTTCTTCTTCTTCTTATCATTTTTCCTTCCGTAGTTCTGAGAAATGCGACGTCACAAGCTCCTCCCATGCAGAGGGGGGCTTTGGAGAAACCTATGCAACATAAATCGCCGCCTGTCGTGAGGGAGACAGGACCATTTGGTAAATCGATCTCGACATAGAAAAAGAAGTTGTTCGTACACTAATTACTCCTTAGCTCGTAGTATATCAATAGTTAAAGTCGGTCTCTTCGAGGAACTCTTCCGACCATCCATGACGTTTGGCATTTCCGACGCCCGTCCTCACGTAAAAATATCGACGCGACACTTCTCTAACGGCACAAGCTCGAGGCAATACGATCGATGCTGCATAGATACAGCGGCGGGTTCACGATGATGTAGCACTTCTCCAAAAAAAACCTGAAATTCGAGATGGATAGGGTTTGATGATGCGTAGATATGGAGGTTCCCTAACGCAAGCGCATCGCATGTCGATCATAAAGAAGCCGGGCCTGGCTAGTTCGATGAAGCACTATTACATACCTTTGGCACGTCATGAACTTATGATGCCTGCGGATGCAAACATTGCAAAGGGAGAAAGTTTGACGAGCCTAATGGTTCTTGGTATTTAGGGGCTATTGTGATTTGGCGCGAAAATTGACCGCATCATGCAATTAACTCAATGCGAAATCACCAAAGAAATAATCAAGGGCTAATAAAGGACATGAAAGATTACTTGGTTCAATCCTAGTGTCAGAACCTACTCCACCGGAAGAATCAGCAACAACCAATTCACTAAAATAATCGGAGGGCCAGAGTTACAATCGTCCATACGCTCGAAAGTTTTTCACTAGTGGATTAAGCTCAAATACGCAGTGTTTATGATAAACAATTCAGTTAGACGTAAAAAGGAAAAATGATAATATACATAAATACTCACCGTAGCGCCAAAATTTTTCGTTGGCTCACTCAAGTAACAAGTGCCAACGGCAAGAGGTTTCAAACAAAATGATTACATGGCATTTATTGCTATTATTTTTAAATATTACGTGGCTATTTTCCACGCAAAATTTTGAACTTAAGAATAAGCTAATTCTTAAAAAAAATTAAAATAAAATAAACAATAAGATAAAAAAAATAGAAAAAAAGTTAAATAAAAAAATTTGGGCTTGCAGCGACCATCGTTTCGTTGCTCCACGGCAGGGCCACTCTGACCAGTGTATGACGCCCTCGCCAGCCACAGGCAAGGGCTAGTGACCCTCGCCCAGCTCTAAGAGATGGCCTACAAGGCCTCACCTGCTGTCGGCGAGGGTCGTCGGCCACTGGTCAAGGCCTTGGCAACCCTCGTTGGCCATTGGCGACGATGGTGGGGTTGCGGCAACGAGAGCTGTGTACGAGCCTTCATCGCCGCAACCCCTGCCCTTTATTTCTTTTCTTTCGACCAAAAAAAAAACTTATTTTTCTTATTTTTTAAATTCTTAGCTTTTCTATTGGTGGCTGCGAGCCATGTAGATTTAGGTTATTAATTAAAAAAAAATGCCGTTAGATTTCCGGCAAAATTCGTTGAGATTGACACGTAAGTGAAAAAATATTTTTTTTTTATCATGACTCGAACTTTGATAACTTTCGATACCCTTCACCTTCTGCCGACATTATACGTCGGCACGGACAGAATGAATCCACGCCATGTGTGTGGTCTCAATCTTTTCTTTTCATAGGAGTCAACAAATCTTACAACCTTTGACCTGCACCCACGTCGGCACGGACCGAATAAACTCGATTTTCTTTTCTCGTGTGCTAAAGCAGAGACGTCCACGACTTCCTTTTGTATATAACCAGACGAACTGCCCTCCTCCTCCTCCTCCTCCTCCTCCTCCTGTACGTTACAAATAGAAATTCCAAGAAGCAAAACTGGTAAAGATGACCTTCTTCAATAGAAAAGAAAATCAACATCCTTCGCCCATAGAATCCGCTACTAGATTTCCGAACAAAAACCAAATCCCTCCAAATGAATCGGATTTCGTACACAGCTCAAACTCTAGTGAGTAACAGCAAAGGTGGCAATATGGGTTATAAAAAAAAAAAGAAGTCATTTGTTAACTCAATTTTAATGGGCCCAGATCGAATTTGGATCAGTTAGATGGGTTCAAAATGTTACCCATATTCGACCCGTTTAAGTTAACCCAAAAAAAAAAAAGTTATTAACTTAAACCCAAGTGAACCTGCGGTAGCTCCAACTCCAACCGACAGGCTCGCCGGCGTTGCTCATCCCTCGTGGGTGGAGGACAAAGGAAATCCAGCATTCCAAGAGAGAAAAAAGGAAAATAAAAATTAGAAATTAGTAAGAATTTTTTTTTTTTATATTAGATTAAATATAAAAGTGTTTTGGCAATACCGATCGGGCCGGGTGCAGGTCGGATCAGGTATGGATCGCTGGATTGATATTGCATAGAAATGGGTCAATAGGGCTTGGCTCATTTTTTCATCCCGATCTATTTGTTTGACGAATTTAAATAACGCGTTAGATTTCTCAAGAGAAGAGACACCATGGAAAAATAAATCCCCTTCAAATTTTTTTTTTTTTGGGGGTCAAAAATAATCTCCGTTCTTAATCTTGTGGGTTAATTAAGTGGGAGTTGTGGCTCTGAACACACGTAGGAGTTGAGTGTGAAATGGACTGTGTAATGGAGGGTCAAAACCTGATCCAGGATGGAGAAAAGAGCCGACGCGCATACGTTATCGGGAGCCTCGGGGTTGCGTAGCCTTGTTGAACTTCCTAATCACAGTGGCCCTACTGCCCTAAGGAACGTGGGGAGGGCGCCACGTTCCAAATGCTTATTCGAGGCAGCTGTCAAATGGATTCTACGTTCTAGAATTCCGCACAATAATAAATGCCAGAAACGAAACGAGGATCGGTCCTGGTCATGTCGGGGTCTCTATAAAGGCTGAAGCATCGCCCCGTCTTCAGTTCGTTCATACCAGAGACCTCTGAGATCGCCGCCATCCGCCGTCCTACGCAGAAAAACTCAGGCTACTGAAGCTTTTGCTCGATTCGAAGGACAAGAGGGAGAGAAAGAGCAAACAATGGGCGGCACCGCCACGTGCATAGACATCATCTTGGCCATCATCTTGCCTCCTCTGGGGGTCTTCCTCAAGTATGGCTGCAAGGTCCAAACCCCAACTTCTTCTTCTCCTCCTCCTCCTCCTCCTCCTTTTTGACTGGACAGTAAAGCACGTTTTCCTCCGTCTCTTTTGAGCAAACTATGACGGGCAGGAGGGATTTTTCCATATTTAGGAAATCAGATGTTTTGTACCCACGTTGGTTTTCTTTCTTTCTCTCTCTCTTTTTGCCCTTTTTCGTGTGGTGAAAGTGCTAACTGGTTTAGTGGTGGGTTGTGATGGTCGACAGATTGAGTTCTGGATCTGCCTTCTGCTGACCATACTCGGCTATATCCCCGGGATCATTTATGCTATCTGGATCATCACCAAGAACTGAAGGCGCACACCCTTGTGTAAGCACCACCCCCCATCACTCCTTAATCTAAGGGTTTCGGATTCTCGCAAGCTTCTTCGGTAGTCGAATTGAGGGTTTTTTTTAAATAAAAAAAAAAATTCCTGGCAAATACATGAGTATCTGTTTGTGCAAATTACTGCATTTTTTCATGAAGAAATTAAAAAAAAAAAGGGGGGGTTCGACTATCATCCTGATGGCTAACGTCACGGAGTGGCCGTTGCTGTCAAAATCTAAGGAGGGATGGATTCTGGCCACGCAAAAAAAAATTTGGACGGGCCTGCGTGACTAGACATGAAGCCGCCTATTCGGACTGTTTCTCATAGTCTTTACTTATGTAGTGTAGATTGATATATAGTCTTGATGATAGTTTGGACTATAATTTATGCGATGATCATGGTTTTGAACAGGTGGGTCATGATCCAAGAAAGGAATAAAGTTGTGCTTGTATTATCAAGAAGATGGGACCTTCCATGCCCCACGTGATGGTGATCATAGAGCTGATTGTGTGTGTATAACCTGTTTGATTTTTTTTTTCCCCTTCTTTTGCTCTGCATCTGTTCGAATATGCCATTTGAGTTCCCTTTTGTCTGTTTAAATCGGGTCGCCGGGTTGTGTAAGTAAGTCAGATTTGTTCCATTGTTGACTATTGTGACTGCTGTCGTGTGTTATGTGAGAATTGTTATCTGTAATCAGTTCGCGTCGAGAATTTCGGTGGATTGCTTGAAAAAAAGGAAAGAAGAAACAATTTCGATTAGCCAACATGGTGGATGGTGGGAATAATTCCAACCTTAATGAGCCGTTTCTGGACTGGTTCTTGATAAGGATTCCCTGGTGTGCAGGACCGCAGCTTCACGTTGTTCATGGCATATATTCTTTGGAAGTGGGGGGGTGAAAAGATGGTTCCTTTCTGAACCATCGAGTGAGAAGGAAGAGAACATTCTGATGGATATATGCCATGAGCAACATGGAAGTCTATGTGGATAATAGTCGGGGACTTTTTCGATTATCTAACTAAATCTCATCGGGTGCTGACGGTCGGACACACTTAAGTCTGTGGTTCAAATGAGCTCGAATCCGTATATTTAGTGACAAGCGTACATCAATATCAATCGCCATCGCCAATCACTATTTGATCTCATCATATCGAAAGTATTCTAACACGTAAGTCCTACGCTTAGTATAAGGCAAATTTCATTCAAGCATCTCGTAACTCTTTCTGATGTTCGAAATAGGAATCGCTAAATCTACTTAATACAACTACGACAAATGCAATATCGGGACAGTGACCTCGTCCAACATACGTCAAATCAAGCTGCGAAGAGTTTTGGCACACGTCATTTAAGTAATGAACTTGCGAACTACACATGAAAACATTTGCAATCAAAGAAATTAAGCTTTCAAAAACTTTCTTTTATAATGAGAACGACTGAAAATTAATTCATTTTCTCGTTAACCAGTTTTAACACCGTGCAACAATGTTTACGAGAATCAATTCCTTGACGGAGAGAAAAACAAAAAACTGCCTCGGAAATTGCCAGGCGAGCTCGAGTCTTGCCGGCTTGTGGCGTTGACGCCCGACCAAGAAGAAGGAAAAAAGAAAAGAGAATTTTTCTTAAATAAATAAAAATAAAAATTGAAAACAAAACAATTATTAGAAATAGAAAATGAAGAAATTTCTGAAAAATTCAGGGTATTTTGTTAAAAATAATTAAAAAGAAAAAGAATGTGAATGAATCGAGGGAGGAAAGATGAGAGAAAATGTTTTCGTCTTCTTAAAAAGAGGAAATCATTTTCATCATTTTTGAATGTGTTTTTTCCATGGGCGGAAAATGTTTCCCTCGACTCATCTATTTTCCGTGAGTCGAACTCCGAAAAATCCGAAAAATATTATCCTAAAAGTTACTTTTTTCACTTAACGAACGGAGCCTAAGATTTAGTTGCCCTAACTCGCATATTAAGATTAGTTTTCTAGTTTGTGGATGGGTAGCTCATACTGTTATAGCTCATGGCAGGTACCTCTCTAAAATACAAATTAGTTGAAAGTTTTGCGATCACAATCCTGGAATTTTATAAATCTTTCACGGATATGAGCCTAAGTTGTATTTAAAGCTTGATTAAAACATGAGCTACGATAGGATTGAAATTACATTCCTAAAACATATTTGTGGGGTTCATCAATCGGACAAGAATAAGTGATAGGATCAAGGGCAAGGCCCCGTTATGTGGCCCATATATGAGCTCGGATAGGATAATGGTTATCCACTTGCATTGGCTCGGACAACAGATTTTTTTCATAACAAAGACATCGGAAATGTCGGCGGCTTTGGACAAATCCGATCATGGTGGACCACCAGCGTAGTCGTCGTGCTTAGGCGGCCACCACGGGGTGGTTGCGCTCGTGCACACACACACACACTCTCTCTCTCTCTCTCTCTCTCTTGGTGCCATCAAGACAGACACAAGCCACCGCGGCGGAGGTCGTCAACACCGTTAAATTATGTCTCAAGTTTAAGTACACGCGCAAAACTCAATCAAAATTGAAGGAGTATTTCAAGTTGAAAGTGAATTCTTCATAACTTATTATGGGACAAATGCATTAAAAAAGTTTTAGAACTATTGTTATGATAGTGCGATTGAGTTCTAAAATATTGAATAAAGTACAACCAGTTCTAAAAAAAAAAATTATTGAATTGGTCTACTCAAGTCCCTCGTTAACCCCGTCCAATTTAGCTAGCGAGAAAAATGTGACGTAGCTAATTTTATTACTTTCTTAAGACACGTGGTTGTCGATGTTGCGCCTACCAAGCTCCACGTCAGAAAAGAAATTCAAAAATTAATAAGAAACATAACCTAAATTAATTCGGCAATGGACGGGGCGGTAGCGTATCGACTAGAGTTTGCTTGTGCCCCTTTTTTTTCAGTTTGGATTTTCTTTTAGTAAAAGTTATCCTTTTATATTCTTCTTAAAGCAATTTATGTAAGATTTGAAGAAGAAAAATAATTGAAAAATACCATATAGGAAAGATAAAATTATACAAAAAAAGCTTCTTTGGTTAGCCAAATCAATGGAGCTACGAAATAACTTGATTGCATCAATTTGACAAATTTTAAGAATCAATTACTCTTTTTTTTTTTTTTTAGTTTCGGGATATCCATCTATGGCAGAACTTCTGATGTACTTATCCTTTACTTTATCAAGCCATTACATGATGCTAAACATGGTGGGTTTGGGGTGTAATCTAAAATTGAAAACTACTTGAGCGTGGGAGTGATAGTAACTATGTAATTCTCCAATTTATTAGTGAATTATTGGCTACTAGTTCTCCTCGACAACTCCCGACACTTAGATCGAACCACTTAAGTTTCTTATGTTTTTTTGTTGTTGTTTCTCGTTGAAATACTTGATTGCATCAGTTTGAATTATCGCTTCGAGTATGTGATTTGCTAACGTGTATGAGTTGTTCATTTAGCGTTTAAGTTTAGCTGAACCGCTTCGTCATTGAGGTAGAGTTGTACTTGATTTTGACGTTGTTTCTCGTTTATTTGTTAGGATCGCGAATTTGGCGATTCGAGTATTGTTTGCTTTTTGTTCGTAGGCGGTCCCAGGTAAGTATGCCATCTTTTCTTAGCGTTTGTAAACTCACATTTTTCTGCCTTTTGTACTTGTGAATTATTTCAGGATGGTTTTTGGAAAAAAAAGTATTGTGAGATGATATATATGTACTGGTTGCGAGGCGGTTTGTGAGATTTGCTAAATGATTTATGAAAAATATTGCTCGCGGGTGAGCTGTGTTTTGGTTCGTGAAACGAATGGTGATTTGAAGTGGTTAAGGGCTAAGTGCTACACGCCGACGCGAGTCTCGTGGGAGCCACCTCTAGTGCCTTGTGCTATTGATATAGTTGGTTAAGGGCTAAGTGCTACACGGCGACGTGAGTCTCGTGGGAGCCACCTCTAGTGCCTTTTATTATTGATATCTTTGGTTAATGGCTAAGTTCTACACGGCGATGCGAGTCTCGTGGGAGCCACCTCTAGAGCCTTATACTATTGACATGGGTTAGTCAAGGACTAAGTGCTACACAGTGACACGAGTCTCATGGGAGCTACCTCTAGAGCCTTGAGTTGAATATTGAGTATGGAATAGATATTTGAAATATAACTTTGCAAGATTGAGTATTGAACTAGATTGTTGATACTTATTTGATGTTATTCTTGTAAGTTTATTATATTAAAATTTTGATATGAATGAGTTATATCTTAAGTCTTAAATGTTGTTATGGAAGTTCTATCTACTTAGAAGAGATACTACTCACTGAGCTTTAGTTGCTCATTCCTCTCATCTTATATGCTTTTCAGGTTCCTCGATTAGCGGCAAGTAAATCGAGAGCATCGTTGGGGACTTTTTTTGTAGTAGGATTTTGATTACGATTTAAGGGATTTGTACATATGGTTGCTATTAGTTTGTTGGGTTGGATGAGTTCTAGTTGTACATATTCTTTTGATGACTGATAGAAACTCTAATGTTGTAACCAACCTTTTGGGGTGATGCGTATATATGTTGGAGACATATGTATGTTTTTTGTCAACAAGTTCTTGGGTTATTTGAGGCTTCATCCTTTATGTGGAAGGACGGCTATGTCATCCCTTACTTTTGTTAGTTTCAGGGTGTGACATCTTTTGGTATCAGAGCCTAGGTTATGATTTGTTAGAGGATATAGAATTTATGGGACGTTGAGAGGTTGTTTTACAGTTTTAGTGCATTAACCTCATAGGTACTAGGGTTATGTTTTATTTTGGACCAGGTGATCATGAGTTCTGACTTCGAGCCACTTGCCTCTTTTCTTAAGAATAATAAGGGAAAGCGACTTATTACACCCAATTTCAGGGAAATGCCTCAAAGTTCTAGAGGCAAAGCTTCAAAAAGAAGACTAGATGATCAATATGAGAGGAGTGCTAACTCACAGGATACAAGGAACGAACCTCTTCAGTCTACCACTCAAGCCGATTTATCAAGAGAATGTCAAGTGGTACTTGACTTTCATCGTCAAATGAAAGATTTAGGTGAAGGTGTTGCCGTTATGACTGAAAATGATAGAGATTGCACCTTTGCTGAGTTTAGAAAGGCGAAGCCGACTAAGTATGATGGGAAGTTGGACCCCCTCAGGGCCGATGGTTGGATTCGAGACATGGAAAGTATCTTTAGAGCAGAAAATGTACGTGATGATAAAAAGGTTGACTATGCCACCCGATATCTCGAAGGCGAAGCTATATTTTGGTGGGAAGGGACTAGACCTGCCCTTGGAGGCAATGAAGCCACTATTCCTAGGAAAGACTTCATCGAGGCATTCAATGCTCAATTTTTCCCAGAGTCCTCCCAAGAGAAGATGAGAAACGACTTTGCCAATATTTCTCAGGGTAACTCAACAATCATCGAATACGCAGGTCGTTTTAATCAGCTGAGTAGGTTCGAGGAAGGTTTTGTGACTAGTAAAAAGCGCAAGGAGGAACATTTTCAGAGTGGGCTTAGACTTGAAATTCGAAGGTTACTTATACCTTTTGTACTATCAACATACAAGAATGTTTTGGATCGGGCAATAAGGGTTGAGCAAGATACGTTGGAGAATGTCACGCAAGGCATACCGCAGCACACGAAGTTTAAGTTTACTGATTACCATGATAGTCGCACCAGTGGTGGTGAAAAGAGAAGAGGTTTTAATCAGCCGGAGAAGTTTAAAACCCAGATTAACTAGAGCCCTTGTAATACAAGTGGAAAACTTCATGGCGGACAATGTTATCGTAAAACAGGAGCATGCTTCTTATGTGGAAAAGTGGGACACATGCGACGAGGTTGTCCTACGCAGAAGAATTTTATAATTGATAATAGATCATGTTATCTATGGGGCCAACCCGGACACCTAGCACACATTTGTCCCATGCGGAGGAATGCTCCTTTAGATGGTAGACCCCAAGAGAACCACCAAAGACATAAGACAACAGGGAAAGTGTTTGCATTGACGGAGGAGGATGCGGCAGCATTGTCGCGACCCTCTCCCGAGCTCGGAGGCGGGAGCGGGCTAATGGGCCGCCCGATCGCTGGCTTGATCGGACGCGGGCCTCTCCCAAGGTCCATTACCCAAATCGCAACTGCTGGATATACGTGGTCGACCTTCAGTGTGGTCTAGTGACATGTGATGAGTGTACATGCCAAGGAGTCGCCACCAATCGTTTCGTGGAGGGTACGATCGGAAAACCCTATCGAATAGTTGGGAGTGATCTATTCGATTCTGCGGAAACCAGAGAAGTGGGTTCGGGGACTTAGTTACACCAACTGTCAAAGTTGACGCCCTTTCGGTACCTAAGCTGAATGGTTTATCTGATCCTAGGATTTCATACAGACGAGTGGGGTACAGATCCTAAATCTAGGAGTTCATGCAGATGGGAATTGCTACCCTATCAATCACAATCAATAGAAATAAGTGCGCAAATCAAGGATCCAGTACATGCGGATAAAACACATGAAATCAGCGTGGTGTCCCTAATGAGGCCCTATTAGCCTAGAGAAGTATCAATCAAGGCTTAGGAATGATTCTGGCATGATTTGCCCATGAGGGGCAGAATCGTAATTTTGAATGATTTGGGGAAATTTACCCTTAAAAGGGTAAATCTATCATTTTAGACGAATTGGGAAGTCAAAAGGCAATGGAAATAGGATTGGCCATCAATCCAATCCATTTCCTATTTTTCGGGAATTTCCAGGATTTTTCTGGTATTTAAAAATGATTTTACCCTTGGAGGGGTAAAGTCGTCATTTTGGACAAAGATGAGAACTGAAAATCTCAAATATTAGGGTTGGTCGTCCACCTGACCCAAACCCTAACTTCAAGCAATTTTCAGAACTCGATTGAGACAAGAAAGACGATTTTCCCACTAAAAGGGCAAAATCGTCATTTTGAGAAAAGAGGCGGGACTCGAAAACCCAAACCTAAGAATTGGTCGTCTAATTGACCCTAATTCTCACCTTGGCATTATTGGCCTTATCTTGCTTACACAGCAAAGGCGACTTACCCCTAAAGGGTAATGTCGTCAAGTTTCGGAAAATTGGATAAGAAACCCCAAAAATAGGGTTGACCAGTTGTCTGTGGTCAACCCTCGATTTTTGGGGATTTTTGGAATGTCTAGGATTTTTCCACAAATTTTTCACATTTTTTTTGAATTTTCTGGAATTTTCTAGCATTTTTTTGGATTTTCTAGGATTTTTCTGATTTTTTTATTTTTTAAAATCATTTTCGAATTTTTTTATTTAAAAAATATTATTCGGACCGGGTCGACCCGACCCACTCGGGTCGGAACCCGGTCCAGACCCGAACCCGCGAAAACCTTGATCGAAAACGACGCCGTATCACGCTTTTTATTTTTGGATTTTCCGGTTTTAATCCGACGGTCCCTGATGGACCACGTGGCTTGTCCGTGTCACTTAGATCTGTTTACTAAAACCTACGGTCCAGATTGGATGAAGACTCGATCAGAGCCGTCTGATCAGATTACTTGAACCTACGGCCATGATTAGATCCGGAGACTTGATCTAGACCGTCGATTCACACTAACCTAAACGACGCCGCACGGCCACTAACCTACACGACACCGTTTCAGTTTATTTTTGATTTTCTGATTTTAAAACATTTTCGGATAAACCTAATTACTAATCGGACGGTCACTAGAATTTACGTTCGATTTATTTGAGCCGTCCGATCCTTTTTATTTGAATAACAGACCCAACGGCCGTGCTGACTCGACACCACGTGGACCAATGGCCGAATGCCAACTAGGACTTTGACCGGTTGACCGCGCCATGTCAGCTTCGTCTTCAACCTCGCGACTCCGGCAGAATGGACGGCTGTGGCTCTCCGACGATGATCTGACGATGAACTCTCGATGAAACCTCATGAAACTAACGGCAATCGACTCGCAATCGCCTCTATTCTAACATATCTCAAGATTACGCGAATCCATTCACGGGGCCAAGCACGATCGAACATGAACCAGTACGTACACATACACTCAAATCGCTCGATTCATGGCGTAATGAACCAACTCATTAACAGGGAAGCATCATTCAATGTTTAGGAGACTTACCTCGAGCTCCGATCGAGCTCGCTCGGCCCAGATTTGGCTGGGCAAGAATCGGCTATGGAGGCTAAATCGGAGGACTCAATTCGGGGTATGCGAGCAAAATCGATGCAAAATGGAGATGCGAGCATGGTCAGTAATGTCTAAGGGATGAAAAGCACACAGGAATTGCAAAGATTGAAGCTGAAATCAAAGTCCGCCATTGAAGACCTGAGCTTGAGCTCGAAGTTCGGGATTACCTGTTCTGGCGATTTTGGGCTGCGCGGTTGATGGCGATCGCTTCCTGGCACTCAAAGCGAACTTCTGACGGTCTTCTTTAGCTTTGGTTTGGCCGGAGACGGCCTAACCAGCGCTTTGCAGTCGAACTCAAATTCTCGACGACGGAGGGTCGGAGAACGAGCTCTCTCTCTCGTTTTCTTTCTCTCTCTCGATTCAGTTTCGCCCCTCTACAACTGAATCCACCTCCTTTCTAACTGAAAGCCCATGTAGGCTTATATAGCATCTCCGAATTTTGGTGCCGATTTGAGGAGTTCCAACTGACTTCAATGGCACGTGGCAGCACGTGTTTTTGGGTTCAATTGGCGCCGGAGAGGATGGGTGACTTGCCAAGGTTCATTTGGTTTCCCGGCGAGCCTCATTCCTCACGAATTTGGCATACATTCGACCTGCATTTGTCGTTTGTTGACTTTTGCAGGTGTGCAGGTTGACCAGCCGATTATTTGCTATCCCGATGGTCACTGGTCTTCATTCCGGTCCCGATCGACGGGGATTGACCCAAGGAACTAAATGCCCAGCATTGCTTCTCCAATTGTCGTTGATTCGTCGCTCAATTTTCTCCTTGAAATTATACCTTCCACTGTTCACTCGTGCACAGGCCTGATGAAGAAGAAGACACTGTAGCGGGCCGGTTCGACCGGTCCGACCGCCGGTCTGACCGGTCTGAACCGGTCCCGAATAGGTTTTTTTTCAAATTAAGCCCAAATTAATGGGAAAATTTTGCAATTGAACCTCATAATCGAATCTAGGGCATGAATTCTATCTAGAAATGTGGTTTTGCCCAAAAATTTTCATCAATTTCTACAAAACCCCCAAATTTTCATTTAATTGGAAATTGAGGATCGTGTAATTGAGGGTGCAAATGATCAAATTGAGTCAAACCACCTGTTCCAATCAATTTAAAATGGTGAAATCCATTGGGTAGCATGTTTAATTTGCAATGATAGCCCTTGAATTGAAAGTAATTTCAATTATGCTTAATTTCAAGGACTAAAATGCAATTTTAGTATGTAATTTTGTCAAATCCGTGCAATTGAGCATATTGTGCAAACAATTGGGCTAAATTGAAATAGGGGATAGTCTGATTGAATGTCAAGATCTTAAAAAATGCCAAAATTGCAAATTAAAAGACTCAATTGTTATTTTTTCTTCAAATTCAATAGTACGGGTTACAAAGGAACACCTAAAATTGAATCTGATTTTGATTTTTTTGAGAGGTCAAAAATAAAAGGGATTAAAAGGAAAAATATTGGATATTTTTCCATATTTTTGTGACCTCAAATGCTATTTTTCTTGATTTTTTAAGTATTTTTCTATTTTCCAAGAATACTAAAAAATATGAAAAATGTGAAAAATTATTTTTTGGTCAAGAATGGTTCCTTGGGCTTGGCCAAGGCCACCAAAGTTGATTTTGTAATTTTTTGACTTTTTATAAAAAGTTTTGTGATTTTTCAAAAATAAAACTGAAAAAGACCTGGTCAAAAAATCAGGTGTCAACAAGCATCTAATGCGGTTGTTGCAGGCAATATTTTTATGGTCTCGCAGCATGCTTATGCGTTATTTGATCCTGGAGCTATGCATTCCTTTATATCTACTGAATTTGCGAAGAAGCTTGATGTGTTACCTGAGCCTCTTGAGTATGAGTTACGTATTGGTACTCCCACGGGTGATTTCTTAGATGTAGACCATGTGTTTACGCATTGTGTACTCTAGTTAGATAATGTTGAAATGCCTATGGATGTAGTAGAGTTAAATATTCGAGATTTTGATATTATTATAGGAATGAATTGGTTATCTACATATCACGCTATTGTTGACTATTTTTTGAAGAAAGTTGTCTTTAGACTTCCGAATCAGCCTAAATTCTCTTTCTCGAGAAGTTTTAAAAGCCCTCCTCCAATATTGATCTTGGCTTTGCAAGCGGGAAAACTTTTGAAAATGGGTTATTTTAGTTATTTGGCTTATGTGGAAGACACAAGTAAAGTTGTAGTAAAGACGAAAAATGTTCCTGTTGTTGGAGAATTCCCAGATGTGTTTCCAGAGGATTTACCGGGTTTGCCTCTTAATAGAGAAATTGAATTTTGTATTGGTCTGATGCCTAGTACTGCACCTATCTCTAAGGCACCATATCGCATGGCACCACCTGAACTGAAAGAATTGAAAACGCAATTGCAAAAACTTTTGGATAAGGGCTTCATTAGACCCAGTGTTTCACCTTGGGGAGCTCCGGTCCTATTTGTGAAGAAGAAGGATGGCAGTATGAGGCTTTGTATAAACTACAAAGAACTTAACAAAGTGACGACTCAAAACAAATATCCTCTGCCCTGGATTGATGATTTATTTGATCAACTTCATGGAGCTCAAGTATTTTCCAAGATTGACCTTCGTTCCGGGTATCATCAATTGAAGATAAAGACAGATGGTGTGCCTAAAATTACTTTTAGAGCGAGGTATGGCCACTATGAGTTCCTTGTTATGCCTTTTGGATTAACAACCGCCACAACTGCTTTCATGGACTTGACGAACAAGGTGTTCAAGGAGTATTTGGATAAATTTATTGTGATATTCATCGATGATATTTTGGTGTATTCGAGGAGTTTGGAGGACCATGAGCAACACTTGAGGTTTGTTCTGCTGACTTTATGTGAAATGAAGCTATATGCCAAATTCAGTAAGTGCGATTTCTGGCTTGATCATATAGAATTCTTAGGCCATGTGATCTCGAAGGATGGCATATTGGTTGATCCTAAAAAAGTTGAAGCAGTTGTTTAGTGGAAGAGCCCTACTAGTGTTAAAAAAGCGAGAAGTTTTCTTGGACTAGCTGGCTATTGCAGGCGATTTGTGGAGGGATTCTTAAAAATTGCTAGTCCACTTACTCGCCTTACTCAGAAGGCGTTAAATTTATATGGTCAGATCAGTGTGAGTGCAGTTTTCAAGAGTTGAAGAGGCGGCTTGTCTCAGCTCCTATATTAACTTTACATTCAGGAAATAGTGGCTTCATAATCTACTGCGACGCTTCCAAAGAAGGCTTAGGTTGTGTTCTTATGCAATGTGATAAAGTTATTGCCTATGCCTCTAGACAGTTGAAAGCACATGAGAAGAACTACCCTACCCATGATATGGAGTTAGCAGCAGTTGTGTTTGCCTTGAAAATATGGCGACACTACTTGTATGGTGAAAAATGTGAAGTTTTTACCAATCACAAAAGTTTGAAGTATATTTTTACTCAGAAAGAATTGAACATGAGACAGAGAAGATGGCTAGAACTTCTAAAAGATTATGACCTCTCTATCAGTTACCATCTAGGTAAAGCTAATGTGGTAGCGGATGCTTTGAGTTGTAAGTCCTTTGGAAATATGGCAACTTTGCTTACTTCTCAGAAACATATTCTTGAGGACATGAGGAAATTGGACTTGGAGGTATTGGTACATCACCTTGGTGCTCGGTTAGCTAGTCTTCAAGTGCAATCAATGTCGATTGACAAAATTAAGGCCAAACAGAATAAAGATCTTCAGTTACAAAAAAAAAAAAATTAAAGAAGGCATATAAGATGGGGATCAAGCAGATTTCAATACACATATAGATGGGTCCTTGAGATTCCGTAGTCGGTTATGTGTTCCAAATGATTTAGAGTTGAAAAAGGAAATATTACAGGAATCTCACACAACTAGATTCTCAATTCATCTTGGGAGCACTAAAATGTACAGGGACTTAAGGGAAAGCTTCTAGTGGGTCAACATGAAGAAGGATATTATGAAATTTGTCAACCAATGTCTAGTTTATCAGCAAGTAAAATTGAACATCAAAGACTAGGTGGACAATTGCAGCCTTTAGAGATACCTAAATGGAAATGAGAGTATATCACAATGGATTTCATAGTTGGTCTACCGAGAACGCCAAGTGGTAAGAATGCTATATGGGTGATTGTTGATCGATTGACAAAGTCTGCACACTTTTGTCATACCGATTTGGCCTTTCACTAGAAGATATGGCAAAGAGATATGTTAACGAAATAGTGAAATTTCATGGAGTTCCTGTGAGCATTGTTTCTAATAGGGATTCCAGATTTGTGTCTAACTTTTGGAGGAGTCTACAAGGAGCTTTGGGTACTAAACTCAATTTCAGTACAACATTTCACCCACAGACAGATGGACAATCAGAGAGAATGATCCAAACGTTAGAGGATATGCTAAGAACATGCGCTATAGATTTTGGCGGTTCGTGGGATGAACATTTACATTTGGCAAAGTTCTCTTATAACAACAGTTATCATTCTAGCATTAAAATGGCATCTTTTGAAGCTTTATATGGCTGTAAATGCAGAAATCCTATTTGTTGGGATGATGTTGGTGAGAAGAGTCTAACCGGCCCAGAGTTCATTCAGCAGTCGGGAGAGAAAGTCAAATTGGTTCGAGAACGTCTCAAAATAGCACAAAGTCATCAGAAGAGCTACACAGACCTCAAAAGGCGTAAGATAGAATTCAACATAGGAGATCATGTATTCCTGAAAGTTTCTCCTACGAAAGGTGTTATGAGATTTGGCACACGTGGCAAATTGAGTCCAAGATATGTGAGACCGTTATTGATCCTTAGAGAAGATCATTGAAGTCGCATATAAACTCGCTTTGCCACCAGCACTTTCTAGTGTACATAATGTGTTTCATGTCTCTTTGTTGCGGAAATATGTACCAAATGCTGATCATGTGCTAGATTTCACACCGTTAAAGTTGATAAAGAACTTGACATATGATGAACAACCTATTCGCATCGTCGATAGGAAGGATCAGGTGTTAAGGAGGAAGACAATTCCTTATGTGAAGATCCAATGACATAACCACATAGAAAGAGAAGCCACTTAGGAACTCGAGGAGGAGGCGAGACACAGTTACCCTCACTTGTTCGAAAGTTGAGGTAAGTTCAAATTTATTCGAATTTCGAGGATGAAAATTCTTTTAAGAAGAGTAGAATGTAATATATTGATTTTGTGGTCTAGGCCAAAACAAAAGGTGTAGGGCACAGAACAAAAGAAACAAAAAAGAAAAGAGAAAAGAAGGTTGAAAAGTAGAAAAGAATAAAAAGAGAACAGTGCATCTCTACTCTTTTACCGAGAGCTCGTGCATGAAGAGAAGGGCAGAAAGAAAACGAGAAGAAAGAAAGAAGAAAAAAAGAAAGAAAGAAAGAAAGGGGAAAGAAGAGAAGAAGAAGAAGAGAGGAAAAAGGTGATGAGCTCTTGCCACGAAGTTTTACCAAGCTGTTGTGACATCAATTAACAAAGTCGATAAGTGCTCACATCCCTCGTTCTTCCAATCAAAGTGATTTTCGGACTAGGGCTTAAAACCTGATGTTTAGTGAAATCTTAGCCGCGTTGTCCAAATTTTTGAATTGTTGATCTTCAAGTTCTCTTGGAATTGATAGACTATGGTTTAATAAGCCGTGAATTTTAGAGATGGTGGTTTTGGAGTGACAATTTGGTCGGAGCAATAATTTAAGGATTTCGCGATTGGGTTTCGCTATGGGAACGATTTGAATTATTGCTTCGAGTATGCGATTTGCTGATGTGTAGGAATTGTTCAGTTAGCGTTTAAGTTTGGCTGAACCGCTTCGTCATTGAGGTAGAGTTGCACTTGATTTTGACGTTGTTTCTCGCTTATTTGTTAGGATCGCGAATTTGGCGAATCGAGTACTGTTTGCTTTTTGTTCGTAGGCAGTCCCTGGTGAGTATGCTATCCGTTTCTTAGCGTTTGTAAACTCACATTTTTCTGCCTTTTGTACTTATGAATAATTTCCTGATGGTTTTAGGAAAAAAAAGCATTGTGAGATGATATATATGTACTGGTTGCGAGGCGATTTGCGAGATTTTCTAAATGCTTTATGAAAAATATTGCTAGCGGATGAGCTATGTTTTGGTTCGTGAAACGAATGGTGATTTGAAGTGGTTAAGGGCTAAGTGCTACACGGCAACACGAGTCTCGTGGGAGCCACCCCTAGTGCCTTATGCTATTGATATAGTTGGTTAAGGGTTAAGTGTTACACGGCGACGCGAGTCTTGTGGGATCCACCTCTAGTGCCTTTTATTATTGATATTGTTGATTAAGGGCTAAGTGCTACACGGCGATGCGAGTCTCGTGGGAGCCACCTCTAGAGCCTTATACTATTGACATGGGTTAGTCAAGGACTAAGTGCTACACGGTGACACGAGTCTTGTGGGAGACACCTCTAGAGCCTTGAGTTGAGTGTTGATTATAGAATAAATCTTTGAAATGTAACTTGACAAGATTGAGTATTGAACTAGATTGTTGATTGATGTTATTCTTGTAAGTTTATTATACTGAAATTTTGATATGAATGAGTTATATCTTAAGTCTTAAATGTTGTTATGGAAGTTCTATCTACTTAGAAGAGATACTACTCACTGAGCTTTAGTTGCTCATTCCTCTCATCTTATATGCTTTTCAGGTTCCTCGATGAGCCGCAAGTAAATTGAGTGCATCGTGACTTTTTTTGTAGTAGGATTTTGGGTTACGATTTAAGGGATTTGTACATATGGTTGCTATTAGTTTGTTGGGTTGGATGAGTTCTAGTTGTACATATTCTTTTAATGACTGATAGAAACTCTAATGTTGTAACCAACCTTTTGGAGTGATGCGTATATATGTTGGAGACATATGCATATTTTTTGTTAACAGGTTCTTGGGTTATTTGAGGCTTCATCCTTTATGTGGAAGAACGGCCGCGTCATCCTTTACTTTTGTTAGTTTTAGGGTGTGACAAATACAATGTAAAAAAATCAGACAATCTATATGAGAATTATAAAAATGATTTAATATTTTTGGTTAGGGGCCGAGTGATGTGGACATCGAACCATATCGAGGAGGAGGTGCTAGGACTCGTTGTTCTATCCGCTTGGTCCAATTACTCAAGCGAGAGCGAGGGAATTCAAGTAAGCTATCGGCATCATGGTTCAAGATCTTTGGAGTAGAGGTGATCTTGATTCGAGAATTGAAAATTCTGAAGCTCCTTGGCGCAACACGATTACATTTAGCTTCTCGAATTTTGAACGGATTTAGGGCTAACGAGCTCCGAATGAGCTCCAATTTGGTCAGCTGAAAAGAAACGGTGTCCTGATCAATACTATAGGCCATGAGCTGCAATGAATTTCGGCCATTCGGCATCGTTTAGATAGACTTTTAGGCTTTTTTCTATTTTTAGGCGAATTTTTATTAATTAAGGGTATTTTTGTAATTTTTTCCTTTTAGGGTTAGCACCATATATAAGGGTGCTTATGAGTTTCTGAAAACACAACATTGATTCAGAATTTTACACAGAGAGTTTTTTCTTCTCTTCGAGTTCTCTTGAAGACTAATCCTATCAAGGCTTCCTTGTGGCGATCGATCGACTCATCGAGCAAGATTGCGAATTCTCTTATTCATGGCGTCTATAGCGTGGATTGGTTGACACAGGTTCGTCAACAGGTCACGCTCATATCGAGGTTACCAATCACAGGTTCGATTGGGGGTTAAGGTTAGCAATTCGCAACCCTTGGATCTTCGTAGAACGGTCAGTTTCCGCAGCGATTCACATCATCTAGTATCAGAGCTGGTTCTACAAGGTCTAGTTATCCTACTTTCACTACTTTTTATTCAGCAATCTAGGGTTTATAGAATTAGGGTTTAATGGGGCATTTTGGAATCAATAAAACTTATGAAGTGTTGCATGAACATTTTTATTGGCCACATATGAAACGAGATGTCACACGTGTTTGTGAAAGATGCATTGCATGTAAACAGGCTAAGTCTACAACTAAACTACATGGCTTGATATGCCTTTGCCTATCCCGACGCATCCTTGGGTTGATATTTCTATGGATTTTGTGTTAGGATTGCCTAGGTCTAAGCATGGTAAGGATTCTATTTATGTGGTTGTAGATCGGTTTTCAAAAATGGCTTATCTTAGACCATGTCATAAATCCGATGATGTATCACATGTTGCTGACTTGTTCTTCTGTGAGGTTGTGCGTTTGCATGGCATGCCTAGGTCCATTGTTTCTGATCGAGATACTAAATTTCTTAACTACTTTTGGAAGACTTTGTGAAAGAAATTAGGTACACAACTTTTATTCTCTACTACTTGTCATCCACAAACTGGTGGTCAAACCGAAGTAATTAATAGGACTTTAGGGACATTGTTACGTGCTATTATTAAGAAGAACATTAAATCTTGAGAAAATTATTTACCGCATGTTGAGTTTGCATCTAATGGGAGTGTGCATTCTACTACTAAATTCACACCGTTTGAGATTGTCTATGGTTTTAATCCATTAACTCCATTAGATTTAACTCCTTTGCCTGTTGAAGAGCGTGTGGATTTAGATGGTGCTAAGAAGGCCGAATTTGTGAAGACATTGCATGAAAAGACGCGACTGAATATTGAACGCAAGACAGAGCAATATGCAAAACAAGCCAACAAAGGGCGTAAGAAAGTAGTGTTTGAACCCGGCGATTGGGTTTGGGTTCATATGCGCACGGAGCGTTTTCCCGAGCAACGACGTTCTAAATTATTATCGCGCGGGGATGGACCATTCATGGTGTTGGATAGGGTCAATGATAATGCCTACAAGCATGATCTTCCAGGTGAGTATGGCATTAGTGCTACTTTTAATGTTACTGACTTGACTCTTTTCGATGCATGTGATGATTTGAGGGCAAATCCTTTGCACGGTGGAGGGAATGATGTGGACATCGAACCATATCGAGGAGGAGGTGCTAGGGACTCGTTGTTCAATCCGCTTGGTCCAATTACTCGAGCGAGAGCGAGAGAATTCAAGCAAGCTATCGGCATCATGGTTCAAAATCTTTGGAGTAGATATGATCTTGATTCGAGAATTGAAGATTCTGAAGCTTCTTAGCGCAACACGATTACATTTAGCTTCGCGAATTCTGAACGGATTTAGGGCTAACGAGCTCCGAATGAGCTCAAATTTGGTCAGCTGAAGAGAAACGGTGAGCTCAAATTTGGTCAGCTGTAATGAATTTCGGCCATTCGACGTCGTTTAGATGAACTTTTAGGCCTTTTTCTATTTTTAGGCGAATTTTTATTAATTAAGGGTATTTTTGTAATTTTTGCCTTTTAGGGTTAGCACCATATATAAGGGTGCTTATGAGTTTCTGAAAACACAACATTGATTTAGAATTTTACACAGAGAGTTTTTCCTCCTCTTTCCTCCTCTTTCCTCCTCTTCGAGTTCTCTTGAAGACTAGATCATATCAAGGCTTTTTTGTGGCGATCGATCGACTCATCAAGCAAGATTGCAAATTCTCTTGTTCGTGGCATCTATAGCGTGGATTGGTTGACACAGGTTCGTCAACAGGTCACGCTCATACCGAGGTTACCAATCACAGGTTCGATTGTGGTCAAGGTTAGCAATTCGCAACCCTTGGATCTTCGTAGAACGATCAGTTTCCGCAGCGATTCACATCACCGGGGTTGGTCCCTATTTTTTATTCATTTAAAACTAAATGGGTAGCCAAAATTTAGGTGTTAACACATGTTAAGATGTGTGTACAATTAGCGACCCAAGATTTGACCAATGCTATCACGCCCCGAGTCCTTTCTAGCGCGCAACATCGCCTTATTGCCAAACGGTTCAGTCTCTTTCCCAGGATCCAAAATATCGCACTAGCTAATGAGACTCATATGCACATGCGGAAGCGACATACATAACTCCATGCAGAAGACAATAAGATGACTTTAGGGAAATAGACACTTAATCATTACATACAAACATTCAGTTCTACAAAATGCACAAGAGCTACTAAAGATAACTAGGGCTAGAGGAAAAGGGTTAGCCTACTCAAAAGAGACATCTACTAAGGAACACGCGTCACTGCCACAGGAGATACTCCAAAAGTCAAGGGTCGCTACAAGGCCTAAAAGACAGACTCGTTGCTGATGGATCAGGCGACACCGGCCGCTGGATGGTACTCTACCCAATCGCCTGGCTGAGGCTCCTCTGGGACTTCTGCTTCTGGCTCTGACTCGGAATACACTGGGATGTCTTCCTCTTCTGAATCGGATCCTAAGTCCATGGGCTCGCCCTCGGCGCCTACGATGTCCCACTCGAACCATGCCTCCTCCATGTGAACGTCGTCGACATCAGAGGGCTCGATGACCTCGCCATCTGCGTCGGAATGCTGTGGCTGCGCTGCTGGGAGGCCCACGCCTGGCTCGAGGCCGGTCATCGGATCAAAGATCTCGCCATCGGGCGGGCATGCAATCATCGGGTCCTGCTCCTCAAGGATATCCCGGGGCACGTCAAAAGATCTCAGAGGCCCCCAAGTAGCGACGTCGTCTCGATACCACCACGCTGCGTACCTATCTGGCCTCTAGTGGTCTGTCCCGTCCTCCACCCAGACAGTGCAACGCTCATAAATAAAAACCTCATCCTCGCCCACTGGGTACTCAGTAACGTAACTGTCGGTCCTCACTGGCACCCCAAAAGCTGGCGACGGCATGGTCAAGGCTTAGGGTCTGAAAGGTGGGTCCCACGACGGGGTGATATAAACTCAATAAGCTAGTCCTAACCCTAAGCTAGGCACTCGGGACTTCCAGACACACCCAGGCACAATCAATGACCAGTCATGCGAAAACAGACGAATAGGCACATAATGACACAATCAAGGCATGCATTGTCATGTAACTCACCAATCTAGACTAGGCTTGGCTTTCGTACCTTGGCACTTAACATCACATAATATAAAGGATAGCTTGCATATATATATATATATACATAAGTATATACTTATTACGATCGTAATACTCATGGCAGAGCCCGCGTTTAAAGCCTCAGGCTTAATAAATCAAGGAACCCGCGTTTAACGCCTCAGGTTTCCGATGCCATGTCATGACCCGCGTTTAACGCCTCAGGTCTATCCCGCGTTTAACGCATCAGGATATCACTAAACCCCGCGTTTAACGCATCAGGGCAATATATGCACATAGGCTTATAATCCAACCAATTATAGCATAAAACAATCATATGTGCATATCGTCCATACAAGGACCACTCGGCCGTTTCAACTTACAACTCCGCATCGCGGCATATCATCACATCACAATCAATCAAGGCCATTGCCATACTTCACGATCAAGTCATACCTCATAATATATCGCTCATCAATCATTACTATAAACATTCGGCCGTGCCACAAAGTCATGGGATCAATCAATCGACAAGGTCACAAAACACATCAATTAACCTCGCACAGCCGTCAATCATAATCATGGTGCCGTTTTAACCCCGCGATCTCATCCTATAGTCCACGGCCGAACACAAAGAATGGTCAATAGGTTCTTTTTACGCAGTAAGTTGCCAATTAACACCTTTGCCTAGCACTCCTAAGATCAATCAAGTAATTCATGGCTTCGACCAAGCTCAACTCACATCTAACATACCTAGCACATACACATGAGTATTCGGTTCCTACCTAGGGATATTCACAACGCACTTCAACCAAGGAAATCAACACTACAAGCACTAAAAAGGTGCGGCCATGCTCGGCTCCTTCCAAGAACATATTCGGTCCTCTAGGGTTTCTCGCCCATTTAGCCATTAAACTCATCAAACAATCACTCACTCGGTCTTTCCATCACGCAAGGTCTTAGCTAGGGGTTAGGATAAGCTTACCTAGCTTAAAGCTTCAAGAAGACCGGCGGCAAGAGGCGTGGGAATGGCGCGGCTCACGGCGGTCCTCGGCGGTGAAGTTTGGCCACTAGGAGTTCTAAGCAAAATATCCAAGAACAATCCTTAATACCCCTTCTAACATAAGTCTACAACCTCACATCATGTTTATCTAAGCTCCGAGAGCTACTCACCTCAAGAACTCTTCGAGGTCGGCCCCGGTTCTCTCTTGACTTCGGTTCGGTCGGCGGCGGCTTGCTCGGCTCCAAGGAGGTGGTGTGGTGGCGGCCTAGGGTGGTGGAGTGGCGGCAAGGTGGTGGTCGGCGGCCGGTTCCACCGAGAGGCCAAGGGAGCGAGAGGGAGAGAACGAGTGAGAGGGAGAGCGTGAGATGAGAGGAAGGAGAGGGAGAGTGATCGTGAAAATGAGAGGAAGAAGAAGAAGTGAGGGAGAGAGAGGATGATCTATTAGAAAGGGAAAATTGGAGGGAAGTGAGTGAGTGAGAGTTGGTAGTGGGGAAAGTACAATGAATAGTTGCATGGAGTGACATGAATAGTGAAGTTGAATGACTAGTTGGTGGGGTGGTTTGAAGGATTCTTGTCAACTCAATTGGTCATTCTAATTCTAATAATTCAAAGGGCTAAAAGACCAAATTGCCCCTCAAATTTCGGCCAAGGGTAGGGAAGGTGGAAATGTCTAAATTACCCTTGCATTAACTAATAGAAAATGGTACTAAGCTTAGGGTAAAAGGGTCGATTTCACTTGTCGATCCGAATCTCGCTTTTCTAACTTATACGAGGCTAGTTCTAATCTTATTAACTCTCCGATGAGGCGGCGTCCAAATTTACTCCATTGTGATCTCCGAATGTCCGGCCTCCAATCTCGAAGTCCAATCCATGGCTAAATTCAGTCAATTGTCATTCCAGCGCGTCTCAGACTAACGGGCGGCTCTCAGGAGTTACGCGTATCGACCCGCGACTAATGCCACGTTTAAGAGTTACTCGAACCACGGCGGCTTTGGTTGTCATGTAATCGCGAGAGTCAATCACTAGTCCCGAAGGTTACGACCGTTAGGAATCGATTTAGGTTAATTCACAAATCATGTCATGGCTATACGGAATCACCCGTGAACCAATCGCACGACACTAGCAAATCGTTCTAAAACCATTCTTAGATCGACCTTTAGCGGTCCTAAATATTCCCTCGGCGATCCTTATGGTCAAAGCGTTGGCTCGTGGTTAAGTCCTTTGGTCCACGTACTTTAAATCCTATATGGTCATTCCCCATTGGTTAGTCGACTCGAGAGTGATCAATTCTGAGCGAGATTAACTGGAATACATCGATAGACATTCATTCATTAATAAGCTTCGAGATAGGGTCGGAGTTCAGGATGTCACAAATGCGTTAGATGACAATGATAAGTTGCCGAAAATGATAAAAGTGATTGATAAGGGAGAGTTAATAGAGAGGAAAATAATATAATCCTATTTAACCTATTATATGAGGTGTTAATGGAAGCGGCAGAGGAGAAAGGTGCTACAACATTGTGGGCACTTTAGGTAATGAATTAAGTTATTGCCTATACATGTTGAAGATGATATTTCAATTTCAATTGACTGATGTTACTTCTATTAGAGCCCACTTAGATTAGTTTAACAAACTTATGATAGATTTGAAGAATGTTGAAGCGACTTTAACCATTGAAATACAATGCATGATGTTATTGGCGTTTCTACCAGAATTATAGGAGCACATTACCGATACACTATCACAAGGGTGTACTATGATTATATCGAAAGAGGTAAAATTCACTTTGTTTTCTTATGAGTGGTAGAGGAATTTGTGATATCACCATCTAACGCTGGATATAGTGAATAGACTAATGATTAGAGATAAAAAAGGAACATTCGATGGCTAGTAGAAAAGGTAAAAGTAAGTCGAAGTCAAGAGGTAAAAAGCCTAAAGGCCGCGTGAAGTGTTTTAAGTGTCACAATGAGAGGGCACATAAGGAGAGATTGTCCGACTGAGTAACATATGTGGTAAGTAGAATGATACAAGTGGTACGGCGAGCATCGTCCAAGAAAGCACCAATTATATGGATGTCGCGACCCGTCCGAAAGCGGACGCGGCTAATGGATTACCGATCGCGGCCCCCACTCTGAAATGTGGATCGCGGGCCTTAAATCGGCTCGGGCCCTCCCAGGCCCATACCAAATCGCGGCGGGAGTATATTTTAAAGGATTCGACGATAAGAGTCGATCGCTTTGGACCTTCAGTGTGGTCGTGGTGGCATGTGCAAATTGTGCATGCATTTGGAGTCGCCACCGGTCTTTCTTGGAGGTAGACCGGAAACCTTATTGACCGATTGGGAGAGATCGATCAATTCTGCGGAACCAGAGATTGTGGGTTCGGGGACTTGGACATCACCTCCCTCGAGGGTACTGCGCTGGGGAGGGAATACAGAATTTTTCCAACGCTCTTTACAAACTCTTTGGAGGTCTACCGCGCTGCTCACCGGGGACTTACCGTGGCTCGTGTCCTGCGAGCCCGTTATGAGGATCAGTCCGACCGCCTAGCGTTGGCTGACTACCTGGCCGATAGTCACAAAAAGACTGTTGAGTTCGCCAAAGAGCGGGTTTCGACATTGCTACGCGAGAGGAGGAATCTGGTGGAGGACTTAGCCCTATCTCTGGCTACCTATGAGCGCGATCGACGTAACGCCCTGCTAAGGAACCGAAGCGAGTGGCTGGAAGAAAGGCTCAACGGCATAAATAAGGATATAACTCGTGAGAATGGACTTGTTCGGGACTTGGAAGCAGTCGCCGAAGATCACGAGACTCAGGTTGTTGCAGTCAATGATGAACGCAAACGCCTTCACCTCAGGCTTGCGGACCATGATACGCGGAGTGGTGCGTATAAACAAAGCATCCATAACCTGGAGGGCCAGTTGGGCTCCTTTGTGTCGTTGATTAGGGCTCACTTCTGCTTTACTTTTCCACCCCAATGAATTGTATGATCTGGTTTGGGCAAGAATGAATGAAAGCCCCCGTGTTTGTTTTAGCTTTTATATGATCCATTTCTTCGAGCATCCGGACATCTTAGACTTGGATGAGCTGATCCATAATAAGTCGAGTAGATGTGTTCTGATTTTCTAACTCGCTCATGATCAGATGAAAGAATAGCCTCAGACTTATCCAGGAAAAGATTTCTCTCTATTACCTATTTTTTACCTGCAAATGAAACGACCGAATCAGAAGGAATAATTTGAAAAAGAAAGCATAAACCCCTTTCAATCTTATGCATGCTCGTGATTAATAAAGACAAAAACTTTTACAAGGATAATCTTGTGCGAAAAGTTTTTATCAATATTCCTCGAAGGAAAGCATACTATTGAAAGGAATGTAATTCACGATAATCGCTTTTGACCAACGACGCGTTTTAAATTTAATTGAAGATACGGTATCCAAATCAAAGCCGTTTTGTTAAGAACGAGGGCAATTTGGACATCTATCTCGTCATTAAATTCGAAACAATGCCGGTACTCTTGATCAATTATCGTGGATTACCAGTGGCGTAACACATGCATGAACCGATTCAAGTGTATAATTCCTTCTAGCGAAATTGGGGTTGGATTACCCTATACGACCAAAAGGTCGTGCAAGACTTCCAATTTTAATTTCCTCTAAAGGAATTATAAACTTGACTTGGGAGTATTCAGATGATTAGAGAAAATGCCACTATCACATTCCCATGACCCGTCAAAAGAAATACAACCAAGCTCCATCTGAATGTATACACCAATAGATCCCTAATACAATCACTCTAAGGGGTGAGATAGAGAAAACTTCGATAAAAATAAACCCTATACAAGAGGACTAGTAATGGAAAAATGAAACAAAGGAATGTGATCCTAACGCTTAAGGATGCCCCAGTTTCGATCTGTGTCTTCAGGATCATTTGCCCCAACTCTTCATCTTTATTGGATGATACCTCAATAATGTGCCTCAATAATGTCCATAGTATGCTCCTTTACCGTACACCTGGTGTTCGTCGTGGGATACCACCCTCCTCGTCTTCTATCAAGGGCGTTGGGAACAAACGCACATATATATCCTCGAAATGGCATTTAATCTAATCACCAGAATGTAATGAATGAAATGCCTACATTTATATGAACTGCGATAGATTTGGGGTGAATAGAGAGTCTTACCAACCAAACTCGTCGACTTATGTGCGGTTTTAGGTGTACCAACCGCCCAAAGACATGCGCATGAGACAAGTGATGGGAAACTTTTAAAAATCAGAGGTTTTGGCACCTAGGGTCAAGGTTCCCACCTCGAGTTCTAGAAAGAGCCGATTCCATTGCACAACTATCGTTGCATTGGGGCTCGATCCACAGTTCGAAATGAGTGGAATTGAAAAGTGGATTACCCCGTGTCTTTCCTCACGGAGATTCCATTTTCAATCCCTTCTATTGTTTTCCTATAGGCGGCGCCCGGGGTTTTAGGCGCGATCGTGTGTGTTCATGTGTTGTGAGCATCACAATGCAAGTCATGCACGACAGTTTATCAATCAGCGCTTCAAATCACCTACACAGCATACATTCCTACGCCAACCTGCATAAGACAATGTTAATCACAGACTACCCCCCTTATCACTCCAATCTGCAAAAACATATAACACCTATCATAAGCGGACTTACCTCACCTTCAAGAGCGCCTGCAGGGTTAGAAAAATCACTCAGCGTTTTAATACGGCCTAAGTCCACTTGAGGTTTAGAACCGTAGGTTCTAGAACAAAGTCCCCAGCGGAGTCGCCAGCTGTCGCGACCCGTCCGAAAGCGGACGCGGCTAATGGATTACCGATCGCGGCCCCCACTCTGAAATGTGGATCGCGGGCCTTAAATCGGCTCGGGCCCTCCCAGGCCCATACCAAATCGCGGCGGGAGTATATTTTAAAGGATTCGACGATAAGAGTCGATCGCTTTCGACCTTCAGTGTGGTCGTGGTGGCATGTACAAATTGTGCATGCATTTGGAGTCGCCACCGGTCTTTCTTGGAGGGTAGACCGGAAACCTTATTGACCGATTGGGAGAGATCGATCAATTCTGCGGAACCAGAGATTGTGGGTTCGGGGACTTGGTTACGCTGGTGTCATTACCAACGCCCTTTCGGTACCTAACGCGAGTGATTTTCCTAGTTAAGAATTCATGCAGACGCAATTTTGGGCGAGGTAGGTTTGATTCAGGGTTTCACACAGATTGGAAGACTATTCCTATCAACCACAATCAATTTTAATGAAAGCGCAATCAAGTGCATAAATAAATCTCATCGATGCAAATCAATTCAAGTCAATGGCTTCCTAGCATAGCCACAAGGGCTTTAGGGAAGGTGTGATTTAGGACCGGGGTAAAATAGGAGGATTTGGAGGCGATTTAGCCCGAAGGGCAAAATCGTCAATTTTTGGAAGACGATTCGCCCAAAGGGCGAAATCGTCATTTTTAAGAATGATCGGGTTCAAAACACCCGGGATGAGCCTTGGCCAATTGATTGTGGCCATTTCCTATTTTTTTGGGATTTTTCTAGAATTTTTAGAAATTTTTTAGAAGACGGTTTGCCGGAAGGGCAAAATCGTCATTTTTGGAAAGACCGGGGGTCGGAAGACCCGGAACAGGTCATGGCCAGTTGAATGTGGCAATTTCCTATTTTCTGGAATTTTTTAGAATTTTTCTGAATTTTTCGAATTTTTTTGAATTTTTTATGATTTTTTTATTATTTTATTGATTTTTTTGAATTTATTAATACTAAAATCACCCCCGGGCCGGGTCAGACCCGGTCCACGACCCGGATCCGCGACCCTGGCCCGGCCCGCCCCAGCCTCGACGAAAACGGCGCCGTTTCACGGACTGAGAACGGACGCCCCAGATGGCGACACATGGCAAAGCCACATCCGTCCGATCTGGACTTTGATTAAACCGGCCCGGACCCACCAACGCTGACGTGGCCGCTGACGTGGCATGCCACGTCATCGTTGACCTGTCAACGGCCTAGCAGCCCGTCGGAGAAGACGTCCGGCGAAGTCGCCGGAATTCTCGCCGGAATAGTCACGAACCGAACCAAAACGTGCTATCTATTTACCATTTTAAAACCAGTCGATCTTTTAAGACCTCAGAAGCAGCGGGCGGCACATACATGGAAGATTCAACGCCCGGAAGGCGATGAACAGGACAGCCACAGTCCCGGTTCCGGCGAGCCACTACCAGAGACTTTTTTTTTGTCCGAACTGAGTTTCATTCATTTTAATAACGTCTAATGAAGGTCCAGAGACTTACCTGAAGTCCACGAGCTTCGGTGGTTAGTGGCCGGGGACTCGACTCGAAGCTCCGGCGAACGCGGCGGTGAGTGAGGTTTTGATCATTTTCGAACCGATTCATGCGACAAAATGACATAGCCAGGCTTAGGGAACATTTTTAATATGATTTCGAGCATGAAAACACGAAATAGAAGTGACCATAGTTCGCCACTAGGATCGACCGAATATGCTCACTCTAGGAATTTTATCAAGCACGTGGTATGCATCCTCAGAAAGTCACTAAAATGATTTCGCCGAGGCTCGACGAGGGATGCCGGACCAAAATAGCTATTTCATAATCCTATACATACCGTCAAGAGGATCGGGTACTACCTGTTTTGGTCCGGCTCGATCGAAATCGAGCCGAATGGACCAGCCCTGTTCGCGGCATCAAAAACAGAGCAAAAAGAAGGGGAGAGGGTGACACTGACCTTGTCCGCCGAGGGCCGCGACGGCGAGGCGTTGATGCGGCGGCGGCTCGATTGAGTCAACGATCTTCCCTCCCTCTATTCCATCTTCTCTCTTTTTTCTTCGCGGACCTCTCTCTCCTTCGGACGAGTTCTCTCTCTCCTCTCTCGGCTCTCCCTCTCTATTTCTCATGGCCGACCGCCTTTTGTTCGTGGAACACCCACCATGGACCGACGCTCCACCACGACGAATTCTTTTGCAGAATAACGCCGCGGCGGGCCTCCCCCACCTTCCCCTGTTTCGGTGCTTTCGGCCGTGTGGGTCTGCAACTAAGTTGCAGACCCGGTCGGACCGGGTCGGGTCGGGTTGGGTCTGACCCGACCGGCCCGGTTCGACCAATTTCACCCAATTGGGTCCCTAATCGACCCATTTTCATGAAATTGATGGCAAAATCGGACTTCTTGACATGTTTTCTATCAAATAGGGGTATTTTCGTGAACCAATTGATTGGAATTTAGCGAAAACCCCAATTTGCCCTTAAGACCCGAAGTTGATTTTTGCTTAATCGAGGCCCTAAACGATCAAATTGGTCAAAATTGAGGCCACCAATGGGTTCATCGTGATGAAAAACATGGGTTAGAGGTGTTTAATTTCAACGGGTATGCCCGTATGAAATTTAATTTCAAAAATTGTGAAACCGGGGACTAAATTGAAAGATTTTTATGCAATTAAGCCCTTTTGGTTAAAATTAATCAAATTGGAGGGCCAATTGACCCAATTGCACTTCAATACTTTAGAATCCAATGTCATAGCTTACAAAAGGTGAGAATTGAAAACTAAAAGACTCGAAAAGGATTTTTTATGCCCGATTCGGGTTTATGTTTGTGAAGGAACATAGTGACCCGAGCCGAATTTTCAATATTTAAGGTGACACACTTGAAGAGGAAATTAAAACAAAATTATTGAATATTTTTGTGTATTTTTCTGACCACGAATGGTATTTTTCTGATATTTTGGGTATTTTTATAATTAAATAAATTCGAAAAATATTATAAAATACCAAAAAATATTTTTTGTTCAAAATTGGTCCCCGAGGCTAGGCCAAGGCTTCCAAAGTTGATTTTGTGATTTTATGACCTTTTTTGATATTTTTAATTAATTTTAAAGAATAAAAATCACAATAATAAATGGTCAAAAATCAGGTGTCAACAATGGAGACCATCTTGTATGTAACTACTGGCTCACCAGAGGACTAATGGGTGCCGAATTCAAGGTATTTACCATATGACGTCTCATAGGAACCAATTTACTACTTACTAGACTGAGGATGGTGATAGATTTCTAATGGGGAATAATGTAGTCTGCAAGGTTATGGGATAGCGATAGTTCGGATTTGAATGCACCATAAAGTAGAGTGTATATTATCAAACGTAAGGCATGTACCGAGCTTAAAAAAAAAACCTTATTTCTCTAGGAACACTTGATGACATCAAGTGTAAGTACACTAATGAGGCTGAAGTACATGATAGATGAAGGGAAAAAAGGTGAATGATCTATATCATCTACCGGGAGAGATAATGATAGAAACTGCACAAGTTTCATCAGATGCGTCAGACTTAGGCTTGAATCAGATATGGCATACGAGGGTGGGACCCGTGCGCGAGGTAGGTACGACAATGCTGAGTAGGGGGGAGGGGTTGTTGACGGGTCAGAAGATAGAGAAGTTGAACTTGTACAGGCACTACACCTTCGGAAAACAGTATTTGATTAAATTTAGTATAGTCATGCATTAACCAAGCAACCGATTAAGTACATTTATTCAGATGTCTGGGGCCATTTCGGTTCGTTCAAAAAGAGGTGCGCGTTATATGATGACATTCATGATAGTTTGAGGAAGGTATGTGTATACTTGTGAAGCGCCAATCCGAGGTATTTCATCGGTTCAAGAAGTTCAAAACTATGATTGAGAAATATTCAGGTAAACAAATCAAGTGTCTTAGAACATGAAGTTCTTTTGTAACAAGTTTACTGAGTTCTGCCATAAAGAAGGCATTGTGAGACACCACACAGTGCCTATAACATCACAACAAAATGGCGTGCAAAAAGTAAGAACACAACTTTACTTGAGCAAACTAGGTGCATGCTTTTACATGTAAGACTGGGTTAGGAATTTTGGGTTGACGTTGTAAACATGACTGGTTACCTGGTTAATTGACCTCCACCATCTATTACTCAATAGAAGACTCTTGTGAAAGCATGGTCAAGGAAACCTGTATTATTTCGGATTACGGTTTTTTGGATATCTTGTGTATGCTCATGCAAGTGATGGTAAACTTGAACCAAGGATGAAGAAGTGCATCTAGATTGTGCACAAGGGGTGAAAGGCTACCGACTGTGGTGTATTGATCCCAATTTACCTGATTTTCTAGTAAGCATTTACGTGATTTTCGATCGACACTGCAGGAATCTTGAGAAACAATAAGTAGAGCAAATGGATTATGGTTTCAATAGTGACGTGAAACATATAAGGACCTCAGAGACAATAGAGGTTGAGATTAAAGATGAGGTTGCAATTCCTGATGTTGGTGATACAAAATAACCAGCAAAGCTGTAGCACAATCAAGTCACTATCATATAGAGAAGGCAAATCAAACCGGTTGTACATTATGGTTATACATATATTGTTTGTGTCTTGACTAAAGATGACAAGGTGGAGACAAATGTGCCTTTATCTTCCTTTGAAATGGTGGTTAGTGCCGAGTCATCGTAGTAGCTAGCGATTATGAACGAAGAGATAAAACCGCTCCATCAGAGAGACAAGGGAGCTCATCAAAGCACCTAAAAGTTAGAATATTTTCATATGCAAATGGGTCTAACAATAGAAGAAGGGCATCCCCGATATCGAGGTAGCGAGGTATAAGATGAGACTTGTTGCGAAGGAGTATATGTAGTGGGAAGGCATTGATAACAATGAGGTGTTCTCTATTGAGATAAGACATACTTTTATTCGAGTATTACTAGCCTTAACTGATGCACATTATCTCGAGTTGAAGCAACTAGATCTGAAAATAGCGTTATTTCATAATGAATTTTGAAAAGGCGACCAAAAGGAGAGGCTTATTTGGGGTGAGGAAGACCATGTTTTGTATGGGATAACTTAGTCTCCCAGGAAGTAGTATAAATGTTTTGATACATTGATGGCTCAAAACTATTTATAGATACTTTAAGAGATTGGAGGATGAGTGTGTAAATTTTTTTTTTTTTTGGTCAAGAGTGTGCAATTTATCTTGTCATTATATGTTGGGTTAATACCACCAAAAATTCCAAACTGGTACACATGTGACAATTTTACCCCAAATTATTTTTTTGACAATGAAAAATCCCAAACTGGTACATCTGTGATAAATTTACCCCAAACTGGTATAGCCGTGACAAATTTATCATCCGTTAGTTTTCGTTAAATTTTACCATCAAATTACAAAGTTGGATGACACGTGGCTATTGTCGGGTATGCACATTACCCTATGTTTGCTATATGTGTATCATTTTAAATATTTTCATGGTATTAACTCGATTTAACAAAAATTAACAAAGGGTAAATTTATCATATGTGTAGCAATTTGGGATTGTTTATCGTGAAAAAAAGTAGTTTGGGGTAAATTTGTCACAATTATACCAGTTTAGGATTTTTGGTGGTTAAAAAAATAGTTTTGGGTATATTTATCACAAGTGTACCAGTTTGGGATTTTTCGCGATATTAACCCTTATATGTTTTGACATGTTCATAGCAGCTAAATATAGGCTAGTATTGATGTACTGAAACAGTTGAGTACTGAGTTTAAGATGAAAGATTTAGATTCTACAAAAAATAGATATCGAGTATAGAGATTTCATGTGATAGGGTTGCAAGAGTTTTGTCGTCTTTACATGGTGGACTACGTTTTTTCATTTTCTTTTTTTATGCTACTATTTAAAGTTTCATTCTTGCCACATATATGACAACTAAATCAAGTTTTGCTACATGCGTTGGTAGTGGTACTAATCCTGCTGATACTTCTCAGAAGAGTTGTACGGTGGAGAGGGTGCTCTTGAAATCCCAGAATCCAAGCTCTGCTGCTACTTGCGTTGACGCAAATAAATGGTGAGCTTGAATTCAAGTATCACAAAAGCAAACAGCACATTCAACGTGATGCTCTCTTACCATAAAGCAGCCAAAGCTACGAACGATTGAACTTTCACTGGTTCAAATTTACTTATAGGGTAACTTTATCACCTTAATGCAAGAATCTAGGGCATCTGGGACTATTATGACTGAAATTTGTTGAATTTACTACGAATCTCCGAATGGTTGAACTTCAAAGGCATAGCGCGAATATAAGCAATAATAGGCGTTTAATGTATTTAACTGAAATATCTTAGATATGACCTTTTGCCTTTGTAGACTTGAAGCAACATTAGAACATAAAAGATCAATCAAAGAGGAGATTTTTTTAGCCGACATTAACGGGGGGGAAGGAGAGAGAAGCGGAGAGCAATTTTCTTATAATAATTCAACAAATTATAAAGAGAAAGGGAGGGGGATTAACAAAAAAGAGATGAATATATAAAGAGACAACTCAAGAGCCCAAAGCCAATGGCGGGCATTGCATGTTTTCGCGCACACCTTTACGAAAAGGCAAAGCAGACACCAACCAACCCCATGTGCATTCTCTCCACACTTTCAGCCTGGCACTGCTCTTGCCTTGTCTCTTCTTCTTGAGGAATTTTGTGTGACATAAAACGACCAAGGACTAAGTAAGAATCTCCAAGATGTTTGCTTGATTAAGTAAAACATTTGCAGCTGTCTTCCACAATTTTCTCGGTAAAATTATCAAAAAAAAAAAAAATCTAGACCTACTGTAATTGTACCAATTCAGTCCTAAACCTGTTTTGGCCAATTGAATCCTAATTTTTTTTGCTTTTGTGTTAATTCAATCCATCCGGTCAATTTTGGCCGGCCTGCGTTGCCGGCATTAACAAGGACCGGTGACCGGCGGGAGGGAGAAGAAAGAAAAAAAAGAAAGAAAGACATGTATTATTAGCAATTGCCACGTCAGCATCGTCCGGCTTGATGAAATGGAATGAATTAGCATAAATACAATAGGTTTACAATTCAGTGTGCAAAAAAAATATTTAAAATTGAATTGACACAATTACAATAAATTTTTTATTTTTTTGATGATTTTTACCAATTTTTTTTCCTTTTTCCAATCGAGCCGTGGGCAAAAGGAAAAGGATGGCTAGTGATGATATTGTTTTTTTTTTTCTAGACTGGCTAATGATGATGAGTGGTGAAAAATGACGGGACTTTCCTCATTTGAAATATCAAGCTAGAATACTGGAAAGAGAGAAGTGAGATAATCAAATGTGAAGCCTCAAATTGCTATTTGCATAAAACTGTTGTATGGATGATGGGGTAGGCAGAAGTTTACCAAAACTCGTACTTTTATCTAAGACAGGCACTTTGACAACACTGTCATTATTTGTGACTTGCAATTTTTCAATTAATAAGTGTTTTATGTAAAGCACGCGGTGATGGTGTGTGGATCTATGGTAAAAAATAACTAACGATGCTGTCAGACTGTCAAGAAAGCATTTCTCATCTAAGACCTAGGATGGCTTATGCTTTTCTGACGTGCGATTAGCTATGTTGGGATAGAATATGCCCATGTAAAAATCTGACACCGCAGTCAAAATTGGTTACCAGTGAAAAAAAGAGGAGCGTGTGAGGAAAGAGTAGGAAGAAGCATGTGGTATGATTCTTTAGAGCCAAACAGGAAGAATATAGCACGATTCTTTCGTGGAATTAAGTATGACGAACAATGATAAGGCCATGTCCTTTCATTTATTCTCCTAGAATTCCACCCGGTCTTCAAATCAACCCTTACCGATCGATTTGCAAACTTGTCAATTTCGCGTGCAATTTCATGTCATAAAAATCATGTTCTACCTTTATCGAGACTCATCTATGCAATAAAGTTTACTTTATCTGTCTACACTTAAATTGATGAAGGGAGCTGCTACCCTAATAGCCTGACAGTATTATCATTATTTCTGAACTTACCATTTTTCAATTAATGAGTGTTTTATGCAAAACACACGATGATGACATGTGAATTTACGGTTGAAAATAACTGATAATATTGTCAGACTGTCAGGGAAGCATTGTTCATTAATATATATAGTTATTTATATATTTAACGCGTATAATCTAGGTAATATATATATTGACAGACACGGGCAGGCAAGCTCATTAGCTCCCTCCTGTCAAAGTAATGCTCTAGAAATGCCCAAGCCACTTCTCTGCAGTAGAAAACCTGAGTTCTCATGATTTCTGTGCGTAACGGCAACTGCGAAATACGTCAGCTGTTTACCAATTGAGAGATTCATTTTTCTACAAATCTGCTGGTTAGAGGATATCACTCGTGTTAAGCTACATACATACACAAGGTACAACAAATAGTCCGAAGACTAGAGAAGACACACTGAACAAACATATAGAGCTCTAAATAGAAAGCCAATTCGGCAAGTGGGGGGACGGCCTATGCTAGACCTTTGATCACTTGGCGTTCGGATTCCGTGACTCGGGTCTCATGGAACTTGGCGATGAAGGCCGTGGCTCTCTTGTCGATGCCGGGCTCCGCAACGTACCGGCCCTTGTCGTAGTCGCTCGGATATATTTTCCTCGAGCCTACGGAGTCCGCCTCCCAAGCATCGTCTCGGCGCGCTCTCCGAGGCTTGAACAAGCTCATGAGCGAGAAGGAAGATGAAGATTTCTTCTGCCTGTGGTTGCCCGCCATACCAGCAGCTAAATTACTGTGAAGGCACTGAAGGGCAAGTACAAATGAACTCTCTCTCTTTCTCTCAATGCCCTATGTGTATTTGGTTTTTGCGCTTTGAAGTGCCAATGAAGGAAGTGAATTTATAGGAGGTTCAAAGGTTGGAGAATCTAGACAAATATCAGGTCCGACTTGAGAATGAGACGAGTGGTCCAGACCTAGCGACCAGAAAAGGGTTACAAGAAAAAGGAAAACAAGGTGAGAATTACCGGTCTAAATGTAATAACATTATATGCAATTGTATATGCTGAGCAATATAAAATATTTTGTACTGGACTTAAATGAATTTTATGTATCTATATTTTTTTTTTTTACTTTTTTCCTTCTCGAGGTGCCTAAATTTTATATCATGGTTACTTTTGGTCATCTTTTTTGCCCTTACTTTTCGCATATTGTAGAGGCGATTCTTTTTTATTAAAAAAAATTCACTTAAACAGGGCATGTAATGTGAAAACAAACAAAAAAGAAGAATAGGGATGCTTTTCAACAAATATTTATCCTCCTCTCCTTTGTGTAGTTGACTAAAAACAGCCATCGGAGGTGGAAGATTTATGGTACAAATGGTAACCATTATTTTTCTCTATTTCTGTTTCAAACCTATTTCTGGAACAGGTTTGAGATCCGCTTGGTAATGAAATTTTTATTTATCTATTTTTGAAACAAAAATATCTTCCAAAAATAAGTCTGGAACAGAAATGAGAAGTTAAAAATTTTCAATTTCTCTGTTTCTAAAACAGAAATGAGAAATAAGAATTTTTCTCGTCACTCACTCCCTTTCTCTCGCGTTCTGACCATCGGTCCGCCGCCAGTGCACTAGTTGTCAGTTCGCCGTCTGTCGATTCGTCGATCATCGGTTCGCAGTCCACCGATCACCGACCTTCCGGTCCGCAGGACATCGCTAACATGGACGTCAGCCATCCTACGTAGCATCGCCAACGTTGACGTGGACATTCTTGATAATGTTTTCAATAATTTTTTATTTTTTTTCTTTTTATTTTCTTTTTGCCATTGGCTGGCGAGGGTCGGCTCTGCTGCGTTGTGCCTGGACTAGCGCCTGCGAGGCCCCCCTCGCCAGACCCTGCCTGGACGAGAGTCTACCTCGCGTCAAGGAGGCCAACCCTCGCCTAAAGAAATGATAAAAAAATATAAAAAATTCAATAAATATTGCGATATTGCATAAAAATATCCACGTCAACGCTGGTGTTACCATGTAGGGAGGTCATCATCCACGTCAGCAGTTCTGGTCAAAATTGACTGGATAGACTGAACTGATATTAATACGTAAAGGCTTAGGAATAAATTGGTCTAATTTAAAGATTTAGGACTGAATTGGTACCAATGCAAAAAGTTCATGACTTTTTTTTGGTAATTTCCCTCTCTTAATATATCTGCCGTTATCTTTTACTTCAACCATTTAGGGATAATCCACGGCCAAAGAATATGATTTTCTTTTGTTTCAGCTATAAATAAATTGATGGACTTTTATGAAATGACATCAAAGGCATGGTTCAAACTTAAATTTTCACTAGCTTGAGATTCCATTGATAAGCCAATACCTCCTATACATTGAATTATTACCAAGCAATGGACAAATGGTAATCATTTTAAATCGGTGAACAACAAAATCATATAATTCCATGCATATTTCATGTATTCTTAATTTAATCAATCCTTCTCATTTGCAACAATTTAAATTATTTTTCCATCTCTTCATTTATATATGTTTGTGTGTGTGTATATCAATGATCATTTCAAGAAAAATACTTTTCAAATTATTCATTTTTTGCGAAACAAATAGAGCCTAAATAGGGATCGCCATCTTTACTTATGATATATTTAGTATATGCACATAATAGCACTCTCACATAATAATTTCTCATATCTAAAGGTTACTTTCTTGTTATTATTTTGCTATGCTATATATCTTAAAATGAGAATTCAAGCACTTATAGCGATATGCAACATGAAAGCGTTTAAAATATGCTTCAAAAGAAGCACCTAGGCAATGTGAGGCGCCATTTATTTCACTTATTTTTGGTAAATAAGCTATTCAAGGAAAACATTTTTCACCCATGGAAAAAATTTCTTCAAAAATGGGGAAAATATTTTCCTCTTCTCTTTCCTCTCTCCACTCATCCAAATCTATTTTTTAATCATTTTTTATTTCTTTTGATTTTCGAGTTTCTTGTACTTTTTATGCTTTTATTTTTATTATTTTTTTGTCATTTCTTCCTTAGTCAGTCGCCGGCCACAGCGGCAGCCGACGACCTCAAGCCTCGCCGGATCTGGCGAGGCAAGCGAGGCTGCCGGAATCTGGCAAGGCTTGGTGACCGTTCACCAGACGAGGACGAAAGGAAAAGGGACACAAAAAAAAAATAAGAGAAATAAATGAGAAAAAATATATAAGAAAATAATCAAAAATAATTTGTTTAATATATATAAATATAAAAAGATGCTTACGGTCGAAATTGATTTTCCTTACCAAAAGGCAAAAAATATTATCTAGTTCGTCTTTAGTTTTCAGCCAAACACCCATTACCTTCCTAGATGAAGACTTTTTGGAAAACATTTTCATAGCTACATTTTTCGCGAAATAAATCAAAACTTAACTGAGATGTGCAGAGAATGCCATAGATGAAATTTAATAAAGTTATGTGAGGTACGACATCATTTTCAATCTTTTGGTCAGTATGTAATGGATGTAAATATTTTTTTTTTTATGGCGATGAAGTCCACCTTAGGTATTAGTCGACCAAAAAAAAAAAAGTCCACCTTAGGTATGTAAATCTCAAGTTCATGAGATTACTCCCACTAGCTTCATGGACTGGATAAGGGGAGCCAATGCCCGAGTGGGAGGCCGATATATTGAATTGTTTGCTTTTGATAATATGAAGAAAGCGTGAACGATTCCCCGTCCCATCCGGACGGTCGGGCTGCCGGTCTTTTTTGGTAGCCAGGTTTCTTTTTTTCTTTGTCGTTATGTTATTTCTGCCGCCCAAATCTCTTTATAATCGAAGTTTTTTATCAGTGATTAGGGCTATTTTCATAATGAGAGTAGGGTTTTTTCATGTGTGTAAGAATTTAAAAAAAAAAAATAGAACAAAAAATCGCTCCGATTCCTTTTGGAATCGGGAATTGGAGTAGAATTCCTCGGTACCACTTTTATGAAACTAGGAACCGGACCGGTGACCTCGGGAACCACCTAAAACCAGCCGGTTCAGTCCGGCCGGGTCCAGTCGAGTCGATTCCTTTCGCTCACCACTAGCACGAAGAATCAAACCTGCATTGTGTGCCTAATCTGCGTAGATTTCCTTAATCTAGTAAGCCCAACTTGTACTGCAAAGCACGGAAGGTTTTATTCGACGTCCTCGCCTTTCTAAGATGTATCTCTTGGGCATAAGCCGAAAAGAAACAAAACATTTTTCTTTTTCCTTTTTTTTCCCTTCATCTTTTTGTATGAACTTACTAAAATATGTAATTATATCGCTGTAATCACATTCATTGGTTAGATTCGCCCACACTCTTTACCTGTATTAATTACTTAATTAGGAGGCGACAGATGATTGCTGATGTGAGGTTTGCTTTCCCAATGTCTAAGTTTGTTTTTTTCTAGGGAGAATTCAGCCAGCTGTACCCACGAGAAGCATTAGAATCTAACTCGAGTATATAATGCATTTTGAAATACCATAACGATGCTCAAAATTTCGACTCGACTAGTCTCTAGCTGCCGGTGCACGCATGCAAATTGTCCGTCCAAATATGTTTGGATATGGTTTCAATACGTTTTAAACCTTTTGTACGGCAATCAATTCTCTTCTAAACTTTTTAATTTGCTAATTTAATCATAGGCCTTTTGATGAATTTACGATTTCGAACCCTCATGCCGTGCAATAATGGCGATTTCGACTCTCTAAAAGCTCTCCACCGCCTTTCGTCTCTCTCTTCCCCTTCAGCAAGTAGAGAATTTTACTATAATTAGCACATTGCACATTTCTGTTACATCACTCAGCTACAAGAGAAAGAGATATTATATAGAGGTAACTCTTCATAGGTCAAAGCTCAAACTATCAATAAAAAAAAATACGGACTTAAACTATAAAACCCTTTTGATTTCCAGGGGACATTGTTCCCTTGAGAATCCCGCCAAGTCGGTTCCTCCAGACCCCGGCCAGCTCAACGGGGAGCGGGACCTTCGTTCTTTTATATTGATTGAGAGTTTAAACCACAACCCAATAGAGAGAAAGTTCTTACTACTCTATTTTCAGAACAGAGGGAACTTAAGTCGAGGACCGCCCACTTTATAATGGAAACTGTCGTGGAGCTCTCCCTGGTCCCATTATTCATGTTCTGCTTCCACTTGCATTGACGTGGATAAACGGTTCTTGAATCCAAATATCACAAAAGCAAAACCGCACATTCAACGGGATGCTCTCATTCCACGAAGCAGCGAAAGCTTCGCATATTTACTTATAGGTAACTTTATCATTTGAGTGCAAGAATCACCTAGGCTTCGGATGATAGAACTCAAAGGCATAGTTGAAACATATGCAATAATAGGGCGATTACTGTACTTGACAGATAGGGAGCTTCTATCCTGATAGTCTGACGGTATTATTATTATTTCTGACCACACAATTTTTCAATTAATAGGTGCTTTATGGAAAACTTGCGGTGATGGTGTGTGGATATATATATGGTCAGAAATAATTGACCTGTCAGACTGTCGGTGAAGCATTTCCCTAACATATATACGATGGATTAGACTATTTGATTTTTGTAGCTTTGAAGCAACATTAAAACACAAAAGATAAATCAAAGAGGAGGCTTTTCAGCCGACGTTAAAGAGGGGGAAAGAGACAGGAGTGGAATTATAATTTAGTTGTGATCATCCCACATAATTTGCTCGTTAACTTTGGAGAATTTGAACCTTATTCCCCCTAAAGCAAGCGTTCCACGGATGGATGCTAAACGAGTGAACGAATTTTATTTCAAGAATCTCTCAGAAAACTTACCATTTTGTAGATATTCAAGTGGGAAGAAGACAATTATTGAAAAGGAGGAAACAATCGCAATCAGCCCCAAATCTCATGGGATTGGCTTGGCTTAGTGATTAAGACACGGATGTTCTGTAAGGAATTTCTTTTGAACGCTACTAAGAACAATCTTTTCATGTGGATATCTTATCTGATCCATACAGTAAAGTCTTTTATGAGGTTGAGGATTACCTATACAAAATAAGCTTTCTCGTCATGAAAAGATCATTTCCAACATGGCCGAGTGGATTGCATATGTTAAAAAAAAAAGGATGAATTGTGACATAGGAGGATTTATAACCATCGGTTTTAGTAGGGGTGTCAACGGGCCGGCTCAAAGCTGAATAGTACCGAGTTCGGGCCGGCCCGGTTCAAGCTGATTTATTTTTTCTTTTCATTTTTTCTTTAACAAACCTATCAAATGAAATAATATAAAAAGAAAAAATTAAATTAAATTAAAAGGAAAATATGGGTTTTAAAAAAAGCCGGGCGTCGGGCCGACCTGACCTGAAAATTAACTGAATTTTCGAGCCGGCCCGTTCGACACGGGCCTTTTTGACACCCCTACTAGTGAGGATGGAGCATGACTGAATCCCTAAAAGAAGCTCAACAAGTATTAAAATTGAGAATAAAATAATAAGAAATTAGTTTTTTTTAAAATATATATTTAGAAATGTTCATGTCAGCACCGGTCACGCCACATAGGACGGCCGACGTCTACGTTAGCCATTTCAGATCAAAATTGGCCGGATGGACTCAATTGGCACAAATACAAAAGGTTTATGACTAAATTGACACAATTAAAAGGTTTATGACTAAATTGATATTGATACAATAGGTTTAGGACTTTTTTGGTATTTTTTCCTTGACGTTGAATGGTTTACAACCATCGGTTTTAGTAAGGATGGAACATGACTGAATCCCTAAAAGAAGCTCAACAAGTATCCAAGAGAAGCCAGTGAATATAAACAACAACTTTGGATCCCAATGCCAATGGTGGCTATTGCATTTGCTTGCACACACCCTTTTAAAAAGGGAAAACGTACACCAACCCCATGTGTATTCTTTTCCTCGCTTTTAGGCTGGCTTATTGTTCTCTGCCTTTGTCTCATCACATCCTCCCAAAGGGAAAACAATTCTCTGCCTCTTCAGGAATTTTGGGCGACTTAAAACGACCAAGGACTAGGAAGAATCTCCTAGATGTCTGCTTGAATTAGTAAAAAATTCGCAGCTGTCTTCCACAATCTTGCCCTTTTCAATCGACCAATGGACAAAGGGAAAGGAAAGGCTAATGATGATGACTGGTGAAAAATGAATGGGGGGGGGTTTCCTCACATGAAATATCAAGCTGGAGTAGTGGAAAGAGAGAAGTGAGTCAATCAAATGTCAAGGGTTCCGACTCCAAAAAAAAAAAAAAAATTCAAATCAAATGTCAAGGGTAAAAATGGTATTGCACAAATTCATGTTATGGCAGACAGAAATTTTATTAAACTTCGTATGTTTATCAAAGACCTAGGATAGCTTCCTGCTTTTCTCAAGTGTGATTTAGATTGGAGTTTTTAGCAAAAATGAGACATTGGAATGTAATTGGCTTGCAAGTCAAAATTGGTTACCAATGAAAAAAGAGGATGAGGGTGTAAGGAAAGGGCAGGAAAAATCAAATAGTAAGATTCTTTAGAGCCAAACAAGAAGCATAGAGCACGATTCTTTCGTGACTTGAATTTAAGTACGCACAATAATTAGGCCATGCCCTTTCATTTATTCTCCTAGCATTCCGGTGGTCTTCAAAGCAACCCTGGCCAGTCGATTTGCAAACTTGTCTTTTGATATGCAATTTCATTTTGGAGAGATGCTCGCGTTTTTTTTTATTCTTTTAATCTGATGTTGACGTGATAAAAGGAACCGTTCTTGCTGTGAAAATCATGATCGATTATATATTGAGACTCTTCCACATAATGAGTTTGACTTTATCTCTCTGTACACTCGAATTGAGGAAAAATTACTAAAAAAAGTCCCAAACTTATTGTAATTGTGTCAATTCAGTACTAAACCTTTTTTCTGCCGATTCAATCCTATATCTTTTGCAATTGCGCTAATTCATTCCATCCGATCAATTTTGGCTGGTCGGTTGGTGCTGACGTGGATGTTGGCGGACCAACGACAAAATGTTCCAATTTTTTTTAAATTTTTTTGAACTTTATTATTTTCTTTTTCCTTTCCTTTTCTTTTTTTTTTCTTTGTCGAGATCTAACGACCGGTTGGAGGAAGAAGAGGGAAGGGGAAGGAAAAGAAAGAAAGAAAAAATAATATTATGTTGCCAATTCAAGTTAGCATCGACCAATCAAAATTGACTGGATGGACTGAATTAGCATGATTGCAAAAGAATTAAGACTAAATTGGCCAAAAAAATTATGACTGCACAATTACAATATACTTAATATTTTTTTGATAATTTTTTCAATCATGGCAAGTTGGAGGAGGAATAAGAAGAAACAAGAATAGAGCTCTGACATTGAAATGAAGTAAATTGGTGCGTCATTCATTTAATCATTTAGAGATGGGAAATATAATTTTTAATTCATCCCAAGATCTTAGATGATTTCGACTTGGATGTTATCTTGTCCACTTATTAATACTGACGTTTTTATTACATATCAGAAGACTAGTCTGAAATTCGTGATTGCAATTTTATCACTTTATTTAAAAACCAATCTAATTTATGGACTCTCTCAAATGCACCGGCCATAGGGACAGCCGGCCTTGTCAGCCCGAATATAGCGAGGTTGAGCCTCGCCCAGCCATGGCGAGGACGGTAGAACCTTGCTCAATCACAGCGATGGCGAGGCTCGCCGGCCATCCCTCTGGCTAGTTGTCGAGCCAGTGATCGGCTGGAGGAAGAAGATGGAAAGGAAAAAAGGAAAATGAAAATGAAAATAAATAAGAATTTAAGTTATATTAAAATATTATGTGGCTAGGCAGGCGTCCACGTCAGCATTAGCCGTTCAAAATTCGCCAGATGAACTTAATTGGTAAAAAAAAAAAGGTTTAGGATTGAATTGACATAATTGCAAAATGTTTTAGAATTGAATCGGCAAAAAAAAAATTAAGACTGAATTGGCACAATTGCAATAAGTTTAGAATTTTTTTTTTTTTTTTTTTTTTTGTAAATTTTTCCCAAATTTAGAGTCTGCAGTAATTATTTTATGGGGGGTATGAAAGAAAGAATAATTCTCAATGACAAGAAAATTAATAACTCAGATATAGTGTGTGGCCATATGATGTAGGATTTGATGATTAAACTCTCACCTCTGAGAGCAAATTCAAATCAAGCCGAAGAACGAGTTATATAGTTCATTTACACAAAAGTCAGGAGAATGTACACACGTACTCAACCGCGAAGTCCGTCATATAGATACACAATAAATCGTCCAAAGAGTGAAAAATGACACCGAACACAAAGAAACTCAAAGCAGAGCCACAATTCGGCACTTGAGCGGCCTATGCTAGACCGCGATCGCTCGGTTCTCGTGGAACTTGGCGATGAAGGCGGAGGCTTTCTCGTCGATCCTGGGCTCGGCGATGTACCTACCCTTGTCGTAGTCGCTCGGCCACACCTTCATGGGCTTCATGGAGTCCACCTCCCGAGCATCGTCCCGGCGTGGCCTCCGAGGCTTGAACAAACTCATGAGAGAGAAGGAAGATGAAGATGAAGATGAAGATGAAGATGAAGATTTCTTCTGCCTGTTGTTGCCTCCCATAGGACTTTCTATTAGACTGTTGCGAAGGCACTGAAGAGCAGTAGAGATGCACACGCTCTCTCTCTCTCTCTCTCTCTCTCTCTCTTTGGTTTTTGCACTTTGAAGTGCCAATGAAGGAGGACGCCCCAATTTATAGGAGGTTCGAACGGGCAGAGAATCCAGACAAATATCGCAGTCCACCTGAGAATCAGACGAACGGTCCATACCTTAATGACCTGAAAAGGAAGACGTAGAAAGAGAAAAGATACATAAAGTTTTTTTTAAAAAAAAAAAGGTGGTCAAAAAGGTCGTCTTTGAACTAATTTAATTAATTGAGGGTGCTAATTATTCCTTTAAAAAGAGCAGCACGTTTAGCCTTTACAGCACAAGAGTTTGGTGTAATCCCGTTTCAGTGCAGACACCGTACGCCCTGAAAAGGATGTACCCGGTTTTGGGGAGGACACGTGTCACCCCTCAATCGCTCCTTCCATTCTCTCTCTCTCTTTTTTTTTTTTTTTAGGACATACGCACGATTTTGTGCAATCAAGACAAGCAACCAAGAAAATTGATTGAATCCTAAAATTTATAATTGAAAAAAAAAAGTGCAATCAAGACGAGCAACCAAATCCTTCCGTTAACTCTGTCCAACTTGATTGAGAAAAAAATGCTAATTTTTAAGAAATATTTTCTCTCTTTTTTATGTGGCTATTACATGGCCAAAACAGCATCGTTTTGATTCAAATTTAATTTAATTTAAAAAATATATTTAAATTAAATAATCAACATCAACAACACTTTTATCCCAAACTAGTTGGGGTCGGCGGTCGATGAACCCAAAAATAGAATAAATTAGAATATAACAAAAATAAAAGCAAAGATCAATTGAAGAAAAAAGAATAAAAATAAAAATAAAAATAGGGAAAATGGACTAAGGACTAAACGGTCAGACTGGAACATAGGAAATCTACCCCTCTCTAATACTAATAGCTTCTCTCCACTTCATCCTAGAACACACCATACGCCAATCTATTTCCTACATCCTTAAGTCTTGTTTTACTACTTTCCCTCAAGTTAGTTTCGGTCGACCTCTTCCTTTCTTCTTGTCATGCTCCCGGTAACAAACTTCTGTTCTTATTGGAGCATCTAGAGGTCTTCGAAGAACATGCTCAAATCATCTCAGTCTATGCTCTCTCATCTTTTCTGCCACTGGTTCTACTCCCACTTTCTATCGAATATCTTCATTTCTTATCTTATACATCCTTGTATGCACACACATCCGCCCCACCATCAACGTGAAGATGATTGGGGGGAGTCGCCGGCCATACGCGAGGTCGTGATGCCCTTGCCTCGCCAGGCATTACTGAGGGCCTGGTGATCAGTAAAGGGAAATAGGTAAAACAAGAAAAAAAAAAAAACACAGGCCGAGTGATGGATCTTATGAACAAATCTAAGACTGTGATATACTTGTTTTTTTTTTCTTTTTTCCTGTTTCATATGTAATTGACAAAATTAGTCACATTAACATGCTCTTAAGCTGAAAATTTTGAAAAAAAAAAAATGCCCCATGCAAAATGTGAAAAAAAGCAAGGGGACAAGGGTTAACGAGAAATGCCTTGTCCTTTTTTCTTGTTTTACCTCTTTCCCTTTACTGATCGGATCCGGATCCCCTGCCCATTTTTTGGCTGGGCAGGGGGATCCCCACCATTCAATAGGGGGGACCACCTTATTGAATGGTGGGGATCGCCTACCAAGGAAAAAACCTTGGCAGGCGATCCTGACCCTTACTGATCACCACATGGCCTCAGTAATGCCTGGCGAGGCAAGGGCATCACGACCTTGTGTATGGCTGGCGACTCCCACCAACCATCTTCACGTTGATGGTGGGGCGGCATCAAAGGCTTCGCTCTCACTTTTCTTTTTTTTTGAAATTTTTGCTTATTAATATTTAATTTAAATATATATATATTTAAATAAAATTAAATTTGAATCAAAACGATGCAGTTTTGGCCATGTGATAGCCACATAGAAAAGATAAAATATTTCTTAAAAATTAGCGTTTTTCCTCAATCAAGTTGGACAAGAGCTGACGAAAAGGGTTAATACCGCGAAAAACCCAAAACTGGTACACCTATGGCAAATTTACCTCAAATTATTTTTTTACCACCAAAAACCCTAAGCCGGTACACTTGTAACAAATTTACCCCAAAATATTTTTTTAACCACCAAAAATCCTAAACTGGTATAACTGTAACAAATTTACCCCAAATTACTTTTTTTTACCATAAAAAATTTCAAACTGGTACACATATGACAAATTTATCCTTTGTTAATTTCCGTTAAATTGAGTTAATACCACAAAAATTTTAAATTGATACACCTATAGCAAATATAGGGTAACGAGTAGACCCGACAATTGCCACGTGTCATTCATCTCGGCAATTTGACGGTAAAATTTAACAAAAATTAATGGAGGGTAAATTTCTCGCTCTTATACTAATTTGGGGTAAATTTGTCATAGATGTGCCAGTTTTGGGATTTTGCATAGTCAAAAAAATAATTTGAGGTAAAATTATCGCATGTGTACCAATTTGAGATTTTTTGTGGCATTAACTCATTTACTTTCACGCACACATATATATCTCAGTCTTAGATTTGTCAATCACTTCTTAATTTAAACCTTTCCTTTATGTATAATGTATATATCCGGTTGTTCCATTAATAAATAAAAAAAATAACCGAACTCATATGTGTTATTACATGAATCTTTCGAGGATGTAAAACCTAAATAGTAAAAAAGACCTCCTCTTTTGCACCGAATTTATTTTATTAATTAAAATAAACCAAATTACATTTTTCCCCTCTCTTCATTGAAACTTCTTCACTTATTACATATATGCAAATCGCGTGGCAATTAGATCACGGTTTAAGGCTTCGTTTGTTTCGTAGAAAATGAATGATCAGGAAAATATTTTTCGAAAAGTGATTGCTGGAAAATGAATGAACAAAAAATATTCTCATCGCCTATGAGAATATTTAGACATAAATTGTTGTCGATCGTGAAAGTACTTTCTATTGACAAATTATTTCAAGCGATACAAGTGACCTTTTTTTCAAAAAGAATTATCCAATAATTTATTTTTCGCGAAACAAATGAAGCTCGAGTATTTCCCTCGAAACACCTGATCAATATCTCTTCCGACAGAAGAGTCAAAGTCTCATGTTTTGAGTCCTACCTTGCTTAATGTCGTCGCCAATTTGTTTCCCTATTGTTCACAATTAGGTGATGCTCGAAAACTAAAAGGATCTCATTCTATCATTGATTTTCTCTCAAAATAGAGTCAAGTATATTGTTGAAGTTGATTTGCAAAATAAGTTTAGGAGTGATATATTGTGACAAAATGGTGCAAGACAAACTAATTTGGTAACCAATTGAGAAAATGACTTTTATACAAATCTAGAAGTTAAACGATAGAAGAACTACTGCATATGGTACAAGATACAACAAATAGTTCAAAGAGTTATAAAGGACACTGAACAAACATATGGAGCTCTAAATAGAAGCCAATTCGGCACGGGGCGCGATCACTTGGCGTTCGGACTGTCAGGCTCGTGCCTCGTGGAACTTGGCGATGAAGACCGTGGCTCTCTTGTCGATGCCGGGCTCTGCGACATAACGGCCCTTGTCGTAGTCGCTCGGATATACTCTCCTCGAGGTTACGGAGTCCGCCTCACACGCGTCGTCCCGGCGCAGCCCCCGGGGCTTGAACAAGCTCGTGAAGGAGAAGGACGAAGATCTCTTCTGCCTGTCGTTTCCTCCCATAGGACTTCTCTCGAACTGCTGCTGTTTGGGCAAAGCTAGTGGCTGAATTGCTGGGAAGGCACCGCACGACAGTAGAAATGAACTCTCTCTCTCTCTCTCTCTCTCTCTCTCTCTCTTTTCTTGGTTTTTGCAGTTTGAAGTGCTAATGAAGGAGGGCAAATCAATTTATAGGAGGTTCAAAGGTTCTTTTTTTTTTTTTTTGGGTCAAGGAGGTTCAAAGGTTAGAGAATCCAGACAAATATCAGGTCCACTTTGAGAACGAGAGACGAATGGTCCAGAGCTAACGACCTGAAAAGTGTTTACAACTTATTACTCTAAATCGTGAGATTTTATAAAACTACTTCAAATTATTTTAAAAGCTTAAACTATTAGATGAATGCGTGATTTAATATCTATTTGGTCAAACATAAATTTGCGTGAATCCAACGTATCATGTCACAGTTTTGTCCCTCTTCTCGAGTTTTCCTAAATTTTTACTGCAATCATTTTTCCGAAAATTTAGACGCCATCTTTTAACTTTTGATTTGAATTATGACTTTCTCAAATGTGATTATGGTTATTTTGTGAACCTTTATTTCCCCCTTATTTTTCACATTATGCAGAGTGATGTGAGAAATTGTGTCAATTACATGTGAAACGACCCAAAAAGAGAGAGAGAGAAAAAAAAAACAATACTCCTGTTCAACGCGGCAACAAGATGCTTTTCAAGAAAGATCTGTCCCCCTTCCTTTCGTGGAGTTGAAGACTTAAGGACCAATTAATGCTGGAGAAGGGTCCATGCACTTTCTTCTCATCCAACACTTATTCGTTTCACTTCTTCATATATGCGCGTGTATAGTTTTCACGTTACGTAATGTTGAGTATAGTAAAATTAAATTTACGTAACCGGTGTACTAAACGACAGAGTCAAATGATACAAGTACGAATCGTTTGTATATTTTAATTTTTCTTGTTTTCTGGGACGTGCCGCAGAGATCCGATACATTCATCTGGAAGGATCGCCAAGAGAGGGCCCGAGCCCGATTCTCCAACGCGGGACTTTTCTTACGAAACTTATACTTGTACTCCAAAAATTCTTCTCTCAGCCGCGAGGTCGGGGTTTACAATGCCCGCTCTTAACGTATTAAACAGTTGGCAGAGAGTTCTCGTCTAGCTCACAACTTCATATTATATTAGTTTTCGTATTATCGTATTAACATTTTTATGCAGCCGATGATTAAGGAAATAAAAAAAAAAATGGAAAAAGGAGAAAAGATGCATAAAGAAGGTGGTCGGACAGCTCGTCTTTGAAAGTATTAGTTCGTGCACTCGTTTAATTAATTGACGGCTCACTGATTATTCCGTGTTTTTTAATTAATTAAAAGAGCTTTAACTGTTCCTAAAAAAAGCGGTAACTTTTGCCTTTACAGAACAAGAATTGATGTAGCCCTTTTCTCAGTACAGAAGGATTAAAGAACGGTTGTGGGGAAGACCCGTGTCACGCCGTCCAGCCCTCCTTTCATTATTTTTCACGGTCTCAAAACTGATCATGAAAGTATAATTGAATCTTAAAACTTATCACGAAAGTGTAATCGAGTTTGTTGCGAAATTATAATCGAGTTCTAAGACTTATCAAATTTAGATCATCAACCAGTATTTCAGTTAGCTTGTATCTATTTTAACGGCTAGCGGCTAATTGATTATGGGTCGATATTTACTTAGGTAATATCGGATTTTTGTCATACCAAAAAAACAAATGGGGAAAATTTTCTTTATTTTCGTAACCATTTGGTTTAGGTACTTGAAAAATTTCTCCTTTTTTTTTTGTTTTTGGCCTTTTTGGGATGAACTTTGTAAAACTGTATAGTTATCTTGCTGAAATCGCATTCACAGGCTAGATTTCCCCCCACTCTCTACGGCAACAAATGAGTGCCAGTTAGGAGTGTCAAAAAGACATGGGCCGGCCCGATCCAACCCGGCCCGACCCGAAAATTCAACATAATTTTCGGGCCTTTTGAGCTAGCTTGGTGCTGTTTGGCGTCCGGGTCGGGTCAGGCCGGCCCGGTTCCGGTTCTTCTTTTTTCACCCACGTTTTCTTTTTTATTTAATTTATTTTTATTTTTATTTTTTTATTCTTTCATTTAAAGACATGTCAAGTAATTTTGCTTCAAAAAAAGAAATGAGAAATAAGAAGTGGACCCGAATCGACCCGACCCGAATAAGGTTCGGGTCGGGTCGGGCCAAGTACCATTTTGTTTCGGGCCCGGGGGGTCGGATCTCTGCATTCTTAGTACTGCTGGTGAAGGTTTGCTTCCCATTTTCAAGTTTGTTTTTGGATAGAATTTAGCCAATTGCATCCATGAGAAACATAAGAAAGCATGCAAATCGCCGGCCTGGATACATCGGGTAAGACTGCCAAGTGCCAACCATGAGCTGCTGTCATAATCTTAGAAGCCACTCCGAGGGAGAGACATTGCAATTCAATTTAATCCACTATGTCCGAGATTCTAAACCCTTAGGCTACGTTTGGCAGTCAGGATAGGATAAAATTTATCATATCATGTGTTTGGTTCCTACTCAGGATATGATATAGCAGGATATAAGGGGGATATAGCCCGGATATAATTATCCTAGGGGGGGAGGTAGGATAAAGGCGGATATGATTTCTTTTGTTTATGGTATAAAAACTATTTTTCTGAATAACAAACTTCTTATATAATAAAATTAAATTGTAATTATTTTTAATTAAATTTGAATTCTAATGTTAGAAAGAAAAATAAAAAAATAATTTTTATTTTTATTTTTATTTTCTATAAATCATATTTATAATTTGATTTCTTTCTTCATTATAATATATAATTTGTACATGTACACACACACACTTAGTATCTATATCATTAAATATTTTAAGTATAATAGTACAATTTTTTTTAATGAAAAATTTTATTAAGAAATGATGGAAGGGAGTCAAAATAATAATAAAAAAAGATTTATAATTAAAAAATAATAAAAATGAAGTAGAAGAAACTAGATTTTAAGTAAACAAAATGATTTCTCTAATTCTTGAAGAGAATGAGTAATGGAATTTCTAAAAAAATAGCATCTCTATCTTTCTAACTCTAATTCATGTGGAAGTTTCATAATTGCTTTGTAATTTTATAGTTTATTATAAAACTTTACGAAAATAGCGAGATAGTTGAAATTTACCCTCCTTCTTAGCTTTCTGGTTCATATCAAAAGTCTAAGAAAACATAAAGAAAGTCAAACATTTTTCTCTTCCATAACCTTGTGTTTCTTATTGAGGTTTAATGAATATCGTGAAAAAGATAAAACTTTTCATTCTTTTACTATATTCAGTAGTGAATTACAAGAGATTCTTATATTTTTCGCTTGTGCTTTTTCAAATTCATTTTACATTGATATATCGTATATACCAAACAATGAATATGATATTATATGAACATATCCGGCTCTATTACTGCGATTCACCAAACACGGGATATGATATGGCAAAATCCCTGGATTTCATATCCTATCCTATCCAATCCTATCCTGACTAAAAATCCGGGCGACCAAACGCAGCCTTAGTCACCTAGTCAATCACGTGTAAATAAATTTTGTCATGTCTATTTTCTTAGTAAAAATCAGCCGGATATAATATATCCTATGCATGAGAATCTCATCGATTTGCGGTATCTATTAGTCTTCATCAACTCGATTAGTATAAAAAAAATTGATTAATTTCAATTTGATCAGGCAATGAGAGACAAAATGTCCGATTATACTAAAAAGAAATGAATATTATTGCGTTCTTAGTTGGACAAAATAGATTTATAGAAAAACATGGCCATATGCATAAAACATCTTGGGTGGTTATGAGTATAATGCTGGGAGAAGTGTCAAAAAAGTCATAAATCTATTGCCCTAGTGCCAATTTCGTCCTAAATCTTTTTTTGGTGCCAATTCAGTCATAAACCTTTTGCATTAGTGCCAATTTAGTCCTAAATCTTTGATAATTTATACTAATTGAGTTAATCCAATTAATTTTGATAAAAAATGACTGATGTGGATATCGATTATCTTACGTGGCATGACAAACACCGATTTTTAGATTTTTTTAATATTATTCTATAATTTTAAATAATTTTTAAGCTTTTTTTTGTTTTTCTAAAAAATATTTTTAAAATTTATTTAAAATATCAAAAAATATTAAAAAAAATATTCACGTTAGCGTAAACCGTTCCACGTAGGACAATTGATATTTGTGCCAATGATTTTTTACCAAAATTGATCGAATTGACTCAATTAGCATAAATATAAAATATTTAGGATTAAATTGGCATTAATGCAAAAATTTTAGGACTAAATTGGCACAAAAAAAGGTTTAGGACTGAATTGGTGTTGACACCTGATTTTTGACCAAGTCTTTTTTTCAGTTTTATTTTTGAAAAAATCACAAAAAATCCATAAAAAGTAAAAAAATTACAAAATCAACTTTGGTGGCCTTGGCCAAGCCCAAGGAACCATTCTTGACCAAAAAATATTTTTTTCATATTTTTCACATTTTTTAGTATTTTTAGAAAATAGGAAAATACTCAAAAAATTCAAGAAAAATAGCATTCGAGGTCACAAAAATATGGAAAAATATCCAATATTTTTATTTTTAATCCCTTATAGTTTTGACCTCACAAAAAGTTCAAAATTAAATTCAATTGTGGGCGTTCCTTTGTAACCCGTACTATTGAATTTGAGAAAAAATATCAATCGAGTCTTTTAAATTCCAATTTTGGAATTTTCTAGGATCTTGACATTCAATATAATTGTTCCCTAATTCAATTTGACCTAATTGCTCGGACAAGTTGTTCAATTGCAAACATAAATGCATTTTAGTCCTTGAAATTGAGCATAATCGAAATTACTTTCAATTCAAGGACTATCATTACAAATTGAACATGCTACCCAATGGATTTCACCATTTTAAATCGATTGGCACAGGTGGTTTGACTCAATTTGATCACTTGCACCCTCAATTACACGATCCCCAATTTCCAATTAAATGAAAATTTGGGGGTTTTGTAGAAATTGATGAAAACTTTTGGGCAAAACCACATTTCTAGATAAAATTCATGCCCTAGATTTGATTAGGAGGTTCAATTGTAAGAATTTCCTACTGATTTGGGTTTAATTTTGAAAAATCCAATTCGGAACCGGTTCAGACCGGTCAGACCGCCGGTCGGACCGGTCGAACCGGTTTTCTACAGTGTCGTCGTCTTCCTCAAAACACCCGTGCAAATGAACAGTGACAGACCGAGTTTCCAAGACCAAATTGAAGGTCAATTCGCGACTAATTGAAAGGGGAATGGTAGGCGTCTTACTCCTTACCTCAAGACCTGCCGATCAAGACCGGCCCCATGACAAATGACCGCCGGACGAGCTCCGGCGAGGTCAGTCAAACCTTCAGACCTGCGAAAGTCAACAAAGGCAAAAACAGCTCAAATCCTTGCCAAATTCGTGCGAAATGAAGCTCACCGCGGAACCAAAAGGGATTGAGTGAAATGCCCATCTTGCCCGACTTCGTTTTGACCCAATTGCACGTGACTACACGTGCCCAAACCGAGTCAGTTGAAGATCCACCGTTCGGCGCCAAAAATCGAACAAGCTATATAAGCTAACAGGCCTTCGCGAAGGAGGGGAGGAGGGGATTCAGTTGAAAGACAGAAAACAGAATCGAGAGAGAGAGAGAAAGAGAGAGAAAGGGCTCGTCCTCCAACCGCCATTGTCGAGGACTGAGCTCGAATTCACCGAGCGGCGGTCAGGCCTTCACAGGCTAGACCAGGGCTCGCGAAGACCACCAGGAGGTCACCCGTGTTGAGAGGAAGCTGTCACCGTCAGTCGCATAGCCGGAAACCTCCGAAACAGGTGAGTCTTGACTTCGAGTCCTTCATTGTGCTTCAATGGCGATTTTTGTCTTTCATGCCCGTTCTTGCAATTTCTATGGGCGTTTCATTTATTGAACATTACTGATCATCGTCGCATACCTTTTTTGCATCGACCTTGCTTAAACACCTCGAATTGAGTCTCCCAATCCCGGCCTCCATCGCCGAGTATTGTTCATACTTGCCCAGCCGAATCTGGGTCGAGCGAGCTCAATCGGAGCTCAAGGTAAGTCTTCTAAACCTCCGTTGGTGCTATTCTGTGACTAAATTTCTTTGATTTTGGGTAAATCGCATGATTGAACTTCCATGGCCGTACTCGGCAATTCGCACGATGTTCTCGATTCCTCGAGTAGGATGCTTCGATTCTCAGATATGTTAAAATAGGGACGATCGCGAGTCGATTGCCGTCGGTTCTGTACGATTTCATCGAAAATCCACCGTTGAATCATCGTCGGAGATCCACAGCCATTCGCTCAGTTGTAGTCGGGAGGTTGAAGACGATGCTGACCTGGCGTAGTCAACTGGTCAAATATCCAAGTGTCGTCCTGCGATTAGTCCACGTGCTAGCCCAGTCAGCATGGCCGTTAGGGTCTGTTATTTGAATAAACAGATTGGACGGATGAGATAAATTGAGTCTAAATTCTAGCGGCCGTTCGATTAGTAATTAGGTTTATCCGAAAATCTTTAAAATCAGAAAATCAAAATGAGCTGAAACGGTGCCGTTTAGGTTAGTAGCAGTGTGGCGTCGTTTTAGGCTAGAGAGGGTGAACGGTCCAGATCGAGTCTTGCGTTCTAATCTTGACCGTAGATTTTGGTAGGTCGATCAGACGGCTCTAGTCATGTCTTTGTTCAATCTAGGCCGTAGATTTCAGTCAGTCCATCCAACAGCCGTGGATTAGCCACTTGGCTCTATAGGAACCGTTGGATCTAGCACGGATAATCAGAAAAATAAAATAAGGCGATACGACATCGTTTCAAGGCTTCAGTCGCGCGGATCCGGGTCTGGGCTGGGTTCCGACCCGAGTGGGTCGGGTCGACCCGGTCCGAATAATATTTTTAAAATAAAAAAATCGAAAAATGATTTTAAAAAATAATAATAAAAAAAATAAAAAAATCAGAAAAATCTTAGAAAATCCAAAAAAATGCTAGAAAATTCCAGAAAATTCCAAAAAAATGTGGAAAAATTGTGGGGAAATCCTAGACATTCCAAAAATCCCTAAAAATCTAGGATTGACCATAGACAACTGGTCAATCCTATTTTTGGGGTTTCTTATCCGTTCTTCCAAGATTTGACGATACTACCCTTTAGGGGTAAGTCGCCTCTGCTGTGTATGCGAGATAAGGCTGATAATGCCAAAGTAAGAATTAGGGTCGATTAGGCGACCAATTCTTAGGTTTGGATTTTCGAGTCCCGTCCCTTATCTCAAAATGACGATTTTGCCCTTTAATGGGAAAATCGTCTTTCTTGTCTCAATCGAGTTCTGAAAATTGCTTAAAGTTAGGGTTTTGGTCAGGTGGACGACCAACCCTAATATTTGAGATTTTTAGTTCTCATCTTTGTCCAAAATGACGATTTTACCCCTCCGAGGGTAAAATCACTTTTAAATTCCAGAAAAATCCCGACAATTCCAGAAAAATAGGAAATGGATTGGATTGATGGCCAATTCTATTCCCCCTGTCTTCTGACTTCTCAATTCGTCTAAAATGACAGATTTACCCTTTTAAGGGTAAAGTTTCCCCGAATTATTCAAAATTACGATTCTGCCCCTCATGGTTGAATCATGTCCAAATTACTCCTAAGCCTTGATTGATATTTCTCTAGGCTAATAGGGCCTCATTAGGGATACCATGCTGATTTCATGTGTTTTATCCGCATGTACTGGATCCTCGATTTGCGCACTCTTTTCTATTGATTGTAATTGATAGGGTAGTATCTCCCATCTGCATGAACTCCTAGATTTAGGATCTGTACCCCATTCGTATGTATGAAATCCTAGGATCAGATAAACCATTCAGCTTAGGTACCGAAAGGGCGTCAACTTTGACAGTTGACGTAACTAAGTCCCCGAACCCACTTCTCTGGTTTCCGCAGAATCGAATAGACCACTCCCAACTATTCGATAGAGTTTCCGATCGTACCCTCCACGAAACGATTGGTGGCGACTCCTTGGCATGTACACTCATCACATGTCACTAGACCACACTGAAGGTCGACCACGTATATCCAGCAGTTGCGACTTGGGAAATGGACCTTGGGAGAGGCCCGCGTCCGATCAAGCCAACGATCGGGCGGCCCATTAGCCCACCACTCGGGAGGGTCGCGACAGACTGGCGACTCCGCTGGGGACTTATTCTAAACCAGAACCTCTGGTTACGAATTCCAGAGGACTTGAGCCGATTAAAAAGTTGTTTGGTTTATCTGACATTGTTTTCTACAGATGCTCTCGAAGGTGAGGTACGTATGCTAACTATTGTGTTAGATGTTTTTGCAGATTGGAGAAATAAGGGGTGGAGTAATTGTTGACATTTTTCTGCAGGTTGGAGTTGGGAATGTATGTTTACTTTACGCACATACTGAAGCGGTGTTTGATACAAACTGCTGTGCATGACCTTGCATTGTGATGATCACGACACATTGCACACACTGGCTATTAAACCCCGACTGCAACCACCCTTAGGTTACCTTAGATAGGGAAAAGGTGCGAAAAGGATCTTGTGTTTGATGGCACTTGAGACTTTCGTACTCATTCCCGCTCATCATCTGCATTGGCGATGTCTAGCCCTCTTGGGTAGGTACCCTTGGGGAGGAATCTGTCTCGTGTGGATCGTGAGAGCCTGAGCCGTAGGTTCCTCACCTGATTTTTGATTTCTTAGAGTATACTCACTTGTCTCATGCGCATGTCTATGGATGGTTGGTATACCTAAAACCTCCCATTAATAAGAGGGGGACATTCCACATTCCCCCAGGTATGGCTGGTAAGGCATTTACTTCCAATGTACTTTACTATTCCCTGCTCCGTGATATGACTCATGCATTACATACATTCATGTGCATTCACATCATGCGAATCGCTCAAGTGACTAATTGAAACAGCAATGGTAATAGGTTAGAATGTCGTTGTTCCCTAAGAGCTCGACAGAATTGGTAACCTTCGAATACCTGAGGAGGGTCACTCGCCCTGGACCGAACACAAGGCTGCACTTCACTAGATTCGTGCATGGTCGGGAGCTGACTGGACGTAACTTGGGATACGCCGAAGATTGCCAAACCCGTTACTATGTCGATAACCTCAGATTCAAGCGACAAGCAGACAAGATGTTCAAGGACTATCTGGAGATGAAGAGGCAGCGTCGCAACCAGTTAGCCAAGGAGGCATACGCCCGCCGGAAGACCAAATTACTGACCAAAGAAAGTACATCCATGATCACCTTCTGGGGAAAAAGAAGACGCCCCGCGACCAAGACAAAACCGAAGCGTATCACACTCAAGAAGGTGAAACCCGAGAAGGCTCCCGAAGTCATCATACCCTGGACTAGAGAATGGCCAGAGGAACTACAACCTCTCGACCAAAACACTGAAGATAACTCCCCTACCCTAGATTAAGGGAGAGTTCCTGACCGACTGTCATTTGGGTAGACCTCTGGAAAAAGAATGATTTAGATCCTCACATTCCATTAGCTTTTATGGCTTTCTTGTTTGAAAAGATCTCTCTTTACCTTTCTTCTATTAGACATCTTGACTGTAATAAAAATGCATCCACTTTGTTCCTTTGATGTGTTGACCAATGGAATGTGACGTTGCTGTTCCCTTTAGTCACTGAGTAAACCTGACTAAATTGCATAATTCACTTCCCTGAAATGCAAATTAGGCTTTGAGTCAGGCTTTCAAGACCTGAAAAAGGTCCTAATCTCAATTTCTTCAAATTGAACTATGCAATCAAGTTAGCTCATGCATGTCTCATGACATCTGCATATTCATACGTTTACAGTAATTTCTGACGATTGACTTTTTAAAATCATTTGCATATTTTAGACTTAATGGGAAAGAACGATATTCAAGTGTTCAAAGTTCCCCGGGCCGAACTCCAATCATGGTGGGATGGCATGGGCGAAGCCAGCCAGAAGTATGCGGAATCACGACTAGGGTACCTATTGGACTTACTGAAGATTGAGTGTCCACCTGCCTTTATTCAAGCCATGGCGCTTTACTGGGATCCTACCACCGCTACATTTTGCATGGAAGGACTAGAGATCACTCCCACTATCGAGGAATACAGCGCTGTCATCGGAGTTGAGTTCACCCCTACGCTCGTCCGACCCCCTATAGGACTTGAACCCCTGAGTCAGGTGGCTGAATTCCTTGACACAAATCTGAATGAAGTCAAAGCAGATGCAAAAAACAATTCTGGACGAGTCTCCATATCCTTCCTTATAGATCGATTTTCCCGCCTTCCTGCTACTAAAGGAACCAAATCTGGTAGAGCCTTTATCTTGGCATTCTTTAGCTTTGTGCTATTCCCGATCTCAACTGTCACCTTCGACCCTATCATGGCTGTAGTAGCTAGACAAGTCTGTTGTGGGAGGGATTACTCGAACATCCTCCTTGCCGAGACCCTTCTTTCCTTAAATCGTTTCAAAAAAAATAAAAAGGGAATCTTTAGAGCTTCTAGTGATCTTCTGTATCTATGATTCACATCCCATATCAGACAATTCCACATCCGCATGGGTTTCACTGAGATCAGCCCTGATGCACACCCTCTAAAAACATTTGTTAGAACCCATACACGTGTTCCTAAGTTCAACTTCATAGAATGGAGGAACTTCCTTAAAGTCCTAAAACCCGAACAACTCCGATGGTGGCTAAGGTTGCCAACACTAAGCAAAGTCAGATTGACCTGCGATGATGGGAGTCCAGTCCCTTTGCTAGGATTCATGGGCGCTACTGCATACTATCCAAGGAGGGTGATTCGGCAGTTTGGAGCACTACAGGAGATCCCTTCTCCACCACAACCCGGTATCTTTTCCTTTGACTTACCAAGCCAGACCCTCACTGAAGAGGAGAAGAGACAATTTGAAGCCAAGATGGCATCCATCATACGTTCTTTGAAGAATTCCCAGGTCGAAGAAATAAATTGGCCAGAAAATATGACTCGTGAAGAAAACATTCATAGAGCCACCGCAGAACACATTCAGCACTTTAAAGCGATCCGACGAAGCCTCGTCGAACCCTACATACCTGAATACATTGTACCATACGTACATGGAATAGAGCCGTACATACCCGAAGACATGGGATCGCTGTCATATTCAGAGGATGAGGAGTCTCAGACTGAAGAGGGGAATCCATACTGGGATGGTGAGGATACCTTAGGCCTCAAACGTCCTAGACTTGAATAAGCTGTTCTGTCACGCGTAAAATAAGCAAACATTGTGACACCTTCTCATACATTCTCATTTCTGTTAGACACTATCTGGGACATATGAGTATGAATGTGAACATGTTTTGCAAACGCATAAAAACTATCGTCAGAATTTACGCTTCTTTTAGTTCCATGAATTCTTGTTGAGAAATGATTGAAAGAACTACTTACATGAGGCTAAGGCTCACAGAGTAGCCCTTTTTCTCATATGCTGACAAGGAATATGCAACTGAAAGGATTAGCTGTTTCTTTTTTGCCAGAAATAAAAAAAGTACTCACTAGAAATCTTTTCAAAACAGGTACACTCTCATCACGGAACTACCGACACATCGTTTCCGTACTCGCCTTAAGACAAGAATGGAGCAGCAAGAATTGACTCCGCGCGTGGGAATGCTAGAATCCCAAATGATTGCCCTAGCAACTATGAGGACCGACATCAAGGCCATGCTGGAAGCCACTCAGGCTAAACAAACAATGGCCCATAACCAGAACAACTCGGGCCCTTCTGCGGTAACAGATATAGCTGATAAAGAGGTAACGAGAGATACCCGGCGTACAGAGGAGGACATACATGAACTAAACAGCCGATCACAACAGAAGGCCTCTCCTGTCATCATCAACCTCGAGAAGGAGGAGAAAGGGAAGCAGACCATGAAAACAGAGGCGGAAGCTAAAAGATTGGCCAAGATTGAGGAATGCTTGAGCAGCCAAGGTTACGAACTGGCACGCTTCGACAAGATATCTCCTTTTGCTAAAGTAGAGACTCCTCATGACTATAAGGAACCAGAGTTCGTGAGAAAATACAACGGGACAGGTGTTGACACCTAAATTTTGATCAACCTTTTTCTTCCTCTATTTTTCAAAAATTCATAGAAAATTCATAAAAAGCTAAAAAATTACAAAAACCAACTTTGGTAGCCTTGGCCAAGCTAAAGGGACCATTTTGGATAAAAATATTTTTTTCATATTTTTCCTATTTTATTATTATTATTATTTTCGAAAAATATAAAAATAAAAATAAAATAAAAAAAGTAGTATTCGAGGTCACAAAAATATATACAAATAGTAGGTATTTTTATTTTTAATTTTCTTTACTTTAGGACCTCATAAAACAGTAAAATTCAGGTTCCATTTTAGGTGTTCACTCACCACCGTAAAATTGAATTTGACAAAAATATTAGTAATGATTAAAAGGAAAAGGAGTGAAAACATCATCATTTAAAAGGAAAAGAGAACTAATCATTTTGTCTTCGCTTTTGATTATTTTATTATTATTTTTTTTACTTTTTAATATTTTATTATATTATTATTATATTATTATATTATTATATATTTTTATTACTTTACTCTCCTCCCCTCTCCTTCATCACCCGCAGCATTCCTCTTCTTCTTCCTCCTCCTTCTTCTTCTTCTCTTCTTCTCTTCTTTCTTTTCTTCTCATTTTTTTTCATCCTCCCCTAGATTACGGCGACCACCCTCATCGCCACCTTGCTCCGCCACCCTCCGACGCCGTGCCGAGATCCCGTCCGTCTTGCTGTTTATCACGACCTCGTGGAGCTCCTAGATACCGCAATCCCCCTCCATCTTCCTCCTCTGTTTCGCCCCCTGCCACGTCGTCGCTCTTCGTCGTCGCCGCTTGGCCACGAATCCATCGTGTTCGGGCCGATCCCGGCCGTGGGCCGATCCCGTGGGCCGGTGGCCGTACGCCTCGGCCATGGCCGAGCCTATGGCCGAGGCCGTGGGCCGAGGACGTCGGCCGAGTGGCCGTGCGTATCGGCCATGGCCGAGGCCGTGGGCCGAGGCCGTGGGCCAAAGCCGTGGGCCAAAGCCGTGGGCCGAGGCCGTGGGCCAAAGCCGTGGGCCGAGGCCGTGATCTTGGGCCGAGGCCGTGAGCCCATAGCCGGTCCATGGCTGAGTGAATTGGCCCGTTTCCGAGCCGGGATTTATTTATTTTTTAAATTATTATTATTTATTACCGGTCTTAAAACTTGTAAAATTGATTGTTGACATTTTGATGTGGTGATCGACAGGTGATGTGCATGGAGATGGTCGCAGGCTGGGGCTGGGCGATTGAAGGCCGGTGTCCAATCCGGTATGTTTTACGTACCCGATCCGTGTATTAGGGTTATTTTTCTAAAATGTTGCCATTATAGATTTGGTTTGCATGTATTTATCTCAGTTCAGTAGTTAGCTTATTTATCTGGTTGAGTGTTGTCTATTGCCAATGATATGCTTTTTGTTAAAATATTTTCTGAAAATATAAAAAAATATTAATAAATCAGAAAATGCCAAAAAAATGGAAAAATTAAAGAAAAACAAAAAAATTGAGAAAAATTGCAGAAAATTACTAAAAAAATTCTAGAAAATTCCCAAGGCTGAAAATGATCAAAAGAAATTGATTGGTTGTCGTTTTTTTAGGATTTTCTCCCATTTAATCCAAAACGACGATTTTACCCCTCAAAGGGTAAATCGTCTTTGATATTCCGATGAATTGTGGAAATTGCTTAGAATTTGGCGATGAGCCAGATAGGTGGCTAAACCTTATGTCTAGGATTTCCACATTTCATTCTCATTTTTAGAAAATGACGATTTTACCCTTCGAATGGTAAATCGGTTTCTAAAATTCCAAAAAATCATGAAAATTGCAAAAAAAAATAGGAAATGGGTCAATTGAGTGACCAAACCTATTTTTGACATCGTTTTACTCCGAATTCATTCCGAAATGATGATTTTGCCTTTTTTGGGCAAATCGTCCCTTTTGTCTCAAAATTACGACTTTACCCCTTATGGGTAAAATCATGTCTAAATCATTCCTAAGCTTGATTGATACTTATTTAGGTTAATAGAGCCTTCTTATGAGTGTCATGTTGATTTGATGTGTTTACTTTGCATACTTGGATTCATTGATTTGCGCCTTTTATTATTGATTGTGATTGCCAGGATAGTCATTCCTATTTGCATGAATTCCTAGATTTAGGATTCATATTCCACTCATCTGCATGAAATCTTAGGTCAGAAAATTCAGTCAATTTAGGTACCGAAAGGGCGTCAACTCTGACAGTTGGCGTAACTAAGTCCCCGAACCCATTTCTCTGGTTATCGCAGAATTGAATAGAAACTCCCGACTATTCAATAGGGTGGTCCAATCATACCCTCCAAAAAATGATTGGTGGCGACTCCATGGCATGCACACTTAACACATGTCACTAGACCACACTGAAGGTCGACTACGTATACCTCCGTTGCGATTTGGGTAACGGGCCTTGGGAGAGGCCCGCGTCTGACCAGACTGGACGGCCCATTAGCCCTCGAGAGCCCACGACGAACCTCGAGAGGGTCGCGACAGACTGGCGACTCCGCTGGGGACTTAGAGAACTTGAGCCGATTAAAAAGTTGATTGATTTTTCTAACCCTGCAGGCGCTCTTGAAGGTGAGGTAAGTCCGCTCATGGTAGGTGTTATATGTTTTTGCAGATTGGAGAGATAAGGGGTGTAGTCCGTGATTAACATTGTCTTATGCAGGTTGGCGTAGGAATGTATGTTGTATGGATGATTTGAAGTGCTGATTGATAAACTGTCGTGCATGACTTGCATTGTGATACTCACAACACTTGAACACACACGATCGCGCCTAAAACCCCGGGCGCCGCCTTTAGGAACACAATAGAAGGAATTGAAAATGGAATCTCCGTGAGGAAAAATACGGGGTAATCCACTTTTCAATTCCGCTCACTTCGAACTATGGATCGAGTCCCAATGCAACGATAGCTGTGCAATGGAATCGGCTCTTTCTAGAACTCGAAGTGGGAACCTTAACCTTAGGTGCCAAACCCTCTGATTTTTAGAAGTTCACCATCACTTGTCTCATGCGCATGTCTTTGGGCGGTTGGTACACCTAAAACCGCACATAAGTCGACGAGTTTGGTTGGTAAGACTCTCTATCCCTCGAATCTATTACAGTTCATATAAATATAGGCATTTCATTCATTGCATTCTGGTGATTAGATTAAATGCCATTTCAAGGATAGATGTGTGTGTTTTTCCCAAACGTCCTTGATAGAAGACGAAGAGGATGATATCCCATGACAAGCACCGAGTGAGCAACAAAGGAGCCTACGATGGACATTATTGAGATATCGTCCAATGAAGATGACGAGTTGGGGCAAGTGATCCGGAAGTCACAGATCGAACTTGGGGCATCCTTAAACGTTAGGATCACATTCCTTTGTTTCATTTTCCATTACTAGTCCTCTTGTGTAGGGTTTATTTTTATCGAGGCTTTCTCTATCTCACCCCTTAGAGTGATTGTATTAGGGATCTATTGGTGTATACATTTAGATGGAACTTGGTTGTATCTCTTTTGACAGGACATGGGAATGTGATAGTGGCATTTTCTCTAATCATCCGAATACTCCCAAGTCAAGTTTATAATTCCTTTAGAGAAAATCAAAATTGGAAATCTTGCATGACCTTTTTGGTCGTATAGGGTAATCCAACCCCAATTTCGCTAGAAGGAATTATACACTTGAATTGGTTCATGCATGAATGTGAGCCGCTGGTAATCCACGATAATTGACCGAGAATATCGGCGTTGTTTTGAATTTAATGACGAGATAGATGTCCAAATTACTCTCGTTCTTAACAAAACGGCCTTGATTTGGATGTCGTATCTTCAATTAAATTTAAAACACGTTATTATGCCTCGTACTTTTGAGTAATTTGCTCCTCTCGAAATTGATCAAAAGCAATTATTGTGAATTACATTCCTTTCAATAGTATGCTTTCTTTCGAAGAATATTGATAAAAAACTTTTCGCGCAAGATTAAAACCCTTGTAAAAGTTCTTGTCCTTATTAATCATGGGTAAGCATAAGATTGAAAGGGGTTTTTGCTTTCTTTTTCAAATTATTCCGTCTGATTCTGTCTTTTCATTTGCAGGTAAAAAATAGGTAACAGAGAGAAATCTTTTCCTGGATAAGTCTGAGGCTATTCTTTCATTTGATCATGAGCGAGTTATAAAATCCATATTTGCTCGACTTATTGATATTACGGTTCGGCTCACCTAAGTTGAAGATGTTCGAACGCTCGAAGAAAGGAACCATGCAGAAGTTAAAACACACACGAGAACTTTCATTTATTTTGCTCAGCGGAGGGTTTTCAGAAGCAGGTCATACAATTCGGGGTGGAAAAGTAAAGCCAAAGTGAGCCCTAATTAACGACACAAAGGAGCCCAACTGACCCTCCATGTTGTTAATGCTCTGCCCGTACTCACGACTTCGCATGTCCTGGTCCGCGAGCTTGAGGAAAAGGTTTCTGCATTCTCCCTTAACCTCAGTGACCTTGACCTCGTGTTCTTCAGTGATTATTTCCAAGTCCCGAACTAATCCATTCCCGTGAGCTATGTCTGCGGTTATTTTGTCGAGCCGTTCTTCCTGCCAGTCGCTTTGCAGCCTCAATAGGACATTGTGGCGGTCGTGCTCGCCAGCGGTCAGGGATAGGGCCAATTGATCCACCAGTTTTCTCCTCTCGCGAAGCAACGTCGCGACCCTCTCATTGGCAAACTCGACGGCCTTTTTGTGACTATCGGCCAGATAGTTGGTCAGCACCAAATGATCAGACCGATCCTGGTAACGAGCCCGCAAGACGCGAGCCACGAGAACCTCCCGATCAGCAACACGGTAGGCCTCTAAGGAGTGTGCAAAGAGGGTCGGGAAAGTTCTATATTCCCTCCCCAGCGTAGTACCTTCGAGGGAAGTGGTATCTAAGTCCTCGAGCAGGACACGGATTTCATCCGCGGTTGCAGAATGATCGGTTATGTGCGCGTAACCGCGACCCAATAGGTTATAAAGCTTTTCCCACTGGGCCAAGACATCAGTCGAAAAAGTGCGCACGGGAGAAGAGGCCATTTGCGTTGGGTTGGCTTGAGAATAAGACGAGGCTAATAGAGAGATTAGAAGGAAGAAGCTGATTATGCGAGAACGCTAATCTGCCATACGTTAATCCCTCATTTTATAGCAACTCAAGGATGATGAAGGGTCTCAGTAATAATGCTGGTGGAGCCCAGTTAGGGGGTAAAGCAGGAGGTCCCCTCACGAGAACCATTGGATTCGTTTAGGTCCGCGATTTTCGGCTCATCAATTAAAAGATGTAAAAGATTTGTCGGGATCACCATTATTAGAGTTAGGTGGGAGGAAAGCGCAACTATCGAAGAGAGCCCTAACAGGGTTTGGCAGTCCCATCACGTTGAAAAGCTAAGCGAGAAATTCAAGGTCTTGAGGGGGAACGTTTGCCTAATGATGCTTGAAGAGCGTCTCCTGAACATGCAAAGTCACTCGAAGAAAACTTTATAGGGAGTGAGCATACAGGAGAGAGTGGAGAACTCTGAGTGGGCAAGAACCAATCAAACATTTCTCAATCCAACATATTTAAGAGGTTACTGTCAGCTGCTAGAGGCGACTGACTCAAAAATCTCAGAAATTGAACCACAGAGGGATCTCGAAGATTCCAAGATCAAGTCTAACGCCAAAACCATGGAGCCCAACACTTCTGGCAATGGAAATCAAGATCACGGCGACGACGACAACGACATCCACGATGCTCAACTTGGGAAAAGAAGACGTCCTCACCAATACTCTCAGGAGGAAACCCAAATGCTGGAAACCCTTTTCAGTAAAAGCCATTACATGAAAAAGAAATGGAGAATTGAATTGAGCCGGGAGTTGGGGATTAATCAGTCGAGGATCCAGTTTTGGTTTCAAAATAGGAGATCCAAATCGAGGGCTCAACGCAAACGTCAGGTGGTCGAGATTTTAAAGGAAGAAAACCAAAAGCTGCGAACAGAAAACATGAGGTATGAAAAAGCTCTCAATATTACCGTTTGCCCTCATTGCGATAACCTCGTCGCCCTCGGTAAGATATTCCCCGATAAGCCTCACGCGATGATTGAAGACGTTCATTTACCACCCTACTCCCTCGGGGCATCTCCTGCTCAACCAGATTTTGCCGGAGTCACGCATGAGCAGGATGATCCCACGAAGATGATACAAATGCCTCCTGGGGGATGGGATTTGCATCGCTTTGATTGGAGTTACAGTTTCAAGGAGCTGGATGTTACCGCCGACCAGCTCAAAGCATATCAGCCTCATGCACAACAATTTTCGATAGGGTCGGGTCCCGCTGGAGATGAGTTAATCAGTCGTCAAGCCATCGATGCAATTTTGGGCCACGATAAGAGGAGGTTCGCTTGGCCCCCTGAACTGCATTCCAGATTCCTAGACGTGGTTCACCAAATGGGGATCGATTCAGCAACTCCGACGCGCATATTTAAGGCCATGAATGTACCAGGGCTTAGTAAGGAACTGGTCAGGAATCACCTTGCTGCCTACAGAAAGCTATTAAAACAACGTCGAGCGGAGCTAAACCGGGAGGAATCCGTCTCGAGCTCAAAAGCTAGGGGCGACCGCCATTATAATGCTCAGGCATCAAGAGATACCCGGCCAAATCTAAGCATCAATCAAACTAGCAGCCCGACCACCGGCAAACTGAAAGCTGATCAGAATGTCCTCCCGGGCCATCTCAACACTTCTCAAGAGCGCGTGTCACAAGTACAGCGAGTGCGCACTCCTCCATTCGAGCAGCAGTCGGCTGGTGCTCTGCCTGCCGCTGGTCAACCCGCGACAGACGATTTCTTTGATGAGGGGCTCGATGCCTTGTTCAATCAGTGGGAAGCTGGCATGCTTGGACAGCCATGATCTAGCACTTGACTCGGGGCACGATGGGTCGGTCACCACGAACACCCATAGAAAGAAGAATATGTTCACGAGTAGATCACTCATTTTATCCGTTGTAAAGTTCCTACGGGAACATTTTTCTTTAATGACTATAGTTAATTCTATATTAAAACCAACGCTATCGACGAACATCGTCATGCTCAGTTGTGATGATCCCTTGTTAGATTAAGTCTGAAACCAGAGACGGTCTTTAAAATTTTGAGTGGCCACGAACTCATTCCTCACCAAACGCCCGGGATGCTGAAATGAAGAGTAACAGCATGCACAGGGAAAATGCCACTTTCGTTTGAACGATGAAAAGGGGTTGAGAGAAGATCATAGCGTTAATTCCCATGGAGCTAAATGAATTAAACGGAGTCATTAATTGCGGGCCCACCGCTGCTCCCCACGTTCTCGGGCCTAGCAAATCATAAAAGGCGCCGAAAGATTGTAGACCCACCACTTTGAAGACTGAACTAGGGGACGAGCGCAATACTCGATGAAACCGAATCAATGCAAAAGAGTTTGTGATCCTATCACGAGGAAAAAGAAATGGGAATACAGACGATGAGTAATTACAGAATCTCGGGAGGAGCGCTTGCTTGCTGGTCTTCATATGCAGCCTGAAGGATGGTTCTAGGACACGCACAATCACTTGAGAAAATTTCTAGAGTGAGCAAACACGTAAGAGCGAATAGAGAAAGCTGAGTGAACTAGATCAGCCCGAGATACTTCGATCCATCATGTTTAAAAGCTATTCCCATCTGCTAGAAACGCCCGACCTGGACATTTCTGAGCACGAACTGCTGGGAGACTTTGAAGATCCTGGAGCTGAATCCTGCCCGAAGGCCGTGGAGACTGACTCCTCCAGCGATGAAATTCTAGGTTTCAGCTACGAAGAAGGAATATACAATGATGACCGGAGTCGGAAAAGGAAGCAACTACAACGCCACACTCCAGGCCAAATCCGAGAGCTCGAAGCTTTCTTCAATGAATGCCCCACTCCAAGCAGACAACAGAAAATGGAGTTGAGCCGAAAAATAGGATTGGAGCTTTCGAAGGTCAAGTTTTGGTTCGCCAACAAACGAACCCGGGTGAAACAGCAATACGCAGACCATGAGTTACTGGTCCTGAAGGAGGAGAATGAGAAGCTTCAAGCTGAAAGCGCGAGATATAAGGAAGCTCTGACCAAGGCCACCTGCCTTAATTGTGGTAATCCTGTTGTCCTCGGCGAAGTGTTCCTCGATGAACCGTCCCTGTTGACGAATAACGCTCAGCTGTTACCGTATTCTCCACAGCATTTTTCGACACAGCCAGATATCGCCGGAGATCTGCATGAGCAAGTCAACACCATAGGAGCAACACCAACATCCTCTGAGAAATGGGATATGAATCATCACAGGGGGAGTTCTCTCAATGACGAACTCGCTGTCGCAGCCAGCCAATCCAAAGTCGGTGAGTCCCTTCCTGGACAACTTTTGAAACGACTAGATCCCGTAGAGAATAGCTACCGAAGTATTGACGATATTTTGGGTGATAAGAGAACAAGGTTTTACTGGACCTATGAACTTCACACCAAATTTGTTGATGCAATTCGAGAGCTGGGAGTTGATTCGGCTAGCCTACTACGCATACTCGAGATTATGAATGTGCCGGGGCTCTCTAGAATTAACGTCGAGTCTCACCTCAAGTACTATAGGAGATTGCTAAGGGATGGAAGGATAGCGTTAAACCATCATAAAGCCAGTTGGAGCTCAAGTGCCGGGCAGAGTTACAACCACGATGATTGGAGAGCCGAGAGCACCCAACCGTGTTTCAGCAATGACGGGACCAGCAGTCGTGTCAGCGACTCCTCTAAACCAAATCAGAATGCTCCGCCGAGCTATCTCAATACTCCTCAAGAGTATATACCGCAGTTCCAGCACATAGGGATTCCTCAGTTTGAGCGCGATTCGGTCATTAATGCTGTCCCTGAAGCGGATCTGGCATTGGTAGAGAGTGCACATATAAACCTGCCGGTCATTGGAGGAAGTTCCAATTCGAGGGGTCAAGTTGCTCACGGCGAGAGCAAAGAGAGGAATCCCTCGCCTGCAGTCGACGACAGCCAATCTGGGCACCAAGGGCTAGAAAGAACAGGCGATTTCCTTGAGGAGGAGGTGGACACTTGGATCAATACTCTTCAGGAATGTATGTCTCGACCCCAACAGGGCAATGATGAAGGTTCCAGCTCAAAGACTCCAGTTCCTCACAATGAAGGCGATGAAGGAAATCTGCCCCCAACAATTGTTGATACCCAACTTGAACATCAATGGCTCGAAGACCCGAGCAATTTCCTTGGCGATGAGTTCAATCTTTGGCTCGATCAATTTGGAGCCGAAGGGCCATCGCAGTGGTGACGCAAGGCAGGTGACCAAACGTCTGATGCAAGGCATGGTTACTCGATGAAAAATGCTTAGACGAAAGGGGTGGAACACTCCTATTGAATATGTTGTTGATCGCACTGTAAGGTTCCCACGGGAACATCTTTCATTAATGTCTAGAACTAATTGCGCGTGAGTGTCAACATCACCCTTTGAGCATCTTCAAGCCGAGGGCCGTGGATTAATCGCTTAATCCGTGGAGCAAGTTCCCCGAACAATGACTATCACCCGCAGAGTATAATGGGATCTACCCCTTCAATACGAAATACGTTTGGCCGCGAAGCCACCTATTTGGTAAAACGATGTATCGTTCCTAAACGATCTTCAATCGAATACCGAAGTAATGTCTCATTTCTTTCCCTTCTCAGGTGATAAACGTGGATAAATCACTCAAGGAGCCATTTGTTCGAATAACAGAACAGACGTTGCCTAACTGGGGGCAGATGAACCATTGATGTTGCAAACACTCCAAGAATGGATAGGCGGATTTGATAGATGTTGTTCATATCAATACGCAATATCAGAACGAGATGAGAACCAAGAGTAAAGCTGTATCGTTCCAATTTGTCTTGAATTTGAGAATATGAATTGATACTCGTTATTTATCCTTGACAGGGGAATCGCCTTACAGACGAACAGGTTTTCACATCCCATGTATTACCCGTTAGAATACATGACCAAGGGTAAATTGTATCGTTCTAATTTTTTGAAAAATTCGTGAACGTACAATAACATGTTTCTTCCGCATTTTCAGGATCTCCAGCCGCGGGGGACAGGTAAGTATCCCTTTCCCCAATCCATTGAAGATGTTAAATAAAAAATAGAGAGAAAAAGAAAAGCTTTCAAAACCTGATGTCTAGAAAAGACATGGAATTCTAACTTCATTGGCATTCATGTTTTGAAACATGAGGTTGTCTGAACACGCATTGTGCACCATAAAATCCCCTTGACGGGTAAAATTTTTGGGAAAACGAAAGAGATTTTTCCAATCAAAAGTTGTTCAAAACTCTCAAAAGGATGTTTCCTCAAAAGAGAGGCAAGCTCAAATCCAAACACATCCTGCATACACTTGAGAGATGAGTGGAGCGAATCGAATAGTAAAATCTGGACCTACGTAGGTAGGGACCATTCGCAGCGATTACATGGATTGGGACGACGGAGGCGTTCGTTTCATATCATAAACACTACAGGTGACCGTTGATAACCCACTTGAACGGCGATTTTCATTCTTAACCCTGTCAAGAACCACCCAACATCGGGGCAAAATGGAGGTGAGTCCAGCAGCATCAGGAGGAAATGGTTAGAAATTTTCTTGCTCTGACTAACATTAATCTTTGTGTGTTGTTTATATGGTAATCCAAGTGCCATAGGATGATGAGGAGCATTCATTTCTCTATCCCACACACCGAATCCTTTGCATAGCCAAGTTGAGCCTGCAAAATCATTTCATAAACCCGTTGGTGATCATTGCACTTTCCAAGACGGATGCGACATCACTTCAGAAACGAGGGAGTTCAAGACCTAGGGTTTACGAAAAAGCTACTAAGTCGATACTCAAGCGTGCTAAGAGCCAAGTCATATATCTAGCACAATTGCCAAGCATCCCGCTTGCGACAAGGGATTAAAGAAATCCCCAGCATCAGATAAGAAAAAGCAAAGTGCCTGGTAAAAGCAAGGCCGATGCTCGCATAAGCTGTTTGATTGATCCCCAGTAAAGTCTGGTCGGGAAAAGAGGAAATTCCTAAAAGAGTAGTATCAAAAGGGCTACTCCCCAAATGGCGTCAAGCGCGGAGCAAAGATATAGAGAGAATTATCGGTCTCTGAATGCAACAAGAGACGCTCTCTAAAGGACTTGTGCACACCTCAAAAGAGGTTGCACACCTCAAAAACTGAATATGCAGAATGGAAAAGACAGGTGACGAATTTGCAATGATCACCAATGTCAATCCCCTCATAAATTCTGGGCCAAAAACAAGCCTTTTTCGGTCCCCAATCTTACCAATGTCATAACCCTGAGACAGTCTTCTCTGACTAAGACATTTGGGTTAACATATAGCTTAGCTCGAAGAAGTACGAGCAAGACTATTTCTTTCTCATTTTGCAGGGTTCTCGACTTGTAAACCCGGAGCAGATGGTGAAGAATTTCATTCAAACGACCTTGACTCAAAAGTGAGTCCCTCTTGAAGATCAATAACCAAGCCCAACATTACGGTCCCATGGAAGACCTCCCGACCGATCAAAATGTATGCGCTGCGAATGATCCTAAAACCTAGGCACAGGTTAATAGGAAGTTGGCGCATTCCTTAAGACCATTATCACAGAGCGGTGAGGAGCCCTCTTGGATGAGAAATTCTCCAATAGATGTTTTGAACAAACTCTTTTTGGAAATTTCAAATTGTTTGATCCAGATTTTCCGTGCAAGGGATTTGTGATCACATTTGCATGTTGCAAGAATGCTTTGGACAACCTCCAGCATCAAAATGCACATTTCACAATTAAAACTTAAGTCATACGGTTTTTGTCAAGTGGACAGCCGTGGTCTTCCCAAAAATTACTAACGTTTTCTTGGTGAAGAAAAATCTTTCAAGCTCAAACTTCTGCAGGATACCTGGAGAACCCAGCTCCCAGAATGTCGCCTCAGCAGACTCAAGTGAAGCTTTGTCAAAATAAAATCTTTCACTACTTCAAAAAACTGAATTCCCGACAAACTTCGGGATCTCTAAAAAAAGAGGGGAAGAAAAACTCTTTTAAAAGAAAAAGTCCTATCAGACGTGGAGAACCCTCGTCATGAGACCCCTTTTTTTAAAAAAAAAAAAAATCTAGGCAGTCTCATCGGACGTGGAGAACCCTCGTCATGAGATCCCTTTTCAAAATTCAAACAGTCTCATCGGACGTGGAGAACCCTCGTCATGAGACCCATTTTCAAAGCAAACTGAGGGTAGAAACCGCCTGAAGGGTCAAACTCAAGGTAGAAACCGCCTGAAGGGTCAAACTCAAGGTAGATACCGCCTGAAGGGTCATCTTAAGGTAGAAACCGCCCGAAGGGTCAAAACAAAGGTAGAAACCGCCTGAAGGGTCAAACCAAGGTAGAAACCGCCTGAAGGGTCAACTCAAGGTAGAAACCGCCTGAAGGGTCAAACCAAGGTAGAAACCGCCTGAAGGGTCAACACAATGGTAGAAACCGCCCGAAGGGTCAATCAAAGGTAGAAACCGCCTGAAGGGTCAATCCAATAGCGAAAATCACTTAAATGGTCAACTCAATGGTCCGATCCACCATACGGATCAAAATCCTTGGCAAATCCCAAATGGGGCGCGTCTTCCTTAGATTCCTATCAGTTAGGAATCTCATTATGGTTTAACCTACCATACGGGTCAGAGCTTAACCTCTCTAGGACACTCTAGAAACGAGTCCCTAGAAATTCTCTGGAATCCATCAGACACTGCGAAAATCGCACAAACATCGAATAGGTAAGTGGCAGGTATATCTCTCTACTATCTCACTCTCTCATGTCAAATAAATGTTTCCCCTTTCAAGAAAGAGCATACATCGACAAGCATAAAAAAAACGGATGTCATGACTCCTTTTCCTTTAGTTTCACGAGTCGAGTCGATCAGGACTCAGGTGTCACCTTGTCTTTGAGAGAAACCTCTGAGGGGATTCCTCTGATGAGATTCCTCTCAAAGAGGGGCAGCTGTTGACACCTAAATTTTGATCAACCTTTTTCTTCCTCTATTTTTCAAAAATTCATAGAAAATTCATAAAAAGCTAAAAAATTACAAAAACCAACTTTGGTAGCCTTGGCCAAGCTAAAGGGACCATTTTGGATAAAAATATTTTTTTCATATTTTTCCTATTTTATTATTATTATTATTTTCGAAAAATATAAAAATAAAAATAAAATAAAAAAAGTAGTATTCGAGGTCACAAAAATATATACAAATAGTAGGTATTTTTATTTTTAATTTTCTTTACTTTAGGACCTCATAAAACAGTAAAATTCAGGTTCCATTTTAGGTGTTCACTGACCACCGTAAAATTGAATTTGACAAAAATATTAGTAATGATTAAAAGGAAAAGGAGTGAAAACATCATCATTTAAAAGGAAAAGAGAACTAATCATTTTGTCTTCGCTTTTGATTATTTTATTATTATTTTTTTACTTTTTAATATTTTATTATATTATTATTATATTATTATATTATTATATATTTTTATTACTTTACTCTCCTCCCCTCTCCTTCATCACCCGCAGCATTCCTCTTCTTCTTCCTCCTCCTTCTTCTTCTTCTCTTCTTCTCTTCTTTCTTTTCTTCTCATTTTTTTTCATCCTCCCCTAGATTACGGCGACCACCCTCATCGCCACCTTGCTCCGCCACCCTCCGACGCCGTGCCGAGATCCCGTCCGTCTTGCTGTTTATCACGACCTCGTGGAGCTCCTAGATACCGCAATCCCCCTCCATCTTCCTCCTCTGTTTCGCCCCCTGCCACGTCGTCGCTCTTCGTCGTCGCCGCTTGGCCACGAATCCATCGTGTTCGGGCCGATCCCGGCCGTGGGCCGATCCCGTGGGCCGGTGGCCGTGCGCCTCGGCCATGGCCGAGCCTATGGCCGAGGCCGTGGGCCGAGGACGTCGGCCGAGTGGCCGTGCGTATCGGCCATGGCCGAGGCCGTGGGCCGAGGCCGTAGGCCAAGGCCATGGCCGTGGGCCAAGGCCATGGCCGAGCCCATGGCCGAGGCCGTAGGCCGTGGGCCAAGGCCGAGCCCATGGACGAGCCCATGGCCGAGGCCGTGGGCCAAAGCCGTGGGCCGAGGCCGTGATCTTGGGCCGAGGCCGTGAGCCCATAGCCGGTCCATGGCTGAGTGAATTGGCCCGTTTCCGAGCCGGGATTTATTTATTTTTTAAATTATTATTATTTATTACCGGTCTTAAAACTTGTAAAATTGATTGTTGACATTTTGATGTGGTGATCGACAGGTGATGTACATGGAGATGGTCGCAGGCTGGGGCTGGGCGATTGAAGGCCGGTGTCCAATCCGGTATGTTTTACGTACCCGATCCGTGTATTAAGGTTATTTTTCTAAAATGTTGCCATTATAGATTTGGTTTGCATGTATTTATCTCAGTTCAGTAGTTAGCTTATTTATCTGGTTGAGTGTTGTCTATTGCCAATGATATGCTTTTTGTTAAAATATTTTCTGAAAATATAAAAAAATATTAATAAATCAGAAAATGCCAAAAAAATGGAAAAATTAAAGAAAAACAAAAAAATTGAGAAAAATTGCAGAAAATTACTAAAAAAATTCTAGAAAATTCCCAAGGCTGAAAATGATCAAAAGAAATTGATTGGTTGTCGTTTTTTTAGGATTTTCTCCCATTTAATCCAAAACGACGATTTTACCCCTCAAAGGGTAAATCGTCTTTGATATTCCGATGAATTGTGGAAATTGCTTAGAATTTGGCGATGAGCCAGATAGGTGGCTAAACCTTATGTCTAGGATTTCCACATTTCATTCTCATTTTTAGAAAATGACGATTTTACCCTTCGAATGGTAAATCGATTTCTAAAATTCCAAAAAATCATGAAAATTGCAAAAAAAAATAGGAAATGGGTCAATTGAGTGACCAAACCTATTTTTGACATCGTTTTACTCCGAATTCATTCCGAAATGATGATTTTGCCTTTTTTGGGCAAATCGTCCCTTTTGTCTCAAAATTACGACTTTACCCCTTATGGGTAAAATCATGTCTAAATCATTCCTAAGCTTGATTGATACTTATTTAGGTTAATAGAGCCTTCTTATGAGTGTCATGTTGATTTGATGTGTTTACTTTGCATACTTGGATTCATTGATTTGCGCCTTTTATTATTGATTGTGATTGCCAGGATAGTCATTCCTATTTGCATGAATTCCTAGATTTAGGATTCATATTCCACTCATCTGCATGAAATCTTAGGTCAGAAAATTCAGTCAATTTAGGTACCGAAAGGGCGTCAACTCTGACAGTTGGCGTAACTAAGTCCCCGAACCCATTTCTCTGGTTATCGCAGAATTGAATAGAAACTCCCGACTATTCAATAGGGTGGTCCAATCATACCCTCCAAAAAATGATTGGTGGCGACTCCATGGCATGCACACTTAACACATGTCACTAGACCACACTGAAGGTCGACTACGTATACCTCCGTTGCGATTTGGGTAACGGGCCTTGGGAGAGGCCCGCGTCTGACCAGACTGGACGGCCCATTAGCCCTCGAGAGCCCACGGCGAACCTCGAGAGGGTCGCGACAACAGGCTGTCCCCGTGCCAACTCAAGTATTATCTGCGCAAGAAGGCGCACTATTCGGATTATATCCCGCTATTAATGAACACATTCCAAGAAAGCTTGGCTGGCGCCGCTCTGGCCTGGTTCATTGAGCTAGACCTGGAAGATTACGACGGATGGGAGGATCTCGTAGAAGACTTCCTCAGACAGTACAAGTTCAACACGGCTATAGCCCCAACAAGAGAGAACCTTCTGCGAACTTCAAAGGCAAGAGGTGAGTTGATCAGAACATACGCCCAGAGGTGGCGAGCCTTGGCCACCCAAGTAAAGCCATCAATCCCAGAAGAGGAACTGATCGACTTATTCCTAAAGGCGCTCCCCTACGAGTACTTTGACAGGCTGAACACTTCCGGATGTCAAACGGTCGCACACTTGATAAAGGTTGCTGAAAGGCTGGAATGGGCCTTGAGGGAGAGAAAACCCCATGAAGCTTCCAAAAGACAATATCCTTTAAGAAAGGAGAAAGAAGCTGGGCTCGACGTAGCATTTATACCAGACCCCCACAAGCTCAAGACATTCGGCAATTCTATTCAGGCCAAAGGCGGATCATCCTGGTCAGTGCCAAAGGTACAAGAGCCTAGGAGAAAGCAGCCCCAGAAGTAATTCTCCCAGCTCCCCAGGCCTTTATCCAAGCTACTCCCGATGCTGCTGGAGCAACACCTGGTGGCGAAAGAACCACCTAGGGCAAACCCTGCAAGGTATCCTGGCTTTGATGAGAACCAGACTTGTGCCTACCATATGGGCGAAAGAGGGCATAATGTGGACAACTGTTACATCCTTAAGTTGAAAGTGCAAGCCCTAATTGATAGTCAGATTTTGAAATTTGACAATACGACCCCAAATGTGCAAGAAAATCCATTGCCAGATCATCAAACAGTAGGGGCTATATTCACTGAAGGTGAAGAAGACTACCTAGAGCTGAAGGTAGATGTGTCCAAGTGTCGCGACCCGTCCGGAAGCGGACGCGGCTAATGGATTACCGATCGCGGGTCTTGGATCGGCGCGGGCCCTCCCAGGCCCATACCAAATCGCGGCGGGAGTATTCTTCGACGATAAGAGTCGATCGCTTTCGACCTTCAGTGTGGTCGTGGTGGCATGTGCAAATTGTGCATGCATTTGGAGTCGCCACCGGTCTTTCTTGGAAGGTACACCAGAAACCTTACTGATCGATTGGGAGAGATCGATCAGTTCTGCGGAACCAGAGATTTTGGGTTCGGGGACTTGGTTACGCTGGTGTCATTACCAACGCCCTTTCGGTACCTAACGCGAGTGATTTTCCTGACTAAGAGTTCATGCAGGCGCAAATTTGGGTGAGGTAGGTTTGATTCAAGGTTTCATGCAGATTGGACGACTATTCCTATCAATCACAATCAATTTTTGGAAGACGATTCGCCCAAAGGGCGAAATCGTCATTTTAAGAAGGGTCGGGGTTCAAAACACCCGGAATGCCTTGGCCAGTTGTCTGTGACCATTTCCTATTTTTGTTTTGGGATTTTCCTGGATTTTTTTAGAATGTTTTTTGGAAGACGGTTTGCCGGAAGGGCAAAACCGTCATTTCTGGAAGGTTCGGGGGTCAAAAGACCCGAAACAGGTCATGGCCAGTTGAATGTGGCCATTTTCTATTTTCTGGAATTTTTTTAGAATTTTTCTGAATTTTTCGAATTTCTTTGAATTTTTTTATGATTTTTCATTTTTTTTATTGAATTTTTGAATTTATTATTATTATTATTATTTTTATTAAAAATAATAATATATAAAAAAATTATCCGGACCGGGTCGGATGACCCGGCCCACGCCCAGATCCGCAACCCAGACCCGGCCCGCACCCGCCACGACCAAAACGACGCTGTTTCACCATTTTTTTATTTTTTTAATCAATTTTTGATTTTTTTATTCATTTTCTTTAATTTAATCGAAAATCCGCCGATCGAACGGTCCTCCTGGTGCCACGTGGCCGCTCCAGGTGCGTCCGATCTCAGGCAAGATCAGACGCTCCCCGGAGAGCCACCTGGCCTAATCTGAACCGTCCGATTTGAATTTTTTTATATTATTCGAAAATCATTTATTAAATCTAAAAAATATTTTAATTTTCCACAAAATTCCAGATCGCGACACGTGGCACGTTGTCCACCGTCGGATCTGGGCCTTATTTTCGAACATCCCGGCCCCGCAACGCTGACGTGGCTTGCCACGTCAGCGTTGACTGGTCAACATCTGACCAGAGCCGCCGGAGAATCGCCGGAGACCCCAAACCGACGTGAAAACCCCCATTTTGCAGCGCGATTTTGACACGAACACGATCCCCATCGACTCCACATCAACCATCAACAAAAGCATGACCAAAGGGACGTCGGGAAAGCCTCAAACCGGCGGCCACCGAGCCGACTCCGGCGAGGTAATTGCAGAAATTTTTTTTTGCCTTAATCTCTACTTCAATCGTTCAAATGGCATCCCATGATAGCTTAAAGACTTACCTGCAGCTCCTTGAAGGTTGACAGCCGCTTGAAGTACCTTGTTGAACTCCCGGTCCGAGCCTCGGCCGTCGAAGCTCCGGGCCGTGTCTCCCTCGCGGTTTTAATGCAAAATAAGCACATACAAGGATTTAGAGTCGGGTATATCTCAACTTGTAGGCTAGACTCGCACGAAATGAGGCTCGGGATGTCACGGCCGGGAGTTATAAAATGACACAGTCATTGCGGCATTTCGTCGAACGGTTGGCGTGCGTGTGTGAAATGATGGTCGGAGAGGAAAACCGACCTGGTTTGGGGCTCGTCGACGATGGCTGGAGCTCCGACGATGCTTCTGAAGGTTCGGGATGTCCACCACGCCTTGCCCTCGCTTCCCACTCGCTCGAACTCTCTCTCGGTCTCTCTCGGTCTTCCTCGCAGTTCCTCGCGGTCCAAAACCGAGAACCCGCCATTTTTGTGGCCAAAACCGGCGCTCGCCCTGCACCTTTCTTTTCCACCCCGATTGTCCCCTTACCAGTTCCCTTTTGTCCCCCACCTTCACGTTCCTTTTCTTAAAAAACTGCCCTCCACCATGCCATGTTTTCCCTCTTTCGGCTGCGGTGGGTCTGCAACTAAGTTGCAGACCCGGTCGGACCGGGTCGGGTCTGGTTTGACCCGACCGGCCCGGTTCGACAAAATCCCTCCAATTGGTCCCCAAATAGACCTATTTTCATGAAATTGATGGCAAAATCGGACTCCTTGACATTTTTTCTATCGAAAATGGGTATTTTCGTGAATCAATTGATTGAAATTTAATGAAAACCTCAAATCGACCTTAGGATCCGAATTTGAATTTTGCTTAATCGAAGGTCCAAATGATCGAATTGGTCAAAATTGAGGCCACCAATGGATTCATCATGATGAAAAACATAGGGTAGAGGTGTTTAATTTCAATGGGTATGTCCGTATGAAATTTAATTTCAAAAATTGTGAAACCGGGGACTAAATTGAAAGAAAATTGTGCAATTAAGCCCTTTTGGCTAAAATTGATCAGATTGGAGGGCAAATTGACCTAATTGCACTTCCAGACTTTAGAATCCAATGTCATAGCTTATAAAAACCAAGAATTGAAAATTAAAAGACTCGAAAAGGATTTTTTTAGGCTCGGTTCGGGATTATGTTTGTGAAGGAACATAGTGACCCAATCCGAATTTTCAAGATTTAAAGTGACACACTTGAAGATGAAATTAAAAAAAAATTATTGAATATTTTTGTGTATTTTTCTGACCACGAATGGTATTTTTCTTATTTTTTGGGTATTTTTATAATTAAATAAATTCGAAAAATATTATAAAATACCAAAAAATATTTTTTGTTCAAAATTGGTCCCCGAGGCTAGGCCAAGGCTTCCAAAGTTGATTTTGTGATTTTATAACCTTTTTTGATATTTTTAATTAATTTTAAAAAATAAAAATCGTAATAACAGATGGTCAAAAATCAGGTGTCAACAGCTGCCCCTCTTTGAGAGGAATCTCGTTAGAGGTTTCTCTCAAAGATAACATGGCACCTGATTCCTAACCGACTCAACTGGGAAAATGCGAAAAGAAATGCTATGACGTCGGATCCTTAAGGCTCTTGATAAAAGCTCAAATTAATCACCGGTTTACTCTAACAATTTGAACATGGGCCGGAGTGAGAGAGGCTTACCTGAAGCTCACCTGTCGGATGCTGCCGGTTGCGATGACTTTCAAGAAGATACCTAGGACTCGTCACTCAGAATATCCTAGGGAGATTAAGCTCTGACCTGTATGGTAGGTCATACCATTATGGAATTCCTAACTAGTAGGAACCTAAGGAAGGCGCATCCCACACTTTGGGATTTTGCCAAGGATTTTGATCCGTATGGTGGATTAGACCATAAGCGGTTCGCCTACAGTAAGGCTTACCTAGGAAAAGAACTTCTTCAACATTTGGAATTAGTCAAAGTTTTGATCCGTATGGGGGATCAGACAATTGGGTTGATCCTTATGGCAGTATCTACCCTTGAGTTGACCCTTCAGGCGGTTTCTACCATGATTTGACCCTTCAGGCGGTTTCTACCACGTTTTGACCCTTCAGGCGGTATCTACCTTGTGTTGACCCTTCAGGCTGTATCTACCTTGAGTTGACCCTTCAGGCGGTTTCTACCATGAGTTGACCCTTAAGGCGATTTCTACCATGTTTGACCCTTAAGGCGGTTTCTACCTTGAGTTTGACCCTTCAGGCGGTTTCTATCTTGAGTTGACCCTTCAGGCGGTATCTACCTTGATTTGACCCTTCAGGCGGTTTCTACCATGAGTTGACTCTTCAGGCGGTATCTACCATTGATTTGACCCTTCAGGCGGTTTCTACCTCTGATTTCTTTGAAAAGGGGTCTCATGACGAGGGTTCTCCACGTCCGATGAGACTGCTTGATTTTTGAAAAAGGGGTCTCATGACGAGGGTTCTCCACGTCCGATGAGACTGCCTAAATTTTTGAAAAGGGGTCTCATGACGAGGGTTCTCCACGTCCGATGAGACTACCTGATTTTTGAAAAGGGGGCCTAGGACGGGGGTTCTCCACGTCTGATAGGACTTTTTCTTTTAAAAGGGTTTTTCTTCCCCCCTTTTTTTAAAGATCCCGAAGTTTGTCGGGAATTCAGTTTTTTGAAGCAGTGAAAGACTTTATTTTGACAAAGTTTCACTTGAGTCTGTTGAGGCAACATTCTGGGAGCTGGGTTCTCCAGGTATCCTGCAGAAGTTTGAGCCTGAAAGATTTTTCTTCACCAAGAAAACGTTAGTAATCTTTGGGAAGACGACGGTTATCCATCTGACAAAACCGTATGATTTAAGTTTTAATCATGAAATGTGCATTTTGATGCTGGAGGTTATCCAAAGCATTCTTACAACATGCAAATGTGATCACAAACCCCTTGCACGGAAAATCTGGATCCAACAATTTGAAGATTCCAAAGAGAGTTTGCTCAAAACATCAATTGGAATATTTCTCAACAAGGAGGTTATCTCACCTGTTTTGAGGTAGTGGTTTTTATAGGGGATGCACTCAATTCCCTACTAACCTGTGCCTAGGTTTTAGGCTCATTCGCAGCGCATACATTTTGATCGGTCGGGAGGTCTTCCACGGGACCGAAATGTTAGGCTTGGATATTGGTTTTCAAAGGGGACCCGCTTTGGAGTCGAGGCCATTGAATGAAAGTCTTCACCATCTGCTCCGGGTTTACAAGTCAAGAACCCTGCAAAATGAGAGAGAAATAGTCTTGCTCGTACTTCTTCGAGCTAAGCTATATGTCAACCCAAGTGTCTTAGTCAGAGAAGACTGTTTCAGGGTTGTAACATTGGTAGGATTGGGGACCGAAAAAGGCTTGTTTTTGGCCCAGAATTCGTGACGGGTTTGACATTGGTGATCATTGCTGATTTGCCTCCTGTCATTTCCTTTCTACATCTTTAGTCCTTGAGGTGCGCAATCGATTTTGAGGTGTGCACCAGCTCTTTAGAGAGCGTCTCTTGTTGCATTCAGAGACCGACTCTCTCTATGTCTTTGTTCTGTGTTTGGCAGCATTTGGGGAGCAGCCTTTTTGGATTTGGCTCCTTTGTGGGTTTTTCTCTCTTCCCAACTAGGCTTCATTGGGGATCAAGCAAACAGCTTGCACGAGCATCGGCCTTGCTTTTACTAGGCATTTTGCTTTTTCTTGATGCTGGGGATTTTCTAATCATCATTTTTTTTGAAATCCCGTTTTTCTCATATTCGATGGGATCATGTTAGACATATGTCTGAAAGTCTAAACATGCTTTAAATATCAGCCCGGGAATCCTCTTCGTAATCCCTGATGCCTTCATCTTGGAACGTGCAATGATCATCAATGGGCTCATGAAATGAATTTGTAGGCTCAACTTGGCTATGCAAAGGATATGGTGTGTGGGATAGAGAAATGAATGCTTCTCATCATCCTATGGCACTTGGATTAACATATAAACAACACACAAAGATTAATGTTAGTCCGAGCAAGAAAATTTCTAACCATTTTCTCCTGATGCTGCTGGACTCACCTCCATTTTGCCCCAATGTGGGGTGGTTCTCGACAGGGCTGATAATGAGAACCTCCGTTCAAAGGGGTTATCAATGGTCATCTGTAGTATTTGGGAATGTGAAACGAACGCCTCCGTCGTCCCAATCCATGTAATTGCTGCGAATGGTCCCTACCTCCGTAGGTACAGATTTTGCTGTCTGATTCGCTCCACTTCTCTCTTAAGTGTGTATAGGACGTGTTTTGACTAGGCTTGCCTCTCTTTTGAGTAAACCTCCTTTTGAATGATTTGACAAATAATCATATTTGGAAAAATTCATTTCTTTCTTTCCCAAAATTTATCCATCGAGGGGATTTTGTGATGTATCGTGCATGTCTTATTCATGCTTTGGGCAACCTCCCGATTTAAATCATGAACATCGATGCATTGGATAATTTTCATGACGGCTGAAAGTATTTTAACATTTTTTTTATCTCCAGCTAACTGGGAAAGGGATACTTACCTACCTGTCGTGGCTGCAGACCCCTGAAAATGTAAAAGAAGCATATCATTGCATGTTCACGAATTTTTCCAAAATCGAAACGATACATCCTACCCTTGGTCATGTACTCTAACGAGTAGTACATGGGATGTAAAAACCTGTTCGTCTGTAAGGCGATTCCCCTGTCAAGGATAAATAACGAGTATCAATTCAAATTCTCAAATTCAAGACAAATTGGAACGATACAACTTTACTCTTGGTTCTCATCCCGTTCTGATGTTGCGTATTGATATGAACAACATCTATCAAATCCGCCTATCCATTCTTGGAGTGTTTGCAACATCAATGGTTCATCTGCCCCCAGTTGGGCAACGTCTGTTCTGTTATTCGAACAAATGGCTCCTTGAGTGATTTATCCACGTTTATCACCTGAGAAGGGAAAGAAAGGAGACATTACTTCGGTATTCGATTGAAGATCGTTTAGGAACGATACATCGTTTTACCAAATAAGTGGCTTCGCGGCCAAACGTATTTCGTATTGAAGGGGTAGATCCCATTATGCTCCGCGGGTGATAGTCATTGTTCATGGAACTTGCTCCACGGATTAAGTGATTAATCCCCGGCCCTCGGCTTGAAGATGCTCAAAGGGTGATGTTGACACTCACGCGCAATTAGTTCTAGATATTAATGAAAGATGTTCCCGTGGGAACCTTACAGTGCGATCAACAACATATTCAATAGGAGTATTCAACCCCTTTCCTCTAAGCATTTTTCATCGAGTAGCCATGCCTTGCATCAGACGTTTGATCACCGGCCTTGCGTCACCACTGCGGTGGTCCTCCGGCTCCAAATTGATCGAGCCAAAGATTGAACTCATCGCCAAGGAAATTGCTCGGGTCTTCGAGCCATTGATGTTCAAGTTGGGTATCAACGATTGTTGGGGGCAGATTTCTTTCATTGCCTTCGTTGTGAGGGATTGGAGTCTTTGAGCTGGAACCTTCATCATTGCCCTGTTGGGGTTGAGACATACATTCCTGAAGAGTATTGATCCAAGTGTCCAGCTCCTCATCAAGGAAATCACCTGTTCTTTTTAGCCCTTGGTGCCCAGATTGGGTGTCGTCGACTGCAGGCGAGGGATTCCTCTCTTTGCTCTCGCCGTGAGCAATTTGACCCCTCGAATTGGAACTTCCTCCGATGACCGGCAGGTTCATATGTGCACTCTCTACCAATGCCAGATCCGCTTCAGGGACAGCATTAATGACTGATTCGCGCTCAAACTGAGGAATCCCTATGTGCTGGAACTGTGGCATATACTCTTGAGGAGTATTGAGATAGCTCGGCGGAGCATTCTGATTTGGGTTAGAGGAGTCGCTGACACGACTGCCGGTCCCGTCATTGCTGAAACACGGTTGGGTGCTCTCGGCTTTCCAATCATCGTGGTTGTAACTCTGCCCAGCACTTGAGCTCCAACCGGCTTTATGATGGTTTAACGCTATCCTTCCATCCCTTAGCAATCTCCTATAGTACTTGAGGTGAGACTCAACGTTAATTCTAGAGAGCCCCGGCACATTCATAATCTCGAGTATGCGTAATGGGCTAGCCGAATCAACTCCTAGCTCTCGAATTGCATCAACAAATTTGGTGTGAAGTTCATAGGTCCAGTAAAACCTTGTTCTCTTATCACCCAAAATATCGTCAATACTTCGGTAGCTATTCTCTACGGGATCTAGTCGTTTCAAAAGTTGTCCAGGGAGGGACTCACCGACTTTGGATTGGCTGGCTGCGACAGCGAGTTCGTCATTGGGAGAAGTCCACCTGTGATGATTCATGTCCCATTTCTCAGAGGATGTTGGTGTTGACCCTATGGTGTTGACTTGCTCATGTAGATCTCCAACGGTATCTGGCTGTGTCAGAAAATGTTGTGGAGAATACGGTAACAGCTGAGCGTTATTCGTCAACAGGGATGGTTCATCGAGGAACACCTCGCTGAGGACAACAGGATTACCACAATTAAGGCAGGTGGCCTTGGTCAGAGCTTCCTTATATCTCGCGCTTTCAGCTTGAAGCTTCTCATTCTCCTCCTTCAGGACCAGTAACTCATGGTCTGCGTATTGCTGTTTCACCCGGGTTCGTTTGTTGGCGAACCAAAACTTGACCTTCGAAAGCTCCAATCCTATCTTTCGGCTCAACTCCATTTTCTGTTGTCTGCTTGGAGTGGGGCATTCATTGAAGAAAGCTTCGAGCTCTCGGATTTGGCCTGGAGTGTGGCGTTGTAGTTGCTTCCTTTTCCGACTCCGGTCATCATTGTATACTCCTTCTTCGTAGCTGAAACCTAGAATTTCATCGCTGGAGGAGTCAGTCTCCATGGCCTTCGGGTAGGATTCAGCTCCAGGATCTTCAAAGTCTCCCAGCAGTTCGTGCTCAGAAATGTCCAGGTCGGGCGTTTCTAGCAGATGGGAATAGCTTTTAAACATGATGGATCGGAGTATCTCGAGCTGATCTAGTTCACTTAGCTTTCTCTATTCGCTCTTACATGTTTGCTCACTCTAGAAATTTTCTCAAGTGATTGTGCGTGTCCTAGAACCATCCTTCAGGCTGCATATGAAGGCCAGCAAGCAAGCGCTCCTCCCGAGACCCTGCAATTACTCCTCGTCTGTCTTCCCCTTTCTTTTTCCTCGTGATAGGATCACAAACTCTCTTTCATTGATTCGGTTTCATCGAGTATTGCGCTCGTCCCCTAGTTCAGTCTTCAAAGTGGTGGGTCTACAATCTTTCGGCACCTTTTATGATTTGCTAGGCCCGAGAACGTGGGGAACAGCGGCGGATCCGCAATTAATGACTCCGTTTAATTCATTTAGCTCCATGGGAGTTAACGCCATGACCTTCTCTCAACCCCTTTTCATCGTTTAAACGAAAGTGGCATTTCCCCTGTGCATGCTGTTACTCTTCATTTCAACATCTTGGGCGTTCGGTGAGGAATGAATTCGTGGCCACTCAAAATTTAAAGACCGTCCCTGGTTTCAGACTTAATCTAACAAGGGATCATCGCAACTGAGCATGACGATGTTCGTCGATAGCGTTGGTTTTCATACATAATTAACTATAGCCATTAAAGAAAAATGTTCCCATAGGAACTTTACAATGGATAAAAAGAGTGATCCACTCGTGAACATGCTCTTCTTTCCATGGGTGATCGTAGCGACCAACCCATCGTGCCCCGAGTCAGGTGCAAGATCATGTCTGTCCAAGCATGCCAGCTTCCCACTGATTGAACAAGGCATCGAGCCCCTCATCGAAGAAATCGTCTGTTGTGGGTTAACTAGCGGCAGGCAGAGCACCAGCCGACTGCTGCTCGAATGGAGGAGTGCGCACTCGCTGTACTTGTGACACGTGCTCTTGAAAAGTGTTGAAATGGCCCAGAAGGACATTCTGATCATCTTTCAGTTCGCCGGTGGTCGGGTTGCTAGCTTGATTGATGCTTAGATTTGGCCGGGTATCTCTTGATACCTGAGCATTACAATGGCGGTCGCCCCTAGTTTTTGAGCTCGAGACGGATTCCTCCCGGTTTAGCTCCGCTCGACGCTGTTTTAATAGCTTTCTGTAGGCAGCAAGGTGATTCCTGACCAGTTCCTTACTAAGCCCCGGTACATTTATGGCCTTAAATATGCGCGTCAGAGTTGCTGAATCGATCCCCATTTGGTGAACCACGTCTAGGAATCTGGAATGCAGTTCAGGGGGCCAAGCGAACCTCCTCTTATCGTGGCCCAAAATTGCATCGATGGCTTGACGACTGATTAACTCATCTCCAGCAGGACCCGACCCTATCGAAAATTGTTGTGCATGAGGCTGATATGCTTTGAGCTGGTCGGCGGTAACATCCAGCTCCTTGAAACTGTAACTCCAGTCAAAGCGATGCAAATCCCATCCCCCAGGAGGCATTTGTATCATCTTTGTAGGATCATCCTGCTCATGCGTGACTCCGGCAAAATCTGGTTGAGCAGGAGATGCCCCGAGGGAGTAGGGTGGTAAATGAACGTCTTCAATCATCGCGTGAGGCTTATCGGGGAATATCTTGCCGAGGGCGATGGGGTTATCGCAATGAGGGCAAACGGTAATATTGAGAGCTTCTTCATACCTCATGTTTTTTGTTCGCAGCTTTTGGTTTTCTTCCTTTAAAATCTCGACCACCTGACGTTTGTGTTGAGCCTTCGATTTGGATCTCCTATTTTGAAACCAAAACTGGATCTTCGACTGATTAATCCCCAACTCCCGGCTCAATTCAATTCTCCACTTCTTTTTCATGTAATGGCTCTTACTGAAGAGGGTTTCCAACATTTGGGTTTCCTCCTGAGAGTATTGGTGAGGACGTCTTCTTTTCCCGAGTTGAGCATCGTGGATGTCGTTGTCGTCGTCGCCGTGATTTTGATTTCCGTTGCCGGAAGTGTTGGGCTCCATGGTTTTGGCGTTAGACTTGATCTTGGAATCTTCGAGATCCCTCTGTGGTTCAATTTCTGAGATTTTTGAGTCAGTCGCCTCTAGCAGCTGACAGTAACCTCTTAAATATGTTGGATTGAGAAATGTTTGATTGGTTCTTGCCCACTCAGAGTTCTCCACTCTCTCCTGTATGCTCACTCCCTATAAAGTTTTCTTCGAGTGACTTTGCATGTTCAGGAGACGCTCTTCAAGCATCATTAGGCAAACGTTCCCCCTCAAGACCTTGAATTTCTCGCTTAGCTTTTCAACGTGATGGGACTGCCAAATCCTGTTAGGGCTCTCTTCGATAGTTGCGCTTACCTCCCACCTAACTCTAATAATGGTGATCCCGACAAATCTTTTACATCTTTTAATTGATGAGCCGGAAATCGAGGACCGAAACGAATCCAATGGTTCTCGTGAGGGGACCTCCTGCTTTACCCCCTAACTGGGCTCCACCAGCATTATTACTGAGACCCTTCATCATCCTCGAGTTGCTATAAAATGAGGAATTAACGTATGGCAGGTTAGCGTTCTCGCATAATCAGCTTCTTCCTTCTAATCTCTCTATTAGACTCGTCTTATTCTCAAGCCAACCCAACGCAAATGGCCTCTTCTCCCGTACGTACTTTTTCAACTGATGTCTTGGCCCAGTGGGAAAAGCTTTATAACCTACTGGGTCGCGGTTACGCGCACATAACCGATCATTCTGCAATCGAGGATGCAATCTGTGTCCTGCTCGAGGACCTTGATACCACTTCTCTCGAAGGTACTACACTGGGGAGGGAATATAGAATTTTCCCGACTCTCTTTGCACACTCCTTAGAGGCCTATCGTGTTGCTAATCGGGAGGTTCTCGTGGCTCGCGTCTCGCGGGCTCGTTATGAGGATCGATCTGATCATTTGGTGCTGACCAACTATCTGGTTGATAGTTACAAAAAGGCCGTCGAGTTTGCTAATGAGCGGGTCGCGACGTTGCTTCGCGAGAGGAGAAATCTGGTGGATCAATTGGCCATATCCCTGACCACCGGCGAGCATGACCGCCGCAATGTCCTGTTGAGGCTTCAGAGCGACTGGCAGGAAGAACGGCTCGACAAGATAACCGCGGACATAGCTCGCGGGAATGGACTGGTTCGGGACCTAGAAATAGTCACCGAAGAACATGAGGCCAAGGTCGCCGAAGTTAAGGGAGAATGCAGAAGTCTTCTCCTCAGGCTTGCCGACCATGACATGCGGAGTTGGGAGTATAAGCAGAGCATTAATAACATGGAGGGTCAGTTGGGATCCTTTGTGTCGTTAATTAGGGCTCACTTTGGCTTTACTTTTCCACCCCGAATTGTATGACCTGCTTCTGAAAACCCTTCGCTGAGCAAAATAAATGAAAGTTCTCGTGTGTGTGTTTTAACTTCTGCATGGTTCCTTTCTTCGAGCATTCGAACATCTTCAACTTGGGTGAGCCGAACCATAATATCAATAAGTCGAGCAAATATGTCCTGATTTTATAACTCGCTCATGATCAGATGAAAGAGTAGCCTCAGACTTATCCAGGAAAAGATTTCTCTCTATTACCTATTTTTTACCTGCAAATGAAAAGACAGAATCAGAAGGAATAATTTGAAAAAGAAAGCGAAAACCCCTTTCAATCTTATGCTTACCCATGATTAATAAGGACAAGAACTTTTACAAGGGTTTTAATCTTGCGCGAAAAGTTTTTATCAATATTCCTCGAAAGAAAGCATACTATTGAAAGGAATGTAATTCACAATAATCGCTTTTGATCAATTTCGAGAGGAACGAATTACTCAAAAGTGCGAGGCATAATAACGTGTTTTAAATTTAATTGAAGATACGGCATCCAAATCAAGGCCGTTTTGTTAAGAACGAGAGTAATTTGGACATCTATCTCGTCATTAAATTCAAAACAACGCCGATATTCTCGATCAATTATCGTGGATTACCAGCGACGTAAAACATGCACGAAACAATTCAAGTGTATAATTTCTTCTAGAGAAATTGAGATTGGACTACTCTATACGACCAAAAGGTCGTGTAAGACTTCCAATTTTAATTTTCTCTAAAGGAATTATAAACTTGACTTGGGAGTATTCGGATGATTAGAGAAAATGCCACTATCACATTCCAATGACCCGTTAAAAGAAATACAACCAAGTTCCATGTGAATGTATACACCAATAGATCCATATACAATCGCTCTAAGGGGTGAGATAGAGAAAACCTCAGTAAAAATAAACCCTATACAAGAGGACTAGTAATGGAAAATGACATAAAGGAATGTGATCCTAACGTTTAAGGATGCCCCAGTTTTGATCTGTGCCTTCAGGATCACTTGCCCATACTCGTCATCTTCATTGGATGATACCTCAATAATGTCCATAGTATGCTCCCCATCGCACACTCGGTGTTCGTCGTGGGATATCACCCTCCTCGTCCTCTATCAAGGACGTTAGGGACGAACGCACATATCTATCCTCGAAATGGCATTTAATCTAATCACCAGAATGCAATGAATGAAATGCCTATATTTATATGAACAGTGATAGATTTGGGGGGATATAGAGTCTTACCAACCTAACTCGTCGACTTATGTGCGGTTTTAGGTGTACCAACCGCCCAAAGACATGCGCATGAAACAAGTGATGGTAAACTTCTAAAAATCAGAGGGTTTGGCACCTAAGGTTAAGGTTCCCACCTCGAGTTCTAGAAAGAGCCGATTCCATTGCACAGCTATCGTTGCATTGGGACTCGATCCATAGTTCGAAGTGAGCGGAATTGAAAAGTGGATTACCCCGTGTTTTTCCTCACGGAGATTCCATTTTCAATTCCTTCTATTGTGTTCCTAAAGGCGGCGCCCGGGGTTTTAGGCGCGGTTGTGTGTGTCCACGTGTCGTGATCATCACAATGCAAGTCATGCACAACAGTTTATCAATCAGCACTTCAAATCATCCACACAACATACATTCCTACGCCCAACCTGCATAAGACAATGTTAATCACGGACTACACCCCTTATTTCTCCAATCTGCAAAAACATATAACACCTACCATAAGCGGACTTACCTCACCTTCAAGAGCGCCTGCATGGTTAGAAAAATCACTCAGGGTTTTAATTACGGCCTAAGTCCACATGAGGCCTAGAATCATATGTTCTAGAGCAACAGTCCCCAACGGAGTCGCCAGCTGTCGCGACCCGTCCGGAAGCGGACGCGGCTAATGGATTACCGATCGCGGGTCTTGGATCGGCGCGGGCCCTCCCAGGCCCATACCAAATCGCGGCGGGAGTATTCTTCGACGATAAGAGTCGATCGCTTTCGACCTTCAGTGTGGTCGTGGTGGCATGTGCAAATTGTGCATGCATTTGGAGTCGCCACCGGTCTTTCTTGGAAGGTACACCGGAAACCTTACTGATCGATTGGGAGAGATCGATCAGTTCTGCTGAACCAGATATTTTGGGTTCGGGGACTTGGTTACGCTGGTGTCATTACCAACGCCCTTTCGGTACCTAACGCGAGTGATTTTCCTGACTAAGAGTTCATGCAGGCGCAAGTTTGGGTGAGGTAGGTTTGATTCAGGGTTTCATGCAGATTGGACGACTATTCCTATCAATCACAATCAATTTTTGGAAGACGATTCGCCCAAAGGGCGAAATCGTCATTTTAAGAAGGGTCGGGGTTCAAAACCCCCGGAATGCCTTGGCCAGTTGTCTGTGACCATTTCCTATTTTTTTTTGGGATTTTCCTGGATTTTTTTAGAATTTTTTTTGGAAGACGGTTTGCCGGAAGGGCAAAAACGTCATTTCTGGAAGGTTCGGGGGTCAAAAGACCCGAAACAGGTCATGGCCAGTTGAATGTGGCCATTTTCTATTTTCTGGAATTTGTTTAGAATTTTTCTGAATTTTCCGAATTTCTTTGAATTTTTTTATGATTTTTCATTTTTTTTATTGAATTTTTGAATTTTTTTATTATTATTATTTTTCTTTATTAAAAATAATAATATATAAAAAAAAAATTATCCGGACCGGGTCGGATGACCCGGCCCACGCCCAGATCCGCAACCCAGACCCGGCCCGCACCCGCCACGACCAAAACGACGCCGTTTCACCATTTTTTTTTATTTTTTTAATCAATTTTTGATTTTTTTATTCATTTTCTTTAATTTAATCGAAAATCCGCCGATCGGACGGTCCTCCTGGTGCCACGTGGCCGCTCCTGGTGCGTCCGATCTTAGGCAAGATCAGACGCTCCCCGGAGAGCCACCTGGCCTAATCTGAACCGTCCGATTTGAATTTTTTTATATTATTCGAAAATCATTTATTAAATCTAAAAAATATTTTAATTTTCCACAAAATTCCAGATCGCGACACGTGGCACGTTGTCCACCGTCGGATCTGGGCCTTATTTTCGAACAGCCCGGCCCCGCAACGCTGACGTGGCTGCTGACGTGGCAAGCCACGTCAGCGTTGACTGGTCAACATCTGACCAGAGCCGCCGGAGAATCGCCGGAGACCCCAAACCGACGTGAAAACCCCCATTTTGCAGCGCGATTTTGACACGAACACGATCCCCATCGACTCCACATCAACCATCAACAAAAGCATGACCAAAGGGACGTCGGGAAAGCCTCAAACCGGCGGCCACCGAGCCGACTGTCGCGACCCTCTTGAGGTTGTCGGGCTCTCGAGGGCTAATGGGCCGTCCTGTCTGGTCGGACGCGGGCCTCTCCCAAGGCCCATTACCCAAATTGCAACGGAGGTATGCGTGATCGACTTTCAGTGTGGTCTAGTGACATGTGCTAAGTGTGCATGTCATGGAGTCGCCACCAATCATTTTTTTAGGGTATGATTGGACCACCCAATCGAATAGTTGGGAGTTTCTATTCAATTCTGCGAGAACCAGAGAAATGGTTTCGGGGACTTAGTTACACCAACTGTCAGAGTTGATGCCCTTTCGGTACCTAAGTTGACTGAATTTTCTAGCCTGAGATTCATGCGGATGAGTAAGGTATGAACCCTAAATCTAGAAATTCATGTAGATAAGAGTGATTATCCTAGCAATCACAATCAGTAATAAAATGCCCAACTCAAGGAATCTAGATATGCAAATAAATCACATGGCATTCCTAGTAAGGTCCTATTTATCAATCACAGCTCAAGAATGATTTAGCTGTCCTAGTCATTCTACACACGATCTAACCTAAGAAAATCATTAGGAAGCATCGAAGGAGTTCGAGGGTACTCACATGGGGTTCGCCGTGCCCTGGTTTGGTCTTGGACGAGCTATCGAGCTCATGCCGACCCGATTATATTTGGGGATCCACTCGGCGTTTTACACCATGAAATCATGTGAAACAAAAACGAAAATATTCAGCAAGGGGCATTTATTGTAGATGGTGGTCGATCTAATTGGACGTCAAGACTAACAAAGATGTAGAAATTTACAAATTAAAATACTCGAATGACATTTTTTTGCCAAATTCAACTCTATGCGTCGTGAAGAAACACATGCAATTGAACTTAAATTTTGACTATTTATGAGTTCAAAATGTAAAAGAAATTAAAATAAAAATATTGACTATTTTTCTATATTTTTACGACATCGAACGCTATTTTTCTTCATTTTTCATGTATTTTTCTATTTTTGGAAAATATTAAAAAATATTAAAAAAATATGAAAAATTATTTTTTTATCAAAAATGGTTCCTTTAGCTTGGTCAAGGCTACCAAAGATGATTTTTTTAATTTTTTTAACTTTTTATAGATTTTTTATGAATTTTTTAAAAATAAACTATGAAAGACTGATCAAAAATCAGGTGTCAACAGCTGCCCCTCTTTGAGAGGAATTTCGTCAGAGGTTTCTCTCAAAGACAAGGTGACACCTGTGTTCCGATCAACTCGACTGGGAAAAGAAAAGAAATCATGACATCCAATTTTCATGCCCATCAATGTGTGCTTTTCCTTAAAAAGAGATGTGCTCATTCAATTCCCTGATATGATGTAAGAAAGTTAAGGAGTAGATAGACTTCCCTGCCCCTTACCTGCCGAATGCTTGCGGCATTTGCTGTGTCTGATGGGTTCAAGTAGATTCCTAAGGACTTGTCATCGGAGTGTCCTGGGGATGTTAAGCTCTGACCTGTATGGTAGGTCAAACCATAATGGGATTCCTAACTGATAGGAACCTAAGGAAGACGCATCCCACATTTGGGAATTTGCCAAGGGTTTTGATCCGTGTGGTGGACTAAACTAGAAATGGCTTGCCTAATGTAAGGCTTATTAGGGAAAACGACTCCTCCCGCGTTCGGGATTCATCAAGGTTTTGATCCGTATGGTGGATCGGACCATTGGGTTGATCCTTCAGGCGGTCTCTACCAGTCCTTTGACCCTTCAGGCGGTTTCTACCATTCATTGACCCTTCATGCGGTTTCTACCATTGAGTTGACCTTTCAGGCGGTTTCTACCATTGGTTGACCCTTCAGGCGGTTTCTACCATACATTGACCCTTCAGGCGGTTTCTACCATTGTTTTGACCCTTCAGGCGGTTTCTACCATTGGTTGACCCTTCAGGCGGTTTCTACCATACATTGACCCTTCAGGCGGTTTCTACCATTGTGTTGACCCTTCAGGCGGTTTCTACCATTGATTGACCCTTCAGGCGGTTTCTACCATTGAGTTGACCCTTCAGGCGGTTTCTACCATTTATGAGATTCCAAATTGATATGAATCAAAGGATGACGTACCCGCTCTTCGGGGCTAGTCGGAGACTCGATCATTCTGTGGATCGGTCATAGAAAAGATTTGCCTACTAAAAGGCTTCACCTAAGGATGACGCACCCAGTCTTTGGGGTGGCCAAAAGTCCTGCAGAAAGCTTAGACCTGAAAAAATTTTCCTCGCCAAGAAGATATTAGTAATCTTTGGGAAGACAATAATTGTCTAACTGACAAAATTCTACGACTTAAGTTTTAGTCATGAAATGTGCATTTTGATTGTTGGAGGTTATCCAAAACATTCCTGCCATATACAGATGTGATCATAAATTCCTTGCACGGAAACTCTAGATCAAACAATTTGAAAATTTCAAAAAGAGTTTGCTCAAAACATCCATTGGAGTATTTCTCACCCAAGAAGGCTCCTCACTGCTCTGTGATAATGATCTTTAATAGGGAAAGTTCTCAATTTCCTACCGACCTGTGCCTGGGTTTCAGGATAATTCGCAACGCATACATTTCGACCGATCAGGAGGTCTTTCACGGGACCGTAGTGTTAGGCTTGGATATCGGTTTCCAAGGGGGACTCACTTTTGAGTCAAGGCCGTTGAACGAAATTTTTCACTATCTGATCCGGGTTTACAAGTCAAGAACCCTGCAAAATGAGAAAGAAATAGTCTTGCTCGTACTTCTTTGAGCTAAGTTATACATTAACCCAAGTGTCTTAGTCAGATAAGACTACTTCAGGGTTGTAACATTGGAAGGATTGGGGACCGAAAAAGGCTTATTTTTTGCCCAGAAATTGTGAAGGGTTTGACATTGGTGATCATTGCAAATTTGCCACATGTCCTTCGAAGAACATCTCCATTTCTTGAAGTGTACACTCCTCTTTTAGAGCGCACAAGGATGTTTAAAAGCGTCTCTTGTTACATTAAGAGACCGTCTGTTTGTGTGTTTGCAATTTGAGCACGACAACATTTGGAGAGTAGTCATCTTGATCTAACTCCTTTGCAGGGTCTTTTCATCGTCTCTCTAGACTTTACTGGGGATATTTTGAATAGACATCAGCCTTGCTTTTTACCAGGCACTTTGCTTTTTCTTGATGTCTAGGGATTTTTCTTTTCCCCTTTTTTTTAATCCCGTGTTTTTCTTTTCTTTTGGAGCTAGGATTTTCGGCAATCATGCTAGATATGCAACTTAAACTTTGGCACGCTTCCATTCCTAGAGTGATGTTGCCTTTGCTTTGGAATATGCAATGATCACCAATAGGTTGATGAAATGAATTTGCTGGCTCAACTTGGTTGTGCAAAGGATAACAGTGTGTAGGATAGAGAAATGAATCATTCTCGTCATCCTATGACACTTGGATTATCATATAAACAACACACAAAGATTTATGTTAGTCCGAGCAAGAAAATTTCTAACCGTTTACTTTCTGATACTGTTGGACTAACCTTCATTTGCCCCAATGTGGGGTGGTTCTTGACAGGGTTGAGAATGAAAATCGCCGTTCAATGGGGTTCTCAATGGGCATCTGTAGTGTTTGGAATGAAGAAATAAATGCCTCTGTCATCTCGATCCATGTAATCGTTGCGAATGACCCTTATATCCATAGGTTAAGGTTTCGCTATCATTTCCAATCTCCTCATCTCTCAAGTGTGTATGGGACGTGTTTGGATTAGGCTCGCTTCTCTTATGAGAAAATACCCTTTTGAACAGTTCAAACGACTCTTATTGGAAAAATTCATTTCATTTCATCAAGATTTATCCTTCAAAGGGATTTTATGATGCACCATACATGTGTAATTCATGTTCAGACAATCTCATGTTTTAAAACATGAATGTCAATGAAGTAAGAATTCTATGTCTTTTTAGATGTGAGAATCGAATTAATTCTGAAAGTTTTTAATCTCCAATGAATTGGGAAAAGGGATACTTACCTGCCCATCGAGGCTGGAGATCCTGGAGATATAAAAGGGATATGTCATTGTATATTCTAAAACTTTACAAAAATTGGAACGATACATCTTGCCCTTGGTCATATGCTCCAACGAGTGTACAAGGGTTGTGAAAATCTGCACTTCACATAGTAACACAAGATTGTTGGGTGTTCTAAAGTTCTTTCGACTTCTTGGTTTTTGGAGAAAAATGAAACTTACATGTGTGCCCTGATGGCGAGCTCCTGCCAAGGATAAATATTAAGCATTATTTTGGGTTTCCAAATTCAAAACAAATTGGGACGATACTACTTTACTCTTGATTTGAATTCCATTCTGCATGCCAATGTGCGGATTGTAGAAGCCGGCCCTCAAGCTTGTGGCCATGATTTCTTCGTCTGGTTGGGCAACGAATCCACCTCGAGGATTTACGTCGGAGGAGATTCATTCATCTTTTTGGGCGTGTTTCATGCACTGTTTTGTTATTTGAATGCATGGCTTCTTGGGTGCCTCATCTCTGTTCATCACCTGAGAGGAAAATGAGAGAACATTATCCCCGCATCTGATTGAAAATCATTTAGAAACGATACGTTCTTTTTACCAAATGGGTGGCTCCGCGGCCAAATGTGTTTTACATTGAAAGGATGGATTCCATTACGCTCTGCGGATGATAACTATTGCTTCGGGGACTTGCCCCACGGATCAAACGATGAATTTGATGTCTTCAGCTTCGACATGCTTTCCAGATGTAGGAATGGTTTGCCCCCATTTTCAGTGGAGATGGGTTTTGTCGAGTGGGCAAGATCAAAAACTCATCCTAGATTTGGCTTTAGTCGAAGGTTGAAATCCCGACCTTGGATAAGCGAATCATGATTCATCTCCTTCTGCTTCGGATTTGTCATTTGCGTGCTTCACATTTTACAATACCAACTTCGCCGCTTGATGAAAATGAATCGATGATTTTCGAATTGCCCCAAGTTCTATAGTCATCTGCGTCGAATCTCTTTGAACTTCATCGGGTGATAGACAAACTGATAAAATGATTTTTCAATCCTGAGATCGAACTCCTGACGTTTCGTACCACTTCCAGTTCACTGACTACCAGGACAAAGCACTATTGGCGTCCCTAACTGGTTCATTTTTTGTTATAAAATTCTTGAAGCAGTTAGCGACCCCCATCGAGAATGAAACAAGCTCAATTTAGAGTTCATAACGACTAAAGGTCCCTTAGAACGATACAGAGCTAACCGTCTTTGAGCTCGCTCAGGCTTTTGCTCGCATTTTCCTATGTGAAGCCTTTAAATGTTTTTCTTCGTGGCGTTCAATTGATTCGCCTCGACTCTAATCTAACAAGGGATTGTCGTACTCAAGCATGATGATGCTCGCAGGTAGTACTGATCGCTGCCCCAGATTAACTCTAGGCATTAAGGAAGATTATCTTGCATGGAAGACTTTATGACAGAAAGATTAATGATACATCCATTCACATGTGCCTAGTTCCCTTGAGGATTCTCGGTGATCAGCCAGCTACACCATGAATCAGACATATAATCGTCATTTTGGATCATAACTTCATAAGTCCATCAGTTTTAAACTGATCGATCCAGATATGGAGCTCCTCATCAAGGAAATCTTTTGATTCTTCGAGCAACTGATATTCGGGTTGACCATCATCGCTTGGCGTTGAAGGATTCCTGTTTCTGTTGTGAGCGATCTGATTCTTCGAGCTAGAACCTTCGTCGTTGCTCGAGATTATAAGAGGATGATTGATCGGTTCACTATCAAAAGCACCTTCCATTTGGGAATGGGAGAAACAAAAATCCTCAAAGCATCCGCCCGCTTGATCTTCCGAAATCATATGCCCAAGCCGGGCAGATCTTTGAACACTAGGCGCAATATGTTGATCGGGGATAGAAAGAGCACTAGCGAAAAGTTGCTGCTCAAACCAAGGAGTTCGTACCTGCTGCACTTGTGGCATATACTCTTGAGGGGTGCTGAGATGATTCGGGGGAATATTCTGATTAGCGCCCAAGTAGTCGATGGTGCTGCTACCAGCTTGGTCGGTGCCTAGATTCAGCAGGGTATTTCTTACTTCAGGGGCATTGTAGTTATAGCCATGCCTAGTGTTTAGGCACAAGTTGAGTTCTTTCAGGTTCAGTGCTGTGTGGCGCTGTCTTAGCGCCCTTCTGTAGCTCTTGAGGTGACTCGCGACTCCATCTTTAGTGAGTCCTGGTATGTTCATGATCTCAAGTATGCGTGTTGGATATGCTGAGTTGATCCCTAGTTGCTGAACCGCACTAAGGAACTTGAGATGAAGCTCGGGGGACCAATTGACCCTCGTCTTCTTGCGACCCGGAACAGTGTTGACAACTTGGCTATTGCTCTCTGGTCTATTTCCAGTAGAATTTGATCGAGCCGGAAATTGTTGTGGAGGGAATTCATCAGCTTTGGATTGGTCGGTCGTGATAGTAAGCTCATCGTTAAGGAAACTCCAATCATGGTGACGCATATCACATCCTTTAGAAGGCATCGATATTGACTTCGTAGAATTGATTTGTTCATGCATATCTCCAACAAAATCCGATTGTATCGAAGATGGTTCGAGGGAGTGGGGTGGTGAATGAGCATTTTCAATCCTCATATAAGGCTTATCAAGGAACATTTCGCCGAGAGTGATAGGGCCACCGCAATTAAGGCAAGCGATAGTGCTGGGAGCTTTCTTATACCTCATGTTCTCCGCTCAAAGCTTTTCGTTTTCCTCCTTTAGAATCGCAAGTTCTTGACGTCTGTGTTGAGCCCTCAATTTGGCTCGCTTATTTTGAAACCAAAACTTGACCCTCAAAGGTTTCATCCCTAGCTTCTGGCCCAATTCATTTCTTTGTTTCATGTTCGGGAGAGGGCATTCACTAAAGAAAGCTTCAAGCTCTTGGATTTCATTCTGAGTGTGGCACTGGCGACGTTTCCTTTTCTGAGATTGACCATCGCTGCTGCTGTTGTCGTCGCTGCTGAGATCCTGAACTTCGTTGCCGAAAGGGTTGGGTTCTGTGGTTCTGGTACCAGACGCCATCCTGGAATCTTCGAGATCTCTCAGTAGTTCATTTTCTGAGATTTTTGGATTAGTCGCCTCTAGCAACTGATGGTAACCCTCAAACATGTTGGATCGAAAAATGTTCGATCAATTTTTGCTCACTCAGGGTTCTCTACTCTCTCATGTATGCTCACTCTCTCTAAATTTTCTTTTGAGTGGTTCTGTATGCCCATGAAACGTTCTTTAAACATGGATGAAGATCGTCAGGCAAGCGTTGCTCCCAAGATTTCGTATTTCCCGCTTTGTCGTCTTCTTTCTTCTTTTCAACGTGGAGGGACACCAAATCGATTTCCTTTTCTCGATATCCATGTCTGTCTCCCACTTATTTTCAAAAAGGTGGACCTACGCTCGCCTCCTGCTCAGTTTTTTAATATGATGGGACCGCCAAATCCTTTCGCAACTTTTTTCGATAGTTGCGCTTAACTCCCGCTCAATTTTAATATGGTGACACCGACATATCTTTTTACAACTTTTTTAGGTTTATCAAGCCTGAAATCGCGGACTGGGACAGATCTGATGGTTCACCGAAAGAGCCACCACTGCTTTACCCAATTAACTTGGCTCCACGAGCATTATTGCTGTGCCTTTTCTTCATTCTCGAGTTGCTATAAAAGGAGGAGTTAATGCAGAGAAGATTAACACTCTTACATAATTGCCTTTTCTTATTTTAATCACTCTACCACACTCATCTTCTTCTCCCTCACTCCAACGAAAATGACCTCCTCTTCTATTCGCGCTTTCTCGGCCGAAATTTTGGCCCAGTGGGAAAAACTCTATAACCTCCTCGGTCGAGGCTATGCTCATATAGCCGATCACCCAGAAACTGAAGATGAAATCCGCATTTTGCTCGTGGAAATAGACACCACCTCCATCGAGGGCACTAATTTAGAGAGGGAATATAGAATCTTCCCAACCCTCTTTATAAACTTTTTAGAGACTTACCGTGTCGCTCATCGAAAAGCTACCGTGGCTCACGTTTTGCGAGCTCGCTATGAGGATCGGTCCAACTGCTTGGTGTTGGCCAACCTTGTGGCCGATAGTCACAGAAAGGCTGTTGAGTTCGCCAACAAGCGAGTCTCGATGTTGCTTCGCGAGAGGGGAAATTTGGTGGAGCGCTTGGCCTTATCCCTGACCACCTATGAGTACGACCGTCGTAATGTCGTGTTGAAGTTTCAATGTGAGTGGCAGGAAGAAAGGCTTGACAGCATTACCGTGGATATAGCCCATGGGAGAGGACTAGTTCGGGACCTGGAAATAGCCGCCGAAGATCACGGGACCAAGGTTGCCGAGCTTAAAGGGGAATGTAAACGCCTTCTTCTTAAGCTTGCAGATCTCGAGTCTCGAGGTGGTGAGTATAAGCAAAGCATCAATAATATGGAGGGCCAACTTGGTTCCTTTGTGATGCTAATTAGGGCTCATTGCGGTTTTATGTTTCCACCCCGATGATTTGTATGATCTGCTTTTAAGGTCCCTCGATTGAGCGAAATGAATGAAAGCTCTAATGTATGTGTCTCAACTTCTGTATGGCTGACTTTCTCGAACACCTGACCACTCTCAACCTAGGCAAGCTGCGCTTTGACATTGATGATTCGAGCGTGTACATCTTGATTTTTTAATCTTGCTTACGATCGGATAAAGGAACCTCCCACCGCGATTATCCACAAAAAGACTTCTCTTCTCTACTTGTTTTTAACCTGTTTCAAATGAAAAGGCAGAATCAGAAGAAAGAATTTGAAAAATAAAACATAAATCCTTTCAATTTTATGCTTACTTGTGATTAATAGGGATAAGAGCTTTTACAAGGGTTTTGGCCTTGTGCAAAAGCTTTTATCAATATTCCTCAAAGGAAAGCATATCATTGAAAGGAATGTAATTCACGATAATCGCCTTTGATCAATTCCAAGAAAATCAATGGAATGTTCAAAAGTACACAATTACGATGTGTTTTAAATTCAATTGAAGATACGGTATCCAAATTAAAGCCGTTTGCTAAGAACGAGAGTAATTTGGATATCTATCTTTTCATTAAATTTGAAAAACACGAATACTCTTGATCAATTATTGTGGATTACCAATGATGCAAAACATGCATGAACCAATTCAAGTTTATAGTTCCTTCTGGCGAAATTGGGATTGTATTGCCCTATACGGCCAAAAGGTTGTATAAGACTTCCAATTTCAATTTCATCCAAAGGAATTATAAAATTGATTTTGGAGTATTCGAGTGATTAGAAGAAATGCCACTATCACATTCCAATGACAAGTCAATAGAAATACAACAAATTTCAATCTGAATGTATATAAACACAAATAGATCCCTAATACAATCAATATAAGGGATCAGATAGAGAGGATCTCAGCAAAATAAATCCTATACAAGAAGGCTAGAAATGAAAATTAAAACAAAGGAATGTGATCTTAATACTTAGAGATGCCCCAGTTTCGATCTTTGAGACGTGACTTTAGGATCACCTATTCCAAATCGTCATCTTCATTAGATGATACCTCAATGATGTCCATAGCAGGCTCTTCTTGTCCACTTGGCGCTCGTAATGGGATGACACCATCTTCATCTTCCATCAAGAACATTGGGAGGAAAACACACCTATCTATCCTCAAAATGGCATTTAATCCAATCACCGGAATTATGCAATGAATATAATGATTAAGAGTTGTAACAAGTTCGAGGGATAGAAAAGTCTTACCAACCAAACTTAAGAGAAAATCAAGCTTCTCTGTATTTTTAGCAGTGTTAGGTATACTAACCTTCCATAGACAAACGCATGAGACAAGTGAGGGAAAACTCCTAAAAATCAAAAGATAGGGCTTGGTACCTAAAGCCAAGGTTCTCACCTCGAATTCTGGGAAGAGCCGATTCCATTGCACAACTATCGTTGCATTGGGACTCAATCCATAGTTCGAAGTGAGCGGAATTGAAAAGTGGATTACCCCATGTTTTTCCTCACGGAGATTCTATTTTCAATTCCTTCTATTGTGTTCCTAAAGAGGGCGCCTGGGGTTTTAGGCGCAATTGTGTGTATTCATTGTGTCGTGCTAAAGCAAAAGACATGCATTTTATTTAACAATCACCGCTTCAATATAAACATCCACACAATCATACATCCAAAACTCCTGCCTGCATAAAACAAAGTTAACAAGCACTTCACCCCTTATTTCTCCCGTCTACAAAAACATCTAACACATTCGTTAGCATATACACCTCACTTTCGAGAGCATCTGCATAAAATTAGGTTAGAAGAATCAATCAACTTTTTAATCGGCTCAAGTCCACTAAATGGTTAAGAACCAGTCCCCAGCGGAGTCGCCAGTCTGTCGCGACCCTCTTGAGGTTGTCGGGCTCTCGAGGGCTAATGGGCCGTCCTGTCTGGTCGGACGCGGGCCTCTCCCAAGGCCCATTACCCAAATCGCAACGGAGGTATGCGTGATCGACTTTCAGTGTGGTCTAGTGACATGTGCTAAGTGTGCATGTCATGGAGTCGCCACCAATCATTTTTTTAGGGTATGATTGGACCACCCAATCGAATAGTTGGGAGTTTCTATTCAATTCTGCGAGAACCAGAGAAATGGTTTCGGGGACTTAGTTACACCAACTGTCAGAGTTGACGCCCTTTCGGTACCTAAGTTGACTGAATTTTCTAGCCTGAGATTCATGCGGATGAGTAAGGTATGAACCCTAAATCTAGAAATTCATGTAGATAAGAGTGATTATCCTAGCAATCACAATCAGTAATAAAATGCCCAACTCAAGGAATCTAGATATGCAAATAAATCACATGGCATTCCTAGTAAGGTCTTATTTATCAATCACAGCTCCAGAATGATTTAGCTGTCCTAGTCATTCTACACACGATCTAACCTAAGAAAAGCATTAGGAAGCATCGAAGGAGTTCGAGAGTACTCACATGGGGTTCGCCGTGCCCTGGTTTGGTCTTGGACGAGCTATCGAGCTCATGCCGACCCGATTATATTTGGGGATCCATTCGGCGTTTTACACCATGAAATCATGTGAGACAAAAACGAAAATATTCAGCAAGGGGCATTTATTGTAGATGGTGGTCGATCTAATTGGACGTCAAGACTAACAAAGATGTAGAAATTTACAAATTAAAATACTCGAATGACATTTTTTTGCCAAATTCAACTCTATGCGTCGTGAAGAAACACATGCAATTGAACTTAAATTTTGACTATTTATGAGTTCAAAATGTAAAATAAATTAAAATAAAAATATTGACTATTTTTCTATATTTTTACGACATCGAACGCTATTTTTCTTCATTTTTCATGTATTTTTCTATTTTTGGAAAATATTAAAAAATATTAAAAAAATATTAAAAAATATGAAAAAAATATGAAAAATTATTTTTTTATCAAAAATGGTTCCTTTAGCTTGGTCAAGGCTACCAAAGATGATTTTTTAATTTTTTTTAACTTTTTATAGATTTTTTATGAATTTTTTAAAAATAAACTATGAAAGACTGATCAAAAATCAGGTGTCAACACCGACTCCGGCGAGGTAATTGCAGAAATTTTTTTTTTCCTTAATCTCTACTTCAATCGTTCAAATGGCATCCCATGATAGCTTAAAGACTTACCTGCAGCTCCTTGAAGGTTGACAGCCGCTTGAAGTACCTCGTTGAACTCCCGGTCCGAGCCGCGGCCGTCGAAGCTCTGGGCCGTGTCTCCCTCGCGGTTTTAATGCAAAATAAGCACATACAAGGATTTAGAGTCGGGTATATCTCAACTTGTAGGCTAGACTCGCACGAAATGAGGCTCGGGATGTCACGGCCGGGAGTTATAAAATGACACAGTCATTGCGGCATTTCGTCGAACGGTTGGCGTGCGTGTGTGAAATGATGGTCGAAGAGGAAAACCGACCTGGTTTGGGGCTCGTCGACGATGGCTGGAGCTCCGGCGATGCTTCTGAAGGTTCGAGATGTCCACCACGCCTTGCCCTCGCTTCCCACTCGTTCGAACTCTCTCTCGGTCTCTCTCGGTCTTCCTCGCAGTTCCTCGCGGTCCAAAACCGAGAACCCGCATTTTTTGTGGCCAAAACCGGCGCTCGCCCTGCACCTTTCTTTTCCACCCCGATTGTCCCCTTACCAGTTCCCTTTTGTCCCCCACCTTCACATTCCTTTTCTTAAAAAACTGCCCTCCACCATGCCATGTTTTCCCTCTTTCGGCTGCGGTGGGTCTGCAACTAAGTTGCAGACCCGGTCGGACCGGGTCGGGTCGGGTTTGACCCGACCGGCCCGGTTCGACAAAATCCCTCCAATTGGTCCCCAAATAGACCTATTTTCATGAAATTGATGGCTCGGACTCCTTGCCATTTTTTCTATCGAAAATGGGTATTTTCGTGAATCAATTGATTGAAATTTAATGAAAACCCCAAATCGACCTTAGGATCCGAATTTGAATTTTGCTTAATCGAAGGTCCAAATGATCGAATTGGTCAAAATTGAGGCCACCAATGGATTCATCATGATGAAAAACATAGGGTAGAGGTGTTTAATTTCAATGGGTATGTCCGTATGAAATTTAATTTCAAAAATTGTGAAACTGGGGACTAAATTGAAAGAAAATTGTGCAATTAAGCCCTTTTGGCTAAAATTGATCAGATTGGAGGGCAAATTGACCTAATTGCACTTCCAGACTTTAGAATCCAATGTCATAGCTTATAAAAACCAAGAATTAAAAATTAAAAGACTCGAAAATGATTTTTTTAGGCTCGGTTCGGGATTATGTTTGTGAAGGAACATAGTGACCCAAGCCGAATTTTCAAGATTTAAAGTGACACACTTGAAGATGAAATTAAAAAAAAAAATTATTGAATATTTTTGTGTATTTTTCTGACCACGAATGGTATTTTTCTTATTTTTTGGGTATTTTTATAATTAAATAAATTCGAAAAATATTATAAAATATCAAAAAATATTTTTTGTTCAAAATTGGTCCCCGAGGCTAGGCCAAGGCTTCCAAAGTTGATTTTGTGATTTTATGACCTTTTTTGATATTTTTAATTAATTTTAAAAAATAAAAATCGTAATAACAGATGGTCAAAAATCAGGTGTCAACACCAAGCTGACCGACCTACTGACAACCGCTTCGTCATACCCAAAGGCGGGAGAGATTTCGGCTGACCAAAAGAAGTTATGTATCGCCAAGATGATGAGCTTGGGCATAATGTCTGACATCACCAATGAAGAGTTCGGAGGAGTCGAAGCTTCTTTATCTTTGGAAGGTAACTACTTCGCGATCAAGACTGAGCAGGGTAATACCTGGGGTATCTCGCATGAGAATCTGGTAAACAATCTTGGACCGGCGACTCAGTCAGAGAGAGAATTCAAAGAGGACGAACTAGAAGCCAAGAGGCGAAGTCTAGCAGACCTCAAGTTTATGGCTGGCGCACTTGAGAAGGGCGAAGTTATAGACAACCTGGGTCAAGATTCTGGAGGATACAACTTCAAAGTGAAATATTCGGCCCCTCCCAGCTTTTATCAAAAGATGGAAGACATCATACCGGACGGATGGGGAGGTACGGATGATCTCTCTCTACCATAAACCACGAAGAACATGAAAGAACCTTCCACAGAAGACTTTGACAACACCGTATCGATGGTCGAAGTAGCCACGACCGTGGTGATTAGATTAGATGAACTGGATAGCTTGAGTAGGGAAGAAGACTGCCCAGTCAAGCCTGTCGTGATTCAATTGTCACAAGAGGAAGAAGACAACACGTCTGAACCAAAAACACCTCAGAGGACAACTGTAACGATAAAAGTCCCCCCAGTAGAAGAGTACGATCCTAAAGCAGTCCATTGGGACTATGGGACCACACAAGTAGACGCGGTAATGAGGTATGGTCGATTTTATGCCCCAAGGGAAGGTGAATCCGAAAAAAAGGAGGTCACGAAGGAAGATGCCGAAAAGCTCATATCGATCATCAAAACCAGCGAGTTTGAGGTGATAGAACAGCTGAGGAAGTTACCCGCACAGATATCCTTATTAGACCTATTCATCAATTCAGAGAAGCACAAAAACGCACTGTTAAAGATACTCAACGAAGTACATGTCCCTGAAACAATTAATGAAGTACAATTAGGGGACTTTGTAGAGGCAATTCTTTTAAAAGACCAATTGAGCTTCTCTGACGAGGATTTCCCCATGGAAGGAAGAGGGCACAACAAAGCTTTATACATCTCCGCGCAATGTAATGGCAAAAGAGTGGCACACATACTGATCGACAATGGATCAGCCTTCAACATCTGCCCCTTGGCTACCATAAGAAGGCTGGGAATCAATGAAGAGATGGTTAAGGCATCCAAGACAGCTATAAGAGCATTCGATGGCATGAAGAAGACTGTAGTGGGTGAGATCGAGCTTGACGTATTCATCGGCCCGACGAAGTTCTCTATAAATTTCCAAGTGATGGATCTGCCCAGTGCATTTGGGTTCTTGCTAGGAAGACCTTGGATCCATACAGCAGGAGCTGTCCCTTCGAGTTTGCATAAAAAAGTACGTTTCGTTGTAGACGGGAAGGTGATTACCGTACATGGGGAAGTCGACCTCCAGACATACCAGAACAGTGCCATATCCTATGTTGAACCTGAAGTGAAAACAGAGGCAAGTTATCACTCCCTGGAACTGGTAGCAACAGTTCATACCCCGGCAGGGACAAGGTTGAGAACCCCTCACATCTCAGAAGCCAATCTCTTACCAGCTAAGATGCTACTGGCATATGAGTTTGACCCCGAAAAAGGTCTGGGTAAACACAGCCAAGGGATAAATACCCCCCTTGCAGTTAAAAGCTAACCCTCATAGAAGAGGCTTAGGGTACCAGAAATTTCCCATGAATGAATCTGCCCCGAAAGCAACAGGCCGAGGCCGAGACAAAAGCCTGGGACGCCGGGGAGGCAAAAGCAGCCCGAATAACTCATTCATCGGTTCTCCAACCTGGAAGGGCATGTCTCGAATGTTCAAGAATCCCTTAAATGCCTACTTCAACCAGAACTTCAAATGGCTGTCTGAAGAGGATGTCACTTCACCAATAGAACCAGATCTGACGAATGTCATCGTGGAGTGGCTGTCATCGTGGAGTGGCTTTCTTGAAGATGACTCTGTGAATGTCATTGTGGAGTGGCTGGACAATGAAGCCACTTCCTCTGAGTAAAGAGACTCTTTCTCTGCCTTTAAATACTGCATTTAGAACTTTCGGCATTTTATTGTATCTTCTTTCCTTATTGTACGCATAGGAAAACGCCTTTGGATCTCCGGCCGTTGGTCCAAATAGCACATCCTGTAACGCGGCCCATCTTGCATTCAATAAAACCACACATGTTTTGGTTAAGGGCATATGGAACCACGAATCAGCCCAATGATGATAATAGTCTTCCACACAGAAGCTTGAGGCCTGATTTGCCATATGATTCCTAATTTCCAAAAGATTTCCGCGGGGTCGGGATGTCCAATGATATGAGGATTAGTCCCGTTTGTACTTATACTTGTTTCGAAAAAATTTTCGAAAAAACTTTTCATGATCATGCATGTCATTTTTACGGAGTACAAACTAACCATACTCATGACATTTCAGGCATATCATCTCAAACATGCATACCAGGTTGTTACAAAATTCGGATCCCTCCATTAACCACTCCTATAGCATTGAGGAAGATGAAGACGAGGGTCATGCATCTATCCGCAGAGATTGGAATACCTTTGAAGAGTCAAAGCCTCCTACCTCAGAAGAACCAGTCGTTATTAATTTGGGAGACGCCGTGAACATAAAAGAAGTCAAGATCGGCGGACACCTATCCCGAGATGAGAAGCTTGAGTTCACCAAATTACTAAAAGAATATCAAGACATCTTCGCATGGTCTTACGCGGATATGCCAGGCCTTGACCCTAAGATTGTGGAACATGCATTGCCCACGGATCCCGGTATCAAACCTGTCAAACAAGGCAGCAGGCTTATGAAAGCCGAGTTAGAAGACAAGATCAAGGAAGAAGTCATGAAACTTCTTAGGGTAGGCTTCATTGAAGCTATCCCATACTCAGACTGGATTGCAAATATAGTCCCCGTCATGAAGAAGGATGGAAGAGTTCGGATCTACGTAGATTACCGAGATCTGAATAGGGCAAGCCCAAAAGATGATTTTCCACTCCCCCACATTGATGTATTGGTGGATAGTACGGCGGGTTATGAATTATTCTCATTCATGGATGGATTCTCAGGATACAACCAAATCTTCATGAAACAAGAAGACAAACCCAAGACTGCATTCACCACACCATGGGGAAATTTTTGCTACAAAGTCATGCCCTTCGGGTTGAAAAACGCCGGGGCTACCTACCAAAAGGCTATGGTCACATTATTCCATGATATGATCCACAAAGAGATTGAAGTATATGTCGATGACATGATCGCTAAATCCAAGAAAGGACAGGATCACATACAGGTATTAAGGAAGCTGTTTGAGCGCCTGCGCAAATATAAGTTAAAGCTGAACCCTAACAAATGTGTGTTTGGGGCAAGATCCGGGAAACTCCTTGGGTTCATAGTCAGTAACAGGGGCATTGAGATTGATCCCTCAAAAATTCAAGCCATCCACGATTTATCAACTCCCTCCACAGTAAAAGAAGTGAGAAGCCTTCTAGGGAGGTTGAACTATATTGCCAGATTCATCAATCAGCTGTCTGATGTGGCTAAGCCAATCTTCAGGATGCTTAAGAAAGGCGCGAAAGTAACATGGGATGCTGAATGTAGCAAGGCATTCCAAATGATCAAGAACTATCTGATCACACCGCCAGTGCTTGTGCCACCAATTCCTAGTCACCCGTTGACCTTATATCTAACTATACAGCAGGAGTCTTTGGGAGCCTTACTTGCTGTCGCGACCCTCTTGAGGTTGTCGGGCTCTCGAGGGCTAATGGGCCGTCCTGTCTGGTCGGACGCGGGCCTCTCCCAAGGCCCATTACCCAAATCACAACGGAGGTATGCGTGATCGACTTTCAGTGTGGTCTAGTGACAAGTGCTAAGTGTGCATGCCATGGAGTCGCCACCAATCATTTTTTTAGGGTATGATTGGACCACCCAATCGAATAGTTGGGAGTTTCTATTCAATTCTGCGAGAACCAGAGAAATGGTTTCGGGGACTTAGTTACACCAACTGTCAGAGTTGACGCCCTTTCGGTACCTAAGTTGACTGAATTTTCTAGCCTGAGATTCATACGGATGAGTAAGGTATGAACCCTAAATCTAGAAATTCATGTAGATAAGAGTGATTATCCTAGCAATCACAATCAGTAATAAAATGCCCAACTCAAGGAATCTAGATATGCAAATAAATCACATGGCATTTCTAATAAGGTCATATTTATCAATCACAGCTCAAGAATGATTTAGCTGTCCTAGCCATTCTACACACGATCTAACCTAATAAAAGCATTAGGAAGCATCGAAGGAGTTCGAGAGTACTCACATGGGGTTCGCCGTGCCCTGGTTTGGTCTTGGACGAGCTATCGAGCTCATGCCGACCCGATTATATTTGGGGATCCACTCGGCGTTTTACACCATGAAATCATGTGAAACAAAAACGAAAATATTCAGCAAGGGGCATTTATTGTAGATGGTGGTCAATCTAATTGGACGTCAAGACTAAAAAAGATGTAGAAATTTACAAATTAAAATACTCGAATGACATTTTTTTGCCAAATTCAACTCTATGCGTCGTGAAGAAACACATGCAATTGAACTTGAATTTTGACTATTTATGAGTTCAAAATGTAAAAGAAATTAAAATAAAAATATTGACTATTTTTCTATATTTTTACGACATCGAACGCTATTTTTCTTCATTTTTCATGTATTTTTCTATTTTTGGAAAATATTAAAAAATATTTAAAAATATGAAAAATTATTTTTTTTATCAAAAATGGTTCCTTTAGCTTGGTCAAGGCTACCAAAGATGATTTTTTTATTTTTTTAACTTTTTATAGATTTTTTATGAATTTTTTAAAAATAAACTATGAAAGACTGATCAAAAATCAGGTGTCAACACTTGCCCAAACAAACCCGATAGATGGAAAAGAAAGAGCCATCTATTATCTGAGTAAGATATTCACGCCATCTGAAGTAAAATATATACCAGTTGAAATGGCCTGCGTAGCAACGGTATGGGTACTTCGCAGACTGAGGCAGTATACCCTACACCACCATATCCAGCTCATAACAGAGAACGATCCTGTCAAATACCTCTTGGAGAAACCCGTTTTAATTGGGAAATTAGCAAAATGGCAGGTAATGTTGTCTGAATTTGACATCAAGTGTTCCCCACAAAAGTCAGTAAAAGGGAGAGCTATAGCTGACATGCTGGCAGAAAACCCATCAAGCAATGAACCCCCCCGAAGTAATAAACACAGAAAGTCAAATTTTGAACTTAGCAGAGGACAAGTGGGTCCTGTACTTCGATGGTGCTGTCAATCTATCAGGGGCAGGCACTGGGGCAGTACTGATATCCCCCAATGATCGACACTATCCTGTGGCGGCAAAAATAACTTTCCCTTGCACCAACAACATCTCAGAATATGAGGCGTGCATTTTAGGTCTGCGATTGGCCATTTCCATGAAGATACCTAGATTGCAAGTTTTTGGAGATTCCATGCTCATCATTCTACAGACACAGGGAGAGTGGAAGACGAAAGATGCAAAGCTCATCCCTTATCATGAATACCTTGAAGAATTAACACTCGAATTCGAAGAAATGTCATTCGAATACCTATCGAGATCCCACAATCAATTTGCAGATGCGTTAGCCACCCTCGCCTCAATGTTGCAAACAACTGGAGGGTTGGATATAGAGCCCCTGAGAATCGGCATAGTTGAAAAGCCAGCTTATTGTATGCTAATTGAAGAAGAATTTGATGGAGAGCCATGGTACTATGACATCAAGAATTACCTCTCGAAAGGGGAATTCCCTAAAGGATGCCAGTCAGGAGACCGAAAATACATAACCAAGATGGCCAGCAAGTTCTTCCTCAATGGACAAATTCTGTATAAGAGATCGTTTGATTCTACTTTGTTAAGATGTGTAGATACCAAAGAAGCAAATATTCTCATGAAAGAGATTCATGAAGGTGTGTGTGGGCCTCACATGAACGGCCACCTCCTCACTAGGAAGATCATGCGCCTTGGCTATTATTGGATGACCATCGAATCAGATTGCTGTCAGCACGTCCGGTCATGCCACCAATGCCAAATATACGGGGATAAGATTAATGCACCCCCAAACGAACTGCACCAAATGTCTGAAGTTTGGCCTTTCTCTATGTGGGGCATAGACATGATAGGACCTATTAATCCTATGGCTTCAAATGGTCATCGCTTCATCTTGGTAGCGATTGATTACTTCACAAAATGGGTAGAAGCCAGCTCTTACAAGAATGTCACTGTAAGAAATGTGGCAAGATTCGTCAAAAGAGATATCATATCCCGGTATGGCACCCCTCAAGCGATCATCACAGATAATGGGTCTAACCTGAACAACAAGATTGTCGATGATCTACTGGATCACTTTAGCATTCGACATCTGAATTCATCTCCTTACCACCCACAGATGAATGGGGCAGTAGAAGCAGCCAACAAAAATATCAAGAGAATCTTGGCTAAAACAGCAGAAAACTACAAGGATTGGCATGAAAGGCTACCCTTCGCCTTAATGGCTTACAGAACGTCAATCAGGACTTCTACAGGGGCAACTCCCTATAGTCTGGTGTATGGAGTGGAAGCAGTTCTACCCGTGGAAGTTAAGATTCCCTCTTTAAGAATCTTATCAGAGGGTAGATTCTCCGAGTCAAAATATTTCAAGCACAGATATGAACAGCTAAATTTAATAGACGAAAAGCGTCTTAAAGCCATTTGCCATAGACAAACTTACCAGAAGAGGGTAGCCAGGGCGTTCAATCAAAAGGTCAAGACCAGAAACTTCGAAGTAAATGACTTGGTAATTAGGAAAGTTTTGCCGAGTGCTACCCATCCAAGGGGAAAATTCACTCCGAATTACGAAGGCCCCTACATTGTCAAGAAGATCCTCACAGGAGGAGCATTGATTCTTGTAAACACCGAGGGAGAAGAACTGGGGCACCCTGTAAATTCAGATGCTGTGAAGAAATATTATCCTTGAAATAAAATCAGATTCCGACCATATGACTTACCCCGAACTAAGCCTGCTCTTCATGATAGTTTTGGCATAAGCATGTCATGCATCCATACATACATTAGCATGTGTTCAATATTGCAGGACCCCAAGGAAACAGGGTCGCGATCAATCAGAATACATGGTCAAGAGAACTTACTGTCGTAATTTTCATGAATCTATCCACTTCCATTGAAGTGCAGGATCAAGGGTAAGGTGTATCGTTCTAAGTTTTCTGAAATTCGAGAGCATACACCGACATATTCCTTATATGTTTTTCAGGAATCCCTAGCCGCGCTGGGCAGGTAAGTATTCCTTTCCCAATCTCTTAGGTCTTAAGACTGTCAGAATCTTTATTGCTAGAATTTGAAGGCTTCTTGGAATCTAGCATGCATTCAAATCTCATGCCAAGAAAGACGCAAAATTCTCACAGTCATGTCATTGGCATTCATGTTTAGATCTGGAAGTTATCCGAACATGATTGAAATATACATTGTGCATTATAAACCCCCTTTTGAGGGTAAGTTTTGGAGAAAGCAAAATGAACTTTTCCAACAAGAGTTGTTTAGAACTGTTTAAAAGGATATTTCCTTAGACGAGAGGCAAGCTGGATCCAAACACGTCCTATACACACTGGAAAGATGAGTGGAGTGGTAAGTACAGCGAGACCTTGACCTACGGAAGTAGGGGTTATTCGCAGTGATTACATGGATCGAGACGACGGAGGCGTTCTTCTCTCTATCATAAACACTACAGGTGACCATTGATAACCCTTTGAACGGCGGTTTCATTCTTTACCCCTGTCAAGAACCACCCCATAGCGGGGCAAACTGGAGGTACATCCAGCGGTATCAGGAGGTAAATGGTTAGAAGTTCTCTTGCTCAGACTTGCATCAATCTTCGTGTATTGCTTGTCATTTTAACTTCTATGGTAATTCAGGTGCTTTAAGATGACGAAAAGCCTTCGTTTCTCTATCCTATACACTTTTACCCTTTGCACGGCCCAGTTGAGCCTATATGTTCGTTTCACAAACCCGTTGGTGATCATTGCATATTCCAAGACGGAAGCGACGTCACTTCAAGAGCGGAAGAGTTCAAAATATAGGATTTATGAAAAATTCTGGGACTAATGTTTGAGTGCTGAGATTCAAGTTGCACATCTAGCACACTCATTTGAAGATCCTGGTTCTCAAAAGAAAAAATGGGATTTCAACAAAAAAAGAAGAAAGAAAGAAAAATTCAATCCTGGGCATCAAGAAAAAGCAAAGTGCCTGGTAAAAGCAAGGCCAATACCCATCCAAATATTTATACATTTGTGAATCATGTGTTTGATCTTGTAAATGCCAAAAGATGGCATAATACCTTTGTATAAGTCACTAGCGAGATCTGATTGTAAAAGAAAATCCCAAGGGAGCTAGACAGCAAAGGATACCCCCAAATTATGTCACACTCAGATGATGAAAGCATAGACAACATGTTGACGCCGTCTCAACATGAGAGAAATATGTTTTCTAAAGACAAACATGCGCTTCGAAGGCTGACAATGCTCTTCAAAGACTAACAATGCACTCCAAAGACCGAAGACGCTCTTTGGACCAGAAGGGGGGCAGATGACGGCAAATCTGCAGTGATCACCAATGTTAAACCCTTCACGTATTCTGAGCCAAAAACAAGCCTTTTTTGGTCCCCAACCTTACCTACGTCACCACCCTGAAAAGTCTTTTCTGATTAAAGCACTGGGATTGACATAGGGTTTAATGTCTAAGCTTAGCTCGAAGAAGTTCGAGCAAGATGATTTCTTTCTCATTTTGCAGGTTTCTTGACTTGTAAACCTGGAGCAGACATTGAAGACTTCTCTTCGAAAGCCTTGACTTGCACACAAGTCCCCCTTTTGAAAATCGTTGACCAAGCCCCAATATTACGGTCCCTTGGAAGTCCTCCTGATCGATCGAGGTGTATTCACTGCGAATGATCCTGAACCCTAGGCGCAGGTTTGATAGGAAGTTCGAGTGCATTCTTGGTAAAAGACCATTACCTCAAAACTGTGAGAAGTCCTCTTTGATGAGAATACTCTGTTGGACATTTTAACCAAACTCTTTTAGTAATTTCAGATTGTTTAATTCAAACTTTCCCCACAAGGAATTTTTAATTACTCTCGTATGTTGCGAGGTGTTTTGGATAACCTCCAGCATCGTAATGCATTCATTGAAATTTTTTTCATGACTATGATATAAGTCATAAAGTGCCGTCGGTTTGACATCAGATATCACTCAAAGACCATTGATGTGCCTTTGAATTCCTGGCAATCCCAGATCTCAGAAGAACACAACTTCTCTTGGTAAGAAAGAATTTACATGTTCGAGCTTCTGTAGGACCCCTGGTATCCCCAAACCTCAGAATGCTACTTCTTTTGTGAAGAATATATTTCGAGTTTAAACTTCTGCAGGACCCCTGGTAACACCAGGTCTCAGAACGACACATTTCTCTAAGAATGAGAATTTATATGCCTGAGCTTCTGACAGATTCTTGGTAACCCCAGATTCTAGAATACTATTGTTCTTGGTTAAACTTCTATAGGAATCACGGTAACCCCAGATTCTAGAAGGATGCCTTGCTCTATGAAGAAGAGCTTTCAAGTTTATTTTCCTGCAAGATCCCTGGTAATTCCATATCTCAGGAAAACACATTCTTATGAGCAATTTTGTAGGTTTGATCTTTCTGCAGGATGCCCGGAATCCCCAGATCCCAGAATGTCACCTCCAATGTCAAAAGGACAATCTCTGAAATCATCCCTCTGTGAGATTTCAAATTTACAGGTTTGATCTTTCTGTAGGATACCTGGAGTACCCAGATCCCAGAATATCACCTTCAATGTCGAAAGGACAATATTCAAGATAGTTTTTCTGCAAGGTCTCAGGTAGCCCCTAGATCCCAAAAGAATCTTATCAAAGTTTTTGCAGGTTTAAGTTTTATGCAGGATACTTGGAATCCCCAAATCCCAGAATAACGCCTCGCGTGTCGAAAGGACAATTTTAGGAATCAGCTTTCTGTGAGGTTCTAGGTAATCCCTGAACCCAGAACAGCCCATGTGGTAAAGCCTAAAGGTTAGGCACACCTCACTTGTATGAATCCTAGTTAATTCCTTAGAATATAGGATCAAAAACTGTTGACAAAATCTGCTTTCTGTGAGGTTCTAGGTAACCCCTAAACCCAGAATAGCTCATGTGGTAAAGCCTCAAGGTTAGGCACACCTTATTTGTATAAATCCTAGTTAATTCCTTAGAATATATGATCAAAATATTCGACAATCCCTAAGAGACTGGGTGCGTCATCCATAGGTTCCTAGCGGAAAGGAGTCCTATTCATAGTCTGATCCATCATACGGATCAAAATCCCTGACAATCCCTAAGAGACTGGGTGCGTCATCCCTAGGTTCCTAGCAGAAAGGAGTCCTATTCATGGTCTGATCCACCATACGGATCAAAACCCCTGACAATCCATAAGAGACTGGGTGCGTCATCCCTAGGTTCCTAGCAGAAATGAGTCCTATTCATGGTTTGATCCACCATGCAGATCAAAACCCCGACAATCCCTAAGAGACTGGGTGCGTCATTCACAGGCTCCTGTCAAGTATAGGAATCTCATTCTGGTACAGCCTACCACACAGGCTAGAGTTTAACCGCCCTAGGATACTCAAAAGATGAGTCCCTAGGTATTCACTTGAACCCGCTATACACCGCGCATGCCGTACGAGCATCAGGCAGGTGATCAACAGGTAAGTAACAGGTGGGTCTCTCTACTTTCTCCCTCACGTCAGCAAAAGAATGAGGAGCAGAGCGTTCACCAGTGGGACAAGAAAGATTGAGTGTCAAGATTCGTTTTTCTTTTCCCCAGTCGAGTCGGTCTAGACTCAGGTGTCACTTGTCTTTGAGCGAAACCTCTCACGAGATTCCTCTCAAAGAGGGAAAGCTGTTGACACCTGATTTTTGACCAAGTCTTTTTTTCAATTTTATTTTTGAAAAAATCACAAAAAATCCATAAAAAGTCAAAAAATTACAAAATCAACTTTGGTGGCCTTGGCCAAGCCCAAGGAACCATTCTTGACCAAAAAAATAATTTTTCATATTTTTCACATTTTTTAGTATTTTTAGAAAATAGGAAAATACTCAAAAAATTCAAGAAAAATAGCATTCGAGGTCACAAAAATATGGAAAAATATCCAATATTTTTCTTTTTAATCCCTTGTATTTTTGACCTCACAAAAAGTTCAAAATTAAATTCAATTGTGGTCGTTCCTTTGTAACCCGTACTATTGAATTTGAGAAAAAATATCAATCGAGTCTTTTAAATTCCAATTTTGGCATTTTCTAGGATCTTGACATTCAATCTAATTGTTCCCTATTTCAATTTGACCTAATTGCTCGGACAAGTTGTTCAATTGCAAACATAAATGCATTTTAGTCCTTGAAATTCAGCATAATCGAAATTACTTTCAATTCAAGGACTATCATTACAAATTGAACATGCTACCCAATGGATTTCACCATTTTAAATCGATTGGCACAGGTGGTTTGACTCAATTTGATCATTTGCACCCTCAATTACACGATCCCCAATTTCCAATTAAATGAAAATTTGGGGGTTTTGTAGAAATTGATGAAAACTTTTGGGCAAAACCATATTTCTAGATAAAATTCATGCCCTAGATTTGATTAGGAGGTTCAATTGTAAGAATTTCCTACTGATTTGGGTTTAATTTTGAAAAATCCAATTCGGAACCGGTTCAGACCGGTCAGACCGCCGGTCGGACCGGTTCAGACCGGTCAGACCGCCGGTCGGACCGGTCGAACCGATTTTCTACAGTGTCGTCGTCTTCCTCAAAACACCCGTGCAAATGAACAGTGACAGACCGAGTTTCCAAGACCAAATTGAAGGTCAATTCGCGACTAATTGAAAGGGGAATGGTGGGCGTCTTACTCCTTACCTCAAGACCTGCCGATCAAGACCGGCCCCATGACAAATGACCGCCGGACGAGCTCCGGCGAGGTCAGTCAAACCTTCAGACCTGTGAAAGTCAACAAAGGCAAAAACAGCTCAAATCCTTGCCAAATTCGTGCGAAATGAAGCTCACCGCGGAACCAAAAGGGATTGAGCGAAATGCCCATCTTCCCCGACTTCGTTTTGACCTAATTGCATGTGACTACACGTGCCCAAACCGAGTCAGTTGAAGATCCACCGTTCGGCGCCAAAAATCGAACAAGCTATATAAGCTAACAGGCCTTCGCGAAGGAGGGGAGGAGGGGATTCAGTTGAAAGAAAGAAAACAGAATCGAGAGAGAGAGAAAGGGCTCGTCCTCCAACCGCCATTGTCGAGAACTGAGCTCGAATTCACCGAGCGGCGGTCGGGCCTTCACAGGCTAGACCAGGGCTTGCGAAGACCACCAGGAGGTCACCCGTGTTGAGAGGAAGCTGTCGCCGTCAGTCGCATAGCCGGAAACCTCAGAAACAGGTGAGTCTTGACTTCGAGTCCTTCATTGTGCTTCAATGGCGATTTTTGTCTTTCATGCCCGTTCTTGCAATTTCTATGGGCGTTTCATTTATTGAACATTACTGATCATCGTCGCATACCTTTTTTGCATCGACCTTGCTTAAACACCCCGAATTGAGTCTCCCAATCCCGGCCTCCATCGCCGAGTATTGTTCATACTTGCCCAGCCGAATCTGGGTCGAGTGAGCTCAATCGGAGCTCAAGGTAAGTCTTCTAAACCTCCGTTGGTGCTATTCTGTGACTAAATTTCTTTGATTTTGGGTAAATCGTATGATTGAACTTCCATGGCCGTACTCGGCAATTCGCACGATGTTCTCGATTCCTCGAGTAGGATGCTTCGATTCTCAGATATGTTAAAATAGGGACGATCGCGAGTCGATTGCCGTCGGTTCTGTACGATTTCATCGAAAATCCACCGTTGAATCATCGTCGGAGATCCACAGCCGTTCGCTCAGTTGTAGTCGGGAGGTTGAAGACGATGCTGACCTGGCGTAGTCAACTGGTCAAATATCCAAGTGTCGTCCTGCGATTAGTCCACGTGCTAGCCCAGTCAGCATGGCCGTTAGGGTCTGTTATTTGAATAAACAGATCGGACGGATGAGATAAATTGAGTCTAAATTCTAGCGGCCGTCCGATTAGTAATTAGGTTTATCCGAAAATCTTTAAAATCAGAAAATCAAAATGAGCTGAAACGGTGCCGTTTAGGTTAGTAGCAGTGCGGCGTCGTTTTAGGCTAGAGAGGGTGAACGGTCCAGATCGAGTCTTGCATTCTAATCTTGACCGTAGATTTTGGTAGGTCGATCAGACGGCTCTAGTCATGTCTTTGTTCAATCTAGGCCGTAGATTTCAGTCAGTCCATCCAACAGCCGTGGATTAGCCACTTGGCTCTATAGGAACCGTTGGATCTAGCACGGATAATCAGAAAAATAAAAAAGGCGATACGGCGTCGTTTCAAGGCTTCAGTCGCGCGGATCCGGGTCTGGGCTGGGTTCCGACCCGAGTGGGTCGGGTCGACCCGGTCCGAATAATATTTTTAAAATAAAAAAATCGAAAAATGATTTAAAAAATAATAATAAAAAAATAAAAAAAATCAGAAAAATCTTAGAAAATCCAAAAAAAAAATGCTAGAAAATTCCAGAAAATTCCAAAAAAATGTGGAAAAATTGTGGGGAAATCCTAGACATTCCAGAAATCCCTAAAAATCTAGGATTGACCATAGACAACTGGTCAATCCTATTTTTGGGGTTTCTTATCCGTTCTTCCAAGATTTGACGATACTACCATTTAGGGGTAAGTCGCCTCTGCTGTGTATGCGAGATACGGCTGATAATGCCAAAGTAAGAATTAGGGTCGATTAGGCGACCAATTCTTAGGTTTGGATTTTCGAGTCCCGTCCCTTCTCTCAAAATGACGATTTTGCCCTTTAATGGGAAAATCGTCTTTCTTGTCTCAATCGAGTTCTGAAAATTGCTTAAAGTTAGGGTTTGGGTCAGGTGGACGACCAACCCTAATATTTGGGATTTTCAGTTCTCATCTTTGTCCAAAATGACGATTTTACCCCTCCGAGGGTAAAATCACTTTTAAATTCCAGAAAAATCCTGAAAATTCCCGAAAAATAGGAAATGGATTGGATTGATGGCCAATTCTATTCCCCCTGTCTTCTGACTTCTCAATTCGTCTAAAATGACAGATTTACCCTTTTAAGGGTAAATTTTCCCCGAATTATTCAAAATTACGATTCTGCCCCTCATGATTGAATCATATCCAAATCACTCCTAAGCCTTGATTGATATTTCTCTAGGCTAATAGGGCCTCATTAGGGATACCATGTTGATTTCATGTGTTTTATCCGCATGTACTGGATCCTCGATTTGCGCACTCTTTTCTATTGATTGTGATTGATAGGGTAGTATCTCCCATCTGCATGAACTCCTAGATTTAGGATCTGTACCCCATTCGTATGTATGAAATCCTAGGATCAGATAAACCATTCAGCTTAGGTACCGAAAGGGCGTCAACTTTGACAGTTGACGTAACTAAGTCCCCGAACCCACTTCTCTGGTTTCCGCAGAATCGAATAGACCACTCCCAACTATTCGATAGGGTTTCCGATCGTACCCTCCGCGAAACGATTGGTGGCGACTCATTGGCATGTACACTCATCACATGTCATTAGACCACACTGAAGGTCGACCACGTATATCCAGCAGTTGCGACTTGGGAAATGGACCTTGGGAGAGGCCCGCGTCCGATCAAGCCAGCGATCGGGCGGCCCATTAGCCCTCCGCTCGGGAGGGTCGCGACAATTGGCACCAAAAAAAAAGTTTTAGGACTGAATTGGCACTAGGGCAATAGATTTAAGACTGTTTTTGACACTTTTCCCGTATAATGCTAGTGTAATTCATCTATTTCAGATGCACCTTTTACTCATAACGATAACATGAGATTCTTAAATATGATCTTAATATTTCAAAGAAGCATGACTAACTTAATGCACTAAACATTTTAGTACGATTGAAAAGGCAAGTGCCGTAACAGTTGAGTATAATGCGGAAAAGTGAATTAGAGAGGTTTTTTTTTTTTTTTTGGTATTTTGATGCATCTAGAAAAGTACATGGAGCCTATTTATAGGCTTCAATAGAAGATTAGATAAGGTAATAATGTAAATAGGCTTGCGCTTTTTCCACTCCCCTTATAGCTTTGACACTCCTTTTTGTGTGTGTTTTGACCATTCTATCCTTATGTATGGCCCACCAAATCTAATACAATTCTATATGATTCTATTTTTGTTAATTCTTTTATTTCGTTTCTTTTTTTTTCTTGCGAGTCCCACCTTTTTTCCTTTTCTTCTTCTTCCTCCTTCCCATGCCTTCCAGTTGTCTCTCTTTTTTTTTCTCCTGTACGATGTTCGCTTCGACGCCTCCCTCTCCTTCCAAAAACCTCGACTTTACTATGTCAATCCTGTCCTCCTCAACAATTTTGTTAGCCTCCTCAACGATCCCCTTTTCTCCGGGTGAAGGTAATATTGAGATGCACGAAGGTAATATTAGACGAATTTTATTTTGACAGGTAATAGGAAGCGAGATTTGAATTAGCAATTTAATCTTATTTCAGTTTTCATCTGCACACTTATTTTGTTTTCTTCCCTGCCTTCTTCTTGATAACCTCATCAACGTATGCTTGAATCTTTGCATTGTAAACTTCAGGAGGCTTGTAACTACGAACTGAAACTGTGAATTGATGCCTCCTTTGCTTTTCGATTCCGATACAGCAAACCATATTTTTTTAAAGCAAAAGACGCGCATTGCGGGAGGAACAATCAGCTCTATCTCATATTATATCACCCAAGAAAGAACCATACTTCAAAAACTATTGAAGCAAACTTATGCTACTTTTGAAGAAACTCATCATGTAATTAGCAGCCACTGTGCAACTCAATATTGTAAACTTTAGATGGTCACCCTTACAGCCATCAATCTTGTCCACTATCATCTTTGCCGATATCAAAATTACGTGAGGGATGTTTACTTGCTTTGTAAATAGGTTGAACACTTGAAATTTGCTTGCTCCGTTGGTTATTTTTATAAATATAAGGTTGCGTACTTACAGGAAGGCATGCGACATTGAACCATGCTAAACATGTCATGATTTACTATTGAACACAGGGTGATGATGTAAAATTGGATATTTCATCCCAATTTTTATCTCTGATTATTTGCTACAATCTAAAATTCTTAAGATGCATCCACGCCAGATGGTTCTTAGGGTACCATCTCATGACTTAGAAGCAATGTTATTGTATGCGTTTGGTCCTTCCCTTTATCCTATTTTGGGAGAACATTATAAAGTGGCGAAGCTTTTCGGGATTTTTGGAAGGAGAGGGACACGTCGAAGCGAATTCGTTCAGGAAAAAAAAAAGAGAAACGTTTGAGAGGCATGGGAAGGAGGAGGAAGAAGAAAAGGAGGAACGCGAGATCCGCAAGGGTAAAAAAGAAACAAAATTAAAAAATTAAAAGAAAGAATCATATAAAATTGTATCAGAATTGATGGGCACACATAAGGGATAGGGTGGTCAAAACATATTCAAAAATGAGTGTCAAAGCCATAAGGGGATTGGAAAAAGCGCTAGCCATGTAAATATAACATGTAATATATAATCAATTAAGGATATGCACTACCAAGAAGATATATGAATAATCCTAAAAGATACAATGAATTGCTCAGGGGTCAAACTTTTGTAACAACCCATTTTTAGATTCATTTTAGATGTACTTCTAAAAGAAAATGCCAAATTTTAGAGAGGATGAAATCCTCTACACACACACACACACACATACACACACATATATATATATATATATATATATATTGACGAAACAGCATAGACCGTTATAACTAGGGGTGCCAAAGGGTTGGGTCAGGTCTTCACAATACCAAACCCAACCCGAAACACAACACGTGTTCTTACCCAACCAATACCCAAAACCGATCTGAACATGACTCGAACAATCGGGTCGGGTTTCGTGTTTCACATTGTTTTGGCTGATTGTCCTTAGGATTTGAGGAAGATGTGCTTTGCTGGAAAATCATTTACAGTGCTATTCTAATATATTGCACTTATTTATCTTGACTATTGTTTATTTTGTAATGGACGTGGGCATATCATATGTTCATACCATAACATTATTCCCCTTACTTTCTATTTCTTCCTTGTTGCACTATATTTCTTGAGACATTGAAAATACTCATATTCAGACTAACGTAAGTAAAAAATTTGGTATCCATCCGTCACAAATAGACTTCCCTTTAGGACTTGGAAACTATGAGATTGTTGACACAACAATGAGAGCAAATCCTCAATAAGTCCATTGAATATCAAAATAGTGGAGGATATAGTCGTGATTCAATGGGCTAGGTCATAATGATACCATGAGCGCTTTAGGGCGACCCCCAGCAATATAACACCTGAATGATTAGTAACATCAAGAAAGCATGTCATGCGGTGATAAGAGAACAAATGAGAGAAGGGGAGATCAAATGGATTATCAAGAGGATTCGAGTAAAAACATAATTATGGGAAGTACATAAATCCATTAACTAATCAAGTAAGCAATAATTGCACAAAAGGGGTGAAAACACATGTAATTTTCACCTTTCGTTCCTTCTCCTAATTTCCTGCGGTCTTCACAAAACAGCCCTTGTCATTCGATATTTTGCAAACTTATCCTTTACATCACGTTTATAAAGTGTCACACATCGGAATTGTTGGTAACCTGAGCTTTGATACTAGTGTTGGGCGATATTGGATCTCTCTTATTTCAAAAGCTCGCTCAAAAAATGAGACTTTCCCTCACACTGATAAACCGACTACTAGTCCTTTTCACAATCGATGTGGGATAACCCAGCACTACCTTGCTTAATGTCATCACCTTGGTTTCTCTATGTTTTACTTGCAAAATTAGCACGCTAGTGATATTTCTTGACGAACTCTTTTTGGGAGCTAATGTTGGGGTTTGTGCGTAAATAATCCACATAAAGGGTCGACATGGTCCTGCACTTTGAAAGCTACAAAATATAAACGACCCTTCTCTCTCTTTTCGGGTGGCCCACACATGAGGCAAGAGAATATTATCCAAAAAGTCCTATATTTATTGCACTTTTGTTAATTCGATCCTAAACCTTTTAATTTTATCAATTCAACCCTAAATATTTTCAAAATTTTCCAATTGAGTTTATCCGGCTAAGAATCTCGATCATAAATCCCTAACATGGATGGCATTGACATGAATGAGGTTTAATTATATTTTAATAAATTTTTTGAATTTTGTTATTTTTTCCTTGTTTTGCCTATTCTTCCTCATTGTTTCTTCACTTTTTTTTTCTATTGGGCCGGCGAGGGTTGCCGAAAACTTCGTCGGTCGCATTCACATCAGCAATTTCCGGTCAAAATTGGCTAGTGGACTCAATTTGTAACACTTGTAAAGGTTAAGAACTGAATTGGCAAAATCATAATAGGTTTAAAACTTTTTGGATAGTATTCCCTTCATTAATATTATATGGTGCTCAAATTCTCAACTCAACTTATCTCTAGCTACCATGGCATGCATGTAAATAGTCTATCCAAGCACGTTGGGGTAAGACTTCCAACCACAAGTTGGCAGTCATAATCTTCAAAGTTGCTCTGAGTGAAAGATACTATACCCTATTTGGTTCAGCATTTGATATGAGCATTGAGGCTCTCAAGTCCATTGGTCAAATGCAAATGTTGTTTGGTTCATTTTTTGGCTCACTTTGGGCAGATGCAAGTACATCTCAAATGCTCTCCAAAGGCTTTTAGGTCAAAGTACCTCTGGAGGTACTTTGAGAAGTTACATCTCAGATGCAACTAATTTTTTTTTAACTTTCTCACATTCATCTGTCGCCTCACACCCACCGCCGGTGGCCGCAGCCGCCACCGCCTGTCGCCGGTCGCCGCTGCTACCCCCGCCCCTTGTCGCGCTGCCCGTCGCCGCTGCCGCCAGCAACCGGTCGCCGCCCGTCAACCGATCACCTTTTTGCCGCCGTCAACGGTCGCCGCCACTTTTTTTTATTATAAAAAAGTAAAAATATTTTACAAAGTATATTTTTCACCAAACGGCATTTACGTCAAAATCGCTTTCAAATGCGTTTTTAAAAAATAATTTGCCAAACACTACTTGCATTTTGGAAAAGGCCTTTAGCCTGAAGGTATTTGCATTTACTCAAAGTCCTTTGGCTAAATGCTGAACCAAACGGGCCCTATGTTTCGATTTTATTACATCGGAATTAAGCCCTTAATCACTTAGTTAACCCGTTGAGGATTCCGACCCCCCCCCCAAAAAAAAAAAAAAAACCCTTTGAGGAAGAATGGCATTTTGCCTACCTTGTTAGCTCTTAATGTCAGCTAGATTTACTACAGCTCTTGCTATGGGGCTCGAGGTATGAACTGCGACGGAATGCTTTGAGATCGGCATCCCCTCTTCTTTCCAATGTTCAAGGTCGAAACAAAGTTTAATCCCGAATGCTGATAAAAAAGAGTTAGCACGACAAGGACAATGTAAGTATTTCTTTTTCTTTTTCTTTTTCTTTTTCTTTTCCTTTTCCTTTTTGAAGTGATGGAGATCAATGCGTGGATGTTGGGAGGGTCGGATAATTCAATAATATTATCTCATTATTTTAACTCGGAGTTGTTAGTCACTTCTTCTGAATGAATCTTAGTGATGGAACAATTAAGTCATAATTCATGCGATGATTGTATTATTATTATTTTTTACCAATATGTTAACTAATCGATTATGGTAAATTGGATTGGATTTTGCAGTTTTTTCTTCTGCAATACATCGACGTGACATGAGCGTGATTCACTGGAAAAGATTTGAAGATGCGATGATGAATCAAAGCAGATCGAAACGCTCAAGTGTCCACGGACAAAGCCGAAAGGTCGACCGCAAACGAAGGATGCCCAGGTCTCGATTTTGGAGGTTAGGTCGTCGGTGTTATCTTCTTGACATGAATGTTACCACAATGTGCATAACAATCTAATATATGTTATTTGGGCTGGTTGTCCACTGAACGTTGACCTTTTTTTTTTTTGGTCGGAATAAGATTGATTTTATTAGGCATAAGTATACGAGAAATAAATATATGTAATAATATGTCTCGATTTAAAATTTTCATTACTATGTCAAAAGTACACCCCCAATCATCCAATTTGAATAAACACCCGCAATAATTTTTTATGCATGGCTACTTGTATTCATTATTGTGGCCATTTTTACCCTAAAATAAAAATAAAAGAGAAATTTCATGTGTTTTATAACTGTCCTTCCCTAAGGGAACGCTTGGTTTTCGAGTGCATTTCGAGTGTTAGAGTAATCAAATATCAAACCGCGCGCCTTTAGCTTCAAGAACAGTTAGCAACGGTATCATAAAATTTCACATGGTATCAGAGCTGGAGATCATAAGTTTAAATATTTTCAGGTCCTTATCAAAAAAATCAGACTAAGTGTGAGGAAAAAATATTAGAGTAATTAAATATTAAACCATATTTTATCTAAAAGCTGAAGATTTTAAAATAGGTCCTCATAGAATCTCACATCCAGATGGATTTGCATGTTCAATCAAAGTAATACACCTTTTTATAAGCAAATGAGAGTGAGGGGAGTTTTAACTTATCTACCTTTCTTTTTCTAACCTTTTGCAAAATAAATCATTTTAACTATATTATTTGAAACTAATTATTGAGTAGTCATAACGCGTCACCGTCGTTAAGAGAGATGAATAAATGGAATTATCATATTATGAGATTCGTACTAACGTGACAAAAATCTTTCTATCTTCGGTGCTTTAATAAATTTCAATCATGAAAACAGTGCTTCATAATTACCTATCTTTTAATAGATTAATAATTCGGGCACAGCAGAAGCTGGGCGGAAAATCCCGATCAAGATGGCGGATCTCGTCTCCGTACCATTTGTTGTTTTGATCTCGATAGCCATCAACTAGTTCTTATGATGATCTTACTAATGGAGGCAAAATTCGATTTGAAGGTTAAAATAGTGCAGCATTAGATAATAATTTCTTTTGGGAAAAAAATAGATAATAATTCACTGATAAATATTGTTATTAATATTCCTTGAACAGCATACTAGCCTTAAAACGAAAACAGAGCGCGCAAAACACACGAGAGGGGGTCGTCCTCTTCCTTCAGCTCTAGGGTTTCGATTCCGTTTCCTGCCATCTCTTTCGTCGCCCTCTCCTTCTTCGTCGTCTTCTTTCGACGACAGAGCGCCGCACCCGGCTGCCCAGATGGCTGGCGAACCTCGAAGTGGAACGTGGAACGTGCTTTCGAGATCGCGAATCGTGGGATAACGAGTGATTCTGGTAATTCTGTTCATTGCACTCGAAAATTTCAAGGGCCAGTTAGAAATTTATGATTTTGATGTAAACTGTACGATATGTAATGCTTTTCTCTCTTCATCGATCCTTGCATCACTTACTTTGGAAAGACGCATCAGTCTAGTTCCTTTGGACTGCGAAGAGTCTGGTTTGTGGAAAGGACGTTGGTGTTGTCGGGCTTTCAATGGCTAAGTACGCAGATTTTATGCGTTAATTTGATCAGGCGATGAGATCTATAGCTAGCTCATGCACGGTTTCAGTAATCCAAACAGATATGGTCCCAAGGTTTTCACAGTTTTAAGTTCTGACGCGAAGTTTGCTGGTAGCATGGCTCTGGGGATTGGACTTCGGCGAATGTTGAAGGAAAAGAAAATTGGGCCGTGGAAGTTTTCTTCTTTAGCGATAGATCATGTGCCTTTGCGTGAATACACAGGAAGAGAGAAAGAGTATAGGAAATGAGAGACAAAACGGAGTATCTGGTTTTCTGTAAAAAAAAAAAATTCAATCTGCCTTTTTGATGAATCCGGAAAAGAAAGATATGTATCCCCTTCTTTTTTACTACAAGTTTTGGGTGGACTTCATAGTAAGGCCACTTTATGACAAGCATTGGAATGCAGGAGTGTTTGGATAAAACTCTTCATCGCCTTCACATTTGGGCATGCACATATAAGGTTTAAATCGAAATAAAGATGAAGAAAGAGAGTGCCAAGTGAGGGAGACGGAGAGATTGGGGAGAGGCAGTTGTCCGTTAACACATCGTGGTCCATGGAAAGGAAGGAATGTGTATTTAGACCTTTGCAGTATGGATTTAGCCCCTTCTTATCATATTTTTAACGCATTGTCCTTATTTGCTAAAAGGCTCAATCTAAGTCTCAGATTCTGGCCTGTGGCTGCTGTTTTTATTTGTGCATTTGAATAAAGAATATTGCTGGATTTCATATATATGTTTTGGCAGTGGCAGAGTTATTGAATAAAGATGGCATAGGGAAAGCTTTGCAAGCAATTGTTTGGCTGAGGCAGGCCATGGCAGGAACAAGAATAATAGCTATTTGTCAGTCAGGTGGTGGATTTGAGACTGTTGAGGATGGTTCTCTATCATATCGAGGTGGCGAAGCTCATGCTATAGACATTGATGACCAAGTGAAGTTTAATGATTTCAAGAATGAAGTAGCAGAGATGTTTAATTGTGACATCAATTCTATGTCCATCAAGTACTTTCTACCTGGTAATAGGAAGACACTGATAACTGTCTCAAATGACAAGGACTTGAAGAGAATGGTAAAGTTCCATGGGAATTCTGCTACTGCGGATATTTATATCATAATGGAAGAGGTTGTTGCCCAAGAAGTGTCAAACATGCCTGCCAGTAGGTAAAATATCTATTAGTGTTCAATAATGAGATTTTCTAATTTTTGAACTTTTGCTTGAAACTTCTTGTTCCTTATTTGTAGATCCAGCAGGACAACTTTGTCAGAAGCAGCAGTTTCAGTTGACGCTCCTCTTGAAATTGTGGATGATATTGTGGTTGACACAACGCATCCTGATATTCCGCTCATTGCCCCTCTTAATATGATCGCTGGCATCAACCAAATCGAACCCCATGTTGATATGCAGACTGATGTTTCTCCTATTCTGCCTCTCATTGGTTTTGATAGTGAGAAGCATGCCAAAGGTGCTCAGCACTGGCAGAATGCTATTACTGGTGAGGGCCAAAGATTCAGTGGTGTCCATGAGTTTCGTGAAGCTTTGAGGAAATATGCCATTGCCCATCAGTTTGCATTTAAATATAAGAAAAATGACAGTCACCGGGTCACTGTCAAATGCAAAGCGGAAGGCTGTCCTTGGAGGATCCATGCATCTAGGTTGTCAACCACTCAGTTGATATGCATTAAGAAAATGAATCCAACGCACACTTGTGAAGGGGCTGTGGTAACAACGGGACATCAGGCTACAAGGAGTTGGGTTGCTAGTATAATTAAGGAAAAATTGAGGGTCTTCCCGGATTACAAACCCAAAGACATTGTGAACGATATCAAGCAGGAGTATGGAATCCAATTAAACTATTTTCAGGCATGGCGTGGAAAAGAAATCGCAAAGGAGCAGCTCCAGGGTTCTTATAAAGAGGCATATAGCCAATTACCTTATTTTTGCAAACAGATTATGGAGACTAATCCAGGTAGTCTAGCTACTTTTACTACCAAAGAGGACTCAAGCTTCCATCGCCTTTTTGTGTCATTTCATGCATCACTGTTTGGTTTTCAGCAAGGTTGCCGACCGCTCCTTTTCCTTGATAGCCTTCCTATAAAATCAAAATACCAAGGCACGCTGCTGGCTGCAACAGCTGCTGATGGCAATGATGCTGCTTTTCCTGTTGCTTTTGCTGTTGTAGACGTGGAAAGTAATGATAACTGGCACTGGTTTTTACTACAACTGAAGTCTGCGCTCTCGACATCTATACCCCTAACATTTATTGCAGACAGGCAGAAGGGATTAAGAGAGTCCATTTCTGAGGTATTCGAAGGCTCATACCATGGTTATTGCCTGAGATATTTGGCTGAGGAACTCATTAGAGACCTGAAGGGGCATTTTTCTCATGAAGTGAAACGTCTCATGGTGGAGGATCTTTATGCTGCTGCTTATGCAGCCAGGCCTGAAAATTTTGAGCAGTGCATCCATAGCATTAAAAGCATCTCTCCAGAAGCTTATAATTGGATTATCCAAAGTGAACCACAGAACTGGGCTAATGCCTATTTTCAGGGTGCACGATATAACCACTTTGCCTCGAACTTTGGTGAGCACTTCTACAGTTGCATATCGGATACACAAGAATTGCCAATTACCCAACTGGTTGATGTGATCCACGGCAAAATGGTGGAGTTAATTTGTACCCGACGGGCAGAGACAAACCAGTGGTTGTCTAAGCTTACCCCGTCAATGGAGGAGAAGCTTGAAAAGGAAAGTGTTAAAGTGCGTAGTCTGCAAGTGCTATTGTCAGCTGGTAGCACGTTTGAAGTCCGTGGAGAATCTATTGAAATTGTTGACATCGATCGCTGGGATTGTAGCTGCAAAGGGTGGCAGCTGACTGGTTTACCATGCTCTCACGCGATTGCTGTTATTGGCTGCATCAATCAAAGCCCTTATGATTACTGTTCAAGATATTTCACGACTGAGAGCTATACATTGACATATTCGGAATCCGTGCATGTAATTGCTTCTTCAGACCTATCAGTAGAGAAGGATGTTTGTCCTGCTACAGTTACCGTGACCCCTCCCTTTAATCGCCGTCCGCCTGGTCGGCCCACTACCAAAAAGTTTGGGTCCCAAGACATAGTCAAACGCCAACTGCAGTGCAGTAGATGCAAGGGCCTTGGGCACAATAAGTCCACTTGCAAGGAGGTTTTGTAACTTGTTAGAAAATGTAAGTACGCGGCCTTTTTGTTCCATTTCAGCATTTGCACGTAGGGTTTTGTCCCTCGGGCACATTCTTTGCACTAGCATTTAGGTGAATGTACATGTCGATTCTTTCATTGAACTAGATTGCAAATGTCCCGTTTGGGCTTATTCATAGTCTCTCAGCACTGAGAGAGATCCCCTCTTTTCTTTGTCCCCTTCCCTTGTCTGCTACATTGCTTATGCCATTCAAACTGGTCCATACCCTTTTGTTCTCTATGGGCAGGAATAATCTTAAAGGCAGGGCGTCAAGAACCATTGATCTAACATTGCTCTGAACAGCATAGATTGTTACTAAAACCTGTCGTTTCCTAAATAAGCTGCCTCCTCCTCTCTCTCTCTCTCTCGGCTCAGTTGTATTTAACTTTATCTTTGGTGATAATAAGGAATGTAATCTTGGGATATATGTACTTTCTTTTGTAGTTGCAGTCAACTAACTCTTTGGGCGGTAAAATATTTCTTTCGCTGGTAGTTTATTGCATAATTATAATGTCTTGACAGGCCACTCGTAAAGCTAGGAAAAATGGACTGTGCATTTGTCTTCCCTCCTATGAACAGGAACAATACCTTTTCTTTTCATCCCTTCGGATGATGTTGACTACTGGACAATGTCATTAATGGCTTCCGATAAGTACTGAAGATTGACATATTCAGCACAAATAAAATTAAGCACGTATGATAAACAACTAGCTTTGAGTTAAAAGAGTCAATGCAGTCAAGAAATCACTTCGACTCTGTGCAAGATGAGCTTACTCAATTCATTCAATTGTAAAAGGCATTGAATAGGGGATAAAATAGTCTATTGCGTTGCTCTGAGCCTACAATCTACCAATCAACCACTGCTCTATATTTGCCAAGAGAAAAAGTGTTCCAACATTCAATGTTTAAGTGCTACAAAACCATATTTTGGTTTCACTTTTTAACAATTACATGAAATGCAAGTTACGAAATTCCAGTTTTACCAAACATATGCCCTGTGCCTCACTACGGATGTGTTTGCTTGAATAGTCAATATCTATGATCCTTGGTGTACTCGAACACCACCTGTAAGACCAGTGACCAAAAAAAGAGAATGTCATTTGATCTGGCTCCTTAGAGGTGCAAAAGTCTCGTTGTATAATGCTATCCTAGTATGGGGTCATTCCTTCTTGAGCAATTGCACGAACCCAACATTGTGCAGCCTATAGAACTCGGAATCCATGTTCAATGCACTCTAGACAACGGAATTCTTTTAGTACTCAATCCAGAGACAAGGGAGTGGGTAGAGAGCAACAGCAGTTCTTGTGTCTGCTAGTTGCATTACGACGGCGATTATGGCAGTCCACTCCCTACGACGTTAGGTCGGGAAAATAGTTTGGAATATTGGCTTTCTAATTCTGTTTAGCCAAAAAAAAAAAAGGCATCTTAACCCTTTAGGCCAAGAATCGCGGCGCGACCAAGTGCGAATGTGTCGTATATGTAGACAAGTCTTTTGGTCCTTCCTTTGTTTTCACTCATTTGCGCCGAAGACACTGCGAGAGGCGGAAATGGGAGAGACTTTCGGGTGTCACGCTTACAATTGTGTTACGGTCCTTACGAATCATGACCATCGCGCTGTTGGAAGTTCTTTTCTCCTTTGAGGGAATGTGGTGTGCATGAGATGTAGCCATGTATGTTCTGAAAAGTTGCAGCTTTGAAAGTACATGTTCTTTTATAGCCCATAAAGGTAACGATGGGGCATCACGCTCTCTTTTTGGTCTGACCCTCCTCAGAAAATGAGTAATTGAAAGGATTTGCCGGGTTTTATTCACCTCGTGCAGGAGGGCTATACAATAGATTGCCACTTGAATCTACCTCTTTGCCAAACCTTTCAACAATCTGTTGTGGCTAAATTGGGTGATGAGATAATATGAATCTCATGCGTTTGACCAGCAAATTCTCGCCCATTATAGAATCCGTATCAGGCCATCGAATCCCTGAAACACCGACAGAGCTTAGCGGCAAGAAAATGGATACGCATTGTGGAAGACATGCCTCGTTGTAAGTACACAAGAGAAGAGAAATGGCACAACCAGAGTGAACTCTACCACAAGTTTGAGCAGAAGTGTACAAATTGGATGTTTCATGTCATTTCCTGGAGATGAGTACAGTATTATACAGTTACAGTATCTATGATTCTTCTCTTGATTACAAAACTGAGGAAAGAACAACCAAGTACGTACTTGAGAATCATCAGCCAACAAGATGGCCCTAAGAACCTATCTTTCCTTTGCAGTATGCTTGGTTAACCACCAGATAATTTTTCAAAAGAGCCTCCATGCCTATGGGGATTAAGACAATGGCTTGTGGGAAAATTACTGCAGAGGAGGCTAGAGATGATAATGGTTTATAGATTCAATTGTCGCCCAAGCTCTCGGAAAGTATATCACTGACGCTGTCTCGAATGGTCGAATAATCAGACACCAAGTTTCTACAGTCTATTTCCTCTCCAGCCTTAGATCCTATTACCAATCCATGGGTTTTAGCATCTGGTACCCAACTCTTTTCCAACATCAAGTCCAACAACTGTTGAGCTTTGTTCTTGTTACCCTCTTTCCAGAAGCCATTAATCAGTAAGCTGTATGTATCTGAATCTAGAATTTCATAATTGGAGACAACTATATCGATCGCATTGGAGATCATATTTAACTGAGAAAAATTGGCAAAATGAGACACTAACTCTGATAAGACATCTGTTCCAGGTAATGAACCTTCACTAACCATCAGATTGAACAGAGATGCAGCATCTTTCATCCGATTCTGCAAGATCATGGTCTTTATGAGGATGCAATAAGCCTCCACACCAATTATGCATCCCCCCACCAGCATGAGTGAGTACAAGGCCAGAACACACTTAGCACTGCATTTCCTAGCCAAACCGTGCAAGATGATGGTGTATGCATCACTTGTGCACATAGTACCACATTTCAAGGCCAACTTTCTAACCTTTAATGCCTCATCAACACCTTTTGTTTCATAGATACATTTAATCAGCTTACTGAAAGAGCAAGATTCAAGAGGAACTCCACTCTCAGCCATGTAATTAAACACTTCAGCAGCCTTTAGAGTCTTCCCTTTCTCGCAAAGACCTTCAACTAGCTTAGAGTAAGAGAGAGCGTCTAAAATCCAACACTCGGCGCAAACGTGATTAAATATCTCAAATGCATTATCGTATTTCCCTAATTTACAACAGCCAACAACAAGAGCTGATAATGTGAGGGAATCAGGAATGAAACCACTAACAGACATCCTGCCAAGAAATCCGAGAGCTTCTCTGAGCCTGGAGTGCTTGCAAAACCATCTGATCAGAATATTCCAGGTACAGCAGTCAACTAAATTCCTATGACGCATTTTCTCAAACAGTTCTTTTGCCAATAAAACTTTTCCAGCACTGCAGCAACCTTCCAGCAATCTATTGTAAGCAGAAGTTGCAGAAACTTGTTTGTCTTCCAAAAACCCTATTGCCTTGTCTAATTGCCAAGACATACAAAAAGCATTCACGATATCCTCAAATGCATCATCTGAGGGTGCAAAACCACAATCTATCATACTCTCGAGAATGTCCTTTGCCTCATCGACCAAAAAGTTGTTGCACAAATGATGGATAACACTATTGTAAATCACTGGTTGCGGAGGAAAATCAGAAGCTTTCATTTTCTTGAACAAGCACATCCCTACCTCCAACTTATTTTCACTTAAAACAAGAGGAATGACGCAGGAATAAAAACCTAAATCCAGCTCAGTCCCCAGTTCGAGCATCTCATGCAACACCATACACGATTCATCCACTCGGTTTTTAGCAAGGAGATTCTTAACAAGTATCTCGAAGGTTCTACAATTTGGAGTACACCCCTTCTTATGCATTCTTCTATATTGATCCAAAGCAGAATCAAACATATCAGCCTCAAGTAGAGCCTCTAACAAATAATTTAAAGTCTCAACTGTTGGTACTCTTCCCGCTTTGACCATTTCTTTATATACAAACATAATATCCCTCAAATTCCTCTTCTCCTCCACAAGAGCACCCAGCACAACATTGAACATATCTACAGAGGGTTTATAATCACCTAGGTTCATGCTCGCAAGAATCCGCATTGCTTCGTCGAGCTTACTGTGCTTCACGAATTGATCGACCAGTGAGGCGAGAGCAGCCTCAGCTTCAACCCCTATGCTTCTATCCGTAATCATACTCTGACAAAACCCATCAATCTCTTGAATTTTCCCAGCCAGACCAAGCTTAAGAATCATCGTGGAGTACGTATCCACGGTGTGCCGAAATGCCTTTTGAAGGGAGACCCATTTGAACACCTTCACCGCAGATTCTACGTCACCGGCGCTATCAAGAACCCGGATTAAGCTCTCCGGGGCGAGCTTATTTCTCAGAAACTTGAGATTAGCCTCAAAGTCCGAGGTTTTCGGGGGATTGCGATCATTTTCCGAGTGAATTTCGATGCCGACCGCGCACGGGATCGAGGAAAAGCGCGCGGCAAGATTGACCCATATGGGGGTTCTTCCAACAGATGCTAAAGCTGAAAGCTTTACGGACATTGAAGGAATTCATGAGCCTCGGTCAGTTCATGGAGGATGAAACGATCAGAAAGATTCAAACGCTCACCGCGAAGGAGCAGCAGTTTATCAGATGCGTGGATCGGCCAAATTCTACTTTGTTTTCAGCAACAGAGAAGGTTTCTCTCTCTCTCTCTCTCTTTGATAGGTTAAGATCCTTTTTAGTTTTTGGGGAAGAATTTTCTTATTCACCACTTCTGCTTATAATTATTTTCTCAATTCTAAACTAAAAAAATTAAAAGAAGTTGCTAGCCTAACAGTACTATTAATTATTTTTTGCCGCACCGATCTCCAAATCAAGGGAAGCATTTTTCATATATGAAATTACTTGTCGATATTAGTATATATCAAAAAATATATACATTATTTTTCATGAAATAAAAGTCAAATGTGAGCAGGGTGAATTTGAAAAATAAACCCCTAATAAAGCTAAGCAAAAATCATTTCCGGCAGCTTAGGACATGCATGACAACACTTCTGGAATAGAGATCTATTCGATTACACAATATCATTTTTCTACTTCTGAAACATTTTTTCGGTCCAGAAATAATTTTGGAGCCATTTGAAGAGGTAAAAGAATTTATTTACAAAGATCAACTTCTTGCCAAAAATATATTTATGGAGTAGAAATGTTGACATGCGCATGCGCGCCTCTTATTGGCTTTAGAAGAAGTAAAATTAGACCCGCAGTATTAAACATGAAAGGACATGAAACAAAGTATCAAACATAGATAGAACGATCAAGAATTATGCTATTAGCTTGTCATAGAAATTAACATATTTCCGTAATAAGTCAATCATCCAGCTTATTAACTAAAAGCACAATGTTTCTTGCGGACACGCCTTCATGCAAAAACACAAATTGGAAACCCCTATTGTTGCAAAAGGTATTTTGCGTGTTGGTTACATGGTGGTGGTGCGATGTAATTCGTTCAAGCCAATTATGGATTTGAAGTTCGAACATCTCTCTTGATGCGATCACTGCATAATAGATCTTTTCCCATTGTTATTTCTGCATCATGTGATTATGTCCTGCGCCGCCTTGTTCTTTAACAAGGAGTTCCGAAGGAAAGCAAAACAACTTTGGACAAATTTCTTCCCAATTCATCCAATGTCACTCAGTGAACATGTCGAATTACTGAGGTACTGTCAGGCAAAACCAGAAATAGGCAACATCCCGGAAAATCGTTTGCAACAAATTCACCTTCCTTTCCCTAAACTTTGCGCCTTCCTTTTCCTAAACTTTAGCAACAAATTCATATGCAGCAGTAGCAAGAAAAAGGCATCAGTCTCATGCCGTAGGGATCTTGTATGGAAACCTGTAAGGAGATCCTAGAGAGATCAACCTGGCCAAAGGGTGTCCCTTCTAATATGCCAACATTCCAACTCCCCCTTACTATGAATTACAGAGGCATTCCTCGTACCAAAACTTAGGGGCATGCAAATAACAGGAAGAGAAATTAATGACAGCTTATCTAACAGGATGATCAGCATCAGATAATAGGCCTATCAAGATATCCCCACAAGTACATCAACCCCTTTCAGTTTAAATCTGCTTGACAAGAACTGTAAACGAGATCCGGAAAAGGGAAAGACACAAAGGGAAATGTTAAGTATAAGAACCAACAAGTTTCACCGAGTATTATTACCTTATTAATACAGGAATTACATTTCACTTTACATAAAAGCTCAATGACTTCGCTTGAACTTCAGAGATCTGATTTTATGGCATCCTTCTCTGTGCTTAAAACTTCTCTCCTTCCTGTTCTCGCCATCATGTGAGATATTATGCGCATGAAGTGACATGATAACGGGACATAAATTGCTGTCAGCTTGTAATCCATTACATAGAGCTTTGCAAAAACTGATAATGTAGAGTTTCATTGCCGCACATACTTTGGAGGATCCACAATTCCATAGCCAAAGACTAAACTTCCAGCAGCATCTCAAAGAAGACCCTTTTTCCAACAAACTAGTAGCATCTCTTGCTCGACCTCTTTTGACAGTAAGCATCAGATAAATGAAGCAAGGAGCCTTTTTGCAAGAACCTCCAACTTGCTCCATAAGGAAAGACCAACAGTAACTTCCACCATAATATGGTTGCACGAATATTTAAATCCATAGAATGGTTCCGCGTCTCAGTTCTAAAAGGTCCCAGCGTAAGTTGGAAAGATATCATTATTCGTATGCCTATAGTCAAAACACCCAAGGGAAAAATGTAAAGCACATGGCAGAGGAATCTATATCCAACAACTTGCGAACCTCAAAGCTTCATGTTCCAAGGGTTTACCTACTCCGTCAACAATTCATTAGACCAGGATACAGCCCATGGTTTTCTCAGATACCAGTCATCGAAACGATCGTAACTTACCACATTTACACCAAATACAACCCACCTTCACATTCGGTGTATGGTACGCTTCCATGCAAGACGACCTCCTTGGTTATGGCAGATAGAGGATCTAGGTCTAGGAAAGGTGAGTTATAAACTCCAAAGAAATAAAAACTGAGGGGCAAAATACAAAAGTCAAGAATCCTAGGTGGACATGGGGTAATAGGGGCTCAGCTCCTCAAGCCCATTGGTACAACCTAGATTCCTTGCCTATTCCCATTCGGTGTCAATGGCCACAGAGGTGGTGTTGGGCTCCGGGAGAGTATTATGAAGCCATCCTGATTGGTGGTCCCACCCACTCCCCCATCCGTCGTCACTGGCCACAGAGTAGGTGTTGGCCTCTGGGAGAGTAATCTTAAGAGGCTGCCATCCTGATTGGTGGGGCACTATCCATCTTTTCATTGTAAGTATTATGTTTAGAATTCGTAGAACATCGCCTAAAGCAAGTTGTTTCAAGCACATGTGCTTCATAGTAATACCTGCTTCATACCTAGATAGCAATTGAGAAAACATGTAAGTGAATCTTTCTCAATGCAAAAACTGTTGAAATACCATGAATGAATTCATAGTAAGAGGACCAACCTGCACTGAGAAGCCAGAATTGCAGACCGTCCTACGGATGATGTCAAGAAATTCTGAATCTCGTTCCATGTTGCTTTAGGATAATCCTTTGCATTGCCACCCAAAGGGTTCACACAATTCCATACTTTTTCATTCTTACCAACATACAATTGCATGGTGCCTAAATTTCGCTTCACTATCATTTGATGCTCAATGGCACTCTCTAGGCCCTGTTTCACGTCAGTGTTGCGATGCTTGGGATCACCATAGCGAATGCAATCAATAATATTGGCTTCGGTTGGCATAATCTTTTCGTTCTTTAGGGTGTCCAAGGCGAGTAAGATAACTCCTATAAGACCTTGGATGTGCTCGGAAGGTTTTGGATATCCAGGAGTTCCCCAAGTACCATTAATTGGAAAATCAGGAATAGACGGGGCACAGGAAGTTGAGGATGGATACTGAGGGCATTGGGGAAACCTATTGTTCATGGTGTCGTGATAGGTTGATGACTTGTTTTTCACAAGGTTAGGCATCTGTTTTAGCTCTCCATTCTGCTGATGAAAGGTAGGAGGATTCTGAACATTGCTTGGGTGAACCGAAATATTTAACTTACTGATGTCTGGAGAAGGACCCTGTGAACTGCTAGGCCTATCTGGCCTAGGAGTACCCTGTGAACTGCTAGGCCTATCTGGCCTAGGAGGCACCATAGGAGTGCTACTAAAAGGAGTACTGTAGGGCGGGTACAAATTCGCTTGTGGGAGTACAGGTTGCACAGGAAAGTCTGGCCTTGGAGGAGTTGGATAATGAATCTGATAGTTGCCTTGCCCATTGCTATGGCTCCAAGAAGGATCATGATTGCCAGAGATAACAGATCCACCAATGGGACCCCTATAGTTAGATGCGCCATACTGGTGAAAGCTTGAATTGTTTTGATCATCTCCAGACCCAAAGGGCGCACTCGAATTCTTTGAACCATAATGAACCGAATTTTTCCGGTTTGCTTTTCCTTTATTATGCTTAGGGTCATTACCCTTTCCCACACTGGGAAACTTCTGGTTCCCTAAATGAGAACTTTCGTAATGGACATCCCCAGGTTGCTTCATTGGAAAAGATTTAGAAACTGGGACCGGTAATGTATCCGAACTAGAAGAAACAAAACCAGAGTCACCAAGCTGTTGGGACTCGACGCTAGTCAATGGAGGCCCACCAGCCACAAGACTGGTCCACAACCACACGGTCTTTGCAGCAGCCTGTAAGGGTGCCGATGCCTTTTGAGGCTGCGCTAGGAGAATGTTGTACCTTCTCATGCGCAGCTGATGAAGAGCATTAGAAAAGTCTCGATCGCCCGAGATCAAAAGATAATTAGCTGGTGCAGGATTGTCCACCGCCCAGAACAACATGTCCACCAGTATCTTCTTATCACTCGCATCTTTAACGCCTGCAAATGATAAACCGGCTTAACTTATGTTTCTATCCCAAAAGCAACAGAAGAAAGCAGTAGCTCCATGTTCAAGCATATCCATTCGCAGAGACGAAATTTGAGCTAAATTCGGGTCCAAGGATGCCATAACGACCGAGTAGATCTATGCATTCTTAATATACAAACACAATTACTGCAGAGGTACAATGACAATCTAGTTTAGATGCCTTTTAAACTCAATCAAAATTAGAGCCAGAGACAACCACAGGTGTCCCCAGATCGAGCTCATGGCTTAATTCAGCTAAAGCAACTAAAACTAACCGGAAAAACAAAATTAATGACCGATCAGCGCAAACACACAGAGGGAAGAATCGAATCCTTCATCAGACGATCACAACGAAGGAACACGATGAATTCACACATCGATCAGCATCTACAAGCGGAGGAGGAGGAGGAGGAGGAGGAGGCGTTACCGGCGGGGACGTGGTTGAGAGCGATGCCGGTGCTGGAGAGCGCCTGCTGGACAGCGGCGGGGATGCGCGTGGTGTCGCCGTAGGAGGAGATGGAGACGGGGCCACTGTAGTTGAGCTTGGCGAGGGCGGAGCTTATGTTCTGGGCGATGGCGTGGGTGTCGCAGATCTTGGGCACATGGCAGTTCTCGATGTCCCACCACACCGACGTCTTCGCATTCACGTACTGCGCCTCCGCCAGGCCTCCCCCTCCGTCGCCGCCGCCGCCGCCCATGGTCACCTACTCGAGATCCTCGCCGGAGATCGCGACGGACGCGGAACCGATCACATACCCCCCCACGCGCGCGTGATGGGAAGAACCGGGTCGAGCCCCGCCGTGCCGCGAGCGCGCTTCTTGTAGAGAGAGAAAGAGGTGCGAGGAGATGAGAGGTGGGTAGGTGGGCGTGGGGGTGTGGGTGTGGAGCCGGCGGCCCGTGGAGGAGTGAGAGATGAGAGGAAGAGGAAAGACTAGGGGAAGATGACGACTCTTCCAATGGTCGCTCTACTGCCTTTGAATCTCCGGTTTCAAAGTCCCCGTCCTCAGTCGGTACTATGATTAATTAATGATGCTTCATTTTTTTTTCTTTTCTTAATTTTACGCCGCCCTCTGTCTTTTACTTCTTTACAAATTCTTACCCCAAGGGAATATTATTTTTGCAATTACACCCAAGATTGCACGCGTGTGGATGTGATTATTGTGATGTGAAGAACAATTCCCACAATGTGAAACTCAAAAGTGCAAAAATCAGGAGCTCCCCCCACTTGTGGAATTTCATTTCGAGTGGACGGTGCCGCGACTAGTGCGAATTGGCTTGGTCCTCTTTGGGGGGTCAACCACTCGCAATAATTGCATTGAAAGCTATAAAATAAAATTTATTACGATAGTATACTTAATTTTTAAAATTGTCACAAGTTTTATTAGATTCTACTATGTAATCAAATTCTTTCGCTAATTACGTCCAAATTGACTCCATTGGCACGGGGCGTTTCCATGCTTTGAGCTTCTCTTTGTGGCGATGACACGGGTTAAAACGACATCATTTGGGTCCAGATCTAATTGGATTGCATAAAGAATAAGCTATTTTTTTTTATAAAGGAAAATGAAAAAAAAAATCAAGTAAGGACTGCAGTTGACGCCTCACTCAGCCTACTGTGGTTCTCAATCAAATATGGGCGAGAGCCCGCAACCCTTGTTGCCCATACCTCACCATCCCTGGCCCTTCCCGACGATTGTGGGGCGACAGGCGGCGAGGGTCCATTTGCCAAGCATGTTTTAACCAAATCGGATACGGATAACGGAATGGCTCAATTGCACCAACTTAATTATGCTTTTAGTCAACCCCGAAAGCAAGAATCGAACCGACGACTACCGATCCCCCGAGTCGAAAGCATGGAAACGCCCCGTGCCATGGAGCGAATTACATAACGGGTCAAGCATGGGATCTTACCGTATTTTTCTCGGCGAAGGAATGGGAATGCTTTTGGTGACGCCCATGATTTGCCCACTTTTCTATCTTCTGTGGCATGTCTTTATCTTGATCCGCCACACCTCATCTTGTCTATAAAAAAAAAAAAAAATAGTGGGCCTTTTATAGGCTAACCCGAATTATTTAAAAGCATGGTGGACGGGTCAAGCATAATATTTTGAAATTGGACGAGCCACGGGCACTGGTCTTACCATTATTTGGTAAAGGAAAAATTGTCTAATCAGTTCTAGCTTGTTGTACGGGTGCCAACTCAGTTCCAAACTTTTTAATTTTTTTTTTCTCAATTGAGCAGTGAAAGTTATTCCGGTCTGCTTTCGCCGAAAAGTGTGCAAACTTAGGACAGCTGACGATGACTAGATCCTCACCTCGTCAGTTCTAGACGAAAACTGATCGGAAAGGCTGTATTGGAATTTCATGCAAAGCTTCGGGGATCAATCGGCGAATTTGTAAAGCTTAAAATTGAATTGGCATGGCACCCGCATAATAATTATTTGTTATTCCATCTACTTCGTTATAACCAATATGACAAACAGTGTTGTAATGGTTGTCTTTTATTTTAAATTTGTCACCTATGAATGCAGAGGTGATCGATAAATTAGCGGCGAAGTAAGAATCGGCTTCTTTTCCTTTGGCGTGGCGTGGGGGGGGCCTGCTTGACTCGGACTCGCACGTATAAAGTCCGGCCAAGCAAAACTGTGCGCCACAGAAAAAGGGTCCACCGTGACTTTACCCTTTCAATTAGGAATTGGTCTTTTCGGAATTTGATGCGACCCGTTTTAACGGGTCACTTCCAATATTCTTGTTTCCACAAAAGTTGGTCGAGTTCTAGATTTCTAATTGTGCTCATTCTTCCCGGTGTTCACACGATGTCGAGCCTATATGCGCTGATTAGATTTGTTAGTTGGGTGGGTAAGGTCGGGTCGAAAATGATCCGATCTATATTGGACCCATTCAATCCCGTTTTGATTCATTTCCATGCAATAAAAGTCTAGAGACCCAGCTCATACCCGGCCGGCCTCGCTGGATTCTCTTCCCTTAACCAAAAAAACTCGTGCGTTATAAGTTTTTATTTTTCATTTTTTCCTCTTTTTTTTTTCTAGAAAAAATCACTGGATTCCCTTCTTCCTCCTCCAGAGACTGACCGGCGGCATCCGGTGCTGACAAACGCACGCAATCCCATCACATGTGCATGATGAAATGTAGCGAATAAGGAGCATTCAATGAGGGAGAGAAATTTCAGTTGATGTAGGGCAGCTCAATCAAGATTTGCATAATACAGATAGAACTTTGAGAAAGTTGGATTTTTCTTAATCATGGAGGGTTCCCTTTAACAAAAGAAGGAAAAGCAGAAGGATATGTAACTACTTGTCCTTTTGTTTGGGGGCCAACAGCAACGCTTTAATGTCTTGATCTTACGTAATTGTCAGTAGAACAATGAGTTAGAGAAGGAAGTGAGCCGGCCTTCACCAGGTAGAAAAATAGTTGGTACAATAGCCAATTCAGTTTTAGAATTTCTAATTTGATCAATTTAGACCCCGTTTGGTTCAGCATTGCAGATGAACATTTGAGCTGCAAATGCTATTTAGTTTAATTTTTTGCTCACTTTGGCCAGATGCACTTGCATCTCAAATGCTCTCTAAAGTCCCTTAGCCCAAAGTACCATGTATTTTGGACTAAAGGACTTTTGCGAAATGTAACTATTTTTTTTTATTTTAACTTTGTTTCCTTCGTCATCACCGCCCCCCGCCGCTCACTGCCACACCTCGCCGGCCGTCGCCGCTGGTCGGGCGATGGCGACCGGCGGCGGTCGCCAAACCGCTGCCACTGCCACTTTTTTTTTTAAATAAAAAAGGTAAAAATATTTTGTAAAGTCTATTTTTCACCAAATAGTAGTTACATTAGTGTTGTTTTTCAATGTGTTTTTAGAATACACTTTACCAAACACTACTTGCATTTTGCAAAAGGCCTTTAATCCAAAGATATTTTCATTTTCTCAAAATCCCTTAGCCAAATGCTGAACCAAACAAGCCCTTAGCCAAAATTTTTGACATATCCCCCAATATAGTCAATTCAATTGATATTGGTTGGAAACCATTAATGCAGGCGATTTTTTCAAATTTGACCCCAACAAGCGATCGACAAAGAATCAATAAAAAAGACCAAAAAAGAAAAAGAAAGGAAAAATAAAAAAAGAAAATTTTGAATCTTTTAAATTGCACAAAAAATTATTCACGTCAGAACTAGCTATGCCATGCAAGATAGCGAGCATTGATTGGATCATTACGTCAGCGATTTTTTGCCAAAATCAGCCGGATGGATATTGGAAATTGTCAAAGGGTTTAAGGGTACGTTTGTTTTGTGGAAAATAATCAATCTAGAAAATATTTTTCCAAAAGTAATTGCTTATAGGGTTAATACCATTAAAAATCCCAAACTGATACATCTGTGATAAATTTGCTCCAAATAAAATTTACTTAAAACTGGTACAACTGTGACAAATTTACCATATGTTAGTTTTCATTAAATTTTACCTTCAAATTGCTGATTTGGATGTCATGTGTCAATTGTCGAGTGGACATGTTACCCTATGTTTGCTACAGATGTATCAATTTGAAAATTTTTATGGTATTAACTTAATTTAATGAAAATTAACATAGGGTAAATTTATCATATGTGTACTAGTTTGGGATTTTCTGTTATAAGAAATCAATTTTGGGATAAATTTGTCACAGTTGTACGAGGCAACGAGGGGACTCATAACAACTGGACAACAGTTACATCGGTCACAGACATTGGATTCTGCCGTGGACTGCATGATGGTGGTGGAACTAGAATTTGAGAAGGCTCTAGTGAGCCATAGGGTAAATTTATCACAAGTGTACCAGTTTGAGATTTTTTATGGTCAAAAAAATAGTTTGGGGTAAATTTATCAAATGTGTACCAGTTTGAAATTTTTCGTGGTATTAACCCTTGCTTATATAGTTTACAAAAATAAATGAATGGAATTTTTTTCATCGCATACGAAAATAGTTAGGCATAAATTGTTATCGGTGATGAAAATATTTTACGTTGACTAATTTTTATAAACGATATAAGCAATTACTTTTGAAAAAATATTTTTCAAATCACCCTTTTTTCCGCAAAACAAATGCACCCTAAAAGTGCAACCCCATCACATGTATATGATGAAATGTAGTGAATAAGGAGCATTCCATGAGGGAGAGAAATCACAGTTGATGAAGGGAAGCTCAATCAAGATTTGCATAACACAGCTATAACTTTTAGGAAGTTGGGTTTTTCTTAATCATGAAGGGTTCCCTTTAACAAGTGGAGTAGAAGGAGGAGGAGGAGATGTAATGATTTGTCCTTTTGTGGGGGGGGGGGGGCAACGTCAACTCCTGAATATCTTGATTTCATGCAATCGTCACAAGATAAATGAGTTCGGTAAGGAAGCGGTGGGCCATGATTAGGTGGAAAAATAGTCCCCAAAAAATCTAAATCTATTATACAGCAGCCAATTTAGTCTTAGGCTTTCTAATTTGATCAATTGAGTGCTAAATATTTTGATGATATCCCAATATGGTCCATTCAGTTAATATTGGCTAGAAATCATTGACATAGACTATTTTAAGCGATCGGAGAATCAATGAAGGAGACCAAAAAAGAAAAGGAAATAATTTTTTTTAAAAAAAATTGCAAAAAAAAAAAAATCATCCGCGTCAACACTAGCCAATGCCATGTAAGATAGCCTGCACAGATTGGACCATCATGTTAGCGATTTTCAGCCAAGACCGGCCAGATGGTCATTGAAAATTATCAAAAGATTTGAGACTAAATTAACAAGATTAAAAAGTTTAGAATTGAATTGGCCGCATTACAATAAATTTATGACTTTTTGGATAATTATTGATGGACTAGGTTTGTGACCTGTGCGGACTCCAATTGGTCTTCAATAAGCTTTGAGCTTCTCTTTGTGGAACAGTTTTAAAGTTCCCTTTCCAAATCTCCAGAGCTTGAGCAGTTTCGAGATTGATCTAATGAAGAGTCACCCTTGCTCCTTTCATATACTTTAAGCAAGTAATTTCGTAAACCCTCAGATACACACACGCTTATTATCCAACGATTAATGTTAGATTGTTACCATCTTGTACTTTCCGACCACATATTTCTTAGTTGTAGATACGCGCGCTATACATGAGTTTTATAAATTATGTTATTTATTTAAATTTGCTATGACATGTTTGAATCGAGTTACAGATACCTTGCTATTCTAGTGAGTAGGGCAGGTTCTTTCCAAATGTCGAAGCTGACGAAGAGGTTTGAGCCTTCGTGCTTGTGAAGCCGATCTACATCCCTACAAGGTTGCAATTAGCTCACATCTTTGAAAGGATGTATCGCAAACCGGTTCGGAACGATCACACTGATAATAGAAGAAAAATAGACGAAATCACGGTTTACCCAGGTTCATCCCAGAATAAGGCTACGTCTTGCAAAGAGATTTCACAATGATTTTGGTTTACAGCCGCACAACACGTTAAAATAATCTATCAAACGAGCATAATATATATGACTTAAAATGGCCCCAAAACCAGACAGTGAGACATCTATTTTGGGGGCGCTGCCCCTCGAATCCCCGCATTATGTGCGCTTGGGTCACATGTCATCGGATCATACTTCAGAAATTGAATTAAGAAGATTGTGGGGCTGTATGAGATTGATGTCCTAACTTCTAACATGAATTGTGGCATATGTTTGGTTTTAATTTTGAATGTTCTATTTTTATTTGTAGAAAAGCATTATCACATCTCTTGTATGCCCATATATAGAGAGTTATGGAGACATGATAGGAAATACAGCTTTAATTTTAACTTATTGCAAAATCTATATGACAATTGTTATTCTTCTCTATGGGTGGTTATTTATAAGATAAGGAATGGAGATCAACATGAAAATTGCTCCATCCATTCAAAGAGTTGACATTCCCAAAAATGACAATGCTTGCAAGTTCCAAATCAGCAATTTTAAGAGTTAAATTACTCCTTTGTTCTTTTTTGCATTGCCAAAAGTAGTGTGAAAAACCTATCCACCACCAGTCACTTGATATGGTTTGATTTAACCCTTGAATATCTTGATCTTAGGTAAAAGTTATTAGATATATGAGTAGAGATGGAAGTGAGTCGGATTTTATTAGGTTCATGGTCGTCCTGACTTTAATAGGTCTTAAATGAGTTTTGAATTTCTCTTTGTGAGATGGGTTGAAATTTCCATTGACAAAACTTTCTAGGGTTTGGAATTTACTGTATAGATAAATCAACATACAAGCTATGTAGCACCGACACTCCTCCTAGGTAAGAGTGTCGTGTCGGACACCGTGTCCGACACCGACACCCGTCCGACACCTCCCGACACCCGTGTCGGTCGCGTTGACCGCGTGTCGGCATTTCGACACTTGGTCAACGCGGCCGACACCCGTGTCCGGCACGTGTGGTCAACGCGTGTCGATTTCCGACACCTGGTCAACACGTCAGACACTTGTGCGACACGCATGTCGAGCATTTTAAAAAGATTTTTCACTAAAATATATATATTTTCATTTCATCATTAGCCAAATAGACATTAGAAATAATTCTTCATATCTCATTCTTGACAATTTAAAGAGTCAATGTACTTGTTATTCTCACTAGACATCAAATGTGGGACTCCTTTCTTCACATTATAAGTCTCTAGGTCTCATTCATAGCATTTTAAAGTAACTTCATATTTGTCCTCTCACTCACCACTAATGCGGGATTCTCGAATCTTCTCAAGTTATTTTGTTTTTGTCTCTCTTAATCATCACCGGTGTGAGATCAATTCTAATGTTTTTTTAACTTTCTATTTATTTATGAATTTGAATCAAATTAATTTGATTGAAATAATCCTAAAAATAATAATTTATTATGTGTATATATGATATTATATATTTAATATATAACGTGTCCCCGACGTGTCGGATTTTTCTATTTTTGAGAAATGACGTGTCGGCGTGTCGTGTCGTGTCGTGTCCCCGAGTCGGTGTCGGTGTCCGTGCTACTTAGCATACAAGCCCTGTGATGATCCATTTGCAAAATCACCCTTGCTCCTTTAAAAAACTTAAGTTTACAAGTAATTGTGCTACTCAAACATACATTAATTGTTATATGGCATTGTCTGCAGTAGCTGGTGTTTCAAATGTTCTCATTTTAGGAATATTTAACTTTAGAACTTTTAGTGTTTAATTGTTACAGTCTTACATTTTTGCAGCACGGATCTCGTGGGAAAAAGATATTAGAAGTGATATAACTATTGTACAATGCTTACTTTAATGTCGAAATTTTTTGCCGATTTCACTTTTGATGAAACAAACACGGCCGCTTAAGTGACATCGCTCATTTGGGAGGCCGGAAATCCGATGTAGCAATATTTTATCAATTTTTGCAACCGATGTGGCTCGCCGGTGTGCTCCAAGTCAGCATTAATAGTCCTAAACGCTGTTGCTCGACATTTTTGCCCCAATATAAACCCCTAATTTGGACAAATCAAACCATTTTCTCCATAGTCTTCAAACCCTAATTCCAACTTGGTCCGGACATTTATGACACCCGCTATTCCGCTCATTCCCGTGTGCTTCGAGCTCAAAACACCACGAATGGGACCTGTCCAGTTCTCCAACCTAAACTTCCTTCTCTTCTTAATCTAAGCACAAATCAGAATTCTCACAACTCCCCCAACAAACAGAATAATAAGCTAAACAAAATTTCGAAATACTCGAACACACTCATATGAAGTTGACAGTACTAGAGGTGTCAAACGGATGGATTGGGTTGGGTTTGAGTCAGATTGAATAGAGTCCGACCTATTTAATCCGTTTTTACCCATTTTCATGTAGTACAAATCTAAGACCCATGCCTAAACCCGACCTATATTACTAAAACAATTTCATATTCAATCCAATTTCGAAAAACTTATGAGTTATTAAAAAAGACTATATTACTGAGACATTGTGATTTTTTTTTATTTTTTCCTTTTGTTTTTATTTTGATATTTTCCTTTTCCTTTTTTATTTTCCTTTTATTTTTCAAAGTCCGACGAGAGTCTCACCGCCTGACCCTTGACGACCAGAAGCAAGGGCTGACACCGATTGCCGGCGAGGTTTTATTAGCAACCATCTTCGGACTTGTCGAGAGAAAAAAAAAACAAAAGAAATAAAGAAAAAAAGAAAAATCATAAAATATTTTTATGACTCACTTGAGATAGTTAGCTAACCCATTTTATGGCCGATTTTAAATCTATTCAAGACCCATTAAGTTGTGAAGTGATCCATTTACGACCCACTTAAGCTTGTTAAGCAACCCCATTTATGATCCACATTCTTAAATATTGGTTAGGATATATATTGATTCTCGGCCCATTTTGTCACCTCTACTCGACACCAAGAGCCCTTAACCGGGTCCCCATTGACGCTACGTCTATACCGAGAGCACAACTTCAGCAAGCACGCGACCGTCCTTGGCATTTGGCGAGCATGAACCAGCCACACTCCACCAGCCACTTGTTCTGGAACATGAACTTCACGAGGCCAAGTTGATAAACGGTGAAATCGAGCTCATCAGGGCACCAAAGGGGCCAAAAGATCAGGAGGCGAGGTCAAGGGTTTAAAGCCATTGGGATTGAGAACCATGTCGATCTAGGATCTAGCCGTGGTGAGGAGAGGAAGCAAGGTCGTTTGCAGATGAGGGAGAAGAAGTGGCATCATTTAGGTATAGAAAGGCCCCCACATAGTTCAAGTTAATTTTTTTTTTATTGAAAAAGCCACATATGAAATAACATTTTACTAAACAAACAAACAAAAACAAAAATATGTAGGACTTTTACCCATAATTTATTGCCGAAGGCATTTAAGTGATCGATTCTTTCTCCGATTTAGCATTTAAGTGATTTTCGGAAAGTTTTGACACCAAAATTAGCTCTATGTAAATTATGATACTTTTAATGTTCTTTTTCCAAATAGCTTTAGCACGTGCAATGCACTAATTTTTTTGCATGTGTATGAAAGGGGTAAAGTTGCATACAGAAGTTAAGATAACATCCCAATTTCATGAACTATTGAAAACGAAAATGATTGTCGAAGAGGAAGTGAAAAGAATTTAGGCTGCGTTTGGTCGTCTGGATTTCTAGTTAAGATAGAATTGAATAGGATATGAAATTCAGATATTTTGGCATATCTTATGTACTATTTCGTGAATTGCAGTAATAAAACTGAATATTTCAATATCCTATCTTGTTTATTGTTTAGTATTTACGACATTTCGATGTAAATGAATCTAAAAATTTATAATTGGAGACTAGAAGAATCTCTTATAATTCATTGCTAAATCTAGCAAGAGAGGTAAAATATAATCATTCACATTTGCGATTATGAAAAGTTTTACCTCTCTCGCTCATTCCGTTAAACTTCAACATGAACCAAAAATTAGGAAGAAGAACGAGTTTTGATTCTCTTTCTGCTTTCATAGACTTTTGACTTAAACTAGAAAGCTAAGAAGGATAATAGTTTCGGCTCTCTCGCCATTTTCGTAGAGTTTTGTCGTGAATTAAAAATCTACAAAGGAATCATAAAACTTCAACATACTCTAGAGATATAGAGGAGATATAGATGGTAGTGTTTTTTTTTTAAAATTCCCTCATTCTTTGAGAATTAGAAAGATCATTTTTAAATTTGAATATGTTCACTTAAAATCTAGGTTCTTTTACTTTATTTTTTTTATTTTAAATATCTTTTTATCATTATTTTTATTCCATTCCATCATTTCTTAATAAAATTTTATTAAGTAATAAACTATACTATTGTACTTAAAATAAGTAATGTACATAGATACCAGGTGTGTGTGTGTGTATGTAAACTACATATTATAAAGTAGAAAGAAATTAATATATAAATTAAAAACAGAATAAATAAAAATGAATATTATTTTTTAGTTTTTTTAACATTAAAATTTAATATAATTTAAATATAATTATTATTTCAATTTTACAATTTTAAAAGTTTGTTATCCAGAAAAATTATTTTTATACCATGAAGAGAAGAAATGCTATTCACTTCTATCTCACCTCTCAATGAGATAATTTTATCTAGGTTATACTGCCTTATTTCCTACTTTATCATGTCCTAGTTAGGTATCAAACACATGATGAGATGAAATTTATCTTATACTGACTACTAAACAGAACTCTACTGTCCAAGCACTCCAAGATTAGCATCTTGAATGGTGTGTTGCAACCTGAAGTCAAAAAAATGAGAACGCGACAGTCTTCCGACAATTTTAAGCAGAGAAAGCTAGCATTATCAACCATGGATAAACAAGATCAGTGATGGCTTTCGAGTCAATCTCAAAGATGATCTTGCGAAAATCAAGTTATGAGGTGCAACATACTAGTTTTATACATATAAGGGGGGTGGTGGCAAGTTTAAAATGATTTTTCGTGTTCCGTGTTGATAGTGTTTGTTATCCAAACTAGCTTTAGAGTCGACCTCTAGCCAAGTTATGCCCTAGGCGTACGCTACCTCACATGAAGAGATTTCCTTGCTTCTATCAAGCTGGCGAAACAACGGTGACAGACCTATACACCTATACCTGAATCGGGTAACTATGCCTCGAATCGAACACATCGAATATAAAGACCTTTAAGGTAAGGTTCCGAGGTTGCTACACTGGTCTCTCCTCCCCATACTTCGGGCGGAATCGATCGCCGACATGCTTCCATCTCCAGCGAGGTGAGAATGAGATGACCTGATGATTTGGACAAGAAAGACAGGCCAGGCAATCGTTTGTTTGGGCCCAACCATGCCCAATGAGACAGACAAATTGCAAAATTCGTTTTCCAAACTTTTGCACGCGCGCGCCACCAAAAATTTGCATAAGACAAGGGAGTAAAAGCATGCCCCCGGATCCACATCCAACGGTGATGACCCCTCCACGTGCCTCGTTTCGATCCGAACCGAAACCGAAGTTTTGGGTTTGCCGCGCTCCGCTCAAGCCACAAAACCGACAGCCTAGCCTCGGGATTTGTCGCAACCCGGCGAGCCCCAGGCTCGGACACGTGCCGAACCAGAGCCGCCACGCGCGTAGCCTGCGAACCCGAACCTTCCACGATACCTCTCTCTCTCTCTCTCTCCTCTGTCTTGATGGCCTCGAGTGTCGACAAAACATGTTCCTTAAACGCCGAGAATTATCCCTAAAAAATGGTAATTAACGACAAATCAATACAATTAATCACTTTATTTTTCCTTTCTTTACGACTCTTACGCCTCTTCTTCTTCTTCCTCCTCCTCCTCCACAAAATGGAAAAAAATCTTAAATTTTGCGGATTCCCTTTGACTTCCACTGCGAGCCCTCCGATGATACTGGCCATTGAATCGACACCCTTGGAGCGTATGACCCGGATATGCATGAATTAATATTCCAAGTCGAGTCTTGTTGAAGGAAAAATCCAAAAACAATTAAAAAAGACTTGCGGTTTTTTTTGGCCTTTCTCGTTTTGCATACAGGGAGGGAGGCTTACGTTTGCAGTCGTTTCTGGGCTCTCTGACCGGAGTTTCTCTCTCTACTCTTCTCTCTCCCGTTCGCCCCCCAGCTTAGCAGCTGCCGTCCAGGTGGGTTTCTTTGGTTTTTGCTTCTGTGTGAGTTTTTGTCGCGAGAGAAGACATGGCTTGTTAGCGATTTTGTTCGAGCTTCGGAAGTTCTGGTTTGGTTCATATCAGACTTTTAGGCTAACCTTGGGGATGCTTTAAAGCCACGCCTTGGCATGAAAGAGATCGTAGTTTTCTATAGTTTAGCGGCGACAGTCGCTGCGCTGCATGTGTATGCTGGAGCTAGATATGAGTGATTTCTCTTCGGGGGAGAAAATGGGCGGGATTGGACTCATTTTGATTTTCCCGAGAAAATTTTGAAACTGGGTCAGTCAGCTTTGAGTTTAAGCTTATAGAGAAAAGGGGCTCCCGTGAATGAATTCAGTACTTCTTTCTCTCTCTCTCTCTCTCTCTTTCTCACCATTATTGTGGATTTTAGGAAGAGCACGGACCAGATTTTCCTGGAAAATTTTTAAACAAAGTTGAAAATTCATTCTACACACTTTTTTTTTTACCTGCTTATTCCGTTTTTCAGCCAAAAAAGAAAGGTGAGTGGTATCAATAGAATTTAATGCACGCGACGACTCTATTATTTTGCAGGGAGAGGGTATATCCAAGTGTACGCAATTCAAAGGTTTGGCTTTTTTGCGTAGTCAAACTGGCTATCGCTTGGCCCATCCATTGAAAAAGGTTTCTGAGCTTTTCGTCTTGGGAAAAAGTTTCTGTAACTTGTTCCGATTTGGCCACTGTGCAAATGTCTGAGAAGTCGGTGGTTTCGATCGATCCGTTGTTGAGGGATTTGAACGAGAAGAAGCTGAGCTTCCGGCGAAACGTCGTGTCGCTGGCGGCGGAGCTCAAGGACGTCCGGAGTCGGCTGGCATCTAAGGAACAATCATTTGCTAAAGAAACCCTCACGAGGCAGGCACGTGATGGTCATTGTTTGAAAAATTGTCTTTTTTTTTGTTTGCTTTTTGTCTTTTGTTCTGGGTTGATGGGTTTGCTTTTGAATCTTCAAGTAAATGTGAATGTGAACTCTCTCTCTCTCTCTCTCTCTCTCCGTGTGTGCGCGTAGGCTTTTGCTGTGTGAGCTACTTTTGGTTGTGGGGTCAGCCAACTTTGTTGTATGTGTTTGGATATGGATCTGAGTTCTCTTTCTCCTTTTTGGGTTTGCCAATTGTTTTCAGGAGGCAGAGACAAAGGCGGACAACTTGGAAGAGGAGATCCACAAATTGCAGGAGAAATTAGAGGAAAGAGATGGACAGCTTCAGGCTTCAGCTGGTAGTGCTGAGAAGGTCTTATTTTTTTGTCCCTGTTTATGAGGCGATGTGTTTTTCTTGTGTTGATCGTGATTAGAAGACCTTGCTGACCACCTTATGCTCCTTTGTCTGTTTTATTAAATAATCCGACCATTGCAATGATGCTTTTTGGCCTTTTATCTTTGTCATTTTTAGTGGAGCAAGTCAAAGGAAAACTGGTTTTTTTCTTTTGTAGTATATTTCAAATTCCAGTTCGGTTGAATCATTCAAGAAAAAAATATTACTGGAAAGGACAACATGAAGTTGATGAATGGTGAATATGAAATGAATGAGTCAGAGAATTGGGACATATGCACAGTGGCTGTACACCAAGTTCTCCTCTAGTTTGTTGCTCTTGGTGTGAATCGTAGCACTTGGAGACCATTTGAATGCACATAGTTTTGTGATGCATTTTTTTTTTAATTTGTTTTCATGGACATTCTCTTGACACCAAGTATCTGATCTGGAATCCCTGGATGCTTGCTGAGATGACACAGTGGCTGTACACCGAGTTCTCGTCTAGTTTGTTGCTCTTGGTGTGAATCGCAGCACTCAGAGGTCATTAGAATGCACATGGTTTTGTGATGCATTTTTTTTTTTAAATTTGTTTTCATGGACATTCTCTTGACACCAAGTATCTGATCTGGAATCCCTGGATGCTTGCTGAGATGACTTGATTATGTGACATTACCACTGCCTTATTTCAACATCAACATCAACAACATCTTTATCCCAACTTAGTTGGGGTCGGTGAATAATTATGAGATGTACCACCGCCTTATTTGCTGCAAATAATTATGAAATTTGCCCAGCTGTAGCTAAAAGTTTTAGGCATTTCCTTTCTCTGGATCTTCTGCCAAATGTTTCCTTCTGAATAGATTATACTACTGTAGAGATTTTGGAGCCCAAAAGCATTGTGCTCGAGAAGAAAATGTTAAAAAAAGGAGTAGAATGTGGTGTTTGCTGAAAACTTTGAAAGTTACATTTTGTTACTTTAAACAGTAGATTTTGCTCTAGAACTGTTTGACACATTTCTTCACTGCAAGATAATCCATAGTCCAACAGGCATAAGATAACATCATCAATTGAATTCCATAATACATGTTATCTGAATATCCTGATGCAAGATCTGAAAGGTTAGGTGGGTCATGTCCCTTCTAATTTTGTAGGGTTTATCCTGCAGCCATCTGCTAGTTTCCCGGCTTTAATTTAGCTATAGTTTACATTGAATTAACATGCTTAAAAATGCTTTAACTTCTTGCATGCCTTTTAGGATGATAATCTCTAGTTATTGAAAGACTTGAGGAACAGCTTAGTGGTTGGGCCTTGCTGTCATTGAATTTTGTGCCCCTCAACCAGATTTGCAATTTGGCAAAACAAATCCATAGCAGGGCACATCTCTTTAAGTTTTCCACAAATACTTTTTTAATCTTATTTTTACCAAGGTCATCGCTTTAAGATTCTATGGTGTAGAATCATGTATAACTACAATCATGTCACTGAACATTACTTGAGAAAACTGAACTTCTTAAAACTGCCGCTGCTTATAATTAAGCTTTTACAACTAACTTTTACAACCAGCCTTTACAACTAGCTTGTGAAGTTCTTTTCGTTAACTAACTGAAGTAGTGGGATGAGCGTTAGATATGGTTATATGGGCAATAACTAGTATAGGTGTAGACTTTACTGCACATGGCTTTATTAAGAGGGGTTATTGTCTATTCATTCTTGGTTGTGAATGTAAAGCGTTCACATTTAACTTGGTGATTGCAGGGTTCTAGTCTGTTAATTGCAAATGGCTTTGCATTAATGATTCGATCAAGGATGTTTATATTCTTTCCATCCTATGTTCCTTTTGTTTTCCATTCCATTTTTTTGGGACATACGCGTGTTCAAATTGGAAAAATTAACTGCACTTATTTCTTCTTTTTCCTTTTTGTCGGAAAATGTTATAGAGCTTTTGGAGCAATCAAATCGACACTTGCAGAAATGATCTTGCCTACTGTTATTTTACTTTTTGTGTGCTATATCTGATCATAAGTGTGTAATGCAGCAGTATCTCAAGGAATTGGATGATTTAAGATTACAGCTTGCAACCACACAGGCCACTGCAGAGGCTAGTGCTGCATCGGCTGAATCAGCGCAACATCAGTGCTTGGCACTGTTGAAGGAATTAGATGAGAAGAATACTTCTATAATGGAGCACGAGCATCGTGTAAATGTGCTAGCAGAGCAGTTGGATAACTTGCAGAAGGATCTTCAAGCAAGGGAATCTTCTCAAAAGCAATTAAAAGATGAAGTCTTGAGAATTGAACATGATATTATGGAAGCTCTTGCCAAATCTGGAGTAGGCAAAGACTGTGAACTGAGGAAAATGCTAGATGAGGTTTCTCCAAAGAATATTGACAAGATCAATAAGCTTTTGCTCGTTAAGGATGAAGAGATAGTGAGATTGAAAGATGAAATCAAGATAATGTCTGCTCACTGGAAGATAAAGACCAAAGAATTGGAATCACAGGTAATACCATTTTAGTGCTACCACGGTTGCTTTTAAGATTGATACTTTTAGTGCTCTAATACCAGGAATTGTTTGAATTGTTTAATGCTGTTATTTGCTAAATTTGTTTTGTGGAACAGTTAGAAAAGCAGCGTCGAGCTGATCAGGATTTGAAGAAACGGGTGTTGAAACTGGAATTTTGTCTCCAAGAATCTCGTGCTCAAACACGAAAGCTTCAACGGGTATGTTTCTTTATTATCACTTGAGTGCATATTGCGTATTGAATTTTCTAGTCCGTGAACCGGTAGGATTAGCTAGAGTATTTTGGAACTTGTGTTTCATTAAAGGCGGAACAGGATCCCTATTAATTGTAAGGTCCACTTAGCAACTTTTGGAATCATATAGAGTTTGTTTGAATGGATGTTATGCTCACACGTCACTCTTGGCCTGTTTTGACTGAACTTTTACGAATGGAGAAGTTGGTACATGAAAAATTCTGGAAATGATGTGGAATTTGTCAATTTCGGGTCAGTTTGTTAAGACTGCTTTCAATCAAAATTGCCTCTTCTCACCTATTGTACGTCTTTGAGTCGAATTAGATGGGAGAACGAAGGGATAGAGCTATCAAGGATCTTAGAGACCAGTTAGCAGCAAAGCAGCAACAGCAGGAGGGTCATGCCATCAACGATAAACAGAACTTCTGGGAGTCCTCTGGCTTCAAAATCGTTGTTTCTATGTCGATGTTGATCTTGGTGGTGTTCTCCAAGCGATGAATGGTATAGTGTCTATCCTTGTGTGCTGTATAAAAAGAACTTGATGCCGTATAGGTTAGTTGTGTAGTTTAGGACCTTTAGGTAGTTATGATCTAGTTAGTAACTTAATACAAATGCAATCCTCATAGGCTTTATTTTGATCTTGTTGAGGCTGCTGCTCCAAGCTCGAGCAAAGAATACCTTCTACTATGTAAGGTGTCTTTTATCCGTATAGACTCTTTCCTTTGGACAGAGGAGTTGCTTTGCATTAAGCAATGGACATCAAATATGAAAGCTTGACCAACCTTCATGGAGATAATTGTGCTAGATGCTGTTCAACAATGTGGAAATCTGTAGTTTTTTGCTGCATAGATTGCATTTCTTTTGACTTTATCAGGTCTCCTGAAACTGCGGTAGCGTCGATGCCGCCCTCGATTATTATATCGTCAACGTGAAAGTCAAATTTGTTTTGGTGGAACGAATTCATTGCTTGATGGGACACTGTCTTGGTTACGTGGCATCCGATGCTTGAAAGTGGTGTGAGGCTGAGTGCCTTCCATGTGAGCAAAAGAACTGCCTTTGGACAAGGCCTAGCCTTCTTCCTCTCCCATCATGTTACTAATGACTCAATGATACTCAACATGGTTACTTTCTGTTTGTCCCACGCAGCTTTATGGTTTCCCAACTCTTTTTGAACTTAGTGGCTTGTCATAAAGGTATCCGTTACGATGTCTCTGGCATGATTTCTGCCATCAACCTTCCAATCAATCCTACCCCACCTCGGGAAAATCTACATTGGATTGCTCATGAAATGAGTCAGCATCACACCGCCATAGAAAAGTTTGAATTTTTGTTGCAGGAGAAAAGGAAATTCGGAAAATATATATATATATATTATAATCCCAGCAGTTTGATTTCAAGTTGGGTCGGCACAGTTTTAATTTGTGCAGTCTGCATTCTTACAAAATTGTTAATTATTAAGAGCTTCAAATTAGTTTTCAGGGGAATACATAAGACATCAGTCCAAATGAATATTTTATGGATTCAAACTTAGCTGCACATAGACAACAAACGTGTGGATCAGCTATTACATTCTTCAGCAATCTTTTCCTAACTATGAACTAAAGTCCTAGATCGCTACTTTCTACTGAACCAAAGGAAACATATGATATTAGGTCTATCTCGGCTATGAGCTATGACACAGGATTTGGACAGCCTAGTGCATGTATGCGGTCCGGAGAACCTAACAGGCTTAAATGTTGTCACCTTTTTCTTGGTATGGCTACCGATACCAAATTGCTCTTTGTCGCTCCAATGATGAGCCCGTGCATAGTTGACGCAACGGGGAAACATGACACCAGACCAGGGACCGAGGATGTTGTACACGAAGATTAGGGATCCTACCTTGCCAGCATCAATCTTGCAGCAACTAAGGTTGTTAGAACGACAATATGGTCAGTGTTACTGTAAGGCTGCAATTTAGTCGAGGTCGAGGTTGATGAATTGGCAGCCGGAGGGCTTTCCAAGGTAAAACCAGTGGGACTAGTGGAGACTGGATTTACCAATGCAGGGGGAGTCCCGGAGCTGCCATATCATGGGATACAACCAATGACATCATCTCTCTGTAACTAGGGATGAGTATTTTGTTGAAACATATGAAAGAAAAGATTCATATAAGTACACGATAGGATATTTTACCTTGGTATGGGCACCCCAGTCGATGGAGGAGACAAAGATGCTGTTGTCGGTGTTGGTGTTGGTGTAGTCGTAGTTGCTGGTGCAGATGATAATGGATAGGTCGGGTAAATGCAAGAACCAACGCCTGTACAAACATTGGAGAACCTTGAACTGATATTCTAAAGCATTACAGACGTTCACTAAGATTAGAGGAAAATATAGGTTAACAGAAATGCTGAAAGGATTCTTACTTGGATTGACATTAACAATAGTGGCGGTCCCCCCGAAGTCGCAGCTCGTAGCCACCGGATTCTTTTGATAGTAGCTGTTGAAAGCATAGGACGCGTGACTCTGAAGAGAAGTCGGATTGTAACAGCTTGCGCCCTGCTGAATTTGCGAACAATCTGCTCCCCCAATGCCGCAAGCATAATCCAGTGCCTGTTGCAGTGCAGTTTCCGACACTCCACTCCTGGCTACACACCAACTCTGTCCTGGGACGACAGGTGCATTTGTAGTCACTGGAGGAGCGACTGGGTTTGTGACGGGTGTCGTAACAGGAACGCCACCCGGTGGTGACGGATATGTTGTCACGGGGTTAGTTACCGGCTGGGCCCCAGGGACTGCGATTGGTGTCGCGGCCGGATTTGTGACTGGCACGGGAGGGTTAACAGGATTCATCGGGGGAAGCATGATAGGTGCTGCCGGATTTGTGACTGGCACGGGAGGGTTAACAGGATTCGCTGGGGGAAATATGATAGGTGTTGCTGGAGGATTCTCTGGAGTTTCCGTGACTGGGGTGGTAGAAGGCACGGTGATGATTGTGGGTGAGGAGGTATCTGGAGTGGTGACTGGTGTTGCCGATACCGGAGTCACTGGAAATGTGGTTGTCGGAGAGGTAACCAAATCGTGCAGACTCTGTTTCAGGTGGCTCAGGAGTTCTCTGTGGGAAGAAACTGGTCTTTTGTATCGAACATCTCGATACCTGAGTTCATGCATGTCTGATACATCTGTATAGAGTTCTACCATCAGGCCAGGTTTGATCTGACCATTGCTTTCTAATGATTTCAAGACACTATCAATTAACTGAGCCGCTTCTGCCGGGCTGTGAAAAACTGGTGTTTTGAGGGACAGGACTAGAGGAATATGTTTAGGTGAAAAAAGAGAACCGGCTAGAATTGCTCTTTGAATGACGGAGCGAACAACCTTATCTCTGTCACCTGGTTCACTTGCGATATTGTCTTCGATGATTACCATCAGCGCCGACTTCTCAATGGAACTGAATAAACCATGCAGCTCTTCTGAACCATCTTTCCCCAATCTCTCTAAGAAAGTTAGAGGAAAGGCCACAGAAACCTTCATCTTTTTCTCACTATTCATGACACCATTGACTAATTCTAAGGTGGATGAGATCTTGCACAGCTCAGCTGGACCCACATCCTGATAACCAAAATCTAGTATTATGCCTTCTAATCTTGATTGAGGATGAGACGCCAGTGTTTGCGCTTTGAGTTTGAGCAATGAAATAGCAGATGGTTCAGAATGCAGGACATTCTTAATTTGGTCTGCATTTAGGAAGAGGTGGACTGATGCCCCAAAGTTGGTGAGAGAACTTAAACCTCGGTTATCAGCAGCAAATGCCTCGATCTGTGATGGACCAACCTCTTTTAGCTTGAAGAATGTTGAAGTTTTAATACTCGATGAATCCGCAGTCTTCGCATTTGCGTGGTAGGAGAAACCCTCCAGAGTTCCTGTCAAGGTTGATATGACAAAGATCAGAAACTGTTCACTAAGACATAGCGTGTTTTGAAGCAATCACTAAAACAGAAGAACAAGAAATGAACAGGGTAAAGGATTCTGATAACCGATAAGGACAATCGTAGTTCATCTTCAATCAGTGAAGAACAGGAGTACTAGTTCTCGATTTACACATTCCATGTTCATTAAATGCACAGGATGCAGACTTTATTTCAGCTTCAAAAAGCCAAATGATTACACTGTATGATTTCCACTAATTTGATTGGAAGAAAAAGCATATTCAGAGAGGGGAACAAACTGGTCACTTCACTTACCAGAAGAACAGATGATGAGAAGAGACAAGGGGAACAAGAAGAGGCATTTGGAGGATCCTCTGGCCATTATTCTGAGATGTGTTTCCTGGGTCTAGGAGGAGAGGCAACAGGTAGATTTTCAATGCGATTCGCGTACCGGCGGTTCTCAAAAGACATGATATGAACTGGGAATAAAAGAAGCCAACTGGTGAGAGAAGAAAAGGGGGGGGGGGGGGGGGGGGGGGGGGGATGTGTGTTCAAGGAAAGGCGTTCAAGATAAAGTGAGGAGGGAAAGGAGAAAAGGGGGGATGAAGACGAGTGTGCAGCATGCAATTTATTAATTAAGGGAAAAAAAGATGTTTCTTTCTCATGAAGGATGGGTTAGGCAATGGTGCTGCTACTGCACCTCATGATAGAAGAAGAAAAAAAGAAGAGGAAATCAAACATCATCCGCTTTCTTTTTCTTGCTTCTTTTGCTTTTTCCAAAGACAGCTCCAATTATTCATGAATGACTAGGACATGCCAAATTGCCTTGTTCCCAGAAAAAGCATCATGTAGTGTCATGGCTGAGGCATATATTCCCAGATCCTTCATATCCTGAACTAACCATGAAACTACTGGAAAAACTGAACTAGCTAAGCTAGCAAATATTTAATCACTGGGGATTGCCTTAGTGACCACTCTTTCTACTTGGGAAGCGGTAGGGGTTTCGAATCCCCACCTTCGATGGACTGGGTTGGGGACCCGTGAGGAGGGGATAGGATTTTGCAATCTGCATACGGCAAATAGTGCACACAGTGTGGCTTGTATAGTAGAATAGGATATGATAGAACCATAACAAAAAAAAAAAAAGTTAGCAGATATTTGACGTGCTTTTTTCTTTTTCATGTCTAAAGATAAGTAAGGATTGATTTTTGATTGTCCAAGAGAAAACAGAGAGGACAACCTCTGCTACAAGTCCAAAAGATTCATGGATTTCAACAAATTAAAGTTTTTTTTTTCCTCTCTTTTTTTTGACAGGAAGAGATGCTCTAGACTAGCCTAACAAGGAAGTTAATGATATGTAACTTTTGCTCCAAACTCCACCTGTCAGATTAAAAATCAGATCCATCAGTGGATGAACGTCGTCAGCAACCCATCTTGCCATCCTGATAAGAATGTCTCAAATGTGAAGCCAGTTGGCTAATAGAAAGGGAGGGATAAAAAGATGCAAAGGGCCTAGCTCAGCATGATCAAATACCATTACTCCTTCGTGAATAATGACCACTCTTAATGGACAGAACAAGATAGATTGAACAAGTCTTCATAAATTTGTTTAAGCTTGAAAGAAATTGTTTTGGCCTGTTCTTCTAGTGCAATTGACTTTTGGTAGACATTGTTAAATGAAAGATCGGGTTTATCTCGACCCCTATAACCTCGTGCTTCAGAGAAAGATATTATGAAGACTCATTCTAGACCAACAAAATATGGGACTCGTAGTTCGGTCTATTAGGACAAACGTGCAAAAGGGGTTCTCATGCGCATGTATGTACATGGTCGGCTGATTGTTGGTGCTGCTACATACGTGAATCCTTGGTATAGATGCAGACATAATTCAAACATTAAAGAGGAGATTTACCTTTTTCTGCTGTTCTTTCAAACTGAAATCTCTTTCCGCCAAGTTAATGTAGAATATACACCCGAGTGGGGACAAGCCCATGTGGAATTATCTTTTCCGACCTCAGCTCTCTTTTAAAAGCGCCTTCTCTCTCTCTCTCTCTCTCTAATACACGACAAAGCCGAAAGCAAACACATGAACATCTAGACTGGGGATATGGTGGGGAGGTAATCCAGGACCGCTGAAAAGAAAAAAAGATATAGAAATGAAAAGCATCTGCACTTGCACACTTAGATAAGCACACTGTTCTGTTCTTGCAATCCAAGGTGGGATGATGACCAACTGTGCCCCCTTGTCTTCTCCTTTTTCCTGATCTGTCTATGTGTAGTGTGTGCTGAAGATAAACTTAAGGGCAAGTGGAGAGAATTCATGACTTCCTACCGTGATGTGTAATGTGTGATGTGTCTGCAACTTTTGGAACCTGCCATATGATTTTCCTGATATCTTCCTTTGGAAAAGCTGCTGAGTTGATCTTTAAGACCTCTTTACAGATTCTGGGGGCATTAAATTCACTTGGCACTTTGCTGTTCAAGAGCGGAAATTGGACATTTCTCACTTGGGATCGAGCCCAAAGACAAAACCCAGATTTCACAACAGAGGAGGCCGAGAACAAGAAGCCCAAACACTAGTGTTCTTTTTCTTTTTTTTACCAGACTTGGTCTTGTTTGAGAACCAGTAGTACTTCACTGCCACATGGGTCAAGCAGCTGCGCCATGGAATCAGTGTTGAGCATTGAAGAAGAACCCTGCGGAATATTCTTCGCCAGGGAATAGAGGAAAAAAGAAGAAGAAGGACTCGGCATAATTAGACAAGTTTTCTATGAGGGTGTCGAGCCTTTTGATGTTTGCTTTTAGGTCCTCGTTTCAAGTTGGAATGAACATGACGACAAGGGGACATAAGTACATTGAACTCATTCCCGACTCTGCATGCTCAGTGTTTGTCAGCGACCTGAATCCTTCCTTTATATTTTTTGTATCTAGGAGACTAGGACTTTGGAAGAGAACGGGATTACGAGAGAGAAGTGTTTTTTTTTTTTTTTTTGGGAAATTCCATTTGGATTTGGTTCAGTATTACCAAAGAGCTTTCAGTCCTCAAAACCCATTAAGAGAATACTGAAGTATTTGGTCTAGTATTGAGCTTTCAGCTTTTCGCCAAATGCTAAGATATTTTTTTCTTTTCAAAACTAACCTCATCAATTCTCTATACTTTCCCTTTTGCTCCACTTTTTACTATTCATCTTCTTCTCCGGTCCGACAAAGGGGAGTTTTTTAATTAGAAAAATTAAAAAATTGCATTCAAAGTCTCTTTGGAATGTTGTTTTTACCAAACGCCACTCAATACAAAGCCCATTTTCAAAATGAGATTTTACCAAAGGCAATTAGCATTTTTCTAAACCACTTTAGGTTGAAGACATTTTTGCATTTTCCCCGAAACTCATTTCGAACGCTGAACCAAATCCACCCTGTGCCTTAGGTTTATTTTGCAATCAAGTCCCGAAACTCTTAATTTATGCAATCCTTGTGTTTGGTTCGGGTTTTCAAGTTCTGAAGTCCCTTAACAAAAGTTAGGGTGTTTGGTTAAAAAATGTTGGAGAGTATTTGAGTAAAAACCAGCATTGAAAATGCTGAAAGCCAGGCAGGTAGAGATTTGCCTTGGACTTTCAACATTAACGGAAGGCAACTTTCGGGGATAGTGATTTTTTCTCCTTCCCAAATCGCTCTCATAAAAAAAAAATGTTCATCTTTTTCGATGTTGCATGTTTGGATCGCTAATGAAGATTTGCCGAGGGTAATGGGTCGGTCAGGCGAGATCTAAAGGTCGCAGCTCGGGCAAGATTTGCCGTATTGAGGTTCGCCGAGGTCGATGGTCACTATGTCAACTATTCCTAAGGTCGAGGCTTGATCATCTTTCGTCTGCAGATCTATGTCGCCCGGCCTGATGTGTCAAAATATTTTTCAAATCACTCATTTTTCGTGAAACAAACGAAGCCTTAGTTTCAAAGTTACTTTGCAAAGAAATTACGCCAAAGAAGTCGCTGAACAATATATATATATTGAGCAAACACACCTTGAGCCAGATTTCTGGGGAAACACAAAAATCATATTTCCCTGAAACTTTCCCAAAGGCATCCCGATTCCCGTGACTTTAGTCCCCTGTTGAATTTAGTGCTCCGGCGACCGGCGATATGAAATTCCGATTAAATTGCTCTTTTCTTTTCTGTGCTTTTGATTCTGATTGGAAGAAAAACATGAGTTGACATATAGAGAGATGTCAGCCCAAGTCTATTTCCCAGTTTCCATGTCCTCTTTAACACATACGTTTGTGTGGGCATCAATTTGATCTGAATCGCGCACACTGGAGGACTACATTGGATAGTAGAATATTAAATAATAATTATTATTATCTTAACCCATTCGGAAGGATCACATCTCATAATTATCTATGAAAAATATATAAGAAACTCCGGCCGGCGGCCATCACCATAGATCTACCGTTGCTTACCCCCACCTCACTTGCTCCACCGTCGGCCTGCTTTGCCACGGTAAGACCGGTGCCCTCTCCCTCTCTCACTGCATTTAGGATGATGAAGTTAGAAATCGGCACAGGGGGAGAGAGAGAACGTCACGAGGCAAAGGGGAGAGATGATTCGTCGACGAAATTAATGGCTCGGATAATTTGTTATCAGGAAGAGAATGGATTCATGAAAATCAACGTGCCTTATCTTCTCTCCACCAAATGCTAGCTTTTTGGATTGGAGATGAGGAGGTGGTGGTGTGGTGGAGATCGAGGGGACGGCGTCCGGCGCCGTGGCCGACGGCGGCTTCAGCTTTACACATGGGTCATTTGGATTCGACCGGAAAGTATGCCATGTGTAAAAGGTGGCAGCTAAAAATGACTAGATATTTGTTTTCTCGGAAGAAGAAGAAGAAGAAGAAGAAGAAGAAGAAGAAGAAGAAGAAGAAGAAGACTCAAAAAGTCCAATTGTATATGCATAACATGTGACTTCATTATTTGTATTTGATAATTAAACATGGAAGCCTATCTTATAATTCTCAATAAGGTACATTAATGTTGAGTCACGAGTGTTGACACCTGATTTTTTTACCATTTATTATTGTGATTTTTATTCTTTAAAATTAATTAAAAATATCAAAAAAGGTCATAAAATCACAAAATCAACTTTGGAAGCCTTGGTTTAACCTTAGGAACCAATTTTGAACAAAAAATATTTTTCGGTATTTTTAATATTTTTCGAGTTTATTTAATTATAAAAATACCCAAAAAATCAGAAAAATACCATTCGTGGTCAGAAAAATACCCAAAAATATTCGATAATTTTGTTTTAATTTCCTCTTCAAGTGTGTCACTTTAAATCTCAAAAATTCGGCTCGGGTCACTATGTTCCTTCACAAACATAAACTCGAACCGTGCCTAAAAAAATCATTTTCGAGTCTTTTAGTTTTCAATTCTCACTTTTTATAAGTTATGACATTGGATTCTAAAGTCTTAAAGTGCAATTAGGTCAATTTGCCCTCCAATTTAATCAATTTTTACCAAAAGGGCTTAATTACACATTTTTCTTTCAATTAGTCCCCGGTTTCACGGATGTATACGTATGCTCTACGTATTTATACATCATACGTATTTATACGTTATGCATATTTGTACTGTTTGGTAACCTCTTTAACTCTTGTAATAATAATAATGGTTATTATTTTTAACACCTTTGTTAGTGCCTTTTTTTTAGCATTTTTGTATTGTGAGTGCTATTACTAGTGCTATTTTTAAATAGTATTTTTTATATTATAAATTGTGAGTGCTATTGTTAGTGCTATTTTTAAATAGCATTTTTGTATTATAAATTGTGAGTGCTATTGTTAGTGCTATTTTTAAATGTCATTTATTTGTGAGTGCTATTTTTAGATAGAATTTATAATTGTTAGTGCTATTTTTAAATACAATTTATTGGAAGGTATTTTTGGCTATAAAAGGATGGCAAGAGTTTTGAGGTTGAGGGGGAGAGACATTTTGTAGAGTGTGCAAATTTTTGAGAGCTTAGAGAGAAGAACACAAACACTATCTATATTCTCATCATCTTGAGTGAGCAAAATATACTAAGTTCGGAATATTGATTCCGCATATTGCTAGCACAATTGTTGTGGAGTTATTAGTCGTCTCCCCGTTCGTCAATTGGTGGTGCGTCCGAACTAGATGCCTAACACTTGTGGAGGCTGAGATCGAAGAACATCGAACCGACACCTCCGTTCAAGCACGCTACGAGAGGTAATCTATTTACTCCCTTTGAGGCTTTGTGATTTTTTTCGATTGAAATGCACGAAGTACGCCTCTGGAGATACATGTATGGGTTGTTATTTATTTCTGCTACGTGTTACGTGGATCCCAACAGTGGTATCAGAGCCGATCCTTAGGTGTTTTCGTGCATTTAATTGATTTTTTGCAATTTTTGCAATACTATGGCCAATATGTATTAACGAATTGTTCGTCTTACATGGCTAATGGAGGTTGATTATTTTATATGATAAATTAATCAACGTAGCAAAAATTGAGACTAAATCAATTTTGAATCGAAAATTTATGGCTATCTTATTTTACATAAAAATTCTGAATATGATTCAACGTAGAATTTTTATTGTGCCTCCCTAAGTTTTAAATTGTGAATTTATTACTTACGTGGAAGGGTGGTGATCATGGAAAAATCCCTAATCAATGTGATTGATGTATATATGAATGTATGATGATTATTTATATATTTGGGGTTGTAGTTATTAAATGGAGGCTGCGTACTCCTTTTATTTTTCATGTAATCTTTATTTTTAGCATAGTCAATTGTTGATGTAAATGCTACGAGGATTACGTGGGGGAGCTGTTGACACCTAAATTTTGATCAACTTTTTTATTTTTATTTTTATTTTTTTTGAAAATTCATAGAAAATCCATAAAAAGTTGAAAAATTGAAAAATCAATTTTGGTGACCTTAGCCAAGCTAAATGAACCATTTTGACCAAAAAAATAATTTTCGTAATTTTCATTTTTTTTAATATATTTTCGAAAAAAAAGAAAAAAAAGAAAAAGAAAATCAAGAAAATCAAGAAAAATAATATTGGAGGTCACAAAAGTATATAAAAATAGTCGGTATTTTTATTTTTATTTTATCCATTTTCTGACCTCATAAATAGTAAAATTCAGGTTTGATTTTAGGTGTTCTTTGATCATCATAAAATTGAATTTGGCAAAAATATTAGTAGTGATTAAAAGGAAAAGGAGTGAAAACATCATCATTTAAAAGGAAAAGGGGACTAATCATTTTGTCTTCACTTTTGATTATTTTATTATTATTTTTACTTTTTAATATTTTATTATATTATTATTATATTACTATTTCATTATTTTATTTTATTTTTATTACTATTTATACTCCCCCCTCATCATCCGTAGCTTCCTCTCCTCCTCCTCCTCCTCTTCCTCTTCTTCTTCCTCTCTCCTCTCCCTTTCCCGAACCATCTCACTGTTTCGGTCATAACTCCGTCGTCCAATATCAGATCGAGGTGAAACCACCTCCAATAGAAAGCTTATCGTCTTATCTTTCCAGGGATATATTATAAGGCTCATTTGGCCCAGCCATTCGTCCGATGGAGCCGTTTGAATGAGCAAAGGTCGCTGCTGACCCTGTAACGACCAGTTTCTGCCGCCGCCGTCGTCCTCCACGATCAGCCCTTCCGGCGACCTTTGCGCCTCCCTCTGACCATCACAGGTTAAGTTAAGATGTCCTTAACAATTTCCCGTTGGTTTCGTGAATTTTCGAGGTCTGGTTAAATTATGGTGATTTTTTGAAAAACAGTCGACGAAAATCGAGCGAATTGAGGTATTGTGGTCATATCTCACTCATTTGGACTCCTTTTAAGGTGAAATTTTCGGTGATGGCTTCCTAAGATGATAGGCTATGTTCTGAAATTTTAAGGTTGCTGAATATTTGCTGTGTATTTACTTTATGTCATAACATTTCTATATTTCGCATAAAAGACCCAGAATCGGAAGGCCGAGCCTCCTGTTGGTGTCTAAATATTTGCTGCGTATTTACTTTATGTCATAGCATTTCTATATTTCGCATAAAAGACCCAGAATCGGAAGGCCGAGCCTCCTGTTGGTGTCTAAATATTTGCTGTGTATTTACTTTATGTCATAACATTTCTATATTTCGCATAAAAGACCCAGAATCGGAAGGCTAAGCCTCCTATTGGTGTCCAAGGTGTTTTATTTATTTATTTTCTGTAAATTATATTGTGTTACCCCAGAATCGGAAGGCCGAGCCTCCTGCTGGTGGTTTATACCCCCCACACATTGTTGCACGAGCACCGACGGACTCCGACGTCGTAAAATTCACCGGATCCCATCTCCTTTGCTTATGTTTATGTTGTATAATGACTTAATATCTTCTTTATTATTATTATTATTTTTTTTTGCATTGTGTTGCGTCCTATAAAAACAAAAAAAAAATGCTAGATTGGATGGTTGCAGATGAGCCACGTGTCGTGATCCGATGATTTTCAGAATAAAAAAAATATTTTTAACATTAAAAGAAATAAATTTCGAATTTTACAACAATTAAAATGATTCGATTGTCACCGAGACGCCACGTGGCGAGTTAGGGACCGTTCAGTTGGGACTTATTTTCAGGAAATTTATAATAAAAAAAATCAAATAAAAAAAAATTCAAAAAAAGTGAATACTAAGGAAAAATTCAAAAAAAATTTGAGAAAAATTGCAGAAAATTCAATCAACTTAGGTACCGAAAGGGCGTCAACTCTAACAGTTGACGTAACTAAGTCCCCGAACCCATTTCTCTGGTTATCGTAGAATTGAATAGAAACTCCCGACTATTCAATAGGGTGGTCCAATCATACCCTCCAAAAAAATGATTGGTGGCGACTCCATGGCATGCACACTTAGCACATGTCACTAGACCACACTGAAGGTCGACTACGCATACCTCCGTTGCGATTTGGGTAACGGGCCTTGGGAGAGGCCTGCGTCCGACCAGACTGGACGACCCATTAGCCCTCGAGAGCCCACATGCAACCTCGAGAGGGTCGCGACAGACTGGCGACTCCACTGGGGACTTAGAGAACTTGAGCCGATTAAAAAGTTGATTGATTTTTCTGACATGTTTTATGCTGATGCTCTTCAAGTTGAGGTACGTACTTTAACCCTTGAGGTGTTAAATGTTTTTGCAGATTGGAGAAATATTGGGTGAAGTGTTCGTTAACTCTGTCTTATGCAGGTAGGAGTTTAGGATGTATAATTGTGTGGATGTTTATATTGAAGCGGTGTTTGCTAAATGAAATGCATGTTTATTGCTTTAGCACGACACAATGAACACACACAGCCGCGCCTAAAACCTCGGGCGCTCTCTTTAGGAAAATAATAGAAGGAATTGAAAATGGAATCTCCGTGAGGAAAAACACGGGGTAATCCATTTTTAATTCTGCTCATTTCGAACTATGGATTGGGTCCCAATGCAACGATAGTTGTGCAATGGAATCTACCCTTTCTAGAACTCGAAGTGGGAGCCTTGGCCTTAGGTTCCAAACCCTATTTTTGATTCTTAGAAGTCAAACCTCACTGGTCTCATGCGCATGTATGTGAATGATTGGTACACCTCGAAACCAAAAGGTCATTCAGCGCCGCTTATGAATCAAAATCCAAAGACTTGTGCGAAGAATCAGTCGCGAGTTTAAACGAACCAGGATGGCATGGAAAAGCGCTGGACCACCCTGGAGAGTCAACTGATGAGGGCAAATGCCTTTTGACCGGGGCAGCCGGGTCAAGTGTAAAGATGTGTCGTTCCTAATTGATTTTCAATCAGATACCGGCATAATATTTCCTATCTTTTCCTCTCAGGTGAAAAACAGGTACAGAAGGAAAATCCATTTGTGGATAGACACGAGGGACATGTTTTACATGGCATACATTTGTCAAAAATGTCCTCATCCGATCACATGCAAGATGATCATGGAACGATGGTGAAACTGTAATCGTTCCAATAAGCCATTCGAATATTATACATGACGGGGACCTTTATGTCTTTTGTCTACAGGATAAGATGGTCAAAGACAAACGAAAGAAAATTTGTCTTCCCTATAAGACAGAAAGAAATGTGCCTTCAGCAGATGTCACCCATTGGGATTGCAATGACAAATTAAATCAAATTATGAAGAAGGAGCAACCTAATTAGGATTGGCTCTCCCTAAGTCGAAAAAGTTGTATCTGTTCCAAATCAGATTGACTGGTTCACGAGTTGATATGGTTTTTCATTCTTGCAGGTGATGACGAGAATGAATGGGACCACTGAAGAATTTCCCCCGTCTTGGACGCCAGAAGTGACCAGAGCGGGGATAGTAAATCCGTAATCGTTTCAATTAAAGCTCCTTACGCGGTGATTGACTCTTTCACTCCTTTCATCGCGCAGGTTGTTGAAGTACTCAATCACGAGTAAATCCAAGCTTACTGATGTCAAATAGCCTGAATGCATCAATGCGGTAGGATCAAATTGCCTATGACTAAATCAGCCAGCCCCAGACAAAGCATCCAGTGGCTGGGGACAAATCGCTCCGCTACCCGGAAAAGAGAAACATCAAATACTTCAAATGGCGACGATGATCGAGAGAATCACAAAACCGCCACACGAAAAATCCCAAGAACGTCAAGCCATCTAGATATGGATAAAAATAATTGAAGATTCTGACAATTGAGATAGAAGATCAGAATCGGCGAAACCCATAGGAGTGAGTTCTCCCATTTTCTTTGAAGAGGCCAAACCGGGGGCAAACTCTCATGATCCCCCATAAAGACGCATCGGACCAGGGTTATTAAATCCAGAGATAACAAACATCAAGACAAGCCTTACCAAGGCAAAATACTTGAAGAACACCGTCCCTTCAAATGTTGGAAACCCCGAAGGGAGTATCTCTTTCCTGAAATTTCAAATGAAGTCAAAACCTACACCTGTTTCTTCATGTGCAGGTGCATGGACGTTGTCAAAATTGAATTGAAAATTGCCAACAAACACAGAAAGTGCTAAGGCATGTTGCCAGGATAAACGTCGCCCAACTGGGGCAGAACGGCCGTTAATCTCACGAACAACACCCATAAATACAGACGAGAGAAGACATTCCCAAAGTGGATGATGATTGCAGCAAAATGCAGGAATGAATTTAGTTGGGGCAGGCATGAAAAACCATGCCTAACTGGGGCAAGTGAATCATTTGTACGCCGGACGTTTCTTCTCTGGCAAAATCCAGGGACGCAATGACATAGTCGTCCGCATCAGAAGTAAACCCCAAGATACAAATTTGGGTGAACGGTAACTTTGTATCGTTCCAATTTGATCTCCAAAGATCCCACATGTAACATGAGTTTTTCCTCATTTAGCAGGAAGGCGTTGGCGCCGAAAGCCACAAAAGAAAAGAACTCACTAATTGGGGAGCGAACAAAATTATCGGCCTTGGAAGTCATGCACTCCAAGAAATGGTCTTTGATTATAAGATCGAGTGGAGGGTAAAAAGTATCGCTTCCACACATCATGCTTTGACATGCATTCCGATAACAATTTCCTTTTTCCTTGAATAAAAGGAACTTTGAAGAATGGCGCTGGAATGCGCCCAAAAACACAAATGGATCTCCTCTGGGGCAAATCCTTGAGAATGATTCATCGCCAACCAAACGGAGGGATCGTGGCCACAATATAGTTGGCCAATTTCTGCAAGCCGCGCGTTTGTGTTCAAATGAAAACGCCAAGCAAGAACAAGGCGGTATCGTTCCAATTTGTCTTGAATTTTGGAACGCAAACTGACACTTATTGTTTGTTTTTTACAGGGGCTCGCCATCAAGGCAAAACGAGTTTTCACATCCTATGTATTACCCGTTGGAATACATGACCAAGGGTAAATTGTATCGTTCTAATTTTTTGAAAAATTCGTGAACGTACAATAACATGTTTCTTCCGCATTTTCAGGGATCTCCAGCCGCGGGGGACAGGTAAGTATCCCTTTCCCCAATCCATTGAAGATGTTAAATAAAAAACAGAGAGAAAAAGAAAAGCTTTCAGAATCAAATGTCTAGAAAATACATAGAATTCAAACTTCATTGGCATTCATGTTTTAAAACAGGAGGTTGTCTGAACATGAATAAGAACATGCATGGTGCATCATAAAATCCCCTTGACGGGTAAATTTTTGGAGAAAATGAAAGAGATTTTTTCCAATCAAAAGTTCAAAACTTTCAAAAGGACGTTTTCTCAAAAGACGAAAGGCAAAGCCTAATCCAAACACGTCCTATACACACTTGAGAGAGAAGTGGAGCGGATCAGATAGCAAAATTTGGACCTACGGAAGTAGGGACCATCCGCAGCGATTACATGGAATGGGACGACGGAGGCATTCGTTTCTTATCCCCAAACACTACAGGTGACCATTGACAACCCCTTCGAACGGCGTTTTTCATTCTCAACCCTGTCAAGAACCACCCCACATTGGGGCAAAATGGAGGTGAGTCCAGCAACATCAGGAGAAAATGGTTAGAAATTTTCTTGCTCGGACTAACATCAATCTTTGTGTATTGTTTATATGGTAATCCAAATGTCATAGGATGATGAGAAGCATTCATTTCTCTATCCCACACACCATATCCTTTGCATAGCCAAGTTGAGCCTGCAAATTCATTTCATAAACCCATTGGTGATCATTGCAAGTTCCAAAGCAAAGACAAATCACTTCAGGAACGGAGAAGTTCAAGACTTAGGGTTTACGAAGAAAACTACTAAGTTGATACTCAAGCGTGCTAAGAGCCAAGTCATATATCTAGCACAATTGCCAAGCATCCCACTTTCGACAAGAGATTAAAGAAATCCCCAGCATCAAGAAAAAGCAAAGTGCCTGGTAAAAGCGAGGCCGATGCTCGGGTGAACAATTTGATCGATCCCTAAAGAAACCTGGTAGGGAAAAGAAGAGGGAAAAACCCCTAATGGAGTCAGATCAAGAAGACTGCTCCCCAAATGATGTCAGCCGTGGAGCAAAAACACAGAAAGAGTTGTCAACCTCTTAATACCACAAGAGACGCTCTCTAAAGAGCTGGTGCACACCTCAAAATCGGTTGCGCACCTCAACAACTGAAGGTGCAGAGAGGAAAAAGCAGGTGGTAAATTTGCAATGATCACCAATGTCAAACCCGTCACGAATTCTGGGCCAAAAACAAGCCTTTTTCGGTCCCTAATCCTACCAATGTCACAACCCTGAAACAGTCTTCTCTGACTAAGACACTTGGGTTAACATATTGCTTAGCTCGAAGAAGTACGAGCAAGACTATTTCTTTCTCATTTTGCAGGGTTCTTGACTTGTAAACCCGGAGCAGATGGTGAAGACTTTCATTCAATGGCCCCGACTCAAAAGTGAGTCCCCCCTTTGAAAACCAATATCCAAGCCCAACATTACGGTCCCGTGGAAGACCTCCCGACCGATCAAAATGTATGCGCTGCGAATGAGCCTAAAACCTAGGCACAGGTCAGTAGGGAATTGAGTACATCCCCTATAAAAATCATTACCTCAAAACAGATGAGATGGCCTCCTTGTCGAGAAATATTCCAATTGATGTTTTGAACAAACTCTTTTTGGAATTTTCAAACTGTTGATCCGAATTTTCCATGCAAGGAATTTGTGATCACATTTGCATGTTGTAAGAATGCTTTGGATAACCTCCAGCATCAAAATGCACATTTCATGACTAAAACTTAAGTCATAAAATTTTGTCAATTGGACAATTATTGTCTTCCCAAAGATTATTAACATTTTCTTGGTGAAGAAAAATCTTTCAGGTTTGAACTTTCTGCAGGATACCTGGAGAACCCAGCTCTCAGAATGTCGGCTCAGCAGACTCAAGTGAAGCTTTGTCAAAATAAAATCTTTCACTCCTTCAAAACTGAATTCCCGACAAACTTCGGGATCTCTAAAAAAAAGGGGAAGAAAAACCCTTTTAAAAGAAACAGTCTCATCGGACGTGGAGAACCCTCGTCATGAGACCCATTTTCAAAAATCAGGCAGTCTCATTGGACGTGGAGAACCCTCGTCATGAGACCCATTTTCAAAAACCAGGCAATCTCATCGGACGTGGAGAACCCTCGTCATGAGACCCCTTTTCCAAAATATCAAACAGTCTCATCGGACGTGGAGAACCCTCGTCATGAGACCCATTTTAAAAAATCAGGCAGTCTCATCGGACGTGGAGAACCCTCGTCATGAGACCCATTTTCAAAAATATCAAACAGTCTCATCGGACGTGGAGAACCCTCGTCATGAGACCCATTTTCAAAAATATCAAACAGTCTCATCGGACGTGGAGAACCCTCGTCATGAGACCCATTTTCAAAAATCAGGCAGTCTCATCGGAAGTGGAGAACCCTTGTCATGAGATCCCTTTTCAAAAACCAGGCAGTCTCATTGGACGTGGAGAACCCTCGTCATGAGACCCCTTTTCAAAGCAAAACCAAGGTAGATACCGCCTGAAGGGTCAACACAAGGTAGAAACCGCCTGAAGGGTCGATTCAAGGTAGATACCGCCTGAAGGGTCAACTAAAGGTAGAAACCGCCTGAAGGGTCAAACCAATGGTAGAAACCGCCTAAAGGGTCAAATTAATGGTAGAAACCGCCTGAAGGGTCAGTCAAACGTAGAAACCGCCTGAAGGGTCAACTCAAGGTAGAAACCGCCTGAAGGGTCAAAACAAAGGTAGAAACCGCCTGAAGGGTCAAACCAAGGTAGATACCGCCTGAAGGGTCAAACCATGGTAGAAACCGCCTGAAGGGTCAACTCAAGGTAGATACCGCCTGAAGGGTCAAAATGATGGTAGAAACCGCCTGAAGGGTCAATCCAATAGTGAAAATCACTTAAATGGTCAACTCAATGGTCTGATCCACCATACGGATCAAAATCCTTAGCAAATCCCAAATGGGACGCGTCTTCCTTAGATTCCTATCAGTTAGGAATCCCATTATGGTTTGACCTACCATACGGGTCAGAGCTTAACCTCTCTAGGATACTCTAGTAACGAGTTCCTAGAAATTCTCTTGAATCCATCAAACACCGCGAAAATCGCACAAACATCGAACAGGTAAGTGGCAGGTATGTCTCTCTATTATCTCACTCTCTCATGTCACATGAACATTTCCCCCTTCAAGAAAGAGCATACATGGACAAGCATGAAGATTGGATGTCATGACTCCTTTTCCTTTAGTTTCCCGAGTCGAGTCGATCAGGACTCAGGTGTCACCTTATCTTTGAGAGAAACCTCTAACGAGATTCCTCTCAAAGAGGGGCAGCTGTTGACACCTAAATTTTGATCAACTTTTTTATTTTTATTTTTATTTTTTTTGAAAATTCATAGAAAATCCATAAAAAGTTGAAAAATTGAAAAATCAATTTTGGTGACCTTAGCCAAGCTAAATGAACCATTTTGACCAAAAAAATAATTTTCGTAATTTTCATTTTTTTTAATATATTTTCGAAAAAAAAGAAAAAAAAGAAAAAGAAAATCAAGAAAATCAAGAAAAATAATATTGGAGGTCACAAAAGTATATAAAAATAGTCGGTATTTTTATTTTTATTTTATCCATTATCTGACCTCATAAATAGTAAAATTCAGGTTTGATTTTAGGTGTTCTTTGATCATCATAAAATTGAATTTGACAAAAATATTAGTAGTGATTAAAAGGAAAAGGAGTGAAAACATCATCATTTAAAAGGAAAAGGGGACTAATCATTTTGTCTTCACTTTTGATTATTTTATTATTATTTTTACTTTTTAATATTTTATTATATTATTATTATATTACTATTTCATTATTTTATTTTATTTTTATTACTATTTATACTCCCCCCTCATCATCCGTAGCTTCCTCTCCTCCTCCTCCTCCTCTTCCTCTTCTTCTTCTTCTTCTTCTTCTTCCTCTCTCCTCTCCCTTTCCCGAACCATCTCACTGTTCCGGTCATAACTCCGTCGTCCAATATCAGATCGAGGTGAAACCACCTCCAATAGAAAGCTTATCGTCTTATCTTTCCAGGGATATATTATAAGGCTCATTTGGCCCAGCCATTCGTCCGATGGAGCCGTTTGAATGAGCAAAGGTCGCTGCTGACCCTGTAACGACCAGTTTCTGCCGCCGCCGTCGTCCTCCACGATCAGCCCTTCCGGAGACCTTTGCGCCTCCCTCTGACCATCACAGGTTAAGTTAAGATGTCCTTAACAATTTCCCGTTGGTTTCGTGAATTTTCGAGGTCTGGTTAAATTATGGTGATTTTTTGAAAAACAGTCGACGAAAATCGAGCGAATTGAGGTATTGTGGTCATATCTCACTCATTTGGACTCCTTTTAAGGTGAAATTTTCGGTGATGGCTTCCTAAGATGATAGGCTATGTTCTGGAATTTTAAGGTTGCTGAATATTTGCTGTGTATTTACTTTATGTCATAACATTTCTATATTTCGCATAAAAGACCCAGAATCGGAAGGCCGAGCCTCCTGTTGGTGTCTAAATATTTGCTGCGTATTTACTTTATGTCATAGCATTTCTATATTTCGCATAAAAGACCCAGAATCGGAAGGCCGAGCCTCCTGTTGGTGTCTAAATATTTGCTGTGTATTTACTTTATGTCATAACATTTCTATATTTCGCATAAAAGACCCAGAATCGGAAGGCTAAGCCTCCTATTGGTGTCCAAGGTGTTTTATTTATTTATTTTCTGTAAATTATATTGTGTTACCCCAGAATCGGAAGGCCGAGCCTCCTGCTGGTGGTTTATACCCCCCACACATTGTTGCACGAGCACCGACGGACTCCGACGTCGTAAAATTCACCGGATCCCATCTCCTTTGCTTATGTTTATGTTGTATAATGACTTAATATCTTCTTTATTATTATTATTATTTTTTTTTGCATTGTGTTGCGTCCTATAAAAACAAAAAAAAAATGCTAGATTGGATGGTTGCAGATGAGCCACGTGTCGTGATCCGATGATTTTCAGAATAAAAAAAATATTTTTAACATTAAAAGAAATAAATTTCGAATTTTACAACAATTAAAATGATTCGATTGTCACCGAGACGCCACGTGGCGAGTTAGGGACCGTTCAGTTGGGACTTATTTTCAGGAAATTTATAATAAAAAAAAATCAAATAAAAAAAAATTCAAAAAAAGTGAATACTAAGGAAAAATTCAAAAAAAATTTGAGAAAAATTGCAGAAAATTCAATCAACTTAGGTACCGAAAGGGCGTCAACTCTAACAGTTGACGTAACTAAGTCCCCGAACCCATTTCTCTGGTTATCGTAGAATTGAATAGAAACTCCCGACTATTCAATAGGGTGGTCCAATCATACCCTCCAAAAAAATGATTGGTGGCGACTCCATGGCATGCACACTTAGCACATGTCACTAGACCACACTGAAGGTCGACTACGCATACCTCCGTTGCGATTTGGGTAACGGGCCTTGGGAGAGGCCTGCGTCCGACCAGACTGGACGACCCATTAGCCCTCGAGAGCCCACATGCAACCTCGAGAGGGTCGCGACAGGAGCCTTTTAAGTCGGCGAGCTCTTTGGGGCCCAATTCTTGAAGAGTTCAAGAAACCAAGAAGAAGCGAAGAGCGGCTCTCCGTTATTAAAATATTAAAATGATTAAATGTGGTCTCATTGGCTCGAGACCCATTAAATCATAATTCCATGATCACCACGTAGGATAGATGTTTATGTGATTGACATCTATTTATTTATTATGATTACGTGAGCATGTTAAACTGGTTAATGTGCAAAGTCAGACTTACATCACCCAAAATTGCGCCTGCATGAAATCTTAGTTAGGAAAATCACTAGCGTTAGGTACCGAAAGGGCGTTGGTAACGACACCAGCGTAACCAAGTCCCCGAACCCAAAAACTCTGGTTCCGTAGAACTGATCGATCTCTCCCAATCGATCAGTAAGGTTTCCGGTCTACCCTCCAAGAAAGACCGGTGGCGACTCCAAATGCATGCACAAGTTGCACATGCCACCACGACCACACTAAGGTCGAAAGCGATCGACTCTTATCGTCGAATCCTTCTGAAAAATACTCCCGCCGCGATTTGGTATGGGCCTGGGAGGGCTCGCGCCGATCCAAGACCCGCGATCGGTAATCCATTAGCCCCGTCCGCTTTCGGACGGGTCGCGACAGCTGGCGACTCCACTGGGGACCTTTGTTCTAGAACCTATGGTTCTAAACCTCAAGTGGACTTAGGCCATAATTAAAACGCTGAGTGATTTTTCTAACCCTGCAGGCGCTCTTGAAGGTGAGGTAAGTCCGCTTATGATAGGTGTTATATGTTTTTGCAGATTGGAGCGATAAGGGGGATAGTCTGTGATTAACATTGTCTTATGTAGGTTGGCGTAGGAATGAATGATTGTGTGTATGTTTTATATTGAAGCGGTGATTGTTAAATAAGATGCATGTTTATCGCTTTAGCACGACACCGAAAACACACACAACCGCGCCTAAAACCCCGGGCGCCCTTCTATAGGAAAACAATAGAAGGGATTGAAAATGGAATCTCCGTGAGGAAAAACACGGGGTAATCCACTTTTCAATTCCGCTCATTTGGAGCTATGGATCGAGCCCCAATGTAACGATAGTTGTGCAATGGAATCTGCTCTTTCTAGAACTCGAGGTGGGAACCTTGACCTTAGGTGCCAAATCCTTTGATTTTTAGAAGTTTTATCCTCACTTGTCTCATGTGCATGTCTTTAGATGGCTGATATATCTAAAACCACCTAAAAAAAAAAAATCGGCGATCCTGGAGTCACATCTCGAAGACTGGAACTGGGGCATCTCCGAGTGTTCGGACCACATTCCTTTGATTGGTTTAGCATTTTTAGTTCTCTTGAATAAGACTAATTTTGCTGAGGTCCTCTCTATCTCGTCCCTTAGATTGATTGTATTAGGGATCAATTTGTATTGTATACATCTCGATAAGGCTCATTTATATCGAAGGTAGGGGCAAATTCCCCAAACCCGTGAAGCATAGTGAAATTCGTCCCTTCAGTGCAAAATGCATTTGGCCGCAGAGCCACCCGTTTGGTGAAAGGACGTATCGTTCCTAATTGATTTTTAATCAGATCTGAGGATAAGTTCTTCTCCATTTTTTTTATCTCAGGTGATAAAAGAGACAATGCACCCAAAAGCTCATACATTCAAATGACAAAACAGACGTCGCCCAGCTGGGGTAAATGAACCGTAGGCATTGCAAATACCTTCAAGCACGGATGGAGGAATTCGATAGATGTTGTTCATATCAATATGCAACGTCAAAACGGAATGCAAATCAAGTGTAAAAGGACGTATCGTTCCAAAATGATTATTTCTTTGATATGGGAATAATGCTTCCTTTCCTTTTCCTCTCAGATGATGATCAAGAGCAGAAGACGCAGGATGTAATGCTTTCAAATAACAAACAGGGAACGTCAAATACCTCAAACGGCGACTGTGATTAAGAGAATCACCAAACCGCCACATGACGAATCCCAAGAATATCAAGCTGTCTTGAGACAGATTAAATTGATCAAGGACTCTGACAATCGAGATGGATGATCAGAATCTGCAAAAATCAATGGGAGCAGGTTCCCCCCATTTGCTTTGAGGAGCCAAACCGGGGGCAAACTCTCATGATCCCCCATGAAAGCGCATCAGACTAGGGTCATCGAATCCAGAGATGACAAACAGCAAGACAAGCGTCACCTAGCTGTGATAAATCACGCCTAACTGGGGCAAGTGAATTAATTTTGCGCTGGACAAAGAAAGATGTGTCTTCTCCGGCAAAGTCAAATAGCAGAGTCGTCCGCATCAGAATCAAACCCCAAGATACGAATTTGGGCGAACGGTAACTTTGTATCGTTCCAATTTGATCTTCGAAGATCACGGGCTTAACATGAGTTTTTCTCATTTAACAGGAAGTCGTTGGCGCCGAAAGCCTCAAAAGAAAAGAGCTCGCTGATAGGGAGGCGAATAGAATCATTGGCCTTAGAAGTCAGGATTCCAGAAAATGGTCTTTGATTATAAGATCGAGTGGAGGGTAAAAAGTATCGCTTCCACACTTCATGCTTTGACATGCATTCCGATAACAATTTCCTTTTTCCTTGAATAAAAGGAACTCTGAAGAGTGGCGCTGGAATGCGTCCAAAAACACAAATGGATCTCCTCTGGGGCAAATCCTGGAAAATGATTCATCGCCAACCAAACGGAGGGATCAAGGCCACAAGATGGATGGCCAACTTCTGCAAGCCGCACGTTTGTGTTCAAATGGAAACACAAAACAAGAACAAGGCTGTATCGTTCCAATTTGCCTGGAATTTTAGAACGCAAACTGACGCCTAATTCCCGTCTTTGACAGGGGATCACCATCAAGGCGAAACAGGTTTTCACATCCCATGTATTACCCGTTGGAATACATGACCAAGGGTAAGATGTATCGTTCTAATTTTTTTGAAAAATTCATGAACGAACAATAACATGTTTCTTCTACATTTTCAGGGATCTCCAGCCGCGAGGGACAGGTAAGTATCCCTCTCCCAAATCCCTTGAAGATGTTGAGTAAAAAATAGAGAAGAAAAGAAAAGCTCTCAGAGTCTAATGTCTAGAAAAGACATAGAACTCAAATTTCATTGGCATTCATGTTTTGAAACAGGAGGTTGTCTGAACATGAATAAGAACATGCATGGGGCATCATAAAATCCCCTTTGACGGGTAAAATTTTTGGAGAAAATGAAAGAGATTTTTCCAATAAAAAAATTGTTCAAAACTTTCAAAAGGACGTTTTCTCAAAAGACAAGAGGCAAAGCCTAGTCCAAACACGTCCCACACACACTGGAGAGATGAGTGGAGCAGATCAGATAGCAAAATCTGGACCTACGGAAGTAGGGACCATTCGCAGCGATTACATGGATTGGGACGACGGAGGCATTCGTTTTTTATCCCCAAACACTATAGGTGACCGTTGATAACCCCTTCGAACGGCGGTTTTCATTCTTAACCCTGTCAAGAACCACCCCACATCGGGGCAAAATGGAGGTGAGTCCAGCGGCATCAGGAGAAAATGGTCGGAAATTTTCTTGCTCGGACTAACATTAATCTTTGTGTGTTGTTTATATGGTAATCCAAGTGCCATAGGATGACGAGAAGCATTAATTTCTCTATCACACACACTGAATCCTTTGCACAGCCAACTTGAGCCTGCAAATTCATTTCATGAACCCATTGGTGATCATTCCAAAACGGATGCAGCACCCCTTAAAAAATGGAAGAGTTCAAGACTCAGGGATTACGAAGAAGATTCCCGGGCTGATATTTAAAGCATGTTTAGACTTTCAGACATATGTATGACATGATCCCATCGAGGATGAGAAGAACCGGGATTTCAAAAAAATAATAGTGATAATAAATCCCTAGCATCGAGAAAAAGCAAAGTGCCTGGTAAAAGCAAGGCTGATGCTCGTGTAAATTGTTTGATTGATCCGCAATGAAGCCGGATGGGAAAAGAGGAAATCCCTAATGGAGTCAGATCAAAAAGACTACTCACCAAATGGTGTCAAGCGTGGAGCAGAGACGCAGACAAAGTTGTCAATCTCTTAATGCAGCCAGAGACACTCTCTAAAGAGCTGGTGCACACCTCAAAATCGGTTGCGCACCTCAACAACTGAAGGTGCAGAGAGGAAAAAGCAGGTGGTAAATTTGCAATGATCACCAATGTCAAACCCTTCGTAATTTCTGGGCCAAAAACAAGCCTTTTTCGGTCCCCAATCCTACCAATGTTACAACCCCGAAACAGTCTTCTCTGACTAAGACACTTGGGTTAACATATAGCTTAGCTCGAAGAAGTACGAGCAAGACTATTTCTTTCTCATTTTGCAGGGTTCTTGACTTGTAAACCCGGAGCAGATGGTGAAGACTTTCATTCAATGGCCTCGACTCCAAAGCGAGTCCCCCTTGAAAGCCAATATCCAAGCCTAACATTACGGTCCCGTGGAAGACCTCCCGACCGATCAAAATGTATGCGCTGCGAATGAGCCTAAAACCTAGGCACAGGTTAGTAGGGAATTGAGTGCATCCCCTATAAAAACCACATCTCAAAACAGGTGAGAAGACCTCCTTGTCGAGAAATATTCCAATTGACGTTTTGAACAAACTCTTTTTGGAATTTTCAAACTGTTGATCCAGATTTTCCGTATAAGGGACTTGTGATCACATTTGCATGTTGCAAGAATGCTTTGGATGACCTCCAGCATCAAAATGCACATTTCATGATTAAAACTTAAATCATACGATTTTGTCAAATGGACAGCCGTGGTCTTCCCAAAGATTACTAACGTTTTCTTGGTGAAGAAAAATATTTCAGGCTCAAATTTCTGCAGGATACCTGGAGAACCCAACTCCCAGAATGTCGCCTCAACAGACTCAAGTGAAGCTTTGTCAAAATAAAATCTTTCACTGCTTCAAAAACTGAATTCCCGACAAACTTCGGGGTCTCTAAAAAAGAGGGGAAGAAAAACCCTTTTAAAAGAAAAGTCCTATCAGACGTGGAGAACCCTCGTCCCAGGACCCATTTTCAAAATATCAAACAGTCTCATCGGACGTGGAGAACCCTCGTCATGAGACCCATTTTCATAATTTAGGCAGTCTCATCGGACGTGGAGAACCCTCGTCATGAGACCTCTTTTCAAGGTCAAAATCAAAGGTAGATACCGCTTGAAGGGTCAACACAAGGTAGATACCGCCTGAAGGGTCAACACATGGTAGATACCGCCTGAAGGGTCAACACAAGGTAGATACCGCCTGAAGGGTCAACACATGGTAGATACCGCCTGAAGGGTCAACACAAGGTAGAAACCGCCTGAAGGGTCAAAACAAAGGTAGATACCGCCTGAAGGGTCAAATGAAGGTAGATACCGCCTGAAGGGTCAAAATAAGGTAGATACCGCCTGAAGGGTCAACTCAAAGGTAGATACCGCCTGAAGGGTCAAATGAAGGTAGATACCGCCTGAAGGGTCAAATTAAGGTAGATACCGCCTGAAGGGTCAAAATATGGTAGATACCGCCTGAAGGGTCAAATCAAAGGTAGATACCGCCTGAAGGGTCAAAATAAGGTAGATACCGCCTGAAGGGTCAACTCAAAGGTAGATACCGCCTGAAGGGTCAAATCAAGGTAGATACCGCCTGAAGGGTTAAAATATGGTAGATACCGCCTGAAGGGTCAAATCAAAGGTAGATACCGCCTGAAGGGTCAAAATCAAAGGTAGATACCGTTTGAAGGGTCAACACAAGGTAGATACCGCCTGAAGGGTCAACACATGGTAGATACCGCCTGAAGGGTCAACACAAGGTAGAAACCGCCTGAAGGGTCAAATCAAAGGTAGAAACCGCCTGAAGGGTCAACTCAAGGTAGAAACCGCCTGAAGGGCCAAACCAAGGTAGAAACCGCCTGAGGGATCACATTAATGGTAGAAACCGCCTGAAGGGTCACATATGGTAGAAACCGCCATAAGGGTCATTTCATTGGTAGAAACCGCATAAGGGTCAACTCATTGATAAATATCGCAGTAAGGATCAACACAAAGGTCTGATCCACCATACGGATCAAAATCCTTGGCAAATCCCAAAGCGTGGGATGCGCCTTCCTTAGGTTCCTACAAGTTAGGAATCCCATCATGGTTTGACCTACCACACAGGTCAGAGCTTAATCTCCCTAGGATATTCTGAATGACGAGTCCTAGGCATCTTCTTAAAAGTCGTCGCAACCGGCAGCATCCGACAGGTGAGCTTCAGGTAAGCCTCTCTCACTCCGGCCCATGTTCAAATTGTTAGAGCAAACCAGGGATTGATTTGAGCTTTTATCAATAGGCTTAAGGATCCGATGTCATAACATTTCTTCTATTATTTTCCCAGTTGAGACGGTTAGGAATCAGGTGCCACCTTATCTTTGAGAGAAACCTCTAACGAGATTCCTCTCAAAGAGGGGCAGCTGTTGACACCTGATTTTTTTACCATTTATTATTGTGATTTTTATTCTTTAAAATTAATTAAAAATATCAAAAAAGGTCATAAAATCACAAAATCAACTTTGGAAGCCTTGGTTTAACCTTAGGAACCAATTTTGAACAAAAAATATTTTTCGGTATTTTTAATATTTTTCGAGTTTATTTAATTATAAAAATACCCAAAAAATCAGAAAAATACCATTCGTGGTCAGAAAAATACCCAAAAATATTCGATAATTTTGTTTTAATTTCCTCTTCAAGTGTGTCACTTTAAATCTCAAAAATTCGGCTCGGGTCACTATGTTCCTTCACAAACATAAACTCGAACCGTGCCTAAAAAAATCATTTTCGAGTCTTTTAGTTTTCAATTCTCACTTTTTATAAGTTATGACATTGGATTCTAAAGTCTTAAAGTGCAATTAGGTCAATTTGCCCTCCAATTTAATCAATTTTTACCAAAAGGGCTTAATTACACATTTTTCTTTCAATTAGTCCCCGGTTTCACGGATGTATACGTATGCTCTACGTATTTGTACATCATACGTATTTATACGTTATGCATATTTGTACTGTTTGGTAACCTCTTTAACTCTTGTAATAATAATAATGGTTATTATTTTTAACACCTTTGTTAGTGCCTTTTTTTTTAGCATTTTTGTATTGTGAGTGCTATTACTAGTGCTATTTTTAAATAGTATTTTTTGTATTATAAATTGTGAGTGCTATTGTTAGTGCTATTTTTAAATGTCATTTATTTGTGAGTGCTATTTTTAGATAGAATTTATAATTGTTAGTGCTATTTTTAAATACAATTTATTGGAAGGTATTTTTGGCTATAAAAGGATGGCAAGAGTTTTGAGGTTGAGGGGGAGAGACATTTTGTAGAGTGTGCAAATTTTTGAGAGCTTAGAGAGAAGAACACAAACACTATCTATATTCTCATCATCTTGAGTGAGCAAAATATACTAAGTTCGGAATATTGATTCCGCATATTGCTAGCACAATTGTTGTGGAGTTATTAGTCGTCTCCCCGTTCGTCAATTGGTGGTGCGTCCGAACTAGATGCCTAACACTTGTGGAGGCTGAGATCGAAGAACATCGAACCGACACCTCCGTTCAAGCACGCTACGAGAGGTAATCTATTTACTCCCTTTGAGGCTTTGTGATTTTTTTCGATTGAAATGCACGAAGTACGCCTCTGGAGATACATGTATGGGTTGTTATTTATTTCTGCTACGTGTTACGTGGATCCCAACAGTGGTATCAGAGCCGATCCTTAGGTGTTTTCGTGCATTTAATTGATTTTTTGCAATTTTTGCAATACTATGGCCAATATGTATTAACGAATTGTTCGTCTTACATGGCTAATGGAGGTTGATTATTTTATATGATAAATTAATCAACGTAGCAAAAATTGAGACTAAATCAATTTTGAATCGAAAATTTATGGCTATCTTATTTTACATAAAAATTCTGAATATGATTCAACGTAGAATTTTTATTGTGCCTCCCTAAGTTTTAAATTGTGAATTTATTACTTACGTGGAAGGGTGGTGATCATGGAAAAATCCCTAATCAATGTGATTGATGTATATATGAATGTATGATGATTATTTATATATTTGGGGTTGTAGTTATTAAATGGAGGCTGCGTACTCCTTTTATTTTTCATGTAATCTTTATTTTTAGCATAGTCAATTGTTGATGTAAATGCTACGAGGATTACGTGGGGGAGCCTTTTAAGTCGGCGAGCTCTTTGGGGCCAAATTCTTGAAGAGTTCAAGAAACCAAGAAGAAGCGAAGAGCGGCTCTCCGTTATTAAAATATTAAAATGATTAAATGTGGTCTCATTGGCTCGAGACCCATTAAATCATAATTCCATGATCACCACGTAGGATAGATGTTTATGTGATTGACATCTATTTATTTATTATGATTACGTGAGCATGTTAAACTGGTTAATGTGCAAAGTCAGACTTACATCACCCAAAATTGCGCCTGCATGAAATCTTAGTTAGGAAAATCACTAGCGTTAGGTACCGAAAGGGCGTTGGTAACGACACCAGCGTAACCAAGTCCCCGAACCCAAAAACTCTGGTTCCGTAGAACTGATCGATCTCTCCCAATCGATCAGTAAGGTTTCCGGTCTACCCTCCAAGAAAGACCGGTGGCGACTCCAAATGCATGCACAAGTTGCACATGCCACCACGACCACACTAAGGTCGAAAGCGATCGACTCTTATCGTCGAATCCTTCTGAAAAATACTCCCGCCGCGATTTGGTATGGGCCTGGGAGGGCTCGCGCCGATCCAAGACCCGCGATCGGTAATCCATTAGCCCCGTCCGCTTTCGGACGGGTCGCGACAACGAGGCCAATGTCGTCCTCTTCCTCCTCCTCTTCTTCTTCTTTTCTCCTGGAAATCAAGCCCCTTGAAGGGCTGCTAGTTTTACGAATCAATTGAGGGCATTCACGGAAAAGACCTTGGGCAAACTATGTTCCGAAACCTAGACCTATGTCACATATTATTTTGCTCATCAATCACATCAATATGCTCCCTAGAATCCTTTGAAACCTCGTATGGCTACCCCGCATTTATTCTAATAAATCAGATTATACGATGTACCGTATACCATCTCGCTGTTTACAAAGCCGGCCATAACAATTAACTATAGAGGCATTTTCGTACACGCATTTTAAATTCATATAATCACGTCGGAATATCTTCCGTAGTCGCTCGACTAGCCTTCGCGTGGATCCCTATTTCTCTATTTTCTTGAATTACCTGTATTGCCAGAAGCGAAAATAAGATTGAATTAGGTGCACATGTCTTTGCCAGATCTGGTGAGGCCACCTCGCTCGCACTTGAGAAAGCCCTAGGTGAGGGCTTTCAAGGCTGCAATGGCCTCGCCCAGGGTTATCGCGATTTCGCTTGCCGTTGGCCAGCTAGCCCTTGCCAATGGTCGACGAGGGCTGGTTGGCCTTTGTCTAGTCGCCAGCCAATGTGAAAGAAAATGAACAGAATTGAAAATAAATGAAAATAAAAAATAATTAAATGAATAAAAATGAAAAAATAATTTAAAATATTTAAAAAATATCCACCTCAGCATCGACCATCCTACATGGCACCGGTGGCGGCCATTCCAGCGTTTTTCAGTCAAATTGCTCAGATGGACTGAATTGGTACTAATACAAAAACAGGTTGATGACTAAATTGGTCCAACCGAAATGTTTGTGACTGAATTGGTACCAATATAATAGGTATATGACTTTTTTTTTGGATATTTTTCCTAGACATTTTCGTGCAGCCACTTTGAATTCATCTGACCACGCCGGAGTAAAACATAACATACCGCCGTCCGCGCGACCGCGATCAGCCTTCTCCAAGGATTCCCTATCGTCTTGGTTTGTTTTTTTTATTATTCATTACCCGTACCGCCGGCGAAAATAAGGCCGGGTCGTAAGGACATGTGCTCGAAGAATAGGAATTATAGATCATGTTTGTGAGGCAACCTAACATCTTCTCACGCCTTATGTGGCAAGAACGATTAGGTCTATGATTCCATCTGATGAAAGGTACAAATCATGAGCTGTTATAGTCATGGGGTTGAAGATGAAGCGTGACTTACGTTAATAAATGTGACAGATTGCTTGAAAAATTATTCGAATTTCGATGCCCTCCCATTTTTTTTTTAGGGCAAGCAGCAAGAACACCAGAGACAATTCAATAATGGAATCAATATATTTCAATGTTTGGACCCCTCCCAAGTTATTAATTTTTAAAACTATTTTTTTTTCTCTTTTGGGAAGATAAAATTTTAATTAACTTTAGGCAATAGATATTAATATCGAACATTATATGCGCACAATTATTATTATTATTATTATTTTTAAACATGCACAAAACTGCGAAAAATCGCTTTGTGTGCAAAATCTTGATAATTTTGGGCAAGCCCAAGAAAAAGAAAACTAAAGATAAGGGTAGGGCACGCAGGATGGCACTCATGGAGTAGAATTTCTGCTCCAGAATTGCTTTTGGAGCATAAGCCTATTTGGTAACGTAATTTTTGAAGCAGAAATCCGTTTGGTTACGCAATTTCTTTTTTTTCTACTTCTGAGGACTTTTTTTTTTTAGCTCCTTACGTAGTTTTGGAGCCACCTTTTTTATGACCATTTTGGAGTCACTTGAAGAAGTAAAAAAAAAAAAAATTACTTCTCGTCAGAAGTTGATTTTTCTATTTTTCAACATAAGTTGATTTCTGATCAGAGAAAAACGCTTGATAACAGGAGAAAATTTACGCTTCCGGAACATTATTAACACAAAATATTTTATGAAAAATTATTGTCGATGGCCGAAAAATTTATATGTTATTTTTCTAAAAGGAAAAAAAATATTATTTATTTTTTATCCAGCGGTTGGAGATGGCAACTTGGCGGTAGTCGGTGGCCGGCGGCTGGCGGCGGTAGCGGGCTACGATGGGCGGCGGTTGGCGACGACGGCAGAGGCGTGGTTTGGAGAAAGAGGCGTTGAAAATGAAAAAAAAAAGCCGAAGCGAGAGAGGTATTGATGTTGAGAGATTTTTACTTCTGAAAGAGAAGTACTTTTTTAAACTTTTAGAATTGGCTAAAAAATAACTTCAAATGTTGCGTGATCAAACGAATTTATGTTTCAGAAACTGCATTACCAAACGGATTTCTACTTCAGAAGCACTTCTGGAGCATAAATCCATTTTTAGCGGTGTTACCATGAGCGCCCTAGGGCCACACTGCATGCATTCATGCATAGGATCCCTCGGAGGGAGTTCACCACTTGCACTATTAATTAGCTATTAAATGTGTGTCTATATATATATAAAGTCTAGCGGTAAGGAAAAAAAATTCGAGAATGCAAGTGGATCGGTCTTAGGTAGATTTTTTGTCTGTACATGCCAGCATCCTTAATCTTTTCATTAAGATGATTATAATCAACTCCGAATCTCACTAATAATTGATGAAAATCGCGACCTAAATCGACGGCCGTGTTAATTCTTCTACTATATATATATATGGACCTGATTGCTGTCGAGGGATTGATTTAGGCCGGGGACTAACGTGATCTGATTACGAGACCATGGATCACGACTCGAACTTGGAAGGGGCATGACCCATTTGCCAAGTGAATTTGAACCCTGCTGATTAGGAGGAGATATTGGGTGGGGGCGGCCCCAGTGCGTCCCACCGTCTCTCTTTCTCCTCTAACACAAGACAGAGAGAGAGAGGAGAGAGAGAGAGGGTGGGGCGCATGGTCCGGCCCCACCCAAAATTTTTCCTGCTGATTAGTCTTAAACCAAAAGAGACAGACATACATCTTTGATGACATGGGTCACTTCGGGTTTCTTTCTTTTATAGGGTTTTTATTAGGGGGGTGAGCAAGACGGATCGATAGAATCGAGACCGGACCTGATTGGACCGGACCGAACCAGCCAATTCGATCAAGTTCACGGGGTCGCTGGTCCGTTTCCCAGTTCCAAAGGAGAACATGATCGAACCGATTATTATTATTTTATTATTTCTTAAATGTAAACATAATAATTCACCGATTACTTTTTTATTTCTCAAATGTAATTTTAGTTTTAATTAATATACTAACATCTATAAAAATTCGTATTGCTCACCCCTACTAATAATTCATTGATTCCATTAGACTGGTTGTTCCCGTCCGATCCGATTCTCGGCTCCCGATGGGCTCGGCCGGACCGGATCAGAAGCCGATCACCCTTGATTTTTAAGTATCCGGCTGAAACTAGGGAAATTCGAAGGGTCCACGTAGTTGTTGTACATGCAAGCAACGAGCTGGCTCTTCCTAAGATGGCCGTGTATGGTTTGATGACTGGGGGAAAAAAATGGATGTTGCCCGTGCACACCGCAAAAATGGCGACCTGGCACGCACAGCTCAGCAACATGCCAACATGGTCCCCAAAGATGAGAGCCAGCACACTCCGATATGACGCTGGCCTTAGGCATTAGCCACCACCCAAACGATAATAAATAAAAGGAAATCATTAGCTGGAAAAGGAAAAAAAAAACAAATTGTACTTGCCTAATAAGGGTGGGAAATGATTTCTTGTACGACCTCGTGTTTTGGTGTAAAACACTCACATTTGAAAGATTTGTGCGGTCAGAAATGACTAACGGTAATCAAACTAGCTGTTTCCTATCGGGATTTGCACAAAACTTCATTTTCTAGAACGATCAGAAGTGGGTGCGTTGGAAACCAAGTAGCTGAACGAAGACATTGAAAAAGTCTCGAGTTTCACCGGTCGAGAAAACGAAAGATTGTCGAATTCGATTCGATATGAGGCTAGCGACGAGAGAGTGATACATTTACGGCTTCTTTCGTGCAAGCGTGAAGTACGAGCGACCCACGGTCCACTGCTCGAAAATTGACTAGACAGATCATTTTACAAGAAACGAAAACATGTTCGGTTTAATGGGTGGCTCATATGATACAACATTGAAACAGTCTGTTGGTCAATTCTCTTTATACGGTCCTTGGGTAATTCTCCATTGAACTTCACTCTGTCATCCAATCCTATTTAAAAGACAACTCTCCTTTATGATTGCTAAAAGCGACACCAACCCAAGTTAATGTGGCTATCTACTGTGCTTGACTCTGTCATCCATTAGTTGAAGGACTTGAATTTCCAGTCCTAACTTTTTTTTAGGACAATCTTCAGTCATAACTGATAAAGGTGAATGAAACCCACCGATCAGGATCGCCTCTGTTCTTCACATTCATTGTCATATGGCCACTCATTTTCACCTTTATCCCAATGGCTTGGGGGCCATGGACTCCATGGATGTTGTGGAAAATAAAAAAGCTCCCTTTTTTGTGGTATTTTATGATGGTTCTGGTCAAATGATGTTCCAACTTTTCTTAGTCGTAACAGCAGCTGTTGAATCAGGCATATGTTGATAATTTTTTTTTTTGTTCTCAGTAATGTACAAGATATTACAGGACAGTTTGAGAACAATATTAATATGGGTTTACAGTAGCTTTAAGGATACATTGTCAGGGGACAGTGAGAATGTTGTCTGTCTGAGTTCACCCCCACACTACCTATGAACTTGGTGAGGCATGCTGTTATTGTGTGAATGGTAGTTTTGCACAGCTCAAGCGGCCATTTTTGTCCTCTAGAGGTTTTCTTTATTTGTCCCTTTAGAGGTGAGACTGTCAAACCAGAAAATGAAACCCTTTCCTTCCTTTTCCTAGTCATTTGCTCCTCTACTCCACCATCAAAATCATAAGATTTCATCACCCACTTTATCTTCAATTGGGGGCGTTTGACCATCACATGCGTAGTGTTTGTTTTTTGGCCGAGCACCACGTGCATTGTTTATTGCAGTTAAGAAAACCCAAGAAAAAGATTTAAGATTGAAGACATTTGTGCACAACCCAACAAAAGCTGTCATTAGTTTAATGCAGTCTGGTCAGATTTTACATTTTGCCCAAACGAGTGAAAATAAAAATCAAGACTTTTTCAGTGAATTACTGATAGACAGTCGATGTCCATGACAGATCGTGATGGAGAATCAAATCTCAATGAGGTTATGGTGGTTCTTTTACGTGCACAAATTCATTTGCCTTCTCTTTTACTGTATTGATGTGAAGCTGTAAGAGCACCTACCATTGATAACTCCACCCCCTCTTCTTTGTTTATCCCCAGGACACGAACCAAACCAACTCATCTCTGATATTCCTTTATTTCCCTTTTTCTCTTTGCAACAAAACCTCCCTACCTTCCCTTGCGTTTCTGGGTCTCAGAGAAAGCTACATTTCAGCTTAGATTCAGTCTCATATTGAGCTTGCTGATGGGAAAAACCAGGTTTTGCATTGTGTGTATATAATTGGCTTTCTCGAACAAGCCGTGGCTAATTCAAGTTTCTTGAAATGTCTTTTATGAGCTGAAAATGGGTTGCCTGGTTTCCTTTTGGAGAGATCTATGATAGTGGGATTACGCTCTCCTCGCAAGATTGAGTTTTTGTCGGAGATCTAGAAGTCTGGATGTGAATCCCCTCTGAGAAAGGTGAGAAATTGGTGAATTGTCTTTCCTCGTTTTAGCCTCTGTTGTGTCAATTTTTGTGCTGGTTCAATAGTAAAATTATGTTTTGTTGTAGGATGCTGGTCACATGGTCAATAAGACACATTGATAGGAATGCTAGTTTCGTCTTATTATCTGCAGTGTCTCGATCTATTGATGGCATTGACAAGCCTGTGTAGGCTTTTGCCTCATTTGTGGTCTTGATTGGCCAATCATTTTGCAGTCTTTCCGGTGTTTTAGGAAATAAATATGTGGGTATTTTGATGACTGCCATTATGACTAGGCGTAGCTTCTCTTATGCTCTAGGGTGCCTGAAACTATACGTGAATCTGGAAATGGAAGTTGATGATCCTTAAACAAGGCTACGCTTTGAGGAAGCTGCTAAGTTCTTTTACACATTTTGTAGGCACTGAAATTATGGCCACAGATCTCAATGCTGAACTATCCAAGGATACTGCCATTTTCAACCTTAAGGTTTGGGAAGTCATAGGAATCGTCGTGGGTTTGTTTATTGTAATCATTCTCTCAGTATTATCGCTGTGCTTAATGTCGAAGAAAAAATCGAGAAGAACGCGAGACAAACTGCCCCTCAGCCAGATTCCGACTGTTTCGAAGGAAATCAAAGAAGTTAGGGTGGAGCAAGTGTCAACCAGTGCATTCGCTCCCCGCGATGGCATCCTTCTTACTATTCAGGACAAATCCAGTGACAAAGAATCGGATAAAGTGCTTGTGCATCTTGGCATGGAGAAACTGTACAAAGGAGATAATAGCAGCCAGTCCGGATCATTTCATCATGTGGACAGAGACGGTTATGGATCCCAATCAGGAGACGAAGCAAACTCGGGCATTGCGACTGTTTTCAAACCTTCTTCGTCACACCCAACAACCGCTCCTTCACCTTTGTCTGGTTTGCCTGAATTTTCGCACTTGGGATGGGGTCACTGGTTTACGTTGAGGGATCTTGAGCTAGCAACAAACCGGTTTTCCAAGGAAAATGTCCTCGGTGAGGGAGGTTATGGAGTTGTTTACAGGGGCCATCTTATCAATGGGACTCCCGTGGCAGTTAAGAAGCTTCTGAATAACCTGTAAGTTCACATTTTCATTGCAACTTATAGGGTTGACACTATTTGTTTTTGGTCCCTTTAAGATTTGACTTGGATTCCTAAGGAAAATTATTTTTTCAAACTCAATGTGATAGGGGCCAAGCAGAGAAAGAATTCAGAGTGGAAGTCGAAGCCATTGGGCATGTGCGCCATAAGAATTTGGTTCGTCTTCTTGGGTACTGCATTGAAGGGACACATAGGTACTGCTCCTCTTGATGGTGGTTCAAGTCTTCTGGTAGATCACGATCTCCAGTGTACAATAAGTTGAAGTATGGGACCACTGTGCAACCAAAAAGTGGAATGTAAAGGAAAATTTGGTGGAGTAACAAAAGCGCTGCATGTAAGATCAATAGTGGAGAAATATTGAACTGAAGAATGTTGCTTTAGGCGTGATGGATTATGGATAAGCTGGTAGCTCATACTAAAAACAATTAAATACCATGCCATCATTATGTAGACCCCAATTTACTTCATCAAATAAGACAAAATCTATGTTTGCATCTGATTAGCGCGGTAGCTTGATTTTGCTTCAACTATAATGTGGTTTCCTTGGTGCTAAACTGTACCCATTGTGTGAAAACTCATAGGATCTTGGTGTACGAGTATGTCAACAATGGGAACCTGGAGCAGTGGCTTCATGGAGCTATGCGCCAGCAGGGATATCTCACTTGGGAAGCTCGAATAAAGGTTCTGCTTGGCACAGCTAAAGCGTAGGTTCATTCTCTATATCTTATACAGGTTTCATGTGGTTTCTTTCTAGTTCTAAGCTGAAGTTCATGATTTTGCAGTCTAGCTTACCTTCATGAAGCCATAGAACCTAAAGTTGTTCACCGAGATATTAAGTCGAGTAATATATTGATCGATGATGAATTCAATGCCAAGGTGTCTGATTTTGGTTTGGCCAAGTTGCTAGGTGAAGGGAAAAGTCACGTCACAACTCGAGTAATGGGAACTTTTGGGTTAGTTTCCTTCTTTCCTTTTATTCTATGACAACATATTCAGTCGTCCCTCACACACGAGATCTTTCTTTTTTTAACAGTACAGTCATTCTTCACTCGCCTGCCTGATCTTCCTTTTTTTCCCCAAGGAAAAACTGGACTTAATTGGTAAAACTATTTCCGTGATTGACTGTTCGTCTTAATTCTATCAGGTATGTGGCTCCTGAGTATGCAAATACTGGCCTTTTAAATGAAAAGAGCGATGTCTACAGCTTTGGTGTGGTTGTACTTGAAGCAATTACCGGTAGAGATCCTGTTGACTATGGGCGTCCAGCAAATGAGGTACGCAATCATGCCATTGGATTAGCATATTCAAATTGTCTAAAATTTCTCAAGTTTTCGACATGCGTAATATGCATGTTTCAGCTTCTTCTGGCAAACTGATTTTAGATTTTTGGTCGTAAGACATTGTTTTTCTAGATCACTTCCTCTCTGTGCTGCAATAGCAATACAAAAGTTGCGACTATACTGGCTAACACGGTGATCATGTGTAAACTATATTGGAGAACATACATAAGGCTTTTTCTCGATTCCAGGATGCTTTTGAGAAAAAGCATAGTAAGCCTCTAGAGTTTTAGGTGCTTTTGCATAGCAATAGGTGCTGTCTCCTGCTTACTTGTCATCCTTGAAGTAATTGCTCATCCTTGTTCACGCTTTCTATTTGAGAATTGTTCAGAATAATTGACCGTACGCTCCGTTATCTACTATACATTTCTCCAATTAGAAGTTTGCTGGGTCAAGGTTTGCCATTAGCATGCCATTGTGTTAGACTTGGATTAAGAGTTCAGTTGGTTTCTTTCATGCTTTCTACAATTTGCTTGGGGGAACTCTTGTAGGGTACTTGCTCTTTTTAGGAACATGTAGACTGACCTCGTGCCATATTATCTGCAAAACTTCGTTCAATTTTCACTTAGTCGATTTTAGGTGGTTTCTCTGTATTTGCCTGTGCTGGTTGCTAAGTATAAATAACGTGCTATTAACTTGGCGTAACATTTCATCGGATACAATGGGTTGCATCCTGCTATCATAGGGCACATGCAGTACTCTCTCAGAGCCTAAGTTTGTCAATAGCTGTTTTGGTTCTTCATTTGTCACATTCAGAAAAATGATACGTCTGCAGTATATATATGATAGTTTCCCACAAAAAAAGTGGCTTTCTGAGAAAATTTATGTGGCCTAAGAATGTAATGACTGGCTATCCCTAGTGGTAGAACTATATCTGTAGAGTCTTCTGTTCAGCATTCCATTTTTTAAGTTCTCTGCTCACTTTGTCCACCCCCAGTACCATTAGATTGCAAAAATCTGTACTTACAACTGATATTTGCTTCCAAAAGCATCTTCTATCATCAAACGGTGCCTTTATATTCTACATCCTCGTTTCTTTTATTGTGCTTTCAGTGCAGTCCTGTTTCATATCCGTTGAACTAATTAATGAACACTTCCATCCTAAAAAGTCTGATCAATAACTCATAATTTTTCAGGTGAATCTGGTTGATTGGTTGAAAATGATGGTTGGCAGTCGCCGGTCAGAAGAGGTGGTTGACCCTAATATCGAGGTCAGGCCCTCAACTAGAGCCTTGAAACGAGCCCTTTTGACAGCTTTGAGGTGCGTTGACCCAGATCATGAAAAAAGACCCAAGATGGGCCAAGTTGTCCGAATGCTTGAATCTGAGGAGTATCCAATGCCAAGAGAGGTAGCTGTTCCGATTGTGTTTACCTTTTTTCTAATTAGATCTTGTAGATCAAATTTCATTGAACTCTAATGGAACTCTCGACGACATCTCTTGCATTTTCCTGCCGCTACCTTCACGGTCTGCAGTTCCCTTCTGTAATGCATAGTAAAAGCGTTTCGTCGGGTTCCCTTGTGTCAGATCAACTTGGCTGCCTCATTCCAAGTACCCTTTTCTCAGATGTTTCATCATGGGACATTTCTATTATTCGAAGCATCACTCGGTTTTTAGTTGTCCAAACTTCCTCGACTGGAGATTGATTGTCATTGATGAAACACACATATTGTACTCCGAGCAGAGAGTAAGAAGTATACACTTGCTCACAGCCACACACCACCTCAGCTGGGGATTGATACTTTCAAGTTAAAAAAAAAAAATACTATCCATGGGGTGACGGCGGCGGTTTACTGACCCACTTACCAAATCATCGGCTTGGGTAGCGTCCATACTCCACATCACAGGATGTGTCCCTCAATCTCTAGTTTTTCGTCAAGCCGATCCCTCTTCTTCTGGCAAGCACCATAGTACTTAATTCTATCACATACCTCATGCAAAGCATTCCTGTCGGAACTTCCAACAAATGTTGCACTTTTCCGATCCATACATCTCATTGGATATCGAGACATTGTTCCAGTTTTTCTTCCTCCTAAGAAGTATCATATCTGTGGTTTCAGGATAGAAGGCACCGTAGAACTCAAGGAGGTAGCAGCATAGAGATGGATTCCCAGAGGGAAAACTCCGACACGGATCGGAGCGACTACCCGGGTTCAAGATCAGAGAGCAAAGCATATCTGCGAACGTGAAAGAAACGGATCTACACGGACTGCTTGTCCCATATGGGGAACCCAGAGTTCATGATACTTCTCTTCCCCATTTTCCCAATGAGATGGTGATTGTTAGGCATGGGGTCTGGGACGGGACATGATCATTCTTTTGTTTTTTTCGTTTTCAGTTTCTTTCTACTTCTTTGCTCCTTTTTTTTTTTTTGTATGTAGATGATGAAATGAATGTTGCTTGGGTGTGGAAGTGGAGTACTGTGAAGAACCTTAGCATAGAGTGTTTGTACAGATTGATTAGCATCCAAAGATCGATGGATTTGAATGCTTCATTAATCCTTTGTTGAAAAGAGAAGGTAGTAGTTAGTACGATGTACCGATAATGGTGAAAATGCTAAGGTTGTCGAAAATGATCAATCAACATGGTATCTGTATTTGTCAATAATTTAGAGGTACAATACAAGCTCATGACATTATATTTTGGTCAACATTTATATTCCCCAATGCAACAAATTATGCTTTGTTGTTTCTGCATAGTTAGATAAATCCCAATGACCATCAATGGTGCAACTTATACGTCCATCTTTTGTTTATTTCCTGCATAAAGAGAAGGATACTTGGAAAAACTGGAGAATGATTTACCCATGTTGTCCAATATATCTCGTACAATATCGTGATTGGAAGTTCTTGCGCACTTCATCGTAACTTTCTATATGGCAATTCGATGAAGAGTCAAGGAATTTAATTTTGCTCCATGGAATTTTGCCAACAAACAATATGTCAAAAGTCATCCAATTCGAAAGGGATAATTATTGTAAGTCATAAAACTTATCAACTTTGTGCCTTTTAAGTCTTAGGCCACGTTTGGTTCGGCTTTGGAAATGAGTTTTGGAAAAAGTCAAATGCTAAAATCCTAAAGCCCTTTCGGAAATATAAATTGTGTTGATGAAAACTTATTTGTAAAGCAACTTTAGTTTAAATAGTATTTGAGACAAATTTTCTTTCAAAGGGCTTTGGTTGCAAATTTTTTTATTAAAGAAACTTAAACACTTCGCCAGAATTGACGAGTCAAATAAGCGTTGGTGACCAACGATTCTTGGTGAGGGTCACCACCCCAGGCAGTCCATCGTGGAGGTCTCGTGACCTTGACAAGGACAGTCTGGATCTATGTTATACGGACACAGGACACGATATGCGACACGATACGACACGACACACCGATACGTGAATTCTCAAAAAATAGAGAATTTCGACATGCTGGGATACGTTGTATATTTTAGGGTTAATACCACGAAAAACCTCAAATTGGTACAATTGTGACAAATTTATCTCAAACTATTTTTATGAAGACGAAAACCCCAAACTGGTACAACTATGCCAAATTTGCCTCAAATTATTTTTTTGACCTCAAAACATATCAAACTGGTACATTTATGACAAATTTATTCTAAATTAATTATTTTTACCATAAAAAACCTAAACTGGTACACCTATGACAAATTTACCCTCAGTTAAATTGGATTAATGTCACGAAAACCCTAAATTGATACACATGTGACAAATATAAGATTAAAATCCCAAATTAATACATCTGTGAACAACACGTGTCATCCGCTTTAGCAATTTGACTGTTAGATTTAACGAAAACTAACGGATGGAAAATTTGTCACAGATGTATCAGTTTGGGGTAAATTTGTTACAAGTATATCAGTTTAGGATTTTTCGTGGTATTATCCCTATATTTTATGCATATTTTTATATATACACGATAGAGTCCCGTTTTAGGCTTTTAGCAAATATATTTTATGTATATTTTTATATATGCATATAAGACAAAGACCTCACATATAGTTTTCTATCAACCAGCAAATACAAATTGAGCTTCGCAAATTCTTGCGTGATCAACAACATATGTCGAGAGGAAGGAGTTAGAATTAGGTCTAAAAAATGGGCATTTTTTTTTACTATTTTAAGTGTATGGCCGTAATAATAAAAAAAAAAGAGGTGTCCAGCTGTGTCGGAATTTCAAAGTGCCGTGTCTATGTATCACAGGTCTGGATCACAAACTCAAGCGAGGGCAGCCTAAGGTCGCGGAAACCCAAGCAGTCGATGCCTAGGACGGTGTCAACCCAGGTGACTGTCGTTCCCTCATCGACCCCACACTGACCAAATCTAGCCTTGCTAAGAAGATGAATAGTAACAACAAATGCTGAAAGATGAATAATGACACCAAGGGTAAATCACAATAATAATAATAAAATTAGTGAGGGGTAGTTTTGGAAGAAAAAAATTATTAAATCTTACAAATGACATGCCCGCGAATGCTGAAAGCCAAAGCAAGTGTAGGTGAGAGACCTCTCTTGGGCTTTCAGCTTTGATCACAATTGGTAGGAGTTGGAACGCAAGTTCCAAGTTAGCATTTGGTCAAATGATGGATTGAAAGCTAATCCAAATGTCGCATTTTTTTCCCAAGGACTTATGGCCTAGGATTTTGGAGGCTCGAAACCCCCTTAGGAAAGTTGAATCAAATGCAACCTCAAAACTTTAATTTCATTCATTTGAGTCCTCCAATTTATAACTTTTGATTCAGTTGAGTCAAACAAGACCAAAAAAAAAAAAAATTCTAGTTGAATCAAGAAGAAAGGACTCAAAGTGCATGGAAGTTGTAATACATAAATAAAAAAAGTCTTGAAATTTAACTAAACAAAATTTATAAGGCCATGGCGATGGGTTGCTGTGCTAGTCTCCCCCGAGGAATGATCGAGGTGCTCGCAAGCTGGCCCGGACACATTGATTATAAAAAAATAAATTTGCAAGTCTTACAACTAGTAAATTAATAAACTAAATTCAAACAATAATTGTGTGCTTAATAATTACATAAACTCCGAGAAACAATCATGAGAGACCCTCTATTAATTTAGATTAAACTGTAAAGCTTAAATGACATACGTATGTAAAATTAAATTCCAAGCTTAGCATACAGCATACTTGCTGTTGCTAGGAACACAAAACTGTATTAATTTATTACAGCACAAAGAACAAAAAAAAAAAAAAGTAAAAAAGCATGAACACTGATGAACGCAAAAGCAGAAATGGATCTGCCACTGCTCTCTCTCTCTCTCCATGTCTCGTGTCTTGATCGCCATTAGAGCCTCCGTTTGACCACTGGTTCTCGGCACCTACAGGCTACAGTACAGGTAGCTGGTTCGTTCGATGTAGCTGGCGTTCCTTGTACCCGTTGTTAACTTTTTCGAGCTTGCTCAAGCTTTGAGCTTGGATTGGATCGGACTTGACTTTCTTTTAACACTTTTCGGAAACGATTCCGGGGCAGTTTTTGCGCTGACGAAGGTTCGTACTTTGTGGTCTGGGTTTTTGATGCTCGGTCTTAATGCGCTTTCCCAGTAGTGTTCTCGGTTGAAAGTTGTTTGCTTTCATTCTCTGTCCTCTTAAGTATACTTTTCGTGGGAGTGGATATCATCCCTCTTCTGGGCAAATTGAACTTCAGAAGAGGCGCGCAATCATAGGGTTTCGTTTTGTTGCTTTAGTGTTTCGTGTCATTTGTGGTGCCGCTGTTGTGTTCTGCTAAGTTAGTTCTGGAGTACCTATGACAGCCCCCCCGGATCTCAACAACTCAAAAAGCTCACAAATGGGCAAATTCGATAAATACTTGCTCTCCATTGAACAAAAACATGTAAAGTTTCTTAAAGAGGTGTCTTTTTCACTTTGGAGTTATTCTTATAGATATCATGTTAGATTTTGCTTCCTATTAGTAATTTCACTCTTGTTCGCGTTAGACTCGAGTCCTGTTTTGGTTAGAAAGCTGTGGAAATGCACTTGTCGTTACTAGTGATCACTGATCATTGGGTTGAGTTGTAAATTCCAAGGGTTTGGACCCTGGAAATAGTTTCTCATTACTTAGCTAGAAAAGTACGTCGTCATTTAGTAGGGATGAAGGGGGTCAAGGGATGGTGCATGTTAATTGCTTTCTTTCTCTCTGAGTTCCTCTATAAGACTAGAGATCATTGTTGATCTTGTTGTTCCAATTTCAGCAAGTTGATGATCAAAGCCACCCTGTACAGGTAGAAAAGCTACAAGCTTAAGAGGCAGCTTGTGGGAGCAAATGGCATCAGTAGGTGTCCCACCTGCTTCTGGTTTGAGAGATACTAGTGGATATGCTCTTGGTGCGGATAGGTTGCCAGAAGAGATGAATGATATGAAAATTAGGGATGAAAAAGTATGTTCTTGAGTTATCGTATTACCTTGACAGTTACATTTGTATGTCTAATGCCACTCCTTGTAATTCTGCCATTTTTGTTTTCCTTATTCTTGCTTCTGCTGATCTTGAGCTTCTGCACCTTGATGAATTCTAGGAGATAGAAGCAACGGTTATTAATGGTAATGGGACGGAGACAGGTCATATTATAGTGACAACTATTGGTGGTAGAAATGGCCAGCCAAAGCAGGTATTCATGTTTGTATTCTTTTATATCAATCATTCTGTTAGTTGTGTATCGATCTTCTCGTTGAATGATATATTTTTTTCATGTTTGGGTGTCTTTTGTCTCCTCGCCTACGCAGTTGGGAGTTCAGAACTCATGCTTCTATGGTCCATAGTTTTTCTCCTATGAACCATGAACTAGTGACTTTTTCCAGTGTATCTTAAAGTTTCGGGGTTCATTTTCGTGGCTCAATATTAAGAACTGATTTGCTGTGGATGAGATATGTATAAAATGAACATGGTCAATCAATATCATGCTTTGGACATCTATTAGCTAAGTATAAACAATCAAGTATGGACTTGTTCTTCTACATGGTTGTTTTATGGGATGTGAGGCACATATAATCTCAGTTGGTCATAATTTGGTTACTACATTTCTGGAGTAATGATGAAAATGTAGTTTACTGTCATTATTGTCTATGTATTATTGAAATGTGCGTGAGATGCTTGTTTCTGCCTCAATATTCCTCTCAATTGATCATATATCTCTGTTGCGGTTACCTTTTGTTTTTATAATTTCAGACAATAAGCTATATGGCTGAGCGAGCGGTTGGACAGGGATCATTTGGAGTGGTGTTCCAGGTATGTTGTTGTTGCTTGTGTTGTAATTCATTGGTACCAAAAACTTGCCAATACATTTGAATTTTATAGGAAAGATTGTTAATATTTACACTGCTTCTACATAGGCAAAATGCGTAGAGACAGGCGAAACAGTGGCTATTAAGAAGGTTCTTCAAGATAAGAGGTATAAGAATCGGGAATTGCAAACAATGCGTCTCCTTGACCATCCAAATGTTGTGTTCTTGAAGCATTGCTTCTTCTCAACGAGTGAAAAGGATGAGCTATATCTGAACCTTGTTCTGGAGTATGTACCCGAAACAGTTCACCGTGTGATCAAGCACTATAACAAGCTGAACCAAAGGATGCCTCTAATTTATGTGAAACTTTATGCATACCAGGTATACTATCAATATTCTTGCTTTGGCTCTTATATCACTTCCACAATATTACTCAGTTAATATGGAGAAGCACTCTCTGGTCAGGTCTCAGTTATGGGGATAGTGTTTCCTTGACTTTCTCTTACTAGTCTTCTGGATTTCGATTATCTCAACTTGAGCATTCCAGTGATATGTGTCCTGTTTTTTATCTCTCCTGACCAAACTGTTTCTTCCCTGTTGCTGGTGTATGTTACTGTTCTTGGAATGTGGAAGATCTTCAGGGCATTGTCGTACATTCACCACAGTATTGGAGTGTGCCATCGGGATATCAAACCTCAAAATCTTTTAGTGAGTTCATCAGCTAGTACAATTTTGATGCTTTAAAGTGCTTAATCCTTTGGCTTGGCATTTAGGAAGTGTACAGTGTCTCTTTTTTAAGTTCCTTCGTGATCGAAGAAAGAGACACGTTTTGGCGATGGTTCTTCTCTGGTTATATCGTATCATTTTATGTCCTCATTAAGAACCAATGGTAGGTGCTTTAAGATCTATTTCGTTTGGCTCTGTAATCATGACGGTAGTTCCTTTACTCCCTCTGCAGGTAAATCCTCATACCCACCAGGTCAAGCTATGTGATTTTGGAAGTGCAAAAGTATTGGTACGTACCTGCTATTCAATAGGCAACCAGCATGCCCCTCTCTTGTTTGGTATAAAGAAATTTATGTTATGTTGTTTTTTATAGGTAAAAGGGGAGCCAAATATATCATACATCTGCTCCAGGTACTATAGGGCTCCCGAGCTTATTTTTGGAGCAACTGAATATACAGCAGCTATTGACATCTGGTCTGCGGGCTGCGTTCTGGCGGAGCTACTACTTGGACAAGTAATGCTTTTCACGTTCCACTTCTGCTTCTCTATGCAATTCAAATCCGACAGGAATTTTAGTTGTATCACTAACTTGGTTGCAGCCTCTGTTTCCTGGTGAGAGTGGAGTCGATCAGCTGGTTGAGATTATCAAGGTGCTGGAGTTTCCTTCAATTTCAGTAGTCAAAGTTCACATGCATTTGAAGACCCTCGAATACTTTTGTCTGCATTTGGTTGAGGCATCCGTTTTTCCTGTGTGTTTTTGGATGACTGTTTTGCAGGTTCTAGGCACCCCAACTAGAGAAGAAATCAAGTGCATGAATCCTAATTATACAGAGTTCAAATTCCCCCAAATAAAAACTCACCCATGGCACAAGGTACATAGACTTGATTGCAGTTTGTAATCTGCCGTGTAGTTAATATCTATACGACCTTTACTTTTCTTTTGTTTGTCAGATATTCCACAAACGCATGCCTCCTGAAGCTGTTGATCTCGTTTCAAGATTACTCCAGTATTCTCCGAACCTACGGTGCACAGCTGTGAGTATCAATTATCTGTTTGCGTAGCTCTCTCTCTCTCTTTTTGGGATTTTGGTGGGGGGAATGGGGAGCTCCAGATAAGAACTGGAATCAATTTTCCCTTGGGTGTCACTAGAAATTTTGCTGGGGAAAAACTCGCTGATAGCAAAAATAGGATAGAATGGAGAAGTACTAATGGACTAGTTATGACTTAGGAAGCAACGACACTCTCTGGGGGCCTCCGTCTCTTGTCGTGTCTGACGCTCACCAGCATGCAACCGGCACGTGGTTAGCGCTCTAGGCACACCGGGACAGGCCAGTCCAGCATCCCGACATGTCATTTCGACACGTATGGGGTCAATTTTAAGTATTTTCAATAAATTAGGGGTCAAAATGTAAATTTAAATATATACTTGAGTCATATACCCAGTCACCCTAAAATTAATATACCCAGCCAACTAAAAAAAAAAAAAACTAATCATGAATCCCTAACAGAAAAAGAAGAAGAAACTCACCGCTGATATTTTTATATATACATGATAAGTTTTCGCGTATAAATAAAAATATATATTTAATATACAATGTGTCCTAACGTATCATAATTCTTTATTTTTTGATAAATCACGTGTCGGCGTGTCGTGTCGTGCCGCGTGTCGTATCAGTGCTACATAGTTTATGACAAGGACCCAATTAAAAGATGCATAGAGCTTCACACTTAGTTGATTGCAGTAGCTTGCTCTTTCTGAGATGTGTATTTGACATCAAGTATTCCGGTGGTTAATAACCCCATGTCCATGGATGAGTGGCATTACTGTCTATTGGTTCTGCATCGGGTCAATAGCTTGGCATTGTCCTTGGATAGAAATAGAATGAGGGCTTTTTTCCAAAATAAAATTTTTTAAAAAAATAATTACCAAAATAATAGTAAAAAAAAAAATAATTACCCTATTGGATGCCAATCGGCAATGGGCCTGCCGATTGGCACCCAAATCATAATTTGGGCCCCAATCGATAGGCCCATTGCCGATTGGGGCTCCTCGGGTCCCAATCGGCAATGGGCCTGCCGATTGGGGCCCAATTGCAATTTTTTTTAAAATAATAAGTATTTACTTTTAATATATATTTTTTATAAAAGTTTTTAATTAAATAATAAATGATATTGAAATTACGTAAACTTTGAGGAAAAAAAAAAGACAAGCACTACATAATTCATATTCCACCATTCAAATTTACTTTTAATTTATATATTTTTTTTTATAAAAGTTGTAATTAAATAATAAATGATATTGGAATTACGTAAATTTTGAGGAAAAAAAATACAAGCATTACATAATTCATATTCCACCATTCAAATTTACTTTTAATTTATATTTTTTTTATAAAAGTTGTAATTAAATAATAAATGATATTGGAATTACGTAAACTTTGAGGAAAAAAAAAGACTAAAAGTTTTAATTAAATAATAAATTATATTGAAATTACGTAAACTTTGAGGAAAAAACAATAGAAGCACTACATAATTCATATTACACCATTCAAACTTACTTTTAATTTATATATTTTTTTTATAAAAGTTTTAATTAAATAATAAATTATATTGGAATTACGTAAACTTTGGAATTACACCATTCAATATAATTTATTATTTAATTAAAAATTTTGTAAAAAATATAAATTAAAAGTAAATTTTAATGGTGGAATATGAATTATGTAGTGCTTGTCTTTCTTTTTTTCTCAAAGTTTACGTAATTCCAATATTAATTATTATTTAATTACAACTTTTATAAAAAATATAAATTAAAAGTAAGTTTAAATGGTGTAATATGAATTATGTAGTGCTTCTCTTGTTTTTTCCCTCAAAGTTTACGTAATTTCAATATAATTTATTATTTAATTAAAATTTTTATAAAAAATATAAATTAAAAGTAAATTTGAATGGTGGAATATGAATTATATAGTGCTTGTCTTTTTTTTTCCCCTCAAAGTTTACGTAATTTTAATATCATTTATTATTTAATTACAACTTTTATAAAAAAAATATAAATTAAAAGTAAATTTGAATGGTGGAATATGAATTATGTAGTGCTTGTCTTTTTTTTTCCTCAAAATTTACGTAATTCCAATATGATTTATTATTTAATTAAAATTTTTTATAAAAAATATAAATTACAAGTAAATACTTATTATTTTAAAAAAATTGCAATTGGGCCCCAATCGGCAGGCCCATTGCCGATTGGCACCCAATTGGGTAATTATTTTTTTTTACTATTATTTTGGTAATTATTTTTTTAAAAAAATTATTTTGGAAAAAAGCCCATAGAATGACGTCTCAGAGCATGCAGTAATAGAGTGGTTCTTCCTGGGATAGAAATAGAATGATATCTCATGCTATGCAGTATTATCACACATTTAAGTTGGATGTCTCAGACATGTGCCTCAAGGCTCTTATTGTCCAATTCAATGTCTTTAATCTAAGTGTACCTGTTTCTGCTCTAGTTGCATGTAAACACAATGAAGTTGCTTCTATTTATGGTGATTGAGTTTGGTCAATCTTGGATATGGGATTGTTTCTGAATAAAGACATTTTATGAGGCTGGCTTCTTCTTATGTTGTCGAGGAAAAGATGAGTAACTCTTTACATACATTGCAGCTGGAGGCCTTAATCCATCCTTTCTTTGATGAGTTGCGCTATCCCAATGCCTGCTTGCCAAATGGACGATTTCTTCCACCTCTGTTCAACTTTAAATCTAATGGTTTGATGGTTTTTTTTTTCTTAAATCAATCTTGACTTTCTCTTAACATGGTGCAATATTCTCATTGAGTGCTTTTGCTGCTTCTAATCAGAACTAAAAGGAGCGCCAGCTGAGGTGTTGTCGAAGTTGATTCCGGAGCATGCTAGGAAGCAGTGTCCCTCTGTAGGGTTGTAATGAAATGTGAAGTGTACCAATAACGACTGTTGTTTCTCTATTTTAAAGTTATGATTTCTCCTGTCTTGTGGATCCTATTCTTATTTATGTTCTTTTCTATGTGCAGCTTTTGTTGTTAGATACCTGTTGTACTGTATCACTTCGTCCACACAGGACCAAAGTTGCCTTCTGTTGACATGTCCACGATGAAAAATTGTCATATCATTGTCATAGTAAATTGAAGTCTCTTTTGATTTGTTATTCTATTGTTGAAAGATGGGTGAGTCTTGAGATCATTTTTCGTTTTTCTAGAATGGTGTCGGGTTGATAGAGTTGAAGATGTCTCACAGAAACTGATGAAAAAAAATGCAAATTGTCCACTAAAGCACAATACTGTCGATAGGAATGGAAGTGTAGTTTCCAGAAGTACTATGGCGGAAAGTGCACAATTCTGTTTTCTTGGCAAGCCAATTTGTCATACATGAAAGCACAGCTCCTTTAGCTTTATTTATATCACGCATTTTTCTGACAGCTTAAGCTTTTAGAGCAGTTGGCTATGGTCCAATAAAATTTTTCTTGAGGTCTTGAGTTCAAATCTTTTTAGGCTCTTATTTGCTTCCCAATGAATATGTTCACGCTTAGTACTGGACAAAAAAATTAGTTTATGTGTGAGGGGTGAAAGTGGTTTTGATTAGAATCATATTTTCTGATTATGTTCCTTGGATGACTTTTAGATAATCATAGCGCATTTGGTAACTATTCAAGCTTGATATTGGTCATCCGTTCCCAGATTTGAGCATTGACGATAGGAGATTAAGGGCTTGTTTGGCAATGATTCTGTTCCAAAAAAGTGGTTTTGATTAGAATCATATTTTCTGATTCTATTTTCTGGATGACTTTTAGAGAATCATAGCGTCATTGGTAACTACACAAAAGTTTTGTTTCCGAATAGAATTGCGCTTCATCTTTTTTTTTTTTTAATTTCCTCCATTTTTACTTTATAATTTTTTTTTGCATTTTTTGAATTTTTAAAATTTTTAATTCCCCCTTTTAAGTTTTTAACTTTTTTTTTGTTAAATTTTAAATAAAATGAATTTAAAAAAGTAGTTGTTAGTAAATTTTCAAATCTATATATATTTTTTTTTTAAAGTTCAAAAGTCCATGTGGACTTAATCTTTTTAAAAGAACTGAGCCTTCGTTGTTTTTGAAAATTCTGAAAGGTGCTCTATTTTTTTGGAAAACTAACTTTTTTTTTTTTGGGTTCAAAAGTGTTCTCGGGATCAGAATCAGAATCATTTACGTTACCAAATATATTTTCGATTCTTTTTTGTTTCAGGGAATAAAATTGAAGAAACATAAACGTTACCAAATAGAGTCATGCATATTTTGGAGAATGGATATGCAGCCTTAGTCTATCAAGCCACGTGCACTCCAAGCAGTAAAACTGTAAGATCGGCTGAGTACACTCCATGGTCCTCGATGCTCGTTGACGAACACAGTAACTTTCCGGTGGCTTGCTTCAATTAGTTTGGAACCGTCGCTTTCTCAAGTTCGTTGGAAGTGCGTAACCGAGTTGCTTGTATCATATTGATGTGGTTATGAACATGCGGTAATAGCATTGTGAAAATTTGCCTGGCTCTTCTAACGGTACACCTAGTTTAGAAGTACTGCACTTTATACGTCGAGGACTCAAAAGAATATAAAACAGAACAGCTAAATGCTCATCTGCATCTGTCCCCAGCCATACTCTTCTCAATCACCTTTATGATGTCCAGATGATGCGCAAAACATCCATAGCTACATTTGAGGGGGCGAGTTGTGTTTCAGAGTGACAAAGAAGAGGAAGGCCAGGCAAGCAAATAGGAGGGACATCGCAGACAATATGGCCATGTCGGTTCCTATCCTGTCATAGCTCAAACTTCTCACCGAAGCCAACCTATCCCATGCATAAGAACCGTCTGAAAGTCTTGGGCAACCGCAATCTGATGCACACTCTTTAGTATTGCAGTAGAAGCTGATTGAGGTCATCACGTTCATAGCATATTGGAAAGGGTTGCTCCAATACATCCAACGGTAGAACCTTATGTCCGATAGCACAACGACTATTCCAGAAGCCGAAACCCAAAGGGATGTCACAATTGACACAGCAAATGCCGCTAGTGTAGGCACTGGTGCTAGGAAAGTGATCATCATTCCGAAGTATGTCATGCAAATTGTGAACACAAAGAGCACAGTCCAGTACATCAGGAACTCATGGATGGAGCCAGTTCCAATTCCTGCCATAACATTCCCGGTTCCCGCTAGTGCAAGTGTTGCAATGAAGAAGTATGGAATTTCTCCCAGTGCCCATGACAGAGGATAAAAGATAGGATGGTACATCCCTGCTCTCTTCTCTCTGAAGTACACTAATCTGTCTGTGCCAATCTGAGGAATGACATTATTTTCTGATATAACTCCTATGAGAATTGCTTGCATATATATATAGAGCGAGCGCGAAGTCAGGCCATATATGTCGTCATATTCAATCTTCCAATATAGGGAACCCATGAGAAGACCAATCATGATGCACCCAGTTAGTCTGCCATATGTGTACTGTACATTTCTCCACAGGAATCTTTGAGTTCTGAGTAGCACCATCATGGCTTGCAGAGTATATGAAGCAGGATAAACAGAAGACGAAACCATGTAATTCCTATTCTCGGTTAAACTTTTTATACTGTAGATTTCTCTGTTGTTCATTTCATGCAGGGAACTAGCTTGGTAGGCCTCTGCAAAATTTATGGTTGGTGTCGCTCTCCTTTTTATGCCTAATCCGAGAGTCGCCATGACAAAACCAACTGGACTCGCTCTTTTGGAATACCAGGGAACTTTTGGAACTGATAAGAAATAATCTAGAAGGTCACTGCAGTTGGGTCCGATTGGGCCAAAATATGCTTGCTGCCCTTCATGTGTCAAAATTAGGGCCAAGTCGAAGAAATCAAGTGTGCGAGCATTAGGGTGTGCTAAAGTGGCAACAATAACACGCCCTGGATTGGAAACTTGAGATAGAATGTTGAGGATACTTGAGGTACCTCTGCTGTCCAGTCCTGATACGGGCTCTTCGAGAAAGAGAATACTTGGATTAGCTGCTAGTTCAACAGCAATGGTTATCTTTTTGGCTGTCTCAAATGTTTTCCCAGTAGCATCACCAAGGGAACCAATTAGTTGATTTGAGTAAGGCAATAGATCAAGTTGGTCAAGGACTAGCTCCACATGGATGCGACGATTCCCAGAACCAATTGTTTGACCAAGACGGAGTGCAGCGCTGAAATGAAGGGTCTCACGCACCGAGAGATAAGGTTGGTGTGCATCTAGCTTCTCTACGTAGCCGATAAGTCTAGAATAGGCAGGACCCTTTCGCCAACTTTTTGCCTGGAGGTTGCCTCTGAGGCTGCCCATTGAAGGTGCCCTCCCAGCCAGGCATTTCAGAAGAGTAGATTGACTTCCTTTCGAACCGCCCATTACAGCAAGCATGTTCCTAGGTCTGGCGTAACCCGTGATGTTGCTGAAAATATCTTCATCGTACCTTATTTAGGGAGAGTAGTGTGTAAGACAGTGTGCAAATGGGTATAGCAAGCAAATATAAACTCATATAGTCAACATTGCCTCGGAATACGTAGAAGGAAAATTCCATGGGGATAGCATGTACCTCATGAACGATAGATCCTCAAAAAGGAGAGTTATTGGCTCTACTGGAATGCCTGGTCCATTCTTCTCCATATCGACCCTGAACTCCTCTATCCATTTTTCAACTCCGCCGTTGTCCCTTATTTTTCTGTATCTTTGTCGTCCAGAATATCCAGAAGCTTTGAAACTATTCGTTTCTTCATTGGGACTTCCAAGTGACTGAAAACCACTCTCCATGTCCTCTTTAAAGTTGCTGATTGTCGGCGACGATCTGATAGAGGGCAAGGATTGGCTGGTTCCTGTGAATTCTATCCTCTTTAGTCCTAGTAATCCAAGGAAGTTGGCCATGAAAGTCCACCCAATAAGAACGATGTAAGCTAGCCAGGGCTTTTCGGCATCTTCAGACAGCTGATAGAATGTGAGGTACGCTTTTCCAACTGTCGTGTTAGGGAATTGATCACAGAAGGCAAGTTGGCTTTGGTAGCTGGAGCAAGGATCTTGATAGTCATTTTGAAATTGAATTCTGCAAAATAATATGTTGGCCCAGTGGATTGGGTTAGCGCGGACTAGCCATTTCCAGTATACGGGCACATTGGAAGGGTAAATCACAAAACCACTGAACAGCAGGAAGATTGAAACTAGTAGGCCTGCCAAAAAGATGCAATTTTGTCAGCTGTTATCGCTCGATGCAGGATTATGTTAAACAATGCAAAATGACCTCATAAGCATTGTGATTCTGATCCTTTAAGAAGATGATATACCTGCCAGGGCATTCCCAACTTCTGGGATCGCAGAAATGGTGCTGAGAAAGAAAATTGCTGACGATCCAAAATACGCGACCAAGAATAAGAGCAGTAAATACTGGAAAAATGGTGCTCCATTTCCTGTTGATGACAGCCCAGCTAGGAAATAGACACTTATTGTATATGCTGTTGCCTGCACAAAGGCAATAGATATGTTGGAGTTTTATCTTGATTCGCAACTATATCTAATTTGAAGAGGAAACAAACTAAACAAACTAAGTGTGGTACTTCTATTAGGGTCTGCGGTAGGTTGACTACGCAATGGGCGATGACATATGAGGAGACCCTGTAAAATCTCTGAGCCTTGTGCTTGTAGAAGGTTGGCCTCTGGAGCATATACAGAGGAAGCTGTACCAAATTTATGAGCGTAATGCTCATGGTGGATACGAAACCGAGGGCCCTTACTGAGTTCATCTGCTGTTGGTCGTAATTGCTGCCAAGCTTGTAGAATAGTGTCCCCGTGAATAAGCCCAGTACAATCGCCTGCAAAATGAACATATTCGCCGCTCATTTCTTGAATGGAGCAAACTTCATGCGAAAAGTGGATCTTATGTAGTTTCTTTCATTCTGTGAACTTGGCTCTCTGTACTAGAATCAATTGCATAAGTTTGTGACCTGGAAAAGCCTCAGTTTGATTAAAGCATGAAGCCTCTTCGTGATCTTGATTTGCCTCTTGATGAGTGTTTGAGTAGATTTCCACCATGTCTGGACGAACGGCCTCTGGAATTGCTTCCATTGAGCTTGGTACTCATCTTCCTGCACGGTGAGAAATTATTAGCTGCTGGGACCAGGCTAGTCATCTTCTTTCTTTATGTCATGCTCAACTATCTCAAGCATCCCTTTGCATCCCATCCATGATACTCTTTTTTCATCAAAGTTATCTTGTTGCCTCCCAACCCTCTTAGAAGGAAGATGAAAAAGCCGAAGTTGCGAAAGATGTCTCTCATACCTCTTCTTTGTAACGCTCAACTTGGAGACGGATATGGCCTCTCGCCTGCTTTAGCATGGAGTATACGTGCGAGGCTCGCTCATGTTGCATCTTTTGGGGTCCAACTGAGAGATATTGCATCTCATCGTTGTTTATGGATATCGCAGTCACCACATCCCCGACCTGAACTCTTCTGCTACTTTCGATTCCCCCTGAATGCCCTATTTTTCTTGATAGCTTGGCAACCACCAATTCTGCAGCAAAGTAACAATAGTCACCCACATCTTTGGCTTCCTCAAATGTCGGATATTCTGACTTTGCCCGCTTAATTTGGATGATATTGATTCATATAGACATGAACAGGCCTAATAGTTATGTTTTCGCAACATCCAGAACTGCTTACCTGTCTCTTTTCTTGGCTGCGCATCCACTGCGCAATGGTACTTGGATGGTGTCTTGAGACTCAACCCAAGTCCTGGCTCGCTCTCTACCCAGTAGGTATGCTTTACCTCATCTCCATGCACAATCCTCAGTATGTCTTTGTAGTGATCTGAAGCGTTGTAGCACTCAATAAGCTCCTCTAGGGTCAAGGATGTCGCTCCCGGTGCCACATACTTGGACCCATCTCCAGCTGCTATGTTTTCAAGAAACTCATTTGATTCCACAAGCAATGGTTTTATGTACCTGCATGTGATGTCATGTTGGCTCTATGTCAGCAAAAAACGTCACACCGCTTAATAGTACACCCAAAACTCGGACGCATACTGACCCGAGTTTCGTGAAGTATGGGATGGCATCATGGCGAGTGCCTTGGAAGAGAACATGACCATTGCTGAGCAGTATAACTCGGTCAAAAAGGTCAAATATCTCTTGGGAGAGTTGGGTCAACGACATAATTGCAGATGATTGCTCGATTCTGCTGATGGTGCGTAGGGTGTCCACCAGGTCGTAGGTGGCTGCGAGATCAGAACTTGAAAATGGTTGGTCATAAATCATGACGGAGTACGTTCCGAGTGCCAATTCAGCCGTTGTGAGCTTCTGGAGATCGAAGTCGGAGAAGCCTTCTCCGGTGAGCTTGTGCTCGACTTCCTTCAGACTTAGAATTGCTAAAACATATTCCAGGAATGGATCTTGTCCTTCCACAAGTGCATGTGCAAAGAATTTCCTCATCTGAGGAGTGAAGTTCTCTGGCCGCAGACCCTGGGTACAATCCCTTGCAAACTCAAGTGTCTCTCTAACCGATAAAAATGGAATGTGCCTGCGGATTTTCCAGAAAAAAGTGTTAAGGACGTGACATAATTTCAATCCTACACCCCGTCTAATCCGCACAGAATGCCGGTGTTCAGGCAACAGAGGACTCACTTGTTAAGTTGGCCGTTAACGTACGCAATGAATCTGCTAAGGCATATATCAGTGACGGATTTGTCGTTGTACATCACCGAGCCTTCCAAACTCGAGTTAGGAGTTACTTTAGCTCTACCTGCGAGGATTTCTAGGAGGGTGCTCTTTCCGCTTCCTGCAGAATTGTACATCCACTGGATCAGTCACTTGACAGAAAAGTTTGCTACTGTCGACATTACTCGGCTTATCGATTTAGGAGGTGGCCTCTTTAGATCTATCATTTCGATAGGTATCATTGCGGTACTAGAGGAAAATATTCATCTACCCGGAGGTCCTAGCAACAGAGTCATCGATCCCGGCATGATGTATCCGTCCACTCCCTCCAGGACATGCATCAAAATCGAGCTTTTCCTCTGGAGTATAGTCTTGACTGGCCCAAGGAGGCATCCCATCAATTTGTTGCCGAAGGTTTCGTACCCTCCCGAGGAGATTTCACAGTTTCTGGAACATCTAATGCTGGAGAACCGAACCACCTGCAAGATAGTTCGATTTTTGCTGAAACCTTAGATGCTGCTTACGTTGGTTAACTGTCGGAAAGATTCATGTTTACCTTATGCTCGTGCTCTGTTTCCGGCAAATTAGTTCTGTATCTTAATCGCATTCTCATTTTGGGTACATCCCATGCGTAATCCGGAATGATCATTAGCTTTTTTTTTTTTTTTGGTGGGGTCAAAAGAAATGATCATTAGCTTACTATGCGGATGTAAAGTTACGTGGCTATCAACAATATATACTACGTTTTTCCTTTTATTTTGGCTAACGGAACGAGGGATAATTGTCCAAAAAAGTACTAAACCTATTATACAACTGTCAGTTCTAACTATTTCAATTATACCAATGTAGTCTTAAATCTTTTGACGAAATCTTTCAATTTTACCAATTTAATCTTAAACCTTTTGAAAGTTTGCCGATATTTTTTGATAATTTGTCAATTTAGTTTCTTTTGATAATATATGTTTAGGACTAAATCGGCAAAATTTCAAAAAGATTTAAGACTAACTCGGCAAAACTGTAGAATATATAGGACTAAATTGACATAATTAAAAAGATACACGACTCAATTGGCAAATTTTTAAAAGATTAATGACTAAATTAGCACAATTGAAATGTTTATGTTTGAATTGATAAATCGTTAAAAGATTTAGGAATTTTCTTTTGATAATTGTCGGTCGTGGTTATTCGTTCCATTCATACAATATGAATGTGTGGACGGCCATGTGAAAAGGATAGGTGAAGATCTTAATAAAGGGTCAACGGGAACATCAATCTCTTCTTGTACTTTTTTTTTGGGGGGGTCAAATCTCTTCTTGTACTTGATTGTTGATGGGAGGATTAAAAGAATTTGCGTCAAAGCTTAGGGCCTGACAAGGAAAAATCAATCACAATCAGGAAGAGAAAAAGACAAATAGGGGAGCTCCGGCCTGGCAACAAGTGAGATTCCTCATTTTTCGTGTCACATTAGTGGGCTATGATCATGACTTTATTATGCTTAGAAATTACGTATTTCTTATGTTGGTAACGAGAAAGTAGGGAAATTTTTCTGAAAAATCCTAAACTTATATGCGTTTGTCAATTGAGTTATAAACTCTCTAATTTTGTTAATTAAGTCTTAAATATTTTCACGTTTTGTCAAGTTTATCCGGCTAATTTTGGTAAGAAATAACTAATCCTCGATGCAAACCGTCTTATGTAGACAATTTTTAATAAAATATTTTTCAAAATTTTTATTATTTTTTTCTTGTTCCCTTTTTTTCCCCCTTACTTTAGTCGATAAGGGTCACTAGGCCTTCGCTAGTTGCGGGCGAGCGCTCGATAGCCCTCGCCCAAATCTGGGCATGACTGCCTTGTCTATAGCCGCAATGGCCTTGCCCAGATCTAGGCACAGTTGCCTTGCTTGCAACCGCCATGGCCTTTCTTAGACCAAGGCGAGATCGGGCGAGGGCCCGGTGACCCCTCATCCAGTGGCTGGCAAGGGTTCGAAGACCTACGCTAGCCACATTAAGAAAAAGAAAAAGAAAAAGAAAAAAAAATAGTAACAAAAAATCAAAAAAATAAATTAAAATACTATTAGAAGTTGTCCAGGTCATAAGACGGTTGGCGTTTACGTCAACGATTTTCAGTCAAAATTAATTTGATAGATTCAATTGGCAAAGTGTGAAGATGTTTATGATTCAATTGACAAAATTAAAATGTTTATGACTGAATTGAAAAAAAAAAGTACAATGGGTCGAGGAATTTTTCGATAGTTTTTCGCGCGTAAGTATCGTACTTTTCGATGACGTTCTTATTGTGTGTGATAGGAAGGAAATACATGCTGTTGAATTTCGAAAAAGGGTGGTCGAGATCCCTTCTGGATTCTTCTTGATCTCTATCGCATTAATCAACATTCTTGTTCAAGCTTAAACATATGAACTACTATATAGATAAGAGACTGTAGTCTGTAATGCATGTCATTGCATGGTTTATATATGGCACGTAAAGAATGGCTTAACTACACTATAAGTGTCAAAATTTATGTACAACGCTCACTTTAATGTCAAAACTTTCAAAACAATCATTTAAGTGCCAATTTTTTTGAAAAACGATCATTTCAGTGCCATAACTTTCAAAACGATACTTAAATGCCATTTAAAAAAAATAATCACTTAAGTGCCAAAGTTTTTGAAAAAATACTCACTTCAATGCCAACTCCGGCGAGCCACGTCAGCTCAAATTGGAGAAAAGTTAGTACTTACGCTATCGTTTTTAAAAAATGTTGGCACGTAAGTGATCGTTTTGAAAGTTTTGGCACTAAAATGAGCGTCCTACACAAGTCTTGACATTTGTAGTGTATTTTAGCCCATAAAGGGCATAAAGAAAGAGTTACGTTGTATTTTACCTGCTGAGGGATAGGGGGTGTGATCTTGGCCATGTCCCGCAAATAACTCACGAAACCATCCTTCAGCAAGTACTCCATTCCCATAAGCTCCTCCGACTTCTTCCTCACGCTCTCATCCCCTTCGTCTCTGATCTCTTCCATGTCGCCCCCGACGTCTCCGGCGAATGCTCTTCCGGCTTCGCTCCTCAAGCCATTCCTCTTCAAGCTCTCGTACATCCTCAGCGCCACGTGCCTCGCGGTCTCGGGCGACGCGCTTTCTATCTTCCTCCGTACGTCCGGGGACGACCCGCCCGAGAACCTAGCCGCCCCACGGGGAGTCACGGGCGTCATCGGGATTGCGGTCCCCGGGGCTGGCAAAGTGATCACGCTGGCGGCGTCGCTTCTGGCCGTGCACTCGCTGAGGAAGGAAGGCCTCCGTGCATGGACGCCGTTCGCGACGTCGTCTTCTTGTAGCCACCACATCATGTTCGATCGTGGACTCACCGGAGAATTGTTTGCCATTTTTTCGGCTATGGAAAGATCGACGTTCGTCTTCTTTTGGTGTCTTGAACAGCAGTGAAGACGATGGTCTTTAAATGAACCAAGAAAGCCTAAAATGTGACTTAAACTATAGTCATGTTGGAATGAGAAGTACTAAAACTTGTTTTTTTTTTTTTTTTTTTTGCATTATATTAAAGTTGCTAAGTCGTCCTTGTTATGATATTGAGAGAAAGGAAGAAAAGTCAACTCCAAGTGAATGAGTCGCCACGTGGAAGATGGGGGAATGAGTAGGGACAAGAAGCTGGAGATGAAGGATCCGGATCGTATGACATACAAGATGTATGTCATACGTGACTGGCTTTTCATCTGAACCGTTCATTCTAAATGAACGGTTCAGATGAAGCCACGTCACCTAAGCTTTGGGGAGGGCTGAAAATTTGAATTTCAAAATTCAAAAAAAGGGAATAGGGTTCTCTTTTTCTCTCTCTTCGTAAAAAGATCCAGATAAAAAAAAAGGCAGCCGTCTATTTTTTCTCTCTCCTCCAAAGACCTCAGAGAGAAGGATCTCTGCTCGCTCTCTCGCGCGAGCGGATCGCCTGAATCGTCGGCTGTCGACCTCTCTTCGAAGACGACGCCATTCCCCTCTGTGCTCTCTCCCTCCCACAGAAATCCCAAAATCGACGCCGGTGACGGTGATTCTCTCCCTCCCACCCAAATCAAAGCCCGACGCTCTGGCGTTTGACGGCGACGGCCGTTCTCTCCCTTGCACCCAAATCCACGCCCGACGTCCAAAACCCAGCAGGGACGACGCCCTGCTCCTGCGCTCTCCCCCCAAATCGAATGGTCCGATGGATGCGGCCTCCGCCTCGGCATCCACCTCGTCCTTTGCCTCCGCCGCCAAATCGACTGTTATCGAGTAAGAAAAACATGTTCTTTTTGCCTTTTGCTTCTTTGCTTGTGTGTTTGGCTGAATGGACATGTTTGGCTAGTAGGAAGATTTTCTGTAGGACTTTGATGACTGCATGATGAAATGGCCTGGACTGGCTGCTATTGTCTCCTTTGAACAGTTTTTCCATGCCGAGATGCACAAGCACTTAAACCGATTCTTTGTCACTGGATTTTGGGTTGTCCTCGGTTTCTCTTTTTTATGTTGAAGCATTCCTGTGGAAATTCGAGGCAGATGAAACTGCTGCAAAAATTTCCAGTTGAATTGTTTGTCACGCATATTAGATTACAATCTTTGTTGGGAGCAATCTAGACATTGATTAGTTGAGGGACTGCCTAGTTAGCTTAGCATTCATCAACTACAAAGTTTTGGAGCCCTTTACCTATCAATCATTGATATGCAAGCAGCATAAACATCTTAGTATCCTGGAAATGTATGTCACTTAATTTTGTGTTGTCCTGAATAGTGAGAAGGATGCCATCACGGTGAGCACTTTTCAGTTTGATTTTCTCGTTATCATGAGTGCATCTTGATCATTTCTTCTTAGTATGTTTCTCTGTTGCGGCGATGATTGTTTGTGAGACATGGCTTGGAGTCGAAGTTGTTACCCAGAATTCATAGGTCTTTTGTTATGCATTCTTTGAATGGTCGATGCTCGGCATTGATTAATTGGTTGCTGATAATGGCATTGTTCATGACTCTGGTTTTCCAATTATGGATGGTGGCTGATGGCCGAGGCCTGCAGGTGGCTGAGTGTATACGTGTGTTCATAAGTTGAACTTTTGGTATATTAATTGTGGTTGAAGAGTGTTCATATTCTGTCATTGTCCGTTGTTGTCTTGTCTTTCTATTAGCCATTGAGCTCCTTTTCTAGATTGTTGGATGTTTTTACTGCTTCTGGTGTAGATTTGGCTGAGCCCTTGTTCTTGTCCTTTTGGTTGGTAAAACAAAGGCAATGGAAATCTTGATCATCATGAATGATCAGATCTTCCGAAGTTGGGTTGTGATTCGATTGGAGATAGAGCAGCTCCTCTTGGGTTGTGAAGGAAACATGTTGCCTTTTCCCCCAATACCACCCAAAAAGAAAAAAGAAAAAATCAACCCAGTCGCTCAATTTATATCATTTGGGAAGGACCAGGTCAGGTCAATTACAGTCCAATAATGATTGGGGTCGGATCAGGCATCATGGAAAGTGGATACTATCATATCAATAGAAAAGTTGCAATTCAAACCCGGGAGTCAGACCAAACTCTGAGACTATAGTGTATTATAGTAGCAATTTTTCTGTTGATTGTCTTCTCTGGGTGTAATCTTGTTATCTTTGGGTTGTAATTCTGTCTAATTCTTGTGTTGTACAATCAACTACATTATAAGCCTGTCTTCATGGGTCCATCTTCCTTTATTTTAGCAGTTGAGTTTGATAGTTGTTAATCCTTTTGATCTCTTGGTGACGCAGTGAACGATTTGATGAGTCAAAGGACAATTGGTAAGGCCTTTTTCGAGCCGGCGACACTCATTGGAGCAAGTATTCTTCAAGTTTACCTCCGTCGTCTATTTGAAAGGAAGCTTGGGATGTCACGAATTTGTTCTCATTGAGTCGTATAAGCAATTGAATGATTTGCCAGATATTTGTGCTTCTTCAACATAAGAGCACACATCTTCCCACTCTTTACCGGACATGTACAGAAATTGATCTAGTGGGAGATTTTTGTTTGCCTTTAGAACGAGCGATGGATTGATTGTTTGGATTAATCTATTATATGTTAGGAAGTAAAACTTATGCTTCTTATATCTTAGCATATCCGATGGAGTCTTCCTTTGTGTTTTTCAATTTTTCTTGGACATCACTACTGGATTTTAGATACCTACTGTAATATTATTTATGACAGATTCAAGCATGTCGATGTGAATGGTTTACATGATAATGAAGGTGCGGAAGATGAGATGCTGGTCATGGAAGTTGGCTGTCCCAGCCATTGTGGCTTTTGAACGTTCAATCTGGACTTAGTTTATAGGGGAATCTTGAATATCCGCAGATTTTATTAGCTTGTATCCCTCTAGTCGAGCTTATCAGAGATTGGTTAGCCCTCTCCGTTCCTTGGTCGCTTCTTGGTGGAGGAGGATATGTTAGATGGGCCATGCTCAATGTGTGTTATAGTAGATCATGCTATAGAGTCGAGAAGAATCTCACAAGAAGCCACCAATTTCAATACGACCAAGCGTTAACGATAATGAACTACTAGAATAACCAACTTTGTAACTCGCATTTGACACTAGCAAGAGTAATTACTGCCGAATGGCTCGTTCATTTGACACTAGAGTATCTGGAAAGATATTGATGTTCAACATCGAGTAGAAGTTAAATTTGAAATGCAACAAGGGCAGAATGAAGTCACTCCGTAGGATTTAGAACTTCTCGAAAGAGACACATATACCCAAATCTTGTTCAGACACTATGATAAATGTAACATAAGCAAGCAATAAAGGAGGAACAGGCAAGACGTTATCATACTGGCATAAAATCTAAACGATGTTAGTTTTCATGTTTTCGGCCCGCAATGAAAAGAGAGACTACGAAAAAAAGACCAACTAGGATTTCCTGTTCGACAAATAACTTAACGGTACATGAACTCGAACTCAAGATTTGCATTAAACATCATGTTTCAAAAATTGTGATCCGGATTAACATCGGTTCATCTACCACCTGGACCGTCAAACAGGTGAATTTTGTAGAAGAGATATAACTATATGAGAACCATAGCTTGCGCAAAGAGAAGCATCGAGTTGAGAAAAAGCTTCATTTCACCGCTTCCGTTCTGACCGCCATTTGTATACTGGTTTTGAGGAGGGGCAGACAGTCTCATCTGCACGAAGTTTTCGCTTTTTTCCCTTCTTCTACTCATGGAAAAAAATCTTTATTAGAAAACATCCAGATAGATCAACTGACAAGTAGAAAATGAGTGAAGCCTACCTGCAATTCCTTCTGCAGTGACATATCCGTGTATATCTTCTCCAAATCATTTACTCTGCTTTTTCTTGCCTCTAGTTCTCTGTATGAAGCAGCTGTTTTCCTGCACAATGTATGGATTTTAAGCTGTCTACTCCACCAAGGGCACAATCAAACAGATCAAAATTGATAGGTTAACAGAACCACCAAAACATTCAGTTTACATAATGCGCGGCTTTAGACGGAGGGAAAACATAAATTAAAACTGTCAAGCACGTTAGAAAAAGGTAGAGAACAGCATCAATATTGACACCTGAAAAGCAACAGATACTATGGAAATGGGTGGTAACATAATCCACAATTTGATGCCCAAATGAGCGGCAAGAGACATCAAAGTCTTTCTAAGTCGAGCACAAAGCTAGATTTCAGTCTCCTTAGGAAGATAATCTTTGCTTAACTCAATTACATTGTTCCTATCATAAATTCTCTCATGACACCTGAACGTGACAGTGCCGTCCAGCTTCTGCGCACTTGAAACAAGTATAGGCCATATGAGCTCACCTTTTGATATTATCAGGAATATCCTCTAAGGATATTTTCCCAATCCTAGAAGACGATGATTCCATCTCTTTCGCCTCCTCCCTGCAGACATTATGAAAAACAAATGAAATAATACAAGATACTAGCTCAAAGCTTCAACGAGGGTACAAAACAAAAAAGAGGGCATCAACTAGGATGGAACTAAACAAGGGTAAAGAACTATGCAACCATCACGTCATCCTGCTGCATCCCTTGGTGAAACCTTTTACAAGGGGAGACTATATTGTAACCTTTTTAGGGGATAAAATCGTATTGATCTCAATGTACACTCAATGGCCGGCTATTAATAGTTCAAAACATGGCATATTAAAATGGCCTCAAGCTATAGTTTCTAGTATGCCAAAATTGTCAGAAAGTGAGATTGGTTGGTCGAGAAAGCACAAGCACGATGCTAGCATATCAAACTTTCAGCGGCATAACCAATATCTCTGTTCTCTAGCTCGAGTGAGAGGAAATAAAACTCCAGTAACAAGAACTACCATCAGTCAGCAGGAAAAAAAAATTAAAGATCACGACAAAGATAAGGATGAACAAACCTGTTTTCTGCGTAGTAAACACGATTGCTCGATGGGCGAGATCATCGAGAGAATGCAGCACGGCGGTTAGCTTTTCGATTTTCTGCAGTAAACAGCAAAATTTATACAGCATCAATACCTCTCCAGACTATCATTCTGGCAACAAATTTGGACAAGAACAGCTCAAATAAGGAGTACCTTCTTCTCACTCTGCAACTTCTGAAGTACACATCCTATGTCTTGCGTCTTCATCAACATGAGTTCTTCAGGGGTGTATTTATTTGCCTGACTCCTACCCCACACAAACTACAGAGTCAGAGATTGGAAACTGTGAAAGATGCACGATTGAGTCGAAAACACGTACACAAGGAGAAGAGGACCAAGTTCAATAATCTTACTCCGGCCTGTGAACTCCATCAAGAGTCTTAGTTTTGATCATCTTAAAGTAGAACTCATCTGGGTTCCTGAAGGCCGCCTTCTCCTTGAGCTTCCGCAGAGCCTCCTCCTTCTTGTGGAAGGCTCGCGCACGGACGACATGGTCCTTGTGCTTCTCGAGAAGGCCGAACTTTTTCCTCGATTGTCTGCCATACGCACAAAAAAAAAAATCGCTATCGTCAGAAGACGGATTCAGAAAACCACCGAACGACGAAGCCTTTTTCTTTTACTTACGGCTGAGATCTTTCCTTGTGAGCGCGCCGGCTGATCGCATTCCTCAGTGAAGACATTCTCTCTCCGGTGCGTGAGAGGACGCTGCCCCGAGTGTTACAAATGCAGAGAGAGGGGCGGCGGCGGCGGCGAAAGGCTTCGCTGCAAGAGGAAGAAAGCACCGATCGACTCCGTTATGGTTTTGCTGAAGCCCTAGTCCGAAATCTCGAAGAGCATCAGCAATTCTTCGGCTAAACCCTAAAATTTTCTCTTCTTTTAATTTGAACCGCACTCCCTCAACTCATCCGCCTCCACATTGTCGCCTGGTGTCGGCGGCGGATCTGCGGAGGCTCGCGTTGGAGAGGTCCGTCACCGGAGCGAAACGAGGAGGAGCGAGGAAGGGAGAAATGCCCTGGCGTCGGCAGCGGATCCGCAGAGGCTGGCGTCTGCGAGAGGTGGAGGAGGAGCGAGGAAGGTCGAACTGTGAGGGAAGGGAAGGGAAGGCAAGTGCAAAACACGATGGAGGTTCGGCCCTCCCGAGGTTTGACGAGACGAGAGGAGGGAGACAGAGAAAAGAGGAATAAAAAAAAAATTCTGCAGATGAGCTTTTCGCGCTCAAAATTTCGGTTCTCCCCAGGCCTAGATGACGTGGTACAATCTGAACCGTTCATTTAGAATGAACGGTTCAGATGGAAAGTCAGTCAGCATGACATACATTCTTGTATGTCATGCGATCCAAATCCGGAGATGAAGGCGGTTTTTAACCACTATTTAAATTTTAATTGTGCTACAAGTATTGAATTTGAGTGCTCTCTAATCGATTTCCTCGTGTGATTTTCCTCATCTACTCCTGAATTCACAAGGAAGATGAAACAGTTTTGTAAATGTTTTCATTTGATCAGCTAAAAAGATAAGATTGGCTCATTGTCCCGGTAGTCTATTTACAGCATTCACAGATTGTCATATGTGCCAAAATTTGCTTCCTATTTCGCAATTTGGGGGAGGCAAGGAGTTGGCAAACAACCTCAACTTCAAATAAATCATCAGCCCCAGCTTGGCCCCGAACTGTTCGACAGATTCCCACGGAACCTGCAGGTCCACTCTTTTTCCTATTCAAAGATTAGCCCTTTGACGGCACTAGCCCCGACACAGTACACCAAGAGATGGGAGGGCGGTCTCAGTCTAGAGCACATCGGCTAGAGGCAGCGGAACTAAGACTGTTGCTAAATCTGTTCCGGTCCAAGACTATATTTCTGGGCACATGCTTTCCTTTCGAGATAGAAAAAGAAAGGGGATGTGCGCCCTTTGCTCGAAGAACTAGGCGGTTTTGCCTTCAAGCCGTCAAAGAAATCAAGTTGGCTGGGGGAAAGGAAGGGAAAGAGAAGGGCGTCTGGATCCCCTGCTTGTATGGCAGGGGATCATAGCAATATCCACCATTGACGGGATTAACAAAAACATAGAGTAAGGGAGGTAGAAAAAGAGATCAATTAATAATTTGTAATATCTACCTATCCCTTAATTTCGAATCAAGGGATTTATTAGACAATTCTTGAGTAGACTAATATTAAAATAATCAAATAACAAGAAATTTGAATTATCAAAATAATAAATAATAATAAATTTGAATCCATATATAACAGAATTCAAAAATAATTTCTCTTTTCTTTTGATCTTTTTTTTTTAATCGTATGGAATCGATTTTTCAATTTTAGAATAAAGAGTGACCTTTTAACACCTTTTTTCTTGTCATTTGAGATATTATGTGAATGAACCTACTACTGAATTGAATGAGTGATCTGATCAGTTGTGCGATACCTTTTTTATTTTTACTTTATTTATTTTCATCTAAGATCGCTTCCGGCTCTAGGCCTTTTACTAGTTAGTCCTGGTAAAGCCCCAAGACGGCGTATTTTTTTGAAACGTGGCCCTTGGTAACGCGACATAAAGACTCCTTTATTTTTGAAATTTCATAAACATAAAATAAAACTGAACTAAATTAAATGATAAATGAATAAAAAGAAAAAAAGCAAAACAAAAAAGTGACCTTTGAAAAAAGGGGAAAAAAGCCGGCTATTGGAATCGAACCGATGACCATCGCATTACAAATGCGATGCTCTAACCTCTGAGCTAAGCGGGCTCAAAAATAGTAGAAATTGTACATGCATAGAAATTTAGTAAACTCTTGGGATCTTTTCTATTAATATGAACTATTCATTATTAGCTATTCATAATGAATATGGATTCATATGAATTGAATATAGAAAAGTAGAATATCCAAGAAGTATTGGATATTATCGAAGATAAGGATTACTATAGTGATATAGAATTTTGATCTATGTCTCAATTATATGTTTATCAATACTTAATATTAATTATTTCGTTAAAAAGATGTTAATTAATTTAATCAAAGGTCCAACTGATCACCACGTCTGTATTGTAAATATGCAGTTACAAATAATCCAGCTAAAGAAATAGGAATTAGACCTAAGACAATTCCAAATAGAAAAACTTCAATCATTTCATTTTTTTTAAGGGAAAAAGGAGAGGTAATATCTATCCCTACATATTAATCTGCATTGCCCATGAATCTCAATGACCGTTAATTGGAAATTGACCCGGTAAGGAACTATAGAGTCTATGAATAACACAGAAAGATTTCTTTTTCTGCGTTGTGTTCATTCAATTAATTTCAAATAAGTCGTATCTTGGTCAGACCAATAAAGAGAGCTGATGTTATAGTTAAAGCTGCTGGTAGAAAACCGAAATAACTAGTTATAGTAAGCATGAAGATGAGGGAGCTAAATGAAATGTGTTCTTTTATACATATGTTTATAAAGTACTTCCCTAAGTTTCAAGATACGAAGATAAGCAAAAATACCAATTCAAATGAAAGAATAAGTTCAATTGACAGTTGTTAATTCGTCAATCATTATAGACGGGATTAACAAAAATAGATTTTCTCTTTCGACCATATTTCGATTGTTAATACGATATATAAGGACCGCTACTACAAATAGTACTACACCCTTGATAGTGAAATATCGATTGCTTGTTGAACCCTGTGAATTGCGTGAAAGTAGGATACTCCAAATTCGGGGGTCCAAGAGTTTTATAAAACGTTCTTGGTGGAAAAAAATGTGAATGAAAGATCCCACGGAATTGAATTGGGTCCATGAATATAAGAAATAGTGAGAATTCTTGATCTCTCTCAATATCTCTCTCAATTCGAAAATGCAGGATTTGAATTGATGTCATTTCATTGATTTCTCCTAAATTGCATTGATTTCTCCTAAAGATTTCATTTCAATTGGAATTTGGTTATTCACCATGTACGAGGATCCTCGCTAAGCATCCATGGCTGAATGGTTAAAGCGCCCAACTCATAATTGGCGAATTCGTAGGTTCAATTCCTACTGGATGCACGACCCTACAATAAGTCTATTGGAATTGGCTCTGTATCAATGGAATCTGATCATCCATACATAACGAATTGATGTGGTATATTCATATCATAACATATGAGGGAACTGAATCATTTCCTTGTATCTGAGAAGAACTTCCAGATTAATAGGAAGGAAGCTTAATCGGAATGAATCCTAATTTTTCTTCTATGATTGATCGGTATAAACATCAACAACTCCGAATTGGATCAGTTTCTCCTCAACAAATAAGTGCTTCGGCCAATAAAATCCTCCCTAATGGAGAGATAGTTGGAGAGGTGACAAAACCCTATACTTTTCATTACAAAACCAATAAACCGGAAAAGGATGGATTGTTTTGTGAAAGAATTTTTGGTCCTATAAAAAGTGAAATTTGTGCTTGTGGAAATTACTATTGGGGATCCGGATCCGGATCCGAGAGAAGGGGGGGGGGGTGGTGGGTGGGGTGTGAAGAACAATATAAGAGGAGTCAAAGGTGAACCCATTCATAACTTTGATGTAAAAAGATGCAAATAGTTTTGATTAGCTGAGGGGCAAAAATGTAATTGGCAATCAAAATCGTGGCCTCAGACATTCAATTTCTATTTAGGCTCCGTTTGTTTCACAAACGACAAATGATTCGCTTGAAATAATTAACTTATAATTTTTCACTATTAACAATAATTTATATCTAAATATTTGCATGGACGCTGAATTTTTGAATCATTTCGAAAACAAAAAAGAATTTTTGGATGCAAAAATGGCTTAGTAAATTGGCGGGAAAATTATCCAAAAAGACTTAAACCTATTGCACTTGTGCCAATTCAATCCTAAACTTGTAAATTGTGTCAATTCAGATCTAAACCTTTTGACAACTTGCCAATTCAATCTTAAACCTTTCAATTCTGTCAATTTAGTCCTAAACTTTTTAATGATTTACCAAATTAGTCTTAAACCTTTTCATGAAATACCAATTTAGTCCTTCCGACAAATTACCTCAAATAATAGGTTTAGAATTAAAATGGCAAAACTTCGAAAGATTAAGGATTAAATTTGTAAATTTTCACAAGGTTTAGGACTGAATTGACACAATTGAAAAATTTAGGACTAAATTGACACAAGTACAATAGGTTTAGGACTTCTTTGGTAATTTCCCCTAAATTGGCTTGGAAAAAAGGACTTTATTATTAAATTATTGACATTGCACATATGTAGATTCTTAGATCCAATTATTTTTTTTCCTACCCAAAAAAAAAATGCAATTATTTTCCTTTTTCGGACATTAAGCAGATTTATTTTGTGGTAAAGTTCTGATGACTCCAACGTGAGCCAAAAACCTTGGAAATACTTCATTTAGTTTAAGACATGGAAAGTGGCCACATAAAGAACCTTGTTCGTGTACCCACACTCGTTTATTCAACACGTATGCTGGCTGACCGATGCGGTGGACGGCAAATGGCCAGGTCATATTCAACAGCCAACAACAATCTTTCATATCGGTAAACAAGTTGTTCGAATCGGCTTTAGTAAACACTAATCAAGCATATGGATTTGTTCTACATGTCCCTTAATTTCATGGGACGAAAGGCACATGTAAATCTCAGTCGGCCCTAATTGGGTTCCTACCTTTACGGATTAGTGAGAAATAGTTCGATCTGCAGTGATGTTTCAGCCACTGCATTTGAACTCCCTGTTCTTGATTTGATCTATTATTCTGTGTTCATTCTGAACTCAATCGGGTTAGGTCTCACCTTGCGAGCTGTGGTTCCATCCCAATCAACTACCTTAGGGCACATTACAATGTGGTCGCGAAGGCAGTTAAGATGGATCATGGCGATGTTTTCTTCCGATTAACCCTGGAGATGGGGGGGCAGGAACAACAATCGTCGACAGCGGCACACCACTGGACTAATCTTCCTGCCTGGGACGTATGTGACCGGCTTATGAAAAGGTTACGTCTTGATCCTCCTCCATTTCTGTCCCTTAATTTTTTTTCCCCTGCTAGTTTTCTTCAATCTTTGTTTGATAACTTAATCAGATTTATATGCTAGAATTACATACCGATGAGTGATGGGGAAAAGTTTATTTTTTGAGATCATATATTTTTCTCTTATCACTTAAGTGCCATATAAATTTACAAAATTGCTTGGGAGAATTACCACAAAAATTTTAAACCCATTCCAATTGTTCCAATTCATTCCTAAACCTTTTTTTTTTTTTTTTGCAGTTGAGTCTTAAACTTTCGCATTTATTCCAATTTAGTCCATTCGATCAATTTTGGCTGAAAATCGCTAGCATGAATGCCGGTTATTCTACATGGCACGGTCGGCGCTGATGTGGATAATTTTAAATTGTATTTATTATTTTTTTCAAAATTTTTATTTATTTTTACTTATTTTCTCTTTTTTCTCTTTTATTTTTTTTCTTTTCTTCCTTTTCCTCCAATCGATTTCCGGACTTTGGCAACTTGCCAGAGGTGAAGGCTGGCGAGTTTGATCTTGTCGGCCTCTAATGAAGCTCGCCCCGCCGGGCACTGGCGAAGATGAGCCTCACTTGCCCCTGACAAGGCTCGACCTCGTTGTCACTAGGTGAGGTCGGCCTCGCTAAATCTTGCGAGTTTGAGCCTTGCCTAGCGACGGTTAGGTCGATCCTCTCCGAGGGCGAGTGAGCTTTGCTAGAGACCGGTGAGGTCGACATTGCTAGCCCTCGCCTATGGCCATTCATTGAGGCTCGGTGACCGGCTGGAGGAAGAAACGAGGAAAAAAAGAAGAAAGAGAAATGAAAGGAAAAAGAAAAGAAAAGAAAAAGGAAAAAAACAAATAAATATTTTTTTTAAAATACTATTAAAAATTATCTCTGCGCCACATAGGATGGTCGATACCCATGTGATTTACAACAATTTTGTTTTGGATGGATTGAATCTGCATAAATATAAAATGCTTAGGACTGAATTGACAAAAATAAATGTTTAGGACTAAATTAGCAAAATTATAACATGTTTAGATTTGTTTTGGTAATTTTTTCCCAATCGATCACTTGAGTGAAACTTTTTAATAACGTTCACCACAAATGTTATGCCACATTTTTTTTTTTTTGATAACCAAGGTGTCCGGGCCAGTTTGCGCGCACCTGGACTATTCCTCGGGGAAGACTAGCACAACAACCCACCGCCATGGCCCCCAACTTAAATTACAAGTGCTTAGCTGGGGAATCGAACCTGAGACCAGTGCGCCTAACCACACAATCCCAAGTACGCCATAATCAACTGAGCTACGCATGGGTGGGTGCACAAATTTTTTTGGTACTTAAAAAGGTGGAGAATTTCCCCAGCCAACTTGTATGATGAGTTCGCCTATTTAATTATGATCTATGAAATGGGTGTCTCCGAAGCGACCTCCATGTGCTAATAATTGACTCCAAAATAGATTTATTAACTCTCTTCGCCAATTGTGTGAAGACTGGAGTCGGACTATTTTACGTTTGTTTCAATCCACTAAACTACAACATATACGTTCCAACACTTGGAGAGTTTAAGGTTTTACTTTCTGTTTTAATTTTCTTAAACATCTTTATAATTTATTTTATAATTTTTTTATGTGACGCTAAAAAATGACTGTCGTTTTTGTGTCGTGATCACTCTGTCAGTTGTTGATAGCAGTGTCATCTAGAGATAGGTGAATATGTGATTTTAAAGAACTTGATAAATTATTGCGGAATTTAAACTATCAAGTTTAGAACCAAGTTAGAGTCAAAACAGAAACAGTGATAAGATTCTGTTGTGCACAATATACTATTAAAGATAATGTATGTGAGTTAAGGTATAGAGAAAATTGCATACAAATTTTCTAGTAATTCTGTTTAAATCAAGCCTACATCCACTCTTCATACTAATAGTTAACTGATTGGATTTCACTGGTCAATAAATCAGAGGTTATAATGAGTGATAATACTCGAGTTGATAGACCACACTATCTCACATTCAATCACTTTAACAAAGCCTCTCAGTGATTCCATTTTATAGCTCAAGATAGATAAGTGTGTAGGGTCGAAGCTCTAATTGAACTTTGGAATTTCACATTCTAGGTTCTCTTTTCTCTTCAGCATCTTGATCTTCTTTTATGTTCCTCAACTTTCAATCTACCTGTTGGATAGTTTTTAGACGATATTCTGTAGTTAACCCGTCGAACAGAGTTGCCAAAAGAAAATTAAGTAGCCGTTGAGAAATAAGATCATAATCTACTCTTGATTTAGTCACTTATACAACTAAACCTAGGTTTTATAAGTAGAGATATTCAAAATTGAAATCCAAGCTAGATCACTACCCGTTATGATAAAAATAATTTGCATCTCAATCTGAGTCTGATACTCGGTAGTATCTAAATCTGAATATGAGTCTGACTCTAATTAGAGTGTAATACTCAAAATGGAAAATGAGTATGAGTATAAGTCTGACACTCAAAATTGAATCTGAAGTCATTTCCTTAACATATCTAGGACTTGACTTATGAAAATATCCATGCGACATTTAAGATAACATTCACGAAATTACCGCTTTAGACTATAGTTGCATAGAGTTTGAAAGCATAAACATCATCGATATACCTGCATACGAATGCTCAGATGCATTTATCAGATTTAAAGATATTAAGGGTTATTTTGTCACCTTCAAAATCTATTAAGAAGTTTTCTCAACAACGGCCACATCAAATCCTTCGTTATGTCCCGTTATAATTAAACCTCCTTAATCTACCAAACATAGCTCGCCTAATTTAATTTCATGCAATAAGAATGCGAAAACTACAAAACTTATGGACCCTCCATGTTAGGCCCGGCCACTCTCAGTTAGAAACTGCCATGGAAACTTTTTGGGGAGTGGGTGAATCATGATGGATGGTACTGCAGGAAAGTGCATGTGTTCGTCAGTCCTCACTTACAAGTGAGATGAACATCCTCCTTCATGGGGGCGACTGCCTGCTTTTGGAACCTCTGGCTCTCTTGAAATGCTTCAGAACTACTTTTTGTACTTGTTTCGGCCCAACAGCAACTGAAGAGAACGAAGCTAGAACTCAGAAAAGCTTGGCCTTCCCAATGCAAATTCCCTCACAACCCACATCTGACAAACTCCAAATATTCTCCTCCAGACTTTACTCTCTCTCTCTCTTGCATGACCAAATGCTATGTGCACACTCCACTATGATCAGCCACCAACCAAAGCCAATCCTGTAATGGAATTGGTCGGTCCTGTGTCATTATTGTAATCCTCGCACAAGGACCGACCCTCCAGAAAAGTAACCTCCCCCACTAACCAGATCTTTTCCTAGTATAAAACCCGGCTTTAAACTCCCAGCAGTCTATCAAGCAGCATCCTCTTAACTCTCGAAAACTAACCACTGTGTGTATGTATGCATCTGTGTGCGGAAGAACAACCAACCAACTTGTCCTAGTGCCTCATCCCAAAGTGGTCATCGCTTTCACAGACTCCGTATAGCTCCACACAACTTGGTTTCTTTCGGGACTTCCCAAAACGTGGGTTCATCCTGTTATGGCCACTTTGTTCAGTGCAGAAGAGCACAAACCCCTGTCATAATCTGAGTCAGGATCCTTGAATTCCAGGAATTATTGAGCGTGAACTCGAATTTACGGCTAGTGCTAAGCCCTAGTGGGAGGAAAGAGCCTGTTCTAGGATAGTGATAGTTCTGTGGCCTCTTTAAATATCTACACGTTCCTCCCATCACCTTAGTCGCTCTTCTTTCCCCAAGTTTGCATAACTCTTCACCATGACACATTCGCTAGCTTCTCTTGCTGTGTTAACTTTCTTGGCACTCTCCTTGTTGCTTCCTCCGGCTGATGGGAGGACTCACAGCCACCACGCGAAAAAGCAGCATTTGCCTGCCGTGTCTCAAATCTCTGTGCCGCCCTCTCTGGCGCCAGAGCCTGCCAATGCTGCTAGCCCCAGTTACAATGGCGGCGATGTGGATTCCAACTCCGTGTTCGACGTGCGAAAGTTTGGTGCCAAAGGCGATGGAGTCGCCGACGATACGGATGCGTTCAAGATGGCCTGGGACGCGGCCTGCGGCGCCGAGTCAGCCACCCTACTCGTCCCTCGCGGCCATTCCTTCATGATACAGTCTACCATTTTCACAGGGCCTTGCAAAGCCAACCTTGTTTTCCAGGTAATTGTTGATGACGTCCTCCGTGAAGAAACCGACGTCGACCTTGGCAGCAAGTACTCAATTTATCTAACGCTGGCCATGCATTCGAATTCCCGCTTTGCAGATTGATGGAACCATAATGCCACCGGACGGGCCCGACTCATGGCCGCAGCGCATAAGCAAGAGGCAGTGGCTGGTTTTTTACAGGATCAATGGAATGTCAATGCAAGGAGGTGGACTAATAGATGGGAGAGGAGAGAAATGGTGGAATCTTCCTTGTAAGCCACACAAAGTAAGCTAAACCAGAAAACACATAGACAAAAAAAGGGAGTGCCTTTAGAAGCTAGCAGAAATCTCTATTTTTCATGTACTTGTACATTATTTTTCTAGTACTTAACACTCTTATAATATGCGTAATGGAACAGGGAATAAATGGAACAACCATGCCTGGTCCTTGTGACAGCCCAGTTGTAAGTCAGAAGCATTGCAAGTATTCCGGACGAGATTCATCACCTTGTCAAGGAAAAGTTTACTAAGTTATCATTAACCGTTCTGTAATGCAGGCCATAAGGTTCTTCATGAGCTCCAACTTGACAGTTCAGGGACTTAAAATCAAGAACAGCCCTCAATTCCATTTCCGGTTCGACGGCTGTCGGAACGTCCTCATCGAATCGCTCTCCATCAAGTCGCCTTATCAGAGTCCAAACACGGACGGAATTCACGTAGAGAACACGAATAACGTGGGAATATACAATTCGATGATCTCTAATGGTAACATGCTCAGTCAGAAGTTTCTGGATGAATCGGCTTATCATGTTACATTATCACAACCTTCGATTAAATACAAGCTGTTTCATTAATGGACCGGCATTTGTAGGTGACGACTGCGTATCCATCGGAGCGGGTTGCTATGACGTCGATATAAGAAACATAACTTGTGGTCCTAGTCATGGAATAAGGTACAGCAAGTGATGATATGATAAAATCTGCATCTGAATAGTGCTTCAAGCTTTATGAAAAAGCAAGAATTAACCCTTAAAAATGTGTGATTAATGGACGACAAAAGGTACTGATAAGTGGTGATTTAAAATTTTGAACCGCCTTTTTCCTTTACAGCATAGTTCGCTCTCCCTCCATCTAACTCCTGTCCTAGCCACTATTGTTGAACATAAGTTCATATAACCTATGACTTGTGGGCTTCAATGTATGTACTTTGCTCCAATGATCAGTTTCCTTTTCGCTCGTGCAGCATCGGCAGTCTCGGCGTTCGCAACTCCCACGCCTGCGTCTCGAAGATCACTGTGACAGATTCCGTGATCAAACATTCGGACAACGGGGTCCGAATCAAGACATGGCAAGGCGGTTCGGGCTCTGTCTCTCACGTTACCTTCGACAACATCCACATGGACACGGTTCGGAACCCGATCATCATCGACCAGTACTACTGCCTCGCCAAGAAATGCGCCAACCAAACCTCGGCGGTCTATGTTGCCGACATCTCCTACTCCAACATCAAGGGCACATACGACGTCCGAAGCCCGCCGATGCATTTCGGGTGCAGCGACGCGATCCCGTGCACCAACTTGACGCTCTCGGAGATCGAGCTGCTTCCGGCGCAAGGGGAGTACGTCCTGAACCCATTTTGCTGGAACGCTTATGGGACTATGGAGACACTCACAATCCCACCAGCTGTGTGCTTGGTGGAGGGAATGCCAGAGAAGATAATACAGACTGATGTTGATCATTGTTGATCCATCTGGGGTTAATGTATATGTTATTGTTTAGACTAATTGAATATCAGTTAAGAAAGATTAATAGGTTTTAGCGGTATTTTGCTATTAATTAAATTCGCAAATCATATAGCACATCAAATTCTTTTCGGCTCAAGGTATAACTCGCATGCTTATTGATTAGGTCAATTGTCGAAGGCATGCATTGAACGGTGCAACATGGGAGGAATTCTATGTTTTCACATGCGTCCTAGAACGAGGTCTAGGGTCAGATATCCATAGGAAAAAGACATTGTGACACCAGCATGCAACTATCCCATGCTTGAAAGAGAATTTCACTTCCCACGATCCTGTGGGCAACATTCAGCCCACACCAAATGGCTATAGTAGTTGGGTCCTAACAAAAATAGAGAATTTGGTTCAAACTCAACCTAGTTCACTAACTTGACCTAATTACATAGATTTACACGACTAAAGTAATTCATGAAATCTTCGCACAATATTTCATGAAACGAGTCTCGAAAGTGACATAACTACTTGAGACTCAGTGTTTGCAGCCGAATAATTTCGTGTGCTACATCTAACTTTTCGTCCGATGCATCCGAACCGACGATGACAACGGCGATATGACATTTTCAACTTATATTTGTCTAATCGATCTTGACCCAAGTACTTGTCAGGGTAATCATATTTTGTACTTAACTAGAGAGATGCCTAAACATGCAAGAAAAAGAGGATGGAGACGTGGGTCGACCAGTACAAAAGAAATTGCGGAAGGAGATTAACAACATGCATGCGGGATTGGCTCTACATGTTGAATGGAGAGGTGGGGGCATAATTTGACGGGGGGCCCTTAGTGCAAAAGATAATCCCATAAGTTGCCAAAAACAAAATGAAGAATGGACCAATGTGGGCTCTTATTTGGAAAAATTCTTGAGCTGGGGACCATAAAATGAAGAGCCACCTCTAGGAATCGAAGAGAACATTAAATTGAATTTGTTCCCAAGATCGAGTTGGTCCTAGAGCCGTGTCAGATGATGCCACAACCCTAATTTTAGCTGCTGGGGACTAGTGAAACGCCAATTGGGGATAGAAAAATCATTACACGCAATTGAAGAGAAAAAGGTAAAAAAAGAGAGCTTTGGGGTTCTTTTGCCATCCGAGAGGTGACAAACCTCAGCATGTGAAGTCCACTTTTGTGGGCCTCTAATTGTTACACCGGAAATGAAATGACCAGCACTCCCCTAGGGGAGTTAACTCAGTATGTGAGTCAACTCTCAACTGTTTGTTATGCCTAGCAAGCCGCTATCGGTGTCGGGTTTAGGACAGAGGATCCATCCGGTATCACCCGCTCCCCGCCGGAAGTACTCCCCCGACCACGAGGTCAAGAGTTTGATGAGCCCGAATCCTCCCGAGGGGGCCATTGACGTGTGTCCATGCGTTGTGTCTCGGCAGTGGCACGACAGTCCCACCACAATAATCACTACATCGCATCTCGACAGCAACGACGGGGCATCCGAAGCAGCTGTCACTTGCTCGGGTTTCTGTGCAACTTAGAGCGAGTTTTCACTTATGATTGGTACTGTGACGACCCATAATAGGAGTGGGAATAATCCGAAAAGTGCGAGAAAATTTATGGTCTATATAGAGCTAGAGGAGAAGATGAAAATATGAAGGTGAAACAAGAGGAGGTTAAAAGGTGAGAAAGATATCAAAACATGATCGAAAGAGACACTCCACTCCAGTTATAAGTCCACTCAGAAGATTTGAGGCATGGAGGAAGTCCCAAGTGCTCAAGGACGGCGCCTTGTGCTTTTGTGGGGGTCTATTCAGAACTTGAGGCTCAGACTCTCCCTCTCCCTCTCTAGTCTACACACGAAAAGCAAAGGAAAGCCAAAGGTATGCATGCGCATTCCGCGGGATAATTGTCCAAAAAGTCCTAAACCGTTTGACAATTTGCCGATTCAGTCCTAAAACCTTTCAACTGTGCGAATTCAGTCCTAAACCTTTTGAAGATTTGCCAATTTTAGTCACAAACCTTTTCAATTATATCAATTTAGTCCTAGATATTTTTTTAGTTTTTATCAATATAGTCTTAAACCTTGGATAATTGGTCAAAATGGACTATATTGACATATTGTCAAAAGGCTTAGGAATAAATTGGCATAGTTGAAAGGTCTATGACTAAATTGACAAATCATCAAAGGGTTTAGGACTAGATTAGCCTAATTAAAAAAAAAATTAAAACTCAATTGGCTGTCGTACAATAGATTGAGGACTTTGGACACTTTTTCCCCGCATTCTGCAATACGGATGACTTGAGGCCAAGAAAAGGGTCGGTCGACGCTCAACGGTCGGTGCACGGGAGAGAGCTTAGTTTATGTCAAAACTTAACAGCCCCACTCACAGCCACAGCCACAGCCACAGCCATCCATTCAGAAGACAGCTCTTCCTTATTTTAATCTCAAACTAGGATTATAGTCAGGATATGTTCAAGGTATTGCATCTCATCTTGGTACTACCTAAGTTTTAATTAATAAAAGAGATCAAGAACAAGGAGGTAGAGGAGGACAGAGACGTCAGCTTCACCATAGTTAGTGCCAAAGATCTCTAAAAGTGATCGACTTTGTCAGAATATTCTCCACATCAGATATCACACTCGATGATGATCCCATTTTTATAGTCCGCTTTGTAAAAGTATGATGATTCTACAAGTGAGAATTCGTGATCCTGTCTGCGTGCTCAACAATTTATTGTTTTACTTTGTATTAAGGCAAGTCGAGCCGAAGAACTTTGGAAGGTGTATGACGGCACCTAACGCCGCGAAAATAATAATAATAATAATAATAACCTGGGTCGGGACGGTTTCGAACTTGCTCGGCGACTTCTTGAGGTTCAGCTGACCCAGCTAGAAGCGATGATTGCCTTATTCAATGCAATAGTAATGTTGAAGATGTAGAAGCACCAACCTTCTGGTAAAGGGGCTTTGCTTAAATGCTGCAATGTTTTCGACTGGAAGGAGGGCGAAAGCAAAATGATCGATCCCTAGCAGACTTCCCCGGTTACTAATACCTGCTTCCATTGGGAATGCAGCAAACCCCACGGTCGTCTTCTCACAAGATCGATCCATTTCTCCATCACAGATCAACAAAAGCCCCGAAACTCGTCTTTAATCCTTTGTACCAAGCCAGAAACTAGACATGTGAAACTGAGACGGCGATTTATTGCCTTCAGATGATATTAAGAATGATACAGAACCATTCCCGGTAAAACTACACCAGAACAAACCATTATGAGACCAAGCAGAGTTCCATCATAGATTCCTTAGCTGTGGAAAAGAAGGGGAGCAAATATAGAACATGGTAACTAGGCGCACTGGCTTCTTCCAGTCACTTCCGCGCCTCAAATGCAATAATACCTCATACTTTGAGCAAGACTGATGATAGAATGTATGCCGGAACACTACGGTATTCCAGAAGTGTTGACAACATATTCTACCTATGACAATAGTATTGACCTACGATGAAGGAAAATCAGAAGATGATGACTACAGTTGAGCAAATATGTTCAGATGCAAGCAAATAAGGCCTTTATTGACATCCCCACACAAAGATCGCTTACATTTGGAAGCGATCGAAACCCTTCTGACAAACATCAAGGCAAACAAACACCATCCCACAATAACTTTTTTTTTTTTTTTGGTTTTTCCGTTCTGCATGGACAAATAAGCGAGAAAGGCATCCCACAATAACCCCCCTTTTTTTTTGGGTTTTTCCATTCTGCATGAACTGACTGTGCACAAACATTCCTTCTTTACACCCATCCACCTTCACATTGATGGCAAACCAAAATAAAATGGGTGGACGTTCTAAAGCAACTGCTAACCAAAAGCAGCAAGAGCCTCCAGCAAGGAGGCAGCGAATTGCATTTGGGTCTCCTCATCTACAGTGAAGAAGAGAGGCACATGGACAAAGAGGGATTTGATCCCGTTTTCCTCTGCAAAGCGAAGGGAATGATAATAGACGTAGTTGCACACAAATCTACCAGCATCATCGGAAATCATGACATCATAACCCTTCTTCGACAGGGCCTTTGCTATCTCCTGAATGGGTAGAGACGTCTGGATGAAGTAGAACAATACAAAAGCATCCCATGTCAAATACATGAAATTAAATTATCCCAATATTCGCACAGCATGATATATGAAGCCAGCTTTAGAGATTAGCTACTGTAGCAATGTGAGCAGGAAAATGAAAAAGAATACTAGAAAAGAATCATCACGAAGTCCAAATGATCCACAATCGTTAGTAATACATCTGACAAGAATAATTGCCATCCATTCAACGGAAAACTGCCATTCAAACTTGAGGGCAAGTTCTGTCAAACTAAGGCAGCTAAGCATGAATAAGTGCGACCAACTAGTTTATCACAAACGAGAATGCTTCACTCGATATCCCACCACTGGGAAAAAGAAATAGAACTAGAAATGAGGATAACCAATAAAAAGTTGGCTTCACACTAGCTAAGGACATTTGTTAGGTGGTTTTGGATATAATTAAAACACGATCTTCAGATGCTCCTGAGAGGACGCAACTTTATGACAAGGATATGGGTTAGGTAAAGGAAAATTTAAAATACACAAGCCCAAAGAACTTAAGGGAAGATCCTCAGTTTTTGGCTTTTTATTTAAGACAATCCATCTAAATAGAGAGCAACTGTGCAAGAAAATCTATGTAGTGGACCCACTCAGCAGGAAAACACTTGTTACTGTTGTAATACAATTGAGAATCCCCGCACGCAAGGGAACTTTCAATTTTTCGCTTAACTTGACAGCAAAGCTAGCTGGATGAATCAACATGAAGGTGAATCCAAGAACACCAGTAGCCTACTCATATTTCATGGAGTATTAGCCAAACTGAATGTTCACCAAATTGCGTTTTGAATTTTCTGTTGATGCAATATCTTACTATTAGAACTCATTTTTAGTGATTTTGTGTCCTTTAACTTTAAATGTCCATACACTTTAAACCAGCAAAAAGTAAGCATATATTGAACTTGATTCTTAAGTTACTGACTGCAAAGTAACAGACCCAGAAGAAACAGGAAGAGGTACAAAATTATTTTCTTAATGGCTAAGCAAGATAATTAGTCTAAGGCTTCTTTGAAACCTTAGTTTGAATAGATGTTTGAAAAGACACAGTCCAGTTGAGTCGATTCAGCAAACTGCTCACACTATGCTCAGTAAATGACAGCATAAACAGTTCCCATCCGCGAGAAGCTCAGGAAACTCTTGAACAAGAAATATTCTAAAGCAAGAAATGTAGGAACGCGAGTGCTATGAAGATATCATGGAAAATCATAACAGTTGGAATTAGGCAAGCTCCCCCGGCCAAACTTTCTATAGGTTTCTTCAAGATGAAACTAGTATGGATGATTCAAAATTAGGTAAACACAGAGCAATACAAAAACCCACAAGGGACTCCATGAAGTACAAAGTTGATAAGAGTAGTTGATTGTTGGAAGAACTATACATCTATGTAGAGGCATAACAAATGCAGGAAAGGATTTGGATGTTTAAGTCCATTAAAGAAAACCAAAATGACCCAATGAGCTATCAGGCACATATCACAGAATCGGCAATGAACAGTATGTGAATTTTTCCTCCAATTTGTTTCAATCACAAAAACACATCCTGCGACTGAGCCAGAAATCCATGCATCTTCTCTATTTAGATGGACACTTGTTATAGGATTAACATACACAATAGAAGAACTAAGCGCATACATCCATGCTAAAAGTACAGAAATTGCAGCTGACTAATGTCACTCCAACATAAACAAAGAAGGACCCCCCCCCCCCCCCCCCCCCCCCCCCCAAAAAAAAAAAAAAAGGCAGAAAATCAGCTCTACCTCACGTGTATGAGAAATCGCACCGTCTGCAGGGATAATGGGGACTTTCTGCAAATCATAAAGAATCAGAAGGTGTTGAACAAATAGTATAACTTATGAAGGATGAACCCTTACAAAACGTAGGTACAAAAGCAGGAAAGTGTGATGAGTATACACCTGAGGCTTCCATCCCATCTCATCTGGACAGCGAAAAGTAGCTTCATTGACAGCTTGATGCTCAATAGCAAATTTTGTGGCACCACTATTGACCCCAAAATGTACCTGAAGATCGATATGAGAGAATGTATGTTGGCAACACAGAGTCATTTAAGTTCTGAAGATTCCACTAATGCGACTCAGCAAAGGCAGGGACGAGATGTGTTGTGAAATAGCGCTGTTGATACATGCCCGTGGAAGACCAAAGAGAAATTAAAATAGACAAGGTATTTCACGGGTGAAGCAACTCACCCAGATAACTCGTCTCGAATTTGTTAGTTCGGAATCATTTTCCTCTAAGGCTGATTGCAAAGTCTTATAAAGAGGAGTCACTGCCCCCTGTCCGGCTGTCTCGAGAATGCTGCAACTTCCAAGAGTCAATCCTTTTGGCATACCCCTTTTATTCATATATTCTCTTAGATTGCTCACAATTGTCTCTGTTGGGTTGTCAGGAACTCCATGGAACTTCTTAAAACCGGTTATATGAATTGTCACAGCTGGAGGCCCTTCCGAACCCATTTTCTTGTAACTGAGTTATAAATTAACAATTCGTTATAGCGTCAAGATAGAAGCTCACCTTCAAGCACCTGTTTTGGATGGAAGATACGATTAGTAGACTATCACTTCAGCACATACAATCTCAGATAGAAAATGACGCTAACTACACGCTCCATCCTATACTTTTGCCCGATTTGTTTAGACTATAATGAAGCACCAGTCAAGCACTTCCTTGAAAAGTAGCTGATCGCAAATTCAAGTGACACAAAGATCTCGCAACAATCTGTCTAAAACTCACGCACCACGAGATTACAGCATAGATGCAAGACATGACATGCCAACTCTAAGTCCCGCTGCAAAATCTATCAATTAACGGCAAAGTCAATGATGGTGTTCAATCTAGCACTAGCTCAATAAAGTCTGCTAGAAGAGCCGTTGATACACAGATTCAGTAACAGCCATCAGCGGGAAACCCAGGAAATGTATAAGAGCAACACGCTCAATTATCACCTCGTGACAACAGAAAGAGAAGACCAATTTGGAGCATAAATTGATTAAATAGACAGACCACGCCCGAAACAGAGAAAGAATCGTCAAAAAGCCATCTTTCTTCCGACCAACATGAACCCCAATATCGGTCCAATCAGAGTACCGACAGATCGAACCCAATTGAGCGTCGCCCTTCTCTGACGACCCAAATGATCGGGCAAGCTCAAACGGCTAGACCCACCTAAAAAATTTCAAGACTTGAGACGACTATCCCTATGAGGATTGAAATGTTAAACAGCAAAGATACGAACAACGAGAACCTGTAACCTTCAGGCCAAGGAGAGAATGATTGAATTGAAAAGGCCGGTCTCTATCTTATCAGAGAGCGAAGTTGGTTTTCAACTCTGGAGAGAGAGAGAGAGAGAGAGAGAGAGAGAGGATTCAGCACAAGAAAAAAAGAAAGACGGAGACGGATAATATCCTAATACAAGGAACGTGCTAGTGGTGGGTCACTGTCAAAAGGATGAAGAAGAGCGTCTTGCTTTTGTGTTTGATTTGGTATGGAATGGTTCCATGGTTCGGGTTTTGCGAAGGCGTGGCGTCGAGTTAATTTGCATTTCTTCCTAGGCGACTGTAACAGTGCTCGGTTCTCTTACAACTCTGTCTACGTATTCTTAAAATATTGTCGTTCTAGCGCTGAACACCTTCTTCCATCAAAATGGTGTTTTAAACTCTCCTGTTTGAAGAATGATCAGATGAAATATCAAGGGAAATGGTAACCACAAAAAGGAAAAAAGAATTATTTTCGAGCATCCAAAGAGAATCCATTCTAGTAAAATCGCTTTGAAAATCAATTCTATATAGGTTCTTGGTTTCTCATCTCTATTGTTCAATTAAAAAGTTGTGATTTTTATTGTGGCAATCGTGCAGGTTAGAAGAAGTTTGTGCTGTGTGGCTGGCGTGCAATCATTTCAATAAAAATTAGCAAACATAAATTAAAACACAGCCTTCAACTTTTCCTTTCTCTTTTCTCCCTCTTCTGGTTCAAAAGCATTTAATAAGATGTATGAGTCCACCACCTAACATGATTATTGATGATTGATGGACCGACTTTTGTTAGGTGATTATGAGAAAATCTATTAACCCACTTCTTATACCAGGGCATAGTTGGTTTTTTAGAGGTTTTCTTTTAGTAATTTTTAAATATGAATGTTAACAACATGGCTTAAGAAAACCAGAAAGGGCCAAACTTTGGAATTTCTTACGCCCATAGAAATCTTGCTCGAGGCGTAGATTTGTTTGAAGTTAAAAGGAGGTGGCATCCTAAATTGATTTGTCTCTTGTGATAAGGTCGATCTTTGGAATCGACTAATTCAATTCCAGATCGGTACTCTTAAAACTTACTAGGTTCCAAATTCTTGATCTGAGAATAAGATCTACCCATTTCAAGACTCATCACTTTTATTGATTCTTGACATTTACGCTAAGAACAACATTGAGCCACGAGCACAATTAAAGTGGATGGAGATGGACCATATTTGCAGTGAATTAAACAAAAATTCGAGCCAATTTTACAAGAAAGGTGAGATCTTCGTGATCAATGTTTGTATCTTGTTGTGATTTGGGATAAGCTCAAGTGGTTTTATTGAATTTATATGTGAATTATGTAGGAGGTAGAGTGGGATTAAACTCACTTATGCAAATCATGTATGACTAAAAAAACTTTGACATGATAGATTTTTGGAAATAAACAGAAAGGAATTCGACACCTCCAACCAATAGCCAGCCAGTATCCATTCCAAAACCATGGCCACAACACGCAGGATCACAATCAGGTCCGACCCACGGATTCCTGCTTTCACTTTGAGGCCTGAGCAATCTGCGAACTATCGACGGCAAAAAAACAGGGTGACGAACGATGACGAACCTTTTTTTTTTTTCATTGAAAAATTTGTCAACTTTCGTTGTCTGAAATACATACACGACAGAAAGGGTCAAGCTTTAATCACACCATCTGATGTAGATGTCATTTTGACTCCACTCGGAATCGTCAATGGCGGGACCGATCGCTTCACTCTCGACCGTGAGTTCTTTATCTCCGACACATGTTTCCCAATATCTACTTTTTGCGACCCTGGCTCTACTATGAAGATGGAAAATTTTACAAGTCGTGTTGCTTCTTCTTTATGATGCTCAAATGGGTGTGCTTTAGGATCAATAACAAGTGGCTGCAAGCGAGAAATCTTTCTAGAAGAGGACGTATCTGTAGTTCGGCTCTTGGAACTTTTTGAGCGGTTTCAGAGAAGAACCCACACGAGCAAATCAGATGATAGGCATGAGCTTGCCAGTACATGCAGAGATTCTGAGCAATCTGAGATAGAATTTCAGTCTTAAGTAGCGCTGGTGAATGTATCATTTCCTATGCTTTGGACTGCCACAAGAACTCCCCTGATTTTGAAAAGAGACGAAATGCGTGTTACCAGTGTGCTAACAATGGATAAAACCGGACAGGATTAATTGAGTTAATGTTGGCATTTAATAGCTATACTATGAATATATCATAATATGTGCTTCAAGTAGACAACTAATTTTGAATTTGTTTTTAGCAAATCGATGGAATTCTAGGCTGTAAAAAGCCGATGAACCTAATGAATTTGCTTAGGACAAATAACATTGTGTTACTAAATAGGAAGATGCTTTTGAAGAAAAAGAAATGGTTTTTGCGCTCGGCTAGCAAGTTTGTTCGGTTGTCACTAGAAGTCAATTCCTGAAGATATTGGAACAATAGAGCTAAGGAATGTTCTCGGACATGTGAACTGATTATCTATTCATGTTGCTTTTTGGTTCCGAAAAATTTTAGTGCATGCAATTTTCATCGGCATCTTATTGTATATGGAGGTGCTACAAGTCTCAGCAAAAGATTTTGTGGTCTGAAACTGTGCATAGTCCAGAGGTTAAAACTTCAGCCAGGACCTGCAAAAATTGGTAGAGTTAACGAATTTGGAGATATAAAAGATCAAGAGAAAGATCGAGGTCCAGATCCTTCTCAATCAACCTTGACACCTGAAGAAGTATCCCCACTAAAATTGCATGATGATATGCCGTAATGCCGTGAATCCTATTTTTCTAGCCTGTTGTTGATTGGATGAATTATGACTAGAACTTTGGTCAGCAATTCATTTTCTCTCATGATTTGAACTACTGCATTGTCGTTGAACTTCTTGTGTTACCTTTCAAGATGTTGTTGATTGTGCAACTCACAGATTTCACTGGAGAAGCAGCTTAGGACATCTTACAGCCCGAGGGAACTTCTTTACAGTATGTTCAGTCTCGTCCTGACAAGAGCATGGCCACTTCGGCAAAATCCATTTCATCCTTGCGACGAGCGCCTTCCTGTAGTTTCTCTGTAAAGGTTGATGGAGAATCATCGCTCTGCATTGCAGTTATAGGAGCTCGGGGAGAGCTGGCGAAGAGAAAGATTTTCCCAGCTCTGTTTGCTCTATACTATACTGGCTTCCTGCCTGAGGAATACTGCTGTTTGAGAGATTGGTGCACTTAAGTCGGTATCTATCATGGTGTAAATCCATATGGCTTTTCTTGTTGTCGACTTTTCTTAGTGGGTTGTCCTCTGTGTTTTTTTGTTTTTTTTTTTGTGTATGTGTGACAGTAACAACTGTATCTTTTGTTCATTCATTAGTTACTCTACTTTTTTCAAGTCTGTGATTTGTATGTCATTTATTCTTCAGCTGTTTATTGCATATTGGCTGACACATAAAAGAGGAATCACAAAAATGTTCTTGGTGATAAAATAAAAGTGAGATTCCTCTATCTGTTCAAGTGGATTGCTGCTTTAACTAGGCCACCTCATTGATCTGTGAGCAGAATTGAATGAATTTGTAACTCCAAAGTTATTTGTCTTTTGTGCATACAAAACATCTATATTGTTGGTTATTCAGTAAGAATTTGACAGGTGAAGACCTGAGATAGATGATATCTTCAACTTTGACTTGCCGAATTGATAATCTGTATGGAATTTAATACCTTGCAATGCAAATTTTTACTTCTTGTTCCTGTTAAGAAAGTTTGTTTGTACGATGACATTCCTGACAAAATTCTAATTAAGAAGCACAAATTTTCTGTGAGCTGATCGCTTGATTAGAGCTTGCTAAAAATTACTTAGGAGGCTCATTGTTCACAGGTTTCAAACTGTCCTGATAGTTTTTTAAGCCACCATCAGATCAGAATCCCTCCGGCACTACAGGAGAGGTTTGACTTTTCTTAAAAGACGTACAGGAAACTTTGTTTTTCTACCTCAATCAGGGCTGCAAATCCAGTAATATCTTAATAAGATTAGGTTACTCTTACCATGGTTGTTACATTTCCGTTTTAACTCATAAGTTATTGTGGTCCGGATCCTTCACTGACCGGCATTGCATTTATGCCTACTGTTTTAGGCAAAACTGTGCAGAGAAGATGGGAAGTTTCTTTAGAAGAACATTTACCTCTATGGGGGATATGACAATGAAGAAGGGATGTCAAAACTTGATGCCAGGATGGAGCTGCTTGAGGTAAAGTTGGATGATGAGTCTTTTGGACTTCTTCATGTTCTTATAGAGACCTCATTTTACTTTGGTCATATCAATTCAGTCTGTTTGACATTCATTTAACAGCTTATCTACGCGGTGCGCCCTTCATGGTTAGGACTGGCATGGAAATGATCAAGCACAGGTCAGACTCTTTCATAATCGCTTTGTAGAAAATGACAGTTCTTTCTACGCCGTAGAGTTAGATAGGACACTTCACTGGTTTAAAGTTTGTGAACTTAGCTTATTTCGTATTTCTGTAATGTCGGTCCATCATCTACACCTCAGTGATGTATTTGCTTTGACGATCCATGTTATGCAGGGTGGAGATGCGCATACAGTTCCATCATGTTCCCCGGAAACATCTATCGGGAATGGGTGGGGCATAATCTAGACCTCGCCAATAATGAGCTGATTCTATGCGGACTTACCTGATGAAGCCATTCTACTCGAAGTGAACAATAGGATGCCTGTGCTGGGATTGCACTTGGATGCATCTGACTCAATTTCTCAGACAAGGACAAGTAAGTACTGGATGCAAGATCTCTCCACATTGTACCATTCTAGTTCACTTCATGATGATGGTGTTGGCATGAACTGTGTCAGGTATAAGGTGGAGGTGCTCGATTCTAACGAGCATCTTCTCCTCGACGTCATAGATGGAGACAACCATCTGTTCATGAGAAGCGACGAGCTTGCGGCTGCGTGGAATATACTCAATCGTTTTCTAAGAGAGATAAACAAGAGGAATGTCGCGCCGGAGATGTTCGAATTGGGCGGCTGAGCTGTGGTCCTACCAGAGCTTACTATCTATGGGCCAAACACGCGGTTCGGTGGGCCGATGACTGGCGAGCTTATCCATTCCAGAAGTGCCCAGCAAGAGAAGGATAAAATAAAAGAGATGCTCTCTTGTTGATGTATATGATCAAATCGGGTTAATACCACCAAAAATCCTGAACTATGCCTAATGTGACATATTTACTCTGAATTTTTTTTTGTGACACGAAAAATCCCAAACTATACTTGTTGTGACACATTTATCCCTTTTTTTTGTGACATAAAAAATCCTAAACTTATGCCGGTGTGACACATTTACCCTTTGTTATGTTTTCGTCAGAAATCACCGTTAAAAGTCTTACGTGGCATATGACAGACTTCAAACGTGGCTGATGTGCGCCAGAGTGGATTAAGAAAAGGAAAACGACGGTAGTTTTCATTTGACGTGGCTGAAAATATTGGAGAACGCCGTCCTTAGCGCTGTGTCTTTCCCCCTTGCGCCATTCGAAGCTCTCCATGTTCCACTTCTCTCTGCCGATGTTTCGTGCTCTCTCTCTTTCTCTCTCACTTGGTCCACATTCAAAGCTTTAGTGCTCCATGCTCGAGGGCTCTATCTGAAGCATTGATGAAGTATATGCTCAATTGATGATGCATTGATGAAGTATATGCTCAATTATTGGACATGTATTTACGAAAAAAGACATGTGCCCGAGACAAAGATTGTGATGATACTGTTGATTGTAGCTTAGTGCAAAACTGCAGGAAATTGACGACTTGCATATTCTGCAGATGTATAATTCATTTTGTTGATTTTAGCGACAAAACAAAGGAAATGTTCAAGTCTTGATAATTGCGTCTCCACATCCTGCGCTGCCAGATTCTGCGCCATACAAATTTGTTTTAACCTTCTTATGCATTTCAGGTTTATCAAGGGATATTTTCTTTTTTATTAGTTTTTGTAGAGTTTGGGCAAACGTAATTTGCATTTGTGAAGTAATTTACAATATATACGCTAGGGTTTAGGGCTAAAACAATACAATGACAATTATGCCCTTAAGTATAAATCTAATCTACCAATACTCTCCCTCAAGTTGGTGAATGTAAACATGTCAACAACTTGTTCTTAAAAAAACAAAATAAATCACGTGTGACCGGCTTTATGAACAAATTTGCGAGTTGGGAGTGACCGGGAACATGAAGAGTACGCAAAGTTCCATCTTGATTTTTTTCACGAACAAAGTGACAATCAATCTCAATGTGTTTGGTGCGTTCGTGGAAGACATGATTAGTGGCAATGTGGATGGTTGCTTTATTATCACAAAAAAGATCAGCAGTAACAGTGTTGACGTGGAGATCTGAGAGAAGCATGCGGAGCCATGTGATTTCGCATGCAGCAGACGCCATAGAACGGTATTCAGCCTCTGCAGAGGAACGAGCAACAGTAGTTTGTTTCTTGGAACGCCATGAGATGGGGCAAGAACCAAGAAACATGTAGTAGCCAGAAACAGATCGTCGGGATGTAGAACAAGATGCCCAATCAGAATCTGTATAACCATTAAGTTGGAGAGTAGAATTAGATGAGAAAAATAAACCAGTGCTGGGATCATGCTTGAGATATCGCATAATACGAAGGGCAGCATTCCAATGGTCTTCATTAGGAGAGTGCATAAATTGGCTAAGATGTTGCACTGCAAAGAGCAAATCTGGACGAGTTACTGTAAAATATAATAATCTACCAATAAGTTGGCGATATGAACCTGGATCCTTAAGAGCTGGGGAGGAGTCCGAAAATTGCAAATTAGGTTCCATCGGAGTATCAACGGACGTCCGCCAAGAAGACCAACGTCAGACAAAATATCAAGAGCGTATTTCCTTTGTGATAAGAAAATTCCAGACTTGGAACGAGAAACTTCTATGCCCAAGAGGTATTTGAGAGTACCCCAAGTCCTTAATGCGAAATTGTGTGTCAAGAAATCGCTTGAGAAGCTGAATCATAACTCCATCATCACCCGTGATCACCAAATCATCAACATAAACAAGGACAATGGTTGAAAGAGAGCCGCGGATCAATGCGAAAAGTGAATAGTCTGTCTTGGACTGTTGAAAATCGACATCAGGCAATGCAGAAGAAAATTTAGCTAACCACTGCCTTTGATGCCTGTTTAAGACCATAGAGTGATTGTCGCGACCCTCTTGAGGTTGTCGGGCTCTCGAGGGCTAATGGGCCGTCCTGTCTGGTCGGACGCTGGCCTCTCCCAAGGCACATTACCCAAATCGCAACGGAGGTATGCGTGATCGACTTTCAGTGTGGTCTAGTGACATGTGCTAAGTGTGCATGCCATGGAGTCGCCACCAATCATTTTTTTAGGGTATGATTGGACCACCCAATCGAATAGTTGGGAGTTTCTATTCAATTCTGCGAGAACCAGAGAAATGGTTTCGGGGACTTAGTTACGCCAACCGTTAGAGTTGACGCCCTTTCGGTACCTAAGTTGACTGAATTTTCTAGCCTGAGATTCATGCGGATGAGTAAGGTATGAACCATAAATCTAGAAATTCATGCAGATAGGAGTGATTATCCTAGCAATCACAATCAGTAACAAAATGCGCAACTCAAGGAATCTAGATATGTAAATAAATCACATGGCATTCCTAGCAATGCCCTATTTATCAATCACAGCTCAAGAATGATTTAGCTATCCTGGCCGTTCTACACTCGATCTAACCTAAGAAAAGCATTAGGAAACATCGCAGAAGTTCGAGAGTACTCACATGGGGTTCGCCGTGCCCTGGTTTGGTCTTGGACGAGCTATCGAGCTCATGCCGACCCGATTATATTTGGGGATCCACTCGGCGTTTTACACCATGATATCATGTGAAACAAAAACGAAAATATTCAGCAAGGGGAATTTATTGTAGATGGTGGTCGATCTAATTGGACATCAAGACTAAAAAAGATGTAGAAATTTATAAATTAAAAGACTCGAATGATATTTTTTTTTGCCAAATTCAACTCTATGCGTCGTGAAGAAACACATGCAATTGAACTTGAATTTTGACTATTTATGAGTTCAAAATGAAAAGAAAATAAAAATAAAAATATTGACTATTTTTCTATATTTTTACGACATCGAATGCTATTTTTCTTCATTTTTTATGTATTTTTCTATTTTTGGAAAATATTAAAAAATTGAAAAATTATTTTTTTTCAAAAATGGTTCCTTTAGCTTGGTCAAGGCTACCAAAGATGATTTTTTAATTTTTTAACTTTTTATATATTTTTTATGAATTTTTAAAAAATAAACTATGAAAGACTAATAAAAAATCAGGTGTCAACAGCTGCCCCTCTTTGAGAGGAATTTCGTCAGAGGTTTCTCTCAAAGACAAGGTGACATCTGTGTTCCGATCGACTCGACTGGGAAAAGAAAAGAAAAGAAAAGAAATCATGACATCCAATTTTCATGCCCATCAATGTGTGCTTTTCCTTAAAAAGAGATGTGCTCATTCAATTCCCTGATATGATGTAAGAAAGTTAAGGAGTAGATAGACTTCCCTGCCCCTTACCTGCCGAATACTTGCGGCATTTGCTGTGTCTGATGGGTTCAAGTAGATTCCTAAGGACTCGTCATCGGAGTGTCATAGGGATGTTAAGCTCTGACCTGTATGGTAGGTCAAACCATAATGAGATTCCTAACTGATAGGAACCTAAGGAAGACGCATCCCACATTTGGGAATTTGCCAAGGGTTTTGATCCGTGTGGTGGACTAAACTAGAAATGGCTTGCCTAATGTAAGGCTTATTAGGGAAAACGACTCCTCCCGCGTTCGGGATTCATCAAGGTTTTGATCCGTATGGTGGATCGGACCATTGGGTTGATCCTTCAGGCGGTCTCTACCAGTCCTTTGACCCTTCAGGCGGTTTCTACCATTCATTGACCCTTCATGCGGTTTCTACCATTGAGTTGACCCTTCAGGCGGTTTCTACCATTGGTTGACCCTTCAGGCGGTTTCTACCATACATTGACCCTTCAGGCGGTTTCTACCATTATGTTGATCCTTCAGGCGGTTTCTACCATTGATTGACCCTTCAGGCGGTTTCTACCATTGATTGACCCTTCAGGCGGTTTCTACCATTGAGTTGACCCTTCAGGCGGTTTCTACCATTTATGAAATTCCAAATTGATATGAATCAAAGGATGACGTACCCGCTCTTCGGGGCTAGTCGGAGACTCGATCATTCTGTGGATCGGTCTTAGAAAAGATTTGCCTACTAAAAGGCCTCACTTAACCTAGTCTTTAGGGTGGCCAAAAGTCCTGCAGAAAGCTTAGACCTGAAAAAATTTTCCTCGCCAAGAAGATGTTAGTAATCTTTGGGAAGACAATAATTGTCTAACTGACAAAATTCTACGACTTAAGTTTTAGTCATGAAATGTGCATTTTGATTGTTGGAGGTATCCAAAACATTCCTGCCACATACAGATGTGATCATAAATTCCTTGCACGGAAACTCTAGATCAAATAATTTGAAAATTTCAAAAAGAGTTTGCTCAAAACATCCATTGGAGTATTTCTCATCCAAGAAGGCTCCTCACTGCTCTGTGATAATGATCTTTAATAGGGAAAGTGCTCAATTTCCTACCGACCTGTGCCTGGGTTTCAGGATCATTCGCAACACATACATTTCGATCAATCAGGAGGTCTTTCACGGGACCGTAGTGTTAGGCTTGGATATCGGTTTCCAATGGGGACTCACTTTTGAGTCAAGGCCGTTGAACGAAATTTTTCACTATCTGCTCCGGGTTTACAAGTCAAGAACCCTGCAAAATGAGAAAGAAATAGTCTTGCTCGTACTTCTTTGAGCTAAGTTATACATTAACCCAAGTGTCTTAGTCAGAGAAGACTGCTTCAGGATTGTAACATTAGAAGGATTGGGGACCGAAAAAGGCTTGTTTTTTGCTTAGAAATTGTGAAGGGTTTGACATTGGTGATCATTGCAAATTTGCCACATGTCCTTCGAAGAACATCTCCATTTCTTGAAGTGTACACTCCTCTTTTAGAGCGCACAAGGATGTTTAAAAGCGTCTCTTGTTGCATTAAGAGACCATCTGTTTGTGTGTTTGCTATTTGAGCACGACATCATTTGGGGAGTAGTCATCTTGATCTGACTCCTTTGGAGGGTCTTTTCATCATTTCTCTAGACTTTACTGGGGATATTTTGAATGGACATCGGCCTTGCTTTTTACCATGCACTTTGCTTTTTCTTGATGTCTAGGGTTTTTTCTTTTCCCCTTTTTTTAATCCCGTGTTTTTCTTTTCTTTTGGAGCTAGGATTTTCAGCAATCATGCTAGATATGCAACTTAAACTTTGGCATGCTTCCGTTCCTAGAATGATGTTGCCTTTGCTTTAGAATATGCAATGATCACCAATAGGTTGATGAAATGAATTTGCTGGCTCAACATGGTCGTGCAAAGGATAACAGTGTGTAGGATAGAGAAATGAATTATTCTCGTCATCCTATAACACTTGGATTATCATATAAACAACACACAAATATTTATGTTAGTCCGAGCAAGAAAATTTCTAACCATTTACTTTCTGATATTGTTGGACTAACCTTCATTTGCCCCAATGTGGGGTGGTTCTTGACAGGGTTGAGAATGAAAATCGCCGTTCAATGGGGTTCTCAATGGGCATATGTAGTGTTTGGAATGAAGAAATAAATGCCTCTATCATCTCGATCCATGTAATCGTTGCGAATGACCCTTATGTCCATAGGTTAAGGTTTCTCAATCATTTCCAATCTCATCATCTCTCAAGTGTGTATGGGACGTGTTTGGATTAGGCTCGCTTCTCTTATGAGAAAATACCATTTTGAACAGTTCAAACGACTCTTGTTGGAAAAATTCATTTCATTTCATCAAGATTTATCCTTCAAAGGGATTTTGTGATGCACCATATATGTGTAATTCATGTTCAGGCAATCTCTTGTTTTAAAACATGAATGTCAATGAAGTAAGAATTCTATGTCTTTTTAGATGTGAGAATCAAATTAATTCTGAAAGTTTTTAATCTCCAATGAATTGGGAAAAGGGATACTTACCTGCCCATCGAGGCTGGAGATCCTGGAGATATAAAAGGGATATGTCATTGTATATTCTAAAACTTTGCAAAAATTGGAACGATACATCTTACCCTTCGTCATATGCTCCAACGAGTGTACAAGGGTTGTGAAAATATGTCTGCCCTGATGGCGAGCTCCTGCCAAGGATAAGTATTAAGCATTATTTTGGGTTTCCAAATTCAAAACAAATTGGGACGATACTACTTTACTCTTGATTTGAATTCCATTCTGCATGCCAATGTGGGGATTGCAGAAGCCGGCCCTCAAGCTTGTGGCCATGATTTCTTCGTCTGGTTGGGCAACGAATCCACCTCAAGGATTTACGTCGGAGGAGATTCATTCATCTTTTTGGGCGTGTTTCATGCGCTGTTTTGTTATTTGAATGCATGGCTTCTTGGGTGCCTCGTCTCTATTCATCACCTGAGAGGAAAATGAGAGAACATTATCCCCGCATCTGATTGAAAATCATTTAGGAACGATACGTTCTTTTTACCAAATGGGTGGCTCCGCGGCCAAATGCGTTTTACGTTGAAAGGATGGATTCCATTACGCTCTGCGGATGATAACTATCGCTTGGGGGACTTGCCCCACGGATTAAACGATGAATCTGATGTCTTCGGCTTCGACATGCTTTCCGGATGTAGGAATGGTTTGCCCCCATTTTCAGTAGAGATGGGTTTTGTCGAGTGGGCAAGATCAAAAACTCATCCTAGATTTGGCTTTAGTCGAAGGTTGAAATCCCGACCTTGGATAAGCGAATCATGATTCATCTCCTTCTGCTTCGGATTTGTCATTTGCGCGCTTCACATTTTACAATACCAACTTCGCCGCTTGATGAAAATGAATCGATGATTTTCGAATTGCCCCAAGTTCTATAGTCATCTGCGTCGAATCTCTTTGAACTTCATCGAGTGATAGACCAACTGATAAAACGATTTTTCAATCCCGAGATCGAACTCCTGACGTTTCGTACCACTGCCATTTCACTGACTACCAAGACACAGCACTATTGGCGTCCCTAACTGGTTCATTTTTTGTTATAAAATTCTCGAAGCAGTTAGCGACCCCCATTGAGAATGAAACAAGCTCAATTTAGAGTTCATAACGACTAAAGGTCCCTTGGAACGATACAGAGCTAACCGTCTTTGAGCTCGCTCGGGCTTTTACTCACATTTTCCTATGTGAAGCCTTTAAATGTTTTTCTTCGTGGCGTTCAATTGATTCATCTCGACTCTAATCTAACAAGGGATTGTCGCACTCGAGCATGATGATGCTCGCAGGTAGTACTGATCGCTGCCCCAGATTAACTCTAGGCATTAAGGAAGATTATCTCGCATGGAAGACTTTATGACAGAAAGATTAATGATACATCTAGTCACATGTGCCTAGGTCCCTTGAAGATTCTCGGTGATCAGCCAGTTACACCATGAATCAGATATATAATCGCCATTTTGGATCATAACTTCATAAGTCCATCAGTTTTAAACTGATCGATCCAGATATGGAGCTCCTCATCAAGGAAATCTTTTGATTCTTCGAGCAACTGATATTCGGGTTGACCATCATCGCTTGGCGGCGAATGATTCCTGTTTCTGTTGTGAGCGATCTGATTCTTCGAGCTAGAACCTTCGTCATTGCTCGAGATTATAAGAGGATGATTGATCGGTTCACTATCAAAAGCACCTTCCATTTTGGGGATGGGAGAAACAAAAATCCTCAGAGCATCCCCCCGCTTGATCTTCCGAAATCATACGCCCAAGCCAGGTAGATCTTTGAACACTAGGCGCAATATGTTGATCGGCGATAGGAAGAGCACTAGCGAAAAGTTGCTGCTCAAACCAAGGAGTTCGTACCTGCTGCACTTGTGGCATATACTCTTGAGTGGTGCTGAGATGATTCGGGGGAATATTCTGATTAGCGCCCAAGTAGTCGATGGTGCTGCTACCAGCTTGGTCGGTGCCTAGATTCGGCAGGGTATTTCTTACTTCAGGGGCATTGTAGTTGTGGCCATGCCTAGTGCTTAGGCACAAGTTGAGTTCTTTCAGGTTCAGTGCTGTGTGGCGCTGTCTTAGCGCCCTTCTGTAGCTCTTGAGGTGACTCGCGACTCCATCTTTAGTGAGTCCTGGTATGTTCATGATCTCAAGTATGCGCGTTGGATATGCTGAGTTGATCCCTAGTTGCTGAACCGCACTAAGGAACTTGAGATGAAGCTCGGGAGACCAATTGACCCTCGTCTTCTTGCGACCCGGAACAGTGTTGACAACTTGGCTATTGCTCTCTGGCCTATTTCCAGTAGGATTTGATCGAGCCGGAAATTGTTGTGGAGGGAATTCATCAGCTTTGGATTGGCCGGTCGTGATAGTAAGCTCATCGTTAAGGAAACTCCAATCATGGTGACGCATATCCCATCCTTTAGAAGGCATCGGTATTGACTTCGTAGAATTGATTTGTTCATGCATATCTCCAACAAAATCCGATTGTATCAAAGATGGTTCGAGGGAGTGGGGTGGTGAATGAGCATTTTCAATCCTCATATAAGGCTTATCAAGGAACCTTTCGCCGAGAGTGACAGGGCCACCGCAATTAAGGCAAGCGATAGTGCTGGGAGCTTTCTTATACCTCATGTTCTCCGCTCGAAGCTTTTCGTTTTCCTCCTTTAGAATCGCAAGTTCTTGACGTCTGTGTTGAGCCCTCAATTTGGCTCGCTTATTTTGAAACCAAAACTTGACCCTCAAAGGTTTCATCCCTAGCTTCTGGCCCAATTCATTTCTTTGTTTCATGTTCGGGAGAGGGCATTCACTAAAGAAAGCTTCAAGCTCTTGGATTTCATTCTGAGTGTGGCACTGGCGACGTTTCCTTTTCCGGGATTGCCCATCGCTGCTGCTGTTGTCGTCGCTGCTGAGATCCTGAACTTCGTTGCCGAAAGGGTTGGGTTCTGTGGTTCTGGTACCAGACACAATCCTGGAATCTTCGAGATCTCTCAATAGTTCATTTTCTGAGATTTTTGGATCAGTCGCCTCTAGCAACTGACGGTAACCCTCAAACATGTTGGATCGAAAAATGTTCGATCAATTTTTGCTCACTCAGGGTTCTCTACTCTCTCATGTATGCTCACTCTCTCTAAATTTTCTTTTGAGTGGTTCTGTATGCCCAGGAAACGTTCTTTAAACATGGATGAAGATCATCAGGTAAGCGTTTCTCCCAAGATTTCGTATTTCTCGCTTTGTCGTCTTCTTTCTTCTTTTCAACGTGGAGGGACACCAAATCGATTTCATTTTCTCGATATCCATGTCTGTCTCCCACTTATTTTCAAAAAGGTGGAACTACGCTCGCCTCCCGCTCAGTTTTTTAATATGATGGGACCGCCAAATCCTTTTGCAACTTTTTTCGATAGTTGCGCTTAACTCTCGCTCAATTTTAATATGGTGGCACTGACATATCTTTTTACAACTTTTTTAGATTTATCAAACCTGAAATCGCGGACTGGGACAGATCTGATGGTTCACCGAAAGAGCCACCATTACTTTACCCAATTAACTTGGCTCCATGAGCATTATTGCTGTGACCTTTCTTCATCCTCGAGTTGCTATAAAAGGAGGAGTTAATGCAGAGAAGATTAACGCTCTTACATAATTTCCTTTTCGTATTTTAATCACTCTACCACACCCATCTTCTTCTCCCTCACTCCAACGAAAATGACCTCCTCTCATATTCGCGCTTTCTCGGCTGAAATTTTGGCCCAGTGGGAAAAACTCTATAACCTCCTAGGTCGAGGCTATGCTCATATAGCCGATCACCCAGAAATTGAAGATGAAATTCGCATTTTGCTCGTGGAAATAGACACCACCTCTATCGAGGGCACTAATTTAGAGAGGGAATATAGAATCTTCCCAACCCTCTTTATAAACTTTTTAGAGACTTACCGTGTCGCTCATCGAGAAGTTACCGTGGCTCACGTTTTGCGAGCTCGCTATGAGGATCGGTCCAACTGCTTGGTGTTGGCCAACCTTGTGGCCGATAGTCACAGAAAGGCTGTTGAGTTCGCCAACGAGCGGGTCTCGATGTTGCTTCGCGAGAGGGGAAATTTGGTGGAGCGCTTGGCCTTATCCCTGACCACCTATGAGCACGACCGTCGTAATGTCGTGTTGAAGTTTCAATGTGAGTGGCAGGAAGAAAGGCTTGACAGCATTACCGCGGATATAGCCCATGGGAGAGGACTAGTTCGGGACTTGGAAATAGACGCCGAAGATCACGGGACCAAGGTTGCCGAGCTTAAAGGGGAATGTAAACGCCTTCTTCTTAAGCTTGTAGATCTCGAGTCTCGAGGTGGTGAGTATAGGCAAAGCATCAATAATATGGAGGGCCAACTGGGTTCCTTTGTGATGCTAATTAGGGCTCATTTCGATTTTACTTTTCCACCTCGATGATCTGTATGATCTGCTTTTAAGGTCCCTCGATTGAGCGAAATGAATGAAAGCTCTAATATGTGTGTCTCAACTTCTGTATGGCTGACTTTCTCGAACACCTGACCACTCTCAACCTAGGCAAGCTGCTCTTTGACATTGATGATTCGAGCGTGTACATCTTGATTTTTTAATCTTGCTTATGATCGAATAAAGGAACCTCCCACCGCGTTTATCCACAAAAAGACTTCTCTTCTCTACCTGTTTTTAACTACTTAGAGATGCCCCAGTTTCGATCTTTGAGACGTGACTTCAGAATCACCTATTCCAAATCGTCATCTTCATTAGATGATACCTCAATGATGTCCATAGCAGGCTCTTCTTGTCCACTTGGCGCTCGTAATGGGATGACACCATCTTCATCTTCCATCAAGAACATTGGGAGGAAAACACACCTATCTATCCTCAAAATGGCATTTAATCAAATCACCAGAATTATGCAATGAATATAATGATTATGAGCTGTAACAAGTTCGAGGGATAGAAAAGTCTTACCAACCAAACTTAAGAGAAAATCAAGCTTCTCTGTACAGTGTTAGGTATACTAACCTGTCGCGACCCGTCCGAAATCGGACGCGGCTAATGGATTACCGATCGCGGCCCCCACTCTGAAATGTGGATCGCGGGCCTTAGATCGGCGCGGGCCCTCCCAGGCCCATACCAAATCGCGACGGGAGTTTTCTTTTGAGGGTTCGACGATAAGAGTCGATCGCTTTCGACCTTAGGGTGGTCGTGGTGGCATGTGCAATTTGTGCATGCATTTGGAGTCGCCACCGGTCTTTCTTGGAGGGTAGACCGGAAACCTTACTGACCGATTGGGAGAGATTGATCAGTTCTGCGGAACCAGAGATTTTGGGTTCGGGGACTTGGTTACGTCGGTGTCATTACCAACGCCCTTTCGGTACCTAACACGAATGATTTTCCTGACTAAGAGTTCATGCAGGCGCGATTTTGGGTGAGATAGATATGAGTCAAGGTTTCATGCAGATTGGAAGACTAGTCCTATCAATCACAATCAATTATAATGAAAGCGCAAGTCAAGTGCATAAATAAATCATGTCAATGCACATCAATTTCAATCATTGGCCTCCTAGTATAGCCATAAGGGCTTAGAGATGATGTGATTTAGGGCTAGGGGTAAAATGGGAAGATTCAGGGACAAATAGCCCGAAGGGCAAAATTGTCATTTTTGGAAGGTTTGGATACCGAATTACCCAAAATACTCCATGGCCAGCTGATTGTGGCCATTTCCCATTTTTGAGAATTTTTTGGAATTTCTTGATTTTTCTTCAATTTTTGGAAGACGACTCGCCCAAAGGGCGAAATCGTCATTTTCAAGAAGGTTCGGGGTTCAAAACACCCGGGATGAGCCTTGGCCAGTTGTTTGTGGCCATTTCCTATTTTTTGGGATTTTCCTGGATTTTTTAGAATTTTTTTGGAAGACGGTTTGCCGAAAGGGCAAAACCGTCATTTCTGGAAAGATCGGGGGTCAAAAGATCCGAAACAGGTCGTGGCCAGTTGAATGTGGCCATTTCCTATTTTCTGGAATTTTTTAGAATTTTTCTGAATTTTCCGAATTTTTTTGAATTTTTTTTTATGATTTTCTATTTTTTTTATTGATTTTTTGATTATTTTTTGATTATTTTGGATTTTTTAATATTTAAAAATATTTTCCGGGCCGGGTCAAACCCGGCCCGCGTCTCTCGGGCGCCCGGCCCGACCCTAGGGGTCGACACCGGCCTAAAACGACACCGTTTTATATTTTTAAATATTTTTTCCTATTTTTTAACATTTTTTTTATTTTTTATCTATTTTATTTAATTATTCGAAAATTCCCCGGATCGAACGGCCCACGTCGTGCCACGTGGCTTCGTCTCGTGCGTCCGATCAAGGCTAGATCGGACGTCCCTCAGTGAGCCACGTGGCCAAATCGTAGCCATCGGATCAAAAATCAATTATTTTCTTTTTTAGAAAAACCACACAAATCGGACGCTCTAGAACGTGCCACGTGGCCTCCTCTGGTGCGTCCGATCTTGTACAAGATCGGACGTCCCTCAGTGAGCCACGTGGCACATCCTCGTCCGCCGGATCGATTATTCGAAAATCATTTATTTAATTTTCCAAAAATTCCAGGATCGCGACACGTGTCGCGATCGTGACCGTCCGTTTGTTTTATTTGAAAATACTCGGACCGGACCCCACCCGGCTGACGTGGCTGCCTACGTGGCACGCCACGTCAGCGTTTGACCGTTGACCGCCGGCGAAGTCGCCGGAGAAGACGATGAACAGTGAAAATTCCGGCGACTTCGCCGGAATTCTCGCCGGAATTCTCGAAACCGAGCCAAATCTTGGTATTTTTTGTTCCTTTTTTCGGCATTAAACACCCCAGCATCTCAGCAACAATAAACGAACAAAACATGGCGAATGTGACGTCGGAAAACGGCCGGCCGAAGCTTTGACCGAACCGGCTCCGGCGAAATTTTTTTTAGAAATTTTTTTTGCAACTAAATCCGATTTATATCGATCACACAACACCCAAACAAAGTCTAGGGACTTACCTGAGGCCGCCTACGGCTCGGCGGCCGCCGAAATCCCCTCGCCAAGCTCTCGGTTTGGACCGCGGCCGGCGAAGCTCGGACCGCCGCTCTCGGTGGTTCCCGATGCAAAACGAAGGTCAACACGAGGCTTAGAGTCGGTTCTAATGCATGCTTGAGGTTAAACACGCGCAAATGGAGCTCCGGAACGGCTCGGCCGAGAGCCAAAAACTCAAAGCCCGTTTGGGCATTTCATCGAACACCTGGCGTGCACTATGGAAATAGAGGTCGGGGGAGGAAAACCGACCTGGTCGTGGCTTGTCGACGACGGCTAAGGAACCGGCGGTGGTCAGTAAGGTCTGTTGAAGGTCCTCGATCGCTCCTCTCTCCGGTTTTTTGCTCGAAAAAATCCCCCCCTCCCTTTGCCGAGCTTCGCTTAAAACCGAGCTCCCTCGCCGATTTTCGTGGCCGACCGGCGCGCCTCGGCACGTCCAATGCCTCTGCCCAACGCGAGCCTCGGCCTCTCTGCCTGTCCCCCACGCGTGATGTCCTTTTTTCGTTTAAAAATCGCGCGCCCCAACATGCCCTGTTTTCGTCCACGCTCGGCCGAATGGTCTGCAACAATGTTGCAGACCCGGTCGGACCGGGTCGGGTCGGGTCTGACCCGACCGGCCCGGTTCGACCGAATCACTCCAATTGGGCCCCAAATCTACCTATTTTCATGAAATTGATGGCAAAATCGGACTCCTTGACACATTTTCTATCAAATAAGGGTTTTTTCGTGAACCAATTGTTTGAAATTTTATGAAAACCCCAAATTGTCCCTAGGATCCGAAAATGAATTTCGCCAAATCGAAGATCTAAACGATCGAATTAGTCAAAATTGAGCCCACCAATGGATTCAGCATGATGAAAACTATTGGGTAGAGGTGTTTAATTTTAATGGGTGTGCCCGTGTGAAATTTAATTTCAAAAATTGTAAAACCGGGGACTAAATTGAAAGATTTTTATGCAATTAAGCCCTTTTGGTTAAAATTGATCAAATTGGAGGGCAAATTGACCCAATTGCCTTTCAATACTTTGGAGTCCAACGTCATAGCTTATAAAAAGTGAGAATTAAAAATTAAAAGACTCGGAAAGGATTTTTCAGGCTCGGTTCGGTTTTAGGTTTGTGAAGGAACTCCATGAATCGAGCTAAATTTCCCTTATAAAAAGTGAAAATATTAAAGAGGGAATTGAAATAAAATTTTTGAATATTTTTTTTGTAATTTTCTGGCCACGGATGGTATTTTTTCTGATTTTTTGGGTATTTTTATAATTAAATAAATTTCAAAAAATATTAAAAAATTCAAAAAATATTTTTTGTTCAAAATTGGTTCCTAAGGCTAGGCTAAGGCTTCCAAAGTTGATTTTGCAATTTTTTTGACCTTTTTTGCTATTTTTAATTAATTTTAGAAATAAAAAACTTATAATAACAAATGGTCAAAAATCAGGTGTCAACAGCTGCCCCTCTTTGAGAGTGAGCTCGTCAGAGGTTGCTTTCAAAGACAAAATGACACCTGAATATTAACCGACTCAACTGTGGAAAAGAAATGCTATGACATCGAACCCTTAAGTCTTTCGATGGATGCTCAAATTAATCACCAGTTTACTCTTGCAATTCGAACGTGGGCCTGAGGGAGAGCGTCTTATCTGAAGTTTGCCCATTGGGCCCTGCGCATGCGGAGTCTGGGGTTTTATCACTGTGCCCTCAGGATGCCGAGAAAAAGGAGGGGCTCGTTCCCCTTATGTGTTTTTTTGTTTTTTTTTTTGTTTTTTTGTTTTGTTTTTTTTTTATAGGCCCTCGTAGCTTCTGACACACTATCCCAGGCTTTATTCCTCGAAAACCTTTCCCGGCTACTGACGGGAAACACTCACGGAAAGATTTATCGAGCACCCCATGTTTTGGGGATCCCATGACGCTAACTAGCGGTGATAGAGGGGATATTTTTGGTTTCAAAGGGGATCCCATGGCGCTGACTAGCGGGGCCAGAGGGGATTTCTCAGTCGGAGGTTTTCTACGTCCGGCGAGACAGTTTGATCTTTTGAAAAGGGGTCCCAAGTCGGAGGTTTTCCACGTCCGCTGGGATGGTTTGGTTCTCTTGAAAAGGGGTCCCAAGTCGGAGGTTTTCCACGTCCGCTGGGATGGTTTGGTTCTCTTGAAAAGGGGTCCCAACTCGGAGGTTTTCTACGTCCGATGGGATTTCCTGATTTTTGAAATGGGTTCCCGAATTGGAGGTTTTCCACGTCCAATGGGATTGCCTATTTTTGAAAAAGATTCCCAAGACGGAGGTTTTCCACGTCCGACGGGATTGTTTGATTTCATTGGAAAGGGGTCCCAAGTCGGAGGTTTTCCACGTCCGCTGGGATGGTTTGATTTTCTGAAAGAGGGGGTCCTAGGACGAGGGTTCTCCACGTCATGCTAGGACTGTTTGATATTTTTGAAAAAAGGTCCTAGGACGCGGGTTCTCCACGTCAAGCTAGGACTGCTTGATTTTTTGAAAGAAAGGTCCTAGGACGATGGTTCTCCACGTCATGCTAGGACTGTTTGATGACTTCTCTCGAACAAAGGTTCTATCCTCACCCCTTCTTTTGAAAGATCCCAAAATCTGTTGGGAATTTAGTTTCGAAGCAGTGAAAGATTTTATCTTGACAAAGCTTCATTTGAGTCTGTTGAGGAGACATTCTGGGAGCTGGGTTCTCCAAGTATCCTGCAGAAGTTTGAGCCTGAAATATCTTTCTTCACCAGGAAAATGTTAGTAATCTCTGGGAGGACGATGGCTGGCCACTTGCCGAAGCCGTATGACTTTAGTTTAATCATGAAATGTGCATTTTGATGCTGGAGGTTATCCAAAGCATTCTTGCAACATGCAAATATGATCATAAGTCTCATGCACGGAAAATCCGGATCAATGGTTTGAAAATTCCAAAAAAGAGTTTGTTCAAAACATCAGTTGGAATATTTCTCGACAAAGAGGTCTTCTCACCTGTTTTGCGATAGTGGTTTTTTTATAAGGGACACACTCAATTCCCTACTAACCTGTGCCTAGGTTTTAGGCTCATTCGCAGCGCATACATTTTGATCGGTCGGGAGGTCTTCCACGGGACCGTAATGTTGGGCTTGGATATTGGTTTTCAAGGGGGACCCGCTTTGGAGTCGAGGCCATTGAACGAAAGTTTTCACCATCTGCTCCGGGTTTACAAGTCAAGAACCCTGCAAAATGAGAAAGAAATAGTCTTGCTCGTACCTCTTCGAGCTAAGCTATATGTTAACCCAAGTGTCTTAGTCAGAGAAGACTGTTTCAGGGTTGTGATGTCGGTAGGATTGGGGACCGAAAAAGGCTTGTTTTTGGCCCAGAACTTATGAAGGGATTGACATTGGTGATCATTGCAAATTTGTCACCTGTCTTTTCCATTCTGCATCTTCAATTTTCGAGGTGCACGACCACTTTTGAGGTGTGCACAAATTCCTATGAGAGCGTCTCTGGCTGCATTAAGAGGCTGACAACTCTGTTTGCGTCTTTGCTCCGCGCTTGACACTGTTTGAGGAGTAGTCTTTTGAATCTGACTCCTTTTAGATTTTTCCCTCCCTTTTCAAACAGGTTTCACTGGGGGATTGATACAAATTGTTCACCCAAGCATCGGCCTTACTTTTACCAGGCACTTTGCTTTTTCTTGATGCTGGGGGCTTTTTCCTCATCTTTTCCTTTTCCTTTTTCTTTTGAAATCCCGCTTTTTCTCAACTTCGGGAGATCGTGTTAGACATGTGACCAAAGGTCTAACAACTTTAAGCATTATCTTAGGGATTTCTTTGCAAACCCTAAGTCTTGAACTCTTCCGTTTCTGAAGTGATGATGCATCCGTCTTGGGACTTGCAATGACCACCAACGGGTTCTTGAAATGAATTTGCAGGCTCAACTTGGCTGTGCAAAGGATATGGTGTGTGGGATAGAGAAATGAATGCTTCTCGTCATCTTATGGCACTTGGATTACCATATAAACAACACACAAAGATTAATGTTAGTCCGAGCAAGAAAATCTCTAACCATTTTCTCCTGATGCTGCTGGACTCACTTTCGTTCTTGCCCCGATGTGGGGTGGTTCTTGACAGGGTTGAGAATGAAATCCGCCGTTCAAAGGGGTTGTCAATGGTCACCTGTAGTGTTTGGGGATATGAAACGGATGCCTCCGTCGTCCCAATCCATGTAATTGTCGCGAATGATCCCTACTCATGTAGGTCCAGATTTTGCTATCTGATCCGCTCCACTTCTCTCTCAAGTGTGTATAGGACGTATTTGGATTAGGCTTTGCCCCTCGTCTTTTGAGAAAACGTCCCTTTGAAAGTTTTGAACAACTTTTGATTGGAAAAGTCTCTTTCATTTTCTCCAAAAAATTTTACCCATCAAAGAGGATTTTATGATGCACAATGCATGTTTTTATTCATGTTTGGACAACCTCTTGTTTTAAAACATGAATGCCAATGAAGTTGGAATTCTATGCCTTTTCCAGACATTAGATCCTGAAAGCTTTTCTTTTTCCCTATGTTTTTATTCAACATTTTCAATTGATTAGGGAAAAGGACACTTACCTGTCCCTCGCGGCTGGAGATCCCTGAAAATGCGGAAGAAACATGTCATTATATGTTCATAAATTTTTCGAAAAAATGGAACGATACATCCTACCCTTGGTCATGGGTTCCAACGGGTAATACATGGGATGTGAAAACCTGTTTCGCCTAGATGGCGAGCCCCTGTCAAAGACGGGAATTATGTGTCAGTTTGTATTCCGAAATTCAAGATAGATTGGGACGATACCGCCTTATTCTGTTTTGTGTTTCCGTTTGGACACAAACGTGCGGCTTGCAGAAGTTGGCCATCCATCTTGTGGCCATGATCCCTCCGTCTGGTTGGCAATGAATCCTTCTCAGGGCTTTGCACTAGAGGAGATTCATTCATGTTTTTGGACGCATTCCCACGCCATTCTTCAGAGTTCCTTTTATTCAAGGAGAAAAGTAGTTTTTTTCAGAATTCATGTCAAAGCATGTAGTGTGGAAGCGATACTTTTTACCCTTCACTCGGTCTTATAATCAAAGACCATTTCTTGGAGTCTTGACTTCCAAGGTCGATAATTCTATCCGCCTCCCGTCGGCGAGTTCTTTTCTTTTGCGGCTTTCTGGTGCCAACAATTTTCTGTCCATCTTGACGGCGAATCATTTTGGATGCCTCCCGTGCCACTCTTTGGGATTCCACTTCCTGGAGGCTTGCCCCTTGAGACCGATACTTCTTCTTGCATCCACGTCGGTGAGCTGTTTTCTTTCATGGCTTTTAGTGTCAACGACCCCTTCACTGATTTGCTCATGGATAGTACCTCTTGACTGCATCGGCGTTCACAGGGTGTCCCAGTTCTTCTCCATCCATGTTTACCAGAATTAAGGCCCCCCCCAGGTAGGACCTTCTTAACCACGTACGGTCCCTCGTAATTCGGGGTAAACTTGCCCCCCGGGTGCGACACATTCGGGAGGATCTTCTTGACGACGAGCTCGTCAGTTTCGAACTTTCGCGGTCGAACTTTACGGTTGAACGATCTAGCGACTCTTTTCTGGTATGTTTGGCCATGGCAAATTGCCTGCAGACGCTTCTCGTCTATCAAGTTCAGCTGCTCGTGTCTTTGCTGTACCCACTCCGCCTCACTGAGCTCGACGTGAGACAAAATTCTTAACGATGGGATTTCTGTTTCGACCGGTAGGACCGCTTCCATACCGTACACTAGGGAGTAAGGCGTTGCCCCGGTAGAAGTCCGGATCGAAGTTCGGTACGCCATCAACGCGTAAGGTAGCCTTTCATGCCAATCACGGTAATTCTCCGCCGTTTTAGCCAATATCTTCTTGATGTTCTTGTTCGCCGCCTCTACTGCTCCATTCATTTGGGGTCGGTAAGGCGATGAATTGAGATGGCGGATGTTGAAACTGTCCAGAAGGTTATCCACCGTTTCGTTGTTCAGGTTCGAGCCATTATCGGTCACGATGGCCTGAGGGGTCCCGTATCTTGAAATGATGTCCCGCTTGATGAATTTAGCCACGTTCTTCGCAGTCACGTTAGCATATGACGCAGCCTCAATCCATTTGGTGAAATAGTCTATTGCCACCAGTATAAATCTGTGTCCGTTCGAGGCCTTAGGGTTGATTGGCCCTATCATGTCTATACCCCACATTGAGAAAGGCCAGGCCTCGGAAATTTGATGAAGCTCATTCGGGGGCGCATTAATCCTGTCTCCATACACTTGACACTGATGGCATGATCTGACGTGTTGATTACAATCTGACTCCAGTGTCATCCAGAAATAACCTAGTCGCATGATTTTCTTGGCGAGAAGATGGCCGTTCATGTGCGGGCCACATTCCCCCTCGTGTATTTCGATCATAAGCGATCTAGCTTCATTGGCGTCTACGCACCTGAGGAGGAATGAGTCATAAGACCTCTTGTAGAGAGTTGGGCCACTGAGGAAAAACTTGCCCGCCATCTTTGCAATGTATTTCATGTCTCCTGCTTGAGCACCCGGAGGGAATTCCCCTTTTGCCAGGTAGTTCTTTATATCATGATACCACGGTAGGTCCTCGAACCCCTCCTCAATTACCATGCAATGTGCAGGTTCTCGGGTGATGCCTATGCGCAATGGTTCAATGTCTATGCCGTTCGCTACTTGAAGCATAGAGGCCAGAGTAGCCAATGCATCTGCGAAGTGATTTTGCGTCCTCGGCAGATATTCGAAATCAATTACTTCGAATTCCTTGATCGTCTCCTCCAAGAATTTATGGTACGGGATGAGCTTGAAGTCCCTAGTTTTCCATTCGCCTTGGGTCTGGAGGATGATTAGCATTGAATCTCCATAGACCTGTAACTTCCGCACTTTCAAGTTAGTGGCGAGCTGCAAACCAAGGATGCATGCTTCATACTCAGCCACGTTATTAGTGCATGGAAATGTCAGCTTTGCGGCCACGGGGTAGTGTTGGCCATCTGGAGATATGAGGACGGCTCCGGTACCTGCCCCAGCTAAGTTGACCGCGCCGTCGAAATACATGGTCCATTTGTCGTCCGAAAGTGTCAGGATGTGGCCCTCCGCCTTATTCTCCTCCTCCTCAAGGGTTTCGTGACCTTGGGAATTCTCGGCTAGCATGTCAGCAATGGCTCGCCCCTTTACTGACTTCTGGTTTGAGCTCCTGATGTCAAATTCAGAAAGGAGCACCTGCCACTTGGCCAGCTTCCCTATCAATGACGGCTTTTCTAGCAAGTATTTGACCGGGTCACTCTTCGTGACTAACTGGATGGTGTGGTGGAGGGTATATTGCCTTAGCCTGCGGAGTACCCAGATTAGCGCGACGCACGTTTTCTCTACTTCCTGGTACCTTGCCTCCGACGCGGTGAACTTCTTGCTTAGGTAATACACAGCTCGCTCTTTGCTATCCTCTGGGTTTGTCTGAGCGAGTAAAGCCCCTAGGGACTCGTCATGGATAGTGAGGTAAAGGGTCAGGGGGATCCCCGGGACCGGGGGCACCAGTATTGGTGGACTGACCAGATATCCCTTGATCTTCTCGAAAGCCTCTTGGCATTCGTGATCCCATTTGATTTTGGCATTCTTCTTCAAGAGTTTAAAGAGTGGCTTAGCTGACTCTGAAAGGTGAGATATGAAGCGGGCGATGTAGTTTAACCTACCCAGGAGGCTTCTTACATCCTTAACTGTTGAAGGGGCCCCAAGGTTGAGGATAGCTTGAACCTTGGCGGGGTCAATCTCGATGCCACGATTGCTAACTATGAACCCCAATAGCTTGCCTGATCTTGCCCCAAATATGCATTTCGCGGGATTCAGCCTCAGTTTGTATTTCCTGAGTCGTTCAAACAATTTCCTTAGTACCAGGGCGTGGTCTTCGCCATGTCTGGATTTTGCTATCATATCATCCACGTACACCTCTATCTCCTTGTGCATCATATCGTGGAATAGGGTAACCATCGCCCTTTGGTAAGTTGCCCCTGCATTCTTCAGGCCGAATGGCATGACTTTGTAGCAAAAGGTGCCCCAAGGCGTGATAAACGATGTTTTAGCCTTATCCTCCTCCCTCATGCGGATCTGATTGTAGCCCGAGAAACCATCCATAAACGAGAATCGTTCAAATCCGGCTGTGCTATCAACTAAGACGTCGATGTGTGGCAATGGGAAGTCGTCTTTGGGACTAGCCCTGTTCAAGTCTCTGTAGTCCACGCAGATTCGGACCTTCCCGTCCTTCTTCATGACGGGGACGATATTAGCGATCCATTCTGGGTAAGCAATCACTTCGATGAACCCCACTTTGAGGAGCTTCATCACCTCCTCTTCGATTTTCTTTGCCAATTCGGGTTTTGTACGCCTGAGGTTCTGCTTCTTGGGCAAGATGCTGGGGTCGGTTGGCAAAGCGTGTTCCACGATACTAGGGTGTAAACCCGGCATATCCGCATATGACCATGCGAAGACATCTTGATATTCTCGTAGGAGCTCAATTATTCTGGATGCTTCTGTCGGCGGTAGACTTTCTCCAATCTTCACCTCCCTGATATTCTCTGGAGTCCCTAAATTCACCGAGGTAGTGCCCTCCGCAGTGGGTGGCTTGGAGTCTTCATAGCGTTTCCAATCAACTCTGATTCCCTCCTCGACCCGATCGTCTTCCTCTCCCTCGATATGGAGGGTAGCTTCCTTTTGAGAGCTGGGATAACTTAACAACCTGCTATGTATGTGTGGAATGGTATGCCTGAAATGTCATGAAGATGGTTAGTTGGCATATAATAGATAAGGCTCATGGACGATGCATTTCTTTGGGAGATTTTTTAAGAACAAAGATTAAAACTGAAAACGTGAGGTGGGGGCTAGTCCTCATATCATTGGACATCCTTGCCTCCCAAAATTTTGGAAACTGGGAGACGTGTGGGAAATCAGGTCTCAGGGCTTTTCTTTTCTTTTCAACTCTTTTTTTGCATCTTTTCTTTTCTCTCATTTGGGTCGTCATCGACCGATTTGTGGTTCCCCCACGTCCCAATTTTTGTATTTTATGGGGATTTTTTGATTTTTTTTGATTTTTTTTTATTTTGATTTGATTTTTTTTTAAATTTTGACGTAAAGACATAAAACAAAGGTGATAGTTCGAGGCATCTGATGTAGATTCAGATGCATCAGAGGGGGTGGAAATTTCTTTACTCAATGACGGACGCGTCGTCGTCGATTCCCTCGATAATGACGTTGACAGAATCTTCCAGGAACAGGTTGGCCAACTGGGGGTCCTCCGTTGTAACGTCCACCTTCTCGTCCTTCAGCCACTTAGACGCCTCATCGAAGAAACGACTCAGGGGAGTTTCAAACATCTTTCCCTTGCCCTTCCATGTATTCGACCCTAGGACGTGGCCGCCACGACCCCTACCTCTCCCATAACCTTCTGGTTGGAAATGTCGATTCGGTTCTCCTTTATAACCCAGCCCTCGGCGGTTCTTTACTGTCGCCAAGCTAACTGGCTCTTGAATACCTTGGTGGTGCTTGCCTAAACCAAGGCCCGAGATAAAACCGTGCCGCGTCAGTATTTTTCCCGCCATGATCGAGGATTTAGAGCAATTTGGGGGCCTCATGGTTGTACCGGCTGGTACATGCATAATGTACATCCTCTCCGCAGCGCGGAAGCTTGATTCTTCTCCGGACAAAGGTTTCACCAATGGAATAGTGTCGATGTGGCTCGTTAAGTGATCAGCCTCTGAGTGTATGGTGATCAGTTTGTCGTTAACGACCATCCGGACCTTCTGGTGTAAGCTCGAGGGCACGGCGCCAGCCGTGTGAATCCAAGGTCTTCCCAGCAAAAGCCCGAATGACGCTGGGATGTCCATGACTTGGAAATTAATCAGGAATTCCGTTGGGCCCACAAGGACAGGTGTTGACACCTAAATTTTGATCAATTTTTTTTTATTTATTTTTATTTTTATTTTTATTTTTATTTTGAAAATTCATAGAAAATCCATAAAAAGTTGAAAAAATTGAAAAATCAATTTTGGTGACCTTAGCCAAGCTAAATGAACCATTTTGACCAAAAAAATAATTTTCATAATTTTCATTTTTTTATATATATTTTCGAAAAATACAAAAAAAAAGAAAAAGAAAGAAAAAGAAAATCAAGAAAAATAATATTTGAGGTCACAAAGATATATAAAAATAGTCGGTATTTTTATTTTTATTTTATCTATTTTCTAACCTCATAAATAGTAAAATTCAGGTTTGATTTTAGGTGTTCTCTAATCACCATAAAATTGAATTTAACAAAAATATTAGTAATGATTAAAAGGAAAAGGAGGGAAACATCATCATTTAAAAGGAAAAGGGGACTAATGATTTTGTCTTCTCTTTTTGTTATTTTATTTTATTTTTACTTATTTTATTTTATTATTTTATTATTTTATTATTATTATATTTTTTTTTCTTTCTCTCTCTCTCTCTCCCCACTCCCTCTCTCCTTCCCGCTGCCTATTTATCTCCCCCCTCCTCCTCTTCCTCTTCCTCTTCCTCTTCCTCTTCTTCTTCTTCTTCTTCTTCCTCTCTCCTCTCCCTTTCCCGAACCATCTCACTGTTCCGGTCATAACTCCGTGGTCCAATATCAGATCGAGGCGAAGCCACCTCCAATAGAAAGCTTATCGTCTTATCTTTCCAGGGATATATTATAAGGCTCATTTGGCCCAGCCATTCGTCCGATGGAGCCGTTTGAATGAGCAAAGGTCGCTGCTGACCCTGTAACGACCAGTTTCTGCCGCCGCCGTCGTCCTCCACGATCAGCCCTTCCGGCGACCTTTGCGCCTCCCTCTGACCATCACAGGTTAAGTTAAGATGTCCTTAACAATTTCCCGTTGGTTTCGTGAATTTTCGAGGTCTGGTTAAATTATAGTGATTTTTTGAAAAACAGTCGACGAAAATCAAGCGAATTGAGGTATTGTGGTCATATCTCACTCATTTGGACTCCTTTTAAGGTGAAATTTTCGGTGATGGCTTCCTAAGATGATAGGCTATGTTCTGGAATTTTAAGGTTGCTGAATATTTGCTGTGTATTTACTTTATGTCATAGCATTTCTATATTTCGCATAAAAGACCCAGAATCGGAAGGCCGAGCCTCCTGTTGGTGTCTAAATATTTGCTGCGTATTTACTTTATGTCATAGCATTTCTATATTTCGCATAAAAGACCCAGAATCGGAAGGCCGAGCCTCCTGTTGGTGTCTAAATATTTGCTGTGTATTTACTTTATGTCATAACATTTCTATATTTCGCATAAAAGACCCAGAATCGGAAGGCTAAGCCTCCTATTGGTGTCCAAGGTGTTTTATTTATTTATTTTCTGTAAATTATATTGTGCTACCCCAGAATCGGAAGGCCGAGCCTCCTGCTGGTGGTTTATACCCCCCACACATTGTTGCACGAGCACCGACGGACTCCGACGTCGTAAAATTCACCGGATCCCATCTCCTTTGCTTATGTTTATGTTGTATAATGACTTAATATCTTCTTTATTATTATTATTATTTTTTTTTTGCATTGTGTTGCGTCCTATAAAAACAAAAAAAAAAATGCTAGATTGGATGGTTGCAGATGAGCCACGTGTCGTGATCCGATGATTTTCAGAATAAAAAAAATATTTTTAACATTAAAAGAAATAAAATTCGAATTTTACAACAATTAAAATGATTCGATTGTCACCGAGACGCCACGTGGCGAGTTAGGGACCGTTCAGTTGGGACTTATTTTCAGGAAATTTATAATAAAAAAATCAAATAAAAAAAATTCAAAAAAAGTGAATACTAAGGAAAAATTCAAAAAAAAAATTGAGAAAAATTGCAGAAAATTCAATCAACGTAGGTACCGAAAGGGCGTCAACTCTAACAGTTGACGTAACTAAGTCCCCGAACCCATTTCTCTGGTTATCGTAGAATTGAATAGAAACTCCCGACTATTCAATAGGGTGGTCCAATCATACCCTCCAAAAAAATGATTGGTGGCGACTCCATGGCATGCACACTTAGCACATGTCACTAGACCACACTGAAGGTCGACTACGCATACCTCCGTTGCGATTTGGGTAGCGGGCCTTGGGAGAGGCCTGCGTCCGACCAGACTGGACGGCCCATTAGCCCTCGAGAGCCCACGGCGAATCTCGAGAGGGTCGCGACAACAGGTAGTTCTATCTCTCCAGTTACCTCGCCTTTAGCCCCATCGAAAGCTCGAATGGTGGACTTCGAGGTTTTGATTAAATCTTCTTTCACCCCGAGGCCTCTGAGCGTGCTTAAAGGGCATATGTCGAATGCGGACCCATTATCTACGAGGACTCGAGATACCCGTTTGCCGTGGCACATTGCTGATATGTAGAGAGCCTTGTTGTGTCCTCGTCCCTCAGGTGGGAAGTCTTCATCTGAAAATGAGACTTGATCTTTCAAAAGGATTGCCCCCACGAAGTCCTCCAGCTGGGCCTCATTGATTATTTCAGGTACGTGGGCCTCGTCCAGCACCTTCAAGAGGGCATTTCAATGCTTCTCAGATGTTTTGAAGAGGTCCAAGAGCGAGATTTGTGCATGCATCTTTCTCAGCTGCTCGACCACCTCGAACTCGCTGGTTCTGATGATGGCTAGGACCTGCTTGGCGTCTTCCTCCGTTATCCCCTTCTTTTCAACCTCTCCCTCCTTTTGGACTAGGCACCTCCCGGAGCGAGTAATGGCATCTACTTCACTGGTGCCGTAATTCCAATGCACAGCTTTGGGGTTGTAAGTCTCCACTGCGGGGAGTGTAATTACTAAGGGTGTGACCTCGTCTTTGTGAGAACTGCCGGCCTCCCCTGTCGCCTCTACCTCAATGTCGCTAAAATCTTCTTGTGCGAGGTTGAACTCAGCAAGGTTGATTATCAGCGGGGTCACACCCTCCACCACGCAGATTGATTCGACTAGGCATGATTCCTCTAAGTCGTACAGGTTTCTCCCAAGGTCTATATTGAACACCGCGTTTGCGGTATGGTCAGGTAGTGGATTCTGTTGGATGTTTGGATCTGCTCCATTAAACTTCAGCAAGTCACTGTCGATAAGGGCCTGTATGTCGTATTGCAGGGTCCGACAATTGTCTATGTTGTGTCCCTTTTCGCCCATGTGATATGCACAAGTTCGACTCTCGTCGAAACCCATGAACCTTGGCGGCGCTGACCTCGGCGGCTTCTTGGCCAACAACCTTGCGTCTAGAAGCTTAGGGAGTAACTTTGACATCGGGACTGGGAGCGGGGTAAAAGAGGGAGGACCCCTTCCTCTTGGTGCTAAGATCCTCTGGGCCGTCCAAGAGGTGTTCCCCTGGGTCGGGGTGGAGTTTTCGAACTTTTTGGCTCTTGGTGGATTGGAAACGAAGGCAACCTCTGCAGTAGATTCTCGCTCTTTCTTTGCGGGGAATGGTCGCTTCGGAGTTACTTCCGGTACACGCCTTTCTCTTATAGCCCACTCGTGCCTTTCCGCCACTTTTATTAAGTGCGCGAAAGTCTGACACCCAGAGGTGTTTAGTTTGTCAAAGTAGTCATACGACAGTGCTTTCAGAAAGATGTCTACCAACTCTTCCTCCGGGATGGGCGGTTTCACTTGAGTGGCGAGCGCCCTCCACCTTTGGGCGTATAAACGGACGCTTTCAGTCCTCCCTTTCGCGGTCCGCAGCAGGTCTTCTCTGGTTGGAGCGGTCAGCGCATTGAACTTATACTGGGATAGAAAGTCTCCGGCAAACTCGTCCCAGTCGTCATATCTTTGTATGTCTAACTCCACGTACCAAGACAGAGCGGCGCCATCCAAACTCTCTTGAAAGGTGTTGATCAGCAATGGCGTGTAATCTGAGTATTTAGCCATCTTGTACAAGTAGTACTTCAGGTGGGTCTTGGGACAGCCTGTCCCATTATATTTCCTTGAGAAATCCGGCTCCTTGTAGTCCACAGGGACCTCAATCTTGGTGAAAGGCATGATTTTATCGTATTTTGACAACTCAAATCCCTGGCTGGTGAGGCATTCCTCGATTTTGGCAATCCTTCTTACTCCCTCATCGACCTTGGCAGACTTCTCACTCTGTTTCCCTTCTAGGTTGATGGTGACAGGCGGGGCTCTCGGCGGTACTTCAACAGTTGGAGCCTGCTCAGTGCCAGGTGCAGCATTCGTTCCGACGGGTCCACCTGTGTCGGAACCAGCAGGCGTGCTTGGGTTTGCAGCTTGGTTAAGATCAGCTGGTAGAGTGGGCCTGGCGTTAGCCGCGATGAACATGTCCTTCATTTCGGCCATCATCTGAGTCACTTGGTCTAATCGTGCTTCCAGAGTCCCGAGGCGGGCGTCAACTTGTTCGTGCTCCATACGAGCCTGAGAACGCGTTTGGGCTCGAGTCCTCGTGATTGAGAGCTACCTGGTTAGAAGATTAAAAGTTAGGCTTATGGATACGAGAGATAAATCATGTGCCGTAAAGTGAACGGCGGCCTGGTCATGCTTGCGCGGTCTTGCCCCAGTTTGTCAAGGCAAGCAGGCCATCATGCAAAGAGTAATCCATGTTAATTAGGATAAGTTCTTTTGAAAAGATGCTTGGATAATGCATAAAAGAGCTCCCGGAGGAGTTTGATCACAATGGGAAATGAAAATGCTTGACTATTCTAAACTCGATGGGGGGTTGGCTTCGATATTGCTGGGAGAGCCGAGTCTTCAACTCTGGACTTCTTCGTCTTCGGGATAGGCTGGCGGCCCGACGTCTTCTGGTATGTAAGGCTCCACTCCTGGTACATATGGGACGATGTATTCTGGAACATATGGTTCGACTGGAGTCGGCCGAACTCTTTTGAAAGCCCGGATATATTCCTCGGAGGCCCGGTGGATGTTCATCTCAGGGTCCAACTGATCTGGCCACTCCACATCCTGAGGTGGGGAGTCTTTCAGTGCATGTTGTCGCGACCCGTCCGAAAGCGGACGCGGCTAATGGATTACCGATCGCGGATCTTGGATCGGCGCGGGCCCTCCCAGGCCCATACCAAATCGCGGCGGGAGTATTTTTCAGAAGGATTCGACGATAAGAGTCGATCGCTTTCGACCTTAGTGTGGTCGTGGTGGCATGTGCAACTTGTGCATGCATTTGGAGTCGCCACTGGTCTTTCTTGGAGGGTAGACCGGAAACCTTACTGATCGATTGGGAGAGATCGATCAGTTCTACGGAACCAGAGTTTTTGGGTTCGGGGACTTGGTTACGCTGGTGTCGTTACCAACGCCCTTTCGGTACCTAACGCGAGTGATTTTCCTAACTAGGATTTCATGCAGGCGCAATTTTGGGTGAGGTAAGTCTGACTTTGCACATTAACCAGTTTAACATGCTCACGTAATCATAATAAATAAATAGATGTCAATCACATAAACATCTATCCTACGTGGTGATCATGGAATTATGATTTAATGGGTCTCGAGCCAATGAGACCACATTTAATCATTTTAATATTTTAATAACGGAGAGCCGCTCTTCGCTTCTTCTTGGTTTCTTGAACTCTTCAAGAATTGGGCCCCAAAGAGCTCGCCGACTTAAAAGGCTCCCCCACGTAATCCTCGTAGCATTTACATCAACAATTGACTATGCTAAAAATAAAGATTACATGAAAAATAAAAGGAGTACGCAGCCTCCATTTAATAATTACAACCCCAAATATATAAATAATCATCATACATTCATATATACATCAATCACATTGATTAGGGATTTTTCCATGATCACCACCCTTCCACGTAAGTAATAAATTCACAATTTAAAACTTAGGAAGACACAATAAAAATTCTACGTTGAATCATATTCAGAATTTTTACGTAAAATAAGATAGCCATAAATTTTCGATTCAAAATTGATTTAGTCTCAATTTTTGCTACGTTGATTAATTTATCATATAAAAACAATCAACCTCCATTAGCCATGTAAGACGAACAATTCGTTAATACATATTGGCCATAGTATTGCAAAAATTGCAAAAATCAATTAAATGCACGAAAACGCCTAAGGATTGGCTCTGATACCACTGTTGGGATCCACGTAACACGTAGCGGAAATAAATAACAACCCATACATGTATCTCCAGAGGCGTACTTCGTGCATTTCAATCGAAAAAAAATCACAAAGCCTCAAAGGGAGTAAATAGATTACCTCTCGTAGCGTGCTTGAACGGAGGTGTCGGTTCGATGTTCTTCGATCTCAGCCTCCACAAGTGTTAGGCATCTAGTTCGGACGCACCACCAATTGACGAACGGGGAGACGACTAATAACTCCACAACAATTGTGCTAGCAATATGCGGAATCAATATTCCGAACTTAGTATATTTTGCTCACTCAAGATGATGAGAATATAGAGAGTATTTGTGTTCTTCTCTCTAAGCTCTCAAAAATTTGCACACTCTACAAAATGTCTCCCCCCTTCCAACCTCAAAACTCTTGCCATCCTTTTATAGCCAAAAATACCTTCCAATAAATTGTATTTAAAAATAGCACTAACAATTATAAATTCTATCTAAAAATAGCACTCACAAATAAATGACATTTAAAAATAGCACTAACAATAGCACTCACAATTTATAATACAAAAATGCTATTTAAAAATAGCACTAACAATAGCACTCACAATTTATAATACAAAAATGCTATTTAAAAATAGCACTAACAATTATAAATTCTATCTAATAATAGCACTCACAATTTATGATAAATAAATGCCATTTAAAAATAGCACTAACAATAGCACTCACAATTTATGATAAATAAATGTCATTTAAAAATAGCACTAACAATAGCACTCACAATTTATAATACAAAAATGCTATTTAAAAATAACACTAACAATAGCACTCACAATACAAAAATGCTAAAAAAAGGGCACTAACAAAGGTGTTAAAAATAATAACCATTATTATTATTACAAGAGTTAAAGAGGTTACCAAACAGTACAAATATGCATAACGTATAAATACATATGACGTATAAATACGTAGAGCATACGTATACATCCGTGAAACCGGGGACTAATTGAAAGAAAAATGTGCAATTAAGCCCTTTTGGTAAAAATTGATTAAATTGGAGGGCAAATTGACCTAATTGCACTTTAAGACTTTAGAATCCAATGTCATAACTTATAAAAAGTGAGAATTGAAAACTAAAAGACTCGAAAATGATTTTTTTTTTTTTAGGCTCGGTTCGGGTTTATGTTTGTGAAGGAACATAGTGACCCGAGCCGAATTTTTGAGATTTAAAGTGACACACTTGAAGAGGAAATTAAAACAAAATTATCGAATATTTTTGGGTATTTTTCTGACCACGAATGGTATTTTTCTGATTTTTTTGGGTATTTTTATAATTAAATAAACTCGAAAAATATTAAAAATACCGAAAAAAATTTTTTGTTCAAAATTGGTTCCTAAGGCTAAACCAAGGCTTCCAAAGTTGATTTTGTGATTTTATGACCTTTTTTGATATTTTTAATTAATTTTAAAGAATAAAAATCACAATAATAAATGGTAAAAAATCAGGTGTCAACAGCTGCCCCTCTTTGAGAGGAATCTCGTTAGAGGTTTCTCTCAAAGATAAGGTGGCACCTGATTCCTAACCGACTCAATTGGGAAAATGAGAGAAGAAATGTTATGACATCGGATCCTTAAGCCTATTGATAAAAGCTCAAATCAATCCCCGGTTTGCTCTAACAATTTGAACATGGGCCGAAGTAAGAGAGGCTCACCTGAAGCTCACCTGTCGGATGCTGCCGGTTGCGACGACTTTCAAGAAGATGCCTAGGACTCGTCATTCAGAATATCCTAGGGAGATTAAGCTCTAACCTGTATGGTAGGTCATACCATGATGGGATTCCTAATTGGTAGGAACCTAAGGAAGGCGCATCCCACGCTTTGGAATTTGCCAAGGATTTTGATCCGTATGGTGGATCAGACCTTTGTGTTGATCCTTACTGCGATATTTATCAATGAGTTGACCCTTATGGCGGTTTCTACCAATGAATTGACCCTTATGGCGGTTTCTACCATATGTGACCCTTCAGGCGGTTTCTACCATTAATGTGATCCTTCAGGCGGTTTCTACCTTGGTTTGACCCTTCAGGCGGTTTCTACCTTGAGTTGACCCTTCAGGCGGTTTCTACCTTTATTTGACCCTTCAGGCGGTTTCTACCATGAGTTGACCCTTCAGGCGGTTTCTACTAATGAATTGACCCTTATGGCGGTTTCTACCATATGTGACCCTTCAGGCGGTTTCTACCATTAATGTGATCCTTCAGGCGGTTTCTACCTTGGTTTGACCCTTCAGGCGGTTTCTACCTTGAGTTGACCCTTCAGGCGGTTTCTACCTTAATTTGACCCTTCAGGCGGTTTCTACCATGAGTTGACCCTTCAGGCGGTTTCTACTAATGAATTGACCCTTATGGCGGTTTCTACCATATGTGACCCTTCAGGCGGTTTCTACCATTAATGTGATCCTTCAGGCGGTTTCTACCTTGGTTTGACCCTTCAGGCGGTTTCTACCTTGAGTTGACCCTTCAGGCGGTTTCTACCTTAATTTGACCCTTCAGGCGGTTTCTACCATGAGTTGACCCTTCAGGCGGTTTCTACCAATGAATTGACCCTTATGGCGGTTTCTACCATATGTGACCCTTCAGGCGGTTGCTACCATTAATGTGATCCCTCAGGCGGTTTCTACCTTGGTTTGACCCTTCAGGCGGTTTCTACCTTGAGTTGACCCTTCAGGCGGTTTCTACCTTTGATTTGACCCTTCAGGCGGTTTCTACCTTCAGTTGACCCTTCAGGCGGTATCTACCTTGATTTGACCCTTCAGGCGGTTTCTACCTTGATTTGACCCTTCAGGCGGTATCTACATTCATTTGACCCTTCAGGCGGTGTCTACCATCAGTTTTGACTTTGAAAAGGGGTCTCATGACGAGGGTTCTCCACGTCCGATGAGACTGCCTAAATGAAAATGGGTCTCATGACGAGGGTTCTCCACGTCCGATGAGACTACCTGAATTTTGAAAAGGGGTCTCATGACGAGGGTTCTCCACGTCCGATGAGACTGCTTGATTTTTGAAAAGGGGTCTCATGACGAGGGTTCTCCACGTCCGATGAGACTGCCTAAATGAAAAGGGGTCTCATGACGAGGGTTCTCCACGTCCGATGAGACTACCTGAATTTTGAAAAGGGGTCTCATGACGAGGGTTCTCCACGTCCAATGAGACTGTCTGATTTTGAAAAGGATTTTTTTTTAAGGGTTTCTCTTCCCCAAGAAAATATTGGTAATCTTTGAGAAGACAGCAATTGTCCAATTGACAAAATTTTATGACATAAGCTTTAGTCATGAGATGTGCATTTTGATGCTGGAGGTTATCCAAAACATTTTTGCAACATGCAAATGTGATCACAAATCCCTTGTATGGAAAATTTGGATCAACAGTTTGAAAATTTCCAAAAAGAGTTTGCTCAAAACATCAATTGGAATATTTCTCGACAAGGAGGCCATCTCACCTGTTTTGAGGTGATGATTTTTAGGGGATGCACTCAATTCCCTACTGACCTGTGCCTAGGTTTTAGGCTCATTCGCAGCGCATACATTTTGATCGGTCGGGAGGTCTTCCACGGGACCGTAATGTTGGGCTTGGATATTGGTTTTCAAGGGGGACCCGCTTTGGAGTCGAGGCCATCGAATGAAAATCTTCACCATCTGCTCCGGGTTTACAAGTCAAGAACCCTGCAAAATGAGAAAGAAAGAGTCTTGCTCGTACTTCTTCGAGCTAAGCTATATGTTAACCCAAGTGTCTTAGTCAGAGAAGACTGTTTCAGGGTTGTAACATTGGTAGGATTGGGGACCGAAAAAGGCTTGTTTTTGGCCCAGAAATCACGAAGGATTTGACATTGGTGATCATTGCCAATTTGTCACATGTCTTTTCCATTCTGCATCTTCCATTTTTGAGGTGTGCAACCGCTTTTGAGGTGTGCACAAGTCCTTTAGAGAACGTCTCTTGTGGTATTAAGAGATTGACAATTCTGTCCGTGTTTTTGCACCACGGCTGACATCATTTGGGGAGCAGTCTTCTTGATCTGACTCCTTTATGGGTTTTTCTCTCTTCCCAACTAGGCTTTATTGGGGATCAATCAAACAGTTTTCACGAGCATCGGCCTTGCTTTTACCAGGCACTTTGCTTTTTCTTGATGCTGGGGATTTTTTTCTTTGTTGAAATCCCGCCTTTTCTTTTCCTTTGGAACTACGATGTTCAGAAAATTGTGCTAGATATACAACTTGAATCATAGCACATTTAAACGCCGATATGAGATTTTTCTATAAATCCCATCTCTTGATTTCTTCCGTTCTTGGAGTGATGCAGTTTCCATCTTGAAACATCCCATGATCACCAACAGGGGTTTATGAAATGAATTTGCAGGCTCAACTTGGCTGTGCAAAGGATATGGTGTGTGGGATAGAGAAATGAATGCTTCTCGTCATCCTATGGCACTTGGATTACCATATAAACAACACACAAAGATTGATGTTAGTCCGAGCAAGAAAATTTCTAACCATTTTCTCCTGATACCGCTGGACTCACCTCCATTTTGCCCCGATGTGGGGTGGTTCTTGACAGGGTTAAGAATGAAAACCGTCGTTCAAAGGGTTTATCAACGGTCACCTGTAGTGTTTGAGGGATATGAAACGAATGCCTCCGTCATCCCAACCCATGTAATCGTTGCGAATAATCCCTACTTCCGTAGGTCCAGATTTTGCTATCTGATCCGCTCCACTTCTCTCCAGTGTGTGTAGGACGTGTTTGGACTAGGCTTTGCCTCTTTTCTTTTGAGAAAACGTCCTTTTAAAAGTTTTGAACTTTTGATTGGAAAAAATCTCTTTCATTTTCTCCAAAAATTTTACCCGTCAAGGGGATTTTATGATGCACCATGCATGTTCTTATTCATGTTCAGATAACCTCCTGTTTTAAGACATGAATGCCAATGAAGTTTGAATTCTATGTCTTTTCTAGACATTAGATTCTGAAAGCTTTTCTTTTTCTCTCTGTTTTTTATTTAACATCTTCAATGGATTGGGGAAATGGATACTTACCTGTCCCCCGCGGCTGGAGATCCTGAAAATGCGGAAGAAACATGTTATTGTACGTTCACGAATTTTTCAAAAAATTAGAACGATACAATTTACCCTTGGTCATGTATTCTAACGGGTAATACATGGGATGTGAAAACCTGTTCGTCTGTAAGGCGATTCCCCTGTCAAGGATAAATAACGAGTATCAATTCATATTCTCAAATTCAAGACAAATTGGAACGATACAACTTTACTCTTGGTTCTCATCCCGTTCTGATATTGCATATTGATATGAACAACATCTATCAAATCCGCCTATCCATTCTTGGAGTGTTTGCAACATCAATGGTTCATCTGCCCCCAGTTAGGCAACGTCTGTTCTGTTATTCGAACAAATGGCTCCTTGAGTGATTTATCCACGTTTATCACCTGAGAAGGGAAAGAAATGAGACATTATTTCGGTATTCGATTGAAGATCGTTTAGGAACGATACATCGTTTTACCAAATAGGTGGCTTCGCGGCCAAACGTATTTCGTATTGAAGGGGTAGATCCCATTATACTCCGCGGGTGATAGTCATTGTTCGGGGAACTTGCTCCACGGATTAAACGATTAATCCACGGCCCTCGGCTTGAAGATGCTCAAAGGGTGATGTTGACACTCACGCGCAATTAGTTCTAGACATTAATGAAAGATGTTCCCGTGGGAACCTTACAGTGCGATCAACAACATATTCAATAGGAGTGTTCCACCCCTTTCGTCTAAGCATTTTTCATCGAGTAACCATGCCTTGCATCAGACGTTTGGTCACCTGCCTTGCGTCACCACTGCGATGGCCCTCCGGCTCCAAATTGATCGAGCCAAAGATTGAACTCATCGCCAAGGAAATTGCTCGGGTCTTCGAGCCATTGATGTTCAAGTTGGGTATCAACAATTGTTGGGGGCAGATTTCCTTCATCGCCTTCATTGTGAGGAACTGGAGTCTTTGAGCTGGAACCTTCATCATTGCCCTGTTGGGGTCGAGACATACATTCTTGAAGAGTATTGATCCAAGTGTCCAGCTCCTCCTCAAGGAAATCGCCTGTTCTTTCTAGCCTTTGGTGCCCAGATTGGCTGTCGTCGACTGCAGGCGAGGGATTCCTCTCTTTGCTCTCGCCGTGAGCAACTTGACCCCTCGAATTGGAACTTCCTCCAATGACCGGCAGGTTTATATGTGCACTCTCTACCAATGCCAGATCCGCTTCAGGGACAGCATTAATGACCGAATCGCGCTCAAACTGAGGAATCCCTATGTGCTGGAACTGCGGTATATACTCTTGAGGAGTATTGAGATAGCTCGACGGAGCATTCTGATTTGGGTTAGAGGAGTCGCTGACACGACTGCTGGTCCCGTCATTGCTGAAACACGGTTGGGTGCTCTCGGCTCTCCAATCATCGTGGTTGTAACTCTGCCCGGCACTTGAGCTCCAACTGGCTTTATGATGGTTTAACGCTATCCTTCCATCCCTTAGCAATCTCCTATAGTACTTGAGGTGAGACTCGACGTTAATTCTAGAGAGCCCCGGCACATTCATAATCTCGAGTATGCGTAGTGGGCTAGCCGAATCAACTCCCAGCTCTCGAATTGCATCAACAAATTTGGTGTGAAGTTCATAGGTCCAGTAAAACCTTGTTCTCTTATCACCCAAAATATCGTCAATACTTCGGTAGCTATTCTCTACGGGATCTAGTCGTTTCAAAAGTTGTCCAGGGAGGGACTCACCGACTTTGGATTGGCTGGCTGTGACAGCGAGTTCGTCATTGAGAGAACTCCCCCTGTGATGATTCATATCCCATTTCTCAGAGGATGTTGGTGTTGATCCTATGGTGTTGACTTGCTCATGCAGATCTCCGGCGATATCTGGTTGTGTCGGAAAATGCTGTGGAGAATACGGTAACAGCTGAGCGTTATTCGTCAACAGGGACGGTTCATCGAGGAACACCTCGCCGAGGACAACAGGATTACCGCAATTAAGGCAGGTGGCCTTGGTCAGAGCTTCCTTATATCTCGCGCTTTCAGCTTGAAGCTTCTCATTCTCCTCCTTCAGGACCAGTAACTCATGGTCTGCGTATTGCTGTTTCACCCGGGTTCGTTTGTTGGCGAACCAAAACTTGACCTTCGAAAGCTCCAATCCTATTTTTCGGCTCAACTCCATTTTCTGTTGTCTGCTTGGAGTGGGGCATTCATTGAAGAAAGCTTCGAGCTCTCGGATTTGGCCTGGAGTGTGGCGTTGTAGTTGCTTCCTTTTCCGACTCCGGTCATCATTGTATACTCCTTCTTCGTAGCTGAAACCTAGAATTTCATCGCTGGAGGAGTCAGTCTCTATGGCCTTCGGGCAGGATTCAGCTCCAGGATCTTCAAAGTCTCCCAGCAGTTCGTGCTCAGAAATGTCCAGGTCGGGCGTTTCTAGCAGATGGGAATAACTTTTAAACATGATGGATCGGGGTATCTCGGGCTGATCTAGTTCACTCAGCTTTCTCAATTCGCTCTTACGTGTTTGCTCACTCTAGAAATTTTCTCAAGTGATTGTGCGTGTCCTGGAACCATCCTTCAGGCTGCATATGAAGACCAGCAAGCAAGCGCTCCTCCCGAGATCCTGCAATTACTCATCGTCTGTATTCCCCTTTCTTTTTCCTCGTGATAGGATCACAAACTCTCTTGCATTGATTCGGTTTCATCGAGTATTGCGCTCGTCCCCTAGTTCAGTCTTCAAAGTGGTGGGTCTACAATCTTTCGGCGCCTTTTATGATTTGCTAGGTCCGAGAACGTGGGGAGCAGCGGTGGACCCGTAATTAATGACTCCGTTTAATTCATTTAGCTCCATGGGAATTAACGCTATGATCTTCTCTCAACCCCTTTTCATCGTTCAAACGAAAGTGGCATTTTCCCTGTGCATGCTGTTACTCTTCATTTCAGCATCCCGGGCGCTTGGTGAGGAATGAGTTCGTGGCCACTCAAAATTTTAAAGACCGTCTCTGGTTTCAGACTTAATCTAACAAGGGATCATCACAACTGAGCATGACGATGTTCGTCGATAGCGTTGGTTTAACTATAGTCATTAAAGAAAAATGTTCCCGTAGGAACTTTACAACGATAAAATGAGTGATCTACTCGTGAACATGTTCTTCTTTCTATGGGTGTTCGTAGTGACCGACCCATCGTGCCCCGAGTCAGGTGCTAGATCATGGCTGTCCAAGCATGCCAGCTTCCCACTGATTGAACAAGGCATCGAGCCCCTCATCGAAGAAATCGTCTGTCGTGGGTTGACCAGCGGCAGGCAGAGCACCAGCCGACTGCTGCTCGAATGGAGGAGTTCGCACTCGCTGTACTTGTGACACGCGCTCTTGAGAAATGTTGAAATGGCCCGGGCGGACATTCTGATCAGCTTTCAGTTTGCCGGTGGTCGGGTTGCTAGCTTGATTGATGCTTAGATTTGGCCGGGTATCTCTTGATGCCTGAGCATTACAATGGCGGTCGCCCCTAGCTTTTGAGCTCGAGACGGATTCCTCCCGGTTTAGCTCCGCTCGACGTTGTTTTAATAGCTTTCTGTAGGCAGCAAGGTGATTCCTGACCAGCTCCTTACTAAGCCCCGGTACATTCATGGCCTTAAATATGCGCGTCGGAGTTGCTGAGTCGATCCCCATTTGGTGAACCACGTCTAGGAATCTGGAATGCAATTCAGGGGGCCAAGCGAACCTCCTCTTATTGTGGCCCAAAATTGCATCGATGGCTTGACGACTGATTAACTCATCTCCAGCAGGACCCGACCCTATCGAAAATTATTGTGCATGAGGCTGATATGCTTTGAGCTGGTCGGCGGTAACATCCAGCTCCTTGAAACTGTAACTCCAATCAAAGCGATGCAAATCCCATCCCCCAGGAGGCATTTGTATCATCTTCGTAGGATCATCCTGCTCATGCGTGACTCCGGCAAAATCTGGTTGAGCAGGAGATGCCCCGAGGGAGTAGGGTGGTAAATGAACGTCTTCAATCATCGCGTGAGGCTTATCGGGGAATATCTTACCGAGGGCGACGAGGTTATCGCAATGAGGGCAAACGGTAATATTGAGAGCTTTTTCATACCTCATGTTTTCTGTTCGCAGCTTTTGGTTTTCTTCCTTTAAAATCTCGACCACCTGACGTTTGCGTTGAGCCTTCGATTTGGATCTCCTATTTTGAAACCAAAACTGGATCCTCGACTGATTAATCCCCAACTCCCGGCTCAATTCAATTCTCCACTTCTTTTTCATGTAATGGCTTTTACTGAAAAGGGTTTCCAGCATTTGGGTTTCCTCCTGAGAGTATTGGTGAGGACGTCTTCTTTTCCCGAGTTGAACATCGTGGATGTCGTTGTCGTCGTCGCCGTGATCTTGATTTCCGTTGCCAGAAGTGTTGGGCTCCATGGTTTTGGCGTTAGACTTGATCTTGGAATCTTCGAGATCCCTCTGTAGTTCAATTTCTGAGATTTTTGAGTCAGTCGCCTCTAGCAGCTGACAATAACCTCTTAAATATGTTGGATTGAGAAATGTTTGATTGGTTCTTGCCCACTCAGAGTTCTCCACTCTCTCATGTATGCTCACTCCCTATAAAGTTTTCTTCGAGTGACTTCGTATGTTCAGGAGACGCTCTTCAAGCATCATTAGGCAAACGTTCCCCCTCAAGACTTTGAATTTCTCGCTTAGCTTTTCAATCGTGATGGAACTGCCAAATCCTGTTAGGGCTCTCTTCGATAGTTGCGCTTACCTCCCACCTAACTCTAATAATGGTGATCCCGACAAATCTTTTACATCTTTTAATTGATGAGCCGGAAATCGCGGACCGAAACGAATCCAATGGTTCTCGTGAGGGGACCTCCTGCTTTACCCCCTAACTGGGCTCCACCGGCATTATTACTGAGACCCTTCATCATCCCCGAGTTGCTATAAAATGAGGAATTAATGTATGGAAGGTTAACGTTCTCGCATAATCAGCTTCTTCCTTCTAATCTCTCTGTCAAACTCGTCTTATTCTCAAGCCAACCCAACGCAAATGGCCTCCTCTCCCGTACGCACTTTTTCAACTGATGTCTTGGCCCAGTGGGAAAAGCTTTATAACCTACTGGGTCGCGGTTACGCACACATAACCGATCATTCTGCGACCGAGGATGAAATCCGTGTCCTGCTCGAGGACCTTGATACCACTTCTCTCGAAGGTACTACACTGGGGAGGGAATATAGAATTTTCCCGACTCTCTTTGCACACTCCTTAGAGGCCTACCGTGCTGCTAATCGGGAGGTTCTCGTGGCTCGCGTCTTGCGAGCTCGTTATGAGGATCGATCTGATCATTTGGTGCTGACCAACTATCTGGCCGATAGTTACAAAAAGGCCGTCGAGTTTGCTAATGAGCGGGTCGCGACGTTGCTTCGCGAGAGGAGAAATCTGGTGGAGCAATTGGCCCTATCCCTGACCATCGGCGAGCATGACCGCCGCAATGTCCTGTTGAGGCTTCAGAGCGACTGGCAGGAAGAACGGCTCGACAAAATAACCGCGGACATAGCTCGCGGGAATGGACTGGTTCGAGACCTGGAAACAATCGCCGAAGAACATGAGGCCAAGGTCGCCGAAGTTAAGGGAGAATGCAAAAGTCTTCTCCTCAGGCTTGCCGACCATGACATGCGGAGTTGGGAGTATGAGCAGAGCATTAATAACATGGAGGGTCAGTTGGGCTCCTTCGTGTCGTTAATTAGGGCTCACTTCGGCTTTACTTTTCTACCCCGAATTGTATGACCTGCTTTTGAAAACCCTCCACTGAGCAAAATAAATGAGAACTCTTGTGTGTGTGTTTTAACTTCTGTATGGTTCATTTCTTCGAGCATCCGAACATCTTCAACTTGGGTGAGCCGAACCATAATATCAGTAAGCCGAGCAAATATGTCCTGATTTTATAACTCGCTCATGATCAGATGAGATAATAGCCTTAGACTTGTCCAGGAAAAGATTTCTCTCTATTACCTATTTTTTTTACCTGCAAATAAAAAGACAGAATCAGAAGGAATAATTTGAAAAAGAAATCAAAAACCCCTTTCAATCCTATGCTTGCCCATGATTAATAAGGACAAGAACTTTTACAAGGGTTTTAATCTTGCGCGAAAAGTTTTTATCAATATTCCTCGAAAGAAAGCATACTATTGAAAGGAATGTAATTCACAATAATCGCTTTTGATCAATTTCGAGAGGAACGAATTACTCAAAAGTGCGAGGCATAATAACGTGTTTTAAATTTAATTGAAGATACGGCATCCAAATCAAGGCCGTTTTGTTAAGAACGAGAGTAATTTGGACATCTATCTCGTCATTAAATTCAAAACAACGCCGATATTCTCGATCAATTATCGTGGATTACCAGCGACGTAAAACATGCATGGACCAATTCAAGTGTATAATTCCTTCTAGCGAAATTGGGGTTGGATTACCCTATATGACCAAAAAGGTCGTGCAAGATTTCCAATTTTAATTTTCTCTAAAGGAATTATAAACTTGACTTGGGAGTATTCGGATGATTAGAGAAAATGCCACTATCACATTCCCATGACCTGTCAAAAGAAATACAACTAAGTTCCATCTAAATGTATACACCAATAGATCCCTAATACAATCACTCTAAGGGGTGAGATAGAGAAAGCCTCGATAAAAGTAAACCCTATACAAGAGGACTAGCAATGGAAAATGAAACAAAGGAATGTGATCCTAACGTTTAAGGATGCCCCAAGTTCGATCTGTGACTTCCGGATCACTTGCCCCAACTCGTCATCTTCATTGGACGATATCTCAATAATGTACATAGTAGGCTCCTTTGTTGCTCACTCGGTGCTTGTCATGGGATATCATCCTCTTCGTCTTCTATCAAGGACGTTTGGGAAAAACACACACATCTATCCTTGAAATGGCATTTAATCTAATCACCAGAATGCAATGAATGAAATGCCTATATTTATATGAACTGTAATAGATTCGAGGTATAGAGAGTCTTACCAACCAAACTCGTCGACTTATGTGCGGTTTTAGGTGTACCAACCGCCCAAAGACATGCGCATGAGACAAGTTATGGTGAACTTCTAAAAATCAGAGGGTTTGGCACCTAAGGTTAAGGTTCCCACTTCGAGTTCTAGAAAGAGCCGATTCCATTGCACAGCTATCGTTGCATTGGGACTCGATCCATAGTTCGAAGCGAGCGGAATTGAAAAGTAGATTACCCCGCGTTTTTCCTCACGGAGATTCCATTTTCAATTCCTTCTATTGTGTTCCTATAGGCGACGCCCGGGGTTTTAGGCGCGGTTGTGTGTGTCCACGTGTTGTGATCATCACAATGCAATTCATGCATAGCAGTTTATCAATCAGCACTTCAAATCATCCACACAACATACATTCCTACGCCCAACCTGCATAAGACAATGTTAATCACGGACTACACCCCTTATTTCTCCAATCTGCAAAAACATATAACACCTATCGTAAGCGGACTTACCTCACCTTCACGAGCGCCTGCATGGTTAGAAAAATCACTCAGCGTTTTAATTACGGCCTAAGTCCACTTGGGGTCTAGAACCATAGGTTCTAGAACACAGTGTCCCCAGCGGAGTCGCCAGCTGTCGCGACCCGTCCGAAAGCGGACGCGGCTAATGGATTACCGATCGCGGATCTTGGATCGGCGCGGGCCCTCCCAGGCCCATACCAAATCGCGGCGGGAGTATTTTTCAGAAGGATTCGACGATAAGAGTCGATCGCTTTCGACCTTAGTGTGGTCGTGGTGGCATGTGCAACTTGTGCATGCATTTGGAGTCGCCACTGGTCTTTCTTGGAGGGTAGACCGGAAACCTTACTGATCGATTGGGAGAGATCGATCAGTTCTACGGAACCAGAGTTTTTGGGTTCGGGGACTTGGTTACGCTGGTGTCGTTACCAACGCCCTTTCGGTACCTAACGCGAGTGATTTTCCTAACTAGGATTTCATGCAGGCGCAATTTTGGGTGAGGTAAGTCTGACTTTGCACATTAACCAGTTTAACATGCTCACGTAATCATAATAAATAAATAGATGTCAATCACATAAACATCTATCCTACGTGGTGATCATGGAATTATGATTTAATGGGTCTCGAGCCAATGAGACCACATTTAATCATTTTAATATTTTAATAACGGAGAGCCGCTCTTCGCTTCTTCTTGGTTTCTTGAACTCTTCAAGAATTGGGCCCCAAAGAGCTCGCCGACTTAAAAGGCTCCCCCACGTAATCCTCGTAGCATTTACATCAACAATTGACTATGCTAAAAATAAAGATTACATGAAAAATAAAAGGAGTACGCAGCCTCCATTTAATAATTACAACCCCAAATATATAAATAATCATCATACATTCATATATACATCAATCACATTGATTAGGGATTTTTCCATGATCACCACCCTTCCACGTAAGTAATAAATTCACAATTTAAAACTTAGGAAGACACAATAAAAATTCTACGTTGAATCATATTCAGAATTTTTACGTAAAATAAGATAGCCATAAATTTTCGATTCAAAATTGATTTAGTCTCAATTTTTGCTACGTTGATTAATTTATCATATAAAAACAATCAACCTCCATTAGCCATGTAAGACGAACAATTCGTTAATACATATTGGCCATAGTATTGCAAAAATTGCAAAAATCAATTAAATGCACGAAAACGCCTAAGGATTGGCTCTGATACCACTGTTGGGATCCACGTAACACGTAGCGGAAATAAATAACAACCCATACATGTATCTCCAGAGGCGTACTTCGTGCATTTCAATCGAAAAAAAATCACAAAGCCTCAAAGGGAGTAAATAGATTACCTCTCGTAGCGTGCTTGAACGGAGGTGTCGGTTCGATGTTCTTCGATCTCAGCCTCCACAAGTGTTAGGCATCTAGTTCGGACGCACCACCAATTGACGAACGGGGAGACGACTAATAACTCCACAACAATTGTGCTAGCAATATGCGGAATCAATATTCCGAACTTAGTATATTTTGCTCACTCAAGATGATGAGAATATAGAGAGTGTTTGTGTTCTTCTCTCTAAGCTCTCAAAAATTTGCACACTCTACAAAATGTCTCCCCCCTTCCAACCTCAAAACTCTTGCCATCCTTTTATAGCCAAAAATACATTCCAATAAATTGTATTTAAAAATAGCACTAACAATTATAAATTCTATCTAAAAATAGCACTCACAAATAAATGACATTTAAAAATAGCACTAACAATAGCACTCACAATTTATAATACAAAAATGCTATTTAAAAATAGCACTAACAATAGCACTCACAATTTATAATACAAAAATGCTATTTAAAAATAGCACTAACAATTATAAATTCTATCTAATAATAGCACTCACAATTTATGATAAATAAATGCCATTTAAAAATAGCACTAACAATAGCACTCACAATTTATGATAAATAAATGTCATTTAAAAATAGCACTAACAATAGCACTCACAATTTATAATACAAAAATGCTATTTAAAAATAACACTAACAATAGCACTCACAATACAAAAATGCTAAAAAAAGGGCACTAACAAAGGTGTTAAAAATAATAACCATTATTATTATTACAAGAGTTAAAGAGGTTACCAAACAGTACAAATATGCATAACGTATAAATACATATGACGTATAAATACGTAGAGCATACGTATACATCCGTGAAACCGGGGACTAATTGAAAGAAAAATGTGCAATTAAGCCCTTTTGGTAAAAATTGATTAAATTGGAGGGCAAATTGACCTAATTGCACTTTAAGACTTTAGAATCCAATGTCATAACTTATAAAAAGTGAGAATTGAAAACTAAAAGACTCGAAAATGATTTTTTTTTTTTTAGGCTCGGTTCGGGTTTATGTTTGTGAAGGAACATAGTGACCTGAGCCGAATTTTTGAGATTTAAAGTGACACACTTGAAGAGGAAATTAAAACAAAATTATCGAATATTTTTGGGTATTTTTCTGACCACGAATGGTATTTTTCTGATTTTTTTGGGTATTTTTATAATTAAATAAACTCGAAAAATATTAAAAATACCGAAAAAAATTTTTTGTTCAAAATTGGTTCCTAAGGCTAAACCAAGGCTTCCAAAGTTGATTTTGTGATTTTATGACCTTTTTTGATATTTTTAATTAATTTTAAAGAATAAAAATCACAATAATAAATGGTAAAAAATCAGGTGTCAACACATGTTCTAAGTCATTGATCATCATCTGGAGGCGCGCCTTGGTCCTCTTGGTGATTGGGCCTTGGGGAATGTCGAAGGCGAATTCGTCCGGAGGACTTTGGGGTGGTATCTGCTGCAACATGCCAAATTGTCTGACGACTCTGATCGGGTAGTATGACACGGCCCCTGTGAAACCCAAGAGAGGAATTGGCCCACCGGTCTTGGTGGCAATGCGTGCTTTATGCATCTTCGGTCGCCTTAGCCGCCATCGGAGTTGTTCGGGTTCTAATTTTTCTAGGAGTTCGTACCAGTCGTTGAAAGAGCGGTTGGCAATGAGTGACTGGCACTTGAGGAAGGACTGGATAGGGTGGACGTCTTCATCGATTCGAGTGCATCCAGCGCGAAGGTTGAGTTTTTTAAGATGGGAAGTGATCCACAAGAAGAGAAGGCCATTGGAGGCTTGGAAAATGGTTTTCCGGGTGGATTTGGAATCATCCCGTGCGGCTTTATAGCGATTCAGGGATAGCAAAGTCTCAGCAAGGATCATATAGGAATAATCCAATTGGTCACATACCTGCTGGGCTATGTGGACAATGAGAGGGTTGAATGTGGTCCTGGATGTAGGGAATAGCACGAATCCAAAGAAGGCCAGGATGAAGACCCCTCCGGCCCTATGGCCAGTGTCAATGGGTAGGTTCGAGTAATTGTCGAATAGGAATGAGAACGGGAACCTGCCAGAGTTGGATTTGAGAATCCTTTCAATCTCGGTGGTCTTGAGGCGAAGGAACTTGGAGAGCAGTTTGGATGGGTCAAGGCCTAAAGGAGGATGGACTAACTGTCCTTTGAATTCGACTCCGATGACAGCTGTATATTCTTCCACTGTGGGTGTGACCTCCAATCCTTCGAAATTGAATGTTAGTGTGGTGCGATCCCAGAACCGTGCTGCTGCTTGTATCAGTGCCGGTTGGTATTTGATTTTGATAAGGTCAACCAGATGCCCCAGCCTTTGCTTAACATACGCCTGGTTGGTCTTGTTGAGGCGTCCCCACCAAACTAGCAATTCTCTATGCGGGACCGGCAGAATTTGGATATCACCTCTTCCCATCGAGTCTAGAATATGAGAATGCGATTAATTATCCATGGATTACTCGGACATTAGATTCGTTCAGATCATTATTTACCCGTGATGTGACGAGGGTTGAGTTCCCACATTTGGATAAAGGGAATGCCAAACTAGGGTTCTCATGCTAATCCCATCAATAGGCATAATGAATTGGACGAAAATAATGATGTCATGCAGATGATATGCTTATGCATGGCGTGGACCACTTCAGTCATACGTCGCATACACCATGAAATGAGAATTAGATCTTCGCACTTGTGTCGAACAAACCAAGTGTGAGTTCTAACAAAAATTTCAAACGGAGGCGACGTATGATTGAAACAGAAAAGTCCGAATGGTTGGGTGAAATTCCAATGTCGCATTCCAGTATTAAGACGCCTATGAATGACTCGGGAATTAAATCACAGGGGATAGGAGGGAGATCCACAGACGGATTCCCTTTACAGACTCAGAAAATCGAATAATTCTAAAACACCTCCGGAAAGCGACCCTAAGGAACCTAAAGAGATGCCCCAAGTCAGGTCGTCAGGCGATGCCAGGTGCCCCCATTGTTCTGTCTAGGTCCAGGTCTCCTTCCTCATCGGATGAAACGACCATGGGGTGGAAAGGTGACGAATGTCCTTCGGGAGACTCTTCTTCATCTGACGAGATCTCGATAACCTCCGGAGGGGGTGTGGGCGTCGCTCTCATCTTGCCATACATGTCCCTCAGCTTCAGATAGATATTCCATATCTTATCCCTGTCGTGCTCGAACTTATGTGCGCGCTCGAGTTGTTCCGCTGACTTGGTGTAAAAACAATTCGTTCCTCGGATAAGGTTGCGTCCAGTAAGTGCCCTTCCTTGGATGAAACGGAAGGAGTGGAATCCATTGAACGTCTCAGTGGCTTCATGACGGATGACGCGTCGCTCGTACTGAAATACCCTCGGGACCTTGGACAGATTTGGGGAGACCATCTCCACTTTATCTAAACTGTAGAACGGAATTAGACCCAACCATCGGACTCGATGAATGCAACATGTTGTGCAACAAATACGAGGCTGCATGTAAATTAAACAATATTGGAAAGACCTTACCATAAGAGGTACCCAATGATTTTTTTGGTTTTAGGTATACCAACCATCCATATACATGCGCATGAGACGAGTGAAGCTTGACTCTAGAAATTAAAAGGGGCTTAGGTATGGAACCTAAAGGCTTCCCCCTATCCGAGTCGATAAATTCGTCCATGAGCGCAATCCACAACAAATGGATAAAAGTCTCGACTTGGATAGAGAGTGGGATCGAATATGGTCAACCCGAGCGCGATCCACGCTAGAGCGTTGCATATCGATCCCTGATCTATGGCTACCTGAAAAGGTGATTTCGCGGCCTGGGTTTGGGCGCTTTGTGCAAAGTGTCGTGATCCTCAAATATGCAGTGAATCATGCACAACAATTTATATATCAATCAGCGCTTCAAATCATTCATATAACATACATTCCTACGCCCACCCTGCATAAGACAATGTTAATCACAGACTACACCCCTTATCACTCCAATCTGCAAAAACATATAACACCTATCATGAGCGGACTTACCTCACCTTCAAGAGCGCCTGCAGGGTTAGAAATATCACTCAACGTTTTAATTACGGCCTAAGTCCACTTGAGGTCCAGAACCAGGTGTTCTAGAACAAGGTCCCCAGCGGAGTCGCCAGCTGTCGCGACCCGTCCGAAATCGGACGCGGCTAATGGATTACCGATCGCGGCCCCCACTCTGAAATGTGGATCGCGGGCCTTAGATCGGCGCGGGCCCTCCCAGGCCCATACCAAATCGCGACGGGAGTTTTCTTTTGAGGGTTCGACGATAAGAGTCGATTGCTTTCGACCTTAGGGTGGTCGTGGTGGCATGTGCAATTTGTGCATGCATTTGGAGTCGCCACCGGTCTTTCTTGGAGGGTAGACCGGAAACCTTACTGACCGATTGGGAGAGATTGATCAGTTCTGCGGAACCAGAGATTTTGGGTTCGGGGACTTGGTTACGTCGGTGTCATTACCAACGCCCTTTCGGTACCTAACGCGAATGATTTTCCTGACTAAGAGTTCATGCAGGCGCGATTTTGGGTGAGATAGATATGAGTCAAGGTTTCATGCAGATTGGAAGACTAGTCCTATCAATCACAATCAATTATAATGAAAGCGCAAGTCAAGTGCATAAATAAATCATGTCAATGCACATCAATTTCAATCATTGGCCTCCTAGTATAGCCATAAGGGCTTAGAGAGGATGTGATTTAGGGCTAGGGGTAAAATGGGAAGATTCAGGGACAAATAGCCCGAAGGGCAAAATTGTCATTTTTGGAAGGTTTGGATACCGAATTACCCAAAATACTCCATGGCCAGCTGATTGTGGCCATTTCCCATTTTTGAGAATTTTTTGGAATTTCTTGATTTTTCTTCAATTTTTGGAAGACGACTCGCCCAAAGGGCGAAATCGTCATTTTCAAGAAGGTTCGGGGTTCAAAACACCCGGGATGAGCCTTGGCCAGTTGTTTGTGGCCATTTCCTATTTTTTGGGATTTTCCTGGATTTTTTAGAATTTTTTTGGAAGACGGTTTGCCGAAAGGGCAAAACCGTCATTTCTGGAAAGATCGGGGGTCAAAAGACCCGAAACAGGTCGTGGCCAGTTGAATGTGGCCATTTCCTATTTTCTGGAATTTTTTAGAATTTTTCTGAATTTTCCGAATTTTTTTGAATTTTTTTTTATGATTTTCTATTTTTATTGATTTTTTGATTATTTTTTGATTATTTTGGATTTTTTAATATTTAAAAATATTTTCCGGGCCGGGTCAAACCCGGCCCGCGCCTCTCGGGCGCCCAGCCCGACCCTAGGGGTCGACACCGGCCTAAAACGACACCGTTTTATATTTTTAAATATTTTTTCCTATTTTTTAACATTTTTTTTATTTTTTATCTATTTTATTTAATTATTCGAAAATTCCCCGGATCGAACGGCCCACGTCGTGCCACGTGGCTTCGTCTCGTGCGTCCGATCAAGGCTAGATCGGACGTCCCTCAGTGAGCCACGTGGCCAAATCGTAGCCATCGGATCAAAAATCAATTATTTTCTTTTTTAGAAAAACCACACAAATCGGACGCTCTAGAACGTGCCACGTGGCCTCCTCTGGTGCGTCCGATCTTGTACAAGAACGGACGTCCCTCAGTGAGCCACGTGGCACATCCTCGTCCACCGGATCGATTATTCGAAAATCATTTATTTAATTTTCCAAAAATTCCAGGATCGCGACACGTGTCGCGATCGTGACCGTCCGTTTGTTTTATTTGAAAATACTCGGACCGGACCCCACCCGGCTGACATGGCTGCCTACGTGGCACGCCACGTCAGCGTTTGACCGTTGACCGCCGGCGAAGTCGCCGGAGAAGACGATGAACAGTGAAAATTCCGGCGACTTCGCCGGAATTCTCGAAACCGAGCCAAATCTTGGTATTTTTTGTTCCTTTTTTCGGCATTAAACACCCCAGCATCTCAGCAACAATAAACGAACAAAACATGGCGAATGTGACGTCGGAAAACGGCCGGCCGAAGCTTTGACCGAACCGGCTCCGGCGAAATTTTTTTTAGAAATTTTTTTTGCAACTAAATCCGATTTATATCGATCACACAACACCCAAACAAAGTCTAGGGACTTACCTGAGGCCGCCTACGGCTCGGCGGCCGCCGAAATCCCCTCGCCAAGCTCTCGGTTTGGACCGCGGCCGGCGAAGCTCGGACCGCCGCTCTCGGTGGTTCCCGATGCAAAACGAAGGTCAACACGAGGCTTAGAGTCGGTTCTAATGCATGCTTGAGGTTAAACACGCGCAAATGGAGCTCCGGAACGGCTCGGCCGAGAGCCAAAAACTCAAAGCCCGTTTGGGCATTTCATCGAACACCTGGCGTGCACTATGGAAATAGAGGTCGGGGGAGGAAAACCGACCTGGTCGTGGCTTGTCGACGACGGCTAAGGAACCGGCGGTGGTCAGTAAGGTCTGTTGAAGGTCCTCGATCGCTCCTCTCTCCGGTTTTTTGCTCGAAAAAATCCCCCCCTCTCTTTGCCGAGCTTCGCTTAAAACCGAGCTCCCTCGCCGATTTTCGTGGCCGACCGGCGCGCCTCGGCACGTCCAATGCCTCTGCCCAACGCGAGCCTCGGCCTATCTGCCTGTCCCCCACGCGTGATGTCCTTTTTTCGTTTAAAAATCGCGCGCCCCAACATGCCCTGTTTTCGCCCACGCTCGGCCGAATGGTCTGCAACAATGTTGCAGACCCGGTCGGACCGGGTCGGGTCGGGTCTGACCCGACCGGCCCGGTTCGACCGAATCACTCCAATTGGGCCCCAAATCTACCTATTTTCATGAAATTGATGGCAAAATCGGACTCCTTGACACATTTTCTATCAAATAAGGGTTTTTTCGTGAACCAATTGTTTGAAATTTTATGAAAACCCCAAATTGTCCCTAGGATCCGAAAATGAATTTCGCCAAATCGAAGATCTAAACGATCGAATTAGTCAAAATTGAGCCCACCAATGGATTCAGCATGATGAAAACTATTGGGTAGAGGTGTTTAATTTTAATGGGTGTGCCCGTGTGAAATTTAATTTCAAAAATTGTAAAACCGGGGACTAAATTGAAAGATTTTTATGCAATTAAGCCCTTTTGGTTAAAATTGATCAAATTGGAGGGCAAATTGACCCAATTGCCTTTCAATACTTTGGAGTCCAACGTCATAGCTTATAAAAAGTGAGAATTAAAAATTAAAAGACTCGGAAAGGATTTTTCAGGCTCGGTTCGGTTTTAGGTTTGTGAAGGAACTCCATGAATCGAGCTAAATTTCCCTTATAAAAAGTGAAAATATTAAAGAGGGAATTGAAATAAAATTTTTGAATATTTTTTTTGTAATTTTCTGGCCACGGATGGTATTTTTTCTGATTTTTTGGGTATTTTTATAATTAAATAAATTTCAAAAAATATTAAAAAATTCAAAAAATATTTTTTGTTCAAAATTGGTTCCTAAGGCTAGGCTAAGGCTTCCAAAGTTGATTTTGCAATTTTTTGACCTTTTTTGCTATTTTTAATTAATTTTAGAAATAAAAAACTTATAATAACAAATGGTCAAAAATCAGGTGTCAACAGCTGCCCCTCTTTGAGAGTGAGCTCGTCAGAGGTTGCTTTCAAAGACAAAATGACACCTGAATATTAACCGACTCAACTGTGGAAAAGAAATGCTATGACATCGAACCCTTAAGTCTTTCGATGGATGCTCAAATTAATCACCAGTTTACTCTTGCAATTCGAACGTGGGCCTGAGGGAGAGCGTCTTATCTGAAGTTTGCCCATTGGGCCCTGCGCATGCGGAGTCTGGGGTTTTATCACTGTGCCCTCAGGATGCCGAGAAAAAGGAGGGGCTCGTTCCCCTTATGTGTTTTTTTGTTTTTTTTTTTGTTTTTTTGTTTTGTTTTTTTTTTATAGGCCCTCGTAGCTTCTGACACACTATCCCAGGCTTTATTCCTCGAAAACCTTTCCCGGCTACTGACGGGAAACACTCACGGAAAGATTTATCGAGCACCCCATGTTTTGGGGATCCCATGACGCTAACTAGCGGTGACAGAGGGGATATTTTTGGTTTCAAAGGGGATCACATGGCGCTGACTAGCGGGGCCAGAGGGGATTTCTCAGTCGGAGGTTTTCTACGTCCGGCGAGACAGTTTGATCTTTTGAAAAGGGGTCCCAAGTCGGAGGTTTTCCACGTCCGCTGGGATGGTTTGGTTCTCTTGAAAAGGGGTCCCAAGTCGGAGGTTTTCCACGTCCGCTGGGATGGTTTGGTTCTCTTGAAAAGGGGTCCCAACTCGGAGGTTTTCTACGTCTGATGGGATTTCCTGATTTTTGAAATGGGTTCCCGAATTGGAGGTTTTCCACGTCCAATGGGATTGCCTATTTTTGAAAAAGATTCCCAAGACGGAGGTTTTCCACGTCCGACGGGATTGTTTGATTTCATTGGAAAGGGGTCCCAAGTCGGAGGTTTTCCACGTCCGCTGGGATGGTTTGATTTTCTGAAAGAGGGGGTCCTAGGACGAGGGTTCTCCACGTCATGCTAGGACTGTTTGATATTTTTGAAAAAAGGTCCTAGGACGCGGGTTCTCCACGTCAAGCTAGGACTGCTTGATTTTTTGAAAGAAAGGTCCTAGGACGATGGTTCTCCACGTCATGCTAGGACTGTTTGATGACTTCTCTCGAACAAAGGTTCTATCCTCACCCCTTCTTTTGAAAGATCCCAAAATCTGTTGGGAATTTAGTTTCGAAGCAGTGAAAGATTTTATCTTGACAAAGCTTCATTTGAGTCTGTTGAGGAGACATTCTGGGAGCTGGGTTCTCCAAGTATCCTGCAGAAGTTTGAGCCTAAAGAGGGAATTGAAATAAAATTTTTGAATATTTTTTTTGTAATTTTCTGACCACGGATGGTATTTTTTCTGATTTTTTGGGTATTTTTATAATTAAATAAATTTCGAAAAATATTAAAAAATTCAAAAAATATTTTTTGTTCAAAATTGGTTCCTAAGGCTAGGCTAAGGCTTCCAAAGTTGATTTTGCAATTTTTTGACCTTTTTTGCTATTTTTAATTAATTTTAGAAATAAAAAACTTATAATAACAAATGGTCAAAAATCAAGTGTCAACATAACCTTCCATAGACAAACGCATGAGACAAGTGAGGGAAAACTCCTAAAAATCAAAAGATAGGGCTTGGTACCTAAAGCCAAGGTTCTCACCTCGAATTCTGGGAAGAGTCGATTCCATTGCACAACTATCGTTGCATTGTGACTTAATCCATAGTTCGAAGTGAGCGGAATTGAAAAGTGGATTACCCCATGTTTTTCCTCACGGAGATTCCATTTTCAATTCCTTCTATTGTGTTCCTAAAGAGGGCGCCTGGGGTTTTAGGCGCAATTGTGTGTATTCATTGTGTCGTGCTAAAACAATAAACATGCATTTTATTTAACAATCACCGCTTCAATATAAATATCCACACAATCATACATCCAAAACTCTTGCCTGCATAAAACAAAGTTAACAAGCACTTCACCCCTTATTTCTCCCGTCTACAAAAACATCTAACACATTCGTTAGCATATACACCTCACTTTCGAGAGCATCTGCATAAAATTAGGTTAGAAGAATCAATCAACTTTTTAATCGGCTCAAGTCCACTAAATGGTTAAGAACCACTCCCCAGCGGAGTCGCCAGTCTGTCGCGACCCTCTTGAGGTTGTCGGGCTCTCGAGGGCTAATGGGCCGTCCTGTCTGGTCGGACGCGGGCCTCTCCCAAGGCACATTACCCAAATCGCAACGGAGGTATGCGTGATCGACTTTCAGTGTGGTCTAGTGACATGTGCTAAGTGTGCATGCCATGGAGTCGCCACCAATCATTTTTTTAGGGTATGATTGGACCACCCAATCGAATAGTTGGGAGTTTCTATTCAATTCTGCGAGAACCAGAGAAATGGTTTCGGGGACTTAGTTACGCCAACCGTTAGAGTTGACGCCCTTTCGGTACCTAAGTTGACTGAATTTTCTAGCCTGAGATTCATGCGGATGAGTAAGGTATGAACCATAAATCTAGAAATTCATGCAGATAGGAGTGATTATCCTAGCAATCACAATCAGTAACAAAATGCGCAACTCAAGGAATCTAGATATGCAAATAAATCACATGGCATTCCTAGCAATGCCCTATTTATCAATCACAGCTCAAGAATGATTTAGCTATCCTGGCCGTTCTACACTCGATCTAACCTAAGAAAAGCATTAGGAAACATCGCAGGAGTTCGAGAGTACTCACATGGGGTTCGCCGTGCCCTGGTTTGGTCTTGGACGAGCTATCGAGCTCATGCCGACCCGATTATATTTGGGGATCCACTCGGCGTTTTACACCATGATATCATGTGAAACAAAAACGAAAATATTCAGCAAGGGGAATTTATTGTAGATGGTGGTCGATCTAATTGGACATCAAGACTAAAAAAGATGTAGAAATTTATAAATTAAAAGACTCGAATGATATTTTTTTTTGCCAAATTCAACTCTATGCGTCGTGAAGAAACACATGCAATTGAACTTGAATTTTGACTATTTATGAGTTCAAAATGAAAAGAAAATTAAAATAAAAATATTGACTATTTTTCTATATTTTTACGACATCGAATGCTATTTTTCTTCATTTTTTATGTATTTTTCTATTTTTGGAAAATATTAAAAAATTGAAAAATTATTTTTTTTCAAAAATGGTTCCTTTAGCTTGGTCAAGGCTACCAAAGATGATTTTTTAATTTTTTAACTTTTTATATATTTTTTATGAATTTTTAAAAAATAAACTATGAAAGACTAATAAAAAATCAGGTGTCAACAGTGATTTCTTAAGATGACAGACTAAATTCTCTCCCTTAGTATGAAAACCCGGTGGAACCCTCATGTAGACCTCTTCGTCAAGATCACCATGCAGAAAAGCGTTATTCACATCTAATTGGTAAAGAAGCCAATGACGAATCGAAGCAAGAGCTAATAAAGTGTGAACAGTTACCAATTTAACAATAGGCGCAAAGGTGTCATGGTAATCAATGCCCTCTATTTGAGTGTAACCCTTTGCAACAAGCTTGGCCTTGTAGCGTTCAATGGTGCCATCAGAATTATATTTGATACGGTAAACCCATTTACATTCGATGGGATGTTTTCCAGGAGGAAGAGAAACAATTTCCCAAGTGTCATTCTGTTCAAGGGCCTTTATCTCAGATGACATGGCATCCCGCCACTGGGGAGATTGACACGCAGCATCATAAGTTTTAGGTTCCTGCTCAGAGGATATGGAGGCTAGAAAAGCGCGGTGAGTGGATGAAAAGCGCGAGTATGATAAACTGTTGGATAAAGGGTAGAGAGTACCTGATTCAGTTACCTTAGAGTCCGAAGATGATTTATCGGAGGCCACAACAGCGCAGTGATAGTCCCGAAGATATCCAGGTAGATGGCGTTGCCGAGATGGCCGAGGCGCGGCTGCGGGTATTGTGGGTGATGGTGCTGCCATGGGTGCAGGAGGCTGAGATTGGGAGATTGGTGCAAGCATCGGGTTGGATGTTTCACCAGGTTAGGTATAGGCATTGGAATTACCGGACTCTGTTTGGATGTGGTATGGTCGACGGTTTGACGAAAAGGAAAATCTTGTTCATAGAAAATGACGTCACGACTAGTAAAAGTTGTGTGGTCTTGGAGGTCATATAGACGGTAACCTTTGTGGGTTATGGGATAACCGAGTAGAACACATCTGCGAGCTCGAGGACCAAATTTATCGGAGTGAAGATGACCGTAGAAGCATAACATAATGAGCCAAAGACACGAAGATGAGAATATGAAGGTGGTTTGCCATAGAGAAGTTCATAGGGGGTTTTATTATGGAGATGAGGACTTGGTAGTCTATTAATGAGATGAGTAGCAGTTAAAACACAATCCCCCCAAAAATGAAGAGGCATTCCAGAATGAAAACGCAAGGCATGAGCAACATTCAGCAAGTAACGATGCTTATGCTCAACAATTCCATTTTGCTGAGGAGTGTGAGGGCAACTGCGCTGATGGTGAATACCGTGAGTGCAAAAAAATTCTTGTAAGCGAGAGGAAAGAAACTCAGTCCCATTATCATATTGAACATTTTGAACTTTAGTTTGAAATTGAGTTTCAACAAATGCAAAGAAACGAATCAGAAAATCAATTGCATCAGACTTAAATGTAAGCAAAAAAATCCAAGTGTAGCGTGAATAATCATCAACAATAGATAAAAAATAACGGCATGTCTTGTGTGTAAAATGAGAATACGGTCCCCAAATGTCAATATGAATGAGCTCAAAAGGACGTAAAGAAGTAATAGTGCTAGACGGAAAAGATAGACGTGTTTGCTTGGATAAATGACAAGCATCACATGGATTTAATTGTTTTGCTGAAAAAAAGCTTAAAGTCTGTTGCAAAGTAGATAAAACTAACTCAGATGGATGTCTTAAGCGGGCATGCCAAAGATGAGGTGAAGAGATTTCAGCAGAAAGAACGGCAGATCCGATGGGAGTCTCCAGGTAATAGAGACCACTGCGCTCATGGCCCTGACCAATGATCTTCTTCGTCAAGAGGTCCTGAAAAAGACAATAAGTTGGAAAAAAAGTGATGGAGTAGTTTAAAGTTTGAGTACGCTTAGAGACTGATAATACGTTGTATTTGAAAGAGGGAGCACAAAGTACATTCTCAAGAGAGATAGTTGGGGTAAGAAGAACCGAACCGTGTGATGTTACGGGGACACCATCACCATTTGGAATTCCAACAGTGGGATGTGGATAAGGATAGTGTATCGGGTTTGTAAGGTGACGAGGTTCAAATGTGATGTGGTTTGTGGCGCCAGTGTCAATAACCCAAGTATCGGAATGAAATGAATTCGAAGATAAGCCAAGAACATTACCTGAGAGGTTGGCTTTTGAGATGTTTACCTCTTGTGGGAACAGTGGGCTACCGAACCATTCATGTGCGGGAACTGTGATCGAAGAATTTGGAATCTCGTTTGCCATGGGAACTATCATCGTGTGGAGCAAAACCCAAAAATGTGCGCCTCCTCTAATGCCTGTAACTTCCGCTGAGTGCGTGCACCGGTCTGATGAGCAGAGGTCGTACCAGAGTGTGCCGGTGAATTCGCAGAAGTTGGGGAGACAACAAGCTGTTGGCGTCCTTGTACTATGAGCTCAAAGCATCATCATATCCTAAAGTCGTGGGCGTAGTTGCAGTCGGTGGATTTATAGAGAAATTCTCTCCAGGAAGGCCCGTTGAACCATTAAACCCGTAACCAGAAGGAATTGCACCAGACTGAGACAAGGTGCTTGACGAGAGGCTATTTGTGTATTGGGGAAGAAGAACAGCTAATGATTGATGATATGTGCTATTACCAGTGAGATCCTAATGACAAAATCGAACCGCACATAGTGGGCAATCGAAATCACCTCCAAATCCTGGAATGGAGATAGTCAAAAGTGTAGATAACCAATGGGTAGTGATTTACATGGGGCAAGGCTCCAAAGTTGTCTTGCTTTTTGACTGTGAAAAACTACGCACAAACCGCACATAGTGGGTAAACGAAATCACCTCCAATGGAAATCACCAGAGGAAAAATCAAGCTGGACAAGATCACCAGCAGAAGACACCACTCAAACTTAGGGACGAAGAATTCAAATGCTCCGGTATAGGCGAATTGAAATCACCAAAAGAAGACGCCAAAAAAGGGGCAAAATAAAACTCAAGCACGAATGATACACGAACGTCGCCTATGGAGGAAGAGCGAGAAACGAGAGACGGCCTTCAAGGAACACCGCTCTGATACCATGTAGAGTTTGGGCAAACGTAATTTGCATTGATGAAGTAATTTACAATATATATACTAGGGTTTAGGGCTAAAACAATACAATGACAGTTATGCCCTTAAGTATAAATCTAATTTACCAATAGTTTTAGTTTTTAGGCTCAGAGATTTCTGGCCTCAACACTATGCTTTACATCATCAATTAATGATATTCGACAAATGACACTTATGTTCTACTTCCAATTTTTTATGGCCAATTATTTCTATTTCAAAGAAAGATAGCTAAAATAATGCTTCGCTTGCTATAAGTCGATCAATAGAGAATGGTTGGATCCATTTTACTCATTTTGATCAGGAACTAATGCTATGTACATAAACTTTGCAACTTCTTTGTTTGATCTACTCATGTTAAATTCTCTAAGTTTTACTTCCTAGGTCGCTTCCTTCATATACATAGCTATTGAAAAACGTACTTTGATATTTCTAGGTTGATGAAGAAAGTTGATTTGAGGTTATCCGAAGTTGTGATTGGGGCTAAAGCTGGGCTGGGGTTGCTAGCCAAAGTGAATATAGTGAGAGTGATGATGGTGAGATTGCTACAGTAAGCAAGAGTGACGATGAGCACATCCTATCTGATAATGAGGATTACTTTCAAGTAAGGGAAATGAGACAAGAGGTAAGCATGGTAAGGGAGGCAGCATTGGCTATTGATGCAATAGAAGAAGACATTAATGAGGGTGAAGATGATGACGACATCGAAACATAGGAAGATCTCAGTCCTTCTAATTGTAGAGATGAGGAAGTGTGTGACCAAACAAGATCTTTGACTATTAGATATGACCCTAACTATGACCATACACAATTACAGTTTCAATTAGGCATGTGATTCGAGTGTCATAATGAGCTTAAGAGAGCAATGCATAAATATGCAATTATAAATGGCTATAACATTAGTTGGACAAAGAGTGAATTGCAAAGATGTATGCAAAGTGTGTGTACAGATGTAACTAGTCCCTTTATGGGAGTTGGTTGAAGAAAGAGAAAACTTTTGTTATCAAGACAACTTGGGAAGAACATACTTTCCCTAGAAGCCTGAGAAACAAACAAGCATCTTATGTATGGATTGCAGAACAGTTCTTGCCTAAAATCAAAGCTAATCTGAAAATATTGCAGGCAGATGCAATGGAGATGTGGGGACTCACACTCAGCAAAAGAACCTATTATAGAGCAATTGCTAGAGCTCTTAAGACCATTAGAGGTCCATTTGCCGAGCATTATAAGTTGTTAACATCATATGAAGCTCAATTAAAGCAACCCAGTAGGAACATCACATTTGATTTGGTCCTTAGACACCCATACAATATGTTCAAAAGATTCTATGTGGGCTTCGAAGGGCCGAAAAAGAGTTGTTGAGAAGGTTGTAGGAAAGTAATAGGAGTAGATGGCTATTTTATTAAGATTACAGTAAAACAAATGTTGCTTTGTGCTGTTGCAAGAGATGGAAACAATCAAATGTTGATTGTTTCCAGTTGCATGGGTTGTTGTTGAAGTGGAGACACAATATAGTTGGACTTGGTTCCTTAAGTTGCTATTTATAGACCTTCAAGTGGGTGAGGTGATAATTGGACCTTCATAAGTGATCAACAAAAGGTAGAATTAGTCTCCACATTCTTTAATTCCTTCATAATATTAGTTGAATTATATCTTGTAGGGCCTTATTAATACATTTTAATTATGTTTTGCAGGGCCTTGTCAATGTAGTTTCTTCATTGTCTCTTTGTGCAGAATATAGAAATTGTTCAAGGCATATTTATGCATACAAGGTAGAAATGTTTTGAAATTACTTCTGGAGAACTGCATATGCCACACACAAGGCTGAATTCAATATGGCAATTGAGGGAATGAAGAAGGAGTCTATTGATGCCTATGAAGACTTTATGAGACAAGGGCCAGAGCACTTTTGCAGGGCATTCATAAAGGCTGGTTGAAAATGTGATGCCATCGAGAACAATTTGAGCAATACTTTCAATGCGTATATCCGCAAGCAAAGAGAGATGCCAATTGTTGATATGCTAGAGGGGATGAGAACAACATTGATGGTGAGAATGTATGAGAGAATTCAGTTGATGGTTGGTTCTAGAGATGAATTATGTCCCAGAATTAGGGAAAATATAGAGGAAGAAAAGATGAAGTCTAGGTCTTGTGTTGCAAAACCATGTACTAGGGAAAACTTTGAAGTTGAAGTGGATGATCATAAATTTGTAGTGGATCTCAGGGGGAGAACATGTGCTTGTAGGCAGTGGGATAGATCAGGAGTACCTTGCAGCCATGCTATTTCATCTATCAATTACATGAAGTATGAGGTCAATCATTATGTGGATGATTGTTTTAAGAAGGATGCATACGAAAGATGCTACCAATTTCCATTGCCAACATTGAATGGGAAGAAAATATGGCCAGTGTCTACTGATGAACCAATATTGCCTCCGCCATTCAGAAAGCTTTCAAGGAGACCCAAGAAACAACGCAATAAGCAGGGGGAGAATCCGGAGAGAAGGAAAAGAAAAAGGGAGGCCAAAGTCAATCCAAATGCCGATTCAAATAAATTGACAAAAGTTGGGGTAATCATGTGCTGCTCAAATTGTCATGACTCAGGACACAACAAGAAAACATGCCCCAACCTCTAGCACCCACGCAAATTAAACCTCCGGTAAGGAAAATTATAAATATTTTTATACATTTCTTAATTGAGCATATTCATGGTAAATTATCTATATTTTTCTATGCAGGGTAAAAGAGGGAGACCAAGAAAACATTCGGAATCAGCCATGGTAAAAGGGACATCAACCAGATAAGGAGATACAAGAGCTACATCTCTTGGGACCCATTCCATTGTTATCAGAGCTAAGGAAAGAAGAGTGAGTAGCCATTCACAAGAGCACATCTTAACTTAGCATTGTTATAAGAATAATGTGCTTATTATTTATCCATAAACAAGTTCAATAAGGATATGGATTATATGTCTCAGAAGCCACCGAAAAGTCATATTTTAGGGTAACAACTTGTCAAAGTTTAAAGTGTTCATAAACTGGACATCCATGATCACAACTTGCTTCTTTGGAAATTTTTATAGTCCTGAAAGTGACATAATCCATGAAATTAACATTAATAATGCCAACGATGCTCCTGGAACATCTACAAGTCAGATAAGACCCTCTACTAGCCGGACAGACCATGTCTCAACCTAAGCTTGTGGACCATGTGGAACTCAAGCATCTGCAAGCCATCCCCCATGCTGATCTGCATGTGTAAGGGTGCGCATGAAAACCATTCATGTCCAGAAACAGTTTCTTGGAATAGAAATAGTTTTTTGTATTTTTATTTCAGAATGAGTTTCTAAGCAAAATAAATGTGTTTGATAATGGCAAAAAATTTATATTTCTTGAATAGAAATTTGTTTGACCGGCGGAGGTGAGGGCGGCGGGGGGCGACCTCCGACCACCATCGGCGGCGGCCAACCGGCCGGCGACAGTCGTCGGCGTTCGGCGGCGACCTCCGGTAGCGGCCGGCGGCCGTCCGGCGACCTCCCGCGGCGGCCGACCGACGGTCGTCCAGTGGTCGTCGCCGGACGCCGGATACTGTCGCCTGCCGGTCGGCCGCCGCCGACGGTGGCTGGAGGTCGCCGGACGACGATCGTCCGGCTCCCGGCGAACGGAGGCGGCCGGCCGGTGACATCCAGCGACCAACGGCGACCGACCAACGGCGGCCGGCGGAGGTGAGGGCGACGGGGGGCGACCTCCGGCGGCGAGGGGCGACCTCCGGCCACAGTCGCCGGCGTCCGGCGGCGGCCTCCGGTGGCGGCCATCCGGTGACCTCCGTCGGTCGTCGCCGGACGCCGGCGACTGTCGCCAGCCGGCCGGTCGCCGCCAACGGTGGCCGGAGGTCACCAGACGACAGTCGTCCGGCTCCCGGCGACATCCGGCGGCCGGCCGACGACCAGCGGAGGCCGGCCGGTGACATCCGGCGATCGGCGCCGGCTCCCAGCGGGCCCCTTCCAGCGGCCGGCCGGCCACCTCCGGCGGTGGTTGGTGGCCGTCTAGCGACCGGAGGCGGCCGGCGGGGGACCGGCGAAGGCCGGCCGGTGACATCCGGTGACCGACGGCGGCCGGCCGGCGACCGGCGGCGGCCGGCCGGCGACCGGCGGCGGCCGGCCGGCGACCGGCGGTGGCCCGGCCGGAGACCTATGCCGGCGTCCCGGCGGCATGGGGTAGCCGGCGGTCAAAGGGATGTGATTGGTGACGGCCGTTGTCGACGAAGATTTCTATTTCTCGGAGAAGTAACTTTTTTTTATTTCTCATTTCTGCTTAAAATCTATTTCTGTTTCTCAAAACTCATCCAGAAATAATTTCTTGCATTTGCGTTACCAAACGAATTTCTGTTCCAAATCTATTCTAGAAATAGAAAACTCAACCAGAAACAGTTTTTGATTGGTTTTCATGCACCCCCTAAGTTTTGTGAATTGTGCTGGTTGAACACTGTTATTGGTGGTTGTTGGCTAAACATGATTGTTTTGTTTGAGTTATTATGGGTATACCATCTGCTGATCAAATAATGTGGACGTGTCATTGGTACATTGTGCTTGGTTTGATAGGAAGGGTAGATGTACAATTTAGAAATGTTGTTACAAGAATGAGTGCTTGCTGGTTGTACAATATGCTAAGTCTGCTCTAAACGTACAAGGATGAATGATTGCTGCATATTTGGTTGCCTGCCATGAATGAATGTGCTTTAGACTAATCCTATTAATTGTCAGTACACTTCTATGAGAGATTAATGTTCTGACAAGACTTATGTTGGAATAATCACTTTCTTGGCTTAGACATTTTCAGACAAATCTATTTGTTGAATAATGCTGTTATTATGAAGCTAATTCAGTTGCTATTTTCTTACATAATACCATCTGCTATTGGCATTTCTATTAATGCAAGTGTTACTGACCAGAGGATAGTCCAAAAGGCGATTTGCTCATTATGCATGAAAATTTTCTTGTAACTATTCATGCAAATATTTTTCTGTTTTATTTTTTTTTTAACTTTTTGAAATGTTCGAACAATTTGGAATGTTCCAGGATGATATGGTCAAGACTCGAGTTTGGAATGTTCCAGGATGATATGGTCAAGACTCGAGATTGAAGAGTGCATGGATGAACTTCAGAAAAGATTTCACTCAGTGCAGGCAATATTGTGCAACTGTCTTAAGCTGAAAAGGCTGATTTGCTCATTGTCCTTGAAAATTTTCCTATAACTATTCACGTAGTACATTTTCATGTTTTTTTTTCTTGAAAAGATTCGAACAATATGGAATGGTCCAGGATGCTATTGTCAAGATATTTTCGCATTTTAATGACCATAAGCAAGACACGGGTTTTATCCTAGCTATCCTCTCACACTCTTTTTGCTCCATCCAAGATACTGGTCTCTCTTGACCATCAAGTCAATGCACCCTTGAGATCATCTCCTCTGCAATAGCAAATCCAACGAGAACAATTTCAATGTTTGATAGACACATGAGCAAACATTAGCTTTGGTCAAAGCCCGACAAGAATAATTTATCGGAGTCTTGATACAACTTCTTACATTGAGAAGAAATAAGATTCAACTTCCAGAACAGGCAATATTAAGGTTTTATAAGCAGAAGAAAGAGATCTTTCGTTTACCTTGTAAAAAGCTAATCGCACAAAATTTGAGGAAGAAACCATAGCAGAATTGACAATGAAATAATTTGAGTAATGTGTCAACACGCATCTTTCTAATATGTCAAATAGTTCGATCGCTAAAACTATTCAACGACATATATAATGACACATCTGCGCCAACATTTTATGTACATGTACCAGGGTTAAAATATACTTAGCAAGAACATTCTTGCAACTGCACTTTTCCTAGAATTTTTCTTATCTCTACAAGCCCACAAGAGAAAAGAAAGTGACAGATTTATATCCCAGCTAATAGATTATACATATATCCTCTGGGAAGGCACCCCCTTCAAATTCTATCTATCTATCTATTCTCGGGTTATTATAGAAATGTCCGAGTTCAGGTCTTGCATCCATCCAGCATGTAAATGTTGTTGTATCTGACCCCCAAAAAAATGTTGTTGTAGCTTCTGAAGTGCAATGATGGTACGATTGAAACGTGATGAGATACAAATATTCCCTGCAAAATCAAAATATTGCCACTACGTCATTTCTTCTGGCAGGCAACTAGCTGCAAGAGAATCTAATAAAGAATACTACTCCCACACCACTACAAAAAAACACGGATTTAGCTACGAAATTTTACGACGAAAAAAATTCGTCGCTAATTTGCGACGAAAATCACGACGAAAAAATGAATTTGTCGCTATTAGCGACGAAAATAATTCGTGGCTAATTAGCGACTCAAAAAGTGACCAAATAGTTTCATCGCTAATTAGCCACGAAATTAGCGACGAAAAAAATTTCGTAGCTAATTAGCTACGAAGTTAGCTACGAAACTGTATATTCGTCGCAAATTTATATATTAATAAAAAATAAATTAAAAAACATTTGCGACGAACATCATATTTCGTCGTAAATTTGTGACGTATGGAAAATTACGTCGCAAATTTGCGACGAATGTTACATTTCGTCGCAAAATAAAGTAAAATAATTTGCGACGAAACCATAGTTTTGACGCAAATTATTATTATTTTATTTAATACAGCAATTTGCGACGAAATATGAATTTCGTCGCAAATTTGTGACTAAAAAATAATTTCGTCGCAAATTGTTATTTTATTTATTATAACAATTTGCGACGAAATTCATATTTCGTCGCAAATTGCTTTATTAAATAAAAAATAAAAATAATTTGCGACGAAACTATGGTTTCGTCACAAATTATTTTACTTTATTTTGCGACGAAACGTAACATTTGCGACGAAATTTTCAATACGTCGCAAATTGGCGACGAAATATGATGTTCGTCGCAAATTTTTTTATTTTTATTTTTTATTTAATATAGCAATTTGCGACGAAATATGATGTTCGTCGCAAATGTTTTTTAATTTTATTTTTTATTAATATATCAATTTGCGACGAAATTTTATATTCATCGCAAATAATTTAATATTTTGCTGTAAATTTGCGACGAAATAGTAGTTTCGTCGCAAACTATTTTTCTATTTTTTATTTAAATTTTATTGGCAGTTTGCGACGAAAGATCCATTTCGTCGCAAATTTTGTGACAAATTTTTCCTTTTCATCACAAATTTATTTAATTATTCTAAAATTAGTGACGAAATCATATTTTTGTTGAAAATTATTTTTTATTTAATTATATTTAGATATGTCATAGGGTGAAAGATGAAATTTCTTGATGTTCAACTCTTGATATATTCAACAAAAAAACTCTTGATATGCTTATATTTAGATATGTAATTTCGTGACATATTCGACAAAATGAAATTTCTTGATGTTCAATCGGTGAGTGACTTAAATAAGAAATCCTTATAATACGTCGTTTAACTTAGCTTATTTATGTTATTTCTTATATTCTATTTTATATTATTTACATTAATTATTTTTAATAGAAAATGAAAATAGAGCGATTATTCTTTAAATTAAAAAATCAATTATATTATTAATTAAGTAAATATTACATTAATAAGTATAAATAAAGAGCGATCAATTTATTTAATAAGCATACATGAAATTTCTTGATGTACAACTCTTGATATATTCGACAAAAAAGCTCTTGATATGAGGAAATGAATTAATTTTGCGACGTAGTAGATTCAATTTCATAGTAAGTGGATAAAAAATTTAAAATATGCTTAAAGTTGAAATTCGTCACAAAAGTATTTTGTCGCTAATATAATGTAAAAATTGACACAAAATGGCAAAGTCTAATTTGTTAAAATATATTAACATGTTGAACATACTTATATTTATACATGTATTTACAAAGAATGAATAAATAGGGCAAAAACATGAAATTTCTTAATATTCAACTTTTGACATATATATTCGATAAGAAAAAACTTGCATATCTAACAAATGATAACAAATCAAGTAATTCCAAAGTTTCATGTTCGATTTTGAATTACAAACGTTAAAAATGATGAATCGATGTCGACTATAGCCTATAGCCTTCCAAGCTAACTATGTGAGTTCGATTCCCTGTATCCGCTATATTATATACTCTCTATCTATACTACATTGACATGTATTCGAATGTATATTTGAATTTGAATATTTTTCAAATTAATATATTTAATTGTATTAATCCATCTTTGAATTGAATACACAATTCCCAAAATTCTATTCTCTTAATAATTTTTTCCTTTTTAGCATAATTATTTTTATTAATATTGTTATCGTTGATTATTATTATTTGTCTATATGTTTTTAGTTTTTTCCTTTATCGCGGCAAGTGTCGTGGTTAATTTTGTTGCTAATTAGCGACAAAAATAGTTCATCGCAAAATAAATCGTCGCTAATTTCATCGTGATATTAAGCTAATATCTGATCACCGAAAATATATATTGTAATTGTGTCATTCAGGAAAATAAAATCAAGTGATTCTTTCTTTTTAGTAAGGTACGGAATGTATCATCAAATATTCATGTAATTCTATAAGGTGGAATTTCGTTCAATATTAGTAATGAGGATTTAGAATATCACACATTAATCAATTAAAGAGAGATTTAACAACTAAGAGAAAGATTTCTTTGGGATCCTTGCTTTCTTTAAACGGCAAACGACTTAAATAAGAAATGACTAAAAGGAAGATCGATTCTTTAGAAGGATAAGCTTATTTATGTTTTTTCTTATATTATATTTTATATTAATTTACATTAATTATTTTTAATAGAAAAATGAAAATAGAGCGAATATTCTTTAAATTTAAAAATCAAATATATTATTAATTAAGTAAAGATTACATTAATAAGCATAAATGAAGAGCGATCAATTTATTTATTTATATTGTCCTTGTTCATGAATTAGAAAGCATTCCTTCTATTCCTAGATAGTTTCTTTCAAAAGGGCTTTTGCTTCCTCAGTGAATGCTTTAACAAAAGATATAATTTCTTGGAATTGAGGCTTATTTATTTTTACATAAATGCGTAACTCAATGAGTGAACTTCTATTGCAACGCCCCCCGAGAAAATTTTTTTGGGCCCTACTTGTGCAGCGGCTATGATTTATTTTGTTATACTGAGGATTTTCGTCATATGTGAGACTTGTGAGCCGTGTGCTTTTTGTTTAGTCGCTAAGACCGACTTCTATAATCTGTACTGTTTTTTATTATAGTGAAATCTTGTTTTGCCTCGCCCATAGACGTAGATCACCTTGATCGAATCACGTAAATCCTTGTGTTCTGTGTTTTTTTTTTCATTTGTCACTACAAAAATATTCAATAATAAATAGAATTAATAAGAAATTAATTAAAAAAAAGCCCCCAAAAAAGCGCTCTCTCCTGCCTCTTCCTTTTCGCTCTCCCGCCTCTTCCCTCTTCCTTTTCGCTCTCCCGCCTCTTCCTTTTCGCTTTCACTCTCGGTTTCCCCTCCCTCACTCACTGTTGCTCCGCGGACTACCAATCTGCCGAGCTCCACCTCCTCCTTCCTCCATTATTTCGCTAGACCACGACCTCCGACAGTCACCTGAGATGTCCTCCGCCACCCAGTCGCCACCGTCCCGGCCGCCGTGCGCCGCCGTATGGCCCGAAACAGACCCCGAGTTCCCCCTGCCCTGTTTCTGCGACGGGAAACCTCCTGAGCCCCGCCGGCCCTTGCACCACTTTTGGCCGCCTTCCACCACTTCGCCGGTGTCGTCCACCCTCCCCACAACCCTCTCGACCTAGACTCGTCGCCCGTTGCTACCCAGAACCACCGCGGAAGGCCCGGAGAGCCCTGTTTGGGCAGGGTGCCCTTCTTTGGGGTCGAAACGCCTGTGAGGCTCCTCCGCCGCCTTCGCCGCGGCATCGCCGCTCACCACCGCCCCGGACGACCGCCTTGGACCTCCCTCTCGTCCCTCAAAGCTTGTGGAAGCCGATCACCTTCTGTGGAACCCGAGAACCGAGCCCCTGTTTTACACCCATTTTTGCCCAGTTCTGTCCATGGCTGCTGCCGTCGTCTCCGGCCATCGTCCGCCGCCCTTCGCCGATCCCGGCGGACTTCCACAGTGGCCTGGTGAGTCCCCCAGCCCTTCTCGGCCTTGCCTCGGCCCGTGAGGTCGAGATTCCTCGCTAAACAGTTCTGGTTCCCCCTGTTTGCAAGCTGACCGATTCTGTTTTGCTTTAGCCGCCGATTGCCGGAGCTCCGCCGCCACCGTCGACCTCTTGCCGGACCTCCACGATGTGTCCTAGCTGCTGCCGGGTGATGTCGCCGCTTAAAGAGCCGAGAAACCCAATTTGTCCACAGGAAAACCGAGAACCGTCGTCGCCACCATTGTCGTCGGGTTATGCAAGGTGTAAGTCACTTTGATAGATTCAGTTTTGAGTGAGAGGTTTGGTATGGCTATCTGCTAAAATATATGATCTAATAACATGTTTTTAAGGACGTTGATTGACTTAGTGGTGATTAACTCCTATGACTAAAAGGTCGTGAACTGATGTCACTAACTTCCACCATCCCCTAAACAACTTTCATGAAATCCCAGGCACAGTCCTCATGTGTAGTTGCCACTTTCTTCATTGCTGTACTAGTCTGCATGCACATCGGGATATGTGGTGCATTTACTATACATAGTTCAATGTTTTTGCATTGTAGTGCATACCCACTATATCCAGCTATGTATGATCATGGAATCACTTTCTTGTCCACGAATACTTGCAGGGTCTGGCTATCAGTACTTTTCAGGTTGTTTTGGTGCCAACGATAGTTGGAGGTAAGCAGAAAATTGTTAGAATTCAAACTAGGGTCGCTTGGAAGGAAGAGCGAGTTAATAGTCAATAAATGAGATAACCCTTGTCTGTTTATGACAGTGTTGGCCAGTGAATTTTTTCCCAAGTTTACTTCGAAAACTGTCACGGTGACCCCATTGATTGGAGTTATTCTAACCACCTTACTTTGTGCAAGCCCTGTAAGTGATATACATTAATATCTAGATATGGCCTTTTATTGCTCGTTTCTTTTTTGCATTGCCAAACTCTGGTAAGATCTAACTCTGATGTACTCTCACTAGATTGGGCAAGTTGCAGGTGTCTTGAAAACTCAAGGAGCACCACTTATATTACCAGTGGCTCTCCTGCATGGCGCTGCCTTTGCCCTTGGATATTGGATATCAAAAATCTCATTTGGTGAATCCACTTCCCGCACCATTTCTATTGAATGTGGGATGCAAGTAACCTTTTTCCATGTCCTCTATTATTTTTTCCTTTTCTGTTCTTCTCTCGCTGCCCTTTGAATGCCTAATTTTATATTAACTGTGGTTCCTTTGCAACTTCAAAATTCAAAGACTCTTCATCTTCATTTTTCCGTATTAGTAATCTATTGCCTCTTGTCATTGCTGACCATTGTCATTAAGAATTGAACGATTACTAATATGAGTGTGCAGACACAGTACATTCCACAAAGTTCAGCAGAATTAGTGTTCCCTAGGTGCCATTTTTCATTGCAATTGAGCAAATAGACTGAAGAGGAGCATGATGCCCTTGTTAGAACTGTTATTGAGCATTTGTCGGTTGTTAAAATGAACTGTTATAACTTTTCTGTTGCAAGGGTCTCTGGATAGTCTTTCAACACCATATTTATTATAAGCAATAAATTCCTGTTTGTCACATTCATTTTGAGATCATTCACATGTCATTTTCAGTAAAATAGTATTGGTGTTTGAGGAGACATATGGGTAGAATCATTCTCCGTTAATTATATTCACTTTGAAGTTTTGAATTCGTGTTGATAGATTTCTCGTGGTTGTCTATTCTGAATTACTCTTAAATCATATTAGTCCACACATTTCCATGCTTAAAATTTGATGAAAGTAAGGTGCATGGACAGGTATAACTGTTGTGGCCCAAAAAGGTTCATGTACACTTCTGTATGTGAGGTATGCTATTGGTTGCTACCAATATTGCTTAAAAAATTTGTAAAACTTCTATTGGAACCATGGTATAGTTCTTTTGAGTGAACTTTTCATTGGCAGGAAAGCCTAGTCATAGCCTTCATTGCCTTTGGCATAAATGCATTCTCTTTGTGCCGTGAATGGCGTTCGATTCCTTTCCTTTGATTGGGAGAAGAGGCTTGGTCGGTGGATGGTAGTGTTATTTGCAAATAAGGTTCTTATTAATTGCTCTTGGCTTCATGTATGATCTCATGCATAATTAGAATTGAGGTGGCTTTTTTAAAAAAAATCAATTTTGGAGCTAAATAGATCTTCAAGTGTTTTGAGTTGCTATCTTCCTTCCCTTCATTCGAAATTGCTACCTTCTTTATTGCTATCTTCCTTCCCTTCATTTAATTTTTGCAATTTTTCTGTTCTTTGTAGGTCAAGTTGATGATTATGATCGAGGATCCAAGGGACGTTGAGCGATTGAGACTTTTTGGGATCGAAGACCCTGATGCCACTACCTTTTTCTTTTTGCCTCGTCAAGATTCCTTTTGAGTTATCACAATGTACTTGTATAGTTAGAGTACTAGGAGATCTCTCAGTTTCCTGTAATTGAAACAGATGAATGTATTTTATTTTATATTATTATAATATTTAGATCATATTACTTGCTTAATTAATGGTAACTATAACTTTTCGAAATTAATTTTGCTTTTAGATTTAAAATCAAAAAATTTAAAAAATTTCGTCGCGAAATAGTGACGAAACATAATTTTCGTCACAAATGTTACGACGTCAGATTAGCTACGAAAAACCAATTCCGTCTCCAAATTCGTCGCAAATTTGCAACGGAAACGAGATTTGCGACGAAAGTGTTATTCATCGCAAATTTGCTACGAATCAGTTTTCGTCGCAAATCTGCTACGAATTGTCGAATATTCGTCGCAAAATTTGAAACCCCGTATTAGCGACGAAATTTTATTTCATCGTAAAATTTGTAGCAAAAAATTTGCGACGAATCACTTTTTCGTCACAAATTTGCGACGAATAACCATTTCGTCGCAAATTTGCGACGAATCACCATTTCGTCGCAAATTTGTTACGAATAAATATTCGTCGCAAATTTGCTACTAATCAAGATTCGTCGCAAATTTGCTACAAATCAATATTCGTCGCAAAATTCGTCGCAAAATTTGCGACGAAGCTACGAATTTTGCTTGCGTAGCAAAATTCGTCGCAAAACCCATTAGCGACGAATTTTGACGAAATTTTCGTCGCAAATTTCGTAGCTAAAAGGCAGTTTTTTTGTAGTGACAGTGCAAAGTTGTAAGAGGATAGCAATATGGATCATAGCAATATGGATCACAAAAGCATCAAACACTTATTTACTATCAATTGAATCCATTGATAACTATACCAACAAAAACAAAAGACAAATGGAATGCTTGTTGAAATCATTCCTTCAAGCTAGCTAATTGATGACATCATAATTCATGCACACAGAGCCAACTCTCATGAGCTCTTAACAAGTATTTAGGATGAAAATCTTTGAATGTCCCACTAGTGCAAACTCAATAGCAACATATTTTTTTCATTTCTGTTATGAAGCACATGGAAATTGTGAATTGAAAAGGTCCTAAAAATCAATTATTGCCATCCACAAGGTTGTTATCATTTAAATTAAAGCATATTAGTTGGTGTATCGAGGCTTTAAGAATTAATGACTTTGAACAACCGAATCGAACTTTCGAGTCAAGCAAAAAGTGACAATTCAGTCACGAATAGAGTTCAGCTAAGGATCGAGTTCTTATTGAGTTCTTGAGGAGCAATTGAGGGAAAGATAAAGAGAACTCGCGCTTCAATCACGAATGGAGCTACTTAAACCAACAAAGGGTATCATCACAATCCTTGTATGGGGCACACGTCTTTTTTCAATAAATTCATGACCACTCGTTGAGCATATATTTAATCAGTGCATCATCAACAGAAGTTGCAGACATTTTATAGAAGGCTTATGGTTTTTGAAGAAGAGCAGAGAATGCCATTTTGTGCAACCTGTAATTCCACCTGACATCTTACCCCCATCTACCCAATTAGGCACAAGAATTGTAAAGTTAAATCATTAATGCAATTCGCTCAGCCTCAAGTTCACATTCTATTTTATCACATCTAGATTTTATAGAGAAACCTAAAATCCAACAAAAAATCACTAATGTACGAAACCCTAGAGCCCCAAATCGCCTTCACCCAGTGATCCAGAAAACTATCTTCAACAAATCGAGCTTCCACGAAAGAGAGAATTGAGCGGAATACTAACCTCAAAATCCCCAGTCGAGTTCTGTGGAGCAATCGTGAGAGAGGAAAATGACGTTGGTGTGGACAAATGATGCTTTAGTTAGAGCCCTCAAGGAAGAAGAATGAAGCTTTGAACATCGACCAAGTGAGAGAGACTGGAGCTTCGTCAGAGAGAAGTCAAGCACGGAGAGCTTCAAATGGCGCTAGGGAAGACAAAGCGCTAAGGACGATGTTCTAAAATATTTTCAGCCACGTCAAATGAAAAATGCCGTCGTTTTCCTTCGCTTAATCCACGTTGGCGCCCACGACAAAAACGTTTGAAGTCTGCCGTTTGCCATGTGAAACTTTTAACGGTGATTTCTGACGAAAACATCAAGGAGAGTAAATGTGTCGCACAAGCACAAATTTAGGATTTTTGGTATCACAAAAAAAAGTTTAGGATAAATATGTCACAACAGGTATAGTTTGGGATTTTTCGTGTAAAAAAAAAAAGTTCAGGGTAAATGTGTCACAGTAGGCATAGTTCAGGATTTTTTATGGTATTAACCCTGATCAAATGTGAACTCTGCAAAAGTTGCACCTCTAGTAAAAAGGGAAAATTATCAAAAAAATCCTAAACATATTTCAATTGTGTTAATTCAGTCTTAAATCTTTTTTTCTTTCCGATTAAGTCCTAAACCTTTTTGCAATTATGTCATTTCAGTCCATCGAAATTTTGGCAGGCCGGCGCTGACGTGGACGTCAACTAGCCGGCGATCGAATATTTTAATATTTTTATCATAATTTTTGTTGTTTTTTTTTCTTTTTTTCTTTTCCCTCCCCTTCCACCCCCACATACAATCATTGCCCCATTTCGACGACCAGAGAGGCCGAGCCTCACTCGGCCATGGCTCGGGCGACCTCGCCGTCGCTACGCAAGGCGGCGGGGGCGAGTCGATCCCCACCATGGTCGGGCGAGGCTCAACCTCACAAGCCTAGATCTGGGCCGACACGATTGAGCCTCACGCGGCCATGGCTAGGCTCTTAGCCAGGGTGAGGGTCGACCTCGCAATCCAGAAGGGCTGAGACTTCTCACGTTAGAGCTCGAGCCATCAATAGAGTAGGTGAAGGACTGCAGCGCCATCTCCATCTTCTTTTGTCGCTTCTCTCTCTCACTCTCTTTACAAATTTGGGTTTCAAGATCAAGCCTTGCCCGGTTGTGGCAGGGCTCAACCTTACCATCGCTGCCTTGCCCTGGCCAGGCGAGGTCGTGCCCAGCCATGGCCAGGCGAGGCTCAACATTGCCGGCCTAGATATGGGCTTGCTAGATCGAGCCTCGCCCGGCCATGGCAGGGCCTGACCTTGCCATCGCTGCCCAGCGACGTCGAGGTCAGGCCCCGCCATGGCTGGGCTCGGCTCGGCCTCTTCGGCCGCGCTCTAGCCGGTCGTCAGAACAGGGCAACGGCTAGACGTGGGGTGGGGAAAGAAAAAAAGGAAAAATATAAAAATTATGAAAAATTTAAAAAAATATTCGATCGTCGATTGACCAGCGACTACGTCAACGCTGGCCGGCTAAAATTCATCGGATGGATTGAAATGATACAATTGCAAAAGGTTTAGGACTGAATCGGAAAGAAAAAAAAAAGTTTAGGACTAAATTAACACAATTGCAATAGATTTAGCATTTTTTTGATAATTTTTCCCCAGTAAAAAATACCCACTTTTTTGCTGGTACAAGGAAATGAAGCTGGTTTGATCCAACGGAGGAAGTGAAGTGCGGATGCGGATCCCCTGCCCCTGGGGATCCATCATGTCCCTGCCTCGGATCCGGATCCCCTGCCCAGGGCAGGGGATCCCCACCATTCAATAGGGGGGACCACCTTATTAAATGGTGGGGATCGCCTACCAAGGAAAAAACCTTGGCAGGCGATCCTGACCCGCCTCCCCACGCGTGAAGTGCAGGCCAAAGAGGCCAGTCCAGTCAACGGTTTGAGCGCGTGTGTCACGTGGCGATGTCACTCTATTGCAGGAGTGCTTACGTCACGGCAGTGACGGAAAGTTGGTCTTTTCTTGCTATTGCTATGGGATTTACCATGAAACCCTCGTTTCCCACGAGTCGCCAATCTACTTTGCCGTGGTCTTTTTCGTTTTTTCACAACCTTCGCATGGCCTCGTAGCCCTATATCAAGGAGTCAGGCTCTCTCCCTACACATTTCACAGATTCGTTACAGTGAAAGAAAGAATCCATGGATGGTGGAGAGAGAAAGAGAAGGAAGGTTGGGAGTGAAGAGGGAGGTCAAGACGGGGACGGTGGTGATGGCGCAGATGAAGAGAAGAAGATGGAGACGTTCTTCGCTCTGATACGGAGCGCGAAGGAGGTGTTTCAGAGCGTTGCGAGAGAGCCGCCCCGCGAGAGAGCGAGGCTAGACAAGGAAGAGCAGGCGAAGAAGGCGGCGGTCTGGACTCCGACGCTCCGGCCAGAAGATTTCGCGGGAGACTACAAGTCTCTGAGTGGGAGTGTTTATGGAGTTCGACCTGGCCCTTCCAACTCCATAGAAGAAGAAGAAGAAGGGACAGCAAAACGAGAGAAGCAAAAAGAAGACGATGACTTGGATCTCAAGCTCTCTCTCTAGTTAATTCAGTGAGACTTCTTTGAGATCACGACTTAGTATTGTACAAGTTCAAATCTTTTGCTTACCCGATCCCGGTGGATTTGTAAGGCTCGTTCATCATCGATCGATTTAATGAAATGCGAACAAGTCTTTTCGATATATATCTTGTGGTGGCGGCACGACTCGATTTCCATGAGCTCCGGTTCTTGTTTCTCTATTTGATTTGCGCATTTTTTTTATGGAAGCCGTGTCGATAATAGTAACAGCGATGAAGATGGCGATAGTGATATAGATCCTACTAAGGACCGCGAAATCAAAATGAGGTACAAGGCTGGAGAAAAGGAATAGGTAACAATGGAATTCTGTTCTAGATTATGAGGCTGCGCAAGAGCTATATTTCAATTTGGTCTTTGTATGTTAGGCAAATTTTGGGTCCAATGAGAATTTTCTTACACTATTTAAGGCATTACCTTTTTTTTTGTTTTTTGTTTTTTTTTTCTCAATTGTGATTTGACTTGTCAAACAGGTGGATGAAAATGGGTTCAATCCAAAATCGCCCGTTTGAACCATGTCAATTTATTTTTTTATTTGAAACCTAGATCCGGTTCAAACCCAAACTAATTTTCACGTAACAATAATTAAAAGAAATGTTATCCATGTCAAGATTAGGAGATTCTGGAAAATTTATACCCGTCCTGTGCTTAAGGGGCCAAAGCCTTAATCACTTTATTAAACTTATCCAACCCTTTGCATTTAAGCTAGGTACTGTTTGCACTAACTTTAATCTAATGCACATATATTTGTATTACTTCCAAATAATTTCTAATGTTAATCTTACCTAACTGTAAAATTACAATGACCTCATACATATGAATCGGTCGAAACATTGATGGACCCCATGCAAGACCTACAAAATTCATCCGTCGAGATGGATTTCGACACATGCAAGGTATTTGCGCGACAATTCGCCACATTTCCACTTCGTTCCGAAAGCCCTGAACTTTAAAGAGCACGAAAAGGTTTTTACTGCTCATGCAAGAACTTAGAGCTTCTTTAGAGGCAGATTTTTACTTCTACGTGCGAAAGTAGAAAAGAAAAATAGTTGCATATGATTCGTGTTAGTATATCGATTTTTTGAAAGCTTTCAGGTGTACTGTATTGTAACAAAATTATACCTTAAGGCCCCAATATGCTGACAATAATAATAATAATAATAATAGCAATAATAAATTGATAGTAAGTAAAAGTTATCTCATACATGGCATCTCTATCTGATGTAGGCCTCCCGTACACCCGGGGACTCCACTACACCTATCCCATCATTATTCTCGTTGAAAAGACTCATGCTAAGTTTAGATGGAGTGATAAAGAGTTATTACATAGACTTAATCTAGGTAGACCAACACTATATTGCTAAATGAGCTCGTAGATCTATATCGCGCTAGGGACCGGCATGGCATGTTCCTTAATCTATGTAGATCGACACCATCATAGCCATGACCTCCTCCTGGATCATCCTTCTCCTTCGACATAGATTAACAAACAGGTAACCCGCAAATGCTAACTGAGCTTTCAATACCTTTGTCAGCTCCTAGCGCTCTTACGAAGACCAGAACTATTGGCAGAAATCCGGCAAGCATAAGAATTTCATCCCTTGACACGGACACCCTTCATCAGACAAACATCACTCTTCACTCTTCCAACTTGGATGGACACGAACTTGCAGACAATGGCGGAATTTGATGCCTCTACGTATGCAGCATGAGTAGTGCCATAAAACCACAGAAGGCATAAGAGAAACCCCAGTTTGGAAATTCACGAGACTAAAGAGAAATATAATGATCTCCTTACCAAAAAAAAAAAAAGAGAAATATAATGATCTTATAACACTGACCCATTGTAAGTTTTGACAAGTTTTTGCTATTTAAGACCTTCTCATTGGATCATGATCATGATCCCATATATCAAAAGTGCCAAAATTCAAAACGGATGCCTTAGGTCTTGAAACAAAATTTAGCAATAGAAGTTAGATTAATGCAAACCTTCTTAGAATTACACCTGTGAATTAAATCCTTGGTGGCAAAAGAGGATGATTTGCATGAGACGGGGGAAACGGGAGTGAGCATGGTTCCCGGGTAGAACCGGGAACCGGAGAACCGAACCGCCGGTTCCGGTCCGGTTCCCGGTTCCGATGTGCCCGGTTCCGGTTCCCGGTTCCTTATTTTGAGGAACCGGCGGTTCCGGTTCCGGTTCCCGGTTCCACTATGGAACCTACCCGGAACCGGAACCGGAACCGTATGTTATTAAAATGCAAGTTTAATAACCTGGAAGTGAAAATATAATCATTTATCACATTCATACCTTGCAATATCAAGAGCAAACACAATTGCTTTTGATGCCTTTAATGCTCCTCTCCTCGTCAAGTATTCACGGAGATCTCCCTGCATCCATTTAGCAAACTAAAGAAAATCAAAAGCTGATTTTAACTTGTTGACAAGAATTCCCAAGAAGTTATGATAAATCAGCAACAAGTTCTTCTGGCCCGAGGAGTAGAATTTCAATGAAGATATTATTCACTCTTATCAGTTCCAAAGACAGTGTCAGGTTTCCTTTTCCTACTTCATTATGCACAGAATACTTGACAATTGCTTTCCTTGTTTATTAGAATCTCTAACCCAACTAAATTATAATAGATGATTAATTTTCACTTCCAGATTTTTTATTTGCCGGTTGATGTGAATTACACAACAGTTTTCGCAAGTTTTTTTTTTTTTTACTTTGGAGTTTGGATGATTAAGTGCAGGTTCTCGGGTACCCTGGAACCGGAACCGGAACCGATGACAGGGTAGATTCCAGGTTCCACAGTGTGGCGGGTAGGTTTCAGGTTCCAAAAAATAAGGAACCTGTACCAGCGGGTAGGTTCCAGGTTCCAGGCGGAACCTACCCAGAACCTGGAACCGCTCACCCCCCGGAAACCTAATGTCCAGCATAGTATTATTGAGACAAAACAGGAGCAAGGTCGGCCTTTGCCAACAACTTGCATATTGCAGAAAAATTAAAGCAAAAACGAAGTTGGCTGTACTTCTTTTCTTCACAGTTATTCCCAGTCAATCACTTAAGATCCTTGATGTCAATCCAGACTGGCGAAAATATATCAAGCAGGTCTAGCAAGTAGCAAACTTCTGATTAGACGTGCATGCACACCCACTAGATGTGCCTAAAAGATGAAAGCAGGCTGAGGAAGCTTCATTGCCCAAATATGACTTAAAACAGTTTTGCCAGTTATAAGCATGGATAGGAAACTTTTCAAATCCATGTAGAAAAATCCTTTGCTTCCAAACTCCTACAATAAAATTGTTTCCATTATACACAGTCTTTGATTGATTAATTAAGGAGATTACAAGATTACAGCTAATTTCAAAAACAACCAATAAGCAGTTGATGAAACAACAAAAATATGTAAACAAACCAAGATAATAAGGAAAAAAATGCTCCACTTGGCAGTTCAGACTCTAAAACCCAGGCAAGCGTCAATGTAGATAAATCCATTTAGACCTTCGATAAAGCAAAAGACAAGACATTCAAAGTAAACATTAGGAGGTTACCAAAGTCGAACCTGGGCATTGATGTTCCTTTTTCTTAGAGCTCATTGTATAGACGTGCAAGAAAACTATCTGGATGCTACAATGGAACCAAACTATCTAGAAATGAGTACATTCTTAAAGATTGACCATAGCATTGTTCATTAATTGGAACAGTTACAGAGTGAAGTAGAACACAAAGTAATTGGTAAGACCAATAACCAGGCAGCTTAAGTACAAGATTTTGACTTTATCACCCACAAAAGGAACCAAAAAGCAGGACCAACACTTGCATCGATAATATTTGCACATTAACAGGCGATGTAAATACTGTAGGAACCTTGACAAGTATATAATTAATTGATTTATATATTTGTGAGTGATTATTCAGACAAATTCAACATAATCTTCTGGCCCTTATCGGCCAGCAGCACATAAGCCTTGACAAGTTCTTCCTTGATCATAAATAGCACAAAAGCTGCAAAAACAATTTGTACTTGTGCTCATACTCATAAAATCCCTGCATTGCTTCAAAACGGATCATTTTAATGATCACATCAATTGTACCTATATTTGAGAGCGGGTATAAATTAGGATGAAGATGAATACTTACACCAAATAAAAAGAAGGCAGCTCGAACAATTGCACTGGTCATATCTATATACCAAATAAACTTTAGAATGATGATGCTCATAACAGATTAATCGCTGTAAGAACAGCACACAAAAATGCTGAAATTAGAGGAAGGACCAAAATTTTTGGCATACTTTGCCTTGCTTAGTTTTGATTCATCATTACTGACACGATTAATTGGGTCATAACTTTAACATACACAAAGAAAAAGGTTTAGACTGCAATTTAAAACCACAACAGCAATTTACTTCACAATTGTTTCTCCCTGTTCAAACTTTCTCATTTGCCACCAATTTTCTCACTTTGAAAACTTTAGCCCCAGGACATCTACCATCTAAAATAGCATCCAAGGCCATCAATTATCCGAAGCATGATCAAACAATCTGATTTGCTAGTGATCCTACAGGCAAGTGTTCAGGAAATTAAAAGATTATAAGTCCAGTAATAGCAAGGCAGTTAGTTTTTCCTTTTGAGACCATGAATCAAGAAAAATTTGAAACCCAAAACATCATGGAAGTGAGTATAGGTGTGAATGTACACAGATTGCATATCTGTTGTTATCCACAGTGTATGTCAGCAGCATAATTATGAGAAAATCAAGTCAGATCCGAGGCCACAAAAGCTATTTCAAGGATCAAAGTAAATGTCACAAGAATATACACAAAATGGCACTTGCACCAACAATAGGAAATTGTGCATCCTCATCTTTCGCCTTTCATATTATCAATGGGTTCTGATCAAATATATATATTATATCAATGGGTCTCCTATAAATGTGTGAAGCACACATGAAGAGAACTTTTCATTATATTTCTGCTTAAAAAGGTTCAGTAAGGAATTTAAGGTATTCCAGCACAGCTGTAACTACTTAATGATCCAAACAAAAAAGGAATTGCCTAAACGATTTTTTAACTCTACCAAGCTTTACAAGGATTAGACTATTAAAGCACAGAGATAAACACTACATGAAGAGGGATGATATAATTAGACGTGCTATAAAATGGACCTGTGTATCTAAGAGCAACATTCCCCCTGATCTCCCGTTTTGCTTGCAACCTTGTCTGAAAATGGACTAAGGAAAAGAAAAGGCAAGATGAGAAGCAGAGAAGCAGACCCTCCAGTAAAGAATCATACACCCATGATGCAATGTTTATGGAGCCTCTGGAAAGGGGAGTATAGGTGGATAGCGTGGAAACATGTGACCAAGAAAACAAGCAGATAAAGAATCCAGTAGTATTTGACAAATTTTCCATTCTACTTGGTAGACAGGCAATTAAGGATGCCACAGCAAGGCATAAGCTACTTGATCAACGACTAAAGCTAACTTGAAATTTTTACACCCTACACGTGCGTATAGAGATAGGGGAAACACAGAAGAATGAGTGAATTATAAGTCAGGACTCAGGTAATAGGGCTAAGATTTTCAATTATTACCTTCACAACTAACCGAGGGCATGTAAAAACAGTCTTTCCCAAAATTTCGATTTGCAGATGCATCCAGGCCGGTTGGTTCTTTCTATAGCAGGCCAGCAACAATAAAGCGGCCGATTTCTGCAGTCACTAGTCTACTGCTGCTACTACACAGTTTCCCTAGATCTTGCGCTGACAGTTCATGAGATCAGTTAGTCTTGCCACTTTCAGCTTGTTGCTTATCAGTCAAATATTGGATAAAGGAATAATGGCCCCACCCTTAAAGGCTTGTAATTCAGAGAAATTATTACATAAACTTAATCTAGGTAGAACAACACCCTGATGGCCATGGAACATGTGGGTTCCTTAAATTGGCAACATTCTGCGGGAAGAACGAACGACAAAAGCCATTGCTGGCAGACTTGTGATGGTAAGATCAGCAATGAAAAGGCTTGGAGAACCATGGGCTCTATTGTTCTGTCCCATTTGCACCTTGCATCTTTTAGTTTCTTGCCGGTCCCATCTTTGATGATTGCCATCGTCCAAGGGCACGCTCAACCACCAAAATCCAAACTAATCTTCCTCGTCCAATCTAAAATTTGCTTAATTGCCGATCATGTCCAACCAAAGAAGATGGGGCAGATATAACACAAATTCAGGCAACAGTGGAGTAGATGGGAATTGGGAGGAATAGAGCAAACAGAAACCCACCCCCCCCCACCCCCCCAAAAAAAAAAAAAAAATCCCTCCTGACAAGATGCATCTCCAACATTAAGCAGACATGTTAGCAAAGCAATGAGGTGAAACCTAGTCCTACATCATCCTTCTCCTTCATTTGTCGCGCGATATAGATTAACAAACTATTAACAAACATGTAACCCGCAAATGCTAACTGAACTTTCAATACCTGTGTTAGCTCCTAGTGCTCTTACGAAGACCAGAACAATTGGCAGAGATCCGGCAAGCATAAGCATCCCTTGACATAGACACCTTTCATCAGACAAACATCACTCTTCACTCTTCCAACTTGGATGGCCACGAAATTGCAGACAATGGTGGAATTTGATGCATCTACGTATGCAGCATGAATAGTGCCATAAAACCACAGACACATAAGAGAGACACCAGTTTGGAAATTGAGAAATATAATGATCTTATAACACTTTCTCTTGGCAATAGATTACACACTCTCCACCTCTGGATTTTTCCGTAACACAATTTGACTAATCTCATCCACGAATAGCATCAAATAGAAGCACAAAAGGGAAAAAAAATTCCAAATTCAAAATCTCTCAGCAAGTCTTGCACTCACAGCTCTGAGCTTCGAGTACACCTTACCGGCGGGTGAACCCAGAATTAAGCTGCAAAGCGAATCCCTAGCAATCTTGATATTGGCAAAAGAACCCAATATGTGGATCTTAGAATCCGCAATCACAATCCTCGTCTTCGTCGCATTCTCGATAGCAAACTTGGTCTTACCTCCTTTACCCGACAACCTGCCGATGGCGCGCGACAGGTGCTCGCCCCGCAGGGTCTTCACGTCCTTGATCTCGAAGGACTCCACGTAGAGCTCGTCCAGCCGCAGCAGCGAGACGGCATCCGGGACGTCGAACCCGAGCATGAAGGCCTGCACGAAGTCGGCGCACTTCTGGAGGTTGCTGACGTCAGGGGTGTCCCGCCTCGTCTTGAGCTCGATCTTGCGGGCCTTGAGGTTCATGCGGATGTCAATCTTCATGTGCTCGTAGACCGGGGTGTAGATGTCCATCCACGACTTCTTAAGCGGCGAGTATCGGTGCGGCGGGACGGAGACCTTGCGGAACTGGACCCGCCCATCGGACATCTCGTGCGCCTTCAGCGGCGCGAACAGGGGCTTCGCGGACAAGCTCGGCTCCTCCGGAGCTGCCTCGACGTCCATGGAAGCAGGGGATTGCAGAGACTCCATGGCGAATCTTCTTCCAACGAGCTCCGCTCTGACAAATCCGACGGAAGATGAAAATCGAGAACCACAGAAGCAGAATCGAATTCCTTAGAACGAAAATTTCTAGAGCGAGCGATTCCACCTTCTTTTGATAGCTTTGCGTTGCAAACCGAAGAACGGTCGGCGCCAAACAGAAGAGAGAGAGATGAACAAACTGGGGCTTTAGGCTTTTGAAGAGAAGTGAGGGAAAATGCAGTCGGGTTCTCGGACCCGGATCCGAAAATAATTGGGTTTTCCGTGATGGGTTGGGTTGTATTTCTAAGCTGGGCTTTTCTCATCTCTTTAAAATCTGTTTTGCCTAAAATTTCAACTCGAAATTCAGGAAAAATTCCAAATAAGGATATAAAGTGTCTTTATTTTTCTTAAATAAAAACTTAAAGTAGACATTATATCAAATAAAGATCTGAAATAAATATTATTTTAAATAAAAATCTAATTAAGGGCGTTTTCATCCTTTAATTCTATTTTTTTTCCTTTTTATATAATCATTTTTCGCCGTCTGTTTCCTTTGATCCAAAGACAATAATGCTTTTAAAACATCCTTCTTCCCTCCTAATCTTACCTAATAATGCTTTTAGAACCTCTCTCTTCCCTTCTAATCCTACCTAATGCACATGATGCAAAAAGTCTTAGTTGAGCGTAGCGATGTCAAAATTGAACTGAAAACCGAACTGAACTAAACCAAACTGAAATTTCGCATATTTTCAATTCAGTTCGATTTTCGGTTCAGAAAATAGAAAAAACCAATACAACGTTATTTGTTGTTTCGACCCAAAAAAAAAAGTAACTTCTTGTTGAATTTCCCATTTAATTTTTTCTTTTTTCCGATTTTTAGATTTGATCTTGTTTTGTAAATTTTGAATTTTATAAACTTTAAGGGGATCAACCACACAATCGAAAATCCTTACATCTTAGTTGAGTGTACGCCATTGCTTTATCAAATCGTGCACAGGGCTACACCTCAAAATCTCTTCTTAAATCTTAATGACCATGATAATGGAGAGACCCATGTGAAAGGAAAAGCGACGGCAGTCAAAAATGATAACAGCAAGGAAAAAACCAGTGAACTCGACGATAAACTGACCAGTCAGAATGACGCAAAACGTCGTGACATCAGAAGGCCGACCACCACTAATGCTGCTGTGATACGTAGGACAAACACACATCAGTTGGTTCATGTCAAACATTGTCATGGGACACATCTAAGAGGATATGACAAGTAGAAACGAGGGTTCCACTTAAATATATTTGAACTCTGAATGTGGTTGGAGACACATTGGCTTCTATAGAGGGAGGGAGAAATCCTTATACAGACTCGTGAAAGTCCTACGGGGGGGATTCAACTATATTTGTAAGGTATTATTAGCCCAGTCCATGAAATGAGTCGATGCAATATCCTCCCAAGTTGCTCAGGGACTAAATTACACAAAAGACCAATGACCATGCAACAGAAGGCATTAGTGACGCATTGCCTTCAAAGTGTAACTGTTAAATACAAATAGTTTTATAGCAAATAAGGTAGAAGTTCTAGCCAACCAATAGGAAAAACTTAAAAAAAAAAAAAGGGGGATAAAAGATAACATGGGTCAGCACTTTGATCCCTCCAAGGTGAGACTGAAACAAAGATCAGAAAGGTCAGAGTCCACTCACTGTAGCGACAGAACATCTGGCATCTTCCAAGAACATCAAGGTCGAATCAGTAGCATCATCTGGAAAAGGAGGAAAGATAATTTCAATGAAAAGGGAAAAGGAACGAAGTTGATCTGTTGGGTATGTTGGAACAAACGCACAACACCAAATGATTCAGCATGGACACTGCCTGTTCTCCCAGATCCATGAGGCAAACCAACCAACTTTTGACCAGCTACTCTGATATTTCGAAGATTGTTGCAACTGATACTTCCATAACACCCCGGAGGCTGGTGCATCAACAAGTGATAACATAAGTAGTAAGACTTAAAGACCAGAAACATGTGGGAGGTGTCGGCTTAGGTTTAAGGGGCAAAACCACCATGCCAAAGTAGAACCAGAGCAGACAGTACAAACTCTAGCTTCCCAATTTGAATACCCTTTGCTGGCAACAAAGTCTATTTGCTTAAAGCTTAGACACTCAATATGAGACCTTGATTTGTTCGCCATTTTCCTCTCTTGGTCGATGCCAGTGTACTAGCCAATTCATCTTCAAACTTTCCATGTCACTGCAAGGGAGCAGTTCGCAGTGAACAGAGGGTATATAGATGGTGTAATTTCCACTTATATGTATCTTTAAGCATAATTATGCATTGAATCGTGCATTTCCAGGTAAGATTTGAAATAAAAGAATTTGCACACATTATGCAAGATTCCCCATCAACAAAACCTGCCTCAGACATTGTGTGAAAAAAAGAACTTGGTATAGGTCGATCTATTTATATACCAATTTCTTTTTTAGAGAGTCCATAAATAATGTTCAACTCCGTACCCATCCGTCAATAGGGTATAGACAAAATACCTAGAAGTTGGCAGCTGGCATGCTCAAATTTCAGAACAAAGAAGGATTGCCTCATCTCATCTTTCAGTTGAATGAACCAGGATACGCAGTAAACTTTACTTTAGCTTGGGTATGATTCTCTCCTAGTAGCATCAACATTAAGAGTCATCACCAATAGTCTCTGCAGGAACAGGAGCCATCCTTGAAATGGTGGAATCTGTTCGCATCCCGCAAGATTATCTCTCTCCCCATGACTTTTGCAATTAATTTGATTGCAGAATGACAGTCACCACAAACTCGAAGATTCTTCATTACTCGGATAGGCATGCCTTCTGGTATCTTCAAAAGCCCAAAAGCTACAGCAAGTTTTTCACTGTGATACCTTAAGCTATGTACTTTTTCTTCCTCATCGATGTCATGAAGCACAAAGCTACCATCTGGAGAATAACCCGCTTGTCTCAACAAAACACCCAATTTCTCCAGCATTCTCAAGATACCAACATATTCGGGATGGCTCCTAGAATCTCCTCCAGTAAACATGTGTACTTTCTTTTCCACTTCAATCCAGCTACAGCCAGGTGACTTGATTACACTCCTTGACCTCATTTTTCTCCTTAAATCTGCAACATCAGCCCACTTGCCTTTTGATGCATAAAGATTTGATAACAAGATGTAAGGTCCAGCATTCTCAGGTTCCAGTTCTAAAAGTTTCTTCGCTGCAACTTCTGCCAAATCCAAGTTCATATATGTCCTGCATGCACCTAGCAAAGCACCCCAAACTACAGCATCAGCTTCCACTGGCATCCCCCCTATTAGATTCATGGCCTCATTTAACCTGCCAGCCCGGCCAAGCAAATCAACCATGCAAGCATAATGTTCAGTCCGGGGCTCCACTAGATATTTGCTCTTCATTGAATAAAAAATCTCTAGCCCTTCACTTACCTTCCCAGTGTAGCTACATGCTGAGAGAACTCCCACAAAGGTAACTTCATCTGGTGGAATCATCGAAGAGCACATCTCTTTAAATACTCTCAAAGCCTCTTCTCCCAAACCATGTTGTGCGTAACCTGTAATGATAGAATTCCACATGACCACATCCTTAACACCAAACCGATCAAAAACCAGTTTTGCTCTTACAAGGTTTCCACACTTAATATACATTGTGATGAGAACTGAGGCAACATACACATCAAAGTCAAAGTGGGACCTGATCAACTGGGCATGAACCTGTCTGCCTTGATCAAGACATGCCAAGTTGGCACAAACAGATAGGATACTAATCAAGGAAGGAAAGCTCGGTCTGATCCCCTCTCTCTGCATCATAGCAAACGAGTCCACCGCTTCCAAGTCAAACCCTTTCCTCTCATAAACCTTAATCATTGCACTCCATGTTCCATCATCCTTCTCTCTCATCATATCAAATACCCGCCTTGCTTTAACTACCTCCCCACTCTGGCCAAATCCAAGGATCATTGCATTACAGGCAACAACCGACTTCACTGGCATCGCATCGAAAATTTCTGAGGCCTCCTCTATCCGCCCACACTGGGTATAGCCCATCAGCATTGCTGTCCAGGACACCTCGTTCTTTTCTGGCATCACTTCAAAAAGCTTCCTAGCGATGTCCACCCGATTATTCTGTGCATACCCCGTGATCATGGCCGTCCAGCAGATAACATTCCTATGCGGCATCTCATCAAAAATTTCCCTCGCTTCATCGAGTCGTCCTCCCTGACAGTACCCTCCAATCATATTAGTCCTAGCGACAACATCCTTGAGAGGCATCATATCAAAGAGCCGACGGGCCTCATCAATCCTACCATCTTGAATCAAGCCCCCCAACATCACAGTCCATGATACAACATTCTTCTCAGGCATTTGCCAAAAGAGCAATTCAGCCGCGGATATCATCCCCTCCTGCACATACCCCCTCACCATTGCCGTCCACGAAACAACATTGCGCTCGGGCATTACATCAAATGCTTTTCTGGCTTCATCGATCATCCCATTCTTAACGTAACCAGAAACCAACCCATTCCACGAAATCGTGTTCCTCTCAGGCATTCTATCAAACAGCTTCCGCGCTTCATGGGGCCTGCTGTTCTGGAAGTACCCGGCAATAACCGCGTTCCATGATGCAATAGGCTTGTGAACCATTTGGTCGAACGCCCTTCGGGCATTATCAATTTGTCCTAGACGCGCGAGGCGGGAGATATGGGAAGTGCCGGAGATCGCTGCATGAGTACAGAAAGCACGACATGGGACCGTTACGAACTCCGTCCGCATATGAATCTGCAAGACGAAGTTCCAAGACCGTAAAAGTCGGGAACTTTTTTCTCTCTTTCAGCCGATGCGTGTTTTTTCCCACTTACCTAAGCATCGACTTACTTAAATTTCAGGTCTTGGTCCGAAATGGTTAAGCTCGTTACCCAGATGACTAGCGGACACAACGACGACACATCATTTTGCAGTCGTTTCTTCAATACGAGCTCCATGCATGGGCCGAGAAATTATGGGCCGATCTTTTGATAGAGAGGACAACCGACTTCGACTTCGAGGGTTGATTAGGCACGAAATGGCTTTTTGCTAGATGAGCGCTCTTGAGTCTTCAACTCTCTCCTGACAGAAACATTTACTTCCTCGAGATGGAAAAAAAAAAAAAAGAACACCATACAAACTACTATTATTTTTTATAATAGAAGCATTGTTCATTGACTAATTATTTCAAGAGATACAAGCGATAATTAGGATTCCTAAAAATTATCGCTTGTATCTTTTATAAAAATAAATGAATGACAGATATTTTCTTCGTCAACTAAAATGTTTAGATGTAAATTTGCCGATAATGAAAGCTTTTTGCATTGACTAATTATTTCAATAGATATAAAAAATTATTTTTACCATAATATTTTCTAAATCTTTCAATTTTTGTGAACCAACGAAGTTTTTTTTTTTTTTTTTGGGGTAAGGTGAACCAACGAAGTTCAAGTGTCATAATTTTCATATGTCTCACTAGGTGCCGTAAATACTTTTTTGGTCACCATAATGGCATGACTTCTAAAAATTCACGCGTGCGACACAACTTTTTCAAAAAAATTCACCACAATATCGGAAATTCAACTTGCCATGAAACTCATAGTGACCGTTTTTCAAACAATTATGGCATTCGAATGATTAATTGGAAGTCTTGGCCCTCAAATGATTAAAAAAAAATTATGACACTCAAATGAACATCACGCAAAAATTATATCACTTTGTTATGTCCCTTATCCTCTTGTGATCATAGTTGTCAAGGCGTCGCCTAGGCGACAAGGCGGCCTCGGATGCCCAAGGCGTTCTGTCGCCTTGCTGGGTCTCCTCAAGGCGGGCGCCTTGGTTGTCTAGGCGTCGCCTTGTGGACGCCTTGGGCGCCTAGGCGACGCCTTGGGCGCCTCGAGGCTGGACAACAGCCAGATCTGGGTTGGACGGTGTGTGACGGTCACACAGCTGCTAGTCGAGGCTCCGGGGTGGCGTCGAGGCTGTGGGTCGACGGCGGAGGAAGCGCGAAGCTGGCGTCGAGTCTCTGAGCTCGCGGATCTGGGGTCACGACCGCGGGACAGAGGCTCGGATGGTGGCTGGGTTTGTCTTCGGGCCTGAGCACGGCGGCGCGGGGAAGCTGGGACCTCGGTGGGAGTTGTCGCGGCGGCTCAAGATCGCGAAACTCAACTGGGCAGTGGTGGAGGAGGTCTCGATGGCTGAGACATGGCGTAGATGGAAGGGGTTCTCGGGTTTGGATCTCGGCTGGCGTCGGATTTGAGGTGGGCGGAGATGGAGGGGCTCAGATCGGTAAGAAAGAGCGACGAAGAAGATGAAGAATCGAGAAGAAGAAGAAAGTGAACAGGAGAGAGAGAGAGAGAGAGAGAGAGAGAGTGAGAGAGAGAGAGAGAGAGAGAGTAGGGAGCACGTGGGGCGGGGGGGGGGGGGGGGGGTCGGGATTCCCTGCCTTAAAGGCAGGGAACCTTAATGGCTAAAGGCCATTGGATCTTCCCCCCTATAAAAAGGGGGAAGATCCAAGGGCCTAGAATCTAAGGTTCCATGCTTTTAAGGCAAGGAATCCGGATCCCGTGGGGGGTTGGGGGTTTGAGAGGAAAAAGAAAGGAACATGGGAGAGAGAGAGAGGAGAGGAAACAATGGGGGTTGGGGGCGGGGTTTTTTCTTTTCTTTTCTTTTCTTTCCAAAACTAACAAAGTGGAGGAAAATGAAAATGAAGTGATGGTTAATGATTCTATTTGAGTTAATATTTTTATATATTTGAGATGTTTTTTATATTTAAATTTTATTTAGTACAGCATGTTAAATTATTTTGAAATTATTAAACTTATAATTTCTTAATCTCGATTACCTATTTCATTTTATGATTATTATATATATTAAATATATTTGATAGTTGTTTATTTTTAATAATATTTCATGTGTATATTTATTCTGTTGAATCATGAATATAAGTTTTGAAGTACAAATATAAATTATATAATTATATATATTTAAAATTTTAGCTATATTGTCGCCTTGCGGACGACTAGGCGGGCGCCTAATCGCCTAGGCATTTTAGAAGCCTTTGCTCGCCTTGTCGCCTTAACAACTTTGCTCGTGATGCAAGTCTCCAAAGAGATTATGCAAATAGAAATGAATGGGAGACCTCGTGTTTTTTGGAGAGTTAAATAGCAATTCCATGATGGAATAAGTGAAAAACTGAAAAAATATAACTCGAACTGTACATGTGAATGTAATGGCTCTCCTTGATGTTCAGTTATACCTGAAAAGCCTGTGATTCTTAATGTCAAGGCAGGAAGCTTCCACCAAAATTAATGTATAGGCGCCATTGAACAAACACGAAGCTGATTACATTTTTACCCCATGATATTGTGAACAACATTACATTCATGCTACTTAACCGGAAAACAGACGTTCGATTAAAAACAGTACAAAACTACAACACCCATTTCTAAGAAAGCAAAAACCATAGACAAGCACAACAGACATATTTCTTTGCGACGAATCAAATCCATCCATGAGCACTTGAAATAGGTGACTACAAGTTATCCTAAACCATACATATGCTGTCGCATGCTCCGACTCTTCCAGTTCGCCACTTAAGATGCTTCGCCACCCGGTTTAGCTTCAGCAAGGAACCAAATCTGTCCAATCACTGCTCAGCGATGCGATCTCCTTGATTCCTCCATTAACTGTTGTTACAGGCAATGCGAGGTAACCATATTCTCGTAGCTATAAGGTGAAAAATTACTACAATCAAGCACGTGGAAGCGTGGTGTGCACTCAATTGTGCTTCACCCGAACATTTCATCCTCGGCAAAAAAAAATTAATGGAGTTCGTGGCGTTGAATAAGCTGTGGACAATATTTTCGATGCTATAATGGAGTTAGCAGCTTCTGTGTAGTGAATGCCATCCCAACTGATGTATTGAGATCCATTAGTGCAGGCCTCACAGCCAGGTGTACCACAGGTGACCCTGACATTGTAGTTATATGGAGGCCCTCCATTACCACAGCAAGTCATTAGCGGACTCAAGAAACCTGCAGAGTGATATAAGTGGTCATTGTCTCCTGAAAATGATTGCTATAGTCCCATTCAAAATGCCTTGCTGACGATAGAATTCTTAAATTTAAACCGAAAGAAGGATTAGGAAAACCAGCTACATGCATCGCTTGGATGAGCATTACAGCCATTACGCTAATATGCTGCTTTTTAAAATATCGGAAAACTCGCATTAGCTTTTCGAATGATTCAATGGAAAAGAGATGGGCGACACTAACAAGATTACCATATTTAGAGGCGCTGGCAATGAGATCATATTTGATGGCATAGATGTCAACGTGAGTGATGGTAGCATCAGCCAGCTCAGATGTCATCTCTTGGCATAATTTGAGTAATCCTTCGTTGAAAACTCGGGCAGCAGAATTATAACTTGAAAGACACCCATTTCCATCCAGATCCTCTTTCTGAACTAATGAAAGCTTTTGAGGAAGACAACCCAATGGTCCAGTATTATGTACCCAAAAGTTTCTCGCACCTTGGTCATATAATGTCTGCATAAATTATTGGACATAGATATTGATAAAAGCACTCTGGGCATCATTTAGCAAAAATGGGAAAGCTTCTGCTTTCTATAATTAGAAGTCCATAGATGACATGTTGCCGTGCAGGTAACAAGATAGCACCAATGCCGGTATGAGTCACAAAACACTTGAGGATAAAAAATTTCAGGCAGCTTTTGCTGGGGCTTCCCCAATTGCATAAAAAATAACAATTTGAGAAAAGAAACTTGAATATTATTAGGGAACTAAGATAATCTATCCACTTATGAGCATGAACTCACCTTAATAGCAGTCTTAATTTCTGCAATGATAGATGGAACCCTTTGGATCACCTCTGAATAGGTGAGATTTTTGGAAAATGAATCTGCGAGGTCGTTCTGCCCAATGTCGATCATGTAAAGTGCTTTGCTAAATCCATCAACGCTCAAAGGAACTTCTGAACCTACAGATTATTTAATCATACATGGTCATCATTCTGTTTGAACAAAAATTCTTTAATTTTCTTCTCTGAACTTTTGTTTATTGAGGGAGACAGCAGCAGAGTTACTAATGCAGAAAAAGCGCATCGCTTTCATCTGCAAAGGTTAGCTAATCTATCAAAGGAACCATTGAATCAATGAGTGAATTCATTATTCACACCTGCGGATGCCAGTTCAGTGATGCGTCCCTTGAAATGCAGAAACTGCATGACCTGAATGTTCAGTGAAAAAGGAACATATTTAGGGAGTGTTGACGAGCCTACAACTGCAAAGTTTGCACCATTTGTGAACTTGGACCCCGCCAGAGAGTCAAGGTAAGGATTGAGAAAACTAGTATTCAAACTTTGGCCTGCAAGATTAGACATATTGGCCAACAAAGAATTTTTAACCCCTACTTTATCGGCATGAAAGTTGTATACGACAAGCATTAAAAGGAATTTCACATGACTTTGTCCCTTATAACTTTCATCCTTTTTAGTTAGCTTATACAACCTATTAAAATATACCAGTCACTTCACATCAAGTCATCACCCGACCAAATGTACTACTGCTTCCACTAAACACAAACAACTTCAATGTTCGGAAAGCAGCACTTAAATGGCAAGCTAGTAACTATGCTATGCAAACTCTGGCTATGTCGATCTCTAAACATGCTCTCTTCTCTGTTCGTCAAGACAATCTCCAAACCATATCTGATGGATATGCAAATATGTGACCTCCATGCCAAGAGAATCCAAGACGAAAGCAATTATATTCACTTCTTTTCAAAACCTGATATATTTAATATTAAAATGAAGCCTGAAGAGCACCATTTGTCAAAACTAAGATGATGTGCCTATGCACATGGCAATCCGGTTCATTAGCCATCTTGGAGGTTATCGTCTTTCAAAATGTCAAAAACAACTCTTAAGAAAATTCAAAGCAGTGTCGGTAGTTGGAATCTCAAACATTTAGATATCTAGTTGAAATATAATCAATGGACCCAAAGGAAAAAAAAAACGATGAGGTCAAGACAAATTCATACATTAATACCTGGTAGCATTACCCACATAATACCTTCTTAAAAATAGTGTTATATTAGAACAATCTTGCACCGGTATAATTTGTTTTTACAAATTAAAGTTCGTAAGAATACTAAGAAAGACCAAGAGCTTTAGATTTGTTACTTACCGATTCTTGTATGTAGTTTCTGAACTTTTCATCCACTAATTATCCATATTAGTGTATAACACGCAGCAACTAGAAAGTTTTACTCGTCACCAAAAGAGTTATCCTCATCAGCACTGCAATAGTGGGCCCCCTCTTACCCCTGTCGCCATTGTCTGACTAGTAAAATAGTATAATGCCGACAAAACCTTCATCTCAAATCCCAATCCAATAAAGAAAATGACAAGTTCCCCGATTAATATTATACAATACCAGCAGATTCACATGTTAATCATTCACACCAGACTCCATGCGTGCTTCATTATCCTTTCACTCAACCAAAAGAGATCGATAGTATCAGCAGATTCACGATCACGGAGGCGAAAACTGTACTCACTACTTCTAATCCAGAACACACGCTTAAGTTATGAGAGTTTTGACATACTGTACTTCCTTATGAGCTCCTAATCACCGCCAATTCCAGCTAAAACAATCAAACTACCAACACGGAGATGAAAACGGTACAGGCAAGTGACTACTCAGGGTTCCCCGAAGCAAAAATCTAGAAATGCAGTGACGCTTACAGAGGAAGTCGATCACCAGCCGTCCGTCGCACAACCTGCCGGTCGATCGGCCGAAGAACAAGCGGCCGTTCGGAGGATTGACCGGGAAGCCCAGGCCGGCGGCGAGCCCGCCGGTGTCGGAGTTGGAGTCGCCGAAGTTGAAGATGACCGGCCGATTCCCATTGCAGCCGGAGGCATCGGAGCGTAGCAAAGAGAGTGAAACGAAGAAGAAGAGGAGAGGGACAGGGGAAGCGGACATGGTTAGAATGACGAAGGCGCGAGCCGCGCGACGCCATCGAGTTGGATTGCTCTTGTCGTTTGGAGTTTGGGATGGTGTTTGGCTACACGAGCGAGTTAGTTCGGGATACGGATAGTCCTTTCCCAGAAATGGAAACATGTGTCCTCTTTGTCGCAAACGTCGGATACGACCAGCGGACACGGACGAGAAATTTTTTTTTTTTGGTCAGCATGGACAAGAATTGACCCTTCTTTCTGTAACCGCCGTTGGAGCGCAAGTCCAAAGCTCGGGTCCCCAGCACGACACTCGGGCTTGGGTCCACAAAGGCCATGCTCGAGTCCAAGGAATTCACGCTTTGGTCCCTGGTTCCTGGGCCCGGTCTGTCGAGGTCGAGGCCCGATACCTCGGTGCCCATGTCCGGGTCCATTGAGGCTGGGACCGAGACCTACGTGCCGGTGCCCCCATCCCCGTCATCTTGGTCTTGGGTCCATTGAGATGAGGCCTGACTTGAGATTCTCTGCTCGTAACCTATTTCATAATTGTCCATACGCAAGTTACTAGCGCCCGAATAATGCATGTATATTTAGAAAAATCAATTTAGACTTTACATATCAAAAAAACAATTTTCAATTCATTTTTAGGTTTCGGCCAAATACCAAAAAATATTTGTAAAAAATGTCATATTTTTTTTCACGAGACAAATTGAGCCTTATAGGTATCATTATCGGTAAGAGAAAAGAGAAGTCGATAATTTTAAAAAACATCAACATTGATGACTAAGAATCACTTAATTTAAAAATATTTGACTTAACGCTAATGTGTTTAGTAACTAAGAATCACTCTAATTGAGATTGGTCATTTCTAAAAAGGTTGGTAAAATTAACAATAGGCAAGTAATACGAATAAAAAGTAGGAATACGACAAAAAATTGGTAGAGCTAAGAATAGATAAATGTTAGTAAGCAACTGAAATCAGAATTTGTTACCCAAAACTATAGTTTTTTATCTTAATTTGAAGAAAATTTGGCAAGTAAGAAACATTTAAGAAGGAAAAATGAACTTATAAGGTAGGTACAATGTACAATATACATGTCTGGTCATATAAGGTACGAATTTCGATTGGACTTATTATGATTGCTAGACCTTCAAATCACCTAAATTTAAATCATTCTATAAGGGATAATTGTCCAAAAATAAAATAAAAAATCCTAAACTTAGCCTGCTCTTTGGGCTGGCGTTTGAATTGGATTATGATAATCCATCTTATATTGTTGACGCCTATGAACACGTTCGCGATTTGATGAGTTTCTAAACAGTTCCGCCGCTAGGTACTTGTATCCATAATCCAGACTAGTAACGTAATTTGAGAATAGATAACTACATTGTGTGCTGCCATCGGTGAAATGTGCCTTGCCTGGGTTCTGATTTTTCATCCGTTCTTACTTTTTATCATCTGTCAATTTGTTCTATGGAGTTCCATTTTTCATTGCAGTTCATGCCACCGGATTTCGCGGAGCATGATACAGCAGGGAGATGCTGGCCAATTGGAATAGGAGAAGGTTGGAAATAGATTGTTCGGCAAGAATGGTTGCGGGCCTTTGCGATCGATCATTCTCTAGATCTTGTGGATTTTCTGGCTTTCGATTCCTCAAAAATGCCAGTACATGTTCGTCCCGAGATCCGACTCCAGACTTCCTTATCAGATTTTCCAGGAATTCTGATCTAGCTTTCGAGGTGAGTTTGACCCAGCAAATGATGCTCGATTTTTACCCATGACCTTATAAATGTGAAGCTTTAGTGTATGTGCAAACCCATGATTACTAAGAACAGGGTCCCCTGTAACCAGGGCAGAGTAACTCCGGTGGCTCTAGTCTGGGCACTTAAACGACTGAACAGAGAGCATCGTCAACCCCATGAAATCACAAGACAACAATCAATTCACGAAGAACTTAGACATTCACTCAATTTCCAGCAAGCATTAGGTTCAATCAACACGCAGCACATCATACTTAACTCGGATTTCGCATTGAAAATAAAAGCTTGGCAATGCCAGGATGACTTAGGGATCATCGCTGTACTGGTACCGTGCCGCAAGCAACTGAGGTAGCACCCGAATGAGATGGATACCATCGTATTTCATCCCTGAGGACATGCGACCGGCAAGTAGAGGGGCATTATTCAGCGAATGTGGCGAAGGGGATGCCGCGCGATTCAGCGAGAAAATAACCTGAAGTCCTCCCAACTTCCTCCCAAATGATTGTGTATGCTCTGCTCGTTGCTTTCTTTTCTCCGCCGTCTCTGCTTCAGACTCCTCGTGCGTGTTCCCTGCCAAATTCCAGAGGATCCACTTAGTTAAGGGTTGGAAAGACAATGCAGAGAGAGAAAGAGATCTTCAGCAAAAATGCTCAACACCTCCAAAATTACGAAGTAAAGAAGATTCCCTTGAGATCAGAGATCATCAACTGAAGAAGAAATTTTGAGAGCTCCCTTCTCTTTTTCTTGGACAGAGCAAGAATGCTCTCTATATACATGTAGCCCTGTACTACTACACCACCAAAGCAAAGTTAGTTCTGCTTCTGATGAATTCTGCTGATCTTGATACTAAAGCTCGGCCCTTGCTTCTTCGTCTCTCCGAATTAACACAACATTTTTGTGAGCAAAAGAAAATGCACGTCACTTTCTTGCAGTTGCTGACTCCATGCGCTCGAGCAGACGCGATTCGATGAATTGCAGTGGCCAATTTGATCTTCCTAGTGGCGAATCTTAGGCCTTCCTCAGTTAAGTGTTCCAATATGATGTTTCAGACATTCTGTGATGGCAAAAGGGATTTGTGGTTTCTTAATCCATCCCCCATTCCAACTGCATTGCATTGAGCTAAAGGTACCGCTAATCAGGTGAGGAACCACATTCATTCATGGCCTAATTGAGTAAAATTAAATGAAGTCAAAGACGAAGACCACATTGCTTCCTATAAATGAACTTGCACATGCACACACGGCTCCAGCAACTGTAGCAAACGCAAAGAATACAGCAAATTTGTGAGACCCTCCCTCCCTCTGCAACATCTTCCTCTCTCTCTCTCCTCCTCCCCCCCCCCCCCCCCCCCTTCTCTCTCTCTCTCTGCAAACACCTCCATTGCTGCAGTTTGAGAGACAGTGAGAAAATTTTGAACACATGGTGAATTTTGATCTGAGGCCCTTCTTGGCCATGGTTACGGTGCAGATAGGATACGCAGGGATGGGATTCACGTCAAAGCTGGCCATGGACGACGGTATGGAGCCTCTTATGCTCGTGACCTACCGTCAGGTCGTTGCCACGATCGCCACCGCCCCATTCGCTCTTCTGTTGGAGTGGTATGTAGTTCATGAGGTTCTTCCTGAGCCTTTTTTTTTTTACACGCATGCAGTGTTAGCTAGTTGATAAAAGCGTTCATTTCGTCACTTTTGATAGTTTTAACTCGGAAGCATTCACGGAACAACTTATTTTAAGACCCCTTGAATGAGGGAGAGAAAAAAAGTGAGAATCAATGGCGAGTTTGATAATGGCGCTCTGTGATTGTACTCATCAGCATCCGACATAAGTCAGCAGGCGCTCCTTCCGTATCTTCATCAAACACTGCTTTCTCGACATTTATGTGATAAGTTTAATGAAATATGTATGTTCTGAATACTTCTTTGGCAAACTAAATGCATGAGTACACTACACTTGTACAGATGATCATACTATAGTCGAATTCTGACTTGGAGGCGTTGTCCATCGCAGGAAGACGAGACCAAAAATTACATTATCGATCCTGTTTCATATTTTCTTATGTTCCGTCACTGGGTAAGCAAGCTTCCCGTCCATTGATCCTGTATCCGGAAATGGGAGCTGATGAGATTGCTTATGGAACTGAGGCTCCAACCAAATTGTACAGGGCTCTCATGAACCAGGGATTCTTTTTCATGGGCTTGAAGATTTCGAGTCCTGTGATCTCGGGAGCCATTACGAACACCCTCCCGGCCTTGACGTTTGTACTAGCCCTAATCTTCAGGTATTCTACCCCAAGTCATTATCCTCGATCTATCCGTTCGAGCTAGTTTAGCCACTAGGCGAAAATATACAGTAGGATCCTTCTGTTCCGACGGATGTTGAAACTCGCGATACGTGTTTGGATAGGCAAGAGTCGCTGGGTATTAAGACGGCGACGGGGCGAGCGAAAGTGGCGGGAACGTTGTCATGTGTAGGAGGGGCGATGCTTCTCTCATTCTACCATGGGCACATCATCGCGGAGAGCAACTCTGGCGATCATTGGAGGTATGAAGAGCATATGATGGACAGAAGCTCCAGCCACAAGAACCACTCCATCTTGGGACCTATCCTTCTCTTTTGTGGTGCTTCCGGCTGGGCACTTTGGCTTGTCATTCAAGTAAGAGAGACGTTTATTTTCGTTTGCTCGTATGGCTGTATTTTTTATTATACTGTTTTCCTTGGGAGTCTTCAATCTATCTCAAAGGAGAAGCTTGAGAGCTCGCTCTAATGTCCTCATGGTTGTTCCGTATACTGAATTCAGGCGAAATTGATCCCCAAATTTCCAGCTCCGTACACCGCCACAACACTAATGTGCCTCATGTCCAGCGTTGAATGCGCGGTCGTTGGTGCCGCGGCGGAACACAAAGTCGATGCCTGGAAACTGAGATCCAGGATTCGGGTCATCGCAGTTATCTACACGGTACGTATCATAGACATCGAATGAACTTTAGCAAACTCTGGAGTGGCCTTGTTTCGTTCGGCTCTTCCTGCACCTATAGTATACGAATTAAAGGTTTTGCATGAAGATAATCCTTAAGGATAGCGAATTTTCAGGGTGTCGTGTGTTCTGCACTTGCCTTCTGCGTGATGTCCTGGTGTGTCCACAAGAAGGGCCCGCTCTACACCTCCGTCTTCAGCCCTCTGTTGCTCATCATGTCGACCCTCCTGAGCTGGGCACTCCTTCGGGAGAAACTATACCTGGGAACGTACGTATCCATTTCGTCACGTTGCATTGTGAAATTGTACTTTTTTTTTTTTGTTAGGAGGACCACCGTCTACAAATTGGAAATTATGCCTTTAGTCATATATCTTTGTTTCATTTCGAATTTCAGATTGGTGGGGGCTGTGTTCATCGTTGCCGGTCTCTACTCCGTTCTGTGGGGTAAGGGCAAGGAAGGAGAGCAAGCGAGAATGCCGGAAGAGGTGGAACTCGCCCAGCCCTAACTCCGCTAAATCGTGGCCTCTACTTTCCTATTTCGATCGATCAGTTTGCTTTTTCCTGACTTTATACATGAAAAATTTCCGACGCCTTTATCGGCCATTGAAGCTTGTTGACATTGATTGTTGGATCTTGTATCTTCTTAGCCGTCCAATCTAAAGCTTGTTATCGTTGATTCTGTTTCTATTTCTATTGAAGGCAATCGAGCTTGCGAGCTCCTTTTCTTCCACTGTCAGAGTTCATCCCTTTTGTTCTGCCAAGATAGGCCTAATTCTGGAGTGAAATTCATGCGAGCATCCCATGATTCCAATGATATTCATAGTTGAAAGTTGAGGTTTAACCTCAATCTATGAATTTGATTATGATAGGATACAATGATAATCATAGAACGATGTGATTTAGCTCAAATTAGGACAATCAATTGAATGTTTAATGAAGCCTACCATCTTCCTTTCATGTATTGACCTTGAATCATGGGCTATGCTAGGAATTGAGTATTGGCTGACTTGAGCTTGCTCTCCGTGAGGTACAAATTCGATTTCTATGTCAATTTGATGTGAATTTTGTCTATGAAATCACATGCACGTCTCCCTTGAGCAATTAAAGATGACAAAATAATAATAAAAATAAAAACAAAAAATTACAGTTGATTTCAATTTCGGCGCACGTTTGTATAGTATTCGTTCGTGCTTGATGGATCTTGTTCGTGGTGTTATATTATGCCAACTAGGAGTGATTTGGGATAGTTTGAACTTGTTTTGATGATCCAAACATCAAAATGTCGACAAATGTTGAACTAATGAAATGATCCAAATATCCTAAGCTTCCATTTGATAGGTGGTGGTAAAAATTTGAGCATTGTTTGTCGGGTCTAGTCGACCTCGAACTAATCCGTTTAGGACAAAAGCCTCACACGTAATAGAGAGAGAGAGAGAGAGAGAGAGTGCTTCCTCTACCTGCCGGAGTAGTTGTTCAAAATCCATATAAACCGTAAACCCTTTCCTCATTCATATCATACGACCACTTCTTTAATCCACTTTGCACGTAACAGATCAATTCCCATGGATGAATGCCTTTGACCCAGATACCACATTTTCTTTCCCCCCCTTAGGGTTCTTTAGTATCACCCGCTCATTGCCCTGTCCGATTGTCTTAAACCCTACACCCATCTTCCGTAGCATCACCCAACCACATCGCCCTGTCCCCTAAAACCCCACACTCATAGTCATTGTCCATAACTGTAGCCTTCTGCTTTAGGTCTTCAGTCCCTATTCCAGCACACCGTCGATTGAAACCCTCTGTTGGTTTGAAATATGGAGGAAGGGGAAGAATCTGATCTGTGCCTGGCTGTTCTCTGCAAAAGATTAGGTGGAATGTGGTCTAAGAAGAAATTCACTGCAGTGGATGATACTATTTCAGTAAAAAAAGTAGAGGAATGCAAGCAAACTCTAAACGGCCAGCTGTTTCAGAACCCATAGGTTAATATCCAAGCATTCCTGCATACAATGCCCAGAGCCTGGCGTACGGAAAATGTGGAAATTAACAAACTAGTTTCAGGTACCATAGAATTTCACTTCCTATAAAATGGATAGAGATTGGGTTTTAACGATGGGTCGGTGGTCATTTGCAAACCATCTTCTGTTGTTAAAGTCCTGGGAGCCTGATACTCCTCATGCCTGCTATAACTTCAATTCGTGTTTTTTTTTGTGGTCCAAATCCATGGACTAGCCACTGAGTGGTTTATCAGAGTAGTAGCTAGAGTAGCGGGGGACACATACAATGTGTCCTAAGTAAAGGTGGAGGCCAGAGGCTATACTTCTTACTAAATATGAAAAGCAAGAGCTCTCTAGATTTTTCGGCTCCTCTGATGTCAGGATTGATCTTTAGCAACAAAGGGAAAACGTTGCAGCTGGATTTCAGGTATGAAAGGCTCCCGCATTATTGTTATTCATGCGGAAGAATGGGGCATTATGCGCAAAACCGTGGTACCTTATAATGAGGATAGATTTTCAAATAAGAATCAAATGTCTTTCGGATCATGGTTAAAGGCGGAGGCAAATGAATGTACTCCTTTTTTGGAACATTTTCTAGGGAAAAACAGTGGAGGAACTAATGGAAGAAGATATTGTTCGGAGATGCCACTAAACTCCAGGGAATTGGTGGTATATGAGAGCAATGAAAATGCCTTGAAGAATATGAAAAGAAGCAGTTCGTGAGCTGAAGGAAAAGAGGTTGAAACTGAGGGAGGAGAGAGATGCGACCAGGAGGACCCCCACTTTAACTGAAATAAACTTTACTGTTAACAAAGGTGTCCCAAAAGATTGCATATTGCTTGATCATGCTGGTGCAGAGAGAGGGACAAATTATAAGGGACCCAAAGTCCAATCAAGCAAGAAACAGAAAAGGTACTCAACTGACGACTCTCAAATGTCAAATAATCAGAGGCTAGATGAGACTCAGTTAATGGACACTCCCATTCAGTCAGTGGAAGATGCTCAAATATGGGCTTGGTGGCTAGCCAGACAACCCACACGTTTCCAAATGAAGGTAATATGTTGGATTGTTTGGGCACACACATGACAATTCAGGCCATTAGAGCCGTCGTGGCTCAAGAAAGGCCCACTATCCTATTCTTAATGGAGACAAAAAAGAAAAGAAAAGGAGGAAGTACTAAAGAGGTTGCAGCAAAGATTAAAGTTTCAGAACAGTTCTATGGTAAACTCAAGAGGAATAGCGGGGGGGACTAGCAGTATTTTGGAATGAACTGATATCTATACCAATTGAATCGAGTTCCATGTTTTTCATTGGCTTGATTTGTGTCTGCGAGGAGAAGAAACAGAAAATGCGAATAACTTTCATTCATGCAGCAAATGAATTTCAAGAGAGAATGGCGTTGTGGGATTGAATTCGGCAAATCAGTAGATTTAATCATGATCCTTGGGTATGTGTTGGTGATTCCAACGAGATTTTGTATCATTGGGAGAAAGTTGGGAAGAGGGTGGCAGAAAACTGTACCCTTAAAGCGTTTCAAGGCTTCCTGGATGCATGTGCTCTTATGGACATGGAATACAATGGGTGCGCCTATACATGGGCCAAAAAATAGGGAAGGGGAGACTATTGTTAAAGAGAGATTAGATAAGAGCACTGTGCACTGTTGAGTGGAACATTTCATTTCCTAACGCGCTTTGCTTTGCCAGCAATTGGATCCGACCATAGCCCTATCTTGCTGATCATATTCCCAGAACCACTATGGCATAAGAGGGAGTTTAAGTTTGAAACTTTCTGGATTGAGGACAAAGAATATGACCAGAAAGTGATGGATTCCTGGAACTGCTCTCCAAAGGTTACAACAGGCTTCATGATGAGCTAAGAAATATGGCTAAAAACTGTTTGAAGCAAAAAGCGGTTCTCAAATGCTCAAAGGACATTTAACGCCTGGTTTATGTTCTCCCAAATCTATAAGGGAACTGATCAAATATTGGATTAAAATGTCTGAAACATTCTGATGTGTACTGATTTCTGAAAAGTTTATTGGGTTGGCTCCCGGCACCACTCTTCATTTGTAGTTTTCAGCATGGAAATTTTGTTTCTCTGTCTTCTTTGCACTGTAGTAGCCTGAATATACTTCGTGTTTTTTGCCACGAAGAGCTTTCCACTAGGTGTGTCAAAAGCACTAGGGCCTGATGGTTTAAACAGGCAATTCTGCCAACATCACTGCAAAGATATCCAAGGAGATGTTTCAGGGAGGTACAACTCTTTTTTAACTCAGGGCAGCTCAGCCCTGAGCTAAACAGAACATTTATTATCCTCATTCCAAAAACTCCAAATCCAGAGAAGTTCGAGCAATTTCGACCTACAAGTCTATGTAACTATGCATACAAAATATCTCAAAGATTATGACAAACAGGCTAAAAATCTGGTTACCTGAGTTGATCGCTACGGAGCAAAGCGCTTTTCTTAGTGGGCGACAAATTCAGGATAATATTTTGATTGTCCAAGAGTTGCTTCATCAGGCGAGAATACGACAGAAAAAGAAAAAATTCAATGCAGTGCTTAAACTTGACATGAAAACAACGCATATAATCGGGCCGAATGAGATTTCCTAGAAGCAAGCATGCCTAAAACGGGGTTCAGTGCTACATGGGTGGGTCTCGTGGATTATGCAAAGTGTACTGTTTCGTTTATTGTCAAATTCAACAGGAGACCTTTACCCTATTTTAAACCCTCCCGAGGAATCAGACAAGGTGACCCCATATCTCCATACCTCTTTATTCTTGTGGCAAGTGTTCTATCCTTTATGTTGAAGAGAGCAGCTGTTTTTTTTTCTTTTTTGGTCAAAGAGAGCAGCTGTTTTGATTCAATATTGTTTTGCCTCTGGACAAACCATTAATTTAAATAAGTCGGGGATGTTTTTTTAGTAAAAGCTGTCCGCAGTCATTAAGGAAAAACACAACTTTAGAGATAAGAGTCCCTGAGTTGGAGAAGACAGGAAAGTACCCGGGCATTCCGTCAGATTGGGGTGCTTCATAAAAGCAAATGTTCACTTGGATTCTTGCGAGAGGTAATATGAAAATAGAGGGCTGCAAAAAAGTTACTGTCAAAAGCAGGGAAGGAAATCTTATAAAAAGCAGTGGTGCAAGCTTTACCGCAGTATGCAATATCTATTCTCAAATTTCCTCTTCCCATTTGTAGGGCCATTGAACAAAAAATTGCAGCGTTTTGGTGGAAAAAATAACAAGAACAGGCCGGATTGCATCGGAGGAAGTGGGATGTCCTAAAAACTAGAAAGGACGAGGGAGGTCTAGGTTCTAGAAACTTAATACTTTTAACGAGGCAATGTTGGGGAAGCAAGCTTGGAGGTTGTTTCAAAATCCTCAATCATTATGGAGCCAAGTTCTTAAAGGCTTATACTTTCCACATTGCATGTTGGAAAGGGTTCTCGACCTTCATGGAGGTGGCAAAGCATAATCTTGGGGAGGAATGCAATATGTCCCTCAATCAGATGGGCAGTTGGAAACGGTGAAAAAACCAACATTCAAGAGGATATATGGTTGCCTAGAGGTGTGATAGGGGGCCGTGAATAGAGATGACCCCACACTGGTCGCAGAGTTAATAGTAAGGGAGGAAGCTAAATGGAATAAACAAAAATTGAGTGAGTTATTTGATAGAGAAACTACTCAGGAGCTTCTAACGATCCCTTTGAACCCACAACTACTGGCAAACAAGTTAAGTGTGGACTCCAACCAAGGCAGGAGTATACACGGTAAAAAGTGCTTACAATTGTCTCCAAGAGAAGACCATCATTCCAAATCAGAACCAAGTGTCATCATCATTCCAAGTTCCTAAAGCATTATGGAATAGAATTTGGCAGGCCAATGCTCAACCCAAAATCAGACTTTACTTGTGGCAATTATGTCAAAATGCTCTAGTAACCAAGGAGAATTTGTTCAAAAGGAGAATCGTACACAGCCTATATGTGCGTTCTGCTGTCAACAACCAGAAACAAGCGAACACCTCTTCCTCATGTGTCCTTGGACAGAACAGATTTGGAACAATCCTTCCGTGAATATTGGGGTCGATAATAAAGGTGTAACCAGAATAGAAGCTTGGCTCGCCAATTTTAACCATACATCGGTGACGTTCGAATTCCTTGCACTGCTGCTATGGCAGATCTGGACTGCAAGGAACAACTTCGTGTTCTGAGCTCAAAGTCCAAACCCCCAGCATCTCATCGAGTTAGTTAAGGAGAAAAAACAAAATCTCAGAAGATGGGGAAACAAAGAGATGGTGCAATCGCGGCAGCGAAAGGACTTACCCTTACTGGAAACCCCCTCCCCATGGCATTGCTTTTTGACCACAAAAAAAGAAAAGAAAAAAAAGTTTACCTCAAAACTCGGGTCAGAGAATCAGTAAAACTGGAAATTGAAACTGATCTTAAAAATCCTGAACAAACCTCTCTCGGTAATCTGAAAATTGGAAACTCTTAACGTCAAAATATGTAAAAATTATAAACAATAAAGTTAAAGAAGACTTCTCAAGCTTCCAATAAGACCAATTCATAAAATTAGAGTTCATTTGGTAGTTCAATCAATTTCACAAAGTACAGGTCCATGTTCAGTAAAAGTTACAGAGTTCAGATTTGACTAGAAAGACGAATCTGATTTCATAGTCAAATGAATTTTGTAAACCGGATCAAGTAAATTGTCAGGAATTACAACCAAATCTGACGGACTATGAAAATGAAATAAATCATAAAAATGTGGGCCAAATTTGAAAGAGTGATAAATTACGAGGGTGTAAAAGACACTTGAGTTTGTAACAGGTCCGATTTCATAGCTTCCCGAATTAATTTACCATGTCAATTGAATTTTAGATGGGTCTAACTTAGGGAGAAAAACTGACTGGTTGGGGAAATTGGGCAAATTCGAATTCTTAAAAGGTCAAATCATAAAAAAATTGATCAATTGAGAATTTAAAGCGGACTTCTTCAGCTACAAATCCAAGCAATAATCACTCAATTCCAAGATCATTTAATTAGGTTAAGACACTAAAACTTAACTGGTCAGTTTAGGGGAAAACAGGGAAGTTAAATCTGGATGTTGACTAAGTGTATTTTGATTTCCCTTGCTTGATACGCTTGATGTATTGTCGCGACCCTCTCGCAGGTGGAAAACGTATTTAGAGATAATGTCAAAGGAGATCAACTATCCTCAATTGACTTGGGTTCTCCTAAACCCTCACCTCGCACGGCGTTGGGACTTCTCATTTCAATTGATCAGTCCTATGAGAATTCTATGCGATAAGGAGTTGCCACTAGCCTAATGGGGCTGGCTAGGAGCCAGGTGAGATATAGGAAAATACCTCACTTCCTATGCAATCAGAGTTCTAAATTCTAAGGCTTGATTACACTAGCTATTTAACTGATGCGCTTTTGGTACTTAACTTGATTGATTATTAACTAGGTGTTTCATGCGGTCTCTGTCCAATTATGGGTTCTGAAGCTTTCGTTCATCGTTCTGTGCTGCAGCAGCAGGTAGTCGTTCCACCACCAGCTGCTGCAGCAGAGTCAGAACTCATTGCTTAGTCAGCTCCCCCCACCACTAGAGCACTGGTTACATTTTCTCCGGTCGAACTAGAAGCAGCACTTGTTATAGCAATAAGACAAAGATGGGGTTGTGCTTCACAGTTTTTTCAAAAAAGAGCACGGTGGAACGAGCGACAGCTAACTAAAATGCATTTTACCCTAAAAAGTAACTTCCTAGACTAAAAGAACATGAAATTGAACCAAACCTATCCTCAAGACTCAACTACCTAATTGAAACTAGTATTTTCTCACAAATTTTCATTTTCCCTTTTTCAATTTTCATATTGCACTTACTTATTGACTGATTTTATTTTTAATAATTATTTAACCCAAAATGACCCTACTATGTTGACTTAGATGATCATTTAACTAGCTACAAGCTCCCCGTGAAGAGTGAGTGAAGACTTGAACCTACTAAGTCGGGTTGGGCCATTTGAGTACCATGAGTAAACCAAGCGCTTTAGCATAATAACATCATCACCTTGACACAAATCTTCTCCTGTAACTCACCCTTCCCTAGAATCCCATGAAATCGAGTAGAGACAGGGTACATCATGGGTTCAGGAGAATTTACCTGAATTAGATGCTAATCATACCTGCGAATTGGCAAATCCTGACCAGCGACACAATGACGAACAGCTAGCATGCTCTTCCATTGAAACTGATCTCAGATAATAATGAGTGGTGGACGATGGTGGCGGGTCCAGGGCATCGTCTTGACTTGAACTTGAGCCGAGCACGTCCCCAACGATGATGTTAACAGGAAGCACAGAAACTACAGGGGTTATGGATATCAACGTTGCTCTTGACATTGACGTCCAATATATCAAGTCTTCTTCCTTATGGTCTTGAAAGACCAGCTATTGTCCAGTATCATTTCAAATCCCTTTAACTGCCGAAATCAATCGTTTCATCACCTTTGTCTCCCCGAAGCTTCAACCATTATCCATTTGCTTCTTCTTTATCTCAACCAAAGTAGTAGTTCCCCTTTCACTGGAGTCCGAAAACAAGATGAGCCCCAGGTGTCGATGCGATGGTGTTTTCAAACTGGCCCTCAAGTCTCATCGAGATATCCAGCTCGACCAACAAGCCCAGTAATATAGCCATTGCGAAGTGCGGCATCTCTGTCAGGCGTTTCATCAAACACTTCCCAGCCATAGTCAACTTCACCAAGCTTCAAAACAAGCCAACATCGTCGTCCTCCAGGAATACACATCTAGGTTCTCAATTTCCCAAACATCCTTTCCACAGATTGACAAATGTTTACTCACATAACGAGTGTTCGAGCTCCAATTAGGACAACAGAAGTGGAGAAACTGAGATCGCAGACATGGAGGGATTCATGAATCAAAGAAAGCAGAAGGAAGTCAAACTTCACCCGACTCCTAGTGGTTGGTTTTGCCTCTTCTTCTTCGTCTCCCTGTTCTGGCTATGGAGCTTCGCGTTTTGCGTCGGCCTCAACTAATGGCTGAGAGCAACCAGGCAGCGAAGGTGGAGAAGCCCAGTGGAGAAAGAACCTTGGTGGAATCTTTCCATGGAGACATCCTGGGGCGCGTATTGATGGGAGTGTTTTCTCCGACACGAGGGAGGGAGGGAGAAGAAGCAATCTGAAGCATCACGCTTTTCCACATCCCGTTCCGTTGTTTCATTGAACCCACGAAGGAATTCGAACCGGAAAGGACCGGTTCAATTGACTTGACATTCGAATCCTTTTATTTAAATGCGGTGCGTGAATAAATGCACTCCTTTTAATTACTTTTATTTTTATTTAATTCTATTTTTATGTTATATTTATATTTGTATTCTTTTAGAGAATCCTAAATCTGCATTTTTTTAATTTCCGTATTTTCTTTTATTCTTTTTTCCCTTTTTCCTTCAGCGATCGACCGGTGGCCGCAAGTCGCCTCGTCGACCTTGTCATAGGCCGATGAGCTCGAGCCTTGCCTTGGCCTTGCTCACCAGGCGACAGCCGTCAAGGGGGAAAAAGAAAAGAGAAAAGAGAAAAAATAAAAATGAAAAGAAATAAAATTTTCATTTTATGAAAAAGAAAGAAAATAACTATTTTTTTGTCGAAAAATAAAATAACAAATTAGAAAGAAAAGGATTGTGAAGGAATGGATGAATGAAAGACGAGGGAAAACGTTTCCATCTTCTCCAAGAGAGATCATTTTTCCAAATTTTCAAGGATTGTGAAGGAATTGCAGCGGAACCCCCCGCCTGCTGACCGGTCAGCGGGACCCCCGTATCGAGGGCGCGCTGCCCTCGAACTCCCGCATTCCATGTGCAGAGGTCATATGTCGTTGGATCATACTTTAGTTTTTTTAAGCTCACGAGGGCGTGCCCGATTAGAGGATGTTCAGCGAAAACGAGACTTCTTTCTTCAGGCGTCATCTGACCGTTCGTCCGAATGAGTCTTGGTGTAGTTCTCGATGTCTTTCTTTCGTTGGTACCTTTCCAACTCGAGATCTTCGAGCAGTTGTTCTGTGGTTCGACCGGTCTTTCTTTCTTCAGTTCCATTTTTGACTTCCTTAAACTTATCTTTTATATGTTCAACACGAAAGATTAGGGAATCAAGAAGCTTTTCAATCTTCCAAATTAAGTATCGCCTGGAGTACTTCAAGAGAAAGATTGTTCCAGGTTTGAGAACTACTGGCCATCTAGTTCTAGATTTCCAATAAGCTGACTGTCAATACCGGTTTCATCCTCGTCGCCGGGAAGAGGTTGATTAACAGGAACTTGGTTCTGAACTGCTGTTAGCCTGTTACTATGTCCATTATTCTAGACAAGGTAAGAAGCAATCTAGCTATCTAAGTAGTTATGAGTTACAAAACTTACTCCGGAACTAAATAAAGTGGTTGCCCTAGCAATCCTTATTTGTCCTGGAATTTACTGGATAACCTCGTTGTACTTAGATCTAAGCTCCCTTGTCCTAGCTCTAGTACTGAGAATAATCTCAGATAGACTACGAAGTTCGGTCCGTAACCTATCTGCCTGCTGTTGGTCCATTTAAACGAAAATAATGGAGAAAGATAGGTAAAGGGTATCTAATAATACGTCTGCCGAAGACATATATCTACCATGAACTTGGCTCTGATACCATTGCTCAGACGTCGCCCAATTCCCAAGGATCAAGCCTCTGCCGTTTGTTCTCGGGATAACGGGGAATCCCATTCCGGGCATACCCACTAATGCCAATTTGTAGCCCCGGGCTACTTCAAACATAATAATGCATGCTCATGCGGTATGCAAGTGTTGCGCTGTGTTTACCAAGATATTAAGAATCCTCCTTCATGGCGTGTGCTTGGGAATCATCACATAATACGAAGTAACAATATTAGAAAGGGTTTTTTACAATGGGAACGTCCCAGATGCTCTTTTCTTCAGACAAAACCTTCATATCTCTGCTGCACGCGAGGCCTCTGACCAAAGAATCATTTTGGAAGACTTGATTTATAAAGCTAACATCGTGCGAATCTATCGCAAATTTACCCTTCAAATCCCTACGAGCTCTCCCTGTGCGACTATTTCCTCCTAGATATCCCACTGTGCCTCTCTGCCCTATGCTTCTCTGATACCATAACGCGACGGGTCTTGCGCCTGGCGGGGGAGCAACAGCTTCCATAGCCACACAGCTTCGTTCCTCGTTAGCGGGACTCAAGGTTTTTGAATTTACTCCCACAATGCTCGATACAAAAATTCATCGTTTCAAAATATTCTAAAGCTCGAGCTAGACTGACAGAGTAGCTCATTCGAAATGTAAGTAGTAATGGACTGTGCTTCACTGGCAGATATTTGATGCTAACGTATAGATTACAAATGAAAATTGACCACATGTGCGGTATCATTGGTGAGATGTAAATATTTTGTAGTAAAATAATGCCCTTTTTTCGAGCGAGGGTTGCTTGAGGACTTGATTAGTCCTCACATTAGTTGCTCAACTAATGCCCTTCTGGTATCTTGAGTTGGATTATTAGTCGTCTCTGTGTTCACACGGTCTTTTTATTCAATTATGAGTCGGTTCTCAACCACTAGGTAATTATCCATGTTTTGTGTATTCATCGTGTCATAATATATATTTTGGTATATCCCTTCTCTAGACCAAGAAAGAGCAATCAAGTAAATAAAAGAGTAGAAACAACACATATCAAGAACTATAATGAAAACTAGTAAATAAAGTGCGAAAAATGACTCGCTACAAATTCGGATTGAGATTATTACAAGGTTGTGTTATGAGCCGTGAGACATGATCCTTCGCGAGCTTAACCCAATACAAGTCGAACAAAGTAACACAGATTTCATGAAACTTTTCAGTCTAGTAGTTCATAATACCATCTACAATTTCTCTCTTTTATCATATCTTCAACTTTGGCCCAAAACTTATTGAATGTTTACATTATACTCTGGCGGTCTAAAACCAATTTTCTATTACCGACAGCTTGTAGGTCCAATTTTGAAAATTTGATTAACCCATCAATCTAACTTTAAATTTATGAGATCTTCCAGTTTGATAGATTGAAATGTCTTCTAGGCGTTCCTAGTTTTTCACTTTTCCAGATTCAAACATGTTCAACGTGCAATCTGAAAAAATCGTTATACCAAGAAGATTAATGCTTTGTAACTTCACTGAAACCGATTCTTCCAAGAGCCAAATAACCTACCAAAGGGATTTAGATTTGGATAAGTCTAGGTTCATAGGAAAGCCTATGATCGATCTCCTCTTCAACTCTTATGCTTATGATCGATCTCTTTAGATATCAAGCTTAAGTATTTTGATTTCTCAGGTTTCCGAGGTAGGTATGTTTAGGGTGCGTTTGGCAATGATTCTAGTCTAAAAATTCAATTCTGATCAAAACTGATTTTTTCTAGTTCTGTATTTCTCTTCCCGATTTTTTTTTTCATTTGAATTTTCTAATAGTTTTTTTTTCATTTCTTTTCATTATAAGTCGACCTATATAGCACCACTAACAAAATGAATACAAATCATGCATAATCCATAATTAGTCTATTTATTTCGTCGAGCTTGAAGACATGGGCAAGATCCTCAAGAAAGAACATAAGCTCAATAGGCAATTTGCACTTAAATTTTGGCCTTGCTTCTTGAGAAAATTACTATAAATTTCCTAAACCAATTACAATTTTATCAATTTAGTCCTAAATTTTTCTTCCAATTGAGTCATAAACTTTTACAATTGTGCCAATATAATCCATTTAGCCAGCCAACGCTGACATGGCAAATTTTTAATGGCATTTTATTTTATCTGTTTTTTAGGGCTTGCAACCCTTGTCTAGGGGCTAGTGGCCGACAAGGCTGCCGGCCCAAAAAAAAGATAGACTAAATATTTAAAAAATTAAAAATAAATATCATTAAAAATTTGCTATTTCAACGCCGATCGTCCAAATCAACTGAACTGGCACAAAAAATAATTAAAAATTAAAATAACATTAAAATATTATTAAAAATATAAATATTAAGATACACTATAAAAAAACACAAATTTAGGCACGAAAAATTAGCGACGAAACACATTCGTCGCAAATTTCTGACGAAATTAGCAACGAAATATATTTTCGTTACTAATTTGCGACGACAATAGTGACGAAAATATTTTACTGCTAATTTGCGATGAAATAACGTTTTCATTGCAAATTTAGAGACGAAAAATAATTTCGTCACAAATTTAGCGATGAAAACAAAATTTTGTCGCAAATTTGGGGACAAATAAATTTTCGTCACACATTTAGCGACGAAAAAGGAATTTGGTCGCAACTTACGATATGTTGTTTTGCGACGAAATAAGTTTTTCGTCGTAAAAGTGTTCGTCACAAATTTAACGACGAGAACTAAATTTCGTCGCAACTTACACTCTTTCGTTTTGCGACGAAATTGTGTTCATCGCGAATTTTGCGACGAAAATTGAATTTCGTCGCAACATGATCTCTGTCATTTTGTGATGAAAAATAGTTTTCGTCGCAAAATTTCCCACGAATTGATATTCGTCGCAAATTTAGCGACGAAAATTAGTTGTCGTCGTGAATTTTGTGATGAAAACTAAATTGAGTCGCAAATTAGGCTCATATGTTTTATGAAAAAAAATATTTTCATCACAAATTTTGCGACGAAATGTGAGTTTCGTCGCAAATTAGCAAATTTACGACAAACAGTTTCGTCGCTAAATATCATCGCTAAACTCCTCCGGCACTTTTCGTCGCTAATTTGCTACGACACGTTTTCATGGCTAAATTCGTGGCTGAATAAAGTTCCCCCCTTTAAAATCCCGTTACCTTCTCTCTCTCTCCGCACTCTTGTCTCTCTCTCTCTCTCTTTCTGCACTTTGCACTCGTGTTCGACCACTTTCTTCTCTCTTCATTTTGCCTTATGTCTTCTTCCTTCTCCATTTTTATTTGTGTCTTATGGTAATAATAGAATAAATTATTGTTTATTTCACCATTTTCTTCTATCAAATGCCATAAGCTTCATGAATCTTAAGTAATTTTTGTTTTTTCTTTTTTTAGGTACTTGTCCATTTGAAGATCTCGCAATCCAAGTGAATATTGCGATTTTCATCAAATTGACCAATTTCTCCTACAAAATATTCAGTTAGATACTTTGGTAAGCCTTGTTGACATTGTAACTTAAAAAAAAAAATCGATGTAAAGTTGAGCTCATAAGTTAAGGTGTGTGTACTAATGCAAGATTAGCGATAATATTTACGACATTTTTCCGAAAAAAGGTTCATATAGGGTCGCAGACTTGCGGTGAATTTCGTCTTTTGTAGGTGTTGGATGAAAAAATTTCCGCGAATTAGCGACGAAAAGGGCACGTTTGTCTCAAATTTTGCGACGAAAATAGAATTTCGTCGCAAACGAAATATGAATTTCGTCGTAAAATGTGCTCCGTTATTTTGCGACGAAAAATGGTTTTTGTCGCAAAATTTGCCACGAATTGATGATCGTCGTAAATTTACGACGAAGACTAAAATTAATCGCAAATGTTGTGATGAAAATTGAATTTCGTCGCAAATTACGCTCGGTTGTTTTGCGACGAAAACATGTTTCGTCGCAAATTTTGTGGCACATTGTTTGCGTCCCAAAGTTTGAGACGAAAACTGAGTTTCGTCGCAGATTTTGTGACGAAAATTGAATTTCGTTGCTAATTAGCTACGAATCACTTGTTTCGTCGCTAATTAGCAACAAATAATCTTCCTCACAAAATTAACAATGGATTTAGAGTGTCGTCACTAAATTCACGTCTTATGGTAACCGTAGAATAAATTATTATTTATTTTGTCATTTTCTTCTATCAATTGTCATAAGCTTCATGAATCATAAGTAATTTTTTTTTTAGATACGTGTCCATTTGAAGGTCTTGCAATCCAAGTGAACCTTGCAATTCTCATCAAATTGACCGCTTTTGTTATAAATATTTCAGTCAAATACTTGGGTAAGTCTTCTTGAAATGGTATTTTTTTTTTCATTTTTTTCAATTTGAAAGTAATTGTTTCGTGGCTGAGTGTATTTCAATTTTTACAATTTTATGATTTTAATTATGAATATTAAATAGTAGATGTGATATTTTAATATTTTAAGAGATTTTTTATTTTTTATACAGACACAATGCAAAGAGAGAGGGCTTGGATGTATAATAAGAACTTACCTGGACATCGAGGATTGACCGATGAGTTTCGTACTGGGTTGGAGCAGTTTTTGGAATTTGCTAGCGGTAAATTTGAGTTGATGGATGGAAATAAGTTAAGGTGTCCGTGTATAAGGTGCAGTAATAATAAATTTCATGAGTGTGACAAAGTTAGATAACATCTTTTTAGATTTGGGTTCACTCCGAATTATTATAATTGGACTTGTCATGGTGAACAATTTATATCTGATGGAGGATATGGAACAAGTGACCCATTTTCAGTTAAGGAGAAATGTAGCTAGACGTGGCCAAAATATACCGTGGGCCCGGAATCGGAACCGTCCCTTGAGGGCCGATTCCGGTTCCACAATTTTTGTAACAAGAAATTAAAAAAAAAAAAACAAAGAGGGGGAACGGCTCTTTCCCCAAGTCTCTTTCACGTGACTTATGACTTTTCCCCCTCTCCCTCTGCGTGCGTCAGTCTCTCTACTGTGTGACTTGTGACTTGTGAGTGACAGACCCCACAGTCCATAGTTCCACACCCTCAAGCCTCAACCTCAAGGCCTCATGCCATTCTCTCTCTGATGTACTGCTTCTTCTTCTTCCTTTCTTTTCTTGTTTGTCCAGTCCCCCTTGCGAATGGCCAATGGCGCAACGCCATCATCGGACAGTAAGCTCCGAAGACAAGTTCAACTCCCTCCGCTCCCTCCTCTCTCCCTCCGACGACGTCACCCACCACTTCGGCCGCCGCAACCTCACCATCTTCACCCTCCCGCAGCGACGACCTTGACCCCGACTTCAGTTTTCAACCCCTCGTGACCTCACCCTCGAACGCCCTCTGCAATGGCGTCCTCTCCTCTAGTCTTGGTTGGCTCTGATTTTGGTTTTGAACCGGAACCGGCCCGGGAATCGGAATGGGGACCGCCTCTTCAAGGGCCGGTTACGGTTCCAACTTCTTTAGGAATCGGAACCGGCCACGTCTAAATGTAGCTATTATAATCAATTGAACCCATATCAGAGGATGGTGATTAATGCAACTGGTCAGAATTTTGTTTCAAAATCGAAACATGCGAGTACTAGTTTTGCTCATACATTTGAACAAGTGGGTACTAACTATGCATCACAAATAGAAGCAGCATGAGTAACAGGTATTGATGAGAATGTGCACAATGAAACTTTGACATCTAATCAGTTTTGGGAAGTGTTGAAACTAGCATATGAACCTTTATCGGCAAATTGTGACAACCACACTACGTTATCAGTGACAACAAGACTGTTAAACATCAAACAAGAGTATAATATGTCCGAGAATTGCTTCAACTCTTTTGTTGACGTGATGCGAGAAGCAATGCCTCGTGATAATATCATGCCAGGTGGTTTTTACAACATGAAGAAGAGGTCTTCTAGTGGTAAGGATTGATGTATGTAGTACATGTTGTATGTTATATTGGGGGATGATGAAAATCCAGAATCTTGCAAATTCTGTGGCCAACCGAGGTACAAGATTAACAGGAGATAGGGTCGTTATCAGAAGCATAGACCATGTAAGCAATTATTTTATCTGCCTTTAATCCTCAGATTGCAAAAGGCTTTATGCGTCTAAAGCCACTACTGAACACATGACTTGGCATGCAAATCATGAAACCGAGGAGGGTCTGATGTGTCATCCTTCAGATGCAGAGGCATGGAAATATTTTGATAGAACATACCCTAAGTTTGCGATGGAGCCTTGAAACATCAGGTTAGGTCTCTATGCTGATGGATTTGCCTCATTTGGGAAATCAGGAAAAAGTTATTTATGTTGGCCAGTTATCCTAACTCCGTACAATCTGCCACCTGGTATGTGCATGAAGACACCTTATATGTTTTTGACATTGATCATGCCTGACCCGCAAAATTCGAAAAAATTGATAGATATTTATATGCAACCATTGATTGCGGAGTTACGACAGCTGTGGGATGAAGGTGTTCTTACGTATGATGTATCTACTAATCAAATATTTGTAATGAAGACTACACTTCTTTGGACGATAAATGACTTTTCAACTTATGAGATATTATCTGGATGTAGTACAACTGGGATCTTAGGATGCCCGATATGTATGGAGAGATCAAAATCATTCAGATTAAAACACGGTAAGAAGGCCGGCTATTTTGATTGCCATAGACAAATTTTACCAATAATTCATACATTCTGAAGGAATAAAAATGAGTCCATCAAGAATAGGATTGAAAGGACACCCCCACCATTAAGGTTGACTAGTGATCAAATTTGGGAGCGGGTGCATGACTTTTCAACTGTTGTTGAAAACCCCCATGGCACGACTATTGTGTACGAAAATTCACATAAGTGGACTAAGCGCAATATATTTTGGGATTTACCATATTGGAAGATCCATCTTATTCATCATAATCTTGACGTCACATAGAAAAGAATGTTTTCGATAATGTCATCAATACTCTGATAGATGTCATTGGAAAAACGAAAGACAACTTGAATGCAAGAAAAGATATGAGAGTTATTTGTGATCGGCCAGCACTAGATGTGGATGCAAGCAGTAAGGGACGAAAACCAAAAGCAGTTTACACATTAGATAGGGAGCAGAGACGGGTTATTTGTCAGTGGTTGAAATATGTACGATTTCTTGATGGATACGCTTCGAACCTCGGGAGATGTGTTGATTTGAATGAATGCAAGTTGACAGGTCTGAAGAGCCATGATTGCCACATATTTATGGAAAGACTAATTCCAATAGCTTTCAAGGAACTTCTACCGAACTTTGTATGGGGCGCTATCACAGAGTTAAATAATTTTCTTCATGATATTTGTTCAACAATGTTAAAAGCATCACACATGAGAAGTTGGAGGGAGATATTCCAATCATTCTTTGCAACTTAGAAAGGGTATTCCCTCTATCGTTCTTTGATTCAATGGAGCATCTCTTAGTTCACTTGCCTTATAAGGCCAAAGTTACAGGTCCCGTCCAATTTTGATGGATGTATCCATTGGAGAGATAAAATATTTTTTTAATAAATTTGAATTTTTTTTATTACTTATTATGTTATGATGAACTTTTTCATATTGCAACTAGGTTCTTATATCATTTAAAGAGAAAAGCGAAGAACAAGGCATGTGTTGAAACTTCAATTTGTAATTCATATATTGTGGAAGAAGTGAAAACATTTGCATCATACTATTTTGAGTCGCACGTGTAGTGCAAGAGGCGGAGAGCATGAAGAAATGATGAGGGGCCCATTGATCCCAATTGCAAATCATTCTCCATTTTCAATTATCTTGGTCGAGCAAGCGGTGCATGTCAGTTTCGTTACTTAATAGACGAAGAATGGCGGGCAACCCATACATATATTTTGTTGAACTGTCCAGAAGTGGAGCCATACTTCGAGTAGGTGTACTTTTGCAAATACATTTATTGTATGTCAAACATTTGCTAATATATAAATGGTATTTGTTAATAGGATTTTTAAAACTTCAATGTATGGATTACCACCAAATGAGTTTGACCGTTTATGCGATGAACAATTTGCAGCATGGTTCAAAATATATGTAAGTTGCCTATGGACGAAAAGCAAGTTATTAATATTTTATAAATCATTAATTAAAAAAAATATTATTGCCTTTGCGTGTGTGACTTCAGGTTGACAGTACTCATGATCAAGTCGAAGAGCAAGGATTGCTATATCATTTGTCATGGGGTCCAAAAAGAAGGGTACGAACTTGGCCAGCATATTTCATAAACTGGTACAATTTACACACTCAAGAGCACGGAATCGGAAAAGCCACACTGAACAGTGGTGTGTGTGTTTGGTCATCCAATGGTGATAGTGCGAAAGATGATTTTTATGGCTTGTTGGATGAAATCATAGAGATAGAGTATCTTGGACCATTAATGCGGATTGTGTTATTTAAGTGCATGTGGTTCGACCCTGTCAGAGGAATGAAGGTGCATACAAAGTTTAATTTGGTTGAAATAAATCACAAGAAAAAGTATATGAAATATGAACCATTTGTCTTGGCACAACAAGCAATTTAAGTATATTATGCATCATATCCTAGTTTGAAACGCAACAAACTGATTGGTAGGCTGTATGTAAAACCAAAGCACGAAGAAAAATCAAGGAACACTGGAAGGATACAGCGTATCAACAAGAGAAAGTTTGTAACACGGTTGAAGTTGATGAATATAACATTTCGACTTTACGAGATCTATGCGGAGCTATGATAGATGTGGATCCAAATGAAATTCCCGAATCAAATGTAGAAGGCGTTGAAGAATCTGATTTCGAGACATAGAATGAATATGATACTCTTGAAGAAGATGAAGATGAAGTTGAAAATGAAGATCAAGATCAAGACAAAGACGAAGGTGAAGATGAAGATGAAGACAAAGATTAGGATTTTTGACACTTTTCACTAATTTGTGTAATTATTATTATTAGTGTGACGTTTGTTATTATTATTATCATTATAATTATTTTTGCTGTTATTATTATTATAAATTATTATAGTTATGATGATTTTGCAATGATTCCATTATTCTTCGCAAATTTCCAACGAATATGGTAGTTGTCGCTACATTTGCTACCGTGAATTTTGCAACGAATATTTTTGTTCATCGCAAATTTGCGACGAATTTATGTTCGTCGCAAAATTTGTATGTGCTACTTTTGCAACGAATATTTATTCATTGCAAATTTCCGACGAACATCAAATTCGTCGTAAAATTTGATGATTTTGCGACGGATACGCCATTCGTCGCTAAGTTTCAAAGTGATGATTTTTGCGACAAAAATGAAATATATTTCGTCGCAACTTAGCAACGAATTCGTTGTTCGTGGCGAAATTTTCAACCGTAATTTTGCGAGCGACCCATTTGTTGCTCGTCAGCTAAATTTTCCACTGTGAGTTTTGCGATGAAATAAAATTCGTCGCAAATTTGCGACTTATATCTAATTCGTCGCAAGACAAGAGGAAAAGACACCCATCATCGCAAATGTCATTCATCGGCTTAGGTCTCTTGCAAGTGTGCAAAGGTCCATCGGCTTCTCTCTCTCGCCTCCATCGCCCCTCCCTCTTTGCCCGGCCGCCAGCTCGGATTAGCGACCGAGGATAAGCACCGATGCCGACCTCAGACGCTGCTAACCGCCCGAGATCCGAGCCTGAGACCCATAGATCCGAGAAACCCATAAGCAGGCCACCTCTTTGCACCCATCTCTCACCGGTCTCCACCAGGATCGGAGCTTTAGATTCGAGTAGGACCCATCCGACCGAGCGCATCTCTGGTCCGAACGTGTCGGATTCTCTCGAGCAAGCTCTACTTCGATGTCCCTCTCTCAAGGTAACGCCTAAATCCGCGCATCGCGAGTGCTTGCCGTGTTCTTACTGAAGACTGAGTCCTCGAATCGCTCAGGTGCCGCTGATTTACTCTTCTTCCTACGACATCGCCTTCCTTGGGATTGAGAAACCGTAAGTGATTAGAGGACTTTGTTCGTGATTTTTGAGTTCCTTACTTTCTTAAGCGAAATTTGTGTTCTCTCATTTGATTTCTGTGAAAGAAAACGGCCTTTGTGCATGAAAGGTTGGTGAAAAGATGGCCTTTGTGCCGTGAATTCACTGTGATCGTTTCTTTATCGGCTTGTATTGCTTGCGAGTTGATTTGCAAAAGTTGAATTTGTGTTCTTCCCCTTGAAAATAATGTAATGTGCGTAATAATCGAATTGCCCGAGTCGAAGATCATACGACTGTCCTGTTTTTATCAGTTTCTCAGAACGTATATCACTCTCTTGATTGCATGCTTGTTCTGCTTCATTTGAGCGGTGGAAATCGTGAGGCTATTCTTTGATTGCTTTGTCTTCCTTTACATTCGAGGACTTTATTCCGAGTATCATGGGTACCTTTGCGCCCTTTTGCTTTAGCTTTTAAGATTTGTAGTTTATTTGATCAGGAAATCGCCTCTTGAACAGGTTTGAAAATTGAAACTAACAAAAGATAGGCAAGTATATAATGTCATGTAATATGCTTCTCTTTATTTTTCGTGGAATCTGATGACTACAAGATTACAAAATTTCAATAGGTTCCTTCGATGCCAGAGATTGGTATTTATTAGAGGCGATAGCAAGTTTATTTCAATTTCTCACGTTTTTCACTTGCTCTCCGAAACAAAATGGTAAGCTTTGTTGCGGAAAACGCCAAGAGATGCGCAAATTCAAGCGCGTAATAGCAAGGATGAAAGCAAAATAAAAACACGAGGCACGATATACGTGGAAAACCTAAAACGGGAAAAACCACGAGGAGAGAGAGGGGTTTCACTATCTTCAATAACGAGTACAAGCGTACAATCAAAGATCTAAAGATCTGACAAGAAGAAAGTGAAAACAAAGGGTTTCGAGGCAGAAGCTAAAGTAAGCATCCCTATGAGATATCAAGATATCTTTTTTATACCCCATCTAAGAAACCCTAATACAAAGTGAATGGTCCAAAATAACCTTATCACAAATTTAGAAGTCAGAATATAACAAATCTCCATCTTGACTTCAAATCTCCAGAAGAGCATTTTACCAAACGTCACAAGATCTCTCTCCCTCACCTTCAAGAGTGACCACACAAGACCACCCGCCAAACGTCAGAATTAACGACGCACACCCCTAAGCCTACATGAGCATACTCGATGTAGGAAACAATGGATAAACCGCCATCAACACCGCCTAAGCAACTCAAATGGTGAGAACACCAACCAAATCCAAACACTACTTGAACTTGGTCAAAGGAATTGGTTTAGTCAACATATCTGCTGGATTATCCGCTGTAGGTACTTTCTTCATTGTTACTGTACCTTTAGCAACCTCATCACGCACAAAGTGATACCGAATATCGATGTGTTTCGTTCTCTCGTGATACATCGCGTTCTTGGTCAACTGAATCACACTTTGGTTATCGCAAAAGATAACAGAGGCTCCCTTCTACTTCACCCCAAGTTCTGTAACCAAACGCTTCAACCAAAGAACTTCCTTTGCTGCTTCCGTTGCTGCCATGTACTCTGCTTCGGTGGTAGATAAAGCAATTGTATCTTGTAAAGTTGCTCTCCAACTAGCTGCGGAACCACCAAGCATAAAAACATAACCTGTCAAAGATCTCCTTTTATCGAGATCATCTGCATAGTCAGAATCAACGAAGCCAACAACTGAATGCCCTGTATCACAACCTCTATCAAAGACTAAACCAACATCTGAGGTATCTCGGATATATCGAAGAATCCACTTCGCTGCTTGCCAGTGAGCTTTACCTGGATTTGCCATATACCTGCTCACAACACAAACTGCTTGGGAAATGTCTGGACGAATGCATACCATAGCGTACATAAGACTACCGACAGCACTAGAATATGGAATTCGAGACATCTCATCTTCCTCTTCTTTGGTTTTCGGTGACAAAGAAGCAAAAAGTCTAAAATGGGACGCCAAAGGAGTACTTACCGGTTTAGCATTCTTCATACCGAAACGTTCAAGCACTTTCTCAATATACCCCTTTTGTGAAAGGTAAAACTTCCCAACCTGTCTATCTCTAAGAATTTCCATACCTAGAATTTTCTTAGCAGTTCCAAGATCCTTCATCTCAAATTCCCTACTAATTGGCTTCTTTAATAACTGTATCTCTGACATGTCCTTCGCTGCAATAAGCATGTCATCCACATACAATAGAAGATAAACAAAAGAACCATCACGCAATTTTTTATAGTACACACAACTGTTATGCGCACTTCGCGAGTATCCATGATTTAACATAAAGCTATCAAACCTCTTGTACCATTGTCGTAGAGATTGCTTGAGACCATGCAAAGAACGTTTCAACTTGCAAACATGATCTTCTTTACCCTCAACAATGAATCCCTCTAGTTGAGACATATAAATTATCTCATCAAGCTCGCCATGCAGAAAAGCGGTCTTGACATCAAGTTGCTCAAGTTCTAGATCATAAATGGCTACCAAAGCGAGCAACACACGAATGGAACTATGTTTCACAACCGGAGAGAACACTTCATTGAAGTCGACCCCTTCCTTCTGACTAAAGCCCTTCACTACCAAACGTGCCTTGAATCTTTCATCTTCAACCCTTGGAATTCCCTCTTTTCTTTTGAAAATCCACTTGCATCCAACTGCTCTTTTGCCCGTAGACAATTTCACAAGATCCCAAGTTTGGTTCTTATGAAGAGACTACATCTCTTCATTCATCGCAACAAGCCACTTCTCAGATTTAGAACAAATAGTAGCTTCACGAAATGTAGAAGGTTCTTCAATACCAAGCTCTTCAGCAATTGTAAGAGCATATGCTACCAAGTCAGCAAAATCATACCTTTGAGGATGCTTAATTTGTCTTTTAACTCTCCCTGCAGCTAAACTCTGAGGTTGTTCAACTTCTTCTACTTCTTCTTTAATCAAATTTGAGTTTTGTTGCTCACTATCACTTTCTGGCTGAATAAGAATGTCTTCAGAGGTTCTTTGTGGATACTTTACACTAAACTCCACCTCTTTCGCTATATTCTCTTCTTGAATATCTATAGACTCAACAACTTTTCTTTGATCAAACATAGAATCTTCATCAAAAGTAACATCCCTATTGATTATAAATTTTGGTGACTGAGGATCAGAACACCACAATCTATATCCCTTAACTCCATCTGCATAACCAACAAAAATACCTTTCTTGGCTCTAGGTTCAAGCTTACCATCTTTTACATGATAATAAGCGGGACATCCAAATACTTTCAATACAGAATAATCAGAAGGTTTACCAGACCATACCTCGTTTGGAGTCTTACATTCAATTGCAGTAGAAGGAGAACGATTCACCAAATAACATGCCGTGTTCACGGCTTCAGCCCAGAAATCTTTATCAAGTCCAGCATTAGAAAGCATAAATCTAGCTATTTCTAAAAGTGTTCGATTCATGCGCTCTGCCACCCCATTCTGCCGAGACGTATACCTGATTGTTCGATGTTGAACAATCCCTGAATTTTCACAGTACCTATTAAAATCACCTCCACAAAACTCAAGATCATTGTCTGTTTTGAGACGCTTTATCTTCTTACCAGTTTGATTTTCAATCAATATCTTCTACTTCTTGAACGTATCAAAGACGTCACTTTTACGCTTCAAGAAATAAACCCAGACTTTCATAGAAAAGTCATCAATAAATGTCAGAAAATAAACTGCACCACCTTTAGATGTAACCTGTGCAGGTCCCCACAAATCGGAGTAAATATAATCAAATGTGCCCTTCGTCGAGTGCACCCCAATACTAAAACTAACTCTGCGCTGTTTCCCGTAAACACAATGCTCACAAAAAACAAGTGAAATTGTATGTTCCCCACAGAGTAAACCACGCTTACTCAGGATAGTCATTCCTCTTTCGCTCATGTGACCCAACCGCATGTGCCACAACCTTGATTTATCAAAATCTAAAGATAATGATATATTTAAAGAACCCACAACGGTACTTCCCTGCAGAACATAAAGACTATTCTTCTTGTTACCTATCATCACAATCAAGGAGCCCTTTGAAATTTTCAAAACTCCACCTCCACCAGTATATATGCATCTAGTGGAGTCCAAACTGCTCAAAGAAATAAGGTTCTTCTTCAAATCCGGGATGTGCCTAACATCTGTCAAAGTTCTTACTACATTGTCATGACATTTGATCCGCATTGTACCAATACCCACAATCCTACAAACTGCATTATTACCCATCAAAACTGAACCACCAATGACTTTCTCATATGTGTGGAACCAATCTTTATTAGGGCACTTATGGTATGACCAAGCCGAATCCAAAATCCATTTATCGTCTATATGATAATTCGAAGACAAAACAGTAAGAACATTATCTGCATTAGCAGACTCATTATCCTTTACCAGACTAGCCGAATCAGAGCTGTCTATCGACCTTTTCCCCTTAGCTTTAAGCAAAGGACACTCGATTTTATAGTGTCCGAACTCGTGACAATAATAACATTCAATCTTTTTCTTGTCCTGGCCTGTCTAGATTTTGAACGCCCTTTAGAATTATCGCGTCTATCCCGATGATTAGACCTTCCCCTTACAACTAAGCCATCTGCTTTATCTGCACTACTACTTGCATTCAACTTTGTACGCATCTCCGCGGAATTTAGTGAGGCCTTTACATCCTCAAGAGTTATGGATTCTCTTCCATACAACATAGAATTCACAAAATTCTCATACGAGCTCGGTAGCGAGCATAACACAATTAGGGCTTGATCCTCATCATCTAATTTCAAATCTAGATTTTCATATCCATAACAATTTTATTAAATTCATTTAGATGTTCTTGGATAGGAGTACCTTCTTGCATCTTTAATGTATAAAGACGCTGCTTCAAGAATAACCTCGTGGTAAGAGATTTCTTCATATAGAGACTCTCTAACTTTTGCCATAATCCCGATGCCGTTTCTTCATCAGCAACTTCACGAAGCACCTTGTCAGACAACGACAATTGGATGGTGCTATGCGTCCTTTCTTCCATCTTCTCGATCTCTGCCGTAGTCATGTCGTCAAGATATTTCCCATCCAAGGCTCTAATTGAACCTTCCCGACGCAGCAAAGCTTTCATCTTTATCCTCCATAGCCCGAAATTGTTTTGGCCATCGAAGGGTGCCACTTCGAACTTGATAGATACCATCTCGAACAAAAGACCGAAATTCCTTCGCTCTGATACCAATTTGTTGCGAAAAATGTCAAGAGATGCGTAAATTCAAGCGCATAATAGCAAGGATGAAAGAAAAATAAAAACACGAGGCACGATATACGTGGAAAACCCAAAATGGGAAAAACCACGGGAAGAGAGAGGGGTTTCACTATCTTCAATAACGAGTACAAGCGTACAATCAAAGATCTGACAAGAAGAAAATGAAAACAAAGGGTTTCGGGGCAGAAGCTAAAGTAAGCATCCCTATGAGATATCCAAGATATCTTTTTTATACTCCCATCTAAGAAACCCTTATACAAAGTGAATGGTCCAAAATAACCTTATCACAAATTTGGAAGTCAGAATATAACAAGCTTCATTACGTTACTCATTATGTGTCCCTAATACATGTTCTTATTTTTGCTGATGTATGTCTAACCTTTTTACTTGTCAGTATAAGCGTGGAGGTCACATCCGTGGTGCATCTTCACAAGGAACACCAGGCTCTTCCCATTCCCCTTCGCCTTCCCTTGGAGGTCACATCCGCAGTGCATCTTCACAAGGAAGACCAAGCTCTTCCCATTCCCCTTCACCTCGTCCCTGGCTTGTCCCCAGCTCCTTTCCTCTGGCTCGTCCCTAGCCCTTTCATCTCACCCTCAACCACTACATGCCTATGGACCCATCCGACCTGAATGTACTTCAGTTCCACGTGCTTCTGTTCCACCTTCTTCAGTGGAACACTCGCATGCTGAGGGAAGCACACCTGAAGAAGATAGCCGAACCATGATAAGCCCATATGGAGATTCGTAGGTACTTTTTTTTTTTACTTAAATGTAATGTTTACGGTCATCCCTTCGTTTGGGGGTTCTATACATGGATGTGAATTGAATTGTTCCTATTTGCAGATTCCAGGATGCTACACAAGTGGTGCGGGAACTTAATAAAATTGTGAATAACTATTGGAGGGGGTCGTGAATTAGTTATAGTGCCGCTCCAACACAAGTGAAGGATTTGTGATGAAACGAGTTCAAGGTAAGTTTTGTTCTTCTGTTTTCTCACAAACTAAGTTCGGCGTAAATGAAATCAATTATTTTTTTTATTGATTATAGTGAAAGTTCAACTGGGAGGAATCGAAGGACGATGAAATTAGAAGAATTTTTAAGAAAAAAGCTGGTGATCACATTCGCAATGTGATGAATAGAGCAAAGACACAAGATGCCAAGCCAACTTTTATCAGCGGTGACGATTGGGTGGAAATAAAGAGAAGTTGGAAAAGTGAAAAAAAAAATAAGGATAGGAGTGAACAGAACAAGAAGAATCGAGCTTCTGGTTTGCAAATGCTAGCTGCTCTATCAACGTTGCGGAGCATGGAAAAGGGATGGTAAGTTTTGTTAAATATGTGGTAAGTTAATTTAATTTAATTGCTCATTTGTGTTTCAATTTTGTAGGCACATGATTTGGGGATGGAGCCGATGTACGTAGCTACATTTGAACAAACATTTTAAAAAAAAAAGATAAGACATGGACTAGCGACCGAGCTAAATGTATTAAGGTATGTAATGTTATATACTTTTGACTTTATGGAAACACGATTTGAAAATCATGCATGCTTTCAATGTTTATGGTAGTTAGATATATGATGTTATTTTATTTTCATATTTATTTTGTTGATGTATGTTGACACCTGATTTTTGACCCAGCCTTTTTATTTTTTGAAAAATCACAAAAAATTCATAAAAAGTCAAAAAATTACAAAAACAACTTTGGTGGCCTTGGCCAATCCCAAGGAACCATTCTTGACCAAAAAATAATTTTTCATATTTTTTTTTTATATTTTTTAATATTTTTAGGAAAATAGAAAAATACTTAAAAAAATCAAGAAAAATAGCATTTGAGGTCACAAAAATATGGAAAAATATCCAATATTTTTCTTTTTAATCCCTTGTATTTTTGACCTCACAAAAAATCCAAAATCAGATTCAATTTTAGGTGTTCCTTTGTAACCCGTACTATTGAATTTGAAGAAAAAATAACAATTGAGTCTTCTAATTTGCAATTTTGGCATTTTTTAAGATCTTGACATTCAATCTAACTATCCCCTATTTCAATTTAGCCCAATTGTTTGCGCAATTTGCTCAATTGCACGGATTTGACAAAATTATATACTAAAATTGCATTTTAGTCCTTGAAATTAAGCATAAATTGAAATTACTTTCAATTCAAGGGCTATCATTGCAAATTAAACATGCTACCCAATGGATTTCACCATTTTAAATCGATTGGCATAGGTGGTTTGACCCAATTTGATCATTTACACCCTCAATTACACAATCCCTAATTTCAAATTAAATGGGAATTTGGGGGTTTTATAGAAATTGATGAAAATTTTTGGGCAAAACCACATTTCTAGATAGAATTCGTGCCCTAGATTCGATTATGAGGTTCAATTGCAAAAATTTCCTGTTAATTTGGATTTAATTTGAAAAATTGCAAGTCGGGGCCGGCTCGGACCAGTCTGACAGCCGGTTGAACCGGTCAAACCGGTCCAGAACAGTGTCTTCTTCTTCCTTAGAGAACCGTACGAATGAACAGTGTCAGGGTCAATTCAATGGCTAAATTGAGGGAGAAAACGACCATGATCGGAAGAGTTTGAAGAGGGGTTTTGTTCCTCGAATCATTGCCCATCGATTCGAACCAAAAACACGAGCAATGGTCGCCAGAATGGAGAATAATCGGTTGGTCAAGGCTGCTGCACCTGCAAAAGTCAACGGCGACAAAACTCAGATGAAACTTGTCCAAATTCATGCCAAATTCGCTTGAAATAGAGCTCGCCGGATGACCAAACGGTACTGGACAGAATGCCCATCCTCTCCGACGCCGTTTCGACCTAATTGCACGTGACCACACGTGCAATTGAGGCCGGTACACAGTCTCCCGTTCGGCGCCAAAAATCGAACGAGCTATATAAGCTCATGATCACTTTCTGTTGAACGGGAGGGGAGATTCAGTTGTAGAAGTTGAAACTGATCGAGAGAGAAAGAGAAAACGCGAAGCAGAGCTCTTTCTCCGACCCCCGTCGTCGAGAATTTGAGCTCGAATTGCAGGGTGCTGGTTGGGTCTTCCCAGGCCAAACCAAAGCCACACGAGGCCACCAGAAGGTCGCCCAAAGTCCCTGGAATCGATCGCCGCCGCCCGCGCACAAGGAATCCGCGAGAACAGGTGAGTTGTAGTCTCGAGTGTTTCTTCAAGCTTTCATGGCGATTCATGCGTTTCTTGATCATTCATGCAATTAGTGTGGGCGTTTCATTCCCTGAACATCACTGACCATCATCGTGTATCTTGTTTGCATCGGTTTTGTCTTAACATGCCCAATCGAGTCTTCCAATCCAACCTCCATTGTCGAGCCACTGTTCATCTTTCCCCAGCCAAATCTGGGCCGAGCGAGCTCGATCGGAGCTCGAGGTAAGTCTCCTGAACATTGAATGATGCCTCCCTGTTAATGAATTGGTTCATTACGCTATGAATCGAGCGATTTGAGTGTATGTGTACGTACTGGTTCATGTTCGATCGTGCTTGATTCCGTGAATGGATTCGCGTAATCTTGAGATATGTTAGAATAGAAGCGATTTCGAGTCGATTGCCGCCGGTCTCGTTCCAGTACGTCGAGAATCCACCGTCAGATCGTCATCGGAGTTCCTCAGCCGTCCATTTTGCCGGGGTCGAAAGGTTGAAGACGAAGCTGATGTGGCGTGGTCAGCAGGTCAAAGGCCTAGGTGGCGATGCGTGATTGGTCCACATGGTGTCGAGTCAGCGCGGCCGTTAGGGGCTGTTATTCGAATTAACGGATCGGACGGTTGAGATAAATCGAACTTAAATTCTAGTGGCCGTCCGATTAATAAATAGAATTATCTGAAAATGATTTTTAAAATCAGAAAATAAACGAAGGGTGGAAACGGTGTCGTATGGATTAATGAGAAGGCGACGTCGTTTAGGGTGATAGAATAGACGGTCTAGATTGAGTCTCAGGATCTAATCGTGGCCGTAGATTTAAGTAATCGGATCAAACGGTCCTGATCGAGTCTTCGCCTAATCTGAACCGTAGGTTTTAGTAATCAGATCCAATGGGCACAGATCAGCCACGCGATTCATTGAGGGCCGTTGGATTAAAACCAATTGAGCGAAAAAACAAAAAAGGGCGATACGGCGCCGTTTCAAAGCTTCGGTTTCGCGGGTCCGGGTCTGGGCCGGGTTCTGACCCGAGTGGGTCGGGTCGACCCGGTCTGAATGATATTTTTTAAATAAAAAATCGGAAAATGATTTTAAAAAATAAAAAAAAAATAACAAAAAAAAATCAGAAAAATCTTAGAAAATCCAAAAAAAATGCTAGAAAATTCCAGAAAGTTCCAAAAAAAATGTGAAAATAATTGTGGACAAATCCCAGACATTCCAGAAACCCCCAAAAATCGAGGGTTGACCACAGACAACTGGTCAACCCTATTTTTGGGGTTTCTTATCAGTTCTTCCGAGACTTGACGACATTACCCTTTAGGGGTAAGTCGCCTCTGCTATGATGCAAGATAAGGCCAATAATGCCAAAGTAAGAATTAGGGTCGATTAGAAGACCAATTCTCAAGTTTGGGTTTCAAATCCCACCCCTTTTCTCAAAATGACGATTTTGCCCTTCAATGGGAAAATTGTCTTTCTTGTCTCAATCAAATTCTGAAAATTGCTTAAAGTTAGGTTTTGGGTCAGATGGGCGACCAACCCTAATGTTTAAGATTTTCAGTTCCCGTCTTTGTCCAAAATGACGATTTTACCCCTCCGAGGGTAAAATCACTTGAAAATTCCAGAAAGATCCTGGAAATTCCCGAAAAATAGGAAATGGATTGGATTGATGGCCAATCCTATTTCCACTGTCTTTTGACTTCCCAATCCGTCTAAAATGACAGATTTACCCTTTTAAGGGTAAATTTTCCCCGAATTGTTCAAAATTACGATTCTGCCCCTCATGAGCAAATCATGCCAAAATCACTCCTAAGCCTTGATTGATATTTCTCTAGGCTAATAGGGCCTCACTAGGGATGCCATGCTGATTTCATGTGTTTTATCCGCATGTACTGATTCCTTGATTTGCGCCATTACTTTTAATGATTGTGAGTGATAGGGTAGCTATTCCCTTCTGCATGAACTCCTAGATTTAGGATCAGTACCTCACTCATCTGTATGAAACCCTAGGATCAGATAAACCATTCAGCTTAGGTACCGAAAGGGCGTCAACTTTGACAGTTGACGTAACTAAGTCCCCGAACCCACTTCTCTGGTTTCCGCAGAATCGAATGGACCACTCCCAACTATTCGATAGGGTTTCCGATCGTACCCTCCGTAAAATGATTGGTGGCGACTCCTTGACATGCACACTCATCACATGTCACTAGACCACACTGAAGGTCGACCACGTATATCCAGCAGTTGCGATTTGGGCAATGGACCTTGGGAGAGGCCCGCGTCCTATCAAGCCAGCGATCGGGCGGCCCATTAGCCCGCTCCCCGCCTCCGCCTCGCGGGAGAGGGTCGCGACAGACTGGCGACTCCACTGGGGAATTATTCTAAACCAGAATCTCTGGTTATGAATTCCAGAGGACTTGAGCCGATTAAAAAGTTGTTTGGTTTATCTAACCTTGTTTTCTGCGGATGCTCTCGAAGGTGAGGTACGTACACTAACCATTGTGTTAGATATTTTTACAGATTGGAGAAATAAGGGGTGGAGTGATTGTTGACATTTTTTCCTACAGGTTGGAGTTGGGAATGTATGTTTATTTTTATGCACATACTGAAGCGGTGTTTTGATACAAACTGCTGTGCATGACCTTGCATTGTGATGATCACGACACATCGCACATACTGGCGGTCAAACCCCGACTGTAAACCACCTCTAGGTTACCTTAGATAGGGAAAGGGTGCGAAAAGGATCTTGTGTTTGATGGCACTTGAGACTTTCGTGTTCGTTCCCGCTCACAATCCAAATTGGCGATATCTAGCCCTCTTGAGTGGGTACTCTTGGGGAGGAGTCTGCCTCATTTGGATCGTGGGAGCCTGAGCCATAGGTTCCTCACCTGATTTTTTCTTTAGAGTATACCCACTTGTCTCATGCGCATGTCTATGGATGGTTGGTATACCTAAAACCACCCATTGATACATGGGGCATTCAACATCCCCCAAAGTGTGGTTGGTAAGACATTTATTTCTAAATGTACTTTATTTCCTGCTCCATGACATGACTGATACATTGCATACACCCATATGCTTTAGCATCATGAAGGTTACTCAAAGTGACTAATAGGAACAACAATGATTATAGGATAGGATGTCGCTGTTTCCTAAGAGTTCAACAGAGTTGGTAACTTTCGAGTACTTGAGAAAAGTCACTCGCCCTGGACCGAACACAAGGCTACACTTCACTAGATTCGTGCATGGACGGGAACTGACTGGACGTAAGCTAGGATATGCTGAGGACTGTCAAACCCGCTACTACGTCGATAACCTCAGGTTTAAGCGACAAGCAGACGGAGGGATGAAGAATTACCTAGAGATGAAGAAACAGCGTCGCAACCAGCTGGCTAGGGAAGCGTATGCCCGTCGAAAGGCTGAATTGCTGGCCAGAGAGAACCTACCCATGATCACTTCTTGGAGTAGGAAGAGACACCCTGCGATCAAGACCAAGCCAAGGCGTATCACACTCAAGAAAGTAGAACCCGAGAAGACTCCCGAAGTCATCACACCCTGGACTAGAGAGTGGCCAGAGGAACTACAACCTCTCGACCAAACCACTGAAGATAACCCCCTACCCTAGATTAAGGGAGAGCTCCTGACCGACTGTCATTTGGGTAGACTTCTGAAAAAAGAGTGATTTAGATCCTCACGTTCCATTGGCTTTTATGGCTTTCTTGTTTGAAAAACCTCTCTCTACCCTTCTTCCATTAGGCATCTTGATTGTAATAAAAGTTCATTCCACTTTGTTCTTTTGATGTATTGACCAATGGAATGTGACATTGCTGTTCCCTTTAGTCACGGAGTAAACCTGACTAAATTGCATAATTCACTTCCCTGAAATGCAAATTAGGCTTTGAGTCAGGCTTTCAAGACCTGAAAAAGGGTCCTAATCTCCATTTCTTCAAATTGAACTATGCAATCAAGTTAGCTCATGCATGCTTCATGACATCTGCATATTCATACATTTAAAGTAACTTCTGGCGATTGACCTTTTAAAAATCATTTGCGTATTTTAGACTTGATGGGAAAGAATGATATTCAAGTGTTCAAGATCCCCCGAGCTGAACTCCAATCATGGTGGGATGGTATGGGAGAAGCCAGCCAGAAGTATGCCGAATCACGACTAGGGTACCTACTGGACCTATTAAAGATTGAGTGCCCACCTGCCTTTATTCAAGCCATGGCGCTCTACTGGGACCCTACCACCGCTACATTTTGTATGGAAGGACTAGAGATCACTCCCACTATCGAGGAATACAGCGCCGTCATCGGAGTTGAGTTCACCCCTACACTCGTCCGACCCCCAATAGGACTAGAACCCCTAAGTCAAGTGGCTGAATTCCTGGACACAAACCTGAATGAAGTCAAAGCAGATGCAAAAAGCAATTCTGGACGGATTTCCCTGTCTTTCCTTGTAGACCAATTTTCCCGCCTTCCTGCTTCTAAAGGAACCAAATCTGGTAGAGCCTTTATCTTGGCATTCTTTAGCGTTGTGCTATTCCCAATCTCAACTGTCACCTTCGACCCTATCATGGCTATAGTAGCTAGGCAAATCTGTTGTGGGTGGGATTACTCAAACATCCTCCTTGCCGAAACCTTCCTCTCCCTAAATCGTTTCAAGAAAAACAAAAAGGGAATCTTTAGAGCTTCTAGTGATCTTCTGTATCTGTGGTTCACATCCCATATCAGAAAATTCCACATCTGCATGGGTTTCACTGAAATCAGCCCCAATGCACACCCTCTTAAAACATTTGCTAGAACCCATACACGTGTTCCTAAGTTCAACTTTATAGAATGGAAGAACTTCCTCAAAGTCCTAAAACCCGAACAACTCCGATGGCGGCTAAGGTTACCGACGATGAACAAGGTCAGATTGACCTGCGGTGACGGGAGTTCAGTTCCCTTGCTAGGATTCACAGGCGCTACTGCATACTATCCAAGGAGGGTGATTCGGCAGTTTGGAGCACTACAAGAGATCCCTTCTCCACCGCAACCTGATACCTTCTCCTTTGACATACCGAGCAAGACCCTCACAGAAGAGGAGAAGAGACAGTTCGAAGCCAAGGTGGCATCTATCACACGCTCTTTGAAGAATTCCCAGGCTGAAGAAATAAGTTGGCCAGAAGACATGACTCGGGAGGAGAACATTCATAGAGCTACCACTGAATACATTCAACACTTCAAAGCGACCCGACGAAGCCTTGTCGAGCCCTACATACCCGAATACATCGTGCCGTACGTACCGGGAATAGAGCCTTACATACCCGAAGACATGGGACCACTGTCATGTTCAGAAGATGAGGAGCCCCAGGCTGAAGAGGGGAATCCATGCTGGGATGATGAGGATACCTTAGACCTCAAACGTCCTAGACTTGAATAGGCTATTCCGTCAAGTGTAAAATAAGCAAACATTATGATGCATTTTCATACATTCTCATTTCTGTGGAATACTATCTTGGACACATAAGCATGAATGTGAACATGTTTTGCAAATGCATAAAAACTATCGTCAGAAATTACGCTTCTTTCAATTCCATAAATTCTTGTCGAGAAATGATTAAAAGAACTACTTACATGAGGCTAAGGCTCACAAGGTAGCCCTTTTTCTCATCTACCGACAAGAAGCATGCAACTGAAAGAATTAGCTGTTCCTTTTTAAAAAAAAAAAAGAAGTACTCACTGGAAATTTTTTCAAAACAGGTACGCTCTCATCACGGAACTACCAACACATCGTTTCCGTACCCGCCTTAAGACGAGAATGGAGCAACAAGAATTGACTCCGCGCGTGGGAATGTTAGAATCCCAAATGACGGCCCTGGCTACTATGATGGCCGACATCAAGGCGATGTTGGAAGTCAACCAAGCTAGACAGACAACCGCCCACAATCAAAACAACTCAGGCACCTGATGTAACAGATAAAGAAGCAACCAGGGATACCCAACATACAGAGGAAGATGTTCATGAACCAAATAGTCGGGCGCAACAAAAAGCCTCACCTATTGTCATCAACCTTGAAAAGGAGGAGAAGGGAAAACAAACTGTGAAGACAGAGGCAGAGGCTAAGAGATTGGCCAAGATCGAAGAATGCCTGAGCAGCCAAGGCTATGAGCTAGCCCGCTTCGACAAAATATCTCCTTTTGCTAAAATAGAGACTCCTCCAGACTACAGGGAGCCAGAGTTCGTGAGAAAATACAATGGGACAGGCTGTCCCCGTGCCCATCTCAAGTACTACCTGCGCAAGATGGCGCACTATTCAGATTACATTCCACTGTTAATGAACACATTCCAAGAGAGCTTGGCTGGCGCCGCTCTGGCCTGGTTCATTGAACTAGACTTGGAAGATTACGACGGATGGGAGGATCTTGCAGAAGATTTCCTCAGGCAATACAAGTTCAACACGGCTACAGCCCCAACAAGGGAAGACCTTCTGCGGACTTCGAAAGCAAGGGGCGAATTAATCAGGACATATGCCCAGAGGTGGCGAGCCTTGGCTACTCAAGTGAAGCCGTCAATCCCGGAAGAGGAACTAATCGATTTATTCCTGAAAGCACTCCCTTACGAGTACTTTGACAGACTGAACACTTCTGGATGTCAGACATTCGCACACCTGATTAAGGTGGCTGAGAGGCTGGAGTGGGCCTTGAGAGAAAGAAGGCCTCATGAAGCACCTGCTAGGAAACAGTATCCTCTGAGAAAGGAGAGAGAAGCCGGACTGGACATAGCATTTATACCAGATCCCCACAAGTTAAAGCCATTTGGCAATTCTAATCAGGCCAAAGGCGGATCATCCTGGTCAGCGTCGAAGGTACAAGAGCCTAGAAGAAAGCAACCCCAGAGGCAATTCTCTCAGCTCCCGAGACCTTTATCCAAGCTGCTCCCGATGCTGCTGGAGCAACACCTAGTGGCGAAAGAACCACCTAGGGCAAACCCTGCAAGATATCCTGGCTTTGATGAGAGCCAGACCTGTGCCTACCATATGGGCGAAAGGGGGCATAATGTGGATAACTGCTATGTCCTGAAGCTGAAAGTGCAAGCCCTAATCGATGGTCAGATTTTGAAATTTGATAATGCAGCCCCAAATGTACAAAAAAACCCACTTCCAGATCATCAAGCAGTAGGGGCAATATTCACCGAAGAAGAGGAGGATTACCTTAAACTAAAGGTAGATATGCCTAAGCTGGACGCCCTGCTAATAACCGCTTCATCATACCTAAAAGAAGGGGAGATCTCAACTGACCAAAAGAAGTTATGTATCGCTAAGATGATGAGCTTGGGGATAGTATCCGACATTACTAATGAAGAATTCGAAGGGATTGAAGCATCTCTATCTTTGAAAGGAAACCACTTCTTGATCACAGCTGAGCAGAGTAGCACCTATGGTACCTCACGTGAGAAATTGGCAAACGATCTGGGACCGGCCATTCAATCAGGAGAAGAATTTGAAGAAGACGAAGTAGAAGCCATGAGGAGAAGTCTAGCAGACCTTAAGTTTATGGCTGACGCACTTGAGAAGGGCGAAATTATAGACAACCTGGGTCAAGATTCTGGAGGATACAATTTCAAGGTGAAATATTCGGCCCCTCCCAGCTTTTATCAGAAGATTGAAGATATCATACCGGACGGATGGGGAGGTATGGATGATCTCTCTCAACCAGGAACCTCAAACGGTATGGAAGAACTCGACAATGCCATATTGATGATCGAAGTAGCCACGGCCGTGGTGATTAGATTGGATGAGCTGGATAGCCTAAGCGGGGTGGAAGATTGCCCAGTCAGGCCTATCGTGATTTAATTGCCTCAAGAGGAAGGAGGCGACACGGCGGGACCAGAGACATCTCGTCAGACAACCGTAACGATAAAAGTCCCCCCAGTAGAAGAGTATGATCCTAAAACAGTCCATTGGGACTATGGGACCACACAAGTAGATGCAGTAATGAGGCCTGGAAGATTTTATGCCCCCAGAGAGGGTGAACCTGAAAAAAGGGAGGTCTCCAAGGAAGATGCCGAAAAGATCATATCGATCATCAAAACCAGCGAGTTTGAAGTAATAGAGCAGCTAAGAAAGATGCCCGCTCAGATATCCCTATTAAACCTATTCATCAATTCAGAGAAGCACAAGAGCGCATTATTGAAGGTACTCAACGAAGTATATGTCCCTGAAACAATTAATGAGGTACAACTAGGGGACTTTGTAGGAGCAATTCTTTTAAAAGACCAATTAAGCTTCTCTGACGAGGACTTCCCCATGGAAGGAAGAGGGCACAATAAGGCTTTATACATCTCCGCCCAATGTAACGGCAAAAGAGTGGCACACGTATTGATCGATAATGGATCAGCCTTTAACATTTGCCCTTTGGCTACCATAAGGAGGCTGGGAATCAAGGAAGAAATGATCAAGGCATCCAAGACAGCTGTAAGGGCATTCGACGGCATGAGGAAGACTGTAGAGGGAGAGATCGAGCTTGACGTATTCATCGGCCCGACAAAATTCTCTGTAAACTTTCAAGTAATGGATCTGCCCAGTGCATTTGGATTCCTGCTAGGAAGACCTTGGATCCATACAGCAGGAGCTGTCCCTTCGAGCCTGCACCAAAAACTACGTTTCGTTGTAGATGGGAAGGTGATTACCGTACATGGGGAAGTCGACCTCCAGGCATACCAGAACAGTGCCATTCCCTATATTGAGCCTGAAGAGAAAACAGAAGCAAGCTATCATTCCCTAGAATTGGTAGCAACAGTTCATACCCCATGTCGCGACCCTCTTGAGGTTGTCGGGCTCTCGAGGGCTAATGGGCCGTCCTGTCTGGTCGGACGCGAGCCTCTCCCAAGGCCCATTACCCAAATCGCAACGGAGGTATGCGTGATCGACTTTCAGTGTGGTCTAGTGACATGTGCTAAGTGTGCATGCCATGGAGTCGCCACCAATCATTTTTTTAGGGTATGATTGGACCACCCAATCGAATAGTTGGGAGTTTCTATTCAATTCTGCGAGAACCAGAGAAATGGTTTCGGGGACTTAGTTACGCCAACCGTCAGAGTTGACGCCCTTTCGGTACCTAAGTTGACTGAATTTTCTAGCCTGAGATTCATGCGGATGAGTAAGGTATGAATCCTAAGTCTAGAAATTCATGCAGATAGGAGTAACTATCCTAGCAATCACAATCAGTGATAAAATTCACAACTCAAGGAATCTAGATATGCAAATAAATCACATAGTATTCCTAGTAAGGTCCTATTAGCCTAGAGAACTATCAATCACAGCAAAAGAATGATTTAGGCATGAATTTACCCATCATGGGGCAAAGTCGTAATTTCGAGATGATTTGGGACGATTTGCAAAAATAGGTTTGGCCATTCAATTGACCGGTCCCCTTTTTTTGACAATTTTATGATTTTTTTTTGGAATTTTTAGAAAGCGATTTTCCAATTGAAGGGTAAAATCGTCATTTTCTAAAAAAGGAGATGAAATGTGGAAATCTTAGACATAAGGTTTGGTCACTCACTTGACCCATCACCTAATACTAAGCAATTTCCATAAGTCATCGGAATAATGAAGACGATTTACCCTTTGAGGGGTAAAATCGTCATTTTGGATTAAACAGGGAAAAATCCCATAAATGACAACCAATCAATTTTTCTTGGTCATTTTCAACCTTGGAAATTTTCTAGAAAATTTTTAGGAGTTTTCTGCAATTTTTCCATTTTTTAAATTTTTCTTTAATTTTTTTCTTCTTTTTTTGAATTTTTCTATTTTTTATTATTATTCTTTTTTATTTGAAAAAAATAAAATGAAATAAAATAAAAATCGAACCGGACCGGGTCAACCCGATCCGTGAGAACTGGCGGCCCGGCCCAGACATGGAACCGGGTCCATTATCTCACACACAAAATGACGTCGTTCGGTTAAAAACGAATACACGTGGCGACCTCTGAACCGTCGGATCAGTTTCTTCTTTGTTATTAGTACGCGCTGACGCGGTAGCCATGTGGCTACCCCGTCAGCACCACGTAGGCATTGACCATGTCAACAGGCATTTGACCGGTCAACTCCTCGTCGGGGAAGTGCGCCGGCGCCTCATCGGAGGGCCATATCTCGGCCTTCCGACGTCCAAATCACGTGAAATCAATGCCTCTAGACTCGCACGAACCTCCTCTACAACATACTAGATGCCCGACACAGCAGAATCACACTAGCCTAGATCACTTATTCCGCCCGAAATTATTCTCCGGCGATGAGCTGTCTTGGCCGTTCTACACGTGATCTAACCTAAGAAAAGCATCAAGAAGCATCACAGGAGTTCGAGAGTACTCACGTGGGGTTCACCGTGCCCTGATTTGGTCTTGGACGAGCTATCGAGCTCATGCCGACCCGGTTACATTTAGGGATCCACTCGGCATTTTACACCATGAAATCATGTGAAACAAAAATGAAAATATTCAGCAAGGGGCATTGTCGCGACCCGTCCGGAAGCGGACGCGGCTAATGGATTACCGATCGCGGGCCTTCCCCCGCACAAGGGTGCGGATCGCGGGCTTTGGATCGGCGCGGGCCCTCCCAGGCCCATACCAAATCGCGGCGGGAGTATTTTTCAAAGGGATTCGACGATAAGAGTCGATCGCTTTCGACCTTCAGTGTGGTCGTGGTGGCATGTGCAACTTGTGCATGCATTTGGAGTCGCCACCGGTCTTTCTTGGAGGGTAGACCGGAAACCTTACTGACCGATTGGGAGAGGTCGATCAGTTCTGCGGAACCAGAGATTTTGGGTTCGGGGACTTGGTTACGTCGGTGTCATTACCAACGCCCTTTCGGTACCTAACGCGAGTGATTTTCCTAACTAAGAGTTCATGCAGACGCAATTTTAGGTGATGTAGGCTTGATTCAGGGTTTCATGCAGATTGGAAGACTGTTCCTATCAATCACAATCAATTTGAATGAAAGCGCAGTCAAGTACATAAATAAAACACTTCAACACGCATCAATTCAGATCAATGGCTTCCTAGCATAGCCATAAGGGCTTAGGGAAGGTGTGATTTCAGTCAGGGGTAGAATGGGAAGACTTGGAGGCGATTGGCCCGAAGGGCAAAATCGTCAATTTTTGGAAGACATGGAATACCGAATTACCCAAAATATTCCACGGCCAGTTGTTTGTGGCCATTTCCCATTTTTGAGAATTTTTTGGAATTCCCTGATTTTTCTTCAATTTTTGGGAGACGATTCGCCCAAAGGGCGAAATCGTCATTTTTAAGAAGGATCGGGTTCAAAACACCCGGGATGAGCCTTGGCCAGTTGATTGTGGCCATTTCCTATTTTTTTGGGATTTTTCTATAATTTTTAGAATTTTTTTGGAAGACGGTTTGCCGGAAGGGCAAAACCGTCATTTTTTGGAAAAGACCGAGGTCCGAAAGACCCGAAACAGGTTGTGGCCAATTGAGTATGGCCATTTCCTATTTTCTGGAATTTTTTAGAATTTTTCTAAATTTTTCGAATTTTTTTAAATTTTTTTATGATTTTTTTTTTATTTTTTATTGAATTTTTGAACTTTTTATTATTATTTTTTTTTATTATTATTTTTGAGTTTTTTAATATTTAAAAATATTTTCCGGGCCGGGTCAAACCCGGCCCGTGCCTCTCGGGCGCCCGACCCGACCCTAGGGGTTAGAACCGGTCTAAAATGACACCGTTTTATATTTTATACATTTTTTTTTAAACAATTTTTTGATTTTTTATACATTTTCTCTAATTATCCGAAAATTCCCCGGATCGGGCGGCTCTTATTGCGCCACGTGGCATCATCCTGTGCGTCCGATCTTCGGTCAGATCGGACGCTCCTCAGGGTGCCACTTGGCGCGACATCGACCGTCCGATCAAAATATTTTTATTATTTTCGAAAATCATTTATTAATTTAAAAATCATTTTTAATTTTCCAGAAAACCCCAGATCGCGACACGTGGCACATTGTGTACCGTCGGATCTGGGTTTTAAATTTCAACGGTCCGGTCCCACCACGCTGACGTGGCTGCCGACGTGCCATGCCACGTCAGCGTTGACCGTTGACCGGTCTTCCCCCCTCGTCGGGGAAGACGACCGGCGCCGGCGTTCCCTCGCCGGCGCCTCGTCGGAGGGCCATAGCTCGGCCTACAATACTCCAAATCGCACGAAACTAACGGCATTAGACTCGTATGGACTTCACCTACAACATATCAGAGGGTAGATATAGCAGAATATCAGACGACCAACGTGCCATCTCCGGCCGAAACTGGATCACCGGCGAAGCTTGGTTCTGGCTATTCTATACGTTACATGACTGATGTAATTTATTGGGAAGCATTCTAGGAGTTCCAGCAGACTTACCTGAGCTACACGGAGCTTCGGTTTAGCATGGAACGACTTGTGGAGCTCGCGGCCGGCCGGAGGACGTCAAAGGTCAACCCGAGCATTTATCCCATGAAATCATATGCAGTCAAAGGCAAAAATGAGCATGGAGGTACAAGGAGCAATTCAAGATCAATAAATCTCAAAACCGATCAGTGAAACGCGAGATGCCATTAAAGGCCGAGGAGGAGCTCGAACGCATATCTCACCTTTTCGGCGGTCTCCGGCGATTCCGATGGGCATGGAGGGCTTCCTCGTGGCGTCGGCGAGCTCGGGGAGTGGTTCATCGGCTCCGTTCCTGCTTGGCCGGCTTGGGAGGCTTTGAGCTCGGTGGCCGGTCATCACCAAAAAAATGGCTTGCGCCCGCCTGTGCCTCTCAGTCTACCCTCTCCTTTATTCATGGCCGACCACCTTTCGCCTTTCTCGCACTCTCTCTGGCCCTCATTTCTTCAGTGGGCGGTCCTTTTTTTGGCCGGCCGTGCATTCCCCTGCGTTTTTTTTGCATATCCGTCGGCCCCTCCATGCGGGTCTGCAACTGAGTTGCAGACCCGGTTCGACCGGGTCGGGTCGGGTCTTACCCGACCGACCCGGTTGAACCATTTCGTCCAAATCGAGCCCTAAATTTATCACTTTTCATGAAATTGACGGCAAAATCAGACTCCTCGACATGTTCTCTATCAAACGTGGGTATTTTCGTAAATAGATTGGTTGAAATTTAGTGAAAACCCCAAATTGTCCCTAGGATCCAAAAATGATTATCACCAAATTGAGGGCCCAAACGATCGAATTAGTCCAAATTAAGGCCACCAAAGGATTCGGCATGATGAAAACTATGGGGTAGGGATGTTTAATTTGAATGGGTATGCCCACATAAAATTTAATTTCAAAAATTGTTAAACCGGGGACTAAATTCAAAGATTTTTATGCAATTAAGCCCTTTTGGTCAAAATTGATCAAATTGGAGGGCCAATCGACCTAATTGCACTTAAAAACTTTATAATCCAATGTCATAGCTTATAAAAAGTGGAAATTGAAAATTAAAAGACTTGAAAATGAATTTTTGGGCTCGGTTCGGGTTTATGTTTGTTAAGGAACATAGTGACCCGAGCCGAATTTTCGAGATTTAAAGTGACACACTTGAAGAGGAAATTAAAACAAAATTATTGAATATTTTTGTGTATTTTTCTGACCATGAATGGTATTTTTCTGATTTTTTGGGTATTTTTAATAATTAAATAAATTCGAAAAATATTATAAAATACCAAAAAATATTTTTTGTTCAAAATTGGTCCCCGAGGCTAGGCCAAGGCTTCCAAAGTTGATTTTGTGATTTTATGACCTCTTTTTGATATTTTTAATTAATTTTAAAAAATAAAAATCACAATAATAAATGGTCAAAAATCAGGTGTCAACAGCTGCCCCTCTTTGAGAGGAATCTCGTTAGAGGCTTCTCTCAAAGATAAGGTGGCACCTGATTCCTAACCGACTCAACTGGAAAAATGAAAGAAGAAATGCTATGACATCGGATCCTTAAGTCTTTTTTATGAACGCTCAAATTAATCACCGGTTTACTCTTGCAATTCGAACATGGGCCGGAGTGAGAGAGCCTTACCTGAAGCTCACCTGTCAGATGAATGCTGCGCGCGGAATCTGAGGATTCGTCGTTATGCTCCCGGCTGCGACGGCTTTCAAGAAGATGCCTAGGACTCGTCATTCAGAATATCCTAGGGAGATTAAGCTCTGACCTGTATGGTAGGTTATACCATGATGGGATTCCTAACTGGTAGGAACCTAAGGAAGGCGCATCCCACGCTTTGGGATTTGCCAAAGATTTTGATCCGTATGGTGGATCAAACCTTTGTGTTGATCCTTACTGCGATATTTATCAATGAGTTGACCCTTATGGCGGTTTCTACCAATGAATTGACCCTTATGGCGGTTTCTACCATATGTGACCCTTCAGGCGGTTTCTACCATAGTTTGACCCTTCAGGCGGTTTCTACCTTGGTTTGACCCTTCAGGCGATTTCTACCATGAGTTGACCCTTCAGGCGGTTTCTACCTTTGGTTTGACCCTTCAGGCGGTTTCTACCTTTGATTGACCCTTCAGGCGGTTTCTACCATTGTTTTGCTTTGAAAAGGGGTCTCATGACGAGGGTTCTCCACGTCCGATGAGACTGCCTGATTTTTTTTAAAAGGGGTCTCTTGACGAGGGTTCTCCACGTCCGATGAGACTGTTTGATATTTTTTGAAAAGGGGTCCTAGGACGAGGGTTCTCCACGTCATGCTAGGACTTGGGTCTGTTGAGGCGACATTCTGGGAGCTGGGTTCTCCAGGTATCCTGCAGAAATTTGAGCCTGAAATATTTTTCTTCACCAAGAAAACGTTAGTAATCTTTGGGAAGACCACGGCTGTCCATTTGACAAAAACCGTATGACTTAAGTTTTAATCGTGAAATGTGCATTTTGATGCTGGAGGTTATCCAAAACATTCTTGCAACATGCAAATGTGATCACAAATCCCTTGCACGGAAAATCTAGATCAACAGTTCGAAAATTCCAAAAAGAGTTTGTTCAAAACATCTATTGGAATATTTCTCGACGAGGAGGTCTTTTCACCTGTTTTGAGATAGTGGTCTTTATAGGGGATGCACTCAATTCCCTACTAACCTGTGCCTAGGTTTTAGGCTCATTCACAGCGCATACATTTTGATCGGTCGGGAGGTCTTCCACGGGACCGTAATGTTGGGCTTGGATATTGATTTTCAAGGGGGACCCGCTTTGGAGTCGAGGCCATTGAACGAAAGTCTTCACCATCTGCTCCGGGTTTACAAGTCAAGAACCCTGCAAAATGAGAAAGAAATAGTCTTGCTCGTACCTCTTCGAGCTAAGCTATATGTTAACCCAAGTGTCTTAGTCAGAGAAGACTGTTTCAGGGTTGTAACATTGGTAGGATTGGGGACCGAAAAAAGCTTGTTTTTGGCCCAGAATTCATGAGGGGTTTGACATTGGTGATCATTGCAAATTTGTCACATGTCTTTTCCATTCTGCATCTTCCATTTTTGAGGTGTGCAACCGCTTTTGAGGTGTGCACAAGTCCTTTAGAGAACGTCTCTTGTGGTATTAAGAGATTGACAATTCTGTCCGTGTTTTTGCACCACGGCTGACATCATTTGGGGAGCAGTCTTCTTGATCTGACTCCTTTATGGGTTTTTCTCTCTTCCCAACTAGGCTTTATTGGGGATCAATCAAACAGTTTTCACGAGCATCGGCCTCGCTTTTACCAGGCACTTTGCTTTTTCTTGATGCTGGGGATTTTTTTCTTTGTTGAAATCCCGCCTTTTCTTTTCCTTTGGAACCACGATGTTCAGAAAATTGTGCTAGATATACAACTTGAATCATAGCACATTTAAACGCCGATATGAAATTTTTCTATAAATCCCATCTCTTGATTTCTTCCGTTCTTGGAGTGATGCAGTTTCTATCTTGAAACATCCCATGATCACCAACAGGGGTTTATGAAATGAATTTGCAGGCTCAACTTGGCTGTGCAAAGGATATGGTGTGTGGGATAGAGAATGAATGCTTCTCGTCATCCTATGGCGCTTGGATTACCATATAAACAACACATAAAGATTAATGTTAGCCCGAGCAAGAAAATTTCTAACCATTTTCTCCTGATGCTGCTGGACTTACTTCCTTTTTGCCCCGGTGTGGGGTGGTTCTTGACAGGGTTAAGAATGAAAACCGCCGTTCAAATGGGTTTATCATCGGTCACCTGTGGTGTTTGAGGGATATGAAACGAATGCCTCTGTCGTCCCAATCCATGTAATCGCTGCGAATGGTCCCTACTTCCGTAGGTCCAGATTTTGCTATCTGATCCGCTCCACCTCTCTCTCAAATGTGTATAGGACGTGTTTAGATTAGGCTTTGCCTCTTGTCTTTTGAGAAAACGTCCTTTTGAAAGTTTTGAACAATTTTTTATTGGAAAAATCTCTTTCATTTTCTCCAAAAATTTTACCCGTCAAAGGGGATTTTATGATGCCCCATGCATGCTCTTATTCGTGTTCAGACAACCTCCTGTTTCAAAACATGAATGCCAATGAAGTTTGAATTCTATGTCTTTTCTAGACAGTAGATTTTGAAAGCTTTTCTTTTTCTCTCTGTTTTTTTTTTATTTAACATCTTCCATGGATTGGGGAAAGGGATACTTACCTGTCTCCCGCGGCTGGAGATCCCTGAAAATGCGGAAGAAACATGTTATTGTATGTTCACGAATTTTTCAAAAAATTAGAACGATACATCTTACCCTTGGTCATATACTCTAACGAGTATACCAGGTTTGTAGGAAATCTGCCCGCTTTGATGACGAGTTCCTGTCAAGGATAAATAATAAGTGTCAATTCATGTTCCCAAATTCAAGATAAATTAGGACGATACAACTTTACTCTTGGTTCTCATCATGTTCTGATGTTGCGTTTTGATATGAATAACATCTATCGAATCCGCCTATCCATGCTTGGAGTGTTTGTAACATCAATGGTTCATCTGCCCCCAGTTGGGCAACGTCTGTTCTGTTATTTGAACGCCTGGCTCCTTGAGCACTTTATCCATGTTTATCCTCAAATGGGTGGCCTCGTGGCCAAACGTATTTCGTATTGAAGGGGTAGATCCTATTACGCTCCGCGGGTGATAGTCATTGTTAGGGGAACTTGCTCCACGGATTAAGCGATTAATCCACAGCCCTCGGCTTGAAGATGCTCAAAGGGTGATGTTGACACTCACGCGCAATTAGTTCTAGATATTAATGAAAGATGTTCCCGTGTGAACCTTACAGTGCGATCAACAACATATGCAATAGAAGTATTCAACCCCTTTTCTCGAAGCATTTTTCATTGAGTAGCCATGCCTTGCATCAGACGTTTGATCACCGGCCTCGCGTCACCACTGCGATGGTCCTCCGGCTCCAAATTGATCGAACCAAAGATTGAACTCATCGCCAAGGAAATTGCTCGGGTCTTCGAGCCATTGATGTTCGAGTTGGGTATCAACGATTGTTGGGGGCAGATTTCTTTCGTTGCCTTCGTTGTGAGGGATTGGAGTCTTTGAGCTGGAACCTTCATCATTGCCCTGTTGGGGTTGAGACATACATTCCCGAAGAGTATTGATCCAAGTGTCTAGCTCCTCATCAAGGAAATCACCTGTTCTTTCTAGCCCTTGGTGCCCCGATTGGGTGTCGTCGACTGCAGGCGAGGGATTCCTCTCTTTGCTCTTGCCGTGAGCAATTTGACCCATCGAATTGGAACTTCCTCCAATAACCGGCAGGTTCATATGTGCACTCCCTACCAATGCCAGATCCGCTTCAGGGACAGCATTAATGACTGATTCGCGCTCAAACTGAGGAATCTCTATGTGCCGGAACTGTGGCATATACTCCTGAGGAGTATTGTGATAGCTCGGCGGAGCATTCTGATTTGGGTCAGAGGAGTCGCTGACACGGCTGCCGGTCCTGTCATTGCTGAAACAGGGTTGGGTGCTCTTGGCTCTCCAATCATCATGGTTGTAACTCTGCCCAGCACTTGAGCTCCAACTGGCTTTATGATGGTTTAACGCTATCCTTCCATCCCTTAGCAATCTCCTATAGTACTTGAGGTGAGACTCAACGTTAATTCTAGAGAGCCCCGGCACATTCATAATCTCGAGTAAGCGTAGTGGGCTAGCCGAATCAACTCCCAGCTCTCGAATTGCATCAACAAATTTGGTGTGAAGTTCATAGGTCCAGTAAAACCTTGTTCTCTTATCACCCAAAATATCGTCAATACTTCGGTAGCTATTCTCTACGGGATCTAGTCGTTTCAAAAGTTGTCCAGGGAGGGACTCACCGACTTTGGATTGGCTGGCTGCGACAACGAGTTCGTCATTGAGAGAACTCCCCCTGTGATGATTCATATCCCATTTCTCAGAGGATGTTGGTGTTGATCCTATGGTGTTGGCTTGCTCATGCAGATCTCCGGCGGTATCTGGCTGTGTCGGAAAATGCTGTGGAGAATACGGTAACAGTTGAGCGTTATTCGTCAACAGGGATGGTTCATCGAGGAACACCTCGCCGAGGACAACAGGATTTCCACAATTAAGGCAGGTGGCCTTGGTCAGAGCTTCCTTATATCTCGCGCTTTCAGCTCAAAGCTTCTCATTCTCCTCCTTCAGGACCAGTAACTCCTGGTCTGCGTATTGCTGTTTCACCCGGGTTCGTTTGTTGGCGAACCAAAACTTGACCTTCGAAAGCGGCAATCTTATCTTTCGGCTCAGCTCCATTTTCTGTTGTTTGCTTGGAGTGGGCCATTCATTGAAGAAGGCTTCGAGCTCTCGGATTTGGCCTGGAGTGTGGCGTTGTAGTTGCTTCCTTTTCCGACTCCGGTCATCATTGAATACTCCTTCGTAGCTGAAACCTAGAATTTCATCGCTAGAGGAGTCAGTCTCCATGGCTTTCGGGCAGTATTCAGTTCCAGGATCTTCAAAGTCTCCCAGCAGTTCGTGCTCAGAAATGTCCAGGTCGGGCGTTTCTAGCAGATGGGAGTAGCTTTTAAACATGACGGATCGGAGTATCTCGGGCTGATCTAGTTCACTCAGCTTTCTCTATTCGCTCTTACGTGTTTGCTCACTCTAGAAATTTTCTCAAGTGACTGTGCGTGTCCTAGAACCATCCTTCAGGCTGCATATGAAGGCCAGCAAGCAAGCGCTCCTCCCGAGACCCTGTAATTACTCATCGTCTGTATTCCCCTTTCTTTTTCCTTGTGATAGGATCACAAACTCTTTTGCATTGATTCGGTTTCATCGAGTATTGCGCTCGTCCCCTAGTTCAGTCTTCAAAGCGGTGGGTCTACAATCTTTCGGCGCCTTTTATGATTTGCTAGGCCCGAGAACGTGGGGAGCAGCGGTGGACCCGCAATTAATGACTCCGTTTAATTCATTTAGCTCCATTAACGCTGTGATCTTCTCTCAACCCCTTTTCATCGTTCAAACGAAAGTGGCATTTTCCTTGTGCATGCTGTTACTCTTCATTTCAGCATCCCGGGCGCTTGGTGACGAATGAGTTCGTGGCCACTCAAAATTTTAAAGACCGTCTCTGCTTTCAGACTTAATCTAACAAGGGATCATCACAACTGAACGTGACGATGTTCGTCGATAGCGTTGGTTTTAATATAGAATTAACTATAGTCATTACAGAAAAATGTTCCCGTAGGAACTTCACAACGGATAAAATGAGTGATCTACTCGTGAACATGCTCTTCTTTCTATGGGTGTTCGTGGTGACCGACCCACCGTGCCCCGAGTCAAGTGCTAGATCATGGCTGTCCAAGCATGCCAGCTTCCCACTGATTGAACAAGGCATCGAGCCCCTCATCAAAGAAATCGTCTGTCGTGGGTTGACCAGCGGCAGGCAGAGCACCAGCCGACTGCTGCTCGAATGGAGGAGTGCGCACTCGCTGTACTTGTGGCACGCGCTCTTGAGAAGTATTGAAATGGCCTGGGAGGACATTCTGATCAGCTTTCAGTTTGACGGTGGTCGGGTTGCTAGCTTGATTGATGCTTAGATTTGGCCGGGTATCTCTTGATGCCTGAGCATTACAATGGCGGTCGCCCCTAGCTTTTGAGCTCGAGACGGATTCCTCCCGGTTTAGCTCCGCTCGACGTTGTCTTAATAGCTTTCTGTAGGCAGCAAGGTGATTCCTGACCAGCTCCTTACTAAGCCCCGGTACATTCATGGCCTTAAATATGCGCGTCGGAGTTGCTGAGTCGATCCCCATTTGGTGAACCACATCTAGGAATCTGGAATGCAGTTCAGGGGGCCAAGCGAACCTCCTCTTATCGTGGCCCAAAAGTGCATCGATGGCTTGACGACTGATTAACTCATCTCCAGCAGGACCTGACCCTGTCGAAAATTGTTGTGCATTAGGCTGATATGCTTTGAGCTGGTCGGCGGTAACGTCCAGCTCCTTGAAACTATAACTCCAATCAAAGCGATGCAAATCCCATCCCCCAGGAGGCATTTGTATCATCTTCGTAGGATCATCCTGCTCATGCGTGACTCCGGCAAAATCTGGTTGAGCAGGAGATGCCCCGAGGGAGTAGGGTGGTAAATGAACGTCTTCAATCATCGCGTGAGGCTTATCGGGGAATATCTCACCGAGGGCGACGAGGTTATCGCAATGAGGGCAAACGGTGATATTGAGAGCTTTTTCATACCTCATGTTTTCTGTTCGCAGCTTTTGATTTTCTTCCTTTAAAATCTCGACCACCTGACGTTTGCGTTGAGCCCTCGATTTGGATCTCCTATTTTGAAACCAAAACTGGATCCTCGACTGATTAATCCCCAACTCCCGGCTCAATTCAATTCTCCACTTCTTTTTCATGTAATGGCTTTTACTGAAAAGGGCTTCCAGCATTTGGGTTTCCTCCTGAGAATATTGGTGAGGACGTCTTCTTTTCCCAAGTTGAGCATTGTGGATGTCGTTGTCGTCGTCGTCGTGATCCTGATTTCCGCTGCCAGAAATGTTGGGCTCCATGGTTTTGGCGTTAGACTTGATCTTGGAATCTTCGAGATCCCTCTGTGGTTCAATTTCTGAGATTTTTGAGTCAGTCGCCTCTAGCAGCTGATAGTAACCTCTTAAATATGTTGGATTGAGAAATGTTCGATTGGTTCTTGCCCACTCAGAGTTCTCCACTCTCTCATGTATGCTCACTCCCTATAAAGTTTTCTTCGAGTGACTTTGCATGTTCAGGAGACGCTCTTCAAGCATCATTAGGCAAACGTTCCCCCTCAAGACCTTGAATTTCTCGTTTAGCTTTTCAACGTGATGGGACTGCCAAACCCTGTTAGGGCTCTCTTCGATAGTTGCGCTTTCCTCCCACCTAACTCTAATAATGGTGATCCCGACAAATCTTTTACATCTTTTAATTGATGAGCCGGAAATCGCGGACCGAAACGAATCCAATGGTTCTCGTGAGGGGACCTCCTGCTTTACCCCCTAACTGGGCTCCACCAGCATTATTACTGAGACCCTTCATCATCCTCGAGTTGCTATAAAATGAGGGATTAATGTATGGAAGGTTAACGTTTTCGCATAATCAGCTTCTTCCTTCTAATCTCTCTGTTAAACTCGTCTTATTCTCAAACCAACCCAACGCAAATGGCCTCCTCTCCCGTACGCACTTTTTCAACTGATGTCTTGGCCCAGTGGGAAAAGCTTTATAACCTACTGGGTCGCGGTTACGCGCACATAACCGATCATTCTGCAACCGCGGATGAAATCCGTGTCCTGCTCGAGGACTTAGATACCACTTCCCTCGAAGGTACTACGCTGGGGAGGGAATATAGAACTTTCCCGACCCTCTTTGCACACTCCTTAGAGGCCTACCGTGTTGCTGATCGGGAGGTTCTCGTGGCTCGCGTCTTGCAGGCTCGTTACCAGGATCGGTCTGATCATTTGGTGCTGACCAACTATTTGGCCGATAGTCACAAAAAGGCCGTCGAGTTTGCCAATGAGAGGGTCGCGACGTTGCTTCGCGAGAGGAGAAAACTGGTGGATCAATTGGCCCTATCCCTGACCGCTGGCGAGCACGACCGCCACAATGTCCTATTGAGGCTGCAAAGCGACTGGCAGGAAGAACGGCTCGACAAAATAACCGCAGACATAGCTCACGGGAATGGATTAGTTCGGGACTTGGAAATAATCACCGAAGAACACGAGGTCAAGGTCACTGAGGTTAAGGGAGAATGCAGAAACCTTTTCCTCAAGCTCGCGGACCAGGACATGCGGAGTCGTGAGTACGGGCAGAGCATTAACAACATGGAGGGTCAGTTGGGCTCCTTTGTGTCGTTAATTAGGGCTCACTTTGGCTTTACTTTTCCACCCCGAATTGTATGACCTGCTTCTGAAAACCCTCCGCTGAGCAAAATAAATGAAAGTTCTTGTGTGTATGTTTTAACTTCTGTATGGTTCATTTCTTCGAGCATCCGAACATCTTCGACTTGGGTGAGCCGAACCATAATATCAATAAGCCGAGCAAATATGTCCTGATTTTATAACTCGCTCATGATCAGATAAGATAATAGCCTTAGACTTGTCCAGGAAAAGATTTCTCTCTATTACCTATTTTTTTACCTGCAAATAAAAAGACAGAATCAGAAGGGATAATTTGAAAAAGAAATCAAAAACCCCTTTCAATCCTATGCTTGCCCATGATTAATAAGGACAAGAACTTTTACAAGGGTTTTAATCTTGCGCGAAAATTTTTATCAATATTCCTCGAAAGAAAGCATACTATTGAAAGGAATGTAATTCACAATAATCGCTTTTGATCAATTTCGAGAGGAACGAATTATTCAAAAGTGCGAGGCATAATAACGTGTTTTAAATTTAATTGAAGATACGGCATCCAAATCAAGGCCGTTTTGTTAAGAACGAGAGTAATTTGGACATCTATCTCGTCATTAAATTCAAAACAACGCCGATGTTCTCGATCAATTATCGTGGATTACCAACGACGTAAAACATGCATGGACCAATTCAAGTGTATAATTCCTTCTAGCGAAATTGGGGTTGGATTACCCTATACGACCGAAAAGGTCGTGCAGGATTTCCAATTTTAATTTCCTCTAAAGGAATTATAAACTTGACTTGGGAGTATTCGGATGATTAGAGAAAATGCCACTATCACATTCCCATGACCTGTCAAAAGAAACGCAACCAAGTTCCATCTAAATGTATACACCAATGGATCCCTAATACAATCACTCTAAGGGGTGAGATAGAGAAAGCTTCGATAAAAATAAACCCTATACAAGAGGACTAGTAATGAAAAATTAAACAAAGGAATGTGATCCTAACGTTTAAGGATGCCCCAAGTTCGATCTGTGACTTCCGGATCACTTGCCCCAACTCGCCATCTTCATTGGACGATATCTCAATAATGTCCATAGTAGGCTCCTTTGTTGCTCACTCGGTGCTTGTCATGGGATATCATCATCTTCGTCTTCTATCAAGGACGTTTGGGAAAAACACACACATCTATCCTTGAAATGGCATTTAATCTAATCACCAGAATGCAATGAATGAAATGCATATATTTATATGAACTGTAATAGATTCGAGGTATAGAGAGTCTTACCAACCAAACTCGTCGACTTATGTGCGGTTTTAGGTGTACCAACCGCCCAAAGACATGCGCATGAAATAAGTTATGGTGAATTTCTAAAAATCAGAGGGTTTGGCACCTAAGGTTAAGGTTCCCACTTCGAGTTCTAGAAAGAGCCGATTCCATTGCACAGCTATCGTTGCATTGGGACTCGATCCATAGTTCGAAGCGAGCGGAATTGAAAAGTGGATTACCCCGCGTTTTTCCTCACGGAGATTCCATTTTCAATTCCTTCTATTGTGTTCCTATAGGCGACGCCCGGGGTTTTAGGCGCGGTTGTGTGTGTCTACGTGTTGTGATCATCACAATGCAATTCATGCATAGCAGTTTATCAATCAGCACTTCAAATCATCCACACAACATACATTCCTACGCCCAACCTGCATAAGACAATGTTAATCACGGACTACACCCCTTATTTCTCCAATCTGCAAAAACATATAACACCTATCGTAAGCGGACTTACCTCACCTTCACGAGCGCCTGCATGGTTAGAAAAATCACTCAGCGTTTTAATTACGGCCTAAGTCCACTTGGGGTCTAGAACCATAGGTTCTAGAACACAGTGTCCCCAGCGGAGTCGCCAGCTGTCGCGACCCGTTCGGAAGCGGACGCGGCTAATGGATTACCGATCGCGGGCCTTCCCCCGCACAAGGGTGCGGATCGCGGGCTTTGGATCGGCGCGGGCCCTCCCAGGCCCATACCAAATCGCGGCGGGAGTATTTTTCAAAGGGATTCGACGATAAGAGTCGATCGCTTTCGACCTTCAGTGTGGTCGTGGTGGCATGTGCAACTTGTGCATGCATTTGGAGTCGCCACCGGTCTTTCTTGGAGGGTAGACCGGAAACCTTACTGACCGATTGGGAGAGGTCGATCAGTTTTGCGGAACCAGAGATTTTGGGTTCGGGGACTTGGTTACGTCGGTGTCATTACCAACGCCCTTTCGGTACCTAACGCGAGTGATTTTCCTAACTAAGAGTTCATGCAGACGCAATTTTAGGTGATGTAGGCTTGATTCAGGGTTTCATGCAGATTGGAAGACTGTTCCTATCAATCACAATCAATTTGAATGAAAGCGCAGTCAAGTACATAAATAAAACACTTCAACACGCATCAATTCAGATCAATGGCTTCCTAGCATAGCCATAAGGGCTTAGGGAATGTGTGATTTCAGTCAGGGGTAGAATGGGAAGACTTGGAGGCGATTGGCCCGAAGGGCAAAATCGTCAATTTTTGGAAGACATGGAATACCGAATTACCCAAAATATTCCACGGCCAGTTGTTTGTGGCCATTTCCCATTTTTGAGAATTTTTTGGAATTCCCTGATTTTTCTTCAATTTTTGGGAGACGATTCGCCCAAAGGGTGAAATCGTCATTTTTAAGAAGGATCGGGTTCAAAACACCCGGGATGAGCCTTGGCCAGTTGATTGTGGCCATTTCCTATTTTTTTGGGATTTTTCTATAATTTTTAGAATTTTTTTGGAAGACGGTTTGCCGGAAGGGCAAAACCGTCATTTTTTGGAAAAGACCGGGGTCCGAAAGACCCGAAACAGGTTGTGGCCAATTGAGTATGGCCATTTCCTATTTTCTGGAATTTTTTAGAATTTTTCTAAATTTTTCGAATTTTTTTAAATTTTTTTATGATTTTTTTTTTATTTTTTATTGAATTTTTGAACTTTTTATTATTTATTTTTTTTTATTATTATTTTTGAGTTTTTTAAAATTTAAAAATATTTTCCGGGCCGGGTCAAACCCGGCCCGTGCCTCTCGGGCGCCCGACCCGACCCTAGGGGTCAGAACCGGTCTAAAATGACACCGTTTTATATTTTATACATTTTTTTTAAACAATTTTTCGATTTTTTATACATTTTCTCTAATTATCCGAAAATTCCCCGGATCGGGCGGCTCTTATTGCGCCACGTGGCATCATCCTGTGCGTCCGATCTTCGGTCAGATCGGACGCTCCTCAGGGTGCCACTTGGCGCGACATCGACCGTCCGATCAAAATATTTTTATTATTTTCGAAAATCATTTATTAATTTAAAAATCATTTTTAATTTTCCAGAAAACCCCAGATCGCGACACGTGGCACATTGTGTACCGTCGGATCTGGGTTTTAAATTTCAATGGTCCGGTCCCACCACGCTGACGTGGCTGCCGACGTGGCATGCCACGTCAGCGTTGACCGTTGACCGGTCTTCCCCCCTCGTCGGGGAAGACGACCGGCGCCGGCGTTCCCTCGCCGGCGCCTCGTCGGAGGGCCATAGCTCGACCTACAGTACTCCAAATCGCACGAAACTAACGGCATTAGACTCGTATGGACTTCACCTACAACATATCAGAGGCTAGATATAGCAGAATATCAGACGACCAACGTGCCATCTCCGGCCGAAACTGGATCACCGGCGAAGCTTGGTTCTGGCTATTCTATACGTTACATGACTGATGTAATTTATTGGGAAGCATTCTAGGAGTTCCAGCAGACTTACCTGAGCTACACGGAGCTTCGGTTTAGCATGGAACGACTTGTGGAGCTCGCGGCCGGCCGGAGGACGTCAAAGGTCAACCCGAGCATTTATCCCATGAAATCATATGCAGTCAAAGGCAAAAATGAGCATGGAGGTACAGGGAGCAATTCAAGATCAATAAATCTCAAAACCGATCAGTGAAACGCGAGATGCCATTAAAGGCCGAGGAGGAGCTCGAACGCATATCTCACCTTTTCGGCGGTCTCCGGCGATTCCGATGGGCATGGAGGGCTTCCTCGTGGCGTCGGCGAGCTCGGGGAGTGGTTCATCGGCTCCGTTCCTGCTTGGCCGGCTTGGGAGGCTTTGAGCTCGGTGGCCGGTCATCACCAAAAAAATGGCTTGCGCCCGCCTGTGCCTCTCAGTCTACCCTCTCCTTTATTCATGGCCGACCACCTTTCGCCTTTCTCGCACTCTCTCTGGCCCTCATTTCTTCAGTGGGCGGTCCTTTTTTTGGCCGGCCGTGCATTCCCCTGCGTTTTTTTTGCATATCCGTCGGCCCCTCCATGCGGGTCTGCAACTGAGTTGCAGACCCGGTTCGACCGGGTCGGGTCGGGTCTTACCCGACCGACCCGGTTGAACCATTTCGTCCAAATCGAGCCCTAAATTTATCACTTTTCATGAAATTGACGGCAAAATCAGACTCCTCGACATGTTCTCTATCAAACGTGGGTATTTTCGTAAATAGATTGGTTGAAATTTAGTGAAAACCCCAAATTGTCCCTAGGATCCAAAAATGATTATCACCAAATTGAGGGCCCAAACGATCGAATTAGTCCAAATTAAGGCCACCAAAGGATTCGGCATGATGAAAACTATGGGGTAGGGATGTTTAATTTGAATGGGTATGCCCACATAAAATTTAATTTCAAAAATTGTTAAACCGGGGACTAAATTCAAAGATTTTTATGCAATTAAGCCCTTTTGGTCAAAATTGATCAAATTGGAGGGCCAATCGACCTAATTGCACTTAAAAACTTTATAATCCAATGTCATAGCTTATAAAAAGTGGAAATTGAAAATTAAAAGACTTGAAAAGGAATTTTTGGGCTCGGTTCGGGTTTATGTTTGTTAAGGAACATAGTGACCCGAGCCGAATTTTCGAGATTTAAAGTGACACACTTGAAGAGGAAATTAAAACAAAATTATTGAATATTTTTGTGTATTTTTCTGACCATGAATGGTATTTTTCTGATTTTTTGGGTATTTTTAATAATTAAATAAATTCGAAAAATATTATAAAATACCAAAAAATATTTTTTGTTCAAAATTGGTCCCCGAGGCTAGGCCAAGGCTTCCAAAGTTGATTTTGTGATTTTATGACCTCTTTTTGATATTTTTAATTAATTTTAAAGAATAAAAATCACAATAATAAATGATCAAAAATCAGGTGTCAACAGGCATTTATTGTAATTGGACATCAAGACTAAAAAAGATGTAGAAATTTACAAATTAAAAGACTCGAATGATATTTTTTTTGCCAAATTCAACTCTATGCGTCGTGAAGAAACACATGCAATTGAACTTGAATTTTGACTATTTATGAGTTCAAAACGAAAAGAAAATTAAAATAAAAATATTGACTATTTTTCTATATTTTTACGACATCGAATGCTATTTTTCTTCATTTTTCATGTATTTTTCTATTTTTGGAAAATATTAAAAAATTGAAAAATTATTTTTTTTTATCAAAAATGGTTCCTTTAGTTTGGTCAAGGCTACCAAAAATGATTTTTTAATTTTTTAACTTTTTATATATTTTTTTATGAATTTTTAAAAAATAAACTATGAAAGACTGATAAAAAAATCAGGTGTCAACAGCTGCCCCTCTTTGAGAGGAATTTCGTCAGAGGTTTCTCTCAAAGACAAGGTGACACCTGTTTTCCGATCGACTCGACTGGGAAAAGAAAAGAAAAGAAAAGAAATCATGACATCCAATTTTCATGCCCATCAATGTGTGCTTTTCCTTAAAAAGAGATGTGCTCATTCAATTCCCTGATATGATGTAAGAAAGTTAAGGAGTAGATAGACTTCCCTGCCCCTTACCTGCCGAACGCTTGCGGCATTTGCTGTGTCTGATGGGTTCAAGTAGATTCCTAAGGACTCGTCATCGGAGTGTCATAGGGATGTTAAGCTCTGACCTGTATGGTAGGTCAAACCATAATGGGATTCCTAACTGATAGGAACCTAAGGAAGACGCATCCCACATTTGGGAATTGGCCAAGGGTTTTGATCCGTGTGGTGGACTAAACTAGAAATGGCTTGCCTAATGTAAGGTTTATTAGGGAAAACGACTCCTCCCGCGTTCGGGATTCATCAAGGTTTTGATCCGTATGGTGGATCGGACCATTGGGTTGATCCTTCAGGCGGTCTCTACCAGTCCTTTGACCCTTCAGGCGGTTTCTACCATTCATTGACCCTTCATGCGGTTTCTACCATTGGTTGACCCTTAAGGCGGTTTCTACCATACATTGACCCTTCAGGCGGTTTCTACCATTGTTTTGACCCTTCAGGCGGTTTCTACCATTGGTTGACCCTTCAGGCGGTTTCTACCATACATTGACCCTTCAGGCGGTTTCTACCATTGTGTTGACCCTTCAGGCGGTTTCTACCATTGAGTTGACCCTTCAGGCGGTTTCTACCATTTATGAGATTCCAAATTGATATGAATCAAAGGATGACGTACCCGCTCTTTGGGGCTAGTCGGAGACTCGATCATTCTGTGGATCGGTCTTAGAAAAGATTTGCCTACTAAAAGGCTTCACCTAAGGATGACGCACCCAGTCTTTGGGGCGGCCAAAAGTCCTGCAGAAAGCTTAGACCTGAAAAAATTTTCCTCGCCAAGAAGATATTAGTAATCTTTGGGAAGACAATAATTGTCTAACTGACAAAATTCTACAACTTAAGTTTTAGTCATGAAATGTGCATTTTGATTGCTGGAGGTTATCCAAAACATTCCTACCATATACAGATGTGATCATAAATTCCTTGCACGGAAACTCTAGATCAAACAATTTGAAAATTTCAAAAAGAGTTTGCTCAAAACATCCATTGGAGTATTTCTCATCCAAGAAGGCTCCTCACTGCTCTGTGATAATGATCTTTAATAGGGAAAGTGCTCAATTTCCTACCGACCTGTGCCTGGGTTTCAGGATCATTCGCAACGCATACATTTCGACCGATCAGGAGGTCTTTCACGGGACCGTAGTGTTAGGCTTGGATATCGGTTTCCAAGGGGGACTCACTTTTGAGTCAAGGCCGTTGAACGAAATTTTTCACTATCTGCTCCGGGTTTACAAGTCAAGAACCCTGTAAAATGAGAAAGAAATAGTCTTACTCGTACTTCTTTGAGCTAAGTTATACATTAACCCAAGTGTCTTAGTCAGATAAGACTGCTTCAGGATTGTAACATTGGAAGGATTGGGGACCGAAAAAGACTTATTTTTTGCCTAGAAATTGTGAAGGGTTTGACATTGGTGATCATTGCAAATTTGCCACATGTCCTTCGAAGAACATCTCCATTTCTTGAAGTGTACACTCCTCTTTTAGAGTGCACAAGGATGTTTAAAAGCGTCTCTTGTTGCATTAAGAGACCGTCTGTTTGTGTGTTTGCTATTTGAGCACGACATCATTTGGGGAGTAGTCATCTTGATCTGACTCCTTTGGAGGGTCTTTTCATCATCTCTCTAGACTTTACTGGGGATATTTTGAATGGACATCGGCCTTACTTTTTACCAGGCACTTTGCTTTTTCTTGATGTCTAGGGATTTTTCTTTTCCCCCTTTTTTTAATCCCGTGTTTTTCTTTTCTTTTGGAGCTGGGATTTTCAGCAATCATGCTAGATATGCAACTTAAACTTTGGCATGCTTCCGTTCCTAGAGTGATGTTGCTTTTGCTTTGGAATATGCAATGATCACCAATAGGTTGATGAAATGAATTTGCTGGCTCAACATGGTCGTGCAAAGGATAACAGTGTGTAGGATAGAGAAATGAATTATTCTTGTCATCCTATAACACTTGGATTATCATATAAACAACACACAAAGATTTATGTTAGTCCGAGCAAGAAAATTTCTAACCATTTACTTTCTGATACTGTTGGACTAACCTTCATTTGCCCCAATGTAGGGTGGTTCTTGACAGGGTTGAGAATGAAAATCGCCGTTCAATGGGGTTCTCAATGGGCATCTGTAGTGTTTGGAATGAAGAAATAAATGCCTCTGTCATCTCGATCCATGTAGTCGTTGCGAATGACCCTTATGTCCATAGGTTAAGGTTTCTCAATCATTTCCAATCTCCTCATCTCTCAAGTGTGTATGGGACGTGTTTGGATTAGGCTCGCTTCTCTTATGAGAAAATACCCTTTTGAACAGTTCAAACAACTCTTGTTGGAAAAATTCATTTCATTTCATCAAGATTTATCCTTCAAAGGGATTTTGTGATGCACCATATATGTGTAATTCATGTTCAGACAATCTCTTGTTTTAAAACATGAATGTCAATGAAGTAAGAATTCTATGTCTTTTTAGATGTGAGAATCGAATTAATTCTGAAAGTTTTTAATCTCCAATGAATTGGGAAAAGGGATACTTACCTGCCCATCGAGGCTGGAGATCCTGGAGATATAAAAGGGATATGTCATTGTATATTCTAAAACTTTGCAAAAATTGGAACGATACATCTTACCCTTCGTCATATGCTCCAACGAGTGTACAAGGGTTGTGAAAATATGTCTGCCCTGATGGCGAGCTCCTGCCAAGGATAAATATTAAGCATTATTTTGGGTTTCCAAATTCAAAACAAATTGGGACGATACTACTTTACTCTTGATTTGAATTCCATTCTGCATGCCAATGTGGGGATTGCAGAAGCCGGCCCTCAAGCTTGTGGCCATGATTTCTTCGTCTGGTTGGGCAACGAATCCACCTCAAGGATTTACGTCGGAGGAGATTCATTCATCTTTTTGGGCGTGTTTCATGCGCTGTTTTGTTATTTGAATGCATGGCTTCTTGGGTGCCTCGTCTCTATTCATCACCTGAGAGGAAAATGAGAGAACATTATCCCCGCATCTGATTGAAAATCATTTAGGAACGATACGCTCTTTTTACCAAATGGGTGGCTCCGCGGCCAAATGCGTTTTACGTTGAAAGGATGGATTCCATTACGCTCTGCGGATGATAACTATCGCTTGGGGGACTTGCCCCACGGATTAAACGATGAATCTGATGTCTTCGGCTTCAACATGCTTTCCGGATGTAGGAATGGTTTGCCCCCATTTTCAGTAGAGATGGGTTTTGTCGAGTAGGCAAGATCAATAACTCATCCTAGATTTAGCTTTAGTCGAAGGTTGAAATCCCGACCTTGGATAAGCGAATCATGATTCATCTCCTTCTGCTTCGAATTTGTCATTTGCGAGCTTCACATTTTACAATACCAACTTCGCCGCTTGATGAAAATGAATCGATGATTTTCGAATTGCCCCAAGTTCTATAGTCATCTGCGTCGAATCTCTTTGAACTTCATCGAGTGATAGACCAACTGATAAAACGATTTTTCAATCCCGAGATCGAACTCCTGACGTTTCGTACCACTGCCATTTCACTGACTACCAAGACACAGCACTATTGACGTCCCTAACTGGTTCGTTTTTTGTTATAAAATTCTCGAAGCAGTTAGCAACCCCCATTGAGAATGAAACAAGCTCAATTTAGAGTTCGTAACGACTAAAGGTCCCTTGGAACGATACAGAGCTAACTGTCTTTGAGCTCGCTCGGGCTTTTACTCACATTTTCCTATGTGAAGCCTTTAAATGTTTTTCTTCATGGCGTTCAATTGATTCGCCTCAACTCTAATCTAACAAGGGATTGTCGCACTCGAGCATGATGATGCTCACAGGTAGTACTAATCGCTACCCCAGATTAACTCTAGGCATTAAGGAAGATTATCTCGCATGGAAGACTTTATGACAGAAAGATTAATGATACATCCAGTCACATGTGCCTAGGCCCCTTGAAGATTCTCGGTGATCAGCCAGTTACACCATGAATCAGATATATAATCACCATTTTGGATCATAACTTCATAAGTCCATCAGTTTTAAACTGATCGATCCAGATATGGAGCTCCTCATCAAGGAAATCTTTTGATTCTTCGAGCAACTGATATTCGGGTTGACCATCATCGCTTGGCGGCGAAGGATTCCTGTTTCTGTTGTGAGCGATCTGATTCTTCGAGCTAGAACCTTCGTCATTGCTCGAGATTATAAGAGGATGATTGATCGGTTCACTATCAAAAGCACCTTCCATTTGGGGATGGGAGAAACAAAAATCCTCAGAGCATCCCCCCGCTTGATCTTCCGAAATCATACGCCCAAGCCAGGCAGATCTTTGAACACTAGGCGCAATATGTTGATCGGCGATAGAAAGAGTACTAGCGAAAAGTTGCTGCTCAAACCAAGGAGTTCGTACCTGCTGCACTTGTGGCATATACTCTTGAGTGGTGCTGAGATGATGGGGAATATTCTGATTAGCGCCCAAGTAGTCGATGGTGCTGCTACCAGCTTGGTCGGTGCCTAGATTCGGCAGGGTATTTCTTACTCCAGGGGCATTGTAGTTGTGGCCATGCCTAGTGTTTAGGCACAAGTTGAGTTCTTTCAGGTTCAGTGCTGTGTGGCGCTGTCTTAGCGCCCTTCTGTAGCTCTTGAGGTGACTCGCGACTCCATCTTTAGTGAGTCCTGGTATGTTCATGATCTCAAGTATGCGCGTTGGATATGCTGAGTTGATCCCTAGTTGCTGAACCGCACTAAGGAACTTGAGATGAAGCTCGGGGGACCAATTGACCCTCGTCTTCTTGCGACCCGGAACAGTGTTGACAACTTGGCTATTGCTCTCTGGCCTATTTCCAATAGGATTTGATCGAGCCGAAAATTGTTGTGGAGGGAATTCATCAGCTTTGGATTGGTCGGTCGTGATAGTAAGCTCATCGTTAAGGAAACTCCAATCATGGTGACGCATATCCCATCCTTTAGAAGGCATCGGTATTGACTTCGTAGAATTGATTTGTTCATGCATATCTCCAACAAAATCCGATTGTATCAAAGATGGTTCGAGGGAGTGGGGTGGTGAATGAGCATTTTCAATCCTCATATAAGGCTTATCAAGGAACATTTCGCCGAGAGTGACAGGGCCACCGCAATTAAGGCAAGCGATAGTGCTGGGAGCTTTCTTATACCTCATGTTCTCCGCTCGAAGCTTTTCGTTTTCCTCCTTTAGAATCGCAAGTTCTTGACATCTGTGTTGAGCCCTCAATTTGGCTCGCTTATTTTGAAACCAAAACTTGACCCTCAAAGGTTTCATCCCTAGCTTCTGGCCCAATTCATTTCTTTGTTTCATGTTCGGGAGAGGGCATTCACTAAAGAAAGCTTCAAGCTCTTGGATTTCATTCTGAGTGTGGCACTGGCGACGTTTCCTTTTCCGGGATTGACCATCGCTGCTGCTGTTGTCGTCGCTGCTGAGATCCTGAACTTCGTTGCCGAAAGGGTTGGGTTCTGTGGTTCTGGTACCAGACGCGATCCTAGAATCTTCGAGATCTCTCAATAATTCATTTTCTGAGATTTTTGGATCAGTCGCCTCTAGCAACTGACGGTAACCCTCAAACATGTTGGATCGAAAAATGTTCGATCAATTTTTGCTCACTCAGGGTTCTCTACTCTCTCATGTATGCTCACTCTCTCTAAATTTTCTTTTGAGTGGTTCTGTATGCCCAGGAAACGTTATTTAAACATGGATGAAGATCATCAGGCAAGCGTTTCTCCCAAGATTTCGTATTTCTCGCTTTGTCGTCTTCTTTCTTCTTTTCAACGTGGAGAGACACCAAATCGATTTCCTTTTCTCGATATCCATGTCTGTCTCCCACTTATTTTCAAAAAGGTGCAACTACGATCGTCTCCCGCTCAGTTTTTTAATATGATGGGACCGCCAAATCCTTTTGCAACTTTTTTCGATAGTTGCGCTTAACTCTCGCTCAATTTTAATATGGTGGCACTGACATATCTTTTTACAACTTTTTTAGATTTATCAAGCCTGAAATCGCGGACTGGGACGGATCTGATGGTTCACCGAAAGAGCCACCACTGCTTTACCCAATTAACTTGGCTCCATGAGCATTATTGTTGTGACCTTTCTTCATCCTCGAGTTGCTATAAAAGGAGGAGTTAATGCAGAGAAGATTAACGCTCTTACATAATTGCATTTTCATTTTTTAATCACTCTACCACACCCATCTTCTTCTCCCTCACTCCAACGAAAATGACCTCCTCTCCTATTCGCGCTTTCTCGGCTGAAATTTTGGCCCAGTGGGAAAAACTCTATAACCTCCTAGGTCGAGGCTATGCTCATATAGCCGATCACCCAGAAATTGAAGATGAAATTCGCATTTTGCTCGTGGAAATAGACACCACCTCTATCGAGGGCACTAATTTAGAGAGGGAATATAGAATCTTCCCAACCCTCTTTATAAACTTTTTAGAGACTTACCGTGTCGCTCAGCGAGAAGTTACCGTGGCTCACGTTTTGCGAGCTCGCTATGAGGATCGGTCCAACTGCTTGGTGTTGGCCAACCTTGTGGCCGATAGTCACAGAAAGGCTGTTGAGTTCGCCAACGAGCGGGTCTCGATGTTGCTTCGCGAGAGGGGAAATTTGGTGGAGCGCTTGGCCTTATCCCTGACCACCTATGAGCACAACCGTCGTAATGTCGTGTTGAAGTTTCAATGTGAGTGGCAGGAAGAAAGGCTTGACAGCATTACCGCGGATATAGCCCATGGGAGAGGACTAGTTCGGGACCTGGAAATAGCCGCCGAAGATCACGGGACCAAGGTTGCCGAGCTTAAAGGGGAATGTAAACGCCTTCTTCTTAAGCTTGCAGATCTCGAGTCTCGAGGTGGTGAGTATAGGCAAAGCATCAATAATATGGAGGGCCAACTGGGTTCCTTTGTGATGCTGATTAGGGCTCATTTCGGTTTTACTTTTCCACCTCGATGATCTGTATGATCTGCTTTTAAGGTCCCTCGATTGAGCGAAATGAATGAAAGCTCTAATATGTGTGTCTCAACTTCTGTATGGCTGACTTTCTCGAACACCTGACCACTCTCAACCTAGTCAAGCTGCTCTTTGACATTGATGATTCGAGCGTGTACATCTTGATTTTTTAATCTTGCTTATGATCGAATAAAGGAACCTCCCACCGCGTTTATCCACAAAAAGACTTCTCTTCTCTACCTGTTTTTAACTACTTAGAGATGCCCCAGTTTCGATCTTTGAGACGTGACTTCAGGATCACCTATTCCAAATCGTCATCTTCATTATATGATACCTCAATGATGTCCATAGCAGGCTCTTCTTGTCCACTTGGCGCTCGTAATGGGATGACACCATCTTCGTCTTCCATCAAGAACATTGGGAGGAAAACACACCTATCTATCCTCAAAATGGCATTTAATCCAATCACCGGAATTATGCAATGAATATAATGATTATGAGCTGTAACAAGTTCGAGGGATAGAAAAGTCTTACCAACCAAACTTAAGAGAAAATCAAGCTTCTCTGTACAGTGTTAGGTATACTAACCTTCCATAGACAAACACATGAGACAAGTGAGGGAAAACTCCTAAAAATCAAAAGATGGGGCTTGGTACCTAAAGCCAATGTTCTCACCTCGAATTCTGGGAAGAGTCGATTCCATTGCACAACTATCGTTGCATTGGGACTCAATCCATAGTTCGAAGTGAGCGGAATTGAAAAGTGGATTACCCCATGTTTTTCCTCACGGAGATTCCATTTTCAATTCCTTCTATTGTGTTCCTAAAGAGGGCGCCTGGGGTTTTAGGCGCAATTGTGTGTATTCATTGTGTCGTGCTAAAGCAATAAACATGCATTTTATTTAACAATCACCGCTTCAATATAAATATCCACACAATCATACATCCAAAACTCTTGCCTGCATAAAACAAAGTTAACAAGCACTTCACCCCTTATTTCTCCCGTCTACAAAAACATCTAACACATTCGTTAGCATATACACCTCACTTTCGAGAGCATCTGCATAAAATTAGGTTAGAAGAATCAATCAATTTTTTAATCGGCTCAAGTCCACTAAATGGTTAAGAACCAGTCCCCAGCGGAGTCGCCAGTCTGTCGCGACCCTCTTGAGGTTGTCGGGCTCTCGAGGGCTAATGGGCCGTCCTGTCTGGTCGGACGCGGGCCTCTCCCAAGGCCCATTACCCAAATCGCAACGGAGGTATGCGTGATCGACTTTCAGTGTGGTCTAGTGACATGTGCTAAGTGTGCATGCCATGGAGTCGCCACCAATCATTTTTTTAGGGTATGATTGGACCACCCAATCGAATAGTTGGGAGTTTCTATTCAATTCTGCGAGAACCAGAGAAATGGTTTCGGGGACTTAGTTACGCCAACCGTCAGAGTTGACGCCCTTTCGGTACCTAAGTTGACTGAATTTTCTAGCCTGAGATTCATGCGGATGAGTAAGGTATGAATCCTAAGTCTAGAAATTCATGCAGATAGGAGTAACTATCCTAGCAATCACAATCAGTGATAAAATGCACAACTCAAGGAATCTAGATATGCAAATAAATCACATAGTATTCCTAGTAAGGTCCTATTAGCCTAGAGAACTATCAATCACAGCACAAGAATGATTTAGGCATGAATTTACCCATCATGGGGCAAAGTCGTAATTTCGAGATGATTTGGGACGATTTGCAAAAATAGGTTTGGCCATTCAATTGACCGGTCCCCTTTTTTTGACAATTTTATGATTTTTTTTTGGAATTTTTAGAAAGCGATTTTCCAATTGAAGGGTAAAATCGTCATTTTCTAAAAAAGGAGATGAAATGTGGAAATCTTAGACATAAGGTTTGGTCACTCACTTGACCCATCACCTAATACTAAGCAATTTCCATAAGTCATCGGAATAATGAAGACGATTTACCCTTTGAGGGGTAAAATCGTCATTTTGGATTAAACAGGGAAAAATCCCATAAATGACAACCAATCAATTTTTCTTGGTCATTTTCAACCTTGGAAATTTTCTAGAAAATTTTTAGGAGTTTTCTGCAATTTTTCCATTTTTTAAATTTTTCTTTAATTTTTTTCTTCTTTTTTTGAATTTTTCTATTTTTTTATTATTATTCTTTTTTATTTGAAAAAAATAAAATGAAATAAAATAAAAATCGAACCGGACCGGGTCAACCCGATCCGTGAGAACTGGTGGCCCGGCCCAGACATGGAACCGGGTCCATTATCTCACACACAAAATGACGTCGTTCGGTTAAAAACGAATACACGTGGCGACCTCTGAACCGTCGGATCAGTTTCTTCTTTGTTATTAGTACGCGCTGACGCGGTAGCCATGTGGCTACCCCGTCAGCACCACGTAGGCATTGACCATGTCAACAGGCATTTGACCGGTCAACTCCTCGTCGGGGAAGTGCGCCGGCGCCTCATCGGAGGGCCATATCTCGGCCTTCCGACGTCCAAATCACGTGAAATCAATGCCTCTAGACTCGCACGAACCTCCTCTACAACATACTAGATGCCCGACACAGCAGAATCACACTAGCCTAGATCACTTATTCCGCCCGAAATTATTCTCCGGCGATGAGCTGTCTTGGCCGTTCTACACGTGATCTAACCTAAGAAAAGCATCAAGAAGCATCACAGGAGTTCGAGAGTACTCACGTGGGGTTCACCGTGCCCTGATTTGGTCTTGGACGAGCTATCGAGCTCATGCCGACCCGGTTACATTTAGGGATCCACTCGGCATTTTACACCATGAAATCATGTGAAAAAAAAAATGAAAATATTCAGCAAGGGGCATTTATTGTAATTGGACATCAAGACTAAAAAAGATGTAGAAATTTACAAATTAAAAGACTCGAATGATATTTTTTTTGCCAAATTCAACTCTATGCGTCGTGAAGAAACACATGCAATTGAACTTGAATTTTGACTATTTATGAGTTCAAAACGAAAAGAAAATTAAAATAAAAATATTGACTATTTTTCTATATTTTTACGACATCGAATGCTATTTTTCTTCATTTTTCATGTATTTTTCTATTTTTGGAAAATATTAAAAAATTGAAAAATTATTTTTTTATCAAAAATGGTTCCTTTAGTTTGGTCAAGGCTACCAAAAATGATTTTTTAATTTTTTAACTTTTTATATATTTTTTTATGAATTTTTAAAAAATAAACTATGAAAGACTGATAAAAAAATCAGGTGTCAACACCCCAGTAGGGTCGAAGATGAGAACTCCCTACATCTCAGAAGCCAGTCTTCTACCAGCTAAGATGCTGCTGACATACGGGTTCAATCCCGAAAAAGGCCTAGGCAAACATAATCATGGTATAAATACCCCACTACAGTTGAAGGCTAATCCACATAGAATGGGCTTGGGGTACCAGAAGTATCCCATGAATGAATCCGTCCCGAAAGCAACAGGCCGAGGCCGAGGCAAAAGCCTGGGACGCCAAGGAGGTGAAAGCAGCATGAATAACTCATTCATCGGTTCTCCAACCTGGAAGGGCAGGTTTCGGATGTTCAGGAATCCCTTAAGTACCTACTTCGACCAGAACTCCAAATGGCTATCTGAAGAGGATATCACTTCGCCGATGGAACCAGATCTGACAAATCCTTTTCTTGAAGATGACTCTGTGAATGTCATCATGGAGTGGTTGGACAGTGAAGCCACTTCTTCTGAGTAAACAGACTCTTCCTTCATCTTTAAATACTGCGTTTAGAACTTTCTGCATTTCATTGTATTTTCTTTCCTTATTGTACGCATAGGGAAATGCCTTTGGATCTCCGGCCGTTGGTCCAAATAGCACATCTTGTAACGCAGCCCATTTCACATTCAATAAAACCACGCATGTTTTTGTTAAGGACATATGGAACCACAAATCAGCTCGATGATGATAATAGTCTTCCATATAGAAGCTTGAGGCCTGATTTGCCATATGATTCCTAATTTTCAAAAAATATTTCTATGGGGCCGGGATGTCCAATGACATGAGGACTAGTCCATTGGCACCTATACCTGTTTCGAAAACTTTTTCAAAAAAGACTTTTCATGATCATGCATGTCATTTTTATGGAGCACAAACTAACCATACTCATGACATTTCAGGCATATCATCTCAAACATACATACCAGGTTGTTACAAAATTCAGATCCCTCCATTAACCACTCCTATAACATCGAGGAAGAGGAAGACGAGGATTATGCATCTATCCGAAGAGATTGGAACACCTTTGAAGAGTCAAAGCCTCCTACCTCAGAAGAACCAGTCGTTATTAATTTGGGAGACGCTGCGAACGTCAAAGAGGTCAAGATCGGCGGACACCTATCCCGAGATGAAATGCTCGAATTCATCAAGCTACTAAAAGAATACCAAGACATCTTCGCATGGTCTTACGCGGATATGCCAGGACTAGATCCTAAAATTGTGGAACATGCATTACCCACGAATCCCGGCATCAAACCTGTCAAACAGGGCAGCAGACGGATGAAAGCCGAGTTAGAAGACAAGATTAAGGAAGAAGTCATGAAACTTCTTAGGGTAGGCTTCATTGAAGCTATCCCATACTCGGACTGGATTGCAAATATAGTCCCCGTCATGAAGAAAGACGGAAAAGTTCGGATCTGCGTAGATTACCGAGATCTGAATAGAGCAAGCCCAAAAGATGATTTTCCACTTCCCCACATTGATGTATTAGTGGACAGTACGTCGGGTTACGAATTATTCTCGTTCATAGATGGATTCTCGGGATACAACCAAATCTTCATGAAACAAGAAGACAAGCCCAAGACTGCATTTACCACACCCTGGGGAAATTTTTGCTACAAAGTCATGCCATTTGGATTGAAAAACGCCGGGGCCACCTACCAGAAGGCTATGGTCACGTTATTCCATGACATGATTCACAAAGAGATTGAAGTATATGTCGATGACATGATCGCTAAATCCAAAAAAGAACAGGATCACATACAGGTATTAAGGAAGCTGTTTGAGCGCCTGCGCAAATATAAGTTAAAGCTGAACCCCAACAAATGTGTGTTTGGGGCAAGATCTGGGAAACTCCTTGGATTCATAGTCAGCAACAGAGGCATTGAGATTGATCCCTAAAAAATTCAAGCCATTCACGATTTATCAACTCCATCCACAGTGAAAGAGGTGAGAAGCCTTCTAGGGAGATTGAACTATATTGCCAGGTTCATCAATCAGCTGTCTGATGTGGCTAAGCCAATCTTCAAATTGCTTAAGAAGGGCGCGAAAATAACATGGGATGCTGAGTGCAACAAGGCATTCCAAGTGATCAAAAACTATTTGATCACACCACCGGTGCTTGTGCCACCAATTCCTGGTCACCCATTGACCTTATACCTGGCCATACGACAAGAGTCCTTGGGAGCCTTACTTGCCCAAACAAGCCCGATGGATGGAAAAGAAAGGGCCATCTATTGCCTGAGTAAGAAATTCACGCCATCTGAAGCAAAATATATATCAGTTGAAAGGGCCTGCGTAGCAACGGTATGGGTACTTCGCAGACTGAGACAGTATACCCTACACCACCATATCCAGCTCATAACAGAGAATGATCCTGTCAAATACCTCCTGGAGAAACCCTCTCTAATTGGGAAATTAGCAAAGTGGCAGGTGATGTTGTCTGAATTTGACATCAAGTGTTCCCCACAGAAGTCGGTAAAAGGGAGAGCTATAGCTGACATGCTGGCAGAAAACCCGTCAAGCGGTGAGTCCCCAGAAGTAACGAACACAGAAGGCCGAATTCTGAACTTAGCAGAAGATAAGTGGATCATGTATTTCGATGGTGCTGTCAATCTATCAGGGGCAGGCACTGGGGTAGTATTGATATCCCCAGATGGTCAACATCACCCTGTCGCGGCAAAGATAACTTTTCCTTGTACCAACAATATTTCGGAATATGAGGCATGCATTCTGGCCCTACGGCTAGCCATTTCTATGAAGATACCTAAGTTGCAAGTTTTTGGAGATTCCATGCTCATCATTCTACAGACACAAGGGGAGTGGAAGACGAAAGATGCAAAGCTCATCCCTTATCACGAATACCTTGAAGAATTGATACTTAAGTTCGAAGAAGTGTCATTCGAGTACCTATCAAGGTCTCACAATCAGTTTGCAGACGCATTAGCCACCCTAGCTTCGATGTTACAAACAACTGAAGGGTTGGATGTAGAGCCTCTGAGGATCGGCATTGTTGAAAAGCCAACTTATTGTATGCTAATCGAAGAAGAATTTGACGGAGAACCATGGTACTATGACATCAAGAATTACCTCTCAAAAGGGGAATTCCCTGAAGGATGCCAATCAGGAGACCGAAAATATATAACCAAGATGGCCAGCAAGTTCTTCCTCAATGGACAAATTCTGTATAAGAGATCGTTCGATTCCACTCTACCGAGATGTGTAGATGCCAAAGAAGCAAATATTCTCATGAAAGAGATTCATGAAGGTGTGTGTGGGCCTCACATGAACGGCCACCTCCTCGCCCGGAAGATCATGCGGCTTGGATATTACTGGATGACCATCGAATCAGACTGCTGTCAGCACGTCCGGTCATGCCACCAATGCCAAATATACGGGGATAAGATTAATACACCCCCGAACGAACTACACCAAATGTCTGAAGTATGGCCTTTCTCTATGTGGGGCATAGACATGATAGGGCCTATTAATCCGGCGGCTTCAAATGGTCATCGCTTCATCTTGGTAGCGATTGATTACTTCACAAAATGGGTAGAAGCCAGCTCTTACAAGAATGTCACTGCAAGAAATGTGGCAAGATTCATCAAAAGAGATATCATATCCCGGTATGGTACCCCTCAAGCGATCATCACGGATAATGGGTCCAACCTAAACAACAAGATCGTCGATGACCTACTGGATCACTTTAGCATTCGACATCTGAATTCGTCTTCTTACCGCCCACAGATGAATGGGGCAGTGGAAGCAGCCAACAAGAATATCAAGAGAATCTTGGCTAAGACAGCAGAAAACTATAGGGATTGGCATGAAAGGCTACCCTTCACCTTAATGGCTTACCGAACGTCGATCAGGACTTCTACAGGGGCAACTCCCTATAGTCTGGTGTATGGAATGGAAACAGTTCTGCCCGTGGAAGTTAAGATTCCCTCTTTAAGAGTCTTATCAAAGGGTAGATTCTCCGAGTCAGAATATTTCAAACACAGATATGAACAGCTGAATTTAATAGACGAGAAACGTCTCAAAGCCATTTGCCATAGACAAACTTACCAGAAGAGGGTAGCCAAGGCGTTCAATCGAAAAGTCAAGATCAGAAATTTCGAAGTAGATGACTTGGTAATTAGAAAAGTTTTGCCGAGTACTACCCATCCAGGAGAAAAATTCACTCCGAATTACGAAGGCCCTTACATTATCAAGAAAATTCTCACCGGAGGAGCATTGATTCTTGTAAACTCCGAAGGAGAAGAACTAGGGCACCCTGTAAATTCAGATGCTGTGAAGAGATATTACCCGTGAAATAAAATCAGATTCCAGTCATACGACTTATCCCGAATTGAGCATACCCTTCATAATAGTCATTGCATAAACACATCATGCATCCATGCATACACTAGCATGTGTTCAATATTGTAGGACCCGAGGAAACAAGGTCACAATAAATTGGAATGCATGATCGAGAGGAATTACTGCCGCCGTGGTCAGATTTTCATGAGTCTATCTATTCCCAGTGGAACGCATGGTCAAGGGTAAGGTGTATCGTTCTAATTTTCTGAAAATTCGAGAGCATACGCTGACACATTCCTTTTATATTTTCCAGGAATCTCAAGCCGCGCTAGGCAGGTAAGTATTCCTTTCCCAATCTTTTAGGTTTTTGAGACTGTCAGAATCGTCATCACCAGAACCTAAAAGCTCCTTGAAAAATAGCATGCATCCAATTATCATGATTATAAAGATGCAGAATTCCCACAGTTATGACATTAGCATTCATGCTCAGACTTGGAGGTTATCTAAACATGGTCGAAATATACGTTGTGCATCATAAATCCCCTTTGAGGGTAAGTTTTGGAGAAAGCAAAATGAACTTTTCCAACAAGAGTTGTTTAGAACTGTTTAAAAGGATGTTTCCTCAGACAAGAGGCAAGCCTGGTCCAAACACGTCCCATACACACTTAAGAGATGAGTGAAGTGGTAAGGACAGCGAAACCTTGACCTACGGAAGTAGGGGTTATTCGCATTGATTACATGGATCGAGACGACGGAGGCATTCGTTTCTCTATCATAAACACTACAGGTGACCATTGATAACCCTTTGAACGGCGGTTTCATTCTTTACCCCTGTCAAGAACCACCCCACAGTGGGGCAAACTGGAGATACGTCCAACGGTATCAGGAGGTAAATGGTTAGAAGTTCTCTTGCTCAGACTTGCATCAATCTTCGTGTGTTGCTTGGCATTTTAACTTCTATGGTAATTCAAGTGCTTTAGGATGACGAAAAGCATTCGTTTCTCTATCCTATACACTTTTACCCTTTGCACTGCCCAATTGAGCCTATACGTTCACTTCACAAACCCGTTGGTGATCATTGCATATTCCAAGATGGAAGCAACGTCCCTTCAAAAGCGGAAGAGTTCAAAACACAGGATTTGTGAAAAATTCATAGATCAATGTTTGAGTGCTGAGATTCAAGTTGTACATCTGGCACACTCATTTGAAAATTCTGATCCCCAAAAGAAAAGAAAAGGTGGGATCTCGACAAAAGATGAGAAAAAGAAAAAAAAAGAGAAAAAAAATCCGACCCTAGGCATCAAGAAAAAGCAAAGTGCCTGGTAAAAGCAAGGTCAAATGCCCATCCAAATATTTGTACACTTGCGAATCATGTGTTTGATCTTGTAAATGCCAAAAGATGGCATGATACCTTTGTATAGGTCACTAGTAAGATCTGATTGCAAAAGAAAATTCCAAGGGAGCTAGACTGCGAAAGATGCTCCTAAATCATGTCACACTCAGATGATGAAAGTGTAAACAAGATGTTGACGCCGTCTTGACATGAGAGAGATGTTCTCTAAAGACAAATATGCACTTCAAAGACTGAAGACGCTCTTTGAACGAGAAGGGACAAGATCGGCGGCAAACCTGCAGTGATCACCAATGCTAGACCCTTCGCATATTCTGAGCCAAAAATAAGCCTTTTTTGGTCCCCAATCCTACCTACGTTACAACCCTGAAAAGTCTTTTCTGATTAAGGCACTTGGATTGACATAGGGTTTAATGTCTAAGCTTAGCTCGAAGAAGTTCGAGCAAGATTATTTCTTTCTCATTTTGCAGGTTTCTTGACTTGTAAACCTGGAGCAGACATTGAAGACTTCTCTTCGAAAGCCTTGACTTGCACGCAAGTCCCCTTTGAAAACCGTTGACCAAGCCCAACATTACGGTCCCTTGGAAGTCTTCCTGATCGATCGAGGTGTATTCCCTGCGAATGATCCTGAACCCTAGGCACATGTTTGATAGGAAATTCGAGTGCATTCTCGATAAAAGACCATTATCTCAAAGCGGTGAGAAGTCCTCTTTGATAAGAATATTCCGTTGGACATTTTAACCAAACTCTTTTGGTAATTTCAGATTGTTTGTTTCAAACTTCCCCCACAAGGAATTTTTGATCACTTCCGTATAGTGCAAGATGTTTTGGATAACCTCCAGCATCGTAATGCATTTATTGAAATTTTCCATGACTATGATATAAGTCATAAAGTGCTGTCAGTTTGACATCAGATATCACTTAAAGACCATTAATGTGCCTTTGGTAAGAAAATTTTCAGATTAGAGCTTCTGCAAGACTCTTGATGACTTCGGCTCCTAAAACGGCTTGTATCACTCTTGGATACCTGGAGTCCCCAGATCCCAGAATGCCACCTCCCATGTCAAAAGGACAATGTTTGAAATTATCTCCCTATGTGAGATTCCAATATTACAGGTCTGATCTTTCTGCAGGATGCCTGGAGCTCCCAGGTCCCAGAATGTCACCTTCAATGTTGAAAGGACAACATTCAAGATAGTCTTTCTGCGAGATCTCAAGTAATCCCTAGATCCTAGAAGAATCTTATCAAAGTTTTTGCGGGTCTAAGTTTTCTGCAGGATACTTGGAATCCCTAAATCCCAGAATAATGCCTCGCGTGTCGAAAAAACTATTGTCAAAATCTGCTTTCTGTGAGGTTCTAGGTAACCCCTAAACCCAGAATAGCTCATGTGGTAAAGCCTAAAGGTTAGGCACACCTCACTTGTATGAATCCTAGTTAATTCCTTAGAATATAGGATCAAAATGTCCGACAATCCCTAAGAGACTGGGTGCGTCATCCATAGGTTCCTAGCAGAGAGGAGTCCTATTCATGGTCTGATCCACCATACGGATCAAAACTTCTGACAATCCCTAAGAGACTGGGTGCGTCATCCATAGGTTCCTAGCAGAGAGGAGTCCTATTCATGGTCTGATCCACCGTACGAATCAAAACCCCGACAATTCCTAATAGACTGGGTGCGTCATTCACAGGTTCCTGTCAAGTATAGGAATCCCATGTTGGTACGGCCTACCATACAGGCTAGAGTTTAATCGCCCTAGGATACTCAAAAGACGAGTCCCTAGGTATTCACTTGAACCCGCTATACACCGCGCATGCCGCACGAGCATCAGGCAGGTGATCAACAGGTAAATGGCAGGTGGGTCTCTCTACTTTCTCTCTCACTTCAGCTAAAGAGTGAAGAACAGAACGTTCACCAGCAGGACAAGAAAGATTGAGTGTCAAGATTCGTTTTTCTTTTCCCCAGTCGAGTCGGTCTAGACTCAGGCATCACCTGTCTTTGAGAGAAACCTCTCACGAGATTCCTCTCAAAGAGGGGCAGCTGTTGACACCTGATTTTTGACCCAGCCTTTTTATTTTTTGAAAAATCACAAAAAATTCATAAAAAGTCAAAAAATTACAAAAACAACTTTGGTGGCCTTGGCCAAGCCCAAGGAACCATTCTTGACCAAAAAATAATTTTTCATATTTTTCATATTTTTTAATATTTTTTAGAAAATAGAAAAATACTTAAACAAATCAAGAAAAATAACATTTGAGGTCACAAAAATATGGAAAAATATCCAATATTTTTCTTTTTAATCCCTTGTATTTTTGACCTCACAAAAAATCCAAAATCAGATTCAATTTTAGGTGTTCCTTTGTAACCCGTACTATTGAATTTGAAGAAAAAATAACAATTGAGTCTTCTAATTTGCAATTTTGGCATTTTTTAAGATCTTGACATTCAATCTAACTATCCCCTATTTCAATTTAGCCCAATTGTTTGCGCAATTTGCTCAATTGCACGGATTTGACAAAATTATATACTAAAATTGCATTTTAGTCCTTGAAATTAAGCATAAATTGAAATTACTTTCAATTCAAGGGCTATCATTGCAAATTAAACATGCTACCCAATGGATTTCACCATTTTAAATCGATTGGCATAGGTGGTTTGACCCAATTTGATCATTTACACCCTCAATTACACAATCCCTAATTTCAAATTAAATGGGAATTTGGGGGTTTTATAGAAATTGATGAAAATTTTTGGGCAAAACCACATTTCTAGATAGAATTCATGCCCTAGATTTGATTATGAGGTTCAATTGCAAAAATTTCCTGTCAATTTGGATTTAATTTGAAAAATTGCAAGTCGGGGCCGGCTCGGACCGGTCTGACCGCCGGTTGAACCGGTCAAACCGGTCCAGAACAGTGTCTTCTTCTTCCTCAGAGAACCGTACGAATGAACAGTATCAGGGTCAATTTCAATGGCTAAATTGAGGGAGAAAACGACCATGATCGGAAGAGTTTGAAGAGGGGTTTTGTTCCTCGAATCATTGCCCATTGATTCGAACCAAAAACACGAGCAATGGTCGCCAGAACGGAGAACAATCGGTTGGTCAAGGCTGCTGCACCTGCAAAAGTCAACGGCGACAAAACTCAGATGAAACTTGTCCAAATTCATGCCAAATTCGCTTGAAATAGAGCTCGCCGGATGACCAAACGGTACTGGACAGAATGCCCATCCTCTCCGACGCCGTTTCGACCTAATTGCACGTGATCACACGTGCAATTGAGGCCGGTACACAGTCTCCCGTTCGGCGCCAAAAATCGAACGAGCTATATAAGCTCATGATCGCTTTCTGTTGAACGGGAGGGGAGATTCAGTTGTAGAAGTTGAAACTGAATCGAGAGAGAAAGAGAAAACGTGAAGCAGAGCTCGTTCTCCGACCCCCGTCGTCGAGAATTTGAGCTTGAATTGCAGGGCGCTGGTTGGGTCTTCCCAGGCCAAACCAAAGCCACACGAGGCCACCAGAAGGTCGCCCAAAGTCCCCGGAATCGATCGCCGCCGCCCGCGCACAAGGAATCCGCGAGAACAGGTGAGTTGTAGTCTCGAGTGTTTCTTCAAGCTTTCATGGCGATTCATGCGTTTCTTGATCATTCATGCAATTAGTGTGGGCGTTTCATTCCCTGAACATCACTGACCATCATCGTGTATCTTGTTTGCATCGGTTTTGTCTTAACATGCCCAATCGAGTCTTCCAATCCAACCTCCATTGTCGAGCCACTGTTCATCTTTCCCCAGCCAAATCTGGGCTGAGCGAGCTCGATCGGAGCTCGAGGTAAGTCTCCTGAACATTGAATGATGCCTCCCTGTTAATGAATTGGTTCATTACGCTATGAATCGAGCGATTTGAGTGTATGTGTACGTACTGGTTCATGTTCGATCGTGCTTGATTCCGTGAATGGATTCGCGTAATCTTGAGATATGTTAGAATAGAAGCGATTTCGAGTCGATTGCCGCCGGTCTCGTTCCAGTACGTCGAGAATCCACCGTCAGATCGTCATCGGAGTTCCTCAGCCGTCCATTTTGCCGGGGTCGAAAGGTTGAAGACGAAGCTGATGTGGCGTGGTCAGCAGGTCAAAGGCCTAGGTGGCGATGCGTGATTGGTCCACGTGGTGTCGAGTCAGCGCGGCCGTTAGGGGCTGTTATTCGAATTAACGGATCGGACGGTTGAGATAAATCGAACTTAAATTCTAGTGGCCGTCCGATTAATAAATAGAATTATCTGAAAATGATTTTTAAAATCAGAAAATAAACGAAGGGTGGAAACGGTGTCGTATGGATTAATGAGAAGGCGACGTCGTTTAGGGTGATAGAATAGACGGTCTAAATTGAGTCTCAGGATCTAATCGTGGCCGTAGATTTAAGTAATCGGATCAAACGGTCCTGATCGAGTCTTCGCCTAATCTGAACCGTAGGTTTTAGTAATCAGATCCAATGGGCACAGATCAGCCACGCGATTCATTGAGGGCCGTTGGATTAAAACCAATTGAGCGAAAAAACAAAAAAGGGCGATACGGCGCCGTTTCAAAGCTTCGGTTTCGCGGGTCCGGGTCTGGGCCGGGTTCTGACCCGAGTGGGTCGGGTCGACCCGGTCCGAATGATATTTTTTAAATAAAAAATCGGAAAATGATTTTAAAAAATAAAAAATAATAATAAAAAAAATCAGAAAAATCTTAGAAAATCCAAAAAAAATGCTAGAAAATTCCAGAAAGTTCCAAAAAAAATGTGAAAAAAATTGTGGACAAATCCCAGACATTTCAGAAACCCCCAAAAATCGAGGGTTGACCACAGACAACTGGTCAACCCTATTTTTGGGGTTTTTATCAGTTCTTCCGAGACTTGACGACATTACCCTTTAGGGGTAAGTCGCCTCTACTATGATGCAAGATAAGGCCAATAATGCCAAAGTAAGAATTAGGGTTGATTAGAAGACCAATTCTCAAGTTTGGGTTTCAAATCCCACCCCTTCTCTCAAAATGACGATTTTGCCCTTCACTGGGAAAATTGTCTTTCTTGTCTCAATCAAATTCTGAAAATTGCTTAAAGTTAGGTTTTGGATCAGATGGGCGACCAACCCTAATGTTTGAGATTTTCAGTTCCCGTCTTTGTCCAAAATGACGATTTTACCCCTCCGAGGGTAAAATCACTTGAAAATTCCAGAAAGATCCTGGAAATTCCCGAAAAATAGGAAATGGATTGGATTGATGGCCAATCCTATTTCCACTGTCTTTTGACTTCCCAATCCGTCTAAAATGACAGATTTACCCTTTTAAGGGTAAATTTTCCCCGAATTGTTCAAAATTACGATTCTGCCCCTCATGAGCAAATCATGCCAAAATCACTCCTAAGCCTTGATTGATATTTCTCTAGGCTAATAGGGCCTCACTAGGGATGCCATGCTGATTTCATGTGTTTTATCCGCATGTACTGATTCCTTGATTTGCGCCATTACTTTTAATGATTGTGAGTGATAGGGTAGCTATTCCCTTCTGCATGAACTCCTAGATTTAGGATAAGTACCTCACTCATCTGTATGAAACCCTAGGATCAGATAAACCATTCAGCTTAGGTACCGAAAGGGCGTCAACTTTGACAGTTGACGTAACTAAGTCCCCGAACCCACTTCTCTGGTTTCCGCAGAATCGAATGGACCACTCCCAACTATTCGATAGGGTTTCCGATCGTACCCTCCGTAAAACGATTGGTGGCGACTCCTTGACATGCACACTCATCACATGTCACTAGACCACACTGAAGGTCGACCACGTATATCCAGCAGTTACGATTTGGGCAATGGACCTTGGGAGAGGCCCGCGTCCGATCAAGCCAGCGATCGGGCGGCCCATTAGCCCGCTCCCCGCCTCCGCCTCGCGGGAGAGGGTCGCGACAATGTAGGAAAAATATGATGATATGTTAATGAGTACGGCTAGTGGTGGTGATGGTGGGGGTGTGGATGAACTTCCAAGAGTTGACGATTTGGCATTATGGGTGGAGGCAATGGGTGGGAAAACATATGGCCTAGGATCCATGTCAAGAGTGTGCACAGGAAAGGCTGCTGGGAGTTCATCCTCCAGTGCGGCTGCTTCAAAGAGGACACGAATGGAGGAGGAAATGACCCAACTGAGACATTTACTTGCAGAGAAGGACAAAGAGATAAAAGTGGTCAAAGACCACTTTGAGTCTCAGATGCAAAGGGTCTTGCGACGTCGCAGACCCTTCAGTAGAACAAGAAGCTCGATTCTTCTTGTTCTATTCACTCCTTTTCCTTATTTTTTTTTCACTTTCCCAACTTTTCTTTATTTCCGCCCATTCGTCACTGCTGAAAAAAGCTGGCTTCACATCTTGTGTCTTTGCGCTATTCATCACATTGTGAATGTGATCACCAGCTTTTTTCTTAAAAATTCTTCTAATTTCCTCATCCTCTGATTCCTCCCAGTTAAACTTTTGCTGTAATCAATAAAAAAAACAACTGATCATTTACGCCAAACTTAGTTTGTGAGAAAACATAAGAACAAAACTTACCTTGAACTCGTTCCACAACACTTCCTTCACTTGTGTTGGAGCGGCACTATAGCTAATCCACGACCCCCTCCAATAGTTATTCACAATTTTACTTAGTTCCCGCACCACCTGTGTAGTGTCCTTGAATCTGCAAATGGGGACAATTCAGTTCACATCCATCTATAAAACCTCCAAACGAAGGGGTGACCGTAAACATTTCATTTAAGTAAAAAAAAAAAGGTACTTACAAATCTCCATATGGGCTTATCACGGCCCGGCTATCTTCTTCAGGTGTGCTTCCCTCAGCATGCGAGTGTTCCACTGAAGAAGGTGGAACTGAAGTACGTGGAACTGAAGTACATTCAGGTTGGATGGGTCCAGAACTGAAGTACATTCAGGTCGGATGGGTCCATAGGCATGTAGTGGTTGAGGGTGAGATGAAAGGGTCGGGGACGAGCCAGAGGAAAGGGTCGGGGACAAGCCAGGGGAAGGGGAAGGTGAAGGAGAATGGGAAGGGCATGGTCTTCCTTGTGAAGATGCACCACGGATGTGACCTCCAGGAGAAGGCGAAGGGGAATGGCAATGGCTTGTTCTTCCTTGTGAAGATGCACTGCGGATGTGACCTCCAGGGGAAAGGGAAGGGGAAGAGGGATGGGAATGGGAATGGGAATGGGAAGTGCTTGGTCTTCCTTGTGAAGATACACCACGGATGTGACCTCCATGCTTATATTGACAAGTAAAAAGGTTAGACAAACAACAGCAAAAATAAAAACATGTATTAGGGACACATAATGATGAGAAGCTTACACATAATGATGTAGACAGATGAGCAAATCAGGCAGATGGATGAGCGACATGAATCCTTCAAGTCTCAAATGCAAAGGGTCTTGCGACACCTCCATCTAAATGAAGAACAGGTTCCTCCAGTACCTCCCACTAATGATTATGGTGATGAGCCAAATGATGGGCGACACAATGAGGACAAGATTGATGATGATGAATTAATTAGACGTCTTATTAATGATTAAACAAGAAGGTGGAGGAGGTTGAGATGAAGATGAAGGATGCCGAGGAAGAGAAAAAGGAGGAGTGGAGCTATAGGTAAGAGCCTTTATTTTTCTTATGATTGTCGTAATTTGTTGCCTGCTATGTATGAGCGCGTTGAATGCCTGTTGTAATTTGTTGCCTGTTATCCCTCCTATAATGTTCATATAGACAGGAAAAATCTGAATAGTGCGAGAGTGCCATTTACGCACAGACATTCTCATAGCTTTTGTTGATTTTTCCTTTGAAATAATTGGGGTCGGTTGGTTGCAGGAAGAATGGCAGGATCTGCAAATGCGAGTGCCATTTACAGCAGCACAGTGGCAAGAGATGGAGTGACAGAGCATGATACTCAAGCACATGATGATGACCTCTGCTCCTGTCCCTCCTGAACTCCTCTTGCCCATCACCAAACCCCTCCCCACTGTTCTTCCTTCCCAGACCAACAGTAACGTTTCCTTGTTCTCTTAAATCATTTTTTCCCCCTGTTTGGCCTCATTTCATCCTTGTTTATATTTAGGTCTTTTGCTTTAACAGCTCGAACTCAAGTCAAGTTCATTTCTTTTCCCTTCAAGATTGCTAAAAAGATGGTTTCTTTTTTTCTCCGTTTCCTTAGGGGGTTCTGATCCAGAGCCGTGGAGGTGCAGAAGAACAGATGGGAAGAAATGGAGGTGCTCGAGAGAAGTGGCTTCTCACGAGAAGTACTGTGAACGTCACTCCCACAAGAACCGTCTCCGTTCGAGAAAGCCTGTGGAATTACAAGCTGATTACACAAACGCCACCAGCAACACCAAGAAGAGCAATGTCATCACCACAAACTCGCCACCCCTCGACTCGCGCCAGAACCCTCAATTCCTCAACCAGACACCAAACCCACCTTCTGTTTTCCCCACCACGGTGGCCTCAGCTTATGACCAACCCAGGTGAGCAAGAAGAAGAAGAATTTCTTCAAATGAAAAAGAAGAAGAGCCCTATAACACAAACCCTAAGCCCCATTTTTTTAATCAATTCAAAATTTATTGCATCCCTCGTGATTATCCAGTGGGCAATGAATGTTGTGCACATCTTTCTGTCTTCGTTTTGTTGTTTTTGTGCATAAATTTCTGCAAGTTTTTTTTAAAGCTGTTTTTGTTTTGGTTGGTATTGACACGCTCGTGAAGGGGCCTGGAGAGGTTCATGAAGGGCGAGACCATCTCCAACCAGGAAGACTATCACCACCACCAGCAAAAACTAGCATTTGGTATCTCAAGAATCAACATTTTTCCACCTAAACTGCAAGAGCTGAAGTGCAAGGTTGGATGGTTTCGATTAGTTCCTCGCTATCTAGTATCTAGAGCTCGGTTGGGTTGTTTTGTAGCCATTTATTGAATATTCATTGATTGGTTTTTGGTGTGATTTTAAAAATTAATTTCTTGAAACATGTTTGCAGGTATGTGTGTTGTACCACACTTACCTCGTGTTGATGGACAGGACACATTAGTGCCAGAGATATCTTGGGATGTTAGTGTTGAAACACCTCGAGTTGACGTCATTGATGATGTAGTTGCAGGTAAATCACCAATTATTGCACAAGCTGCAAAAACAGAGGAAGTCGAAGCCTGCTTCGAGATACAGAATATAGAAATAACATTCTGGATGATCTTTGTGAGGTACTGTTGCACAAGTTGCAGAAACAGATGAATGTATTTCGTTTTCATAATTTTATAATATTTACATCTTATTACTTGCTGAGTAAATATAAATTTCAGAAATTAATTTTATTTTTAATTAGATTTAAAATCAAGACATAAAAGAAATTAGTTTATCGAATGATCATAAATTATAAAAATTCGTTGCAAACTTCGTCCCGTGCCTAGTCGTCGCGAAATCCATCGCTAAAGGAAAAAAAATATATTCAGTCACTAATTAAAAACGAATTTACGTTGAAAGCGCTGGTAAAATTCGTTGCGACAAGATTTTGCGACGAATTTTGTCACTAAAAAAAGTTCGTGGCTAAATAGGCATCGTAAATTTAATGACGAAAAATTTGAATTTTCTTCGCAGATTTACGACGAACATAAATTCGTCGTTGATTTGTGACAAACATAAATTCGTCGCTGATTTGCGACGATAGCGACGAATCTATGTTTGTCGCAGATTTGCAATTTGGTTTCGTTGTAAATCAAGGACGAACTTTTGTTCGTCGCAAATCAGCCACGAACTTTTGTTCGTCGTAAATCAGCCACGACCGTTTCTTTGTCGCAATTTTCATCGAAAATTTGCTACGAAATATCGAATTTTTCGTTGCAAAATTTGCGACGCCGAATTAGCGACGATTTTTTTTTCGTCGCAAAATCGATTTACGATGAATTTTGCGAGAACTTTTGTCTCAAATTTCGTGGTTAAAACCTGGTTTTTTTTTTGTAATGATATTAATATGCCGATGGCTCCATGTCAGCATTGGCCAGCCAAATTAACTGAATGGGTACAAGTCAGAAAATATTATTAAAAATAAAATAATATATTAAAATATTATTAAAAACTAGCCACGTTAGCATCGGCAGTTCAAATGGACTGAATTGACACAATTGCAATAGGTTTACGACTTTTTTGGTAACTCTCCCCTTGTTTTTCAAAAGTGGTTCTAGAACAAAGATCCAAATTTGTTCCCGGGAATAGAATCAGAAAAATTTGATAATGAGAATCATTTACATTACTAAACAAGTTTCTCATCTTTTTCTATTCCGGATAAGATAATCAGATAATCAGAATCGTTGCCAAACATACCCTTAGTATCATGAGAACATAGTTCAACTTCAACATTGTGGACCAGTGCTTCAGATTTTGAGGTTGATTTGTTCCAGCAAATGATACTCAAAATTTCACCACGATATCTCAAATGAAGCTTCTGACCTTAGGAACTTTTCATGAGTCAAGTGTTTTTCCAGATTTCTAAGTTTTCTATGCCTAATCACATAAAAACAGGGAGCACCTCAAAGAATTCTGAATTTACGCCTAGCACTAACATGCTACCAAGCTCATCCACAAGTCTTCTAATCATCAAATAAAGCTCATATAAGCCTAGACATTCGTAAACATCATCATCTCATATGAACGAATTTCTACAACATTTTTCGGAATTGGAATTAAATCATCCTAATCTACAGATTGAGGCATGTGAGAAGTTTCATCATCAAAGTCCAAGCAAAATCAACATAAGAAAATGAAAGGATAGTCTCGGCTGGTAAGGAATCATAAAGTCTGTGCTAACCATGATTCCTCAACAATTTCTTAGTCTAAAGGTCACGCTAGAAGAGATTCATCGTCAATTGAAGTTGTGCTTCATAAGCCTCACCACCTCCTGTCCTTGACATCAACCATAGATGAATGCTGCTCTTAAATTTTGCACTATGATTCAGGTAGGATCATTGGATGATCCCATGAGTGTTATTTTCAATCAATCAGGAAACCCTACCACTTTGAATTGAACTGAATAAAAGACCGTTGACTAAAGAGTTTTCCAGCGGACAAACGAGAGTGATCGACGACACAAGGGAGCTCTAACCAAGGTAAGGACGCCGGGGCAAGGAGGACGCGCCTTTATAGTGGTTGATGTAATATACGGTGACATATGCACTGCTGGCCTTACACTTTAGCCGTGGGGTGACATGTGTTTTGTTGAAAGTTTGACCAGCCAAGAATAATAATAAAAAAAGAAAGAAAGAGAGAGAGAGAGCCACCGCCTAAGTGCACGGCCGAATATAAAAAAAAAAGGGGGGGGGGGGGGGGGGGGGGGGGAGAGTGCTTCATTTATTGTGATAGAAACACAAGAGTACATAAAGAAGAAACGCAGAGAAGAGAAAAAGGAAGGAGAAGATAGAATGAAATCCGTCTGGCTCCAGAATTAAGCCGAATCAATTTCGTTCTTCAGCGTTTAGTAAGAATTCAAGCCCCTCGTTCATATCGCCAGAATAGTTTTCGAAGTTACGCTACGTTTAGGCTTCGCGTTACGGATAGTTTAGATTAAGCGATTCGGATTAGCGTTTTGTTAATTCGTAGAAATAGTTTGACTAACGAATAAGCTTATCTTAGTGGATTCGTAGTACCGATAGCGTTTTTATTTGACTGTGATACCGATTTTCGCTAAATTGATAGGACTTGAGTTCGAGGGCCTGAATTAGTAATCGAGATCTGAGTTAGGCTATATCAGGTGAGTGGTGCTTATCTCTTCTTTGAATTTATAAAGTCATATCTTGAAAGCGGTTCGGATTTGATATACTATGAATGCTAAAGGCATATTTGTTGCATCAAAATCTAGATCGGGCAATTACTGCATTTTCATACTTGCGAACTATTTAAGAAATATGATACGAAATGAATTGTGAAAAGTGTGATCAATTTCTGAACCTGGTTTATCAGAAATGATTGTGGAATATATTCTGGTTCGCAAAATGGTTTCTGGATTGGAATTGTGGATTATTCACAGATGTTGGTTTTGATGCTCAATATCGTTGTGAACCTAGTGAAGGATTTTTGGGTATGCGCATACTGGTTAGGATATCATTTGGGGCCGAACCACCGGCTGATATAGGTGGGGACCTTGCCAAGGGGGGAATCTTGGTCGTCTTGTCACGAGGCGTTATACGTGACCATGGTTAGATATTTGAGCATGAGATTGGTCAATGGAATGGACCATTGACATGTGACACGAGTTTGGTCAATGGAATGGACCATTGACATGTGATTTGAGATTTGTCGATGGATGGACCATCGATATGTAATTTGAGATTAATCAATGGACTTGACCATTGATTTTTGTTATGATTTTTATTGATTAACAGAACATTTCTGTGACATATGTTATTATTATATGTGCATAGTGAATGCTTGGTCTGCTTAGAAGAGATATGTACTACTCACTGAGCTGTGGTTGCTCACCCCACTTTCCTTCCCAATCCTTTCAGGTTCTCCAGTCATCGGCAAGTAGAACGAGAGCGCAAACGTCGAGGGCTTTTGGGAGTCGGATTTTGGGTATGATCTGAGAAGAGATTGTAAATATGTATGTTTTTAGTTGTTGAGTTTAGCTGAACGGTGAGATGTAAATATCTTTGAGGATTGTAGAAACTCTGATAAAGGAACCAATTTATGTTTAGTCAGATGTCTATATGTATACATAGTATGATATACATATATTTGATAACAAGTTTATGTTGGTTTCTATTTGAGGCTGCGTCCTTTAGGTACAAGGACGGCCGTGTCATTTCCCATGTCACTGTAAGATTTGGGGTGTGACAAATGTTGGTATCAGAGCTTAAGTTATGATCTATTTGGGGGTAGATTTTCGGGGACGTGGTGAGATTGTGTGATAGTTTCTAGTAAAATAATTTTCCACTAGTTAAGGTTATATTTTATTATAGGTTCAGGTAATCATGGGTTCTGACTCAGAAATGCTAGCTTCATTTCGTAAGAATATTAAAGGCAAGCGAAGTGGTACATCTGGTATTAGAGATATGTCAGAAGATTCTCGAAGTGTGGCATCAACGAATAGACAAGAAGAAGATTCTGAAAGAAGTTCAGACTTGTAGAAAGTAAGGGATGAGCCCTATCAACTGAAAAGGATTTATCTGGGATTTGTCAAGTAGTGCTTGAATTGCAACGTGATTTCAAGAACTCCAAAAAGTGGAACAGTTAAACCTGAAGATGATAAAGAATGTACATATGCTCAGTTCAGGAAGACAAATCCACCCACCTATGATGGGAAGCCTGATCCTTTTGTAGCTGAAGGATGGGTTAGAAGGATGGAAGGTATATTCAATGCTGATAGAGTTCATGAAAATTGAAAGGTTGATTTTGCTAGTCAGTGTCTGATAGGTGAAGCTCAATATTGGTGGGATGGGACACGACCAACTTTAGGGGATGAGAATGCTACAGTATCTTGGAAAGACTTCACTGAGAAATTCTTTGTTCAATTCTTTCCGGAGTCCTTCCAAATGAAGATGAGGAGTGACTTTATGCAAATATCTCAAGGCGATTCTACTGTTATGAGGTACGCAGGTCACTTTAATCAGTTGAGTAGATTTGCCAAAACTCTTATAGCTGATGAAAAAGTACGAGTTGAACATTTTCAAAGGGGGCTTCGACCTGATATTCGGTCTAAGCTTACACCTCTTACATTGACGACATACAATGATGTCTTAGAGCGAGCAATTAGGGTAGAACAAGACCATTTGGAGCGTGACACAACTGGTGTTCACCAACATAAGAGGTTCAAGTTTAGTGTCACTCAAGAGAGCCGTACAAGTGGTAGTAATATGCAAAGTGGTAGTAATCAATCGGGGAAGTTTAGAACTCAGAAGCCTTGTAATACCTGTGGAAAATATCACAGGGGTGAGTGTTACAAAAAGATTGGAGCATGCTTTTTATGTGGGAAAGTGGGACATATACAGCGAGATTGTCGTGCACAAAGGGATATTACAGTTGACAGTAGATCATGTTATCTGTGTGGGAAACTGGGACACATAGCAAGCAATTGTTCCATGCGGAGGGATGCTATTTCAGTTAATAAACTACCGAAAAATCAGCAAAAACAGAGGACAACAGGAAAAGTTTTGCTATGACGAAGGCAGATGCAGCGGCATCTAATGCAGTTGTTGCAGGTAATATTTTTGTTGCCTCGCAATATGCATATGCGTTATTTGATCCAGGCGCTACACATTCCTTTATTTCTACTGAATTTGCAAGAAAGCTTGATGTGTTGCCTGAGTCTCTCGAATGTGAACTATGTGTTAATACTCCTACTGGTAGTTTCCTGATTGCCGATCGTGTGTTCAAGAGTTGTGAACTCCAGATAAACAGTGCTGCATTGCCTGTAGATTTAGTGAAGTTGAATATGCGGGATTTTGATGTTATACTAGGAATGGATTGGTTATCTACATATCATGCCACGATAGATTGTTTTTCGAATAAAGTGTTCTTTCGAATTCCAAATCAGCTTGAATTTTATTTTTCGGGAAGTTGTAAGGGCACTTTTCCTGTATTAATTTCATCCATGCAAGCGAGGAAACTTTTAAGAAAGGGTTGTTGTGGTTATTTGGCTTGTGTAAAATATACAAGAGTGGGTACTATAAAATTGGAAGACGTTCATGTGGTCAGAGAATTTCCAGATATATTTCATGAGGATTTATCAAGCCTACCTCCTGATAGAGAAATTGAATTCTGTATAGAATTGATGCCTGGTGCAACTTCTATTTCTAAGGCACCATACGGAATGGCACATGCCGAATTGAAAGAGTTGAAAATCCAACTTCAAGAGCTGTTGGATAAGGGTTTCATCAGACTTAGTGTTTCACCTTGGGGAGCTCCAGTCTTGTTTGTGAAAAAGAAAGACGGTAGCATGAGACTTTGCATAGACTACCGAGAACTTAACAAGGTCACGATCAAGAATAAATATCATTTACCCCGGATTGATGATTTATTTGACCAGCTTCAGGGATCAAAGGTATTCTCTAAGATCGTCCTTCGTTCTGGGTATCATCAGTTGAAGATAAAAACGAGTGATCTGCCTAAAACTGCTTTTAGAACAAGATATGGTCATTACGAATTTCTTGTCATGCCTTTTGGATTAACAAATGCGCCTGCTGCTTTCATGGATATGATGAATAGGATATTCAAGGAGAATCTAGACAGATTTATAGTGGTGTTCATCGATGATATTTTAGTCTATTCAAGGAATTTGGAAGAACATGAGCGACACTTGAGGTTTGTCTTGCAGACCTTACGTGAAAAGAAATTGTATGCTAAGTTTAGTAAATGCGACTTCTCGCTTGGTCATGTAATTTCGAAAGATGGCATATCAGTTGACCAAAGAAAGTTGAAGCCGTTGTTCAATGGAATTATCCTGCTAATGTTGCAGAAGTGAGAAGTTTTCTTGGACTGGCTGGCTATTACAGACGATTTGTGGAGGGATTCTTCAAAATTGCCGGTCCACTTACTCGGTTAACTCAGAAGGGAGTTAAATTTGTGTGGTCTGATCAGTGTGAACATAGTTTCCAAGAGTTAAAGAGTCGATTGGTATCAGCTCCTATATTGACCTTGCCTTCAGGAATTGGTGGCTTCACAATTTATTGTGATGCTCCTAAAGAAGGTTTAGGTTGTGTTCTTATGCAAAGTGATAAAGTTATTACCTATTCTTCTAGACAGTTAAAACCACATGAGAAAAATTACCCCACTCATGATCTAGAGTTGGCAGCAGTTGTTTTTGCTTTGAAAATATGGCGACACTATTTATATGGAGAGAAATGTGAAGTATTTATGGATCACAAAAGCCTGAAGTTTATTTTTACTCAGAAGGAACTAAACATGAGGCAGAGGAGATGGTTAGAACTTTTGAAGAATTATGATATGTCTATCAATTACCATCCAGGTAAGGCTAATGTAGTAGCAGATGCCTTAAGTCGTAAATCTCCTGGAAATATGGCAGTACTGCTCACTACTCAAAAGTCTATCCTTGAAGATATGAGAAAACTAGACCTAGAAGTATTAATACATCAGCTTGGTTCTCGATTGGCTAATATTCGAGTGCAGCCAACATTGATTGACAGAATCAAGTCTAAACAGAATGAGAACCCTCAATTGCAGAAAATTAGAGAAGGCGTGGAGGCTAATGGTCAAATAGATTTTAATGTTCACGTAGATGGATCTTTGAGGTTTCGTGGACGATTATGTGTTCCTGATAATTCAGAATTGAAAAGTGAGGTATTACAAGAAGATCACAGTACTAGATTCTCAATCCATCCGGGAAGTACTAAAATGTATCAGGACTTGAGAGAGAATTTTTGGTGGATTAATATGAAGAAAGATGTCGTGAAATTTGTCGATCAATGTCTAATTTGTCAACAAGTAAAAATTGAACATCAGAAACCTGGTGGACAATTACACCCACTTGAAGTACCCAAATGAAAGTGGGAGCATATCACCATGGATTTTGTTGTTGGTTTACCGAGGACACCAAGTGGTAAGAATGCTATATGGGTGATTGTTGATCGATTGACTAAATCTGCTCATTTTTTATCATACCGATTTGGTCTTTCACTGGAAAGTTTAGCAAAGCAATATGTCAATGAGATAGTAAAGCTTCATGGGGTTCCAATAAGTATTGTTTCTGACAGAGATCCTACATTTGTATCCAACTTTTGGAAGAGCTTGCAAGGGGCCCTAGGCACCAAACTCAACTTTAGTACAGCTTTTCACCCACAGACAGATGGACAATCAGAAAGAACTATTTAGACATTAGAGGATATGTTGAGATCCTGCGTCATTGACTTTGGTGGTTCTTGGGATGAACACCTACATTCGGCAGAGTTTTCATATAATAACAGTTATCATTCCAGCATTAAGATGGCACCTTTTGAGGCTTTATATGGTCGAAAGTGTAGAACTCCTATTTGTTGGGATGATGTTGGTGAGAAGAGACTAATTGGCTCAGAATTTATCCAGCAATCAGAAGAGAAAGTCAGGTTGATCAGGGAGCACATCAAAACGGCTCAAAGTCGTCAGAAAAGTTATGCAGACCTTAAAAGGCGTAATGTGGAATTTGATATAGGAGACCATGTATTCCTCAAAGTTTCTCCCATGAAAGGTGTTATGTGATTTGGCACGCATTGCAAGTTGAGTCCAAGATACGTTGGACCATTTCTTATATTAGAAAGGGTTGGCGAAGTTGCTTATAGATTAGCCTTGCCACCAGCATTATCAGGAGTGCATGATGTGTTTCACATATCTCTATTACGAAAATATGTGCCGAATCCGGAACACGTACTAGATTTTACACCTTTGAGATTGAAGGAGAACTTGACTTATGAGGAAAGGCCTATTCGTATCATAGATAGGAAGGATCAAGCGTTGCGACATCGGACTATTCCTTATGTAAAGATACAATGGGAAAATCATACAGAAAGAGAAGCTACTTGGGAACTCGAGGAAGAAGCGAGACGCAAGTACCCTAACTTGTTCAGTAGTTGAGGTGAGTTCAAATTTCGATGACAAAATTTCTTTTAAGGAGGGTAGAATGTAATATACGGTGACATATGCACTGCTGGCCTTACACTTTAGCCGTGGGGTGACATGTGTTTTGTTGAAATGACCAGCCAAGAATAATAATAAAAAGAGAGAGAGAGAGAGAGAGCCACCGCCTAAGTGCACGGCCGAATATAAAAAAAAAAGGGGGGGGAGAGTGCTTCATTTATTGTGACAGAAACATGAGAGTGCAGAAAGAAGAAACGCAGAGAAGAGAAAAAGGAAGGAGAAGATAGAATGAAATCCGTCTGGCTCCAGAATTAAGCCGAATCAATTTTGTTCTTCTGCGTTTAGTAAGAATTCAAGCCCCTCGTTCATATCGCCGGAATAGTTTTCAAAGTTACGCTACGTTTAGGCTTCGCGTTACGGATAGTTTAGATTAAGCGATTCGGATTAGCGTTTTGTTAATTCGTAGAAATAGTTTGACTAACAAATAAGCTTATCTTAGTGGATTCGTAGTTACGATAGCATTTTTATTTGACTGTGATACCGATTTTCGCTAAATTGATAGGACTTGAGTTCGAGGGCCTGAATTAGTTATCGAGATCTGAGTTAGGCTATATCAGGTGAGTGGTGCTTATCTCTTCTTTGAATTTATAAAGTCATATCTTAAAAGCGGTTCGGATTTGATATACTATGAATGCTAAAGGCATATTTGTTGTATCAAAATCTGGATCGGGCAATTACTGCATTTTCATACTTGCGAACTATTTGAGAAATATGATACGAAATGAATTGTGAAAAGTGTGATCAATTTCTGAACCTGGTTTATCAGAAATGATTGTGGAATATATTTTAGTTCGCAAAATGGTTTCTGGATTGGAATTGTGGATTATTCACAAATGTTGGTTTTGATGCTCAATATCGCAGTGAACCCAGTGAAGGGTTTTTGGGTATGCGCATACTGGTTAGGATATCATTTGGGGCCGAACCACCGGCTGATATAGGTAGGGACCTTGCCAAGGGGGGAATCTCGGTCGTCTTGTCATGATGCGTTATACGTGACCATGGTTAGATATTTGAGCATGAGATTGGTCAATGGAATGGACCATTGACATGTGACACGAGTTTGGTCAATGGAATGGACCATTGACATGTGATTTGAGATTTGTCGATGGATGGACCATCGATATGTGATTTGAGATTAATCAATGGACTTGACCATTGATTTTTGTTATAATTTTTATTGATTAATAGAACATTTCTGTGAAATATGTTATTATTATATGTGCATAGTGAATGCTCGATCTGCTTAGAAGAGATATGTACTACTCACTGAGCTGTGGTTGCTCACCCCACTTTCCTTCCCAATCCTTTCAAGTTCTTCAGTCATCGGCAAGTAGAACGAGAGTGCAAATGTCGAGGGCTTTTAGGAGTCGGATTTTGGGTATGATCTGAGAAGGGATTGTAAATATGTATGTTTTTAGTTGTTGAGTTTAGCTGAACGGTGAGATGTAAATATCTTTAAGGATTGTAGAAACTCTGATAAAGGAACCAACTTTATGTTTAGTCAGATGTCTATATGTATACATAGTATGATATACATATAGTTGATAACAGGTTTATGTTGGTTTCTATTTGAGGCTGCGTCCTTTAGGTACAAGGACGGCCGTGTCATTTCCCATGTCACTGTAAGATTTGGGGTGTGACAGTTGACCACCGCCGGAATTAAAGGAAACACAGAAGAGGAGCTACAGCCGAGAGGTACCGAGACTCCGAGAGAGAGAGAGAGAGAGAGAGAGAGAGAGAGAGAGAGAGAGAGAGAGCTTTTTCTAATTCGAAAATTTCAGAGCAAATGTGTATATCACCATGTGTGTTTCCGTCAGCCTTTTTTAGAGGGGAAATGGAATTATTTTTCCGTCTCCTAATCTCCACCATTTGATTTTTAATTGATCTATGGCTATGCTTTGTCTTAGGGATCAAGGTGCAATCTCATCAGTGTGAGAAGAGAGAAAATATTCTTATTCTAATACCATTGGTTAGACAATGATTATAAAGAACTAGATAGAACATACATGGATGAGGGGTCTTGGTTCTCTTGTAATTAAGGAAATGACTCAGCCTCAATTTGACTTAAAATGCACGATTTGAATTTATCTTAAAAATCCAACCATCAATTTAATTGCAATCCAGTTTCAAAGAAGATTAGAGGAGCTTCTTGAAGGCTTCACTGTGACTATCGGATCTGTGCTCGTTCAACCTTTTTATTTTGCATGGCGATTATGTTGGGGATGCTGAACTTATGTGCACACTGCCGAAAGTCAAAGTCATAGCAACAGATGAATATCTCGATGTGTGTTCATTACTGAAGACGGATTCGGTGACCGGCCGCAGATTTTGGTTTGACGAAGGCATTGATTTATTTTTTACGTGTGTGCTCCCTATCTTTGTTTTGATGGTTTATTTTGTTATTTGGAGTTTGTTTTGTCGAGAAAATTCAGGTGTCCACATCATGTAGGCATGTGTGTTCATAGGCGTAATCTCCTTAAATAGGATTAAGATGCTACAATTGGTAAGATGGCTAAACCATGTATGAGAAGTATACACCAGCCATTCAAGCGCTAAGATGACAAGTGAGAAGGCCACAGTAATATGACAATGTAGAAATGGATGGAGAAAAGGTCTCTATCTATATTGGGTTTTGCATATATCCATACTCAGCGTCGTATTTAGAACGATGTCATGGCCCTTCACTTGGGTTCTAAAGTTTCCATAAAATTAAGATTTGCTAAATAGGGTTTTCATAAAATTAGAATCCATCTTAGCACTTGAACAGCTGGTGTATACTTGCCCAAAAAAAAAAAATTAGCTGGTGTATACTTGCCAAAATATATGTATATAGCTGGTGTTTACTCCTCATACTTGTTTTAGCCATCTTACCAAATCAAGCCACCATACTCCTCCTTAAATTGATTGGTCCACCGTTCCTCTGCATTCATATTTCAAAAGAAAAATGAAAGTTACAAATATGATCTCATCGGTTAGACTTCTTGTGGTATTCACGATCATTCATGTCCCCCTACAAGCTTTCTCCGGAGGCATGTACATAGGTGGAACAACCCATGTCCAAATCATCAACAGTTTACCCGGAAGTGTGACGTTGACGGTTCATTGCAAATCCAAGAACGATGATCTCGGCGTTCAGCAGATCCCACCTAGTGGCATGTGGCAATTTCATTTCAAGCCCGGCTTTACCGGTCACACCCTCTTCTTTTGTGGCTTTCAATGGCCCGGTCAATTTCATTGGTTTGATATATATGTTGAGCATAGAGATTTTGAGCGATGCGACGATGTGTGTCCATGGTCTGTACGGCCTGATGGACCGTGTCTTAATCAGACGCTCTGTGAAAAGTGGAATTAATCCTAAAATTTCTTGGGGGATATTTTATGCCTATACCAGCTTGTTACGATCTGTATGTATGGCTATGGATGAAATAATATTGTAAGCTCGTCCTTTGGGTGAAATAAAAGTGGTTAGTGGATATCATTTCATGGTGTTGACGTGAGAAGATATATTTTGTGCCTTCACTTGTTAACGCTATTTAACACTTAACGAGCATATTCGCACAATTCATGACACTGACTCGTTAAAAATTGGTAAAAAATCTTTAGAGAATTTTAGCGCGCGGATAGCTCGGGAAGAGCATCACGTGGAATCCAGAATCTTCCGGCTCGTTACAAATGTCTAAGTATTACACATGAGGAAATTGCAATGAAAGAAGGTATAGAGAAGCAGATGGAGAACGACGATACTTCTTCGGTAGAAGTACAGCAGAAGAGCCAATATTTATGTACGGAGATCACTTTAGTGCCAATATTTTTTTTGGATCACTTCAGAGCCACATTGGAGAGAAAATGATCACCGAAGTGCCAATTCCAGGCCAAACAGTACACGTGGTATTTTTTATTATTAATTTTTTTAATATTACGTGTCAAATAATTTAAAAAAAAATCAACACAACATTTCAACATTAAAATAGTTAATTTTTCAGAAAAATTAAAATTAAACTAGAAAATAGCCGAAAAATTTGAAAAAAAATGAAAAAAAAAATCATGGGCCGACGATGGCTGTGAGCCCTCGCCGTCGTCACCCCCACCATCGCTGACAATGGCCAGCGAAGGGGGCCCAAGGGGGTCGCCGGGGTCGGGCGACACCCGCCACGGGCTTACCAAGGTCGGCGAGGCTGACCTGGCCCAGATCCTAGGTGAGGTCGGCCTCGCCATGGGTCTGCGAGCTTGGTCGCGGTCGGGCCTTAACGACCCTGGCGAGCCCGCGGCAGGGGTTGGCCGACCTTGCGACCCCCATCGGCCCCTGTCGCCGGCCATTGTCGACGAGGGGTGAGGCAGCAACGCCGTGGACTGTTCCATCCCTCTTTTTTTTTTCCTTTTATTTAAATGTTGTTTTTTTTAGCTTATTAGGTGGAATTTTTTTTTTTTTATCTTTTTGTTATTGCTGATTAGGATCTCCGGCAAGCCACATGTGTGTCATGCATGATTTCTGGCAAGCCACATCGGACATGGCACTCAAATAACCGTTTTTTTTTAAATTAGCACTGAAATGATAAAAAAAAAATATTTGCACTAAAGTGATTTTCGTACACAAATATTGACACTTCTGTTGTATTTCTGCCCAATTTCTTCAATAGCTTTTTTTGGGAGTTCGACTCCCACGCTCTGCAAAATACACGGTACAAATTTGAGAGAGGGAGGAAACTTGAGTGGGAGAGACATAAAAAAAATTAACTAATGGTATAAATAATCTTAACGGTAAAACATTGTTGTAAAAAGAAATAAAGAAAGATACCTCTTAAAATTTGGAATTAGAGGAATAAAATGATTGGACAATGGCTACCAGCTCCGGTCTTGCGAGTCTGGCCATGTTGATGGTGCGAATGGAATATGCGGGAATGGGCTTCACATCGAAGCTAGCCATGGACGATGGCAACGGATCCTCTTGTGCTCATCACGTACCACCAAAAGATTATTTGAAATAAAAGTAAAACTATATATTATACAAATGCAAAAATGTCATTCATAGTTTATTTGATTAAGTGAATAAATTGCAATCTTAGATCCACTTAATTTTAAAATAATTCAGTCGAGTTGAATCCAATCATGAGGAAAATATTCTTTTGTTTTCCTAAAAGGACAGTGCAATTTTCGTGCGATATAAGGAATGCACATATGTATATATGCCCGCGCTATATCATCATATTTTAAATAAAGTTTTATCAAACAAAATCTTCATAACATAAATACTTTAATCGATTGTAAATAATATTTCCTGTTCCTTATGATACTCCCTCCAGTGCTTAGGTCCCAAATAATCAACTTATTAACCACGAATTATTAAGTAGATACCAAATATAGGTACCAGCGACATAATCATTAACTTATTAGTACTATCAATTCATAGTTCCCCGCACCCCATTAACCTCGAAGTATTATCTAAAGTGTAAAAGAAGCGATTGACTGGCATTATAATATTGAGTTAACTAATTCCTATCTACACCAAAATCATCCCTATTAGTGCTCACTAGGTTTTTCTATATTTCTGCGATTTTTCCATTTATAGGATCGCATAAGAAGAAAATCAAGAAATGAATATATATTAAGAAGGAAGTCGCCTAGCCTGACAATCTAATAGTACTGTCTGATCACACGATCTCTTAGTTAATAAGTTTTTTTATACAAAACACGCGATGATGGTGTGTAACTACATGTTTGAGATTGTATTGTTTTTTATGATACTGTCAGAGAAGCATTTTCATATTAAGAAATAGTAGCTCTTAGAGATTAGGTCCACTTTAGGGTTTGTCTAGATTACATAGCTTTTGCGCTTTGTGTGTGTGTGTGTGTAATGGTTCTTATTTTATGAGCATTGGGTAAGTGTTGATCAACTTGTTTAGTTCTTTAGTCTCATCATGACATTGTAATGGTTCTCAATTTGGCTTCCTCCAAGCCTTTGATTGACCGGTAAAAATGGACATTCTAGGCAGGAGATGCCAGACGAGCAGAGACCCCAAACAACTTCAAAAACTTCGCAAGAGTTCTTCTCAAATACAAACGTGTCTGAGGTTACTTTCCTAACCCACAACAGATGAGATTGTCTCGGGCTGCCGCTGAGAAAGCGCCTTGTCTTTGCCTCCTCCGCCGATGGCGGTCATGGGGACACAAAAGAGACGCAAGCTCATGTGATTCCTCTCTCTCTCTCTCTCTCTCTCTCTCTCTCTCTCTCACTCAGCGATAAAGTGGATAAAATTAGAATTTACTTAGTCGAGATCATTTTGTATCTTATGTTACATATTAAGACTAAATTCGAATCTTTCATCTTACAGTTATTTGACTTTGTTTCCTAAAGTAATCCACATCTTTATAAGCATTTTATCTCTTTTCACACACGTTTAAACTGATCTCTTTTGTTAGATGAGAGAGAAAATAAATCAGATTGTCGGGGAAAATAAAGCAGTGAGTCATTGTCTAGAATGACTAAGGAGAGCCTCCTTCAATCGGGGTCGTTGGTGTAATTATCTTTTCGTTCGCGTATTGGGACAACCAAACGTCTTAAAGCATGCAAACATTTTTTCTAATATAAGATAAACGTAGTTATGTCTGTACATAAACAAAGGAAAGAAAGAAGGAAAAAAAAAAAAACAAAAGATGATTTGGTACTACCCTCAAAAGTTAAGCAAATTACAAGACAGCGAATCTTTCATTTCCCAAGACATGACCGACATCCTCTGGAAAAGTCATAGACAAAACATTTACTCTTGACGCAACTTTCTATGAGGAAATTTTGTAAAAAAAAAGTTTTAAACCTATTACATTAGTACCAATTCAATCATAAACCTTTTGCATTTGTGCCACTTCAGTCCTATAGCTTCTATTGGTACCAATTCATTGCTAAACATTTTGGATTGATGTCAATTCAATCCTAAACATTTTGTATTTGTACCAATTGAATTAATTCAATCAATTTTGATCGAAAACCGTTAACGTGGACGTCGATTGTCCTACGTGGAATGGTTGGCGCTGACGTTGATATTTTTAAATATGATTTTAATATTTTAAGTGTTTTAAATAGTTTTTTTAATAATCATTAAAAAAACATCAAAAGTAATTGAAATGATATTAAGAAAATATGCACGCCAGCGCCAGCTATTTCACGTAGAACAATCGATGTCCACATTAGCTATTTCTAGTCGAAATTGATTGGATTGACTTAACTGGCACAAATGTAAAAAGTCTTAGCACTAAATTGGCACTAATGGCCCGACCAAAAAAATAATTGGCATTAATGAAAACAATTTAGGACTGAATTATCATTGTCACTAATGTGCATAAGTGCTGAGCCATTGCCCAAAGAGGCGAATGTGGCGAGAACTAGGGCGGCTGTCATCATTCTCAAAAGGGTAGAATGTCGCTTTGGTTGCTTAGGTTAAAAACAGGGGCGGACGTCATTACTCTTTATTTGTGTAGTCACACAGTGCATCATATGGTTTTAATTCTATGTTCCGCCAAAAACGGAGGAGAACGGTAAAGATGTGCACATTGTATCCCCCAAACGAAGCAAAAAGGTCAAAAAAGGAGGATTGACGGAACGTGTCTACGTCATACTAACTCGGATGTGATTCCATAATTTTCTACTTTATGATCTAATATTAAGTTGAATTCAATCTAACAATTTTCGTCTCCTGAGTAGATCGACGCAGCTTGAGAAAGAGAGAGAACGTTAACGAAACGGCGAATTTTGATCTGACTCCCTTCTTGGCCATGGTGATCGTGCAAATGGGATGCACGAGGATGGGCTTCACATCGAAGCTGGTCATGGACAACGGCATGGACCCTCTTGTGGCTCGTGAACAACGGTCAAATCGTCGCCACCATAGCCACCGCCCCGTCGGCTCTTCTACTTGGGTGGTATGTAGTTCATGAGGTTCTTTCTGATCTTTGTTTAAATGCATGCATTGTTAGCTATGATTGAGTTAACTTTAGTTACAGTTTCTTAAGCGTTGATACCGTCACTTTTTATGATAGTTTTGCATATTGCGAGATGATGAGTTTCGTCTTTAGTTACTCAAGAAGTGTGCGAAAACGTTTTGGAACCATTAATGAAAAAGGAATCTAAAGAACGAGACGGTTAGCGTGATTGGGGGTCTTTTAGAAAATCGAAAACGAGTACATATAAACGGAAATAGATCGTCTAACATTTTCTTAGAAGGTTATGCCCTAACTTTACAATCCATGCCGTCTGTGTTATGAATGGATGTCCCAAAAAAATATATAAAAAATTTAAAAAATTATCTCCTAAAAATAGGAGATCTGGGCCATTCGTAAAAAAATGGATAGCTTGGATTGCAAGGCTTGGTGCCTAACCTTCTGAGAAAAGGTTAGACGATCTGGTTGCTACGTTTGTTGCCTAACTTTCTGAGGAAATGGTAGGCGATCCGGATCCTAAACGGAAAGGGATGTCTAGCAAGGTCAGTGGCCATCGACATAACCTCACCGAGACCGTATTAGGAACTTAATTACTTGGGCCCAACTGTGGGCCTTTAAGATCCCAATTACAAGTCAACATTCTTATGGCCCATAGGGCTCTAAGCATAGTTTGGTCCTGAGGCCCAATGATTGGCCTTTAAAAGCCCATAATACATACATACATAGAGAGAGAGACACACACATATATATATATATATATATATTCATATATACATATATATACATACATATATACATAGGTTTATACACGACAAAATCAGTTTAACTTTTTTTTTGTGCCTTCCAAATGTCTCTTAAGCTAAAGAAGAAGCAGCAGAAATAGCCCGACTGGATCTCATCTCAATCTTGGCCATGGTGCTTGTGCCAGTGGGATGCTCATGGATGAGGATCTTATCTAAGCTGGCCATGGATGAGTGCTTTTGTGCTGGTCACCTACTGCCGGTTCGTCAGCACAATCATCACCAACCTATTCACTCATCTCTTGGAGTAGTACGTGGTTAACAATGGCTTTTCTTTATTCTTTTGTCACGAAAGTGACACGTGACGTGCACAAGAAAGTGACACGTGATGTGCACGAGAGTTGCACATGACTCCCAGTAAATGCACAAAAGATAGCATAATTTTTATTTTATTTTTGTTGATCTAGAAAATGTAATTCTTCGTCTCTTACTTTATACATGCTGATAATGTTCACTTGCAATGTCACAATTTCCAGAAATGTTCAAATTTTGGTTGTCTGAAATCATGCAATATCTGTTTTGCTACTATATCAGTTGTCCTACCAATTTGTCTATTTTGTGATGATCGTATACTCTCCTGCAACACAACTTCTCTGTTTCTCACAATGTCTCTATGGCTGGGACAAAACGAGCCAAATAAACCAAACCTCAACCCAAATCAGACACCGCCGCGCTTCCAAGATTTAAGTTTTCACATGAAAAGGAAGCTGCTTCCTGTTGTCCTTTGAAGAAGAAATAAAAAACAAACTCAACTAGTAAATAGGGTTTCGACCAAAAAAAAAAAAACTAGTGATTAGGGTAGTAGAGCCCATGATTTTGCGGAGTTAGAGTTGGGCACCTTCCATCTCCTCAGTGATTCTTGCTTGCTCTACTTCCTTGCCCTTTGTCAAACAGAGTAGAGGCCGGCAAATGATCAACACAGTCCTCACCAATATGGAATTCCAAAGAAAACACAGTAATGTCAATGAATGCGTCATTGCCAGTCTCCTCAGAAACTGCACAACTTTGTATTACATAGCACTTATCGCATTTCTAATATCCTAACTTAAATTAACGTCGCCGTAAAATGGATACGTACGTTCCGACGTGTAGTTTCTCGCGCAGGAGTGCCCAGCTCAGGAAGATTGACATGAGGAGCAACATAGGGCTGAAGACAGGTGTAGAGCGGACCTTCTCATGATGCTGAACGCGAGCGCCGAGCACACAAGGCCCTGAAATTGAAGAATCATCACTCGAGGAGCCACAATAACGCAACTCCACTATTTAAAGACCTGTCCAGGATAACATACCGCATAAAGAGCTCCTATGATCCGGATCCCGAATTGTGAGGACCAGGCAGCAACACTGTGATCCAAAGCGGCACTAATGATCGCACATTCGATGCTGGCCATGAGAGACATTGCAAGTGTTAGGTGATCACGCTTGACCACTACCTTGTCTTGACCTCCACAAGTTTTACGCAAACGCTTCTTCACCTAAAGAGTCGGTCTCATTGCCACAAGAACAAAGTTTTTGAGATACGGCATCGGAAGATAAGATTTAGAAAGAAGATCAGAGTGTTCATAAAACCATCGCCCCACCTCGACTCAGAGTGAGACCATCAGCAAAAGATCTAAGATTTAGAAAGAAGATCTATCAACACACGTACCATTCTAAGAGAAGAGCAAACGGAGCAGTGGCAATGGTGGCCACGATTTGACGGTAGGTGACGAGCACAAGCGGGTTTGCGCAGTCGTCCATGGCCAACTTCGACAAGATACCCATTCCTGAGTGTCCCACTTGAACAATGACCATTGCCAAGATAGAGATGACATCGAGTATGGCCATTTCTTCTTCTCCTCTTCTTGTTCTTGTTCTTGTTCTGTTGCCTCTCTTTGTTGCGCGCGAGCGTTAACCTTCTCACGAATTAATATATATCAAGAAATAATTGGCTTTTAGAGATTAGATCTACTCAGGGTTTGTCTAGATTGCAGAGCTTGTGTTTGTTCCTTTTTTTTTTTTTTTTGTTTCGGTGGTAATGGAGTCGTCTTGAGAAAGATGGGTGCAAGTCCTCAACCTTTTTCATGCCCTAATAAATGAATCACCCCTTCGTATCCCCGTCTGAAAACCACTGTTTTCATGGGATTATATATATAATCCAAGCACTACTTTTGTTCTTGCAAATGTATGACGAAAGTGAGAAGTGGGCCAAAATGTATTAACACATGCACACGTAACATGAAGAGAGAGACCATTTCTTTCATCTAAAGATTGATTATCACCCGATTTGGCAATAATAAAAGGATTACTAGTAATTCTTATAGCTCTCACTAAAGTGCGTTCTAAATTTATGAGCATTTGGTACGTGTTGATCGAGTTATTTAGTTCTTTGGTCTTATCACGGCATCGCAATGGTTCCCATTTTTTCTTTGTTGGTCGAAATGGGCATTTTTTAGGCACGAGACGTCATCATAATGGTTTGCATAGTTGGGGGTCATTTCGTTCAGAAAAGGATCGCCTAACCCTTTCTCAGAAGGTTAGGTCATGCCCTTTAAATCCGGGTCATCCGTGCTATGAATGGACGGCCTAGATTATTAATAATAAAAATATATAAAAAAATTCAAAAAATTACTCCTTAAAAATAGGGGATCTAGACCATCCGTCCAAAAACGATAGGCCCGGATCCTAAGAGCATGCGCCTAACCTTCTGAGGAAATGTTAGGCGATCCGGCTCCCTTTCGAAAAGTCAAAAACGAGTGCAATCTGGGCTCAACATGCTCTAAGTATGGACAGCATGGTTTGGGCCCGAGGCCCAAGAATTGGCCTTTAAAAGCCCATATATTTTTATTTTCTTATATTTATGTTCGTACCATAGTTATCAAGGCGCCGTCTAGACAACAATGCGACCTCGGATGCCCAAGGTGTCCTGTCACCTTGCTGGCTCTCTTCAAGGCGGGCGCCTTGGTTGTCTAGGCGTTACCTTGTGGATGCCTTGGGCGCTTTGGATGCCTAGGCGACGCAAGTCGCTAATGGCAGGGCAGTGTACGGAACGCCGCAAACAATGTCGAAGGCGGTGGAGACGACGGAGGAGATGAGCACCTGGGAGATGTCGCGGAGGAGATCAGGGTAAGAGACGATGAGGCGGAGGTCAATGTAGATGGGGGACGAGATGCTGAACTTGACGGCGGAGATCTCGTGGAGCCGGAGGATCAGCGACTCCATCGACGGGGGCGGGGAGGAGGAAGAGTTGGTGGGAGCGGAAGCGGCAGCCGAAGGAGGGCTTGGACAGGAGGGTTGCCCTGCGATGGCAAGTGCGAGGGCGTCCTGGTGGTGGAGTGAGAGCGCTTTTGTAGTGGTGGTGGCGGAAGGGGTGGGGGCAGGGAAGAGGAGGGAGGAGAGAGAGTGGAGCTTGGGAGCGCGCGTGGAGGAGAGAGATGGAGTGGCGTTGGGAAGAGTGAAGTGAACATCTCACCCTTTATTTTTATTTTTTTTCCTTTCTTTCTTTTTCTCGGCCGTCCGACTAGGGTTTTGCTCATTTTGCCTATAACCCCGTTGAATTCCGATGCTTCGTCGGACGGATAAAATGTTAGAGTATTTTGAAATTATTAAACTTATAGTTACTTAATCTTGATTTAGTCGATTTCCTACTTTATTTTATGATTATTATATGTCTTAAATATAATTTATAGTTATTTATTTAGCTACATTGTCGCTTTATCTCCTTGCGGACGACTAGGCATGCGCTTAATCGCCTAGGCGTTTTAGATGCCTTTAGCTCGCCTTATCGCCTTAACAACTATGGTTCGTATACACCAAAACCAGATTAACTTACATTCTTTTTTCTTTTTTTTCTTTTTGTCTTCCGAATGTTTCTAATTAAGCTAAAGAAGAAGCCGTAGAAATAGCGCGACTTGATCTCATTTCAATCTTGGCCATGGTGTTGGTGCAAGTGGGATACTCAAGAATGAGTATCTTATCTAATCTGGCCATGGGCGATGGCATAATCCCTTTTGTGCTGGTCACCTACCGCCAGATCGTCGCCACTATCAGTACCAATCCCTTCACTCTTATCTTGGAGAGGTACGTAGTTAACGATGTTTCTTTTTTTTTAATTCCTTCTTATCATCAAAGTGACAAGTGGCGTGCACGAGAAAGTGCCACGTGATATGCACGAAAGTGGCACATGCGATGCACATTTTCCCTTGTGGATGCATGAAAGATAGCATAATTTTTTTTGTCGATCTAGGAAATGAAGTGACATTCTAAAATTGAGAAATTTTTAGAATTAAATTGACATAATCAAAATATTTAAGACTAAATTTGTAAATTATCAAAAGATTTAGGATTAAATTGACATTCTTAAAAGATTAAAATTTAAGATTTTTTGGATAATTTTCCCTTGATCATTGGCGGGCTCTACTCTAACTCTATAGCGAAAAGAATAAGGAGGCAAAATAAGCAAAGATGGAATATAGAGAGAAGTCAGTCAGGTCTTCATTATTTGCAATTGTTCTTGTTATGCGGGCTCTTGTTTAGATTTTGTGCAACAATGATTTATTAGCAAATTTGTGGACAAAAAGGCTTTTCTAGAAAATAAAAGCGGTCTTCATTTCCTTGGGTTCCATTCTAAATATATTTACCATCGTTAAGAGATGAAGAAAACTGGTGCATATTTTTAGGAAGGCAAAATAATATAAATAATCCTTAAACTTTGGCCTAATATTTTATTTCATTCTTTGATTTTTAATGAATTTAATGTGCTTTTTTAATTAATACTAAATGATCAATCTATTCCCTAAACTTTTAATTTTTTTTCAATCTAGTCTCTCCAATTTTCATGTTTCCTTCATTACTATCTCCAATTTTTTTTTTATGTTATTGCCCAAATTTTAGAATGTCATTTTATTTCAATCCATTTTCCAAATCGACAACAAAAATATGCTATGCATTGGCTAGGAGCATGTGCATTTCACGTGCAAATTCCGTGCATCTCACGTACCACTTTCATTTATGATTATACAGTTGGGGCGCAAAATTGAACTTTGGGGGAGTGAGGTGAGGATATATTTACAATATACTTTACTAGCCGGGACAAAAATATGAAAAACTTACACTAAGTTGGATGGATTATGAAAAATTTATTCTAACTAGCCGGGGCAATTTTATTCCATATTTTTCCTTGCTTCATCCCGGGTAAAAAAGCTTCCATCTCTTGATTTGGCATTGATTTGAAATTGATAGGAAGATCATGCTCTTTTCTGCACCTAGAGAATTGAAATGAGATTCAACTGAATTGTGCAGGGCTTTCGTGAATCAAGCTTTCTTTTTTATGGCCCTGAACATTTCAAGTCCGCGAGCTCGAGCGCAATGATGAATACGCTCTCTCAGCCCTAACATTTGTGTTTCTCCGTTCGCAACTACTAGGCAAAATGCAATAAGGTTATTATGTTCTTACTATAGTCTGCTTTCGTATAATATGCGAAATGATTTTGGATAGGTAAGAATCGCTTGGTATGGAGACGAAGATGGGGCGAGTCAAAGTGATGGGAACATTGTTGTGCGATTATCATGGGCACACCGTTGCAGCAAGTAGTAGCTGTCACACTCACTGGTTGTATGCAACGGACATGACAGGTAACCGATCTAATAAGCCACTCTCTCTTGGGACATTGCCTTCTCTTTTGTAGCGTTTCTGGCCGGGCACTTTGGTTCATCATCCAAGTAATGATACATTTCGTTCTTTTTGCATCTATGATTGTTTTTTATATCCTTCTTCTGAGGGACCAAATTTACCTCAAAAAGGAATAAGTTTGCTTCGATCTCCTAATACTTGTTATGTAACTAATTAGGCGAAATTCACCCTATATTTCCATCTCCTTACAGGACCACAGCGCTGATGTGTCTCATGGCCGAATGTGCGATCATCGGCGTTGCTGCAAAACACAATATTGCTGCCTGGTCACTGAGATTAGGATCCGGCTCATCGTAGTTGTCTATGCGGTATGTCTCATGCACATTGAATGAACTTAGACAAATATTTGGAGTAGCTTATTGTGGCTCTTCGAGCATCAATATAGGGTGGGAAATGTTCTGCACAAAGGTAATGCCAACAGTTAAATTGCATTACAGAATGCGGTGTGTTTTGCGCTCGCTTTCGGTGTTATGTCTTCGAGTGTAAATAGAAAAGGCTCGTCTACATCTTGAAAAGTCATCCTGAAATAGGCTCAATCCCAAAAACAAACCTCAAACTTTAGCCTTTGTCCCAAAAATATCCACAACTTTTTTTTTTGTCTCATAAAAAACCTTCAACTTTTGATTTTGTCCCAAATCTACCAATCCAATCCCAAAAATACCTCAAACTTTGGCCTTTGTCCCAAAAATATCCACAACTTTTTTTTGTCTCCTAAAAAATCTTCAACTTTTGAATTTGTTCCAAATCTACTAGTCCGATCACAAAAAACCCCTCAAAACCATCTCGTAGAATTCCCGACTCGACATTGGCCGTTTAGCTTCTGTCGAAACTCCAAGTGATTCTCAACCGTCGCCCGATGGTGTAGCCTTATCCCGAGACAATAGCAACCCTCGTCATCGGCTCCTTACCCTTTGATAGCCCTCGATGCCAATCGATCATTCCAATGAGGACCATCGTGCCGACCTTGCATCTGTGACAACAAGCTGCTGTTGACCCTGCCTCTGTGACGAAAAATTGTTTCCCCCAATGCTTTCTTGTGATCATCGTTTCGGTAAAGATTTGAAGTATAAGAAAAAGATTTGTTAATATCTTGTTCCCACTTAAATTTTTATGTGAATCTCGGGTAACTCAATTATGTCTCGAAATGAATTAATGCGGCTACAATGTGTCAAACATTTTTCCTTGAAATAATTGGAAGTACATTTTGATCTTTGTCGAACAATCATGGGTTCTGTTCAACTGGGCGCGAAACACTCCTTTTTTTTTAATAACTGTGGTAAATTTGGGACAAAATCAAAAGTTGGAGGTTTTTTATGAGACAAAAAAAGTGTGGATATTTTTGGGACAAAGACCAAAGTTTGAGGTTTTTTTGGGACAAAATCAAAAGTTGAAGGTTTTTTAGGAGACAAAAAAAAGTTATGGATATTTTTGGGACAAATGTCAAAGTTTGAGGTTTTTTTTGGAATTAGGCCGAAATGAAATATAGCATAATTTTTTTTTTGTTGATTTAGGAAATGAATAGAAAAGAGTGACATTCTAAAATTCGGGCAATATCATAACTACAAGAATTTGTAAATATTAATGAATGATTTTATGGAAAGTTCCAATTCCCGGTTTGAAGCAGGTTCTAAATCGGATATGAAGCCTCTTTTAAACTGAATTTCTTTTGGGACCAATAATTTTTTTATAATGAAATCGGGCAACTTTTATGTCAGCAACTTTTATCTTTTATTAAAAAAACTGAGACAAGTGCACTGGAAGTCTTAAAAATTATTATGAAAGTGCAATTGAGTCCTAAGAATTTCAAAAATTCTAATTAAGTCCTAAAACTTTTCAAATTGGTTAGACCAAGTTCTTCTGTTAACTCCCTCCAATTAGAATCATGAAAAATGTAGACGTGTCTTATCTCATTACTTTTTTTATGACACGTGGCGGCATGTGGCGCCCACCAATCGCTATGTCATAATGCATTCAAAAATAAAAATGTGCAAACTAAATTATATTTTAAAAAAGCTAAAAGTTAAAAAAGGGAAAATGCACAAATTGCCACCGAGGGCTGACGAGTACTGTCATAGGCCCTTGCCAGTGGTAGCCCCTATCGAAAAGGGCCGGCGGAGGTCTCCAAAGCCTCGTCGTCGTCCACCCCAATCATGGCCTCATCGACCCTCAGTCAAATCTTGACCGAGGGTCGCACCCTCACTCAGATTTGGGCGACGCCCTCCCCCAGATGTGGGCCAGCAGACCCTCATCTGGGGCCGATAAGGGTCATTGGGCTTCGGTAAGGCCCAGGAAACCTTGGTCATCCCGTCCTGATGGCGGTGGCCATCGGCGAGGGTTTGTTCCTTTCTTTTTTTTACATGCTTTTTAGAAAATGATTATCCTAATTTATTTAATCGAATTAACATATAAAATGAAAATGAAAATTCATCTCAACGTCATCTGTTTTCTAAGCTGGACAGAGTTAATGAAAGGACTTGATTGCACCAATTTGACAATGTTTATGAATTTTTGAAATTCTTAGGACTCAATTGCATTTTCTTGATAAATTTTAGATCTTTCAGTGCACTTTTTCAAAAGAATTAATTTTTTTACTCGGAACATAAAGTGGGCCTGTTTCAAGATAGAACCAGGAACCGGACCAAATGTAACTGGTGTAAGAACTGATTATCCTGAATCGATGGCAGAAAAACAACACGTGTACGTCGCTTATTTTAGTGTCAATTTTTTCGTCGGCTCACTTAAATGCCAAATCGGAAAAAAAAAAAAAAACGATCACTTTAGTGTCAATGGCGAGAAATTCCGACAACTTCATCGGAATTAACACTTAAATAATCATTTTTTGTAAAAAAAAAATGATCACTTTAGTACTAAATAGGAGAAAAAATAATCACTTTAGTGCCAATTCCGACGACCTTACCAAAGTTGGCACTGAAATAACTGTTTTAAAAAAATTGACACTTAAGTAATCCAAAAGAAATATTGATACTAAAGTGAGCATCGTACACAAATATTGACACTCCTAATGTCCTCCTGCCGTCTAATTTGGTTTCCAAATCCAATCTTTTAGAATTGAGGGTCACATGGTCAATTCTCGGTTCTAGGCCGAGAACCAACCCATCTTGTACTATTTGATTTATTGATGCCTGTCATTGTGATTTGTGGCTGTTTCGTGCAGAATCGGTGCTCTATTTATAGGCTGATTTGGTGGCCTTCTTCTTATGTTGTAGCCATTTTTCAAAGACTAGAAAATGTAGTCGTTGACTCGTTGGTCGACAACTAATTTTTCAGCATATAAAAATAATTCAAAAGTAAATTGAGAAAACTTAATGAAAATACTCATTAAATGAGTTCTGTCAAACACAAATAAAAACACAAGTAGATCTTCAAATTTGAAAAACCAATAACACATATGAGTGCCCTACCCAAGAGAAAGTCTAGTTAATCCGTGTCTTTGGCACTGTGTCCCTTACCACGATCAAATGAGTTCTGTCAGGTGAAATCCGGGTTTGTTGTTTTTTTTTTTTTTTGGTCGAGAAGTCCAGGTCGAGTTAGTATGATCGCAAATGGTTCTTGTTGGTGTCGTCGTCGTATTTCTTCATTGGTGAGATCATTAAACCTTAGGCATTTAAACTAATGACGTCCCAGGTTCGAATCTCCCCGGCTGCGTCTTGAGGGCTTACCCGGTGGCATTGGCCTTGTACCCTACCACCCCGAGGATTTAGTCCATTACACGTGGGAAACCTCGATTATTAAAAAAAAAAAATCGACAAATCATTTTATGGAGCAAGAGTGTAGGAAATGATATGGCCGGCCCAATCGGGCCAAGCCTGAGGCCCAACGAGCCCTGCCTAGCACAGACTTATTTTACTGGGGGCCCGTCGCCATCCCTAACTTCAGGTAGCAGATCAGAAACTGTGGACCAAGGCAAATTGCATAGTTTTAGTAAATCTTTTACGGACAAATTTAAATAAAATTTCATGTGTAGTAAAGTATGGTTATCATGAGTAACTTCATCTATTTTGTGATGTATCACATTCATCAAGATCATAATATGTGTAAACATCATTCTTCGTAGTAAACTTTACCGATTCACGATAAATTCATCAATTTTATTAAATAACATCAGATAGTAATGAACAGTAACTTCAGGTAGTAATGTATTGTTAGCAAACTTTACTCTTTCCTAAACAAACTTACCTCGGTAAAATCTTTCGTTCGAATTTTCATAAGTTAAACAACCATTTTTATAAAATTATTATATCGGTTTACTAATATTAGATTATTTTTTAAATGAGAAAAGACAACTCAAAAAGATGACTGGCATGTTAATTGGGGAAAATTTTGGAAATCGCACCAATAAAGCCTATAAAGGTTTGTAATTTCATATAATGTTTCGTAAATATAATTCTTTGGTAAAACAGATAAAAGAATGGTGGCGCATGACAAGTCAAATTTGTTTTTGTCTCAAAAAAGAGAAGTTGGTAATTGAAAAGCCTCAATGAAAATTGGTAGATAAATTAAATAAAAGTTGGTAATGCAAAATTATATAGGAATATAATCGAAGAAAATTTGATGACCACTATTATTAATTGACATTGGTAATTTCTTGAAAGAGGTAAATTTGAGAGTAATTGTAGTAAATGGCATTGGCCGATTTCAATTGAGATGAACGAAAGAAAAGTAATTTTCTATGGATATAGTGCGCGGATCACTCAAGGAGAGCATCATGTAGAACTCGGAATCTTTCATCTCACCGCGAATGCCAAGTGTTGCACCCACGGAAATCGCAATATAGAACTGCTGAAAGGTAAAGCTGTAGCAATAAATCGGTGTATGGTCATTATTGAAGACGGATTCGGCGATCAGTTAACGATTTTGGTCTGGGGACATGGATTTGCTCTTAGAGCTTATAATGTATATTCTTGTTTTGATGATCCATCTTATTATATGCAGCTTATTTTGTTTTGAAATTGTAGCAGTTAGACTGCAATGTTTCTATCCACTTTCTTGTAGAAATGAATGAAATGTTACTTTGAAAAAGAAAAGGAATATTCAATTTCTTCCTATATTATGATCACAAATACTGAATAAATTGGGATCAGTATTATTTTTTAGCAATTAAAGATGCATGTATAGTATGACTAAGCCGAGGAAAAGGTGCGGGAGTAAATGCTGAAGATATAGCCATACATTTGTAAAATTACCGCATTTTCACTGTAAAAAAGTAATTTGAAGAACAAAAAAAAAATGCAATTATAAGGTATAGGTACGAATTTTAAGTGAACTTTTCCATCATTCACTCCATTTAGGACAAACACATTCGAGCAATGCTGAACTTACTAAGATTGGTTGAAAATTTTGGTTTCCTTATATAAATGTGTCGACTCATTTTGTAAATCAGTTTCGTATACCAGTCTTAATAACCATCCTGTCGTGACAATTCCTTTTGCGATAAAAGAAATTATCTAAATCTTGTATTTGGCGTTGTCGGTTCGTTAAAGACATTCCGATAGTTCCTGCCCACGAAAAGCGACAATGCAGTAAAATTTGGATAAAATGTTGGCTGGCGGACCAAATTGCATCGCTAGGAGCAAAACAAAACTTAACGGTTAAAAGATTAAATTTTGGACCTCAAACATGATTACGACAGATTTAGGTTTGGCACTTGGTCCTAAGAGAGGACTTCAAGCAATTATCATAACGACATCTTTTTAGGATTGGGTTGAATCTCAAGTCGGTATAATCTAAGAAGCATCGACACTGGTACACGACACGCCGACACGTCATTTGTCCAGTTTAATTTTCGCCCCACAAAAAAAAAATAAAAAAATTCACGACATAGAAACAAGATCCTCACTGTATTTCGTAATGGTCTTTGGTAGCCTGAGAAGAAGGTGTGTGATATCAAATCTTGAATGAAAAGCACATTATATTACCTTGTTTCCATTAACATAGAGCAATGCATGAGAAGAAAACTCGAAATGTCAAGCGCATTTTACAAGTATGGAATTAGCTTAGGTCTATAATGATTTACAAAATGTAAAAATTACAATATAGATTCAATCCCAAAGTAATACCAAACATAGTAAGCTAGGAAATAATTCCCATTCTTTTACCTTAGTAAAACTCATTCTCATCGTTTCCTTTCTCCTGGACCATAGATATTTCCATAGGAAATCAGGGAAGGGGATTTATTGAAAGAAAAATGACACTAATGATACATAAACTATAATCCAATATACAAAGTCATCCTCGGGCTTTTACTCTTTTAATGTGGTCCCTGAATTATTCTTAAATGTTCAATTTAGTTCCTAAAGTTTCAATTTATTCAATCTAGTCCCTCAACTTATCGAATTAGTCATCCGGTACTGTTCACAAACTTAGTAATACCCTTCTAGTCATTACACATTCACCCTTAAAAGACCTGTCCACATTTTCGGCAATTTGTCTTGGATAGACAAGAATCGCTTGGAATCAAGTTGAAGGCGAAAGCGACCGACACGCTTGATTGTGTGAGCGGAGTGATGCTATTCTTGTTTTACCATAGACGCTGTTGAACTCATGGAGGTATGCTCTGATGCCAAATGTTGAAATCAGAGAGGCGCAGCTCTGATAACACTCACTCAAGAGAAGCTCACAAGGAAGGAGATGAATAAATAATTTTTATGTGCGGCTAACTTCTCTGCATCTCCTTGCCGAAATGTTTACAAGACTCGCCTTTATATAGGCATCAAACATGACTCTTGACATATCCTAGGAACGTGAAAGGACACGTCTAGATACATAGCCATAATCACATCGAAATACTAAAGGACTCTCGAGACGCACAACTAATGATGACTCTTGAAAACAACAAAGCAATAAAGACACTTTAACACGCTCGTCGAAAAGACACCATCGGGAATCGAACAGTCTTTCGACAACCGCCAAAATACGAAGAGTTACATTATTAAATATTCTAGAGTAGGCGGTGATATCTTCAATACTCCCCCTCACCGACTACTCCCTCTGAGGATAGTCCTCGCGACCATACCAAGCTGAGTTCGAAGCTCTTCAAACTTTCCAGCTCCAAGACCTTTGGTGAAGATATCAGCAACTTGATCACCTGTCTTGGTGTACTCTATCTTGATCTCGCCCTGCAAGACCTTCTCTCGTAGAAAGTGATAGTGTACTTGGTCAGGTGATCAAGCAATAAATAGCTTATCTCGTAGAAAGTGATCACCATGGACGCAACATCCGAATCAGTAACTTGGGCATTCATTGGACGTATGCAGAGAGACAATGACAAGCAAACACCCCACCAACACACCAAGAAAAGCAACTTCTTCAAGGACCTTTTCTTCTCTTTGCTAGCTTTGCTGCCTTGGCATTGCGGTTCATCTTCGAAGTGGCACATTCATAGCAAAAGCAATTTTGGGTCTCTCCCTTTTTTGCCATTTTAGGAAAGCTGTTTGGTTGCTAGTGTTTGATTTATTACTTTAGAGTATTAGCAAGTTAGGGGTATATGTGTAATTATCTAGGCTTAACTCTAAGCCTATAAGTACGCTCTCTTACTTCAGAAATAATATATTGCTATTTTATCGTCAACATGGTATCACAGCCAACCCTAGCCGCCCCAACCTAAACCCTATCCAACACCCACCATCAAGCTCAAATATGCTCTCTCGGCCAGCTTTGTCAGCCACGTCCCAAAGCTCTCGGCTAACTTGGCCAGCCACGGCCCAGGTTCTCGGCCAGCTTCAGTTGACGTCCCAGTGACTCTTTCCAACACCGCCCAGGTCAAGAAATCTTGATTTGGGTCGCACTCTTTCAGGTGGTGTTGTTGGAAGTGACCTAGATCTCTCGATGTATTGATTCCTTAGGAATGATAATCAGTTTTATCAAGAGATTTCCTGAGGCGAGAGTTGTGTGGAAGTGATTTTTTGGCTACTGGAATGATATTTTGGGTATTTCGTGAGTTTGTGCAACGATTTGTGGCGCTGATTGTTGTTGCGAATAGATGTTGCTGATTATGGCTATTGGATTGTGGAGCTGAATAGTATTTTTTTTTTTGTTCTAATTGGTCGTTCGTATGTGGTGTTTTACTGATTTATTGTTGATGTGACTAAATTTGGAAAACTGAATTAGTGTGGTTATGGGATCGGTGAGGTTGAATTGAATTGGTTGAACTAGAGTGGAGTGATTTGTGTGATTATTGGAAGTTCTAAAGTGATTTGAGGAGTTGAATTTGTCGGGGATTTGAGCTTTCCTTTGGAGGAGTTTATATAACTGTGGCTGCTGGGGAGACTGAATAGTGTTCTGAATGGTCTCTGAATTTGAAGGGGATGCTTGAGTCTTCACATTTGGTATTGCCGAGTGAAGTTGTTGGTGTTGTTTGATTATGATGTTAGAAGTGGAAGTTTTCAGTCAATTTGGAGTGAGATGTGTCTTTTCCTCCTCATGTTTCAAGTCGTGCATCACATCCATTCGAATTAATTCACTCTGATGTGTGGGGTCCTAGTCGAGAGTCTTCATTTGGTCTTCGATATTTTGTCACCTTTATTGATGATTATACTCGTACGACTTAGTTATATTTAATAAAAGATCGTACATAAGTTTTTTATTCTTCCGCCAATTTTATAACGAGGTCTGTACTCAGTATGATTGTTCTGTTAAGTGTTTGCGTACTGACAATGCCCGTGAATACTTTTCTTCTTCTACATTCATTCCATTTCTCAAATATCATGGTATTTTACATCAGAGTTCTTGTGCTCACACTCCGTAGCAAAATGGAGTTGCTGAACGTAAAAATCGTCATTTGTTGCATGTTGCCCGTTGTCTACTTCTTCATACTCATATGCCTAAGTCATTTTGGAGCTATGCTCTTCTTACAGCATGTCATCTTATTAATCGTTTTCCATCCTCTGTATTGAAAGGAGCTATTCCTTATGCTCTTCTTCATCCTGATCGACCTTTGTGGTCTGTTCGACCTCGTATTTTTTGATGTGTCTGTTTTGTTCATTCTTTGTCTCCTGGATTGGACAAGTTATCACCTCGTGCTGAAAAGTGCATATTTGTGGGTTACTCCCATACCCAAAAAGGGTATGTCTGTTATAATCCTACTCGACGTCGGGAGTATGTCTCTGCTGATGTGACTTTCTTTGAGGATCGAGCATATTTTGGCGATGTTCGTCCTCAGGCACCATTAACCATGGATTCTCTGTCACCCTCAGCAACTATGTCTCAGCTAGAGAGACCGCATGTTACTTCTAATGATGCTCCACCAGATCCAGGATCACTAGCATCGACTCATCTTCAGGTCTATACACAGGGTCCTTGCCCTATTTGGGTCCATACATCTCCACCAGCCAGCGTTCCACCACCTCTAGTCCAGGCTTTTGATCCTCCTCCACCGTCTCTTGACAGCTCTCTTATTGCTCATAGTACTAGGTCTCGCTATCCTCTTTCTCATTTCATGTCTTATCATAACTTAAGTCCTCAGATGTCTGTCTTTGTGCCAACCCTTGCATCCGTGTCTATACCGAGTATTGTGCAGGAGGCTTTGACCCACCCAGGCTGGGCTCGTGCTATGGAGGAGGAAATGGCTGCATTGCATCATAATAAGATTTGGGAGTTAGTTCCATTGCTAGCTAATAAACAATTGGTAGGTTGTCGATGGGTATTTGTTGTCAAACACAATCCATATGGTTCAGTTGAGAGCTTAAAAGCGCGACTTGTGGCAAAGGGTTATACTCAAATTTATGGTATTGACTATGATGAAACTTTTTCTCCGGTTGCGAAAATTCCTTCTGTTCATGTTGTTGTTTCCTTGGCTGCTCAGTCTCAGTGGCCTCTTTATCAGCTTGATGTGAAAAATACATTCCTTCATGGTGATCTTCACGAGGAGGTGTATATGGAGAAACCACCCGGGTTTGTTGCTCAGGGGGAGAAGGTGTGCCGGTTGCGAAAAGCTCTTTATGGCCTCAAGCAATCTCCTCGTGCTTGGTTTGGTCGCTCAGTGATGTGGTTATCACTTTTGGAATGCATCAGTGCAGTGTGGATCACTCAGTATTTAGTATGTCATCTTCAAAATGATGTGTTATTCTTATTGTCTATGTTGATGATGTCATTGTCACAGGAAGTGATGTTGAAGGTATAAAACGACTCAAGCAGTTTCTACAAAAGGAGTTTAATACTAAAGACTTAGGTCGTCTTCGATATTTTCTTGGCATCGAAGTTGCATATGCGAATGGCAGTATTGCTCTCTCCCAGCGGAAGTATGCTCTTGACATTCTTAAGGAGGTTGGCTTACATAATGCTAAACCTGATGACACACCTATGGAACCTAAAGTAAAGCTTGATAATGAGCACGGAGAACTTCTTCATGATCCAGAGAAGTATCACCGGTTAGTAGGCAAGTTAAATTATCTTACCATTACTCGTCCAGATATTTCACTTGCTGTTAGTGTGGTGAGTCAATTTATGAGCTCTCCTCGTACTACTCATTGACAAGCCACTCCACAAATTGTTCGGTGTTTGAAGGGAGCTCCAGGTCAAGGGCTTGTGTTCCATAATCAGGGTCATCTTCGTATAGCCGGTTATTCTACTCTCGAATCTTTGGAGATGATAGGATATTTTGATGCAGATTGGGCTGGTTGCCATATGGATCGTCGATCTACTTCGGGATACTGTGTCTTCCTTGGTGGTAATCTTGTGTCATGGAAAAGTAAGAAGCAGTCTGTGATTTCTCGATCTAGTACAGAGGCTGAGTATCGTGCTATGGCTAATGTTACAGGTAAACTTCAATGGGTTCGTATGTTATTAGCTGAGATTGAACTACCTATGACTGGATCATCTACTCTCTGTTGTGATAATCGTCTGCTATTTATATTGCTAGCAATCCAGTGTTTCACGAGCGAATGAAGCATATAGAGGTGGATTGTCATTTTATTCAGAAAAATGTGAATTGTGGAGACATACAGCTGGTGCACACGCGTTCTGAAGAACAACTAGCAAACATTTTCACAAAGCCTCTTCGACGTGGAGGCGTTTCATATATTTGTAATAATTTATGACTTTTTGATATGTATGCTCCAACTTGAGGGAGGGTGTTGAATTTATTACTTTTGAGTATTAGCAAGTTGGGAGTATATGTGTAATTATCTAGGCTTAACTCTAAGCCTATAAGTACGCTCTCTTACTTCAGAAATAATGGATTGCTCTTTTATCGTCAACAGCTAGGATGCCTCTAAATGCAAATGCAAGCCCCAGAGAAGAAGAAGAAGAAGAAACCCACAAAGAAGCTCATAAGCGATAATATCACTTAATTTTCACAATCTAGCAACCCTTGTCCCATGCACGCCAACTAGGGGTGTCAATAGTTCGGTTCAGATCAATTATTTGACTAACCAAACCGAACCATTAAAAAAAATGCGTGAACTGAACCAAAACCCGTCCGAACTGAACCAAACCAAACTGAAAAAATCAATTCTGTTCGGTTCAGTTTTCGGTTCGAACTTCGTTTTTTTTTTTAAGCTAAAGAAATAGTGTACTTTACAATATCATATTTTCCAACTTTCCACGCCAGCTCGCCGCTACTGGAGAGATCTAAGAACTCTCGCTCCTCTCGGGCTTCATCTAAACATAGTCCTAGAACAGGGAAACCCACTGAAAATTACGAACTATTTAGGAAAAGATCAAATGAAAAATAGCAGAAAGAACCTTACCCAAAAAAAAAAAATATTTAGCAGAAAGAATCGCAGTGATGAGTTTACCTGATGAGATGCATCGCTAAGGACCCAATTGTTCGTCGCGGGATTGCTTCGAACGGCCGGCTTGCCATCCCGGCCGTCTTCGAGACCATCTCTTTCGCACCGAACGTCGTACCCGACGCCGTTGTGGCGGCCTTCTTCGATCGCGCTTATGAACCCGCTTCCCGTCTGCTTCAATCGAAAGGGGGAACCCTTAAGGTCAATCTCGATTGCTTAACATATGGAAATGAAATGAAAAGAGGAAGCTTGGAAGAAATGTAGAACGTATGACTGATTGGTCGAGTGATCGTTTTAATCACCGTGTGATGCTGTTTGTCGATCGATTCCAGCTCTTTATAATACTAGGTCTCCACGAACTCGTCCTGCACGTCCGAAGAACTCGATCCCGTAGCGAACAGGCCCTGACAATATATGCACACACGAGGCCACTCTAGTCTGACCGATCTCGACTCTCAATTAGAGATCAGCAGACGCAAACGAAAAAGGAAGGGGAAAAAGGTGAGGTTAGAGCAAGCTCGTGGGTTCATCGTTTTAACCTCTGGGGATTGAGACCGGAGAAATCTGAGCTTGTCGAGCTCGGGAATGGCGTGCTCAAAGCTGCTGGAAGAATCGACAGGAGATGATGATGACCAGTCCAGCTCGCTGCGATTGGGCTTGAGAGGGCGCCTCGGGGCCAAGGAATCGAACTGGGCTCAGACCTGATTGGCGATCTTCAGCTGCTGTTCCTCGTCCGGCACCTCGTCGCTGCGACAAGAGTGTCGACTGAGGAGGAGCAGACGGATGAACGAACAACACTTTGAGCTTCAGTCAAAGGGCTAGCGATTCTAGGGTTTGAGAAGCCCCAAGGCCTCAAGCCCAAAGGGCAGTTCAGTTTGGTTCACTGAACTGAACAAAAAAAAAAATTGAACCAACAATAAAATTGTGGTTCTTTTTAGTAATCGAACTGAGAACTGAACTGAAAATATTCGAAATTTCAATTCGGTTCTTGGTTCGGTTCTGACGCCCCTAACGCCAACGGCCCAACTGGTGTTGCAATAGGTCCCTCTTTCTGTCTCTCTCTAACAATTCATTTACTGTGGAACCATCTCTTTTGTTGTTCATGAAACTGCAGGAGCTACCTTTCTGTGGCATTTTGCATCTCTCTCTCTCTCTCCCTCTCTGGTCTCTGGAGTCGGTACAGAGAAGATTAATATAGCCTGCTAGAGAGACGGGGAGAGATAATATAAAAGGATTGGAAAGTTTCGATCTGATGCCATTCTTGGCCATGGTGATTGTGCAAGTGGGATTCGCAGGATTGAGCTCAGTATCGAAGCTGGCCATGGATGATGGAATAAACCCTATCATGCTCGTCACCTATCGCCTGTTCATCGCCACCAATGCCACTGCCCCTTTCGCTCTTTTCCTGGAAAGGTAACACAATTAAAAATATACTGAGCAACTCCATTCTGATGATCATCAACGCAAAACGGCTTCTCCATCGGGAAGAAAAACTCGGGTTTATGTGGAAAGGGGATCCGGATTGAGTGACTGCGTGCTGCACTGCTTATATGGTACTTTTGTTGGGGATTACGAGTAGTGTTCATGGAGCCATCCCCCTGCCCTAGGGCAGGGGATCCAGATTCAGTGTTCATTGGTCATGCATGTTTCTTGATTCGCAAGAACTATTGTGTTTTGACTTCTGCTCAAACTCGATAAGAGCATAGATGAGAGCTTTGAGTGAGGTCAAAACCCTAAGCAGAGCGAAGCTAGGAGGCCGGGAGTAGTGAAGAAGTTCTTGACTCATTTTTCGCTTGGCGAAGAAATTTTTTTTTTTTTTATCGCACGTTTGTGGCCAAGATTACTGACTTTTTTTTTTTATATCAAAAAGATTACTGACTTTGAAGCGGCTAGGTGGCCATGCATGGTGCCACGTCACACCGCACTTTAGGGGAGAATAACGTGGGACAAAAGAAATTATGATGCAAAAATACAAAATACTTTATTATGTCTATTTTAAACAAATTGTCTCTTAATTTGGTGCAGACTAGCATGCTAAAAAACGTCGGACAAAAGCAATTATGAAGCAAAAATACAAAATACTTTATTATGTTTATCAGTTCAGTCCTAATCGTTTTAATTTTGTCAATTCAATCTCAAATATTTTCATGTTTTGTTAGTTGAGTCTATCCGATCAATTTTGATTGAAAATGGCCGACGTTGATGCCAACCGTCCTGTGTCGCATGATCGGGTGACATGGAAAATTATCAATAATAACTTGATATATTCTCAATTTTTATTTTTATTTTTATCATTTTTATGTTTTCTTCTTCACTTTTCTTTTTCTATGGCTGGCCATAGCCAGAAAAATTGGAAAAAAGTGAGGAAGAAAAAAAAAGATAAAGATAAAAATTTCTAAAACATGTTAAAATATTATTAAAAATTGTCATCGTTAGCGCTGATTGTGCCACATAGGATGACCAGCGTCCACGTCAGCGATTTAAGCCAAAATTGGATAGATTGACTCAATTGACAAAACGTCAAAAGGTTTAGGGCTGAATTGGCAAAATTATGATGTTTATGGCTGAATTGACAAAAGTGCAATAGATTTAGGATTTTGTGGACAGTTTTGTCCTTGGAAAATCAATAACCTAAAGGTGAAATGATTGTAGATTTCCTCCATTTGGCAACTAATATACCAATTGAAACAATCTAACCTTGGGGAAATTTTGTTCACAACTTATGCATAAGTGGTTTGTCTTGGTAATAATGCACCCAATCGGATAAAATCACCCAAACCAAATGTCTAACTTTCTCTCCTTTCTTCCATTTTTCGGCGGCAAAAGTATTTTTTAGTGTCAAAAGCTGTGTACGGATATCACTTTAGCGCTAAAAGTTTCAAACGGATCACATTAGTACCAACTTTTTTCGAAAAACGATCACTTTGATGCCAAGTCCGATTTATTTCGCCAAAAATCTGACGTGATACTTTTTTATTAATATTTTCGGCTAATGTGGCTCGCCGGCCGTCCACTTGGCATTTTTTTTTTAAAATTTAAATTTTTAATTTAAAATAATTTGAGAAATAAGTTGAAAAATTAAAAAATCCAAAAATTCGAAAAAAAAAAAAAGCAGAAGAAGAAGAAGATGCAAGCAACGAGGGTTGCGGCCACCCTCGTTGCCGTGCCCCACCATCGCCTGCAATGGCCGGCGAGGGTGTGGACATTGCAACAGGGGGTCGCCGATTCCCGTCAGCCTCAGGCGAGAGCCTGCATGCAAATCATTGCCCAGATCTCATCTCTTTGCATAATTAATTAGGGCCGAGCATTGAACAAAATCGTGTTACATTTCGTTTGTAACATGGATTGGTCTGACTAGGCTAGCAGGGCTATGCATGAGGCTGAAGCTCCCAATAAGTCATCAAGCTCGTGTTAGGGATAAAAATCTTTAAAATTTTAATAAATAACTTTAAGTATAGGACCTCTAATTATTGCTCTCTCTCTCTCTCTCTCTCTCTCTCTCTATCTGAATCTCAATGGTCACCTGTTGACGATAGTGATCATCTGAGTCGTCCAGTTAAGAGTAATTAGGAACTTTTATTCGATTAATTTATCAACTAGCATGCGTTACCAACTCTTACTCGAGGTCGTTCCATGTGCATTCGATTTTTTCTTTTGGGTAAATATCAGCTCCTCCCATGTCAGATTAAAAATCAAAGTAAATTATCTTATTCGCTTACCCTTTTTTATTTACCTTTCTTACCAATGGTTATTAGCGTTTTTATTTTTCCTTTTTGAATTTTACCTGCTTCTTAAGAAAATTTCCAATCACGCTTAGCAAGAGTGGTTATCAACTTTTCTCCTATTAAGTGCATACCTTGTGTTACCATTTTTCTAAATCAAATTACCAACTTCTCTTATCTCAAGCAAAAACAAACTTGACATTTAGCACTTTTTGTTCACCTTTTCTACCAAAAGAAATTAACAACCCAACATGTAAAGTCACAAATTTTTATGGCGCGCGGTATTTTCACTCCCTGAACTCCCTTTTACATTGAACTGCCTATATTGTCCCTAATGGGTCCCACTCTTGATTTAATTTTTTTTTCTTCATTTTATTTTGTTTAAGTTTTGGTAGAGACGGAACCGTCATTAGACATGGCCAAATGAACCCGTTGACTGGGCCCATGGTTCCGAACCGGCCGGTTCCAGTTCCACAAATGCCGGTTCCGAATCGTCATTTAAAAAAAATTTCATGTGAGGTTGAGAGGATTCGAACTCACAATTTTTCATCTTCAATACAAACTCCTTTCCACTAAGCTATCTTCGCTTTGTTGGTATATATTGGTCAAATAAAATATAAGAAGAGTTTTTTTTAAGTTAAATCGGCGGTTCCTTGAACTGGCACGGAATCGGAACCGCCTCTTCATTGGCCGGTTCCGATTCCAGCTTTTTTAGGAATCGGAATCGCCAGTTCCGCCAGTTCCTGAGCCGGAACTGGCCACGTCTACGTCATGCTCCTCTCAAACATCATCCATTAAGATTAAATGTGGGGTCCGACCAAAAAAAAAAAGATAAATGTGGGCTCCAATTAATGCTTACTTTACTTTTTGGTTTTTACTTTTCTTTCTCCATTTGCAACAAAATTGGTAGATAGCTAACTAATTATTGTATTTCTGACAAAAAGAATCAATTATTTGACTAATGAATTGTATATTTATTTATTTTGTACTAGGAAACTATTATTCAAAAAATAACTTAAGTACAAGTAAGAAGATAATCTTTGAATAAATTGTGCATAATGCAAGCCACAATATTCAATCCTTGAGTACATTCACATAAATTTCTACCAAAGTTGAAGTCGGAAAATTCACAATCATAAGGATAATCGAGGGAAATAAACTAGAAAATTTGTACATAAAAATTGCATTTCTTTATTATTATATATGATTAGTGCTTGCTTATACTATAATAATGGAGATTAAGTTCAAAAAAAGACAAATAGGAATGAAATTTTGAAATGTAATGGGTTTGCAAGAAGCGGCTAGGGTGAAAAAAAAGTTGTTTGGAAGGTATGTGGGTAATTTTTTCTTTTAATAAAATTGAAAAATAAAAAAAGTAAAAAGGTACGAAATAATCTATAAAAAAAAAAAAATGAGATCCGCAAAGGATAGTGTAGTCGATTCAATGTGATAGAAAGTGTCAGGAGCCAATAAGGGGTGGAAAACACGCGAGCCATTTTTATCTTTGTATCATATTAACTTTTCCCCAATTAAGATACCAACTATAGTTTTGGTAACTAATTCTTATTTGAGTTGCTTACATATATCTATTTATTGATTAACTTTACCAGCTTTTCTATGGAGTTCCTACTTTTATTTTTACTACTTACCAATTGTTAAATTTACAAACCCTTCTTAGAAATTACCAATCTCAATCACAGTGATTATGAACTTTTCTTCAGTTAAGTTGATGTAGGAACTCTCATTTTAGTTGCTTACAAATGTTTACTTGTTTTTCTTTAAATTATCAACTTCTCTTGTCTCTGACCAAAAAATAATTCTCCTATTTTTTTAATCAACTTAAATGATCTATCTTCTTATCCACGGCTTAAATATTTTGTTAGTGTTATCAATTTTGAATATATGCTTGTTAAGTGTTAAACAAGTGAAGGAAATATATATTCACACATCAACACCATGAAAAAGTGTAAAAAAAAAAAGAAAAAAAGAAAAAGAACACCACGAAAAGACAACCACCGACGATTATAATTTCACCCAAAGGAGAACTTATCATATCTTATTCATATTCAATAATCAGATTGTTGCAAACTGGTATAGGCATAATTACCCTTGAAAATTTCAAGAGTTCCACTTTTCACACATTGTCCTCTCGAGACACGGACCTGTTGGCAGTATATACCACTGACACTTGTCAAAACATCGCGGGTCATCTCTTTTCGCAACATATATGTCAAAATAGTGAAGTTGACCAGGCCATTGGAAGCTGCAAGAGTAGAGGGCAGGACTCGGAGATCGGGGCCTAAAATGAAATTCCCACATGCCACTAGGAGGGATCTGCTGAACGCCGAGGTCGCCGCCATCCTTGGATTTGCAATGAACGGTCAGCGCTACTCCTCCGGGTAAAGTATTGTAGATTTGGACATGGGTTTCTCCGGAGCAAGCTTCCAAGAGGGCAGCAAAGATCATGAACATCCCTAAAAGTCTATTGGACGAGTTCATACTTGTAACCTTTGTTTTTTGCTTTTGAAATGTGAATGCTGATGCACAATGGACCAATCTATTTAAGGAGGAATAAAGTGGCTTCATTTGGTAGGATGGCTCAAACATTTATGATGAATATATTTTAGCTATTCAAGCAATAAGATGACAGCTGTGAGGGCCGCTTACAATGGCTATGCGGAAATACAAGGATATAAGATCAATACTATATCTTGTTTTACATATATCGACATTTGGCATCCTGTTTAGCGAATCTTGACGTTCTGTGGGAATATATTTTTTTTCTCTTCAACATTTTTCATCAATCACACATTCAAATACATCAACATGAATTCGAAGTTATGATGAATTTGCCATAGTGACATCAAGATTCCTTATGTAGGACACCAAATAAAGATACATGTCCATAGTATGTAGCTTTCATGTTTCTCAACCTAGCGCTTGAATTGCTGGTGCATACTATAATACATGTTTTAGTCATCATATTAGATAAATCGTCTTAATCCTCTTGGAGAATATTAATGGGATATTGAACGTGATTATAACAAATTGTAGATTTGGATAATGGATGCCGGACTGCAATTTTTTGTGAAACGAGTTCAGCTTGGGATTTTACCCTTCCTAAAAAGATATCGTTGATTTGGGTAAGGGATATCGGTTTGAAATTTTTTGTGAGACGAATTTGGAATAAATATACAGTGAGTAGTAGCTTGGGATTTAACACTTCCTACAAAGATATTGTTAATTTGCTTAATTGAAGTCCTCGTTTTGGAATCACTATGCCCAACCAAAATCATATAGCATCATAATTGAAGTCCAAGGTTTATTGTTTAAGTGTTAAGTTTTTCTTTGCTTACAATGATGCAATTTGATCCCACCCCACATTTAGTTATGTTACTTGTCGCTTTTCATGTATTGAAGCTATCGGAATGACTGACGAACCAACTAGCCGAATTTCGATAATTTTTTGTCCCAAAAAAAAATTCCGGTGAAGAATGGTTATTAAGGGTGGGTCTGGTTCAGCATTTAAAATGAGCTTTCGATAAATGCAAATGCCTTCAACCTAAAGGGGTTTAGGAAAATGCTATTTGCATTTGAAAAAATATCATTTGAAAATGAGTTTTGGGTTGAATGGTGTTTGGTAAAAATAGCATTCCAAAGGAGTTTTGAATGTAATTTTTAATTAATTAAAAATTACCCTTTACCGGACCCGTGAAGAAGATAAATAGTAAAAAGAAGGGCAAAATAAAAAATATAAGGAATTAATGAGATTAGTTTTGGAAGGTAAAAAAAATCCCTTAGCATGTGGCCAAATGTTGAAAGCCGAATATTGATCCCTACCAGCATTGGGCTTTCAGCTTTTTCAAGGTCATCATTTTATCAAATGCTGGCTTAAAGCTGAACTAAATGCTTCAGCATTTTCTTGATAGGCTTCGGGGGCTGAAAGCCCCTTGAGAATGCTAAACTAAACCCACCTTAAAACTGGTATACAAAACTGATTTTGTTACTTTAGATTTCGCCTAGGGGACGCAATTTCATGTTTGTTGCCGTAGGTTTAAAAATTAAGGTGGCAAAACTCTGATTTGTCGCTTTTCAACTAATCTTATTAACTCCCTTATTTCTCATATGTGTTTGTCCTAAACAGAGAAATTCGATTGAAGTTTGAATGATGGTAAAGATTCTATTAAAATATGCAATTCATATATAAGGATAATTCCAGGATTAATCCATTTTCCATGGCAAGCCCAGATCTTGTTAACTTGTAGAGTGTGATCCGGTAATTAGTAGTCATAATAAGTCCAATTGCGGCATATTCCTCTCTCATGATATTTTTTGCCCTTTTTGGCCAAGACACATCTCAATATAAGTTCTCTCGAGCTTGTGTTTTTTTCATTCCAAATATATTTGCAGACATCTAGGGGTGTTAATGATTCAGTTCAATTTGATTTTTCAAGAAAATCGAATCGAACTGGATCATTAGGTCGTTAAACTAAATCAAATATCCTTCTGAAGTGAATATGAATTGAACTAAAAATACAGCTCAGTTTGATTATTGATTTTTCTTTTCTTATTTTTATATTTCTTTTCTTTTTTTTCTTTTCTTTTCTTCTTCTTTGGTTCACACATCGGCGGAGCCGCCAACATTGCCTCAGGATCGATGGGAGCAAAGCCCTCGCTGGCCACCGGCGAGGGGACATTGAGGCCCGCGGGAGCATTGCGACCATTGCCTGCCCTTCCTGGGCCACCATCCCTTTGCCCTAAAAAAGAAAAAGAAAAAAGAATGGTGATTTTGAAGATTTTTATTGCATTTTGGTTAGTCAAACCGATCTGGAAAAAAAGAATGGTTATTTTTTTAATTATCTAAATCGAAAATGGAACCGAAAAATGCACAAATTTTCAGTTAGTTGATTTTTCGGTTCGATTTTGACACCCCTACAAACATCCCCATCACTTCGAAAGGACGATATTACCCTAAAAAATACCATCAGTAAGAGAACTTATTACTTTTTTTTTTTAAGGAAGAGAACTTTAATTATTAACATAATAATGGATTGCGTTTCACTTTTACTAAAAGACAAAAATACCCTTACTCCTCTCAAAAGACCTTTTTGTCACCCTAGCGCTTCTTCCACACCCTCTAAAACGACCCCATATATATGCACACACACGTTCTTCTGAACTTATACTCCAATGTTCAAGAGTTCGACTTTTTCGTATTTTCAATGTACTTAACTCTATCATATTTTTATTTTTATTTTAACGAAAAATATAGTAGTGATGACATATAAATAAATTAAAATTAGACTATTAGATTTACCAAAAAAATCGGTTAAAAGAATCTTCCTGGACCAGGCTGAGATTTGGATAGGCTTCAGCTCTTCTCAGTAAAAAAACCAGAGAGAGAGAGAGAGAGAGAGAGAGAGAGAGAGAGAGAGAGAGAGAGAGAGAGAGAGGAGAGGAGAGGGGAAGAGAGGAGGGGCTGAGCTTTTGCTTTCAGTCGAATTTCATGGGCCGGTCGCTGATCCGGGTCGCTTGATAAGGGCCGGTTTAATGGGTATGGGTTGGCCTTTTTCACTTAAAGAATCCGAATTGGTCCTCCTTTTTCATCTATTTATAAGACGCAGTTGTTTCTCTCTCGCTCTCTCTCGTGCTTTGCTCATTCATTCATCGTGGGAAGTCCATCCATCTATTCTGATGGGACTTTATAGCAAGGTCTCCAGATGTTCACATGATCTTTTTTGACAAGCGAAAGAGCACCATTATGTGAGTCTAAGAAAAATTGAAAAAGAGATGTTTTAATTGGAGAGAGAGAGAGAGAGAGAGAGAGAGAGAGAGAGAGAGAGAGAGTATATTTGCAGACTTAGCTTTGGAAGCACATTCAAATGGCGATACGATGAAAGAAATTTAAGCTTGACTTTGAAATATGAGGTATTTCTTGTTTGGAGGCCGTTGAAATTCATTATTAAGGATAAGTGCGACGGAAGGCCGTTTTAGCCTTATATTTCATGTTGTAGCCATATCATCGCCACGCAGGAGTGAGAAAGTAACAAAACAAGCCACCTTTGCATTTTTCGTTAGCCAAATTGGACGGAGTGAACGGAATGGCTTGACTGCACTAATTTGGTAAGTTTTAGGACTTTATTGCACATAATGCTAGTTTTAGGACACAATTGTACTTTCGCGATAAGTTTTAGGACTTTTAGTGCACTTATCCCTAATTATTGTGGTCGCTCGAATTATGATTTCGTCTATCTTGTAAGAAGTGTCACTGTAAGAATAAAAATTTGGAGTAAAGTTTGAGCTTGAAAAGTGCCGACGGGTTTACTTCTTATTTTGCATATAAATAAGTAATTGCAAATTTTTCCCCTCTCTTTATGGAAACATAGTACCTCAATTGTTTACTTGTGTGAATCCTAAGGCCTCTTTTGGCTACCGAGAATAGTTAGTCGAATGAAAATGAGATCCCAATATTGACATATGACCACGCACCTATTGACAACTTTCTATAGGAAAAAAAATGTGAAGTGGTAAATGCATTTCATAAGTAGGTAATATGCTTAGCTTTGTAATAATCTGCAAACATTTTTTTTTAAAAAAAGTCCAAAACATAATGAACAAGAATTTACAATGATTCACAATTTAGATGCGTTAATGATCTCGGTTGGAGAGAATCATACCAAATTGGAAAAGTTTAACACCATCCATGAACATGATTGTATTTGTACCCATAAATTGGGGCACTACGTAAAATGTAGAAACCCTAAAAAGTTACATGAAAGTGTGCTGAGCTTAATAAACGTCAATAGAAGATTAATGCGGTTATTAATATGGAAAATTATTCAAAAAAACTTAAACCTATTGCGCTTTTACTTATTCAATTCTAAACTTTCAATTTTTCTTTTTTTCTTTTTTGGGTCGAAAACTAAACTTTATAAGGAAAATACTAAGAGTTCGAACATAAAGAGCCCAAGAGGTGCGTCTAAACAGAGAAGATTCCAAAGGGGTTGAGGTGGTCTAGAAACCTACAAAGCTGGGACACATTTTGACCGGTGAGACTTTGCCAACCAATCCGCAACTTGGGGTGCGTTTGTTTTGGGAAAAGTATTTTCAGAGAAAGTGTTTTCTGAACTTTCGTCTGTTTGGTTCGCGGAAAATGATTTGGTCAACGGAAAGTACTTTCCAGTCAACAAAGATTTTATTCATTAAAAAAGTGAATTCCCCAAAATAAAAATGTGAAAACACTTTCTCAAATTTGAGTCTCTCACTTTCTTTGAAAACGGGACTGAGGTCGATCTCCGAGATCGATCCCGGGGCCGAGGCCGGCGACCCGGGCTGGGGCTGGCGATCGGGACCGGGGACCAAGAGCGGGGCCAGGCCGGCGATCGGGGCCGGGGACTGAGTTCGGGGTTGGGGATCGCGACCAGGGTCGGGGACGGGGCCGGGGACCGGGACTGAGGCTGGTGACCGAGGATCAGGGCCGGGAGGGGACAGGGACCGGGGTAGGGGATCGAGACTGAGGTCGAGACCGGGGCCGGGAACCGAGGACCAGGGCTGGGGCCAGGTCGGATCGGGACTGGGGCCGAGGCCGGGGGCGGGGCCATGGATCGGGGCCTGGACCGAGGCCGAGACTGAGGCCGGGCTGGAGACTGGGGCCGGGCCGGGCCGGGCCGGGGGCTGGGGACGGGGCTGGGATCGGGATCGGGACTGGGGCTGGGACAGGGGTCGGGGATCGAGACCCTGTCGGGGGACCCGAGTTGAGGCCGGGGACCGGGGTTGAGATTGAGGTCGGGCTAGGGACCGGGGCCGGGACCGGGACTGGGACTGGAGCTAGAGCCTGGCCGGGTCAGTTCACGTCATCTCTCTCGATCATCTGTCTCTCCTCAGTATCAAGGATAGTCCCTTTGATGAGATTGAAATTATTTTTCAAATGAGAACCAAACACTGAAAAATATTTTCGGTAACATATTACCAAATAAAGGAAAACAAATCGTTTTCCGAGAAAGTGGTTTTTAGGAAACCACTTTCCAGAAAACGAATTCCTGAAAATTACTTTCCCTGAAACAAACGCACCCTTGGTTGGTACTCCTACTGCAGCATTGAACCGAAGTATTGCTATCCCGGGCCAATAGATATTGGGCTTCAAGTAACAGGAGGGACTGCCGTCTCCCACCCAAGCTCCACTTCCCCATTGACTTCAGAGGCTAAAGTACAATAGTCAGTTTCAATAAAAATCTCCATGTCTTCCGCTCTCTTTGACTCCAGATGCAATCTCTCCAGAAACCTCAGAGCCTCCCGTAGAACCCTCGCTTCGACTTGAATTGGAGAGCAAGGTGGGGTTTTTTTCAACGAAGCCATCAAATATGACTCCGTTGGAGTCGCGAAGCACACCCGCAATCGCACTAGCACCAGAGCTACCACCAACCGAAGCGTTAATATTTAGTTTCAGGTCCGATCTCGTTGGGGGACTCCATTTTTGCGGCAGATCTGATTGATTTTTGTTATTCCTGGCTAGGCTATACACCTAGAGGGGGTGAATAGGTGTATTTAATCAAACTTCGACAAATAATGCGAAATTGAAAATATCGAGTTCGATAGAGGCACAAGTATTAGCAGAGTCACGCAGTGCTTCTACCAGACAGTAAATAGATGCGAGATTAGAAAAGAAACAATGCACACAAGATTATAGTGGTTCGGCTTTGGGAAGCCTACATCCAGTCTCCCACACTAATAGCCTACTGGCTGGATTCCACTAAGTAATCAAGTAAGAGATTACATAAAGATATGATTGCTTGAACACAAGTATTTCCAATAGAAGCGAGCTATGCCTCTACCCAGGCTTTCCACTCTACACACTTGACTCTGTATAACACCTCTCACAAGATCTCACTTTAAGCACGAATAGATAATTGAAACATATGGAGCTTTCTTGATATATGAGTATTGATCTCTTAATTTCTCTACCTTCTTTTCGATCTTGGTGCTCTTTATATACTCCTCATCTTCCAAGCCTTCTCGCTGGACAGAATCACCCGATGATCAATCTCCAAAACTAGCCGTTGGTTGATTGTTGAATAAAGATCACGAGTCTTTGAGGTAAGAGCAATCAGAGATTTGAGAGATTTGCTCACCCATATAATCAAATCCTTAACTCCATAAATCAAGCTTCTAATAAAAGAAATTATCTAAAAGGTGATTGCCAATCAATCAAGAGTCCTCATATGGAAAGTAATGAGAATATCTTTTTGATTGATGGTCAATCAATTTAACTTAGGAACGCAATCCAAACCAGATAATTGACCGTTAGTGGGGAAATTTAATCTGCGAATATATACAAGAATAATATTGATTAAACAATGAGGATAAATCAAAGATTAAAATATATCTCACCATGATTCTCGAATCAGTGTGCCTCTGCCACGAAATCTGCCTGCTTCTATCAAAATAAAAGCGTTAAGCACATTATCTATAAAAGGCGCTGAGATATATTTATAGAAAATCCTCAAAGTATAAATCAAAGTCTTTTCAATAAAGTATGTGAGTTTTGTTTCCTTCAAAATTAAATATAATATACCTAACAATCTCCCCCTATTTTGATGGAGACAAAACCTTTCAAGCAATATATAACTTTGAAAAGATTTTGATGAAAAGATACTTGTGTGAAGAAAAGTTTTTAACAATCCTACACAAAAACAAAAGTACTATAGCATAGTGTCGCGACCTTCTCGAGCGCAATCTGGCTAGCGAGGGCTAATGGGCCGCTCGATCGTCGCCTAATCGGACGCGGGCCTCTCCCAAGGTCCATTACCCAAATCGCAACGGCTGGATATACGTGGTCAACCTTCAGTGTAGTCTAGTGACATGTGATATGTGTACATGCCAAGGAGTCGCCACCAATCGTTTCTTAGAGGGTACAATCGAAAAGCCCATCGAATAGTTGGGAGCTGTCTATTCGATTTTGCGGAAACCAGAGAAATGGGTTCGGGGACTTAGTTACGCCAACTGCTAGAGTTGACGCCCTTTCGGTACCTAAGCTGAATGGTTTATCTGATCCTAGGATTTCATACAGGCGAGTGGGGTACATATCCTAAATCTAGGAGTTCATGCAGATGGGAATGACTACCCTATCACTCACAATTCATGAAAATAAATGCGCAAATCAAGGATCCATAACATGCGGATAAATCACATGAAATCAACATGGCATCCCTAATGAGGCCATATTAGCCTAGAGAAGTCTCAATCAAGGCTTAGGAGTGATTTGACATGATTTGCCCATGAGGGGCAGAATCATAATTTTGAACAATTCAGGGATGATTCGCCTTGAAAGGGAAAATTTGTCATTTTAGATGAATTGGGAGTCAAAAGACGGGGGAAATAGGATTGGCTATCAATCCAACCCATTTCCTATTTTTCGAGAATTTCCAGGATTTTTTTTTAAATTTAAAAGTGATTTTACCCTTAGAGGGGTAAAATCGTCATTTTGGACAAAGACGAGGATTGAAAATCTTAAATTTTAGGATTGGTCGATCACCTGACCCAAATCCTAATTTTAAGCAATTTTCAAAATTCGTTTGGAGTAGGAAAGGCGATCTACCCTTTGAGGGGTAAAATCGTCATTTCAGGGAAAATAATGAGATTCGAAAACCCCAGCAAGAGGATTCGCCACCTAACTGGCCATATCCTAATCTAGGCATTTTCAACTTATTTCAGAACATGAAGCAGGGACAAATTACCCCTAAAGGGCATTGTCGTCAATTCTTGGAAGAACGGATAAGAAACCCCAAAAATAGGGTTGACCAGTTGTCTGTGGTCAATCCTCAATTTTTTGGGATCTCTGGAGTGTCTAGGATTTTTCCACAATTTTTCCACATTTTTTTTGGAATTTTCTGGAATTTTCTAGCTTTTTTTTTATTTCTAGGATTTTTCTGATTTTTTTATTTTTTAAAATCATTTTCTGATTTTTTTTATATTTAAAATATTATTCGGACCGGGTCGATCCGACCCACTTGGGTCGGAACCCGGCCCAGACCCGGACCCGCGAAACCTACGGACTAAAACGACGCCGTTTCTACGTTTTTTTTTTTTTATTTTCAGATTATTCGGAATTAATCCGACGGCCCACACTGAACCGCGTGGCTAATCCGCGCCCGTTGGATCTGATTACTAGAACCTACGGTCTAGATTAAGTGAAGACTCGACCTGAGCCATTTGATTGACTTACTAAAATCTACGGCCACGATTAGAACCTGAGACTTGATCTAAGCCGTTCAATCCTACTAACCTAAACGACGCCTCTTGACCCTTTATCTAAACGGCACCGTTTCAGCTGATTTTGATTTTCCGATTTTACAACATTTTCGAATAATCCTAATTTCTAATCGGACGGTCACCATTTATTAGATTCGATTATTCTCAGCCGTTGGATTCTTTTTATTCGAATAACAGACTCAACGACCATGCTGACTCGACATCCACGTGGACCAGTCACGTGTTGCCACCTAGACCTTTGACTCGTTGACCTCGCCACGTACGCATCGTCTTCAACCTCACGCCTGCAACTGGATGAACGGCTGTGCTTCTCCGGCGGCGATCCGACGGTGGATCCCTGATGAAATCATGCGAGACCAACGGCAATCGACTCGCGATCGTCTCTAGTTTAACATATCTAAGAATCGCAGCATCTCATTCGCAAAATCACGAGTATCAAGCAGAGTGCCGAGTACGGCCATTGGAGTTCGATCGCTCGACTAACACAAAATCATTGCAATTCCATCACATGATAGCATCAATCGAAGTTTAGGAAACTTACCTCGAGCTCCGATTGAGCTCGCTCGGCCTAGATTTGGCTGGGCAAGAACAGACAGTGTTCGGCGATGGAGGTTGGATTGAGAGACTCAATTAGAGGCGTGCAAGCGAAGTCGATGCAAAATAGATGTGCGACAATGGTCAGTGATGTTCAAGGAGTAAAACGCACATAGTAATCACAAGAATGAACAAGAAATGCATGAGTCGCCATTGAAGTGCAGTGAAGAACACGAGGTTGTGTCTCACCTGTTCCGGCGATTTCGGGCCACGCGGTCGACGGCAACAGTTTCCTCTCAGTCTGGGCAACCTGCTGACGATCTCCTAGAGCTTTGGTCTAGCCTGAAAAGGCCTAACCGATGCTCTGTGGATTCGAGCTCTGTCCTCGACAATGGCAGTTGGAGGACGAGCTCTCTCTCTCTCTCTCTCTCTCTCTCTCTCTCTCTCTCTCTCTCTCTCTCTCTCTCTCTCTCTCTCTCTCTCTATTCTCCTCGTCCTCTACTAACTGAATTGACCAACCCTTTCAACCGAAAGCCTCCGTAGGCTTATATAGCATTTTCAATTTTTGCGCCGAATCGGGGAGTTGGGATAGGTGACCTCCGTACGTGAAAACACATGTGAAATGGTCACCGATGACCGGCCATTGACGGGCATTAAGTGGCCATTCTGTTCGCGACCTCCGGTAGTCGCATTTGGCATGAATTGGGATGAATTTCAACTGAGCTTTGTGAGGTGTTGACTTTCGTAGGTTCGCCGGATTGACTGGCCGATTACTTCTTCCTCCGGCGACCATTGGTCGCGGTCTTGGTGTCAATCGACGGGTAAATGCCTATGGAATCAAACGCCTACCATTGCATCTTCGATTGTAGTCGATTGGACCGTCAATTTTGTCACCAAAATTAAGCTCGGCACTATTCATTTGCGCAGGAAACTGAGGAAGAAGAAGACATTGTAGCGGACCGGTTCGACCGGCGGTCTGACCGGTCTGAACCGGTTCCGACTTACAATTTTCCAAATTAAACCCAAATTAATGGGAAATTTTTGCAATTGGACCTCAGAATCGATTTTAGGGCATGAATTTCATCTAAAAATGTAATTTTGCCCAAAAGTTCATATCAATTTCTATAAAAACCCCAAATTTTCATGTAATTGCAAATTATGGAATTGTGCAATTGAAGGCTCTAATGATCAAATTGGGCCGAATTACCTATGCCAATCGATTCAAAATGGTGAAACCCATTGGGTAGTATGTTTAATTTGCAATAATGTCCTTAAATTGAAAGTAATTTCAATTATGCTCAATTTCAAGGACTAAAATGCAATTAAGTATGTAATTGAGCAATTTGTTCGAACAATTGGGCTAAACTGAAGTGGGGGACAATCAGATTGAATGTCAAGGTCCTTAAAAATGCCAAAATTGCAAATAACAAGACTCAATTGATATTTTTTTTCTTAAATTCGATCATATGTGTTACAAAGGAACATATAAAATTGAATTTGATTTTGGACTTTTTGTGAGGTCAAAAAGACAAGGGATTTAAAAGAAGAATATTGGATATTTTTCCATATTTTTTGTGACCTCAAATGTTATTTTTCTTGAGTTTTTTTAGTATTTTCCTAATTTCTTAAAATATTAAAAAATGCGAAAAATATGAAAAATTATTTTTTGTCAAAAATGGTTCCTTAGGCTTGGCCAAGGCCACCAAAGTTGATTTTGTAATTTTTTGACTTTTATGGATTTTTTATGATTTTTTTTTAAATAAAGCTGAAAAAGAATTGGTCAAAAAGTCAGGTGTCAACAGCTGCCCCTCTTTGAGAGGAATCTCGTGAAAGGTTTTGCTCAAAGACAGGTGACACTTGAGTCTAGACCGACCCTACTGGGAAAAATAAAAATGAATCTCAATATCTAATCTTTCTTGTCCCGCTGGTGAATGCTCTGCTCATTTCGTTTCATCTGATGTGAGAGAGAGAGAGGATGGATAGAGATACTTCACCTGTTACTTACCTGCCTGACGCTCGTGCGGCATGCGCGGTGTATAGCGGGTTCCAGTGGATACCTAGGGACTCGTCTTTTGAGTATCCTAGGGCGGTTAAACTCTAGCTTGTATGGTAGGCCGTACCAGAATGTGATTCCTATACTTGACAGGAACCTGTGAATGACGCACCCAGTCTCTTAGGGATTGTCACAAGTTTTGATCCGTATGGTGGATTAGACCATGAATAGGACTCCTCTCTGCTAGGAACCTACGGATGACGCACCCAGTCTCTTAGGGATTGTCAAGGGTTTTGATCCGTATGGTGGATCAGATCATGAATAAGACTCCTCTCTGCTAGGAACCTATGGATGATGCACCCAGTCTCTTAGGGATTGTCAAACATTTTGATCATTCAGGGGGATCAGGCCGAGAATAGGACTCCTTTCAGCTAGGAACCTATGGATGACGCACACAGTCTCTCAGGGATTGTCGAACATTTTGGTCTTATATTCTAAGGAATTAACTAGGATCCATACAAGTGAGGTGTGCCTAACTTTTAGGTTACTAAATGAGTTATTCTGGGTTTAAGGATTACCTAGAACCTCGCAGAAAGTTGGTTCTGAGATTTATCCTTTTGACATGCAAGGTGTTGTTCTGGGATTTGGGGACTCCAAGTATCCTGCAAAAAATTCAAACTTATAAAACTGAAATCTCACACATGGAGATAATTTCAAATATGGTCATTTCGACATGGGAGGTGACATTTTGGGATCTGGGTGCTCCAGGCATCCTGCAGAAAGCTCAAACCTATAAAACTGAAATCTCACATAGGGAGATAATTTCAAATATTGTCCTTTCGACATGGAAGGTGACATTCTGGGATCTGGGTGCTCCAGGCAGCCTGCAGGAAGCTCAAACCTATAATTTCATAAGAATGTATTTTCTTGAGAAATGGGGTTACTAGGGATCCTGCAGGAAAATAAACTTGAAAGCTCTTCTTCACAGAGCAAGGCATCCTTCTGGAATCTGGGGTCACCATGAGTCCTAGAAGCTTAGACCTGAGAGTTCATTCCTTATTTGCCAAGATATTAGCCCTCTTGAGGTAATGACTATTATAAGGCAGGTAAAAGGCTTCATTTTAACCTATGTAGTTTATGTAAAACAGCTTAAGACGTCGGAGGTTATCCAAACATCTCGAAGCATGCAAAGCTGGTCATGAATTCTTGTGAGGAAAAATCCTCGGATCGAACAATTTGAAGTTCCCAACCAAAGCTTACTTTCAAGCATTCTATTGGAATATCCCTATCAGAAAGGTCTCCTCACCAATTTTCTGATTTGGTCTTTTCACAATTATAGCACTTGAATTCCCTAATACCTTTGTTGACACCTGATTTTTGACCATCTATTATTGTGATTTTTATTCTTCAAAATTAATTAAAAATATAAAAAAAAGTCATAAAATTACAAAATCAACTTTGGAAGCCTTGGCCTAGCCTCGGGGACCAATTTTGAACAAAAAATATTTTTTGGTATTTTATAATATTTTTCGAATTTATTAAATTATAAAAATACCCAAAAAATCAGAAAAATACCATTCGTGATCAGAAAAATACACAAAAATATTAAATAATTTTGTTTTAATTTCCTACTCAAGTGTGTTACTTTAGATCTTGAAAATTCGGTTCGGGTCAATGTTCCTTCACGAACATAAACCCGAACCGAGCAAAACAAAAATAAAATAAAAAAATAAAAAAATAAAAAAAATGCCAATCGAGTCTTTTAATTTGTAGATTCTATAATCTTGACGTCGACCACCGTATGCAATAAACGCCCATTTGTTTCTCTTCTTCGTGAGGGGACTAGAATGATTTAAAAAAATGAAAAGAGGAAGGAGTGGAAGACAGATTAATGGAGCAAAGGTAGGGGAGCGGCGCCTCAACCAAAAACAAGAGTATAATAAAAAAAAAAAGGGAAAAGTAGAGGACAGCAGGAGCCTGTCCTCCACCATGCAATAGAAAAGAAGGATTAAACAAAAAAAAGGAAGAGGAGGACATAGCATATTCGGACATGCCAGAGTTAAACAGAGAAGGAGAGAAAGAGCAAACCCAGAGAGGGGGGCAACGCGAGGAACCGGAGGGGCTTCATCAATGGCTAAAGAGTCTCATCGCCTCCGCTAGAATCGCTGTTGTCGTCGGCCTCGCACGAGCAGAGAGGGGAGTTAAAAAAAAGAAAACTGAGTGAGGACCCGAGGGAGAGAGAGGCGAAATCGAGAGAGGGATCTACGAGAAGGTTCGCGCGAGCTTCGTTAACGATCAAGGAGTCATCCACGGCATTGCTAGAACCGTCGTCGTTGGTCTCTCACGAGCAGGTAACCTTCCTTCCTCGAACCCGAATACTCTATCCTCGTAGCTCAAACCAGTCGTTTTGGAACCCCAATATTGTTTATCCCATGAACCGTGTTTTAATCTGTCCGTAGAGTAGTTACCGTGCGTCTGCTCATACATTTTTATGCCTTGGATTGAATCATAGTCGTTCGGCCGTACCTTGCTTGAGTCTTGTCGAATCGGTCGTTTCTTCTTTCGGTTGTCGGTGGTGGTCCGACGATGGCTTCGATAGTCCGCGTCGATAGCATCAGTGATGGTGGGTAAAGATATAAATAGGGTCTGTCGAAGCTCCTTCTTTCGTCGGTCCCAGTTGAACTCCTACGTTGCTCCTAGTACCCCTACGTTGCTCCTAGTTGAAGTCCTATGGAAAACACTGTGAAGAAGACGACTCCAAGTGCTTCTGTGTGTTGCGTGGAGAAGACAATGCAAACTGGTCCAAGGAATAATAATAAAAAAATGAAAAGCTGAGGGCATCTAAGGGGAGGCACGGCATTTTGTTTTTGGTGTTATGCACGTGAGTTTGTTCCAAGATTGGGCCAGCTAGTGAAATTTTCTGTTTGGGCCTCTAGTGGAAAGAATTGAAATAAATTGGGTTATGTCTAAATTTAAGTCAAATGGGCCTTCGTAAAAGAATGTGCCTTTCTTGTTTTAGATTTTATTTGGGCTTTTGGTTGGCATGTAGTTATTAAAGGGGTTGGGTTTAGGGGTCCAAATCAGATTACCTTTTTCGAAATAAAAAAATAAAAAAATAAAAAATTCAAAAATTTAATAAAAAATAGAAAATCATAAAAAAATTCAAAAAAATTCGAAAAATTCAGAAAAATTCTAAAAAATTCCAGAAAATAGGAAATGGCCACATTCAACTGGCCGCGACCTGTTTCGGGTCTTTCGACCCCCGATCTTTCCAAAAATGACGGTTTTGCCCTTCCGGCAAATCGTCTCCCAAAATAATTCTAAACAAATTCAGGAAAATCCCAAAAAAATAGGAAATGGCCACAATCAACTGGCCAAGACTCATTCCGGGCGTTTTGAATCCCGACCCTCTTGAAAATGATGATTTCGCCTTTTGGGCGAATCGTCTTCCAAAAAAATTGAAGAAAAATCGAGAAATTCCGAAAAAAAAAATTCTCAAAAATGGGAAATGGCCACAATCAACTGGCCATGGAATATTTTGGGTAATTCGGTATCCGAGTCTTCCAAAAATTGACGATTTTGCCCTTCCGGCTAAATCGCCTCCAAATCTTCCCATTTTACCCGGGTCCGAAATCACACATTCCCTAAACCTTTATGGCTGAGCTGGGAAGCCATTGACTTGAATTGATGTGCATCGATGAGATTTATTTATGCACTTGTTTGCGCTTTCATTTAAATTGATTGTGATTGATAGGAATAATCTTCTAATCTGCATGAAACCCTGAATCAAACCTACCTCACCCAAACTTGCGCCTACATGAAATCTTGATTAGGAAAATCACTCGCGTTAGGTACCGAAAGGGCGTTGGTAATGACACCGACGTAACCAAGTCCCCGAACCCAAAATCTCTGGTTCCGCAGAACTGATCGACCTCTCCCAATCGGTTAGTAAGGTTTCCGGTCTACCCTCCAAGAAAGACCGGTGGCGACTCCAAATGCATGCACAAGTTGCACATGCCGCCACGACCACACTGAAGGTCGAAGCGATCGACTCTTATCGTCGAATCCCTTTGAAAAACACTCCCGCCGCGATTTGGTATGGGCTTGGGAGGGCCCGCGCCGATCCAAAGCCCGCGATCCGCACTCTGGTGCGGTGGAAAGGCCCGCGATCGGTAATCCATTAGCCACGTCCGCTATTTGGACGGGTCGCGACAGCTGGCGACTCCGCTGGGGAATTTCTGTTCTAGAACCTATGGTTTTAGACCCCAAGTGGACTTAGGCCGTAATTAAAACGCTGAGTGATTTTTTTTCTAACCCTGTAGGCGCTCTTGAAGGTGAGGTAAGTCCGCTTACGATAGGTGTTATATGTTTTTGCAGATTGGAGAAATAAGGGGGTGTAGTCTGTGATTAACTTTGTCTTATGCAGGTTGGGCGTAGGAATGTATGTTGTGTGGATGATTCGAAGGGCTGATTGATAAACTATTGTGCATGACTTGCATCGTGATGACCACGACATATGGGCACACACAACCGCGCCTAAAACCCCGGGCGCCGCTCTTTAGGAAAACAATAGAAGGAATTGAAAATGGAATCTCCATGAGGAAAAACATGGGGTAATCCACTTTTCAATTCCGCTCACTTCGAACTATGGATCGAGTCCCAATGCAACGATAGCTGTGCAATGGAATCGGCTCTGTCTAGAACTCGAGGTGGGAACCTTGACCTTAGGTGCCAAATCCTTTGATTTTTAGAAGTTTTATCCTCACTTGTCTCATGTGCATGCCTTTAGATGGCTGATATATATCTAAAACCACCTAAAAAAAAATCGGTGATCCTGGAGTCATATCTCGAAGACTGGAACTGGGGCATCTCCAAGTGTTCGGACCACATTCCTTTGATTGGTTTGGCATTTTTAGTTCTCTTGAATAAGACTAATTTTGCTGAGTTCCTCTCTATCTCGTCCCTTAGATTGATTGTATTAGGGATCTATCTGTATTGTATACATCTCGATAAGGCTCATTTCTATCGAAAATAGGGGCAAATTCCCCAAACCCATGGAGCATAGTGGAATTCGTCCCTTCATGTGCAAAATGCATTTGGCCGCAGAGCCACTCGTTTGGTAAAAGGACGTATCGTTCCTAATTGATTTTTAATCAGATCTGAGGATAAGTTTTTCTCCATTTTTTTTTATCTCAGGTGATAAAAGAGACAATGCACCCAAAAGCTCATGCATTCAAATGACAAAATAGACGTCGCCCAGCTGGGGCAAATGAACCGTAGGCATTGCAAATACCTTCAAGCACGGATGGAGGAATTCGATAGATGTTGTTCATATCAATATGCAACATCAAAACGGAATGCAAATCAAGTGTAAAAGGACGTATCGTTCCAAAATGATTATTTTCTTGATATGGGAATAATGCTTCCTTTCTTTTTCCTCTCAAATGATGATCAAGAGCAGATGACGCAGGATGTAATGCTTTCAAATAACAAACAGGGAACATCAAATACCTCAAACGGCGACTATGATCGAGAGAATCACCAAACCGCCACATGACGAATCCCAAGAATATCAGGCTGTCTTGAGACAGATAAAATTGATCAAGGACTCTGACAATCGAGATGGATGATCAGAATCTGCAAAAATCAATGGGAGCAGGTTCCCCCCCCCCATTTACTTTGAGGAGCCAAACCGGGGGCAAACTCTCATGATCCCCCATGAAAGCGCATCAAACCAGGGTCATCGAATCCAGAGATGACAAACAGCAAAACCATGACTAACTGGGGCAAGTGAATCATTTGTACGCCGGACGTTTCTCCTCTGGCAAAGTCAATGGACGCAATAACAGAGTCCTCCGCATCAGAATCAAACCCCAAGATACGAATTTGGGTGAACGGTAACCTTGTATCGTTCTAATTTGGTCTTCGAAGACCACATGCCTAACATGAGTTTTTACTCATTTTGCAGGAAGTCGTTGGCGCTGAAAGCCTCAAATGAAAAGAGCCCGCTAACAGGGAGGTGAATAAAATCATTGGCCTTAGAAGTCAGGATTCCAAGAGATGATATTTGATTATAAGACCTAGTGGATGGTAAAAAGTATCGCTCCTACGTCACATGCTTTGACATGCATTTTGATAAAATCTTCTTCCTTTCCTTGAATAAAAGGAACCTTGAAGAATGGCGCTGGAGTGGGCCCAAAAACACAAATAGATCTCCTCTGGGGCAAATCCTTGAGAATGATTCATCGCCAACCAAACGGAGGAATCAAGACCACAAGATAGAAGGCCAAATCCTGCAAGCCGCGAGTTTGTGTTCAAATGGAAACACAAAGCAAGAACAAGGCTGTATCGTTCCAATTTCCCTTGAATTTTGGAACGCCAACTAACAACTAATTCCCATCTTTGACAGGGGATCGCCATCAAGGTGAAACAGGTTTTCACACCCCATGAATTACCCGTTGGAGTACACGACCAAGGGTAAGATGTATCGTTCTAATTTTTTGAAAAATTCGTGAACGTACAATAACATGTTTCTTCTGCATTTTCAGGGATCTCCAGCCGCGGGGGACAGGTAAGTATCCCTTTCCCCAATCCATTGAAGATGTTGAATAAAAAACTGAGAAAAAAAAGAAAAGCTTTCAAAATCTGATGTCTGGAAAAGACATAGAATTCTAACTTCATTGGCATTCATGTTTTGAAATAGGAGGTTGTCTGAACATGAATAAGAACGTGCATGGTGCATCATAAAATCCCATTGATGGATAAAATTTTTGGAGAAAAAGAAAGAGATTTTTCCAATCAAAAGTTGTTCAAAACTTTCAAAAGGACGTTTTCTCAAAAGACGAGAGGCAAAGCCTAGTCCAAACACGTCCTATACACACTTAAGAGAGGAGTGGAGCGGATCAGATAGCAAAATCTGGACCTACGGAAGTAGGGATTATTCGCAACAATTACTTGGATTGAGACGACGGAGACATTCGTTTCATATCCCCCAAACACTACAGGTGACCGTTGATAACCCCTTTGAACGGCGGTTTTCATTCTTAACCTTGTCAAGAACCACCCCACATCGGGGCAAAATGGAGGTGAGTCCAACAGCATCAGGAGAAAATGGTTAGAAATTTTCTTGCTCGGACTAACATTAATCTTTGTGTGTTGTTTATATGGTAATCCAAGTGCCATAGGATGATGAGAAGCATTCATTTCTCTATCCCACACACTGAATCCTTTGCATAGCCAAGTTGAGCCTGCAAAATCATTTCATAAACCCGTTGGTGATCATTGCACATTCCAAGACGGATGCAGCATCACTTCAGAAACGAAGGAGTTCAAGACTTAGGGTTTGCAAAAAAATTCCTAAGTTAATGCTTAACCTTGTTAGACCTTTGATCGTAGGTCTAACACGATCCCATGAAGATGAGAAAAAGTGGGATTTCAAAAAATGAATGAGAAAAATCCACGGCATCGAGAAAAAGCAAAGTGCCTGGTAAAAGCAAGGCCGATGCTCGTGCAAGCTGTTTGCTTGATCCCCAGTGAAACTTGAATGGAAAAAAAGAAAATTCCTAAAGGAGTCAGATAAAAAAAAGACTGCTCTCCAAATGATGTCAAGCGTGGAGCAGAGACGCAGACAGAGTCATCAGTCTCTTAATGCGACAAGAGACGCTCCTTAAAGAGCTGGTGCACACCGCAAGATAGGTTGCGCGCCTCAAAGGCTAAAGATGCGGAAAAGAAAGAACAGGTGGCAGATTTGCAATGATCACCAATGTCAAACCCCTCATAAATTCTGGGCCAAAAACAAGCCTTTTTCGGTCCCCGATCCTACCAACATCACAACCCTGAAACAGTCTTCTCTGACTAAGACACTTGGGTTAACATATAGCTTAGCTCGAAGAAGTACGAGCAAGACTATTTCTTTCTCATTTTGCAGGGTTCTCGACTTGTAAACCCGGAGCAGATGGTGAAGACTTTCATACAATGGCCTCGACTCCAAAGTGGGCCCCCCTTGAAAACCAATATCCAAGCCTAACATTACGGTCCCGTGGAAAACCTCCCGACCGATCAAAATGTATGCACTGCGAATGAGCCTAAAACCTAGGCACAGGTTAGTAGGGAATTGAGTGCATCCCCTATAAAAAACCACTATCGCAAAACAGGTGAGAAGACCTCATTGTTGAGAAATATTCCAATTGATGTTTTGAACAAACTCTTTTTGGAATTTTCAAACTGTTGATCCAGATTTTCCGTGCAAGGGATTTGTGATCACATTTGCATGTTGCAAGAATGCTTTGGATAACCTCCAGCATCAAAATGCTCATCTCATGATTAAAACTTAAATCATACGGTTTTGTCAAAATGGACAGCCGTGGTCTTCCCATAGATTACTAACGTTTTCTTGGTGAAGAAAAATCTTTCAGGCTCAAACTTCTGCAGGATACCTGGAGAACCCAGCTCCCAGAATGTCGCCTCAACAGACTCAAGTGAAGCTTTGTCAAAATAAAATCTTTCACTGCTTCAAAAACTGAATTCCCGACAAACTTCGGGATCTCTAAAAAAAGAGGGGAAGAAAAACCCTTTTAAAAGAAAAAGTCGTATCAGACGTGGAGAACCCTCGTCCCATGACCCATTTTTAAAATATCAAACAGTCCCAGCAGACGTGGAGAACCCTCGTCCCAGGACCCATTTTCAAAATATCAAACAGTCTCATCGGACGTGGAGAACCCTCGTCATGAGACCCCTTTTCAAAAATCAAACAGTCTCATCGGACGTGGAGAACCCTCGTCATGAGACCCCTCTTCAAAAATTTAGGCAGTCTCATCGGACGTGGAGAACCCTCGTCATGAGACCCCTTTTCAAAATTTAAGCAGTCTCATCGGACATGGAGAACCCTCGTCATGAGACCCCTTTTCAAAGAAAAACCAAGGTAGATACCGCCTGAAGGGTCAAACTAAGGTAGAAACCGCCTGAAGGGTCAAACCAAGGTAGAAACCGCCTGAAGGGTCAAACCAAGGTAGATACCGCCTGAAGGGTCAAACCAAGGTAGATACCGCCTGAAGGGTCAAACCAAGGTAGATACCGCCTGAAGGGTCAAACCAAGGTAGAAACCGCCTGAAGGGTCAAACCAAGGTAGAAACCGCCTGAAGGGTCAAACCAAGGTAGAAACCGCCTGAAGGGTCAAACAAATGTAGAAACCGCCTAAAGGGTCAAACTCAAGGTAGAAACCGCCTAAAGGGTCAAACTCAAGGTAGAAACCGCCTAAAGGGTCAAACAAAGGTAGAAACCACCTGAAGGGTCAAATCAAGGTAGAAACCGCCTAAAGGGTCAAAACAAAGGTAGAAACCGCCTAAAGGGTCAAACAAAGGTAGAAACCGCCTAAAGGGTCAAACTCAAGGTAGATACCGCCTGAAGGGTCAAATATGGTAGAAACCGCCTGAAGGGTCAACACAAAGGTAGATACCGCCTGAAGGGTCAAAACAATTGGTAGATACCGCCATAAGGGTCAACCCATGGTAGAAACCGCAATAAGGGTCAACACGAGATAGATACCGCCTTAAGGATCAACACAAAGGTCCGATCTACCATACGGATTAAAATCTCTGGCAAATCCCAAAGCGTGGGGATGCGCCTTCCTTAGGTTCCTACCAATTAGGAATCCAATAATGGTATGACCTACCATACAGGTCAGAGCTTAATCTCCCTAGGATTTTCTGTGACAAGTCCTAGGCATCTTCTTGAAAGTTGTCGAAACCGGCAGCATCCAACAGGTGAGCTTCAGGTAAGTCTCTCTCACTCCGGCCCATGTTCAAATTGTTAGAATAAACCGGTGATTAATTTGAGCATTCATCAAAAGACTTAAGGGTCCGATGTCATAGCATTTCTTTTCCCCAATCGAGTCGGTTAAGATTCAGGTGCCACCTTGTCTTTGAGAGAAACCTCTAACGAGATTCCTCTCAAAGAGGGGCAGCTGTTGACACCTGATTTTTGACCATCTATTATTGTGATTTTTATTCTTCAAAATTAATTAAAAATATAAAAAAGTCATAAAATTACAAAATCAACTTTGGAAGCCTTGGCCTAACCTCGGGGACCAATTTTGAACAAAATTTTTTTTTTGGTATTTTATAATATTTTTCTAATTTATTTAATTATAAAAATACCCAAAAAATCAGAAAAATACCATTCGTGATCAGAAAAATACACAAAAATATTAAATAATTTTGTTTTAATTTCCTACTCAAGTGTGTTACTTTAGATCTTGAAAATTCGGTTCGGGTCAATGTTCCTTCACGAACATAAACCCGAACCGAGCAAAAAATAAATAAATAAAATAAAAAAATAAAAAAAATAAAAAAAAATGCCAATCGAGTCTTTTAATTTGTAGATTCTATAATCTTGACGTCGAACACCGTATGCAATAAACGCCCATTTGTTTCTCTTCTTCGTGAGGGGACTAGAATGATTTAAAAAAATGAAAAGAGGAAGGAGTGGAAGACAGATTAATGGAGCAAAGGTAGGGGAGCGGCGCCTCAACAAAAAACAAGAGTATAATAAAAAAAAAGGGGAAAAGTAGAGGACAACAGGAGCCTGTCCTCCACCATGCAATAGAAAAGAAGGATTAAACAAAAAAAGGAAGAGGAGGACATAGCATATTCGGACATGCCAGAGTTAAACAGAAAAGGAGAGAAAGAGCAAACCCAGAGAAGGGGGCAGCGCGAGGAACCGGAGGGGCTTCATCAATGGCTAAAGAGTCTCATCGCCTCCGCTAGAATCGCTGTTGTCGTCGGCCTCGCACGAACAGAGAGGGGAGTTAAAAAAAAGAAAACTGAGTGAGGACCCGAGGGAGAGAGAGGCGAAATCGAGAGAGGGATCTACGAGAAGGTTCGCGCGAGCTTCGTTAACGATCAAGGAGTCATCCACGGCATTGCTAGAACCGTCGTCGTTGGTCTCTCACGAGCAGGTAACCTTCCTTCCTCGAACCCGAATACTCTATCCTCGTAGCTCAAACCAGTCGTTTTGGAACCCCAATATTGTTTATCCCATGAACCGTGTTTTAATCTGTCCGTAGAGTAGTTACCGTGCGTCTGATCATACATTTTTATGCCTTGGATTGAATCATAGTCGTTCGGCCGTACCTTGCTTGAGTCTTGTCGAATCGGTCGTTCCTTCTTTCGGTTGTCGGTGGTGGTCCGACGATGGCTTCGATAGTCCGCGTCGATAGCATCAGTGATGGTGGGTAAAGATATAAATAGGGTCTGTCGAAGCTCCTTCTTTCGTCGGTCCCAGTTGAACTCCTACGTTGCTCCTAGTACCCCTACGTTGCTCCTAGTTGAAGTCCTATGGAAAACACTGTGAAGAAGACGACTCCAAGTGCTTCTGTGTGTTGCGTGGAGAAGACAATGCAAACTGGTCCAAGGAATAATAATAAAAAAATGAAAAGCTGAGGGCATCTAAGGGGAGGCACGGCATTTTGTTTTTGGTGTTATGCACGTGAGTTTGTTCCAAGATTGGGCCAGCTAGTGAAATTTTCTGTTTGGGCCTCTAGTGGAAAGAATTGAAATAAATTGGGTTATGTCTAAATTTAAGTCAAATGGGCCTTCGTAAAAGAATGTGCCTTTCTTGTTTTAGATTTTATTTGGGCTTTTGGTTGGCATGTAGTTATTAAAGGGGTTGGGTTTAGGGGTCCAAATCAGATTACCTTTTTCGAAATAAAAAAATAAAAAAATAAAAAATTCAAAAATTTAATAAAAAATAGAAAATCATAAAAAAAATTCAAAAAAATTCGAAAAATTCAGAAAAATTCTAAAAAATTCCAGAAAATAGGAAATGGCCACATTCAACTGGCCGCGACCTGTTTCGGGTCTTTCAACCCCCGATCTTTCCAAAAATGACGGTTTTGCCCTTCCGGCAAATCGTCTCCCAAAATAATTCTAAAGAAATTCAGGAAAATCCCAAAAAAATAGGAAATGGCCACAATCAACTGGCCAAGACTCATTCCGGGCGTTTTGAATCCCGACCCTCTTGAAAATGACGATTTCGCCTTTTGGGCGAATCGTCTTCCATAAAAATTGAAGAAAAATCGAGAAATTCCGAAAAAAAAAATTCTCAAAAATGGGAAATGGCCACAATCAACTGGTCATGGAATATTTTGGGTAATTCGGTATCCGAGTCTTCCAAAAATTGACGATTTTGCCCTTCCGGCTAAATCGCCTCCAAATCTTCCCATTTTACCCCGGTCCGAAATCACACCTTCCCTAAACCTTTATGGCTGAGCTGGGAAGCCATTGACTTGAATTGATGTGCATCGATGAGATTTATTTATGCACTTGTTTGCGCTTTCATTTAAATTGATTGTGATTGATAGGAATAATCTTCTAATCTGCATGAAACCCTGAATCAAACCTACCTCACCCAAACTTGCGCCTACATGAAATCTTAATTAGGAAAATCACTCGCGTTAGGTACCGAAAGGGCGTTGGTAATGACACCGACGTAACCAAGTCCCCGAACCCAAAATCTCTGGTTCCGCAGAACTAATCGACATCTCCCAATCGGTTAGTAAGGTTTCCGGTCTACCCTCCAAGAAAGACCGATGGCGACTGCAAATGCATGCACAAGTTGCACATGCCACCACGACCACACTGAAGGTCGAAAGCGATCGACTCTTATCGTCGAATCCCTTTGAAAAACACTCCCGCCGCGATTTGGTATGGGCTTGGGAGGGCCCGCCCCGATCCAAAGCCCGCGATCCGCACTCTGGTGCGGTGGAAAGGCCCGCGATCGGTAATCCATTAGCCGCGTCCGCTATTCGGACGGGTCGCGACAACCTTGTACCTAGGTTTTCGGAGCTGTTCGTAGCGCATACATTTTAGATCAATCGGGAGGTCTTTACTGGACCGTAATGTCGGGTTCGGACATGGTTTTCGAAGGGGGACTCATTTCATGAGTCAGGTCTTTTAACGAAATTTTCTTCATCTGCTCCGGGCTTACAAGTCAAGAACCTTGCAAAATGAGAAAGAAATAATCTTGCTCGAACTTCTTCGAGCTAAGCTTAAGCATTAAACCCTATGCTAATCCAAGTGCTTTAATCAGAAAAGACTTCTCAGGGATGTAACATAGGTAGGATTGGGGACTGAAAAAGGTTTATTTTTGGCCCATAATACATGAAGGGTTTGATATTGGTGATCAATGCAGATTTGCTGTCGATCTAGTACCTTATGATTCGAAGAGTGTCTTCAGTCTTTTGAAGCGCATTGATAGTCCTTTTGGAGAACCTCAATCTCGTGCTAGTGTGGTGTCAGGTTCTGAAGGTGGCATCACCAATTCTCACTAGCGACCCATACACAAACATCATGCCATCTCTTTTTTTTTTTGCATTTACTATATCAAATACATGATTCACAAATGTGCAAATATTTGGAGGGGCAATGGCCTTGCTTTTACTAGGCACTTTGCTTTTTCTTGATGCCCAAGGATGGAATTTTTCTTTCACTCTCTTTTTTTAGGTCCCTTATTTCTCTTTTGGGAGCCAGGATTTTTCAAATGAATGTGCTTGAGGTACAACTTGATTCTCAACACTCAATCATTAGTTTGAGGATTTACATAAATCCTACCTTTCGAATTTTTTGCTCTAGAAATGGTGTTGCTTCCATCTTGGAATATGCACTGATCACCAACAGGTTTATGAAATGAATGTACAGGCTCAACTGGGCTGTGCAAAGGGGAAAAGTGTATAGGATAGAGAAACGAATGCTTTTCGTCATGTTAAAGCACTTGAATCACCACAAAAGTTAAAATGACAAGCAACACACGAAGATTGATGCAAGTCTGAGCAAGAGGATTTCTAACCATTTACCTCTTGACACCGCTGGACGTATCTCCAGTTTGCCCCAATGTGGGGTGGTCCTTGACAAGGGTAAAGAAAGACACCGCCGTTCAAATGGCTATCGATAGTCACCTGTAGTGTTTAGGATAGAGAAATGAATGCCTCCGTCTTCCCAATCAATGTAATCGATGCGAAGGGCCCTTGTATCCTCAGATTCAGGGTTTCTTATTCTCACCCTTCTCTCATCTCTCGAGTGTATGGGAGACGTGTTTGGGATCGGGTTTGCCTCTCATTCAGAGGGATATTCCTGTTAGATAGCCTAAGCAAGCTGTGTTTCTGGAAAGATCATTTCGTTTTTCTCTAGGCGTTTTACCCCACAAGGGATTTCAATGACGCCTCATGCATACTTTGAACATGCTTGGACACTTTCTGACCTTGGCAGACGTGTAGTAAATGCAAGGAATTTATCATTATTCTTTTATGATATAATGTTTATTCCTGAGTTCAGACATGTGAACGCTCATTCTCTCGTTTTTTTTTTACCTTACAGGAAGTGAGAGATACTTTATTGTGCTCTTCTTTTGTTGTCTTCTGTCTTCAGTAGACATTCCTGCATGCATGATAAAATAGATGTTCTAGTGAGTAAAGGCCGGCTTGACCTTTGATGGAACAGATACATATCACCTAGTATTTTGGCGTCGATGACCTTCCTTTCCAGGGTTTTGTTTGAATGAGTCTGATTCTGAATTTGTTTCTCGAAACCCTACAAAATTGAACACATGCTAGTGTATGCATGGATGCATGATGTGTTTATGTAATGACGATTCGGATTGATCTGGGATAAGCCCCATGACCGAAATCTGATTTTATTTTAAGGGTAATACTTCTTCACAGCATTTGAATTTACAGGGTGTCACAATTCTTCTCCTTCAGAGTTTAGAAGAATCAATGCTCCTCCTGTGAGAATTTTCTTGACAATATAGGGGCCTTCGTAATTCGGGGTAAATTTGCCTCCCGGATGGACAACATTTGGTAGAGTCTTCCTTATCACCAAGTCGTTTACTTTGATATTTCTGGCTTTAACTTTTCGATTAAATGACTTGGCCACCCTTTTCTGGTAGCTTTGACCATGACAGATCGCTCTGAGACGCTTCTCGTCTATCAGATTCAGCTGTTCATATCTGTTCTTAGAGTACTCTGACTCAGAGAGTTTACCTTTTAATAAGATCCTCAAAGAGAGGATCTTAACTTTCACGGGTATGACCACTTCCATTCCGTACACCAGACTGTAGGAAGTTGCTTCTGTAGAGGTCCTGATTGAAGTTCGATATGCCATCAAGGCAAAGGGTAGCCTTTCATGCCAATCCCTGTAGTTTTTCGCTGTTTTAGCCAAGATCCTCTTGATGTTTTTGTTGGCAGCTTCCACTGCCCTATTCATCTGCGGGCGGTAAGGGGATGAATTCAGATGTCGAATACCAAAGTGATCTAGTAGATCATCGACAATCTTGTTGTTCAGGTTGGATCCATTATCTGTGATGACTGATTGAGGGTACCATATCGAGAGATGATGTCTCTTTTAATGAACCTTGCCACGTTTCTCGCAGTGACATTCTTGTATGAACTGGCTTCTATCCATTTTTTGAAGTAATCAATCGCCATCAGGATGAAGCGATGACCATTTGAAGCCGCGGGATTGATAGGTCCTATCATGTCTATCCCCCACATAGAGAAAGGCCAAACCTCAAACATTTGATGCAATTCATTCGGGAGTGCATTAATCTTATCGCCATATATTTGGCATTGGTGGCATGACCTGACATGCTGGCAACAGTCTGATTCGATGGTCATCCAATAATAGCCAAGCCGCATGATCTTCCTGGCGAGAAGGTGGCCGTTCATGTGAGGCCCACATATACCTTCATGGATCTTCTTCATGAGAATATTTGCTTCTTTGGCATCTACACACCTTAACAGAGTAGAGTCAAATGACCTTTTGTACAGTATTTGTCCACTATCTTGATTATGTATCTCCGGTCTCCTGGCTGACATCTTTTAGGAAACTCTCCTTTTGAGAGATAATTCTTGATGTCGTAATACCATGGCTCTCCATCAAATTCCTCTTCGATTAGCATACAATAAGCTGGCTTTTTAACTATGCCGATCCTTATGGATTCTATTTCCAACCCATCAGTTATTTGTAACATTGAGGCCAGGGTGGCTAGCGCATCTGCAAATTGATTGTGAGACCTCGATAGGTACTCGAATGACACTTCTTCGAACTTAAGTGTCAATTCTTCAAGGTATTCGTGATAAGGGATGAGCTTTGCGTCCTTGGTCTTCCACTCTCCTTGTGTCTGCAAAATGATGAGCATGGAATCTCCATAAACCTATAGCTTAGGTATTCCCATGGAAATGGCCAATCGCAAGCCTAAAATGCATGCCTCGTATTCCGAGATATTATTGGTGCAAGGGAAGGTCATCTTCGCTGCAACAGGACAATGTTGATCATCAGGGGATATCAGTACTGCCCCAATGCCTGCTCCTGATAAATTAATAGCACCATCGAAATACATGACCCACTTATCCTCTGCTAAGCTCAGAATTTGATCTTTTGCCTTTATTGTTTTAGAAGGCTCACCGTTTGACGGGTTTTCTGCCAACATGTCAGCTATAGCTCTACCCTTTACTAATTTTTGTGGAGAACATTTGATGTCAAATTCAGATAACATCACCTGCCAGCGTCATTTTCTATCACCAGCTGAATATGGTGATGTAGGGTATACTGTCTTAACCTGCGAAGTACCCATACGGTTGCCACACATGCCCTTTCAACAGGTATGTACTTTGCTTCAGACAAGGTGAATTTCTTGTTCAAATAATATATGGCTCTTTCCTTGCCATCCGTCGGGCTCGTTTGGGCGAGTAAGGCTCCCAAAGATTCCTATTGTATAGTCAGATATAAGGTCAAAGGATGACCTGGGACGGGCGGCACAAGTACTGGCGGAGTGACCAAGTAGTTCTTGATCTTCTAGAATGCCTGACTGCACTCGGTATCCTATGTCACTTTCGCGCCCTTCTTGAGTAGTTTGAAGATCGGTTTAGCCACATCTGATAGCTGATTGATGAATCTGGCAATATAGTTCAGTCTCCCCAGAAGATTTCTCACTTCTTTTACTGTGAAGGGAGTTGCTAGATCATGGATGGCTTGAATCTTTGAAGGATCAATCTCAATGCCCCTATTACTGACCATGAATCCGAGAAGTTTCCTAGATTTTGCCCCAAACACACATTTGTTAGGGTTCAACCTCAACTTGTATTTGCGCAGTCGCTCAAACAGCTTTCTTAATACCTGAATGTGATCATGTCCCTTCTTGGATTTAGCGATCATGTCATCGACATATACTTCGATTTCCTTATGGATCATGTCGTGGAATAATGTGATCATAGCCTTCTGGTAGGTGGCCCCATCGTTTTTTAATCCAAAGGGCATAACCTTGTAAGAAAAGTTTCCCCAGGGGGTGGTGAAGGCAGTCTTCGGTTTGTCCTCTTTCTTCATGAGGATCTGGTTATATCCGGAGAAGCCATCCATGAATGAGAATTGCTCGTACCCTGCGATACTATCAACCAATACGTCGATGTGAGGCAGCGGAAAATCGTCTTTCGGACTTGCATTATTCAAATTTCGATAATCTATGCAGATCCGGATTCTACCGTCCTTCTTCATGACGGGGACTATGTTGGCAATCCAGTCCGAGTATGGGATAGCCTCAATAAAGCCCACCCTGAGAAGCTTCATCACTTCTTCTTTGATTCTGTCTTCTAACTCGGCTTTCATCCGTCTACTGCCTTGCCTGACAGGTTTGACACCGGGATCCGTGGGTAAAGCATGTTCCACAATTCTAGGATCCAAACCCGGCATGTCAGCGTAGGACCATGCAAAGACATCCTGATACTCCCTCAATAATTCTGTGAATCTGAGCTTTTCACCCCGGGATAGATGTCCACCGATCTTGACTTCCTTGATATTCATAAAGTATCCCAAATTAATAACAACTGGTTCCTCCGAGGTGGGAGGTACTGACTCTTCGAAGGCACTCCATTCTCTGCGGATAGATGCATAGCCTTCATCCTCATCCTCTTCTTCAATATTGTAGGAACAATCATCATGATGATCCGAATCACACGATAACCTGGTATGTATGCTTGAGATGATATGCTCAGAGGAAGTGGCTTTGTCGTCCAACCACTTTATGATGACATTCACGAAGTTATCTTCGAGGAAAGGGTTTGCCAGATCTGGTTCTACTGTCAGAGTGATATCCTCTTCTGACAACCACCTGGAATCTTTTCTAAAATAGGCGTTCAAAGGACTTTTGGACATTTGTGATCTATCTTTCCAAGCTGGGGAACCAATGAATGAACCCTTTGAGTTGCCCTGGCTTCTACGGCGTCCTAGGCTCTTGCCTCGGCCTGTTGCCTTTGGGACAGACTCGTCCATGTAATCCTTCTGATACCCCAAGCCCATCCTATGTTGGTTAGCTTTTAACTGCATGGGGTATTTATTCCCTGACCATATTTACCTAGACCTTCTCCAAGGTTAAACCCATAAGCCGTAGCATCTTAGCTAGTAAAAGCTTGGCTTCAGAGATGTATGGAGCTCTCAATTTTGTCCCTACTGGGGTATGAACTGTCGCTACTAATTCCAAGGAATGATAGCTCGCTTCTGTCTTAACTTCAGGTTCCACCTAGGGAACGGCGCTGTTCTGGTATGTCTAGAGGTCGACTTCTCCATGCATAGTAATCACCTTCCCCTCCACTACAAAGCATACTTTCTGATGCAAACTGGACGGTATGGCTCCCGCTACATGGATCCAGGGTCTTCCCAGTAAGAACCCGAATGCACTAGGCAGATCCATTACTTGGAAGTTTATGAAAAATTTTGTTGGGCCGATGAGTACATCGAGTTCGATCTCGCCTATCACAGTTTTCTTCATTCTATCAAAAGCTCTTACAGCTGTTTTGGAGGTTTTAATCATTTCATCATTGATTCCTAACCTTCTCAAAGTAGTTAGAGGGCAAATGTTGAAGGCCGACCCGTTGTCGATTAATACGTGCGCCACTCTCTTCCCATTACATTGTGCAGAAATGTACAAGGCATTGTTGTGCCCTCTTCCTTCCATTGGGAAGTCTTCATCAGAGAAGCTCAGTTGATCTTTTAGGAGGATCGCCCCTATAAAGTCCCCTAATTGTACATCATTGATTGTCTCAGGGACGTGCACCTCGTTGAGTATCTTCAGTAGTGCATTCTTGTGCTTTTCTGAATTGATGAATAAATCCGGTAAGGATATTTGAGCTGGTATTTTCCTCAGTTGCTCTATTATTTCGTACTCGCTAGTCTTTATAATAGATATGAGCTTTTCTGCGTCTTCTTTCGAGACTTCCTTCTTTTCGGATTCATCCTCCCTAGGGGCATAAAATCGTCCAGACTGCATTATTGCATCTACTTCTTTTGTCCCATAGCCCCAGTGGACTGCTTTAGGGTCATACTCTTCTACCGGAGGGACTTTTATGGTAATTGTCTTTGGATAAGGCGTCTTAGATTCAGCTGTGCTGTTTTCTTCCTCTTCCTCTTCCGGCAATCGAATCACCACTGGTTTGATTGCGTAATCTTCTGCAAACTATCCAGTTCTTCCAATCTGATTACCACAGCTGTGGCGGATTCAATCATTGATACGATGTTGTCAAAGCCTTTTGTAAAAAGCTTTTCCCTGTCCTTCGGGGTTTCTGGCGGAGTGGGATCATCTATACCTCCCCATCCGTCTGGTACGATATCCTCTTATTGAAACTAGGAGGAGCAGAATATTTCACCTTAAAATTATATTTCCCAGAATCCTGACCCAGGTTGTCTACAACTTCACCCATTTCAAGTGCGTTGGTCATAAATCTACGATCTGCTAGACTTCGCCTGCTGGCTTCTAGTTCGTCCCTTTCGAATTCCTCTTCTGGTTCTGAGATCAACCCAAAGTCGCCTACCAGATCCTCATGCGAGATGTTCCACATGCTACCCTGCTCATTTTTTATCACGAAATGACTTCCTTTGAAAGATAGAGAAGCTTCGACTCCCTCGAATCCTTCATCGGCAATATCGGACATTATCCCTAAGCTCCTCATCTTGGTGATACATAGCTTCTTTACGTCAGCAGAGATCTCTCCTCCTTTTGGACATGACGAAGCGGTGACTAGAAGGTCAGTTAGTTTAGACATGTCTATTTTCAGCTTGAGGTGGTCCTCATCTTCTTCGGTAAATATTGCCCCAATTGCTTGATAATCAGGGAGATGGTTTTCTTGTACATTTGGAGCCGCGCTGTCAAACTTCAAGATTTGACTGTCAATCATGGCATGTACCTTCAGCTTAAGGATATAACAGTTATCAACATTGTGCCCTCTTTCGCCCATATGGTAGATACAGGTCTGCCTCTCATCAAAGCCAAGATATTTAACAGGGTTTGCCCTAGGCGGTTCCTTCGCCACCAAGTGTTACTCTAGCAGCATCGGGAGTAGTTTGGACAAAGGCCTTGGGAGCTGTGAGAACTGCTTTGGGGGTTGCCTTCTTCTGGGTTGTTGCCTTCTTCTGGGTTCTTGCCCTTTTTGTGTCGACCATGACGATCCTCCTTTGGTCTGAATAGAACTGTTAAATCATTTGGACTTTTGGGGGTACGGTATGAATGCTATGTCGAGCCCGGCCTCTTTCTCCTTCTTCAAGGGATACTGTTTCCTGGTGAAAATTTCATGAGGCCTCCTTTCTCTTAGAGCACACTCCAACCTTTCAGCCACCTTGATCAGGTGTGCGAAGGTTTGACATCCGGAGGTATTCAATCGATCGAAATATTCGTAGGGGAGCGCTTTTAAGAACAAATCGATCAGCTCATCTTCCGGGATTGATGGCTTTACTTGAGTAGCCAGAGCACGCCACCTCTGGGCGTATGTTCTGATCAACTCGCCCCTTGCCTTCGAGGTTCGCAGCAAATCTTCCCTCGTTGGGGCCATAGCTGTATTGAACTTGTATTGTCTGAGGAAATCCTCTGTAAGATCTTCCCACCCATCATAATCTTCGAGGTCTAATTCAATGAACCATGCCAGAGCAGCACCAGCAAGACTCTCTTGGAATGTATTCATCAGCAGTGGAATATAATCCGAATAGTGTGCCATTTTGCGCAGGTAATACTTGAGGTGAGCGCGTGGACAGCCTGTCCTGTTATATTTCCTCACGAAGTCCGGCTCCTTGTAGTCGGGAGGGGTCTCCACTTTGGCAAAGAGAGATATCTTGTCAAAGCGGGCTAACTCGTAGCCCTGGCTGCTTAAACATTCTTCAATCTTGGCTAATCTTTTAGCCTCTACTTCGATTTTCACAGTTTGTTTCCCCTTTTCATCCTTTTCAAGGTTGATGACAACGGGGGGTGCCTTTTGCTGTGTCTGGACGTTCGGCATACGGATATTTTCCTCTGTACGTTGGGTATTTCCCGCCGTTTCTTTATCAGCCACATCGGGTATGAGTGATGGGCTTGAGTTATTCTGATTAGGAGCTACTGCATGTCTGGCGTGGGAGGCTTCCAGCATCGCCTTGATATCAGCCATCATAGTTGCCATCGCAGTCATCTGTGTTTCCAACATACCTACGCGTGGGGTCAACTCTTGTTGCTCCATTCTTGTCTTGAGTCGAGTGCGAAAACGATGCGTTGGTAATTCCGTGATGAGAGTGTACCTGTTCCCAGAGGAAATTCCAATGAGTATTTCTTCAGTATTGCCAAAAGGAATCACTTGATCCTTCTAATTGCATATTTTCTATTGGTGAATGAGAAAAAGGACTACCTGATGAGCCTTAGTCTCACGTAAGTAGTTCTTTTAATCATTCTCCAAAGAGAATTCATGAAATTAAAAGAAGTGTAATTTTTTACGATAGTTTTTTTTTTTGATGTATTTGTAAAACATGTCAACATTCACGCTCATATATCAAAATAATATCCAGTACAAATGAGAATGCATGAAAAGGCATCGCAAAGTTTGTTCATTTTACACTTGACAGAATAGTCTATTCAAGTCTAAGACGCTTGAGGTCTAAGGTATCCTCATTGTCCCAATATGGATTCATCTCTTCAGTCTGGGACTCTTCATCTTCTGAATATGACGGCTGTCGCGACCCTCTCGCCAGCTCGCGGAAGGCGGGAGCGGGCTAATGGGCCGCCCGATCGCTGGCTGGATCGGACGCGGGCCTCTCCCAAGGTCCATTACCCAAATCGCAACTGCTGGATATACGTGGTCGACCTTCAGTGTGGTCTAGTGACATGTGACGAGTGTTCATGCCAAGGAGTCGCCACCGATCGTTTCGTGGAAGACGACACTGTTCTGGACCGGTTCGACCGGTCGGACCGGCGGTCTGACCGGTCTGAACCGTTTTCGAACAGGATTTTTCAAATTAATCCCAAATTAATGGAAAATTTTTGCAATTGAACCTTAAAATCGAATCTAGAGCATGAATTCTATCTAGAAATGTGGTTTTACCCAAAAGTTTTCATCAATTTCCACAAAACCCCCAAATTTTCATTAAATTGGAAATTGGGGATCGTGTAATTGAGGGTGCAAATGATCAAATTGAGTCAAACCACCTGTTCCAATCGATTTAAAATGGTGAAATCTATTGGGTAGCATGTTTAATTTGCAATGATAGCCCTTGAATTGAAAGTAATTTCAATTATGCTTGATTTCAAGGACTAAAATACAATTTTAGTATATAATTTTGTCAAATTCGTGCAATTGAGCAAACTGCGCAAACAATTGGGCTAAATTGAAATAGGGGATAGTTAGATTGAATGTCAAGATCTTAAAAAATGCCAAAATTGTAAATTAAAGGACTCAATTGTTATTTTTTCTTCAAATTCAATACTACGGGTTACAAAGGAACACCTAAAATTGAATCTGCTTTTGGATTTTTTGTGAGGTCGAAAATACAAGGGATTAAAAATAAAAATATTGGATATTTTTCCATATTTTTGTGACCTCAAATGCTATTTTTCTTGATTTTTTAAGTATTTTTCTATTTTCTAAAAAATATTAAAAAATGTGAAAAATACGAAAAATTATTTTTTGGTCAAGAATGGTTCCTTGGGCTTGGCCAAGGCCACCAAAGTTGATTTTGTAGTTTTTTGACTTTTTATGAATTTTTTATGATTTTTCGAAAATAAAACTGAGAAAGACTTGGTCAAAAATCAGGTGTCAACAGCTGCCCCTCTTTGAGAGGAATCTCGTGAGAGGTTTCTCTCAAAGATAGGTGACACCTGAATCTAGACCGACTCGACTGGGGAAAAGAAAAACGAATCTTGACACTCAATCTTACTTGCCCCACTGGTGAACGCTCTGTTCTTCATTCTTTTGCTGATGTGAGAGAGAAAGTAGAGAGACCCACCTGCTATTTACCTGTTGGTCACATGCCTGATGCTCGTGCGGCCTGCGCGGTGTATAACGGGTTCAAGTGAATACCTAGGGACTCGTCTTTTGAGTATCCTAGGGCGGTTAAACTCTAGCCTGTATGGTAGGCCGTACCAGAATGGGATTCCTGTACTTGACAGGAACCTGTGAATGACGCACCCAGTCTCTTAGGGATTGTCGGGGTTTTGATCCGTATGGTGGATCGGACCATGAATAGGGATTTTGATCCGTATGGTGGATCAGACCATGAATAGGACTCCTGTCTGTTAGGAACCTATGGATAACGCACCCAGTCTCTTAGGGTTTGTCGGAGACTCGATCGTTCTGTAGATCGGTCTTGAAAAAGGTTTGCCTACTAAAAGGCTTTGCCTAAAGATTGACATATCCCGTCTTGTTGAGACTAGTCGAAGACTCGATCGTTCGTCCGTAGATCGGTCTTGGAAAAGGTTTGCCTACTAAAAGGCTTTGCCTAAAGATTGACATATCCCGTCTTGTTGGGACTAGTCGAAGACTCGATCGTTCGTCCGTAGATCGGTCTTGGAAGAGGTTTGCCTACTAAAAGGCTTCGCCTATGAAATGACATATCCCGTCTTGTTGGGACTAGTCGAAGACTCGATCGTTCGTTCGTAGATCGGTCTTGGAAAAGGTTTGCCTACTAAAAGGCTTCGCCTATGAAATGACATATCCCGTCTTGTTGGGACTAGTCGAAGACTCGATCGTTCGTCCGTAGATCGGTCTTGGAAAAGGTTTGCCTACTAAAAGGCTTTGCCTATGAAATGACATATCCCGTCTTGTTGGGACTAGTCGAAGACTCGATCGTTCGTCCGTAGATCGGTCTTGGAAAAGGTTTGCCTACTAAAAGGCTTTGCCTAAAGATTGACATATCCCGTCTTGTTGGGACTAGTCGAAGACTCGATCGTTCATCCGTAGATCGGTCTTGGAAAAGGTTTGCCTACTAAAAGGCTTTGCCTAAAGATTGACATATCTCGTCTTGTTGGGACTAGTCGAAGACTCGATCGTTCGTCCGTAGATCGGTCTTGGAAGAGGTTTGCCTACTAAAAGGCTTTGCCTATGAAATGACATATCCCGTCTTGTTGGGACTAGTCGAAGACTCGATCGTTCGTCCGTAGATCGGTTTTGGAAAAGGTTTGCCTACTAAAAGGCTTTGCCTAAAGATTGACATATCCCGTCTTGTTGGGACTAGTCGAAGACTCGATCGTTCGTCCGTAGATCGGTCTTGGAAGAGGTTTGCCTACTAAAAGGCTTCGCCTATGAAATGACATATCCCGTCTTGTTGGGACTAGTCGAAGACTCGATCGTTCGTCCGTAGATCGGTCTTGGAAAAGGTTCTCCAGGGATCCTGCAAAACATGACCCTATGAGCTTTTCTTGACAGAGCAAGGCATCCTTCCGGGATCATGGGTTCTTCACGTCCACTGGGATTGCTTGCTGACTTCTTTCGAAAAAGGGTTCTATCCTCACCCCTTCTTTTGAAAGATCCCAAAATCTGTCGGGAATTCAGTTTTGAAGCCGTGAAAGATTTTATCTTGACAAAGCTTCACTTGGGTCTGTTGAGGCGACATTCTGGGAGCTGGGTTTTCCAGGTATCCTGCAGAAGTTTGAGCCTGAAATATTTTTCTTCACCAGGAAAATGTTAGTAATCTTTGGGAAGACGATGGCTGGCCACTTGCCGAAGCCGTATGACTTAAGTTTTAATCATGAAATGTGCATTTTGATGCCAGAGGCTATCCAAAGCATTCTTGCAACATGCAAATGTGATCACAAATTCCTTGCATGGAAAATCTGGATCAACAGTTTGAAAATTCCAAAAAGAGTTTGTTCAAGACATCAATTGGAATATTTCTCGACAAGGAGGTCTTCTCACCTGTTTTGAGATAGTGGTATTTTATAGGGGATGCACTCAATTCCCTACTAACCTGTGCCTAGGTTTCAGGCCCATTCGCAGCGCATACATTTTGATCGGTCGGGAGGCCTTCCACGGGACCGTAATGTTGGGCTTGGATATTGGTTTTCAAGGGGGACCCGCTTTGGAGTCGAGGCCATTGGATGAAATTCTTCACCATCTGCTCCGGGTTTACCAGTCAAGAACCCTGCAAAATGAGAAAGAAATAATCTTGCTCGAACTTCTTCGAGCTAAGCTTAGACATTAAACCCTATGTCAATCCAAGTGCCTTAATCAGAAAAGGCTTTTCAGGGTTGTAACGTAGGTAGGATTGGGGACCAAAAAAGGCTTGTTTTTGGTTCAGAATATGCGAAGGGTTAAAACATTGGTGATCACTGCAAGTTTTATTGCCATCTTGCCCCTTCTGGTTCAAAGAGCGTCTTCAGTCTTTGAAGTGCATATTTGTCTTTAGAGAACATCTCTCTCATGTCAAGACGGCGTCAATACCTTGTCTATGCTTTTGTCATCTGAATGTGACATAATCTGGGAGTATCCTTTGCTGTCCAGCTCCCTTGGGATTTTCTTTTATAATCAGATCTCACTGGTGACCTATACAAAGGTATCATGCCATTTTTTGGCATTTACAAGATCAAACACATGATTCACAAGTGTACAAGTATTTGGATGGGCATCGGCCTTGCTTTTACCAGGCACTTTGCTTTTTCTTGGTGCCCAGGATCGAATTTTTCTCTCTTTTTTCTTTTTCTCATCTTTTGTCGAGATCCCACCTTTTCTTTTCTTTTGGGGATCAGAATTTTCAAATGAGTGTGCTAGATGTACAACTTGAATCTCAGCACTCCAACATTAATCTAGGAATTTTCCACAAATCCAGTGTTTTGAACTCTTCCGCTCTTGAAGTGACGTCGCTTCCGTCTTGGAATATGTAATGATCACCAACGGGTTCGTGAAATGAACGTATAGGCTCAACTGGGCTGTGCAAAGGGTAAAAGTGTATAGGATAGAGAAACGAATGCTTTTCGTCATCCTAAAGCACCTGAATTACCATAGAAGTTAAAATGACAAGCAACACACGAAGATTGATGCAAGTCTGAGCAAGAGAACTTCTAACCATTTATCTCCTGATACCGCTGGACGTACCTCCAGTTTGCCCCATTGTGGGGTGGTTCTTGACAGGGGTATAGAATGAAATCATCGTTCAAAGGGTTATCAATGGTCACCTGTAGTGTTTATGATAGAGAAATGAATGCCTCCGTCGTCTCAATCCATGTAATCACTGCGAATAACCCTTACGTCCGTAGGTCAAGGTCTCGTTGTACCTATCACTCCACTTATCTCTTAAGTGTGTATGGGACGTGTTTGGACCAGGCTTGCCTCTTGTCTGAGAAAACATCATTTTGAATGATTTAAACAACTTTTGTTGGAAGAGTTCATTTTGCTTTCTCCAAAACTTACCCTCCAAGGGGATTTATGAGGCACAATGTATATTTCAATCATGTTCAGATAACCTCCAAGTTTAATCATGAATACCAATGACATGATTGTGAGAATTTTGCGTCTTTCTAGACATGATAATTGAATGCATGTTAGATTCCAAGAAGCCTTTCAAATTCTAGCAATAATGATTCTGACAGTCTTGTAAACTTAAAAGATTAGGAAAGGAATACTTACCTGCCCAGCGCGGCTAGGGATTCCTGAAAAACATAAAATGAATATGTCAGTGTATGCTCTCGAATTTCAGAAAATTAGAACGATACACCTTACCCTTGATCATGCATTCCAATGGAAGTGGATAGATTCGCGAAAATCTGCATTTTTTCTTAACAACACAAGATGGTTAAGTTGTTCTAAAATTTCTTAAAATTCTCAGTCTTTGGAGAAGAAGACGTGCACCTGACCACCATGACGTTAGGTCTCCTTGATCACGCGTTCCAACTTATCGCGACCCTGCTTCCTTGGATCCTGCAATATTGAACACATGCTAATGTATGCATAGATGCATGACATGCTTATGCAAAGACTATCATGAAGAGTAGGCTCAATTCGAGGCAGGGCATATGACCGGAATCTGATTTTATTTCAAGGGTAATATTTCTTCACAGCATCTGAATTCACAGGGTGCCCCAATTCTTCTCCCTCGGAGTTTACAAGAATTAATGCTCCTCCCGTGAGGATCTTCTTAACAATGTAGGGGCCTTCGTAATTTGGAGTGAATTTTCCCCCTGGATGGGTAGTACTTGGCAAAACTTTCCTAATTACCAAGTCATTTACTTCGAAGTTTCTGGTCTTGACCTTTCGATTGAACGCCCTGGCTACCCTCTTCTGGTAAGTTTGTCCATGGCAAATGGCTTTAAGACGTTTCTCATCTATTAAGTTCAGCTGTTCATATCTGTGCTTGAAATACTCTGACTCAGAGAGTTTATCTTCGGATAAGATTCTCAAAGAGGGAATCTTAACTTCTACTGGTAGAACTGCTTCTGTCCCATATACCAAACTATAGGGAGTTGCCCCTGTAGAAGTCCTGATCGACGTTCGGTAAGCCATCAAGGCGAAGGGCAGCCTTTCGTGCCAATCCCTGTAGTTTTCTGCTGTTTTAGCCAAGATTCTCTTGATGTTTTTGTTGGCCGCTTCCACTGCCCCATTCATCTGTGGGCGGTAAGGAGATGAATTCAGATGTCGAATGCTAAAGTGATCCAGCAAATCATCGACAATCTTGCTGTTCAGGTTGGATCCATTATCTGTGATGATCGCTTGAGGGGTACCATACCGGGATATGATATCTCTTTTGACGAATCTTGCCACATTTCTTGCAGTGACATTTTTGTAAGAGCTAGCTTCTACCCATTTGGTGAAGTAATCAATCGCTACCAAGATGAAGCGATGACCATTCGAAGCCACATGATTAATAGGCCCTATCATGTCTATGCCCCACATAGAGAAAGGCCAAACTTCAGACATTTGGTGTAATTCGTTTGGGGGTGCATTGATCTTATCACCGTATATTTGGCACTGGTGGCATGATCGGACGTGCTGACAGCAGTCCGATTCGATGGTCATCCAATAATAGCCAAGCCGCATCATCTTCCGGGCGAGGAGATGGCCGTTCATGTGAGGCCCAAACGCACCTTCATGGATCTCTTTCATGAGAATATTTGCTTCTTTGGCATCTACACATCTTAACAGAGTAGAATCAAACGATCTCTTATACAGAATTTGTCCATTGAGGAAGAACTTGCTGGCCATCTTGGTTATATATTTTCGGTCTCCTGACTGGCATCCTTCAGGGAATTCCCCTTTCAAGAGGTAATTCTTGATGTCATAGTACCATGGCTCTCCATCACATTCTTCTTCGATTAGCATACAATAAGCTGGCTTTTCAACAATGCCGATCCTCAGAGGTTCTACATCCAACCCTTCAGTCGTTTGCAACATCGAGGCTAGGGTGGCTAATGCATCTGCGAATTGGTTGTGAGACCTTGATAGGTACTCGAATGATATTTCTTCGAACCTGAGTATCAACTCTTCAAGGTATTCGTGATAAGGGATGAGCTTTGTATCTCTCGTCTTCCACTCCCCTTGTGTCTGTAGAATAATGAGCATGGAGTCTCCGAAGACTTGTAACCTAGGTATCTCCATAGAAAGGGCCAGTCGTAGGCCCAGAATGCATGCCTCATATTCTGAAATGTTGTTGGTACAAGGAAAAGTTATCTTTGCCGCGACAGGGTAATGTTGACCATCTGGGGATATCAGTACTGCCCCAGTGCCTGCTCCTGATAGATTGACAGCGCCATCGAAATACATGATCCACTTGTCTTCTTCCAAGTTCAGAATTTGACCTTTTGTGTTCATTACTTCAGGGGACTCACCGCTTGTCGGGTTTTCTGCCAGCATGTCAGCTATAGCTCTTCCTTTTACCGACTTCTGTGGGGAACATTTGATGTCAAATTCAGACAACATTACTTGCCATTTTGCTAATTTCCCAATTAAAGCGGGTTTCTCCAAGAGGTATTTGACAGGATCATTCTCTGTTATGAGCTGGATATGGTGGTGTAGGGTATACTGCCTTAGTCTGCGAAGTACCCATACCGTCGCTGCACAGGCCCTTTCAACTGGTACATATTTTACTTCAGATGGCGTGAATTTCTTACTCAGATAATAGATGGCCCTCTCTTTTCCATCTATCGGGTTTGTTTGGGCAAGTAAGGCCCCCAAGGACTCTTGTCGTATGGTCAGGTATAAGGTCAATGGGTGACTAGGAATTTGTGGCACAAGCACCGGTGGTGTGATCAAATAGTTCTTGATCATTTGGAATGCCCTGCTGCACTCGGCATCCCATGTTATTTTCGCGCCTTTCTTAAGCAATCTGAAGATTGGCTTAGCTACATCAGACATCTGATTGATGAACCTGGCAATATAGTTCAATCTCCCTAGAAGGCTTCTCACTTCTTTTACTGTGGATGGAGTTGATAAATCGTGGATGGCCTGGATTTTTTAGGGATCAATTTCAATGCCTCTGTTGCTGACTATGAATCCAAGGAGTTTCCCGGATCTTGCCCCAAACATGCATTTGTTAGGGTTCAGCTTTAACTTGTATTTGCGCAGGCGCTCAAACAGCTTCCTTAATACCTGTATGTGATCTTGTCCTTTTTTGGATTTAGCGATCATGTCATCAACATATACTTCAATCTCTTTGTGGATCATGTCATGGAATAACGTGACCATAGCCTTCTAGTAGGTAGCCCTAGCGTTTTTCAATCCAAAGGGCATGACTTTGTAGCAAAAATTTCCCCATGGTGTGGTAAATGCAGTCTTGGGTTTGTCTTCTTGTTTCATGAAGATTTGGTTGTATCCCGAGAATCCATCCATGAATGAGAATAATTCATAACCCGCTGTACTATCCACCAATACATCAATGTGGGGGAGTGGAAAATCATCTTTTGGGCTTGCTCTATTCAGATCTCGGTAATCTACGCAGATCCGAACTTTTCCGTATTTCTTCATGACGGGTACTATATTTGCAATCCAGTCTGAATATGGGATAGCTTCAATGAAGCCTACCCTAAGAAGTCTCATGACTTCTTCCTTGATCTTGTCTTCTAACTCGGCTTTCATCCGCCTGCTGCCTTGTTTGACTGGCTTGATGCCGGGATCTGTGGGCAATGCATGTTCCACGATCTTAGGATCAAGGCCTGGCATATCCGCGTAAGACCATGCGAAGATGTCTTGATATTCTTTTAGTAGCTTGGTGAATTCGAGCCTTTCATCTCGGGATAGGTGTCCGCCGATCTTGACCTCTTTGACGTTCGCGGTGTCTCCCAAATTAATAACGACTGGTTCTTCTGAGGTAGGAGGCTTTGATTCTTCAAAGGTATTCCAATCTCTTCGGATAGATGCATAATCACCGTCTTCCTCTTCCTCGATGTTATAGGAGTGGTTAATGGAGGGATCTGAATTTTGTAACAACCTGGTATGCATGTTTGAGATGATATGCCTGAAATGTCATGAGTATGGTTAGTTTGTGCTCAGTAAAAATGACATGCATGATCATGTAAAGTCTTTTCGAAAAAGTTTTCGAAACAGATATAGGTACAAAGGGGACTAATCCTCATGTCATTGGATATCCCGGCCCCCATGAAAATTTTTTTTTGAAGATTAGGAATCATATGGCAAATCAGGCCTCAAGCTTCTGTATGGAAGACCATTATCATCATCGGGCTGATTCGTAGTTCCATATGTCCTTAACAAAACATGCGTAGTTTTATTGAATGCAAGAAGGGCCGCGTTACAAGATGTGCTATTTGGACCAACGGCCTGGGATCCAAAGGCGTTTTCCTATGCATACAACAAGGAAAGAAAATACAATGCAATGCAGAAAGCTCTAAACGCAGTATTTAAAGATAAAGGTAGAGTCTCTTTACTCAGAAGAAGTGGCTTCATTGTCCAACCACTCCAAGATGACATTCACAGAGTCATCTTCAAGAAAAGGGTTTGTCAGATCTGGTTCTATCGGTGAAGTGACATCCTCTTCAGATAGCCATTTGGAGTTCTGGTTGAAGTAGGCATTTAAGGGATTTCTGAACATTCGAAACCTGCCTTTCCAGGTTGGAGAACCGATGAATGAGTTATTCGGGCTGTTTTCGCCTCCACGGCGTCCTAGGCTTTTGCCTCGGCCTCGGCCTGTTGCTTTTGGGACAGAATCATTCATGGGATACTTTTGGTACCCCAAGCCAATTCTATGTGGATTAGCCTTCAACTGAAGCGGGGTATTTATACCCTGATTATGTTTGCCTAGGCCTTTTTTGGGATTGAACCCGTATGCCAGCAGCATCTTAGCTGGCAGAAGACTGGCTTCCGAGATGTAGGGGGTCCTCAACTTCGTCCCTGCTGGGGTATGAACTGTTGCTACCAATTCTAGGGAATGATAGCTTGCTTCTGTTTTCTCTTCAGGTTCAATATAGGGAATGGCACTGTTCTGGTATGCCTGGAGGTCGACTTCCCCATGTACAGTAATCACCTTCCCATCTGCAACGAAACGCACTATTTGGTGCAGGCTCGAAGGGACAGCTCCTGATGTATGGATCCAAGGTCTTCCTAGCAGGAATCCAAATGCACTGGGCAGATCCATTACTTGAAAGTTTATAGAGAACTTTGTCGGGCCGATGAATACGTCAAGTTCGATCTCTCCCTCTACGGTCTTCCTCATGCCGTTGAATGCTCTTACAGCTGTCTTAGATACCTTGACCATCTCTTCATTGATTCCCAGCCTCCTTATGGTAGCCAAAGGACAGATGTTGAAGGCTGATCCATTATCGATCAATACGTGTGCCACTCTTTTGCCGTTACATTGGGCGGAGATGTATAAAGCTTTGTTGTGCCCTCTTCCTTCCATGGGGAAGTCTTCGTCAGAGAAGCTTAGTTGGTCTTTTAAAAGAATTGCTCCTACAAAGTCCCCTAGTTGTACTTCATTAATTGTTTCAGGGACATGTACTTCGTTGAGCACCTTCAACAGCGCGTTCTTGTGCTTCTCTGAATTGATGAATAGGTCTAATAGGGGTATCTGAGCGGGCATCTTTCTCAGCTGCTCTATTACTTCGAACTCGCTGGTTTTGATGATCGATACGAGTTTTTCGGCATCTTCCTTTGAAACCTCTCTTTTTTCGGATTCACCCTCCCTGGGGGCATAAAATCTTCCAGACCTCATTACTGCATCTACTTGTGTTGTCCCATAGTCCCAATGGACTGCTTTAGGATCGTACTCTTCTGCTGGGGGGACTTTTATGGTTATAGTTGTCAGATGAGGTATCTCTGGTCCTGACGTGTTACCCTCTTCTTCTTGAGGTAGTTGAATCACGACAGGTTTAACTGGGCAATCTTCCACCTTGTTCAGGTTATCCAGTTCATCCAATCTAATCACCACGGCCGTGGCTACTTCGATCATCAATATGGCGTTGTCGAGTTCTTCCATACCGTTTGAGGTTCCCGGTTGAGAGAGATCATCCATACCTCCCCATCCGTCCGGTATGATGTCTTCAATCTTCTGATAAAAGCTGGGAGGAGCTGAATATTTTACTTTGAAATTGTACCCTCCAAAATCTTGACCCAGATTGTCTATAATTTCGCCTTTCTCCAGCGCATCGGCCATAAACTTGAGGTCTGCTAGACTTCGCCTCTTGGCTTCTAGTTCTTCCTCTTTGAATTCTTCCTCTGATTGGGTGACTGGCCCAAGACTGTTTGCCAGATTCTTACGTGAGGTACCACAGGTGCTACTCTGCTCAACTGTGATCAAGAAGTGGTTTCCTTTCAAAGATAGAGATGCTTCAATCCCTTCAAATTCTTCATCAGTACTATCGGACATTATACCTAGGCCCATCATCTTGGCGATACATAATTTCTTTTGGTCAGTTGATATCTCCCCTTCTTTTGGGTATGATGAAGCGGTCGCTAGCAGGTCGGCCAGTTTAGGCACATCTACCTTCAGTTTAAGGTAGTCTTCTTCTTCTTCAGCGAATATTGCCCCTACTGTTTGATGATCGGGCAACGGATTTTCTTGCACATTTGGGGCTGCGTTGTCAAATTTCAAAATCTGATTATCAATTAGGGCTTGCACTTTCAGCTTCAGGATATAGCAGTTATCCACATTATGCCCTCTTTCGCCCATATGGTAGGCACAGGTCTGGCTCTCATCAAAGCCAGGATACCTTGGAGGGTTTGCCCTAGGTGGTTCTTTCGCAACCAAGTGTTGCTCCAACAGCATCGGGAGTAGCTTGGATAAAGGTCTCGGGAGCTGAGAGAATTGCCTCTGGGGTTGCTTTCTTCTAGGCTCTGGTACCTTTGGCGCTGACCATGATGATCCGCCTTTGGCCTGATTAGAATTGCCAAATGGTTTTAACTTGTGGGGATCTGGTATAAATGCTATGTCCAGTCCGGCTTCTCTCTCCTTTCTCAGAGGATACTGCTTCCTAGTGGGAGTTTCCTGAGGCCTTCTTTCTCTCAAGGCCCATTCCAGCCTCTCAGCAACCTTAATCAGGTGTGCGAATGTCTGACATCCAGAAGTGTTCAGTCTGTCAAAGTACTCATAGGGGAGTGCTTTCAGGAATAAGTCGATCAGCTCCTCTTCTGGGATTGAAGGCTTTACTTGGGTAGCCAAGGCTCGCCACTTCTGAGCATATGTCCTGATCGATTCACCCCTTGTTTTTGAAGTTCGTAGAAGGTCTTCTCTTGTTGGGGCTGTAGTCGTGTTAAATTTGTACTGCATGAGGAAGTCTTCTGCGAGATCTTCCCATCCGTCGTAATCTTCCAAATCTAGTTCAATGAACCAGGCCAGAGCGGGGCCGGCCAAGCTCTCTTGGAATGTGTTCATCAATAGTAGAATGTAATCTGAATAGTGTGCCATCTTGCGCAGGTAGTATTTGAGGTGGGCACGGGGACAATCTGTCCCATTGTATTTCCTTACGAACTCTGGTTCTTTATAGTCAGGAGGAGTCTCCACTTTAGCAAAAGGAGATATCTTGTCGAAGCGGGCTAACTCGTAGCCTTGGTTGCTCAGGCATTCTTCGATCTTAGCCAATCTCTTAGCCTCTACCTCTGTTTTCAGGGTCTGTTTTCCCTTCTCTTCTTTTTCAAGGTTGATAACAACAGGCGAGGCTTTTTGTTGTGACCGGCTATTTGGTTCGTGAACGTCTTCCTCTGTACGCTGTGTATCTCTCGTCAACTCTTTATCTGTCGTATCAGGTATGAAAGAAATACCAGCGTTGTTCTGGTTGTGAGTAGTCGTCTGTTTAGTTTGGGATGTCTCTAGCATGGCCTTAATGTCAGCCATCATAGTTGCTGAGGCAGTCATCTGAGATTCCAGTATGCCTACGCGCGGAGTCAACTCTTGCTGCTCCATTCTTGTCATAAGGCGAGTTCGGAAGCGATGTGTGGGAAATTCCGTGATGAGAGCGTACCTGTTCAAAAAGATCTCTGTGAGTGTTTCGCTTATTTCAGCAAAGAGAAGCAGTTAATTCTTTCAGTTGCATGCTTCTTGTCGGTAGATGAGAAAAAGGGCTACCTTATGAGCCTTAGCCTCATGTAAGTAGTTCTTTTAATCATTTCCCGACGAGAACTCATGGAATTAAAAGAAGCGTAATTTCTGACGATAGTTTTTCTTTATGCAAAAACGTGTTTCATATTCATGCTCATGTGTCCAAGATGGTACTCCATAGAAATGAGAACGTATGAGAAAGTGTCACAATGTTTTCTTATTTTACACTTGACAGAATAGCCTATTCAAGTTTAGGACGTTTGAGGTCTAAGGCACCCTTATCATCCCAGCATGGATTCCCCTCTTCAACCTGGGGCTTCTCATCTTCTGAACATGACAGCGGTCCCATGTCTTCGGGTATGTAAGGCTCTATTCCTGATACGTACGGCACGATGTATTCGGGTACGTAGGGCTCGACAAGGCTTCGTCGGATCGCTTTGAAGTGTTGAATGTATTCAGTGGTAGCCCTATGGATGTTCTCTTCACGAGTCATGTCTTCTGGCCAACTTATTCCTTCAGCTTGGGAATTCTTCAAAGAGCGTGTGATGGATGACACCTTGGCTTCAAACTGTCTCTTCTCATCTTCTGTGAGGGTCTTGCTCGGTATGTCAAATGAGAATATATCAGGTTGCGGTGGAGAAGGGATCTCTTGTAGTGCTCCAAACTGCCGAATCACCCTCCTTGGATAGTATGCAGTTGCGCCCGTGAACCCTAGCAGGGGGACTGGACTCCTGTCATCGCAGGTCAATCTGACCTTGTTCAGCGTCGGCAACCTTAGCCGCCATCGGAGTTGTTCGGGTTTTAGGACTTTGAGGAAGTTCTTCCATTCTATGAAGTTGAACTTAGGAATACGTGTATGGGTTCTAGCAAATGTTTTAAGAGGGTGTGCATTGGGGCTGATTTCAGTGAAACCCATGCGGATGTGGAATTGTCTGATATGGGATGTGAACCACAGATGCAGCAGATCACTAGAAGCTCTAAAGATTCCCTTTTTGTTTTTCTTGAAACGATTTAGGGAGAGAAAGGTTTCGGCAAGGAGGATGTTTGAGTAATCCCACCTACAACAGACTTGCCTAGTTATTATAGCCATGATAGGGTCGAAGGTGACAGTTGAGATTGGGAATAGCACAAAGCTAAAGAATGCCAAGATAAAGGCTCTACCAGATTTGGTTCCTTTAGAAGCAGGAAGGCGGGAAAATCGGTCTATAAGGAAAGACAGGGAAACGCGTCCAGAATTGTTTTTCGCATCTGCTTTGACTTCATTTAGGTTTGTGTCAAGGAATTCAGCCACCTGACTTAGGGGTTCAAGTCCTATAGGGGGTCGGACGAGCGTAGGGGTGAATTCAACTCCGATGACAGCGCTGTATTCCTCGATAGTGGGAGTGATCTCTAATCCTTCCATGCAAAATGTAGCGGTGGTAGGATCCCAGTAGAGCGCCATGGCTTGAATAAAGGCAGGTGGGCACTCAATCTTCAGTAGGTCCAGTAGGTACCCTAGTCGTGACTCCGCATACTTTTGGCTGGCTTCGCCCATGCCATCCCACCATGATTGGAGTTCAACTCGGGGGATCTTGAATACTTGAATATCACTCTTTCCCATCAAGTCTAAAATATGCAAATGATTTTAAAAGGTCAATCGCCATAAATTACTTTAAATGTATGGATATGCAGATGTCATGAAGCATGCATGAGCTAACTTGATTGCATAGTTCAATTTGAAGAAATGGAGATTAGGACCCTTTTTCAGGTCTTGAAAGCCTGATTCAAAGCCTAATTTGCATTTCAGGGAAGTGAATTATGCAATTTAGTCAGGTTTACTCAGTGACTAAAGGGAACAGCAATGTCACATTCCATTGGTCAACACATCAAAGGAACAAAGTGGGGATGTACTTTTACTTCAGTCAAGATATCTAATAGAAGAACGGTAAAGAAAGGTTTTTTTTTTAACAAGAAAGTCATAAAAGACAATGGAACGTGAGGGTCTAGATCACTCTTTCTTCAGAAGTCTACCCAAATGACAGTCGGTCAGGAATTCTCCTTTAATCTAGGGTAGGGGAGTTATCTTCAGTGGTTTGGTCGAGAGGTTGTAGTTCCTCCGGCCACTTTCTAGTCCAGGGTACGATGACTTCGGGAGCCTTCTCGGGTTCCACTTTTTTGAGTGTGATGCGCCTTGGCTTGGTCTTGATTGCAGGGCGTCTCTTCCTACCCCAAGAAGTAATCATGGGTATGTTCTCTTTGGCCAGCAATTCAGCCTTCCTGCGGGCGTACGCTTCCCTAGCTAGCTGGTTGCGACGTTGTCTCTTCATCTCCAGATAATCCTTCATCATTTCGTCTGATTGTCGCTTGAATCTGAGATTATCAGCGTAGTAGCGGGTTTGACAGTCTTCAGCATACCCCAGCTTACGTCCAGTCAGTTCCCGACCATACACGAATCTAGTAAAGTGTAGCCTCGTGTTTGGTCCGGGGCGAGTAACTTTTCTCAAGTACTCGAAGGTCACCAACTCCGTCGAGCTCTTAGGGAACAGCGACATCCTACCCCCATAATCATTGTTGTTCTCATTAGTCACCCGAGTAATCTTCATGATGCGAATGCACATGGATGTATGCAATGTATGAGTCATATCATGGAGCAGGAAATAAAGTACGTTTAGAGATAAATGTCTTACCAACCACATTTTGGGGGATGTGGAATGCCCCCTGTATCAATGGGTGGTTTTAGGTATACCAACCATCCATGGACATGCACATGCGACAAGTGGGTATACTCTAAAAAGGAAAACCGAAAGTCAGGTGAGGAACCTACGGCTCAGGCTCCCACGATCCACACGAGGCAGATTCCTCCCCAAGGGTACCTACCCAAGAGGGCTAGATATCGCCAATGCAGATGGTAGGCGGGAATGAATACGAAAGTCTCAAGTGCCATCAAACACAAGATCCTTTTCGCACCCTTTCCCTATCTAAGGTAACCTAGAGGTGGTTTGCAGTCCGGGTTTGACCGCCAGTGTGTGCAATGTGTCGTGATCATTACAATGCAAAGTCATGCACAGTAGTTTGTATCAAAACAGCGCTTCAGTATGTGCGTAAGATAAACATACATTCCCAACTCCAACCTGCAGGAAAGATGTCAACAATCACTCCACCCCTTATTTCTCCAATATGCAAAAACATCTAACACAATGGTTAGTGTACGTACCTCACCTTCGAGAGCATCTGCAGAAAACAAGGTCAGATAAACCAAACAACTTTTTAATCGGCTCAAGTCCTCTGAAATTCGTAACCAGAGATTCTGGTTTAGAATAAGTCCCCAGCGGAGTCGCCAGTCTGTCGCGACCCTCTCGCGAGCTCGCGGAAGGCGGGAGCGGGCTAATGGGCCGCCCGATCACTGGCTGGATCGGACGCGGGCCTCTCCCAAGGTCCATTACCCAAATCGCAACTGCTGGATATACGTGGTCGACCTTCAGTGTGGTCTAGTGACATGTGACGAGTGTTCATGCCAAGGAGTCGCCACCGATCGTTTCGTGGAAGACGACACTGTTCTGGACCGGTTCGACCGGTCGGACCGGCGGTCTGACCGGTCTGCACCGTTTTCGAACAGGATTTTTTAAATTAATCCCAAATTAATGAAAAAATTTTGCAATTGAACCTTAAAATCGAATCTAGAGCATGAATTCTATCTAGAAATGTGGTTTTACCCAAAAGTTTTCATCAATTTCCACAAAACCCCCAAATTTTCATTAAATTGGAAATTGGGGATCGTGTAATTGAGGGTGCAAATGATCAAATTGAGTCAAACCACCTGTTCCAATCGATTTAAAATGGTGAAATATATTGGGTAGCATGTTTAATTTGCAATGATAGCCCTTGAATTGAAAGTAATTTCAATTATGCTTGATTTCAAGGACTAAAATGCAATTTTAGTATATAATTTTGTCAAATTCGTGCAATTGAGCAAACTGCGCAAACAATTGGGCTAAATTGAAATAGGGGATAGTTAGATTGAATGTCAAGATCTTAAAAAATGCCAAAATTGCAAATTAAAGGACTCAATTGTTATTTTTTCTTCAAATTCAATACTACGGGTTACAAAGGAACACCTAAAATTTAATCTGATTTTGGATTTTTTGTGAGGTCGAAAATACAAGGGATTAAAAAGAAAAATATTGGATATTTTTCCATATTTTTGTGACCTCAAATGCTATTTTTCTTGATTTTTTAAGTATTTTTCTATTTTCTAAAAAAATATTAAAAAATATGAAAAATACGAAAAATTATTTTTTGGTCAAGAATGGTTCCTTGGGCTTGGCCAAGGCCACCAAAGTTGATTTTGTAATTTTTTGACTTTTTATGAATTTTTTATGATTTTTCGAAAATAAAACTGAAAAAGACTTGGTCAAAAATCAGGTGTCAACAACGGCGACCCCATATCTTCGGGTATGTACGGCTCTACTCCAGGCACGTATGGTACAATATACTCAGGTATATAAGGCTCGACAAAGCTGCGTCTGGTCGCCTCAAAGTGCTGGATGTATTCAGTGGTGGCCTTGTGAATGTTCTCCTTGCGAGTCATATTCTCTGGCCAGCTTATATCTTCGGCTTGAGAGTTCTTCAGAGAGTGAATAATAAATGCCACTCTGGCTTCGAACTGTTTCTTCTTTTCTCCCAAGAGGGTCTCGTTTGGTATGTCAAAGGAAAAGACACTAGGTCGTGGTGGAGAAGGGATCTCCTGTAATGCCCCAAATTATCGGATAACCCTCTTCGGATAATATGCAGCAGCGCCCGTAAATCCCAGCAAAGGGACCGGATCTTCGCCATTGCATGCTAGTCTGACTTTGCCTAGTGTTGGCAACCTTAGCCGCCATCGGAGTTGTTCGGGCTTTAGAGCTCTAAGGAAGTTCTTTCATTCTATGAAGTTGAACTTAGGAATACGCGTATGGGTTCTGACAAAGGTTTTAAGAGGGTGAGCATCGGGGCTGATCTCGATGAAACCCATGCGGATATGGAATTGCCTGATATGAGATGTGAACCACAGGTACAGAAGATCACTAGAGGCTCTAAAGATTCCTTTCTTGTTTTTCTTGAAGCGATTTAGGGAAAGAAAGGTCTTAGCAAGGATGATGTTTGAGTAATCCCACCCACAACAGACTTTTCTGACTATAACGGCCATAACAGGATCGAATGTGACAGATGAAATCGGGAATAGCACGAAGCTAAAGAAGGCCAATACAAAGGCTCTACCTGATTTAGTCCCTTTAGCGGCAGGGAGGTTGGGGAATCGATCTAGGAGGAAGGATAGTGAAATTCGCCCAGAATTACTTTTGGCATCTGCCTTGACTTCATTAAGGTTTGTGTCAAGGAATTCAGCTAACTGACTCAATGGTTCAAACCCTATGGGAGGTTGGACTAACGAGTGAGTAAATTTAACTCCGATGACGGCGATGTACTCTTCGATGGTGGAGGTAACCTCCAACCCTTCCATGCAGAATGTAGCGGTGGTGGGATCCCAGTAGAGTGCTATGGCTTGAATGAAAGCAGATGGACACTCAATCTTCAGCAGATCCAATAGATATCCCAATTGCGATTTGGCATACTTCTGGTTGACTTCACCCATGTTATCCCACCACGATTGGAGTTTGGCTCGAGGAATTTTGAACACTTGAATATCATTCTTTCCCATCAAGTCTAAAATATGCAAATGATTTTGAAAAGTCAATCGTCAAAAATTACTTTAAACATGTGATTATGCAGATGTCATGAAGCATGCATGGGCCAATTTAATTGCATAGTCCAATTGAAGAAATGGAAATTAGAATTCTTTTCAAGTACCCAAGACCTGACTTGAATTCTAATTTGAATTTCAGGAAAGTGAATTATGCAATTTAGTCAGGTTCACTCCAGTGACTGAGGGAAATAACAACGTCACATTCCATTGGTCAAAACGTCAAATGGGAGAATAGTATAATGAATCCCTTATTACAACCAGAACGCCTAACGAGAGAAAGGTAAAGGGAGACTCCTTAAACAAGAAAGCCATAAAAGGCCGATGGAATGTGAGGATCTAAATCACCCTTTTCCTAGAGGCCTACCCCTCTTTACAATGAAAGTCAGTTGGGAACCCTCCTCCAGTCGAGTGTGAGGGGTTGTCTTTAGTGTGTTGATCAAAGTATCTTAGCTCCTCTGGCCATTCTCTGGTCTAATGTATGATGACTTCAGGAGCTTTCTCGAGCTTCACCTTCTTGAGTGTGATGCGCTTCGGCTTTGTCTTGGTCGCAGAGCGTCTTTTCTTTCCCCAAAAAGTGATCCTGGGTATGTTTTCTTTAGCCTGTCGTTCGGCCTTCCAATGGGCGTATGCCTCCCTAGCCAGGCGGTTGCGACATTGCCTCTGCATTACTAAGTAACTCTCGAGCATCCCATCTCTTTGTCGCTTGAACCTGAGGTTGCCGACGTAGTAGCGGGTTTGACAATCTTCAACATATCCTAGCTTACGCCCAGTCAGCTCCCGACCACGCACGAATCTAATGAAGTGCAGGCTTGTGTTCGGTCCAGGGCGAGTAACTTTCCTTAGGTACTCGAAGGTTACCAACTCTGTCGAACTCTTAGGAAACAGCGACATCCTACCCCTTATCATCGTTATTTCAATTAGCCACTTGAGTGATTTTCATGATGTATGAAAATGCATGCATATGTATGCAATATACGAGTCATACTATAGAACATGGAGTAGTAAAGTACATTGAAAATAAATGCCTTACCAACCAAACTAGGGGATGTGAAAATGTTCCCATGTAACCATGGGCGGTTTTATGTATACCAACCACCCATAGACATGCGCATGAGACAAGTGGGTATACTCTAGAAATCGAAAATTAGGTGAGGAACCTACGGCTCAGGTTCCCACGATCCAAATGAGGCATATTCCTCCCCAAGAGTACCCACTCAAGAGAGCTAGATATCGCCAATTTGGATTGTGAGCGGGAACGAACACGAAAGTCTCAAGTGCCATCAAACACGAGATCCTTTCGCATCATTTCCCTATCTAGGGTAACCTAGATGTGGTTTGCAGTCGGGGTTTGACCGCCAGTGTGTGCGATGTGTCGTGATCATCACAATGTAAAGTCATACACAGCAGTTTGTATAAAAACACCGTTTCAGTATGTGCGTAAGATAAACATACATTCCCAACTCCAACCTGCAGGAAAGATGTTAACAATCACTCCACCCCTTATTTCTCCAAGCTGCAAAAATATCTAACACAGTGGTTAGTGTACGTACCTCACCTTCGAGAGCATCTGCAGAAAGTAAGGTCAGATAAACCAAACAAATTTTCAATCGACTCAAGTCCTCTGGTCTGCGGAACCAGAGATTCTGGTTTGGAAGACGTCCCCAGCGGAGTCGCCAGTCTGTCGCGACCCTCTCGAGTGCTATCTGGCTAGGGAGGGCTAATGGGCCGCCCGATCGTCGCCTGATCGGACGCGGGCCTCTCCCAAGGTCCATTACCCAAATCGCAACGGCTGGATATACGTAGTCGACCTTCAGTGTGGTCTAGTGACATGTGATATGTGTACATACCAAGGAGTCGCCACCAATCGTTTCTTGGAGGGTACGATCGGAAACCCCATCGAATAGTTGGGAGCTGTCTATTCGATTCTGCGAAAATCAAAGAAATGGGTTCGGGGACTTAGTTACGCCAACTGCTAGAGTTGACGCCCTTTCGGTACCTAAGCTGAATGGTTTATTTGATCCTAGGATTTCATACAGGCGAGTGGGGTACAGATCCTAAATCTAGGAGTTCATGCAGATGGGAATGACTACCCTATCACTCACAATTCATGAAAATAAATGCGCAAATCAAGGATCCATAACATGCGGATAAATTACATGAAATCAACATGGCATCCCTAATTAGGCCCTATTAGCCTAGAGAAGTCTCAATCAAGGCTTAGGAGTGATTTGACATGATTTGCCCATGAGGGGCAGAATCGTAATTTTGAACAATTCAGGGATGATTCGCCTTGAAATGGAAAATTTGTCATTTTAGATGAATTGGGAAGTCAAAAGACGGGAAAAATAGGATTGGCCATCAATCCAACCAATTTCCTATTTTTCGGGAATTTCCAGGATTTGTTTTAGAATTTAAAAGTGATTTTACCCTTAGAGGGGTAAAATCGTCATTTTGGACAAAGACGAGGGTTGAAAATCTTAAACTTTAGGATTGGTCGATCACCTGACCCAAATCCTAATTTTAAGCAATTCTCAAAATTCGATTGGAGTAGGAAAGGCGATCTACCCTTTGAGGGGTAAAATCGCCATTTCAGGGAAAATAATAAGATTCGAAAACCCCAGCAAGATGATTCGCCACCTAACTGGCCCTATCCTAATCTAGGCATTTTCAACTTATTTCAGAACATGAAGCAAGGACAAATTACCCCTAAAGGGCATTGTCGTCAATTCTTGGAAGAACGCATAAGAAACCCCAAAAATAGGGTTGACCAGTTGTCTGTGGTCAATCCTCAATTTTTTGGGATCTCTGGAGTGTCTAGGATTTTTTCGCAATTTTTTCACATTTTTTTTGGAATTTTTTGGAATTTTCTAGCGTTTTTTTTTCTAGGATTTTTCTGATTTTTTTTATTTTTTAAAATCATTTTCTGATTTTTTTATATTTAAAATATTATTCAGACCCGGTCGATCCGACCCACTCGGGTCGGAACCCGGCCCAGACCCGGACCCGCGAAACCTACGGACTAAAACGACGCCGTTTCTACGTTTTTTTTATTTTCAGATTATTCGGAATTAATCTGACGGCCCACACTGAATGGCGTGGCTAATCCGCGCCCGTTGGATCTGATTACTAGAACCTACTGTCTAGATTAAGCAAAGACTCGACCGGAGCCGTTTGATTGACTTACTAAAATCTACGGCCACGATTAGAACCTGAGACTTGATCTGAGCCGTTCAATCCTACTAACCTAAACGACGCCTCTTGACCCTTTATCTAAACGGCACCGTTTCAGTTGATTTTGACATCCACGTGGACCAGTCACGTGTTGTCACCTAGACCTTTGACTCGTTGACCTCGCCACGTACACATCGTCTTCAACCTCGTGCCTGCAACTGGATGAACGGCTGTGCTTCTCCGACGGCGATCCGACGGTAGATCCTTGATGAAATCATGCGAGACCAACGGCAATCGACTCGCGATCGTCTCTAGTTTAACATATCTAAGAATCGCAGCATCTCATTCGCAAAATCACGAGTAGCAAGCAGAGTGCCGAGTACGGCCATGTGAGTTCGATCGCTCGACTAACACAAAATCATTGTAATTCCATCACAGGATAGCATCAATCGATGTTCAGGAGACTTACCTCAAGCTCCGATTGAGCTCGCTCGGCCCACATTTGGCTGGGCAAGAACGGACAGTGTTCGGCAATGGAGGTTGGATTGGGAGACTCAATTAGAGGCGTGCAAGCGAAGTCGATGCAAAATAGATGTGCGACAATGGTCAGTGATGTTCAAGGAGTAAAACGCACATAGTAATCGCAAGAATGAACAAGAAATGCATGAGTCGCCATTGAAGTGCAGTGAAGAACACGAGGTTGTGACTCACCTGTTCCGGCGATTTCGGGCCACGCGGTCGACGGCAACAGCTTCCTCTCAGTCTGGGCAACCTGCTGACGATCTCCTAGAGTTTTGTTCTAGCCTAGAAAGGCATGACCGATGCTCTATGGATTGGAGCTCTGTCCTCGACAATGGCAGTTGGAGGACGAGCTCTCTCTCTCTCTCTCTCTCTCTCTCTCTCTCTCTCTCTCTCTCTCTCTCTCTCTCTCTCTCTCTCTCTCTCTCTCTCTCTCTCTCTCGATTCTCCTCGTCCTCTACTAACTGAATTGACCAACCCTTTCAACCAAAATCCTCCGTAGGCTTATATAGCATTTTCAGTTTTTGCGCCGAATCGGGGAGTTGGGAAAGGTGACCTCTGCACGTGAAAACACATGCGAAATGGTCACCGACGACCGGCCATTGACGGGCATTAAGTGGCCATCCTGTTCGCGACCTCCGGTAGTTGCATTTGGCACGAATTGGGATGAATTTCAACAGAGCTTTGTGAGGTGTTGACTTTCGTAGGTCCGCCAGATTGACTGGCCGATTATTTCTTCCTCCGGCGACCATTGGTTGCGGTCTTGGTGTCAATCGACGGGTAAATGCCTAAGGAATCAAACGCCTACCATTGCATCTTCGATTGTAGTCGATTGGACCGTCAATTTTGTCACCAAAATTAAGCTCGGCACTGTTCATTTGCGCAGGAAACTGAGGAAGAAGAAGACACTGTAGCGGACCGATTCGACCGGTTCGACCGGCGGTCTGACCGGTCTGAACCGGTTCCGACTTACAATTTTCCAAATTAAACCCAAATTAATGGGAAATTTTTGCAATTGGACCTCAGAATCGATTTTAGGGCATGAATTTCATCTAAAAATGTAATTTTGCCCAAAAGTTCATATCAATTTCTATAAAAACCCCAAATTTTCATGTAATTGCAAATTATGGAATTGTGCAATTGAAGGCTCTAATGATCAAATTGGGCCGAATTACCTATGCCAATCGATTCAAAATGGTGAAACCCATTGGGTAGTATGTTTAATTTGCCATGATAGTCCTTGAATTGAAAGTAATTTCAATTATGCCCAATTTCAAGGACTAAAATGCAATTAAGTATGTAATTGAGCAATTTTTTCGAACAATTGGGCTAAACTGAAGTGGGGGACAATCAGATTGAATGTCAAGGTCCTTAAAAATGCCAAAATTGCAAATAACAAGACTCAATTGATATTTTTTTTCTCAAATTCGATCATATGTGTTACAAAGGAACATATACAATTGAATTTGATTTTGGACTTTTTGTGAGGTTAAAAAGACAAGGGATTTAAAAGAAGAATATTGGCTATTTTTCCATATTTTTGTGACTTCAAATGTTATTTTTCTTGATTTGTTTAGTATTTTCCTAATTTCTAAAAATATTAAAAAATATGAAAAATATGAAAAATTATTTTTTTTGTCAAAAATGGTTTTTTAGGCTTGGCCAAGGCCACCAAAGTTGATTTTGCAATTTTTTGAATTTTTATGGATTTTTTATGATTTTATTTTTCAAAATAAAGCTGAAAAAGACTTGGTCAAAAAGTCGGGTGTCAACACATAGACATAAAATAATCGAATTTCTTACTACAATGCCTCTGCTTGAATTTCTTTGCATTCTCCTCTTTTAAGAAGAACATAAGTATTAAATGCATTAGCATAGACATTGAAAAAATTGCTTACTACGATGCCTTTGCTTGAACTTCTTGGTTTCTCCCTCTTTTTGTCAATATCATAAATAGGCATAAACAATACTAATGATAGATAAATTTAATATCATCATCAAGTATTATTTAATCAAGGGAAAAACATACCAGCATAAAGTACTTTAAAGTTTCAAGCATAATGAAAAACACACCATCAAGTCAGCAAAACAAGCCAAAAAGTCTTTAAAAATAACATAATAAAAATGAAGTTCTTTTTAAGCACTTTTAAGATGAAAGTGCTGAAGTGGACGGTTGTTTTGTGATATCGCAAGGAATCTTGACCGGAGGATATGAAGATATGTTTCCCTGTCTTCTGTCAAGAACTTCTGTGAGCTTCTGCGTTGTGTACCATTTCATCTTTCACTCATGTTTATCCTGCTTTCATGTATTGATCAACCAACTCCTCCTGAGTTCTAACTCTTTTCAGAAATTATTTAGAGTCCTTCAACCAATGAAGATGTAATCTAGGTGTTTTGAATTTCAACTTCTCTTTCTTTGTCATACTCCTCATTTGTTGCTTTTTGCTCAGCTTCTATTCTGGTATTTTCATTTGCTACTACTATAGTAACGATAACAATATCTTTGGATTGAGTTTCCGCCTTAGATAATGCTTCTGTCTCAGCTCGTGCATTTGCATCTGCTTCAGCTTTACTGTTAACTTCTGCCATAACCTTTGCTTTCGCTCTTCATACGTGAGGTTGCTTGCTCCTTCTTTCCACGACTGTTCTCTCTTCTGTTATCTCATAATGAGCTTCAATTCTCAAAGATCTCCGCCAAATTTGGATTCCATTGGAAGATTTGAAATGATTTCGAAGAAAACAAATTGAATCTTTGAACGAGAGAGAAATAAAAGAAGTTTTTCGAACAAAAGATTTAATTTTGAAGATTAGTCCGAAATTTTAGAGATTTGAAATAAAATCACAACGGACAGTTATTTTAAGAAATAAAGTGAGAGATAAAATCTTTTAGAACAAAATCTTCAATCAATCAGATATTCAATCAATAAGATAATCAGATAATCAAATATATTCGATTTTGAGACATGGAAGAGAGAGAAAAAATGTAATTAAGGCAGTTTTTGAATACATTTGAAATGTCCAAAAATTAAGAGATTTTGAAAGAGAATTACAATAGTTATTTTTGGAAATAATATCTCATAAAATCACATCACAAAATCGCATAATCAATCAATCAATCAATTAATCAAATCAATTAGACAATCAAGTATATTTGAAAAAGATTGAGATGCGTACCTGGTTTCCTTCCAAATATAATTTCTCGAACAAGAGATACTTACTTGATACGTTTTTTAATAGAGTCACTTGCTTTGATAGAACTACATGCATATGGTAGAACCACTTATTCTGCTTCTGCTACTGTACTCTGATTCTGATTTCATTTGAGTCTTGAGTAGCCACTGTTTAGGTACCACTTGTTCTTCTTCTTCTTCTTTGGTACCTACAAAGAATAAGCAGATTCACGCTTTCTTTGGTACCCAGATTTTCTTGGGTCCTTTCACGTTAGTTAATTCTGCCATTCTTATGATAATTCCTCTGGTTGGTCTCCAAACTTTAGGACAATCATTTTTTAAATGATTTTTATCTCCACAATTTGAACACTTGAAGAATTCATGGCCAACAGGTTTTACAAACTGTTTTTGAAAATGTCTTTTGTAAGAATTCCTCAGTGGTCTCTGTTTTCGTCTTTCCTTGTAATTTGGAAAATCATTTTGTAAAATAGTTTCTTTTTCCAAACCAAGACCACTTTTGTTGTAATAAGGAATTTGAATAAAAAGAATATGTTCTAAGGTTTTTGATCCTAAAGAAAACTTTTTACGAATGGCCGAAATCTCTTGTTTAAAATAATCATTTACTTTTGAAAGAGAGTTGCGATTTTCTTGTAATTCAGAAAATTCTTTTTAAAGAAGATCATGTTTTCTCGTATATCTGAAATTTCCTTTTTGAGAAGATCATGATTTTGATTTAAAACAGAATATTCTTTTTGAAGAAAATCAATCTTTTCATTTTTAGAAAGATCTTGTTGCCTTAATCTCAAATTCTCCTTTTTCAACTCAGAGATTTTCTTAAGAGTAACCTTGTAATCCAAACACAACTCATCAATATAATCAGAGACTTCATTAGGGATTTCAGGATAACTTATATTTATTTCATCTTCGGAATCTGATTTGGCCATTAAGCAAATGGTGGCATGTTTTTCCTCATCACTGTCTTCGCACTCTGTATCGCTTCATGTTTCAGCTTTCAACGCTTTCTTTTTCTTTTCAAATCTCTCTTTGTTTTTCTTCAGGAGTGGACAATTGGTCTTGATATGTCCACGTTTCCTGCACTCAAAACAAAATATTTTCTTACCTTCTTCGTTGTCGCTAGAATTCTCATGTTCCTCGAGCTGTCGTCTCCCTTTGAAGTTTCTTCTTTTTCTAGCCATTTTTCTGAACTTCCTCACCATCTCGGCTAATTCTTCATCATCTTCGTCTTCCTCTGAATCTGCATCAGTTGAATAATGTACTTTTGATTTCAAAGCAATTTCTTTTTCACCGTTGGAACCATCTTCATCATTCAATCGTTCAGACTCATAAGATGTCAATGTTCCCACAAGTTCATCAACAGTTAGAGGCGAGATCCTTGAGGTCTCCTGAATGGTAGTCTTGACATTATTCCACTCATTTGTCAATCCTCTCAAAATTTTGTTGACTCTCTCAGTTTGAGAGATCTGCTTGCTGTAGTAGGTTTATCCATTCAAGATATATGTAAACCTGTTAATCATATCAGAAACAGATTCATCAGATCTCATTTTGAAGAATTCATATTTTCCAAGGAGAATGTTTGTCTTTGTTTCCTTGACTCTATCAGTCCCTTCATGAGTAACCTGCAAACTCTCCCAGATTTCATTTGCTGTTTCACATGAGCAAATACGATTATATTGAGATGGAGATAAAGCACAATAGAAAGAATAAATTGCTTTTGAATCCAAAGCTTCTCTTTTGGAGATTTCTGTAATAATAAGCTTTGATTCTTCTTTTCTACTTTCTTTTGACAAAGAGATTGTTGGGTTTGCTCCTTTTTGCACGACATCCCACATCAGTGGATCTGTAGATTTGATGAATGCTTTCATCTTGTTCTTCCAGATGTTGTAGTCTCTTCCATCAAAGTATGGAAGTCGTGTGTTGCTTTGGCCTTCCACAATACCTGCTCCAAGGATGCTAGCCATTTAAGATCTTTAGCTTAGAAGTATACACTTCCAAAAACAAGCCTTAGGCTCTGATACCAATTGTTGTTTCTGGCTAGGCTATACACCTAGAGGGAGTGAATAGGTGTATTTAATCAAACTTCGATAAATAATGCGGAATTGAAAATATCGAGTTCGATAGAGGCACAAGTATTAGCAGAGTCACGCAGTGCTTCTACCAGATAGTAAATAGATGCGAGATTAGAGAAAAAGCAATGCACACAAGATTATAGTGGTTCGGCTTTGGGAAGCCTACGTCCACTCTCCCACACTGACAGCCTACTGGCTGGATTCCATTAAGTAATTAAGTAAGAGATTACAGAAAGATGTGATTGCGTGAACACAGGCACTTCCAACAAAAGCGAGCTATGACTCTACCCAGGCTTTCCACTCTACACACTCGACTTTGTATAACACCTATCACAAGATCTCACTTTAAGCACGAATAGATAATTGAAACAGATGGAGCTCTCTTGATATATGAGTATTGATCTATTGATTTCTCTACCTTCTTTTCAACCTTGGTGCTCTTTATATACTCTTCATCTTCCAAGCCTTCCCGTTGGACAGAATCACCCGATGATCAATCTCCAAAATTAGCCGTTGGTTGATTGTTGAATAAAGATCACGAGTCTTTGAGGTAAAAGCAATTAGATATTTGAGAGGATTTGCTCGCCCATACAATCAAATTCTTAACTCCATAAATCAAGTTTCTAATAAAAGAAATTATCTAAAGGGTGATTGCCAATCAATCAAGAGTCCTCATATGGAAAGTAATGAGAATATCTTTGTGATTGATGGTCAATCAATTTAACTTAGGAACGCAATCCAAACCAGATAATTGACCGTTAGCGGGGAAATTTAATCTGTGAATATATACAAGAATAATATTGATTAAACAATGAGGATAAATCAAAGATTAAAATATATCTCATCATGATTCTCGAATCAGTGTGCTTCTGCCACGAAATCTGCCTACTTCTATCAAAATAAAAGCGTTAAGCACATTATATATAAAATGCGTAGAGATATATTTATAGTAAAGTATAAATCAAAGTCTTTTCAATAAAGTATGTGAGTTTTGTTTCCTTCAAAATCAAATATAATATTCCTAACAATTTTTTGTAAAGCTTTGATTTCCTCTAACTTCACAACATAGCTTCTGCTTCACAAATAATGGACTCTGAAGTCTTTTCAATAAAGTATGTGAGTTTTGTTTCCTTCAAAATCAAATATAATATTCCTAACAATTTTTTGTAAAGCTTTGATTTCCTCTAACTTCACAACATAGCTTCTGCTTCACAAATAATGGACTCTGAAGTCTTTTCAATAAAGTATGTGAGTTTTGTTTCCTTCAAAATCAAATATAATATTCCTAACAATTTTTTGTAAAGCTTTGATTTCCTCTAACTTCACAACATAGCTTCTGCTTCACAAATAATGGACTCTGAATCTGGCTTTCTTCCTCTAAAAACTTAGCTATTTCTTACCTTCCAGATACACCATAGAAGGACGATCATATAGTCAAAGAAAGGGGAGGTGTTGGGGTTCTTGATTAGCTCTTGGAGCCAAGCATCCATCGTTGTGCTGTTTGGAGGGGGAGTATGACCAGACAATCTTTGATCTCGACAAATCCGTTCGGTCCAAGGACAAGAAAGGAAGATATGTTCAGAGGTTTCCACCTGAGAGTCGCATGAGGGACAGAGAGGCTATTGTATGATTCTTCTTCTGAATAAATTCTATCTTGTTGGTAGGGCATTCTGACACATTTGCCAAGTGAAGATGCGAACCCTTGGGGGATTTTTGCTTTCCAAATTCTATTCCATAGTTTGCCGGAGGGTTGGAAGGAGTGGAGGCTTGATCTGTACTTAGACTCTGATTCTTCTCTCAAATCGTGTTATAGGCACTCTTGACAGTGAAAGCGTCAGAGGGTCTTTCTGTCCAAACTAGTTTATCGTTTCTGAGGAAAGGACTAATAGGGATTGATAGGATTTCCTGTGTTAGCTCCTCGTTGAACATACTTCCAAGCATATTTTCTTTCTACTTTGCTTCCTCTTTAGAGATAAGACCCGACACTAGACGTGGGTCATTCTTATCATTTCTTAATTAACTACATGGATTGATAGAAGATTAATGCGGTTATTAATATGAGAAATTATTCAAAAAAAATTAAATCTATTGCGCTTTTGCTAATTCAATTCTAAACTTTCAATTTTGCTAAATGAGTCATAAACATTTTGACAATTTATCAATTGAGCGTATCGGGCCAATTTACCCGAGAAATACTTATGTGAATACCGAGACAGAGCTGGTCCGGCCAATAACGTGAGTGAGCAATTGATTTGGGGCAAGAAAAGCTTTCAAATGATTTAGAGCAAAAGATGCCAAAGGATGAGCTTTTTCATCAAGAAGCTTTTTCTGTTTACCCAAAAAAAAAAAAAAGGAAACATCATCTATTTGATATTCAGTGTTCACGTCAGTGCCAGTCCGGCCACATAGGACGGTCGGCCCTGACTGAGTATCCGCACAACCATTTTTTGATTTTTTTTTCTTATCTTATCCTTTCCTTCGAGTAGAGTGGGCCAAGAAAGGCACCAGGACGAAATACACTCACATATGATCGAAAGCCACGAGGCTAAAAGCGGATTAAGTTGGTCAGATGAATTCCGTTGGCAAATTATTAAAAGGTTCATGACCCAATTAGCAAAATTAAAAGGTTTAGAACTGAATTGGCAAAAATGTCATAGGTTTAGAACTTTGTGGACAATTTCCCTGTTATTGTTAGTGTAATCCGACTATCTTCTCTTCAAATCAAATTTCACTTGTGCTTCCAAAGCACGGATTATCACTTTCTTCGCCTCTATATCTCCTCCTCCCTCTCGTATCCTTGCTTCCGGTATAAAAACGCAAGCCCAAAGGAAAAGGGAAAACCTAGGAGTCACTTCGTGTTCTGGTTCCTAACTCAAGTTCATTCCCGATTTTTTCCCCTAAAATTCGGTCTCGTCGTTTCCTTTCTTCTTTCCTAAACCAAACTCGGACGTCAGATGTCGATCTCCAGGGGAAAATCATGGGACAGATGGATCGGGAGGGAGAGGAATGACACCGTAACCAATGAGTGGGACTTCGAATTGCGACTTAGGGTTCGGTGGACTTTGTCTTTTAGCCAGGTTTCGAGAGACCCGACGAGGAGGATGTTCCATTAGTGATGCACCGGAATCCCAAATGTAGTAATTATAAGGTTGGATTGAGGTTGGATTGCTCAATCAAGAGTGTTTTGTTTTGTTTTTTGTTTTTTTTTTCGAATTCTAGAGCAGATGGATGGACAATTTAAGAGAACCGTGTAGGGTATTGGTTCTTTTCTTTGGCCAACCAGGCTGGCATGGGTTCAAGACTTCGAAGTTGTAGAAAAAGAAAAGCTCTCCTCTTTATTCAATGAATATTTTTTCTGTACATTTACAATATTCAATCCCGTCATATATATAGGACAACAGACAACCCTAATTAGGAGATACACAATAGGAAGGATTCTATACTAGGAAGAAATATATACAATAAAACTTCCTAACAAATATGCTAAAATAGCTCACGACCACAGAAGTTTGTGTGCACCCACTGTGTTTGTTCTTTCTTTTCTCGCAACCATAAAAACAACGTCAATAGCATCGGAAAAAACCCAAACCGGTGCCCTATGACATGTTTTATGTCCTACTGATTTTCGTTTCGCAAGAGATCCCAAACCGATACCCGATGATTCTTATATGCTGTACTAATCTTTGTTCGACGAAAAATTCCAAACCGGCACCCCTGACCCAAATTAGCCATCCGTTCTGAGATCTGATGTGGAGGGAAGGGGACAGGGGTACCTGTTTGGAATTATCATGAGACGGAAAATTAGTTTGGATATCGATTTGACATTTTTTTTGCTGGACGAAATGTGTCATGAGGGTGCGATTTTCAAGTTTACGTGATACTTCCTTATATCTAAATCAATACAGGAGTTGTGGTTTCTTAATCCGTCCCCATGACAACTGCCCTGAGCTAAATGGACCAGTAATCATGTGACTTGATGCCCCAGAACCACATTTTTATGTCTTAATCGAAAAACTTAATGCGAGTCAAAAGATGGAAAGTCACTAATTTCATTCCTTCCCTATAAATGAACTTGTCCATGCTCACACGGATCCAGCACTTGTAGCAAGCGCAAAGCATAACCGATTCACATGAACTTCTCTCCGAGAGAGATATCACCACGAACCCGCTGTTTTTTCATGAATGAAAAAGATTGTCACCATCAGCATCTCAAAGCCAAGTGCAATGACAATGCATGCAAGGAAAAGGAATCCTCGTGTTTAGCCGTACCTTCCTATGCACTCAAGCTCGAAGGCTTGAAAATGTGAGGGGAGAGAGAGACCACAAAAAATGGAAAAAGAGAGAGTGCCTCGATGCTGATTAACGAATTTGATACTTATCGGATGATGTAACAAACCGTTGTTAAGAGGATGAGATAGGTCGAATGATGATGCGGCGAGACATTATTACGGTCTAACTTCGTATGGAGGTCTAATCACATTCGATCGTATGGCTTAATCCGTCAATCTTTCATGACACGGAGCGTTAATATGACAAAAGGAATTAACTGAAAGGCAGAACAGTTTTTGGCATGTTACAGTGGCAGTCTTTGTCCCATGCATGCGCCCAGGTGTTGCAAGTCCCCTCTCTCTCTCTCTCTCCCTCTCTCTCTCTCTCTCTCTTACACACACACAATTTTGTAATATCACGGAACCATCCCACTCTCTTCTTTCCCACGAAACTCGAAAAGGAGCTATGGCTTTCTGCTGCATCTACATCTTCTCTCCCTCCCCTTTATATTGAACTTCTCTCTTGCGTCTTTCCGCAACACCAACACCCCCCCCTCCCTCTCTCTCTCTCTCTCTCTCTCTCTCTCTCTCTCTCTCTGTAGTCTGTCCAAAGAAGATCATTGTACAAGCTAAGAAGGAGAGAGAGAGAGAGCCAGGAGAAATAAAGAAAACGGCAAATGTAGATTTCTTGCCCCTCCTGGCCATGGTGATCGTGCAGGTGGGTTATGCGGGAATGACGATAACGTCGAAGCTGGCCATGGATAGCGGGATGAGCCCCTTCGTGCTCGTCACCTATCGCCAAATCTGCGCCACCCTCGCCACCTTCCCCTTTGCTCATTTCCTGGAGAGGTATCTTCAAACAACTCCACCCAAGAAAACTCTTGCCTTTTCTGATCTTCGACGCACCCGGCTTCCTCTGTGATGAAAAGATCAAAAATTAAGTTATGAACTTGCGAGGAAAATGATCTTTTTTCCATCGTTTTTTCGAATGTGCATGCATTGTTAGCTCTAGCGATCATTTCTTTGAGTGCTCATTTTGCTCATGCATGTGCTCTTTCCTTTTCTTTTTGTGCTAATGACGGCACGGTTGTTTGCAAAGCAATAATAACTAAAAAAGCAATAATGATATTAAATGACTCACAAATTTGAAAAAAAAAAATGGTGGCGATGAAGAAGGAATAGAGAGAATATTTAGGTTACAACTTACGATTTAAATAAATATGCAAATATTTAAGTGTGCTACAGGACAAGATCAAATTCTAACTCATAATCAATATGAGCTCGAAGTTTCCTTCACAACTCCTAGAATTTTCTTCATGGTGGCTTCGTTGCATGCCTCGTTTCATAAGGAACCTCAAAGTGGTTCTATTTCATTATATTCCATCCTTATCACAATTTCATGTTTTCTATATTTTGGAAAGCAACATATCAATTGAAACCACTCGCCTGCATGGGAATTTTTTTTTACCTTTGTCGAAATGAGTTTTCTTCAACTTTGTCGAAATGAGTTTTCTTCAACATCGAAAGAACGAGGGTAGTGTTTCATCTCCGAAGCTTTTCATTTGATTTTAATTCTCCACCATCATCAAAAAAGGATGGAGAATAATTGTGGCTTGGCAAATTGAATTGAATGATTCGAGGTTTGCTCACATTCCTGAGGGTCCATTACAGGAAGAAAAGACCCAAAATCACAGCGCCGATTCTGCTCCAGATCTTTCTATGTTCTATCACCGGGTGAGCAAGAATTAAGATCGAATGGAAATTTGATGAACCAAGTCTTCTATTTGGATTTAATCATGAGCTGGGGTTCCACACAAAAAAAAAATGTGCAGGGTGTTCATGATGTTGGCCGTGAGAAACTTTACCACGGCACTCCCCGGATCACCATAGCAGAGAATCGGATGCCGTACAGCGAAAGAGACGAGCTTGTGTACCTGTTTTGGATTCGCCGGTCTTTAGACGGAACTCCGGCGATTCCTCGGCTTAGGCGCGTCACCTCTATAACCCTCCGGAATCCTGGCGTCGATGAGACCACCACCCTCACCTTCACTTGACTTTATAGGAGGAAACAACCTCCTTAGTGAAGCAACTTCTCAAGGAAGTTGAGTGTGTGGAATTATGGAGAGTTAGGGTTAGAGGGGGGTTGCCTTAGCCTATTTATAGAGTCATTTGGCCGGGCCCTCTCATCACAGGCCGGGCCGAACTCGGCCCACACCAGCCAGGTCCATATTAGGCTAATTAAGAATCCTTATATCTCACTTTATTAGACTAACCCCGTTAACGGTAAATTAATACCGTATAATGGTAATTATAATCTCAATTAATATAAGCCCACACTTAGGAAAACTCTAACATTCTCCCACTTGGGCGAATATTAATTGAAACTGTACTGTATATGCGCATCTCTATGTTGGTCTAGAGATTATTCTTAATAGCCAATCCGATCCCATAGAATCTTAAACACCGAATCATGGCAGTAACTGCATAAAAGGTATGCAGAGCCATCCATGGTCACGAATGTCCTTAACTCTACTGATATGGATTCAATATGGTAGTGTGGCAGTTGGATAACACCTCATAGAATAGATATTTAGACAGAAACTTTATGTGTTATCCCCTTTTGTCAGGCAACATTCTCTCTCCTTAAGTGACACGAAACTTGATGTGCACCAGAGAATCCATATATGGCTCCAATGAACCTACATATGTCTTATCTTTATAGTCAACTGTACTTTATGTGTAACAAGACATATCTTCAAGGCTAGTATCTCAATGCCCCTAGCCTTATATTCAAGGTTTACACATACCTTGAGATTTTCAATTGATCAACTCAACTCAAAAAACTTTATTGCATGCAATAGAGTTGATCTATATCAAGATGTTACAAATGTAACAATCACAGATGCAAACTTTATTGGAGCAAAAATTGACAACAGCTCCCACTGAACAACCGCATCCAAAGATGCTGCTAGGCCCATCTTAATGGCGTCATTTCAAACACAAAAGGGCAAACAACTTTAGTCAGTGGAACTTCAACCATATCATCTGTGAAACTATGCTCCACTTTAATGTCACCATTTTGATCTGGTTCTTTATGGTCAAACATTTGACCGCCAGATGTTTGGACCCTTTAAAACCTCTGTTGTTGTATATAATCAACAATGCAGAGCCATCATCATACTATAACTGTATGGGTCCATATAAAAATAAATACGATCAACTCCCTAGTGAGGTTCTGGAGCTAAATAACCTGAGTAGCAGCCAAAAGCTTGCTATAAACTCCGCTTGAATGCTAGAGGACAATACAGATCTGTGTTTTTCTCTATTATGCCGCACTGCCTGCTAATTCAAAGATGCATTATGTTGTCAACTTCTCGTCATCCAAATAGTTAGTAAGGTCTTAATCCGAATGCCTCACTAGCTGCAAGTAATCAATCTGTATGTGAATCAATATGTAGTCTTTTGTCCTCTTTATGTACCTTAAAACTTTCTTGACAGCAATCCAGTGATCGTTTTCTGGATTTTACAGATATCTGCCTCATGTTCTCAAAACAACATTTGGGTTCTCTCCACATCCGTATAAGGACATGACAATAGATTCAGTTTATTACCCTTAATGTCAGGATCAATTCCTGACTTACAGTGCTGTATATTGAATCTTTCACAATACGATCAACACATGTCCTATGAGACAGGCCCAATATGCGATAAGAACGATCCCAACAGATCTCAATGCCCACGACAAAAGACACCTTACCAAAGTCCTTTATGGCAATATGTGCTTTGCTTCATGCAGTAATTCAACATCACCACTTGTAACATATTGTTCAAAAGAAGATAAAATTTCCTCCCACTGATCTTGTAGTATATACACTAATTCACTTCACTTTCAACATCACTGAATAAAGTGACAACATATATGAAACTCCTGATGTCATTATCTGAGAGTTGTTGCATGAGGCCTTAAGTAAACTATTTTAGTCTACTGATAAGTTTATCTGAATCACCAGCTATAAAACCTTCGGGTTATACCATATAGACTTTCCTCATCAAGGTCTCTCTTTGAGAAGATAGATATCAATATCCAGCTGGCGTAACTCTAAAACAAGATGAGTTACAAATGTCATGATCACTCTGAAAGAACCTTTATGAGAGACTAGAGGAAAGAGTTACTTTATAGTCTTCACCTCCTCTCAGAGTGAAATCTTGGCAACCAGTCTAGCTTTAAACTTCTCTGACTTTTCTTTTAAAGACCTTTTGTCTTATTCATCCACTTGTAACTGATGAACTTATAACCCTCAATTATCCATTATGCTCTCAAAAACCATTATGTTTCATAGACCATGTCTCGTCTTTTATCACATCCAACTCCAGATCTCACTGATTACAAGAAACAGCATCTGTATAAGTTTCTGGATCAACCATATGGCCTATATTATAATGATGCTCTCCAAATAGACTATAAGTCTGGCAGTAAATTGGTCGTCTCTACCTTAGGGATCTTCCAAATGGAGCCTCGTTAACCTCATCATACACCTATGGGGCTTGAAGAGCTTCATCAGAATCTGTGTTAATAACACTGTCCTAAACCCCAATAGGCTTAGACTGTGATGTGGTAGGCTTCACGATCGTCTATATAGGCAGAGAAAACGACACAACACATGTATCGTACCTTTAACCTTAATAGCCTAAGCATCTTTTGGCCTCATTAAAATTCAGAAACTTCATTGTCTGTTATTCCATAATTCTCGTACTTCTGTTGGGATCATTAACCAAATATCCCTTCAAATGATCTGGACTTACCTAATGCTGGACAATACATCTTCACCTCTGCAGGATAACTTCAAATCTTTAGATGGTTTATCTAGATTTACGTCTAATCCATAACTCAAAAGGGTCAATAGAATAACCTTAGTGGAAACACCAATCAAAGTATGAAGACAACTCAAAGGCTATCCATACACAGAATCTTGTAGGTTCATTCCATTAATCATACTCCTCATTACAACTTTCAGGCATAGTAGACTTAACTACTATCCCAGAATCCTTTTAGGTATATGGTAAATGACCCTTAAAGCTTTCCAGCATGGTCATGTACACCATAATACTCACCATATTGGTCTGATCTGACAATCTTTATGACTTTTCCCAACTATTCCTTGACTTCAGCCTAAAGACCTTGAACTCGTCAAGAGAGTCAGACTTTTCCTTAATCAAGTACATATAACCATATGGGGAACAGTCGTTAGTAAATGTGTCGAAATAAAATTTTCAACACAGAGTTGTCATATAGGTCCATTGACACAAAACTGTATGACCTCCAAAAGGTCGAAACTTTGGACTATAATATTTCTTCTTTATCTCGGTCATCTTATTTCCACATCAGTTTACGCAATTCTCCAGGTCACATTTAAGAGTAGTTAGGATGTTAAGCTTTATCAGCCTCCCACTCTTTCCCTAAATAAGTGGCCAGATCTTTATGCCACAATGCGTAAAACTGTTCTTTAACTGGAAATTTCTTGGAAAACAACCTTTCACTGTATAAGTGATGTAGATATCATCGGGAGTTAAGCATAATCTAATTCATTTGACACATTGCAGCACTCATCCTTATTCGACTTGAGAACACAGAAATTCCGTTGTTCTTTCAGTTCGAAAGAGTAGCTGCTCACGTCCAAATATGATACGGAAATCAAGTTCCGTCTAAAGGTAGATACAAAAAATGCATTCCTTCATGTCAGATCAAAACCAGAGAATGGAATTAAAATGACACATCTCCCACGAATTTAATGTCAACTTTATTGTTGTTTCCTGATGTGAGCTTTTGATTCATCTTGATTTGGTTTCTTGTGATTCATGAATCCTTGTACTGTGAACACAATATAATTGGTTACACCTTTATAAAGTCTCCATAAACTGGATGAGACTTCTGCTAGATTAGATTCGTGAATCAAAACCAAAGAATCATCACCTACATGCCCACACTTAGATGACCAAGCCTTATTACAATAGCAGTCCCACTTTATGTGACATTTCTTTATAAAAGAAGTCGTAGTCACAATCTTTCTCAAAAGATGCCATTTTTGGACCTAAACTGTCTGAATGACCAGTGGTTTCAAGAGTTCCTTTATGAGTACGATCTTTAAACCTTTTGCTCAATGTGTCCACGATCCTTATGACGTAATCTCTAACTTCATAAAAACCATCAAACCTTATATTGAAGAGTCCTCGCTGATGTATAATATCAGCAGTGAACGAGACACAGACCCAGGCTACTTGGGCTTCCATCATCCATACAACAGTGCAGTCAGCAGGCCATCTACTCTCACAGTAGTACTAAATGGATTACTTCAGAAATCACAAGCAAATCCAATTGCTCTTTAATCCAGGCAATAAAATGTCCCTTCTCGAGTTCCATATGTTAACAGTAAAATCTGTCAACTTATCCTCATAAAGAGCAATATAAACTTCTGCCAGCCATATCACAAAACTTAATATCCTCCAGCTATTTCACAAAATCTGAACCAGTATGAACCTCAATCTTAATGGAGTTACCGTTTACTGGGAAGGTGACCACTTTAAAAAATAATGTATAATAATGGCACCATGTGAGTACTGTGTAACTTGATCCTTAAAAGTACACATCTTGAGGATCAGATGCACCATCATGTAATCACCTTTGGGCAGAATACATAATGTGCACTTTATATGTGACAGCCTATAAAGAGAATAAATCCAATCTTTATGAATCACCACCTTTGGGTGGATGAACCACTAGGATCAGTTACTTCTCAAACTTTATGATGCACATGTGATACCTCATGAACCAATATTGTGTAACTTTAAAAACTGTTTGAGTACACATCCAGAGAGCTGCATACATCATCACAAAATCACCTTTGGGCAGAAGATGTGACATGCAGTTGCAAATACTCCACATGATAGCGGCCATGAGAATCTATTTCAATCTTCGTGAATCACCACCTTTGGGTGTATGACTCACTAGAATCAATCAATCCCCAACCATATGCTATACATGTATCCCTCCATGATCAATACACAATCACCTCCTTTGGGAGTATGACCATGCATCAAAACAGGAGACATCCTTCCACAATACGAGACTGATATTTCTCAAACCCAACCAAGTGTGCCACTTTGGCGGTCACTACCTGACTGAATCCTTGAAACTCTCTCATACCAGGGATATAAGCTTTATGTCTCACATTTACCATATCCAAATGATTTCAAATTTCACTATAGGGCACTTTATTCTGAAATCATAGGCGATGCCAATAACATTGCTGTATACATTGATGCATGTGGAACTTTATACATGCTAAAACTCTACACATCCTGTATGTGGTCATATACATGTAAGCTTAGCATGGTATTTCCGAAACCATATAGAAATACATGAAAAATGCTCAAAATACCCCTAAAAACATACGTACATAAGGGTCTTTATGCATTTTTCTATTTTTAAAAGCTTCAAACATGTCAAATAAATATACCACAGTGTAGGGAATTTCCATACGAGCACGCCGGTACCAAGATCACCCCCAACGGAGCATCCACGCGCCCTTACGCGCCGGCCAAAGCCTCGGAGCGTGGGGCTCACGCGCCGCACGTGCTCCTCACGTGCGGGGCGTGCTCACCGGTCCAATGACCGGTCCGACCGGCCCGACCGGGTTTCCGGTCCAACCGTTGACCGGTCCGACCGGTCAACGGTCAACTTTCGGGTCGGAGTCGGGTCGAAGTCGGGTCAGGGTCGGGTCGGGTCGACCCGGTCAAAGCGGGTCGGTCAACGGGTCGACCCGATCAATCCGGGTCGGGTTGACCCGAAACCGAACCCCGGGTGACGTCAGCCTGCCACGTGGCGCAGTCACAACGCGCCACGTGGCACGCATAGGACGCGGCCCGCGCTGGGCGCGTGCCAGCGCGTGCGCGCGTGGGCTACCACGCGCAGCCACCGTGGTGGCGCGTGGTGGCGCGTGCGGCCTCGTCCGGCCTCCTCCGGCGACGATCTACCCATCAAAATGCTCGTCTCGACGAGCCCGTTCCAAATATATGATCAAAAATAATTTTCGTCGGGAAAATTGTCCGAAAACAGGCAAACACAGTACGGTCCCGATCTTCGCTATGGCGGCTCTGATACCACATGTTGGCCGTGAGAAACTTTACCACGGCACTCCCCGGATTACCATAGCAGAGAATCGGATGCCGTACAGCGAAAGAGACGAGCTTGTGTACCTGTTTTGGATTCGCCGGTCTTTAGGCGGAACTCCGGCGATTCCTCGGCTTAGGCGCGTCACCTCTATAACCCTCCGGAATCCTGGCGTCGATGAGACCACCACCCTCACCTTCACTTGACTTTATAGGAGGAAACAACCTCCTTAGTGAAGCAACTTCTCAAGGAAGTTGAGTGTGTGGAATTATGGAGAGTTAGGGTTAGAGGGGGGTTGCCTTAGCCTATTTATAGAGTCATTTGGCCGGGCCCTCTCATCACAGGCCGGGCCGAACTCGGCCCACACCAGCCAGGTCCATATTAGGCTAATTAAGAATCCTTATATCTCACTTTATTAGACTAACCCCGTTAACGGTAAATTAATACCGTATAATGGTAATTATAATCTCAATTAATATAAGCCCACACTTAGGAAAACTCTAACACATGAACCAAGTGTTCTATTTCGTCGGCCTGAACAATTCCACGCCCACGATCGCCTGCGCACTGAGCAATATCCTCCCCGCCATGACGTTCCTTTTTGCACTGATCTTCAGGTGGTGCCTCCGATAGCGCTACTTCGTCCCATCCCATTCTTCTTAAGTTAGTTGTTCGAATGCTGCATTTGGAACTACTTGTCGACATATAATCCGAATCCAACAATCTGTTCCCATATGCCGTGATTTGCCTATAGGCAAGAAACGCTTGGAATCAAGTCGAAGGCGGGGCAGGCGAAAGTGATCGGGACGCTCGTTTGCGTGGGCGGAGCGATGGTACTTTCCTTTTACCACGGACCCAACGTCGGCATCGGTCACTCGAGGATTCATTGGACATACGCTGAGAAAATGACAGACAAACATTCCACCCACAAGAGCAACTTCTTGCTGGGACTTGTTTTGATTTTCGCTAGCTCTGCTGCCTGGGCACTCTGGTTCATCATCCAAGTGAGCAAAACATCCATTTGAAATCTGGCACCGTATTCTTTATGATCGTTCTTTCTTATCATCAGTTCACGGAAGGAACTGATTCATGTCCAAAGTTGCTAGAACAAGTGTTGCACTTCATCTATCAAAACTTTTTAGTGTTGAGCATTGTCATCGAAGAGAGAGTCTGAGAGTTCAATTTCCTGATGCGTGTTTCATGGTGCATGCAGGCGAAACTAAATACTAAGTTTCCAGCTTCTTACACTACCACTACATTAATGTGTCTCATGGCCAGCGTTGAGTGTGCGGCCGTTGGTGCAGCTGTTGAACATCGTGTCGCTGGATGGTCGCTGAGGTCCGGAATCCGGCTGATCTCAACTATTTATGCGGTAAAGTGTCGTGGACATTGAACGAACAATAGCAACTAACGGAGGGATCTCGTTTAGTATTTATGCAGCAATAATATACTAGGCAATTTTGTGCACAAAAGCAACGCTAATTGGACTTGAGCGCAGGGTTTCGTATGTTCGGCCCTGGCGATTTGCGTTATGTCCTGGTGCATCGAGAGAAAGGATCCTCTGTACACCTCGGTCTTCAGCCCTTTGATGCTAGTCATCACGGCCATCCTGAGCTGGGCGCTTCTTCAAGAGAAATTGTCCGTCGGGATGTGCGTATTCGACAGTGCCACGGTTTAGGCTTTCGCAATCCCATTTGATGCTAGAACTGTCTGCAAATTGGCAACGCATCATTCACCGAGAGTTCTTCATTTCGTCGATTCTTTTGATTTCAGATTGATGGGGTCTGCATTGATCATTGCCGGGCTCTACTCTGTCCTATGGGGAAAGGATATGGAGGAAAAACAAGCGAACAACGCAAATAAAGCAAAGATCGCTGAGGAGATGGAAGCAACAGTGGAGTGTAGGGAGAACGAAGACTTAGAGTAACAGCTTCCGGCACCCAGAAACGGCAGCAACGTTTAACATGATCACGATTGAGTATTATCCTTACGAGAAGACCATCCCATATATTCTTTTCGGACCAAGAAGACCATGCTCAAGCGGAGGCTGTTTACTCATGTTTTCTCATGTTAAGAAATAGCAGGCTATAAACTTTATGGAAGAAAAAACTCTAGTTGCTGCAATGTGCTTTTCACTTCTAAAACCACTCAAAGCTCTTCCATTTCTGATTATTGTCAGGATCAGTGACGATAACCCCCTACCGGGTCTTACAGATCATGTAAATCCCAGTCATATGGCAAGGAAATGCCAATCAGGATTGCATCAGACTGAACAGCAGACGGGACTTCACAAAGCAGCGCAATCGAAACAACTTTCGAATGCATAATCAAACTTTTCTTTAGTTTCCAACAATAGACAAGATGGTACAATTCATTCCAGGTGCCAAATTCGGACCAGTCGAATAGACAGAGGTCTGATACAACTTGCAAACATCATAAGGAAAAATATAGCTAACAAATGGAAAGAATAAGAAACCGAAATATCTCCAAATAAAAGAGCAAGATGCTTCCGAATACTTTCTTCAGCCGAAAAGGGAAAATAGTACTGAATACATTCCCCTTTTTGGATGGTTTTTCCTTGACTATCAAATCAGCAAATAAACTAAGGCAAAAACAGTGAAAAATCTGAAGCTAACTTTCATCAATGAGGGAATTATTATGCTTGAAATGTTACTAGGATGTGTGTTTTTGACTACTGTCTGAGAACTCTGTTTGAGCTGAAGAAGCAACTTTCTTCACCAGCAATGGTAGAGTGCAACCTTCCACCTGCCCAACCATTATTCAAAGGCCGTGCAGCAATGCAAGCCGGATCACCGGCGACCCGGCTTCCATCAATTTGCTGTTCGTACTCAGGGAGACCTTTTGCCCTCCTCTCTTTCCTTCTCTGCCGTTCCTCATCTCTTTCTCTCCTCAGCCAACTCTCAACCGTCCTCTGCAAAGATATTTGTCATGATAGATCAAACATCTATGTTGACCAATTAAAGTTAGAAAAGAACAAACCACTATGAATGGAAAACTTACCATAAGTGACAGTTTGCTATTCTCCTTAACCTTATCAATTGGCATTGCTAACTGCAACTTTCCATGAGCGACATACACCTGCAGCAAAAGGAGCGATAAGTTTGCTTGGTGATATGACTTACAAATTCTATAGTTTATCCCAGCACTGATATAGAGAAAGTAAAATGATCAACTTAAGTGGGGAAGTAGATAACTACATACAAGATGTGTGGGCCAATCATCTAGGCCATCAAAGATATGGGTGGCATAGATAATTGTTGAACCTCTCTGTTCACATTCCTTTCTGAGAAACTTTAAAAGATCAGCCCTTGCTAACACATCAAGGTCCACTGTTATCTCATCAAGAAGAAGCACCTACTTTTGGAAGGATATAATCCATAAGTACTCAAAAGGGCAAAAATTGCAAAAGTAAACAACAAGAACTTCCAAAATCCAAAACTGTAATAACAGGGCATCGTCTTTAAACATAAAGAACTCTCCAGGCTCTGCGCTTGCATGAATTAATAGGTGAAGGCACCTTGAATGGCTTGAGAAGTCCCATACAGATTTGCACTCGCCTTCTCTGTCCATCAGAAACCTTATGCATTCTCCAGGATAAATCAATGTCTAGCACCTAAACAATCAAATGACCAAGTCATCTACTTTCTCATAAATAATATAAAAGCATACATACTATTTGCACAAGGTTTATTAAAGTCCAGCATATACATTTGGTATATACTTTAAAATTCAGCATTTCTTTTTTGAAAGAAAAAAAAATCTGTTGCTGAATCATTTGCTCTCCTGAAAGTTTTTGTTTCACCTTGATTAGCTCAGCTCTTCTTTGTGGATCAATACCTGCCACTCCGAATATCATTTTCTCAGCAGAGACATCCATCTGTATAGGAACTTCAAAGCCCGCAAAAGCAACTTCTCGTCTCCACTGCGGAATGAAAAGGAAAAAGGAAACAAGAAACAATTACATCAGGGATCGTATAGCTTACTGGACAAGGAAAATAATCACATCAGAATTAATCTCACCCACTAATCACCAATCGCAGAATGCGAAGCTATAGCATATAACTTATCACAAAAACGAAGAAGAGAAAGGATATTACAATCCAAAGTAACAACTTTTCAAAGTCACCATCAGTGCAAACGCATGGTCCAACAACAAGATCAGGAAAGAAGAGAATTCACCTCTCCTCCAAGATAAGAGAGATCCCCAGAAGATGTCAACGCCGTGTCATGGAATGCGGATCTCCCAAGCACGCGGACCATGTGAGGCTCGACCATATGCTTCCCTCCTAATATCTTCAATATGGTAGTCTTACCTGTTTTAAGAATCATCGAAGGACAAATATGCACTAAGAATTCACATAAATGACTGGGAGCATATCCCGCATTCATGGTTACAACAGATTTACCACAGCTTCAAAATAAGGACGCCAGCCATGTGGTTCTTAGATTCTTGCATTACTATTCTCGAAAACCGTTGCCCGAATCTTGCAACGTCCTAACGCATATCATATCGATAAACACTTGCAATTCACTAATCCGTCCCAGCACCGCACGCGATCAGAAGGGATACATCATTTTGCATGAGAATTCGTTCATTCTCCCCTATTGCAAAATTAAACCCTATTTTCAGCTTAAATCAAATTACTATCTCCAACTACCGAAATTCGAGCACTCCAACCGCCAAACTCAAATTCAATATATGATCAAACAGCTTCGCCAATGAGCCAATTCAACAGGGGCACCGAGATCCACATCTCCCACAAGCTGAGATCCGCACGCACTCGTCCATTTACAAAAACAGAGACACCCAGAACAAAAATTGAGCAGTTGCAGAAGACATGCTCGAGCTGAAACGAACCTGCGCCGTTGGATCCGACGAGGAGACAGCGGTCGCCGGAATCGAGGGTGAGAGAGAAGTCGTCGATGAGAGGTTTGGACCCAGGCGGAGGATGGCCGTCGATCCCCGGGTACGTGAAACTGAGGCCGTTGATTTCCACGGTCGGCGCCATTTTCTCCTCCACAACAACCACCACTGGCGTCGGCGGGACGCTTTTAAATGGGGAGAGGGGTTACGCTGAGTTAGGTGTGTCGGAGCGGGGTGACGTGGCACAGGGTCGGTCACTAATCACGGTGGAAATTAGAGAATTTCGGCGGCTTAAGGAGGTGACGTGGCATAGGGTCGGTCACTAACGAGAAAAATTAGAAAATTACGGGAGAATGCAGCTCAAGACCAAGGCTAATGCCTCAATATTTTCGAGTAAATAGATCAAAAAGATAGGACGTCTTTTACCGGCTAAACTATTAGCCGTCGTCCGATCAAAGGATTGTCACGTGTAAACTATCTCTACCGAAGGCTATAGAGCTTGCGCGTTCTGCCGAAAGCAAGTTACAATTGTTGATGCAACAAATTATAGCTAGAGAGACCAAGGTTACAGGTCGGTTTTGATTCATCAAACTCTGAAAATCGAGTTACGGTACGTGATTTTACACTGAGTTAAAAAAAAAAATGCATCCTCAGAACCTAAGAAGTTGAATCCATTGATGATCTACCCATTATCATATAGTTTTCTTTTCTTTCTTTTTTTCAATGCAAAAGGTTTTCTTCTTACCTAAGTGATCCCTTAGTATAGGCCTAATTCTCCTAAAAAAAGATCCAGACTTTAGGTCTAGTCTCAATTCTGTCTAAAAAAAAAAAAAAAAAGAGTTCATCAAACTTTAGGTCTAATCTAAATCTAACTCTTCTTTGCCTGGGAAGAATGCTCCCTCGCTCATTCTCTTGCACATATTTTCTCACTCTCACACACACTCGATCGCTTGTCGACCTAGAAAGCACCCACACTCTCCGGGGGCTTACGTGTCGTGCCGTGCCGTGTTCGACACTCTCAACATGTGACCGGCACGTGGTTAGCAATCTAAATATGTCAGCAATATGCGAGTCCAGCATCCTAACATGCTATTTCAATAATGCATGAGTCGACTTTAAGCATTTTCAATAAATTAGGAATCAAAATATAAATTTATCAAAAATATATATACTTAAGTCATATATCCAGTCAATCAAAAAAAGAAACCTGATCGCAAATCTCTAACAAAAGAAAAAGAAGACTCTAACAGAAGAAAAAGAAGAAACTAACGGCTGATATTTTTATATACCATGTATATATTAAAATATACATTTAATCTATAATGTGTCTTGACGTGTCGAAATTTTCTATTTTTTTAGAAATGACATGTCGGCGTATCGTACCGCATATCGGTAACGATGATGCTTAGTCGATGACTTCCGTTCCTTCTGATGTTTAGGGCTGGAAGGGTCTGTGCTTGATCAAGGGTCGAAGTGGACAGAGCCTTGAAGGCACTTGGAAGGTATTCTTCTTGTTCATTTTGTTCCTATGCTAATGGACATATTGAACAGAAGTAATTACAATCTCTTATCGACAAACCATCAAGCCCACTCTGACGGTAATTTAACATGTACAATTCACTACTATGATAACATAAGTTGAAGAAAAGAAAAATCTCACCTTCCAATTCACCAACATAAATTGAAATTTGGAAGTTACAAATGAATTTTCCATGGAATTTTCTCCATACCTTACTATATTGGCATTCTTTAATAGATTGAAGATGACTGGACAACATAGTTAGAATGACATCCATTCCCAAGAAACTGAAAAATGGGGAAAAGTACATTAGAAGTGCCTTAATTTTTGTACGGCGTTCACTTAAGTGCTTTAACTTTCAAAACGTTCACTTAAGTGCCTTAACTTTTAAAAAGCGTTCACTTGAGTGCCAATGCTGACGTAGCCATCGAAAATGCTGACATAGAGCCGGCGAACCAATTTTTCAGAATATTTAATGTACACGTGGCATTTTCCATTAATTTTTTAATTTTTTTGCATATTTTATTTTTCTCATTTGTGTAATTATTTTAAAAAAAGAAAAGAAAAAGGAGGCCAATTGCTATTCTCGATGGTGAACGGCGAGGGTTGCTGTTGGCCGCCACCGACCAGCCCAGGGGCCAGGGTCGACTCGCCCTAGGCCGGTGAGGCAGCGACGGCCCTCCTCGACGGTTGTCGCGGCCTTGACAGCGGCGGGGGAGTACGCGAGGCCCTCGCGCAGATCTGGCGAGAGCTTCGAGCCCTCGCCTGCACCACCTGAGGCCGTGACGGCCGTCGCTTTGGGCAGTCGCGGACTCGCTGGCCCAGGGTCGGCTCGCCCTAGGCCAACGAGGCCGCGACAGCCCTGGTCGACGGCTGTCGCGGCCTCGACAACGGCAATTGAGGGTGCGAAGCCCTCGCCCAAATCTGGCGAAGGCTTCGAGCCCTCGATTCTGCCAGCCCAGGCCACGACGGCCGTCACCTAAGGCCGTCGCGGCCTCACCGGCCCAGGGCAAGCCGACCCTGGCCCTTGGGCCCGCCGTTGGTGGCCAACAGCGACCCTCGCTGGCCACCACCGAAAAACCCTTAGGGTTTCTTTTTTTTCATTGATTTTTTCTTTTCTTTTTTGACTTTTTTTATTTGAATAAAAAAAATATTATAAACTATTAAAAAATGTAAAGAAAATCCACGCTGCACTCTCAAAATCAATGAAATAATATTCAAAATTCCACGTCAACTTTTCCGACGAAAATAGCACTCAGATGAACGATTTTGGCCGGAATTGGCACTCGCCTGAACGTTTTTTCTTCGATGCAGCACTTAAGTGAACGTTTTGAAAATTAATGCACTTAAGTGTACGCCATACAAAAGTTAAGGCACTTCTAGTATACTTATCCTTGAAAAATGCGTCCTTGTACAACAAGTCGAAGGCTTACTTAATACTTATGCTAGCTAACTCAAAAACAATTTAATGCTTGGAACCTCATAAGCCACAATTGAATGCTCTCTCAAAAACAAGTTGAAGTATATATTAAGTTATTTGTTTAATACCTGCCTTTTGAAAAAATTACATAAACGAGTGCTCTTGAAATTTTAATTAAGTATGCTTATTAGGGAGGGGATAATTTCACGCCCCCGCCCCTTCCCCTTTTTTTAAAAAAACTAAAACACGTCTTTTTTTAGTGAATTGACCAAATTATCCCCAGCTACAAGATTTGAGTCAATTCTCATCTCTCTCTCTCTCTCTCTCTCTCTCTCTCTCTCTCTCTCTCTCTCTACAACTAAATTTCAAAAAGAAAAAAAAACTTAATTAATCTAGTGCCAATCTTATGTCAAATCATAATCTAAGTAGCACCAACACGACACGCGACGGGACAAGACGCGACACGCCAGTACGTTATTCTTCAAAAAAATAGAAAATTTCGATGCGTTGTGTAATGTACACATCATAAATTATTATGTATATAAAAAAATATCAACAGTGGGTTTTTTTCTTCTTCTTTTTTCGTTAGGAATTTACGATTAGATTTTTTTCCAGCTAGCTGGGCAGATGACTTAAATATATATACTTTTGATTATTTTTTTATTTTTTAACCTTTGATTTATTGAAAATTCTTAAAATCGATTCCATGCTTGTCAAAATGTCGTGTAAGACTGCTGGACTAGCGTGTTGCTGACGTGTCTAGAACACTGACTACGTGTCGGTCGCATGTCGGGCACGACATGGAGGCCTCCAAAGAGTGTCGATGCTTCCTAGATCACAATGATAGTAGAATAGTTTTCATAATTGTGCTCGAACTTGACGTTCTTAATGGAAAATGTCATACCAAGCAAAATAACGATTCAAAGTTAAAAAAAACAAGTTTTCGCTATTCAATTATGAATCCAAGCTTAAATAAAAGCACAAATGACCGATATGTCTTAACGACTTTAACCAACAATTTATACCATCAACAACAACAAAGGCGTGATTTTGATGGGGGGCTAAGCCAAGTTAAACTTCTTTATGTTCAATTTATTAAATTTTTCATCAAAAACTTATTTACTACTCTCTACAATTATGTAATCGTGTTGAATTGTGGGACTGCGAACGGTATTACTGCTTTTCATCATGATAGAACAATAAAAGAAATTATTAATTCTCAATCTTTCGCTTCCCTTTTTTTTTTTTGTATCTTGTTTAGTATAATGGTTTTAATATTGGAGCGGATAAACAAAATGAGTCCTCAAATAAGTTGCTAAGTAATGCACAATTAAATTAGTCCCTTCAAAGACTAAATTTTGGCGTAAACCAAGCAGAAATTCATTGATCATAATTGCCTAAAAGAATATGTTTTTAGGTAAATATCAATACATGCTTAAACCAAGTGAAGGCAAATTTTGGTCAATCGACTTAAAAGGTGTGTTATAGCAACTTAATTTTTGAAGCACTACATTAAAGTTAGCGCCTACGGGTAAATGATATAAATGGTCTGTAAACTTTGACGCAATGTGCAATGTGATCCTTAAACTTTAGACTTGTACAGTATGGTCCCTGAATTTTATACTTGTCCATGTGGTCCTTGAACTTTAACCCGATGTTCAATGCGGTCCCTAAATTTTTAATTGTTCAATATGGCTCTTGAACTTTTTGTAGATGTTCTATTTAGTCGATGGACTTTATGAAAATATTAAATGATGTCCTCACATTAATTGAGAAAATTATCAAAAAAAAAAAACCTAAACCTATCACATTTTTGCCAACTCAGTCCTAAACCTTTTAATTTTAACAATTCGGTCTAACACATTTTGTATTTGTATCATTTCAGTCCAAACCTCTTGCATTTATGTCAATTCATTCAATCCTACCATTTTTTACTGGTCTACACTGAAGTGGCCGCCAGCCAGCATTGACAGGGCACTTTTTAATAATATTTTGATTTTTTTTTTCAAATCCTTTGTTTTTTTTTTTGTTCATCTTCTTCCTTCACCATGGCACTATCATCGCTGGGAGCGATGGCAAGGCCAACATCGCCCAACCATGGCATTGTCATCGCTGGCCGAGCTCACCTAGTGATAGATATGAGGAGCCATGACTGGCCGAGGTCGACCTCACCCAGATCTGGTGAGGCAGAGCTCACCTAGTGATGTTAGTGCAGTGGCGAGCGAGGCTCGACCTCGCCAACTCTTGCCTCTAGCCGGTTGTCAATCCGACAATCGGTTGGAGGAAGAAGATGAAAAAAAAAAGAGAAAATAAAAAAGTTAATAAAATATTAAGATATTACTAAAAAAATCATTAAAGTTGGCTAGATGAACAGAATTGGGATAAATGCAAAATGCTTATGACTGAATTGGCACTAAAAAGGATTTAGGACTGAATTGGCACAAATAAAAAAGGCTTATGATTGAATTGGCAAAATTAAAAGGTTCATGACTGAATTGGCTAAAGTGCAATAGATTTAGGACTTTTTTGATAATTTTGCCTACATTAATTCAAGTTCATGACAATAATGAACATTTTCATGCAGTTCACGAACGAAATTGATCATGTGCTAAAAGTCCACGAACCAAATTGAACAAATTACAAGTTCATAGACAATATTGCACATTAGGTTAAAGTTCACGTGCCACATTGAATACATTCAAAGTTTAGGGACCATGTTGCATATTGAGCCAAATTTTCAAGGATCATTTATTTCATCACCCCGTTATTGAACTAGTGGCCACTGAGGCACAACTACACAAATATATATATATATATATATATATATATATATATATATATATATATATTTTGTGAAAGAGAAAATGAACATTAAACTTAATGAGACGGGTGCTGCGCTTGGAGATAGGAATGAGCCATTCACTAGAACTTTGCTTATACGAGAGAGTTGATCCACTCACCCACGTTAAGCCACAATTAAACTTGGACATCCGCCGATGTATGCGGCCGCTTCAATGCTTCTAAATGCCAGAAGAAGATGCCAAAACTCAAAGAAAAACTCAAAACTGAAAGCCAATAACATCAGTTTTAATTTTCAGAATCTGGTGACCCTCGTCCAATGCACGCCAACAAGTGATTCAGTGCACATCTCTCTCTCTCTCTCTCTAACCTTCATTTATTGTGGAACCACATCTTTTTCGTTTTCCAATGGAACTCAAAAACAGGAGGAGCTACCTTTCTGTTGCGTTCTGCATCTTTCCCGCTCTTCTTCGGATTGAGGGTCTCTTTCCATCTCTCTGTCTCTCTGATCTCTAAGATCAGTTCAGAGAGAGGATCTAGAGAGAGAGAGAGAGAGAGAAGAAATGGCAAATTTCGATCCGATGCCATTCTTGGCCATGGTGATTGTGCAAGTGGGATACGCGGGAATGAGCTTCATATCGAAGCTGGCAATGGACGACGGCATACACCCTTTCGTGCTCGTCACCTACCGCCAGATCGTCGCCACCGTCGCCACCACCCCTTTCGCTCTTCTCTTGGAGAGGTAAATTATTGATGTTATCAAGCAACTCCATTCCATTTTGAACCTTTTTTTTTTTTTTTGGGTTCACTACTATAATGTGATGCGAGATTAGGCATGATCTCTGGGTAGTTTGTTAATTCTGCTCAAATTTGATTAAAGCATTGGATTAGAGCTTTGCTGGAGTTTGAGGTCACTTGAGGAGTAGTGAGGGAGACTTATTTTTCGGTTTGGCCGAACTTACGGGGCTCGAATTGAAACGGCTAATGAAGGTGGCCATGCATGGGTGCCAACTGCCACGCCACACCTCGCTTTAGCGGAACAGCTGGTGTCGGAATCGCATTATAAATAACGTGCGAGACCAAAATAATTGAAAAAACTACAAATGAAAAAGTGCATTATTTATTTATTTGTCCATTGAAAAAAAAATACACAATTGTCTTATAAAGTGGTCGTAGATTTCTTATATTTGAAAATCAGCGGAAAAATTCCAAAAAGGTCATAAACTTATTGTCATTTTGTTAGTTCAGTCCTATTTTTTTCTTTTTTTGTCAATTGAATCCTAAATCTTTTGCATTTGTATCAATTCAATCCATGCGGTCAATTTTTTGACCGAACATCGCTGATGTGGATATCGGCCGTCGTATGTGGCACAGACAGCGCTGAAGTGGATATTTTTTTAAATATTTTAAAAAAATTATATTTATTTTATATTTTTCTTTTTGTCTTCCCTTCCTTCTTCCTCTAACTGGTCGTCGGACCTAGAGGAAAAAGGAAGGAAAAACAAAGAAAAGAATATATATATATATATATCGTGAGGACCAACCGTACATTTCTGGCTAAAGTTGACCAAATTGACTGAATTGGCACATACATGAGTGCCAATCGCATTATAAATAAGATGTGGGAGCAAAATAATTAAAAAGTACAAATAAAAAAAGTGTAATATTTATTTATTTTTCCATTGAAAAAAAAATTGTCTTACAAAGTCGCTATAGATTTCTTATATTTGAAACCATTGGTTCGACCAAAAATAAAACCAGTGGGAAAATTTTTAAAAAGTTATAAATTTATTGTATTTGTGTCAATTCAGTCCTAAACTTTTTTTTATCAATTGAGCCCTAAACTTTTTGTATTTGTACCAATTCAGTCCATCCGATCAATTTTTTATGGGACATCACTGGCTTGGAAGGACTTCTTACGTGGCGCTGACGTTTTCATATATTTTTCTTTCTCTTTCGTTTTTTGTCTTCCCTTCCTTCTTCCTTTGGCCGGTTGCCGGACTTAGAGGAAAAAAGAAGGAAAAACAACGAAAAAATATGTAAAAAAATTAAAAATTACTAAAATTATTAACGTCAAGGCCGGCTATGCCACGTCAGCAATTTCCGGTTAAAGTTGATCAAATAGACTAAATTGGCACAAATACAAAAGGTTTATGATTAAATTGGAAGAGAGAGAGAGAGAGAGAGAGATTAGAACACTTGTATACTACTTATGGATAAGTGGTTTGTCTTGGTGGTGGTGCATCCAATTGGACAAACTAATCCAAGCTAAATCTCTCGTTTTTACTTCCTTCTCTTGTTGGGCTAGAAAGAACAGAACAATATTTCGACAATCTATCTATTTGAAAAAAGAAGGGTTTTTCCATAAATATAGAATGGTGTTCATTTCCTCGAGTTTCATTTTATATTCATTATGTACCATAATTAAGAAAAGAGATAGACCGATTGATATATTTGAAGAGAAATGCATTACCAAAGTGAAAATCTGAAAATAGAAATATTAATGAATTTTTCCTACTTTACCAGATGCATGTGCATGTCATAGGGTTCTTTCCTTGAGCAAAATAGTTCTGAAAGTAGCAATATCAGTAGAGACGTACCAGTTTCTTCAATAGATAAACTTTCTCCTCTCCGGAAAATTCAATACATGAATACCCTTATACAAATTATCATCCCATAGTCGATTTTCGAATCCGAGGTTGTTCAATATTGCTGCCATTACAGGAAGACAAGACCGAAGATTACGGTGCCAATCCTGTTCCATATATTTTTATGTTCCATCACTGGGTAAGTAAGCATCCATCACTATGTCATAGGAATAACGAGTTCAACGTCATTTGTCAATGCGTGTTGCATCATTTGCTACAATACAAACACAAACACAGATGCAGAAACATCGTGTTCTAATGCACAAGAAGATGTTTATGGAATTGAGGGTTCAACCGAATTGTGCAGGGCTTTCATGAACCAAGTTTTCTTTTTCATGGGCCTGAACAATTCGAGTCCCATGATCGCAGGCGCAATGACCAATACCCTCTTGCCCCTGACGTTTGTGTTCGCCCTGATCTTCGGGTACTGTACCGATCTATTTGTTCGAACCTGTTCAGAACTCCTCGGCAAAACGCAATGGGGTTCTTCTGCCTTTAATTCTTTAATATGTTTTTCGCATAATCTGTTAATGTTTTTGGATAGACAAGAGTCTTTTGGTATCAAGACAAAGGCAGGGCGAACGAAAGTGATTGGAACACTACTATGCGTGGGCGGAGCGATGCTGCTCTCATTTTACCATGGCCACACAATTGCAGGTAGTAACTCTGGCATTCATTGGAAATATGCAGAGGAAATGACAAATAAACGCTCCGTCCACAAAAGCCACTCTGTCTTGGGACCCTGCCTTCTCTTTTGCAGCACTTCTAGCTGGGCACTTTGGTTCATCATCCAAGTAAGTGGAACATTTCCTTTTTTGACTTTTGCCGTGTTTCCTACATCTTTCTTCTTGGCGAGCAAACTTGAAGTTTGAGAGTGTGCTTCAATCTCCTGATGCTTGTTTTGTAACAATTCAGGCGAAATTGAGTCCTAAATTTCCAGCTCCTTACACTACCACAACACTGATGTGTCTCATGGCCAGCGTCGAATGTTCGATCATTGGTGCTGCTAGTGAGCACAATGTTGCTGCCTGGTCACTGAGATCTGGGATCCGCCTCATTGCAGTTTTCTATGCGGTACGCCTCTTGGATATTAAAAGAACTTCAGCAAATAGTCGGGTGGCTTTATTGTGACTCCTTATGCATCAATAGTATGGGAAATTGGCTTGTACAAAGGTAATACTGATAGTTATTCAATTTTAGGGTGTTGTGTGTTCTGCGGTCGCCTTCTGTGTTATGACCTGGTGTGTCCACAGAAAAGGCCCGCTCTACACCTCCGTCTTCAGCCCTTTGCTGCTCGTTATGTCGACCCTACTGAGCTGGGCACTACTTCGTGAGAAACTATATGTCGGAACGTACGTATCTCTTTATATGACAACGTTAAGTTAGGATATACAAAATGCGAAGTTGTACAATCTCCGAGGATCTACAAATTGGCAATGATGCAGTAATTGAGATTTCTTTGTTTCCTCTCGAATTTCAGATTGGTAGGGGCTGCGTTCATCATTGTCGGGCTCTACTCTGTTCTGTGGGGTAAAGGCAAGGAAGCAGAGGAAGCAAGAATCAACGACGCGGTGGAAGCATCAGCCAAGTACCGCGAGAAAGAAGGCTCGGAGTCACAGCTTCATCTGCGCGTAAACGGCGAAAGCCGGCAAGATCCAAACTGATGTTCATGAGTTGCTTGAATAACGATCCAAATAAGATTTTGACTTCCCGGGTCAGTGTTTTCGCAGATTCTATCGGATTGCGCATGTTGACGCCTCAAGAATTAGTAATCCTAGCATAATTGGAGAGCTGTCCCCTCATTGAAAGTCTTCTACTTGAAAGACACCCGTTCGAGATCTCAAATTGAGACCACCACACGTTACAAAGAAAGAGTTTCATCTCACCTGTCACCATTGCAATGGAGTCCAAATCATGCATAGGCTCCGTTTGTTTCGAAGAAAAAAAAAATTGAGCGGTTTCGAAAAATGATCGCTCATATCGCTGACAAACAATTTTTACGCAAATGTTTGGACACAAATTGTTCGTGTAATGAACATATTTTTTCGCAAAACAAACAGAGTCATAATATGACAAATTTTTACTCGGTGCACAGTTACGCACCCACTATGGCGGAAAAAGAAGAGCTTCACTTTGCCCTCACCAAGGATGCTTCTCAATGTGGTTTTTTTTTTTTTTCACCCTTTCCTAATAGAACACAGATTTTAGCTTCATTGCTCAGCATTTTTCGTCTGAAGTCCGTCTATATAAACTAATGAGACTCAAAGCGTGGAATGAATAGTCATCGTCCTTTTCTCAAATTGGACTTCGAAATTTAAGCTTGATTTTGAAGTACGATGTACTTCTTTAGTGGAGTCGGTTGATGTTTTATTATGACAGCTTAAGTTATGACTTCGTTTAGAATTTGGGATTGGGCTTAAAAAATGTCAATGCGTTTATTTTGTGTGGATTTGTATTAGTCTTAGTTTGTAATAATTTACAAATATATTGTTGGCATGAGCTGTAATTCCCTAATTTGTAGCAGAGTTTATTTTTCCTCCTGATCTGTAGGGAATTCTTTTTCCTAATTTGTAGAGACTTGACTTGTAGAAGAAGTCCGTCGGTGGGTCTGTACATGCTCGATGAGATAACAAAGAAGAAAAGGAAGAAAAAAAAAGAGGTTGAGGTGTTTGATCGAGGACGTAGGCACGTTGTCGAATCTCGTTAAATCGTGTGTTCTTTGTGTGCTTTATTTGCTTTTCAACACATATAACTCAATAATAGATTCGTTACAAATGAAATTAGTATTCATCGAAGGGAGTGACTTGCCGAGCCCTACTTTCCAAGAATGGGACAGAGATCATGAATGGGACTTGAATTGGGATCAAGGTTCGGTCGACTTTGTTTTCTAGCCAGGTTTTGAGAGACTCGATGTGGAGGATGTTCCATTAATGAAGAAGCACCAGAATCCCAAAACGTATTAATTATAAGGTTCGATTCATTAATTAAGGCTGTTTTATTTTGCTTTTGAAAAATCCAGAGTAGATGGACGTTTAAGCGAACCGTGTAGGCTATTAGTTCCAGTTCAGAACTTCAAATTCGTGCACCCTCTTCTGGATTAGCAAATATTTAGGCAATACCGTTTTTTTTGTTTTTGGCCATGCACACGTATCAGATTAGGTTAGGGCGGCGCTTTTTTCACTCCTTTTTTTACTTTAACACTCCTTATTTTAATATTTTGACGATATTATCCCTCGTATGACGCACCCCACTTCAATTATAATTCAAGAAACGTGATCTTCTTATGTTATTTGGTCAAATCTTTTTTATTTTCTTTTTTCTTTTTTCTCTTGCGGGTCTCATATATATATATATATCTTGAAGAATATGTCGGCAGGAGGCTTAAGTACACCGCAAGTGTCATAAATTGTGTACGGCGCTCACTTTAGTGCCAAAACTTTTAAATCGTTCACTTTAGTGCTAAGTTTTTATAATTTTGATCACTTAAGTGTCAATTTTTTTTTAAAATGATCAATTTAGTGCTAACTCCGATTAAAGCTGACGTGGCTCACCGAAAATCCGATATGTGTATTTTTTATTATTATTTGAGCTGACGTGGCTCATCGGACTTGGCACTGAAGTGGTCGTTTTTAAAAGAAGTTGGCACTTAAGTGATCGAAGTTACAAAAATCTAGCACTAAAGTGATCGATTTGAAAGTTTTGGCACTGAAGTGATCGAAGTTACAAAAACTTAGCACTAAAGTGATATATTTGAAAGTTTTGGCACTAAAGTGAGCGCCGTACACAACTTATGGCACTTAAGGTGTACTTAATCCTCGGTAGGAAGACTCCCTTGCTTGCCCTAACATGGATCTAACGATGCGTGCTAAAACATAGCAAGGGCCTGGCAGGCCTGGCAAACAGTCGCCGGCATGGTGGCGGTCAAATCCCTTGCCGCCTTCGTCTCTCCCTTAATGTCTATGTAAATTACTATCACGGGTTGGTAAGCCCACTTCGGTTTAAACATATCATAAGAAGGGTGTTTTCCAACTCAAAATTTGGAGGATTGTTGTGGTCTCCCTCCTCTTTCTTCGCTCCTACCGCGGCATCATTTGTTTCACCAAGACGATCCGTAGATCTCTAGCCAACATCAATCTTGCGAAATCGCAGGATTGGGACCCAAGATTGTTTGGGGTTATTGCAGACATGGAAACCTATATAAAAGACACCATTGAGATTCAAACAACCTCAAGCGAATATGAGGGAATTACATAGTTTAGGGATCATTCAAGAACACGACAATTTATCAGATACGACAATATAAAAATGAGCAAGAAATTATCTATCACAGAGAGAAAGAGAGAGTATGTCAAGAAGATCAACCGAGTGAAAATAGATTATGAGCATGTAATAGAGCTTAGACTCGATCAGTGGGAGCATGGATGATGGACGGCAAATCACTTCCCCTCCTCCTCGCATTTGCGCACTCGAACAATAAGGGAATAGGGAATACGAGGATGATGAGGTTGGCTTCATTGATATTCACCTTCTGAATGCCTGCACTTGAGGAGTCGGAATGCTTGGAAAGAAGATAATGGCCCTCAAGAGAAAACAAAGATGACAATGATTATGCAATAGCTGAGAACGTCAAAGGCTGGGAAAGAAGAAGGAAAGTGGGACCCACAAGGAAAAAAATAAAAAAGATTTGATCGAAAAAAATAAGGGGATTACTTTTGTTGAATTATAATAGAAGTAGTGAGCCACACAAGGGATAATATCGTCAAAACATTAAAATAAGGAGTGGAAAAAGCGTTGCCCTTAGGTTAATGCCATTAAAAATCCTAAACATTTATGTCATGATGCATTTATCCCAAACTAATTTTCCTCTCACAAAAAATTCCAAATTGGCAAACCCCAAGTCAAATCTATGCTCCGTTAGCAGTCTGCAATCTGACATGGAGAGTACATTTGGGTCAATAGGACCAGTTTAGGATTTTATTTTTATTTTTTATGAGATGTAAATTACGGGGCATCGGTTTGAGATTATTCTTTTAGGCGACAATTAGCTTCAATTAAATGTGTCGTGAGAGTACCGGCTTGAAATTGGTACATATTCTGATAAATAAACTCTATTGATTTTTTTTCTTTTGCAAATATCTGGTCTCTATGCTGGAGTTGTAGTGCATTAGACGCACCGCTATCCTAAATAACACCAATATGGCACGTAATACGATACGACACGACATGACATGCCGACATGCCATGCCTAAAAAAATAAAGAATTCCGACGCACACGTTGTATTTTTATCATGTACATATAAAAATATCAGCGGTGAGTTTTTTTTCTTCTTTTTCTTCTATTAGTGATTCATGATTAGGTTTTCTTCGGGCTAGCTGGGTATATAAATTTTAGAATGGCTAGTTATATGGCTTAAGTATGTATATTTTTGATAAATTTAAATTTTGACCCATAACTTATTAAAAATGCTTAAAATTGACCTTGTGCGTGTCGAAATGGCGTGTTGGGATGCTGGACTCGCGTGTAGCTGACGTGTTTGAAGCATTGATCATATGTCGATCGCATATCGAAAAGTATCGAACACAACACGCAGACTCTCGAAGAGTGTCCATGCTACGTTGTCCCATGACAATTGCGTTGAGCAACCCGTTACATTGAGCTGAATCAAACCACCAATCATGAGAGTTAACGCCTTGGAAACCTCATTTGTTTTGTCATAGTTTCAAACCCTAATACAAGTCAAAGATGGAACGTCATGGTTATTTTCATATAGCAGTGAACTTTATTATCGAACCCACCATCCTACACGACAACTCGTAGCAAACGCAATGAGTAATCGATTCACGTGAATTTCGCCACGAGAGAGAAATCGCCACAAGCCCCCTATTTTTCACGAGATAAAAGACTTCCATCATCAGCCTTTCTTAGCTACATAGAAGGACAATACATGCATGGTAATGGCACGAGAAGCAGCAAACTTTGGGTCTCTCCTTGTTTTTGCCATATTTTGCTGCGCACTCAAGCCTTGTTTGGTTGCTTGAAGGTTTGTGTATGGGAGAAGCCCGGGAGAGAGAGAGATATGCCAAAAAAAAAATTAGGAGATATTAGCACAAACGGATCCTGAACTTTAGCCTAATGTGCAATGTGGTTCCTGAATTTTTAATTAGTTCAATGTGGTCTAATACACAATGCCATCTCTAGACTTTCCATTTGATTAGTGTGATCCTTGATTTTTGGTAAATACTCAATCTAGTCATGCGTCAAATGAAACTGTTCAATACTGTCCTTCTAGTAATTCAAGTACCGTGACAATATTGAACATTTTCTTACAGTTGTGGAACTAGATTGAACATGTACCAAAAGTCCAAAGACCACATTGAACAACTCAAAAGTTAAGGGACAACATTGCATATTGGGGCTAAAGTCCATGGACCACATTGAAAGGCTCGGGGGCCACTTGCACATTTAGCCAAAGTTGAGGGACCGTTTGCATCATTTTTTTCAACAACAAAAAAAAGGCACTGAGTGTGCTGAAATTGGCTAATGAAATCAAAACACACACACACACACACACACACACACACACATATATATATATATATATATATATAGAGTATTAGTGTCGTAGAGTGTTATTGAGAAGGGAAATGCTTTTCCGACAGTCTGACAGTATTATCAATTATTTCTGATCGTAAATTCACACACCATCACCGCGCGTTGTACATAAAGCGCTCATAAATTAGGAAATCGTGGGGTCAAAAAACAATGACGGTACTATCTCTATTGAGAATATGATATACCCGATTGGGGACGTGACAAGCCATTATTAGAATCGACTAGTTTGAAGGCCTATTCACAATCGCCCAAATGACAATGGATAGCAAGAGAATTCTAACAGAAAGGCGCAATAGCTTTTATTAAGTTGTAGTGGGGCTGCCCTACAACTTTTTTTTAAAAAAAAAAAAATTGTAGTGGCAGCCCCTTGTCTCTTGCATGCGCCCAGGTGTTGCAAGTCATCTTTCTTGGACCGTCTCTCTCTTGGACCGTCTCTCTCTCTTTCGTTTTCATTTATGATGGACCCATCTCTTTTTCCCCATAAAACTCAAAAAAGAGCTACCTTTCTGTTGCACCTGCATCTTTTCTCTCTCTCTCTCTCTCTCTCTCTCCAAAGAAGATCAACATATAGGCTAAGAAGAAGAAGAAGAAGAAGAAGAGAGAGAGAAGAAATGGGAAGTGTAGATTTCATGCCATTGTTGGCCATGGTCATGGTGCAAGTGGGCTACGCGGGGATGAACATAACGTCGAAGCTGGCCATGGACAGCGGGATGAACCCTTTCGTGCTCGTCACCTATCGCCAAATCTTCGCCACCCTCGCCACCGTCCCTTTCGCTCTTATCCTGGAGAGGTAACCTGAAACGGCTTCCGTCCAGAGGAAGGATGTCGTGTGGAAAATGACGTTCTTCTCAATCATTCTTGCATGCATTGTTAGCTTCCATGATAATTGCTCGTGTGCTCAGCTGGTCATGCACGGGTTCTGGTTTAAGACTCCAAGACTAACGCAAGCGTCACACAAGCACTAGGGGGAGAGAGAGAGAGAGCGCTTCTAACTCCTACTCAAATTGATCAAATGCATACAGATTTTGTTTTTTCTATTAACCCCAAAAAGTCAAGAAAGGATGATTTGCTTTGTGTTTCTTTTTTGTCTATTAACCCCCCAAAACATGAGTGTCTCTCCACTTCTTTGAAGCTGATGATGGCATAGTGATTTGCAGAACAAAGAAAAACAATGAATGAACCGATAAATTATAGGATTTTGCTAGCATAATAGTTTTTGAGTCACTGTGAGACTAACGTTGCGAGCCACACTCTTAAAGGAATGGATCCCATCATGATTTATAATTATTTACTATTTGCTTTTTTTTTACTTAAGAATATATTGTTATTCTCACATTAGATTAAAGACGGTGACTTTATCATTTCTCTAGTAGGTTAATTTTAAAATGGATCTGAATATATTTAAGTACAACTTCTCGTGTGCTTTTTTCTCTCTTTTTTCACTGGTTAGGTGTGACTTGTGAGCTGTAGAGCTTAAGTGAGACCAAAACCCTAAGCAAGCTCATTAATTACTTGAGTCATGACCCCATTTTGAAACAGCTTGATAAGGTGGGCCTGCATGGCTGCCACGTCACATCCCACTTCACGAGGAAATTTTTCGTGCACGACACTCGAATTATGCATTACAGGACAAAACCAGTTGTGATGGGGAAAATGGTGAGAGTTGCGAGCTATTGTTTCCCCCCACGTAGTCATATGATGGATTTCTTCTAGGATTTGAAAAAATGATAGATACCCAGATTAAATTACTACGAGTTTCCTATAATTTGAAAACCAATATATCAAGCGGAACCGTTCATGTAAGTGAAAAATTTTGTTACCTTTGTCGAAAAGAGTTCTCTTTGAAATTGAAAATCCGGTGCGGTGTTTCATCATGTTCAAGAGTTTCAATTTTAATTTGGATTCTCCAACCTCATTTAAGAATATGGAGAGTGATTAATGATTTCGAGAATATTCACATTTCTGATGGTCAATTACAGGAAGACGAGACCCAAAATCACAGTCCCAATTCTACTCCAGATCTTTATTTGTTCCCTCACCGGGTAAGTATGCCATCTCTTGAATCATAATCTTGCGTGCTTATTTGGAGTTAATCATGTGGTTGCCATATTATTACACTACAACTCATTAGGGATGAGTAATACGGACCGACCAAACCGGAAACAGCCCGGACCAAACTGAACCAAGCGATTCGATCTGGTTCTCGGTTCCACAAAATTGAAATCGGTGATTTTCGGTCCGGTTTTTTATTTTCATTCAAGGGTGGAAATGTTTTATTTTTATTGTTTCTTAAATGTAAACATACTAGTCCACCTACTTTTATTTTTTTTTCCTAAATGAGGAAAAGTACACTTTTAATGCACGGATATCACTTTAGTGTTAAGAATTTTAATCGGATTACTTTAGTACCAATTTTTTTAAAAAATAATCACTTTAGTGCCAAATCCAATTTACTCTGCCGAAAATCTGACGTTGCACTTTTTTATTAATAGTTTCGGGTGACGTGGCTCGTCGGCGTTCCACCTTGGCATTTTTTTAAATTTGAATTGTTTATTTAAAATAATTTGGGAAATAAGCTGAAAAATTGAAAAAAAATAGAAATTCAAAAAAAAAAAAGATTGCAAGCGGCGAGATTACAGCAACCTTGCCGCAACCTCGCCGCCGGACATTTTTTTTAGTTTTTTTCAGCGTATTTTAATTTATTTTAAATAAATTTTTATTATTTTTAACAATTTTATGTTAGTTTTTCTTTTTTAGAAATCTTATTTTATTTTTTTGTTTGAATTTTGAAGCCCACGCCAACATGCAATTCATTTTTTTAATAAAAATGCCAATTAAAATTCAAAAATCAATTAAAAATGTCACGTGGCAATTTTGACCGGAATTTTTTGTTAGAGACACCAAAGTGATCATTTTTGTCTCCGACTTGGCAGTAGAGTAATCTGTTTGAATCTTTTGACACTAGATCTCCGTACACAACTTATGCAACTAAAAGTGTACTTTTGTCTCCTAAATGTAACGGAATTTTAATTAATATCTTAAAATTAAAATCCATGTAGCTCTCACCGCTATCCACAGGTTTCATTGGACCACCTAAGAACTAGACCGGACCGGTTCCTTGTTCTCGAGTGAGACCAGACCAGGCCGGCCCAGAAACTGACCACCCCTTAGACTCACCCTCTACCAATATTTATCATCATCATATGAATACATAAAAACTACAGTTCATGAGCTGGGTTCCGTGAAAAATGTGCAGGGCTTTCATGAATCCAGTCTTCTATTTCGTCGGCCTGAACAATTCCACGCCCACCATCGCGTGCGCGCTGGGCAATATCCTCCCGGCCGTGACGTTCTTGTTTGCACTGATCTTCAGGTGCGACTAATAACGCTACTTCGTCCCCGTACATTCTCGTTTGTTTGCCTCAACCACCATAGTCCTTTTCGGTTGCTTAGCTTGGTTGTTCGAATGCTGCATTTGGAACTACTAATCGATATGTAATCGGCCCTCAAATCAATCTGTTCACAGTCTTCGTGATTTGTCTTGGATAGACAAGAATCGCTAGGAATCAAGTCGAAGGCGGGGCAGGCGAAAGTGATTGGGACGCTTGTCTGCGTGGGCGGAGCGATGCTGCTCTCGTTTTACCATGGACAGGAGATCAGAATCGGTAACTCGGCCATCCATTGGAGGTACGCAGAGAAAATGACAGACGAACACCCTACCAGCAAAGGCAACTTCTTCTTGGGACCTTTCCTTCTCTTTGCTAGCTCTGCTGCCTGGGCAATGTGGTTCATCGTCCAGGTGAGTGAAACATTAATATTGAATATTCATATTAAAATTTTAAGTGAGTTACTTTGAAAAGGCTTATGTCCCATATAATAAGATATTTCGCTTCTATCTCAGATTTGCAATTGTGCTTTTCATCAAATTATTTAAATAACGGATAAGTGCATTGGAAGTCTTAAAACTTGTCACGAAGGTACAACTGAGTGCTCAAATTATCAAAAAGTGCAATCTAGTTCTAAAACTTGTCCAATTAATGAAGTCATTTTTTTCAATTGATTGCACTTTTTGAAAGTTTTAGACTTGATTACACATTTTGAAAGCATGATTTCACTTTCGTGATAAGTTTTAGGATTTGGTTGCACTTTTTGAAAGTTTTAGGATTTAATTGCACATTTCATAATAAGTTTTAGGACTTCCAGTGCACTTATCCTTATAAACGACTAATTTGTATCCAATTTTGCTAAAACAAGTGTTGCACTTCACTTATCGGAAACCACTTCGTGTATCAAGCATTGTCATCGAAGAAAGAGTTTAAGAGTGCACTTCACTTTTCTGATGATTGTTTCGTGTACATTCAGGCGAAACTGAGTACCAAGTTTCCAGCTCCTTACACCACCACAACATTGATGTGTCTGATGGCCAGCGTCGAGTGCGCAGCCGTCAGTGCAGCTGTGGAACACCGTGTTGCTGCATGGTCACTAAGATCTGGAATCCGACTCATCTCAGCTGTTTATGCGGTACAGTGTCGAGGATCGGGGATATTGAACGAACTTAGGCGAATAATGGAGGGCTCTCGTTTAGCTTTCGTGCAACAATGATTTATTAGGAAATTCTGTGGAAAAAAGTCAGGCTGATTGTGATTTAAATTCAGGGTTTCGTATGTTCGGCCGTGGCATTCTGCGTTATGACCTGGTGCGTCCAAAGAAAGGGCCCTCTATACACCTCCGTCTTCAGCCCTTTGTTGCTCATCATCACGGCCATCCTGAGTTGGGCACTTCTTCGCGAGAAATTGTTTGTCGGAACGTAAGTATCCGACGGTGTTACCTACACAAAATTCTACTATTTTAGAGCTGTCTATAAATTGCGGTGAAGCATTCACCTAGAGTACTTCATCTCTTCTGATTGTAGATTGGTGGGGTCTGTATTGATCATTGCCGGGCTCTACTCTGTTCTATGGGGAAAGGATGAGGAGGCAAAACAAGCAAACATCACCGAGGAGATGGAAGCAACAGCAAAGAATAGAGAGAAAGAAGACTTGGAGTTGCAGTTTCAGGCACACGGAAATGGCGGCGACGGTCCACATGACCACAATTGAGTATTTTCGCATACAAAAAGACGATTTTATTCGACTTCTCGGTCGGGCATCAACGAAGTTTTGATGCCGTTTCGCTATTTCTCAGGCATCTGATAATGTTCATGCATCTTCTCCATCTTTTAGGTTTCTGGTCTCTGTCGAACTTATAGCTATGATGAAAATGCCAGGAGCTTAATCTATGGATCATGAATTAAGAATTTTATGGAAGAATCAAACTCTAGTTGCTGCAATGTGCTCTTCACTTCTAAAACCACTCAAGGATCTTCCTTTCTGATTCATGACAAATGATGATCACTCGCTACAGATAAGAAGGCACAAGAGGTGAAACCCCAGAAGCCAGCCAGCCTTCCATCTATGTGGGAATTATTCTGCTTGAAAAGATTTTTATGAGATGTCTGTGCTTGACTACTGTCTGAGAACTCTGTTTGAGCTGAAGAAGTAAATTTTCTTCACCAGCAATGGCAGAGAGTGCACCCTTCCACCAGCCCAACCGTTATTCACTGGCCGTGCAGTAACACAAGCCAGATCACCGGTGACCCGGCTTCCACTGATTTAATGTTTGTACTCAGAGAGACCTTTTGCCTTCCTATCTTTCCTTCTCTGTCGTTCCTCATCTCTTTCACTCTCAACCGTCCTCTGCGAAGACAGTTATCATCAGGATAACATCTGAGTTAACCAAGTTAAGTTAAAAGACACGAAACCCCTTTGAAGGGAAGAGTTACCATAAGTGACAGCTTGCTATTCTCCTTAACCACGTCATTTGGCATTACTAACTGCAACTTTCCGTGTGCAACCACGTCATTTGGCATTGCTAACTGCAACTTTTCGTGTGCAACATACGCCTGCAGCAAAAGGAGCGATAAGTTTTCTTCCGAAGGGGATACGCCATAGCAAAACTTCTAAGTCTATCCCAGCACTGACATTGAGAAAGCGAAATGATGAACTTACGGGGAGAAGTACATACAAGATGTGTCGGCCGACCGTCTAGGCCATCAAAAATATGGGCGGCGTTGATGATTGTGGAACCTCTCTTTCTTCATATTCCCTCCCGAGGAACCTCAAAAAGATCAGCCCTTGTTAACACATTGGCCACTGTTATCTCATCAAGAAGAAGCAACAACAGGGCATCGACTTTAAACATGAAGCGCTATTATGGCTCCGCGGTTGCACGGATCAAAAGGTGCAGGCACCTTGAATGGCTTGAGGAGTCCCACACATATTTGCACTCGCATTCGCGGTCCATCACAAACCTTATGCATTCTCCAGGATAAATCAATGTCTAGCACCTAAGAAAGTAAATGACCAAGTCAGCTACTTTCTCGTAAATGGTAGAACTCCTAGCATATATACCTTTCGGTGTAAGCTTTGTGAATGCCCATCATATATATTTGGTAGATGCTTTAAAATTCAGTAGAGTTTTTTCCCCTTTTCCGTTGGAAATTTTCGAATCATTTCCTGTCCTGAAAGTTATTGTTTCACCTTGATTAGCTCAGCTCTTCTTTGTGGATCTATACCTACTGCCCGGAATATCATTTTCTCAGCAGAGACATCCATCTGTATCGGAACTTCAAAGACCGCAAAAGCAACTTCTTGTCTCCATTGCGGAATGAAATAGGAAACAAGAAACAATTATATCAGGAGATGCATAGTTTACTAGATAAGTATAGTGATCACATTAGAATTAAACTCTCCCTCCAATCACCAGTCGCAGAATGCGAAGCCGTAGCATACAACTTATAATAAAAAGCAGGAGAGAACAGATATTACCATCAGCTCATGCAATATCACAGAACTGTGGTTCAACAACAAGATCAGGAGAGAAGAGAACTCACCTCTCCTCCAAGGTAACCCAGATCCTCGGAAGATGTCAAAGCTGTGTCCTGGAATGCCGATGTCCCGAGCACGCAGACCATGTGAGGCTCCACTATATACTTCCCTCCTAATATCTTCAATATGGTATTCTTACCTGTTATAAGCATCACCTAGGACAAGCATGTACTAAGAATTCACATAAACGACTAAGATCATAGTTTGATTAATGGTCACAGGTGTTGGATATATAATTAATATAGTCCAGATAATATGTTCACATACAAGCCCAATAGGTAAAAGCATGGTTATTTGGGTCCAAATGGGCTGGAGCCCGAGAACTTGCACATAACTCTAGAGTTTCCTACGCTTGAGGTAACACTGTTGAGCGTTCCAAATTTGACGTCTCTTGGTGTAATATTTCAAACAGACAAAACCTTTCTACTCTCTCAAACCCTAACCTCTAACAATATTAAAGTATTAGCTTCGTGTGTCGGATTTGAGCAAGCAAGGTGTCTACTTGAAGGTCTCGTCGAGGTGAATTTGCAGGTATAAGTTTTTTTTGATTTCGACGGTTGGTTTGGCCGGGATCTGAGTTTAAAGATACGGGTACCGAAATCTTTGAATCAAGGATCCAGAAAATATAGCCAATTTCAGAGGGTGAGACCACTTGGGTTTCGTTCTACTCGTCGATACGAACGTTTTGAATGGTCACTCGCGTCGAACGGAGGTCGGACGAAGGAGATACGGCCGCTAGAAGTTTCGCGGTACTGTAGCGACGCGGTACTGTAGCGCCGCGGGTACTGTAGCTCCGTATATTTTCTCATATTTTCGCGTATTTTTGGCAAATTTTCAGCAACAAAGGCAGTCCATCTTAAGGTTTTGGGAGCTCCGGACTCATTTTTTGGGGTCTGTTTTGGCAAATTCCATTTCTACAGAGCAGTTTGACCAAGGTTAGAGGCGTTATTCGACTTTGTGAGCTCCGAGGACATCAAGGTGCACACTTTCTAACTCTTTGCTCTGATTGGAATGACAAAATATAGTTCCTATGATATTATAAAGCTGCAATCATTTGATGTGACTGAATTTCATGGTTAGAAATTGCATGTTCAATTTAGCATGAAAGAACGTGAAATATTCTATACTGTATTAAGTGATTTTGCATCTACCACTGAAAATGTGGATGAATATCAATGGAACAAAGATGAAGATTTTTATAGAGATTACTTGTTGACCTCTCTAAATCCTCGTCTAGCTATGACTTATAGTGAGTGTAAGACGGCGAAAGAGATATGGGATCACTTGAACGCTCAGTTCCAAAAATAAGAGGGGCTCTCTAAAACTATCTTAGCGGAGAAGTTCTTTGACTTTAAATTCAATATGAATTCGAGTATCACCTCTTAGTTAATTGAACTTGAGAACATGAGGAACAAGCTGAAAGAGGATAACTCTGATATGTCTGATAATCTCTTTGTTGGTCTTGTGTTGAGTAATCTACCTGCTGAATGGAGTTCTTTTAAGACTGAAATGTATAGACAGAAAGAACAGATGAGACTGGATGAATTAAAGAGGTATATTCACATTGAGGATCAAAATATTACTAGGAAGAGTTTGGAACAAGTAGGTCAACAAAAGTCAGTTGCCAACTTTGTTTCACATTCCAATAGACCTTAGAAAAAATTCAAGTCACCAAAAGGTGAATCATCTTCACAGTTAGAGGCCAAAAAGACTATCTCCAAAAGGAAGAAGAATGGCAAGTGCCATAACTGTGGAAAGTGGGGTCATTGGGCAGTAGAGTGTAAGCTACCAAAAAAGCCAAAGAGCGACACACCACAAAATGAGGCTAATATGCTAGTTAATGAGTCTGAGCCTCAAGCCTTCATTGGAATGATGAAGAATGGAAATGTCAGTGTCTCTTCTAAGTGGTGGTTGGATAGTGGCGCTACTTGTCATGCTACAAATGACAAGAACTTATTCACTGATGTCACGGAAGTGAAAGACACCGTGAAAAACTGCAATGGTGGTGAGGTAGAGGTGACTCATGTTGGAACTGTAAATTTGGTGCTTTCTTCAGGTAAATTACTAACTCTGAAACATGTTAGAGTAGTACCTTTACTGAAAAAGAATTTGATTTCTATGAGTTTACTTGATAAAGCTGGTATGTCCTTTTCAACTATGAATGGTAGAGTAACTTTATCAGTTAACTCATGTTATTTCGGTTGTGCATTCATGGTTAATGGTATGTATAGGTTGAGTTTAGATACTGATAGCATAAATCATGTGAGCTCTACTTTGATTGATCCAAAGTTATTACACAACAGACTTGGACATGTGAACTACAGGAAAATGCAACATCTAGGTAAAACTCACAACATTCCATTGGATACTTCTATTCGATTTGACAAATGTGAAGTGTGCGCACAGGCTAAGATCACTAGAAAACCTTTTAAAAAGGTTTCTAAAAGCACACAACTTCTTGAGCTAATACATTCTGACATTTGCGACTTTAGAAATTACGTTACTAGAGGTGGTCGAAAGTATTTAATAACATTCATAGACGATTTTTCTAGATATTGTCATGTTTATTTATTGAAATCGAAAGATGAGGCTTTTGAAAAGTTTAAGATTTTCAAGTCTAGAGTAGAAAATCAACTCAACTTGAAAATTAAAAGGTTTAGGAGTGACAGAGGAGGTGAATATACAATGACAGGGTTCAAGAAATTTTGTGCGTCAGAGGGGATAATACTTGAAACCACTGCTCCTTACTCACCCCAATCAATTGCCAAGCGTAAGAATAGAACGTTAACTGAAATGCTAAATTTCATGTTACTTACAGCTGGCAAGCCTTCGTCTTACTGGGGAGAAGCAGTTCTAACTGCTAATCACATCTTAAACAGGTTGCCGCACTTTAAGTTATCTATGACACCTTATGAGATATGGCATAAGCATCCTTGTAGATATGATACTCTTAAAACTTGGGGTTGTGTTGCTTATGTTAGAATACAAGATCCTAAAAGACCTAAGGTGGGACCTAGAACAATTATTTGTGTATATCTAGGTAGTGCAGAAGATAGTGCTACAAATAGATTTTTGGATCAATCTACTAACACAGTGATACAATCTAGAGATGCAGAATTTTTCGAGAACAAGTTTTCCAAAGATCATGGCTTGAATGTTTATGGATCTACAGATATGATTTCAGAGTCTCTTGTAGAATTTGAAGCAGGTCCTTCTGGCACTAATTCCACACAGCTGGCTGTTGAACCAGTTCCGGTTAGAGTATCTATAAGAGAGAGAGTTCCCAAAAGTTTTGGTGAAAACTTTGTTACTTACCATCTAGAGGATGATCCATTCTCCTATCAGGAAGCAATGAGATCTGGGGAATCTCTACTTTGGGCAGAAGTTATAGATGATGAAATTAACTCTCTGCTACAGAACCACACTTGGCAGCTAGTCAATTTGCCAAAAGGGGTTAAGGCTATAGGCTGTAGGTGGGTATTAAAGAAGAAACTGAATAGTGATAGATCAATAGCCAGATACAAAGCACGTTTAGTAGCTAAAGGCTATAAACAGCATAGTGAAATAGACTATTTTGATGTCTATTCACCTGTGTGTCATCTATCAACTATAAGAATTATTCTTGCTTTGGCATCTATTGAACACTTTGTAGTGCATCAAATGGATGTAAAAACAGCTTTCCTAAATGGAGAGTTAAATGAGGAAATTTACATGGAACAACCGGAAGGGTATGTCATGAAAGGCCTTGAGGACAAAGTTTGTAGATTGAACAAATCTTTATATGGTCTTAAACAAGCACCTAAGATGTGGCATCTTAAGTTTGACAAAGTGGTAAAGAGTTATGGCTTCCAGTCTAGTTACTCAGATAAATGCCTTTACCATCGTTCTATATCAAATAAGATAGTCATCATTTGCTTGTATGTTGATGACATGTTAATTCTTGGCTCCGATCATTCTGTAGTGAGTGACATGAAAGTTACTTTAGCTAAAGAATTTAACATGAAAGATCTTGGTATTGCTAATACCATTCTTGGTATGAAAGTAAGCTTTGAAAGGCAAGTCATCTCCCTTAGCCAGACTCATTTTATTGAACAGCTACTTTCTACTTGGGGATACAGTGACTGTAAACCGATTGAGACACAATGTGATTATAATAAAAGACTGAGTCCCAATGAAGGGACCAGCGTGGATCAGTTAAAGTACTCGAAACTGATTAGTAGTCTCATGTATGCTATGAGTTGCACTAGACCTGACATAGCTTTTACAGTTGGCATGCTGAGTCGTTTCACTAGTAATCCTAGTAAAGAGCATTGGGATGCCATCAGTAGGCTGATGAGATACCTTAAAGGTACTAAATATTATGCTCTATGTTGCTCTAATTTTCCTCCAACTGTGGATGGATATTCTGATACCTCATGGTGCTCAGAGATTGAAAATAGTAAGTCCACAAGTGGATATGTATTCACGTTAGGTGGAGCTACTATTACTTGGAAATCCAAAAAGCAGACTTGTATTACATTGTCGTTTATGGAATCAGAACTTTTTGCTTTAGCTTCAGCTGGTGAAGAGGCGGAGTGGATAAAGAATCTGATTATGGATATTCCTTTGACTCGGCCAAAGATTAATTTCTTAAGCCTGTTCTGTGATAATCAAGCAGCTGTCCAAGTCGTCAACAATGCTCTCTTTAATTCAAAAAGAAGACATGTGAGACTGAGACATGCGTTGTTGAATTATCTGAGAGAACAAAGAGTTATCACCTTGATCGATGTGAGATCGAAGAATAACTTAGCCGATGCTCTCACAAAAGGTCAGCCTAAAGATCGATTATTTAAAAAAATGGGGGAAATGGGGTTAAAGACTGTGTAGACAAGTCTTAATTACCATTTACTTATCTTCTAGTTGTGTGTTTTGTATTATCGAATCTTCTTTTGTTGGTCAAAATGATAAGCACAGTTTATGTGTTTCATCGATGTTCATGGTTGCTGATGAATTTGAAAAAGGTGAGTTGTCTCTTTCCAAACTTGATAAAGATGACTTTAACCTAATTCAAAGGTTCTATCTGGGAAGCTTGTGTCATTCCAAACTTGATGATACAATCCAACTAGGTTGGACTATCCTTTTGGTTAAATGATCTCATTCCAAATTTGATGCTAGATTATTTGACTTTAAGGAATTAGTAATTGTGACATTCCAAATTGAAACATAGAAATAGTTATTTGCATAAGAAGCATGTTGATCTTGTTCTTAATTGAAACATGATATTGCGTGACTAGGTTATTGTAAGTGAGTTGACTATTGGTCGTGTTCTTTGAAACTAGACAATGGTTATTCTCTTATAAATAAACTTAAGTTGATGGCTTTTTGTAAATTAAACTGTTTAGACCTTGTTCATGATTTATGAAACTGGTTTGATGCTTATGAACATGATATTATGATGCTTTATGACATTAATATATGTTCTTCTGATGTTATAATGCTAAGTTCTTTTAGTAGAACTAGACACTTTTAGTAGACTATTCAAATGATTGAATTCATGATAATATGAAATTCATATTTGATATTTTATAGGGAATGGCAGAGATGGATGAGAGCTTAATAAGTAGGATCTTGATCAGGATAGTACTTGATGAATGAATATTTGTTATTTAGAGCGTGTGGGGACTTGACAGTTCACCTACTATTACCCATTTTGATGGAGTCCATTTACTTGAGACTTACATTTTGATATCTCTATTTTGTGAAAAGGATTATGTTAGTTTCTTATATTTGTAAGGCATTGGACTATTTTGAATGGCCTACTTATACTTGACTATTATGCATATGTTGATTGTAAACAGATTCATAGTAAGGATGATTCACTTATTTTGATTGCAAATGATGATTGAGTTTAATATTTTACTATTAAAACTCTTATATCGATCCGAGTTGATTGTCTTGGACAGAATGTGGATGATTCATATTTGTTTGAACATTACACTGACAATCGTATTGAATTGTGCTGTATGGTGAACATAGGATGAGATTGTTGGATATATAATTAATATAGTCCAGATAATATGTTCACATACAAGCTCAATAGGTAAAAGTATGGTTATTTGGGTCCAAATGGGCTGGAGCCCGAGAACTTGCACATAACTCTAGGGTTTCCTACGCTGGAGGTAACACTGTTGAGCGTTCCAAATTTGACGTCTCTTGGTGTAATACTTCAAGCAGACAAAACATTTCTACTCTCTCAAACCCTAACCTCCAACACTTCTTCAAAATGATAATTTCATGTGGTTCTTCTCCCAATACATATTCCAAACCACTGCCCCATTCTTCCCATGTCGCAAGGGAATTCGAAAACATTCACAATTCACCAGTTCGTCCCAACATCGAACACGATCAGAAGAGATAAATCATTTTACATGAGAACTAGTTCATATGAATCCTATTTCCATCTTGTATCAAATCACTATCTCCAACTACCGAAATTCGAATACTTCAACCTACAAACTCATATTCAATATGACCGAACAGCTTCACCAATGAGCCAATTCAACAGGGACACCAAGATCCACATCTTTCACGAGCTGATATCGGCATACACTTGCCCATTACTAAAACGGAGACACCCAGAACAAAATTGAGTAGTTGCAGAAGACATGTTTGAGCTAAAATGAAACTATGCATTTGTTTAATGCACGATTTAGGTAAAGTTCAAGTAAGCTCTCACCACTCTGGTCTTCCTGATTCCACCCTTTTTCATTAGCAAATCCACCTATTCTGTATGGTGTCGGATTTCGTGCGTGCGTGCAGTAGCGAACATGGCAATCTTGTCACTATTCTCTCTTTTGTCGCTCCTGATGTACAATTATTCTGCTCCGGTGTTAAAATGTGTTCATTTCCAAGAATTATTGTCAATCTCGCTTGATCTTTTTGGTGTCCTAGCTATGGCTTGTACATATGAGCTTTTAGACTTACAATGGTCTAGCAAGAACCGGGTCTTTTTAATAGATTGACTTAAGAAAGGAGGCAGTGGTTTAGGATAGAGACTGGCGAAAAGTTTTGAGCTCTGTCCTTATGTTGCTTCCTGCATTTCATCGGCTGATTAGAACGGCTACAGAGGACTGATGAAGTGAGGGCATGATGTGCTTCAATTTGCTGCGAGAGTCTCTCCCTACACAGCTTTACTTGAAAACAGTGATGTAGGTTCTTGATTCTGCTGAGCGATTCAGGTTCAGGAGAGTCTTCTTCCTTTCGATATGTTACATGATCATTACATAGCAGATTCTTTTTCCCAGGTCCCCCCTGAATATGGTCTGTTTCTTCGTAAACAGAGCGAAACTGAGCATCAAAGACCAACTTCAGGGCAAACTTCGCAATACTACTGCAAGTTGACTCGAGAAATCCAGGACTCACACTGTGACTGCAGATGCAAAATTGATTTGCGGAAGGAGAAAACAGAGCCTCAAGCCATAACAAAAAATAACCTGGATGTTACATTTCGACATATCGATTCAACTAAGTCAAACTAACTGGCCACCGTGTTTACTCTGAAAGAGTCCATGACCTGGTGAAGATCACTCTCTTCTTCCAAAAAGACGTTTTCCGGTGTTTGTAATCTCAATTCATACAGCCTATTGTTTTCAACTCCAAGCACTGAAAGGTACCTTCGATCCCATTCCAAACGAACCACTCGATCTTGGGGCATAACTGCCAGTTCATTATTGTTGGCATATGACTTTATGTTCACCTGAAACGAAAGGCAAATCTTTCAACTACTTATATTGAAACCAGCACTCGGAGAGGGACAGAAAACTGCACATTGCCGATGTATTTCATATTTCGAGAAAAAGGGAATTGAGTAACAGAAAAATAGGCTTACCTCTACTTGATAGTACATTTTACCGTCATCTGCGATTCTCTTAGAAGTGGAAATGATATTGGATTCACGCCTGACTCCGAGTCTGGTTGACATGAATTCTGTCAAGTACTGCTTGAGTACTTTCTTTCCAGCTTCTTCCGGCGGACCCAAGTCTTCAACACTCTTGTAACTGGATGATGAAGGAGATGAAAACTCCACCGAGAGATTTTCATCTAGGACATAAGGGTCTCTGAAGAATATGTCAGCCCCAGCACCTCGGACTTGAACCCAATTCTGAGGATAATTGAACGAGTAACCATCAAATGTATCAATGTACTCTCTGAACCCGACGGACTGCTGTGCAGATGCAATGTCGCCCAAACCAACTTGTGAGAAGATACAACTTGATAAGATCAAGGAAATCACACTCCTCCTTGGAACTGCAAAAGCTTTAGCCTGACTGGGCATTAGAAAATTTTCAAATCAAAGTAGATGCTTCAAGTTTTAGTCAACTTGCAAGAAGGATGCATGGCATCTGACAAATGTGATGAATAACATTTTGTATGTAAAGTCACAAACAACATCAAAGCCTTTGGCATCAAGACTTGATTTAACAAATTCATAGTCCTTTCTCTCGCCTTTCAAATGCAGGATCTTCTCCAAAGTTAACCATTAGATGAGAAAAGGCTCAGCACAAATCATCCTGCCGCAGAATTTCATCGAATAAATTATGTGCGTAACTTAGCTACGCCCAATGCAGTTACCTTAGAAGAAAAATCAGCGTGATCTTTGTCCGACTCACCGGGCAATTGTTGAATGATTGGTGCTTCTACTCCAGTAAACAAAGTAACCTGCCAAGATAGCAAGACAGCCATGATTGCACTGTATTGGTGAGGCATGGGCACCATCGAAGATTGACATCAGGAAATGAGGGAAAGATCCGAAGATGGGGTGTAAGTAACCAATACCTGATGACCAACCTTGACGAGTAGTCTCAACAAGAACGCACTGATGAAGCGGGTGCCTCCCATTACTAGGATCTCCTTGGTGCTCGATGCGGTGGCACGCAGCGCTCCTTTCGGCTGCCACACGTTCCTCTTATACTGTAAACAACCTATAATCAGCTATTTTATGCGGCTCATGAAACAAATTATTCATTTATCCTACAGAGTCCTTTGGAAAAACTGATAAAACTGTTGAGCCTCAGTTTCAACTTCAACCGAGCGAATAAGGCTACATGACTCTGTTCTTGCAGAGTTTGTCACTGTCTTTGCATAAGAAAAGATCATGAATTATGGGATAGGAAACACCCCCGGCAGGTTAACCTACACTCTAATTGAGAGAGAGAGAGAGTAGAATGAGTATGCCATCTTCTGGTTCGTCATGGAATATATGCTAGTAATTCATTAGAGCAAATACCCGGTAAAGAAAAATGTCAACGTTTCAAGAATTCTTGATTGAACAACTGGGGGGGGGGGGGGGGGGGGGGGGGGGGGGGGGGGGGGGGGGGGGTGTGAGAGAGGACCTGAATGCAAGCATGGAGTCTTGTGCCATTGAAGTAGGAGACAGGAAGAAGGGAGGAGAGAGAGGGGAAGAAGGTGGGCGGTGTTGATGCTGCACTGCCGCCATCTTTGCCATGACTCACCCTCGCTATGCCCCTCCCTCTGCTTCTATCTGCAATGGCTTTCTCCGATTCCTGTCCAGTTGGGATAAGACAACGACCCTCCCCAGCCTCACATTCTTCTTCACTTTCGTTTTGTTTTTTCACTTTTGTTTGTACCTTACCTTTTGTAAGGCAGGGGATCCCCACCCTTCACATAGGGGCGCCCCACCTAAATGAAGGGTGGGGATCACTCTGCCTTACAAAAAGTAAGGGAGGTGATCCAAGCACCTTTTTGTTTACCCACTTCGTGTGACCTTGGAAGCCTACTGTATACTCCTGTTGCCTATTTGGTAACCATTGGAAATTTTTTCCGGTGGTCCTTGAATAAAAATGTCTGCGTCTTACCAAACCAAAATTCTAAAATGATAACCATTTAAAGACCACGATTAGTTTGAATGGAGAAGAAAGTTATTGTTAACCTCAAATTAATCACGACATTGATGTCATGCACATATTGAGTTTTGCAATTTGAGTACGATTTTATGATGTTACTAATTTATAGGTTTACCTTTGTCGTCGTTTTACGCCGTTCACTCACTTAAAATTTTGGGATTCGGTAGCTTTAATGTGTGAATAGCAATTGTATCTCAATCACACTGGCGAACTGTATTACTATGTTGGTAAGATTAGGTATAAGGATTCAGAGCTTATCCGCTAATGCACGGTAGACCATAAGCTAGATCTTTCCTAATTTGGATAGCTCAATTGTATGATTTTTTTTTGCTGCTTCTAGTGTTGGAATCAAAGGGATATTGAAAATTTTGAAATTTTGGATGAGAAGAGGATACGATACACGAGAGTATAATACTCGAAATGGCTAACAATTCAATAAACAAACTCTTAAGGGTTTCTCTTTGCAAGCTTTTTGCTGCTTAACTCTTGTCTCTATATTTATGTATCTCAACATGCTAAAGCTTCAAGACACACAACAATACCCACACCTCTCGCTCTTATGCTTCTCATGTATATTATAGAATGATTCGACCATCAATATCATTTTTATCATTGCCAATCTGACAAGGAGAAATTCAAGTTGGTTTTTCTTTTTGTATCTTATTCAAAACTTAGTTAAAATGGATAAGAGATAACATTTCTTATTGTTTTCGTATGGATAACAGATAAGTTTATCTAAGACAAAGGCAGAGCAAAATTGAACTTCTCTTCTTTAATTTCAAAGTAAAAAATGTAGGCTATCTTATCTCCTCACGTGAACAAGAGATTATCCATAATTTGACCAATCTTCTTGCAATTCGACCTCCAAATGCAGGCGACCCAAAAAAAAAAAAAAACTCCAAATGCCAAGTAGAAATACAAGTTCAAGAACTTTTCTTCTTACTTTCTCATATTAGGTGCCGGAATCGACACCTAAAACCGTGCAAAGCAACTGCCCCCGGGTGCGAAGTTCCCCCTTACCTGTATTTGTGATCTGCGAATGTTTCGATGGTCAAACTGCTGAAGCGAGGTTGTGCTTGGGTGTGAGCGGGTCCGGCACGATCCCTGTGTGCCGAGAAACTACTATAAACCACCCACTACTGGCCAATACTGAAGATAGTGCTCAACTCACTTAGGCGGGTCCGAAATTGCATTACCCAACCAAACCCACTATTCTTGCCGAAGGACCTATCGGTTTTATCCACGGATTTGATCGAGGCATGCTTCGAGAGTGGATCAGCGAATGAAGCTCGCGTCTTGTTCGACGAAATGCCTTACAGAGATTGTTGCTCGGACGGCCACGAGTGTTGGCTATACTTCTTGTGGGTTACCACGCCGAAGCATGGGCTGTGTTCTCTGAGATGGTTCGGAATGAGAAGGAGCCAAATTAGTTTAATTTATCCATTGTCTTGAAGGCTTGTAAAGCTATGAGAAGTCTTTCCCATGGAATGCAAGTTCACGGCTGGGCAATCAAGCTTGGCTTGGATGTTTCTATGTATGTTGAAGATGCACTTCTTCACTTGTACGCTTCGTGCTGCGTTAGCATGGGACAATGCCTGCATGGTTTTTAGCCATATTTATGCAAAGAATGAGGTAACTTGGACTACGTTTATCACTCAGTTTACCGCCGACGTGATGGCTATAGCGGGCTTAACTTGTTTCGCCATGAATTCGACTACCACCTTTCATTCACTTTGCTTTAGATGAGGTTAGTTTTATAGTTTCGAGCAGAATGTGGTCATATATGGTGGCTGCAGTACATTTTCCAATTATTTGGTCTCAACATGAAGTAGATTTCACACTATATATGCACTTTATGCGAAATCAGGAAGGAGCTGAACTGAACCCATTTAGCTTCTCAATTGCAGTTAGAGCTTGTGCCTCAATTGGGTCACACATTTTTGGCCTGCAACTCCATGCATCAATTATCAAACACAGGTTTGACTCCATCCTTCCTGTCATAAATTCCATAGTAGACATGTACCGCAGGCGTTGTTGTTTGTCTGAGGCAAGTCAATGTTTCCATGAAATGCGGGAGACAGATGTAATCATGTGGAACACCTTGATAGCTGGATATGAAATATCAGATTCTGGTGAGGCCCTTCTTATGTACTCTAAAATGGAGTCCCGAGGATTTCTACCGAACTGTTTCACATTTACAAGTGTTATAGCGGCCTGCGATAATTTAGTACTCATGAATTGTGGACAACAGATTCATGGAGTAATCATTCAGAGTGAACTTGAGGGTAGCATTGGGCTTACTATTGCACTTGTTGATATGTATGCCAAGTGTGGAAGTATATGTGATTCGCACAGAATGTTCAATTCTGTGTCTCACAGGAACTTGCTCTCTTGGATATCTATGATGGTTGGATTGCAGCTCATGGGCACGGAAGAGAGGCCATTAAATTGTTCGATGACATGGTCAGATCAGGAGTAAGACCAGATAAAATTGTATTTATGGCAGTTCTGAGTGCTTGCAGCTATGCGCGTCTTGTAAATGAAGGGTTGAGGCACTTCGAATTAATGGGTGAATATAATGTTGCCCCAAGCCAGGAGATTTATGGGTCTGTGGTGGATTTGCTTGGCCGTGCAGGGAGAGTGGAGGAGGCTTACCAACTGATAGAGAATATGCCATTTAGACCTGATGAGTCTGTGTGAGTCACCCTTCTTGGAGCTTGTAGACTCGAGACCAAGGTTGGCCGGGACCTACTTGACCCTATCAAACACTTATGCAACTGAAGGTCTATGGGGGGAATTTGCACTTTAAGGAAGTTAATGAAGGGAATGGGTAGAACGAAAGAGACTGGGAGTAGTTGGATTGAGGTTGGAAGCCAGATTTTTAGTCTCGTTGCTGGATATAAAATGGTTTCTAGGGTGCATGAAATTCTTGAATTGCTAATTTGGGACATGGAAAAAAGCAGGATATGCGGCTGACCTATATAGTAAAGACAGGCCACCTAGCAAAAGAAAGGAAATAAAGAAGATGATGCGGACAGAAGAAAAAAATAAGAACAGCCTGAGAATCAGACTTGAGACTGTCTATATGCATCCGCAACTTTTGAGAATTTGCCTGGAGCTGTCGAGGCATCCATCCACGATACCGTTTTGAAATTTGCAAACAACAAAAGATGGTCAAAATAGATATATTTGGCAATGAATTAGTCCAAAAAGAAGCTGGACAGTTCAAGCCCCCAACTGTCTAGTTCTCGAGCGAGATGAATAAGAGTGGTCTTTTGATCTTGCGTACTCTGGCACACCTCATGACAAACTGCTTCTATGGACACTTCTACTCAGCTGGTGTGATCTTTCTCAATAAAATCTTCCCTCAAGCTTACACCTTCCAGTGTCTCTGGAGTCCTAACATCCAGTTATGGCTGGTAAAGATTTTGATGTGGCTGGAAGAACAGATCAGGATGCTATGGACATGGTCGGCCTTCTGATGTCAACCAATGAACTTTCACGCTATTGATAGGAAAAAAAAAATGTGTCATTATTCTGCTGGAAATATTATATGCTTTTGGTTAGAAAAACTCCTACTAATATGTGAATTTTCACGCTGATTGAGTCGCATAGCCGATTGATTTTGCGCGTTGATATAGATTGCACGAAGATTGAAATCACACGCTAAATGAAAATTATACCGTTTTAAACTTGCGCCATTGGTTGACTTACACGGTCCTGTTAATGTAGCTCATCCCGACCTAGGGAAGGTCAGGCCATAAACTCTAGGAGAAAATTATCTAAAAAGTCCTAAACTTAACGCCTGGCCACCAATTCAGTTTTAAATTTTTTAATTTTGTCAGTTTAGTACTAAACCTTTCAAAGAATTTCTAATGTAATCCATTCTGTCTATTTTATCCATTCTATCTATTTTGCCCGAAAATTACTGACGTGATGGTCCAGCCATTGCCGATTGTCCTACCTGGCAAATTGGCTCTAAAGTGGATTTTGGAATTTGTATTCTGAAGTTTTCGTCTTCTTTTTGCATTTTCCTTTCTTTTTGTGTTTTTTTCCCTTCATTGGATTTCAAACCAGCGGGATTGCCAATATCTTGGGTACTGCCGGCGAGGGGCAAGGACCATAACACCCTTCGCCTATATCCGGCGACGGCATCGTAGCCGTCAGGTATGGCCGGCTATCAACTGAGAAACAAAAAAAAAATAGAAAGTAAAAGGAGTAAAATTCAGAAAATAAAATAAAGCAAAAAAATCATTATTAGTCATGCCACATAAGATAGCCACCGCTGACAAGACCGCCACGTCAATAATTATCGATCAAAATTGGACAGAGGAATTAAATTGAAAAATCGCTAAAAAATTTAAAATTAAAGTCACAAAATTTAAAAATTTAAAAATTTAAAACTGAATTGATGACTGTTTTTTTTTTTGTTGAGGACAATTTTCAAAAATGGTGTTTATAATGGATTTTGAATTTTTAACTTTCGGAAAAGATCTAAAATGGGGACTGCTTACTCTATGATTTTGAAACCCTGAAATTTCTTGGTTAAATTCTTGTGCAGGTATCATGTGATTTTCCTGAGTGTGCGAGTAGAGTAGGATGCATGTGCGTGTTTCTTTTCTCTATGATATTTGAAATGTCTAGTTAAGATAGGGAAAAGTAACAAAAGAAAAAGTCACAAATTTATTATTTTTATATCGTTTCAGTTCTAAATCTTTTAATTGACCATTTTTGTACTAAACATTTTGCATTTGTGCCAATTGAATCAATCCAGCAAATTTTAACTTGAAATCGCTAACGTGGACGCCGGCCTTCTTTTGTGACGCGGCTGAGCTGACATGAATATTATAATTTTTTTAATGAATTTTTAATTAATCCTTTCTTATTTTTCCTTTCGACTTTGGCCAGCGAGGGCATGCTTGCCCTCGTCAGCATGCCCTCGCCCGTGACAAGCAATGCTGCGAAGGCCCTCGCCCAGTGCCTTTAGGGCCTCGCGGACTCTGGGCAAGGATTCGCTGGAGACTCTTGCCGGTCAAAACAAAAGGAAAAATAATTAAAAAATAATAATTAAACATTCAGTTTTAAAAAATACTAAATAAATATTCACGTTAGTGTCAACAGTTCCACGTAGGATAGCCGACGTCCATGTCAGCGATTTTCGGCTAAAATTAGCCGTATGTGCTCAATTGGCACAGGTTTTAAAATTGAACCGGCGCCAACGCGATAGGCTTAGAATTTTTTTTATTTTTATTTTTATTTTTATACTTTTCTCTACTAACGTGCATGGTGTATTATAAAGCAAAATGTTCAGGTTGTTTTATCTCTAAGGTGATATCGGGAGATATAAAGTCAAGTTCTCCTTCGTAGGTATAGAGATAGATTTTTATTTTGTCAAGATTTCACATCACGTATCCCACATGATAAAGGTCAATTTTACGTGAAATTATGTACGTGATTATTTTTCTCATTCTCGTGAAGTTAGTTTTACCACTTTTTACTTTACATATTACTCAATATTTGTAACATGCCTATGTCAACATTTTAGAAAATTTCTCTTATTTTGTTAAATATATTTTCTCATTCTATATGTGAATTTTAGTACTTTTTACCTCGTGATTTTGTGCTAAACTTTCACGTTTTCGTGAAGAGGAAAAAAAAAACATCTTAAAAGATTTCATGTGGAAAAGAAAAGACTCCTCTCATCAAAATTCAATGCATTTAATGTGCAAAAATCATAGTTATTGTCAGTGATTTTCCAGTAAATTTTTACTTTTCCTTCGAAAAACTCTCTAAGTTTGTATTTACAAAAGAAAAAGAAAAGACTCCATTCATAAGACTTTAATGCATTACGCAAAAGTCAACTGTCATATAATATATCAGATTTGGAAGCCAAATTGAATTTGAAAATCAAGCAATTCAGTAATAACCCCCCCAAAAAAACCCCTCTTTTTTTACAACTTTTTGAAATAATCCGACATATTATTCATCTAAACACTCATTCTGGATGGAGTGTGGTTCATACTCCCTATCGGTATAATAGAAAAGCACGGGATCCCGCTCCTTATGAAGCGGATGGGCGAGGAAGCCGTTCTATAATAGTTTGGGCTTAAACCTATGAATAGCTACTTCTATATTGATGAATGTAAAGAGAAAAGTAAGGTGCTAGTCATTATGGAAGATATCTTGTCAGGAGAAAGACACGCAGCTGAACAAAAAGATAGTCTATGCTAAATGTAACCCTAATTTAAGGTGAATTAGAATAAAACCTTGTGTCTCGATTTTTCTTTCTCGTTTTTACGCTTTATTTCGTTGTGATTGTGTACCGAATCTTAACACATTTCAAAGGTGCTACTGCAAAATCAAATTTTGTTATATAAAAAAAAAAAAATACGCCAATGCTACAATGCCATAAACTTCTGATTTTTTCCCTTGGAAAAGCTTGAAATGAAACGAAAGTTACACACTTCCCACAAACTAATTTCATCCCCCAAACCTCCACGAATTAAAACCAAAATGCCCATGAGAAGAACATTCTCTCTCTCTCTCTCTCTGGGTCTCTCATATTAACAAAGGTTGCTTCCTCTTCATGGCTTGCTTGTTGTTGTGCATCCACACTTTGAACACCTGTCTCTTTACACCCAGCTCTTCACAGAACACCACCACCTCATCTTCATCCCCCTTCTGCATCTTCCACCCCAACTTCTCAGCAAACCCCATCATCCTCTCCTTCTGTTCTTCACTGAATTTCGTCCTGAACCTCTTCTTTGATGATTGCCGCGACTGCACCACCACCGGCTCTCCTTGTCGCCACCCTCCTCCTCCGCCGCTGCCGCGCTGGATCGCCCCGAGATCTTCGCTCGAGCTCTCCGCCTCGCCGCCCCCACCGAACGCCACCATCACCGGTGGAGCCGGCCTTGGTGAGAAGACCCCGTTGTGACGGCTTTGGTGGAGGAGGGTTTGCTGGGGGATTGAGTTGGCTGCATGCCTGATTTGACTAGAATTGAGGCCGTTTCCGTTACGATGATTATACTGGAAACTGGCCATGCGGCGAGGTTCAGTGCCACTGCAGACGACGATCTCCTTCCGGTGGAAGTTGCGGTGGCACCCGCAGGCGGCGCATCTGAAGAAATCTGGCGCGCCCTTGTCCCCGTCCGGCATGAACTCACCACACCCATCCACGACGTGGCGACCGACGCTTATCGCCTGGTTCTTAAGGCACTCGCGGTATTGGAAATTAGCCGCCGGCAGAGGCGTCGCTGGAGTCAAAGTCGTGATTTTGGGGGATTCAGCTGAAGTTAGACTTGAATTGGGAGGAATTGATGGTTGAAGTGGATGATCAATCCTGGGTTTTGGTTGATCTAGGGTTAGAGGCAAGATGACATGGTTTTGGGCCTTTTGGCCATGGTCTATCTCTCTCTCTCCGTTGGGTGGATTTGGGTCATCATACAACAAAGAAATGGAGATTTTTGCCTGATCTTCTTTGCTTCTTGGCTCCATTTTGGGACCTGGTTTTCTTTTATCTCCCAAATAGGTTCTTTCCCCCTTCGGTATCTGAAGTTTATCAGTAACCCTAATTATCTCAACCCTAATCTAAAACATCCCATCAAAGAGGAGACTTAGACCAAAGCGACAATCACTAGTGAAGTTGAAATTTTTTCATTCTCTGTGCGTTTTTCCATGTTGATTTGGACGTTTCTCTGGGTGCTAGACCCACCCAACCCATCTTGCCATTTTCACTGCAGTTGGGTCTCCCTCCCCCAAGAGATTGAGCCCCGATTACTAATCTGATTAGACATGCATATTGAAACCTGATCAAAGGCAGTGTTTCTTCCTTTTTTTTATTTTCCTTCTTTTGGGTTCCAACAAAACGAGAAGGGCTTTCTTGAAACTGGAGCTAATCACTTGACTTACCTGCGGATTTGAAGCCAAGGGTTGTTGCTGACGAAGCCAAGAACAATCAACATTAAGCAAAATGATTAGCCGGAGGTCTTCGTCTTAAACTCTGGAAACCATCAGAAAGGAACTGGGAAAAGAATAACTGCGTCGTGTTGCTGCCGACACACAGCGAGGCCCCAGAAACACCGCCATAAAGAACACGAGATTTTTGTCCGTGGGAAGAGACCATCATCAACTTCTGGAAAAAAGGTGATGAATTTTTTCGATGCAAGAATTGGGTAAATGCCCATGTCATGTCAAACCCATCTTCCTTAGCAAGAAGATTGGCCCCATCTTCCTTCTTTGGATTCTTGTCTTCTCTGCAAACCCAAATGAAAATTCAAAACCTAGGAAGAGGGAGAGAGAGAGGAGAGAGAAGCAGTGTCTGGTTTGGATAGAGGTTTGGTTTATTTGCCGAGAATTAATCTTGCTGTGACTGCAAACCCCCCTCAAAACACAGCTTAAACGCCTTTCATCTGCGAGTTTTGGAGAGAGATGCTAAGGAAAGAGACCGGATTAGAAAGACTGAATGGTGGTATCCACGAATGAAGCCATGAAATTTTTTTTTTTTTTTTTTGGTGTTCGTGATTTTTCTTTTCTAGGCACAGTGAGAAAAGGACAAAACTTAAAGTGAAAAGAGTTCGGGTCCCCCGCACACAGTGGTCGTGTCCTTTATCTCTCTTGTCGTCAGATTCTCTCTTGCAATTTCCTTGCCTTTTGACTTTCTTTTTCGTAAGTCTAAACTCTCGTATGCTGAGAATTATCAGATCCAAGTTTCTCATCCAGCGCTGCGTAATTGATAGGAAGGAGCATCTTTTTACAAGAATTTGGCAAGGAAACTTTATTTTGAGAAGAAGATTTGTTTTAAGATCCGGCATAATTCCCACGATCTCGTTTTTCTAGAAAGAGATTCGAGACTGAATTTGGCACGTTATCTTTTAAAATCATCACATGTTAAGTCATATGTGTCGATTAGAGTAAATGACAAATATTATGTTCTCGTGACATCGAAAAGTCTTCATCCCTCGACACCCATCTCATAATTTCTTCAAATACAATCTGGACTGAACGTAATCATATCATCTTCCGCAACAAACGACTCAATGTGACAACCATCAAGATGCAACTTCAGAAGGTTATCAAGGACAAAACTCTCACTTTTCGCCGAGTTGACGACACCCCCAGGAACCGTAGAGTTCAAGCTTGTTGGGGCATCTCTACAAAAAAAATTTGACTGACTACTTTTGGTTGGAGATTCTGACTTGCCTCCTTGCTGTTTACGTGGCTGTTTTGTTTGGTCGAGTTCTTGTATATTCCCATGTATAGGTTACGTTTCTGCGTAGCTAGCATTTTATTAGGCTTTGGCTTCATTTTCGCTTTTGTACCCGAGTTGCCCTTGCGCTTTAGCGACACTATGGTGGTGTGCGGCGGAGATTTTTTTGTATTCGGCGCTTTTTTCATTAATACAAGTCTTACCTTTACCCAAAAAAAAAAAAGATTGGCCAAAAATCGATACTGAATCTCATGGTATAATATTTGTTAAAGAAAAATATCTTAGCTAGCATTTCTCCACGCAGACAAACAAAAAAGGGAAAATGCCAAAAAAGGGTCTCAACTGCACTACTTCTCTCAATTAAGGGCCCGAAGTGCAATTTGTTTCAAAGAAGACCCCCAAGTGTCTTTTTTGGTTCAAACAAGGGCTTGGATGGTCTTTTTATATTTTGTGATTTTTTTTTCTTTTTTTTCCTTTTCTCCTTCTCTTTTTATTCCTTTTTTTTTTCTTTGCTCTTTCCTTCAGGGCTCCTGTAGGCGATGGTGCCCACCGAGGAGTTGCAAATCTTGACCTGGTTCTTCCAATTGATCAACAAATTGGAGGGCATGGAAGTAATGAAGGCCCATGAGAATTTGGTGGGCGATGCAGAAGAGTCGATGCTCGTTGCCTATGTGGGCGCCGTGGAGGGAGCTGCCATCCATGTACTCGAGGAGGAGGTGGATCTCACCGACGGCAGTGCCGTGGCGATTGGACATGTTGTTGTAGTGGACGACATTGGCGTCGTCGACCTCGCAGAGGATATGGACCTTGCGGCGGATCTGGCAGAGGACGTCCTCCTCATGGTGGTCGCAGTGGATGACCTTGAGGGTGTAGAGGCGGCCGGTAGGGCGGTGGACGACCTCGTAAATGGTGCCGCGAGGCGGATATGGCAGAGGACATTCTCCTCATGGTGGTCGTAGTGGATGACCTTGAGGGCGTAGAGGCAGCCAGTAGGGCGGTAGATGACCTTGTAGATGGTGTCGTTGTTGCCGCTGCGATTAGACTGAGGCGTCCGAGGTCAGAGAAGTCGAGCATGGCGGGGGACGGCGAGGTTGGCGTTGCGCTGGGGGAGAGAGAGGGTGAGGTTGAATGTCGGCGCCAAGTGGGGGTTGGACTGAGACCCAGTAAGTAACAGTGATAAAAAAAAAAGAGAAGAAAAAAGAAAAAATCACGAAATATAAAAAGACGGAATCGTCCGTCGTTTAGACCCTTGTTTGGAACAAAAAATGCACTTCGAGCCCTTCTTTGAAATAATGAGCACTTCGAGCCCTTAATTGAAAAAGGAAATGCAGTTGAGGCCCTTTTTTGGCGTTTTCCCAACAAAAAGAGAAGTATTTTTTTTATCATTAGGATTAGAGTAGGTTTCTTTTTCCCTCTCCAAGAGGATCTCTTCCTTTACACGACCCAAAAAAGGAAACATGGCACTTTTCCAAATATATGCATTGTTCTTCCTATGACCTAATCTTTTTTTTTAAAATTCTTAATCAGGTTTTGGACCTTGAATATTGATATAGACTATGATTATCCGATTACACGAGCAACTTCCACGTTCCCAAGTGAATATATTAAGTTATCTAAAAGGGAGTCATGTTGGGAAGGTGGGAAGTATTTTCCGAGCAATGGACCGGTTTAATTAAAGGACAAAAGTTTGATTATTAATATGAAATAGGGACGAGAAGGTCTCTGCAAAGTTCGAAGCAATGCAATGTGGGATTCGGGAAACGTGGCCCAAGCGTAACCAAGTTCCTGATGTTGTTTTTTGTTTCATCGTTATGTCTTTTCCTTTCGTGTGTAAGACACAAAAATGTGCATGTTAGGCTGCGTATGGTAGCGTTTCTATTCCAGGGAGCATTTTTTGAACATAAACATTTTTTTGTGTTTCTGTTCAAAATTACGATTTTTAGGAAAAAAACGCGTTTGGTAATTTAAAAAAAAAACACTTTTTCAGTCGCCGACCGGCGATCGGCGGCGGCCGGCGACTGGAGGTGGGCGACGGCCGGCGGCGGGCGATGGACGGCGGCGACCGGCGGCGGTGGGCGATGGGCGGCGGCAACCGGCGGCGGCGGCCGGTGGGGTGGCCGGGGACAGGCGACGGCGATCGGCGACCGGCGGCGGCGGCCGGCGGCGGCCGACGACCGGCGACCGACAACGGCGGCGGCGGACGGCGACCGGCGGCGGCGGTGGCGGCCGGCGACCAGCAACGGCGGTGATCGACGGCTGCGGCAGCCAGAGGCCGGCGACGGGGCTGGAGGCCGGCGACCGGCGACGGGGCCGACAACCGGCGACGGCGACCGACGACGGCAACCGGCGACGGTGACCGGCGGGGGCGACGGCGGCCTACGACCGGCAGCCGGCGACCTGCGGCGGCGGCCGCGGCGGCCAAGGACCGGCAGCCGGCGGCGCCGGCCTGCTGCGGCGGATGGCGGCATGCGGCCGGAGGACGGCGGCCGGCGACGGCGGAAGGCGGCCGGCGGTCGGCGACGGCGAAAGGCGGCCGGCGACCGGCGACGGCGGTTGGCGATTGTCGACGGCCGGCTTTTAGCTAGGCGACGAGTGGTAATCGCGTCGGCGACGATGGATGGTGGTTTCAAAAGTGTTCCAAAAAGTGTTCCAAAATCCCAGAAGCAAGTTTTTTTTGTTCCTTCAAAAGTGTTCCCTGGCACAAAAGTGTTCCGCAGAACACTTTCGGAACACTTTTGAACCATACGCGTTTCTGCTCCAAAAGTGTTCCCGGAACACTTTTGGAACAGAAACAGTTTCCCCAGCCACCATCCATACGCAGCCTTAGTCATGGATTAGTGCTTGGCTAAATAAAGCAATTAGGTTCGAAGATGGGGCTCAATAAACATAAGCAAGTGGATCCATTTACGAAGGTGGATGATTCTGACGCGTGTACCAAAAACAAAAGTTAGAGAGATGTCGGCCGTAGAAAAGGACCGCGCACCTTTGATGCACAAACTCATTCACAAACGGTACAATTTAACCGCATTTTTTTTTCCTAATTTCTTATTATTGATCACGGTTGATCATATAGAAGTATAGTTAAATGGGTCCGATTTTATGGATGAATTCGATACATTGTCGGTGTATGGAAAATTGCTCCCTTCCCTAAACGTAGTGGACCATCGAACAAGTTTTCAATGGCTTGAGCATGTATCTACCCGAGATCGAATTTTTCATCATATACACATTTGATCGTACTTGGTCTAGACGCTAGTGACTTAAGGCAGATTGTGGTAAGTTGCTAGTGACACACACAATCACTTTCAATTGAATTGCTGAGGAAGGGGAGGGGGCCCACTGGTGGGCCCCCCGGGCCCCAGCACTCCCTCGGCAGTAATTATTTTTTATTTTGAATTAAATTTGTAAATATTTTATTTTTTAATATTATTTTCGGAAAAATCTTGCAATGTGACTAATGGATGACGTAATGGATTCCCACAGCAGCAATGTAAAATGATTAGTGAAATACCATCTCCTAAATAAAATTACATCCGAAAAAATAAAGCCCGCCATCCGAACTGAATTTTCAGGTTTAATTTAAAGTATAGAGTTTTCCTTCAACTATTTGGGACGAAATTATAGCCCTTTTAAAATCTTCAACTTATCAACATGAGACCGGAAGTTGTCTTCTCAAAGAAAATACCCTTTAAGCCCGATCATGTAATTACTAAGTTTAAATATAGACATCGACATAACTGAGACAGATAATACTATAAAACATCTTAGTTTGATGATGCGAACTTGATTTGGAGAAAGTTAAATTAGAACCAAACTGTAGGCGTGTTTTGTTTGAGTGATAGAACTTTTCGCGAATCATTTTTCTAAACTCTCGCACGTTGGATTTGCTGAAAATGATTAATTAACGAAATATACAAAAAACTGTATTCTACTTTCAGATTACACATCATTAAATCTTTTTTTTTTATGTATCGCACGCGCTGGGATAGATGAGATGACAATAGAGAGAAGAACAAATTAGAAAGCTCGTGCTCCACTTCACCATTTGAACAATTCATTACGAATTTCCTTACTCTAGTTAGGTCCGAAAAGACCGAGACTCATCGAGAACGAATGCCTCAAAAGGAAAGAAGAACACGGCAAATTACCCTCAAAGAAATGTTGGAGGGTATTCACAATGGCACTGGCTAGAAAAACTTACAATCAAATGACAAAGGCACAAAATTAAATTAGGCAGAAGCACCAACGCTGAGTCGGCGGCAGAAGCACAACACTGGATCGACAGAAGCACTAGCTCGATGAACAGTACATGAGCTGATATTAAATCAAAACTAAACACACTGAAATTACAATGACAAATCTAAAAATATAAAATAACATAAATACCGAGGTCTGTCTACATAGTTTCCTTAAGACAGATTCGTCCCCTCCTGTATATGCTTTGAGGTTTATTGAACGTCTATCTCACAAGATACAACGGTATAACAGCTACAGAGGCAAGCACAGCACTTCGGAACTTTCGACGAACTTGACCAAACGCGAACACTATCAAAACCGATGCAGATGCAGAGAATAAAAAGAGATGGAAGTTTTTCTTTTCGTAATCTCTCTAATCTCTATCCTTTTTTGAATGGGAGGTCATATATATATATACGGCTAAATAAATCTGCCGTTATAACTTTAATTACGTAACAGCAAAATAACAGTGGCTCTGCCGTTACAGTGGTAATGGCTCTGCCCGTTACAGTAGTAATGGCTCTGCCGTTACAATATTTAATTCTGTAACTGTCGAAATTAATGCCATTTACATGCTGTTACTTTTCAATGTAGGACTAGTATTTTGTCACTTTCCATTTCCAACTCAAGGGTGTTCTTTGAGAAATAATTTCTCATTCATTCACCCATCAAAATATCTCATATTTTCCAACAAGAAATTCAAGAATGTGTCGAGCGGCTTCAATGAGTCAGGAAATCCGTGTTACAAAAATCACTAAGGCACAACCAAGAGATTCCTGTTAGCTCTTCCAACCACACTGATGATCCACTAATTACTAGATGAGAATGAGATTGAGACCAAAACCAAGAGATTCCTTTATTGAAATGGCTAATTCAGACATTGATATAAGATATTTGAGGTTCCTTGCTAACTATCTTTGACAGGTTACGAGTACATTATCTCTACGTGTGCTGGATATTTCCAAAAGTCATTATCATATCTCCAAGACAGATCAACATGTATTTTTCAAAATAAACACCTCATTCGTTACTCCGTAAATGAGAAAGAAACCACCTCAACCTGAAGCAGTTTGTGAGCTAAAAGAACCACAAGAACTTAGTTGCTGCTGATACCCCTCTTTCCTATGAAATGCAAAAGCATGCTGTTTGAGACCTGCTGGAAAACCAAATTACAAGCTTTAAGCCCGACTCATAGCGTTTCTATGCCTAAGTTTTCAGAAGTCAGGATTCATAACATTCAACAACTGACCAGTCGAATTTTGCACGAAACAGGACAAGAATCAAAACAGCAATGCAAGAACCCGATGAAGATGTGAAACAGCCATAGCAATCCAACCAAACTTCTAGTTGGGAACAATAGAGAAGCAACTGCAAATACTAAACCTTCAGCGGAACAACAAATTCCAAATTTTTAACATCACAACATTTGGAACAGTACATGAAAAGGCGGAACCATTCAACATGCTTTCCCCAAAAGCAATTTCACCCACAAGAGTAAATTTCATTTGCCAAAGAAAGACGACTTCCTCAAGCAATCTCTAAAACACCGCAGCATGTTCAAAATAAAGAAAAAGATGCTTGCTTGTTGGCGAATTTACAAGATGTGGATAACTGCAGAACGCCCTCTCACTATCACATTCTCGTTTTCAATCGGAACACAAAAGAAATTCCTAAAGCTCAATAAAAGGTATAGCTATAGCAAAACATTAGGGTACCACTAATCATGGTGATTAGTGCACTTCCGAAAATCCCTTTTTCCATCTCTAAAACATCTGATTAGAACACTGACAAACTCCAACTTGGATCAGGACCCACGAGGAAGGCTTAAGCGCTTTGGTCAGTTCTTTCTACATCAACATTCGCAGCGCGACTACTGACTGCATCCTACACTATCATCTATCTCTCACAAGAAGATCAAATTGGTGTTGCATTTAATCAACCACAAAGCACATCAAATGGGAACCAAAATGAAGAGTTATGAAAACCAAGAGCCAAAACAACCCAAGCAAAGCCAGCAAGCCAAACGATTTCCCACCATTACACAACCCAGCCGAAGACAGCATTCAAAACACTCCTCATTCCCATCGCAACTCCCATCTCAAATCCGAAAATTATCAGACAAATGCCTCTCCAATTTGCACGGAGCAATTCAAACCCTAGAAACAAAAGCAAGAAAACCAGATCATCCAACGGCAGTAACATCACTAACTCACCGTGTCATTCCTCGTCTCCAAAGAGGAGCCGAAGCCGCGACGCCAAGAGCCCGGTGGAGTCCAACGAAGCCTCGCGCCTGAGGTCGCGTTTGATGTTGCTCATGCGATCGGCGAGCGACTCCCGCTCCTCTCTGAGGGCCGAGGTGTCCTCGAGGAGGTCGTGGATGCGGTACTTCTGGCCCAGCGACCGGAGGCTCAGGAGGAGGATCCCGGTCATGGCGGCGAACTGTATGAAGCTGTGCTTGTGCTTCCTCGCGTTGGTGAGGAATCCAAATTCTCTCCTGGGGTATCGGGCAGTTGAAGAAGATGCCGAGCTGGAGAGCGCCATGGGAGAGGGAAAATGAAGGTCAGAGAAGAGTGTAAAATTGGGGGCGAAACCCGCGACGGCGGCGACACTAAATGCAATGTCTGTTTGGCTGTTTGCCACGGTCTGAGTTGGGCTTCCGAGTTTCGGCTGAAAAGTCTTTTAAAGGACCGGGTCCGGACCGGACTCCGATAACGGAAACGGATAATATTCGCCCCGTTTTGCTCTGTGTTTTGCCAAAATGTAATTGAAAACTAGGAATCCCATAATACCTTAAGTCAAGTGTTAGATCCATCAATTAGCACGTATCGAATTGATTTTTTAACCTTAGCTTTGCATTACTTGGATGTAGAACTATACCATACATAATAACAACTAATCTATCCAATCAGATAGATGCGGATACCGATTCTCTAAAGTAATCCTTCAAGATAGATTAGATGATTCATTTTTCGTTTAAGGCCACACAGATCTGCTGGGTCTTGGCACGTGTGGAGGCTCATGCAGTATAAGGCCGCAGCCGCAAGCCGGCTTCGCTGCCTACGTCGATGCAAAGTCGATGAAAATTAGTTGTCTGGTTGTTACCGTCTTATCTTGGGCCTTTGTTTCGATTGGTTCTCCAATAGATTTGGAATTAGTGGTCTTAATCTATGAAAGCTGCGAAGATGCAAAGTCTCACCTGGGGAAAAAATGGGTTCTTATCACGAAAAACCTCAAACGGTTATATTTATGATAAATTTACCTCAAATTATTTTTTTGACCACGAAAAACCTCAAACTGATACATTTATCGCAGCCCAAATTATTTTTTTAAATCACCAAAAACCCTAAACTGATACTTTTATGATAAATTTGCCCTAAACTAATTTTTTTTTACCAAGAAAAGTCACAAATTGGCACAAATGTGATAAATTTACCCTCCGTTAAATTAGGTTAATATCACGAAAAATTCCAAATTGATAAATATGTGACAAATAGAGGGTAAAAATTCCAAACTGGTACACCAGTAAACTTGCCACATGCCATCCAACTTAGCAATTTAACGATTAGATTTAATGAAAACTAACGACGGGTAAGGTCACAGATGTAACAGTTTGTAGTAAATTTATCAGAAGTGTATCAGTTTGAAATTGAGATAAATTTATCACAGTTGTACCAATTTTGGATTTTTCGTGGTATTAACCAAAAAAAAAAAATTGATACCTTTGTCGTGTGGGTCTCTTGGTTTTGAGAAATTTGGACATTTACTGATCCATGAATGTGTATCACTTTGCAGTTTGCATAAGATAATTGAATGAGACAATTGCAGCACCAATTCGACCTTCTATTTGGAATGTTTCGGACACTTTGTGATGGCCAAAGGGATTTCTTGAGCCATCCCCGACCAAAATGGACCGCTAATCATGTGAGTTAATGCTCTGGAACCACATTTATGTCGTAATTTAGAAACTTACTGTACATGCCGACACAGGTCCAACAGCCGTAGTTAAAGCCGGCTCACATTAATTTCAATTTGAGAGAGATCACCGCAGACACTCTACTTCTCATGAGATAAATGATTCTTATGATCAGCTTATCTAAAGCTAAAGTGCAATGAAGAAGCACGCATGGAAAATTGGAAATGGCAAGGAGGAAAAAAGCAGATTTTGAGGGTCGCTCTTCGTTTTTGCCAAAAATTGAAAAAAAAAGTGAGTAATGAAGTTAATAACTTAATACATACTGAGCAATGTCACAAACTATCGTGGAGACTTGTTGAGAGTGCGGTATGATAGACCGATGATACGACAACGCATTACTATGACCAACTCGGTTGGAGGCCCGATTACAATCGATCACACGGCTTAGTACACGATTTTTCACGTTAACGAGCATTAATATTATGGAGAATAGCTATACCTTTCTTTTGCAATTTGCATCTTCCCTCCCGCTCGCTTTCTCTGCAATCCGTTCAAAGAAGAAACAAGAAATCGAGAAGGAAAAAAAAAATGGCGAATGTGGATGTCGTTGCGCTCTTGGCAATGGTGATCGTGCAGCTGGGTTTTGCCGGAATGAGCATCAGGGCGATAACTGGCGATGGATAGCGGGATGAATCCATTCGTGCTAAATCACGCGTCGCTAGGCCGTCGCCACCCTTTGCCGCCGCGCCTCTTGTTCTTCTCCGAGAGAGTTATCTCGATCTGACTTGACCAAGAAAGAAACTCGAATTTCTGATATTCAATGCATACGGCTTCTTTTGCGATGAAAAGATAAATGAACTCTGGTACTCCCCAATGAGATCTTTTCCCATCAAAGGCTATAACTGGAGTCTAAAGATCACGCACGGTACATTACTGACAGATAAGACGGAGTTGGTATAAACTAATAGTAATATATGAAACAAGGATCGTCGGTATACTCACTTTTCTCCGACAACAATCTTGAAGTTGTCGTTTGTTGGGTTCGGCACTTGTGGTGATGACTGTCAATGTATAGGTGGAGTCGGTTCCAGCAATAACCGGCCACTACTGTTAAAGCTACATATTCTGATACGTATAACTAAGATTACGTGGGAGTTAGATGACTGCCGATTTTTTATCAAGAAGGCTATTTGGTGAAGATGTTCACCAGGAGGTATCAGTATCACAGATTCAACTGTCCTTTTTCTTTTTTTTTCCTTCTTCTAGACTTTGCTCAAGTAGATGTATTTTCTCATTTTGTTTTGCAAAGATGGATTCGTAGGTGGAAGCAGTTGCTAGCTATTCTGTCGGAAGGATGAGACAAAGATATATAGGACTTTTTCGACAATTTTCCCGTTACATGAGCACGAGACCTGAAATCTCATTCCCTATTCTGCTCCATATGTTTTTATGTCCCATCACAGGGTTAGTAATCTATCTCTGAAATCGTGGTCTTGCATTTACACTTATTAGAATTTCTATTTGCAGGGCGTTCATGGACACTCTTTGGGGGCTTTGTGTCGGTGTCGAACGCGTGTCAGTGTCCAACGCACTTCAAAACATGATCAACGAGTGTCGGACTTGCAACATGTGGTCAACTCTACCGGACACGCAACGACGCATGACTCGGGAATTTCGACGTCGAGGGATCAATTTGGAAATTTTTTTAATATTTTAGGGGCAAAATTGAAAATTTATCAAAACTATAAAAGCCTTCACTTGATTGCCCTAATTTTGCAAAACCTAATCGTTGTCCTTTCTCGCACGAGGTCTCTCCTCTCGGCTTCTCTCACCCTCTCGGCTCTTTCACGATTCTCGCACATTGGCCTTTCTGGATTAATGTTGTTAGTTTTAATTTATTCTAGACTCTTTTTCATTATTTATTTATTTGTAAAATTGGATTAAATCAATTTCATTGGAATAATAATAAAAATTATAATTTATTGTGTAGATAAAAAAAAATACGCATTTGATATATAATGTATCTCAACATGTCAAAATTCTCTATTTTTTTAGAAATAACGTATCAGCGTGTCGTGTCGTGTCGTGTCGTGTCGTGTGTCGGTGTCGGTGCTACATAAGTGGTGGCTTTAGAGGGTCTAGCGGGTGGTTGACGAGCTTTCAAATCTTCCGGGGCCAGAATGAGATCTTGGAGGCAGCGGAGGGGGAGATAGGGATTGAGGTGGGATTTTGATGGATTTTCTCATGATTTGGGTCTCAAGAGAAGCTCATTGTGACGGTGTGACCTCCGTGGGATCAATGGAGAGAGGTCTTTCGGTCAAATTCATAGGGATGGCCTATTGAAGGGTTATATCGTAAATCGATTCAGAACGAATTCAGAACGAACACACAGATAATAGAAAAAAAAAATTGACACACGATTTATCCAGGTTCACCCCAAATAGAGCTACGTCATGCAAAGAGATTTCACTATATTCCGATTTATAGCTGCACAACTCGTTATATTTATAAGTAAAAAATGAGCATAACATATATACACTAAATGGGCCGAAAACTTAAGCCTACTTGAAACCCCTTTGATCCCACAACAAATGGACCAACTTAAACAAAAGCCTAAATCCGTTGTTGTTTTGGGGGCGTTGCCTCCGAACCCCCGCCAGCTCACCGGCGAGCGGGGCAACCGTCCGCTCACCGGGGAGCGAAATCCCCGCCCGCTGACCGATCAACAGGACCCATGTATTGGGGGCGCTACCTCGGAATCCCCGCATTCTATGCGCAGGGGTCACATGTCGTTGGATCATACTTCATTTTCCCTAAACTCATGCGGACGTGCCCGGTGTGCAAAATATAAGGGTCCATAAAGCATTCGCCAACTCCAACATCTTGATGTCCAAGGAAATGGAGGGAGGGAAGATTCTTTAAAATAAAAAAGGCCAAAGTAGTTCAATAAAATAATAATGGTGTTGGGAACAATTGTCCATATTTAATGAAAAACTATTTAAACTTCCAATACAAGATAGTATACTACAAAAATAATAAATTTTCATGGACTGTTTGACCAACAAGTTATAGTTCATTGAGTCCGAGCAGGTGGAGACCATCGCACCATGAGTTTGTCATCTACTAGTCATGACTCATGATCGTACTATGGTCCGAAATGTTAGGTGTACTAAATTTGATTACTAAAAGGTACATTGACTGTCGGGTCATATTTCCAATCTTTTACTGAGTGTCAATGCTCATTTATTTGTCCATTCGCAGTTTACCACGTCATTAAATGCATCAATGTTATAAATCAATCGCTACATACTCAATATGAGACTCGTCAAATGGGTGGGTTAGTCGATCAGGTTTGTGTCGGGTTGGGTCGTAAATGTTTTGACCCAAATAGATATGTTTAATCCATATCCAACAGGATCCGTACCTTATACATACATGACCCAACCCATATTCCTAGTACACTTTCATATTTACTCCAATTTAGGAAAACTCATATCCAAACAAAGATGAAAGCCCGGAGTGAGCGAATGCGAAATCGAATTAGGGCGAGAGAAAATGAAGAAGAGTAATAGATATGGGTTGAGTCTCAACAAGCTTTATGACACATCTAACTAGGGGTGAGCAAGGTCTAGGTGAGCGGATCCCACTTTAGAATCAGAAACCGCTCACTAAAGACTGGTTCCGAAAAATTGATATCGGGAATTGCCCGTTGATTCATGGATCCACTCGGGAACTGCACCCCGTGTGAGTCCATGTTCACCGATCCCACCAAGGTTTACCGATCAAATGGAGATTGAAAAGTAGGAATGAGTAGATTGAATATTAGGGATCCGAACTTATAACAAATGAAGGCGACCAAAACGAGAGAGGAAGGTGATGAATGGTCAAAGTCGTGGATGTGAGTTGATGAGAGTCGAGGTCCATTTTGCAATCACTGATCATATGAAATACGTAAAAATTATACACATTATCGATCATGTGAAAGTGCACTCATGAGTCCAGAGGGATTGTTCCGATGGTACGAGCACTGAAGGATGTGCGTGATTCTTCCATCCCTTGAAAGACTGAGGCTGTAATGCAATTTATGGAGTAGATTGAAGATTGGGGACTTAGGATTTTTTTATTTTATTTTTAAAAAAAACATCATTATATATTATATATTACCGTCTAGTTCGGGTGGATAGTAGCCGGCTCCACACTTTGAACCTGCAATCGGACATGTTCCCCTAGAAATCAGGGCGGTCTAGTCGATTCCCAATTCTTTTGCGCACTCCTATGTCTAACACTCATTTTATATTTAAACCTATCTATGACCTATTTATTGAATATAACTAACTAGATGTGTCAAAATGAGTTGAGAATTCATATTCAATGAGATGAGTCAAATATGGGTTAATCAAGTCTTAATAAATTGATTGTTAAGGGTTTGGGTTGTAAACTTAATTTTTTTTTTTTAACGCTCTCTCTCCTGTTGAAAGCAAATCTCATACGCGCCTGAGATGGCACGAGGACTGTCGCGTGGGGACTTTTCACTTTGGTTAGTGAACGGTGACAAACGGGTAGAGCAAAACAAGTCCCAACTCAACTCAAGGGCTACCGACCAAAAAAAAAAAAAAAACTCAAGGGCTAACGCCTATCGAGGTGGAAGACGAGTAAATCCTACGGGGATGGTGGCTATGGACGGGCCGAACAGCAGAGGCGATCATTGGGTGGCCCAAGCCAGATCAGGTCGGGCCTTAGTGCCACGATCCAAGCCCGTCCAAAAACTTATTGGGCCCTTGCGGGTTGGGCCGGAATTTATGGACTCGTGGCATCCAACCAAACCCCATGATCAACTCTAGCGGTCCGTGCCTAACCAATCCCAATTGCACCATTGGCGATTGTGATGATGATTGGAGCTAAAGATGATCCGCGAGGATGTGAGGCGGTTCAACAAGGGAGTGGGATATGTTAAAAAAAAAAATACAACGGAGTGGGAGATCTCAACGTATGCTTTGCTTATCACTAAATTTAGTGATCGGCCACCGAATATTTACGTAGGGATGATGATGTGCCTTTAGCTGCAGAGTATGATTTGTTATATGCTTTATCGCACTTGCTTTGTTCTGCAGTTATTTAGAATTTGCTAGGGTTGAAAGTCTTCTACATACCTCTCGAGTATTATTTTGCTTATTGAATGAAAATTTTCTTTCGACACAAACAAAAACAAGGGACAAAAAATGCAAATTGCAACATAACGATATAATTCTTCTTCGTTATATTAATGCTCGGTAACATAAAAAAATCGATATGCTACATAGTGTGATCGATTTTAATCGGGCCTCCACCCGAGTTGATCATAGTAATGCATTGTTGTATCATCGGTCGATCATATCGCACTCTCAACCATACATTACTCAATATGCATTAACTCCATTACTCGCTCCTTGTCCATTTTTGGCAAAAACGAGGAGAGACCCCCCCAAATTTGCCTTTCTTTCTCCTGCCATTTTCATGCGTGCATCCTCATTGCACTCAAGCTTAGACAGGCGGATGATAAGAATCATTTATCTCATGAGAAGTAATGGGTCTGCGGTGATCTCTCTCAAACTACTACTGCTGTTGGACCTGTGTCAGCATGTACAAGTTCATTTATAAAATGGGGCTTTTTTCCAAACCATGCCAAAAAACATAAAAATTTATCAAAACAGGTTTAAATTTTTTTTTTTACCAAATCAGGCCCGGCTCGGCAGTCAAACTGCCGAGCCGGCCTGGCTACAGTGCGGCTCGGCAGTCACACTGCCGAGCGGCACTGCTCATCACGTTCAACCTTTTTTTTTTTTTTTTGCGTAATGTCACAGCTATTAAAGGCATGAGTAGTAATAATGGTAAATTTGACTGTTCACGTTTTGTCGTGAATGAAGAAAAGCTGGATTAAGAAAAAGAGGGGCAAGTGTACGGTGACAAGCATCTATTTTTTTTTTCTGTCATTGTGGAGGCAAGCACTCACCTTTTTTCCTTGTCATTGCCGAGCAAGCACTCACCTTTGTTTTTCTTTTTTAATCATTTTTAATTTCTTTTTCTTGTGTTTTTAATCAATTTTTTATTATTAAATTTGTTTTCTAGAATGGACAAAATGTTAATGAAATTCGTATAAAATATCATGTTCTGTATTAACGAGCGAACGAACTATCGAAAAATTGAACACCCGGGGTTGAGGCTCGCTTGCTCGAATGAACCAAAATTTAATATTTGTCGTCGTTATATTTACAACGCTTTTTTAGCCATGAGGGTTTTTTCGTTACAAAATTCGTCGCATTGCCAGAGTTTTCGTAACAAAATTCGTTACGACCAAGCATTTTTTTTTAAGCGAAAAAAAACTATTCACAACACCACAGAGAATCACTGCACTGGATAAACGTGAACAATCAAATTCACTACTATCACTACTCATGCCTTTAATAGCTGTCACATTACGCGAAAAAAAAAAAAAAAAAAAAAAAAAAACCACTGAGCGGGATGAACAGTGCCGCTCGGCAGTGTGACTGCCGAGCGGCACTGTAGCAAGGCCGGCTCGGCAGTTTGATTGCCGAGCCGGGCTTGGTTTGGTAAAAAAAAAAAATTAAACCTGTTTTGGTAAATATTTGTATTTTTTGGCATGGTTTGGAAAAAAGCCCTATAAAATGTGGTTCCCCAGCATCAACTCACATGATTTGTGGTCCATTTAGCTCGGGGATGGCATAAGAAACCACAACTGTTACATAAGACTTGGATTAATTTGGAAATAAATCCCTTTTGCCAGCAGTGTCTGAAAACATTCGCAATAGAAGATCAAATCGGTGCTGCAATTGTCTCGTTTAATTATCTCATGCAAACTCCAGAGCGATACACATTCCTGGATCATGGAAATGTCCAAATTTCTCAAAACCAGGAACCCACAGCCACAAGACAAGTACCAACTTTCTTTCCAGGTAAAAACCTCCGCATCTTCGCAGATTCCAAAGGCATCTAATGTAAACATGCACGAGAACCAATCGAAACAGAGGCACGACAGAGGACAGCAATAACCAGAAGACTGCAAAGAATGCTTAGTTGTACCACTGCTGGCCGACGTTAACAAGCGATCTTCATCATCTCGGCGCCGAAGCCGGCATTGCCTTCGCGGCTGCGGCCTTAGACTCCATGAGCCTCCACATGTACCAAGACCCGACGGACCTGTACGGCCTCCACTTCTCGCAGAGCCCCTCCATCTCCAATGGCTTAGGCAGCCCCTTGAGCTCGTGCATCGCCTGCACGCCCTTCCTCACTCCGAGATCACCCACGGGCAGAACGTCAGGCCTGTGGAGCGAAAACATCATGAACATGTGAACAGACCAGACCCCGATTCCCTTGACCCTGGTCAACGCGCTCGAGAGCGCCTCGTCTTCCATTTCGAGAATCGATTCGTCCGACAGCGCGCCGCTCCTGTAATTCTCGGCGAGGTCGTGGAGAAACCCAGCCTTGCGGCCGGAGACCCCAGCCCGCCGCAACTGCTGAGGCGAGAGCGCGAGGAGCGAGTCGGGCGAGACGCCGTCCTCACCCCCGCCGAAGAGCGCGAGGAAGCGCGCGTAGATGGTCTGGGCGGCCTTGGTAGCTAGCTGCTGGTAGAGGATGCTTCTGGCGAGGGCGAGGAAAGGGCGAGCGGAGGAGGCGAAGGTGGGAGGCTGGAGGGAGTCGATGAGGGCGGACAGCAAAGGGTCAGAGCGGCGGAGGTGGCAGAGGGCGAGCTCGATCTCGCCGTCGGAAGACAAGGGTTTGAGGATTCGGGGAGCAACGATGGGAGGGGAAAGTGGTGGTGGTTTTAGGGGGTCGAGCGGGGGGTTGATGAGCTTCCGGATCTTTCGGGGCCGGTATTGGATCTTAGAGGCGGCGACGGCGGTAGCGGCGGCGGCGGCGGCGGGTGGAGGGGGAGATTGGGGTTGAGGTGGGATTTTGATGGATTTTCTCATGATTTGGGTCTCAAGAGAACATGGAGAGGTCTTTCGGTCAAATTAATAGGAATGGCCTATCTCTTTTTTTCTTTTTCTTTTTTGGGGTCAGAAGGAATGGCCTATCTTGATGTCCAAGGAAAATGTAGGGGGAGGGAAGATTCTTTAAAACAAAAACAAAATGAAAAAGTAGTTCAATAAAATAATAAGGGTGTTGGGAACAATTATCCATATTTAATGAAAAAAAAATAAACTGTCAATACAATATAGTACACTACAAAATAGTAAATTTTTATGGAACGTTTGACCAACAAATTATAGCTCATTCATGAGTCCTAGCAGGTGAGACTAGACATAGCCACGGTTTCGGGTCATGAACCAACGAGCTCGATCTCGCCGTCAAAAGACAGGGGCTTGAGGATTCGGGGAGCAACAATGGGAGAGGAAGGTGGTGGTTAATGAGCTTCTGGATCTTGCGAGGTCGGAATTGGCTCTTGGAGGCGGCGGCGGCGGCAGGTGGAGGGGGAGATTGTGGTTGAGGTGGGATTTTGATGGATTTTCTCATGATTTGGGTCTTAACCTAGAGAAGCCCACTGTGACCTCCATGGGATCAATGGAGAGAGGTCTTTCCGTCAAATTAATAGGAATGGCCTATTTTGATGTCCAATGAAATGGAGGGAGGGAAGATTCTTTAAAACAAAAACAAAAAATGCTAAAGTGGTTCAATACAATAATGGATTAATATCACGGACAATCTCAAACTGGTATATTTGTGACAAATTTACTCCAAACAATTTTTTTGGCCATGAAAAACCCCAAATTAGTGCACTTGTGATAAATTTACCTCAAACTGATACATCCGTGATAAATTTACCATACATTAATTTTCGTTAAATCGTTAAATTTAACTGTCAAATTGCTAAGTTTGTGACACATGGCAGTTGACAAGTATATCAGTTTGGGATTTTTAATCTCCGTTCGTCACGTAGCCTGGATAAAATTATCTCATGAGGGAGGTGGGATAAAGGTAGATGGAGTTTCTTATGTTCACAGTATAAAAAGCTATTTTTTTCTCAAATAACAAACTTCTTAAGAATTGAGTTTTAATATTAAAAAATATTAAAAATTAAAATTAATTTTTTTATTTATTCTTATATATATATATATATATATATATATTTATAAATTTTAGTTTCTTTCTACTTTACAATATATATTCTGTGCACACATATATACACACACTTCATATCCATGTTATTATGAATTGGAGGATTTTTTATTGGGTGAGTTCAAAATAGAATTTTTTTGGTAGTATAGTTTGTTATTTAATAAAAATTTTATTGAGAAATGATGGAACGGAATAAAAATAACGAAAAATAAATATAAAAATAAAAAATAAGTAAATTAAAATGAAGTAGAAGAAACCAAATTTTAAATGAACAAATTCGAACTTGAAAATGATTTTTCGAATTCTTGAAGAACGTAGGGCAATGAAATTTCTGAAAAAAAGTTAGAAATCTTCTTCTCCTATGTATCTTTGATTCATGTTGAAGTTTCACCACTTGTTTATAGTCTTTTAGTTCATGTCAAAATTCTACAAAAACGGCGTGAGAGTTTAAATTTCTTCTCTTTCGTAGGTTTCTAGTTCATATCAAAAGTTTATGAAAATAGAAATAGAGTCAAAACTCATTCTTCTTTGTAACTTTGTGGTTCATGTTGAAATTCAACGAAAGTAATGAGAGAGACAATATTTTTTGTAGTTGCAAATGCCAATTGTTGACACCTAAATTTTGACTACCATTTTTAGTCATTTAATTTTTCATAAAAATCAGGAATTGATTTTAGTTCCTACAAAAAATAATTAAATCACTTTTTTTTACATTCATTTTAGCATGCATTACATTTTTTGGGACCGGCGGCGGAAGCAATTAACTTTATTTAAATTTAAAATATTAGTTTGTGGGCGATTAATCTCGATATTATCATATCTCCAATGTTAAAGGATATGAGCAAATTGATATGATAATATCAAAGATTACCGGGAATATCAGAATATGTGCTTTGAATTAAAATAGGAAAGAGATATGGGCAAGAAACCCTAACCTCGCGCCTATATATACATACATCATGGGAAGATTTCGGGGGCCACTACAATTGTTTCATACGGCCATATTGAGAGAAAGGATAGAGAGAAAGAGAGTGCCACGAGGGGGTTTTCGACCAAGCTGTTCGTGAGCTTAGTCCAGCACCGCCAAACCATCGCTATTCTTGGTGTTGCAAACCCACGCCACGAACATCAATCCATCAAAATTGCTGCTTCTTGAGAGTCTTCCACGAAGAAGTCCAGTGAGCCATCATCGAACCAACCGCTACATCCCAGACCAAGGCGAAGTCATTCTGTGGCATCCGCAGTACTTCTTTTCCCAGATCAGGCTTCACAAGAAAAATTCCAGATCAGTTCAAAGTCGAAACAACTCCAGTGAACCTTCAAGCATCCTTGTCGACCATTCCTTTTAGCGATGGAAGACACCCGACATGGATCTTAGTCGTGAATGTCGAACGGATCTTCGGATTCGTCATTATCTGTGTCCCAGAACAACAGCTGCTGACCAGCTGTCGTTGCCTTCATCGAAGTCGTTCAAAGGAATTCCAATAGTAAAAGTCCCCATTCGTCGATTGGTCTGTGGAGTGCAAAGATCGAGTCGCAATGTCCGGAGCAAGTTTCGAATTTGGGAAAGCAATATCTCAATCTTGGTATTTTCCTAATTTAAAACTCGATATATTTGATTGTATAATTTGATTGATTGAAATTGCATATTCTGAATATTGTCCTGGGAGATTAGAATGTTCACTTGCCTAATTTGGAAGATTGCATGTCAAGAATTAAATCTTGGATTTAGTCGATCTGACCTATCGTCACTTATGTCCGATTTGCTATCTTCAAAAGGCCAATTTTCTAATTTGGAATGTGGAAATTTTCAGAAAAAATTGAGAATGGGATGATGGTCATGATTCTTTCCTTATCTTGCTGAGAATATTGGTGATGGATTGCTATCTTGATTTGGCCTGCCATATTCTAAAAATTCCTGAAGATTTTATTAAATTTTAAGCTTGCAAATCGAGATAATAAAATCTTCGGAATATCTTTATTGGCTGAAAATTTAAAAGAAAATACAAAAAATATCATTCGCATATCATATAATTTAGCTTGCATTACTGTGTTTTCATGATGCCATGTCATGCATTTTTACCACGTCATTATGTCATGTCACGCATCCTTGCCACGTCATTATGTCATGTCATTTTGCTATGTCATTTTACATGTCATTAGTCTCATGTTTAGGGTATTCATGTTAGATGAGTCTAATTGCTTGGTTGATTTTCTTGAATTAGAAGTTGCATGTCACTTAGTCTAATAATAATTTTTCACATGTTATATGTGGTCCTTGCATGATTAGTTTAGTTAATTGCATTTTGTCCCATCGAATTGCCTTGTGTTGCCATTCTTTCCGCATGCTTTAATTAATTAGTTAAACTTTGCATATAGGGAAACACGACTTTAACTTTGTGTGTCTTGTACTGCATCCCTTTATTTGGTCGTCTATTCATGTCATTGCATTCGTGTTTGTTCGTTCATTACATCCATGTCATTCATGCTACCATCGCATTCGTCCCCGTCATTTAGATAATTTCACGTCATCGTATCCATGTCATTCATGCATTATAAAAGCGAAAACCCCAAAAAGAGAAACACTTCATTTGAGCTTCAACTTGATTCAATCCGAGTCGTCAATTTAGGACATCTCATATGGAATTAAGGTACCGAAAGGGCGTTAGTTTTAATTAACTAGTGTAATCAAGTCCCCGAATCCACAATCTCTGGTTCGTAGAAGTAAAGTGGTTCTCCCGCTATTTTACTTAGGTTTCTAATCAACCTACCAAAAATGATTAGTGGCGACTTCAAATCCTAAATCATTCTAATTAATTTAAGTTGCGATTTGGTAGGGTTTGGGAGAGTCCGTATTAGGTTAGTTAATTCATTTGATTAATCTAATAATCCATTAGCCTAGAAATAAAAAATCTTAATTTTTTAGGTCGCGACACCAATGATCATATTTTATCTCTTACTAGAGTTGGCAATGCTTATGAGAGATTCTTCCGCTTGTACATTTTCATATTCATTTACACTTATATATGTAAATACCAAATAAAGAACATAATAAGATGTAAATATATCCGGCTTTATTACTGTTATTCACCAAACAGTAGATAGGATATGGCAAAATCCATGGATTTCATATCCAATTCTATATTGGTTAGAAATACTGACGACCAAACGCAGCCTAGGTGTACAAAATTTGAATCATATTTCCGATCTTTTACCGAGTATCAATGCTTATTTAATTATCCATTTGACATACAACCGTGTTAAATGTGTAATAAATTAACCGCAATATGCTTAATTTTATTATTATTCACTCTCCTTCTTTTTGTATTTTCTCTGTTGTTTCCTAGTTAGAACTGGTCCATATTCACTTCATCAACTTTTTCCCTCTCCTTTGCACCTCTTCTTTCCAGTTTTTTTTTTCCCCATCTTTGTTTATGATCTGCTTTACAGATTGAGGTGCAAAAGCCAAAAAGTACTGCGGATTTATGCGATCCATTCTATTGTAACCACAACTTTGTTACCATCTTTAAATTACCTCCGGGGAGTTTTGCGAATTTTCCACACCACTTCACTTGTTTTTTGCGATTCAAAAGGAAAAAAAGCGAAACCTGAAATCCGACCCAATGATTTGGGCCATATGTTCGGGTTGGATCAAAGCACTATTCCATTTCGACTATATTCGGGGCATCATACCGTTAGTTTCTTTACATTTATAATATAACCCCGTTGGCTAGATTACCTAAGCGATCATATGATCTATCGAACGAGCTATCGATCACTATCGCGACGAATCCTTCCGATCATTTTTCTAAAAGTTGGAATCGTTAAGAACCGGTTCGGTGATGTGTTCGCAGCATTCCTTTTTGACGCTTTCTCGGACCGTCAGCGCCGCGGTTTTCGATACTTTTTCACGTTGGTTAGGGAAAACAGTGACAAATATGGATTTGTAAATTGTTTCTGCTGCTGATAAACATGAAAGATGGGATGATGGGAGAAGTCTTTGTTGGCTTGGTGGGAGATGATTCTTGAGTCATAGTGTGGAGGAGAAGTCCCAAGAGGATTTTGGCAAATCCAATGGAAAATGCTCTCCTCTTCTTTGGCCACTCCAGCAATGGATGGATGGATGGGATCGATGATCAATTGTGTCTCTCTCTCTTTCTCTCTACAGTTTGCTTTTATTTTTGGATTAATACCGCGAAAAACTCTAAACTGATACATTTGTGACAAATTTATCTCAAATTATTTTTTTGACCATCAAAAACCCCAAGCTGATACACTTATAATAAATTTACCACAAACTATTTCTTTGACCAGCAATAATCCTAAATTGGTACAACTGCGATAAATTTACCTCAAACTAATTTTTTTTACCATAAAAAATCTCAAACTGATACACATATGACAAATTTATCTTATGTTAGTTTCCATTAAATTTAGTTAATACCACGAAAAATTTTAAATTGACGCACCAGTGGCAAATATAGAGTAACATGTACACTCAATAATTGCCATGCATCATCCAATTCAGCAATTCAAAGGTAAAATTTAAGGAAAATTAATGATGGGTAAATTTGTCACAATTGTACCAGTTTGGGGTAAATTTGTCACATGTATACCAGTTTGGGGTTTTTCATGGTCAAAAAAATAATTTGGGATAAAATTGTCATAGGCGTACCAGTTTGGAATTTTTGGTGGTATTAACCCTTTATTTTTTGTAATTTTACCAAGGTCCAAACCCCAAAAAAAGTCAGATGTGATTTGAACGAACATCTTTCTCCCTTTGCTCCGACCATATTTATTTTCAAAAATTTCAAAATAAGGACATAAATTTTTTCGAAATGAACTTTATTTTAAATATGGACATGAAGTAACCATATCAGTCTCAAAAAAGGGTCTCACCTCTCTGGCCGAAGGTATTTTCGTCATTTACTTTTTTAAATTATTCTTTTTATTTTTTTCCCCTCTTCCCTTCCTCGACAGTCGATTTTTGTTAAAATAACATATTCTTTTATTTTTGTTGCTAAAAATATCCCTTCTCCGATGGCCGAAATAGTTAAATGCTCATGGGCCGGCCAAAAGTCCTTGTCTGAGACGATTTCGCCACTTCAGACTTTTATTTGAGACAATTTGATCATTTCAGACTTTTATTTGTGAAAAATGAAGGCATTTCACGCTCTTATTTGAAATTTTTCCTATTTATTTTCCCACATTCAATGCTAATGGGCCCTTTATTGCAGATATATATATGTATATACATTTCAATTTTTTCCTCTTAGCAATTAGCATATATACATGCGGATCTCTTATCCTTTGAGAAATCAAACGATTACTAAAACCCTTTTCTTCCAAAATGATGCTACGGACAGAAAGAAAGTGCTATAGTATAATATACCTATATTCTCAGTGTCGGAGTGGAAGGAGATACGATCCTACCGGGGATGGTGGCTATGGACGGACGGATGAAGAGTAAAGGCGATCATTGGGTGGCTCGAGCCAGATTCGGGTCGGGCCTTAAGGCCGGACTTAAACCTTTGCCCAAGCTCGCACGCCTTAATCTTCACACGTACAAATCTCCGACCTCGGCTGGGGCCCAACCATGTCCGGGCAGGTTTTCTCAATAAACGCCGTGATCCAAGCCCGTCCAAAAAGTCTTTGGGAAACACCTTTTTGGACGGGAATGAAATCCAGTAAAACAGAAAGAGCGCGGGAAGCAGGAAACGCCTTTTTGTTCGATCCCGCCAAAACCCCGTCTGAATTCTCGTTTGTGTTTTTTTTTTTCACGTCCTCTTCAAACGACCGTTTCAGTTTTCGAGTCCACCTGGCGGATCCCCTAGCGTGCTGCTATGTGACCGACAGTGACGTTTCGTGTTGACGTCCCCATTTGAGCGTGTAGTGTCTAGATGGAAATTCAGTAGGCAAAATGACACAAATAATCCCTAAATTTTGACAGAATGAGCAATTTCATCCCTAAACTTTTAATTTGTTCAATTTAGTCCATAAACTTTGGCAGAATGTGCAATTTTGATTTGTTCAATTCAATCTCTGAACTTTTAGTAAATGTTCAATTTAGTCCATGGACTGTATAAAAATGTTCGACGTTATCCCTGATCTTAAATTTAAAAAAAATGACTATATTGAACATTTTACTATAATTCAGGGACTAGATTGAACATGCACTAAAAGTTTATGGACTAAATTGAACAAGTTAAAAGTTTATGGACCAAATTGTACATTTTGCCAAAGTTCATGAACTAAATTGAACAAATTAAAAGTTCATGGACCAGATTGCACATTCTGCCAAAGTTCAATGACCATTTAAATTATCCCAAATCCAGTAATAACCGGATCGTAGGAATATATATATTCACATTTTAAATATGCAGAGTATCCATAATATTTAAGAGTTTAAATGGTTTCTTTAAAAAAAATCGAGAAATAAAATCAAGAATCTCTCCAAGCGCTCTAGATGGGCAATTCCACCCCGAAACCGGATCGAATCGATCCATTCGATTAGATCTGGTCGATTCTTTTTGCTCATTCCTAACTTTTTTTTCCTTTGGTTACGTGTTTCTCCCGTTAGTTTCCTTCGTTCCTCGCGTCGCACCCTTAATTTCATGTAATGTATGGTACTTGCACTTTAATTTTCCAAGTAACTTAAATTGAACAAATTTCAATTAAGAGCTTAAAGTACTCTTATTCTCGAATAAATGCATGAAGTACTTTCATTATTTCAAATAAAGGCCTGACCAAGGGCATTTTTGTCATTTACGTTTATTTATTTGTTTTTTTTCTTTTTGTTATTTCTACTTTTTATCTCCCTTCCTTCTCGCCAGTGGTCGATCTTAGGCGATGGTCGAGCACGGACGAGGCCGCGTGAGGCGAGGCCCTCGTAGGTGGCCTGCGAAAGACCCGCCACCGGCGAGAAGGAAGGGGAGGGGGGAAAATGAAAAATGAAAATAAAAATAAAAATGAAAAATCAAATTAAAGAAAAGGTAAAATGATGGAAATGCCCTTAGTTAGGCCCCTTTTTGAAATAATGAGGACATTTTAAGCCTTTATTTATAGGGGTGTGCAAAAGAATTGAGAACCATTTGGACTGCCCGAAGTCGGACTAGACAAGCTCGGAACACGTGATTCCTAAGAGAATCCATCCAGCTCTCGATTTCAAGCGTTGAACTGCCCACCCGAGCCGGATCGATAATATATCTTATCTTAAACTTCTCTCTCGTATTGATCTCTACTTTATCTTGTTTCAGACCCTCAATGTCTCGCTCTCATCTTGTTTCTCCATCTCCGACTCATGGCCTCAACTCCCAACTTCTATCGATTCACGACCGTACCTCTAGCCTTTTATCGGCTCCTTCTCTCACATTCGATTGTTCCATTTGTCTGGTGGGATCGGTTTCATGGACCCATGGGGGAATCGAATTGGACTCGCGATCAGGTTCAAGAATGGATCCATGGAATCGCCCACTCAAATCATGCTTACCCTTACTTATTTTAAATGTGATTCACTTCGATCTTTTATTTGAAAATTTCCTAACTTCTCTTTTTTGTTTTCAATTTATATCGGATCTCTGGGCATGTTGCTCTAAGAAACCGGCACGACCTATATACACACCATTAAATCCTTTACGAAAAGCATCCTCGCCATCAATCAAATCCACTACGAAAAACTCAGTTTTTAATGACGGCGAACAGGATAAGATTTCCATGAATATAATGGAAAAATTTTGGGTGGGGCTGGACCATGCGCCCCACCCTCTCTCTCTCTCTCTGACATGTGTCAGAGGAGAGAGAGTGACTGTGGGGTGCATTGGGCCGGCCCACCCAATATCTTCTCGAATATAATAGCAATGGGAATCTGTAAATCGCAGGAAAAACCAAAAATTAAATGACACGTGTCTTTTTAGGGTCCACCTGTCGTCCGTCCGTACCAACTCTTTTTTTTTTTGGACGTTCACCTGTCCCAGGAGTCAAGGACAAGGAAGCACACTGGTTGACTCTCCTTTTGCTTGCTAGTTTCTCCTTCACCTTCTCTTCAAATCCCGGTCCTCCCCAGAAGATTTGGTGCCACCACCCTCGAATCGCCAGTGAAGTGAAGCCTTCCCTCTTGAATTTTTACCTACTTCTCAAGGTTGGAACCTCGCTCGGAACCCATAAAAAAACTCGTCTTCTTTTCTCGGGAGCTTCGTTTTCGGCCGTCATAGAAGGAGGAGGGGAGGAGAGGAGAGGGAAAATGAGTTACAGGGAAGATAGCGAGGATGGCGGAAGCGGGAGAGACCTTCGGAAGCCGCTGCTCAACTCTGGGAACTGGTACAGGATGAGCTCGCGGCAGTCCACGACGGGGAACTTGGGCTCGTCGGCGCAGATCATTCGCGATGGCTCCGTCTCCGTCATTCTCTGCGTCCTCATCGTCGCGTTGGGCCCTATTCAGTTTGGGTTCACGGTGAGTGCGTTCTCGTGGCGAAATCGCGAGCGTTAATGCCCGAATCAATCTCGTTCATTAATGTAGTAAGTGGTTTACTAACTGCGCCAGCTCTTGGAAGTATACACGATGAGATCGCAGGAAAAAAGTTTGCAGCTTTTCAAAAGTTGGCGAAGTGTGCGTGCATGTCACTCACAAAATTAGCTAGGTGCCAATGTTATAACCGCGAACGACTGTGCGTTATATTCGTTCATCTGTTTATTCTCAGTGTGGGTATTCGTCCCCGACAGAAGAAGACATCATCAGCGACCTAAGTCTCTCGCTTTCGGAGGTGTCACTTGTTCTTCATCTACTTTTGAATTCTTGAACCATGTTGTGTTGGCAATTTCTCTGACTGTTGATCTTTGACTGTATTGATTGGGCATGTTTCGTTGCGACAGTTCTCTATATTTGGCTCCTTGGCTAACGTCGGTGCTATGGTTGGGGCGATTGCAAGCGGCCAGATTGCAGAGTATATTGGCCGAAAAGGGGTAGATCTTGTGTTGATATGGTTAAATTCATTGGCAAGCAGAGTTCAGCTAATAGTTTAATCATAAGAGTTGCCGTAGATGTGATCATTGACTTTGAGTTCGTGCTTTCCTATATGATCTAGTTAAGAAAGATATGAGTATTAACTTTAGAAGATGTGCTCGTCTTATCTACAAGGAAAATGCCATAACAGTAAATGGTAAAAGTGCAAACTAACAGTTATGTTACGTTGTTTTTCTTTTGCGGTATTGCATTGTTGGCTGCTAGTAGCTAAATATGTTAGCTCCTGAAGACTGCTTCGTGTGTTGAATCGCAGTCGCTGATGATTGCTGCAATCCCCAATGTGATTGGATGGTTCATCATCTCTTTTTCCAAAGTGAGCTTTTTCCCTGACCAACACATGGAGTTGTGCTTTAGCACTGCAGATTTGTCACATTCTAAGGTTCTCTTTTAGTAGGATGCTTCATTTTTATACCTGGGAAGGTTGTTGGAGGGATTTGGTGTGGGTGTCATATCCTATACGGTAACCTTGATAAGGCTCTTAATGATTCCAATGGATTTCCTGTGAACTTTATGCCTGAACCAAGGTTTGTCACTTGTAGGTGCCTGTATATATTGCCGAGATATCACCTCAAGACATGAGAGGAAGTCTTGGATCTGTGAATCAGGTTAATAGTCAGCTTATCCCGCTGTTTCTCGAATGTCTTCGTTAGAAGTCATAGTATAACTTCTGTGATCTTGGCCAGATGCTTCTTTCTCCAGTGTCCACTTTTTCTTCTTTCACATGTTCACGTGTCTTTACTTTAGATCTACAAGTGTCATCAGCACAAGTGCCACCGATCAGTACGTGGATGTAGGAGAAGAAAACAGACCTGTCCTCTCGTCTTTATTCCTTATCAGTCAGTTATCCATGAATTATCCCAATGGTAACATCACAAGTTTGTTAATTTCTTTAAGTTTTCGAGTTGTGCAGCTCTCAGTTACTATTGGAATTATGCTGGCTTATGTGTTGGGAATGTTTTTCAACTGGCGAGTGCTAGCAATATTAGGTAAGCATATGTAAGGGAAGGAAAGACCAGGCATCGATAACTAACTCGTTTAAGAAGTACCAAGACCGTATGCTGATCAACTTGAATAGCATTAGATTGCAAATCTCAATATACTTAGCATTATTCCTCTCGGATTAGAATTACTTATAGTTAAAGACATGCCATTAATTAAGTTTGCTAATAATACCTTCTGAATGGTTACCATCACCAACAAGCTGTCTATTTAACTGCTTTCAAGACAGATGAATCCTCTCAGTCTGTCACTTTTCACATAACTGAACAACTTTTTTTTTCCCCTGTGTATTCAATTAACAATTTATTACACTCCAAGCAATGGGAAAAAGAGCAATTTTTTTTTTTTTTGCAGGAGCTTTGCCTTGCTTGATATTGATCCCTGGCTTATTTTTCATACCGGAGTCTCCTAGGTGGCTGGTACAATATTGCTTCTGTTTATGTGCTCAAAGTTCCAAATTGTCTTCCAGCTGACATGAAGTTTACTATCGTATCTTGGGAGTTTTCTAAATCACTGCCTTTGCTGATGGTGGCAAAATTTGCAGGCCAAAATGGGGTTGACAGATGAATTTGAAGCCTCTTTACAAGTTTTACGGGGTTTTGATGCTGATATTTCCACTGAAGTGAGCGAAATTAAGGTACTATAGCACATCCATATGGTCAATTCCTGCTGCCTAAACTAACTGTTGGTGATTCCAGTATTCCACTACATCAGCCATTTGGATTGTCTTGACAGAAGCATCATTTATTAATTTGTAATTCCGCTTATAGCGTCAGGACTTATGATGATTTCTTTCTTCAGAAATCTGTTGCATCGTCAAGCAAAAGAAGCACAGTCAGGTTTGCTAATCTCAAGAGGAAGAGATATTGGTTTCCTCTAATGGTAGATTACTCTCTGATTTTGATAAACTGCATTGATATTGTGTATTATCTATAAAGATCAAATCGTAAGATATTGGATCATTGTGCTTCAGGTTGGAATTGGATTGCTTGTGTTTCAGCAACTCACTGGCATCAATGGTGTCTTATTCTATTCCACCAAGATTTTTGAGAGCGCTGGTTAGGACGTTGACTCTTGCTTCTGAAATTTCACCACTTCTGTCTAGGCTTAAAGATTTGAATCTACTGCCTTTAAGTAAACGGAGATCTTATTAGACCTTTCAGACAAAATAATGGCAATATGTCCATTCCTGTATATAAGTGATTTACTGTACTCCTTGATATCCCTACTTCGTTTTTTTTTCCCCCTTCAAAAAGTAGTAGAAAAAATACAACAGAATGCGGTCGTTTTGACCCCAGCCAAATGACATCTGATGCAGTTAATTGAGTGGCTAATGTGTATAAATCACGCAGAACTATAAAATAAAGTTAGTATATATTGTTGACAGTGAGCTTCACATAGTTTAGGTCATGTAGAATAAGTGGTATGCTGCCCAATCAGTATGAGCACTCGCAGTAAATAAAGTTTCTACGACCAAGAAGGCATATTTTGTTAAAATGTATGGAACTTATTCTCCAGATATCTCGATTTGCCAGTCACAGACATAAAAGAGAGGCTTTCTTTATATTTGATCCACGCATGGAAAAAATATTTCATAGAGATCTTTTTGCAGAAGCTTGACAGGAGGATATTGGATAATTTGGAAACCTCTAAGCTTAATTGTAATACGTTGCATAATGACTGGCACATTCATCTGCAGTGAACGCTCAGTTATGAAGCTCAGAAAGTGCAAAAAGGCTAATGGTTGAATTGTTCCGTCATGTACGCATAGATCCAGAATCATTCTTCCAAGCATCTAACAAGAAACATGCAGAATTGTTTTTGCATAGGTGGTGCTACACTCCATTTCTTATATTGGAAGGAGAGATCCTGTGAAATGATTCATAAGGATGACCCATCACATAAGACCACCACCTTAAGGGGCACATACGAATACTCATTTTGAGGTTTTGGCCCACAAGACCGGATCGTTACAGATCGCGACATCAATGCTTTGCAGGAGAGTTCATAGCAAATGAAGTATATCGGTTGGAAAATGTCCATGGGAAGTGAATTATAATGAAGACCTATCTCCAAAAAAATTACTACTTTAGTGGGCACATTTGGGTACTCCTTTTCAGGTCTTGACATACATGGGAGGGATCTGGTCATTATAGATAATAGGGAAACGGAGGCTAACAAGTACGCTGAATCTAGAAACTGACTGACTATATGAGAAGAGTAGTCATGAGCTTTAAGTCCTCGTCCAGGATTTAAGCCAGACAGAGCCTTGATGATCTAACAATTATCAATGTTCAAATTCCCTATTTATTTTGCAATGCAAGTCTTGCTGGTCTAAGACGCTCAGTGAATTTGGTAGGAATTTCATCAAGCAATGCTGCAACGGTTGGCCTCGGTTCAATCCAGGTATTATATGAATTGCATCTCTCAGTCTTTTCATGCAGATTGTCTATCATGTGAACTGATGTGATTCAAAGCTTCACATGACGTGCCAAAGATGATGTATGGTTCTCTGACCGTCCCTATTTTATTGACTTAGGTTGTTGCCACTGGAGTTGCTGTATGGCTGATGGACAGAGCCGGTCGCAGGCTGCTTCTTATTGTAAGTTCAATAATACTTTCCTGTCGAGCTTTGTCTAGCTACAAAGTAGCCTAATCTGAAGTATATTTCTTATAGATCTCGTCTTCTGGGATGGCTATTAGCCTTCTTGTTGTTTCAGTTGCCTTCTATCTGGAGGTTCGTAAAATTGCAGTCCTCTCATGTTGTGCTTTCTAATAGAGTTCTCATGTGATGTTATGTTCTGGGAAACTAAACGCACTACAAACTCACTCTGTTCTTTGCTATCCACAGGATACCGTATCGGAAGATTCCCGTGTGTATAGCATGTTGGGAATAATGTCAGTGGTTGGTCTTGTGGTAAGACTTTGCTCTTTCTGCCATTTTTTGCAGCTCTATTGGTATAATTGGCACGCCTTAAAATATCCACTTATGATTTTTTCAGGTTCTTATAATTTCATACTCTCTAGGGGTGGGAGCAATTCCTTGGCTTATAATGTCTGAGGTAATGTTGAACGAAAGTTTTTCCTTTCTGTGTCGGGTAGAAGCTATGGTTTGCCGGTTTTAATGGATACTTCACTAAAATATGTCGTACCATCCTCTTCTCATCTTTTCACTAATTTGTCAGTCTATCCCCATACTTTCTGTGTGGTAGTTCATAGCAAATATGCCAGTGAGGGGGGGGACCAAAAAAGCAGATAAAGAAGGAAATGACGATGGGAACATTGAGAAAGAAGGAAATGACCAAACTTCTTCGTGCTCTTGGGGGATGTTGAAACTGGCTATATTAATTCTTAGTATCAATGCAATCTAATCTAATCAGACTTTTGATTTCTTGGGCCAAATTGCATATTGTAGATACTTCCCGTGGACATTAAGGGTCTCGCCGGGAGCATAGCAACATTAGCAAATTGGTTTTTTTCCTGGGCAATCACGATGAGCGAGAATTTGCTGTTGAATTGGAGCACGGGAGGTACGTCTCAACTGATATGAGTTGTTCATATCGTACGCACATGAATGGTATTCATGTATATTTAGTTCTGAGTTGTTTTCCCACATTCTTAATAGGGACTTTCACTATCTTCACCGTGATGACTACTCTGATGGTTGCTTTCGTGACGTTTTTGGTCCCCGAGACTAAGGGAAGAACGCTGGAAGAGATTCAGTTCTCGTTTAGATGATCGGTTCTGCAAGAGCTTTTTTCACTTTCACATGGCATCTGTGCTTTGTCGTAGTACATTTAGTTTTAAGGTTTTCCTTTTCGGAGTTATTGAGGAAGAAAACTAGTGATGAACAAAATCAAAATTGGAGAAAAGGAAACATATTTGCACGCCTCTTCTACTTCCATTTCATTATTTTGTTCAGATGAAAAAAGGTTCGCTCAGTCAGATCATCACAGACATTGGACTGAGGTTAGAGAGCAGAAAAACAACGAAAGCACAAAAGCAGAGTCGATATCATTTGTCGGCTTCGCTTTGATTGACTGAGGCAAGGAACCGCTTCAAGCACCGGTTGTACACGCAGGGCCTCTCAAGGTGAGTCAAGTGTCCTGCCTTCTTGATGCCCTCCACCGTTGCATTCTCTCCTAGCTGTCTGCAATTTTGTCGAAAATGAACTGTCAGTGAGAAATATTTAACTGACCCAAATCTAAATCGATGATATGGAGTGATCAGATGATGTTTTTTTCACTGTTTTCCAGTTCGTTTTTGCCGTGGTAGAAGTATGGTTTAAGGGTACATACTCTTTCATGTTCTGAGCCAGCTCCAGCTTAAAGATCTGATCTTTTTCACCCCAGAGGAGATGTATCCTCTGCAAAATTTACACTCAAATTGGAGATGGTCAGTGTTTCAGTTCTATGGATGAATGAGATTCATGGATTCGTCAAATGAAACAGAGAGGTATGATTGATCAAATGGTAAATAACCTGGGAGAAGTTAGGAATTGAGGTGTCCTTGTTGCTGATGACAAGAGCTTCCAACAGCTCAGCTCTCTCCTTCCTGTTTGTGAACATCACCTGTTGTTTGCACATTCGGGGGCAAAAAAAAAAGTACAGTTGGGTCAAGAACAGTGGTTTTCAGTTTTCAATTTTCGTTCAGAGATGATGAAGTATCGTTTCCAAGTCTTTTTCTGAAGAGGGTCAAGTGAACCTCCTATGCTTTTTGGTGTTTTGGGATCATCTCGTTGGTATGACCCGGTTTGACAGGGCGGTTCGTCGTGAGCTAGAAAATGCGAAGCCCGTGATGCAAAATTATAATTACGGATTACCCAAATCGGAATTCCTCGTATTATTGTGATCATTATCGGTTGCCTGAGGGGCTAGGGCAAAAGAGTGTCTTGTCAAGTCCAAGGAAGTCGTAGCTACGCCGGTGACTTATTGAGGTTTTATATCCGAGAGACACATCTGAAAATTTGTATGTAGGTTTCGTTTATAATGGCGAAGGGTAACGACCACAATGTTACCTCGAGGTAGTCCTTGTGAAATCGGTCAGGGAACCAAATCTTCCTGTGCATGGCGACTGACTGAAGCGCCTTCAGGCCCTTCACGGACGTCGGCAACAGGAGCTCCGACGAAGAAGAGAACCCGAGCCTTTGCAGCATCTCGCCGCTGATCGAGTCCGTCATGGCCAGTATCGACCCCGATATCACCAAGGCTCGGACCAGCTCCGGGTACATCTCCGCCATCTTGAGCGCAACCATCCCGCCGTAGCTAAACCCCACCGCTGTGCACGTCTCGACCCCGAGTTTCCTCAGCCCCTTCACCACACACTCGGCCTGAAATTTGGTCGGAGATAATAAAAAAGAAAGAAAGAAAGAGATTATTTGTAAACTATAAGTCAGATTTCATGTGTTGACCCGGATTTTGAACTCTTTAACCAAACTGAACCGCCGAAGTTGCTAGGCTAATAATGTAATACAAATGATGTCTGTATTACGAACGTTGTGTATGGAAAAAAACTTCTTTTTTTAATTAAGATAAGTGTCTTCTTTAGGTTGAAATAATTAAAGTTGACCGATATTCCTCTAAATTCTAAGTAGAACTATTGAAATTATGCAATAGGAATTGCGCACACTACAGTCAATTGAATGGAAGGATGTCCATTTAGCTGCGTGTAACTTCAAAACTTGCTCCTTCTCTGAGCTAGCTCAACCCTACCTGGAATACCGGCGACCGGTCGCTCTTGTCGGTGACCGACTCGCCGAAGAATATGAGGTCGGGGATGTAAACGGCGTACTTCTTCGTCAAGGCGCCGACCTGGAACTGCCACGTCACGATGCCCTCGGCGGCGAAGCCGTGGATGAGGACAACCACGGGCTTGGTGGGGTCGACAAGGATGGTTTCTCTTGCTTCGCCCTTGCTCTTAGCCTTCTTCTTGTCGGGCTTCTTGACGGTCTCGCGCGGCACCCAGAAGTTCATGACGGTGCCGGGCTCGATCTCCACCGCGTGGGGGAGGATCCCGGCTATCTTCATGAGGCCATGCAGGAGCGGTTTCTGGATCGCCACGAAGTTCACCATCTCTCTCTCTCTCTCTCTCAATCTCACTGTCACTCTCTCCGATGTGGATGTGCGGCGTCCGCCTCCCCTTGTTCTTGCGAGCGAGAGAGAGAGGGGTGGGGAAGGAGAGTACTAATAACCGAGAGGGGATGGAGGAGAGACGGATTTTTAAACTGAGAAGAAGGTGGGGTTTGGTGTTGGGTTGCTGTCGAATGTTTTTACTCGATTGTTGGGTGGTCGAACTTCACATAGGATCAAGAAGTTGCATGCAAAAATTACACTATTTGGAAGCTTTTTCCTCCCCCGAAATCTTTAACACCGCAAGGAAAATGTTTTCCTAACATTAATGACATGAAACGGTACAATCTCAACTGTAGATCTACGAGTTATTATCGCTTGTTTTTGCATAAGATACTCATTGACTGAGAGATCGTGCGCTCAGAAATAACTCATAGTATGGTAAAATTGTTCGGTTTCTATACCATAAATGGAAGAGAGAGAGAGAGAGAGCGCGCGCGAGCTGATTTGACGGTGGGATGTGATTTCTTGCACGGGATCGATTCGTTCGGATCGTGCGGATGGGCTGTGATTGGGGACAATTAACAAGAAATAGAAATGGTTTACCTGAAAGCTTTTTTTTTTTTTTTTAAACTACTTATAATATGAAGACAGAGAAAGAAGTTTGCCGTTTGAGACGGACAAGCCCAAAGGTTGTTTGGTTTTGGATCAACTGCCCCGGCCTACTCTTATTGGGACGGATGTCTGTTGGACCTAAAGGACTCCCCCGAGCGGAGTCAAACGTCAGGACCATCCACGTGGCTCTGTCAGATTCTTGATGACGTCTGGTGATATACATAGGAGAAATACTTTTGCATCGTACTTCGGATCACAGCCTATGATTATGTTAGACCCATACGTAGAAGTAGAAACCCCGTGTGGGACCCACGACATTAATGGCTGCGATTCTTCAAGAGAATACTGGCCTCGTACTTCCAATCTATGTTACACGGACACAAGACACGATACGCGACACGACACCCCGACAAGTGAATTCTAAAAAAATAGAGAATTCGGACACGCTAAAATACGTTGTAGGTTATATATATATATATATATATATATACACGATTTCAAAACCATAAAACTTCAATTATTACCAACCACAGCATCCATAGAGTCGAGGAAAATGAAAAAACAAAGGTCACGACCTGCGAGCGGAGGCGAGTCACAAGCAGAGCCGGCTAGGGGTGAGTCACGATGAGAGCTGGTGAGTTGTGAGTCGGGAAAGGCGAGTCACGAGAGGGAGAGGGGGAGAAGAGTCTGAGAGTCGGGCAGGTCGTTAGAAGGAGGAGTTAGAAATTAGATAAAAAAAAATTGGGTTTTTTTCACTATTTTAAGTGTCTAGTGCCAAAAAAAAAAAAATCCAATCGTGTCCCGACACGGCAAAAAAAAATTATAGAGCCAGTGTCCGTGTAACAGAGCTTCCTATCACAGTCTACGTACGATCTTGTGAGACCGATACATAGAAACCCGTGTGAGACACATAATATTGATGGCTATGATTGATTAAGATCGTTGGACCCGGGCCCAAACAATTTGATGAGTAAAGGCCATGATGGTTTGTGTAGCCCTGAGATAATGACACAGATGGCCCTTAACTTTTCTCCAATGTTCAATATTTCCGTTCATTTTGGCCTTGGACTTAATATACGGTTAAAAAGTCCAAACGCCTTGAATTGCCGTGATCACAACTTTTGTTTATATATATAAATCAGGGGGAAAATATTTGCTAACTTGGGATAAAAATGCGGGGATTCCCATCATTATTGTAGCTCAATAAAAAACCATTGTGGCGGTCCGCGTCAGATGAGTGCGCGTAACGCGATAACACGCTTAATAGAGAGACTGTATTAAGCGAATTCTTCAAAGCTCGGGGATCAGATCGAACATAAAGAAGTTCGAAGACCACGTTGAATCATCAAAGAAAAATTCCGAGATCAATCGGTTCATTTCGCACATCATTAAACGGATTTTTTTTTTTTAGAATGTGTTTGGCCCTTTGGGGGGAAATTGACCTAAGTTTGGGTGGTAAAATGGTTGCAAGAGAAACAGAGAATTGAAGGGTTTCGACCGCACTTATAGCATCGATTCAGAAGCGGGACGCTGATGGGGAAATCATAGGCAAAGTGGCTATTAGAATGGCCAATTTTCAAACCCTTTTGCCAATGGAGTCCTGCGACGAGAGAATGCACAGTGCACGGACAAGAAAGGATGTCTTAGGGGTTTCTGATGATGCCGACGCCCTTCGATTATGTCGTGTAACTGAAGTTTTCCCCGTCACGTCTGATTTAATAAAGTGAGTGGTTGGGAGGATGGCACATGCGTCCTCTGCAACTTTGCGTTTTCAGACGTAAGAAATGCTGCTGGCCGCCGCCTGTGGCCCCTTTTCCTAAAGTCTTAACTCCCCAACTATTGATTTCGGTGGTTGTACGAGATTATTTCGCGGTGTTCTCCTTTTCTTTGCTCTCCCTCTCTCTCCCCCACAAACCTTAAGACGAGAGAGCTCGACATTACGTGTCGAATGGGTGGGTCGGATCGGATCATGTTTCGATCGGATTGAATATGATCCTATTTATATTGACTCATTTAATCCGTTTCGATCGATTTTTCGTGTTATACAAATTTAATGACTCATGCCCGACTCTACACACACCCTGTTGTGAAATAGGACACCTCGATCGGTGTCGCAGCGGAATCGGATCGATGAGCGTTTGCAAAGTCGACAGAGAAATAAAAGAAATAATAACAAATGACACGAGATTTACGTGGTTCGGTCCGAATGTCGGAACCTACGTCCACGGGGAGAGCAGCACAGAATCCACTATAGAAAAACAAGCGATACAACGAGATCAATCACTCGAGCACTCAAACACACTCTTGGTGTTTCCCAAACCCCAATTACACCTCAAACTCACACAGTGTTTAGACCCTCACAATTCCTAGTGAAACCTCACTCAAGGAATTATACAAATTCTACTCACAAGAATTTATCTGGCTAAAACACTCAGGTGTAATTACGACAAGCAAAAAAACCCTCACGAGAAGAACTCTCTCTTCTCTCGGCCACCGAATGACTTGGTTTCGGCGCACTTCTTCAATTGCATCTTCTTCTCCTTATATAGCCATATGGAAGGAGGAAGCATGCCAAATTGTGCCCAACTTATGCCTAATTTCCAAGTCAAAAGAAAGAGGTGCCAAACTTGCCAAACTCTTGTCTTTCATACTTGCCAAACTTGCCAAACTCTTAACTCCCGAGTCAATGCCAACTTGTGCCTAACTCCCGAGTTAATGCCAATGTGCCTAACTCCCGAGTTTCATTCGGGACTCAAATTCGAGACATGTTTTTAACAATCTCCACCTTGGCTCGACATTTGAGCCAAGTCACAATCGCTTCAGTGGATTCATTCTTTCCTGCTACTCTCCCACAGCCCTCTTGGGCTCAACCGTCACAGAAATCATCCAAGTCCAAGCCCCGCTTGAACTTCGCCATAACCGAGGACCTCATCAGAACACCAACTGAACATGCACCTTTAACTACTCCACAAGGACTATCTGACACAAGCTCCATAATCACAGATAAAGCAAAACCTTCGTTGCATCCATATCTGTCAGGAGATTGAACACGTACCTTGTCAATATTAGCAGTTACAGCAACTGTTGGCTGTATAGACTCCACATCGCTACAAGCACCATCTGTGTCGATTACTTCGCTAGTATCCGCTACCTCAGGAGTTTCTGGTTGCAACTCCACCTCAAGCTGAACACCGTCCAGATCCGTATAAACACTGCCACAAACACTCCTAGCTAGAAGTACTGGAGACTCGTCAAAGGTAACTTCTCTGCTGCAAACAGGTGAATCTATATTCGGGCACCACAACTGATCGCCACACTCACCTTGTGCATAACCATGGAATATGCACCTTGCCTCCACATCGAGCTTACCATCACTTACTCGATAATAACACGGGCAAGTAAACATTCTAAAATTAGAATCATCAGCAACATTACCTGACCACACTTCTTTGGGAGTCTGATATCCAATCGCAGTCGATGGGGATCTATTCACCAGGTAGCTCGCCAAACTAAGCGCATCCGCTGGAATTTTCCCAGCCATACCAGCACTAGAGATCTTTTCACGGGCCGTCTCTAGTAACTCTCCGCTCATCAATTCTGTAAACTGTTGTGGTTTACTAGCACTAGTGCGATGTTTCACTATGCCCTTTTCCATGCAGAATTTATTTACCAGCTTCGAGCAGGACTCCATGCCACTGTCAGTTCGCACATGCTTGATCAACTTACCAGTCTCCATTCCGATCAAAGCTCTCGACTGCGTATTCCTGACAACAGCATCAAACATGTGCTTTCGCACAAACACCCAGGCCTTCCTCGAGTAGCCGTTAGACTCTCGAACAGATGTCGACGTCTCATGAGCAAAATTTATCAATGTTTTACCTTGAAGTTCATACAGGCTGCCATGTTTGATTCCCTTCATTATTACCAGAGCACCTCGAACAATTTTTAGGACTCCACCTCGTGAGGAATACCTGCATCCAGCTGAATCTAGAGCACCCAAGGAAATTAAGTTCTTTTTCAATTCTGGAACATGTCTTACCCCAGTCAATGTCCTCACAATACCATCATGCATTCTGATTTTAATATCACCAACACCCACAACATCGCATTCAGCGTTGTTTCCCAACTGCACTTTACTACTATCCATGCATTGATAAGAAGTAAACCAGTTCCTGTTTGGTGTAGCATGAAAAGAACAACCAGAATCCATAATCCATCCGTCAAACGACGAATTCTCAGTGACAGACAAGACATAATCGACATCATCAGAATTTTCAGCTACAACTGCAACATCATCTGCAGATTCAACTCCAATTTCCTTAGCTCTTTCATTTGTCAGCTTAAAACAATTTCTTCTAAGATGCCCTCTCTTGCCACAATTCCAACAGACATCACCGCCAGTCCTAGACTGACTGCATCTATTCATGTTCATACTACTTCTGCTAACACGTGTACTAGCTCTTCCTCTTTCACCTACTAAAGCAGTAGATACAGATTCGCCAGATTCTCTTCTACGAATATCCTCACTCAGAATTAAATCTCGAATCCCATCAAACGTCAAACTAGTTGACCCAGAAGAATTGCTAACAGCAGTAACAGTAGTATTCCAACTATCAGGCAATGAGGATAATAGAATCAAAGCACGTACCTCATCTTCAAAGTCAATCTCCACCGAACTCAATTGACTAACTATCACATTGAATTCATTGATATGATTAGCAACTGACACACCTTCGCTCATCTTCAAATTAAACAGGCGTCTCATCAAATAGACCTTGTTGATCGCAGAGGGCTTCTCGTACATGTCCGACAGGGCTTTCATCAAACCTGCAGTGGTCTTCTCCTTGACAATATTAAATGCGACGTTACGAGCCAACGTCAGCCGAATAACACCCATCGCTTGTCTATCCAGCAATTCCCAATCGGGTTGCTTCATCGTTTCTGGCTTTTGCCCAGACAGGGGCTCATGCAGCTTCATCTGATATAAGTAGTCTTCTATCTGCATCTTCCAGAAACCAAAGTCCTTCCCCTCAAATCTGTCGATTTTCACTTTAGCTTCTGTCGCCATCGATTTGCTTCAACTCAAGCAAGCCTAGCTCTGATACCAATTGTTGTGAAATAGGACACCTCGATCGGTGTCGCAGCGGAATCGGATCGATGAGCGTTTGCAAAGTCGACAGAGAAATAAAAGAAATAATAACAAATGACACGAGATTTACGTGGTTCGGTCCGAATGTCGGAACCTACGTCCACGGGGAGAGCAGCACAGAATCCACTATAGAAAAACAAGCGATACAACGAGATCAATCACTCGAGCACTCAAACACACTCTTGGTGTTTCCCAAACCCCAATTACACCTCAAACTCACACAGTGTTTAGACCCTCACAATTCCTAGTGAAACCTCACTCAAGGAATTATACAAATTCTACTCACAAGAATTTATCTGGCTAAAACACTCAGGTGTAATTACGACAAGCAAAAAAACCCTCACGAGAAGAACTCTCTCTTCTCTCGGCCACCGAATGACTTGGTTTCGGCGCACTTCTTCAATTGCATCTTCTTCTCCTTATATAGCCATATGGAAGGAGGAAGCATGCCAAATTGTGCCCAACTTATGCCTAATTTCCAAGTCAAAAGAAAGAGGTGCCAAACTTGCCAAACTCTTGTCTTTCATACTTGCCAAACTTGCCAAACTCTTAACTCCCGAGTCAATGCCAACTTGTGCCTAACTCCCGAGTCAATGCCAATGTGCCTAACTTCCGAGTTTCATTCGGGACTCAAATTCGAGACATGTTTTTAACACACCCGATCCGGCCTATATTGTTAAAAACTTCAATATTAAAATTCAGTTGAGAGAAAATTATATATATATATTAGCTAACCTAGTTATGACTTATTTAAAATCTATTTAGGACCCATTAAGTTTTCGATTAACCTATTTATAACCCACTTTTAAAACTTAAGAACCCTTTTATGACCCACTGCCATGAAATATGAGTTCTAGACCCGTTTTGCCACATCTAGTGTTCATACATCTTGTCCATGTCATCTCGAGCGATGACGCGTGTAATAATAAGTAGTCGAGACTCGATTATTTGCTGATACTGTCGAAAGTCGATTGCAAACTTAATTTTCCAAATTATTGAGTAAAATTGTGGATCGATTCTTGTTTTGTCATTGAAAGTTAAGGTAAATCATCTCGATTGATCAATAGTCTAACCTATTTCGATCACGAGTTAAGGTAAAATTCAAATAGACCTTGTCGTGTTATGAGACGGAATTGATGCAATTTTGGTGGATAACATTGAAAAAATCATCATACTCACACCCTCGCGGATGGTGAGAGTATGAACTAAAAAAAGGTAAAGAAAAAAAAGAAACTAATTTAAAATTCTAAAAAAATTTAAAAGAAAGTTCATAAAAATTGTACACATCAACGCCGACCGCCCTATGTGTCATTGCCGACATCCAAGTCAAAGATTTTCCACCAAAATAGATCAGAAAGACTAAATTGATTAATTCGCCAAATGATTTAGGATTAAATTGGTCAATCTGAAAGGTTTGTAGCTAAAATTGGAACAAATACAATATGTTTACAGACCTTTTTTTTAAAAAAAAAAAAATTTCCCATGAGAGTGGTCCACTCCCACATCAGACATTTACAAAAGCGTGAGATCAGACATTTACAAAAGCGTGAGATGAGGAGGTCTAGTTTAATATATAAACATTACAACACTCTTCTCGTTCATAATTTTTTTAGATTTGGCCTAATATTCAAGTATTGAGGCTAACTACAACGAGGAAGCACGTTATTATCGGAGGCAAATGAGGTGTCTCGAGAGATTCCGACGGACCTCATACTCTATTTTCAATTAACTATAAATTGTCAACAATCACCTGTCAATTGATCTGAGGACAGCATTATTTCCAATCCCATTTTGGTTAAGATACTCATTTTTGTTATTTAACTTACTAAAATACCCTCCTCTTTCTTCAATTAAATGTTTCTTTTTGTATCAGGTTAATCCACAAATCTACCTTTAGTTGATCTTGATAAAAATAGAAAAGTAAAATTGATCACAAAATGGAAAAGATTAATTTATTTTTATTTAGATATGTATTAACAAAGGATAAATATATAAAGGAAAAAAACGTGAAATTTCGTCTTGTTCAACTCTTGATATAAAAAAAAAGGAATTAATATCAATTGTAAATTCAATATCATAGCAAGTAGATCAACTTATGCGAGTTTGAAAGTGCAGAATAGGTAAACAAATTTTCAATCCCATCTTGCAATTTATATCAAAATGTGAAAAGATTAAAAAAAAAGCACAAATAAGCGATTTGTAACTTTAAAAACCTACAAGTCTATTTGAAAATTACTCATAAGATCAAAATCTGCTTGATAATTATATCGGGTTTTAAATTTCAACTTTGTAATAATTTTTTCCTCAAACTATTTCATAAAAAATAGACAGTTCATTGTGTGTTCATAAGTCGTTACAACAAGAGATGTTCAACATTTTATATAGCTTTTCCAATTAAAAGTATGAGATCATAAATTAAGAATAACGAGCTTCTCTATGAAAAGTGATAACATGATGCATTATGGAATGATATTTTATTGGGTATAATTTGACATTTATATTGTGAATTTGATATTTAAAAGGAAAAATAGAAATAAAGACGATTATGTTGGTCAGGTTAATAAAAAAAAGAAGCACTTGAAGAGGGAGAAGGGTATTTCGGTCTATTGATTGAAAATAAGAGTGTCTTAGTCAAAATGAGAGTGAAAACAGCGCCGCCCTTGATTTAATTATCTAAATTCTTGGATAAACGTTTTGCAGGGTCAAAATATCGTAACAATTGCTCGGCAAACTCTATGTCACGTGATGTGAAAAAAGAAGAACAAAATACCTGCCGAAAAATAAAACCACGTCAGCAGACAAGTTAATTTTTTTTTTTTTTGGGGGGGTCGAGAGCAGACAAGTCATTTGACTATGGGGCTCAGGCTCAATCCTCATTGTGGGCAGGCCTGGTTAGCTGGTGCCTCATACAGCCTAGCCCACTTTCCTTAAAAAAAAAATATATGCACCAAAAGAATTCTCGGGAATAGCTAGAGTTACTACTATCGCTTTACTAGGTGAAGTTGTAGACCCTTAGACCATGGTCGGTGGTCCGACCAACTTACCATCCAACGCAATGCATCATTTAGCAAGTCAATCTTGAAACCTTAGTAAATCTCGGCATCGCGAAACAGATTTTTCCTAAGCAATTGAGAAGAATCCAATCGAAGTTTGATCAACTAGTCGGCTTAGAAAGATTGACACGGGTTTTGGAATTGGGTAGAGCCGTTAATAGGCAATCGGATTAAGAGATTGGAGCACGTAGGGCATTGGTGGAAACTAGGGGGTGAGTTCTCGAGACACGTGGCCCGTTTCTGTCGAGAAGTGGCTTCGGTTTTTTGCCAAAGAAGGGTCAACGCAAGCTGTGATGCTGACCGGGGTTGCTGTTTTTCCGTTCACCTACTCAAGCCATGCGTGTCCACATCCAAATTGATTTCGCGGAGTTAGGTTTGGGCGCCTCAACATCCGAACGTATTTCTACTCGATGCATGTTTTTGTTTTGGTTAGCAACTGCGCACGGAAGTCAGTAGGTTTCAATGCGGTCACACGAGGCCAGGAGCTATGTCTATGTGCAAGCAACGAGTACCACAACAAAACATCGAGCTAACTTGAGAGAGATCGGGACATGCTCGCGCTCCCGCATACGCATACGCATAGTATCATATGTATAGATAAAAGAAAGGGGAGAGGGGAGGGGACAGCCAACCTAGGTGAGGCCCGACAACCCTCGCTGGCCACATTAAGAAAAAAAAAACAAAAGAAATTAAAATAAAATAAAAGAGAAGTTATCCACACGACATCTATATTGGCGATTTCCGATCAAAATTGACTGGATGAATTCAATCGCTAAAATGTAAAAAAGATTAAGGCTCAATTGACAAAAATTAAAAATAATTAGGACTGAATTAACAAAAGTGCAATATATTGATGACCTTTTTGGACAAATTTTCTTCATTAATTACAATGGGCTATAAAATCAAGTCAGGCACGATTTTGAGCTTCGATCCAGTTCGAGCTCTCGCTCGGTGATCACTCCCCCTGTCTATAAATAAAGTCAGGCTCGATCTTGAGCTTCGACCCGACTCGATCCTTTGCGTCCTTGAAGACCACAAACAAATAATGACACCTAGGAAAATATAGGTACGACATCGATGGTGAAGATTGACGAGAGAAGGAGAAATGATACCCACGACTTCCAGTTGTTCTCACGAAAGGCTCCGGGCTCGTAGAAATAATAACACATGGGGAAGATGCGATGCGACCACAACCAATGTGTGTGGCGAGATCGTCTAGAATTGCTGCAAGATCTGAACAGAGCCCCAAAACAAAGATTGACCTCATGACGACGACATCCCGACCGAGGCTCCAAAGCCCCCACCCTCCATCCGTTCCACGTGCAGACGTCGCGTCGTCGATCAGCTCGGCTGTGACGATCGCGCCCCGTCACGAACAGTAGATGCCCAAGTGCTGCAGCAGCAATCCGCGGGCGACATAAGAGTTAAAGACCATCTTACGGTGCATTAATTTCGCAAAAATTTAACATTTGAGGGGAAAAAAAATCCCGAAAAATAATATATAATATCATTTTTTTAAAAAAAGAAAGATTAATTTACAGATAATGTTTTTTATTATCGAAATAATTTACGACAATTACTTCTCTGGGCGGTGATAATCATTTTCGCATTTACTCATTTTTGCAACTTACACGAGCGATCACTTCTTTTTCTCGAATAACGTTTTCTAAGTCCTTAAGATCAGTTTTAATTATCGAGAAGCAAGTACTTATCCATGTAGGTGATCTGCTCGGTTTTCTAAAGTCGTGCATGCTCTCTTCTTTGGCAGTTACATAATTAGACCGATGAACCGACCTATCCAGATTCATGGAAATCACATCAAACCGGATAGCGGGACGTGCGATGCATTTCTTCCACGATGATGCATTCTCCTTTCGTTGTGCACGAGACATATTGTACTGTCGACCACGATTTTCTCTAGGTGATATGGTAACAACGCTAGGCGATTTGGTGGTGCTCGCCTAACTTTTTCTTAATTATCGAAAGCCTGTGGTTCAATCACTGTACCTCTTCCTATGCTAGTGTTAGATCTCCGTAGAGGGGGACAATCAGAGGTTTACAGTCTTCTCTTTTCTTTCTCTCTCTTTTTTTTTTTGACCTTTATCTTTTCGCAGGACGGCTTATCAGGGAGGGTTTTCCTCCTACGCAATCTCTCTCTCTCTCTCTCTCTCCTTTCCGAATTCCATCGCTGGTCCATCTTGGTCTCTCTCTCTCTCTCTCTCTCTCTCTCTCTCTCTCTCTCTCTCTCTCTTCTCTCTTCTGCTTTTGCTTTACTTCCTCGAACTGCTTCAATTGCATTTCTTTTTTAACTTTAGTGGTACCTGAAAAAGTTCTTGTCTTCTTGATGCACACACTCTACACGACCAAATCCAAACCCCCTTGAGAAAAAAAAAAAAACAAAGGGAAAAAAAAAAACAAGAAACATGCCTTCGACTCAGAGACAACAAAGAGCACATGTTCAAAGATTGAATCTTAAGCTTGTTGACCGATTGGGGATCATAGGGTGTACATAAACCAAGTCCTAGCTCCAAGGGATGGTTGGTTAAAAAGAATGTGCTTTGACTGAAGCATCATATTTTCCACACAAATTTGAATATGATCGTGAATGTTTGGTAGTGTAAAATCAGTTCTTAATCAGCATCGGTCGCTATGTGAAGGACAAAGATGACATGGGTGATTACTTGATGTGTGGGGAAGGCATATCTTTTCGCCCTTTTTAAGGTTTGAGCTGTCGGAGCAAACACGGGCCTTCCCTCTTTCTTTCCTCGAAGGAGATTAATTTGTCCGTCGTCCCATCTCATTGTGAGAACGCTACTAAGCCGCATCTGGCGATGGAATTAATCAAGAGCTTGGCCAAAAGGCCACGCACGACATTATGGATTGGACACGGCCGTATCGTGAAGCGCGAGTATCCGGGGATCGAACGGAGGTGCATTCTAAAGCCGAAACGCATTTCAGACGTTCATTTCGTTCGGTTCAATCGAACCGGGCATGCCGCCTGAGAAAACAAAATCGAAGGTGCTACAAAAAGCGGACCAAGGACTAGTACTGGCTGGCCACTTTCCGAGTCGGATCTTCTCCAACTATAATAATCGCACTTTAGTCCACAAAGAGTAAATCTAAGAAGGAAGTCTTTGATTATTGGAAGCGCCCCCCCCCCCCCCCCCCCCCCCCCCCCCTCCTCCTCGGCCCCCCGCCTTTTTTCTTGTTAGGATTCAGTTTGGACTCCGTTTTGTCGGGGCGCCTACGGGTTACTTTCTTGGGTAGGCCCCACTTTGACCCCATCCGGCGATCTGGTCCAACGTTGAACGACCTGCGTTTTCGTGTGTGCGATGAGAGAGAAAGAGATTCTGCGCGACGCTTTTGAGCGATGTCGGAGATTCATTCCAGTTGTATCTCGTGGCTTTTGAGGAATGTGGCGTTGTTTATGCGCTCGATACTGTGCGCTTCTCCTTCGCAGTCCCAATCTCGTAATTATATCGATTTCTCTTTAAGAAAATAATAATTTCAAATTATGCACTTCGTGACAATTTTTCATCCTGAATTTTAGTTTGTGACATTAAAAATCTCGAATTATGCCCATATTTAACCTGAATTTTCTCTCTCTCTTTGAACCTACGCGATACATTTACCCTCTTGCAATGTGATTATTCAGCCAAAACGTCGTTTTCATTTCACGTAAGCCATGCATACTTCATGTCAATGACGTTTGCTTTCCGAAGTTTATATGGACAGATCTTTAGAGAAGTTAACTGATGAAACCTCGACGGAGAGTAAACGTATTATACATGTGCCAAAGTAGACGATGTAGTTTGAAATTTTTGATGACTTTTTTTTTTCTTTTCTATTTAGTTATTTCCCCATTATTATCGTGTTTCGTAAGCTTTATTTTACTTAAAGCGGAATTAGGTGGAATGCGCATTGCGCTCTTGAATGCACGCAGCGCGGATCGGGCGATGGCGCTGACGTGGCGCCTCGATCGGGCGGTCGATGGCGGATTATTATTTACGATGGGGGCTTTTCGTCGGGCTTAGGGCGAGCAGAGAGAGAGAGAGAGAGAGATACGATCCACGATCTTGGAAAAGCGCGACCGCTTGGGAGGGGACCCACCGAATCCAACGAGCCACATTACATCATGATTGATTTCCCCCCTTCCTTTTCCCCCCAATTATTTTATTTTATTTTTATTTGTGTGTGTGTGTGTGGCTTGGGTTTGGCCGAAGATATGATGATGATTGAATGGAATAATGGAATGGAACTTTGAAAAGCCTGTGGACATGATGTCGCATGGTCGTGTGGGTGATGCTGTTCATGTGATGGATGATGATCAACCAAATCCCGCATTCCCATTAGTAATTGGATAGATAATTTAGCAAATTTAGCAATGTGTAAAGATGAGCATGTGATTCGGTCAATGGCCGGTCTGTACGAGAGTGTCGCGGCCCTCGCTCGGATCCATGCAATCAGCTACACCACGCGATCTGAATAATATCAGAATAATATTGAAAATTGTCCATGACGGTAACTCAATTGACAAACTCGAAAAATATTAGTGATTGAACTGGCAGAAGCGCAACATATTTGAGATTTTTTGGAACGATTTTTTCACTAATTTCGGTTTCATCTTCCTTGCTCATTTCCTCGGCAGTTAAATTGTTTTTGTTGGGTTTACATTCATCATGGGTGGTCACTGTTTTCCAAATTTTACTTTAAAAAAAGAAGAAAAAAAGAAAAAGAAAAAGACCACATAGTTAGTCGAAAACAACAAGAGGAAAAACAAAAACATCCTCTGCCGATATCTTTGAAACTGGACATGCTCGATGGCTGGATTTTCTTTGGGAAGAGGGAGGGCGGGATTTGATTATTGATTTCATCGACGGAGCAGTAATCATAAAACTCACATCGGTCCTTGCACAAATAAGAAATTGCACGTGTAAGTGGACCAACGTAATGTGCGATCTCTCGCGTCTCGGGCTAATCGCAACCTCTCTGCGCTGCATGCAAGCAAACAAGCGAAAATTTGAGAAGAGCATCTTTTGGAAAGTGGTGGTGCTGGTGCTGGTGCTGGTGCTGGTGGTCGTCGCGCTTGTCGAACTCTTCAAACTCACCAATCTCAAGAAGATCTGATTCTCTCTCTCTCTCTCTCTCTCTCTCCAATGTTTTTTTTTTTTTTTTTTAAGATTATTTGAATCTTTTGATTGAATAGGGGTCGATGTTCCAGAGGAGATTGGTCGGGTCTTGCCATGGAAGACGTGGGGTCACCTTTTTTCTTTTTCTTTTTCCTTTTATTTTCATTTTCCTACGATGCTTTTTTTTTTTGGTTAATTTTTTTTTATTTTAGGGTTTTTCGTTTTTGGGTTTTATTAGGGTTTTTTTTTTTTTTTCCCTGGGCCCTTTTGATGTGAACTTTCCCTTTTTCGAGTTTTCCACCTTCTTTGACCCGGGAGTATTTCTCTCCCAGCAAGCCAAGAAGGGGAACCGATGCTGCTTTGATGATTGCATGGAGATCCTTCCCTCCCCTCACGTCTCTCTCCGTCTTTTGCCTTTTTTTTTTTTTTTGGTTCCTTTTCTTTTCGATTTTTTCCCTATTTTATCTGCCATGATCGAAGTTAAGGTTATCACAGAAATAAAACAATAATGTTTTCCATGCGATTTTTTTTTTTGTAAAAACATAAAAGAAATATTTTTTTTAAAAAAAATATATTTTTTTTAATATGTCCTGGGCAGTGATTGATGTGGGGACTGACCTGTGTGAGGAATCGGGGATGTTGAGGTGATTATTATGGGGATGACGAGGAAGAGAGAGAGAGAGAGAGAGAGAGGGAGGCAGGGAAATTGGTGTGCAGTTCACGTGATTCCACGGTACGATCACTGATCGTTTTGATCGTTTGTGAATTTTGTGCTCCCATGTTTGTAATGAGGAAAAAAAGGAAAAAGAAAAAGAAGAAATTGGAGTTAACCATTAAAAGATTTTTGTATCATCCGGACAAGACAATGCAGATTGACCGATTGGACACACGACACCTCCCCACGACTGAGGGGGAGGATTCAAGAGGGCAATCATGTTAGATTCTTTGCAACCCATCGCATGATCACCACGAGGACTAATGCCCTGGTTTGATTGTTTGCGCCGTTTACATCCGATCGGACTTTGTGTGTCGACACGCGAAGCGTCGTAGGCATACGCGTGATGTCCCCCCCCCCCCCCCCTTGGGGCTGGCAATCGAGATTAGGGAACTGTAACGACCCGATCGGGTGGGAATCAGGAGTGATCGACATAGCATGAAAATATGGATAAAGAGTAGCTCTTGACAGGTTTTTAGGATAGTGAATGGAAGGCGGGAATGAATCGAACTGTGCATCGAACCGCAGGAAAAGCGATTCTGGAATACATAAATGAAATTGAAATTAACTCATGGAGGCTCTCATTTTGACCTAACGGCAAGCTCTATTTTGGAACTTCAAAGTCAAGCGTATTCATACCACCAAAACAGGCGACATGCCGCTTGCATATACGGCAACGGGCAAAATTCGTGAGGTTCGATGTGAAACGGATTTGAAGCGGACAATATTACGAATGAGTTAATCTAGGGACGTCAGCAATCACACAAGCGCACACCTTATTGCTATCTGTCGAACGTTCGGTAAGAATCACGTCCGTCCATCGATGGCTGCACCAAAACCGTCGACGAATGGCGTTCAACGCTAATAGCGGTGTACACGATGGGAGGTGAGGTTTTGGGGGAGAGGGGGGCGGCGCGTGGTGGGTGAGGGGGTGGGGGTAGCGCGTGGGGGTGCTCTCCCATTTTCCTTGGGAGGCAGGGAAAGTGACAGAGGGAGAGGAAAAAGGTGATTACTAGGAGTAGGACTGGGTGAATTTCCTTTTTTATATATTAATTTGTTTATGTTATTATTATTATTTTTTGTTGGAGGGTGCAAAAATGGGGAGAATAAGGTCACAAAGACAGAGCAGAGCGCCTCGTGATCGGAGAAGAGGGGGGAGAAGGGTTTAAGTGCAGATGCAGATAGATAGATAGATCCATGGAAGACTGTTCCTCCTCCCTCCCTCCCCGTATTCACGTGGCCCCTCTTTTGACTACCACTCTGACCAGAACCCAACCCAACCCCTTCCCTTCCCCCCACCCTCGCCTTGTTCCCCGTGCCCCTTACTCTCTCTACACGCGCCCGGCCCCATCCATCAGATCGGATCGGATCGGATCGCGGGGCACGGACCGACGTGAAACCCCGCATGGCTAGTGCTTGCAAAGACCGGTCGCTGCGCCGTACCGGCGTGATATGCCATTCCAGTAATCACATCCCTCAAAAGCCTGAAAATTACGAGGGTATTGCTTTGTCGACCATCTAAGTTTTCCTGTCGAGATCAAGCTCAATGTTCATGGAACAAACAAGTAGGAGTGCGCCGAGTCCAGGACCCTCTGAAGCCAAAAAAAAAAAAAATCAATTAAACCTCCTAGTGCAATGGCGGCTTTTTTTTTTTTTTTTTTTTTTTCCGTCCCCCACGCATCGGGCTAGATTTTCAAATACCGGATAGATCATATTTCTGGACACGGTATCAAAACGCGATGATTCGAAACCAAAGACTTTCAGCCTAGGAAATCAGATACGCTTACTGAGCATATTGAAATGCAAGTTGCTAGCCCGACAACATTGTCGGTTATTTCTGATCGCACGGTATCTTAATCAACGAGTGCTTTATGCAAAATACACGACGATGACGTGTGGATTTATGGTTGAAATTGTACGGTGTTCCTCCTTGACGGGGTAATGTAAGGGAAATATTTCCCTATATTTGAATCATAATATCGCCTCACCCCATCTTTGATAAATCTATCTCTACCGCTAGTAAGTAATTCCCCAAATGGGGGGGCTATAAATATGATCCCAAGAGCACCCCCAATGCATCGGCTCATCTGCCCAGTCTTCTCTGTAAAACACCCAAGTAGTACTACTCTCTCTCTCTCTCTCTATAACATGGCAATCTGAACCAGGGTGGGACCCCTCCATCTGGGTCGGTCCTTTTTACTCTTTTCCCATAATTTCGTATGTATATATCCCCCCTCGTCCTCCCTCCTCCTCTTCCTCCTGTCCTGGCCATTCCACGACAATCGCAACCCCCCCACCACAGCCAGTCGCTGCCCCAACCTGCTGACTCCTATTTCGACCCCTTCCTCCCTCCCTTCTCCCCGACCTTATATACGTGGATCTCTCGTTTCTCCCTCGACCCGCGAAACCAGAAAGAACCACACACACACACACACCCCTCCGCCCGCATTAGAGATCGATCGAGAGAGACACCGAGAGATGATGCATAGGTGTAGCAGAGAGCCATGCCCTTGCGGCCCCTTCGCCAACCAGACCGCTTCCTCCTTCTCCATGCTCTTCTCCAAGCCCTACGACCACGACGACGACACTGGTCTCTACTACTCCTCTTCCTCTTCCTCTTCCTCTTCCCCCTCCGTCGACTGCACCCTCTCCCTTGGCACTCCCTCCACCCGCCTCCTCGACGCCTCCTCCGACGATCACTGCAGGCGTAACGTCGAGCAGCACCGTCGCCCCTCCGTCTCCAACTTCTGCTGGGACGTGTTCCAGTCCAAGCACGCCCCGCACGGCAAGACCAGCCGCGGCCCCGGTAATCAGTCCCCGGCGGCGGCCAGCGATCCCCTTCTTGCTCGCCGCTGCGCCAACTGCGACACCACCTCCACTCCGCTCTGGCGCAACGGTCCCCGTGGCCCCAAGGTGCGTCTGCGGATTAAATTATGTGTGGCGCGACATCGATACGTGTGTACCTACAACTGTTGCATAAGCTCTTGCATTTGCATTTTGGTTCTTTTGTCTTTTTCTTGCTTTGTATATGATCGAGAATGTTTCACGTGTGCTGTTTCGAGAATCGCTCTTGTTTTCTGCAATTTGTTCGATGGAGTCCCTTTTATTTTTTATTTCCTTTGCCTTGGTCGGTTCATGTGTTCATCAAGAGTGCGACGATTCGAATTCTCCGGACACACAGAGTGACGAAGATCACTATCGCTAACTGTCTTCTGAACATCCACAAGTATTGCATTAGTTCGGTCTTAATGTATGTGTCACTGTTATTGTCGTAATCTTTGGCGCTGAGCATGTCATAGTTCGTTGATTATATCTCGATACCTGTCTTAAAATTGTTAGCATGTTGCATAGCCACCTTTTCCGGTATATAATACGACCCTTTTCTGGATGTACAGTCATTATGCAACGCCTGCGGAATCCGGTTCAAGAAGGAGGAGAGGAGAGCCACGGCCGCCGCGGCCTCCGGCAGCGGAGGAGTCGCGGACGCGCAGCACGTGTACGGGCACCAGTGGGTCCACCATGCGCAGGCGGCGTCGCAGAAGGCGCCCTCTTGCTTCTCGCCGGCCGCGATACCGGGCCACCACCACCACCACGAGTTCCGCTTCATGGAGGACGACGACGTCGGGGCGGCGCGGGACTCCTCCGACGGCGGCGGGATCTCCTTCCTCTCGTGGCGCCTCAACGTCACGGACAGGCCCAGCCTCGTCCACGACTTCACGAGATGAAAGAAACCCGCATGACGCGAGCGAACCGAAAGACGACGGAGAAGAAAGGAAGATGGATAAAAGAGTCGAGATCATCTCGCCACCCGCTCCCCCAGCAGTCCTTTTTCTATATATGAAAAAAAACTTATTAACATATGTATCACGACGTTGATGTTTTGAAGCTTGTTGATGATGGCGATAGTTATGGTCGTGGTCAAATTCTTTTCTTTTCTTTGTCTGTTTATTTTTTTTTTTGTCCCTTTCCTCTGTGTCTTGATATCATATTTTCCTTTCTTTCTTTTTTTTCTCTACTTTTCCAGCTGTTTCCTTTTCTTCTCTTTGGACAGATCGAGTCCCCCAAGCCAAGCGGGATAAAATTCCTATTTTCTTGTTCTTGATACAACCCATGTTTCTGCAACTTCCCTTTTTTTCACTCCCTGATGATAATAAGGTTGGAAGCTTTGACGTGGTCGACGGTCGAGCGGGATACGGAACCAAAACGAACGCGGACACGAACACTGCTCGTTCTTATCATCGCACGAACTGAAGTTTCATCATGTGTCGGAGCGGAGCTGGAGGCTGAGTTCCTTGACCGTTCCTGATGGCTCTCGTCGCTGAATTTCATAAACAGAGAGAGAGAGAGAGAGAGAGAGAGAGGTGGTGATGTTGAGAGATCGATGGAAGTTCTGATAAGATTTTACGTGCAGGTGGATCGGCCAATTATCGTGATGTTGTTCTTCCGATGGAGCCAGTAGGAAGGGAAAAAGAAAAAGTGGGGGTTTCTGCGCAGTGATCAGAGCATGGAAATGGGTTTTGTCCGTATTAGGTCTCCTTTAACTCTGTGTCCTGACCCTTTTTTTGAGGGTAGGGTTCGTAGACTGATAATTTGGGAAGAGAAACATACGGAGACAATCATGCTTTCATGGTTTTCTTTCCTAGGGAAAAGGCGAGAGGAGGGGAGATGACAATCTTCGAACCTGCTTCTTGACTCTTTGACTATAGACATTGATAAGTTCATGTGTAGTATGGTAAATTCGTAATGGAACAATAAACCCCGTTTGCCAACATCATGATGATGCATATTGAATTTCTTCTGATGTTTGCTATATATATATTTTGCAAACGAAGTAGCAATAGGTTGAATTAGTAGATGAGTCCATGAAAAAGGATTTATTATAATGTTCACCATTGATTGTAGAGAAACTTTTACACATTCTCCGTTGAAATGGGTGATGTTTAAAGACGGCTCGGACACGCAAGTATCTTTGACAATAATAATCCGAGAGAAAAATATCAGTATCTACTAATAAAGAAAAATTTACGTTCTACACGTGATATGATATTATCCATGCACACGCATACGCTATAAGTAGGAATAGGACTACCGTGATTGTGAACGGTACACAACTTACCAATGGCTCATTCTAAGGTTTTATCAAATGGGAAATGATTTCCTGACAGTACTGTCAATGACAGTGCAATCTTAATAGCAGATTTATACATTATCATCGCGTGTTTTTGCATAAAACACTCATTGATTGAGAGATCGTGGAGTAGAAATGCCTAACAATACTGCCAGACTGTCAGGCTAGCGATTTCCTTATCAAATAGCTAGGACCCCCGTCTTCGAGGGCTTGTCTTATCCTTGCACAATCTTTATGCATCTACACCTTCCCCATGTTGGGGACGCAATATTTTCATCCGAAGAGATCGCTAGGAGGGAGCCCAAATTCTAGCCCGCGATATGTCCAGTTAGACCCATTTTTATTAAAAAGCTTAAGCTATCGAGTTATGTACCAATTCGAATATATGGACTACTCTACACCATATCAATGATCCGATGCGAAATTTCTCTGATACAACTACACTTACATTTCATCAATCTCTCCCTCACGTGTGACTTCCAGTATTAAATTTGCTCCCCCCTTAATAAGTATCATTTTGTATCAAATTATATTGAAAATTGGGAGTGGACTTCCAAACAACCATTTGCTCTGATACTATTTGTCGGGAACACGTAACATAAGTCTAATACCTTCATCTAGGGAGATCGCTAGAAGGAAGCTCAAATCCAAATCCGTCAATATATTCAGTTGAACCCACTTTTACTAAAAACTTAAGCCATTAAGTTATGGGCCAACTTGAATATATTAATTGCTCCACACCACACCAATTCTCTAATGTGAGACTTCTCTAATACGACGCACATGTGCATCTCAACATTCCAATGCAAATCAATGGGCAAAAATACAATCCTGTGTTCCTTCATGTGTTGGATATAGCACATTCTTCTATTGTTATACACATGTATGTACATGGGGGCAAGTTCATCATATATATCCGAAATAGGAATAATGGCACAAATGGTCTCTAAATTTTAGCTCAATGTGTAATGCTGTCCCTAGATTCTTGATTTATTCAATGCGATCCTTGAACTTTTGTTAAATGTTCAATTTAGTCCATGACTATATGAAAAATATGTAGGGTGATCCTTCCGCTAAATTGAATATTCAACAAAAGTTCAAGGACCCTATTGACCAAGTTAAAGTTCATGAAGGACATTGCACATTGGGCTAAATTCAGGGACCATATTAAATAAATTACTAATAATCATGGGCCGGCCATGATAGGCTTTGGCTCAAGCCCAACCCGTTCGCATTTGAATGGTCCCCTGGAGGGAACCGTTGCAAAGAGGCAAAGAACACTTCATTCTTTGGAATACTGAACTGACACACAACAACGTGAGTGGGGCATGATAGTTGCAAAAGAGAGGAAGAAAAAAGTGATCGCGTAGTGTAACTGTACGTGACTCGAGAAGCCGAGAGCAACGACGCCAAGCAAGCGTGTCGGTTCGATCGTGGGCATATTTGATCGTGGCAAACCGGTGTTAGTTCGAGCACGTGATGATTACACTTCCGCCGTTCGTTTGCCGAAAATGAAGTGTTTTAAAAAAAATTATTTTTTTAGGAAAATGACAATATTTTCTGGCATTCGGTAGAGGTGGCAAATGTGTGGGTCGAGTCGGGTCAGATATGGTCCGACCCATATTTAATGACCAAAACCCGATCCGACCCGCGACTGACCCATACCCGACTCGACCCGTTTTGACTCATATTATGAAAACATAATAATATTTTAAGAAAATAATATTATTAAAATATTTCCCGGTCCCTACCCCGGCCCTGGCCCCTGCCCCGTCCCCGACCCCGGCCCCGGCCCCGGTCTCGGCCTCGGCTTCGATCCTGGCCTCGCCTCGGACTGTGGCACGACCCACCCCGATCCCCCGACCTCGGCCCTCGGTCCCCACTCCGGCCCCGACCCCGACCCCGTCCCCGTCCCCGGCCCCGACCCTGGCCCCAATCCCGACCCCGATCCCGGCCTCGACCCCTGCCACGGGTCCCGGCACTGCCCCGTTCCTAGCACGGCCCCAGCCCGGTCCCGGCCCCGGATCTCGGGACGCTGTCCCTACCTCGGTCTCGGCCTCGGGACCCGGCCTCGGTCACGTCCTTGGCCCCGTCCCCATGACCCAGCCCCTACCACGGTCCCAGTCCTTTGCCCCATCTCCCGCCCTCGGTCCCGGTCCCGGTCCTGGGGCTGGGGTCTCGGTCTCGGTCCTGGTCCCGGTCCCAGGACCCTGCCCCTGCCATCGGCCCCGGCCCTGGCCCCTACCCCGACCCCGGCCCCGGCCTTGTCCCCTGCATCGGCCTCGGTCTCGACCTCGGTCCTGGTCCCGGTCTTGGGGCCAGGGTCTCGGTCTAGGTCCCTGTCCCGGTCTCTGTCTCGGCCCTGGCTCTGGTCTCGGTCTCGGTCTCGGTTTTGGCCCTGGCCCCAGTCCTGTTTCTATACACACATTGCTTGTTGGCTTTGATGGATCGAAAATGGGTTGAAAATGGGTTCACATATAGACCATTTTCAACCATCAGATTTTTTTTTTCAATTTTGTTGGACCCATATTTAGTAAGCCCCCTAAAAATTACAACCCATATATGACCCATTTTATACAAAATATGGGCAAAAAATGGGTGATTGACCCATATTGCCACCTTTGTTCAGAATAGAAAATGAATTTGATTTTCCTATATGATTTTTATTTATTTCATTTTCTTTTTATTTTTAAAAAAAGTTTGAAATTTTAAATTTTTCTCTTTTTTTTTTTTCTCTCTTTTCCATTCTTCCTCTTCTTCTTTAGTCGAACTTTGAGCTCGTCGGCCTGTGATGGGGCTCGGCCTTGCTTGCCTATGGGCAGTCGCCGGTCGTGGCCATGGCCGACAACTCGCCGAAGAAGAAGGGAAACGAAAAACATGAAAAAAAGAAAAGAGAAAAAAGAATTTTTTTTAAAAAAATAAATATGAAATAAAACTAATTAAAAAGAAATGGAATGTGAAAGAGTGGAGGAAGGAAAAATGAGGGAAAATATTTTCCTCTTTTAGAAAAGACTAAATTATTTTCCCCACTTTTGAAGGTGTTTTTATCATGAGTGGAAAATGTTTTCCTTTACATACCTATTTTTTGGGAGCCTAATGCTGAAAAATGCGAAAAATATTTTTTTGAAAATGGTTTCCGCAAATTGAATGGAGCCTAAGTGAAGTAATCTCGATTTTTGTGGCTTGAGGTACGACTCCATAGAACCCGAAATTCATATAAGAGCGGATCCGGATCGCCTGCTTATAAGGCAGGAGATCATTATTACCTTGACCATTAGATCTTTCCCGATACAAGCAGGGGATCCGGACACTATAAGAGCACGCTAATTGTTTCCCGCACTTCATTTGTATCAGTTAAATGTCGTGTTGAAATGTTTTTGTTTTTTTGGTATGAACTTCGTGTCTCACACATTGGATGATAATAGAATGTTCCGAAAATCATCTTGTTTTTTGCATGATTTTCACATATGTGGTGCCTAATATGTCCTTAATCTACTCCGGAACGTTTGATACGTTGCGGCTGGACGGTTTGCGAGAGAAATAGACCCAAATTTAAAGAAGCCGAAAATGATATTGTTTTTGCATGATTTTCAAATCATAATGAAATATTGGCAGTTTTATAAAAATGTTGGCACGTTAGCAATAAGTTAGCCAGAAAAAAAAAACATTTTTTACTAACTTTATAAACCTGCCGCCCAGCTACGGTGGCGAGGTTCGGCCTGGGAGAGACCAACCTCGCCCTCATCGGCTTTGGCCTTTGGTTGGAGGAGGGAGGAGAAGAAAACAAAAAGAAAAAATGAAATATTTAATATTAAATATATTAAAAATTATCTATTTCAGCATCGGTCGGTGTCCACGTTAGCATCGGTTGGCCAAAGTTGATCGGAAAGACTGAATTATCACGAATGCAAAAGCTTTATGACTGAATTGACAAAAAAAAAAAGAAAGATCTAAGACTGAATTGACATAATTGCAATGGTTTTAGGGCTCTTTTAGTATTTTTTTGGCCACTAACAATAGAGTTTTGCTTGTTCCCAACTTTCCATAATTAGCTAAAGCGATTCATGGCTGGCAATTTTTGACAAAAATTAAGACACGTTAAAATGATTACATGAAAAATCCAGTTTTTGACGCATTGACACGAACTTAACGAATATAAGTTGGCGCAACAAATAAAACTTCAATCTTTCTCAATGGCACGAGTATGACATCCAAAGTTATGACATGTGAACACATATTAATCCTTCGCGCCAAATCGTTCGTTCGCTTAGGAAGCGCATATCTTAATTTATCACGGGCAAAAGTTGTCTTCCCATCGAATTTCTCTGGCTTAATCCTCGTTAGAAATTCACTTGACACGACATTCGCTTTGGTACCATTTCAACAACACCAATGAATCGCAAAAATTGCTAACAAAATCAGGCAGTCGCTTCTTGCCGTTTGCACTTATAAAAAGATTATTAGGCTTAAAGGGTTAAATCTAACAAATTGAACATGTCTCCCAAGTTATACGTTCCACGACAGATGGAAATTATCCATCTGAAAAAAAAAAAAAAAAAGAAAGAAAAAAAAAAAAAAAACATAACTTTCGTTTGTGCTTGTAAACTTTGTATTGGTTCCTCTCCAATCTCTCTACTGAGTACTGACAGCTACTCAATTCCCTTCCCAAGCGTCCTTTGCATTGAGCACCGACTATTTACTATCGGCAGCCACGCCGGATCGAGGGGCTTGATCGGAATAATCACGCCGTGGCACGCCCACGGCCGATCGGCCCGCAAAGGCCTTGGTGCCGGTGGTGCCGGCGGTGGTGCTTCTTCTGGGAGTGTAGCCGGAGCAGTTCCCGGTACACGGGGTCGGACCCTTTTTCAGGTTCTGCAGAAAGATTAGACGAGGCTCCTCCTCGCTATTAGCCCGCGCTACTCCATGGCCGTTGATTAGAACCCGGCACGCCTCGCTTGGTCGCGTCGATGCTCCCATCAAAAACAGCAAAACGATGGCGACGGCCGCTACATTTGAAGTCAGGATCTTCTTCATCCTCGGCTGATATCCAAGGGATCTCTAAGCGTTATCCTGGTTTGGTTGTTGCGAGTTGTGAGCCTCTTCGTGGGTACGATGAGGAGAATGCGTCTGAGGATGTCTCGTACTTATATTAAGCCACGGTCAAACCGGCAGCAATTGCTCTGATTCTTCTTCTCTAGATCGAAATTGTTGAACGGGGCCTGGGATTTTTTTTTTTGTTTTTTGAATGTTTGACTGCCGCAGTAATGGAGGACCAGATTGGAATTTGACTTAAACTGGTGATAAGGGAGGGAAGAAGAAAATGGAGAATTTTTTTGAATTGGTCGTCAAGGAGGACATTTTTTTTCTTCTTCTAATCAATAAATTGAACATGCAAAATTTGCAATGTCGCCCTCCGTGTCGCGAACTTAAATTGCTTCGTGTTATCGGCATAGGCATCCCGTCACACTCGGGGCGTTTGGACCGGAAAGTCTATCGAGCGAATCGGAAGTGCCATGTGGCGACGACTTGAATAACTAGTTAAGATACATCTTTTTCTTTTTTTGTCAGTCGGTATGGTTCGAGCGGAACGGACACGAAAATGTCAAAAGAAAATGCTTGTGAAGGCTCGAATGACTGTGCTGAAGACGAGTATGCGGGAAACAAATCGGCAAGACAAATGTGCGCGTGTTGAGCACAATATAATTCTGTCACGACGGACGGTGGTCAAATAACAAGTGATTTTGTAAAAATGAAAGAGCATGAGTTTGGTTGAATAAAGTGGAATTTTACCCAATCTTAGGACACAAACGGAGTTAAAAACCGTGTCGTGATCACATTTGTAGAAACATCCTCGTCCACCGACCCTACATATGTAGTGTCGATACCAAATTAAGACCCATCATTTCTAGTTTTCCATCTCACATGGTTCGGGGAATTTGGTCTTTTTATGTATATTCGCAATTTTGACACGGTGAAACTTTAAATGGCGCGGAAAATTTTCCTATTTCGGAAATCTTTTTACGTGGAGTTTGACTCTTTTGATGAGCCAAAGAGGTGGTGTTAGTGAGACCATTCGAGGCGTTATCCTAAGAGTCTCACTCTCGCTGCTGCGAAACTTTCGATTCGAACCGTAACTTTTTCGCACCCACTGGCGACTGGAAAGGTTCCGTTTGTTTCGCGAGAAATGAGCAATTTGGAAAACATCTTCCGAGCAATGATTGCTTGTATCGCCGACAAAAATGAGTGAACGAAAAAAAAAATATATTCATTGTCTCCGTAAATGTTTAGGCACAACTTATTCTCGGTAACGAGAATGTTTTCGATTGATTGATTAATTACTCCAAGTGATGCATGCCATCGGTTTTATCAAATTTTTTTTTAATTATTTCTTTTTTTTGTTTTTCGTGGAATAAACGGAGCCCAAACCTCGTGTTTACAGCTCACTAATCAAAAAGCAAACGTTGACTTCCTCAAAGATGGGAATGGCTACGGTCCGGAGTTCCTAAGTCGAGTCAAATCTCCCGCACATCCGCAGGTGACATGCCACGCGCAATAGAAACGACGTCTCATCTCAATAATCACATCGACGCTTTCCCGAAACGCATGGTCTTACTATTATACCTCAGAAAAGGGGCACCGCAGAAATTGTGGAATTCCAATCCGAGTCCGAAAGTTCTCATTCAAAAAAAAAAAAAAAAATCCGAGTTCGAAAGTTCTCATTCAAACAAACGACCTCTTACGCGCCACGCGAATCCACATATGCCTATATTTTCGAGTCAAGTCCGAAATCAACAGGATTTTTGCCGGAAGTCATCGATGTAGCGGTTCGGTGGTCATCGTAGGCCGTTCGACAGTTTTCCGGCGAAAATTGGCCGGGAAGACCGTGTCGGAATTTCGTTTAGAGGTTTAGGATTAAATTAGAAAAGAAAAAGAAAAATTTAGGACTAAATTTGCATTCGTACGTCGGATGTAGTTTGGGCAATTTCCTCGAAACAAACGCTCGTTTGAATGATCACAATATACAGGGACACGTCTAAATATTCTGGCAGAAAAGAACCGAACGACGAGTCCAAACCAAAAGAGGGCTTGCTTGGTAAACCCTGTTGGCCCGTCGCTCGTGGCGGAAACAGAGAGTTCGTGTATCGACCCCGCGATGATTTGCTGGGCACGGACAACTCGTGCGCTCTTGTCCTGCGATTCTGTGAAGTATGAAAGTGGTTTTTTTTTTTTTTTTTTGGGGCTAGTATTGGCCCGCGTTGACTTTTGCTTCAACTCTCTTTCCTTCTTGTCACAAAGATTCGTGATTTTTAAAAGTTATTTGCAAGTCAATTCAAACTTAAAGCGCTTGATGCGTCCACATAGGTTCACCAAGGGCCCCATACCAATACTTATGCTCTAGAAATGAACTTCCGAGTAAAAATTAATTTTTTTACTTCTAGAGAGGAGTAAATTACTTTTTCAAGTGGCTCCAAAATGCTCGAGAAGTAGAAAAATAAAGTTACGTAACTAAACGGATTTTCGCTATCTTGTATTTGGTCAATGGGAGGTATTTCAATGGTAGGAATGTTGTTCGAGCAGAAAAAAAAATATTAATTCGTAAACCGTCTAAAAGAGTTAGTAAAATTCATTAAAGTTTGGTAATTTATCCATAGAATACGTAAAAATCGGATAGCTCATGATTTTCTAGAAATTGTCTTTTTAACACCTACAGACTCTTTCAAGAAAATTTACTAGCGCGAAAAAAATCATATGTCCAGTTACATCGAGCTTCTGAGTATCTTGATTATATTGATCAAGAGTACGTCGTATCTATTTATAGGTTTTACTAGACGACTATCTAATACATCGATCAAGATACACGCTCGTGTATATGAGTCCGAACATACAATTCTTGCATTTGACCCATTCATTCTTTTCGAAATTTTCCTAATTCTCCCGAGCACAAGAAGTCAACATTCAGAACACGTTCCAAGATGTCTACAAATACCAGCACGTGTGGACCCACCAAGAAACGATGAATCTCCTAAGAGCAATTCTAGTGGCCGCTCTGGTGCTTTTGCGGCTGAGATTTGAACCCAGTGAAGCCTGCAGATCGCTCCATCAAAGAGATGAGTACCAAAGCCAGAAGCCGCATCGCTTGTTCAACATACTGCAAAAGGGCGGCGTCCGTCCTCCCGGGAACGGCTGCGGCTACACTCCGAGCAAATGAGGGGCGCCTTGCGTGCAGGCCGGGATCTTCGCCGGCCACGCCGCCACGGTGACCCATCCGGTCGGTCATGCCAGTGACGAAGAGATGGTTCAGAGTACCGGGAGTGGCCGAGGACCGGAAGTGAGCGAGTAGTAATATCCACAAGGACTTCGAGTCGCCACACCGACGAGTCTTTCATTGGAGATTCTTCCCTCGTTCTTCTCTATGAAAGAGGTGATGAGGAGGAAGAGGCTGCCGAACACAACGTCGTCAGTGTTATTTAGGATGCGGCGCTGGTGGTGGTGCGACGTTGGTCGGTCCGCAAGTTTTCAAGCGACTGCAGAGAAAAAAGAACGGATTTTCATCTGCGTTAGTAGATCCAGAAATCTAAAAGAGCTGATGAGTGTCCTAAAAATTGTCGGTTGTAAATATATATTGGTGGGGGAAAAGCCTACTTTTAGTTTTAAAAATTGTGTACGGAGATCACTTTGGTACTAAAATTTTCAATCTGATCACTTTTGGGACAAATCGGAGATAAAATGATCATTTTGGTGCCTCCGGCGAGAATTTCCAGTCAAATTGCCATGTGTTATTAATAATTATTTTTAATGAGAAGTGACATCTAAAAATAACAAGCCACGTGGACTTCTACATTTTAAAATAAATTTTAAAATTAAATTCGAATTTAAAAATTTGCTAAAAATAAATTCTTTTAAAATAAAGATTTTATTTAAAATAAGTTTAAAATATAACAAAAAAAAATTAAAACTTAAAAAAGGGAGTTTCTAGGTTACCAAGCGGTGAGGGCTTTCACAAGCCCTCGCCGTCGCCCCCCCACTAGTGCTAGCAATGGCCGGCAGTGGTGAGGCATGGCCAGCGAGGTTGCCGAGCCCGGGCAAGGGTCGACGACCTCCACTGGCCACAGAGTATCTGATGGCCCTCACCTAGGCTTGGCTGATGGCTGCCACTGGCGAGCAACCCCCGAACCCCTGCTAGTGGCGACCATCGGCCAAGCCTAGGTATGGGCCGGCACCCTAGCTCAGATTTGGGCGTCGGCTTGCAGGCCCTCGCTTGCGGCTGACGGGAGTCACCGGCCCCTACTCGAGGCTTGGTGACCCATGTTGGCCATGCCCCACCACTGCCGGCCATTACCGGAGCTAGTTGGGGCGGTAGCGAGGGCTTGTGAAAGCCCTTGTTGCTTGGTGAGCCAATTTTTTTTTTAAAATTTTTTTAAGGTTTTTTTGTTAAATTTTAAACTTATTTTTGATTTTATTTTAAATAAAATCTTTATTTTTTGATTTTTTCCCAAATTTTAGATTTTTATTTTTAATATTTAATATTTAATTTTTACCTTTTTTTGTTGTTGACTGGACCTCGCCGAAGCCAACTCAGCGTCAAATATTAATAAAATATCACAACAAAATTGGATTTGGCGCTAAAATGATTGCTTTTTCAAAAACTTGGCACTTAAGTGATTCGATTGAAACTTTTGACATCAAAGTAATATCCATCCATACATAACTTTTAGCTCTAAAAGTGTAGTTCTCCCTATATCTATGGCAAAAAACTGTTTTGGTAACTTGTTAGCAAATTATCGGCATTTGTACGATGGGGATCAACTCTTTTTGACAGCTTGCAAATTACGAACTTTTGTTCAATTTCATCAATTTTAATTTGCAATTTTCGCCACCACCTCAAATTTACAAACTCTTTGATGAACTTTTCAATATTTATCTGTATGAATTACCAGCTTTTTCCGATTCAAATACAAAATAGTTTGGAGTTACTAACTCTCATTTTAGTTACTTACGAAAAAATTAGTTTTTTTTCTTCTGATTTATAAGCTTTTGATTTTCAACATTTTCCTATCTTTCTTATAGTTTCCCTAAATTGATCAATTGTTATAGCAATTTACTAAATTTTATTTGCATAATGCCAGCTTTTCTCCTATTTTAATTTATCATTTATCATTTGAGTTGTTTAAAGGGAATTTTTTTTGGCTTTTTGTTCAATATTTAGCAACTTTAATTTGTAGTTCTTACCAACTCGTTAGTTTACAAACTCATTCCAAAATTTACTGACCTTAATTAGAGTGATTATCAACTTTTGCCTGATTAATTTAACAATTAGTTTAGCGTTACCAACTCTTATTTGGATTATTTACCCATGTATATATGCTTTTTTGAAGGGTTAATACTACGAAAAATCCCAAACTGGTACACTTGTGGTAAATTTACCTCAAATTAATTTTTTGACCACCAAAAATTCAAAATTGATACATTTGTGACAAATTTATCGTTCGTTAGTTTCTGTTAAATTTTGCTGTCAAATTACTTAGTTAGATGACATGTGTTAGTTGACAAGTGTGCCGGTTTGAGATTTTTATCCTCTCTATTTATCCTAGGTGTACAGGTTTGAGATTCTTGGTGGTGTAAACCAATTTAAAGAAGACTAACATGAAGTAAATTTGTTACATGCTCATCAATTTGGGGGCTTTTTGATAGTAAATAAATTAATTTGGAGTAAATTTGTCGCAAGTATACTAGTTTGAGATTTTTTGTGATAAAAAAAATTAGTTTTGGGTGAATTTGTCATATGCATACCAGTTTGGGATTTTGTGTGATATTTCTAACAAAATGTACTTTTCTTTTCTTTAACAAACTTTTATTTATTTTTTTTGAACAAATCCCTAATCAAATTTGCCGACCAAAAAAAAAAAAAAATTGCCGACCATTACACGAATTTACCAACATTTATGAACATAAACAAAAATGAGCGTGCCTTAGGGAAAAATATCCATGAGAAAAGAAACACAAGAACTGGGTCTATTCTTTGGTTTGGGGCGTAAAATATACAAAACGAGTAATTAATACCGTTTGGGTTGGGACAAAAATTAAAGTTGCTTGTAAATATATTTTGAGGAATCTTGATTCCTCATGTTTCATAGCTTGGGTAGAATTCAATATTCGTTAAGATTAAGAATCCATACGGAGTGCACGAATCACTTATTATGAAAATAGTTTCTATTTCGAAATAGCAAGGATAGCAGATCAATCTCACTCGTTTGTTGGTTGAATGAGTACGTACAACCGCTACGACTGATCCGTTCAGTTTCACTTCTATCTCTAATATTTTGCCTTTTGGTACATCTTGCGTTCTTATATTTGAGCTTTTTTTTTTTTTCGACCCGAAACACAACAAAACCTTTCGAAATATTCACATATTAATATGTAAAATCACGCATATAGAGTTTTTGATAATTTTATGGTAATAAAAAAAATAATTCAGAAAAGAAAGTAATAATAAGCAAAATAAGAAATTATAGTTTGATAGCACTTCGTATATTCACTTTCCTTTCGTAGACTCTAGTTTGATGATTGGCCAACAGAAGCGAATCCTAATCTAAATAGGAAATAGACAAATCGCCCTATATATAATCAATCGTACAAGGATTAAAACACACACAATATAATTCACGTTTCAGTTATCATATCATCAAGTTTCAAGAAATTTCCTCTCCTTCCGTTCTATCACTCGATCAACACTAGTCTATTTTCCTCGACTTTTGCCTCATCGCATCAGCATTGCCGAGAGCTATGGAGATCGAACCCTTCGATGTTCTTCCTCGTGATATGGTGGTGGAAATTCTTGCTTCGGTCGCCGCCAACTCCGCGGAAGACTTCTTCAATGCAAAAATAAGGTATGCTTCCCCTTCAAAAAGTTACTGATTAATTGTCAATTGATTGAAGAATTTAATGATCGTAACAATCCGGGGCCAATTAAATTTATTTTTATCATTTTTAATGCTTAACCCTTTCCTAATTTAATCATCCTTCACTCGACGTAGCAGCTTTTATATCGTGTTGTTGCAATGTAATTTTATTCAATCAACCATCATCAAATGTATAGATGAATTTACTCGTAACGAAGATTTTTAAACTCGATTTAGCTGTATAAACGTAATTGTGCTTTCATAATTATCTTGGCTCCGGGGAAACCGAGCTGAGAAGATGTAATATATTGTCAATTATCAAGTACAAAGGACCATTGAAATTGTTATGCTAACGTGAGAACGTGATGCTGACACTTTATCCTTGTCCCCTGAAGTTGCAAAATCTTTAATGAATTAGGTGAAGAGGATTACGTTTATCGACAAATATCATTCGACAAAATTTCGAAAGTACTGCGGTGGCATCCCGAAGAAGGCAATGCCTTCATTGAGAGGTGCATCAAATGCAATAATCTGGAAGCATTGTACGCGCAAGGACTAGTACGTGTTTAATTACATAATTTATCTCTATAATTTATTCGCTGTTGTTTCGTTCCTCGTTAAAAAAAACTGATCATCTGCAATTCGTGAATGTCGCAGTACGAGTGTGTAAGCCTTGTGAAGCATGAGGTAGGAATGGAGCTATTGAAGAGGGCGGCACAGAGTGGGCACGTCGGAGCTTCCTATGTCGTCGGGCTCTTCCTCGTCTGCGAGGGTGGTGAGTTGAGGAAGGAAGGAGTCCGACTGTTGAGACAAGTGTACGCGAGCGGGCGAGTAGTGGAATGCCGCAAGAAATACCTCGACGTCGTGAGCGACATGTGGTGGAACAACGTGGCTATCTTCGGAGGAGAGCCTCCTCGCTACGACTGCCGGGTGCAGAGCGAGCACTGCAAGAGGAGAGGATGGGCGCGCGACATCGACCACTTCGACGACACTGAATGCGAACAGTGCATTTGCCGATCGGAGACAGAGATCCTCTACAAGTATGGCGGACACCCGTGATCACAAGAGTTATCTGGGACACCACTGTGAAGGAAGGAACTGCGCGCACCTTAAGAAACTCTTGGAGAGATTTCAGACGACACCTCGACTGTTCCCCCATAATCTGTGATTTCCCGCTCCGCGCATCTCCATCAAAGACTATGTTGCGCACGCATGTTGAATCTCATTTAACTGTATTTTTTGACTCACCATCTCATTAACTTCATTCTCAAACATCTGTCAAGCATTTTTCCACAACCCCAGAACTTCAATCCAATTTCGACACAACATCGAAGATTGCGCTGCGCGTACATATATTTTTTGATCGTGCGTATCTTGATCGATATATGTTATTTTAAGTAGTTATCTTATAAAGCCTAATAAATAGGCCAATCTACATAGTAGACGAAATATAGAGATAATTTCAGATCCTCTCTTTTGGGAGAAAAAAAAAGAGAAAGAAAGAAAAAGAGAATTAAAGAAAGCACTGCACTTTCGGGACTTAGATATTCGAATTTTTCGATTGTTTCATGAGCTAATTGCTTGCAAAACGAGTTTCCAATTATAGGAATGGAACTGATATTCAGCAGAGTTTGAAGGAATCTTCATCAGTTTTGTTTCAATTACATGCTCCGACAGATTGTAGAATGGCTAGAAAACATGGTCTGCTCTTGTTCTTGATGATTTCTAAGCCAAATTTCTTTTGTTCGAACCCGCAACTTTTATTATTTTTTATTATTTATGTATAAAGAATTTGGCGCGGGACTGGATTTTCTGTATCGGGGTATGGTTTTTGGCGGAGGACCACCACCGTCGGCGGCGGCGGCGGCGGCGGCAATGGCCTCGCCGCCGCAGTCGGTGACCGCCGCCACGTCTTCGGAGGCGCCGCCGTCACGGAGGAGCTCGTCCCTGGCTTCAAGCTCTCCCGCTGAGTCTACCTCCAGAGCCTTCTCCGACCTTCCGTCATCAATTAGGTCCTCGCATTACCTCCGAATTTTTTCCGATTAGGTTACGCGACCTTTCAGAATGAAAATGGAAGTATGGATTACGCGATCCAGTGCGTGAGTTTGATCAGATGTTTGTGGATTCGCCTTTCGAAGGGAATTGGAGTTGGGAAGGCATGGATTGAAGCTGTTGAGGCGAAGTCCGCGGTCGTTCACGCCGTGTCTCGATGGACGCTGCGGGTTGCTGGGGCCTGACAAGGAGCTTAATCACGCGCAGATTTCGAAGTTGTCGAAACGCGACGCGGATGCTTGTCCAAGGTCCGACCTCTGAACTCTGCTTCTAGGGACTTGGTTTGGCGCCCATCGTCGTCGTCTACAGTACGGACTTGCTTCTAGGGGACTTGGGGCAAACTGCTACACATTTCTTCTCAAATCATGTTATTGAAAAAAGAAAAAAAGAGGAACTTTAGAGCCAATAAATGAATCATCTGCTAACTGTTTAGCTGCCCATCAAAAGCCAACGCAGACTTCTGCAATCGATATCGATCTACACGATTGGATTCACTAGTATTTGCTATGAACACGAGTATGTAAGTGTGTGTTACTACTGATCTCGCGGCAAGAGCACTTCACCTTTGCTTAGATAGGTTGTCTTCATGATATTTTAAGGGTTTTGCACAGATACGAAAATTAACTTGAGAGTTTCTGCAAAATTGCGGATCCCCGTTTTGATTCACCTCCTCCAGAAAATTCCTGAGAGACCGAGCTGGTGGCCTCGGCCAAATTGTTATGGTATAAGGCTTCTTCATCTCATTTGCAGGTTGGTTTCGGATTTAGTAGGTGCTGATTATGGTAATAGGAGCCCATAGTACTAATTGCTTAACCAAATTGGGACTTAGGATTTCTGGTGTGTATTTATTTGGGATCTGAATTTGACAGGAACTTTGTAGAACTTTGAGGTTTTGAATTAGTCTTTTGGGGTTGTGAATCAACCGTTTATTGTTCATACGTTATTCATTCTGGGTGGAAAAGTTAGAGCAATAACTTTTAATCTTAGAGATAAAACATCACTTTAATTAAATGATTGATTCATTTAGGAGGAGATTACTTTTGCTGACACATTCTTATTCTGTTTTAATCTTCTGTTGAGGTATGCAATCTGAATCATAAAAAGCGGGGTGAAGCTTATCAAACATCTCGCGATGCGTAGTACGTCCATTACATGTTTGGAGAAATATTTGATGCCCAGCTAGTTGCTTTTGTTTGATTGTCAGCAGCTGATATTGCAACTATTTGTTACTAGTGCTGACAGACGTTCTGAAGGCGACCCTTGCAACAGATGCTGTCATATAGGGTCAATGGCAAGGTTAGTTTTTTCACCTAGCTGAGTATGCATAAGTAGTTTCTAGCTTTTCTTGAAACGAGGATTCTCAGAATTTGAGTAAGAATTGCATATCATGAATGACTTGGAAGCATATCTTCTAAATTACATGTGCAGGGGAGCATTTGTACACCAGGGAGAGGATACGTGTTGCTGCATCGAGTCATGGGTGAAACAGACGGTGCTCAGGGGATCTGGTTGTATGTGTCGATCTTTCTAAGCATTTGCTCAATTCATGTGTAATTGTTAGGTGCCGATGATCACAAAAGCCATCTTCGAGTATATGTTTATGTTACATTTCCTGGAGGACATAGACGTGCCAAACTGTGAGCTTGCTGCTTGTGACAGGAGCATTAGATAACTAGAAGTCTATACAGCTCTCCATTTTCTGTTGGCAAATCCATTCTGTAACATGCCTGTAATTTTGAGTAGGAGCACAAAATACATCCTCTTTTCCATGGATGAACTAATTATGCCAAGCTTCATAGACCAAATCATTAATTAGGTTCATCACAGACTTCTGGGGAAGTCCAATAGAGCAAAAACCTGGCAGTGAAAAAGGGATCCGGATCGTCTAACCTTTCCTCAGAAGTTTAGGTGTCTACCTTTGGGATCTGTGCCGTTCTTCATAACACGGACGGCCCAGATCTCCTGTTTTTAGGGGACAATTTTTTGAATTGTTTATATATATTTTTGTTAGTAATAATCTGGGCCGTCCATTCATAACACGGACGGCCCGGATTTGAAGGGTAGGACCTAACCTTCTGAGGAAAGGTTAGGCGATCCCTTTCCGTGAAAAAGTAGCAGCTTTTTCGACCCCCCCCCCCCCCCCCCCACCCCCCCCCCAAAAAAAAAAAAAGAAAAAGAAAAAAAGAAGAAGATAGCAGCTTCTTTACTCATGCTCGAGAGTTAAGTCCAAGACGTTGACACATTTTCGGCATGTCCACACGTTACTTTTCCAGCTTGGTAGAAGGCAGGTTCTACTTGATGCATTTTGTAACATGCTTTATGTACCTGGAAGTACAGATTTACGAGTTGATTGCCTCACGGCGGATAGTTTTTGTCTGTGCTATGTGGTTTTATCTTATGCTCAGTTTGGAAGGGTGGTTTGAAGTCTCATTAAGATGATTAGAGAGTGTTAAAGAAATTTATACAGTTTTAAGCTTTCTTGGAATAGCCTCAACTAGTTTGGAATAAATGTGATGTTGACGTTGATGTTGATGTAAGCTTTTCTTGGAATAGTTCTTGGTCTTTCCTGCTTGTAGGTATGTTGAAGGTGGGATGGGTTCAATGTCCTTGGCTATTGGTAACGCCACAAGCGAAACTGGATCTCAGATCATAACGAATGCCGGGGGTATTGCCCGTTGTGCCTTACTAGGCTGTAGTTTCTCTCAATGATTTCAGAACCGCATAACATCCCTTTAATTTGGTACACGACATAGCATTAAGAGATCTGCTTGTGCTCTGACTGGTAATTTTTTTTTTCATTTTTTATTTCTGAGGTGTTTTTCATTCATATTGTTGCGAATCGCACCAACAGCTCCCCTAAGAAAGCCCCAACTGTTCACAATGCATATGGCGTAACATGCGCCATCTTTTCTTTACAGTGTGTAAGAACTGCATGAGTACAGTTCATGCTGGTTGTTATCAACTGCATTTGCTTCATTACAGCGTCTCTGCAGCTTAATGACAGAAATCAGAATGACTATGTTTTCCCACAGATGTTCGCTGCTGTAAATCTTTAGTTTCGCATGAATGCCACTGAACTATATCTTGATTAATGAGTCTCAAAACCAGTCTCTCGTGTGGAATTTGTTCTTTGGGAAGGAGGTTGGTCATGAGTTACAGAAACCCAAGTTTGGGACATTAGGTTCCTACATCATCACCACTTCTCCTCAAGCTGTGCACCATCCTTGTTGGGTGAAAACTTATCACTGGCGACCACAAAAAAAAAAAAAAAAAACAAATCTTGCTGTGGACAAATTGCGGTCCTTTCCATCTTGCAAGTCGAGTTATCCTCACCCAGGTCCTCAGCATAGGGAGACAATTCATGGCTCCGAGAGGCATATTCTAGGTACATTGTGCATTAGTTGATTGCGGTCATTGCCATTTTTGCATATCTGTGTCGTAATTGGGAAAGAGGACGTCGGCTTGCCGCAACGGTCAATCTGTTTCCTGAACCAGTGGCTACAGTTGTAGTATGAAGTTTCGATACAGCAGTTTCAAAATTGTTTGCAGCTTCCTCAAACGCCCATACTCTGTCGCTTGGCTTCCCCACCCCCGTTCTGGTAGGCGTTGAACTTGATTTAGCTGCAAAAAGGAAAGAAAGGGAAAGCCTCTTGCTTAGCGATAATTGGATATGCCATATATAAGATGAATGGCATGGCATGTGGTGTAAGAGTATTCTACGACCTCAAAATCATTTTGACGGGCATTTTTGGAACATCATCCAGTCTCAAAATTCTGACATATATGGTCGAACTTTATTTGACGGTATGGATGGAGGAAATTGACTCGGCTTGTCCAGCCGCTGTCAATGGATTGCTATCAAGTGGTATTTTTGAATGTTTAACATATTGGGAAAGAACAGCGTATCCATAGGGACAAGTATTGAGGTTTCAGCATATAAGTAGGGACAACTGATTAATTAATCAGTTGTCTATTTTGCTCTCATCTTCTTAAGCGAGGGTGGTCGGAGAAAGCCAATGAGGCCAGATCTGGCTGTCGAAAGGCTAGCGAGGTCTCAACACCCAAGCGATTGTCACTTGAGGTCGTGCGACCCTCGCCGAGAGACCTCGGCCGAAGGCCTGAGCCCTTCGCTGGCTCTGGCAAAGGGCTTGATTTTTTTTTAATAATAAAAATGAGATATTGGAGCCAACTTCCTTTGCAATTTTTTTTTTTGCTAAACACTATTTAACTCAAAGTTTCTTTTTGAAAGATTTTTTTACCAAACGTCAGTTGTATTTTTCCAAAGCCCCTTTAACGCGTTTGCATTTTTCCGAAATCCATTTTTAAAGTCGAACCAAACACAGCCATAGAGTTTGAAAAATTAAAATAAAAAACAAGGGTCTCAGCCGAACCCGCCAGAAATCATTCATATAAGACTCCTCGAATGCAAGATAGAGAAACTATACTGAAAACTTGTAAGTACACAACACATGGCGGCAACTTAGAGGTTAATTCGTAATAATGTGTGTGTACAAATATATATAGGCCAAATATCCAAAAAAACCTCCAATTTTAGCATTTATGACAATTACATCCAATTTTTTTATCTCGTAAAAAACCTCAAACTTTTACATTTGTCCCAATTCTACCCAAAATTTTTATTTTTATCTCAATTTTATCAGTCTAGTATAAAAAAAACCCTCAACTTTAACATATGTCTTAATTATATTCAAACTTTTTTTTATCTTATAAAAAATCTCCAACTATTACTTTTATCCCAATTTTACCACCGTTAACCTTCCATCCATAATTACCATTATTTAAACCTACGTGACATTTTCACGTTGTTAATAAATTACATCTTAGCAAAGCTGACAAAAAAAAAAAATCCATGAACTTCTCTTCTATTGTTTGCTTCCCTTACATATTGCCGAGAGATACAGAGTCACTCAACATGACACGTTTCGTATTTTTTTCAGCACTTAACAGCCCGAAAAGCTGCTAGATATGGAGATACTTGGACTAACGATTTAAAATCTTGTCGTCCCAGAAACCTATTGTTTGTAAATTTCGAAGATTCATTGGTAAGTTTGGCAAGAAAACTTGAACCACATAAGATTAATTAATGGTGATTATGGACGGAAGACTAACGGTGGTAGAATTGGAATAAAAGTAAAAGTTTTTAGGTTTTTTATGAGACAAAAAAAAGTTCTTGAGTAATTTTGTAGCACCAAAGAAGGGAAGGAATCAATCGTACCTTATCGTACATCAAATTATGCAAAAGAACCTTCCTTACCCAAAAAAAAAATTCTAGATATAATTGGGACATATGTTAAAGTTAATGGTTTTTTTTTTATACTAAACTGGTAAAATTGAGACAGAAGTAAAAGTTTTGGGCAGAATTGGGATAAATGTAAAAGTTTGAGGTTTTTATGAAATAATTTTTTTTTTTGGATATAATTATCACAAGTACTAAAAGTTGAAGATTTTTTTGGGTAATATATATGCGCGAGCGCGTTTTTTCAAAGATATCTTTATAAAAAGACAAGTTGTTGTCAATGAGGTGTTGGCTGAGTTGGTGAGATCCCTAGGCCTTAGACAGTTAAACTGATGAGGTTTTAGGTTCGAATCTCCCCGATCGCGTCTTGAGGTACTTATCCGGTGGCGTTGACGCTCATACTCCCACCATCTCGAGAAATAGTCAATTGCACTTACTAAAAAAAAAAGACAAGTTCTTAAAGAAGGAATAATAAAATGTCGGGGAAAAAAAAAATTGAACAAAACTGGGGAAGTGTTGTAGTTACTTGGAGAAGCCCTAGCATTTCCTTTAGCAACTTCCAACGTTCAACTAAGCTCAAGCTTAAGCACCCCCCAACGGACTTGCGCGCCGCCGGCACCAATGAACAGCGACGATGTGGCTGCTCACGACGACGACGACGACGACGACGACGACCCTCTCGCGATCCTCTTACCTCCACGGGAAGACGACGGCGAAGAAGGCAATCCCGCCCGACCCAACCAACTGGAGCATCATCACCTCCGATCAGTCAACGCCACCATCGCCATCCGCCAGCTTCCTTCGCAGGGCCTCTCCTTCCAGCTCTGGCCGGCCGCTACCACTCTCCTCAACCTCCTCGACTCCCACATTTCCGACCCCGCCGCGGGCCCCCTCTCCCAGATCCTCGCCGACCGCTGCCGGCCCCTCCAGCGGCGGCTCAGCGTCCTCGAGCTCGGATCCGGCACCGGCCTCGTCGGGATCGCCGCCGCAGTAGCCCTCGGCGCCGACGTCACTGTCACCGACCTCCCGCTCGTGGTCCCCAACCTCCAGTTCAGCGTCGACGCGAACGCGGCGGCCCTGGCCGCGGGCTCCGGCGGAGGAGGGGCGGTCCGCGTGGCGGCGCTCAGGTGGGGGGAGGCGGAGGACGTCCGGTCTCTGGGGGAGGAGTACGACGTGATCCTGGCCTCGGACGTGGTGTACTACGATCACCTGTACGACCCTCTAGTGGAGACGCTGCGATGGCTGTTCGAAGGGAGCGAGAGGAGGGAGGAGATGGTGTTCGTGATGGCTCACCTGAGGAGGTGGAAGAAGGACTCAGCCTTCTTCAGGAAGGCAAGGAAGGCTTTCGACGTGGAGGTGATACACATGGACGAGCCGTGCATCGGGTCGAGGATCGGAGTCGTCGTCTACCGTTTTGACTGGAAGAGGAAAAGGACTGCGAAATGCGCAGCTCCATCGGATCGGACACCGTCTCTTCCGATTTAACTAAGCATTTGGCATGCGATTGATTGTTGACACCGGAAGAGGGCATTGCAAGACAAATGCCATTGCCTTTCTTTTACTTTTTTCTAGGCATGCCCGACTTCACATTTTCAATTTTAAATCTATGATTGATGGCTCAACCGCAACCGTGAATGGTTTTCATGAGCATTCTCAAGATGATCGCCAATTGGGTATCGCAATCAATCGGCCTCGTGATGTTAGAACATTGAGACGTGCCCTCCCTGTACTTGACTGAAAAATAATCACATTGGATCTTTCGGAGAACCGAATAGATATATGATGAACATATATGTCGTGTTCTGGATGACATTTCTTTACTTACAAGTAAAGCTCCAATCAAAACATAAAACCCTCTAACCCTTCAAAAATTCCACACCTACGTAGGCACAAGGGAATGATGCGATGACATAAAACAACCACCAGAGAAGAGGGGGCAACAAGTAAAAGAGACATCACAAGCAAATAATATACAATCCCATCTACAAAAAGGTCCCTCAAGGGCAGAAATCATCGGGGCACTATCTCATCGCCGCTCTTTTCCATCTTACGATTCTCCGCAGCAAAATCGATGCCCAATACGTATAAGTAACACTCATTTGCCAGTGGAGTGGAGTTGCAACATAATAATCCTCAGCAATTCAGCTGCCTGACGACAACAGAATTGCCGACCTGGTGTGCAGAACAATAAAGTTATCTCTTCCTTAAGGGTGAGCCCTTAGCTACAGCTTTCATGTTCTGAGAGTCCCTAAAGCAAACAAAATGGACGAGAGTCTTTCCATTTGGATACACTGCAAATACGCTCGTCCCTATCTTTTTGTTGCAAAGAGAGCATGTACTTTCACCGGTTATCTTCACGATCGCTTTCCTTTGGGTATAAAGTTCGTCTTTCACCTGTTTCCAGAAGCAAGTTTATCACAACCCAAAGGGACATGGTGCATTGGGCAAGTACTTTGTCACATTCCTTTTGAACATATTAACAGAGATGTGCTAATGACGAGAAATAGAAAAGGACCAATGGAAATAAAAAAAAAAAAACGAAAGGCGAGAATCCATGTAACATCGTGAAGCAGGACCTTTTTCACAGAGAGGAATGAATGTTACTCTTATGAAGTAATATCAAAAGATAAATGCCAAAAGAATCCATCAATTCAAGATTGGATAAAAATGTACCTGAAGGTTTTCACCCTGCCTCAAACTCTTGATCACCGAGTAGTTCCTGTATGCTTCACTAGACTTCCTAACAAGGGGACTGAGAAACGGAAGCAAATCCTGCACAAATGAATTCATCTGCTATGAGAGCTCGAGGTAAATACAATGGCGACTCGGAGAAACATATCCAAGAGGATTCTAGAGAAGAAATATTCAAGCATAAAAACTACTGATGTCTGATTCCTGCTTCAGCCAACTATATACCTGCAGCTTAGTTTCTCTTGGTAAAATTCTAAGGGCCTGTGCTCCATTGATTCTTTCCCACCTTTGGCTCAACAGATCAAGGACCTCATCAAGCATTATAGTGGAAGCTCCTTCTTCACTAGACTCATCTGCATCACCATCACTCCTGCCACTGTCAGTATTGCTGGGACTTACTCTCATATCTTCCGCACCCTCTATTGCAGCAATTTTCTTAGAGGATCGACTTCCCTTTGACCTAGCAGAAGCCGCAGCACTAACCTTCAGAATGCTGGTGCTTTGAGATGATACTAAATTGTTGATCCGCTTTTCAAAATTTCTTGTTGTTCTTCGAGGATTGAGGTATATTTGCATGAGGGTAAGATATATATTGCCCGGAGATTTTGCAGATGGCTGATGAACCATACTTTCGTATACATGATCACAATAAGACAGTGCCAGATCAGCCACATGAAGCTATGAAAAGGGCAGAAAAACAATTAGCACTTCAAATATCCACAGGGTATAAAATGATTAATTGAAGAAGAATCATACTCCTAGGTTCATAAACAAATGCATGCCATTGCTATGCTTCGTGTTAAAGATCAGGAAACCATACTCCTAGGTTCCAGGGGAAGATAACAGTCTGGAACTTGTGGAGAGCTACTGCCACCTGCTACTAACTTTAGAATTGTAGCCAACCAGTAGCCCGTAATATTAGGATGAGAAAACCAACTATGGGAGATGACAGGTAGAAACAATGAGAACAGCATCAAGACCAAAAATGGACTCTAAACGATCAGAAAGATGGGCCCTAACTTTGGTCTGGAAATGGGTATAGCAATCCCAGTAACACCAACTGAATATAAGCTCAGCCTCAGCTTTGATCTTGGCTGAACACCATTTTCTCAACCACATTTTTTCTTGATCTTCATGTGCAGTTAACCTCAAATAACACCCAACCCATGAGTTAGTTGCAATGCCACCCAACTTTCCAACAAATGCCCTGCCCCCAAAAGTTGACGAGATTCAGTTACATTTTATGGCAGAGAATTGTCATAAAGAACAAAACATTTCGTTGAGGTTTGTTAAAACATTTATTATGAGTTGCCTATCTTTTTTTGGCCAAAGGAGTTATCTAATCTCATCAACCATCAATAAATGACCTTGCTTCATTGTTACGCCAACTCAACTATGTTTTTAGTGCTTTCACTCCTCCATGGTAGCATTTACTTCTATAAGTAAAGAAACTTTTGGAGAACGCACACAGGTTAATTTGTAGCTTAATATTGATACAAGTGAATGCTAAAAAACCCAGCTCAAATAAATTTATGAGTCTCGGTGCCTTGTAGATTCTCTCAAGTTAATGGACTCCTGGATAAATTCCCATGAGAAATTGTGCACTTACTGTTTAACTGGTGCGCAGGTAACTGAAGATGTTGATATCGATGAGAAAACCAAAATTGGAGTGAACTAGGAACGATAAGAATGACGTTTGTTTGATTGCAAATCTTGAGAAAATATGGACGAATTACGACGACACCATAGGTTAAATCTCGCAATAGTCTTCAACCAAATGTGCAGGTTCCATGACTTGTGAATGAAGTGCAAATGCTAATTCTTAGTTGAGGAAAGCAACTACATCAGTCGTGACATATTAATTCACAATCAAGTCAGTTCAAGTGGCACCTTTGGAATTCACTGGATAACATAAGAGGTTAGAAATGCAATATCCAAAGTAAAAAGTACCTTATGAACATAGAGAGACAAGGCGAGCTCATGTTGGTTCATTTTTCCCAATAAAATTGCACGCTCTTCATACAAGGCATCTGTTGGAAGACGTTTCAACAGAGCCTCTGGACTGTAACCCGAGATACTTTCTAATGCAGACAATAACTTCTTCCTTGTTGGAGTATAGACTTTCTCATCCCATTTCTGTTGAGCATTGAGGTCTCCATACCATTCAAGGACCTCACCCAGATAGATTTGCACCTGCATTGATTCAAAGAGACATTTGAGTGAAGGTAGGTTAGAATGCAAAAAATTATTCTTTAATATTTGCTAATTGACAACAGGTGCTGACAATAGAAACTTCAGAGTCTTCATTTTCAAATGGAAACAGTATGACTCCAAGGAAAAAAGTACCATGTTAACATAAAAACTACTGTCATAGAATGCTGATAATGGCATCGAGGCATAATTATAGTTTATCAGCAATAATTAAAAAATGCAAAAGTGTTTCACCATTTCGTTTTGCAAATTTCCTGAGATTCCATTCTCATTCATCGCAAGCATAAGTTCCAAGTATGTGGCCTGCATGTTTGGTGCATGCTGCTTCAAATAAGAGTTGACCAAATCTGCCGGAATATTCCCAGACAAAAAGAGCTCAATAGTTTGTGTCGGACAGCTTTCAAGAACAAGCATTGCAAACTCCAAGACAAGCATAGGGTCAGTTCCACAGAGAGGCTGCACAAGATAACCAATCGCTGGTCAAACTCAAAGGAATATAACCCTCTTTGTTATGATAGAAATCGCATCCTGTGGTGATCATAGCTAGCTTGCCAAATACCTCAAGTTCACTGACTGCCACAACCATATCATGAGCACCAAATAACGTACCTTGAGATATTCAATTATCATCTCCGGCTTGAAGTTTTGAGTCACAACAGCTTTTGATTCATTTGATTTTGACTCCTCCACTAAGTGATGGAGAAGCTTTAGAGCTTCACGATTCATTGAATTGCTTTTGTAAAGCTCTAGCAAAGCCGTATAATGACTACTGTTCTGAAGAATCTCCTCACATATTTTCACATCACAATAGTTAAGGCCTTTCAGTAATTCAACAGCAGCGGAAGACTGTCCAGTGAGAAGCAAAGCTTGGAGTAGTGCTGTGTCCAATATAGTTGCCATGTCCCTTGCAACTGAACTAATGGCGATGCTGGTGCGTTCCTGAGGAACAAAAACAAAACCAGACATGAAGCTACAACGACATAAAATCCACTGACACAAGAGAAGACAGCCTTAATTCAATTAGTTTGTCATGTCCCCGTGGAAAATCATCCATCCCATCGCCTGTATATTGCAATGTGTCTGGTCAAGTGTATTGATGTTGACACATGACCAAGAATGTCTGAACTGTAAACTTTAATTCCATTTTGACATGCATTGCATTACATTGCATGACAGTAGGTACCCAATGCACCTCAAATAATTGAACATACATTTCCAACGCGACAAATTATGGACCCAACAAAAAGCATTAATTCATAATCAATCACCCCCAACTTTGGCACAGAAAAAGTTCAGAAGCATGCATGCAGTAATATTAGTGCCCTCAACTTCAAGCATCTATGCATTAGATTGGATTGCACTCGATCAACTAGAAAATATGTGATAGCGTAGAATGACAGAATTTACCAAAAGAAATTGTCACTAGTAGCAGAACATGGTCAATAATTTCGAATATCAGATCTTTTAGCCAGTTTGTTTCTACATGTACCTGATTTGAAGAAAATTATACACTGGACAATGAAGATTTAACCAAAACCTCAGTTCTAGAGGAACAAAATTTCTTTTAATTTGTTGTATCTGGCAAGTGAAAATTGAACAACGTACTATGAGATGCCCTTGCTTACAATAACCATAAACATGAGTAATCCCAATTTCCCTCCTTCATGGGGTTCAACATATGTACCAATTATCAAATATTTCTTAAAGCATAATTTAGGGCACAGAGTTAGCATCAAATTAAATTCATTTGGCCATAGTCATGGCGGACATAAAATTTAACTAATCCATGTATCATCAGATTTAGCCAATATATGAGGACGTTCAGGTAGTGCAAGTACCTTGTTAGTCCTTTTAAACCGACTGATATCATATGAGGGGATATTATCGCCAACAGCATCTAAAACCACCTCTTCTGTGCCCTCAGTTGTGGCCTTCTCTATTATACTGTGCCTCTTCTTCTGCAAAAATTTGATAAGAGCCATGAGAGTATTATGGCTCATTTTTTTGGACTCAAGTGCTGAATGCTCATCGAATTCCTGTGAATGTGCTGGGGGTGGCGATTCCATATCATCTGACACACTAGAGGAACCTCTAGATAGGTATGACGTGTCCCAAGAAATGTCCATCAATTTTTCTGGCTCAGGAACCAAAGCCGTTTTTGGAAGAATTATTGATGGGTATAGGGAAAGCACATAAGTTATATCCACTTGAGAAGCCAAGAAATGTTCCATTGCCTCCTCATAGCTTCCATTTTCAAAAAGATAGTGTGCATACCTGTAACAGGTTCAGGAAGATCAGTGGTGTGATGAGCAATTTACAGTAAGAAGATAGTCAACACAGGGATGGAAATCACTTCCACAATAGGCTTCACGTTTGGACAAAGTTCTGAAGCAACAAAGTCCCCGAGACGCATGAACGCAAGGTGAGGTAATTTACTTAATCCAGTAACATAAAACCTCGTGCACAGAAATTAAATACCGATCTGTCCCTCCTTCCATGGAAATTTGATAGTAAGGGTAATGTGTTACTTTATTATTATGCTGGGTATAGATTGTCAAGGAAGTACCTTATATGAATTGACCCCTCTTTTGCAGCTCGAAGGTTTGAATCTTCTGGTGGAAGCATCTTGCATAAAGCCAAGGCTTCCTCAAAATTGCCAGACGCCGTTAACTGCACAATCTGCATTAAGCACGTAAATTAAGAAAAAACTATAACAAAAGGAAAATATAAGAAGATACAAAGAATTCATCTTAGAAACAATCAATTTTTATTATCATGCCCCATGAGTACCTGTGCACCAATAGGAACAGGAAAGAACCCGTAGACGGAATTATCTTGGGCAACAACTATCACACTGCTACTTTGGGCAAGATGACGAACATTGCGGAGAACAACAGTCTGAATCAATGGATATGGGATTCGAAGGGAGCGAATCTGAAGTGCACCAACATGAAGCATGTGACAAGAAGAAGCTTAGCATGCAAAAAGAATGAACAGATAAATAAACCGGAAAGACAATTATCAGCTTACCTCAACATATCTTGGTAATAAACCTACTGCATATGGCTTCTGAATGACAACTTCTTGAGGAGCCTCTGACCAACATATCCTATCTTCTGGTAGTAGCTTCCCAGTTTGGTCCACAAAAACTCCAATATTATCCTAAACATGGCAGAAACTCATTGAAGCGTATGAAAATACCACCGTATAATCCAGAGAAGGATTAGTCTTGATTACTCAAAACAACTTGGCCACAAAAAAGTTCATTGGGGTATAGCGAACAAGTTCAAGCATATTATGTGGGCACCTGAAGAAAGTATGAATTTAATTTCATCTTCAGATACAAGAAACACCTAGACATTAACAATTTAGTTCACCAACAGGATTTACATTTTCCTCATTTTTCTTTAGTCAGCTTCTGCCAAATTCTAAGGTCCTTGGCCATGGAGAAATAGTTCTCTGTTTCAGATACATGACAATATAGATTCAAACTCATTGTCCAATCCCACTCAGCAGAATGTGGAGGTACTTATGGCAGAGCAAAGACGGGTTGTAATTGTATAGTGGTATCAGAAAACATATATTGGGGTCGCCGTAAAGCACTCATGCATGTTTGTTCTTCAAACTAAATCCTGCAGCTAAGCTAAGTTGCAAAGATTCTTCTTTTAATGCAAAACTATTTTCTGCTATGGCACTAAGCAAATGTCAGAATTATTGCCTCAGCAGAATGATATAGCCTCTCATGTTTAAATACAGGGTAAGCATTTCTTACAATGTCTAACTTCAGTTCTGCTGTAACAGTTGATGCATATGGATTAAATGCTCTTAGGACATCATAGACAGCTTAACATGTTCATATAAAAGCTACAATGGAATCTAAGAAAAGTTCTATCCGACATCAACCACTGGAGGAAATTCTTATACTTGAGGGCCTTTGCTTTGAGCTGGTTTTTTTGGAAAAGTGGCACAAACACAATGGCTACAAATTGCTCCTGTGGGAACATGTGATTATAGAATGGAAGGGGCAGGTGTTGCAATGAGTTAAGGACGAGATAGGGTGTCCAGTCCTATTGGTAGTGAGGAAAACTTAAAGGACCTAGAGGAGAAGATAAAAATAGGAAAGAAATATCTTGACTATTTGATCTTATAGAGGACCTGATAATGTAATATAACATAATGGTGCAAAAAGTTTCCTTAAGCCGACCCAGTTAAGGGAATAAGACATGAAGTAATAGTTGTTTCAAGAAGTACACCTTAATAGTCTCCGGAAGTCAGTATTTCAGCTACACAATGCATTCAAACCACACAAAGAAGCATACTGATTTGTACTGGCCACACAGCAGAGTGTCCACATTTCCTCAAGTACTCCCACACCCAAACATGGTACATAACATGTGGTACCATGACCTGACCATTAAAAATTGCCACTCATGTCGAGCACTGTAATGGATATTTGACAATTAATAGAGGGCCACTCAAGCCAAACTCTGTTGGTGGAATAGATGACAAGCTACACAAAATAACCAAGACCAGTTCCTAATTGGAAGTAACAAAAATTGCACATTACGCCATCAAAAGACTAGCCAGCGTCTTCATGCTTAATCAATAAACATTGTGACTCCATCGTCAGAAGCATCTAGGTCTAAATGTAGCTAAGCTTCAGAATAAGAGATGAGAAACAGTGAATCGTAAAGGTCTAAGGAACAAAATACCTTCCCAAGGATGAGTTCCCCAGAAGGAAGGGGGACCACCAGAGGTGGCGCGAGCCTCCCACAAGGAAATACTTCAGACAATGAACCATTTGTAGCATTCATGATCATGTACTCTCTTCTGATTCCCAAACATATGTTCTCACCGCACCATGACATTGACTTCACAGTATCAGGCACCCCAAACTCTTTCACCTCCACAAAGCCCCTCCCCCCTACATCATAATGAAAGCAAAATCACCACCAAAATGGAGGAAGAAACAGCTGCATTTCCACAAAGCTTCATAATTATTTCTCTAAACCGATCAAGTAACAGTCTTCCAGCCACTTATCGTTCTCTACGAGTAAAGAGGCAAATTTTTCCAAAGAAGTCAATCTAGTCTCAGAAATATTATGTGTAACTCAGCACCACTTTTTCTACTACTGGAGCTTCAAGTGTGTTAATAAATACCGGCACTCTCATTCTACAACAGCAATTCCGAATCATCAATAAATTACAGGTAATCAACTAGACCGACACTCATAATCAGGTCCGTAAAGAACAATAGGAAATGAGAAGAAGATTGGAATTACCATCGTGCCGGAAAATACAGACCCTCTTTTGCCTGGCGAAGCAGAGGAACCCCCTCCTCTCGTCCCACGAGCACACATTGGCACCTCTCGCCTTCGTGAGGACCGCGACGGTCTCCAAATTGGGGAGCCTGTGGAACGCGATCGACTCGGACAACGTCATGAGCAGCTCCCTCGAGGCCAACGCCTCCATGGACAGGAAGGGCCGCTTCGTGAAGCCCGCGACATTCCGCTGCAGCACGTAAGGCTCCTTCCGGAGCTCCGAGCGGGAGTCGGACGTCGGAGAGCGGTCGGACGGAGGGGGGGAGGAGGGATCGGGGCCGTAGATGCGGAGGGATCCGTCGGAGCAGCCGAGGAGGATATTGGAGGCGTAGGACTCGACGGCCTCGATTTTGGCGGGGCAATCCGCGAGGAGCTCGAACGAGTCGTAGGCGCTGTGAACCATGGCCGAAGGAATGCTTCTGAGAGCGTCTCTCTCTCTCTCTCTCTCTCTCTCTCTCTCAAAGATTCATGAGGAGAATGGAGATGCGAGTTGTTGACAGTGACGAGAAAGGGAGAAGGTGATGCAATGATTGGGATTGGGACAAGGAGAATCAGGAGAGAAGAAGATCAATCATATCATGCCGAGCTGCCAAGGCCCGGCTGAAAGCTGATGGAATGGAGAAAAACAGAATTTGGTCGAAATTGCTCAATTAGCCCCGTATTGGGAATCCAGTCTCAAAGTAGTCCCTTGCCATTACCTTTTTCTCTCAATTTGCCCCTGAACTTAGACTGAAATTGACCACATAAGCATTTTGGCTAAAGTTTTTATCGAATTACGTTTAGGATGTATTAACCTAGGAAAATTGTAACTCCCTTAATTGGATGATCGAAATCAAAGTTCGATCCCCAAAAGCACTTCATTTCGCTATCTCGGCATCATCTGCAACCTTTTTCAAGTAAATGAATATGAAAGCAAGTCAAAGTAGACATGGTCACCGGCCGGTTTTGGGTCGGGAACTAGCCCAGCCCTCATGGGTCGATTACGGTTCAGCAAATATTCGGAACCAGTCCGAAATCGCCAGTTCTGGGCCTTAAAAAAAAAGAAGAGCGAAAGAACTGTTGGGCTCTTTTCCTCGGGCCCCAACGGCCCGAATGGCCGTTGCAATGCAACGGGCACCGCCACGCCTTCTTTTTTTTTTTTTTAACTTATTACATCATCCCACTCCTCCATTTACAAATACCCATTCTTCTTTCATTTTTCTCAAAAATTCTTAAAAATTCTCTCAAGTCTCAATTCTCTCAATCCGCTCAATTATCTCAATCCCGGCTTAATTTTCTCAATTTTCTGAATCGGCTTTCCGCTTAATTCTCTCAAAAAAAGGGCAAATAGAAGCAGAAATACTGAAAAGAGCCTGATGGCGATAAGGGAATACGATTATTCTCATGGATATGATCCTCGTGAGTATGCATGCTGGGTAGACGACGACGATAATATCAACGTTATTCCCAACATTGAGCAAGTCCCAACGCAAGAAAGTCTTCATCCTCTTACGGTGTCAAAGAAATATCGACAACAAATGAGCCGGAACGGGAGACCAACATATGGCGACACTTTGAGAATGAGCATTTAGGCAGAGACAAGTTTAAGGTAAAATGTAAATATTGTACGATTACATACAATTTTTCAACTGGAGGCGGCTATGAAATATTTACTCGGCATCTGAGAAATAAACATCCAATTCAAACAGAGATCGACACCAGCCAACAACAAATTTTCGGATATGCCAATCCTAACACTTTTCCTTTATTTCATTACAATGATCAAGTTTATAAAGAAACATTATCCCAATATGCTGCCATTAACCATTTACCGTTTAATATTGGTGCAAAATTTTGATTTTATTTTTTTTATAAACACTTGTCGCGACCCGTCCGAAAATCGGACGCGGCTAATGGATTACCGATCGCGGGCTTTGGATCGGCGCGGGCCCTCCCAAGCCCATACCAAATCGCGGCAGGAGTATCTTTATTGAGGGATTCGACGATAAGAGTCGATCGCTATCGACCTTAGTGTGGTCGTGGTGGCATGTGCAAATTGTGCATGCATTTGGAGTCGCCACCGGTCTTTCTTGGAGGGTAGACCGGAAACCTTACTGACCGATTGGGAGAGATCGATCAGTTCTGCGGAACCAGAGATTTTGGGTTCGGGGACTTGGTTACGTCGGTGTCATTACCAACGCCCTTTCGGTACCTAACGCGAGTGATTTTCCTATTCAAGATTTCATGCAGACGCAATTCCGGGTGAGGTAGTTTTGGTTCAGGGTTTCATGCAGATTGGAAGACTGGTCCTATCAAATCACAGTCAATATAATTGAAAGCGCAAGTCAAGTGCATAAATAAATCATGTCAATGCACATCAATTTCAATCATGGGCCTCCTAGTATAGCCATAAGGGCTTAGCGAAGATGCGATTTGGGACTAGGGGTAATATGGGAAGATTCGAGGACAATTAGCCCGAAGGGCAAAATTGTCATTTTTTGGAAGGTTTGGATACCGAATTACCCAAAATATTCCATGGCCAGTTGATCGTGGCCATTTCCCACTTTTGAGAATTTTTTTGGAATTTCTTGATTTTTCTTCAATTTTTGGAAGACGACTCGCCCAAAGGGCGAAATCGTCATTTTCAAGAAGGTTCGGGGTTCAAAACACCCGGGATGAGCCTTGGCCAGTTGTTTGTGGCCATTTCCTATTTTTTGGGATTTTCCTGGATTTTTTAGAATTTTTTGGATTTTTTTATGATTTTTTCATTTTTTATTGATTTTTTGATTATTTTATTATTTTTTATTATTTTCTGAATTTTTTAATATTTAAAAATATTTTTCGGGCCGGGTCAAACCCGGCCCGACCCTAGGGGTCGACACCGGCCTAAAACGACACCGTTTTATTTTTTTAAATATTTTTCTATTTTTTACAATTTTTTTTGATTTTTTATGTATTTTATTTAATTATCCGAAAATTCCCCGGATCGGACGGTCCACGTTGTGCCACGTGGCTTCGTCTCGTGCGTCCGATCAAAGACTAGATCGGACGTCCCTCAGTGAGCCACGTGGCCACATCGTAGCCATTGGATCAAAAATCAATTATTTTTCTTTTTTAGAAAAACCTTCGGATCGAACGCTCCACGTTGTGCCACGTGGCTACTCCTGGTGCGTCCGATCTCGGACAAGATCGGACGATCCACAGAAAGCCACTTGGCACATTCTCGGCCGTCGGATTGATTTGAATTAATTATCCGAAAATCATTTATTTTATTTTGCAAAATTCCAGGATCGCGACACGTGTCGCGATCGTGGCCGTCCGTTTGTTTTATTTGAAAATAACCGGACCGGACCCCACCCGGCTGACGTGGCGCCTACGTGGCACGCCACGTCGGCCGTTGACCGTTGACCGGCCGGAGGGTCGCCGGAGAAGATGATGAACAGTAAAAAATCCGGCGGGAATAGTAAAAATTCCGGCGAAGTCGCCGGAAAATTGCGAAACGGGCCCGAAACTTGGTATTTTTCGCCCGTTCTTGCGGCATTCGACTCATTAGACACTCAGCATCAACATACAACAAAAAGAAGGCCGTGAACACGCCGAAAAATAAGTAAACCGGGCCTCCCCGAACCCGGCTCCGGCGAGGTATTTTCCGAATTTTTTTTCTTATCAAAACTCGATTCTAAACCATCAAATAACACCCAAGGAGGGTCTAGAGGCTTACCTGAGCTCATTTCGAGCTTGAAGACCGCCAGAAGTTCCCCGTTGAGCTCCCGGTCCGAACCGTTGCCGGCGAAGCTCCGAGCCGTGTTTTCGCCGTGGTTTAATGCAAAACAAAGGTCAACACAAGCTTAGAGTTGGATCTAGATGATTTTTAAAGCGAGCCTCGCACAGAAAGGGGTCGGGAAAGGTCCGGCCGAGAGCCCCGGAGTAAAATGCTCACTGAAGCATTTCGCCGAACACATGGCGTGCACTGAGAAAAATGAAGCTCGGGAGCAAATACCAACCTATTCGGAGCTCGCCGACGGCCACTAAGCTCCGGTGATGGTCGGGGAGCGTTGCCGAAGACCCTGGGTTGCCGTTTGTCCGTCGGTTTTCTCCCAAAAATTCCCCGTACCCCCTTCAACTCTCTCGGCCCTGTTTTCTTTAAACCCGAGCACCATCCCCCTCCCCCGTGGCCGACCGGCCCTTTTTTTCACGCCCACGCCTCTGCCAAAACCGAATATGCCTTGCCCATTTGCTTCCCATGCTCGGTTGTCTCGTTTTTGTTAAAGAAAATCGCCCCCCCACACTGCTCTGCTGCACGCGGGTCTGCTGCACATTCTGTGCATTTGCAGACCCGGGTCGGCCCGGTTCGGCCAAATCGTCCAAATCGCAAAATTGACCCCCCAAATGACCTCTTTTCATGAAATTGATGGCAAAATCGGATTCCTTGACATGTTTTCCATCAAATATGGGTATTTTCGTGAATCAATTTATTGAAATTCTGTGAAAACCCCAAATTATCCCTAGGATCCGAAATTTAATTTCGCCAAATCGAAGGCCTAAACGATCGAATTAGCCAAAATTGAGCCCACCAATGGATTCAGCATGATGAAAACTGTTGGATAGAGGTGTTTAATTTTAATGGGTGTGCCCGTGTGAAATTTAATTTCAAAAATTGTGAAACCGGGGACTAAATTGAAAGATTTTTATGCAATTAAGCCCTTTTGATTAAAATTGATCAAATTGGAGGGCAAATTTACCCAATTGCATTTCAATACTTTAGAGTCCAATGTCATAGCTTATAAAAACCGAGAATTGAAAATTAAAAGACTCGAAAAGGATTTTTTAGGCCCGGTTTGGGATTAGGTTTGTGAAGGAACCCCATGAACCAAGCCAAATTTCCCTAATAAAAAGTGAAAATATTAAATATATAATTAAAATAAAATTTCTGAATATTTTTGTGTAATTTTCTGACCACGGATGGTATTTTTTCTAATTTTTTGGGTATTTTTATAATTAAATAAATTCCAAAAAATATTAAAAAATTCAAAAAATATTTTTTGTTCAAAATTGGTTCCTAAGGCTAGGCTAAGGCTCCCAAAGTTGATTTTGCAATTTTTGACCTTTTTTGCTATTTTTAATTAATTTTAGAAATAAAAAACTATAATAACGGATGGTCAAAAATCAGGTGTCAACAGCTGCCCCTCTTTGAGAGTGAGCTCGTCAGAGGTTGCTTTCAAAGACAAAATGACACCTGGATCTTAACCGACTCGACTGGGGAAAAGAAATGCCATGACATCGGACCCTTAAGTCTTTTGATGAATGTTCAAATTAATCACCGGTTTACTCTTGCAATTCGAACCTGGGCCGGAGTGAGAGAGGCTTACCTGAGGCTCACCTGTCAGATGCTGTGCTTGCGGAGACTTTCAAGAAGATACCTAGGACTCGTTCAGAATATCCTAGGGAGATTAAGCCCTGACCTGTATGGTAGGTCATACCATTAGTTGACCCTTATGGCGGTTTCTACCATTGGTTGACCCTTATGGCGGTTTCTACCATTGAGTTGACCCTTATGGCGGTTTCTATCATGGAGTTGACCCTTCAGGCGGTTTCTACCTTTGAATTTAGTTTTGACCCTTATGGCGGTATCTACCTTTAAGTTGACCCTTATGGCGGTTTCTACCATGCAGTTGACCCTCATGGCGGTTTCTACCATTCAAATGACCCTTATGGCGGTTTCTACCATCAAGTTGACCCTTATGGCGGTTTCTACCATGGAGTTGACCCTTATGGCGGTTTCTACCATCAAGTGAGACTCCAGACTGATAGGAATCTAAGAATGACGCGCCCGTTCTGTAGGGTTTGTCGGAGACTCGATCGTTCTGTAGATCGGTCTTGGAAAAGGTTTGCCTACTAAAAGGCTACGCCTATGAAATGACATATCCCGTCTTGTTGGGACTAGTCGAAGACTCGATCGTTCTGTAGATCGGTCTTCGAAAAGGTTTGCCTACTAAAAGGCTACGCCTATGAAATGACATATCCCTTCTTGTCGGGACTAGTCGAAGACTCGATCGTTCTGTAGATCGGTCTTGGAAAAGGTTTGCCTACTAAAAGGCTCCGCCTCGGAATGACATATCCCTTCTTGTCGGGACTAGTCGAAGACTCGATCGTCCTGTAGATCGGTCTTGGAAAAGGTTTGCCTACTAAAAGGCTCCGCCTCGGAATGACATATCCCTTCTTGTCGGGACTAGTCGAAGACTCGATCGTTCTGTAGATCGGTCTTGGAAAAGGTTTGCCTACTAAAAGGCTCCACCTATGGAATGACATATCCCTTCTTGTCGGGACTAGTCGAAGACTCGATCGTTCTGTAGATCGGTCTTGGAAAAGGTTTGCCTACTAAAAGGCTCTGCCTAAAGATTGACATCATTAAGGTCTCTTTTGGAAGGTTCACCTAACTCTAGGTTCACCTGAAGGCTATCCTGGGATTTAGGGGTTACCTGAAATCTCGCAGAAGGCCGAGTTGTCCCTTCGACATGCGAGGTACCTTTCTGGGATATGGGGACTCCAATTATCCTGCAGAAAGCTGAAACCTGCAAACTTTTCATTAAAAAGGTATCAGTTTGGGACCTGGGTTCTCCAGGGATCCTGCAAAACATGACCCTATGAGCTTTTCTTGACAGAGCAAGGCATCCTTCCGGGATCATGGGTTCTCCACGCCCGATGGGACTGTTTGAATTTTGAAAAAAGGGGTCTCATGACGAGGGTTCTCCACGTCCGATAAGACTGCCTGATTTTTTGAAAAAGGATCCCGAGACGAGGGTTCTCCACGTCTACTGGGATTGCTTGATTTTTTTGAAAAGGGGTCCTAGGATGAGGGTTCTCCACGTCATGCTAGGACTGTCTGAATTTTGAAAAAGGGGTCCTAGGACGAGGGTTCTCCACGTCATGCTAGGATTGCTTGATTTTTGTTTTAAAAGGGGTCCTAGGACGAGGGTTCTCCACGTCAAGCTAGGACTTTTTTCTTTTTTGAAAAAGGGGTCCTAGGACGAGGGTTCTCCACGTCATGCTAGGACTGTCTGAATTTTGAAAAAGGGATCCTAGGACGAGGGTTCTCCACGTCATGCTAGGACTGTTTGAATTTTGAAAAAGGGGTCCTAGGACGAGGGTTCTCCACGTCATGCTAGGACTGTTTGATTTTTTTTTTTTGAAAAGGGGTCCTAGGACGAGGGTTCTCCACGTCAAGCTAGGACTTTTTCTTTTAAAAGGGTTTTTTTTTCCCTCTTTTCAGAGATCCCGAAGTTTGTCGGGAATTCAATTTTGAGGAAGTGAAAGATTTTATCTTGACAAAACTTCACTCGGGTCTGTTGAGGCGACATTCTGGGAGCTGGGTTCTCCAGGTATCCTGCAGAAGTTTGAGCCTGAAAGATTTTTCTTCACCAAGAAAACGTTAGTAATCTTTGGGAAGACCACGGCTGTCTGTTGACACCTAAATTTTTATCAGCTTTTATTTATTTATTTATCTTGAAAAGTTCATAGAAAATAAAAAAAAAAGTAATATATATATATATATATATATATATATATATTATAGAATCGTGACTTTCAATTGGATTGCCACACATTTTAATTCTGTTCGATTACGTGCTGATTTGCTCATTTTAATGCCGAATCTGAAGAGAATTATTGAACTGGGTCAGCTAGATTGAGTAAACTCGACCCGTTTAACCCAGTGGAATAAGGCCGCAACTTTCACGTTACTCGTCATCTTCGCGTCGTTCGAGAGGAAGAGCCATTCGCGTTGCTCATAAATAATGAAAAGAATAGAGAAGAATTGGCCGACAAAAGGAGAAAAGAGGAAGTATCTCCCTCTTGGTGGAGACAGATCCATCGGGGAAAGGGAGAATAAAAAAAGAAAAGAGAGGCTCTCCTGGAGTGAGAGGCACGATGGCCATTGGGGCGCTCGGCAGAGAAGAAGCGAGGACGAATCTGAGAAGGGGGGTGATCAGAGGCTGTTCTTCTCGTTGGGCAAAGAATGTCCGCAAGAAGACGTCCAAAAGGAGATGGAGTCTAGGAAAGCTTTCGGATGGATGCCTCCAGCTGCATGGGAGACCATCGCATCAGACGCCTCTACAGCCAACTCGGCGTCCTTGTAGCTCCTTGACGTTTCTACTCCGACTCCCTGCATCCACAGTGATTCGACAACCGAGCTCGAACCATTACGATGATATTGCTTCGTCGGCCTCGCGCCAGATGGACCTCTCCCTTCCCGGTCTTCCTTCTGTCCAGAGAGTCTCCATCGAACCTAAAGGCTGCAGGGGACTTCAAGCAAGCTGCCCAACCAATTCGCCACAAGTCAATTGTTGAATTATCCTTGCCCATCACAGTAGTCGAGACGACCCAACGTTGATCAAGCCGCCTCGCTGAGAAGTCCACTGAGACTTTGATTACCAAGTCTAGCACCGAATCTTCGCCGTCACTGATAGCCACTACGAGTTTGTCGAAGTCAGCCACCACCCGACTAGCCTTGCATTGACGATCTGTCCTTTGAGAGCATCATGAGCAGCCATCCATCCGCCGAACGAGGGACCATCGTTATGCCATCAGGAAGCCACACTGTTGCTGTTGTCACTAGTAGCTGTTGTTAGGTCATGACACTAAGCAAGCAGAAAACCTGGTGCTAGTGCTGAATCTCCTCCGTTCCCAAGGCCTGTGCAACTCGTCGACGGTGACGAACGGCTTCAAGCCTCAGCGGAGGTGGTTCGTCCGCGCCCAGTCGGAGCCGCCAACCTCGAGGTCTAGCTCCGGCGACCTCAGACAGGCGATATCCTCCGGCCTTGTGATGGAAAGTCACGATCCTCCGGCGGGGAGGGGGAGTCGCTGGACTCGAAGATCATGAGTCAGGTCTCGGCGGCGGCATTGTCGAGCGACCTGGTCGCCGGCGACGGGACGCAGCGGCTGGGCCTTGACGCAGAGATGGTCCCGGAGCAAGTCTGGATCGTGGAGCTCAGGTCCCTGGTGGCGGCGAGCTCGGTCTTATCCTTTTCATGCAGGAAGGTGAAGATGATGAATAGTACGGTAAGGGTTGTTTTCATGCTGGGTTGGATAGTTAGTTTAGTCTCATGGGCTTAGTTAGACTTGGGTTTACGTTTTTGCTGGAAGAAGGAAGGTTGGGCTTAGGCTAATTGGTCTATTAGGCTTAGAGAAAAGAAAATGGGCTTATTGGGTTTTCTTGTACGAAATGGACTTGGTTCAAGTCCTCTTTCCTAGTTTGGATCAGGCCCAACGGCCTGATCTAGGTTCGGGCCCAAAAATTCTATCCGAATCCGACCATTTTAATTAGGCAATAATTAAATAACAAAATAAAAAAAATAAAATAAAATATAAAAATATAAAAAAAATTTCAAAAAATGGGAAATGACCACAATCAACTGGCCATGGAATATTTTGGGTAATTCGGAATCCAAATCTTCCAAAAATGACGATTTTGCCATTCGGGCCTATCATCTCCCAAACCTTCCCATTTTACCCCTGGTTCCAAATCATTCCTTATCTAAGCCCTTATGGCTATACCAGGAAACCGTTGATTTGAATTGGTGTGCGTTAGTGTGATTTATTTATGTATTTGATTGCGCTTTTGTTTAAATTGATTGTGGTTGATAGGAATAGTCTTCCAATTTGTATGAAATCCTGAATCAAGCCTACCTCACCTAAAATTGCGCCTGCATGAGCTCTTAGCTAGGAAAATCACTCGCGTTAGGTACCGAAAGGGCGTTGGTAATGACACCGACGTAACCAAGTCCCCGAACCCAAAATCTCTGGTTCCGCAGAACTGATCGATCTCTCCCCAATCGATCAGTGAGGTTTCCGGTCTACCCTCCAAGAAAGACCGGTGGCGACTCCAAATGCATGCACAATTTGCACATGCCACCACGACCACACTGAAGGTCGAAAGCAATCGACTCTTATCGTCGAATCCTTTAAAAAAATACTCCCGCCGCGATTTGGTATGGGTCTGGGAGGGCTCGCGCCGATCCAAGATCCGCGATCGGTAATCCATTAGCCGCGTCCGCTTTCGGACGGGTCGCGACAGCTGGCGACTCCACTGGGGATTTTGTGTTCTAGAACCTATGGTTCTAGACCCCAAGTGGACTTAGGCCGTAATTAAAACGCTGAGTGATTTTTCTAACCATGCAGGCGCTCTTGAAGGTGAGGTAAGTCCGCTTATGGTAGGTGTTATATGTTTTTGCAGATTGGAGAAATAAGGGGTGTAGTCCGTGATTAACATTGTCTTATGCAGGTTGGGCGTAGGAATGTATGTTGTGTGGATGATTCGAAGTGCTGATTGATAAACTGTTGTGCATGAATTGCATCGTGATGATCACGACACATAGACACACACAACCGTGCCTAAAACCCCGGGCGCCGCCTTTAGGAACACAATAGAAGGAATTGAAAATGGAATCTCCGTGAGGAAAAACACGGGGTAATCCACTTTTCAATTCCGCTCGCTTCGAACTATGGATCGAGTCCCAATGCAACGATAGCTGTGCAATGGAATCGGCTCTTTCTAGAACTCGAGGTGGGAACCTTAACCTTAGGTGCCAAACCCTCTGATTTTTAGAAGTTCACCATCACTTGTCTCATACGCATGTCTCTAGGCGGTTGGTACACCTAAAACCGCACAATAAGTCGACGAGTTGGGTTGGTAAGACTCTCTATCCCCCCAAATCTATCACTGTTCATATAGATATAGGCATTTCATTTATTGCATTCTGGTGATTAGATTAAATGCCATTTCGAGGATAGATATGTGCGTTTGTCCCTAACGTCCTTAATAGAAGACGAGGAGGGTGATATCCCACGACGAACACCGAGTGTGCGATAAGGAGCATACTATGGACATTATTGAGGTATCATCCAATGAAGATGACGAGTTGGGGCAAGTGATCCTGAAGGCACAGATCAAAACTGGGGCATCCTTAAACGTTAGGATCATATTCCTTTATTTCATTTTCCATTACTAGTCCTCTTGTATAGGGTTTATTTTTACTGAGGTTTTCTCTATCTCACCCCTTAGAGCGATTGTATTAGGGATCTATTGGTGTATACATTCAGATGGAACTTGGTTGTATTTCTTTTAACGGGACATTGGAATGTGATAGTGGCATTTTTTCTAATCATCCGAATACTCCCAAGTCAAGTTTATAATTCCTTTAGAGGAAATTAAAATTGGAAGTCTTGCACGACCTTTTGGTCATGTGAGGTAATCCAACCCTAATTTCGTTAGAAGGAACTACACACTTGAATTGGTTCATGCATGTTGTACACCACTGGTAATTCACGATAATTGACCAAAAATATCAGCGTAGTTTCAAATTTAATGACGAGATAGATGTCCAAACTACTTTCGTTCTTAGCGAACGACCTTAATTTGGATGCCATATCTTCAATTGAATTTAAAACGCGTTATTATGTCTTGCACTTTTGAGTAAGTCATTCCTCTCGAAAATTAATCAAAAGCGATTATCGTGAATTACGTTCCTTTCAATAGTATGCTTTCTTTCGAGGAATATTGATAAAAACTTTTCTCACAAGATTAAAACCCTTGTAAAAGTTCTTGTCCTTATTAATCACAAGCAAGCATAAGATTGAAAGGGGTCTATGATTTCTTTTTCAAATTATTCCTTCTGATTCTGTCTTTTTATCTGCAGGTGAAAAACAAGTAGTATAGAGAAATCTTTTCTTGGACAAATCTGCAACTATTCTTCCATCTGATCATGAGCGAGTTATAAAATCAGGACGTATTTGCTCGGCTTATTGCTATTATGGTTCGGCTCACTCAAGTTGAAGATGTTTGGATGCTCGAAGAAATGAACCATACAGAAGTTAAAACACACACACGAGAACTTTCATTTATTTTGCTCAGCGGAGGGTTTTCAGGAGCAGGTCATACAAGTCGGGGTGGAAAAGTAAAGCCAAAGTGAGCCCTAATTAACGACACAAAGGATCCCAATTGACCCTCCATGTTATTAATGCTCTGCTCATACTCCCAGCTCCGCATGTTGTGGTCGGCAAGCCTGAGGAGAAGACTTCTGCATTCTCCCTTAACTTCGGCGACCTTGGCCTCGTGTTCTTCGGTGACTACTTCCAGGTCCCGAACCAGTCCATTCCCGCGAGCTATGTCCTCGGTTATCTTGTCGAGCCGTTCTTCCTGCCAGTCGCTCTGAACCCTCAACAGGACGTTGCGGCGGTCATGCTCGCCGGTGGTCAGGGATATGGCCAATTGATCCACCAGATTTCTCCTCTCGCGAAGCAACGTCGCGACCCGCTCATTAGCAAACTCGACGGCCTTTTTGTAACTATCAACCAGATAGTTGGTCAGCACCAAATGATCAGATCGATCCTCATAACGAGCCCGCAAGACGCGAGCCACCAGAACCTCCCGATTAGCAACACGATAGGCCTCTAAGGAGTGTGCAAAGAGAGTCGGGAAAGTTCTATATTCCCTCCCCAGTGTAGTACCTTCGAGAGAAGTGGTATCAAGGTCCTCGAGCAGGACACAGATTGCATCCTCGGTTGCAGAATGATCGGTTATGTGCGCGTAACCGCGACCCAGTAGGTTATAAAGCTTTTCCCACTGGGCCAAGACATCAGTTGAAAAGGTGCGTACGGGAGAGGAGGCCATTTGCGTTGGGTTGGCTTGAGAATAAGACGAGTTTAACAGAGAGATTAGAAGGAAGAAGCTGATTATGCGAGAACGTTAACCTTCCATACATTAATTCCTCATTTTATAGCAACTCGAGGATGATGAAGGGTCTCAGTAATAATGTTGGTGGAGCCCAGTTATGGGGTAAAGCAGGAGGTCCCCTCACGAGAACCATTGGATTCGTTTCGGTCCGCGATTTCCGGATCATCAATTAAAAGACGTAAAAGATTTGTCGGGATCACCATTATTAGAGTTAGGTGGGAGGAAAGCGCAACTATCGAAGAGAGCCCTAACAGGGTTTGGCAGTCCCATCACGTTGAAAAGCTAAGCGAGAAATTCAAGGTCTTGAGGGGGAACGTTTGCCTAATGATGCTTGAAGAGCGTCTCCTGAACATGCAAAGTCACTCGAAGAAAACTTTATAGGGAGTGAGCATACATGAGAGAGTTGAGAACTATGAGTGGGCAAGAACCAATCAAACATTTCTCAATCCAACATATTTAAGAGGTTACTATCAGCTGCTAGAGGCGACTGACTCAAAAATCTCAGAAATTGAACCACAGAGGGATCTCGAAGATTCCAAGATCAAGTCTAACGCCAAAACCATGGAGCCCAACACTTCTGGCAACGGAAATCAAGATCACGGCGACGACGACAACGACCTCCACAATGCTCAACTCGGGAAAAGAAGACGTCCTCACCAATACTCTCAGGAGGAAACCCAAATGCTGGAAACCCTTTTCAGTAAAAGCCATTACATGAAAAAGAAGTGGAGAATTGAATTGAGCCGGGAGTTGGGGATTAATCAGTCGAGGATCCAGTTTTGGTTTCAAAATAGGAGATCCAAATCGAGGGCTCAACGCAAACGTCAGGTGGTCGAGATTTTAAAGGAAGAAAACCAAAAGCTGCGAACAGAAAACATGAGGTATGAAAAAGCTCTCAATATTACCGTTTGCCCTCATTGCGATAACCTCGTCGTCCTCGGTAAGATATTCCCCGATAAGCCTCACGCGATGATTGAAGACGTTCATTTACCACCCTACTCCCTCGGGGCATCTCCTGCTCAACCAGATTTTGCCGGAGTCACGCATGAGCAGGATGATCCCACGAAGATGATACAAATGCCTCCTGGGGGATGGGATTTGCATCGCTTTGATTGGAGTTACAGTTTCAAGGAGCTGGATGTTACCGCCGACCAGCTCAAAGCATATCAGCCTCATGCACAACAATTTTCGATAGGGTCGGGTCCCGCTGGAGATGAGTTAATCAGTCGTCAAGCCATCGATGCAATTTTGGGCCACGATAAGAGGAGGTTCGCTTGGCCCCCTGAACTGCATTCCAGATTCCTAGACGTGGTTCACCAAATGGGGATCGATTCGGCAACTCCGACGCGCATATTTAAGGCCATGAATGTACCGGGGCTTAGTAAGGAACTGGTCAGGAATCACCTTGCTGCCTACAGAAAGCTATTAAAACAACGTCGAGCGGAGCTAAACCGGGAGGAATCCGTCTCGAGCTCAAAAGCTAAGGGCGACCGCCATTGTAATGCTCAGGCATCAAGAGATACCCGGCCAAATCTAAGCATCAATCAAGCTAGCAGCCCGACCACCGGCAAACTGAAAGCTGATCAGAATGTCCTCCCGGGCCATTTCAACACTTCTCAAGAGCGCGTGTCACAAGTACAGCGAGTGCGCACTCCTCCATTCGAGCAGCAGTCGGCTGGTGCTCTGCCTGCCGCTGGTCAACCCACGACAGACGATTTCTTTGATGAGGGGCTCGATGCCTTGTTCAATCAGTGGGAAGCTGGCATGCTTGGACAGCCATGATCTAGCACTTGACACGGGGCACGATGGGTCGGTCACCACGAACACCCATAGAAAGAAGAACGTGTTCACGAGTAGATCACTCATCTTATCCGTTGTAAAGTTCCTACGGGAACATTTTTCTTTAATGACTATAGTTAATTCTATATTAAAACCAACGCTATCGACGAACATCGTCATGCTCAGTTGTGATGATCCCTTGTTAGATTAAGTCTGAAACCAGAGACGGTCTTTAAAATTTTGAGTGGCCACGAACTCATTCCTCACCAAGCGCCCGGGATGCTGAAATGAAGAGTAACAGCATGCACAGGGAAAATGCCACTTTCGTTTGAACGATGAAAAGGGGTTGAGAGAAGATCATAGCGTTAATTCCCATGGAGCTAAATGAATTAAACGGAGTCATTAATTGCGGGCCCACCGCTGTTCCCCACGTTCTCGGGCCTAGCAAATCATAAAAGGCGCCGAAAGATTGTAGACCCACCACTTTGAAGACTGAACTAGGGGACGAGCGCAATACTCGATGAAACCGAATCAATGCAAAAGAGTTTGTGATCCTATCACGAGGAAAAAGAAAGGGGAATACAGACGATGAGTAATTACAGGGTCTCGGGAGGAGCGCTTGCTTGCTGGTCTTCATATGCAGCCTGAAGGATGGTTCTAGGACACGCACAATCACTTGAGAAAATTTCTAGAGTGAGCAAACACGTAAGAGCGAATAGAGAAAGCTGAGTGAACTAGATCAGCCCGAGATACTTCGATCCATCATGTTTAAAAGCTATTCCCATCTGCTAGAAACGCCCGACCTGGACATTTCTGAGCACGAACTGCTGGGAGACTTTGAAGATCCTGGAGCTGAATCCTGCCCAAAGGCCGTGGAGACTGACTCCTCCAGCGATGAAATTCTAGGTTTCAGCTACGAAGAAGGAATATACAATGATGACCGGAGTCGGAAAAGGAAGCAACTACAACGCCACACTCCAGGCCAAATCCGAGAGCTCGAAGCTTTCTTCAATGAATGCCCCACTCCAAGCAGACAACAGAAAATGGAGTTGAGCAGAAAAATAGGATTGGAGCTTTCGAAGGTCAAGTTTTGGTTCGCCAACAAACGAACCCGGGTGAAACAGCAATACGCAGACCATGAGTTACTGGTCCTGAAGGAGGAGAATGAGAAGCTTCAAGCTGAAAGCGCGAGATATAAGGAAGCGCTGACCAAGGCCACCTGCCTTAATTGTGGTAATCATGTTGTCCTCGGCGAGGTGTTCCTCGATGAACCGTCCCTGTTGACGAATAACGCTCAGCTGTTACCGTATTCTCCACAGCATTTTCCGACACAGCCAGATATCGCCGGAGATCTGCATGAGCAAGTCAACACCATAGGATCAACACCAACATCCTCTGAGAAATGGGATATGAATCATCACAGGGGGAGTTCTCTCAATGACGAACTCGCTGTCGCAGCCAGCCAATCCAAAGTCGGTGAGTCCCTCCTTGGACAACTTTTGAAACGACTAGATCCCGTAGAGAATAGCTACCGAAGTATTGACGATATTTTGGGTGATAAGAGAACAAGGTTTTACTGGACCTATGAACTTCACACCAAATTTGTTGATGCAATTCGAGAGCTGGGAGTTGATTCGGCTAGCCCACTACGCATACTCGAGATTATGAATGTGCCGGGGCTCTCTAGAATTAACGTCGAGTCTCACCTCAAGTACTATAGGAGATTGCTAAGGGATGGAAGGATAGCGTTAAACCATCATAAAGCCAGTTGGAGCTCAAGTGCTGGGCAGAGTTACAACCATGATGATTGGAGAGCCAAGAGCACCCAACCGTGTTTCAGCAATGACGGGACTAGCAGTCATGTCAGCGACTCCTCTAACCCAAATCAGAATACTCCGCCGAGCTATCTCAATACTCCTCAGGAGTATATGCCACAGTTCCAGCACATAGAGATTCCTCAGTTTGAGCGCGAATCAGTCATTAATGCTGTCCCTGAAGTGGATCTGGCATTGGTAGAGAGTGCACATATGAACCTGCCGGTCATTGGAGGAAGTTCCAATTCGAGGGGTCAAATTGCTCACGGCGAGAGCAAAGAGAGGAATCCCTCGCCTGCAGTCGACGACACCCAATCTGGGCACCAAGGGCTAGAAAGAACAGGTGATTTCCTTGATGAGGAGCTGGACACTTGGATCAATACTCTTCAGGAATGTATGTCTCGACCCCAACAGGGCAATGATGAAGGTTCCAGCTCAAAGACTCCAGTTCCTCACAATGAAGGCGATGAAGGAAATCTGCCCCCAACAATTGTTGATACCCAACTTGAGCATCAATGGCTCGAAGACCCGAGCAATTTCCTTGGCGATGAGTTCAATCTTTGGCTCGATCAATTTGGAGCCGGAGGACCATCGCAGTGGTGACGCGAGGCCGGTGATCAAACGTCTGATGCAAGGCATGGCTACTCGATGAAAAAAATACTTCGAGAAAAGGGGTTGAATACTCCTATTGCATATGTTGTTGATCGCACTGTAAGGTTCCCACGGGAACATCTTTCATTAATATCTAGAACTAATTGCGCGTGAGTGTCAACATCACCCTTTGAGCATCTTCAAGCCGAAGGCCGTGGATTAATCACTTAATCCGTGGAGCAAGTTCCATGAACCATAATTATCACCCGCTGAGCATAATGGGATCTACCCCTTCAACACGAAATACGTTTGGCCGCGAAGCCACCTATTTGGTAAAACGATGTATCGTTCCTAAACGATCTTCAATTGCATACCGAAGTAATGTCTCCTTTCTTTCCCTTCTCAGGTGATAAACGTGGATAAATCACTCAAGGAGCCATTTGTTCGAATAACTGAACAGACGTTGCCCAACCGGGGGCAGCTGAACCATTAATGTTGCAAATATTCCAAGCATGGATAGGCGGATTTGATAGACGTTGTTCATATCAATACGCAACATCAGGACGGGATGAGAGCCAAGAGTAAAGTTGTATTGTCCCAATTTGTCTTGAATTTGAGAATATGAATTGATACTCATTGTTTATCCTTGACAGGGGAATCGCCTTGGAAACGAACAAGTTTTACATCCCACGTACTACCCGTTAGAGTACATGAGGGTAGGATGTATCGTTTCGATTTTCGAAAAAATTCGTGAACATACAATGATATGCTTCTTTTACATTTTCAGGGGTCTGCAGCCGCGACGGGTAGGTAAGTATCCCTTTCCCAGTTAGCTGGAGATAAAAAATGTTAAAATCCTTTCAGCCGTCATGAAAATTATCCAATGCATCGATGTTCATGATTTAAATCAGGAGGTTGCCCAAAGCATGAATAAAACATGCACGATACATCACAAAATCCCCTCGATGGATAAATTTTGGAGAGAATGAAAAGAATTTTTCCAATAAAAGTTGTTCAGACCGTTTAAAAGGGTGTTTTCTCAGACGAGAGGCGAAGCCTAATCCAAACATGTCCAACACACACTTGAGAGATGAGTGGAGTGAGCAGATAACAAAATCTGGGTCTACGGGGGTAGGGACCATTTGCAGCGATTACATGGGTTGGGACGACGGAGGCATTCGTTTCATATCCCCCAAACACTACAGGTGACCGTTGATGACCCATTCGAACGGCGATTTTCATTCTTAACCCTGTCGAGAACCACCCCACATTGGGGCAAAATGGAGGTGAGTCCAGCAGCATCAGGAGAAAATGGTTAGAAATTTTCTTGCTCGGACTAACATTAATCTTTGTGTGTTGTTTATATGGTAATCCAAGTGCCATAGGATGAAGAGAAGCATTCATTTCTCTATCCCACACACCATATCCTTTGCATAGCCAAGTTGAGCCTACAAATTCATTTCATGAGCCCATTGATGATCATTGCACGTTCCAAGATGAAGGCAGCAGGGATTACGAAGAGGATTCCCGGGCTGATATTTAAAGCATGTTTAGACTTTCAGACATATGTCTAACATGATCCCATCGAATATGAGAAAAACGGGATTTCAAAAAAATGATGATTAGAAAATCCCCAGCATCAAGAAAAAGCAAAGTGCCTAGTAAAAGCAAGGCCGATGCTCGTGCAAGCTGTTTGCTTGATCCCCAATAAAGCCTAGTTGGGAAGAGAGAAAAACCCATAAGAGAGTCAGATCAAAAGGTCGCTCCTCCAAATGATGTCAAGCGTGGAGGAAAGATACAGACAGAATTGTCAATCTCTTAATGCAGTCGGAGGTTTTTCCCTAAAGAATTTGTGCACACCTCAAGAGCGGTTGCACACCTCAAAAACTGAAGGTACAGAAGGAAAGGACATGTGACAAATCAGCAATGATCACCAATGTCAAACCCGCCATGAATTCTGGGCCAAAAACAAGCCCTTTTTCGGTCCCCAATCCTACCAATGTTACGACCCCAAAGGAGTCTTCTCTGACTAAGACACTTGGGTTGACATATAGCTTAGCTCGAAGAAGTACGAACAAGACTATTTCTCTCTCATTTTGTAGGGTTCTTGACTTGTAAACCCGGAGCAGATGGTGAAAACTTTCATTCGATGGCCTCGACTCCAAAGCGGGTCCCCTTTGAAAGCCAATATCCAAGCCTGACATTACGGTCCGTGGAAGACCTCCCGATCGATCAGAATGTATGCGCTGCGAATGATCCTAAAACCTAGGCACAAGTTAGTAGGAAGTTGAACGCATTCCTTACAAAAGACCGTTATCACAGAGCGGTGAGGAGCCCTCTTGGATGAGAAATTCTCCAATAGATGTTTTGAACAAACTCTTTTTGGAAATTTCAAATTGTTTGATCCAGATTTTCCGTGCAAGGGATTTGTGATCACATTTGCATGTTGCAAGAATGCTTTGGATAACCTCCAGCATCAAAACGCACATTTCATGATCAAGACTTAAATCATACGGTTTTGTCAGATGGACAACCGTCGTCTTCCCTAAAATTGCTAATGTTTTCTTGGTGAAAAAAAAAACAAAAAAAAACAAAAAAAAAAAAACAAAATTCAGGCTCGAACTTCTGCAGGATCCGTGGGAAACACCAATCTCCCAGAATGTATCCTCAACAGACCCAAGTCCTAGCATGACGTGGAGAACTCTCGTCTGAGGACCCATTTTCAAAAATATCAAACAGTCCTAACATGACGTGGAGAACCCTCGTCCCAGGACCCCTTTTTTCAAAAAAATCAAGCAATCCCAATAGACGTGGAGAACCCTCGTCTCGGGACCCTTTTTCAAAATCAAGCGGCCCTATCAGACGTGGAGAACCCTCGTCCTAGGATCCCTCTTCAAAAATATTAGGCAGTCTCATCGGACGTGGAGAACCCTCGCCATGAGACCCCTTTTCAAACCAAACCATGGTAGATACCGCCTGAAGGGTCAACACAAGGTAGAAACCGCCTGAAGGGTCAAATTAAGGTAGAAACCGCCTGAAGGGTCAACTCAAGGTAGAAACCGCCTGAAGGGTCAACTCAAGGTAGAAACCGCCTGAAGGGTCAAATTAAGGTAGAAACCGCCTGAAGGGTCAACTCAAGGTAGAAACCGCATGAAGGGTCAAGCCAAAGGTAGAAACCGCCATATGGGTCGACTCATTGTTAAACACAAAGGTCTGATCCACCATACGGATCAAAATCCTTGGCAAATCCCATGGCGTAGGATGCGCCTTCCTTAGATTCCTAGCCGTTAGGAATCCCATAATGGTATGACTACCATACAGGTCAGAGCTTAATCTCCTTAGGATATTCTGAATGACGAGTCCTAGGCATCTTCTTGAAAGTTGTCGCAACCGGCAGCACCCGACAGGTGAGTTTCAGGTAAACCTCCCTCCCTTCAGCCCAGATTCAAACTGCAAGAATGAACCGAGAATTAATTTGAATTTTTATCAAAAGCCGTAAGAATCTTATGTCATAAGCATTTCTTCTTTCAATTTCCCAGTTGAGTCGGATAGGAATTAGGTGCCATCTTATCTTTGAGAAAAATCTCTAACGAAATTCCTCTCAAAGAGGGGCAGCTGTTGACACCTAAATTTTTATCAGCTTTTATTTATTTATTTATCTTGAAAAGTTCATAGAAAATCAAAAAAAAAAGTAAAATATATATATATATATATATATATATATATATATATATATATATTATTATAGAATCGTGACTTTCAATTGAATTGCCACACATTTTAATTCTGTTCGATTACGTGCTGATTTGCTCATTTTAATGCCGAATCTGAAGAGAATTATTGAACTGGGTCAGCTAGATTGAGTAAACTCGACCCGTTTAACCCAGTGGAATAAGGCCGCAACTTTCACGTTACTCGTCATCTTCGCGTCGTTCGAGAGGAAGAGCCATTCGCGTTGCTCATAAATAATGAAAAGAATAGAGAAGAATTGGCCGACAAAAGGAGAAAAGAGGAAGTATCTCCCTCTTGGTGGAGACAGATCCATCGGGGAAAGGGAGAATAAAAAAAGAAAAGAGAGGCTCTCCTGGAGTGAGAGGCACGATGGCCATTGGGGCGCTCGGCAGAGAAGAAGCGAGGACGAATCTGAGAAGGGGGGTGATCAGAGGCTGTTCTTCTCGTTGGGCAAAGAATGTCCGCAAGAAGACGTCCAAAAGGAGATGGAGTCTAGGAAAGCTTTCGGATGGATGCCTCCAGCTGCATGGGAGACCATCGCATCAGACGCCTCTACAGCCAACTCGGCGTCCTTGTAGCTCCTTGACGTTTCTACTCCGACTCCCTGCATCCACAGTGATTCGACAACCGAGCTCGAACCATTACGATGATATTGCTTCGTCGGCCTCGCGCCAGATGGACCTCTCCCTTCCCGGTCTTCCTTCTGTCCAGAGAGTCTCCATCGAACCTAAAGGCTGCAGGGGACTTCAAGCAAGCTGCCCAACCAATTCGCCACAAGTCAATTGTTGAATTATCCTTGCCCATCACAGTAGTCGAGACGACCCAACGTTGATCAAGCCGCCTCGCTGAGAAGTCCACTGAGACTTTGATTACCAAGTCTAGCACCGAATCTTCGCCGTCACTGATAGCCACTACGAGTTTGTCGAAGTCAGCCACCACCCGACTAGCCTTGCATTGACGATCTGTCCTTTGAGAGCATCATGAGCAGCCATCCATCCGCCGAACGAGGGACCATCGTTATGCCATCAGGAAGCCACACTGTTGCTGTTGTCACTAGTAGCTGTTGTTAGGTCATGACACTAAGCAAGCAGAAAACCTGGTGCTAGTGCTGAATCTCCTCCGTTCCCAAGGCCTGTGCAACTCGTCGACGGTGACGAACGGCTTCAAGCCTCAGCGGAGGTGGTTCGTCCGCGCCCAGTCGGAGCCGCCAACCTCGAGGTCTAGCTCCGGCGACCTCAGACAGGCGATATCCTCCGGCCTTGTGATGGAAAGTCACGATCCTCCGGCGGGGAGGGGGAGTCGCTGGACTCGAAGATCATGAGTCAGGTCTCGGCGGCGGCATTGTCGAGCGACCTGGTCGCCGGCGACGGGACGCAGCGGCTGGGCCTTGACGCAGAGATGGTCCCGGAGCAAGTCTGGATCGTGGAGCTCAGGTCCCTGGTGGCGGCGAGCTCGGTCTTATCCTTTTCATGCAGGAAGGTGAAGATGATGAATAATACGGTAAGGGTTGTTTTCATGCTGGGTTGGATAGTTAGTTTAGTCTCATGGGCTTAGTTAGACTTGGGTTTACGTTTTTGCTGGAAGAAGGAAGGTTGGGCTTAGGCTAATTGGTCTATTAGGCTTAGAGAAAAGAAAATGGGCTTATTGGGTTTTCTTGTACGAAATGGACTTGGTTCAAGTCCTCTTTCCTAGTTTGGATCAGGCCCAACGGCCTGATCTAGGTTCGGGCCCAAAAATTCTATCCGAATCCGACCATTTTAATTAGGCAATAATTAAATAACAAAATAAAAAAAATAAAATAAAATATAAAAATATAAAAAAAATTTCAAAAAATGGGAAATGACCACAATCAACTGGCCATGGAATATTTTGGGTAATTCGGAATCCAAATCTTCCAAAAATGACGATTTTGCCATTCGGGCCTATCATCCCCCAAACCTTCCCATTTTACCCCTGGTTCCAAATCATTCCTTATCTAAGCCCTTATGGCTATACCAGGAAACCGTTGATTTGAATTGGTGTGCGTTAGTGTGATTTATTTATGTATTTGATTGCGCTTTTGTTTAAATTGATTGTGGTTGATAGGAATAGTCTTCCAATTTGTATGAAATCCTGAATCAAGCCTACCTCACCTAAAATTGCGCCTGCATGAGCTCTTAGCTAGGAAAATCACTCGCGTTAGGTACCGAAAGGGCGTTGGTAATGACACCGACGTAACCAAGTCCCCGAACCCAAAATCTCTGGTTCCGCAGAACTGATCGATCTCTCCCCAATCGATCAGTGAGGTTTCCGGTCTACCCTCCAAGAAAGACCGGTGGCGACTCCAAATGCATGCACAATTTGCACATGCCACCACGACCACACTGAAGGTCGAAAGCGATCGACTCTTATCGTCGAATCCTTTAAAAAAAATACTCCCGCCGCGATTTGGTATGGGTCTGGGAGGGCTCGCGCCGATCCAAGATCCGCGATCGGTAATCCATTAGCCGCGTCCGCTTTCGGACGGGTCGCGACACTGTCCATTTGACAAAAACCGTATGACTTAAGTTTTAATCGTGAAATGTGCATTTTGATACTGGAGGTTATCCAAAGCATTCTTGCAACATGCAAGTGTGATCGCAAATCCCTTGCATGGAAAATCTGGATCAACAGTTTGAAGATTCCAAAAAGAGTTTGCTCAACACATCAATTGGAATATTTCTCGTTCAAGAGGTCTTCTCACCCGTTTTGAGATAATGGTTTTTATAGGGGATACACTCAATTCCCTACTAACCTGTGCCTAGGTTTTAGGCTCATTCGCAGCGCATACATTTTGATCGGTCGGGAGGTCTTCCACGGGACCGTAATGTTGGGCTTGGATATTGGTTTTCAAGAGGGACCCGCTTTGGAGTCGAAGCCATTGAATGAAAGTTTTCACCATCTGCTCCGGGTTTACAAGTCAAGAACCCTGCAAAATGAGAAAGAAATAGTCTTGCTCGTACCTCTTCGAGCTAAGCTATATGTTAACCCAAGTGTCTTAGTCAGAGAAGACTATTTCAGAGTTGTAACATTGGTAGGATTGGGGACCGAAAAAGGCTTATTTTTGGCCCAGAATTTATGAGGGGATTGACAGTGGTGATCATTGCAAATTTGCCACTAGTCTTTTCCATTCTGCATCTTCAGTCTTTGAGGCGCGCAACCGATTTTGAGGTTTGCACCAGCTCTTTTAGAGAGCGTCTCTTGTTGCATTAAGAAGATTGACAACTCTGTCTGCGTCTTTCCTCCGCGCTTGACATCATTCGGAGAGCAGTCTTTTTGATCTGACTCGTTTAGGAATTTTCTCTTTTCCCATCCAAGTTTCACTGGGGATCAATCAGATAACTAACACGAGCATCGGCCTTGCTTTTACCAGACACTTTGCTTTTTCTTGATGCTGGGGATTTTCTTCGTCCTCATTTTCCTTTTGAAATCCCATTTTTCTCATCTTCGGGAGATCGTGTTAGACATGTGACCAAAGGTCTAACAACTTTAAGCATTAACTTAGGAATTTCTTCGCAAACCCTAAGTCTTGAACTTTTTCGTTTCTGAAGTGATGATGCATTCGTCTTGGAATGTGCAACGATCACCAACGGGTTTATGAAATAATTTGGCAGGCCCAACTTGGCTGTGCAAAGGGTATGGTGTGTGGGATAGAGAAATGAATACTTATCGTCATCCTATGGCACTTGGATTACCATATAAACAACACACAAAGATTGATGTTAGTCCGAGCAAGAAAATTTCTAACCATTTTCTCCTGATGCTGCTGGACTCGCCTCCATTTTGCCCCAATGTGGGGTGGTTCTCGACAGGGTTGAGAATGAAAACCGCCGTTCAAAGGGGTTGTCAATGGTCACCTGTAGTGTTTGGGGATATGAAACGAATGCCTCCGTCATCCCAATCTATGTAATTGTTGCGAATAATCCCTACTCCCGTAGGTACAGATTTTGCTATCTGATCCGCTCTACTTCTCTCTCAAGTGTGTATATGGGACGTGTTTGGATTAGGCTTTGCCTCTCGTCTTTTGAGAAAACGTCCTTTTGAAAGTTTTGAACAACTTTTGATTGGAAAAATCTCTTTCGTTTTCTCCAAAAATTTTGCCCGCCATGGGGATTTTATGATGCACCATGCATGTTCTAATCATGTTCAGACAACCTCCTGTTTCAAAACATGAATGCCAATGAAATTTGAATTCTATGTCTTTTCTAGATATTAGATTCTGAAAGCTTTTCTTTTCTTCTCTATTTTTTATTCAACATCTTCAATGGATTGGGGAGAGGGATACTTACCTGTCCCTCACGGCTAGAGACCCCTGAAAATGCGGAAGAAACATGTTATTGTACGTTCATGAATTTTTCAAGAAATTAGAACGATACATCTTACCCTTGGTCATGTATTCCAATGGGTAATACATGGGGTGTGAAAACCTGTTTCGCCTTGATGGCGAGCCCCTGTCAAAGACGGGAATTAGGTGTCAGTTTGCGTTCCAAAATTCAAGGCAAATTGAAACGATACAGCCTTGTTCTTGCTTTGTGTTTCCATTTGAACACAAAAGCGCGGCCTGCAGAATTTGGCCCTCTATCTTGTGGCCTTGATCCCTCTGTTCGGTTGGCGATGAATCATTCTCCAGGATTTGCCCCATAGGAGATCCATTTGTGTTTTTGGACGCATTCCAGCGCCACTCTTCAGAGTTCCTTTTATTCAAGGAAAAAGGAAATTGTTATCGGAATGCATGTCAAAGCATGAAGTGTGGAAGCGATACTTTTTACCCTCCACTCAGTCTTATAATCAAAGACCATTTCTTGGAGTCCTGACTTCTAAGGTCGATAATTCTATTTGCCTCCTTGTCGGCGAGTTCTTTTATTTTGCGGCCTTCTGGTGCCAACAATTTTCTGTCCTTCTTGACAGTGAATCCCTGTCAACAATAAACATCAAGTGTCAGTTCGTGTTTCGAAATTCAAGACAAATCGAAACGATACTGCTTTACTCTCGCTTCGCGCCTCCATTTGAACGCAAATGTAAGGCTTGTTGAAGTCGGCCATCTAGTTCGTGGCCATGATCTATCCATCTGTTTGGCAACGAAATCCTTCTCTAGGATTTGCACTGGGTGAGATCAATTTGTGCTTTTGGACGTATTCTACGTCATTTTCTAGGGTTCCGTTTCCTGGCAACTTGCCTCTTGCAACGAATATTTCTTTTCGTCTCCACGTTGGGCGAGATCCTTTCTTTTGTGGCTTTTTGGTGCCACCAATTTTCTGCCAAATGAGAACAAACTCATGTTAAGCATGGGATCTTTGGGAGATCAATTTGGAACGATACAAAGTTACCGTTCACCCAGGTTTGTATCCTGGGGTTTACTTCCGATGAGGACGACTCTGTCATTGCGTCCATGGATTTTGCCAGGGAAGAAATGTCCTTCCTTTGTCCGGCGCACAAATGATTCACTTGCCCCGGTTAGACGTGGTTCATCATGGCTAGGTGATGCCTGCCCCAGCTAAATTCATTCCTGCGTTTTGCTATAATCTCTATCCTCTTTGGGGATGTCTTCCCTCTTGGGATTCCTGATGACGCCTTACTGACGTATTCCTTTCCTTCGTCGATTATTGACGCTTCTCATTTGATGTGGATGATGGATGCTGCTTCATCTCGTCTGTATTTGTGGGTGTTGTTCGTGAGACGATCCTCAATCACGTCGACAACTGCTTTGCCCCAGTTGGGCGGTGTTCATCTTGGCAGCGTGCCTTGGCATTCCCATGCTCCTGGGCGATTTTCAATCCGATTTGAAGACATTCATGCACATGCATATGAAGAGACAGGTGTGGGGATTTATCTGGCTTCATTTGAAATTTCAGGAAGGAGGTACTCCCTTCGAGACTTCGTCCTTCCAACATTTGACGGAGCGGTGTTTTCCAAGTATTTTGCCCCAGTGAGGCTTGTCTTGGTGTTTGTCATTTCTGGGTTTGATAACCCTGGTTCGATGCACTTTCATGGGGGATCGTGAGAATTTTCCCCCGACTTGGCTCCTCGAAGCAGGTGGGGGAGCCCGCTCTTATGAATTTTTGTCGATTCTGGTCATCTATCTCGATTGCCAGATTCTTCGATTATTTTTTCTCTGTCCCTAGACAGCCTGACAATCTGGGGACTTGTCATGTGGCGGTTTGGTGATTCTCTCGATCATAGTCGCCATTTGAGATGTTCGATGTTCCCCTATTGGAAAGAAGAAATCTCATGAGTAAAGGGCATGTATAATTGACTATTGGAGTCGATACAATTTACCCTTGAAAATTATCCTGCGAGAACCGGCATTTCTTCCTTTGGGTTCCCTGTATGTAGGATGTGTGCACGATATGCGTGATGCATGTTATGTATGCGTGCAACGAAAAAGGAGTTCGTGCTTTTCACTATATTCAGAGAAAGCATTTTTATCAGATATGTCAATCTGGAAAACTTGAAATTTTCTTTTCAAGTGTTCTTTTCACAGAAATTTCTAAATGATGATAAACTTCTTCAGGTTTTCTTAAAGGTTTTGTTCACAAATTGAGCTATTAGAATGCTCTTAAAAATGTTTAGCCAAAGTGCATGTCTGAGATGCCAAGAAAAGGGGGTACTCCCTGTTTGTCATTTGAAGGCATTGCTTCTTGGGCCCTTTGCTTCTGTTCCTAACCTGAAAGGAAAAAGAAAGGAAACATTATTCTCATATCAAGAAAATAATCATTTTGGAACGATACGTCCTTTTACCAGAATCGATGGCTCCGCATCGTTCTCCTTCTCATTTAGAAGGGTTTGATGTGTTTTGTCTTTGATTGATTATTCCACTTCATCATGATTCATGGGTGATAACTGCTTCAGGGACTTCCCCTACGTATCCCCATGGTGAATTCGGCGCATCCTACATTTGGTACCCTTTCCGGGTAGAGAGTGATTTGCCCTCAGCCACTGGACGCTTTGTCTAGGGCTGGCCGATTTAGTTTTAGGCGATCTGATCATGCCGTGTTGATGTATTCAATCTTCCGAAGATCTCAGCATTTGATGTTCTGCAACGTTTGACACTCCTTGGTCTCATCCATGCATTCCAAATTCTTCATGCGCATTTTGCCTTGTCGTCATTTTATGACGTCCCTCGATCATTCTGTTGTTTGACATCAGCAAGCACGGGTTTACTTGTGGCTGAGTACTTCAACATCCTGGAGCGTTACTTCACAAGCAACAATTTTCTTCATTGTGTCTTGTCGCATTCACCTTACGCTTTAACAATCTTTTACGCCACCTGTACGATGAAATGAATGAGTGACTCGATTGCTGCATAGGGAGCTTTAATTGAAACGACTACGGATTTACTATCCCCGCTCTGGTCACTTCTGGCATCCAAGATGCTGGAAATTTTTCAATGGGCCCGTTCATTCTCGTCATCACCTGCAAGAACGAGAAACCATATCAACTCGTGAACCAGTCAATCCGATTTGGAACGGATACAGCTTTTTCGACTTAGGGAGAGCCAATCCTAATTAGGTTGCTCCTTCTTCATAATTTAATTCATTTTGTCATTGCAATCCCAACGGGTGACATCTGCTGAAGGCACATTTCTTTCCGTCTTGTAGGGAAGACAAATTTTCCTTCGTTTATCTTTGACCCTCTTATCCTGTAGACAAAAGACATAAAGGTCCCCGTAAGGTATAACATTCGAAGGGCTTATTGGAACGATTACAGTTTCACCATCGCTCCATGATCATCTTGCATGTGATCGGATGAGGACATTTTCGACAAATGTATGCCATGTAAAACATGTCCCTCGTGTCTATCCATAAATGGATTTTCCTTCTCTACCTGTTTTTCACCTGAGAGGAAAAGAAAGGAAATATTATGCTGGTATCTGATTGAAAATCAATTAGGAACGATACGTCTTTACACTTGATCCGGCTGCCCTGGTCAGGTGGCGTCTGCCCTAGTTGAGTGGGATATGCCCCAGTCGACTGCTTTGATCCTTTCACAATTTCTCCGGTTCCCTTTTCAATTAGGGGATATCCGCCATTTGGAGCTTCCTGTCTCTTTTCATCTTGGCGGGCTTTGCCCCCAGTATGCCGTCTTGGTGAGAAGTAGACTTCTTCGTCTGACTTCAAATATCCATCCTAGTGGCTCGAGTTGTCAGCCAGTTTCAATCTTCTTGAAGCACCACTCCTGAGGATCAATAAAACACAATCAACAAATTTTCAAATTTAAAGAGATTAGATTACAGCTAATTCTTTTCCGCGTGTGGCTCCTTTGATTGCATGCCGTTCCACGTCTTGAAAGATGGCAAGATGCCCTCATCAGTTGACTATTTTTCTTGATGATTCCCTGGTCGGACAGTCAGGTTAGAATTTAAGACTGTCGGGGGGTGTGGTGAGTATGAGTGTCTTCATCTCTGTCATCATTGCGAACTGTTGACACCTAATTTTTGACCATATATTATTGTGATTTTTATTCTTTAAAATTAATTAAAAATATCAAAAAAAGTTCATAAAATCACAAAATCAACTTTGGAAGCCTTGGCTTGGCCTTAGGAACCATTTTGACCAAAAAAATAATTTTCATAATTTTCATTTTTTTTAATATTTTCGAAAAATATAAAAAAAAAAGAGAAGAAAATCAAGAAAAATAATATTTGAGGTCACAAAAATTATATAAAAATAGTCGGTATTTTTATTTTTATTTTGTCTATTTTCTGACCTCATAAAAAAGTAAAATTCAGGTTCGATTTTAGGTGTTCTCTGATCACCATAAAATTGAATTTGGCAAAAATATTAATAATAATTAAAAGGAAAATGTGAAACATCATCATTTAAAAGAAAAAGCAAAAAGAAAAAGTGTGTGTTTAATTAATGATTTTATCTCTCTTTTTATTTATTTATTTTATTTTATTATATTTTATTTTCTCTTTCTCTCCTTTTCATTTTTTTTTTCCCACGGCCGCTCCCCATCTCTTCCCTTTTTTTTGTTTCCCACGACACCTTGGCCCGCTTGTCTTCTTCTTCATCTTCTATTTTAGTTGAAGGCACCCCCAACGACGAAGGGACCCGACCATCCTCCACCATGCAAGAGAAAAGAAGGATTAAACAAAAAAGAAGGAGAGAAGACAGAGGAGATTCGGACATTCAAGAGTTAGAGAGAATGATTCCAAGACCGTGGTCGGGGCGACCAAAAAAGGAGACAGACACACAGCTCACGCCTGGAAGCAAAAAAATCGTGATTTCTCTCTGAGCTCTGAGAGGATGCTCCATGACGGCCTCCAAACGAATCGATGAGATACTGAGTGAACTCCGAGAGGCGGCGTAGGATTTGAGCTCGTACCCGAGCGCGGCGAATCGTCGACGTAGCACGCCAACGACCTGAGATTGACGAGCGAGGTGACGACGAACCAAGAGATCGGTCTAGATGAGTTCTCGCACAAACAGCCGACGACGATGTAGTGGGATGAGACGTCGCTCCAACGTTTGGCTATGGTGGTGAGAGTGGATAGCTCAGCAGCCGAACCCAGGCGATGCATGAGCGTCAACCGTCGAAGCGCGCCAACCGCCGAAGTACTTTGAACCAGAGCGATACCCATCCGCCGGGCGTGACGTAACGAGCCAGTCCCTACGACTCACCGCCGTCGATGGGCTAAGAAGCTGTCTCGAGGAAGAAAACGGAAACCACCTCTTCCTCCATCCGGCTCACCTGGTTACGGCCACCATCATCATCAGCCGGGCCACTACCTCGCATAAAACAGGGGGAACCGAATAGAGAGAGGTATGAAGAGAAACTCAGCAGAAGAGGAGAGAGAGGAGACCACCTGGGCACAAAAATAAAAAAATAAAAAAAGAGGTTCAGCCACCGTCGTCGTGAGAGACGACGGTGGTCTCATGCGCGAGCCACCGCGAGCCATTCCCGTTCGTCCCGAGCTGGCCGTGAGTCTCCAACCAAAGTGACGTCCACACAAGGCTTACTCGATCCGACGGCCACGAGTGGATTAGCGACGGCCCATTTTCGGCATGGAAGCGTGGGAGTTTTGGTGGGCCTGACCAGGAGGGGCGATAGCCAACTCAGTGACGGCGTGAACGTTATCCGGAGACGATGGTAGTTGCGAAACCTAGCATTGGCTCGTCGAACAAGTCTCACCGTTGGCGCGACGAGTAGATCCTGAACTGAACGACGAGACGAGAACTCGGTGGCCAGTTTGTGTCGTTGAGGTTTGCGAGGAGGATTCGTACGGGAAGAAGAGGTTGACGCAAGTGAATATCAGCGGTCCGGCTGAGCTGTCGGCGTGGGAAACCGTAAGCGCGCGGTTCGGACTAGAAAGGAGCAGGTCTGATAGCAGCATGGTAAGTCGACCTAGTGGAGGCATGGTCGATGGGACCCTATCGCTTCCGACGAACAAAAAACTGGCGGCCTGGTCGGGTGGATCCTAATGGCGAGTGGATCCGGTAGTGAAGCAAGCTGCATGGCATGTGAGTCCGAGTTTGACTCGAGACAGTGGCGTGGTGGTTCTCAGCATCGTGGTCTCGACGCTCGGTGAGAACAGGGTAAGGGCGGCGGCGAGTGAGTCTCAACCGCGCGTCGAGCGGTCCCGACGGACGCGAAGGCCACTCGAGCTCGGGCCAAAGCGACGTGAGGGTAAATGACGACGACATGATGAGCGAGTCCGGCAGCGAGTCGAGACTGTTGGCGTCAAAGGAGCAGAGTCGCCGTCGGGTTCTTTGCAGAGGAAAAAGCTACGCGAGGAGGAAGATGATAAATAGTGGCAATAAGGTTAGTATGGGCTGCTCTTACAGATTGTTGTGAAAAGAAGTCTGGCTAGTGGGCTTGGTTTTCAAAGAAATTAAAGCCTGGGCCTTTTTGTGCCCACCAGGCCCGGGTTGGGTCATCTTATTTGGGGCCTGATCAGACCCAACGGTTTGGTCCAGGCCCGAATCTGGAACCCAACCCGGCCCGGGGAATAATAAAAAAAAAATTAAATTAAAAATGAAAAATTCAATAAAAATAGAAAATCGTAAAAATTTCCCAAAAATGGGAAATTGCCACAATCAACTGGCCAAGGAATATTTTGGGTAATTCGGTATCCAAATCTTCTAAAAATTGACGATTTTGCCCTTCGGGCTAATCGCCTCCAAATCTTCCCATTTTATCCCGGGTCCGAAATCATACATTCCCTAAGCCCTTATGGCTATACTAGGAAGTCATTGATTTGAATTGATATGCATCGATGTGGTTTTTTTATGCACTTGATTGCGCTTTCATTAAAATTGATTGTAATTGATAGGAATAGTCTTCCAATCTGTATGAAACCCTGAATCAAACCTACCTCACCCAAAATTGCGCCTGCATGAAATCTTAATTAGGAAAATCGCTCGCGTTAGGTACCGAAAGGGCGTTGGTAATGACACCAGCGTAACCAAGTCCCCGAACCCAAAATCTCTGGTTCCGCAGAACTGATCGATCTCTCCCAATCGGTCAGTAAGGTTTCCGGTCTACCCTCCAAGAAAGATCGGTGGCGACTCCAAATGCATGCACAAGTTGCACATGCCACCACGACCACACTAAGGTCGAAAGCGATCGACTCTTATCGTCGAATCCTTTTGAAAAATACTCCCGCCGCGATTTGGTATGGGCCTGGGAGGGCCCGCGTCGATCTAAGACCCGCGATCGGTAATCCATTAGCCGCGTCCGCTTTCGGACGGGTCGCGACACGAACACCTAAGCAAACTGACTCTCCAGGGTGGTCAAGCGCTTTTCTATGCCATCCTGGTCCATTTTAACTTGTGACTGATTCTTTACGCAAGTCCTCGGATTTTGATTCTGGAAATTACCTGTTCGAATGACAGGAATATGTCAGAAAGGGAAGTAAAGCATAAATCCTTTCAATTTTATGCTTTCCTGTAATTAACGAAGATAAGGACTTTTACACAAGCCTTAACCTCATGTGAAAAATTCTTATCGATGTTTTTCAAGAGAAAACATAAAACTGAAAGGAGCGTAATCCATGGTTATCACTTTTGGTAAATCCCCAGAAAATCTGTGAAATTTCCAAGAAGATAAAAATGCAATTCCAATGTGTCCTAAATTCGATTAGAGATAGGACATCCAAATTGAAATGATTTCCCGAAGGTAATTTGGATATCATGTCTCCTCTTGAATTCAGGAAACATGGACGACTTTAGTTAATTACCAAGGATTACCAATGATGCATGCTATAGACCGGTTCAATTCCATGTCCGGCGCACCATGAAATGAATGTTAGATTCTCGTACTTGGGTTAAACATGCCAAGTGTGAGTTCTAACGAAAATTTCATCTGGGTAAGACATGCAATTGAACCGAAAAATCCGAATGGTTGAGAGAAATTCCAGTGTCGCACTCCAACGTGAAGACACTTAGACAAGAATTAGAAATCAAGGTGCAGAAGATAGATGGGAGACCCACAGGCGGGTGCTCCTTACAGACTCGATGATCCTGATAAAAGAAAAGGGACGACTGGAACGTGACCCTTAAGAACCTAAAGAGATGCCCCAAGTTAGGTCTTCGAGGGACGATGCTTGATGTCTTTGGTCCGGCTATTTCGGGTCTTTGTTTTTATCAGATCCCCTTTTGATAATGTCCGGCATGTGTCTCGGATCTACTGTTATCGCATGTCCTTCAATTTCCAGTAAGGTTACTGGATCATTCCTTGGACAGCTCGAAAAGGGTAGACTTCGTTGAATGTCCGGGCAGTCTGATGGCGGATGACGCGTCGCTCGTACTTGAATACGTCCGGGATGCGGGACCGACTTGGAGAGATCATCTCTTCTATCCATACCCTAACATGGAATTGGACTCAACCATCGGACTTGATGAATGCAGCATGATGTGCAAAATGAAAGGCTGTAGATGAATTTAAATAGAAATGGCAGGACCTTACCATGAGTGGCGTTTAATGACTTTTTGGTTTTAGGTATACCAACCCTCCATATACATGCGCATGAGACAAGTGAGGCTCGACTCTAAAAATCAAAATGGCTTAGGTGAGGAACCTAGAGGCTTCCCTCTATCCGAGTCGATAAATTCGTCCATGAGTGCAATCCACAACAAATGGATAAAAGTCTCGACTTGGATAGTGAGTGGGATCGAATATGGTCGACCCCAGCGCAAACCACGCTAGAGCGTTGCATATCAATCCTTAATCTATGGCTACCTGAAAAGGTAATTTCGCGGCCTGGGTTTGGGCGCTTTGTGCAAAGTGTCGTGATCCTCAAATATGCAGTGAATCATGCGCAACAATTTATAAATCAATCAGCGCTTCAAATCATCGATATAACATACATTCCTACGCCCATCCTGCATAAGACAATGTTAATCACAGACTACACCCCTTATCACTCCAATATGCAAAAACATATAACACCTATCGTGAGCGGACTTACCTCACCTTCAAGAGCGCCTGCAGGGTTAGAAAAATCACTCAACGTTTTAATTACGGCCTAAGTCCACTTGAGGTCCAGAACCAAGTGTTCTAGAACAACGTCCCCAGCGGAGTCGCCAGCTGTCGCGACCCGTCCGAAATCAACGGACGCGGCTAATGGATTACCGATCGCGGGCTTTGGATCGGCGCGGGCCCTCCCAAGCCCATACCAAATCGCGGCGGGAGTATCTTTATTGAGGGATTCGACGATAAGAGTCGATCGCTATCGACCTTAGTGTGGTCGTGGTGGCATGTGAAAATTGTGCATGCATTTGGAGTCGCCACCGGTCTTTCTTGGAGGGTAGACCGGAAACCTTACTGACCGATTGGGAGAGATCGATCAGTTCTGCGGAACCAGAGATTTTGGGTTCGGGGACTTGGTTACGTCGGTGTCATTACCAACGCCCTTTCGGTACCTAACGCGAGTGATTTTCCTATTCAAGATTTCATGCAGACGCAATTCCGGGTGAGGTAGTTTTGGTTTAGGGTTTCATGCAGATTGGAAGACTGGTCCTATCAAATCACAGTCAATATAATTGAAAGCGCAAGTCAAGTGCATAAATAAATCATGTCAATGCACATCAATTTCAATCATGGGCCTCCTAGTATAGCCATAAGGGCTTAGCGAAGATGCGATTTGGGACTAGGGGTAATATGGGAAGATTCGAGGACAATTAGCCCGAAGGGCAAAATTGTCATTTTTTGGAAGGTTTGGATACCGAATTACCCAAAATATTCCATGGCCAGTTGATCGTGGCCATTTCCCACTTTTGAGAATTTTTTTGGAATTTCTTGATTTTTCTTCAATTTTTGGAAGACGACTCGCCCAAAGGGCGAAATCGTCATTTTCAAGAAGGTTCGGGGTTCAAAACACCCGGGATGAGCCTTGGCCAGTTGTTTGTGGCCATTTCCTATTTTTTGGGATTTTCCTGGATTTTTTAGAATTTTTTGGATTTTTTTATGATTTTTTCATTTTTTATTGATTTTTTGATTATTTTATTATTTTTTATTATTTTCTGAATTTTTTAATATTTAAAAATATTTTTCGGGCCGGGTCAAACCCGGCCCGCGCCTCTCGGGCGCCCGGCCCGACCCTAGGGGTCGACACCGGCCTAAAACGACACCGTTTTATTTTTTTAAACATTTTTCTATTTTTTACAATTTTTTTTTTATTTTTTATGTATTTTATTTAATTATCCGAAAATTCCCCGGATCGGACGGTCCACGTTGTGCCACGTGGCTTCGTCTCGTGCGTCCGATCAAAGACTAGATCGGACGTCCCTCAGTGAGCCACGTGGCCACATCGTAGCCATTGGATCAAAAATCAATTATTTTCCTTTTTTAGAAAAACCTTCGGATCGAACGCTCCACGTTGTGCCACGTGGCTACTCCTGGTGCGTCCGATCTTGGACAAGATCGGACGATCCACAGAAAGCCACTTGGCACATTCTCGGCCGTCGGATTGATTTGAATTAATTATCCGAAAATCATTTATTTTATTTTGCAAAATTCCAGGATCGCGACACGTGTCGCGATCGTGGCCGTCCGTTTGTTTTATTTGAAAATAACCGGACCGGACCCCACCCGGCTGACGTGGCGCCTACGTGGCACGCCACGTCGGCCGTTGACCGTTGACCGGCCGGAGGGTCGCCGGAGAAGACGATGAACAGTAAAAAATCCGGCGGGAATAGTAAAAATTCCGGCGAAGTCGCCGGAAAATTGCGAAACGGGCCCGAAACTTGGTATTTTTCGCCCGTTCTTGCGGCATTCGACTCATTAGACACTCAGCATCAACATACAACAAAAAGAAGGCCGTGAACACGCCGAAAAATAAGTAAACCAGGCCTCCCCAAACCCGGCTCCGGCGAGGTATTTTCCGAATTTTTTTTCTTATCAAAACTCGATTCTAAACCATCAAATAACACCCAAGGAGGGTCTAGAGGCTTACCTGAGCTCATTTCGAGCTTGAAGACCGCCGGAAGTTCCCCGTTGAGCTCCCGGTCCGAACCGTTGCCGGCGAAGCTCCGAGCCGTGTTTTCGCCGTGGTTTAATGCAAAACAAAGGTCAACACAAGCTTAGAGTTGGATCTAGATGATTTTTAAAGCGAGCCTCGCACAGAATGGGGTCGGGAAAGGTCCGGCCGAGAGCCCCGGAGTAAAATGCTCACTGAAGCATTTCGCCGAACACATGGCGTGCACTGAGAAAAATGAAGCTCGGGAGCAAATACCAACCTATTCGGAGCTCGCCGACGGCCACTAAGCTCCGGTGATGGTCGGGGAGCGTTGCCGAAGACCCTGGGTTGCCGTTTGTCCGTCGGTTTTCTCCCAAAAATTCCCCGTACCCCCTTCAACTCTCTCGGCCCTGTTTTCTTTAAACCCGAGCACCATCCCCCTCCCCCGTGGCCGACCGGCCCTTTTTTTCACGCCCACGCCTCTGCCAAAACCGAATATGCCTTGCCCATTTGCTTCCCATGCTCGGTTGTCTCGTTTTTGTTAAAGAAAATCGCCCCCCCACACTGCTCTGCTGCACGCGGGTCTGCTACACATTCTGTGCATTTGCAGACCCGGGTCGGGCCGGGTCGGGTCGGGTCGGACCCGACCGGCCCGGTTCGGCCAAATCGTCCAAATCGCAAAATTGACCCCCCAAATGACCTCTTTTCATGAAATTGATGGCAAAATCGGATTCCTTGACATGTTTTCCATCAAATATGGGTATTTTCGCGAATTATACACTTGAATTGGTTCATGCATGATTGTGCGCCGCTGGTAATCCACGATAATTGACCGAGCATATCGGCGTTGTTTTGAATTTAATGACGAGATAGATGTCCAAATTACTCTCGTTCTTAACAAAACGGCCTTGATTTGGACGTCGTATCTTCAATTAAATTTAAAACACGTTATTATGCCTCGTACTTTTGAGTAATTCGTTCCTCTCGAAATTGATCAAAAGCAATTATTGTGAATTACATTCCTTTCAATAGTATGCTTTCTTTCGAAGAATATTGATAAAAAAACTTTTCGCGCAAGATTAAAACCCTTGTAAAAGTTCTTGTCCTTATTAATCATGGGTAAGCATAAGATTGAAAGGGGGTTTTGCTTTCTTTTTCAAATTATTCCTTCTGATTCTGTCTTTTCATTTGCAGGTAAAAAAAATAGATAACAGAGAGAAATCTTTTCCTGGATAAGTCTGAGGCTATTCTTTCATCTGATCATGAGCGAGTTATAAAATCCATATTTGCTCGACTTATTGATATTATGGTTCGGCTCACCTAAGTTGAAGATGTTCGAACGCTCGAAGAAAGGAACCATGCAGAAGTTAAAACACACACGAGAACTTTCGTTTATTTTGCTCAGCGGAGGGTTTTCAGAAGCAGGTCATACAATTCGGGGTGGAAAAGTAAAGCCAAAGTGAGCCCTAATTAACGACACAAAGGAGCCCAACTGACCCTCCATGTTGTTAATGCTCTGCCCGTACTCACGACTTCGCATGTCCTGGTCCGCGAGCTTGAGGAAAAGGTTTCTGCATTCTCCCTTAACCTCAGTGACCTTGACCTCGTGTTCTTCGGTGATTATTTCCAAGTCCCGAACTAATCCATTCCCGTGAGCTATGTCTGCGGTTATTTTGTCGAGCCGTTCTTCCTGCCAGTCGCTTTGCAGCCTCAATAGGACATTGTGGCGGTCGTGCTCGCCAGCGGTCAGGGATAGGGCCAATTGATCCACCAGTTTTCTCCTCTCGCGAAGCAACGTCGCGACCCTCTCATTGGCAAACTCGACGGCCTTTTTGTGACTATCGGCCAGATAGTTGGTCAGCACCAAATGATCAGACCGATCCTCGTAACGAGCCCGCAAGACGCGAGCCACGAGAACCTCCCGATCAGCAACACGGTAGGCCTCTAAGGAGTGTGCAAAGAGGGTCGGGAAAGTTCTATATTCCCTCCCCAGCGTAGTACCTTCGAGGGAAGTGGTATCTAAGTCCTCGAGCAGGACACGGATTTCATCCGCGGTAGCAGAATGATCGGTTATGTGCGCGTAACCGCGACCCAATAGGTTATAAAGCTTTTCCCACTGGGCCAAGACATCAGTCGAAAAAGTGCGCACGGGAGAGGAGGCCATTTGCGTTGGGTTGGCTTGAGAATAAGACGAGGCTAATAGAGAGATTAGAAGGAAGAAGCTGATTATGCGAGAACGCTAACCTGCCATACGTTAATCCCTCATTTTATAGCAACTCAAGGATGATGAAGGGTCTCAGTAATAATGCTGGTGGAGCCCAGTTAGGGGGTAAAGCGGGAGGTCCCCTCACGAGAACCATTGGATTCGTTTAGGTCCGCGATTTCCGGCTTATCAATTAAAAGATGTAAAAGATTTGTCGGGATCACCATTATTAGAATTAGGTGGGAGGAAAGCGCAACTATCGAAGAGAGCCCTAACAGGGTTTGGCAGTCCCATCACGTTGAAAAGCTAAGCGAGAAATTCAAGGTCTTGAGGGGGAACGTTTGCCTAATGATGCTTGAAGAGCGTCTCCTGAACATGCAAAGTCACTCGAAGAAAACTTTATAGGGAGTGAGCATACAGGAGAGAGTGGAGAACTCTGAGTGGGCAAGAACCAATCAAACATTTCTCAATCCAACATATTTAAGAGGTTACTGTCAGCTGCTAGAGACGACTGACTCAAAAATCTCAGAAATTGAACCACAGAGGGATCTCGAAGATTCCAAGATCAAGTCTAACGCCAAAACCATGGAGCCCAACACTTCTGGCAACGGAAATCAAGATCACGGCGACGACGACAACGACATCCACAATGCTCAACTTGGGAAAAGAAGACGTCCTCACCAATACTCTCAGGAGGAAACCCAAATGCTGGAAACCCTTTTCAGTAAAAGCCATTACATGAAAAAGAAGTGGAGAATTGAATTGAGCCGGGAGTTGGGGATTAATCAGTCGAGGATCCAGTTTTGGTTTCAAAATAGGAGATCCAAATCGAGGGCTCAACGCAAACGTCAGGTGGTCGAGATTTTAAAGGAAGAAAATCAAAAGCTGCGAACAGAAAACATGAGGTATGAAAAAGCTCTCAATATCACTGTTTGCCCTCATTGCGATAACCTCGTCGCCCTCGGTAAGATATTCCCCGATAAGCCTCACGCGATGATTGAAGACGTTCATTTACCACCCTACTCCCTCGGGGCATCTCCTGCTCAACCAGATTTTGCCGGAGTCACGCATGAGCAGGATGATCCTACGAAGATGATACAAATGCCTCCTGGGGGATGGGATTTGCATCGCTTTGATTGGAGTTACAGTTTCAAGGAGCTGGATGTTACCGCCGACCAGCTCAAAGCATATCAGCCTCATGCACAACAATTTTCGATAGGGTCGGGTCCTGCTGGAGATGAGTTAATCAGTCGTCAAGCCATCGATGCAATTTTGGGCCACGATAAGAGGAGGTTCGCTTGGCCCCCTGAACTGCATTCCAGATTCCTAGATGTGGTTCACCAAATGGGGATCGACTCAGCAACTCCGACGCGCATATTTAAGGCCATGAATGTACCGGGGCTTAGTAAGGAGCTGGTCAGGAATCACCTTGCTGCCTACAGAAAGCTATTAAGACAACGTCGAGCGGAGCTAAACCGGGAGGAATCCGTCTCGAGCTCAAAAGCTAGGGGCGACCGCCATTGTAATGCTCAGGCATCAAGAGATACCCGGCCAAATCTAAGCATCAATCAAGCTAGCAACCCGACCACCGGCAAACTGAAAGCTGATCAGAATGTCCTCCCGGGCCATTTCAACACTTCTCAAGAGCGCGTGTCACAAGTACAGCGAGTGCGCACTCCTCCATTCGAGCAGCAGTCGGCTGGTGCTCTGCCTGCCGCTGGTCAACCCGCGACAGACGATTTCTTTGATGAGGGGCTCGATGCCTTGTTCAATCAGTGGGAAGCTGGCATGCTTGGACAGCCATGATCTAGCACTCGACTCGGGGCATGATGGGTCGGTCACCACGAACACCCATAGAAAGAAGAACATGTTCACGAGTAGATCACTCATTTTATCCGTTGTAAAGTTCCTACGGGAACATTTTTCTTTAATGACCATAGTTAATTCTATATTAAAACCAACGCTATCGACGAACATCGTCATGCTTAGTTGTGATGATCCCTTGTTAGATTAAGTCTGAAACCAGAGACGGTCTTTAAAATTTTGAGTGGCCACGAACTCATTCCTCACCAAGCGCCCGGGATGCTGAAATGAAGAGTAACAGCATGCACAGGGAAAATGCCACTTTCGTTTGAACGATGAAAAGGGGTTGAGAGAAGATCATAGCGTTAATTCCCATGGAGCTAAATGAATTAAACGGAGTCATTAATTGCGGGCCCACCGCTGCTCCCCACGTTCTCGGGCCTAGCAAATCATAAAAGGCGCCGAAAGATTGTAGACCCACCACTTTGAAGACTGAACTAGGGGACGAGCGCAATACTCGATGAAACCGAATCAATGCAAAAGAGTTTGTGATCCTATCACGAGGAAAAAGAAAGGGGAATACAGACGATGAGTAATTACAGAGTCTCGGGAGGAGCGCTTGCTTGCTGGTCTTCATATGCAGCCTGAAGGATGGTTCTAGGACACGCACAATCACTTGAGAAAATTTCTAGAGTGAGCAAACACGTGAGAGCGAATAGAGAAAGCTGAGTGAACTAGATCAGCCCGAGATACTTCGATCCATCATGTTTAAAAGCTATTCCCATCTGCTAGAAACGCCCGACCTGGACATTTCTGAGCACGAACTGCTGGGAGACTTTGAAGATCCTGGAGCTGAATCCTGCCCGAAGGCCGTGGAGACTGACTCCTCCAGCGATGAAATTCTAGGTTTCAGCTACGAAGAAGGAATATACAATGATGACCGGAGTCGGAAAAGGAAGCAACTACAACGCCACACTCCAGGCCAAATCCGAGAGCTCGAAGCTTTCTTCAATGAATGCCCCACTCCAAGCAGACAACAGAAAATGGAGTTGAGCCGAAAAATAGGATTGGAGCTTTCGAAGGTCAAGTTTTGGTTCGCCAACAAACGAACCCGGGTGAAACAGCAATACGCAGACCATGAGTTACTGGTCCTGAAGGAGGAGAATGAGAAGCTTCAAGCTGAAAGCGCGAGATATAAGGAAGCTCTGACCAAGGCCACCTGCCTTAATTGTGGTAATCCTGTTGTCCTCGGCGAAGTGTTCCTCGATGAACCGTCCCTGTTGACGAATAACGCTCAGCTGTTACCGTATTCTCCACAGCATTTTCCGACACAGCCAGATATCGCCGGAGATCTGCATGAGCAAGTCAACACCATAGGAGCAACACCAGCATCCTCTGAGAAATGGGATATGAATCATCACAGGGGGAGTTCTCTCAATGACGAACTCGCTGTCGCAGCCAGCCAATCCAAAGTCGGTGAGTCCCTCCCTGGACAACTTTTGAAACGACTAGATCCCGTAGAGAATAGCTACCGAAGTATTGACGATATTTTGGGTGATAAGAGAACAAGGTTTTACTGGACCTATGAACTTCACACCAAATTTGTTGATGCAATTCGAGAGCTGGGAGTTGATTCGGCTAGCCCACTACGCATACTCGAGATTATGAATGTGCCGGGGCTCTCTAGAATTAACGTCGAGTCTCACCTCAAGTACTATAGGAGATTGCTAAGGGATGGAAGGATAGCGTTAAACCATCATAAAGCCAGTTGGAGCTCAAATGCTGGGCAGAGTTACAACCATGATGATTGGAGAGCCAAGAGCACCCAACTGTGTTTCAGCAATGACGGGACTAGCAGTCGTGTCAGCGACTCCTCAAACCCAAATCAGAATGCTCCGCCGAGCTATCTCAATACTCCTCAGGAGTATATGCCACAGTTCCAGCACATGGAAATCCCTCAGTTTGAGCGCGAATCAGTCATTAATGCTGTCCCTGAAGTGGATCCGGCATCGGTAGAGAGTGCACATATGAACCTGCCGGTCATCGGAGGAAGTTCCAATTCGAGGGATCAAATTGCTCACGGCGAGAGCAAAGAGAGGAATCCCTCACCTGCAGTCGACGACACCCAATCTGGGCACCAAGGGCTAGAAAGAACAGGCGATTTCCTTGATGAGGAGCTGGACACTTGGATCAATACTCTTCAGGAATGTATGTCTCGACCCCAACAGGGCAATGATGAAGGTTCCAGCTCAAAGACTCCAGTCCCTCACAATGAAGGCGATGAAGGAAATCTGCCCCCAACAATTGTTGATACCCAACTTGAACATCAATGGCTCGAAGACCCGAGCAATTTCCTTGGCGATGAGTTCAATCTTTGGCTCGATCAATTTGGAGCCGGAGGGCCATCGCAGTGGTGACACAAGGCAGGTGACCAAACGTCTGATGCAAGGCATGGTTACTCGATGAAAATGCTTAGAAGAAAGGGGTTGAATACTCCTATTGAATATGTTGTTGATCGCACTGTAAGGTTCCCACGGGAACATCTTTCATTAATGTCTAGAACTAATTGCGCGTGAGTGTCAACATCACCCTTTGAGCATCTTCCAGCCGAGGGCCGTGGATTAATCACTTAATCCGTGGAGCAAGTCCCATGAACAATGACTATCACCCGCGGAGCATAATGGGATCTACCCCTTCAATACGAAATACGTTTGGCCGCGAAGCCACCTATTTGGTAAAACGATGTATCGTTCCTAAACGATCTTCAATCGAATACCGAAGTAATGTCTCCTTTCTTTCCCTTCTCAGGTGATAAACGTGGATAAATCACTCAAGGAGCCATTTGTTCGAATAACAGAACAGACGTTGCCCAACTGGGGGCAGATGAACCATTGATGTTGCAAACACTCCAAGAATGGATAGGCGGATTTGATAGATGTTGTTCATATCAATACGCAACATCAGAACGGGATGAGAACCAAGAGTGAAGTTGTATCGTTCCAATTTGTCTTGAATTTGAGAATATGAATTGATACTCGTTATTTATCCTTGACAAGGGAATCGCCTTACAGACGAACAGGTTTTTACATCCCATGTACTACTCGTTAGAGTACATGACCAGGGGTAGGATGTATCGTTTCGATTTTTGAAAAATTCGTGAACATGCAATGATATGCTTCTTTTACATTTTCAGGGGTCTGCAGCCACGACAGGTAGGTAAGTATCCCTTTCCCCAGTTAGCTGGAGATAAAAAATGTTAAAATACTTTCAGCCGTCATGAAAATTATCCAATGCATCGATGTTCATGACTTAAATCAGGAGGTTGCCCGAAGCATGGATAAGACATGCACGATACATCACAAAATCCCCTCGATGGATAAATTTTGGGAAAGAAAGAAATGAATTTTTCCAAATATGATTATTTGTCAAATCATTCAAAAGGACGTTTTCTCAAAAGACGAGAGGCAAAGCCTAGTCCAAACACGTCCTATACACACTTGAGAGAGAAGTGGAGCGGATAAGACAGCAAAATCTGGACCTACGGAAGTAGGGACCATTCGCAGTGATTACATGGGTTGGGACGACGGAGGCATTCGTTTCATATCCCCCAAACACTACAGGTGATCGTTGATAACCCCTTTGAACGGCGGTTTTCATTCTTAACCCTGCCAAAAACCACCCCACATCGGGGCAAAATGGAAGTGAGTCCAGCAACATCAGGAGAAAATGGTTAGAAATTTTCTTGCTCGGACTAACATCAATCTTTGTGTGTTGTTTATATGGTAATCCAAGTGCCATAGGATGACGAGAAGCATTCATTTCTCTATCCCACACACTTTGCACAGCCAAGTTGAGCCTACAAATTCGTTTCATGAACCCGTTGGTGATCATTGCACATTTCAAGATAGATGCAGCATCACTTCAGAAACAGAAGAGTTCAAGACTCAGGGATTACGAAGAGAATTCCCGGACTGATATTTAAAACATGTTCAGACATATGTCTGACATGAACCCATCAAGGATAAGAAGAATTGGGATTTCAAAGAAAAAATAATAATCCCTAGCATCAAGAAAAAGCAAAGTGCCTGGTAAAAGCAAGGCTGATGCCCGTGCAAGCTGTTTGATTGACCCACAATAAAGCCTAGATGGGAAAAGAGGAAATCCCCGAAGGAGCCAAATTCCAAAAAGGCTGCTCGCCAAATGGTGTCAAGCGCGGAATAAAGGCTCAAAAGAGAAAGGACAGGTAGCAAATCTGCAATGATCACCAATGTCAAACTCTCCAAGAATTTTGGGCCAAAAACAAGCCTTTTTCTGTCCCCAATCCTACCAATGTTACGACCCCGAAGGAGTCTTCTCTGACTAAGACACTTGGGTTAACATATAACTTAGCTCGAAGAAGTACGAGCAAGACTATTTCTTTCTCATTTTGCAGGGTTCTTGACTTGTAAACCCGGAGCAGATGGTGAAGACTTTTATTCAATGGCCTCGACTCCAAAGCGAGTCCCCTTTGAAAGCCAATATCCAAGCCTAACATTACGGTCCTGTGGAAGACCTCCCGATCGATCAGAATGTATGCGCTGCGAATGATCCTAAAACCTAGGCACAGGTTAGTAGGAAGTTGAACGCATTCGTTACAAAAGACCATTATCACAGAGCGGTGAGGAGCCCTCTTGAACGAGAAATTCTCCAATAGATGTTTTGAACAAACTCTTTTTGGAAATTTCAAATTGTTTGATCCAGATTTTCCGTGCAAGGGATTTGTGATCACACTTGCATGTTGTAAGAATGCTTTGGATAACCTCCAGCATCAAAATGCGCATTTCATGACTAAAACTTAAGTCATAAAATTTTGTCAATTGGACAATTATCGTCTTCCCAAAGATTATTAACATTTTCTTGGTGAAGAAAAATCTTTCAGGTTTGAACTTTCTGCAGGATACTGGGAGAACCCAGCTCCCAGAATGTCGCCTCAACAGAATCAAATGAAGCTTTGTCTAAATAAAATCTTTCTCTGCTTCAAAACTGAATTCCCGACAAATTTCGGGATCTTTCAAAAGAAGGAGTGAGGATAGAACCCTTTTCAAAAATTTAAGCAGTCCTAGCATGACGTGGAGAACCCTCGTCCTAGGATCCCTTCTCAAAAATATCAAACTGTCCTAGCATGACGTGGAGAACCCTCGTCTCAGGACCCTTTTTCAAAATCTAGGCAGTCTCATCGGACGTGGAGAACCCTCGTCATGAGACCCCCTTTTCAAAACAAACAATGGTAGAAACCGCCTGAAGGGTCAACACAAAGGTAGAAACCGCCTGAAGGGTCAAACCAATGGTAGAAACCGCCTGAAGGATCAACTCAAGGTAGATACCGCCTGAAGGGTCAACCAAAGGTAGAAACCGCCTGAAGGGTCAAATCAATGGTAGAAACCGCCTGAAGGGTCAACTCAATGGTCCGATCCACCATACGGATCAAAATCCTTGGCAAATCCCAAATGGGACGCGTCTTCCTTAGATTCCTATCAGTTAGGAATCCCATGATGATATGACCTACCATACAGATCAGAGTTTAATCTCCCTAGGATATCCTGAATGATGAGTCCTAGGTATCTGCTTGAAAGTTGTCGCAACCGGCAGCATCCGACAGGTGAGCTTAAGGTAAGTCTCTCTCACTCCGGCCCATGTTCCAATGGTTAGAGCGAACCGGGGATTAATTCGAGATTTCATCAAAGGGCCTTAAGGATCCGATGTCATGGCATTTCTCATTTCATTTTCCAATTGAGTGGGTTAAGAATCAGGTGTCATCTTATCTTTGAGAGAAACCTCTAACGAGATTCCTCTCAAAGAGGGGCAGCTGTTGACACCTAATTTTTGACCATATATTATTGTGATTTTTATTCTTTAAAATTAATTAAAAATATCAAAAAAAGTTCATAAAATCACAAAATCAACTTTGGAAGCCTTGGCTTGGCCTTAGGAACCATTTTGACCAAAAAAATAATTTTCATAATTTTCATTTTTTTTAATATTTTCGAAAAATATAAAAAAAAAAGAGAAGAAAATCAAGAAAAATAATATTTGAGGTCACAAAAATTATATAAAAATAGTCGGTATTTTTATTTTTATTTTGTCTATTTTCTGACCTCATAAAAAAGTAAAATTCAGGTTCGATTTTAGGTGTTCTCTGATCACCATAAAATTGAATTTGGCAAAAATATTAATAATAATTAAAAGGAAAATGTGAAACATCATCATTTAAAAGAAAAAGCAAAAAGAAAAAGTGTGTGTTTAATTAATGATTTTATCTCTCTTTTTATTTATTTATTTTATTTTATTATATTTTATTTTCTCTTTCTCTCCTTTTCATTTTTTTTTTCCCACGGCCGCTCCCCATCTCTTCCCTTTTTTTTTGTTTCCCACGACACCTTGGCCCGCTTGTCTTCTTCTTCATCTTCTATTTTAGTTGAAGGCACCCCCAACGACGAAGGGACCCGACCATCCTCCACCATGCAAGAGAAAAGAAGGATTAAACAAAAAAGAAGGAGAGAAGACAGAGGAGATTCGGACATTCAAGAGTTAGAGAGAATGATTCCAAGACCGTGGTCGGGGCGACCAAAAAAGGAGACAGACACACAGCTCACGCCTGGAAGCAAAAAAATCGTGATTTCTCTCTGAGCTCTGAGAGGATGCTCCATGACGGCCTCCAAACGAATCGATGAGATACTGAGTGAACTCCGAGAGGCGGCGTAGGATTTGAGCTCGTACCCGAGCGCGGCGAATCGTCGACGTAGCACGCCAACGACCTGAGATTGACGAGCGAGGTGACGACGAACCAAGAGATCGGTCTAGATGAGTTCTCGCACAAACAGCCGACGACGATGTAGTGGGATGAGACGTCGCTCCAACGTTTGGCTATGGTGGTGAGAGTGGATAGCTCAGCAGCCGAACCCAGGCGATGCATGAGCGTCAACCGTCGAAGCGCGCCAACCGCCGAAGTACTTTGAACCAGAGCGATACCCATCCGCCGGGCGTGACGTAACGAGCCAGTCCCTACGACTCACCGCCGTCGATGGGCTAAGAAGCTGTCTCGAGGAAGAAAACGGAAACCACCTCTTCCTCCATCCGGCTCACCTGGTTACGGCCACCATCATCATCAGCCGGGCCACTACCTCGCATAAAACAGGGGGAACCGAATAGAGAGAGGTATGAAGAGAAACTCAGCAGAAGAGGAGAGAGAGGAGACCACCTGGGCACAAAAATAAAAAAATAAAAAAAGAGGTTCAGCCACCGTCGTCGTGAGAGACGACGGTGGTCTCATGCGCGAGCCACCGCGAGCCATTCCCGTTCGTCCCGAGCTGGCCGTGAGTCTCCAACCAAAGTGACGTCCACACAAGGCTTACTCGATCCGACGGCCACGAGTGGATTAGCGACGGCCCATTTTCGGCATGGAAGCGTGGGAGTTTTGGTGGGCCTGACCAGGAGGGGCGATAGCCAACTCAGTGACGGCGTGAACGTTATCCGGAGACGATGGTAGTTGCGAAACCTAGCATTGGCTCGTCGAACAAGTCTCACCGTTGGCGCGACGAGTAGATCCTGAACTGAACGACGAGACGAGAACTCGGTGGCCAGTTTGTGTCGTTGAGGTTTGCGAGGAGGATTCGTACGGGAAGAAGAGGTTGACGCAAGTGAATATCAGCGGTCCGGCTGAGCTGTCGGCGTGGGAAACCGTAAGCGCGCGGTCCGGACTAGAAAGGAGCAGGTCTGATAGCAGCATGGTAAGTCGACCTAGTGGAGGCATGGTCGATGGGACCCTATCGCTTCCGACGAACAAAAAACTGGCGGCCTGGTCGGGTGGATCCTAATGGCGAGTGGATCCGGTAGTGAAGCAAGCTGCATGGCATGTGAGTCCGAGTTTGACTCGAGACAGTGGCGTGGTGGTTCTCAGCATCGTGGTCTCGACGCTCGGTGAGAACAGGGTAAGGGCGGCGGCGAGTGAGTCTCAACCGCGCGTCGAGCGGTCCCGACGGACGCGAAGGCCACTCGAGCTCGGGCCAAAGCGACGTGAGGGTAAATGACGACGGCATGATGAGCGAGTCCGGCAGCGAGTCGAGACTGTTGGCGTCAAAGGAGCAGAGTCGCCGTCGGGTTCTTTGCAGAGGAAAAAGCTACGCGAGGAGGAAGATGATAAATAGTGGCAATAAGGTTAGTATGGGCTGCTCTTACAGATTGTTGTGAAAAGAAGTCTGGCTAGTGGGCTTGGTTTTCAAAGAAATTAAAGCCTGGGCCTTTTTGTGCCCACCAGGCCCGGGTTGGGTCATCTTATTTGGGGCCTGATCAGACCCAACGGTTTGGTCCAGGCCCGAATCTGGAACCCAACCCGGCCCGGGGAATAATAAAAAAAAAATTAAATTAAAAATGAAAAATTCAATAAAAATAGAAAATCGTAAAAATTTCCCAAAAATGGGAAATTGCCACAATCAACTGGCCAAGGAATATTTTGGGTAATTCGGTATCCAAATCTTCTAAAAATTGACGATTTTGCCCTTCGGGCTAATCGCCTCCAAATCTTCCCATTTTATCCCGGGTCCGAAATCATACATTCCCTAAGCCCTTATGGCTATACTAGGAAGTCATTGATTTGAATTGATATGCATCGATGTGGTTTTTTTATGCACTTGATTGCGCTTTCATTAAAATTGATTGTAATTGATAGGAATAGTCTTCCAATCTGTATGAAACCCTGAATCAAACCTACCTCACCCAAAATTGCGCCTGCATGAAATCTTAATTAGGAAAATCGCTCGCGTTAGGTACCGAAAGGGCGTTGGTAATGACACCAGCGTAACCAAGTCCCCGAACCCAAAATCTCTGGTTCCGCAGAACTGATCGATCTCTCCCAATCGGTCAGTAAGGTTTCCGGTCTACCCTCCAAGAAAGATCGGTGGCGACTCCAAATGCATGCACAAGTTGCACATGCCACCACGACCACACTAAGGTCGAAAGCGATCGACTCTTATCGTCGAATCCTTTTGAAAAATACTCCCGCCGCGATTTGGTATGGGCCTGGGAGGGCCCGCGTCGATCCAAGACCCGCGATCGGTAATCCATTAGCCGCGTCCGCTTTCGGACGGGTCGCGACACGAACACCTAAGCAAACTGACTCTCCAGGGTGGTCAAGCGCTTTTCTATGCCATCCTGGTCCATTTTAACTTGTGACTGATTCTTTACGCAAGTCCTCGGATTTTGATTCTGGAAATTACCTGTTCGAATGACAGGAATATGTCAGAAAGGGAAGTAAAGCATAAATCCTTTCAATTTTATGCTTTCCTGTAATTAACGAAGATAAGGACTTTTACACAAGCCTTAACCTCATGTGAAAAATTCTTATCGATGTTTTTCAAGAGAAAACATAAAACTGAAAGGAGCGTAATCCATGGTTATCACTTTTGGTAAATCCCCAGAAAATCTGTGAAATTTCCAAGAAGATAAAAATGCAATTCCAATGTGTCCTAAATTCGATTAGAGATAGGACATCCAAATTGAAATGATTTCCCGAAGGTAATTTGGATATCATGTCTCCTCTTGAATTCAGGAAACATGGACGACTTTAGTTAATTACCAAGGATTACCAATGATGCATGCTATAGACCGGTTCAATTCCATGTCCGGCGCACCATGAAATGAATGTTAGATTCTCGTACTTGGGTTAAACATGCCAAGTGTGAGTTCTAACGAAAATTTCATCTGGGTAAGACATGCAATTGAACCGAAAAATCCGAATGGTTGAGAGAAATTCCAGTGTCGCACTCCAACGTGAAGACACTTAGACAAGAATTAGAAATCAAGGTGCAGAAGATAGATGGGAGACCCACAGGCGGGTGCTCCTTACAGACTCGATGATCCTGATAAAAGAAAAGGGACGACTGGAACGTGACCCTTAAGAACCTAAAGAGATGCCCCAAGTTAGGTCTTCGAGGGACGATGCTTGATGTCTTTGGTCCGGCTATTTCGGGTCTTTGTTTTTATCAGATCCCCTTTTGATAATGTCCGGCATGTGTCTCGGATCTACTGTTATCGCATGTCCTTCAATTTCCAGTAAGGTTACTGGATCATTCCTTGGACAGCTCGAAAAGGGTAGACTTCGTTGAATGTCCGGGCAGTCTGATGGCGGATGACGCGTCGCTCGTACTTGAATACGTCCGGGATGCGGGACCGACTTGGAGAGATCATCTCTTCTATCCATACCCTAACATGGAATTGGACTCAACCATCGGACTTGATGAATGCAGCATGATGTGCAAAATGAAAGGCTGTAGATGAATTTAAATAGAAATGGCAGGACCTTACCATGAGTGGCGTTTAATGACTTTTTGGTTTTAGGTATACCAACCCTCCATATACATGCGCATGAGACAAGTGAGGCTCGACTCTAAAAATCAAAATGGCTTAGGTGAGGAACCTAGAGGCTTCCCTCTATCCGAGTCGATAAATTCGTCCATGAGTGCAATCCACAACAAATGGATAAAAGTCTCGACTTGGATAGTGAGTGGGATCGAATATGGTCGACCCCAGCGCAAACCACGCTAGAGCGTTGCATATCAATCCTTAATCTATGGCTACCTGAAAAGGTAATTTCGCGGCCTGGGTTTGGGCGCTTTGTGCAAAGTGTCGTGATCCTCAAATATGCAGTGAATCATGCGCAACAATTTATAAATCAATCAGCGCTTCAAATCATCGATATAACATACATTCCTACGCCCATCCTGCATAAGACAATGTTAATCACAGACTACACCCCTTATCACTCCAATATGCAAAAACATATAACACCTATCGTGAGCGGACTTACCTCACCTTCAAGAGCGCCTGCAGGATTAGAAAAATCACTCAACGTTTTAATTACGGCCTAAGTCCACTTGAGGTCCAGAACCAAGTGTTCTAGAACAACGTCCCTAGCGGAGTCGCCAGCTGTCGCGACCCGTCCGAAATCAACGGACGCGGCTAATGGATTACCGATCGCGGGCTTTGGATCGGCGCGGGCCCTCCCAAGCCCATACCAAATCGCGGCGGGAGTATCTTTATTGAGGGATTCGACGATAAGAGTCGATCGCTATCGACCTTAGTGTGGTCGTGGTGGCATGTGAAAATTGTGCATGCATTTGGAGTCGCCACCGGTCTTTCTTGGAGGGTAGACCGGAAACCTTACTGACCGATTGGGAGAGATCGATCAGTTCTGCGGAACCAGAGATTTTGGGTTCGGGGACTTGGTTACGTCGGTGTCATTACCAACGCCCTTTCGGTACCTAACGCGAGTGATTTTCCTATTCAAGATTTCATGCAGACGCAATTCCGGGTGAGGTAGTTTTGGTTTAGGGTTTCATGCAGATTGGAAGACTGGTCCTATCAAATCACAGTCAATATAATTGAAAGCGCAAGTCAAGTGCATAAATAAATCATGTCAATGCACATCAATTTCAATCATGGGCCTCCTAGTATAGCCATAAGGGCTTAGCGAAGATGCGATTTGGGACTAGGGGTAATATGGGAAGATTCGAGGACAATTAGCCCGAAGGGCAAAATTGTCATTTTTTGGAAGGTTTGGATACCGAATTACCCAAAATATTCCATGGCCAGTTGATCGTGGCCATTTCCCACTTTTGAGAATTTTTTTGGAATTTCTTGATTTTTCTTCAATTTTTGGAAGACGACTCGCCCAAAGGGCGAAATCGTCATTTTCAAGAAGGTTCGGGGTTCAAAACACCCGGGATGAGCCTTGGCCAGTTGTTTGTGGCCATTTCCTATTTTTTGGGATTTTCCTGGATTTTTTAGAATTTTTTGGATTTTTTTATGATTTTTTCATTTTTTATTGATTTTTTGATTATTTTATTATTTTTTATTATTTTCTGAATTTTTTAATATTTAAAAATATTTTTCGGGCCGGGTCAAACCCGGCCCGCGCCTCTCGGGCGCCCGGCCCGACCCTAGGGGTCGACACCGGCCTAAAACGACACCGTTTTATTTTTTTAAACATTTTTCTATTTTTTACAATTTTTTTTTTTATTTTTTATGTATTTTATTTAATTATCCGAAAATTCCCCGGATCGGACGGTCCACGTTGTGCCACGTGGCTTCGTCTCGTGCGTCCGATCAAAGACTAGATCGGACGTCCCTCAGTGAGCCACGTGGCCACATCGTAGCCATTGGATCAAAAATCAATTATTTTCCTTTTTTAGAAAAACCTTCGGATCGAACGCTCCACGTTGTGCCACGTGGCTACTCCTGGTGCGTCCGATCTTGGACAAGATCGGACGATCCACAGAAAGCCACTTGGCACATTCTCGGCCGTCGGATTGATTTGAATTAATTATCCGAAAATCATTTATTTTATTTTGCAAAATTCCAGGATCGCGACACGTGTCGCGATCGTGGCCGTCCGTTTGTTTTATTTGAAAATAACCGGACCGGACCCCACCCGGCTGACGTGGCGCCTACGTGGCACGCCACGTCGGCCGTTGACCGTTGACCGGCCGGAGGGTCGCCGGAGAAGACGATGAACAGTAAAAAATCCGGCGGGAATAGTAAAAATTCCGGCGAAGTCGCCGGAAAATTGCGAAACGGGCCCGAAACTTGGTATTTTTCGCCCGTTCTTGCGGCATTCGACTCATTAGACACTCAGCATCAACATACAACAAAAAGAAGGCCGTGAACACGCCGAAAAATAAGTAAACCAGGCCTCCCCAAACCCGGCTCCGGCGAGGTATTTTCCGAATTTTTTTTCTTATCAAAACTCGATTCTAAACCATCAAATAACACCCAAGGAGGGTCTAGAGGCTTACCTGAGCTCATTTCGAGCTTGAAGACCGCCGGAAGTTCCCCGTTGAGCTCCCGGTCCGAACCGTTACCGGCGAAGCTCCGAGCCGTGTTTTCGCCGTGGTTTAATGCAAAACAAAGGTCAACACAAGCTTAGAGTTGGATCTAGATGATTTTTAAAGCGAGCCTCGCACAGAATGGGGTCGGGAAAGGTCCGGCCGAGAGCCCCGGAGTAAAATGCTCACTGAAGCATTTCGCCGAACACATGGCGTGCACTGAGAAAAATGAAGCTCGGGAGCAAATACCAACCTATTCGGAGCTCGCCGACGGCCACTAAGCTCCGGTGATGGTCGGGGAGCGTTGCCGAAGACCCTGGGTTGCCGTTTGTCCGTCGGTTTTCTCCCAAAAATTCCCCGTACCCCCTTCAACTCTCTCGGCCCTGTTTTCTTTAAACCCGAGCACCATCCCCCTCCCCCGTGGCCGACCGGCCCTTTTTTTCACGCCCACGCCTCTGCCAAAACCGAATATGCCTTGCCCATTTGCTTCCCATGCTCGGTTGTCTCGTTTTTGTTAAAGAAAATCGCCCCCCCACACTGCTCTGCTGCACGCGGGTCTGCTACACATTCTGTGCATTTGCAGACCCGGGTCGGGCCGGGTCGGGTCGGGTCGGACCCGACCGGCCCGGTTCGGCCAAATCGTCCAAATCGCAAAATTGACCCCCCAAATGACCTCTTTTCATGAAATTGATGGCAAAATCGGATTCCTTGACATGTTTTCCATCAAATATGGGTATTTTCGTGAATCAATTTATTGAAATTCTGTGAAAACCCCAAATTATCCCTAGGATCCGAAATTTAATTTCGCCAAATCGAAGGCCTAAACGATCGAATTAGCCAAAATTGAGCCCACCAATGGATTCAGCATGATGAAAACTGTTGGATAGAGGTGTTTAATTTTAATGGGTGTGCCCGTGTGAAATTTAATTTCAAAAATTGTGAAACCGGGGACTAAATTGAAAGATTTTTATGCAATTAAGCCCTTTTGATTAAAATTGATCAAATTGGAGGGCAAATTTACCCAATTGCATTTCAATACTTTAGAGTCCAATGTCATAGCTTATAAAAACCGAGAATTGAAAATTAAAAGACTCGAAAAGGATTTTTTAGGCCCGGTTTGGGATTAGGTTTGTGAAGGAACCCCATGAACCAAGCCAAATTTCCCTAATAAAAAGTGAAAATATTAAATATATAATTAAAATAAAATTTCTGAATATTTTTGTGTAATTTTCTGACCACGGATGGTATTTTTTCTAATTTTTTGGGTATTTTTATAATTAAATAAATTCCAAAAAATATTAAAAAATTCAAAAAATATTTTTTGTTCAAAATTGGTTCCTAAGGCTAGGCTAAGGCTCCCAAAGTTGATTTTGCAATTTTTGACCTTTTTTGCTATTTTTAATTAATTTTAGAAATAAAAAACTATAATAACGGATGGTCAAAAATCAGGTGTCAACAACACTGCATGTACTCACTGTTCCAAGAAATACTCTTAAATGCGAACTTTTTCGGCTTTACAAAAAAGGAACAAAAAAGGCTTTGACAAATTTTTTTACGGATTTCAATGGACGTGTGCATATAGGTAGCGACATTTGGAGTGATCATTGGCCAAATTCATTCTTATAACATTTGGAGCGATTGATGAGAGACATACGGCCAATAATATTTATAGAGTAATTCGACAAGTTTTAGAAGATTATAATTTGATTAATAAAATCTTTTCAGTTGATTTTGATAATGCCACGGCAAATACCGCTTCTATTCCTAAATTAGAAACAGTTTATAAACCCTATTTTGGTGGATAATTTTTTCATAGTAGATATGCTTGTCATATTTTAAATTTATGTGTACAAGATAGTTTACGAGCTCTTGATGCTTTTCTCATCCAATAAAAAGAGCAATTCGATTTTTATGGAGTCATTCCCAACTTATGAAAGAATGGAGCAGATTTTGTAAATAACATGGAAGAGCACTAAAAAGATTTCCAAAAGATGTTCCGACTCGTTGGAATTCTACCTACGAGTTGCTTAATCAATCTTTTGCTTATAAAGATTTATTATGTGCGTTTATTTTAGATAATGTTTTGGAAATTAGTTTATTGCCGCAAAAGTGAGATATTTGCAAAAAAAAAAAATAGATTTTTTAAAAGTTTTTAATGATGCAACTTATTCTTTATCTGGTGTTTATTATCCTACTACGCATTTATTTTTAATAGAATATGTTAATATTGTTGCTATTTTTGAAGAATATGAAAAAAAGATGATGATTTAGTTCCGACTATTACAGCAATGCAAGTAAAATGGCTGCATTATTATATCGAAATTCCTCTTGTTTATTTGGTTGCTTTTCTTTTCAATTCACGTACCAAATTAGATGGTTTACATGATTATATGAATATGTATTATCAATGTTTACATTTGAACGAGTTCATAAATGTTAGAACTGTACAAGAAACGATTAAAAATAATTAAAGATGCTACTGTAAAATTATATAATGAATTTTGTAGCAGATATGATTTAGTTGATGGTGGATCTTCCCAACGTAGTGACGTACAAAGCAGAATAGTAAAATTAGTAAATGGTACCAAATGTTGAAGATTAGGCAAAAAAGACAAAAGGGAGCAACAAGTAATATTTGCGAAATAGAAAATTATTTAACCATTGCTTTTGAGTTTGGTGATTCCGAAGACGACAGAGATTTCAAAATTCTAGAGTGATGGCAGAGACATTCAACTCAATTCCCAGTTCTCGCTCTCTTCGCAAGACAGATTTGAGCAATCCCTTATTCAACAGTTGCAGTTGAACAAGCATTTAACACTGGATGATTAATTTTGGACGACCATCATTCAAGATTACATCTGGATTCTATGGAGGCTCAAGCTTGTGTCGATGATTGGACGAAGGCTAAATTTCGACAACAAGAGCTGGATCAAAGCATTGAAGCCGAATTCTTCAATGATAATGATGGAGATACCACCACCACAGGTATCGAAACAGGTAGCAATGATTGACGATGAAGTAAGTTAGGGTTATCAAAGGTAAAAAAAAAATACATGAATTTTGATTCTTCTATCCCCAAGAAGATATGTAGGCGCTTAATAATAATTCATTAAGTTCGAGTCTAAGTCCATTACCCCTCCCATTCTCCCCCCTCCAAATTTGATTACAATATACAATTTCATTATAATTTAGAATTGATAATTTTTTATTTCATAATTTTTTTTTTAAAATTTCCAAATTTTATTATTTAAAAAATATTTTTGAAAGTCGAAATTGGCGATTCTGTGAACCGGAACTGGCCCTTGAATTGCCGATTCCGAAGCGGAACCGGAACCATCGTTCAAAGGGCCAGTTTCGATTCAACCATAGCCACGAACCAGAATCGCCAGTTCATGAATCGGAATCAGCGATTCCTGAATTGTGGCCATGTCTAGGTCAAAGTAACGCTGAAGAAGTATGAATCAATTTCCCTGGAAATAATGAAATGTTGGTTTTACATCAACATCACCAAATTCCATATGGCCAAGGCAAGGATCGAATCCGAATATACTTAGTCCGCTGGCATATCGTCTGTTTAATATTATTGTGATTGAACTATAACTAAGTTGTTCTATGAAATGCTATAGATCTTTTTTTATGTGACAATTCGCGTTATCAAATTGTTGCACATCAAAATGGATGGAGATAGTTTCCTAAAACTCCCATAACATGTTTTGGCTTCAAAAATATTGCAAATGTTGAGATGTTTGTCAAATACCTGTAAAAGCCACACCATCAATTTTTGATGAACCGTTACAAAGCCAGACTGATCGTGAAAGGCTATAAGTAAATTAACACATTTCGGCGATTTCGCATCAGTTATAAAGTTCTTTTAATCCAAATAGGTGCAATGTAAACTCGAGTTAGTCACGTCATGTTTTCATGTTCACCTTGTGTTCTAATTCATGGCAGTAATTGCTTCTTCCAAACCCATCCATAAGATGCATTAGGATAAGGTCAACATGAATAGAAAAAAAGATTATTTTACAACGCAATAACAAAGCCTATAAGTATTGGATTCAACTTCTAGAGAAGAGACATGATTACGGGGACCTAGTTTTAATTCAACTTCTCGTTGAAGTGCTTATTTGCTTCGAAAAAACATCAAACCAGGTCCGAGGAATATGCACATCAATCTGTCTGGAGGTTGTGGAGTCTTTACGTCCATAGCTACCCACTCACAGGAATTTACCAACACATTCTCCACATAATCATTCCATTCTATTTAAAAAAAAAAAACGTCCTATGAAGGATGTCAAAAGTGAAAGCAACTGAGAGCACATTGCCGTCGAAAGAGAATCAAGAGGCATTTGCTTGCAGCAAGGGAATTGCACGTTCGGTTGAGGCCCGACCTGGCTCCGGTCCCAGCGGTGGCACGGCCCCGGGGCGGCCCAGGTCCCTTGAAGGGGCCCCCGGACACCTGGGGTCATGTCGCCGACCCCCGAGGTCTTGCCCAGGACGCCCCAGCGCACTTGCCGGGGGTCCTCGGGGCCCTTTCATTGAATCCGACTCCATCATACATCCAGGAGAAGTGCCTGCCCTATGGTAATTCTTCACAAATCAATGAGCTAGCAGCACAAGAGCTCCAATTTTTCCACCTCCCAATGCACCCTCCAAATAAGAAGCTTGCTTTAAAACATAGCGCAAAGGAAGAGAGACAGATATTATACCAGAACGATCAGAGTCAGGAGACCCTGAAGAGATTCTCAGCAACCACACTCATAAAAACTAATTAGCAACAAAACAACATCTGGGTCACAACACATTCACAAATTCATTACAAGCAAAGCTGAAAAAAAAAAAAAAACAGGCTAAAAGTTTGCGTCTTCTGCTTGCAAAGAATCAAGAGGCGGCGGTGGTCTCAGGTCTGATGCCGCGCCCTCTCCTTCTCTTTCACTTCACTTCCCTGCGACTTGTCGTATTCTTCTCCAACCACACCACAGAAAACAGGGCCAAAAAGAATTGGATCAGTACAATCGTTAGCACCCGATATAACTTAAGTGAAGAGGTAACATCTTCCCAAGATATTCTGAGTAATACACGCACGAACCAGTGGACTCACCAGGGTGATCCTCGTCGATGTCTTTGGCCTTCATGACCTTGCAAGAGTCGTTGCCTCCGTATATCCCCCCGAACCCTTCCTCGTCGCTCCTCGTCGCGTACCCTTCCCCGAACGAATCTGCCATCTCGTCCCTTGATGACCCACAGAAATTTCAAGTATCAAATTCAGATGATCCCACGTTAATTAACACCACCGTGAGCCAGTAAGAACATTCTATGGAGCATGCTAAGATGTTGTTCTGTCTGATCTGTGTCGATTCGTGCAATTTTCCAACTTTCCGGTGTCTGCTCCGGCGGATGTAGAGTCGTGTTAATCTATGCCATGAGTTAACTACAGCGTGCCTATCAAGACTTGGGAAAAGAACTCTGACGAGAGCCAATTTCTGTTCTTTAGCGCACTCCACTATTTGACCTCTCCAGAAGGGAAAGAAAAGGGAACATTTTTACCCAGATTTCATCGCTGCAGGGTTCTCGTCTCCTTCCTTCCTTTTATCCATGTTGCTGTTGCTGTTGATGTTGGTACTGTCGTCTTTACTCTCCTGCTGTCTGCTGCTCTGCGTCGCCAAGTTCCGAAAGGAGACAGCCCCGGCAGTCCTCCGGCCGAGGCGCAGCGGTTTCACAGGTGGAGGGAACAAGCTCAGAGTGTGATGGTGGTGGTGGTAATTTCTCGCTGACCTTACGGCTATGGCTATGTTCATTTTCTACACTTGCGCGTCTAGGAAAGACTTTATAATCTGCGAGAGATCGAAAGAGGATGAGGTACGAGGTTAATGTAAGAGAGTCCCATGTTCGCCTGATACGGGGTTGAGTCTTGTCGGAAATGCCTGAATCACCGTTGCGCCACTTGGCTTGTTAGGGGTTGAGGTGTCGGAGGTTGGAAGAGAACAGGTGTTGGGGTTGGGGGATTACTTGAGTCGCGTGGGAGTTTCAGTGTCCCTATTCGTGTCAACCACGTGGCACTTTGCTGGCTCCTTCCTACTGCATTGGCCCCCACAGTACGTCGCCGTATCATGCGGCTCATTAGCTACATGAACCGTATCTTTGCTGTATAACTAACGGTTGAGATGAACTGGATATACTTGCTTTAACGGTCTTGAAATACGTTTTCAAAAATATCTCAGATTTACGAGGACTCTTATCATGTCTACGCTAATTATTTTTTTTTTCTTTTTGATGCGTTTGGTTTAGTTTTTTCAATTGGTTATGGGAAAATACAAAGCAGTTTAACCTAAACAACAGTCCCACCCTTTACAAAATAGGCTATGACAGAAATATTTGCAGAACAATCAATGTTTAACATGTGGACGAGTGATCTCCTCGTACAAGTATGTTTGCTTGGTCCTACCAGCTCGATAATCCTTCTTGTTACTGTCACATTACTCTCTGAGGATAGACAGAATGATGAAGAGCTGGCGGCGCGTAAAGATCTGAAAATTTATCTTATTCCATACATAGCAGCTGTTACATGAATGTTGAATTGAAGCTCATTAGGCAAATACAACTGAGGCAAACTAAAACAAACAGATGTTCAAAAAACATGATGAAACTCCGGAGTGTACAGGAGACATCATGTAGGTGGATTTGTGGATCCACTAAATATAAGACATCACCCTATAGTTGAACAAAACAAATTTTACAGACATTCAGAGAGGCTGCCTGAGGACAAGTTTCGCAGCTAGCCCGAATCACCGGCCCCTGATGAGCGCTTAAGATTCGTAGCAGAGGCTTTCGAAACCCATGTATTCTTGATTCTCCAGCTTTTCGACCATGTTCGAGATGCCTACTCCACCTGCAGTTATCGTTAGCTATGAGTTTCTCATCTTAAATTCACTGGAGATGCAAAGGTGTTGAGTCATGCTCAGTCCGCAGAGACTTTCGGAGAATAGGCCTCGTACCTAAGCTTATCGCGCTCACGAAGATGGTCAAAGCCAGTATGAAGATGATTATGGATGTCCTGCCGAGGATTGCGATGATCTTTCTCACCACGTGCTGACCAACAATGGCTGCAACGGTCGCAACTAAAACAAAATATGCAGCTGCAGTAGAAGATGAATGAGCTAATTTTTAAATGGTCCATTATCGAATCTAGCAAAATAGCAAGAAGATCTAGATTTAGCGTTCGCTCTTGTTGCAAAGCATCTATTATGACTTAAATCTCCATTGCCAAGTACAATCTCAACTGCAAATTACGATGGTGGCAACCCAAATTATGCTGTTACATTTCCATCACTTACCGAATGGAACTGGAAACCTTTTGAGGATATAATATTGAACAACTGACATCGAAGACGAGAATGTCATCGCAAAGGTTGATGTCGCACTTGCTACCTGCAAAAGGCCATTAACGATCAATTCTGGCGCCGTTGCATTATAATACAGTTCTGAAACCTGGCTCAGTCTGGTTCTTATGCATGAACCAAATTTTAATGAAGTAATAATGGACAATGGCAGCCTGCTTTTTGTTCCTTTCTACTTGTGGAAACGTTACACACTTTGATTTGCCTTTCCTGCTTTTATCTTGAGAAAGCTCGAGGAAGATTGATTACCTGAGGAGGGATTCCCAGTTCGAGGAAAAGGGGTCCGAGGATGAAGCCCCCTCCAAGGCCTAGCAGACCACCCACCATACCGGCAACAATACCACAGGAACAGTAAAGAAGTATCTGGTGAAGTTTCCAATTCGTGATCTCCTTCCCTTTGGATGCAATCACTCTTTTTCCTTTGTATAATGCTATTGCTTCGATGAGTGTAACGGAGCATGCAATTGGTACCTATAAAACAGTGACAATAATGTCTGAACTGGTCTGAACTTTGTGAGGATAAGGAATTAACTTATGCACAAGTTCTCTGTTTATGTAATTCAAGGTGAGGACAAGTGGGTGTCCTAAGTCATCTTCAGTGAGATCCGGCTCCGAAAATATGCTTGATTTGTTTGTTGTAACTGCAGTTGAGACTTTCTTACGCTTGCTCCATGGATTTATTTGCGAAATTAATGACAATTTGGATAATTCTCGATGTCGTACTCAGTTTCTGACCATCAAGATTCACTATGGCCTTTGTGGTTAAATCTTCACATTGTGAATACATCCTTGACAAACTTCTTTTTCATTTACAAGGGGGGCTTTTCTGATCTATTTTCGGATGATATGGAACAACTCAGCTGAAAGAAGCAATTCTCGCAAATCCTAGGAAATGCATGTCAAAGCCCTTCAGAAATCAGGACTTTTTGCATCTGTTTTTCTCTTTTTTTCCCATCTAACAGTGGAGGATGGTTTTTTTTTATACCTTTGGGCACATCAGCAGACACCCCAGATTACAAGTTGCTGAAAAGTGTTGCTTTTAGATTGCTCCAGCTGATTTTTGCATGAAATTTCTGTACCTTCCTCTCATTTAGTTTGGTGATCCTATTCCATACTATCCATTAACATGGGTACATGTGGGTCTATAATGCGCAGCTAAGCTTCCTTAGATATAAATAGCAACAACTGATGAAGGTCAGTGCATGATTGTCCCCTTTACCTGTAAAGAGTTCAGAATCCAATACTTGACTGAGCAGGTCTTTGTGTATGTCTGCAAGGAGCATTGGAGGATGACATACTCAGCACAGGAGAGAGAATTTCATGGTAATATGCATGCGAGAATGGGAAAAGTCAAAGCAGGCAGATCGTGAAAAGAAGATTTGGGGAGTCAATCTTACAAACCACATGATTTAGACACTAGTTTTGGAATTGGTGAGTATTCACTCGACAGAAGCTGTTTCTTTTAAGAAAAAAGGAAAAATACAGCCGAATAGGTGGGAATTCTGAAGTGTTTTAGATCATTCAATCTAGAAGTATTTCGTGGAGAAGTTGATTACCTTAATGATCTGCACAGCTAGGAAAGCTATCCATATGAAAAGAAGCAGCGACAACTCTTTCCAGTAGATGTTCTTTGCGAGGGGAATCTGCCGAAGACAGAGAAGGATGGTACAGCAGTTATGAGAAGCATTATAGGATTTGAGACAACTGAGATAATGTGAAGCATGTACACAGATGGAGAAACTTTGAATCACCCGTTCATCACGTGAGGCAGCCGGACCGCTGGGCAGTGGCTTGTAGTCTTCCTTGGAACCTTCTGCAGTTTAAGAGGTAGCACAGTACATTCTCTGGTTAATTCCCTCAACAGCCTTCATGTTTCCTTAAAAATGAAGGGTCTAATTTTTGTTTCTGGAACATAAATGACTTATAATGATTTCGTACGTGCAGGATGTAGCTACATTTCGGTGTTTATGTTCTATTTTTGGAACAGAAGTGACCGATGTTTATCTTTGGAATAGATCAAATCAACTCACCACCTTGCTCTGCTTCTGCTTCCATCAACTTGGCTGCTTCCTGAAAATCACTAAGACTAATCTTTATCTGATGGAGATGATTGGGGACATCTTACAATAAAGTAAGCACAGAAACTTGCCTTTCTCATCAGCGTCTCCTTCTTCCATGTATCTATGCCTTTAATCAATGCCTTAGTTGAAGTACCTGTAATTTAAATTACTATGAGTACACTTCTACTCGGGTTATTTTGAGAATCCGCCTAGACAAGGATTCTCCTAGGACTTCTTGCACATCTTATGAACTTATTAGTGAAGACTCAGGAGTAACTCATGAGGAAATGCATGCACACATCGAAGTTAAATGTATTAGCATCTATCATAAGATCAGACAAATGCATTAAAATTTGTCATAAGATCTAATCTTTACCGAGGAAGAGAATGATCAACAGCACCGTGACCATCCAATCGGCAAACATGACGTTGAAGGCCACTCCAATGCTGATTCCTAGCATGAGCATGGGCTGGAAGAGCAAAGCCAGGTCGTAATCTATGAGGGGTATGTCCAGTGTCGGGTGCCGGAGTCTCAAATTGTAGTAGACCGTCGATCCTGCAGCCCCCATTATCATACCTTTCACAGGACAAGTTTTGTCAAGAGTAAGATACGCAAATACAGGTGGATGAATTGTCTTGTTGAAGCTCAGAAGTAGTGGAAATGCGTAGATACTGACATTTCGAGATGGCAGTAGAGGTCTTGGGGTCGAAACCGATGATCAAAGTGAGCATTGGCACGAATATTCCACCGCCGCCAACCCCTCCAACACTACCCAGTGCTGCGCCAAAGAAGCCGACTATTGATCCCACGACCAGTTTCCATCCAAACTCCATTTCCTGCCAATATGTTTTGTCCCATGTTATGTACTGTTTCATAATCAAGACACGGCAGAGATCATCAAAGTTTCAAAGGACAGAGAAGAAAAACCAGGACTCACCGGCCAAACTGGCTCATAGGAGGACTTCCCGCTTTGCCACAAGAAATTCGCAGCTCTAACCAAGAACCCCGGTCTCGTGGTGTCCTCTGCAGAGACCTCCGGGGCTTTATCATGGGGTAATGGTCTTTCCGCACGCGCGGGATGGCCAGAGATGACGAGATTCGTGAACAACAGAAACCATGCTAATGCTGCTACTGACACTACTAATGCCCTCGAGTTCACCATGGTTCGAGCTGCCGTGGAAACAAAGATGGTAAGAAGAAATAATTTCTCTTCTACTTCTCGGTTCGCTCTAATATTGCTAATCGCTCTTCTTTCAGACCTATCGTTTCTGTGCAGGGTTGTTGGTTGTGGGAAGCTGCACCATGGATTATAGGAAGGTGCCCTCTTCAGTACCTCTCTTCTACATTTATAAATTTCTCTCTCTCTCTCTAAGCTTGTGGTCCAATTTTATATTCGTCTTTCCGATTTAAGGAGTATTTTTTTTTTTTTTTTGGTATACTGACATTGTCTTTCCATTTTAAGTCTGGAAAAAAGGGATATCTCAAGTTTTGCTTCTGTTCTACACCAAGCTGATTATTCATGAATTAAAGAAAATGAAAGACCATATCAGCTAATCATATAATAAACCACAGTGAGCATGCTCTGGAACTCAGCATCATTGTAAGGTATAATGTGTTTAATACTGTAACATCCATGGATTAACTCACTAGGTATTATCCGCTTTGGCTCATCCCATTTTGAGCCTTGGGACATTAATTATCATTTGGCTTACAAGTGAGTACCTTCCCATGAGGTCACTTATCTTAGGATTGTTCCCACCTGAGCACTTTTAACTTTGGAGTTCTAAAGCTAAACATTGCCATTACGTTAAAAGGCGCATCCATGAATTAATTCCAATTTTTACATAGGAATAGCTCAGAATCACTCTCTCCCTATTCGGTGCACAACTCGATTCATTCCTATCCCCTTAGCCACATTCGGAAATGGAAAGCTGCCCGGAGTCGCTCCCTGTTCAGGCCCTCTAGCCCTGACGATCACTCACCGTCCTCTTCGAATCGGATTATTACAAGTACATACCGCAAAATCGAGGTTATCGCTTCATCAGATGAGCCCTTTTAATAACTTATCTTGGGTACTTTGGAGGATGCTCATTAATGTTTCGTAAGAGCTTCAAGATAAATATAGTCATTGCTACCTAATCCGTACTTAATCAACTGGAACGAGCTTACAGAACAGTGAATAAGTATTAACCCTACGCGTGCAGCGGAATCCCAAGCTCACGATGATCTTCGAATGGTGGGATTTGAAAGAGAGAAGCGGGAAGTGAAATTAAGTGAGGTTGATAGGATGAGTTTATCTTCTTGGCTTCTTGCAGTTCCGGGTACTGTTCTTGAAACTTCGTGGAAGCTGAGGTTTGCAGCGACAAAAACAATTCGCGAGCAAACAAATTACTTCTTTTGTCCAGTTCTTACAGCGAGTCGCAGGGCCTAATTTTCTGGAAAAAAAAAAAAAACCCTTCAAAGGCCGGTCTCAAATCTACTCCGAGCTTTAGGGGCCAGACCCAAATTTACCATGGACTTTTTTTGTGTCCTAGAGAAAAATCACCGATTTCAATCTCCTCCCCTAGCAAAACAGCAGTGTAGCGTGAAAAAGGTCGACAACTGTAGAGGTATGCAGCGGACTGTCGTCTACGCAACGAAGTTTCATAGCCATCCACCATTACCAGATTGAATCTCTGTCAACACCATTAATTTCTCGTACAAAATTCTGGGTTATTTCTAGAATCCAAGTAAAAAAAAGGGGGAAATCGAATATTCGACGTAGTTACAGGTTCCACTGTTACCCTTGGAATAGAGACGATGGGGGTTCGGGGTATAGAGACGATGGGAGTTCCGAACCCATTACCTCGGTGTGTCATGGGGGTCGGACGAAGTTCATCCGATGCGCTACTCCGAGCTTCAACTCAATTTGATCGCATAACGCATGCTACTAGCCTCGAGCTTTATCGAGCTCGATTTTTCAAGGTCAAACCCGTCTTGAGAAATCACTCAATAACTTCGAGCGACGCTCGACTCCACTTAATCACTAGAGTCATTTGTGGCTATCTATAGTTTCTCAATTACAGTTGATCCTGGATGTACACGGTTAAGGCCGATTTGCATATTGGCAATTTTTTATTTGTGTCCTACTTATATATCTCCTTTGGAATCTTCCATTTCTTGTGAGCTCCTAACAAAGAGTGATTATTCTTGCTGTCAAAACCATGCTTCACCTTCGACAGTCTTTCCTGCTAATGCAAGCCTGCCTGGCTGCTTCCAGTTTCTCACTGATTTCCGTCGCTGATTCCTTTTTCCGTGAATTAAGTTCGTTTATAATCAATTCCTAAGATCGAAATCGACCCATGAAAATTAGGACTATTGTCCGAATAGAATTCAGATTTCTCTTCATGAAATTCCAAAACCTGAGCTATGAGGTTAATGCAGCTGTTATCCATGCGCATATGATAAGCCAAATCCATTTCACGTGAGAACCAAACTCACAAGCTACATCAAACAAAATGTTCCGTTTCTACACCCATCTGATCACTTCTGACAGTAAACATCTAAAACACAAGACTCTCAAGAACAGAACAAAATCGAAGCAGAATCTCCAGGAAATTTCCGGGAAGCATCACACGCAAGGCTCCTTGTGTGCTTGTTTAGCGTATGTATGAGATGATCGTGTCTCTGTGATGAACAGTACTGAAATGGGAAGATGTGTACGGCCAAAGCAACAAACCCATGAAGAAGGTTCGTCCATCGCCTGTTTCGACGAGTACCATCTTCGCCTGCTCCTTCTCCACCGCCGAAGCTTGGATAAGAACAACGCACGCCGTCTTCGCGATCGATGGAGTATTCCGTAAAGCATTCCCGGAGCAGATACAATCTGGCATGAACCAGAAGGAATAAATTGAAAATGAAAAGCAATAGAATTTTGTGAATTTAAGCCTATAATCTTGATAGCAAATATTATTTGAGTTTGCATGACTAGAATGAATGTGTTACATTGAAATTCACTTACCAATCTACAATATATGACCCTCAAATAATCTTCATTGTCTTGATCATAGTTGTGAATAAAGCCAAATTCAAAATAGACATATGTACACTTGCGGATTCATTGGAGAACATTGCACCAATAGTCTCATCACTCATGATTGGCGCTCTACTTAAATTATACTGAGGTATAACATTTTTTTTTCTGTATCAGCAAACCAACCCTATTTCATTATATAAGTCAACGAATCAAATGTTATTACATTATTTAGAGCAACAAAGGATGATAATCGGTGATGTACTCTTGAGTGCGAGACCAACACTAGAGAGAATTACCAAAAAAGTCTTAAATCTATTACATTCGTGCCAATGAGTCCTAAACCTTTCAATTATGTCAATTGGGTCTTTAACATTTTCATATTTTTCCAATTGAATTGGCCGAAAATTGCTACCGGGGACGCTGACTGTCCAACATTACATGACAAACACTAACGTAGACATTTTCAATAATATTTTAAAAAATTTCATTATTATTTTTTTATTTTTTATTTATTCTTTTATTTACTTTTTTTTTTCAACTTAGAGCTGGCAAGGGCGTTGCAGCCTCACTCAGATAGGGTGAGGCTACCGCAAGCCCTCCCTTTGGCCCGTGAGGGTCTCCGTGAGGCCAGTAACGCCCTCTCTGCCAAAGCGAGAGTGCACATCCCCTCGCCCACATCTGTTGAGGGCATTGTGACCTCACCAGGCTTGGGCCAGCCGAGGGCATTGCGGTGCCGCAACGGCCTCCCCCGATCTAGGCGAGGCTGTTATTCCCACACTGGATCTAAGTAAAAAAAAATAAAAAAAGATTAATAGATTCAAATAGATTAAAATGTCATTAAAAATATCCACGTCAGTGCCCACCGTGCTATATAAGACAGTGGGCATCCATCAGCGATTTTCGATCAACATTAGTTGGATAAACTCAATTGACAAAACGTGAAAAAGATTTAATACTCAATTAACACAATTAAATAATTCAGGGCCGAATTGGCACATGTGCAATAAATTGAAGACTTTTGTGGTAATACTCCCAAACACACTGTTTATGTTTGCCGCTGGCATTTCGTGTTTGTATGTCATGGTAATGTTCACTAGTCGTTACAAAAATGCCTCAATTTAATTACAAAATTGTTTGTCATTAAAAATGAGTGAAAACGTGCTAGTTCTACTAATTTTGGGTTAAGTTTTGTCGTATCAAATTCAAAAGAAAGCTAGGACTAAACGACTCTAATAAAGAACAAAAAAGTCAAAGGAAGCCTAAGTGCGGCACCATCGTAATCTCAAAGTGTCTGCTCGTGACCAGTGGTATCAAAGCAAGTTGTACATAGCACAATTGAAAAGGTTGGGGGGCTCTATTACACGGACACGCTTTTTTTTTTGAAAATTTTGTCGTGTCGGACTTGAAAGATTTGGTGGGATCACTTGCCAAATGCTCTAACTTTTGCCTAGTACTAAGCGTGGAGAAATTCATTGGGGAGGCAAATAGGGATCTGGAAAGATTTGAACTCAAGACCTCCTGCTCTGATACCATGAAAGATTTGGTGGGATCACTTGCCAACTGCTCTAAAAGCTTAAGCTGTTAGAAGAAGGCATGGTTTAATATTTATATATTCCAATAGGACTCTCCCAGACACGCGGTCAACGCGAGTCCCGGGATCGGACACGGTCAACGCGAGTCCCTAGCGTGTCCGGGGGTAAATGAGTCAAAAATTAAAAATTTGACCTAAATTAAAATTGTGGAACTCTCCTGCTTTATGGTTACAGATTTGCTTCATTCCTTGATTCTCATATACTTGGGTAGTTCGTAGAGACCCCATTCTTTTTTGCCAATGGCATCATGATGTATCATTGTTGAAATCATAAAAATATTAATTTATCGTGTATATATAAAAATATACATATAATATACAACCGTGTCCCAGCGTGTCAAAATTCTCTATTTTTTTGGAACTATCGTGTCGTGTCGTGTCCCAAGTCGTGTCCCGTGTCCGTGTAACATAGATTGGGGGCGTATACCGAGTGATCGAAAGAAGTCGAAATCACATGTATCGTCATTGCTATTGTTGGTGACAAGCCTCGAGAAAACAAGTCTCGTGCCAAGAGGACTCGATCGAGGGATATCACGTCCTTATTCAATGAAAATCTTACCGAATTAGTGGTTATGCCATTTCATAACGTTACGAAGTTTTTTACCAAAATGAGTGAAAATGTGTCAACCCCGATAGTATTGAATTTAGTTTAGTCGTGTCGGATTTCGGTTGTGTTCTCTTGTCTTATAGGTGAAATAGGCACATCCGGTTCAAGTTTCAAGCAAAAATAGTAAGCCTTCGCGAATGTTGATAATAGGGGTGAGCAAAAGAATCAAGATCCAACCCACTCATGGGTAGCTCAGTTGGTTAAGACTCACTTGAGATTGTGTGGTTAGGCGCATTGGTCACAGGTTCGATTCCCCAGCTGAGTACATGTGATTTAAGTGGGGGGCCATGTCGGTAGGTTGTTGTGCTAGTCTCCTCTGAGGAATAGTCGAGGTGCGCGCAAACTCACCCGAACACCTCGATTACAAAAAAAAAAAAGAATCGTGATCCATACAAACATGATCGAACCGTACTCAACCGATTGGTTTTGAATGGTTCCTATCAAGCATCGGTATTGGTCACGATTCCAATTTGTTGGAACCGGCGGGTACTAGTTTGGTTCCTGATCAATTGGAGCAGACTTATTTAGACAATCTAGATATATATTTTGGTTTTAATTGAAGCTATTGAGATTTAGCAAGCTATATTGTGATTCTTCAAGCTTATCTCACTTAAGGTCCTCTATTGAGATATATCTCAGCATTATTGTTAAGTTTTATTTAGCATATCAACCTATACATCAACAAAAAATCATTCAGCACGCACACTGTTCCAGTTGCATACAAGCATTAAGAAGTTGGCCAAAAGAACAAATTAGTCCACAGAGGTCTAGGAAGTAAGATAACTCATCCTCCTTTCCAAAGGCATTATGCAATGATGAAATAGAGCATAAATAATAATAGGTAGGACCGATTCCATAGATCCACTCGGGAACCAGACCGAGTTCGATTCTCGGGTGAAATAGAATGAGACATGCACGGTTCCGGTTCCGCCAAATGGTGGAACTGGAACCGGCCCATAAAGGACCGGTTCCGGTTCCGGGCCAGTTCCGGTTCCGAAACCTTTAATTTTATTTTTAAAATAATAAAATAAATTAATAAATTATTAATTAAAATTTATAATTAATTGTACATTGTAAAAAAATTTGAAAAAAAAAAGATGAGGAATGAGCTTGAACTTAATGAATTATCATTAAGCGCCTACATATCTTCTTGGGGATAGAAGAATCAAAGCCCATATAGTTCTCTTACCTTTGGTAACCCCAACTTACCTCATCCTCAATCGTCGCTACCTGTTGTTGTGGTGGCGGTGGTATCTCCACAATCATCACTGAAGAATTCGTGTTCTCGATCCAGCTCTTGTTGTCGAAGCCTAGCCCTTGTCCAATCATCGACGCAAGCTTGAAACTCCACGCTTTCCGGATTTAATCTTGAACGAAGGGAGTCTAAAATTAATCCTCCAGCACTAAATGCTTGTTCAACTGCCACTGTCGAAGAAGGTGTCGCTAATATTTGTCTTGCGATGATGGAGAGAACTGGATATTGAATTGAATGGTTCTTCCACCACTCAAGAATCTTGAAATCTGCGCTGTGTTCGGAATCACTAAACTCAAAATAAACTATTAAATAGTTTTCTAATTCGGAAATACTACATGTTGTCCCTTTTTATTTTTTTTGCCTACTCATGAGCATTTTATACCCTCTACCAAGTGAAATACCTGTATTGCTTCGTGAGACACTATGCTGGACAGATTCACATCCACTATCACTTAAACCATATTTACTACAAAATTCATTATATAATTCTATTATAACTTTTTTAACATCTACTTGTATACTATGAATATCTATTACTTCATTCAAATGTAAACATTCATAATAATAAGCATTCAAATAATCTAATAAACCATCTAATTTAGTACGTGGATCGAAAACAATACCAACTGAATAGACAAGAGGAATGTTCAAGTAATAATGCAACCATTTTTCTCGCATTACTAAATACTCGAAGCTAATTCAGTATCTTTTTTACATTCATTAAAAATACCAACAATGTTAACACACTCTATTAAAAATAAATGCGTAGTAGGATAATAAACGCCAGATAAAATATTAGTAGCATCATTAAAAACTTTCAAAAAATCTAATTTTTTTTTGCAAACTTCCCAATGTTGCGGGAGCAAAGCAATATCGAGAACATTATTAGAAATAAAGGAACATAATAAATCTTTGTAATCAAAAGTTTGTAGAAGCATCTCGTAGGTAGAATTCCAACGAGTTGGAATATCTTTTTGAAACCTTCTTGCCCTTCTCCCATTTTTTTTACAATATTTTCCCCACTCTTTTATAAGTTGAGGACGGCTTCGCAAATATCTAATTGCATTATTTATTGGCTGAAGAGATGTTGCAAGAACTCGTAAACCATCTTGAACATATAAATTCAAAACATGGCAAGCACATCTAATGTGAAAAAATTATCCGCCAAAAGAGGGTTTACAAAGTTTTTCTAACTCAGGAATGGAAACAGTATTTGCGGCGGCATTATCAAAACCAACTGAAAAAATTTTATCAATCAAATTAAATTTTTCTAAAACTTCGAAATGCAAGAAGTCTTTTTTGAATAACACAATCATCACCTATCCAATGGCACGTGATACCCATATAAGAATTAATATTCCAAGAATCAGTCCAAATATCACTACCTATGTGTACACGTCCATTGAACTCTTTAAAAAATCTTAACAATTTCTTTTTTTGTTTTGTATAAACTTGTTCAAGTTCGCGTTTAAGAGTATTTCTCGAAACAGATGGTGCTTGCGGAGTTAACGCAGTCTTTACCAAATATCTAAAATTAGGATTTTCACCAGTATTAAACGGAGCATGCTCAAGGGCAACATATTCAGCTAATGTTTCTTTGTAAAGTGCATTAGTGAAACGAAATAAAGGATGAGCGTTAGGATTGGCGAACCCGAGAATTTATTGTTGGCTAGTGTCGATCCCCGCTTGCGTTGAATGTTTTTTCGTCACATGCCGACGAAATGTTTCATAGCCATCTCCTTTACCAAGCTTGTATGTCTGCGGACAATATTTACAACTTATATCAAACTTACCTTCATTTTCATTCCATACTTTGTTAAAGTGTAGTCATAAATCGGATTCTCGGCTCTTTCGTCCCGGCTCCTTCGCTATCGACGATTCTTCGACATCACGAGGACGAAGACTTTCTTGCGTTGGGACGTGTTCGACATTGGGATTGGAAGCATCGTCGTCTTCCCAACATGCATATTCACGAGGATCATATTCATGAACGGGATAATCGGATTCTCCCATCTCGATCCACATCGGGTTCTTTCCCTTTCTAGTATTTCTGCTTCCACTTGCCATTTTTTGAGAAAATTGATCGAAAAATTGAGACGAAATTTAGAGAGAATTTAAGAGATTGTGAGACTTGAGAGTATTAAAGAGAATCGAGAGAAATTGTGAGAAAAATAAATAGGGATTGAGAGGTATTTATAGATTGTTTTTAAATTTTGGCCTTCGGGCCGTTGGCTCTTTCCCCGGGGGGGGGGGGGGGGGGGGGGGGGGGGACCCACAAGGGGGGTGGGGGTTTTTTTTTTTTTTTTAACGGGTTGGAACCGGCGATTCCAGGCCGGTTCCAGTTCGAAATTGCGGACCCGGTCAACGAGCCGGTTCTGGGTCCGGGTCCAATTTGGTCATGTCTAGAACGAGTGGATGGTTCATAATTTCCATTTTACGTAAAGGTCTCTAGCTGTTAGTTCTCGGTTCTGAGGTGAGAACTACCCATCTTGAAATTGATCACTCTTAGTTTATAAGTAAGACGATCCCAACAAGTTTTTCTTTAGCAAGCTATCAAACGCCGTCTTCCCATTTTTGAAGCTCAAGTGTTGTTTTCTAAACCAGGCTATGTATGACGTGAACAAATGTAAGACATAAACCGCTAGAAAACCAGTGAATAATGACATTCAATGTGCAATGCAATCCATGTACATTAAATTTGTTTAATCCAATATTTAATGTCGTACCTAAAATTTAATTCGTTGATTGTGATCCTTGAATTTTTAGTACATATTGTATGCAAAATGTTTAATGTTATCTTTTCATTAATTTAAAATCATGACAACATTGAATATTTCCATACGATTTAAAAACTAAATTGAACTTGTATTAAAAATCCAAAAATTATATTAAACAAATTCAAAAATTCAAAAACGACATTGTGCGAACTTTAAAAACCGCACTAAATTTGTTACGCATTAGATCAAAACTTAGGATCATTAGCTCGTTTACCAAAAACCAAGTGATTCAACTGGAAACTTTACATGCTGCTCTCTAATCAACAAAGCGAAGCAATCCAAGACACACCACAAAGCCCAACTCCATAGTTCCCACCAAATTCTCGCACAACACACTTCACGATCATTTGGACCGTCAAGCGTCTCAAGATTCCCAGTAGAAACCAGTTCCCCAATTCTTAATTTTGGTATTTACTGCAGCTTGAGCATGGTCATTGCTAATAGTAAGAAGCAAGTCCAGATAAATATGTTTTATCTTAAACCACCAGGAAATAACATGACAAAATCAAAACCACGACAATTCAACAGAGGTCCCCAAAAAGCCATTTCGTTTTGTTTCACAAACCAAACAGTCTCCGACTCCTAATGAACAATGAAACAATCCAGCGAATTCAAAGTAACGGGGGTAGAAGAGCACATTCTGTTAATCCCAGAATATACTCTCCAACTTTACTCCCGATCACGGTCTCTACTGGCACTCCGATCATAATGATAGTTGTCCTCATCCATCTGATCATAGTGATGAGCATCCTCGGCATAATGACCGTAACGACCGCGGTCGCTGGAGTGGTCATAGCGCCTCTCTCCATGATGCTCATATTTATCGTAGTGCTCATAGTCTCGGTCAGCCTCCACCTGCCCATGGCCATGCTCCGAATGTCTGTAATATCCTTGATCATCCTCAGCTTCAGCATGATCATAGTCTCGCTCCCTCCCTGCATGCCTGTCCCGGTCATGCTTCGGTTCAATGCGATCATAGTCTGCTTCCCTATCATGAGAACGGCCACGGTCCCGGTCAACTTCATACTCCCTTTCCCTATCCCTTTCTCTATCCCTCTCACGAGGGCGATCACGACGGTCACGTTCCCGGTCTCTATCACGGTGATCGCGACCACGGTCACGATCACGGCCACGATCTCTCTCTCCATCCCTCTCCCGGTCACGGTCACGGTCACGGTCCCTGTGGTGCCTATCTTCTCTGCGATCACGATCTCTTGGCCGATCATGAGATTGCTCACGTGACTTTTCACGTTCTCTCTCTCCTCTTCCTTTTTCCCGAGACTTCTCCCTACATAGAATATGTTCTCCTAAGTCAGCAACGTATCAAGACATATAGACGAAAATATAAACACGTGCCAGAGTGATTTTGATGATGTTGCTTGTTGCAGGTGGACGTTAAACTGTGTTAAACTCCTTCTGTAAATTGTCTCGCAGTTTAACAGAGGATATAAAAACTGTTTCATCTATGGCAAATGCATCGTTTCCCTAATGCAGTCGGCCAGTCCAGCCACTGGGACAGAGGGGTGCCTCGACTCCATCCACTGAAACAGGCACAGACTGTAGGACGACTCCTATGGTGAGTAGCACCTTCAACCAAACCAACATGAGGCCATAACTACAACAAACCCCGTCTCGTTGTTTTTCATGGAGTTCTAGATTAACAGTTGTGAATTATGAGCGACGGTTCTCATCCTCTAAAAAATTAATGAAATTATTTCTTGCATATTCTTTCATAATAATCATTAGAAAATTTTAATTTTTCAGCAAACTTTCACTTATTCTGCACAATTATAGGTTCAATTAGTGGGAATAGTTTCTGCTTTCGTGGTATGTCTCTGTCAACCGTATGTTTCAGTTTGCTCGTAAGTTAGCTCATTCAGCATATTTCTCTTCCTACATAAAAAAATTGGTACTTTGTTAACTGACAGAGGCTCCTTGTTTTTTTGTTCCCCAAAGCGATGTGAAGTAAATTGGTGTCATAGATATAATAGAATTCAAGTTTATGGGAATCTTAAAATCTCATGTACCAAAGCGAGTGACTATTTTGACAAGTACTACGGAACACACAGCGTCATGAGAACTAAACAATGATGGGATTGTGGGAAACAATTCTAACCTCTCATGTCGATCCTCTCGCACCCTTGGTTCCTCCGATCTAGATGGTCCTCCAGATGGTGGTTGCTCCCTTAAATATTTGTCACAACATACAATATCAGATATGCTATTAATCAGAGTAAAGAAATTTGGAAAATATTAAAAATGAAAATCAACATAAGAAAAAATAAAGAATATCTTCTCATTTTCTTTTTAAAATTGAGAAGCTCTATAACCAGCCTACCTATGCTTATAGGTTGTCTGAAACTAACAAGATAAGATGTCTGCTCATTTCAGAGGCAATATCAGGAATCAGGATCATACAGGATAACCCGCTGATTTTCGACTAAACTTAATCTAGTTTACATGATATAGATGATATACTATAATACTACTTTTGCGATTCTCCCATTTAGTCTATAGTTCATTTCCCAGCTGACCCATAATCCAAGTTGTTACGTAAGTTGTTCAACTTTAAAACTGTATTTCATCAGAAGACATGTTGAATGTCATCAAGCTAGTTTACCTCCCAGCATGCCTCTGGCTAGCATCTTCACCTCCAACTGCAACACGACTTGTCCCCAGTCCACCTCCTAGTCTGCGAGGTCTCCAATTTGGAACTGTTCTACCACGTTCAACATCCACAAGTACTCTTCTACCATCAATCTTCCTTCCATCCGCTTGTTTATAGGCAGCTGCAGAATATGCCAGCAATTATTAATGAAGGACATGAACCATATCAAATTTATATTCAACAAGCCCAAGCTGGGTCAACCAGGCTGCCACAGAAAGAAAGAAAGAAAGAAAGAAAGAATTTCATGAGGCCAAGCTGAAGCTACCTTTCATGTCCCGAGTGTGCAGATACTCAATGAAAGCATAGCCTTTTGGTTTTTGAGACACTGTATCTTGGATCAACCGAACCTAGAGAAATCAAACTCAAACTATAAATTAAAATATCCCATGACTGTGAAAAAAGTTGTAGAACCTTGATACTCCATGACAATTTAAAAGATAAGCCTACAAACAGTAAATCCTAAATGGCACGGCAAACAGGCACTTTGCCTCATTAGCCGTGCTCACCTTTAATCAATAGGGCCTCCCATTGCAAAGTGCATCACCACCAGAATCGCAGGAAAACTGAATTCAACTTGGACTAACCTTCCCTTACCAGGGGACAATTTTTTTTCTAATAACAATTAACAAGGAATTTAAACGCAGGAAATACCGGGACTTGTTTCCAACTGCTGATAGATTTTTGAGCCTTTAAAGCCAAAAGCAAAATCCCGATTAGCAAAAAAAATCAGTTACTGGAAATCCGAGTATGAGAGGAATAGAAGCTGATACTCCCTATAGCTTTACCTATTCCAGAAAGAGAAGTTCAACCCCTCTGATTGCTTGAGGAAAAAAGGCCAAAAGGCACAATGCATGCCATACACGACGAAGCAAGTGTGCAGTCAAATTCATGGGCCACCAGCACACCCCCACATAAATGAAGGGGCCAAGAAGAGGAGACCCTCCTTTGCTCACTTTTCTTTCCTTTCTTACTTTGACAAGTGAAGAGAACCACCTTACCAGTGTCCAAAGACACGGAGATTTAGAAATAGATGGGCCTTACCAGAGATTTCTCAAGCCGTGATAATTGTTGGATCAGATATTCTAACCTAGAGAAAATTCCTAAATGCAATACCCACTTAAAAAAGAAAAAAAGATCATCCCATCAGCAGGAAAACCATGGAAAAAGAAGCATCCCCATTCTCGATGACTTTACACGCTGTTGAGGATATAGATGAGAGAGACTATGCCGGCTAATGTCCTCCCCATTAGTCCAAATAGGAACATGAAATTGGGTGTAGCAAAATTATTTACAAAGTTCAAGAAAACTAACATAGTGAGGAAACAGATTATCGCATTTCACAGATCATAGTTGAATGGAACTGTATTGAGGCCTTGTAAACAAGTGGAGCTACTATGTTCAATGTTCACAAAGAATGAATACAACCATTACTTACCCTCGGACTTGCATAAGTTAACATGATTGCGTGAAAATAAGAACAGCAAATCCGTCAACATTGTTTTTTTCCCCTCCTTGAGGGTCAGAGAGAGAGAGAGAGAGAGAGCTTTGAGATAAACTGAAACAAATAAACTTCTCAAACGTAACAGTTTTGAAGAAATTTCAAATTCACGACGCTTGATCAGAATAAGCGACACAAATATTGTTCTTACCAATCCCACAAGGGGATTCTCAGAAGTACCTACCCGTTTTATCGGCCCGTATGATTCAAACTCCCTTTTAAGCTTACTTTCAGAAGTTTCATAACTCTGCAACAAACAGAGAACAAAATCACAAATTATTCTCATCAACCCAATAACTAATGAAAGCACAAACCTAGATACCACTAGCAAACAACACTCACAAGCTTAGCAACGAAAAGTGTCTTATAAGGATCTCCTGAAATATTTGGATCATTGTTTGGATCATCTGCACCAGTAAACCATAAAACATTAAAATTCAATTAAGGAAATCATCCACTTTACAAGACAAGAATGAGAAATTACATTGCTTAAGCTCCTCAGCAGCTTTTTCTGCACCCTTCTCCAGACGCAAATTGTGGATTCTAGCCCTTCTCTGAGCCTAAACCAATAGAACATGCCAAGCAGACGATACACAACATATAAGAGGGAGAACAGAAAAGTGCCAAATATTCCAGAACTAACAATCAAGCTCTTCTTCTTAAAATGAAATAGCGTGTAAAAGGACCAATATTACAGAGTCTGCCACAAAATCAAGAAATGCAACACACTAAGTTTCTCAGAATTAATAGAAGCAAAGGGAAGAAGTCTGAGGCTTTTCCAGTAGCCACCAACAAAAAAGTGACTGGGAACAAGCTTTTGGGGTAGGTTCAACTTCATAAAATGCCCTAGTTTCAAAATCTCACTTTCCATCATCCACTTACCATTATTAGGCCTTTTTCATCCGTCACAAGTGCATTTACTTCAAATTTCATCGTTGATTCACTTCACACTCTTAGGGTGCATATGGTAACACTGGAAAAACACTCCAGGGAAAGTGTTTCTGTTCTAAAAATGTTCCTGGAACACTTTTGGAACAGAAACGCGTATGGTTCAAAAATGTTCCAAAAGTGTTTCGGAGAACACTTTTGTTCCAGGGAACACTTTTGAAGAAATAAAAAAAAAAACTTGTTTCTGAGTTTTGGAACACTTTTGGAACCACCATCCATCGCCGCCGCGGCCGCCGGTCCCCGAGGCCGGCGGCAGCGGCAAAAAGTTTTTTTTTACTTACTAAACGCGTTTCTGTTCTCAGAAATCGTAGCCGAGAACAGAAACACAACAAAAATGTTTCTGTTCAAAAATGTTCCCATGAATAGAAACGTTACCATACGCAGCCTTATTCACTGAAAGTTAATTCACATTTTTTTCACTTTTTGACAAAAATGGAGGGTAAACAAAATGAGCTGCTAGTTTCTAGTTTCTCATTGTAAAGAACTAAAGAGTACGAAATCCTCCAGCATGCATAAGAACAGTATTATAGTGAGACGAGAGTCAATACTACAGGAAAGATAGTGTCACTGAAGGAAGGCAAGTGTGCAAAGAGAGGAGGAGTCAGTAAAGAGACAAAAGCAAATGAGCTGATTAGGCCAAAATAATAAGTGAGTTTCAGATGTTATGAAGGGCATTTACATGCTTTTAGCACCGGAGGCGGTGGGCAAGTAACTATGGACTTATTCAAGCAGTTGGCTAAAGGGAATTGATCGATGTAAAATGAGACGTTCCATCAAATTAGAGGAACTATAATGATACATTGAAATTAAAGGACACAACATGAGATTGCCCTTGAATGGAGGATTCAAAATAAAACTCCGACATTCTGAATTAACAAACCAAATCTTGTAAAACACCATAGTCTCAGAATAAGCGCAAGAGATTCAAGAATCAAATTATTGAGGTGACAAAAGAAAGGCATGAAACCCTATAGCGAAAAAAGGAAACCCATCAAAGTTAAGCAAAGCAAAGATGGAGGAATGCATTAAACAATAACAGAAATCGTCATGAGCTCCAGTTGGCTTGCAGATAGAGTTGCAGAAACAAAAAGATTAATATTCTTACAGGGGTCTCAGCCTCCTGGACAGGCGGTGCATACTCAGGATCACCAGGTTCAGCAAAATGACTGACAAACTGCCCAATCCCTACCAAAACACAAGAGCAACATAAACTTATAGTAACAACTACATGCCAACATTTACTCAATATCGATACAGTATTAGCAATACCTGTGTACGATGGGCATTTTCTTTTCTCTGGAGGCGGCTTGTATTCAAGTGGAGGCCGAGGCTCAAAAAGCTTCAACAGATTAGTCGTCAAACCAGTGGGATGGCTTTGCCCAATCTGCAAATCAATTGGACACCATCAACGTCCACTCAACAAATTCCACGAGCATGGGCATCAACATGCCTAAAAAATTAACTCAGTAGGGCGAATTAGCCAAATAAGGAGCTGCCAACACATAAAAACAAATTCGATGCATAATGCTGAGAATTTTTCAGGAATAGAACAAATCCTTTCAAGAGATTTCGATGAGATAAACTCACGAAGAGAAAAAGACAGGTATTCCTATGTTAGGTGGAACAGTTTTTCTAGGTCTTCGGTTTTGAACATATCTAAGAAGGATCTCGAAGTGAGAATTAGGAAGAGATTGTAGAAACTCAAAAAAGCTGCCCTCAGCGTTACTTCACAAATTTGATCGAGCAACTGCAAGGTCCATTACACCACTGACAGGGCAAAAAGAACAAAATAGGCACAGAGAAAACCGACTGCCTCATCAAAGACACGTCAACGCAAGCCCTACGAATCAGGCTATTGTAAAGATCCAGAACAAATCATTCTGCTCCGAGAGTAAATTCATGCCGGAGAATCCCCATCACAACATGCCGAGTCAATACAACCAAATCTCCAGATCAAGAGACTACTCCCTCAATCAACACCGCGAAAAAAAGGAAACGCCTTCACAATTAAAGACAGCAGAGAACCCAGAATCGCAAAACCTACGGGAAATCGCGATAAGTAAGGGCGACGCAGAGAGGGTCAGGGACCGACCAGCTTGAGCTGGAGAACATTGGCGCGACTCTGGGCCTTGGTGCGAGCCTGAACGGCGGCGTTCTGGTTGCGCATCAAAGCGTCGTTGTAGTCTCCCATGGCGAGACTGAGCTTAGGATCGTCGTGAGCTAGGGTTTATGCGGAGGAGGAGGAGGAGGAGGAGGAGGGGAAGATATAAAGGCCTCAGGCGGATCGGCTTCCAGAGAGAATCAATTGGCGATGTGGTGCGACGAGGTGCGACGCTCGGACGCGGCTACGGCTTTGCAGATCCTCCCCTCTCTCGGCTAAAAATGGGAGACCTGGGCTTTGGTGGAGAGGATTTTATAGACCGCGAGTGAGATGGAGAAGAAGTGAAGACACAAAAGCTTCCAGAAATTATCATTTAAAATAATAATAATAATAATATGTGCATGAAAAATCCAATCTGGAACTTTCAAAAAAATACAATCGAGTATTTAAATTTATCATTGAATCCTTACTTTAACTCCATCAAAATTTGGCTAAGAAAAATGTTGATGTAAATTTAATATTATTTTCCTTATCTTACTTGACGATGAAGTGGTTAAAACGACCGATCCTTGCTTGGAGAAGGTGGGGACAACGACAGCCCTCTTTTTCCCTTTTTTTTTTTTTTTTCAATTTAGCTTTTTTTTTAATTTATATTGAAAATAAAACTTAGACCAAAACGACGTAGTTTTAGTCACTTCCCACGTATGATAGTAAAAATAATGGGAAAAAAAAACGCCACTTCGGCATTTTTCATTGGTCAAATTAGACGGAGTTAATGGAAGAACTCGACTGAACCAATTTAACAAGTTTTTGGATTTGATTACACTTTTTGCAAGTTTCAGGACTTCATTGCAATTTTTCGTAACAAAATATTTGTATTTCCAAATACACATATTCTAAAATTGAATTGATGTAATAAGCCAAATCACCTGTCAATTAAATAAGGTAAAAGGAATTGTAAATTTTTGGCTCGCTCATTAATAAGATGATTAGATCTGTCATTTCTTGCAATCTCTTTTCGAACTGGGTGTGGCTTCTCGACTATTCCTCGAGCAAACGTAGTGTGTACATTCCCTAGATCTTCGTCAATGATAATATTGGGACTATAGTCTCGTTGATCAAGAGATCGCTTCCATTAGATTAGTAAGGTTTGGCCTTGAAAAAATTCCTCACGTGGGTGTTTCCCGAATCCAACTTCGGCCTCCTCTCGGACGATCCTAGAAATGAGTCGATGTCACTTCATAATCTTATGATGCATATTTTCATTTTCATTCAACAAAGAAGGGGGTGAGAAGTGATGGCCTGACTTAAATTGGATGTGATATTAGTTTCTTCATTGGTTTGGCATTAACAGACACCCTATTTTCAAACTCGAAATCTTATATTTACATTCGTGGAAAAATGTGGACTAGAATTCTACATGATACCTTTCCTAACAGATAGAGTCAATTACGTCGAACATTATATTGCCTGTTGTTGGGATATGCATGTGAGTTGTATTAGAAAAAAAAAATCACACATTGAAGAATTGATGTGATGTAGAGCAGTTAATATATCCTAATTTGCCCATGACTTATTAGCTTAAGTTTTTGAGTGAATGTGGTTCCAACTGGATATATTAGCAAACTTATACTTGGGCTTTTTTTTTTTTTTTTGTGGTCTCTCTAGGCGAAAGTTATCGGCTTTTGACTAACATACATTTTGAAGTCTTGCCTCCCTTTCTACCCAATGTTGCCTTTGCCATTAGATGGAAGATTTCCACTTCTCTTAACCAATAACCATGATAAGAGAGTTTGCTAATTCTGTTCTTAAGCCTAGCCAAATTACAGATTGTGATTGTACTCCTCTTATTTTTCCATGCGCGTGTTGAATTGAACATCCTTTGGTTAGTTTCCATTTCACATCAAAAGTCTTGCTTGCATCCCTGCTCCGAATGCTATTTGCTGCGCAACAAAAGCAGTCCAAAAACTGGTAAATCCAGTTCAGTTTTATAATAATACACATATATGATCACGTATTATTACATCATATAAGTTGACAGATGAGCAAGTTTTTGCTCAACCCTTTTGAGTATATATAAAACACTCGCGTGCCCATATGTTTGTGTGATGCAAAACGATATTACGCCCATAAAGAACAAGAGAAATTCTAACATGGGGAAGATCATGAGAATGTTTTGACTTAACCTCGCAATTAGTACGCGATAACAAATCAAAATCATTCTTGGAAATGCCTTTTTTTTTTTTCCCTTCTCCCCGCGGTTTCGCGGCATTCACTTCATATGTTCTTTGGTGCTTTTAAGTTCCTCGAAATTTTTCGGACGTTTTAGGCTTTGTTTGGAGAGCGACCCATCTCCCTAGACTCGCCGCTTGAAGCCCCGTAGTCGCTGCTTCCAAATTCTTGGCTAGACAAAGCGACCTTCCTGAACCTCTTCATGTCGGCATTGTACGAGCTCGTGTCGTAGTCGGAGCTGCCGCTTGCGCCGAAAACCGAGCTCTGGCCGGGCCTCACTCCCTCGTTCAGGTCGTCCAAGGACGCATCTCCGTCGAGCGCTCTCACGATCTGCAATACCACATAATGGTTGTTCACATGTATAGAATTGCTCTTCCACCATCCCAATTTGAGATGGATAACTTTTAGGCAATCTCACGAGAAGCAACGGCCGAATTACGAAGTTCTTATGGTAATCATTCTTCACAAGATCTTAAATAAAGGAAGCAGGATGGAGAACTCTAGCAGGAAATTTCAGGTGATATGGTATCTAGACCGCATGAAAGGTCAAATGGATTAAATCGGACAACTCTAGAAAGCTTAAGTTGAAATTATTGATCATCTGATAGATGATAATCTCAAAAAGGACATATCTGAGGAACAATTATACAAAGATCGAAACTTTTTGAAGTGAAAAATGACTTGGAAATGTAGGTCAAATTGAGAAGAGACTGCATAAATTCTTCCTAGTAATGAAGTATGAAGTCGTAGAGAAGGAGATTTCACAGAGAGAAGTTTCGAACCTGACTCATTCTTGGGCGCTTCTTTGCAGAATGACGAATGCTAGCACCAGCGCAGGCGACCATGCGAGCCATCTCATGGGGGTTGAAATTGTTCTCCAACCTTGGGTCCACCAGTTCATCGTAGTTCCCGTGGTCCAATGCTTCCGTTAGAAGCGGTCGAGCCTGAAGCACAAGCAAATTCAAGATTTGAGTGTCTCCTCAAGTACAGTGAGAAATCAACCAGCTAAAGCTTTCTACGTAAAAGTTTATCACAAACAAGTTTGTTACTGGGAAGACACTAGAACAGATGACCTTCTGCTTATACGATCGAAAAAATCACGTTGCAATGGAGTTCTGCTGAGTTACATTATCACATTTTAGAATTTGTCGTTGTTCTTGCCTAGCACATTGTATGTCTATTGATGATTTGCGAGTAAGAACCATAACGTGGAAATCATACTGAGGAATGATTCAGAAGCAGCATACCCAGTCCACTAAGCTATCCTCCATAACATTATGTATGTCCACCGGTCTTCGTCCGGTAAGTATTTCCAAGAGCATAACTCCGAAAGAGAAAACATCAGACTTCTCCGTCAACTTGCCACTCGACGCATATTCTGGTGCCAAATACCTGCATTAGAGAGAATTAAACAACACGCACTCTAAGTAGACTCGCTGTGAGTTGCAAGATCAGTAGCCCGTCTCGTGAAAGTCAGTCATACACAACAAATCCTTTGTAGTAGACTTGACATGGCAATTCGTATAGCGAGACAAACGATAATCTCTCACCCAAATGTTCCCATGACACGCGTGGAGACATGAGTGTAATTGTCGGAGGACAATTTTGCTAATCCGAAGTCAGCCACCTGGAAGGAAAACATCAAACACCATAGTTACATGAGATTATCAGTTGCACCAGATGTTTCAATTACAGATGCAAAAAGTATGATGTCAACCATACATGATTGTAGCTAACAACATTACCATAGCTTCAAAGTTGTTGTCCAGGAGGATATTAGCGGCTTTAATGTCGCGGTGAATAATGCGAGGATGGCCTGCACAAATATTTGTGTAAAACGACACAGCCACGCGCTATAGAGAGAGAGAGAGAGAGAGAGAGAGAGAGAGAGAGACTAACAGTCTTCATGAAGGTAAGCAAGTCCTTTAGCAGATCCTAATGCAATTCGAAGCCTAGTTGCCCAGTCCATCACCGGATCATCACCTGGGATGACCATAGATGCCGTAGATTAACATGAGAACGGGAAAATAGACCCAGATTTCTTTGAGATAATGTGATAACTTAATGGTTTGTTTAAGATTGTTGATCCCATAAACCTTTTTCTTTCCGCACATCATTGACCTGCCACTGAATTGCCAAAATACCTTTTGATGATTCGCAACTTAGAGAACGGTAACCAATCACTCCATGATCGAGAATGATTTTCCATCTTAGAAATTGATTGAAGGGTGGACTTCGTCGAATGTATTGTTTAGATCTTGTGCATTGTGATTTGATAGAGAAAACTCACGATAAAGATGAAACTCCAAGGTCTTGTTAGGAACAAACTCGTAGACCAGCATTCTCTGTCCACCGGCAATGCAATACCCAACAAGTGACACGAGATGGCGATGATGGACCCTGCTAATGATCTCCACTTCAGCTTGAAACTCTCTCTCTCCTTGACCGCTTCCTGATTTGAGGCTCTTCACAGCGACCTCCTTGCCGTTGGGCAACACCCCCCTTGTGCACATAGCCGAACCCGCCCTGACCCAACATGTTGGCCTGCGCGAACCCGCCGGTTGCGACGGCCAGCTCGTCATATGTGAAGGTGCTGCTGTTGAAGCCGAGGGCAAGGCCTGGCGACGGAGGGGGCAGCGGCGGGTGGTGGCGTGGGCCCGAGTAGCCGGAGCTCATGTCGCCGCTGCTCATCATCGGTGGAGGGGGCGGCGGTGCCAGCCAGCCGCCTCCGCCGGGGTGGCCCATGCCAGACTGTTGGTTGAGCTTGACGATGTGGTCAGATGTGGGGTTACCGTTGTGCCAGTTAGGGTGTTGTGAGCTCTGGTAGTAATCATGACCAACTGCATGATCAAAGATACAGAACAGGAATTGGAATCTTCTAACGATTACAGATGAATGTTAAGCAATATGATGTGTGATCAGCTTCTTGATGATTAAATAGAACTTCTTTAGCTATTAATGGCTTTTGAAGTATTTGCAAGAACATTGATCCATGGCAATTAAAGAAAGGGAAACATACTTGTAATAGATTCAACATCCGCCATTGATAAATCGACGAAATTTACATTGTAGTTTTCTAATTGGACCTCCCAAGTGCACATAAGAAATTTTTACGACTAGGGACCGAACAAGAAGATGCTTACTTATGAGATTTTGAAATCAAGTTCTTGCGCGAGTGAATAATACCGAGATACACTATATGCAATCCCTTTCCTATGTGTTTTGGTCAATATATTATTAGCATGCAAAGCGTTCTTAGTTTTTCAGAAAAAGAGGCATTGAAGAGGATTTGCATGCAAGATCACACAATTGTTTGTAGCATGGGAAGAACATATAAAGGGTAAGCTTTATAACTGACCATTGTGATCCATGTAATAATGCATCTCGTCACGCTTCTTCTTCTTCTTCCTCACGGCACACGCGATAGAGATAGCAATAAAAATAATGAGAATCAACCCCAATCCGATCGAGACTCCGATTACCATTGGCAAGTTGCTAGACGATGAAGATGATGATGAAGAAGAAGTAGGTGACAATGGTGTCGTGGATGTCCGCTGTGCAGGTGGAGGCGGAGGCGACAATGCCTTTGTACTTGGCGGTGGCGGCGGGGCTAAGGATGAAGAAGGCGGTGGGGGTGAAACAGAGCCACTGCTGGAGTTAGTACTCGGAGGCGGCGCTGGAGGAGAATTGTCGTCGTTGGAAGGTGGTGGCGCGGATGAAGATGATTCATCAGAGGGAGATGGCGGCGGGTGGCGACGAATCAGAGGGTGATGATTCCGGGGGTGAGGATGCTGCCGGGGCCGGCGGGGAGGAAGAGTTGGAATCGTTGCCATCTGAGGATTTGGGAGGTGGTGGAGCAGTGGCAGAAGATGGGGAATCCGGCGATGGAGCAGTCTTGTTTTGATGAAGACATTTTATTGTCGGTGGTGGATCATCAACTTCCCGCTCGGCTTTCTAAGAGGAAACCTCCCCACTGCTCCTGCAACTGCTCGCCTCTGTGATCGACGACCCCTGAGAGGAAGATTGCATGACATGACAAGACATGAATATAAGGGCAAGCATTGTCGTTAAGAGAACAGTTGTCGACCTACTCAGTCCGTCAGAAAGTTAATTGTTAAAGAGAATGCACAATGTTCAAGCGCAATTAACAAGGCTTTTCGAAATCTAAATTGTCGGATGCTCCTGCGTTTGTGTCCTTTGAATCGACATCAAAGAAAAAGAAAAAGAAAAAGTTAAAAGAGTCCTCAAGTGATTGCAGAATTTCGAGATCAAATTCCACCTCCTAAAGAAAGAAATATAATTTTGCTCAGTTAACACAACACAATCAGATGGGAGCGACGATTTGAGAACGAATAAAGTTTTCTCATGTGAGAAAATGGTTCTCGACACATTTTTCGCAAATACGAGAAGCACGTTGCCCCGAGGAAGATGGTGATTTTCTTCCATTCCTATTACGGTTTATAAAAGCGCTCAAAGTTGCGTCCCTAGCGACGACAAAACAATGCCGACCAAACACATGGTCATTGCAAGGAGATAACAAAATGGGGGATCATGAGATGTGCTTCCAATAGCAAATGATTTCCTTCTACTTTTCCTGCAATGATTTAGGTCAAATAACTTAAAGAGGGTACGCATACTTTTGCAGTATCTTCCATGGAGATGGAAGAAGAATATCAAAAGAGCAGCGTACCTGGACAAAACGAAAAAGGAGAGTTGTGACTCAGAGGAACGAGGAGGAAAAGGTGAAGCATAGTGATGGTTGCATCTTAGATAGAGAAACCCCCATCACCATCATCTCCTCTTCCTTCCTACAAAGGAGGGCCTCTCTCTCCCTCTCCCTCCCTCTCTCTCCCCCTCCCTCTCTCTCTAACCCTTGTCTTTTGCCACCTCTAGTTTTGGAGCCTTTTCTGTTATTTCTGTTACCAATTCCTGGCCGAGGTTTTGTCTTCCCTTCTTTGGACACCCACGTTGGCAAAAGGAGATAGTGGGGAAAATTTTGGGTTGATTGAGGGTTCGTGGGTGAGCGATTTTAAGCATAATACCAAGCTATCCTCCTTAAAGAATTGAACCCGCTCACAGTTGCTTAGTTTCATTGAAAATTTACCTAACTTACCTGCGTATACTCTCTTTAATGTAAAATGAATAGGTACGGTACTGAAAATCCTTTGATATGGTATCAAAGAGGCCTGATACCTCATGGATTCGCATGCCCGGCACTGGAGTCATAGCTTGTCCAATCTCGACTAAACCCAACATCAATTAGACCAAGATTAAACATATCCCCAAACCGTACGGTCCCTGCCCATTTTACAAGTATAGGATGAGAGGAGAGGGTGTAGGAATCGAAGGAAGTTTGTGTCTTGCTGGCTGCGGTGCGAGATAAAACCTACATCTTCCACTCGTCATGAGGGTGGGAATCCATTCCAGCAGTCCTTCAGGGTGTCCCAAAGTCAATCACAGACAAGTACATCTCTCTGCACATAGTTGCGAGTGGGGTCATATTTGACACTCTGGAAGGTATGAATGCCCACCACCAATGACCCGCAATTGACAAGATGGCATTACATGGAAGTGACTAGCAAACAGATTCAGCTTGAGGCCCTAATTTTCGTTAATGGATGGCTAGTTTGATGTGTCAACAAATTGCAAGGCCAGTTAGACATTCTACGAATTTGGCAATAGCAGGTACAATCAGTTCAAAGTTGGGACTATATCTTACTTGCCATGCGTGGGTTTAGCCAGTTTTTTATACTACAGAAGCACATAGTAACGATTCCATGTCCTTCCAACGAAGTGAGCATTTGATCCACCAGAGAAGTAAATCATTATATGGAAGCTCTCACGGTTAGATATCAGAGGGAAGGAAAAGTAGAGAGAATAAAGTGTGCAAAGGATTCTCGTCATTACCATTCCACCACAAAGGCGAACGCTGGTATTCATTAGAGGGAAGTGATTCATATCCCCGACTTCACCATCCAAGTCATTTTGAGCTCTCTTTTTCGTCCCCAAAAGTCAGCAGCATGAACCTCGTCACCAAGACACTACCGAAGCATTACATTCTTTTCAGCAGAATCTGGTAAAATAAGCTACAATTACAAGGGTCTACATATGATTTCTAGAATACAATCAGTGGATAAGTAACAAATGCCAAACCCACTTGACTTTTCTGGATCTAGGAACTCAAGAGCCATCAAAAACCTCGGAAAATAGGTGGCCATATTATAAGATGTCCAAAGCAATCTCAATTTTCCACCCCCAATGAATATTTAAGCACTTGCTTATCTCAAACGCTAGGGTCAGTCGTAATCGGAAGGGCATCATATGACGGGAATTGACTTTCAAACTGAAAGTACTAACAGGGTTTTTCTTCTTTTCTAAATTTTAAGAAGAAGGTGGTCATAAATCCATAATAACAACCTACACAGTAAATTTGTGACTATATACATTATGAAGACAAAATGACACAGCAGGGTTGCTTCTCGGTTCTCACCTTATACACTCGAATATCTCCGCACTAGGCATTTCTATATTTATTTTGGATCTCAACTTCTTTCATTTCAACATCATCAGGCAACCCTCTTAGTGATTCCACAAATTGTGAATTTAAAGATGACTTCGTTGAAGAGGCAAAGAATGGCCAAGCAACTGAGCTTGCACTAGCAGAGGAAGATATAGGATTTGGCTTTACAGAGCCAAAAGTGACCTTTTTCTCCTTATCTTCCTTGTTCTCGGGCCTTTGATACTTAGACAACGCCTCCTTTATCTCTGCTGCTGAACCACCACTCTGACTTTTCTCTCCGGCTAAATTGCCACCAGAAGGCCCAAAAGAAAGCCAAGGCTGAATGAAAGCTTGCATCTGATTTGACAAGTGCGTATCTGCTACTGTAGAGTTACCTTTACATTCAGATTCCTCCTTGGAACTGGGCCGATGGTTCATGTCAGGGACTTCGTTGAACTTATTTGATTTATTGTCCGCCTTTTTATCTTTGCTTGGTTTAGCCTCCGCCTGGCTATCTTTGTCCAGTACAATTAATTCAGCTGTCTCAGCTTTGGTTGAAGTCCGGCCTGAGGTAATTGCAGTTGTTGGAAATGCCTTCTCCGGGGGGACAGCTGGAGTATAATTAGACGGCAGAAGATCATCCCAATTCTCTAGGAGCTCCTTGTAAACCTTTCGGAGGGTGACTTCAGTCAGACCAGTCACTTTACAAATTTCAGCCTGAGTTTTCCGCTTGTCTTCTAGTTGGCACGCAAGATATATAGCAGCTGCAGAGATGCTTATCGGGTTTCTACGCGTGCAGAAGCATTTGTTTATCACGACTTCCCCAATATGAGTAGCCAATTCCTGTATTTAGAAACCAGTTATTGCATAATTTGGTGACAAGCAACCTTAAGGGGAAAACATATTCTAACATCAGTTAAATTTCAGAGTGGTCTTTGAACCACACAGAGAGAGAGAGAGAGAGATGCAACCAAACCAGAGACTGTTATTTTTCTCACACTTGGAGGAATAAAATGATTCAAATAAGACGGAAAAAAATTGATTTCCATTTAGCGGAACTCATTTTACAGTGTGTCTAGTAAAACGTTTCCTACACGTCTTGCTTTTATTTTCTTCATCATAAACTCTCAAGGATGCAGTCAGACTTAAATTTGGAAGCTTATGAACAATTGTTTGATAATGTGGCCCATAGCATCATATCACCTAACTTAAGTTGACTCTTTTCACGAAGCAACAAAGCCAACCTCAAATCAAACATTAGGTACTATGGTAAAATCTACAAACACAAGAATACCTGAGCAGATTTGTTGAGTTGGAGAAGCGTACAAAACCTTGGCATATGGACAGATATTGAATTGCTGTTAATGGGCTGACTTAACTGCAAAGCCTCCCCAAGTATCTTGATATATTTCCCAATTTCTTTCTGAGGCACATTGGCTGCAATTGAAATTTCCTGAACATTAAACTTCGCATTAGACTCTCATAAGGGAAGGAAGAAAGTTTAGAGCAAAGACAATAACATTGACAGAACATAGAACACAAGTTACTTGTAGCAAATCCCTCTAAGGGACAATTTACTAGCAAATACCTGAAAAATTCTGACATTGAGAACTGCGAGAAAATCATTGAATGAAATTGTTCTCAAACCAAGCAAGAAAATCATTAAGCATACCAGAAGATGTTTTCTGATTCCAGCAAGAGAAAACTCATTATCTTTTTTATAAGTATCATTAAGGTCAGCAAGCCATATGTTCTGTTCTGTTAAGTTTAACTATCATGAGGTCAGCAAGGCCCTCATATGTTCTGTTAAGTATGAAGATCTATCTTTGGGTTTCAAGAATGTTAATACCACAAAAATAACTACCCAAGAGAAAACCTTCTGAAAGTCAATGGCCTATGAAGAGAAGTACTATGGAGCTATATTTAGTTAAGGTGTATGGCTAGCAAAGTGTGTTTCCCTGGATCACTGTTGTCAGCTGGTCCTAACAGTCAAGAGAGAGTTTGCCGGTTTATATGTTCGTTTGTTAGAATGTGAAAATTTCAATAAGAGTGTAGACATAGCTAAATCTAGCCAAAAGGTTTAATATGCACAGCTCTTCCCCAATCACTATTCTTGCAAAGTGGATCCCCCTGATTATGCAAAATCAACCAAAGTTTTTGCACAAGCTAGGATAAACTTTGAACTCGATTTTATAGATAAAGCATAGAAAAGAAGCTGATCCACTGCATATCTAAAACATACTCCTAATGGGTAACAACAGTCGCAAGTACAAAATCAGAAGACACAAGGAGGCTATTCATTGAGCCGATGCCCAGACGTAGCATTCAGATCAACATGTTTCTGTAAGAAAATTTTGCCACTATCAGTTTGCAATGAGGACTTAGAGAACAACCAGAGCCAGTAAAGCTAGACAGTGACAGTTGACTTTGAGTGGATGCACAATTATCAGACAAAGACCACTTCACGCACTTGATGCCAATTTATTTAACCTTGCATGATATCAAGGCTTCTTAAGGTTTTATTCATCAATCTGTCCTATAGCACAACAGACTTTTAACCTACCCACTATGTCTTATTTGTCCAAAGATCCACTCTTCTTGCTGCCAAGAAATAGTGGAAATCAACCTGAGTTAAGAATTTTCAACCTAGGAGAAACGCGGATCATCCTGATATAGTGCAGAAAAGGTGTGGAACTGCCACTCACTTACAACATTTGACAACGTGGGCAATGGAAGGGTGAACGGATCCCCTGCTTGTATGGCAGGGGATCATTATCCGATGGGCCATTAGATCTTTCCCCCCTATAAAAGGGGGGAAGATCTAATGGCCCAAATCACTATGATCCCCTGCCATACAAGCAGGGGATCCAGATCCAATGGAAGGGGCAGTTGCCTTGGTATTGATGCAGCTCAAGGTCCATGCAAGTATTGATAGTTGCATAAAGTTCAGTTACAAAGACAAAAACATATTTTGAAAAGCCTAGAGAGCAAACAAGTATCCATATCACATCACCAAAGATCTCACTAAGACAGAGTATGTCATGAAGGCTGCCACCATGAATCTCACATACGAAATTAAGTCTAATGCATAGCAACATAGTTCCAACTAAACCAACCCTATAAGATGCAAACAGGGATTCCCAAAAAATACACATTCCATTACAGGATAATCACATGAAATGATCTACGTAGCCTTAGATTTACCACAATAGTGTCTACATAAAACAAGGGATGCGATGCAAGGATCGCCATAAACCTCAGGTGCACACTTCGAGTGTAATGCACAGCAGCATCCAACTACACAATACCAATGATGGTTTCAACAAAAACTCGTTCAGACTGCATTAGGGTTCCTATAGAGACAGCATTTAACAACTCCTGAGGCATCACCTGAAGAGTCCTGGGCTCTTGTGCTTCCCTAATGGCTTGAACCAGAGCAGCAGTAGCAAGAGCCTCGACGCTCCGATTCCTCAAGCAAGTCGCCGAGCAACAATCCCTGAACAACTGAAACGCGTGGTCCGAAATGTCGCAATCCAACCCCAAAATCGAGGACACGTCTATGATCTGCATGTACGCCCTCAGATTGTCCACAACGACCGTCGACGACGAGGGCGTCGAGCTGGAATTCGCCGACGAGGAGGAGGAGGAGGGATTGGTGGACTCGAGAGTTCGCTCGAGCTCGGCGAGGTGGCCGGAGAAGGAGAGGCAGGAACGCAGAGAGAGGGGGGAGTTCTCGAGGGACCAGGTGGAGAAGGCGGTGATGAAGCCGGCGGTCTCGAAGGGATCTTCATCGGAGTCGGAGGGGGTTAGGGCTTGGGGAGGGACGGAAGGGAGGTCGGAGGTGACGAGGCATAGCGGGTTGTCTTGGGAGCGGAGGTGGAAGAGGTGGTGGGGAAAGTGGTGGCGCTCCTCCACCACGCGGCCGCAGGAGGTGCACTCGGTGATCGAGCGGCCGCCGTTAGTGATGGCGCACCGCCCCTGCGACGCCGAGCAGTATGGGCACTTCATTTCCAGCTCCACTCCAGAGTCTGCTCTCTGGGGGCGGACTGGCCAAGTGCGCCGCCCCGTCCGTTGATCTAGTCTAGAAGTGCAGATTTTTCGGGGCAACGGATCCGGGGCACCGACCGGGAAGAACCCGGTCGTTGGGCTTCCCGGGTGCGACTTCCCTCGCTCACGTGATAAGCCCACGGCCCGTATTGACTCTGGATGGAATCTGGACGCAGAATCCAATTCGGCGTCAACGAAAATCGTCGGTGAAAAAAATATATATTATAATGTGGGGGCCCGCAGAAAAGAAAAATGTTTCAATTGTGTCCCCCCAAAAGTCACAACCTCTCTCTATCCCTATTCCAATTCTCGCAAATGACACAGCTCTCTCTCTCTCCTCTCTCTCTCTCCTCAGATCGTCTCTTTCCCAAATCCGTCTCTTCCCTTTGTAGCTCACCGCGCGAGTAGCGTCGACAGTCCACCGCACCTCCGAGCTCGGCGCCTCTCCCTTCGAGCGACATGAAGGATGACGATCCTATCCCTCTATCGACGTCGGCGGCGGCCAATGCGAAGAGAGAGAGCTCCGATTCCGGCCTCTTCGGCCGTGGCCGGTACAAGATTTGGGCGCTGGCCGCCATCCTCCTGCTCGCCTTCTGGTCCATGTTCACCGGCACCGTCACCCTCCGGTGGTCCGCCGGCAACCTCAACCCCCTCTCCGACGACCTCGACGCCCCCATTCGCGACGATCTCGACGTCCTCGTCAGTGCCTCTCCGTCTCTGTGCTCTCGTGTCGAGTGTTGTGTGTTACTGAGGTTGTGTGCGCCGTCGCTAGGGTTTGGTTGGATCTTGCCGGTTGATTTGGGGTGGATTTTTGTGTGATGCTTGTGCAGGAGATGGAGGAGAGGGAGAAGTTGGTGAAGCACATGTGGGACGTGTACACGAATAGCAGGCGGATCAGAATGCACAAGTTTTGGCAGGAGGCGTTCGAGGCCGCGTTCGAGGACTTGAGCAGTGACGTTCCTGGCGTTAGAGAGGATGCAATTGCAGAGATTGCTAAGATGTCCATACGGTTCATCGATCCCCCTCCAGCTCAATCCACGGTAAGTGTGAACGCTCCACGATCTCCTTTCATTGTTGTTCTTTTAGATCTTGTGTTTCTTGTTCATTCATCGAGTTGTTAGTTTGTACTGCTTCCGATCGTAAAATGGGATTGCTGGTGACATGTTAAATTACCAGCAATTGATGCTTTATACTGTTGGAAATGCACTAAGAGTGTGCTTGAAGAGACTTGCAGTTTTGCCTGATAAAGCTTAGTATGATATGGATCCTCCAATTTAGAGGAGGGACCATCCGATGACTACTCATTTTAAAAGATGAAATAGGTGGTTTACATGAAAATTACTTTTAGAAAGCCACATTTCTTAGTTTGACTCGGAGAGTAGAATGGGAGGGTGGCCTCTTGGATTTCTATTTCCCTCGGCAAAGTGTTAATATCGTTGGTGTAATCATGTGGTTGTCTCCAATAAACTGATGCATTTAGGGAACAAACAACTGTACATGGAGAAAGTCTAGATATTCAAGTATGTTAGCTGCTTCTGAGTTTGTTTTATAGCTGAGCTCTGGACTTGAACTGTCCACTGGGAATTTTTTACTAACTCACTGGAGAGCTAGAGGTTCGCATCACATGTCAAATATTCATATCTAACACAAAACCATATGGAACAGATCTGCATTCGATATGTCTCAAATGCCAATTCATCGGTATGTGGAATCAGTAGGGTAGTCCCCTCTTGATTATTTGTGTTTGGTTAGGAGGGTAGCAAAATGTGGAGGGAATGAAAGAAAGTGGACAAAAGGGAGGGACAAAAGGGAGGGTGCTTTTGTTTGATTTGGCCTCATGAATGTTTTCTCCAGGAATTTTAACCTGGATAGCTGATAGTTGACTTTAATATGTCAAACTAGAAAAGTTGGTATAAATGCACTTCTCTTATTGTTTACCAGCATAAGGTGTCTTTTAACAGAAATTTATTAGCCAATGTAAAAGGTTTATAGCAGGTCAGTAGGATGGACCTTATAACTCTCTCTCTAGCTCGTGCATGTGCAGAAACAGTTGTCTATAGACCTGTTTCCCGCTGTAGTACGGGTGTTTTCATTGAATGATAATCCAGATTTAGCAAACATCTTTTCGGCAGTTTGGAGGTAGATGTAGCATGAAACTTCTTCTACCTTAGGGAATGACCCCAGCAATTTCTGTGTTAAAACTTGAAAGTCATCATAAAGATGCAAGTTCTGAGCAAGATTTACTCATTGTGAGCGGTATTTGCAATTGTTGCAGCTGTGGCCTTGGGCCTTTAATCTAAAGCTGCGAAGCTACAAAGTAACTGGTAATTGAAGACATGATAAAGAGTATTATTTACGGAAGGAGTCTTTGGAAACATTTGAATATCGATAGCAACTACTATGTTATAAGATGATAAAGATGGAAGGAATCTTTGGAAACATTTGAGTATCGATAGCAACTTTGCTATGTTATAAGATGATAAAGAGAGGAAAGACCCTTTACCAAAAAAAAAAAAGAGAGAGAGAGGAAAGACCCATATGTTTTCTCTGCTAGTCTTTCATGTTTTCCAAGCTTTAAAATATTGGAATTTCCATAATTTTAAGGATAGATTGACATTTGAAGTTTTGATGGCTAAGGTAGAGAAGCTCCTGTAGGAACTTCTGCTTTGCTTTTCAGAAACTTATGCTCTGAACCTCTCTTGAGATGCCTGCTGAGGTTGAAGCTCCCATTTAGAAATTATAGTTGCTTTATTGAAAGGTTTGCCAAGTAGGTTCTCAAGAGTGATTTTGGCACTTAATGTGCTTTTCCTCATGTGCAATCTTTCTATATATCTACTTTTTTCCCCCTCAGAATTCCTTTGTTATTAAATAAAAAGGACTTGGGGGGTTGTTGATGTTTGCAAATCTTCTTATGGTATGCTCAGATAATCAGCATTAGAACTTTGAGATTGGTAGAGAGTCAAGAGTGCTTAGATAAAACAAAATCTGAATTTTCAGGATTTGTTCACCATTTAGGGGAAAATTTTATGCCAATTGCTGCACATATGTGACTGAATAAAAAACTAAAAACAGGATTACTGCTCTGGCTTTTGAAGCAGCTGGATTTCAGGGCTCCCCTTATCTCCTCTTTGTCTTTTCTAACTGTATACCCAATTTCAGGAATATGGGATCGTACTTTGATCTTTTTTTGCAAGTTACACTTTTCCCTATTGTTTCGTGTCATAAGCATAAGCTGTTCCGGTTTACGGTTAGTAAGTTTTGGCAGGTGGCGCTCTTGAACATGCAAATACAGTTCCTTCTTTTGTTTTTAATGATGTTGGCTCGTGACCAGTGATCAACAAAACTTTGTGAAGGCATTTTTTGCCCGCTGGTGCACTGGGAAAGTGGGAACTGAATTTTGTCATTGTAAATTCTGGAATCTGAGTAATTAGAACCTGAAAGAGCGGTTTCATTAGTGATGAATCACAAGAGAACGTGCATGACTCGTATCTTGTGTTTCTTGAATCGCATGGAACTTTTAATTGTATTTTTTTATTGGCCATTTACACAGACTGCTTATGCTGGGAGCCTTTTATAGCTCATAAAATCTAACAGAACTGTCCCCTTCGCTTTTGTAGAATGCCCGAGAATTCACTAAGAGGTTCAAGATAACAGAGAAAGGAGAGGCAGTGGTGGCTCGCCGATTACACTAAAACTGTGAATTTTGGAGATTCGAGATTTTAAATCGTTGTCCTCTCCATCTCCAATGATGATCTGCTGGAAGCTTCATGGCGGCCATGAAGCACTAGACTTCTATGGCAGAGACAAGTTCGTATGTACTTAGAGGAGGATTTTTGTTTTCTTTCACTTTGATGTCGGCAATTTTTTTATGGTTGTAAATTGAAACAACCGATACGTCAAGAAATTCATTGAATGGTTTTTCTTTTATCTAAAAATTACCTAAATTCTTTTGGAGTTGACCCCCCTATATACAAACAGAAACAAGGACTCTGCTTTTTTTCCCCATGGAATTTATTTGCTCGAAAGCTTAGAATTGGCCCTTTACATAAGAAGTTGCATATATTTTTGTTCTACATGTATTTCATGAGTCGTTATGTCGATAAAATTTACTTTATGAGATTTCATGCGCGACTAGGTTAATGCTAAATTTTCCCTCCTTGCACGCCGGTTTCATTTTTGCCAGCTGAGGCTTGAGAGATTGTAAGTGGAATGTGTTAGAGATGAACGAAATTACTTGAATATGCAGAGCTTGGTGCACTTCAATACGATCAAACGCAAGGACCTAACCGACCGAAGGAAATAGGAAGATCGAATCGAACTGGCATTGCAGATCCGACTGGAAATTTATGAACGACCCAGCTCTGAGCTAGAACTCATGGGTTCATATTGCGATCTTGTGTCGGCTACCTATTCGGTGGTCTATAAACAGCATGTGATACTTGCGCGTTTGGAGGATGATTAGAAAGTTGATAAACCAAAACATCACTGACACCGTTAGAAATATGTCTCGAATTTGAGCCCGTGGTGAAAATTTGAATATTTCGCATTGGATATTTCTTGTTTTGCTCGATATCAAAACTAGTACACTAGATTATCGACGAAGAAAAGGAAATGAAACCGGGAAGCTTGGACTTTGTTGGATATTTTAGACGGAATGGGCAGATAATTATCTTTGGCACTGTAGTCATTGGATAAGGAAGATTTAACAGAAAAAGACAAAAGTCCAACTTGGACCGTGAGTTGACCGAAAGACCATGTTTCCTAATCTCCATGGACAATGGCAGCTGGCAGGGAGCGTGTGTCGTGGTCTCTAACTCTCCACGCGAAGCCGATGGGCAGAGGCGACTTTCTCGGGGGGCCTTCCAAGTTTCGTTAATTAACATCGAAAGAGCGAGTGTTTCAATACCCGATTAAACCTTGTCGTAAGATTTGTATTTAATTACTTAGGAATTGCGGAGCTAAAACACTACACGAGTTCTTGGATGTAATTGAGGCTGGAAAATACCTAGAGCATTTTGAGTAACTCGAGTGTGGAGTTCTGTAATCTCTGTGTATCGCTTGTTTTACAGTAGAATTCGTCGCTGCTCTCCCCGTGGGTGGACGTAGGTCTCTACAACCTTAACCGCGTACATCTGATGTCCGATTTATTTCATTTGTTCTGTCTATTTATTATCCGATCGCTTGTTCCGCGCAACAACAGATACCAACACATCTCGAATTGAAACGTGCTCGTGGAAGCTATCATTCTGCTCCTTTCCATTTCCTTTTGCGAACCAAAACATGCCCCGCGAGGATGGAAGATCTGTTCCGAAACTCAATCGTGCATTCTGGACCCTGGGAGCTCGGTGATTTTCGCATCCGCTCATCTCTGGTCTATGAAGAAACTGGGGGGAGTCTCTTAGTCCTTTTTCCAATTTTCCTGTTCTGCTCTGTGTCTGAACCTTGCGCATGACTCGGTCGCAAGATCGCACATGACCAGCACATGACATGGTCCAAAACCGAGTTAAGAATGACGCCCTTCCCTTCGAAACTAGATAGCATGCACGAGTAAATGATCCAGACTCGGTACTTTATGATCCTCAAGGGCGGGAAATCACCCAGCAAAGTGCAGATGCCGAAATCCCTGTTTTGAAAAAGTTCATTCACACAGTCGTTTTCGGTAATTGGAGAAGAGTCAAGACGGCCTCATGTCATAGTAAATTAGTAATAAAACCCCGCTTACTGGGTTATAGTGGGGAAAATTACACCTGGAGTGCCTTAAGTTTCGTACGGTGCTTTCAAAGTGTGCACTTAAGTGCCTTAACTTTTAAAAAGTGTTCACTTAAGTGCCTATGCTGGCGTGGCCGCCGGAAATGCTGACGTGGCGCCGGTGAACAGTATTTTTATTAATATTTAATATACACGTGGATTTTATTAAAATTTCAAAAACTATTAAAAAATATAAAGAAAATCCACGTGTACACTGTTCGCCGGAGTTAGCACTCAACTGCACACTTTTACTCCGATTAGGCACTTAAGTGCACACTTTAAAAGTTAAGGCACTTAAGTGCACACCGTACGAAAGTTAAGGCACTCCAGGTGTACTTTTCCCAGTTATAGTGATCCACTTGCGGCGGCGGCGGCGGCTTACAAATCAAGTATAAGTGGATCACTTCCTCCACAACATGAGGAACATAAATGAGATGGGCAAGCATGTGATATCACATCGGGTCACCAAAGATGTGCCACAACGTTAATAGGGGTTCGGGAGGTTCAATTTGTTTCGACTTGGACTATATATTTACACCGAAAATCTGAAACCTTTAGGCACACGTCGTATTCATCTCAAGTTATTTTTCTCGTCGCAAAAAGCCCCAGACCGGTACACCCCGAACTAATTTTCGCGCCACAAAATATCTCAAACCAGTATACGGGTTGTGACACGGAAATTGTATTGAGGGTAAATGAGACATGGGTGTGCCATTGCATTTTGTAGTTTTTATGGCACGAAAAATGTGGCACAGACACATCAATTTTTGCGACTTTCGTGGCACGAAAAATTAGTTTACATATGTGACATTGATACATGAATTCGAGGCTTTTTGGTGGTATTTAGCCCGATATTTAAACTGCAACACGACACCGTGGTTGGGAAGACTTTAGCCGAAAGATCAAACGAACTTAAGAATGACATCCCAAAAAAAAAAAAAAAAAAAAAACCTACTATGTTCTTTCTGTATGATCAACTGGTTCGATTGTAAACCATCAATGCTAAGTCCACATTCACATATACAAGAAATCAAATGTGGTACTAGTCGTCGAAATGCTACTCAGTTATTGAGGGCACTGAAGCTTTAGAGATCAGAAGCACTTAAAAAGATAGGGATAAGGAAAATCAGCAAGGGATATGTAAAATTTTCTCAACCATATTTGAACTAAATTACACGGTCCCTGGTATAAAATTAAAGGTTAGCTCTCCTGTGTATTCCAACTTTGCCGCACACGTCAAATTGGATGTGCCGCATAATCTACCACACTAATCCAAGTTCTAAACTAGACATTGTTTGGCTGGATCTCTATCCCTTTGTTCATGGCCTTGCTATTCCTCCTTGTGAAGAGCATCTCAATCTCTTCCAAGGACCTCCCTTTCGTCTCGGGCAATAAGAAATAGAAGAATCCCAGAGCCATCACGGACACGCAAGCAAACATGAAGAAGCTCCCGCCGATGGTTATGGCTTTCGATATCGAGAGGAAGCTCATCGACACGGCCGCGTTCATGAGCCGGTTCACCGCCACCCCGATGCCCGCCCCCTGAGCCCTCAGCTTCAGCGGGAATATCTCTGAACTATAAACCCACGTGACCGGAGCGATCCCGATCGAGAAGAAGGCCACGTACGTGTACGTGGCCACGATGCTCGAGACGAGAGCCCACAAGAGTTGTTCCTTTGCACGCTCCACCATTGTCAAGCAAAACCCTAGTCCGGTCAGGGCGATGATGATCCCGCCTGAGCTCACCAGGAGCAATCTCCTCCTGCCAACTTTGTCGAGTAAAAATGTGGCTATTATTATGAATGTGGCTTTTGTGAGGCCAACCCCAACTGTGGCGAGCAAAAGCCTTTTCTTGTTGGTCACGCCGGCTTTCTTGAAAATCCGAGGGCTGTAGAGGATGACTGCTTCGATCCCCGTCGCATGCTCGAAGAAATGGATCCCGACCGCGGCCAACAAGATCCACCGCACCGAGGGCGAGGGCCTTACCAAGAGCTCTTTCCACACACCTTCGCCGCGAGAGTTCCTTGGAACCTCGACAACATCCTCCTTGCAATTCAGGTCAATCCCAGCTGCCATTTTTATTTCTTGGAATCGGGTTTCCACTTCTTGCTCTGAATTGCAAACTAGGAGCAAGACCCTTTTCGCATCGGCCAGCCGGCCTTGCAATACCAACCATCTCGGTGTTTCAGGCATCCTAAGGATCCCAAATGCCAGCGCCAAGGAGGGGATCGCCGCGACACCTAGCATCATCCTCCACCCTAGCTTTAGAGTCAACTTCCCGAAGAAGTAATTCGATACATAACCGAACAAGATCCCTAGGCTTATGCATACCTCCGGCAAAGAGGTTAAGAATCCTCGATGCGTGGCGGAAGAGATCTCGGCAGAGTACACGGGCGCTACCATTAGGGCGAAGCCAACCCCGATGCCGGCGATGCAACGGCCCATCATCAAGATCGCGTAGGATGGCCCATAGCCCATCAAGACCGAGCCGAGTAAGAAGATGACTGAGGCGAGAACGATGGTGTAGCGGCGGCCAATGTAATCTGATGTTCTTCCGGCAATGAGAGAGCCCACAAGCGCACAAACGTTGAGGATCCCAGCGAGGATTTCGACCTGCGTGTCGTTTATCTTGAGGTCCTCTTTTATAAATATCATGGCCCCGCTCATAACACCGGTGTCTGGGGTGAAAGGACAACAATAATTAATTTCAAGAATAGCATGGTGATACACAATCCAGAAGAGGGTTCTGATTCAGACCAAACAGATCCTTTTCATGGGATTTTTCAAAATTAATTGAGACCAAAAATCTTGCGCAATCTATAGTGGAAATTGCCGGATGAAATCAATTTATTTCAGCGAATGCTCTCGGGAACAATAATAAAAAAACACAGTTCTTTCGTACCACACGTTTTAGATGCGATTCCTCATCAGAACTTCACTATAAAGCAATCAACAATTTCTCTTCTAATTGAAAAAGAAACCACGCCAGGTCTACTGCGTACATAACACAGTTTAGTTAGATCACCTGTTAGCAGGCGTTCACTGTTGACACTCAACAACAATCATTCAGAAGAAGATGATATCAGGAATCTAGACAAACTTCTCCAAACACTGTCCCATCGCATGATCTTCTACGAAAAAGAAACGTCGGACGGTTTGAGGTTACGGCTTCGAGGACATGATCAGTACGCAGGAAAAAGAAAAAAAAAAGTGCATGGCCACCTCGGACACAACATGAAAAATTTCTGATTCCTCATGTGAAGGACTAGAAACGTACGTTTGATCATCAACAAAAGCGAACAGCAAAAACAAAATCACATAATTCACTCGAGTAAGATCTCACGAAGCAAACCAGATGGAGAGGGAGAGAGAGAGAGAGAGAGAGAGAGAGCATACCATATCCAAAGATGATAGAGATCATGGAGGCCACGACTGCGCAGGCGCAGGCATATCGATTCAACCCGGAAAGCTTCTCGGCCTCTCCACCACCCTCCCTCAACTTCTCCATGCTCATCACTACTCACAAGTCAAGTCACAATCTTCTGCTTACTTACTACTCTCGCTGACTGCTGCTTCTCTCTCTCTCTCTCCCCAACAAATACAAGAGAGATCCTTAAAAACAATCGCTTCCCAGCCGACCCTTTTTATAGCACAACGCCACGGTCGGAAGGAAATTCTAGAGGTGGATCTAACAGTAAAGAGGTGGAACTAGCCCTGCACCTTTTTGCTGACGAACCACCGGTCCCTCCTATGCAAATCCGAACAGCAGGATCGACAGAGGAAACAAATATCGCAAAGTCACCAGAAGATCTTTTCTCGCTCAGAGTATATAGCTAGCCTCTCCTGGTCGAGGCGAAATCCTAGTCCGAGTTTGAATCGGCGGCAATTTGCCACGTCATCCTCGGTGAATCTGTAATCTCCAGACACTTGGATAAGGTCAGGGACGGTGACGTGGACAACTTGACCATTTGTTTTGCGGAAATGGATCATCTTGATTGATTGATTCGGCCTTTGTGTTCCTCCCAGCTGACGTGGCACCTTTGACTCGATCATTTTATTACTGGAATACCCTCTTGTTAGATTTGGATCCCCTGCCTTAGCGAGGGGATCCAAATCTCTCTTGTTACCCTCTGATTTAATTAATGGACAGCTAAGCAGTTGCTTCTCTGGGTTGATATATTTCCATCTTAATCCCAAATGATTAGTGGAGGTGCCGACCAAATCAAGGTGGTGCTTAATTACTGGACGGGGAGATCCTTGACAGCCTTAATCTGGATCGTTAAGGTTAGGATTTTGTACCGACCACGCATTAATTGAAGGGGTTAAATACTTCGTTAGAGTACAAATATAATCTATGCAAACGGTCTCAGAATGGAAATATCTATACCCCCTTATGGAATGAATTCACTTTCTAAAAGTAAAATTTATCCCATGTTATAATTCTATTTCATTGGTTCTCAAACCAATCAGGGAAGTTCCAAACCAAACTCTTTCTGAGGGAACCTTCCGAGTTTTTAGAGAAAAATCACGCTGAATTTTTATCTTTAGCCTCCGTTTGTTTCGCGAATAATGAATAACTAGGAACGTATTCTCCAAAAAATAATGGTTTCTATTGCTTGAAATATTTGATCAACACAAAATGTTTCATTGTGAAGAACAATTTATCGTTCATATGCTTTTGCAAGCGATACAAGTGATCGTTTTTAGAAAAATATTCTCGAAATCATTTATTTTCCGTGAAACAAACAGAGTTTTAGATTGGCGCAATTAGCTTGAGCATCAATAGATTTCAAGCTAAGAAATTGATGGTTATATGTTTAAACCTGACCAATTATCTCTAAACTTTCTTGCACAAGCCAAAGAGCCTGGACTTGATCGGGTCACAAAGCTTGCGTGATGTTTCATGAGCTATCGGGCAATCGCATCATTGTACTCGTATCCTTGGTTATAAAATGAAAGTACCAAGGATAATTGCTTAAAAAAAAAAAACACGAGCTTTGGTGCCGAACATATTGGCAAGTTATAATACATTCTTGAACTTTGGAACCGTTGAACAATAATCATGAAAGAAAATTTAATCTCTAGCATTGTGAAATAATTCTTTGATAATGGAAAGTAAAAAGATTCAATAGCATATGATTATCAGATGCAGAGTACAGTCTACTTATTTCGATATAGAGTTATATTTGTTCACACCATTTTCATAAATCGCTCTTATCATTTCCATGCTTGATGCTACATTACTGATTAGTATTAACAGCCAAAATGATCAACTTTTAGTTATAATGGACAAGTGACAGGTTTAGTCGATAATGGCACAGTTTGGTGAGTAGAGGAAATTACCAAAAAAGTCTTAAACCTATTACAGTTGTATCAATTCAGTCCTAAACCTTTTTTTTTAATCAATTCAATCCTAAACCTTTTGCATTTGTGTCAATTCAGTCCTTCCGGCTAATTTTGATGGGAAATCGCTGACATGGCGCGATCAGTGCTGATGTGGCGCGATCGGCACTGACGAGGCTCAATTTTAATATTATTTTAATGTCTTCTCGAATTTATTGTTGTTGTTTTTTTTTCTTTTTTTGTTTACTTTTTTCCGCTTCGTCTTCCTTCTCGAGTTTTACTGGTTTCATTCTTCATCCTCAAGCCTGTTACCGGTGGATGAACATGAACAGTATACTAAATACCGAGTTGCAAAAAAAAAAGTATATTGCGTTACAACAGTACCTCCGGCACGGCGAGGCGTGTGAGATCGGCGAGGACTCAGTATCTCTGGCGCAGCGAGGCATGGTGAGGACGGCAGGCACGACCTCATTGTCGCTCGACGAGGTCAACCTCGCCCAGATCTGGCGAGAAACGACGTCGCCTAGCCATGGCGAGGCTGCGCCTCGCCGTCCCTTGCCCAGTGATGGTGGCGCCTCGCTGTCCTCGCCCTGCCCTACCGTCGCTCGACCCGCCTCGCCGCGCCTAGCCTCGACAATGTCACGCCTCACCCAGATCTGGCAAGGCACGACCTCGTTCGGCCATGGTGAGGTCACGCCTCGCTGTCCTCGCCCCGCCTTGCCGCACCTCACCGTTTCTCCTTTGCCTCGGCTAGGTCGCGCCTCGCACAGATCTCGCGAGGCACAACCTCGCCCGGTCATGGCGAGGTTGCGCCTCGCCGTCCTCGCCTTGCCTCGCCGTAACGAATGTTGTTGCAACGGCTTGAGGAGGACTAAGGAGGAAGAAGAAGAACTAGTAGGAGGCTCCAAGAGCAAGACGAAGAGGAAAAAAATTAAACATAAAAGAAAAAAAATAAATTATAACAAATTTTAAAATATATATCATAATAATGTTAAATTTTTGCCACGCCAGCGTCCTTCGTACCACGTTAGCATTTTCTGATCAAAATTGATTGGAAGGACTGAATGGGCACAAATACAAAAGGTTTAGGACTGAATTGGCAAAAAGAAAAGGTTTAGGAATGAATTGGCACAATTACAATAAGTTTAAGACTTTTTTGGTAATTTTCCCTTGGTGAATAACAAAAGTCATTGATAGGAAAAAAAAACAATTGACAATTTGAACAGTTTCGACAACTCGCCAAGGAATTTATCGACAAAAAACATTAGTTGTCAATGGGGAACATCGAAATGTAACTATGGAGTAGCAATATTTTTGGATATGTAATTTCTTTTAGATAAGTGTTACTTGTTTATAGATAGATGTTGCGTGGTTATATTGAGTGCCGCTATTTTAGGGTTTTTGTAACTTCTTGTGGATAAGTGTTGTTGCAAAGTTATTTGTCTTGACGAATAGGAATTAGGAAGTTATATTTTTTATATTTGATAACCTGTTTAACCTACTCTTTGTAAAACCCTTAATCAACCACAAAACCCAACCTTCTTTATTTTTTTAAATTATAAATTACTTTGTTACAATTTAAATAGATGGTTATGATTGCCTCAAATCTTCGTACATGTAAATTTCTTGTCATTAACTTTCTTGTCAAAATCAACAAAGGACAGTTCACATCCTTGGTCGATTCACATATCCATCCATATACTTTTTTGAAAGATATTTGTTGCAATACCAACGCGAAAATTAACTAGAATCTTGCAAATACTTCAATGCGAAAACCCAGAAAAAATAACGAGGAAAGGACACCAGATATAACGTGGTTTAGTCCGAATGTCGGTACCTACATCCACGGGGAGAGCCAGCAAGAACAATCCACTATAATCGGAGAATCGGATTTACAATCACTCAATACTCTCGTGTTTCCCGCACCTAAATTATACCAAAACCCAAGTGTTTACAATAAAACAACTCTATTGGATAAACAAAAGAAAATATCTCATGCACAAATCACCGTGTCGAAGAACTCCTACGTGCGCGACTACCCTTTTGTTCGCGTCGTCCTTTTTGTGGAGTATCCCGTACGGCCTCTCTTTGTTTGTGCGGCTCGGTCTTCTCTGCTCAAAAGGATAGAAGACCACAAAAGTCCTCCTCTTTTATACGAATCTGGCAGACGTGAGGAGAAAGCAAAACCATTGCTTTCTTTCCTCTTTTAAAACCATGGGGCCCACTCTTTTTATCAGACTGTGCAGCGTCATCTCTCAAGGCATAAAAGCAAAACCCTTTGCTTTTATTTCCTGATCTCACGCTGACTTTTCTCCCCACAACAAATATTATAATAAAGAATATAAGGGCTCCTTTTGTCATGTAGCGCCAAGCACTAATTCTGTAGAGGAAGTCCAACTTAATTGCTACATGGATCCCACCAGTGGCTTAAAAACACGAGACAATTCAACAATTCTCCACCTTGGCTCGATGTTTGAAGCCAAGTCAATAGTGTTCATCATCCATGCTGCTCTCCCATCGCCCAGAAAGGCGATCACTCTTCACAGACGCCAATAGTGCTCAAGCAGAGCTTGAGCTTTGATAAGGAATAAGCTTAGTCATCATGTCCGCCGGGTTCTCTGCTGTCGCAATCTTCTTCACAATAATCTTACCCTTTGCTAAGACATCTCGGATGAAGTGGTACCTAATTGTCGCGACCCTCATCTCGCGAGGCGGAGCGGGCTAATGAGCCGCCCGATCGCTGGCTTGATCAGACGCGGGCCTCTCCCAAGGTCCATTACCCAAATCGCAACTGCTGGATATACGTGGTCGACCTTCAGTGTGGTCTAGTGACATGTGATGAGTGTACATGCCAAGGAGTCGCCACCAATCGTTTCGTGGAGGGTACGATCGGAAACCCTATCGAATAGTTGAGAGTGGTCTATTCGATTCTGCGGAAACCAGAGAAGTGGGTTCGGGGACTTAGTTACGCCAACTGTCAGAGTTGACGCCCTTTCGGTACCTAAGCTGAATGGTTTATCTGATCCTAAGATTTCATACAGACGAGTGGGGTACAGATCCTAAATCTAGGAGTTCATGCAGATGGGAATGGCTACCCTATCACTCACAATTATTAAAGGTAAATGCACAAATCAAGGATCCAATACATGCGGATAAAACACATGAAATCAGCATGGCATTCCTAATGAGGCCCTATTAGCCTAGAAAAATATCAATCAAGGCTTAGGAATGATTTTGGCATGATTTGCCCATGAGGGACAAAATCGTAATTTTGAGCAATTCGGGAAAATTCACCTCGAAAGGGTAAATCTGTCATTTTAGATGAATTGGGAAGTCAAAAGATAGGGGAAATAGGATTAGCCATCAATCCAATCCATTTCCTATTTTTCGGGAATTTTCAGGATTTTTCTGGAATTTAAAAGTGATTTTACCCTCAGATGGGTAAAGTCGTCATTTTGGATAAAGATGAGAACTGAAAATCTCAAATATCAGGGTTGGTCGTCCACCTGACCCAAACCCTAACTTTAAGCAATTTTCAGAACTCGATTGAGACAAGAAAGACGATTTTCCCATTGAAGGGCAAAATTGTCATTTTGAGAAAAGAGGCGGGACTCGAAAACCCAAACCTAAGAATTGATCGCCTACCCGACCCTAATTCTTACCTTGGCATTATCGGTTTTATCTTGCATACACAGCAAAGGCGACTTACCTTTAAAGGGTAATGTCGTCAAGTCTCGGAAGATCGGATAAGAAACCCCAAAAATAGGGTTGACCAGTTGTCTGTGGTCAACCCTCGATTTTTGGGGGTTTCTGGAATGTCTATGATTTTTCCACAATTTTTTTGAATTTTTTGGAATTTTCTAGAATTTTTTTTTATTTTTTAAGGATTTTTCTGATTTTTTTTATTATTTTTAAAATCATTTTCTGATTTTTTATTTAAAAAAATGTTATTCGGGCCGGGTCGGGTGACCCGGCCCACAACCCACGGACGACCGGCCCGGCCCGGATCCGGGCTCGCGCGACCCGCGCCCAAAACGACGTCACTTTGGCCTTCCCGCTTCTAATTTTCAATTTCCCGCCTAAATTGAACCAACGCGCCTGATCGTGCCACGTGGCGGACTACGGACGGTCTGATCTTCATAATGAACCAATGGTCCAGATTGAAAGGCTTGACTAAATCTTAACCGTCCGATCTAAAGTATTTTTTATTTCTGAAAATTATTTTTTATTTCCGAAAGAGTGAGATCGCGACACGTGGCCAACTGTCCACCGTCCGATCTTTTTTGTTTTATATTCAATTATATCGAACGGCTGACGTGACTGCCACGTGGGCGCCACGTGGCCGTTGACTCGGTCAACCGCCGTTGATCGGTCAACGGCTCGCCAGGGAAGACGACCGGCGCCGGTGCTCCCTCGCCGGCGCCTCGTCGGAAGGCCATATCTCAGCCTTCCGACGACCAAATTCGACGATTCCAACGCCATTCAACTCAGCCCGAGAAGCTCTACCACATATATCACAACTAACATAGCAGAATCAGGTTTGATAAACTCGCCAACCTAGGCCGGAGTTAATCGACGGCGAGCTAATGCTATAGCTGTTTCTGATGAGATCTATCCTACCAAATCATTCAAGAAGCATCATAAGAGTTCAAGAAGACTTACTCGGCCATCGTGAGGCTTCGGTTTGGTCCAAAATGAGCTATGGAGCTCGTGACCGATCAGTCATGGAGGGGGATAGACTCGGCGATTTAGGCGACGAAATGACATGCGATCAAAGGCAAAAATGTTCAGGGAAGGGAGACAAAACGATTGCAACCAAAATCACATCGAATGACGGCCCCTAGCTTAAGTTGCCATTAAAGGCCGAGAGGGAGTTCGAGAGAGTGTCTCACCTGTTTCAAGAGCGTCGGCGAATATGAGTCGGTCCGACGCGTTCTCCGGGTTGAGGCGAAGTTAATGGGAGTGGTGGCGTCGAACGACGTCGTCTGGATCTCCAGGAATCCGAGCTCGAATTTCTTGAGTTCGGAGCTTCAATGGCCGCCGCGCTCTCTCTCTCTCTCCTCTCTCTGTCTTCGCCCGCCTTCTGTTGTTCTCTGTGCGTTTTCTTTTCTCTCTGCCTCTCGCTCTCTTCTTCTACTCCCCTCACTCCGCGAGCTCCTCCTCCGCGAGTTCTCCCTCTCGCCTGCTCTTCGTTCGCTCGCTTTCTGTTGTCGAACCCCTCCTTGCATCCGTTGGCGAACTCCTTTTCTTGTTCATTTTTCTTCTCTTTTTTTTCGCCCGTCCGTTATCGATCTCTGCCAACCCCCCATCCTCTCAACTGACTTCCTCCTTTTTGTTTTCTGTTCGTGCGCGAAGAAGGGAATGAGGGCTTTTGTGACTTTGTTGGTCAACAGGGTTGACTGGGTCGGTCAACCCGACCCAGTTGACCCGGTTCTACTTTTTTTTGTTCAAATTGGATGTCCAGACGAGCATATATTATAAAATTGACCCGAAAATTAGACTCCATGGTACAGACTCCATCTAAAAATGTGATTTTCGCGACCATAACACATACAGTCATGTGAAAACCCCAAATGTTGAGTAAGATCCGAAATTGATTTTTGCCAATTCGATGTTCTTAATGGACGAATCGGCCCCAATTGAGCTTACCATTAGATTTAGGGGGTCGAATACTATAGGGAGGAAGCATTGGGGTTTTATGGGCGTCCCTAAAAAAAGTTTAAGTTCAGAATTGGCATTATAGGGACTAAAATGAAAAGAATTTTATGAAATTAGATCCCTAAAGCCAAAATTGATCAAATCAGCGCACAATTGAACCAAATTGAAATGTAGGGCAATCAAATTGAATGTCAAGATTTGGAAAATGCAAAAGATCGCAAATAGAAAGACTCGAAACATATTTTTTTTTGACAAATTTAACCATGTGCGTTACAAAGAAACACACAAAATTAAACTTGAATTTCGACTCTTGATGAGGTCAGAATGACAAGGGATTAAAAATAAAAATATTGGCTATTTTTTCATATTTTTGTGACCTCAAATTCTATTTTTGTTGATTTTTCTAGTATTTTCCTATTTTCTAAAAATACTAAAAAATGTGAAAAATATGAAAAATTATTTTTCGATCAAGAATGGTTCCTTGGGCTTGGCCAAGGCCACCAAAGTTGATTTTGTAATTTTTTGGCTTTTTATGAATTTTTTTTGTGATTTTTCAAAGTAAAGCTGAAAAAGACTTGATCAAAAATCGGGTGTCAACAGCTGCCCCTCTTTGAGAGGAATCTCGTGAGAGGTTTCGCTCAAAGACAGGTGACACCTGAGTCTAGACCGACTCGACTGGGGAAAAGAAAAACGAATCTTGACACGCAATCTTTCTTGTCCCGCTGGTGAACGCTCTGCTCCTCATTCTTTCGCTGACGTGAGAGAGAAAGTAGAGAGACCCACCTGTTATTTACCTGTTGATCCCCTGCCTGGTGCTCGTGCAGCATGTGCGGTGTATTGCGGGTTCGAGTGAATACCTAGGGGCTCGTCTTTTGAGTATCCTAGGGCGGTTAAACTCTAGCCTGTATGGTAGGCCGTACCAGAATGAGATTCCTATACTTGACAGGAACCTGTGAATGACGCACCCAGCCTCTTAGGGATTGTCGGAAGTTTTGATCCGTATGGTGGATCAGACCATGAATAGGACTCCTTTCTGTTAGGAACCTATGGATGACGCGCCCAGTCTCTTAGGGATTGTCGGGGGTTTTGATCCGTATGGTGGATCAGACCATGAATAGGACTCCTCTCTGTTAGGAACCTATGGATGACGCACCCAATCTCTTAGGGATTGTCAGGGGTTTTGATCCGTATGGTGGATCAGACCATGAATAGGACTCCTCTCTGTTAGGAACCTATGGATGACGCACCCAATCTCTTAGGGATTGTCGAACATTTTGATCCTTCAGGGGGATCAGCCCGAGAATAGGATTCCTTTCTGCTAGGAACCTATGGATGACGCACCCAGTCTCTTAGGGATTGTCGAACATTTTGATCCTATATTCTAAGGAATTAACTAGGATTTATACAAGTGAGGTGTGCTTAACCTTGAGGCTTTACCACATGAGCTATTCTGGGTTTAGGGGTTACCTAGAACCTCACAGAAAGCAGATTTTGTCAACAGTTTTTGATCCTATATTCTAAGGAATTAACTAGGATTCATACAAGTGAGGTGTGCCTAACCTTTAGGCTTCACCGAATGGGCTATTCTGGGTTTAGGGGTTACCTAGAACCTCACAGAAAGCTGATCTTGAAAATTGTCCTTTCGACATGCAAGGCGTTATTCTGGGATTTGAGGATTCCAAGTGTCTTGCAGAAAACTTAAACTTGCAAAAATTTTGATAAGATTCTTCTAGGATCTAGGGGCTACCTGAGATCTCGCAGAAAGACTATCTTGAATATTGTCCCTTCGACATTGAAGGTGACATTCTGGGATCTGGGAGCTCCAGGTATCCTGCAGAAAGTTCCTACCTGTAACATTGGGATCTCACGGAGAGATGATTTCTAAAGATTGTCCTCTTGACATGGGAGTTGACATTCTGGGATCTGGGCACTCCAGATATCCTGCAGAAAGATCAAACCTGTAATACTGGAATCTCGCACAGGGAGATAATTTCAAACATTTTCCTTTTGACATGGGAGGTGACATTCTGGGATCTGGGGACTCCAGGTATCCTGCAGAAAGATCAAACCTGTAATATTGGAATCTCACATAGGGAGATAATTTCAAACATTGTCCTTTTGACATTAGAGGTGACATTCTGGGATCTGGGGACTCCAGGTATCCTGCAGAAAGTTAAAACCTATAAATTTGAAATCTCACAGAGGGATGATTTCGGAGATTGTCCTTTTGACATTGGAGGTGACATTCTGGGATATGGGTACTCCGGACATCCTGTAGAAAGACCAAACCTGTAAATTTGAAATCTCACAGAGGGATGATTTCGGAGATTGTCCTTTTGACATTGGAAGTGACATTCTGGGATCTGGGGACTCCAGGTATCCTGCAGAAAGTTCAAACCTGTAAATTTGAAATCTCACAGAGGGATGATTTCGGAGATTGTCCTTTTGACATCGGAGGTGACATTCTGGGATCTGGGAGCTCCAGGTATCCTGCAGAAAGCTCAAACCTGTAAATTTGAAATCTCACAGAGGGATGATTTCGGAGATTGTCCTTTTGACATGCGAGGTGGCATTCTGAGATCTGGATACTCCAGGTATCCTGCAGAAAACTCAAACCTGTAAATTTGAAATCTCACAAATGGATGATTTCGAAGATTGTCCTTTTGACATGTGAGGTGGCATTCTGGGATCTGGGTACTCCAGGTATCTTGCAGAAAGCTCAACCTACAAAATTTGTTCATAAGAATGTGTTTTCCTGAGATATGGAATTACCAGGGATCTTGCAGGAAAATAAACTTGAAAGCTCTTCTTCACAGAGCAAGGCGTCCTTCTAGAATCTGGGGTTACCATGATTCCTATAGAAGTTTAAGCAAGAACAATAGCATTCTAGAATCTGGGGTTACCAAGAATCTGTCAGAAGGTCAGGCATATAAACTCTCCTTCTTAGAGAAATGTGTCATTCTGGGACTTGGGGCTGTCACGAGTCCTGGGGTTGCCACGAGTCCTGCAGATGTTTAAACCAAGAAAGATAGCTTTCTGGGATTTGGGGTTACCAGGAATCCGTCAGAAGCTTAGTCATATAAACTCTTCTTCTCAGAGAAATGTGTCATTCTGAGACCTGGGGTTACCACAAGTCCGAGAGAGGTTGTGTCCTTCTGAGATCTGGGATTACCAAAAATTCTGCAGAAGCTTAAACTTGGAAGTTATTCTTCACAAAAAGAAGTAGCATTCTGAGGTCTGGGGATACCAAGGGTCCTACAGAAGCTTGAATATGTAAACTCTTTCTTACCAAGAGAGATACAAGCCATTTTAGGGGCCGAAGTCATCAAGAATCTTGCATAAGATCCAATCTGAAAATTTTCTTACCAAAGGCACATCAATGGTCTTTAAGTGATATCTAATGTCAAACTGACAGCACTTTATGACTTATATCATAGTCATGAAAAAAAAATTTAATGAATGCATTACGATGCTGGAGGTTATCCAAAACACCTTGCAACATACGGAAGTGATCAAAAATCCCTTGTGAGGAAAGTTTGAATCAAACGATCTGAAATTACCCACAGGAGTTTGGTTAAAATGTCCATTGGAGTATTATCATCAAAAAGGACTTCTCACCGTTTTTGAGATAATGGTCTTTCACCAAGAATGCCCTCGAATTTCCTATCAGACCCGCGCCCAGGGTTCAGGATCATTCGCAGTGAATACACCTCGATCGATCAGGAGGACTTCCAAGGGACCGTAATGTTGGGCTTGGTCAACGGTTTCCAAAGGGGGACTTGCGTGCAAGTCAAGGCTTTCGAAGAGAAGTCTTCCATGTCTGCTCCAGGTTTACAAGTCAAGAAACCTGCAAAATGAGAAAGAAATAATCTTGCTCGAACTTCTTCGAGCTAAGCTTAGACATTAAACCCTTTGTCAATCCAAGTGCCTTAATCAGAAAAGGCTTTTCAGGGTTGTAACGTAGGTAGGATTGGGGACCAAAAAAGGCTTGTTTTTTGCTCAGAATATGCGAAGGGTTTAACATTGGTGATCATTGCAAGTTTGCTGCCATCTTGCCCCTTCTGGTTCAAAGAACGTCTTCAGTCTTTGAAGTGCATTAGTAGTCTTTGAATAGCATTGTCAGTCTTCGAAGCGCACATTTGTCTTTGGAGAATATCTCTTTTATGTTGAGACGGTGTCAACATCTTGTCTACACTTTCATCATCTGAGTGTGACATAATCTGGGAGTATCCTTTGCCGTCCAGCTCCCTTGGGATTTTCTTTTACAATCAGATCTCACTAGTGACCTATACAAAGGTATCATGCCATCTTTTGGCATTTACAAGATCAAACACATGATTCACAAGTGTACAAGTATTTGGATGGGCATTGGCCTTGCTTTTACCAGGCACTTTGCTTTTTCTTGATGCCCAGGATCGAATTTTTCTCTCTTTTTTCTTTTTCTCATCTTTTGTCGAGATCCCAACTTTTCTTTTCTTTTGGGGATCAGAATTTTCAAATGAGTGTGCTAGATGTACAACTTGAATCTCAGCACTCAAACATTAATCTAGGAATTTTTCACAAATCCTGTGTTTTGAACTCTTCCGCTCTTGCAGTGACGTCGCTTCCGTCTTGGAATATGCAATGATCACCAACGGGTTTGTGAAACGAACATATAGGCTCAACTAGGCTGTGCAAAGGGCAAAAGTGTATAGGATAGAGAAACGAATGCTTTTCGTCATCCTAAAGCACCTGAATTACCATAGAAGTTAAAATGACAAGCAACACACGAAGATTGATGCAAGTCTGAGCAAGAGAACTTCTAACCATTTACCTCCTGATACTGCTGGACGTACCTCCAGTTTGCCCTACTGTGGGGTGGTTCTCGACAGGGGTATAGAATGAAACCGTCGTTCAAAGGGTTATCAATGGTCACATGTAGTGTTTATGATAGAGAAACGAATGCCTCCATCGTCTCAATCCATGTAATCACTGCAAATAACCCTTACGTCCGTAGGTCAAGGTCTTGCTATCTTTTCCACTCCACTTATCTCTCAAGTGTGTATAGGATGTGTTTGGACTAGGCTTGCCTCTTGTCTGAGGAAACATCCTTTTGAACGGTTTAAACAACTTTTGTTGGAAAAGTTCATCTCTCTTTCTCCCAAAACTTACCTCCAAGGGGATTTATGATGCACAATGCATATTTCAATCATGTTCAGATAACCTCCAAGTTTAAACATGAATGCCAATGACATGACTGTGAGAATTTTACGTCTTTCTAGACATGAGATTTGAATGTATGCTAGATTCCAAAAAGCCTTCAAATTCTAGCAATAAGGATTCTGACAGTCTTAAAATCTAAGAGATTGGGAAATGAATACTTACCTACCCAGCGTGGCTAGGGATCCCTGAAAAACATAAAAGGAATATGTCGGTGTATGCTCTCGAATTTCAGAAAATTAGAACGATACACCTTACCCTTGATCATGCACTCCAATGGTAGTGAATAGATTCGTGAAAATCTGCATTTTTCTTAACAACACAAGATGGTTAAGTTGTTCTAAAATTTCTCGAAATTCTTAGTCTTTGGAGAAAAAGGACATGTACCTGGTCACCATGACAGTAAGTCCTCTTGATCATGCATTCCAATCTGAACGCCAATATGTAGATTATAGAAGACGGCCATTTCGACCTACGGCGATGATCTCTCCGTCTGATTGGGGCAATGAATCCTGCTCGATGGCTTCATTCATCTTTTGAACGTCTTCCATGCCATTCTTCGGAGTTCATTATTTCAAGGAAAAATGAATTCTTATTAAACTGTATGCTAAAGCATGTGGTGTGGAAGCGATACTTTTTACCCTCCACTCGATCTTATAGCCAAAGTTCATTTCTGGAATATTTAACTTCCGAAGTGGTTATCTCCAAAGATTATCTCATCTTGAAGTTGAGTTGGCGAGTTCTTTCCTTCTGAGTCCTTTTGAATGCCAATAATTTTCTGTTGAAATTAGGGCAAATTCATATTAGGAGAAAGATCATTGAGGACCAAATTAGAACGACACAAAGTTACCATTCACTCAAGTTTGTATCTTGAGGTTTGACTTTGATGTGAACGACTCCTCTATCACGTTCATTGATCTTGCTGGGAGTGAAATGCCACTTTTCCATCTGGTCGCGTATATGATTCGCTTGCCCCAGTTAGGCATGACTTGTCATGGCTAGGTAATGCTTGCCCCAGTCAAATGGTTCTATTCATTTTTGCATTTTCATGCGATCCCTTATCCAGTTTGGATTATCTCTTACTTGGATCTTCACTTTACTTTTCACCTTTGAAGTGTCATCCTTCCAATGCTTGAGAAAGTTGTTTGCTTCATGCATCTTTGTCACTTGTGACCATCCTTGTGATGTTCTCCTCTTTGTTGGACCCCTGATAATGTCCTAATGGCGTATTCTGCCATAGAAAGAAATGATTTTGCATTAGCAAATGCAAGAAAAAGGAGTAAATTGGATACGACACCTAACCACCCTTCTTTTGTCAATTGTCGACATTTCTCTCTTGATTGAGTTCATTCCAACATTGTATGCTGATATGGACAATATTCGTCGAATCCCTCCATCCATGCTTGAAGGTGTTGGTAATATCATCGATCCATTTGCCCCAGTAGGGCGACGTTTACCTTGGCCAAATGCTTTAGCATTTTTCATGTCATTTGACGATTTCCAATCCTATTTGAAGAGGTCTTTGTACCTGTACATGAAGCAATGAGTATTCATCCATGTTTAACTTTACATAAATCACCAAGGAACGTGATACTCCCTTTGAGGTATTGCATTTCCGTTGATCAAGGAAACCGTCTCTTTCGATTGCTTTGCCCTAATAGGGGATGTCTTGACGCTTGTCATCTTTGGGCTTGACAACTTGCTCCAATATGCTATCTTGGTGGTGCATGAGAATCTTGCCCCCAGCTTGGTCTCTTGACAGGGAAGGAGGGGTTTTCCCTAATGAACATTCTTTGCTGGTGCTGGTTATTTATCTCAACCATCTGAATCTTCGATCATTTTTATCTACCTCTTGGTAGCTCGACATCTTTGGAATTTGACGCATGACATCTTACCGACCTTCTCAGTAGTTCTGTAAACATGAGTCTTTCATCTCGGGATAAATGTCCACCGATCTAGACTTCTTTGATATTTTCAGTATCCCCCAAATTAACAGTAACCGGCTCTTCCGAAGGAGGAGGCGTTGATTCCTCAAAGGCATTCCATTCCCTGCGGATAGACGCATAACCTTCATCATCGTCTTCTTCCTCTGTCCCATAGTCCCAGTGGACCGCTTTAGGATCGTACTTTTCTATCGGAGGGACTTTTATAGTTACTGTCGTCTGATAAGACGTCCCTGGTTCAGCTGTGCCGTCTTCTTCCTCTTCCGGCAATCGAATCAAAATAGGCTTGACTAGGCAATCTTCTACCTTACTCAAGCTGTCAAGCTCTTCCAGTTTAATTACCATAGTCGTAGTGGTTTCAATCATTGACATAGTGTTGTCAAAGTCCCTTGAGGAGATTTCGTCTCTCAGTCGACAATGTTGGTCATCGTCGTCTAATACTGCTGATGTGGCAGATCTCGGGTATTCTTTTTTTCCTTTGAATACTTCAGCTAAACCCTACTGTTGATCATTTGATCTCTCTGTTTCAGCATACTGTCGCGACCCTCTCGAGGTTGTCGGGCTCTCGAGGGCTAATGGGCCGTCCAGTCTGGTCGGACGCGGGCCTCTCCCAAGGCCCATTACCCAAATCGCAACGGAGGTATGCGTAGTCGACCTTCAGTGTGGTCTAGTGACATGTGCTAAGTGTGCATGCCGAGGAGTCGCCACCAATCATTTTTTTGGAGGGTATGATTGGACCACCCTATTGAATAGTCGGGAGTTTCTATTCAATTCTGCGATAACCAGAGAACTGGGTTCGGGGACTTAGTTACGTCAACTGTCAGAGTTGACGCCCTTTCGGTACCTAAGTTGACTGAATTTTCTGACCAAAGATTTCATGCAGATGAGTGGGGTACGAGTTCTAAATCTAGGAGTTCATGCAGATAGGAATGACTATCATAGCAATCACAGTCAATAATAAAGTGCACAAATCGATGAATTCAAGTGTACAAATAAATCACATGGCATTCCTAATAAGGCCATATTGGCCTAGAGAAGCATCAATCAGGCTTAGGAATGATTTAGACATGATTTTGCCCATCAGGGGCAAAATCGTAATTTTGAGACAAGGGGGACAATTTGCCCAAAAAGGACAAAATCATCATTTCGGAATGAATCCGGAGTCAAAACAGGTTTGGTCACTCAATTGACCCATTTCCTATTTTTTGGCAATTTTCGTGATTTTCGGGAATTTTAGAATCCGATTTACCATTCGAAGGGTAAAATCGTCATTTTCTAAAAATGGAAATGAAATGTGGAAATCTTAGACATAAGGTTTAACCACCCATCTGGCCCATCACCAAATTCTAAGCAATTTCCACAATTTATCAGAATATCAAAGACGATTCACCCTTTGAGGGGTGAAATCGCCATTTTGGATTAAATGGGAGAAAATCCCAAAAATGAAAACAAATCGATTTTTTGTCATTTTCAGCCTTGGACAATTTTTAGAATTTTTCTGCAATTTTTCTCAATTTTTTTGTTTTTCTTTAATTTTTCCATTTTTTTGGCATTTTTGATTTATTAATATTTTTTTATATTTTCAGAAAATATTTTAACAAAAAGCATGTCTTTGACAATAGATAACACTCAACCAGATAAATAAGCTAACCACTAGACTGAAACAGATACATACAAATCAAGTCTATAAATGCAATATTTTAGAAAAATAATCCTGATATACGGATCGAGTACGTAAAACATACCGGATTGGACACCGGCCTTCAATCGCCCAGCCCCAGCCTGCGACCATCCCCATGCCTGTTACCTGTCGATCGCCATTAGAATGTCGATAGTCAATTTCACAAATTAAGACTAAAAAATAAAAAAATTAAAAAAATTAAAAAAATTAAAAAATTGGACACTGTTCATGCACTGTTCGGATTGGACACTGTTCATGCACTGTTCGGATTGGACACTGTTCATGCACACGGCTCGACACGCTCCGACACGCCGACACGCTCCGACACGCTCCGACACGCCGACACGCTCCGACACGCTCCGACACGTTCGACACGCTCCGACACGTTCGACACTCTCCGACACGGCTCGACACGCTCCGACACGCTCCGACACGTTCGACACGCTCCGACACGGCTCGACACGCTCCGACACGCTCCGACACGTTCGACACGCTCCGACACGGCTCGACACTCTCCGACACGGCTCGACACTCTCCGACACGGCTCGACACGCTCCAACACGCTCCGACACGTTCGACACGCTCCGACACGTTCGACACTCTCCGACACGGCTCGACACGCTCCGACACGTTCGACACGCTCCGACACGTTCGACACTCTCCGACACGGCTCGACACTCTCCGACACGGCTCGACACGCTCCGACACGTTCGACACGCTCCGACACGTTCGACACTCTCCGACACGGCTCGACACTCTCCGACACGGCTCGACACGCTCCGACACGTTCCGACACGCCGACACGTTCCGACACGCCGACACGCTCCGACACGCCGACACGCTCCGACACGCCGACACGCTCCGACACGCCGACACGTTCCGACACGTTCCGACACGCCGACACGCTCCGACGACGGGGTGGTGACCCGAGGCCGTTTCTGAGCTCCACCAGCGGCGCGTAGGCTCCACAAGCTCCGAGGGAGGAGGTAGGACTCCGGGGCAGTCACCGGAGGCGATGGCGGTGACGGATTTGGCCCGATCCGAAACAAACCCGAACCAAACTCCGAAACGGGTGGAGGTCGCGGGTCTTGAGTTGTTCACGGCGGCTTTGAGGTACGACGGCTAGCGACGACGGCGGAAGGATCGAAGGCGAAGGCAAATAATGCACGAAGGTGAGGATTCCTTTTTTTTTTTTTTTTTTTAAGAAGAAGAAGACAAGAAGAAGAAGAAGAGCTCTTGAAGAAGAGGAAGGAGAGGAAGAAGATGAAGTCGCGGGGGGGGAGAAGAAGCCAGCGACGGATGAGGGAAAAGGTGAGTGAATAATAATAAAAAATAAAATAATAATAAAATAATAATAAAATAAAATATTAAAAAGTAAGAATAATAATAAAGTAATCAAAAGAAAAGACAAAATGATTAGTTTCCTTTTCCTTTTGAATGATGATGTTTTCACTCCTTTTCCTTTTAATCATTACTAATATTTTTGCCAGATTCAATTTTATGGTGATCAGAAAACACCTAAAATCAAACCTGAATTTTACTATTTATGAGGTTAGAAAATAGATAAAATAAAAATAAAAATACTGACTATTTTTATATATCTTTGTGACCTCAAATATTATTTTTCTTGATTTTCTTTTTATTTTTATATTTTTCGAAAATAATAATAATAAAAAATACGAAAAATATGAAAAAATATTTTTTTTATCCAAAATGGTTCCTTTAGCTTGGCCAATGTTACCAAAGTTGATTTTGTAATTTTTCAGCTTTTTATGGATTTTCTGTGAATTTTTGAAAAATAAAGGAAACAAAAAGGTTGATCAAAATTTAGGTGTCAACAGCTGCCCCTCTTTGAGAGGAATCTCGTTAGAGGAATCTCGTTAGAGGAATCTCTCAAAGATAAGGTGACACCTGAGTCCTGATCGACTCGACTTGGGAAACTAAAGGAAAAGGAGTCATGACATCCAATCTTCATGCTTGTCCATGTATGCTCTTTCTTGAAGGGGGAAACGTTCATTTGACATGAGAGAGTGAGATAGTAGAGAGACATACCTGCCACTTACCTGTTCGATGCTGCCGGTTGCGACGACTTTCAAGAGGATGCCTAGGACTCGTCATTCAGAATATCCTAAGGAGGTTAAGCTTTGACCTGTATGGTAGGTCATACCATTATGGGATTCCTAACGGCTAGGAATCTAAGGAAGGCGCATCCCACGCCCTGAGATTTGCCAAGGATTTTGATCCGTATGGTGGATCGGACATTTGTGTCGATGCTTATGGCGGTACTTACCAATGAGTTGACCCTTATGGCGGTTTCTACCATTGTTTGGCCCTTCAGGCGGTATCTACCTTTGTTTTGACCCTCCAGGCGGTTTCTACCTTTGTTTGACCCTTCAGGCGGTATCTACCTTGAGTTGACCCTTCAGGCGGTATCTACCTTTGTGTTGACCCTTCAGGCGGTTTCTACCTTTGTTTGACCCTTCAGGCGGTATCTACCTTGAGTTGACCCTTCAGGCGGTATCTACCTTTGTGTTGACCCTTCAGGCGGTTTCTACCTTGGTTTGACCCTTCAGGCGGTATCTACCTTGTGTTGATCCTTCAGGCGGTATCTACCTTTGTTTGCTTTGAAAAGGGGTCTCATGACGAGGGTTCTCCACGTCCGATGAGACTGTTTGATATTTTTGAAAAGGGGGTCTCATGACAAGGGTTCTCCATGTCCGATGAGACTGTTTGATATTTTGAAAAGGAATTTTTTTTTTAAGGGTTTCTCTTCCCCAAGAAAATATTGGTAATCTTTGAGAAGACAGCAATTGTCCAATTGACAAAATTTTATGACTTAAGCTTTAGTCATGAGATGTGCATTTTGATGCTGGAGGTTATCCAAAACATTTTTGCAACGTGCAAATGTGATCACGAATCCCTTGCATGGAAAATCTGGATCCACAGTTTGAAAATTCCCAAAAAGAGTTTGCTCAAAACGTCAATTGGAATATTTCTCGACAATGAGGCCATCTCACCTGTTTTGAGGTGATGATTTTTAGGGGATGCACTCAATTCCCTACTGACCTGTGCCTAGGTTTTAGGCTCATTCGCAGCGCATACATTTTGATCGGTCGGGAGGTCTTCCACGGGACCGTAATGTTGGGCTTGGATATTGGTTTTCAAGGGGGACCCGCTTTGGAGTCGGGGCCATCGAATGAAAATCTTCACCATCTGCTCCGGGTTTACAAGTCAAGAACCCTGCAAAATGAGAAAGAAAGAGTCTTGCTCGTACTTCTTCGAGCTAATCTATATGTTAACCCAAGTATCTTAGTCAGAGAAGACTGTTTCAGGGTTGTAACATTGGTAGGATTGGGGACCGAAAAAGGCTTGTTTTTGGCCCAGAAATCACGAAGGATTCGACATTGGTGATCATTGCAAATTTGTCACATGTCTTTTCCATTCTGCATCTTCCATTTTTGAGGTGTGCAACCGCTTTTGAGGTGTGCACAAATCCTTTAGAGAACGTCTCTTGTGGTATTAAGAGATTGACAATTCTGTCCGTGTTTTTGCACCACGGCTGACATCGTTTGGGGAGCAGTCTTCTTGATCTGACTCCTTTATGGGTTTTTCTCTCTTCCCAACTAGGCTTTATTGGGGATCAATCAAACAGTTTTCACGAGCATCGGCCTTGCTTTTACCAGGCACTTTGCTTTTTCTTGATGCTGGGGATTTTTTGTTGAAATCCCGCCTTTTCTTTTCCTTTGGAACTACGATGTTCAGAAAATTGTGCTAGATATACAACTTGAATCATAGCACACTTAAACGCCGATATGAGATTTTTCTATAAATCCCATCTCTTGATTTCTTCCGTTCTTGGAGTGATACAGTTTATATCTTGAAACATCCCATGATCACCAACAGGGGTTTATGAAATGAATTCGCAGGCTCAACTTGGCTGTGCAAAGGATATGGTGTGTGGGATAGAGAATGAATGCTTCTCGTCATCCTATGGCACTTGGATTACCATATAAACAACACACAAAGATTAATGTTAGTCCGAGCAAGAAAATTTCTAACCATTTTCTCCTGATGCTGCTGGACTTACTTCCTTTTTGCCCCGGTGTGGGGTGGTTCTTGACAGGGTTAAGAATGAAAACCGCCGTTCAAGTGGGTTGTCAACGGTCACCTGTAGTGTTTATGATATGAAACGAACGCCCCCGTCGTCCCAATCCATGTAATCGCTGCGAATGGTCCCTACCTCCGTAGGTCCAGATTTTACTATTTGATTCGCTCCACTCATCTCTCAAGTGTATGTAGGATGTGTTTGGATTTGAGCTTGCCTCTCTTTTGAGGAAACATCCTTTTGAGAGTTTTGAACAACTTTTGATTGGAAAAATCTCTTTCGTTTTCCCAAAAATTTTACCCGTCAAGGGGATTTTATGGTGCACAATGCGTGTTCAGACAACCTCATGTTTCAAAACATGAATGCCAATGAAGTTAGAATTCCATGTCTTTTCTAGACATCAGATTTTGAAAGCTTTTTCTTTTTCTCTCTGTGTTTTTTTTTTTGTTTAACATCTTCAATGGATTGGGGGAAAGGGATACCTACCTGTCCACCGTGGCTGGAGATCCCCTAACAGGTAGTATGTGGGATGTAAAAACTTATTCGTCTCCAAGGCGATTCCCCTGTCAAGGATAAAAAATAAGTGTTAATTCATATTCCCAAATTCAAGACAAATTGGGACGATACAACTTTACTCTTGATTTTCATCCCATTCTGATGTTGCGTATTGATATGAACAACCTCTATCAAATCCGTCTATCCATGCTTGGAGTGTTTGTAACATCAATGGTTCATCTGCCCCCCCAGCTGGGCAACGTTTGTTTAGCCATTTGAATGCATGGCCTTTTAGGGCCTTGTCTCTTTTTATCACCTGAGAGGAAGAAGAGAGGAAACATTATCCCCTGATCTGATTGAAGATCAGCTAGGAACGATACGTCCTTTTACCAAACGGGTGGCTCCGCGGCCGAATGTATCTTGTATTGAAGGAATGGATTCCATTATGCTCTGTGGGTGATAATTATGGTTCATGGAACTTGCTCTACGGATTAAGTGATTAATCCACGGCCTTCGGCTTGAAGATGCTCAAAGGGTGATGTTGACACTCACGCGCAATTAGTTCTAGATATTAATGAAAGATGTTCCCGTGGGAACCTTACAGTGCGATCAACAACATATGCAATAGGAGTATTCAACCCCTTTTCTCGAAGCATTTTTCATCGAGTAGCCATGCCTTGCATCAGACGTTTGATCACCGGCCTCGCGTCACCACTGCGAGGGTCCTCCGGCTCCAAATTGATCGAGCCAAAGATTGAACTCATCGCCAAGGAAATTGCTCGGGTCTTCGAGCCATTGATGTTCAAGTTGGGTATCAACGATTGTTGGGGGCAGATTTCTTTCATTGCCTTCGTTGTGAGGGATTGGAGTCTTTGAGCTGGAACCTTCATCATTGCCCTGTTGGGGTTGAGACATACATTCCCGAAGAGTATTGATCCAAGTGTCCAGCTCCTCATCAAGGAAATCACCTGTTCTTTCTAGCCCTTGGTGCCCAGATTGGGTGTCGTCGACTGCAGGCGAGTGATTCCTCTCTTTGCTCTCGCCGTGAGCAATTTGACCCCTCGAATTGGAATTTCCTCCGATGACCGGCAGGTTCATATGTGCACTCTCTACCAATGCCAGATCCGCTTCAGGGACAGCATTAATGACTGATTCGCGCTCAAACTGAGGAATTTCTATGTGCTGGAACTGTGGCATATACTCCTGAGGAGTATTGAGATAGCTCGGCGGAGCATTCTGATTTGGGTTAGAGGAGTCGCTGACACGACTGTTAGTCCCGTCATTGCTGAAACACGGTTGGGTGCTCTTGGCTCTCCAATCATCATGGTTGTAACTCTGCCCAGCACTTGAGCTCCAACTGGCTTTATGATGGTTTAACGCTATCCTTCCATCCCTTAGCAATCTCCTATAGTACTTGAGGTGAGACTCAACGTTAATTCTAGAGAGCCCCGGCACATTCATAATCTCGAGTATGCGCAGTGGGCTAGCCGAATCAACTCCCAGTTCTCGAATTGCATCAACAAATTTGGTGTGAAGCTCATAGGTCCAGTAAAACCTTGTTCTCTTATCACCCAAAATATCGTCAATACTTCGGTAGCTATTCTCTACGGGATCTAGTCGTTTCAAAAGTTGTCCAGGGAGGGACTCACCGACTTTGGATTGGCTGGCTGCGACAGCGAGTTCGTCATTGAGAGAATTCCCCCTGTGATGATTCATATCCCATTTCTCAGAGGATGTTGGTGTTGATTCTATGGTGTTGACTTGCTCATGCAGATCTCCGGCGGTATCTGGCTGTGTCGGAAAATGCTGTGGAGAATACGGTAACAGCTGAGCGTTATTCGTCAACAGGGATGGTTCATCGAGGAACACCTCGCCGAGGACAATAGGATTACCACAATTAAGGCAGGTGGCCTTGGTCAGAGCTTCCTTATATCTCGCGCTTTCAGCTTGAAGCTTCTCATTCTCCTCCTTCAGGACCAGTAACTCATGGTCTGCGTATTGCTGTTTCACCCGGGTTCGTTTGTTGGCAAACCAAAACTTGACCTTCGAAAGCTCCAATCCTATTTTTCGGCTCAACTCCATTTTCTGTCGTTTGCTTGGAGCGGGGCATTCATTGAAGAAAGCTTCGAGCTCTCGGATTTGGCCTGGAGTGTGGCGTTGTAGTTGCTTCCTTTTCCGACTCCGGTCATCATTATATACTCCTTCTTCGTAGCTGAAACCTAGAATTTCATCGCTGGAGGAGTCAGTCTCTATGGCCTTCGAGCAGGATTCAGCTCCAGGATCTTCAAAGTCTCCCAGCAGTTCGTGCTCAGAAATGTCCAGGTCGGGCGTTTCTAGCAGATGGGAATAACTTTTAAACATGATGGATCGGGGTATCTCGGGCTGATCTAGTTCACTCAGCTTTCTCAATTCGCTCTTACGTGTTTGCTCACTCTAGAAATTTTCTCAAGTGATTGTGCGTGTCCTGGAACCATCCTTCAGGCTGCATATGAAGACCAGCAAGCAAGCGCTCCTCCCGAGATCCTGCAATTACTCATCGTCTGTATTCCCCTTTCTTTTTCCTCGTGATAGGATCACAAACTCTCTTGCATTGATTCGGTTTCATCGAGTATTGCGCTCGTCCCCTAGTTCAGTCTTCAAAGTGGTGGGTCTACAATCTTTCGGTGCCTTTTATGATTTGCTAGGCCCGAGAACGTGGGGAGCAGCGGTGGACCCGCAATTAATGACTCCGTTTAATTCATTTAGCACCATGGGAATTAACGCTATGATCTTCTCTCAACCCCTTTTCATCGTTCAAACGAAAGTGGCATTTTCCCTGTGCATGCTGTTACTCTTCATTTCAGCATCCCGGGCGCTTGGTGAGGAATGAGTTCATGGCCACTCAAAATTTTAAAGACCGTCTCTGGTTTCAGACTTAATCTAACAAGGGATCATCACAACTGAGCATGACGATGTTCGTCGATAGCGTTGGTTTTAATATAGAATTAACTATAGTCATTAAAGAAAAATGTTCCCGTAGGAACTTTACAACGGATAAAATGAGTGATCTACTCGTGGACATGTTCTTCTTTCTATGGGTGTTCGTAGTGACCGACCCATCGTGCCCCGAGTCAGGTGCTAGATCATGGATGTCCAAGCATGCCAGCTTCCCACTGATTGAACAAGGCATCGAGCCCCTCATCGAAGAAATCGTCTGTCGTGGGTTGACCAGCGGCAGGCAGAGCACCAGCCGACTGCTGCTCGAATGGAGGAGTGCGCACTCGCTGTACTTGTGACACGCGCTCTTGAGAAGTGTTGAAATGGCCTGGGAGGACATTCTGATCAGCTTTCAGTTTGCCGGTGGTCGGGTTACTAGCTTGATTGATGCTTAGATTTGGCCGGGTATCTCTTGATGCCTGAGCATTACAATGGCGGTCGCCCCTAGCTTTTGAGCTCGAGACGGATTCCTCCCGGTTTAGCTCCGCTCGACGTTGTCTTAATAGCTTTCTGTAGGCAGCAAGGTGATTCCTGACCAGCTCCTTACTAAGCCCCGGTACATTCATGGCCTTAAATATGCGCGTCGGAGTTGCTGAGTCGATCCCCATTTGGTGAACCACATCTAGGAATTTGGAATGCAGTTCAGGGGGCCAAGCGAACCTCCTCTTATCGTGGCCCAAAATTGCATCGATGGCTTGACGACTGATTAACTCATCTCCAGCAGGACCCGACCCTATCGAAAATTGTTGTGCATGAGGCTGATATGCTTTGAGCTGGTCGGCGGTAACATCCAGCTCCTTGAAACTGTAACTCCAATCAAAGCGATGCAAATCCCATCCCCCATGAGGCATTTGTATCATCTTCGTAGGATCATCCTGCTCATGCGTGACTCCGGCAAAATCTGGTTGAGCAGGAGATGCCCCGAGGGAGTAGGGTGGTAAATGAACGTCTTCAATCATCGCGTGAGGCTTATCGGGGAATATCTTATCGAGGGCGACGAGGTTATCGCAATGAGGGCAAACGGTGATATTGAGAGCTTTTTCATACCTCATGTTTTCTGTTCGCAGCTTTTGGTTTTCTTCCTTTAAAATCTCGACCACCTGACGTTTGCGTTGAGCCCTCGATTTGGATCTCCTATTTTGAAACCAAAACTGGATCCTCGACTGATCAATCCCCAACTCCCGGCTCAATTCAATTCTCCACTTCTTTTTCATGTAATGGCTTTTACTGAAAAGGGTTTCCAGCATTTGGGTTTCCTCCTGAGAGTATTGGTGAGGACGTCTTCTTTTCCCGAGTTGAGCATTGTGGATGTCGTTGTCGTCGTCGCCGTGATCTTGATTTCCGTTGCCAGAAGTGTTGGGCTCCATGGTTTTGGCGTTAAACTTGATCTTGGAATCTTCGAGATCCCTCTGTGGTTCAATTTCTGAGATTTTTGAGTCAGTCGCCTCTAGCAGCTGACAGTAACCTCTTAAATATGTTGGATTGAGAAATGTTTGATTGGTTCTTGCCCACTCAGAGTTCTCCACTCTCTCCTGTATGCTCACTCCCTATAAAGTTTTCTTCGAGTGACTTTGCATGTTCAGGAGACGCTCTTCAAGCATCATTAGGCAAACGTTCCCCCTCAAGACCTTGAATTTCTCGCTTAGCTTTTCAACGTGATGGGACTGTCAAATCCTGTTAGGGCTCTCTTCGATAGTTGCGCTTACCTCCCACCTAACTCTAATAATGGTGATCCCGACAAATCTTTTACATCTTTTAATTGATGAGCCGGAAATCGCGGATCGAAACGAATCCATTGGTTCTCGTGAGGGGACCTCCTGCTTTACCCCCTAACTGGGCTCCACCAGCATTATTACTGAGACCCTTCATCATCCTCGAGTTGCTATAAAATGAGGAATTAATATATGGAAGGTTAACGTTCTCGCATAATCAGCCTCTTCCTTCTAATCTCTCTGTTAAACTCGTCTTATTCTCAAGCCAACCCAACGCAAATGGCCTCCTCTCCCGTACGCACTTTTTCAACTGATGTCTTGGCCCAGTGGGAAAAGCTTTATAACCTACTGGGTCGCGGTTACGCGCACATAACCGATCATTCTGCAACCGAGGATGCAATCTGTGTCCTGCTCGAGGACCTTGATACCACTTCTCTCGAAGGTACTACACTGGGGAGGGAATATAGAACTTTCCCGACTCTCTTTGCACACTCCTTAGAGGCCTATCGTGTTGCTAATCGGGAGATTCTGGTGGCTCGCGTCTTGCGGGCTCGTTATGAGGATCGATCTGATCATTTGGTGATGACCAACTATCTGGTTGATAGTTACAAAAAGGCCGTCGAGTTTGCTAATGAGCGGGTCGCGACGTTGCTTCGCGAGAGGAGAAATCTGGTGGATCAATTGGCCATATCCCTGACCACCGGCGAGCATGACCGCCGCAACGTCCTGTTAAGGCTTCAGAGCGACTGGCAGGAAGAACGGCTCGACAAGATAACCGAGGACATAGCTCGCGGGAATGGACTGGTTCGGGACCTGGAAGTAGTCACCGAAGAACACGAGGCCAAGGTCGCCGAAGTTAAGGGAGAATGCAGAAGTCTTCTCCTCAGGCTTGCCGACCACAACATGCGGAGCTGGGAGTATGAGCAGAGCATTAATAACATGGAGGGTCAGTTGGGATCCTTTGTGTCGTTAATTAGGGCTCACTTTGGCTTTACTTTTCCACCCCGACTTGTATGACCTGCTTCTGAAAACCCTCCGCCGAGCAAAATAAATGAAAGTTCTTGTATGTGTGTTTTAACTTCTGTATGGTTCATTTCTTCGAGCATCCAAACATCTTCAACTTGGGTGAACCGAACCATAATATCAATAAGCCGAGCAAATACGTCATGATTTTATAACTCGCTCATGATCAGATGGAAGAATAGTTGCAGATTTGTCCAAGAGAAGATTTCTCTATACTACTTGTTTTTCACCTGCAAATGAAAAGACCGAGTCAGAAGGAATAATCTGAAAAAGAAAGCATAGACCCCTTTCAATCTTATGCTTGCTCGTGATTAATAAGGACAAGAACTTTTACAAGGGTTTTAATCTTGCGCGAAAAGTTTTTATCAATATTTCTCGAAAGAAAGCATACTATTGAAAGGAATGTAATTCACAATAATCGCTTTTGATCAATTTCGAGAGAAACGAATTACTCAAAAGTGCGAGGCATAATACCGTGTTTTAAATTTAATTGAAGATACGGCATCCAAATCAAGGCCGTTTTGTTAAGAACGAGAGTAATTTGGACATCTATCTCGTCATTAAATTCAAAACAACGTCGATATTCTCGATCAATTATCGTGGATTACCAGCAACGTAAAACATGCACGAAACAATTCAAGTGTATAATTCCTTCTAGAGAAATTGAGATTGGACTACTCTATACGACCAAAAGGTCGTGTAAGACTTCCAATTTTAATTTCCTCTAAAGGAATTATAAACTTGACTTGGGAGTATTCGGATGATTAGAGAAAATGCCACTATCACATTCCCATGACCCGTCAAAAGAAATACAACCAAGTTCCATCTGAATGTATACACCAATAGATCCCTAATACAATCACTCTAAGGGGTGGGATAGAAAAAGCCTCGATAAAAATAAACCCTATACAAGAGGACTAGTAATGGAAAATGAAACAAAGGAATGTGATCTTAACGTTTAAGGATGCCCCAAGTTCGATCTGTGGCTTCCGGATCACTTGCCCCAACTCGTCATCTTCATTGGACGATATCTCAATAAGGTCCATAGTAGGCTCTTTTGTTGCTCACTCGGTGTTCGCCATGGGATATCATCCTCCTCGTCTTCTATCAAGGACGTTTGGGAAAAACACACACATCTATCCTTGAAATGGCATTTAATCTAATCACCAGAATGCAATGAATGAAATGCCTATATTTATATGAACTGTAATAGATTTAAGGGATAGAGAGTCTTACCAACCAAACTCGTCGACTTATGTGCGGTTTTAGGTGTACCAACCGCCCAAAGACATGCGCATGAAACAAGTGATGGTAAACTTCTAAAAATCAGAGGATTTGGCACCTAAGGTTAAGGTTCCCACCTCGAGTTCTGGAAAGAGCAGATTCCATTGCACAACTATCGTTGCATTGGGGCTCGATCCATATTTCGAAATGAGCGGAATTGAAAAGTGGATTACCCCGTGTTTTTCCTCACGGAGATTCCATTTTCAATCCCTTCTATTGTTTTCCTATAGGCGGCGCCTGGGGTTTTAAGCGCGGTTGTGTGTATTTTCGGTGTCGTGCTAAAGGGATAAACATGCATCTCATTTTGCAAACACCGCTTCAATATAAACATCCACACAATCATACATCCTAAACTCCTACCTGCATAAGACAGAGTTAACAAACACTTCACCCCTTATTTCTCCAATCTGCAAAAACATTTAACACCTCAAGGGTTAAAGTACGTACCTCACCTTGAAGAGTATCTGCATAAAACATGTTAGAAAAATCAATCAACTTTTTAATCGGCTCAAGTTCTCTAAGTCCCCAGCGGAGTCGCCAGTCTGTCGCGACCCTCTCGAGGTTGTCGGGCTCTCGAGGGCTAATGGGCCGTCCAGTCTGGTCGGACGCGGGCCTCTCCCAAGGCCCATTACCCAAATCGCAACGGAGGTATGCGTAGTCGACCTTCAGTGTGGTCTAGTGACATGTGCTAAGTGTGCATGCCGAGGAGTCGCCACCAATCATTTTTTTGGAGGGTATGATTGGACCACCCTATTGAATAGTCGGGAGTTTCTATTCAATTCTGCGATAACCAGAGAACTGGGTTCGGGGACTTAGTTACGTCAACTGTCAGAGTTGACGCCCTTTCGGTACCTAAGTTGACTGAATTTTCTGACCAAAGATTTCATGCAGATGAGTGGGGTACGAGTTCTAAATCTAGGAGTTCATGCAGATAGGAATGACTATCATAGCAATCACAGTCAATAATAAAGTGCACAAATCGATGAATTCAAGTGTACAAATAAATCACATGGCATTCCTAATAAGGCCATATTGGCCTAGAGAAGCATCAATCAGGCTTAGGAATGATTTAGACATGATTTTGCCCATCAGGGGCAAAATCGTAATTTTGAGACAAGGGGGACAATTTGCCCAAAAAGGACAAAATCATCATTTCGGAATGAATCCGGAGTCAAAACAGGTTTGGTCACTCAATTGACCCATTTCCTATTTTTTGGCAATTTTCGTGATTTTCGGGAATTTTAGAAACCGATTTACCATTCGAAGGGTAAAATCGTCATTTTCTAAAAATGGAAATGAAATGTGGAAATCTTAGACATAAGGTTTAACCACCCATCTGGCCCATCACCAAATTCTAAGCAATTTCCACAATTTATCAGAATATCAAAGACGATTCACCCTTTGAGGGGTGAAATCGCCATTTTGGATTAAATGGGAGAAAATCCCAAAAATGAAAACAAATCGATTTTTTGTCATTTTCAGCCTTGGACAATTTTTAGAATTTTTCTGCAATTTTTCTCAATTTTTTTGTTTTTCTTTAATTTTTCCATTTTTTTGGCATTTTTGATTTATTAATATTTTTTTATATTTTCAGAAAATATTTTAACAAAAAGCATGTCTTTGACAATAGATAACACTCAACCAGATAAATAAGCTAACCACTAGACTGAAACAGATACATACAAATCAAGTCTATAAATGCAATATTTTAGAAAAATAATCCTGATATACGGATCGAGTACGTAAAACATACCGGATTGGACACCGGCCTTCAATCGCCCAGCCCCAGCCTGCGACCATCCCCATGCCCGTTACCTGTCGATCGCCATTAGAATGTCGATAGTCAATTTCACAAATTAAGACTAAAAAATAAAAAAATTAAAAAAATTAAAAAAATTAAAAAATTGGACACTGTTCATGCACTGTTCATGCACTGTTCGGATTGGACACTGTTCATGCACTGTTCATGCACTGTTCGGATTGGACACTGTTCATGCACACGGCTCGACACGCTCCGACACGCCGACACGCTCCGACACGCTCCGACACGCCGACACGCTCCGACACGCTCCGACACGTTCGACACGCTCCGACACGTTCGACACTCTCCGACACGGCTCGACACGCTCCGACACGCTCCGACACGTTCGACACGCTCCGACACGGCTCGACACGCTCCGACACGCTCCGACACGTTCGACACGCTCCGACACGGCTCGACACTCTCCGACACGGCTCGACACTCTCCGACACGGCTCGACACGCTCCAACACGCTCCGACACGTTCGACACGCTCCGACACGTTCGACACTCTCCGACACGGCTCGACACGCTCCGACACGTTCGACACGCTCCGACACGTTCGACACTCTCCGACACGGCTCGACACGCTCCGACACGTTCGACACGCTCCGACACGTTCGACACTCTCCGACACGGCTCGACACTCTCCGACACGGCTCGACACGCTCCGACACGTTCCGACACGCCGACACGTTCCGACACGCCGACACGCTCCGACACGCCGACACGCTCCGACACGCCGACACGCTCCGACACGCCGACACGTTCCGACACGTTCCGACACGCCGACACGCTCCGACGACGGGGTGGTGACCCGAGGCCGTTTCTGAGCTCCACCAGCGGCGCGTAGGCTCCACAAGCTCCGAGGGAGGAGGTAGGACTCCGGGGCAGTCACCGGAGGCGATGGCGGTGACGGATTTGGCCCGATCCGAAACAAACCCGAACCAAACTCCGAAACGGGTGGAGGTCGCGGGTCTTGAGTTGTTCACGGCGGCTTTGAGGTACGACGGCTAGCGACGACGGCGGAAGGATCGAAGGCGAAGGCAAATAATGCACGAAGGTGAGGATTCCTTTTTTTTTTTTTTTTTTTTAAGAAGAAGAAGACAAGAAGAAGAAGAAGAGCTCTTGAAGAAGAGGAAGGAGAGGAAGAAGATGAAGTCGCGGGGGGGGAGAAGAAGCCAGCGACGGATGAGGGAAAAGGTGAGTGAATAATAATAAAAAATAAAATAATAATAAAATAATAATAAAATAAAATATTAAAAAGTAAGAATAATAATAAAATAATCAAAAGAAAAGACAAAATGATTAGTTTCCTTTTCCTTTTGAATGATGATGTTTTCACTCCTTTTCCTTTTAATCATTACTAATATTTTTGCCAGATTCAATTTTATGGTGATCAGAAAACACCTAAAATCAAACCTGAATTTTACTATTTATGAGGTTAGAAAATAGATAAAATAAAAATAAAAATACTGACTATTTTTATATATCTTTGTGACCTCAAATATTATTTTTCTTGATTTTCTTTTTATTTTTATATTTTTCGAAAATAATAATAATAAAAAATACGAAAAATATGAAAAAATATTTTTTTATCCAAAATGGTTCCTTTAGCTTGGCCAATGTTACCAAAGTTGATTTTGTAATTTTTCAGCTTTTTATGGATTTTCTGTGAATTTTTGAAAAATAAAGGAAACAAAAAGGTTGATCAAAATTTAGGTGTCAACACATACTGCTTTGTGCCAAGCTTAGTAACCCTCACTTGGTCAAGGATGACTCAGGTTCTTTTGAAAAAGGCTTTTTCCGGTTGAACGGGATCATCCATGCCTCTCTATCCGTCTGATATGATATCTTCCATTCTCTGATAGAAGTTAGGGGGAGCGGAGTACTTCACTTTAAAGTTGTACCCTCTAGAATCATGACCCAGGTTGTCTACCATTTCACCCATTTCTAGTGCGTTGGCCATAAATCTGCGATCTGCTAGACTTCACCTCTTGGCTTCCAGTTCGTCCTCTTCGAATTCTTTTTCTAATTGAGTGATCGGCCCAAGATTATCTACCAGATTCTCATGCGGGATGTCCCAGGTGCTACCCCGCTCAGTTTTGATCACGAAGTGGCTTCCTTCCAAATATAGAGAAGCTTCGACTCCCTCGAATTCTTCATCAGTAGTATTAGACATTATCCCCAAGCTCATCTTCTTGGCGATACATAGCTTCTTTACGTCAGTAGAGATCCCCCCTCCTTTTGGGTATAGCGAAGTAACCGCCAGTATGTTGGTCAGCTTAAGTACGTCCACCTTCAGCTTAAGGTGGTCTTCCTCCTCTTTAGTGAATATTGCCCCAATTGCTTGATGATTAGGGAGCTGATTTTCTTGTACATTTGGAGCCATGTTGTCAAACTTCAGAATCTAACTTGTCAATCTGAGCTTTGTATCTCCAACTTAAGGATATAACGGTCATTCACATTATGTCCCATTTCGCCCATATGGTAGACACAAGTCTGGCTCTCGTCAAAATCAGGATACTTAACAGGATTTGCCTTAGGTGGTTCCTTTGCCACCAAATGTTGTTCTAGCAACATCGGGAGTAGCTTGGACAAAGGTCTCGGGAGCCGAGAGAACTGCTTTTGGGGTTGCCTCTTTCTGGGCCTTGCCCTTTTGATGCCGACCATGATGATCCTCCCTTGGTCTGATTAGAATTGTTAAGCACATTGGGTTTATGGGGATCTGGTATGAATGCTATGTCGAGCCTAGCCTCTTTATCCTTTTTCAGGGGATACTGCTGTCTGATAAAAGTTTCATATGGCCTCCTCTCTCTTAAGGCCCATTCTAGCCTTTCAGCCACCTTTATCAAGTGCGTGAAGGTTTGACATCCCTGAGGTGTTCAACCTGTCGAAGTATTCGTAGGGGAGTGCTTTCAGGAACAAATTAATCAGCTCGTCTTCTGGGATTGACGGCTTTACTTGGGTCGCCAAAGCTCGCCATCTCTGGGTTTATATTCTGATCAATTCACCTCTTGCCTTTGAGGTTCGTAGAAGGTCTTCCCTCGTCGGGGCTGTAGCTGTGTTGAACCTATACTGTTTGAGGAAGTCCTCTGTAAGATCTTTCCACCCGTCATAATCATCCAGGTCCAATTCAATGAACCAAGCCAGAGAGGCGCCAGCTAGATTTTCTTGGGACGTGTTCATCAGTAGTGGAATATAATCTGAATAGTGCCTCATCTTGCGCAGGTAACATTTGAGGTGAGGGCGTGGACAGCCTGCCCCATTATACTTCCTCACGAAGTCCCTTTGCCTCCACTTCAGTTTTTACAGTCTGCTTCACTTTTTCCTCCTTCTCGAGGTTGATAACAATAGGGGTCGCTTTTTGTTGGGACGGGGTATTCGACTCACGAATATCCTCCTTCGTACGTTGAGTATTTCCTGTCGTTTCTTTATCAGCTGTATCGGGTGCAAGTGATGGACTTGAGTTGTTAGGAACTACTGTCTGTCTGGCTTGGGAGGCTTCCAGCATTGCCTTAATATCAGCCATCATAGTTGCCATTGAACTATTTGATATTTTCCTATCAAAGGAAAGAAGGTTCGTGTCTGAACAGCACACAAAATGGGCAATTGGAATTGATACAATTTACCCTTCGTTCCTTGGGTCTTGGCATTTCCTTTTCATTTGGATTCTTTTGCCTTGACCTGTCGACATCTTTCAAGGAATAATATGCATATAAATGATGCATGCATGATATGTAAGATGCAAGTGATCTAAGATGATTCTTGTTTGCAATGAAAAGTGGATTCGTGCCTTTCACCATGTTCATAGAAAGTATCTATTTATCAAGTATGCTCTTTTCAAAGAGACTTCTAATTGTTAAGAAACTTATTTCAAGTTTTCTCGAGAATTTTGTTCGCAAATTGAGCCATTATGACGCTCTTGCAATCATCTATCCTAAATGCATGTGTGAGATGATATGAAAAGTGGGTACTCCCTGTTCTGCCATTTGAAGTCGTTGCTTCTTAGGTGTCTTGACTCTGTTTATCACCTGAGAGGAAAAAGATAGGAAATATTATTTCCACATCTGATTGAAACTTATTTAGGAACGATACGTCCTTTTCTACCAAGAGAAATGGTTCGGCATTGTTCTTCTTGGAAGCGTTGTTGCTATGGCGAAACGTTTTTTGTACTCAATGGATGGATTTCATTCCATTACGTTCCATAAGTGATAACCATCGTTTCGGGGACTTGCTCCACGTATCACATGGCAAATCTGATATCTTTGACTTCGGCATGCTTTCTGGACAGGGAAACGATTTGCCTCCAGCAACTGAGTATTCCACCTTGAGTCAGCTGATTTAGCCATATGAAGCTCCATTTGTATCACGCTAATGCCTTCTTTGTTGGTTGAGTCAATCACTTCCATGTCAAGTGATTTTGGCGTTTCGCGCCTTTCAATGTATTCTGACACCTGTCTTAAACTAACATTCTCTGTATATGAAAAAGAAGCATACCAGTCATTCATATGAAATGGAATCAGAATAAGGGACAATTTACTCCCTTTTGTGACAACAGAGGATGAAACTTCATCGTAATCATCCGGAGGTCTCGGCCTTTGATGTTGCACGATGTTCGATACTTTTTGGGTTCTGTCACTCTCTTTCTTGAGGTTGGGTGATCTTTCGCCACTTTCGCTCTCTTGATGTATTTCAATCTCTTGATTCAAAGATGGGCAACGATCATCTCTTCATGGTCTTTTCGATGTGTCATGACTTCATGACGCCCCTTAAGCACCCTACTACTCGAGATCCACAAGTGTAGATTTATCTCTATTTGTGTACATTTATACCTTGAAGTGTTGCTTCGCAAATAAGCATTCAGTTTTCTTCATCCCTACATATAGAAAAAGGAGATGATTATTTCATATCTTGAGAGGATTGAAATGAGGAACGATATACACCCTTTTGTGGTTGAGTGATCGTCAATCTCATGATGAGAAACACGAGTATTTGTACTCCTTGAGACGTGCTTCAATTGGCGATCATGCCATGTCACATTGGCCTCCAGTTTTGAGGGTCCACGATTGAGTCTTCTTTAAAGGGACAAATGTCGACCTCACACAATCATTTTATTTCACCTTAGCTCCCATCATTTTGAGCATCAGAGATGAAGGAATGTTCCTTAACGATCCTCATTCATCTTTTATAATCACCTGCAAGTGTGAGTGACCATGTCATTGTTTAAACAAATCAATTTAATTTGGAACGAATACACCCTTTTCGACTTAGAGAGGTCAATTCAAATCAGGTTGCCCATTTTTCATGTTGTCTTTGTTCTGGGCTTATCATTGTCGATTCATCTTATTTTGGAAACCCCCATGGGTGGCTCCTGATGAAGACGTATCTCTTTTCATGTTACAGGGAAAACAAGCCTCGCATCATTGGCCTTCAGCCGTTTTGACCTGTTGGCAAAAGAAATAACCAAGCAAGTCAAGTATAACACTCGAAGTTTTTATTGGAACGATTACAGTTTTACCATCGTTCGATCACATCTCGCATGCGATTAGATGAAAGAATCTTCAATAAATGTATGTCATATATAACCTGTCAGAAAGGAGACACACTTAGCATTTTACATAGCAAAGACATCTCTCAATGAGGTCACCTCTTATAATGAAAGCGAGGCGACAATACATATCCCATAATCCCTATTTACGGGCATCTGATGTCCGCCAAGATTTCAAGATAAGAGGATACGTCATTAAAAGATCGATCCATGGTCATCAATCAAACACCCATTTAATTCCAAACGTTTAATACGCAAATTGGGGCATTAATCTTGAAAGATTGCTTTGTGACATTTTTCTTGTGAAAATCATGTGATCTTTGTTTTAAGAACTCACTACACAAAATGTGATTGCAAACATGGCCTTAACTTTATAACCCAAAATCTTGAATTGGAAAAAAATTTAGATAAAAAGAAATGTCATCTTAATCCATGTTTGCAAATTTGGATGAACCATCTATTCCGTAGGGACGGCTTAGAAGTGTTCCCACTTTTGTATCTAAAATTCATTGTCAAAAACTTTCATTTGTAAACTCAAACACCCAGGGCATTCGGTTGATTTCCATGAATTTTCTATCATGAAATTTCACTAGAAAGTGAACAAGTAGAGAGATAAGTCATACTTACAGTGATCAGCGGAAATATATATATATATATATTTTTTTTTTTGATTTTAGGTATACCAACCTCTCATAGACATGCGCATGAGACAAGTGGGGGGTATACTCTAAAAATCGAAAATCAGGTGAGGAGCCTATGGCTCAGGCTCCCACGATCCAAATATGGCAGATTCCTCCCCAAGAGTACCTACCTAAGAGGGCTAGATATCGCCAATTTAAATTGTCAGCGGGAACGAAAATGAAAGTCTCAAGTGCCATCAAACACGAGATCCTTTCACATCATTTCCATATCTAAGCTAACCTAGGGGTGGTTTGCAGTCGGGGTTTGACCGCCAGTATGTGCGATGTGTCGTGATCATCACAATGCAAGGTCATGCACAGCAGTTTGTATCAAAACTCCGCTTCAGTATGTGCATAAAAATAAACATATATTCCCAACTCCAACTTGCAGGAACGATGTCAACAATCACGCCACCCCTTATTTCCCCAATCTGCAAAAATATCTAACACAATGGTTAGCATACGTACCTCACCTTCGAGAGCATCTGCAGAAAATAAGGTCAGATAAACCAAACAACTTTTTAATCGGCTCAAGTCATCTGGTCTGCGAAACCAGAGATTCTGGGTTCGATCCCCAGCGGAGTCGCCAGTCTGTCGCAACCCTCATCTCGCGAGGCGGAGCGGGCTAATGGGCCGCCCGATCGCTGGCTTGATCAGACGCGGGCCTCTCCCAAGGTCCATTACCCAAATCGCAACTGCTGGATATACGTGGTCGACCTTCAGTGTGGTCTAGTGACATGTGATGAGTGTTGACACATGATTTTTTTACCATTTATTATTGTGGTTTTTAAAATTAATTAAAAATATCAAAAAAGGTCATAAAATCACAAAATCAACTTTGGAAGCCTTGGTTTAGCCTTAGGAACCAATTTTGAACAAAAAAATATTTTTCGGTATTTTTAATATTTTTCGAGTTTATTTAATTATAAACTACCCAAAAAATCAGAAAAATACCATTCGTGGTCAGAAAAATACACAAAAATATTCAATAATTTTGTTTTAATTTACTCTTCAAGTGCGTCACCTTAAATCTTGAAAGTTCGACTTGGGTCACTATGTTTCTTCACAAACATAAACCCGAATCGAGCACAAAAAAATGCCAATCGAGTCTTTTAATTTGTAGATTCTATAATCTTGACGTCGACCACCGTATGCAATAAACGCCCATTGTTTCTCTTCTTCGTGAGGAGACTTGAATGATTTAAAAAAAATGAAAAGAGAAGGGAATGGAATACAGATTAGGTAGGGGAGCGGCGCCTCAACCAAAAAAAAACAAGAGTATAATAAAAAAAAAGGAAAAAAAAGTAGAGGACAGCAAGAGTCTGTCCTCCACCGTGCAAAGAAAGATTTAACAAAAAAAAGAGATGGGAGACCGGCGGCAGTGTATGGGTTGGTGAGATAAAAAAAAACTCAAGGGAGGATTTTGGGCTGGGGTCCCGAGCATGGGAGGAGGTCCATCCACAAAAAAAGAAGAAGGGAGAGGATGAAAGTCATCGGCCATGGCGGCATGTCGAGCGCCCGCAAGGTCTTCATCATGGACGAGATGCGGAAGTCGGTAGAGGAAGCATCTTCGAAGCAGCTGCCCATCGTCCAGATCGACGACTTCGGGTTCACCAACGGGGGCCGGCTCGAGCTCAACGTCTCCGGCATCATGCTGTCGAAACCCGGCCTCGAGCTAACCTCGGGTTCTTCCTCTACACCCGGGACTCGTGGTTCAAAGTGCTGAAGCAGCTTGAGGACGTGCGCCCTCCAGTCCAACTACATCCAACACATCTTCACCTTCGACAAGCTCGGGCGGCGGATGAGCTTCGCCGAGTTCATGCAGGATGACGCGAACACGCTCATCTTCGCCAACTGCCTCCAGCAGCAGTAGCTCCGGGTGTCCATAGACGTCCGGTCCGCGTTGTCCAACCTCGACGGCAAGAGCGGCCGGAGGGACTATCTCTCCGCACAACTCGGGCAACACCTCCGAATCGCACTCTCCGTCGCACTCGTCAATGACGATAGCCGAATCATATCGAGACTTGCGAGCAGACCGATGGCTCCTGGAGGAAGCAGAGAGATCGAAGCGCCACATGTCGAACTCCATCGGCAACCGAAGAAGAAGGACAGCTTATTTGGGTCTGTGGGTGATGATTGTCAATTGACGATCTGGGACTTGCGAACAAATAAACCACAACAGTGTGTTAGCACATGAGAAAGAGGTGTATTCTGTATCTTTCAACTCATATAATGACTGGATTCGGGCAACCGCATCTTCACAACAGTTGGACTGTTTGACATGCGGGAGCTGACCACGTCGTTGCATGGCTTTAGTAGCCATGAAGGAGAGGTCTTGCAAGTGGAATGGGATCCTAATGAGGCTGTGTTAGCTTCTTCCTCGAAGGACAGAAGGGTGATGGTCTGGGATCTCAACAGGTGAAGACGAAGGCAAAAGGGGAGCATCGCCATCTTCCTTTCCCGAGAGATAGCAGTCACCCTCGCCACCCAGCCGCCGCTCCACCGTGGACTACCACCTCCCTCTCATTCAACGCCTTCAACCACCTCGTCCCGTCCACCACCAACCCTCGACTCTCAGCCCCGTCGCCTCAAGAGCTCAGCTACCTAAGCCCTTGTTCACATATGACTACCACCCTTTAACCTCAAGCCGTCGGTTGCTCTGCTACAACCCAGATCGGCGAGCTCGGAATCCCGAGAACCTCATTCAATCTCAGTGCCTTTATAGGTGTTTTGGCAAGCAAGCGACATGAGCCCATACCAATGGCGACGCACATGCGAGCGTCGCGGTACTCGAGTCGGGTGCTGCGACGACCTTAACTCTGAGGTAAGCGAAGTTCATTGGACTTGAATGGACAACAATGTTGTCGGGTCTTGCAGGGAGGAAGAGCCGCGCCACATTGAGCACAACCAGAGAGCGGTCGGTGCTCCTTGTTTCTTGGTCGACGCTGGTGGAGGTCGACGGCTTCGGCGGCGAATGGACACGCAGGTCACGGGGGCCGAAGCTCGAGCCTGGTTTCGTTCGCATGGAGGAGGAGTGTGAGTCTCACATTGAAGACGATGAACAGTAGGTTTTTTTTTTTACTCTCATGTTGGGTTGCTCGTGTGTTTTATTTGGGTTGCTCGTGTGTTTTATTTAGTGTTGTGGGCCATTTTAGAACCGGGCCGGCGTCAATGCTGGAGGGGGGAAAGAATGGGCTTAGGCGAATGGGTTTATTAGGTTTAAAAGAAAAGAAAGTGGGCTTGGGTTCCTTGTGTGAATTGGGCCCGATTCAAGTCCTCTTTGCCGGTTCGGATTAGGCCCATCGGTCTGATCCATGTTCGGGCCCAAGAATCGTATCTGGATCCTATCATTTTAATTAAGTAGTAATTAAATAACAAAAATTTCAAAAAAAAAATAATTAATTAATAAGATAAAAGTAAAAATAAAAAAAATTACAGAAAATTCCTAAAAAATTCTAAAAAATTTCCAAGGTTGAAAATGATAAAAAAATTGATTTGTTTTCTTTTTTTGGGATTTTCTCCCATTTAATCCAAAATGGCGATTTCACCCCTCAAAGGGTAAATCGTCTTTGATATTCTGATAAATTGTGGAAATTGCTTAGAATTTGGTGATGGGCCAAATGGATGGCTAAACCTTATGTCTAAGATTTCCACATTTCATTTCCTTTTTTTAGAAAATGACGATTTTACCCTTCGAACGGTAAATCGATTTCTAAAATTCCCGAAAATCACGAAAATTACCAAAAAAATAGGAAATGGGTCAATTGAGTGATTCCGAATTCATTCCGAAATGATGATTTTGTCCTTTTTGGGCAAATTGTCCCTTTCGTCTCAAAATTACGGTTTTGCCCCTGATGGGCAAAGTCATGTCTAAATCATTCCTAAGCCTGATTGATGCTTCTCTAGGCCAATATGGCCTTATTAGGAATGCCATGTGATTTATTTGTACATTTGAATTCATTGATTTGTGCACTTTATTATTGATTGGGATTGCTAGGATAGTCATTCCTATCTGCGTGAACTCCTAGATTTAGGACTCGTACCCCACTCATCTGCATGAATTCTTAGTTAGGAAAATCACTCGCGTTAGGTACCGAAAGGGCGTTGGTAATGACACCGACGTAACCAAGTCCCCGAACCCAAAATCTCTGGTTCCGCAGAATTGATCGATCTCTCCCAATCGGTCAATAAGGTTTCCGGTCTACCCTCCAAGAAAGACCGGTGGCGACTCCAAATGCATGCACAAGTTGCACATGCCACTACGACCACACTAAGGTCGAAAACGATCGACTGTTATCGTCGAATCCCTTTGAAAAATACTCCCGCCGCGATTTGGTATGGGCCTGGGAGGGCCCGCGCCGATCCAAAGCCCACGATCCGCACCCTCGTGCGGTGGAAGGCCTGCGATCGGTAATCCATTAGCCGCGTCCGCTTCCGGACGGGTCGCGACAGCTAGCGACTCCACTGGGGACCTTTGTTCTAGAACCAATGGTTCTAGACCTCAAGTGGACTTAGGCCGTAATTAAAACGCTGAGTGATTTTTCTAACCATGCAGGCGCTCTTGAAGGTGAGGTAAGTCCGCTTATGATTGGTGTTATATGTTTTTGCAGATTGGAGTGATAAGGGGGGTAGTCTGTGATTAACATTGTCTTATGCAGGTTGGCGTAGGAATGAATGATTGTGTGTATGTTTTATATTGAAGCGGTAATTGTTAAATAAGATGCATGTTTATCGCTTTAGCACGACACCGAAAATACACACAACCGCGCCTAAAACTCCGGGCGTCGCCTATAGGAACACAATAGAAGGAATTGAAAATGGAATCTCCGTGAGGAAAAACGCGGGGTAATCCACTTTTCAATTCCGCTCGCTTCGAACTATGGATCGAGTCCCAATGCAACGATAGCTGTGCAATGGAATCGGCTCTTTCTAGAACTCGAAGTGGGAACCTTAACCTTAGGTGCCAAACCCTCTGATTTTTAGAAGTTCACCATCACTTGTCTCATGCGCATGTCTTTGGATGGTTGGTACACCTAAAACCGCACATAAGTCGAGGAGTTTGGTTGGGTAAGACTCTCTATCCCTCAAATCTATTTCAATTCATATAAATATATGCATTTCATTCATTGCATTCTGGTGATTAGATTAAATGCCATTTCGAGGGTAGATATGTGTGTTTTTCTCCAACATCCTTGATAGAAGACGAGGAGGGCGATATCCCATCGCGAACAACGAGTGAGCAACAAAGGAGCCTACTATGGACATTATTGAGATATCGTCCAATGAAGATGACGAGTTGGGGCAAGTGATCCGGAAGCCACAGATCGAACTTGGGGCATCCTTAAACGTTAGGATCACATTCCTTTGTTTCATTTTCCATTACTAGTCCTCTTGTATAGGGTTTATTTTTATCGAGGCTTTTTCTATCCCACCCCTTAGAGTGATTGTATTAGGGATCTATTGGTGTATACATTCAGATGGAACTTGGTTGTATTTCTTTTGACGGGTCATGGGAATGTGATAGTGGCATTTTCTCTAATCATCCGAATACTCTCAAGTCAAGTTTATAATTCCTTTAGAGGAAATTAAAATTGGAAGTCTTACACGACCTTTTGGTCGTATAGAGTAGTCCAATCTCAATTTCTCTAGAAGGAATTATACACTTGAATTGTTTCGTGCATGTTTTACGTCGCTGGTAATCCACGATAATTGATCGAGAATATCGACGTTGTTTTGAATTTAATGACGAGATAGATGTCCAAATTACTCTCGTTCTTAACAAAACGGCCTTGATTTGGATGCCGTATCTTCAATTAAATTTAAAACACGTTATTATGCCTCGCACTTTTGAGTAATTCGTTCCTCTCGAAATTGATCAAAAGCGATTATTGTGAATTACATTCCTTTCAATAGTATGCTTTCTTTCGAGGAATATTGATAAAAACTTTTCGCGCAAGATTAAAACCCTTGTAAAAGTTCTTGTCCTTATTAATCACGAGCAAGCATAAGATTGAAAGGGGTCTATGCTTTCTTTTTCAGATTATTCCTTCTGACTCGGTCTTTTCATTTGCAGGTGAAAAACAAGCAGTATGGAGAAATCTTCTCTTGGACAAATCTGCAACTATTCTTCCATCTGATCATGAGCGAGTTATAAAATCAAGACGTATTTGCTCGGCTTATTGATATTATGGTTCGGCTCACCCAAGTTGAAGATGTTTGGATGCTCGAAGAAATGAACCATACAGAAGTTAAAACACACACACGAGAACTTTCATTTATTTTGCTCGGCGGAGGGTTTTCAGAAGCAGGTCATACAAGTCGGGGTGGAAAAGTAAAGCCAAAGTGAGCCCTAATTAACGACACAAAGGATCCCAACTGACCCTCCATGTTATTAATGCTCTGCTCATACTCCCAGCTCCGCATGTTGTGGTCGGCAAGCCTGAGGAGAAGACTTCTGCATTCTCCCTTAACTTCGGCGACCTTGGCCTCGTGTTCTTCGGTGACTACTTCCAGGTCCCGAACCAGTCCATTCCCGCGAGCTATGTCCTCGGTTATCTTGTCGAGCCGTTCTTCCTGCCAGTCGCTCTGAAGCCTCAACAGGACGTTGCGGCGGTCATGCTCGCCGGTGGTCAGGGATATGGCCAATTGATCCACCAGATTTCTCCTCTCGCGAAGCAACGTCGCGACCCGCTCATTAGCAAACTCGACGGCCTTTTTGTAACTATCAACCAGATAGTTAGTCAGCACCAAATGATCAGATCGATCCTCATAACGAGCCCGCAAGACGCGAGCCACCAGAATCTCCCGATTAGCAACACGATAGGCCTCTAAGGAGTGTGCAAAGAGAGTCGGGAAAGTTTTATATTCCCTCCCCAGTGTAGTACCTTCGAGAGAAGTGGTATCAAGGTCCTCGAGCAGGACACAGATTGCATCCTCGGTTGCAGAATGATCGGTTATGTGCGCGTAACCGCGACCCAGTAGGTTATAAAGCTTTTCCCACTAGGCCAAGACATCAGTTGAAAAAGTGCGTACGGGAGAGGAGGCCATTTGCGTTGGGTTGGCTTGAGAATAAGACGAGTTTAACAGAGAGATTAGAAGGAAGAGGCTGATTATGCGAGAACGTTAACCTTCCATACATTAATTCCTCATTTTATAGCAACTCGAGGATGATGAAGGGTCTCAGTAATAATGTTGGTGGAGCCCAGTTAGGGGGTAAAGCAGGAGGTCCTCTCATGAGAACCAATGGATTCGTTTCGATCCGCGATTTCCGGCTCATCAATTAAAAGATGTAAAAGATTTGTCGGGATCATCATTATTGGAGTTAGGTGGGAGGTAAGCGCAACTATCGAAGAGAGCCCTAACAGGATTTGGCAGTCCCATCACGTTGAAAAGCTAAGCGAGAAATTCAAAGTCTTGAGGGGGAACGTTTGCCTAATGATGCTTGAAGAGCGTCTCCTGAACATACGAAGTCACTCGAAGAAAACTTTATAGGGGGTGAGCATACAGGAGAGAGTGGAGAACTCTGAGTGGGCAAGAACCAATCAAACATTTCTCAATCCAACATATTTAAGAGGTTATTGTCAGCTGCTAGAGGCGACTGACTCAAAAATCTCAGAAATTGAACTACAGAGGGATCTCGAAGATTCCAAGATCAAGTCTAACGCCAAAACCATGGAGCCCAACACTTCTGGCAACGAAAATCAAGATCACGGCGACGACGACAACGACATCCACGATGCTCAACTCGGGAAAAGAAGATGTCCTCACCAATACTCTCAGGAGGAAACCCAAATGCTGGAAACCTTTTTCAGTAAAAGCCATTACATGAAAAAGAAGTGGAGAATTGAATTGAGCCGGGAGTTGGGGATTAATCAGTCGAGGATCCAGTTTTGGTTTCAAAATAGGAGATCCAAATCGAAGGCTCAACGCAAACGTCAGGTGGTCGAGATTTTAAAGGAAGAAAACCAAAAGCTGCGAACAGAAAACATGAGGTATGAAAAAGCTCTCAATATTACCGTTTGCCCTGATTGCGATAACCTCATCGCCCGCGGTAAGATATTCCCCGATAAGCCTCACGCAATGATTGAAGACGTTCATTTACCACCCTACTCCCTCGGGGCATCTCCTGCTCACCCAGATTTTGCCGGAGTCACGCATGAGCAGGATGATCCTACGAAGACGATACAAACGCCTCCTGGGGGATGGGATTTGCATCGCTTTGATTGGAGTTACAGTTTCAAGGAGCTGGATGTTACGGCCGACCAGCTCAAAGCATATCAGCCTCATGCACAACAATTTTTGATAGGGTCGGGTCCTGCTGGAGATGAGTTAATCAGTCGTCAAGCCATCGATGCAATTTTGGGCCACGATAAGAGGAGGTTCGCTTGGCCCCCTGAACTGCATTCCAGATTCCTAGACGTGGTTCACCAAATGGGGATCGATTCAGCAACTCCGACGCGCATATTTAAGGCCATGAATGTACCGGGGCTTAGTAAGGAACTGGTCAGGAATCACCTTGCTGCCTACAGAAAGTTATTAAAACAACGTCGAGCGGAGCTAAACCGGGAGGAATCCGTCTCGAGCTCAAAAGCTAGGGGCGACCGCCATTGTAATGCTCAGGCATCAAGAGATACCCGGCCAAATCTAAGCATCAATCAAGCTAGCAACTCGACCACCGGCAAACTGAAAGCTGATCAGAATGTCCTCCCGGGCCATTTCAACACTTCTCAAGAGCGCGTGTCACAAGTACAGCGAGTGCGCACTCCTCCATTCGAGCAGCAGTCGGCTGGTGCTCTGCCTGCCGCTAGTCAACCCACAACAGACGATTTCTTCGATGAGGGGCTCGATGCCTTGTTCAATCAGTGGGAAGCTGGCATACTTGGACAGCCATGATCTAGCACCTGACTCGGGGCACGATGGGTTGGTCGCTACGATCACCCATGGAAAGAAGAGCATGTTCACGAGTGGATCACTCTTTTTATCCATTGTAAAGTTCCTATGGGAACATTTTTCTTTAATGGCTATAGTTAATTATGTATGAAAACCAACGCTATCGACGAACATCGTCATGCTCAGTTGTGATGATCCCTTGTTAGATTAAGTCTGAAACCAGAGACGGTCTTTAAAATTTTGAGTGGCCACGAACTCATTCCTCACCAAGCGCCCGGGTGCTGAAATGAAGAGTAACAGCATGCACAGGGAAAATGCCACTTTCGTTTGAACGATGAAAAGGGGTTGAGAGAAGATCATGGCGTTAATTCCCATGGAGCTAAATGAATTAAACGGAGTCATTAATTGCGGGTCCACCGCTGCTCCCCACGTTCTCGGGCCTAGCAAATCATAAAAGGCGCCGAAATATTGTAGACCCACCACTTTGAAGACTGAACTAGGGGACGAGCGCATTACTCGATGAAACCGAATCAATGCAAGAGAGTTTGTGATCCTATCACGAGGAAAAAGAAAGGGGAATACAGACGATGAGTAATTGCAGGATCTCGGGAGGAGCGCTTGCTTGCTGGTCTTCATATGCAGCCTGAAGGATGGTTCCAGGACACGCACAATCACTTGAGAAAATTTCTAGAGTGAGCAAACACGTAAGAGCGAATTGAGAAAGCTGAGTGAACTAGATCAGCCCGAGATACCCCGATCCATCATGTTTAAAAGTTATTCCCATCTGCTAGAAACGCCCGACCTGGACATTTCTGAGCACGAACTGCTGGGAGACTTTGAAGATCCTGGAGCTGAATCCTGCCCGAAGGCCATAGAGACTGACTCCTCCAGCGATGAAATTCTAGGTTTCAGCTACGAAGAAGGAGTATACAATGATGACCGGAGTCGGAAAAGGAAGCAACTACAACGCCACACTCCAGGCCAAATCCGAGAGCTCGAAGCTTTCTTCAATGAATGCCCCACTCCAAGCAGACAACAGAAAATGGAGTTGAGCCGAAAGATAGGATTGGAGCTTTCGAAGGTCAAGTTTTGGTTCGCCAACAAACGAACCCGGGTGAAACAGCAATACGCAGACCATGAGTTACTGGTCCTGAAGGAGGAGAATGAGAAGCTTCAAGCTGAAAGCGCGAGATATAAGGAAGCTCTGACCAAGGCCACCTGCCTTAATTGTGGTAATCCTGTTGTCCTCGGCGAGGTGTTCCTCGATGAACCATCCCTGTTGACGAATAACGCTCAGCTGTTACCGTATTCTCCACAGCATTTTCCGACACAGCCAGATACCGCCGGAGATCTGCATGAGCAAGTCAACACCATAGGATCAACACCAACATCCTCTGAGAAATGGGATATGAATCATCACAGGGGGAATTCTCTCAATGACGAACTCGCTGTCGCAGCCAGCCAATCCAAAGTCGGTGAGTCCCTCCCTGGACAACTTTTGAAACGACTAGATCCCGTAGAGAATAGCTACCGAAGTATTGACGATATTTTGGGTGATAAGAGAACAAGGTTTTACTGGACCTATGAACTTCACACAAAATTTGTTAATGCAATTCGAGAGCTGGGAGTTGATTCGGCTAGCCCACTACGCATACTCGAGATCATGAATGTGCCGGGGCTCTCTAGAATTAACGTTGAGTCTCACCTCAAGTACTATAGGAGATTGCTAAGGGATGGAAGGATAGCGTTAAACCATCATAAAGCCAGTTGGAGCTCAAGTGCTGGGCAGAGTTACAACCATGATGATTTGGAGAGCCAAGAGCACCCAACCGTGTTTCAGCAATGACGGGACTAGCAGTCGTGTCAGCGACTCCTCTAACCCAAATCAGAATGCTCCGCCGAGCTATCTCAATACTCCTCAGGAGTATATGCCACAGTTCCAGCACATAGAGATTCCTCAGTTTGAGCGCGAATCAGTCATTAATGCTGTCCCTGAAGCGGATCTGGCATTGGTAGAGAGTGCACATATAAACCTGCCGGTCATTGGAGGAAGTTCCAATTCGAAGGGTCAAGTTGCTCACGGCGAGAGCAAAGAGAGGAATCCCTCGCCTGCAGTCGACGACAGCCAATCTGGGCACCAAGGGCTAGAAAGAACAGACGATTTCCTTGAGGAGGAGCTGGACACTTGGATCAATACTCTTCAGGAATGTATGTCTCGACCCCAACAGGGCAATGATGAAGGTTCCAGCTCAAAGACTCCAGTTCCTCACAATGAAGGCGATGAGGGAAATCTGCCCCCAACAATTGTTGATACCCAACTTGAGCATCAATGGCTCGAAGACCCGAGCAATTTCCTTGGCGATGAGTTCAATCTTTGGCTCGATCAATTTGGAGCCGGAGGGCCATCACAGTGGTGACGCAAGGCAGGTGACCAAACGTCTGATGCAAGGCATGGTTACTCGATGAAAAATGCTTAGACGAAAGGGGTGGAACACTCCTATTGAATATGTTGTTGATCGCACTGTAAGGTTCCCACGGGAACATCTTTCATTAATGTCTAGAACTAATTGCGCGTGAGTGTCAACATCACCCTTTGAGCATCTTCAAGCCGAGGGCCATGGATTAATCGCTTAATCCGTGGAGCAAGTTCCCCGAACAATGACTATCACCCGCGGAGTATAATGGGATCTACCCCTTCAATACGAAATACGTTTGGCCGCGAAGCCACCTATTTGGTAAAACGATGTATCGTTCCTAAACGATCTTCAATCGAATACCGAAGTAATGTCTCCTTTCTTTCCCTTCTCAGGTGATAAACGTGGATAAATCACTCAAGGAGCCATTTGTTCGAATAACAGAACAGACGTCGCCTAACTGGGGGCAGATGAACCATTGATGTTGCAAACACTCCAAGAATGGATAGGCGGATTTGATAGATGTTGTTCATATCAATACGCAATATCAGAACGGGATGAGAACCAAGAGTAAAGTTGTATCGTTCCAATTTGTCTTGAATTTGAGAATATGAATTGATACTCGTTATTTATCCTTGACAGGGGAATCGCCTTACAGACGAACAGGTTTTCACATCCCATGTATTACCCGTTAGAATACATGACCAAGGGTAAATTGTATCGTTCTAATTTTTTGAAAAATTCGTGAACGTACAATAACATGTTTCTTCCGCATTTTCAGGATCTCCAGCCGCGGGGGACAGGTAAGTATCCCTTTCCCCAATCCATTGAAGATGTTAAATAAAAAAACAGAGAGAAAAAGAAAAGCTTTCAGAATCTAATGTCTAGAAAAGACATAGAATTCAAACTTCATTGGCATTCATGTTTTGAAACAGGAGGTTGTCTGAACATGAATAAGAGCATGCAAGGGGCATCATAAAATCCCCTTTGACGGGTAAAATTTTTGGAGAAAATGAAAGAGATTTTTCCAATAAAAAATTGTTCAAAACTTTCAAAAGGACGTTTTCTCAAAAGACAAGAGGCAAAGCCTAATCCAAACACGTCCTATACACACTTGAGAGAGAGGTGGAGCGGATCAGATAGCAAAATCTGGACCTACGGAAGTAGGGACCATTCGCAGCGATTACATGGATTGGGACGACAGAGGCATTCGTTTCATATCCCTCAAACACCACAGGTGACCGATGATAAACCCATTTAAACGGCGGTTTTCATTCTTAACCCTGTCAAGAACCACCCCACACCGGGGCAAAAAGGAAGTAAGTCCAGCAGCATCAGGAGAAAATGGTTAGAAATTTTCTTGCTCGGGTTAACATTAATCTTTGTGTGTTGTTTATATGGTAATCCAAGCGCCATAGGATGACGAGAAGCATTCATTCTCTATCTCACACACCATATCCTTTGCACAGCCAAGTTGAGCCTGCAAATTCATTTCATAAACCCCTGTTGGTGATCATGGGATGTTTCAAGATAGAAACTGCATCACTCCAAGAACGGAAGAAATCAAGAGATGGGATTTATAGAAAAATTTCATATCGGCGTTTAAATGTGCTATGATTCAAGTTGTATATCTAGCACAATTTTCTTAACATCGTGGTTCCAAAGGAAAAGAAAAGGCGGGATTTCAACAAAGAAAAAAATCCCCAGCATCAAGAAAAAGCAAAGTGCCTGGTAAAAGCGAGGCCGATGCTCGTGAAAACTGTTTGATTGATCCCCAATAAAGCCTAGTTGGGAAGAGAGAAAAACCCATAAAGGAGTCAGATCAAGAAGACTGCTCCCCAAATGATGTCAGCCGTGGTGCAAAAACACGGATAGAATTGTCAATCTCTTAATACCACAAGAGACGTTCTCTAAAGGACTTGTGCACACCTCAAAAGCGGTTGCACACCTCAAAAATGGAAGATGCAGAATGGAAAAGACATGTGACAAATTTGCAATGATCACCAATGTCAAACCCCTCATGAATTCTGGGCCAAAAACAAGCTTTTTTCGGTCCCCAATCCTACCAATGTTACAACCCCGAAACAGTCTTCTCTGACTAAGACACTTGGGTTAACATATAGCTTAGCTCGAAGAAATACGAGCAAGACCATTTCTTTCTCATTTTGCAGGGCTCTTGACTTGTAAACCCGGAGCAGATGGTGAAGATTTTCATTCAATAGCCTCGACTCCAAAGCGGGTCCCCCTTGAAAACCAATATCCAAGCCCAACATTACAGTCCCGTGGAAAACCTCCCGACCGATCAAAATGTATGCGCTGCGAATGAGCCTAAAACCTAGGCACAGGTCAGTAGGGAATCGAGTGCATCCCCTATAAAAAAAACCACTATCGCAAAACAGGTGAGAAGACCTCATTGTCTAGAAATATTCCAATTGATGTTTTGAACAAACTCTTTTTGGAATTTTCAAACTGTTGATCCAGATTTTCCGTGCAAGGGATTTGTGATCACATTTGCATGTTGCAAGAATGTTTTGGATAACCTCCAGCATCAAAATGCACATCTCATGACTAAAGCTTAAGTCATAAAATTTTGTCAATTGGACAATTGCTGTCTTCTCAAAGATTACCAATATTTTCTTGGGGAAGAGAAACCCTTTAAAAAAAATCCTTTTCAAAATTCAGGAAATCTCATCGGACGTGGAGAACCCTCGTCATGAGACACCTTTTCAAAATTTAGGCAGTCTCATCGGACGTGGAGAACCCTCGTCATGAGACCCCTTTTCAAAATTTAGGCAGTCTCATCGGCCGTGGAGAACCCTCGTCATGAGACCCCTTTTCAAAATTCAAGCAGTCTCATCGGACGTGGAGAACCCTCGTCATGAGACCCCTTTTCAAAATTTAGGCAGTCTCATCGGACGTGGAGAACCCTCGTCATGAGACCCCTTTTTAAAATTTAGGCAGTCTCATCGGACGTGGAGAACCCTCGTCATGAGACCCCTTTTCAAAATTTAGGCAGTCTCATCGGACGTGGAGAACCCTCGTCATGAGACCCCTTTTCAAAGTCAAATCAATGGTAGAAACCGCCTAAAGGGTCAAACCAAAGGTAGATACCGCTTGAAGGGTCAACTCATGGTAGATACCGCCTGAAGGGTCAACTCAAGGTAGATACCGCCTGAAGGGTCAACTTGATGGTAGAAACCGCCTGAAGGGTCAAACCAAGGTAGAAACCGCCTGAAGGGTCAACTTGAAGGTAGAAACCGCCTGAAGGGTCAAAACCAAAGGTAGATACCGCCTGAAGGGTCAAAACAAAAGTAGATACCGCCTGAAGGGTCAACTCAAGGTAGATACCGCCTGAAGGGTCAAACCAAGGTAGAAACCGCCTGAAGGGTCAACTCAAGGTAGAAACCGCCTGAAGGGTCAAACCAAGGTAGAAACCGCCTGAAGGATCAAACCAAGGTAGAAACCGCCTGAAGGGTCACATATGGTAGAAACCGCCATAAGGGTCAATTCATTGGTAGAAACCGCCATAAGGGTCAACTCATTGATAAATATCGCAGTAAGGATCAACACAAAGGTCTGATCCACCATACGGATCAAAATCCTTGGCAAATCCCAAAGCGTGGGATGCGCCTTCCTTAGGTTCCTACCAGTTAGGAATCCCATCATGGTATGACCTACCATACAGGTCAGAGCTTAATCTCCCTAGGATATTCTGAATGACGAGTCCTAGGCATCTTCTTGAAAGTCGTCGCAACCGGCAGCATCCGACAGGTGAGCTTCAGGTAAGCCTCTCTCACTCCGGCCCATGTTCAAATTGTTAGAGCAAACCGGGGATTGAATTGAGCTTTTATCAATAGGCTTAAGGATCCGATGTCATAACATTTCTTCTCTCATTTTCCCAGTTGAGTCGGTTAGGAATCAGGTGCCACCTTATCTTTGAGAGAAACCTCTAACGAGATTCCTCTCAAAGAGGGGCAGCTGTTGACACCTGATTTTTTTACCATTTATTATTGTGATTTTTAAAATTAATTAAAAATATCAAAAAAGGTCATAAAATCACAAAATCAACTTTGGAAGCCTTGGTTTAGCCTTAGGAACCAATTTTGAACAAAAAAATATTTTTCGGTATTTTTAATATTTTTCGAGTTTATTTAATTATAAAATACCCAAAAAATCAGAAAAATACCATTCGTGGTCAGAAAAATACACAAAAATATTCAATAATTTTGTTTTAATTTACTCTTCAAGTGCGTCACCTTAAATCTTGAAAGTTCGACTTGGGTCACTATGTTTCTTCACAAACATAAACCTGAATCGAGCACAAAAAAATGCCAATCGAGTCTTTTAATTTGTAGATTCTATAATCTTGACGTCGACCACCGTATGCAATAAACGCCCATTGTTTCTCTTCTTCGTGAGGAGACTTGAATGATTTAAAAAAAATGAAAAGAGAAGGGAATGGAATACAGATTAGGTAGGGGAGCGGCGCCTCAACCAAAAAAAACAAGAGTACAATAATAAAAAAAAGGAAAAAAAAGTAGAGGACAGCAAGAGTCTGTCCTCCACCGTGCAAAGAAAGATTTAACAAAAAAAAGAGATGGGAGACCGGCGGCAGTGCATGGGTTGGTGAGATAAAAAAAAAACTCAAGGGAGGATTTTGGGCTGGGGTCCCGAGCATGGGAGGAGGTCCATCCACAAAAAAAAAAAGAAGGGAGAGGATGAAGGTCATCGGCCATGGCGGCATGTCGAGCGCCCGCAAGGTCTTCATCATGGACGAGATGCGGAAGTCGGTAGAGGAAGCATCTTCGAAGCTGCTGCCCATCGTCCAGATCGACGACTTCGGGTTCACCAACGGGGGCCGGCTCGAGCTCAACGTCTCCGGCATCATGCTGTCGAAACCCGGCCTCGAGCTAACCTCGGGTTCTTCCTCTACACCCGGGACTCGTGGTTCAAAGTGCTGAAGCAGCTTGAGGACGTGCGCCCTCCAGTCCAACTACATCCACCACATCTTCACCTTCGACAAGCTCGGGCGGCGGATGAGCTTCGCCGAGTTCATGCAGGATGACGCGAACACGCTCATCTTCGCCAACTGCCTCCAGCAGCAGTAGCTCTGGGTGTCCATAGACGTCCGGTCCGCGTTGTCCAACCTCGACGGCAAGAGCGGCCGGAGGGACTATCTCTCCGCACAACTCGGGCAACACCTCCGAATCGCACTCTCCGTCGCACTCGTCAATGACGATAGCCGAATCATATCGAGACTTGCGAGCAGACCGATGGCTCCTGGAGGAAGCAGAAGAAGAAGGACAGCTTATTTGGGTCTGTGGGTGATGATTGTCAATTGACGATCTGGGACTTGCGAACAAATAAACCACAACAGTGTGTTAGCACATGAGAAAGAGGTGTATTCTGTATCTTTCAACTCATATAATGACTGGATTCGGGCAACCGCATCTTCACAACAGTTGGACTGTTTGACATGCGGGAGCTGACCACGTCGTTGCATGGCTTTAGTAGCCATGAAGGAGAGGTCTTGCAAGTGGAATGGGATCCTAATGAGGCTGTGTTAGCTTCTTCCTCGGAGGACAGAAGGGTGATGGTCTGGGATCTCAACAGGTGAAGACGAAGGCAAAAGGGGAGCATCGCCATCTTCCTTCCCCGAGAGATAGCAGTCACCCTCGCCACCCAGCCGCCGCTCCACCGTGGACTACCACCTCCCTCTCATTCAACGCCTTCAACCACCTCGTCCCGTCCACCACCAACCCTCGACTCTCAGCCCCGTCGCCTCAAGAGCTCAGCTACCTAAGCCCCTGTTCACATATGACTACCACCCTTTAACCTCAAGCCGTCGGTTGCTCTGCTACAACCCAGATCGGCGAGCTCGGAATCCCGAGAACCTCATTCAATCTCAGTGCCTTTATAGGTGTTTTGGCAAGCAAGCGACATGAGCCCATACCAATGGCGACGCACATGCGAGCGTCGCGGTACTCGAGTCGGGTGCTGCGACGACCTTAACTCTGAGGTAAGCGAAGTTCATTGGACTTGAATGGACAACAATGTTGTCGGGTCTTGCAGGGAGGAAGAGCCGCGCCACATTGAGCACAACCAGAGAGCGGTCGGTGCTCCTTGTTTCTTGGTCGACGCTGGTGGAGGTCGACGGCTTCGGCGGCGAATGGACACGCAGGTCACGGGGGCCGAAGCTCGAGCCTGGTTTCGTTCGCATGGAGGAGGAGTGTGAGTCTCACATTGAAGACGATGAACAGTAGGTTTTTTTTTTACTCTCATGTTGGGTTGCTCGTGTGTTTTATTTGGGTTGCTCGTGTGTTTTATTTAGTGTTGTGGGCCATTTTAGAACCGGGCCGGCGTCAATGCTGGAGGGGGGAAAGAATGGGCTTAGGCGAATGGGTTTATTAGGTTTAAAAGAAAAGAAAGTGGGCTTGGGTTCCTTGTGTGAATTGGGCCCGATTCAAGTCCTCTTTGCCGGTTCGGATTAGGCCCATCGGTCTGATCCATGTTCGGGCCCAAGAATCGTATCTGGATCCTATCATTTTAATTAAGTAGTAATTAAATAACAAAAATTTCAAAAAAAAAATAATTAATTAATAAGATAAAAGTAAAAATAAAAAAAAATTACAGAAAATTCCTAAAAAATTCTAAAAAATTTCCAAGGTTGAAAATGACAAAAAAATTGATTTGTTTTCTTTTTTTGGGATTTTCTCCCATTTAATCCAAAATGGCGATTTCACCCCTCAAAGGGTAAATCGTCTTTGATATTCTGATAAATTGTGGAAATTGCTTAGAATTTGGTGATGGGCCAAATGGATGGCTAAACCTTATGTCTAAGATTTCCACATTTCATTTCCTTTTTTAGAAAATGACGATTTTACCCTTCGAACGGTAAATCGATTTCTAAAATTCCCGAAAATCACGAAAATTACCAAAAAAATAGGAAATGGGTCAATTGAGTGATTCCGAATTCATTCCGAAATGATGATTTTGTCCTTTTTGGGCAAATTGTCCCTTTCGTCTCAAAATTACGGTTTTGCCCCTGATGGGCAAAGTCATGTCTAAATCATTCCTAAGCCTGATTGATGCTTCTCTAGGCCAATATGGCCTTATTAGGAATGCCATGTGATTTATTTGTACATTTGAATTCATTGATTTGTGCACTTTATTATTGATTGGGATTGCTAGGATAGTCATTCCTATCTGCGTGAACTCCTAGATTTAGGACTCGTACCCCACTCATCTGCATGAATTCTTAGTTAGGAAAATCACTCTCGTTAGGTACCGAAAGGGCGTTGGTAATGACACCGACGTAAACAAGTCCCCGAACCCAAAATCTCTGGTTCCGTAGAATTGATCGATCTCTCCCAATCGGTCAATAAGGTTTCCGGTCTACCCTCCAAGAAAGACCGGTGGCGACTCCAAATGCATGCACAAGTTGCACATGCCACTACGACCACACTAAGGTCGAAAACGATCGACTGTTATCGTCGAATCCCTTTGAAAAATACTCCCGCCGCGATTTGGTATGGGCCTGGGAGGGCCCGCGCCGATCCAAAGCCCACGATCCGCACCCTCGTGCGGTGGAAGGCCTGCGATCGGTAATCCATTAGTCGCGTCCGCTTCCGGACGGGTCGCGACAGCTAGCGACTCCACTGGGGACCTTTGTTCTAGAACCAATGGTTCTAGACCTCAAGTGGACTTAGGCCGTAATTAAAACGCTGAGTGATTTTTCTAACCATGCAGGCGCTCTTGAAGGTGAGGTAAGTCCGCTTATGATAGGTGTTATATGTTTTTGCAGATTGGAGTGATAAGGGGGGTAGTCTGTGATTAACATTGTCTTATGCAGGTTGGCGTAGGAATGAATGATTGTGTGTATGTTTTATATTGAAGCGGTAATTGTTAAATAAGATGCATGTTTATCGCTTTAGCACGACACCGAAAATACACACAACCGCGCCTAAAACTCCGGGCGTCGCCTATAGGAACACAATAGAAGGAATTGAAAATGGAATCTCCGTGAGGAAAAACGCGGGGTAATCCACTTTTCAATTCCGCTCGCTTCGAACTATGGATCGAGTCCCAATGCAACGATAGCTGTGCAATGGAATCGGCTCTTTCTAGAACTCGAAGTGGGAACCTTAACCTTAGGTGCCAAACCCTCTGATTTTTAGAAGTTCACCATCACTTGTCTCATGCGCATGTCTTTGGACGGTTGGTACACCTAAAACCGCACATAAGTCGAGGAGTTTGGTTGGGTAAGACTCTCTATCCCTCAAATCTATTTCAATTCATATAAATATATGCATTTCATTCATTGCATTCTGGTGATTAGATTAAATGCCATTTCGAGGGTAGATATGTGTGTTTTTCTCCAACATCCTTGATAGAAGACGAGGAGGGCGATATCCCATCGCGAACACCGAGTGAGCAACAAAGAAGTGGGTTCGGGGGACTTAGTTACGCCAACTGTCAGAGTTGACGCCCTTTCGGTACCTAAGCTGAATGGTTTATCTGATCCTAAGATTTCATACAGACGAGTGGGGTACAGATCCTAAATCTAGGAGTTCATGCAGATAGGAATGGCTACCCTATCACTCACAATCATTAAAGGTAAATGCACAAATCAAGGATCCAATACATGCGGATAAAACACATGAAATCAGCATGGCATTCCTAATGAGGCCCTATTAGCCTAGAAAAATATCAATCAAGGCTTAGGAATGATTTTGGCATGATTTGCCCATGAGGGACAAAATCGTAATTTTGAGCAATTCGGGAAAATTCACCTCGAAAGGGTAAATCTGTCATTTTAGATGAATTGGGAAGTCAAAAGACATGGGAAATAGGATTAGCCATCAATCCAATCCATTTCCTATTTTACGGGAATTTCCAAGATTTTTCTGGAATTTAAAAGTGATTTTACCCTCAGATGGGTAAAGTCGTCATTTTGGATAAAGATGAGAACTGAAAATCTCAAATATTAGGGTTGGTCGTCCACCTGACCCAAACCCTAACTTTAAGCAATTTTCAGAACTCGATTGAGACAAGAAAGACGATTTTCCCATTGAAGGGCAAAATTGTCATTTTGAGAAAAGAGGCGGGACTCGAAAACCCAAACCTAAGAATTGATCGCCTACCCGACCCTAATTCTTACCTTGGCATTATCGGTTTTATCTTGCATACACAGCAAAGGCGACTTACCCTTAAAGGGTAATGTTGTCAAGTCTCGGAAGATCGGATAAGAAACCCCAAAAATAGGGTTGACCAGTTTTCTGTGGTCAACCCTCGATTTTTGGGGGTTTCTGGAATGTCTAGGATTTTTCCACAATTTTTTTGAATTTTCTGGAATTTTCTAGCATTTTTTTTATTTTTTTAGGATTTTTTTGATTTTTTTTATTATTTTTAAAATCATTTTCTGATTTTTTATTTAAAAAATGTTATTCGGGCCGGGTCGGGTGACCCGGCCCACAACCCACGGACGACCGGCCCGGCCCGGATCCGGGCCCGCGCGACCCACGCTCAAAACGACGTCACTTTGGCCTCCCGCTTCTAATTTTCAATTTCCCGCCTAAATTGAACCAACGCGCCTGATCATGCCACGTGGCGGACTACGGACGGTCTGATCTTCATAATGAACCAATGGTCCAGATTGAAAGGCTTGACTAAATCTTAACCGTCCGATCTAAAGTATTTTTTATTTCTGAAAATTATTTTTTATTTCCGAAAGAGTGAGATCGCGACACGTGGCCAACTGTCCACCGTCCGATCTTTTTTGTTTTATATTCAATTATATCGAACGGCTGACGTGGCTGCCACGTGGGCGCCACGTCGGCGCCACGTGGCCGTTGACCGGTCAACGATTCGCAGGGGAAGACGACCGACGCCGGTGCTCCCTCGCCGGCGCCTCGTCGGAAGGCCATATCTCGGCCTTCCGACGACCAAATTCGACGATTCCAACGCCATTCAACTCAGCCCGAGAAGCTCTACCACATATATCACAACTAACATAGCAGAATCAGGTTTGATAAACTCGCCAACCTAGGCCGGAGTTAATCGACGGCGAGCTAATGCTATAGCTGTTTCTGACGAGATCTATCCTACCAAATCATTCAAGAAGCATCATAAGAGTTCAAGAAGACTTACTCGGCCATCGTGAGGCTTCGGTTTGGTCCAAAATGAGCTATGGAGCTCGTGACCGATCAGTCATGGAGGGGATAGACTCGGCGATTTAGGCGACGAAATGACATGCGATCAAAGGCAAAAATGTTCAGGGAAGGGAGACAAAACGATTGCAACCAAAATCACATCGAATGACGGCCCCTAGCTTAAGTTGCCATTAAAGGCCGAGAGGGAGTTCGGGAGAGTGTCTCACCTGTTTCAAGAGCGTCGGCGAATATGAGTCGGTCCGACGCGTTCTCCGGGTTGAGGCGAAGCTAATGGGAGTAGTGGCGTCGAACGACGTCGTCTGGATCGCCAGGAATCCGAGCTCGAATTTCTTGAGTTCGGAGCTTCAATGGCCGCCGCGCCTTCTCTCTCTCTCCTCTCTCTGTCTTCGCCCGCCTTCTGTTGTTCTCTGTGCGTTTTCTTTTCTCTCTGCCTCTGTTGACACCTAAATTTTGATCAACTTTTTTATTTTTATTTTTATTTTTATTTTTGAAAATTCATAGAAAATCCATAAAAAGTTGAAAAATTGAAAAATCAATTTTGGTGACCTTAGCCAAGCTAAATGAACCATTTTGACCAAAAAAATAATTTTCATAAATTTCATTTTTTTAATATTTTTTTTTAAAAAAAGGAAGAAAAAAAGAAAAATAAAAGAAGAAAATCAAGAAAAATAATATTTGAGGTCACAAAAATATATAAAAATAGTCGGTATTTTTATTTTTATTTTATCCATTTTCTGACCTCATAAATAGTAAAATTCAGGTTTGATTTTAGGTGTTCTCTGATCATCATAAAATTGAACTTGACAAAAATATTAGCAATAATTAAAAAGAAAACGAGTGAAACCTCATCATTTAAAAGAAAAAGTAAAAGAAAAAGTGTATGTTTAATTAATAATTTTATCTCTCCTTTTCATTTTTTTATTTTTTTTCCCTCTCTTTCCTTTTCATTATTATTCTTTGTTCTTCTTTCCCACACGGCCGCTCCCTCTCTTTTCTTTTTTTTGTTTTCCTCGACACCTGGGCCCCGCTGGCTGGTCTTCTTCTTCCTCTTCTCGGGCTCCTTCTTCAGGGCCTCCTCCTCCTTCTTTTCTATATATTCTGCAACTTCTCTTCTTGTTGGGGCAGGGCGAAACAGCTTCATCTGACGAACACCAGACTGTCGGCCGCCGCATCTCCGCCTCTCCTTCGCACCACCACCTCACCCCGACGCCTCAGTCCCATTTCCCATTTCAGAGCCTCGCCCTCCACATCTCATCTTTAAGTGAATCATCTTGGTTCCCAACTCTGTCTCTACTTTCTTCCTTAAATAAGCCTCATCAAGTCCAAATGCATCCAGATAGGCCGTATACCGTTCATAAATTTTTCGAAGGGCACTGGCATGCTCATCTGACAAGGGCTTTACATCCTCTCCGCTCAATCCAATACTGTCATCAAGTTCCATTTTCAATGACGTAAGCACCCCAGTGAATTCCTCAACTGCTTCAGCTGCACGGTAAACGTTGGCCAAGACCTCTTGACCAGCCTTATCATCAGTATTCTTGGACAATGCTTTTTCCACATCATGCACAATGCTATTAGGAATCTCATCCCAGCTAGCAGCCATCAGATCCTTGAGTGCATTCAAAACACAAGGATATTTAAAGTCGGGCATGTGAGTAACATCTTCACTGAAGCATCGTGTGCTCCCCATGCTCGTTCCGAAAGGGGGCCTGCAATCGAAAGGAAGGTTTTTGGGGGGAGGAGCTGAAACGGACTGATTGGAAAGCCCAAGCAAGCTCCGGGAGAGGACGCCGAAGTGACGGGCGAGAAAGAGGTCGCGACGGCCGAAGATGAAGAGAGGGGCCTGAGACAAGCCGAAGCTGAGCGGTGGATGGACCGCCATCTTCTTCTCCATCCTCGATCTTCAACTCACTTCACTGCTTGAGAATGATTCGATCGCCGAGATTTGAATTCCTACGAGTTTTGTTGTTTCGACAGGGACCAGAGTGAGGGGGGTGAGATTTAGAAGCGATCCGCGAGTTCCCGAGGCCGAAGCTGAGTTAGTTTGAGAGCGAGATGGAGAGGAAGATATGGATTGAAGTCTGCGTCATGGAGAAGAAGGTGTTCTCAGTGCCGATGGTACAGATACCGGAGCGGCTTCGGGCGTTTGGTGAATTCGAGATCGTCATATTTGGAGACAAGGTGATTCTGGAATATCCAGTGGAGAGCTGGCCACTGTGTGATTGCTTAATTCCCTTTTACTCAACTGGATATCCCCTTGGAAAAGCTTAGGCTTATGCTGCTTTAAGGAAGCCTTTTCTGGTAAATGAGCTAAAACAGCAACACCTTCTTCATGATCGGAGGGAGGTGTACGAGCGTTTTAAAAAAAAAAAAAAAAAAAAGTTTTTGGAGTTCCAGTTCCAAGATATGCTCTTGTGAATCGGGAAGTGCTCAATCAAAGATTGGATTATTTTATTGAAAAAGAGGGTTTCGTGGAGGTTCATGGCAATCGCTTTTGGGAGCCATTTGTGGAAAAGCCTGTCGATGGTGATAATCATAGTATAATGATATATTACCCTAGTTCAGCTGGTGGTGGCATGAAGGAGTTGTTTAGGAAGGAGGAACATATGTCAAGGTTGGCCCTGAATATGCGCATGCTGAGACAAGAAAGTCACCGGTAGTGGATGGTGTTGTTATAAGAAATTCTGACAGGAAAGAAATGATGCGCGGAGACGGTCACCCGCTGGGGAGGCTCGGCGTCTGAATACCGGTGTCCAATCCGGTATGTTTTACGTACCCGATCCGTATATCAGAATTATTTTTCTAAAATATTGCCTTTATAGATTTGATTTGCATGTATTTGTTTCAGTCTAGTGGTTAGCTTATTTATCTGGTTGAGTGTTATCTATTGTCAAAGACATGTTTTTTTTATTAAAATATTTTTCGAAAATATTAAAAAAAAAAAAATCGATCAGAAAATGTTAAAAAATTAAAAAACTAAAGAAAAATCCAAAAAAAATTGAGAAAACTTACAGAAGATTCCTAAAAAAAAAAAATTCTAAAAATTTTCCAAGGCTGAAAATGACAAAAAAATTGATTTGTTTTCATTTTTTGGGATTTTCTCCCATTTAATCCAAAATGACGATTTCACCCCTCAAAGGGTAAATCGTCTTTGATATTCTGATGAATCGTGGAAATTGCTTAGAAATTGGCGATGGGCCAGATAGGTGGCTGAACCTTATGTCTGAGATTTCCGCTTTTCATTCTCACTTTTAGAAAATGACGATTTTACTACTCGAATGGTAAATCGGTTTCTAAAATTCCAGAAAAATCCCAAAAATGGGAAACGGCCACAATCAACTGGCTATGGAATATTTTGGGTAATTCGGTATCCAAATCTTCCAAAAATTGACGATTTTGCCCTTCGGGCTAATCGTTCCCAAATCTTCCCATTTTGCCCCCTGGTCCTAAATCACGCCTTCCCTAAGCCCTTATGGCTATACTAGGAGGCCTTTGACTTGAATTGATGTGCATGGATGTGATTTATTTATGCACTTGTTTGCGCTTTCATTTAAATTGATTGTGATTGATAGGAATATTCGCCCAATCTGCATGAAACCCTGAATCAAGCCTACCTCACCTAAAATTGCGCCTGCATGAACTCTTAGCTAGGAAAATCACTCGCGTTAGGTACCGAAAGGGCGTTGGTAATGACACCGGCGTAACCAAGTCCCCGAACCCAAAAACTCTGGTTCCGTAGAACTGATCGATCTCTCCCAATCGATCAGTAAGGTTTCCGGTCTACCCTCCGAGAAAGACCGGTGGCGACTCCAAATGCATGCACAATTTGCACATGCCACCACGACCACACTAAGGTCGAAAGCGATCGACTCTTATCGTCGAATCCTTTAAAAAAAATATATATATTCCCGCCGCGATTTGGTATGGGCCTGGGAGGGCTCGCGCCGATCCAAGACCCGCGATCGGTAATCCATTAGCCGCGTCCGCCTTTCGGACGGGTCGCGACAGCTGGCGACTCCGCTGGGGACTTTGTTCTAGAACCTATGGTTCTAGACCTCAAGTGGACTTAGGCCGTAATTAAAACGCTGAGTGATTTTTTCTAATCATGCAGGCGCTTTCAAAGGTGAGGTAAGTCCGCTTATGATAGGTGTTATATGTTTTTGCAGATTGGAGTAATAAGGGGGGTAGTCTGTGATTAACTTTGTTTTATGCAGGTTGGGCGTAGGAATGTATGTTGTGTGGATGATTTGAAGTGCTGATTGATAAACTGTTGTGCATGACTTGCATTGTGATGATCACGACACATGGACACACACAACCGCGCCTAAAACCCCAGGCGCCGCCTTTAGGAACACAATAGAAGGAATTGAAAATGGAATCTCCGTGAGGAAAAACACGGGGTAATCCACTTTTCAATTCCGCTCGCTTCGAACTATGGATCGAGTCCCAATGCAACGATAGCTGTGCAATGGAATCGGCTCTTTCTAGAACTCAAGGTGGGAACCTTAACCTTAGGTGCCAAACCCTCTGATTTTTAGAAGTTTACCATCACTTGTCTCATGCGCATGTCTTTGGGCGGTTGGTACACCTAAAACCGCACATAAGTCGACGAGTTTGGTTGGTAAGACTCCATATCCCTCAAATCTATTACAGTTCAAATAAACATAGGCATTTCATTCATTACATTCTGGTGATTAGATTAAATGCCATTTCAAGGATAGATATGTGTGTTTTTCCCAAACGTCCTTGATAGAAGACGAGGAGGATGACATCCCATGGCGAACACCGAGTGACCAACAAAGGAGCCTACTATGGACATTATTGAGATATCGTCCAATGAAGATGACGAGTTGGGGCAAGTGATCCGGAAGTCACAGGTCGAACTTGGGGCATCCTTAAACGTTAGGATCACATTCCTTTGTTTCATTTTCCGTTACTAGTCCTCTTGTATAGGGTTTATTTTTACCGAGGTTTTCTCTATCTCACCCCTTAGAGTGATTGTATTAGGGATCTATTGGTGTATACATTTAGATGGAACTTGGTCGCTTTTCTTTTGACAGGTCATGGGAATGTGATAGTGGCATTTTCTCTAATCATCTGAATACTCCCAAGTCAAGTTTATAATTCCTTTAGAGGAAATTAAAATTGGAAATCCTGCACGACCTTTTTGGTCGTATAGGGTAATCCAACCCCAATTTCGCTAGAAGGAATTATACACTTGAATTGGTCCATGCATGTTTTACGTCGCTGGTAATCCACGATAATTGATCGAGAACATCGGCGTTGTTTTGAATTTAATGACGAGATAGGTGTCCAAATTACTCTCGTTCTTAACAAAACGGCCTTGATTTGGATGCCGTATCTTCAATTAAATTTAAAACACGTTATTATGCCTCGCACTTTTGAGTGATTCGTTCCTCTCGAAACTGATCAAAAGCGATTTTTATGAATTACATTCCTTTCAATAGTATGCTTTCTTTCGAGGAATATTGATAGAAACTTTTCGCGCAAGATTAAAACCCTTGTAAAAGTTCTTGTCCTTATTAATCATGGGCAAGCATAGGATTGAAAGGGGTTTTTGATTTCTTTTTCAAATTATCCCTTCTGATTCTGTCTTTTTATTTGCAGGTAAGAAATAGGTAATAGAGAGAAATCTTTTCCTGGACAAGTCTAAGGCTATTATCTCATCTGATCATGAGCGAGTTATAAAATCAGGACATATTTGCTCGGCTTATTGATATTATGGTTCGGCTCACCCAAGTCGAAGATGTTCGGATGCTCGAAGAAATGAACCATACAGAAGTTAAAACACACACACAAGAACTTTCATTTATTTTGCTCAGCGGAGGGTTTTCAGAAGCAGGTCATACAATTCGGGGCGGAAAAGTAAAGCCAAAGTGAGCCCTAATTAACGACACAAAGGAGCCCAACTGACCCTCCATGTTGTTAATGCTCTGCCCGTACTCACGACTCCGCATGTCCTGGTCCGCGAGCTTGAGGAAAAGGTTTCTGCATTCTCCCTTAACCTCAGTGACCTTGACCTCATGTTCTTCGGTGATTATTTCCAAGTCCCGAACTAATCCATTCCCGTGAGCTATGTCTGCGGTTATTTTGTCAAGCCGTTCTTCCTGCCAGTCGCTTTGCAGCCTCAATAGGACATTGTGGCGGTCGTGCTCGCCAGCGGTCAGGGATAGGGCCAATTGATCCACCAGTTTTCTCCTCTCGCGAAGCAACGTCGCGACCCTCTCATTGGCAAACTCGACGGCCTTTTTGTGACTATCGGCCAAATAGTTGGTCAGCACCAAATGATCAGACCGATCCTGGTAACGAGCCCGCAAGACGCGAGCCACGAGAACCTCCCGATCAGCAACACGGTAGGCCTCTAGGGAGTGTGCAAAGAGGGTCGGGAAAGTTCTATATTCCCTCCCCAGCGTAGTACCTTCGAGGGAAGTGGTATCTAAGTCCTCGAGCAGGACACGGATTTCATCCGCGGTTGCAGAATGATCGGTTATGTGCGCGTAACCGCGACCCAGTAGGTTATAAAGCTTTTCCCACTGGGCCAAGACATCAGTTGAAAAAGTGCGTACGGGAGAGGAGGCCATTTGCGTTGGGTTGGCTTGAGAATAAGACGAGTTTAACAGAGAGATTAGAAGGAAGAAGCTGATTATGCGAAAAACGTTAACCTTCCATACATTAATTCCTCATTTTATAGCGACTCGAGGATGATGAAGGGTCTCAGTAATAATGCTGGTGGAGCCCAGTTAGGGGGTAAAGCAGGAGGTCCCCTCACGAGAACCATTGGATTCGTTTCGGTCCGCGATTTTCGGCTCATCAATTAAAAGATGCAAAAGATTTGTCGGGATCACCATTATTAGAGTTAGGTGGGAGGAAAGCGCAACTATCGAAGAGAGCCCTAACAGGGTTTGGCAGTCCCATCACGTTGAAAAGCTAAGCGAGAAATTCAAGGTCTTGAGGGGGAACGTTTGCCTAATGATGCTTGAGGAGCGTCTCCTGAACATGCAAAGTCACTCGAAGAAAACTTTATAGGGAGTGAGCATACAGGAAAGAGTAGAGATCTGAGTGGGCAAGAACCAATCAAACATTTCTCAATCCAACATATTTAAGAGGTTACTGTCAGCTGCTAGAGGCGACTGACTCAAAAATCTCAGAAATTGAACCACAGAGGGATCTCGAAGATTCCAAGATCAAGTCTAACGCCAAAACCATGGAGCCCAACACTTCTGGCAACGGAAATCAAGATCACAGCGACGACGACAACGACATCCACAATGCTCAACTCGGGAAAAGAAGACGTCCTCACCAATACTCTCAGGAGGAAACCCAAATGCTGGAAACCCTTTTCAGTAAAAGCCATTACATGAAAAAGAAGTGGAGAATTGAATTGAGTCGGGAGTTGGGGATTAATCAGTCGAGGATCCAGTTTTGGTTTCAAAATAGGAGATCCAAATCGAGGGCTCAACGCAAACGTCAGGTGGTCGAGATTTTAAAGGAAGAAAACCAAAAGCTGCGAACAGAAAACATGAGGTATGAAAAAGCTCTCAATATTACCGTTTGCCCTCATTGCGATAACCTCGTCGCCCTCGGTAAGATATTCCCCGATAAGCCTCACGCGATGATTGAAGACGTTCATTTACCACCCTACTCCCTCGGGGCATCTCCTGCTCAACCAGATTTTGCCGGAGTCACGCATGAGCAGGATGATCCTACAAAGATGATACAAATGCCTCCTGGGGGATGGGATTTGCATCGCTTTGATTGGAGTTATAGTTTCAAGGAGCTGGACGTTACCGCCGACCAGCTCAAAGCATATCAGCCTCATACACAACAATTTTCGATAGGGTCGGGTCCTGCTGGAGATGAGTTAATCAGTCGTCAAGCCATCGATGCACTTTTGGGCCACGATAAGAGGAGGTTCGCTTGGCCCCCTGAACTGCATTCCAGATTCCTAGACGTGGTTCACCAAATGGGGATCGACTCAGCAACTCCGACGCGCATATTTAAGGCCATGAATGTACCGGGGCTTAGTAAGGAGCTGGTCAGGAACCACCTTGCTGCCTACAGAAAGCTATTAAAACAACGTCGAGCGGAGCTAAACCGGGAGGAATCCGTCTCGAGCTCAAAAGCTAGGGGCGACCGCCATTGTAATGCTCAGGCATCAAGAGATACCCGGCCAAATCTAAGCGTCAATCAAGCTAGCAACCCGACCACCGGCAAACTGAAAGCTGATCAGAATGTCCTCCCGGGCCATTTCAACACTTCTCAAGAGCGCGTATCACAAGTACAGCGAGTGCGCACTCCTCCACTCGAGCAGCAGTCGGTTGGTGCTCTGCCTGCCGCTAGTCAACCCACGACAGACGATTTCTTTGATGAGGGGCTCGATGCCTTGTTCAATCAGTGGGAAGCTGGCATGCTTGGACAGCCATGATCTAGCACTTGACTCGGGGCACGATGGGTCGGTCACCACGAACACCCATAGAAAGAAGAACATGTTCACGAGTAGATCACTCATTTTATCTGTTGTAAAGTTCCTACGGGAACATTTTTCTTTAATGACTATAGTTAATTCTATATTAAAACCAACGCTATTGACGAACATCGTCATGCTCAGTTGTGATGATCCCTTGTTAGATTAAGTCTGAAACCAGAGACGGTCTTTAAAATTTTGAGTGGCCACGAACTCATTCCTCACCAAGCGCCCGGGATGCTGAAAGGAAGAGTAACAGCATGCACAGGGAAAATGCCACTTTCGTTTGAACGATGAAAAGGGGTTGAGAGAAGATCATAGCGTTAATTCCCATGGAGCTAAATGAATTAAACGGAGTCATTAATTGCGGGTCCACCGCTGCTCCCCACGTTCTCGGGCCTAGCAAATCATAAAAGGCGCCGAAAGATTGTAGACCCACCACTTTGAAGACTGAACTAGGGGACGAGCGCAATACTCGATGAAACCGAATCAATGCAAAAGAGTTTGTGATCCTATCACGAGGAAAAAGAAAGGGGAATACAGACGATGAGTAATTACAGGGCCTCGGGAGGAGCGCTTGCTTGCTGGCCTTCATATGCAGCCTGAAGGATGGTTCTAGGACACACACAATCACTTGAGAAAGTTTCTAGAGTGAGCAAACACGTAAGAGCGAATAGAGAAAGCTGAGGGAACTAGATCAGCCCGAGATGCTCCGATCCATCATGTTTAAAAGCTATTCCCATCTGCTGGAAACGCCCGACCTGGACATTTCTGAGCACGAACTGCTGGGAGACTTTGAAGATCCTGGAGCTGAATCCTGCCCGAAGACCATGGAGACTGACTCCTCCAGCGATGAAATTCTAGGTTTCAGCTACGAAGAAGGAGTATACAATGATGACCGGAGTCGGAAAAGAAAGCAACTACAACGCCACACTCCAGGCCAAATCCGAGAGCTCGAGGCTTTCTTCAATGAATGCCCCACTCCAAGCAGACAACAGAAAATGGAGTTGAGCCGAAAAATAGGATTGGAGCTTTCGAAGGTCAAGTTTTGGTTCGCCAACAAACGAACCCGGGTGAAACAGCAATACGCAGACCATGAGTTACTAGTCCTGAAGGAGGAGAATGAGAAGCTGAAAGCTGAAAGCGCGAGATATAAGGAAGCTCTGACCAAGGCCACCTGCCTTAATTGTGGTAATCCTGTTGTCCTCGGCGAGGTGTTCCTCGACGAACCATCCCTGTTGACGAATAACACTCAGCTGTTACCGTATTCTCCACAGCATTTTCCGACACAGCCAGATACCGCCGGAGATCTGCATGAACAAGTCAACACCATAGGATCAACACCAACATCCTCTGAGAAATGGGATATGAATCATCACAGGGGGAGTTCTCTCAATGACGAACTCGTTGTCGCAGCCAGCCAATCCAAAGTCGGTGAGTCCCTCCCTGGACAACTTTTGAAACGACTAGATCCCGTAGAGAATAGCTACCGAAGTATTGACGATATTTTGGGTGATAAGAGAACAAGGTTTTACTGGACCTATGAACTTCACACCAAATTTGTTGATGCAATTCGAGAGCTGGGAGTTGATTCGGCTAGCCCACTACGCATACTCGAGATTATGAATGTGCCGGGGCTCTCTAGAATTAACGTCGAGTCTCACCTCAAGTACTATAGGAGATTGCTAAGGGATGGAAGGATAGCGTTAAACCATCATAAAGCCAGTTGGAGCTCAAGTGCCGGGCAGAGTTACAACCACGACGATTGGAGGGCCGAGAGCACCCAACCGCATTTCAGCAATGACGGGACCAGCAGTCGTGTCAGCGACTCCTCTAACCCAAATCAGAATGCTCCACCGAGCTATCTCAATACTCCTCAAGAGTATATACCACAGTTCCAGCACATAGGGATTCCTCAATTTGAGCGCGATTCGGTCATTAATGCTGTCCCTGAAGCGGATCTGGCATTGGTAGAGAGTGCACATATAAACCTGCCGGTCATTGGAGGAAGTTCCAATTCGAGGCGTCAAATTGCTCATGACGAGAGCAAAGAGAGGAATCCCTCGCCTGCAGTTGACGACACCCAATCCGGGCACCAAGGGCTAGAAAGAACATGTGATTTCCTTGATGAGGAGTTGGACACTTGGATCAATACTCTTCAGGGATGTATGTCTCAACCCCAACAGGGCAATGATGAAGGTTCCAGCTCAAAGACTCCAGTCCCTCACAACGAAGGCAATGAAAGAAATCTGCCCCCAACAATCGTTGATACCCAACTTGAACATCAATGGCTCGAAGACCCGAGCAATTTCCTTGGCGATGAGTTCAATCTTTGGCTCGATCAGTTTGGAGCCGGAGGACCATCGCAGTGGTGACGCAAGGCCGGTGATCAAACGTCTGATGCAAGGCATGGTTACTCGATGAAAAATGCTTAGAGGAAAGGGGGTTGAATACTCCTGTTGAATATGTTGTTGATCGCACTGTAAGGTTCCCACGGGAACATCTTTCATCAATATCTAGAACTAATCGCGCGTGAGTGTCAACATCACCCTTTGAGCATCTTCAAGCCGAGGGCCGTGGATTAATCACTTAATCCGTGGAGCAAGTTCCATGAACATTGACTATCACCCGCGGAGCATAATGGGATCTACCCCTTCAATACAAAATGCGTTTGGCCGCGAAGCCACCCATTTGGTAAAACGATGTATCGTTCCTAAACGATCTCCAGTCGGATACCGAAGTAATGTCTTCTTTCTTTTCCTTCTCAGATGATAAACATGGATAAATCACTCAAGGAGTCATGCGTTCAAATAACAGAATAGACGCTGCCCAGCTGGGGGCAAAGGAACCATCGATGTTGCAACCACTCCAAACATGGATAGGCGGATTTGATAGACGTGGTTCATATCAATACGCAACATCAGAACGGGATGGGAACCAAGAGTAAAGTTGTATCGTCCCAATTTGTCTTGAATTCGAGAATATGAATTGATACTCGTTGTCTACCCTTGACAGGGGAATCGCCTTGGAGACGAACGAGTTTTTACATCCCACATACTACCTGTTAGGGTACATGAGGGTAGGATGTATCGTTTCAATTTTCAAAAAATTCGTGAACATACAATGATATGCTTCTTTTACATTTTCAGGGATCTCCAGCCACGGTGGACAGGTAGGTATCCCTTTTCCCCAATCCATTGAAGGTGTTAAATAAAAAGAAAAGCTTTCAGAATCTAATGTCTAGAAAAGACATAGAAATCAAAATTCATTGGCATTCATGTTTTGAAACAGGAGGTTGTCTGAACATAAATGAAATATGCATGTGCATCATAAAATCCCCTTGACGGGTAAAATTTTTGGAGAAAAAGAAAGAGATTTTCCAACCAAAAGTTGTTCAAAACTTTCAAAATGACGTTTTCTCAAAAGACGAGAGGCAAAGCCTAATCCAAACACGTCCTACACACACTAGAGAGAAGTGGAGCGGATCAGATAGCAAAATCTGGACCTACGGAAGTAGGGATTATTCGCAACGATTACATGGGTTGGGATGACGGAGGCATTCGTTTCATATCCCTCAAACACCACAGGTGACCGTTGATAAACCCTTTGAACGACGGTTTTCATTCTTAACCCTGTCAAGAACCACCCCACATCGGGGCAAAATGGAGGTGAGTCCAGCGGTATCAGGAGAAAATGGTTAGAAATTTTCTTGCTCGGACTAACATCAATCTTTGTGTGTTGTTTATATGGTAATCCAAGTGCCATAGGATGACGAGAAGCATTCATTTCTCTATCCCACACACCATATCCTTTGCACAGCCAAGTTGAGCCTGCAAAATCATTTCATAAACCCCTGTTGGTGATCATAGGATGTTTCAAGATGGAAACTGCATCACTCCAAGAACGGAAGAAATCAAGAGATGGGATTTATAGAAAAATCTCATATCGGCGTTTAAATGTGCTATGATTCAAGTTGTATATCTAGCACAATTTTCTGAACATCGTAGTTCCAAAGGAAAAGAAAAGGCGGGATTTCAACAAAGAAAAAATCCCCAGCATCAAGAAAAAGCAAAGTGCCTGGTAAAAGCAAGGCCGATGTTCGTGAAAACTGTTTGATTGATCCCCAATAAAGCCTAGTTGGGAAGAGAGAAAAACCCATAAAGGAGTCAGATCAAGAAGACTGCTCCCCAAATGATGTCAGCCGTGGTGCAAAAACACGAACAGAATTGTCAATCTCTTAATACCACAAGAGACGTTCTCTAAAGGACTTGTGCACACCTCAGAAGCGGTCGCACACCTCAAAAATGAAGATGCAGAATGGAAAAGACATGTGACAAGTTTGCAATGATCACCAATGTCAATCCCCTCATAAATTCTGGGCCAAAAACAAGCCTTTTTCGGTCCCCAATCCTACCAACATCATAACCCTGAAACAGTCTTCTCTGACTAAGACACTTGGGTTAACATATAGCTTAGATCGAAGAAGTACGAGCAAGACTATTTCTTTCTCATTTTGCAGGGTTCTTGACTTGTAAACCCGGAGCAGATGGTGAAAACTTTCATTCAATGACCTTGACTCAAAAGTGAGTCCCCCTTGAAGACCAATATCCAAGCCCAACATTACGGTCCCGTGGAAGACCTCCCGACCGATCAAAATGTATGCGCTGCGAATGAGCCTAAAACCTAGGCACAGGTTAGTAGGGAATTGAGTGCATCCCCTATAAAAACCACTATCTCAAAATAGGTGAGAAGACCTCATTGTCGAGAAATATTCCAGTTGGTGTTTTGAACAAACTCTTTTTGGAATTTTCAAACTGTTGGTCCAGATTTTCCGTGCAAGGGATTTGTGATCACATTTGTTTGTTGCAAGAATGCTTTGGATAACCTCCAGCATCAAAATGCACATTTCGTGATTAAAACTTAAATCATACGGTTTTGTCAAATGGACAGCCGTGGTCTTCCCAAAGATTACTAACGTTTTCTTGGTGAAGAGAAATCTTTCAAGCTCAAACAGTCTCATCGGACGTGGAGAACCCTCGTCCCGAGACCCTTTTTCAAAAATTTAGGCAGTCTCATCGGACGTGGAGAACCCTCGTCATGAGATCCCTTTTCAAAACTTAGGCAGTCTCATCGGATGTGGAGAACCCTCGTCATGAGACCCCTTTTCAAAACAAAGGTAGATACCGCCTGAAGGATCAACACATGGTAGACACCGCCTGAAGGGTCAACTCATGGTAGATACCGCCTGAAGGGTCAAACCAAGGTAGAAACCGCCTGAAGGGTCAAATCAATGGTAGATACCGCCTGAAGGGTCAAACCAAGGTAGAAACCGCCTGAAGGGTCAAATGATGGTAGATACCGCCTGAAGGGTCAAATGAAGGTAGAAACCGCCTGAAGGGTCAAATCAATGGTAGAAACCGCCTGAAGGGTCAACTCAAGGTAGATACCGCCCGAAGGGTCAAAATGATGGTAGAAACCGCCTGAAGGGTCAATCCAATAGTGAAAATCACTTAAATGGTCAACTCAATGGTCTGATCCACCATACGGATCAAAATCCTTAGCAAATCCCAAATGGGACGCGTCTTCCTTAGATTCCTATCAGTTAGGAATCCCATTATGGTTTGACCTACCATACGGGTCAGAGCTTAACCTCTCTAGGATACTCTAGTAACGAGTTCCTAGAAATTCTCTTGAATCCATCAAACACCGCGAAAATCGCACAAACATCGAACAGGTAAGTGGCAGGTATGTCTCTCTATTATCTCACTCTCTCATGTCACATGAACATTTCCCCCTTCAAGAAAGAGCATAAAAGGACAAGCATGAAGATTGGATGTCATGACTCCTTTTCCTTTAGTTTCCCGAGTCGAGTCGATCAGGACTCAGGTGTCACCTTATCTTTGAGAGAAACCTCTAACGAGATTCCTCTCAAAGAGGGGCAGCTGTTGACACCTAAATTTTGATCAACTTTTTTATTTTTATTTTTATTTTTATTTTTGAAAATTCATAGAAAATCCATAAAAAGTTGAAAAATTGAAAAATCAATTTTGGTGACCTTAGCCAAGCTAAATGAACCATTTTGACCAAAAAAATAATTTTCATAAATTTCATTTTTTTAATATTTTTTTTTAAAAAAAGGAAGAAAAAAAGAAAAATAAAAGAAGAAAATCAAGAAAAATAATATTTGAGGTCACAAAAATATATAAAAATAGTCGGTATTTTTATTTTTATTTTATCCATTTTCTGACCTCATAAATAGTAAAATTCAGGTTTGATTTTAGGTGTTCTCTGATCATCATAAAATTGAACTTGACAAAAATATTAGCAATAATTAAAAAGAAAACGAGTGAAACCTCATCATTTAAAAGAAAAAGTAAAAGAAAAAGTGTATGTTTAATTAATAATTTTATCTCTCCTTTTCATTTTTTTATTTTTTTTTCCCTCTCTTTCCTTTTCATTATTATTCTTTGTTCTTCTTTCCCACACGGCCGCTCCCTCTCTTTTCTTTTTTTTGTTTTCCTCGACACCTGGGCCCCGCTGGCTGGTCTTCTTCTTCCTCTTCTCGGGCTCCTTCTTCAGGGCCTCCTCCTCCTTCTTTTCTATATATTCTGCAACTTCTCTTCTTGTTGGGGCAGGGCGAAACAGCTTCATCTGACGAACACCAGACTGTCGGCCGCCGCATCTCCGCCTCTCCTTCGCACCACCACCTCACCCCGACGCCTCAGTCCCATTTCCCATTTCAGAGCCTCGCCCTCCACATCTCATCTTTAAGTGAATCATCTTGGTTCCCAACTCTGTCTCTACTTTCTTCCTTAAATAAGCCTCATCAAGTCCAAATGCATCCAGATAGGCCGTATACCGTTCATAAATTTTTCGAAGGGCACTGGCATGCTCATCTGACAAGGGCTTTACATCCTCTCCGCTCAATCCAATACTGTCATCAAGTTCCATTTTCAATGACGTAAGCACCCCAGTGAATTCCTCAACTGCTTCAGCTGCACGGTAAACGTTGGCCAAGACCTCTTGACCAGCCTTATCATCAGTATTCTTGGACAATGCTTTTTCCACATCATGCACAATGCTATTAGGAATCTCATCCCAGCTAGCAGCCATCAGATCCTTGAGTGCATTCAAAACACAAGGATATTTAAAGTCGGGCATGTGAGTAACATCTTCACTGAAGCATCGTGTGCTCCCCATGCTCGTTCCGAAAGGGGGCCTGCAATCGAAAGGAAGGTTTTTGGGGGGAGGAGCTGAAACGGACTGATTGGAAAGCCCAAGCAAGCTCCGGGAGAGGACGCCGAAGTGACGGGCGAGAAAGAGGTCGCGACGGCCGAAGATGAAGAGAGGGGCCTGAGACAAGCCGAAGCTGAGCGGTGGATGGACCGCCATCTTCTTCTCCATCCTCGATCTTCAACTCACTTCACTGCTTGAGAATGATTCGATCGCCGAGATTTGAATTCCTACGAGTTTTGTTGTTTCGACAGGGACCAGAGTGAGGGGGGTGAGATTTAGAAGCGATCCGCGAGTTCCCGAGGCCGAAGCTGAGTTAGTTTGAGAGCGAGATGGAGAGGAAGATATGGATTGAAGTCTGCGTCATGGAGAAGAAGGTGTTCTCAGTGCCGATGGTACAGATACCGGAGCGGCTTCGGGCGTTTGGTGAATTCGAGATCGTCATATTTGGAGACAAGGTGATTCTGGAATATCCAGTGGAGAGCTGGCCACTGTGTGATTGCTTAATTCCCTTTTACTCAACTGGATATCCCCTTGGAAAAGCTTAGGCTTATGCTGCTTTAAGGAAGCCTTTTCTGGTAAATGAGCTAAAACAGCAACACCTTCTTCATGATCGGAGGGAGGTGTACGAGCGTTTTAAAAAAAAAAAAAAAAAAAAGTTTTTGGAGTTCCAGTTCCAAGATATGCTCTTGTGAATCGGGAAGTGCTCAATCAAAGATTGGATTATTTTATTGAAAAAGAGGGTTTCGTGGAGGTTCATGGCAATCGCTTTTGGGAGCCATTTGTGGAAAAGCCTGTCGATGGTGATAATCATAGTATAATGATATATTACCCTAGTTCAGCTGGTGGTGGCATGAAGGAGTTGTTTAGGAAGGAGGAACATATGTCAAGGTTGGCCCTGAATATGCGCATGCTGAGACAAGAAAGTCACCGGTAGTGGATGGTGTTGTTATAAGAAATTCTGACAGGAAAGAAATGATGCGCGGAGACGGTCACCCGCTGGGGAGGCTCGGCGTCTGAATACCGGTGTCCAATCCGGTATGTTTTACGTACCCGATCCGTATATCAGAATTATTTTTCTAAAATATTGCCTTTATAGATTTGATTTGCATGTATTTGTTTCAGTCTAGTGGTTAGCTTATTTATCTGGTTGAGTGTTATCTATTGTCAAAGACATGTTTTTTTTATTAAAATATTTTTCGAAAATATTAAAAAAAAAAAAATCGATCAGAAAATGTTAAAAAATTAAAAAACTAAAGAAAAATCCAAAAAAAATTGAGAAAACTTACAGAAGATTCCTAAAAAAAAAAAATTCTAAAAATTTTCCAAGGCTGAAAATGACAAAAAAATTGATTTGTTTTCATTTTTTGGGATTTTCTCCCATTTAATCCAAAATGACGATTTCACCCCTCAAAGGGTAAATCGTCTTTGATATTCTGATGAATCGTGGAAATTGCTTAGAAATTGGCGATGGGCCAGATAGGTGGCTGAACCTTATGTCTGAGATTTCCGCTTTTCATTCTCACTTTTAGAAAATGACGATTTTACTACTCGAATGGTAAATCGGTTTCTAAAATTCCAGAAAAATCCCAAAAATGGGAAACGGCCACAATCAACTGGCTATGGAATATTTTGGGTAATTCGGTATCCAAATCTTCCAAAAATTGACGATTTTGCCCTTCGGGCTAATCGTTCCCAAATCTTCCCATTTTGCCCCCTGGTCCTAAATCACGCCTTCCCTAAGCCCTTATGGCTATACTAGGAGGCCTTTGACTTGAATTGATGTGCATGGATGTGATTTATTTATGCACTTGTTTGCGCTTTCATTTAAATTGATTGTGATTGATAGGAATATTCGCCCAATCTGCATGAAACCCTGAATCAAGCCTACCTCACCTAAAATTGCGCCTGCATGAACTCTTAGCTAGGAAAATCACTCGCGTTAGGTACCGAAAGGGCGTTGGTAATGACACCGGCGTAACCAAGTCCCCGAACCCAAAAACTCTGGTTCCGTAGAACTGATCGATCTCTCCCAATCGATCAGTAAGGTTTCCGGTCTACCCTCCGAGAAAGACCGGTGGCGACTCCAAATGCATGCACAATTTGCACATGCCACCACGACCACACTAAGGTCGAAAGCGATCGACTCTTATCGTCGAATCCTTTAAAAAAAATATATATATTCCCGCCGCGATTTGGTATGGGCCTGGGAGGGCTCGCGCCGATCCAAGACCCGCGATCGGTAATCCATTAGCCGCGTCCGCCTTTCGGACGGGTCGCGACAGCCTCTCGCTCTCTTCTTCTACTCCCCTCACTCCGCGAGCTCCTCCTCCGCGAGTTCTCCCTCTCGCCTACTCTCTCTCTCACCTGCTCTTCGTTCGCTCACTTTCTGTTGTCGAACCCCCCCTTGCATCCGTTGGCGAACTCCTTTTCTTGTTCGTTTTTCTTCTTCTTCTTTTTCGCCCGTCCGTTATCGATCTCTGCCAACCCCCCCTCCTCTCAACTGACTTCCTCCTTTTTGTTTTCTGTTCGTGCGCGAAGGAAGAAGGGAATGAGGGCTTTTGTGACTTTGTTGGTCAACAGGTTTGACTGGGTCGGTCAACCCGACCCAGTTGACCCGGTTCTACTTTTTTTTGTTCAAATTGGATGTCCAGACGAGCATATATTATAAAATTGACCCAAAAATTAGACTCCATGGTACAAACTCCATCTAAAAATGTGATTTTCGCGACCATAACACATACAGTCATGTGAAAACCCCAAATGTTGAGTAAGATCCGAAATTGATTTTTGCCAATTCGATGTTCTTAATGGACGAATCGGCCCCAATTGAGCTTACCATTAGATTTAGAAGGTCGAATACTATAGGGAGGAAGCATTGGGGTTTTATGGGCGTCCCTCAAAAAAGTTTAATTTCAGAATTGGCATTATAGGGACTAAAATGAAAAGAATTTTATGAAATTAGATCCCTAAAGCCAAAATTGATCAAATCAGCGCACAATTGAACCAAATTGAAATGTAGGGCAATCAAATTGAATGTCAAGATTTGGAAAATGCAAAAGATCGCAAATAGAAAGACTCAAAACATATTTTTTTTGACAAATTTAACCCTGTACGTTACAAAGAAACACACAAAATTAAACTTGAATTTCGACTCTTGATGAGGTCAGAATGACAAGGGATTAAAAAGAAAAATATTGGCTATTTTTTCATATTTTTGTGACCTCAAATTCTATTTTTGTTGACTTTTCTAGTATTTTCCTATTTTCTAAAAATACTAAAAAATGTGAAAAATATGAAAAATTATTTTTCGATCAAGAATGGTTCCTTGGGCTTGGCCAAGGCCACCAAAGTTGATTTTGTAATTTTTTGGCTTTTTATGAATTTTTTGTGATTTTTCAAAGTAAAGCTGAAAAAGACTTGGTCAAAAATCGGGTGTCAACACTAATATTGATATCTTTTGTCCGCTCATGATAAACTGGATTATACGCCAGAAATATCGCACATTGGTTGTCACACTGTATATCAACACTTTTCTGATCCAACCCAAAGTCCAAGAGCAAACTTTATAACCATATCGCCTCTTTCGCTACAAAGGTTAGTGCCATGTACTCCGCCTCAGTCGACGACAAGGCCACGAGGTCCTGTAAGGACGCCTTCCAACTAACTGCACCACCTGCAAGCTTAAACAAGTACCCTGCTAAAGACCCGCACTCATCCAAGTCACCTGCATGATCAGAATCCATATAACCCGTGGTTTCATTGTCATTACTGTTCCTCCTGTATAATATACCAACGTCTGCTGTCCCCTTCAAATATATCCATTTCACATCTTCCCAATGAGTTTTACCAGGACGCTTCATAAAACGACTAACTACACTGATAGCTTGTGAAATATCATGCCTAGTGCATACTATAGCATACATAATACTACCCACTGCACTAGAATAAGGAACATGTGACATATGCTCCTCCTCTTCCTCAGTCTGCGGTGATAACTTAACTGAAAGTTTAAAGTGCTTCACTAATGGTGTACTCACAGATTTCGCTGATTGCATATTAAAACGTGCTATAATCTTCTCAATATATTTCTTTTGAGACAGATGTAAAAATCCTGCAGTTATGTCACGCAAAATCTCTATTCCCAATATTTTCTTTGTAGCACCTAAATCTTTCATCTCAAACTCAGCACTCAACTGCCTTTTCAGCACATCAATATCAGACATATTCTTAGCTGCTATCAGCATATCATCAACATATAACAGTAGATATACCAAAGACCCATCATCCAGTCTCCTAAAATAAACACAATTATCCATCTGACTCTTAGAATAGTCCTGACTAGCCATGAAAGCATCAAAGCGCTTATACCATTGCCTAGGAGACTGTTTCAGCCCATACAATGATTTCTTTAACAAGCAAACATGGTCTTCCTTACCCAGAATAGCAAATCCCTCTGGCTGTCTCATGTAAATCTGCTCCTCCAATCACCGTGAAGAAACGTTGCTTTCACATCAAGCTGCTCCAACTCGAGATCATGTGCAGCAACTAAGGCAAGTAAAATACGAATAGAAGTATGCCTTACCACAGGAGAAAACACTTCATTGTAGTCAATGCCCTCCCGCTGTGTAAACCCCTTAGTCACAAGTCTCACCTTATACCTCGCTGCCTCGACACCGAGAATGCCCTCTTTCCGTTTGTAGACCCATTTACTTCCAACAATGTTCTGGCTCTTGGGTACTTTAACTAGCTCCCATGTCTGATTCCGATGGAGTGATTCCATCTCTTCACTCATAGCCCCTAGCCATTGTGATGACTCATAACTAGCCATCAGCTCAGAGTAAGACGAAGGCTCATCTGTCTCCACCTCGTCACCTACAGTCAAAGCATAAGCAATATATGTATAACCATAACGTACTAGTGGTTTTATTTGCCTTCGTTGTCTACCCTCAGCTAGAGTTTGCTGCGGCTGTACTGGTTGTTCACTCTCACTAACTTCAGGAACTGCGGCCTCATCTGCAGTCTCAACCTCTGTTACCTCCGAGGTCACCGGAGTCTCCACCTGAAGCTCCACCTCACTACTGACACCATGATCTGTCTGCTCTGCTGGTAGTGTCTTAAGACTCCTCTGTCGAAGCATTGCAGTCTCGTCGAAGATCACATCTTTACTTATTAGAAAACCGGGTGATCTGGGATCAGTGCACCACAGCCGGTAGCCTTTCGCACCATGTGCATAACCCAGAAATATGTACTTCTTCGACCTCGGCGCAAGCTTACCATCACTAGCATAAGCATACGCAGGACATCCGAATACTCGTAATCCGGACTAATCAACAGTTTTTCCCGACCATCCTTCCTCTGGAGTCTTCCACTCAATAGCAGATGATGGAGATCTATTAATCAGGTAACAGGCCATGTTCACTGCTTCGGCCCAAAATTCCTTGCCTATACCAGCATGCGATAACATGCTCCGAGCCCGCTCAAGTAAAGTTCTGTTCTTCCGTTCTGCCGTGCTATTCTGTTGTGGTGTCCCAGGTACTGTGCGGTGTCTAACAATACCTTCTCTCTTGCAGAACTCGGTAAAATCCTTACCACAGAACTCCATGCCGTTATCAATTCTCAAACACATTAGATTTGTACTTCAGAAAGTATACCCATACATTCTTGGAATAATCGTCGATAAATGTCAGCATATATCGGGCACCTCCTTTCGAAGGAAGTGGAGACGGGCCCCAGACATCTAAATGAATATACTCAACCGGTTGCTTGGTCGAATGAATACTAGTAGTAAACTTAATCCTGCGCTGCTTCCCAAAGATACAGTGCTCACATAAGTTTAACTTACTTGTCTTCTGACCCTTTAACAACCCCATATCACTCAGCATTGTCATAACTGCCTCACTCATGTGCCCTAAACGCATATGCCATAAACGAGTCAAGTCAGAATCTGACTCACCTGATGAAACTGCAGCAGCTCTTGTCACGGTCTCTCCTAGTAGATGATAGAACGAATTCGCTTTCTTCCCTTTCATCACTGTCATGGCACCTCGAGAGATCTTCAGCACTCCACCTTCAGCGGTGTACTTACACCCGATATCATCGAGTGTCCCCAGAGAAATAAGGTTCTTCTTGAGCTCCGGTACATGCCTCACATCTGTCAATGTGCGAACTACACCATCATGCATCTGAATACGAACTGTCCATATCCCCACAACCTTGCAAGCTGTGTTATTCCCCAACAGAACTCTACCACCATCTGCAGTCTGGCAAGTAGTAAACCAGTTCCTATGAGACGTCATATGATAAGAACACCCCGAATCTAGCACCCATTGGTCTCTTGACGAACCTGTAGTCACACACAAAATAACCTCTGCATCACTAGTGCTCTCCTCAGCAATATTTGCCACACTGCTTGTGGCCTTCTGCTTATCACCTCTGTTTCTCAACTTAGGACAATCTCTCCCGATGTGCCATTCCTCGTGACATTCAAAGCACTTCACGCGTCCCATGGATTTTCTATGACGTGATTTAGACCTGCTTTTACCTCTGTTGCTACTGGACCCTCGATGTTGCTCTCTACCCCCGAATCACTGGTCCACGCGCTACATCCTGCGCTAGACTGTCATCTCACAACTTTCTCTGCCACTCTTTAGAAAACAAGGCAGACTTTACCTCCTCTAAGGTAATTGTAGTACGCCCCTGCAATAGAGAGTCAGTAAAGTGCTCCCATGACTCTGGTAAAGAAGCTAACAACATCATGCCCTGCTCTTCATCATCAAGTGTTTTACCGACGTTCTTTAAATCCATCATGAGTTTATTAAATTCATCTATGTGAGTTCTGATAGACGTACCTTCAGTATATCTGAACTAGAACATCTTCTTCAACATATATAAGCGATTGTTCAATCCCTTCGTTAAATAGAGCGCCTAGAGTTTTGTCCACAACGCTGCGGCATCCTTCTCTTCACCTGCCTCTATTAACACTTTATCCGATAAATTCAACACGATTAGACTCCTAGCTTTCCTCATTAATACATCTTTATCAGCATCTTTCATCGTTTCAGGCAACTTAGCCTTGCCCTCCAATGCTTCTGTCAAACCCTGGGTTGTCAATAACGCCTCCATCTTGAGGCTCCATAACCCAAAGTTGTTCCTCCCAATAAATTTCTCAATTTCATCTTTCACCCCAGACATAATTGCAGCAACAGAATTTCAGATAATAACCAGACATGCAAAAGCCCCAAATCACAATCTAGAAATCTGACCCTAAGCTCTGATACCAATTGTTGCAATACTAACGCAAAAATTAATTAGGATCTTGCAAATACGTCAATGCGAAAATCCATAGAAAATAACGAGGAACGATAAATGACACCAGATATAACGTGGTTCGGTCCGAATGTCTATACCTACATCCACGGGAAGAGCCAGCAAGAACAATCCACTATAATCAGAGAATCGGATTTACAATCACTCAATACTCTCATGTTTCCCGCAACTAGATTATACCCAAACCCAAGTGTTTACAATAAAACAACTCTATTGGATAAACAAAAGAAAATATCTCATGCACAAATCACCGTGTCGAAGAACTCCTCCGTGTGCGCGACTACCCTTTTGTTCGCGTCGTCCTTTTTGTGGAGTATCCCGTACGGCCTCTCTTTGTTTGTGCGACTCGGTCTTCTCTACTCAAAAGGATAGAATACCACAAAAGTCCTCCTCTTTTATACGAATCTGGCAGACGTGAGGAGAAAGCAAAACCCTTGCTTTCTTTCCTCTTTTAAAACCATGGGGCCCACTCTTTTTATCAGACTGTCCGGCGTCATCTCTCAAGGCATAAAAGCAAAACCCTTTTCTTTTATTTCCTGATCTCACGCTGACTTTTCTCCCCATAACAAATATTATAATATGTTATGAAATACATGAATGTTTGAAATACATGAATGAATATTCATTATATTCATCCTATCTAATGTACCTTTTATGGTACATTTCTAAGTTCATCTCCCTATCCTATGTATGTATTAATTCAATACATTAGTATTAATGATAAGTGCATCCTTATTCTCCTATAAATAGGAGCTTAGTTTTTGGTCAAATTATAAGTTGAAATAAAGAGATTTCTCCTCTGGCTTTCTCTATTTGCTCTCTGCTCTCTCTGTTATATACTTGCAGCGCGATATTTTATAACACGTTATCAGCACGAAGACCTACCAACTGAGAAAGTAGGTAAGTGTTCTCTTTGTTTTCTTTAATCAACTTATACTTCATCTTCTTCTATCAATTCTTCATCTTTTATTATCTTTTTGGTCTGAAACCAACTTCAAATCTAAAAGCGTCCTTCTGCTCTTGAAGTGGCGGTGGATATTTGGAAATCCTTCTAATTATTTTAAAGGATTCATTTTGATACAGAATTATGGCAAATATTGAAAAGTCCAAATTCCACATCCCGGAAGTGAGTGGAAATAATTATCTGTCCTGGTGCCTTGACATGTGAATGCACCTCCAAGGGCAAGGTCTCGCTAATGCAATCACAGAAGATGGAACCTCAAATGATAAAGATAAAGCAAATGCACTGATTTTTATTCGTCGTCGTGTGCATGAGAGTTTGCAGACTCAATATTTATCCGTTCGAGACCCTCAGACCCTGTGGAGGAGGTTGAAGGATAGGTATGATCATACCAAGACTGTTATCCTCCCTAAAGCGCAGTATGACTGGTAGCATCTCAGGCTGCAAGATTTTAAATCAGTGTCTGACTATAACTCCGCTTTATTTGATATTATTTCTCGACTTGAGTTATGCGGCGTCAAGCTCACTGATGCGGAGCTATTAGAGAAAACTTTCTCCACCTTCCATGCTTCGAACATTGTATTGCAACAGCAATATCGGCAGCGTCATTTTGCCACATACTCTGAATTAATTTCTGTGCTCCTGACTGCTGAGCAAATAAATGAACTGCTGCTAAAAAATCATGATCTTAGACCTGCTGGCTCAAAAGCATTGCCTGAAGCACATGCCAACTATGAGAAAAATACTGGCCATTTTATGAGCTATAAACGCAGGCAAGGACATAATCCTTGAAGTGGAAGGGGTAGGGGTGGCAGGAATTTTAACCGCCCTAAGAAATCTAACCTTGGCCCGTATCACGACAAAGAAAAGAAGCCAATGAAGGTAACTAATGAAAGTATTTGCCATCGCTGTGGCATGGGTGGGCACTGGTCACGTACTTGTCGTACGCCAAAGCACTTTGCTGATCTATACCAGGCATCTTTAAAAAATACGGGCAAGTGTAGTGAATCTCACGCCATTGAAATTAATCCTACTGCAATAACCACTGTTGAGGCCAACAATATCTTTGTTGGTGGGACTCCTCTTGCTCCTGAAGCAGCAAATGCATCCTTGGATGTCTCTGATTTCTTTGAGGACCTCTGATTGCTTTGATCAGGCATCAGACTGGTGGATGACAACTTAGACTTCGAGTTTTACGATAATTTCTTTCTAGTTATTTTTCTTTAAATGTATTACTCTTTTATTATTCTCTAATATGGTTATGTAATGAAATGCTTATGAACCTTATATTTGTTATTTTTGAAATTTTATTTGATCCTATAACTTATATACAAATTTTATGATACTTGACACCTGAAGTTGTCAACATAAATGCAAATGGAAAATACCAAGAAAAAGGAAGATGTTTGTTTGCTTGATAGTGCAACAACACATTCCATATTTCATAGTAGACATTTTTTCTCGAGTGTGACATTGCGTAAAGCACATGTCCATACAATATCAGGTCCTGTTAAGATTATTGATGGTTTCGGGAATGCCACAATTTTTTTGCCAAATGGCACCATCCTGCATATTGAGAATGCATTTCTAAGCAGTAGATCAAAAAGGAATCTACTTAGCTTCAAAGATGTACGCCGAAATGGGTACCATATTGAGACTATTAATGAGCAAAATAAGGATTTTCTCGGCATTACTTCTTATAAGATGGGCCTGAAGACCATCCATGAAAAGCTAGAAGCTTCTCCTACGGGTTTGTATTGTGTCATGATTAAGGCCATTGAAACCTATGCCACCATGTCCTGGATATTGGTAAATCCTGATAAGTTTGGATTGTGGCTTGATCGCCTTGGTCACCCTGGCGCTACAATGATGCGTAGAATAATTCAGAACACAAGAGGACACCCTTTAAAGGATACAAAGGTTTTGTTGTCCAATGATTATAATTGTGAAGCTTGTTCACAAGGAAAACTCATTATCAAACATTCTCTAACAAAGGTTAATCTTGAATCCCATTTATTTTTGCAAAGAATTCAGGGTGATATTTGTGGACTAATACAACCACCAAGTGGACCGTTTCGATATTTTATGGTACTAGTGGACGCATCCTGTAGATGGTCCCATGTTTGCCTATTATCTACGCGCAATGTCGCATTTGCACGTTTACTTGCGCAGATTATAAAGCTCCGGGCACATTTCCCTGATTATCCAATTAAGAGCATAAGGATGGATAATGCTGGTGAATTTACATCAAAGAGTTTTGATACATATTGTGCTTCACTCAGAATCGAGGTTGAGCACCCAGTCGCATATGTTCATACTCAAAATGGATTGGCAGAATCCTCGATTAAACGCATCCAAATCATTGCCCGCACTCTATTATTGAGAACAAATCTCAACGATACAGCATGGGGTCATGCAATTTTGCATGCGGCGGCCTTAATTAGATTGCGCCCCACTACTAGTCTCTTACAATCTCCCCTTCAGATGGTTCTTGGTTATGAACCTGATATTTCACATTTACGCACTTTTGGTTGTACAGTACAGGTGCCTGTAACACCACCAAAAAGAACTAAAATGGGTCCCCAACGCCGTTTGGGCATTTATGTTGGGTTTGATTCACCGTCCATTATTAGGTTCTTGGAACCAACTACTGGTGATCTTTTTACTACTAGATTAGCGGATTGTCATTTCGATGAGACAGTGTTTCCATCAATTGGGACACCTATGACTGCAAAGCAGAAACCAGTTAAGGTTATCTCCTAGAATGAGAAAGATTTATCTCATTTAGACCCAAGAACTCCTGAATGTGAAAACGAGGTGCATCGTATAATCTATTTACAGGCTATGGCCAATGGACTTCCTGACGCATTTAATGATGCTACTAAGGTAACGAAGTCTCATATTCCAGCTGCAAATGCTCCAGCTAGAATAGTTGTTCCCGAAGGACAGGATAAAATGTATCAAAATTCACCACATTTGAAGCGTGGTAGACCGATAGGATCAAAAGACACTGTTCCTCGAAAACGAAGGGGAAAGAATCAGGAATCCGCTCCAGAAGAGCCAGGTATTGTGCTTGCTCCCAAAGCGCTTATTGCCCCTGAAGAGGCACAAACCCATGAAATGATCACCAACCCGAGAATACTGAGAATTCCATTACATATTGTAATGAGATTTGGGATCGGAATGAAATCATCATGGATGATGTTTTTGCATTCTCAGTTGCTCATAAAATTATGGATGATGATTGTGAGCCACAATCTATTATTGAATGCCGTCAAAAGCATGACTGGCTTAAATGGGAAAAAGCAATTAAGGCCGAATTAGCTTCTCTAACTAAACGAGAGGTTTTGGACCTGTAACTCGAATCCCTGACAATGTAAAGTCTGTTGGATATAAATGGGTATTTGTCCGAAAACGAAATGAGAAAAACGAGGTTGTGAGATATAAAGCCCGACTCGTTGCTCAAGGATTCTCCCAACGACCTCGGATTGATTATGATGAGACATATTCACCTATGATAGATATGATTACATTTCATTTTCTAATTAGCCTTGCAGTCTCTGAAAGATTGGAAATGCGTCTTATGGACGTTGTGACGGCTTATCTATATGGCTCATTAGACTCTGATATTTATATGAAAATTCTTGATGGATTTAAAATGCCTGAAGCATGCACTCCCCGCAACTTATTCTCAATAAAGTTGCAAAGATCTTTGTATGGGTTAAAGCAATCCGGTCGCATGTGGTACCAACGCCTAAGTGAGTACCTAATTAAGGAAGGGTACAAGAATGATCCTATCTGCCCATGCGTGTTTATTAAGAAATCAAAAATCGAATTTGCTATTGTAGCAGTTTATGTCGACGATATGAATTTAATTGGAACTCCATAAGAGTTAACTAAAACTGCTGAGTATTTGAAAAGGGAGTTTGAAGTTAAAGACTTGGGTAAAACCAAACTTTGTCTTGGTCTAGAGCTTGAGCATAAAGCAAATGGAATAATTGTCCATCAATCAGCATACATTGAAAGATTACTTAAACGCTTCAACATGGACAAGTCTCACCCATTGAGCACCCCTATGGTTGTAAGGTCTCTAGATCCCCAAAATGATCCATTTCGTCCTAGAGAATCTGATGAAGAGATACTTGGTCATGAAGTACCATATCTCAATGCAATTGGGCCGTTAATGTACTTGGCACAATGTACGAGACCAGATATCGCTTTCGCTGTAAATTTATTGGCACGTTTTAGTTCTGAGCCAACTCGGAGACACTAGAATGGAGTTAAACATATTTTTCGTTATCTCCGAGGAACCATAGATTTGGGATTATATTATTCCAAGGATTCCACTACATCTGGTTTAGTTGGATATGCTGATGCTGGATATAAATCTGATCCACATAAGGCTCGCTCTCAAACCGGTTATTTATTTTGTTATAACGGCACTGTCATTTCTTGGCGTTCTACTAAGCAATCGCTAGTAGCTACATCTTCTAACCACTCTGAGATTATTGCTTTATATGAAGCTGGAAGAGAGTGTGTTTGGTTAAGATTCGTTATAACGCATATTCATAATTCTTGTTGTTTAACACCGGTTGCAAATTTTTCCACTATAATTTATGAAGATAATGCTGCTTGTATTGCACAAGTTAGGGGAGGATATATCAAAGGTGATAGGACCAAGCATATCTCGCCGAAATTTTTCTATACTCACGAACTCCAAGAAAGTCGACAAGTTGATGTTAAACAGATTCAATCCATAAATAATCTTGCAGATCTTTTTACCAAATCATTGCCAACGTCAATTTTTGAAAAATTAGAGTATATGGCATTGGTATGCTGCGAGTTCACAAGATGCAAGATTGACTAGCCCCAGCAATGGCTATATGGTTTAATTGAGGGAGAGATATTATGAACTATGCACTGCACTCTTTTTCCCTTTTGTCCGGTTTTTGTCCCACTGGATTTTTCCGGTTTAAGGTTTTTAATGAGGCAGTATCATTCTATGCACATTCATAATATGATGAACACAATGAATATTCAATGGGGAGTGTTATGAAATACATGAATGTTTGAAATACATGAATGAATATTCATTATATTCATCCTATCTAATGTACCTTTTATGGTACATTTCTAAGTTCATCTCCTTATCCAATGTATGTATTAATTCAATACATTAGTATTAATGATAAGTGCATCCTTATTCTCCTATAAATAGGAGCTTAGTTTTTGGTCAAATTATAAATTGAAATAAAGATATTTCTCCTCTGGCTTTCTCTACTTGCTCTCTGTTCTCTCTGTTATATACTTGCAGCGTGATATTTTATAACATAATAAAGAATATAAGGGCTCCTTTTGTCATGTAGTGCCAAGCACTAATTCTGCAGAGGAAGTCCAACTTAATTGCTACATGGGTCCCACCCGTGGCTTAAAAACACGAGACAATTCAACAATATTTCATCGTCGACTCATTTTGTTTTTGTATTCCTGGATATATTGAAAGGTACAGTTGCTTACTGTTGTCGTCGTTGTTGTTTGTCCATTTCAATACACTGGAGAAGAGTCAAAAGGTGGGCTAATGTTCCATTAAAACCATGCTTCAAGTGGGCATTGTGGTGGCTCAACAAGAGAAGATGGTAAGAAGCTCCATCAAATTGAAGGACCCGTAGGAGCATGGCCAATTTCAGGATCCGTGAGTGGTCAGAACGTCTCTGTCGTTTTACCCAAATCCTACATAAAACGACAAGTCTAGGTGAATTATTATGGAGAATGAAAAATAAAGAGGCCTGCTTGATGATGCAGAATCGTGAAATTTTAGTTTCCAATGGTAGGTTTTAGTGCATGGTGGTGGTGGTGGCGGCAGCTATGAACACACAGCAAATCTAGTATTGATGGGTATGTGTGAGGCTCACATCAATGGAAAGATTTTCCTGTTTACTAAAGATAAAGTTTAGACCAGTTAAATGGAAAATGAAAACTTTTAGTGGCCTGCCCCGATGATATTTTGTAATATTTTGTCTTCCAAAGGCAGGTCTTGGATGAGTCCTAGTGCATGGAGGTGGTGGCTATGAGTCCATTTGGCCAATTTTGATAGAAAATCGCTAATGTGGGCGCCGACTGTCTTACGTGATACGGCCAATGCTGGCATTTAATAATTTTTTCTTCTTTTTTTATTTCTCTTTTCTGTTTTTTCCTTTTTGGATCAAAGGGTAGACGGGGTCGTCGACCCCTGGGCGAGGGCCGTGACACTCTCGCTAACTGCAGACGAGGGATCGCGACCCTTGTTGAGGCCGGCGAGGGCATCATAGGCCCCCGTGGGGCACATCAAGAGTGGAAGAAATTTGAAAGAAAAGAAAATATAATAAGAAAATTCGAATCGTTTCATCTGTGACCCGACTATTCACAAAAAGTAAGAAGCATATGATTAGCTTTCGGTATCCTTTGCCCATTATCTCCTCGTCGAAAAAATAAATACAAAATTTGAAAAAAAAATCTATTATTAAAAATTATCCATGTCAACTTTGGTTGTGCTACGTTAGATGGCTGACATCCACGTCATCGATTTCCAATTAAAATTAGCCAGGTAGACTTAATTAGCAAAAAGGTGAAAAGATTAAGGAGAGAATTGGCAAAATTAAAATGTTTATGACTGAATTGACAAAAATGTAATAATTTCCTGACTTTTTGGACAATTTTTTTCATTTTTCTTCGATTATCACGTTGCAAATAATGTGTTTTGGCTTAAAAACAGGGCATCATACATTGTATTGTAAGTTTCTTTGCAATGACCATTTCAGTCTCTTGGGTGTGACGATTGAATCGTCGTCGTGGGAAGGAAATAACACATCAAGTTAATGTCATTTGGGCGTGATGAAAAAATTGTCGTGAGAACGAAACAATAGTTAACGCATGCAGAATCAACCCTTTGAGATTAAATGAGAGAGGGAAAAAAAAAAAGGTAAAGTAAGAACATTTAACGATGAAGTGAGGTCCAATTATTTCTTTCGACATTATACTTTCCATAAAGATAAAAGGGTTGCTCATGTAATAAGCGTGTCCATATCCTCTCGCTTAAGGTCGGAGTTCGAATCATCACGCTTCCTCGTTCTTTCGGGCCGCGCAGGAGTACGGACACGTGGTAAATACGTGATCAAATTTGGTTTAAGCTCGTGTTAATGCGGTCATGGTTTTAGACCAATGATTAGATGTTTTAAACACGTGCAATGTTTACTACTTTCCGCCTCTTTTAACCTTTAAAAAAAAATAAATGAAGTCGGCATCTGTGGATGTGGTTACGACTTACGAGTCACGACCCACGAGTCAGAGGAGAAGTAAATTTTGTTTTCTTCCATCTTCTCATATTTGAATATTAAAAAAAAAAGCATATTTCCCTCTTTTTGGAGTTGACGTAGACAGACGAAGAGAAGAAAGTCAACCTCTTTGTCGGTTCCAGTTAGATATGATTTGATTATTGTGACAAGTGACGATATTTATCCCTTTGTCGCCGGCTTTTCAAGTCGCACGATATTGACATTAGCACACAAAAACAAAATCAACGGCGGACAAAAATTCGGGGAGTGGAGATATTTGTCTGTCGGGCAAAATTCGGGGATTGTGCTGTTTGATTTATGCTCGTCATCCGCCCACGGGTGAAAATATCATAGGATATGAGATCGACTCTGTTTCGGAGATAAATTTCAAAGACACAATTATAACCTACATGATTCGATACGATTTTCAGATCTTGTCACCCGACGAACTATGACCACAGGGCTGTTGATATGAGCAATTGAGATTCAATTTATGTCGGCTACCACATATAATGTTACATATGAATACTCAAGGCAATTATTGAACTACTTGTTTGGTGCGAATGCATTTCTTTTTTTAGAATTGTGTTTGATTCCATGGAAGTGTTTCCAGCCACTTGCTAAGGTAGCGCATGATGACACTTCTTCACTTCAGAAGTCATTCTGGCAAGGAGTTGATTTTTCTGCTTTTGCTTTTGAACAGAAGTTGATTTTTTTATAGAGAAATGCGTTTGATAACTGAAATAAATTTTTACTTACGAAGTAGAAATTCGTTTGATAATGGCTTGAAATTTCTATTTCTGAAATAGAAATTCGTTTGATAAGAAGAGCTCCTCGGAACAAATATTTAACTCTTCAAATCTGTTGCTTCAAAATTTCAAGCAGAATTACAACTTTCAAAGAACTAAAAAGTAACATCGGCAAGTCATTCGTATGACCTACAACTTCATCCAACCAAGATTTTGCCATGCCAATACAACTCAACCACAGAAGAAGCTTTTGCAGAAAAAGACCCAACATTCACAGAACAAATCTACCAAAACTTAGATTTTTCAGGGAGAAAGCTTGGAGAACCAGACACTTAAACCTACATTTTGATGTTAATCTGAGCATACATTTGAAAAACTAGGTGTTGGATTAAATCCAAGGTTGAACCAAAGGAAAAACTAACACCCAAGATACACATCGGCGCTGCTTAGGACTAAACTGCATCACAAAGATTCCGTATAATTCTCCATTTTGGATATACAATCATAGTTGGATTTATGGTATCTAAGGAGCAAAACTCTCTTGAATGAAATTCACCCATTCTCATAACTAAGGGCGCGCATGACAACCTTTCTGTTCCATAAATTGATTTCTAGCTAGAAATAATTTTTTCTAGTTCTATTTCTGGATGATTTTTTGAGAAAAAAAAATGCGTTTGATAACGACATAAAATTTCTTATTCGAAAATAGCCGTCGCCGACCGGCGGTCGATGGCGACGTCCGGTGACCGGCGGCGGCTAGCGGTCGATGGCAGCGACCGGCGGCTGCGAGCGGGCGGCGACAACCATCGACGATGAAGATTTCTATTTCTATTTCTCGGAGAAGTAACTTTTTTTGTTTCTCATTTCTGCTTCAAATCTATTTCTGAAACAACTTTTTGTTTTAAAAATAGAAAAATAGAATTGCGTTACCAAACGAGTTTCTGTTTCAAAAACTATTTCTGAAACAGAATTTCTGAAACAAAAACTGAGAAATGAAATGATTTCATGCACCCCCTAAGTAAACCCAGTAGTCATACAAAGTAGAGAAAAAGATTGCCGATTGGACGAACCAACATCAAGTTGGAGAACAATTGTCAAAAGTACACTGCTTGACGAACTTTGTAAAACTAAACAAAATTCAAAAGTAATAAACCATTCAAATAGAATTATAACAGACCAAAAAGCCCCTAATCGAACAAGCCGAATCCCATGTCATCATCGCTCTCTTCCTTCGGTTCCTCCTGAACACAGAACAAGGATGCAACAATGAGATTCAAACAAAGCTTACGAGCATAATAACAAATTATGAAGAATGTCGTACACACTCTACACTTAATGCTACATAATATCATAATCTCCGTTTCCAGTTCCTTGTTGATTATACATGATAGGAAATCAACTAATTATGTAGAAAACTAGAAAGTAATGATAACCTAGTATTACTCAACTAAGCACAAGTATCTATCTAATGCTACTAAAGAAACTCACCTTGAGATGACTTTTGTCTTCGGAACTAGTTGAGTAATTTATATAGAGCTGCAGTTCCCTACAAGCTCATGATCTGGCTCACGATAAATAGACCACCGGCGCAACTTGTCAGCCTGCATCCAATTTCAAGGCTAGCTTATGTTATCTTCCTAACTGAAACATCTATCAAACGAATACTGCAACCACCCCAACAAAGTACCGCTTGATTTGAACTTCTGCAGGTACAATGAACTCGCATTCGACAACGAGTAAATCCAATCATGACTGAAACATCTATCTAGAGCCGAGGGCAACCACCCCAAAATGAGAAATTTGGAATGACACAGGACCCAGTCATGTCAAATATCAATCTTTTCTTTTTTGATTGGTTAGGGTAGAAGTGTTTGACGACAAGTAAATCCAATCACGACTGAAATGATTGAAGCCCAACAGAGAACACATAAAAGATGAATCATACACAAAAGTTGAAACTGCGTTCACAAACAACACAGAACAAGTTTGACGAAGCAAATCTGAACCTCGCAGATCTGAGTTCCTTGGACACAAAAGACATGCCGATGGGCTTTCGGAAGGCGACGGCAGAAGCGGAGGCTCCTCAAAGGGGGTAATCGGGATCCGCGGCTGCAGATGGGTCTCCAAATGGCGATGGATACAGATTATCGGCTCGAACGGGTGAATCGAAATCAACGGCTCATTGAAGTCGTTGGTTGGTTAAATCGGGAGGCGATGGCAGAGGCGGAGGCGAAGGCGTGATTGTGGAGTGACGGAGCTTATGATGGAGAGAAGCTTTTGGGCAAAAGAGAAGACTGATGTACGAGAGGATGAAATCTGGTCGAGAAAGAGAGAAACGATTTTTTTTTTTTTTACTTCTCAAGATTGGAAGAGAACGCCATCAAAAGTTATTTCCCACTTCAGAAAGCCAAAATCTTGTCATAAGTAAAATATTTTACCAAATAATTTTCTACTTCGACAGGGTGATTACCAAACGGATTTCTCTGCCAAAAATATCTGGCAGAGAAATCAAAAAGTAGAAATGTTACCATGCAGGGGCTAATCTTTGGTTTTGCTTACACCTTATGCCTTTCCTGATATGAGGATTAGTGATTGTTATATTGGGAAAAATTAACAAAAAAATCCTAAATTTATTATAATTGTGTTAGTTCAATTAAAACTTTTTTTATCAATCGAGTCTTAAAACTTTTGTATTTGTATCAATTCAATCCATCGAGCAAATTTCTTGAACTTATTTTTTTTTCTTTTAATTAGCCTCACTTGGTGATGGCAAAGTTGACCTTACCAGCCCTCACCTCTAGTCGGTTGTCAAGGTTTGGAGATTGACTAGAGAAGAAAGGAAGGAAAAAGAAAGAGAAAGAGAACCAAAATATAATATAATATAATAAATTTTAAAATAAAAAAAAGTTCAAAAAATATCAAAATATTATAAAAAAAAAATCACCATGTTAGCACCGACAACGCCACTTCAAGGATTTCAGTCAAAATCGATCAGATAGATAGAATTGACATATATGCAAGAGGTTTAATACTCAATTAGTTTAAAAAAATTAAGACTGAATGGCACGATTGCAATAGGATTAAGACTTTTTTGACAATTCTTCCGTTATATTTCAAACTAGAGTATGCAAGGTAGGTTCAAGAATATGATTCTTTGTTAGTTTATTGAGAACAATGTTTGGAACATGGATTTTTTTTTAAGACTTCTGCCTTTTACATATTCACGATAATCCGGTATTTTTGGTGACTGTCATTTTGCAATAAAAGTTATATCTGAAAGTCATTTTGATATAATGAACTTTCATAGATCTAGCGCTTCTCCTTTATTTATCGAAAGACGGCCATGCCATTCTCTTAAATTTTATTATGGACTGGACTGAGTGTCACGGCAATTAGGATACAAGCAACAGTATGTTCGACTTTTCGCCTTTTCCTCGTCCGGGTCGTCCCTAGATATGATCATCGACAAAGAAACAATCTCCATCTTTCAAGTTACTAAAACATGCGTCGTTATTTGAAGATGATGCACAAATTGTGAATATTCATATCTCCGAATTTGACTAAAATCAAACTCGAGAACTCATTATTGAATCTACAGATGATAATGTCGCGTAATTAATCAAACTTCATGTGTCAAATGTAGTAGTCTTTATGACATATCACAATATATGATAAGCTTTGCCATTTACAATCTAATTGTACATGAAATTGCTCATCACTCTTTATGTTCAAATTCAAATGTAACACTTGCTACAAACAACTGTGCGACAATATCAATGAGCGTCAGTTGCAACAAGTACTCCAAATCAGAATACTTGAACCAAAAAACAAAAAGAAAACTCTTGCTTCAATTTACTTTTTACTAAAATTTATTCATGTTTATGTAGGTTTAACATTGGAATTCCTCAATTTTATCAGTCAGCGACTTAAGACCCGTTCGACTTGTTTCGACATTCAATTAACATTCCTTAAATTTACTTGTTTCCACGTTCTGTCTGACTAATGCTTCGCTCCTCAAAACCTCGCAACTGCAGCAAGACAGCAAGCAATTCTCAAACTCATCGAAGAAGCTCTTGTTTCATGTCCTCCCTCATTGATATTACCAAAAATTGAGTTATTCTCCACTGCTTGTGGTTGAGCACTATCTCGCTCATGGTTGGCGTATGAAAAATTCGCTCCCGCTCTCTCAAAGCAAAGCAAGAACATGGAATATGTGAAGATAAGAGGGCCATTGAAGTAGTTAGTCTTCTTGCCTCCAAAAAACACTAGGTCAATATTGCGATACTTCGCACTCTATTTGATGGTTCATCCCAAAGTAAATTCACCTCGTCAGTAACTTATGATATGCCGTGAGGTCTCTTCCCCAGGCGCTGAAGCATGTCTTTTGTCCCTCGATTGTTCTGATGATGTGAATCATACGTTGCTGCTTTTCAGAAACCAGAAGGAACCCTTGGATTCACACAGATCATTCATGACCTGTAAAAAGTTTAGTTTCTGTTAAGCAAAAAAAGAACCAGAGTTCGCTCAAATTAATCTACTTTCTCGCCTCTTCCTTGTCAATTATATGATTAGCCAATACTGCATATTGAAGCAATATTAATAGAAAAAGGTTTACCTTACCAATGCCCTAATGCTAGGGAAGATGGTTTCAAAGGTATAATTCAAACCAAGAAAAATCACATAACCCAAACAAAACCTGGAACCCATCTACACCTTCATCCACCAGTTTCCTCTGTTGCATTAGAATGATTCCAGAGACTTCTAAGTACTATAGGTGTACGCATTTACAGATGCTCGAGCCACAGATATGCACATCAACTAAAACTGCTTCCAAATAAAATAATAGGAATAATTTGCTTCTTGTTCGATTATAAGTCCTTTTTTGTGCTGTGGTTGTCTATGCCCAATGGAGAACTATACCTCAAGTTTATAATAACCAAGGACTTGAGAACTTCTCATCAAAAGAAAGTCCCGCTTTCAAGGTAAATAGATTTTTGTCAGAAAAAGAGAAGCCTCTGAAAGCTATATGTATAAAGCTAACCTTTGTATATTCAGCATTTGAAATATCTCTCTTCAGAGCCATCTTGGCAGCTTGAAATATTTCGGCCCTCTTAAGTGTTGCCTTGGGTCCTTTGCCTATCAGAAGGTTAATAACAACTTCCCTGCAAGGATGAATCGAAAATTTCAGAAACAAGACGATAAACAGCAGCTTAGAGATGATCGTAGGCAGCCCTTGGTCCCAAAAAGGCTAAACTGTTGGAAAATCAGGTCAATGACAGATAAAATAGATTTCCCAAAAAAATCGTACCTCAAAAGTCACAATTCATAGATTTTAGTGCAGAAGGAAAAAAATGGCTATTACATTAATTACCTTAATGAATCAAGTTCTGGGTGCTCCGGGGATGACTTCAAAACATAAAGCTCGTGAATGTTTACTGCAACTTGTGTGATAACTTTCTTAAGTTCATCTGGAGGGGCATCAACCCCAAGTGCGGCAGCTTTTTCCATTCTAGGATCCGCTTTGGGAAGAGTGGCCTGAGAAAGTGCCAAACTCCGCAAACGTTGACAGATAAACTGAAAGCTGCAAATAAGATGATTCCAATATGGTCAATGTGTCTCAAAATACATATAACAACTCTTCTCAGAAGTGCCATGTTAAGAAAGGGAACATAATTTCTAAATCATATGGGTACATCTTCGAAACAAAGGCTTGGCCGGAACTAGATTAGCCAGATGGCTTTAGATAATGTAGGTACATTAAAAATCAACAGGGATTTATCATACTAAAAGGCCTGAATCAACCTTGTCAGATCCTAAAGTAGGGGACAGAACATAAACAGAATCCACTGAAGGCAACCAATTAAGTAAGTTCCAAACATTTCTCAAGAAGAAGTTAAATCTAAAAGTCTTGATTATGTTATCACAAGCTAGGGGACAAAAATAGAAGGAAAAAGGACTAAAGACAGAATAACGGCTGGTGGGGGGCGACGCATTTGGACTTCAAATTGGTATTTGTTATTTAACACATCGACCTTGGTCATTAGAACGATGACCCAATTGAGAAAGAATAGAATTAGTTCCATCAGAAACTGTACACCACCCCTATCCACAGTCCTCCCAAATGGAAAGAAAAAGAAAGGAAGAACGGAAAAGAATCTACGCTTCACAAACTAAAACCACATAAACAGAGTCCAGAAAAAGAAAAAAGCAAATGTGGCCAAACAGTAAAAGCACCTAGCTTTCTTTTCAATTGTCCTCATCCGATTCAGTATAAGAGATATGTGATCTCTAGTACAGAAAGAAAAATGGGGGAAAAGATGGAAATCATTCATCCATACTCGCAAACCTTGTGACTCTGAAAGATTTTCAACAAAGCCTTCGGCAAAGCTTCAAGAGTTTCATTTGACATAGTTCTCCTGCCAGGGGTAACTCTGCTTGGAGCTTTCATGGATGTTTTGTCTGGACTTGGAGGTTTCTCTGCCCTACTAGCCATGGCAACTTTGGTTTGAGCAGTCTTTGAATCATCCTGGCCTCTTCCAATTCTGTCGCCTTGCTGAAGTTTCATCAAGGATTTCGTCATTTCTGTGTCAATGCCCTCCCAGATTTGCTTTTGCTTGCTTACAATGTCTGGATATTGTTTCGTAAATGAAACATCAGTTTTCTGCTTAAACTTCCAATCACCTAAGGAAGACCTTTCAGTGGCGAAGACAATCAGGAACTTTTTAATGGCATCAGCAAGTATTTTCTTAACAGGTAGTTCTGTGATGTGAACCACAGGCTTCTTGCTGAACATAAGAAGGGTATAATCTCTAGCCCACACATCAAGGCGATAACCTTTAACCAGGGATTCATTAGACGGTTTTTGTAATGTCAATGTGGTCTTGGGAACCCAACATCCTTGCACCAACAGAGCATTACGCTGTAATTCGCTCAAGAAGACATCATCGGAAACATCAGGAACGTTGTACCTTAGAGCACTGTAACGATGCACTTCAGGTTCCTAGAGGAAAATCAAGTTTCAATTTCACATGATAAAGAAAAATCTAGATATATCATACGAAATGAAATCTCTTTAGTCGTCACCCCAAGAAACCCTATGACAAATAGAAAGCATTTAGAGGAAGGCCATTAATCCTTAACCCCTGATCCCACCAAATATTTGATTCGTGTCTCACAAAGAAGGATATCACCTATGTTTATATCTAGTCAAGTTTGTATTGAGAGAATGTCTATCGCTTATAAATCACCAAACAAAGGCCTGGCTGCAGACAACCTCCTCCAACTAGGATGAAGGAAAATATAACCACTTTTACAAACTAAAAACAGAATTCACCGTTTCGAGACATTTAACTACCTGCTGCCATTGTCACATCAATTTTCTGAAGCATGTATAGAACAAAAAAGTGAAGTGGCAACACACCTTACAAAGCATCATCCTAATTCTCTCATCCGGTGGAGTTGACAATAGGATCCTGAAAAGAATAATTATGAATTTGAAGGTCATGTGCATGAATAACAAGCTAATACTGGATTGAACAGTTGCAACCTTCTCGATCTATGCAGATCAAGTGGAAGAATTTTGCACGATAGTCCAACTCAGCTCTTTCATATAGTGTTAGAAAGTCCAACAAAAAATCTTAAGCCAATTAGTAGAGGAAGACTACATGAATAAAACACCCATTGAAACCCCATACAAGCGCGTGGGATGTTCAACAAAAATTAAGACAAACACAAGACCCTGGTTCCCAAAACAATCAGCTATGACATGACAAGTCTTATTGACATTCAAAAAAAAGTTTAAAAACAAAAAGGAATAGTTGAATCCAATAAATAAATTCGGGAAACAGCAAAAAATAAAAAAATGAATATCACCTTTATGTTGCCACTCTTTAGAAAACAAAAGTTAAACAAGAAAAGGGAATAGTTCAATCCACTAAATAAGTCTATAAGCAGAAAAAAAAAATAAGTGCCAAAATTCTGTATTGTTTAAGTTTCAGATGTTACTATTTAGAAAAAGTCATATTGCGTCCATCGCAAGATTTAGATTAAGCAAAAAGTAAAAGCCTATCAAGACAGGCCCAACATGACCAGTTAGAACAGATGACTTACCAAGAACTAGTAATAGAACCAGAAGCTTTGGAGGATAATAATTTGGAGCTTTATTAAAGAAAATAAGGAAGAATAACCATTTAAATTTCTAAACGACATGCTTGTTTTTAATATACATGCCAGGATGCTATGTTTTACTTAAGTTGAACATTAATAATGCAAATAATAATACAAAACGTCTATTTCAAATAGCGAATTAGCAAGAAAGGAAGAACACTTCTAGTAACAGAACCAAAAGCTTTGGCAAGTTATCACTTTTGAACTTTATTAATTTTGAGGAAAATGAGGAAGAATAGTCACTTGAATTTCTAAACGACATGCTTATTTTCAAAAAATACGCCAGAATGCTATTTTTCTCTTAAGTTGGACGTTAGTAACGCAAATAAAGATGCAGAACTTCGTACTTTCACCTCCTTACAAGTTAAAGGTCAACCTCTTATTTACCATATGTAATTGCATAAAAGAATGTCCAAATTTCAGATTTTAGGCCTAAATTTGACAAAAAAATGTAGGATTTTACGATCCTCAATCCGATCTTACAAAAAAATCCACACAGACCTCAAAAAGGTCCTACAAAGAATCCTGGTCATGACAACCTTGTAGGATTAGATAACAGGCCTACCTTCTCAAAGCACCATTTGTTTTGAGGTTCTGCTTGTGCACTCCTGGACATAATAAATCAACATAATCACACCTGCAAAGGAATACAATAACTCAGGACTTAGTACTGAGGTTAAATAATCAGACACTTTGTGATTTGAAACAACTCGCCGTAATACATCTAAGTAGCGAAAGAAAACAGATTCTGGTTTCAGAGTATGGTACACACGGATTCATTGTGAAAAGAATAGGAGAATTTTCTTCTGCCATCATTCCTTGCAGATAATGGGTTGATAGATCACTCTTTGAGCTATGGTACTCCAATTGAATCCAGTGCTGAAAAGATCCAACATAATAACAGTCAACTCCAACCGACACCTTTATAATGAAATAAATAACTAAAGATTCCTTATGTTCAAGACAACCATGATGAGAAAATCAATAGTGTACAAAGGCTTTACATTTGATTCTAGAGGAACATCTGTCCATCACTAATAGACCTATTTAGTAAGAACTTGTGCATTTGTAAGAAAAAACAGCTTGAATCTATAGAAAACATGTTTATTGAATAAAAGTGACCAGAATGCAGAGCACAGAACTGGTCTCGGATTCAGAAATACTTTTTCCGTCTCAATATGTTTTCACATGGCCCCTAAGTGCCCCGGTATGAACCGAAGTTTGCTATCGAGAGCATACCACGAAGAAAGAAAGAGATCGGCCGAAACTTTCTTGGAGGAAAGTAGCAAAACAAGATTTAAGGAAGTGCGAAATAGATTGGCGTACGGTTTGTCTTAGGACGGAGTGGAAGAAGACTATTAGTATTGTGGAGAGATAGTGTGTGTGTGTGTCTTTATTTATTTATTTTTACATATTTTTCTCTTTTCCCTCGATTGATTTTGCTTTATTTTTATGAATCTTTGGGGTTCATCGACCGCCAACCCCAACTAGTTTTGGGATAAAGGTGTTGTTGATGTTGATGTTGAATATGTTTTTCACATATCCTTGGATAAACTGATCCTGCTAAAGTTGCCAAAATCCAAAATCCAAGTCACTGGTGTCTCCGGCATGTTTTCTTTCCACAAATTATGTACAATAGGAATATGTCTAGGAGAAAACAATTAAGTCAAGAAAAAATTGTAAAGTTCATATGCATGGCCTATGCCAGTTCTCTTGGGGAACCATTTCATACTCATATAAGTTTAAAGGAAACACAAAATAAAATAAATTAAAGAGATAACGCATCAGAGACAATGTCATAAAGGGAAACAAGACAACCTTCAGAATTTATCTTCATGACAAAAGGTGATATATTAAAGGAAACGTGATTATCTGCTTCAAACCGATAAATACTGCAATATCAGCATTCTGGCGTGTAAGATTAAGGGTCTCATACCTCATCATTATCTGTCACTTGTTCAGCAGAAGATGCCGTCTTTTTGGCCTGCCATATAGATTTACACAATGAAGAATTATAACGTTGATCTAGAGCCACACATTCAGCAACCATACACAGGTAGAAAGATAGATAATGAACTGTAAATAAATGAAATCACAAAAAATGGAAACACAGAGTATCTGCAAATCACAGACAAGCAACAATGTATGTATGTACCTCCACATCTATGATTTAGTACACGCACATAAGCACACATTTCAGCACAGCCACGCATCACATTAGGATGGGGCTCCACTGTGAGGTGCATATCAATTGACAGAAAAGTGCAAAACTCTTGTTTTTTTATTATGGCCGCTCACTAAGTTTCTATAACATTATTACCACCGTAATTAGGCATTATGTTGAGCCTTCCTGGATACAAAAAATGTTACTTTCTCCTTTAGTGCAGGTTTTTCTAATGCGTGGAATGTATTGAAAGGTTGCACCAGGTTTGGCATATCATAAGGTTTAAATGCCTAGTCCATAAGGGGGAAATAAATACCCTAAAAGGAAAAAGAGAAGATGATCAAACGGAAACGAAACCTGCTTCTTTGATGAACTGGCAGATTTTACTTCGCTCGATTCTTCCGCTTTAACGCTGACTTCATTTTTGCCCTTGACATAGTTCTTTGAGGCACCAGAAGTAAGATGTTCCATAGACGGTCGAAGCTGTACCACTGCATGTACAGGGTTCAAGTATAGCTGCAAGATGAAAAGGAAGACATGCCTAAATCAACTCCTAAAAAGCAAATAACCAATCTGTAAGAATAATACAGCACAAAAGCAATATTGACTGTTATGTCAGTTCTTGCTAATTCAGCCACAAAATTAAGAGCATTTTCACCTAAAAGAGAGGAAATTTAAAGAACCAGCCTTCGTGGCATGTCCAAACAAACGGCCATTTTACAGTCAAGAAATGGCTTTAGTTTAATGATCAGCAAGGGAACAAATAATTACTCCAGTTCATGGGGGGAAAATCATCTTAAACTCTTCTCAATCTCCATCTCAAGTAGGAGAGATAGCTGACATATTGTATCCTTCCACACTTCAAGTCTTTCAAGGTTAAACGTTGAACAAAGTTCAAGAATATGTCACAAGATTACTCTTAAATCATACAAAAAAAAAATGAAAAGCACCAAATTACCCATTTACTTGATATTTCAAATCACCGGATATTGAGAGAAAAAGGGGAAGCTGAAATATTGTTATAACTAGAACCTTTGGACACAGATCCCTCCAATCTAAGTCATAATACAAGCAACACTTTGCCAACCCCACTTTCGCTGATGTAGATATTTTATTGTTTAAGCCTCCCACATTACCCTTATATAGAATCTGCAATGTGTCTAATTAAGAAAACCAATAACACAGATTCTCCTCCAAAGGTCTGGTGCGATGAAAAGCGTTTTAGCTTTTCAATAAACCGATTCCATCAGCTGACATGATTCTAATTGATTTCATCCCCATGTATCTATTGCCATATGAAAGCTCTGCAAAAGGATTGGAGCTTACAGCTGACCTTCCATCTCAGACTAAACCATGCCACGACACAATGTTTCTCTCCAGCAAGCATTCGCAATTATTTACCACTCCGTTATAGCAGCTCATATGACAACTCAATTTTCAGTAGCTAATGAAAATAAATGTTCTTGAAATGTGAGTTCGACACGGTAGGCAGAGGAGATCAAGAAGCTGTCAATATGCTCGGACAGTAGGTACCCAAGAAAGATATTTTTAGATATTTGGGATCAAAATTGCAAAATGGAGGAGAGATTGACGAGGATGTAAGCCATAGAATCAGAGCAGGTTGGATGAAATGGCGCAGTACATCAAGATTTTTGTGTGATCGCAAAATTCCTCTTAGGCTAAAAGGAAAATTTTATAGAACAGCAGTAAGACCTACCATGCTATACGGAGCTGAATGTTGACCAACACAGAGGCAACACGAGCATAAAATGGGAGTAGCGAAAATGAGGATGTTAAGGTGGATGTGTGGTCATATAATGATGGATAAGATAATGAATGAAGATATTCGATGAAAAGTTGAAGTAGAACAGGTGACAGAAAAGATGAGAGAACATAAATTGAGATAGTTTGAGCATATTCTTCGAAGATCCCTAAATGCTCCGGTAAGAACAGAAGTTTGCTACCTAGAGCATAACACAAAGAAAGGAAGAAATCGACCGAAACTTACTTAGGGGAAAGTAGTAAAACAAGATTTAATAGAGTAGGAAATAGATCGGCGTACAGTTTGTCTTAGGATGGAGTGGAGAAAGGCTCTTAGTATTGTGAAAGGGCAGAATTCCCATGGTCCTGACTATCATTTTTAGTCTATTTCCTATATATATTTTGTTTATTTATTTTTTTACATATTTATGTCTTTTTTCTAGATCGGTCTTGCTTTTATTTTATGTATCCTTGAGGTTCATTGACCGTCGACCCCAACTAGTTTAGGATAAACGTGTTGTTGATATTGAATGAATATAAATGTTCAAAAAGTACTAGAGTGGAAGTCAGGATATGCAAATACCTTGTTGTCCATCAAAACACCAACTGCATAGCTAGTTGCATGGGGCGGCCTCCATGAAGATGATAAAGTCTGAAGAAAGCCATTAGATACAGAATCATTTAGAGATACGAAATCATTTGGAGCGTCGTTGAAGTTGTTCCAACAGCTACAAAAAAAAAAAAACAAATAACAAAACAGGAAACAAAAAAAAAAAAGACACAAAACCCATACACATGGATGGGACCATCCAAAACATGTATAGTTTGAAAAGCAGAAGCAGAGCACCACTGAAGGGAAACAATGAAAGCAAACAGGAAAAGGAAAAGGCGGAGTGAAAACTTTGTGCACATATCCAAAAATGAAGGCCAAAATTAGAGCGTCACTGCAGGGAAAGAGAAATTGACAGTGATCAAGCAAATTACTGAGGTTCATAAAAGCTTGTGAGGGAAATTTCTCCCCGCCAAATATTTCAGTATTGCATCTTTTGGCAACCATCTCAAGAAAACTATGTCATGCATCTACAAGCCCTTTGAGTGGTCATACAGATATTTCCCTCACAAATTAAATACTATGGAGCCAAAATTATACATCAAAATGCCAAAATTCAACTACCTGTATCACATTATCTTAAGCCAGAAAAAACACAAATCAAGATTCGCTATTCAGACACTGGAACCTGAAATAAAGATCAAACCTGCTTTGTCATCATTAATCTGCTATTGCATTCCCTGTCATAATTCTTGGAGTCAACGTTAATGGATAAATCGACTTCTATTTCGGAACTGCCCGGTTTCACCCTGACCTACGCAACAAAAGGTGGATTTTATACACAAAACCTTCTTTCTTCCCAAAAGTTCTAGAAAAACCAAAGCTAGTCGATCACAAATCAAGTCACGTACCTCCTCACAACGCTCGTCTATTTCGTACGGCCGCCACGACGGTCTCAGTGGATACTGCATAACGTATAGCTGAAGCAAAACGAGAATCACTTCTCAGATCGTCTCCGCAAGCCTCTCAGAATAAAGCAATAAGAATTAACCAGTAAAATAAATTTACCCCAATAAGAAATTTCCAGAAAACCTCGAATAAGTAAAAGAACACGAGAACAACCTGAGCGCTAGCACCGACGGAAGGCTTGAAGTAGACGTCGATCTCGCGCACGACCTCATCGTCCACGACGCCGTCCTCGTCCATCGGCACCGCTTCTCCCTCCCGCTTGCGGTCCACTTCCATTGAGGCGGGCCCATTTGATTTAGACGGCTCCGACTCCTGCGCCGTCGCAACCCCGACCGGCGGCTTCGCATCCTTAGCTTCCTCATCTCCTTCTCCCGCTTCCTCCTTTTTGCTCGGAGTCGGAGCATCGACTCGCTGCGGCTCTAGCGCCGGCGCCGGTTCCTCGAGTTTCGGCTTCAAAGGTGGCCCCGACTTAGGTTTGAGCGATGCTTTGGAGGACTTGGGAGCGAACTTGGGAGCGAACTTGGTCGCTCGAGTCGGCACCGGAGCATGATTTCCAAGGTCGTCGAGATCGTCGAGGTCCATATCCCCCTCGTTCCCGGCGCAAGACCTGGTGATTCTCTGCGTGGGGGAGAGGAAGCAATGGAGGGTTTAACCGGGATTTTGGTGCCCTCCGGGGGGGAGACGTGGTTCCAAAATTTGTATACATAGCGGGGCCCGCAAAGCCCGTTTCACAGCCCTAAAATTGGCCCGTATTGTCTGCGAACGTGCCTAATTCCTTAAAAAAAAAAAAAATACTTTAGTCTAATCTGAATTTTACCCCAAACTTTTTTTTTTCTAAGAAAATCTTCAATTTCTACTTTTAGTCCCAAATCTTTCCATGTGTCCAAAAAATCATCACTAATTTCTTCAAAATCCTTAATATGAGGACTAGTTAGAGCCCCATTATCGAAAACATGCGTCTCCGTCCATACCTCCACCTTCGCATGAAACAATAAAAGCTTTCCCGATATTAATAAGGTAGAATAAATCAATGGCGATTTTAGGACGCGAGAGCATATCTGAAATTAGAGTGAAAGTTAGTATTTTTTTTTTTTAGATAAAGATAAAGTTTGGAGCAGAATTGGAATTTGAAATTAAAGTTTCGAAATTTTTCAGGGAATTAGCTCCTATTAAAGGGAGGAAGGGCTTATTGTTAAAAACGGAATCCAAATATTTCACGAAACTCTCCAACAAAAATTCAAGGTTGAAATCATTTTCTTTACGGTAGAGATTTTGTTTTCCATTACATAATTTGTTTCGACATGATCGCATTTTGTCATTGAAGACGAGCCCCTAACGAAGCACTACTAGTGTTTGGTCCTAATGAATTTTATGGTTGTGTCACCTAAAGGCCTATGTGGTTACAATTTTGATCCCAAAAAAGTGATTTCGATTAGAATTGATTTTTTCTGATTATATTCCCTGGATGAGTTTTAAAGCATCAAAACGTGTTTGGTAACCATACAACATTTTTATTCCTAGAATAGAAACGCGTTTGGAGAATGCACAAAACTTTTATTCTTGAGAATAATTTCTCTTTTCAATTTTTATCATTTAGGTCAAACAATAACGTATTTACTTTGTGAAATTTAATCCTATATTTCGAATTAATTGAAGATTGATTCATATTGATTCTCTTATATAACATATTACATATTGCGCATGACATTTTTTCGTGTTATTCCGTCTAATTGCCGTGTCATAGCGAGTCATTTTAAGCTTAAGAAAGGAGAGACTATGTTGGGTTAGTATGTGATTTCATATTAGCTTGACCCCTCCTATACCTATACCAAATCGCAACTAGGAAATATTGGATTCAATCTTAGTGTGATCAGACATGTGTATGTGTACTTACAAATGGAGTCGCTACTAGTCTTTGAGGAAGGTAGATATGAAACCTTATTGAGTGGTTAAGAGAAATCATTCATTTCTACGCAACCAGAGAATCTAGGGATTTGGGACTTAGTTACGTCGGTGTTTCCAAGAACGCCCTACGGGCACTAAAGTTGAGTGTTTTCTAAAACACGTTTCATGCAAGTTTTCAATTCATTTTAAACTTATGAGATAAGCCAATGTTCTATTTTTTCAAATTTTCTAAAACTAAACTAAATCTAAAGGGCGCGTTATTTCTACCCCATTTTGGCTAAGACACTCGTATTTTTAGTCAACTTACCGAAATGTCCCCCCCCCTCGGTTCTCTCTCTCTCTCTCTCTTCAATCTACTGTTAAAGAAGCTATAGAATATGGGGCTTCTTTCATCTATTAACCAGAGCAAATACACGAAATTGCCTTTATTTCTATCATGTCTCTCATTAATTTCACAATACAAATGCTTGTGTATCAAGACATAAGTTTACCATATCTTCTTATCATTTTGCTTGGAGAATATTGTCAATTCTAATTTATGGTTTCACATTTTCATTCATAAGAAATTTCTATTTATGACTGCTTATGAACACACAATTAAGTGACCTTTTTTTTCAAATAGTGTGAGTAAAACTATATTTCGAAGTCAAAAATTGAATTTAATTATTTAGCTGATCTTGATAAAAAAAAAGTGGAAAAGAAAATTGATCAAAACATGAAAAAGATTAATTTGTTAAAAGTGTGATCAAATGTCAAACATATTTATATTCAAACCATATGCAAATATTAAAAAAGGATAAACACATAAAGGGAAAACATAAAATTTCTTACTGTTTAACTCCTATTATGAAGGAAGTAGTTAACATCGATTGTATATTCAATCGCATAACAAATGGATCCAAACTTTCAAATATGCTTAAAAGATTTCCCCTAAAAAAATCTTACGCCAGTTTGGAAGTGCAAAATATGTAAATAAATTTTCAACACCTTATAATTCATGTTAAAATATGAAAAGCTCAAAAGAAAGTACAAATTAGCGATGCTTAACTTCAGAAACCTACAATTTTATTCCATAAAATCACCCACAAGGTCAAAAATCTGATATATAATTAGATTGAGTTATAATTTCCACTTTGAAATAAAGTTTTAACAAATAGGCGGTTAAAAGTGTGTTCACAAGCCATTATAACTAGAAATTTTCAGCCTTTTATATAACTTTTATAATTGAAAAAAAAATGAGACGATAAATTAAAACTAACGACCTTCTCCAGGCAAAGTGATAACATGATGAATGATAAGATAATATTTTTTGGGGTAATTTAACGGTTATATTGTGAAATTGATAATTTAAGGGAGATAAAAACAAAAGCAAGATGATAAAAAAATAAATAATACATTGAAGAGAGAGAAGGGAATTTAGGTCTATCGGTTGAAAAAAAGGAGCATTTTAGACAAACTGGGAGTTGTTGACACCTGATTTTTAATCATCTTTTATTTTGATTTTATTTCTAAAATTAATTTAAAATAGTAAAAAAAGTCATAAAATTACAAAATCAACTTTGGAAGCCTTGGCCTAGTCTTAGGAACCAATTTTGAACAAAAAATAATTTTCGTAATTTTTAATATTTTTTCGAATTTATTTAATCATAAAAATACCCAAAAAATCATAAAAATATCATTCGTAGTCAGAAAAATGCACAAAAATAGTCAATAATTTTATTTTAATTCCATTTTCATAATTTTTTTATAAATATCAAAAATTTGACTTGGGTCATTATGTTCATTCACAAACATACACCCAAATCGACCATAAAAATTTCTTTTTGAACATTTTAATTTTCAATTTCCACTCCCAATAAGCCATGACATTTGAATCTAGAGCCTTGAAGTGAAATTGGGTCAATTAGGCCTTCAATTTGATCAATTTTGACAAAAAGGACTTAATTGCACAAATCTCTTTGCAATTTAGTCTCCGGTTTCACAAATTCCAAAATTAAATCTTTTCTAGGGACACCCATGAAAATAAAACACTCCTACCCTATAGATTTCATCATTCCGAATCCACTGATGGCGCTGATTTGGATCAATTCGGTCATTTGAGCTTTCAATTATGCAAAGATAGATTTCTGATCTTTCGCTAAAAGTGGGGTTTTCATTAAATTCCAAACCAAAAATCCATGAAAACACCCATGTTACATGGAAATCACACTGGGAGGCCCGATTTTGACTTTAATTTCACGAGAAAAGGTCGAATTGGGGCCTGATTTGGTGAATTGGTCGAACCCAGATCCACCGGATCGGATCCGACCCGACCCAATGGATTCGGGTCTACAACTCACACACACCTGCACTGCATGCACGTTTTTTTCTTCTTCTCGTTTGAGGATTGCCTCGGCCCGACATCGCACGAAGGAAAGATCGAGAAGATTCCGCCCATTTTTGTCGCCTTCTGCACGTACTGTGGTGAGCTGGAAAACAGACGAGGAGAGAGAGGCGTCGGGTACAAGGTGGGGGGTATCGCGCGGCCAAAAACAGAAAGCAGTGAGAAAAAAGGGGGGCGGCGATTTTCGAAAAAAAAAAAAAACCTTTCCACGGAGAGAGACATGGAGAGAGACTGAGGGACACGTGAGTGAACGAGAGACAGGAAACGGAGATGGAGACCATTGTCGGAGTTCCAGCGTTCAAAAAACATAGGGAGCCGAGTCCGAGTTGTGAGGGAGCTTCGAGCGAGTCCAAAGCTCGAGCGAACCTCGTCGAGCTTTTTAGACATCCGAACGCGTTATTCCCAGAGCTTTCGCCGCCGTCGACTGGTGAAATAGGTTGGTTCTTCCTCCCATTCCATCTCCCCTGTTTTTCTGCTTTGAGTATTCTGTGGGTTCGGCTCGGTTTGGTTCTCGACCAAACCGAGCCGAACCAAATGCATGTCGTTGTCCTTTGCAATGTCTCTAGTGATGTTTGAATGCTGTCTCGCTTTGTTTCTGTACGTAATGCCCGTGGATCTAGCCTAAATACTTATATCTCGCATGCCTACCATGTGTTCAACGAAATGCCCGAATGAACCTGTTAATTCATAGCTTTAGGTCGTGCCATTTCCGGCCTCTTTGCGTGCGAGTCTGGTCTTGAACCTTCACTAGAGTCGACTCTAAGCCCGGCTTGACCTTTATTTTGCATCGAACACCACTGAAAAACGAGGGCCAGAGCTCACCGAGTTACACCCGAGCCGAAGACTTGCACCGTCGAAGTCGGCGGTCCTCGACCATCAAGGGACCTCATGTAAGCTTCTAAACCTCCATTGGATGCAATGTGATGGAACGAAACCGAGTTTAAACCAAGAAAAATTTTCTGCAAATGGGCTCGCCGGCTCCGGTTCGGGGAAGGTTGGTTTGGCCGTTTTCCGACGTAAAATTTGCCATGTTTCGAGTTTATGTTGATGCTGGGGATCTGAGGAGCCGAATGGTAAAAAAAGGACCCAAAAAAATTGGAGGTTTCGGCACGGTTTCGCTTCTTCGGCGAGGATTCCAGCGACTTCGCCGGAATAATCACTATTCCGGCGAAGCACTGGTCATCTTCTCCGGCTACCCCCCGATCGGTCAACGGTCAACAGGCTGGCGTGGCGCGCCACGTAGGCAGCCATGTCAGCGTGGTGGGGCTGGTTTAATTAAAAATAAACTCTCAGATCGGACGGTCGTGGCTCTACCACGTGTCGCGATCCTGGGTTTTTCTATTAAAAAATGATTTCCATAATTAATAAAGGATTTTCTGAAATAAAAAATAAAAAAATAAATAAATAAAATCGATCCGACTGTCTCGGATTGGCCGTGTGTCACGATCTCAACTTTTCAAAATTAATGAAGGTTTTTCTGAAAAATTCGGGTGGTCCAGATCGAGCCAAGTGTTACTCTCAGGTCCGTCCGATCGGGCCTTTTTTCCAAAAAAATATTAAAATACAGATCGGACTCACCAGAGAGTGCCACATGGCAAAATTGAGACCGTCCGATGGGTTTTATTTTCAGAAATTCAAGTAAATCAGAAAATTGTTTAAAAAATAGAAAAAATCTCTAAAAAATCAAAACGGCGTCGTTTAGGCCGGATCTGACCCGTAGGGTCGGGCCGGGTCTGACCCGACCCGGAAAATATTTTTTTTTAAAATAATAAAAAAATAAAAATTTAAAAATTCAATAAAAAATGGAAAATCATAAAACAATTCAGAAAAATTCGGAAAATTCAGAAAATTCCAAAAAAAAATCCCAAAAATTAGGAAATGGCCACAATCAATTGGCAATGACCTATTTTTGGTTTTCTGAACTTCCGATCTTTTCCAAAATGACGATTTTGCCCTTTTGGCAAATCGTCTCCCAAGAAATCCTAGAAATTCAAAAAATTCCAAAAAAATTCCAAAAATTAGGAAATGGCCACAATCAACTGGCGATGACCTATTTTTGGTTTTCTGAACCCCCGATCTTTTCCAAAATGACGATTTTGCCCTTTTGGAAAATCGTCTAAAAAAAAATCCTAGAAATTCAGAAAATTCCAAAAAAATTCAAGAAATTAGGAAATGGCCACAATCAACTGGCCATGACCTATTTTTGGTTTTCTGAACTCCCTATATTTTTCCAAAATGACGATTTTGCCCTTTTGGCAAATCGTTTCTCAAAAAATATTGAAAAATCCGAAAAAATTCTTAAAAAATAGGAAATGGCCAAGACCAATTGGTCACGACCTATTTGGTTTATTTCGACATCCAAACTTTTCGAAAAATGATGATTTCTCCTTTCGGACGAATCGTCCCCAAATCTCTCTAGTCTACCCCTGGCCCTAAATCACACTTTCCCTAAGCCCTTAAGGCTATCTTAGGAGGCCCTTGATTTGAATTGATGTGCATTGACGTGGTTCATTTATGCACTAGATGGCGTTTTCCTTATATTGATTGTGATTTGTGATTTGATAGGACTAGTCTTTCAATCTGTGTGAAACCCGCGAATCAGACTTACCTCACCCAAAATCGCGCCCGCATGAAATCTTAGTTAGGAAAATCACTTGCGTTAGGTATCGAAGGGGCGTTGGTAATGACACCAACGTAACCAAGTCCCCAAACCCAAAACCTCTGGTTCTGCAGAACTGATCGATCTCTCCCAATCGATTAGTGAGGTTTTCGATCCACCTTCCAAAGAGAACCGGTGGCGACTCCAAATGCATGCACACATAGCACATGCCACTCCGACCACACCAAGGTCGAAAAGCGATCGACTCTTATCGTCGTAAAAACCCGAGTAAAATTCACTCCCGTCGCGATTTATTATGGGCATGGGAGGGCCCGCGTCGAAGAAGCCTGCGATCCACATCGCAGAGTGAGGGCCCGATTCGACAATCCATTAGCCCGTTTTAGGAAAAAAATTGGGTCACGACAGGAGTGAAAATAGCACAACCCAATCTAAAGTACCTAAAGTTAAGCAAATCACAATCAGTGATATCAATCAAGTGCCCCATCAAGGAATCATAACATTGATAAATCGTATCATAAAACCCTAATGAAGCCTAAGGGCTTAGAAAAATGTGGTTTGGATTTAACTTTAAATGTGCTTATGATTTTCCTTAAAAAGAACAAAATGTATAAAATTAATAAAATTTAGGCCCAAATTTATGAAAATAAGGTCAAATTAGCTTAATATATGCTTCTTCTATTTTTAGGGATTTTCTGAATTTTTTTAGAATTTTTTTTATTTTTTTACTTTATTTTCTTATATATATATATTTTAAAATGAGATGTTGTCCTTTTTTTTGTCAAGAAAAAGGTGATAAGAAAATTGAAAGGGAAAAGCGAGACATATGAGACTTCATTTTGTTTTGTAATTCTTAAAAATGATTTTTTTTTTCATAACTAACTTTTTTTTTTGCTCCAAAATTATTTTTGGGAACAAAATCGAAATCATAATTAGAATCATTTACGTTACCAAATATGATTCTCATCCCTTTTTATTTTGAAAAATAAAATCAGAGAACTAAAATCATTGCCATGCAGATCGTAAATGTGGCTCGCCATCTTCACAGGTTCAAAACCCTAATTGAAGCGTGGGAACCCAGCAAAATTAGATAATCTAAAAAGAAATTGCATTTTTATAGCCGCACGATAGAGAGCTTCAAACCAGAACTGCGTGCCTTACACCATCAATCCCTATTTCCCACCTAATTCCAAACGGTGGGTGGCCAAATCCCGACGCTGCCCTTGACCATCGTGTCCGAAACCGAATGGCGCCAAGATCAGCCGCGCGCAAGAGGGTGGGGAGACAGGGGCATTTGGGTCCGAAAGAGATTGACGGTCCCCAATTGAAAGGAGGATCTTGAAGTTTTGAACGACAAATTTGGCTTTTACTTTGGATCTCACGTGCAGGTGCGTTTAGGTTTCTCTCTCCTCTTCTTGAAGAGCGACGTAGGTAAGTTCGACGCCAACCCAGTGATAGTGTCCGAGAGAGAGAGGGGGGAGAGAGAGATTCGGAGCTTCCGGTTGAAGTTGAGGAGGTACCCATTTTCAGTTTCGCCGCTGCGCTTTCATTTGTTTTCTTTTTCATGGGATTTCGTTGAGGAAGTTTCATTGGGTTTCTTGTTTTCTGGGTTTGCTTCCGCAATTGCGATTGCTGCGCATTCTTTGGATGGCTTTAGCTTTGGGTGTCTGTTTAGGATTTGATTTGAGTTCGAGGACTCTTTCGGGCAATACGGATACAGAGAAGGGTTGTTGCTTGAGAAGTTTTAAAAAATTTCCTAGTTTTAGGCAGCCTAATAGGTTCGTTCTGCTGCACGATTCAATAAATTCATTTGGGTTCGATTGAAAATTGGAAAATCTGCGTTTTGGGTAAAATTGTTGCCTGAAGAGTCTGCATGTGAGGATGGTTGGAGGAATCCAGAGTCGGCCGTATTTTTCGAATTGCAATTTGAAACCTGTTTGCTGTTCTCAATGAATATCAGAGGCTGCGGGCTCTTGATGCCGCCGAGAGGCTCGGGTTGGGATTCAAGTGCCTGCGGTGATGATATCTGAGCTTCAGGTTCGCAATCCGAGCATGGTTTGTCTTGGAGGGAAATTGATTCACGGGTATCCTGTATAAGGGGCTAGGATGCCATCTGTAGCTCTGTCGAGGCTCAATACTACTGTGTTTTGTGGTTTCCAAAGAGCATTAGCGGAGCGGCAGCTGCAAAACTCTGCAAATCTGCTACTCCAGTGTCCACGTTCTACTGTTTTGTCAACTGAAGTGGTTCATCCTCCAAGCCGTGTGCAGAGGAGAATTTCCATGGCGGCTTCTGGTTCCAAAGCTGTCTCTGGAGATGTTTACATGGATGGCTTACTGTCCAGCGGTGGGAACACAGTTGACTTTACTAAACCCTCTGGTGTCTTTTTCTTCGATCGGAGCCATAGGAGTTGCCAGAGAGCTAGTGTGAGCTTGAGAAGGCAAGAGCCTTGTAATGGTCGCTTGGTATGCGGATATTCAAGGTGTCACGAAGCATGGACAACTTGCATCTCCACCCCATCTGTTGGTACCCAACATAGAGCTTTCCAAACTTCTCTGTTTGCACGCTACAATGATAGGGCAGCTCAGGATATCTCGTTCGACGGTAATCCAAGCAGTGATCTCGCAACTTCCATCACTTCAGTTGGCCAGTAGGTTCTCTCATATTCTATATTACGGAATTTATACTTTCTTTTAGCATTGTCAAAAATGATTATGCTCCTTCATGGGGAATATTCCAAACTAAATCCACGCCCATTTCCCTTTGGTAGAGCACAATAATTTTCTAGTGATTAATAGACGGGTCTGTTGAACTTTGCTCATTTACTGGACAGACTAACATTTATAATTGCTCTTTCGCAAGAAAAAGATCAGAATGATATGTTTGAGAAGAAAATTGCTGGCCTACATGTTAGGGAATTTGCTGGCCTACATGTTAGGGAATTGATCCGTTGATAGTAATTTTCCGTTATAATACTTCCTATGGAAGAGCGCCTTATAGGTTTGTCTAAACGTACATGCTTTGGTGTGTGTTGATTTTCAGAACTCTTCCAAGTGACAGAGCCTTGAAGCTTCTATCTGGATCATGTTGCCTGCCACATCCGGACAAGGAAGACAAAGGTGGAGAGGATGCTCACTTTATATGTGAAGACAAGCAAGTGATAGGTGTAGCAGATGGTGTAGGTGGTTGGGCTGATGTTGGTGTTGATGCAGGGCTGTACTCTCGGGAACTTATGTTCCATTCAGTTAATGTTATAAAAGAGGAGACTGAGGGTTCCGTTGACCCGGCAATCGTATTAGAGAAGGCTCACGCAAATACCAAAGCCAAAGGTTCCTCGACTGCCTGCATAATTGCTCTCAAAGAAGAGGTTTGTTTCTTTCTATTTTATTCTTTTATGTGCCAGACCATTTTGTTGGATTTCCTTTATGTAATGTTAGTTAAACGTATTCTGCAAACTGCTCTCAACTTTGACTAGTCTCAGTAAATGGCATGTTTAGTTTATGTTTATTGAAGTTGAGAACTTACTTTGACTGTGTCGGAGGTTGCTGGAGTTATCTTGGTTTATCATCAGTCTAATCTTCATATCAGAACAAGCAATGAGGATCTAACGATTTGGTAAGGATCAAAAGCTCTCATCTAGAGAACTAACTGATATAGACTCCGAGCAAAAAATTAGCTTGATGCCAAGATTTTGAACTTTTATGCTGTGGTTTTCGCGACTAGGTTCTTTTCTTGTAATCCTATTGTTGGCTTAATGAGACTTAATACAGCCTATTACTTCTTTGTCTCAGAGATCTTGATATCCTAGATTTTCATAAAGGTTGCATAAATGTATGCAACTAGGTTGTTTTTTTTTTTTTTTTTTTTTTGCGACTAGGTTTTGTTTGTCTCAGAGATCTTGAAATCCTATTTTTTTCGCGACTAGGTAAAGTGTCCGTATTCTAAGTGCTCTTGGACCCTTATTTCAGAACTAATCCTTAATTGTGTCTTGAGCTAGGGATAATCCCTTAAATAGCCTAATGATTCTGAGACTGACAGATAAGGTATCCGAATAATAAAGCATAGAAACTGTTAGGAGAACTTTTGAAGGTCAAACCGAAAATGATTGCATTGAATCATTTTGGACCTCGTTCAGTTAATCATCCATGCCTACTGAAGCAAATTTTTACAACCTGGTCAACTGTAAGTAGGCAAAGTATTTTGGTCACTATAAACTGTTCTCCTTTTCTGTATAGATGTGCTCATAGACTATATAACTTCTGTTCAGCTCAATTTTTTCCTAGTATGGCCCCAGAAACAGCAACAACAGAAAAGGACTAATCTCGCGTTGTTCTTCTTCATCCGTCAGGGAATACATGCTATCAATTTGGGCGACAGTGGATTCATAGTGGTTAGAGATGGGTGCACTATCTTCAGATCCCCAGTGCAGCAGCATGGTTTCAACTTTACATACCAACTGGAAAGTGGCAGAAGCAGCGACCTACCAAGTTCTGGTCAGGTCTGTATAGTCATGATAACCATAAGCAGAACAGTTTGTCTATATAACAGTGGGGTTGCACTTCTATTACTGTTCTACAATTCTGACAATTGCAAGAAAGATTCTCTTAGCTTCTGTTGCTAGTTCTGCTTTCAACTGTGCTTTATTCGGCGCTAATTTTATTTTCCCGAATTGGAAAGTGATGCCCTCTGCTTTACTATGAAAGCTCTTTGTTTTTTTTTTTTTTAATATATATTTCAAATCCTTACCCCTAACAATATGTTTGGTTGCAAAAGTATCTATTACATTACAGGTGTATTGTGGGTTAACTGCCCATTGCAGTGCTTGCTTATTGTAATAATTAGTACGGCGTAATCCCTATCACCCTATTACAGCCACAGATATTCCCAAAATACCCGTCTCTTTTCCCCACTCGCTCTATTAATCCCTATCACCCTATTACAGCCACAGATATTCCCAAAATACCCGTCTCTTTTCCCCACTTGCTCTATTAACGTCAAATTATTATAAACTGTAATTAACAGTAATTTAAATTATATATCTTATAATATCTATGGAGTGTTAAACTCATAAATGACCATAATTGACTATTTTAGAGATATTTTTGGGAATTCTGATGCTTTTCTCCTTATGTAATGATTCACGAAACCAAACTGTGTGATAATTATTGCATTTTTAGTATATTGTAGCATAATAGCTGTAACATTCAGTCTTGTTCCATTACGGCAAGACAACATGCTCAAAGTCTATGTTCTTAGCGCTTGAGGTCACTTATGCTCGTTGTATGCTTCATCAGTCATAAAGAGAAGCTGCTTGAACTGTCCAGTAGTTTTCTGGGCATTTAATATTTTTATGGTCCAGTAGCATCCTGGGATGGTTAGTTTTTCTGACCTCGAATAAATACGTGCAGGTTTTCAGAATTCCCGTTTCTGAAGGAGATGTAATTGTTGCTGGAACAGACGGTTTATTCGACAACTTGTATGATGACGAGATTAGCGCCCTCGTTGTTGAGGCAACGAAATCTGGCTTGGATCCTCAAGCGGCAGCTCGGGAAATAGCCGCTGCCGCACGCCAACGGGCACTGGATAGACACCGACAGACTCCGTTTGCCGATTCTGCTCAAGAAGCTGGATTCCGGTATCACGGGGGCAAATTAGATGACATCACCGTCGTCGTGTCATATGTAACTAGATCCGGCATCTTGTGAGCGGGTCCTTTTCGTCGCGTGAGCCCTCTTTTCCCTATATATACACTTTCTTCGATTGGATCAATCCCATTCCAGTGAGTCCTTTTTAATTGCTGTTGCTCTTTGGTACCACATATTTTGCTGTTGGGAAATTGTTTTCGCAAGCTCAGCTTTCTTCTCGGGCTCATCCTTCTTGGGACCTCTCGGTTCTTCTTTGGCCATTTGCAGCGGCTTAATGCATGGTTGCGGTGATAACATAAACTTACTAGACAAACACCTCATGCACAGGCTTGTCTCTCTGGCTTCTCCAGTTCATTTTGACTTGCTACTGTATCAAATATCCTGATTTTGGATTGCCATTAGAATATCTTTCAGATTTTTCTTGTTCGATCTTGATGGTGAATCTTAGAAAATCTAATCCTTTCGCGTTCTTGCTGAGGCAAATCTTCATCATTTCATTAATATATCTTTCAGATTTGTCTTTCTTTTTTTCTTGTTGGTGCTAAGGCAAATCTTCATCATATGCCATAATTATCTAGAATGTTATCTATATCAAATTTTATCAAATCATCTCATCCCGTTAGAAATAATAAAATTATTTTTTGGTATAGTTACCGAGAACTTGTATCGTCGGCCATGGGAATTCATCTATTAAATTTTCCCTTCTATTTATATTGAACTTAAATATTAGGAAATTGATAAAGAGAAAGTATATCGAGATTTTTTTATTATCTTTTATCAAAATTTAAACATGGGAAGATCGGCTTTTTTCGAGTTTTTTTCGAAAATAATATTAAAAAAATAAATATTTACAAAACTAATTCAAAACAAAAGATATTTACCAATTTAGGTCTCCCTAGGTAATTGAATTGCTGGGGGACGGGATACATTTTTTTTAAAAAAAAAAAATTAGTTGCTCGGCAGCACTTGTCGAGCAACATTCTTTTTTATTCTTTTTTTTTTATTTCTTTTTCTTGTTTTCTTTTGATTTTTTATTATTCAATTTAATTTCACTTAATTTTTTTTAATTTCTTTTTCTCGTCGTTCTGCGGCCCTGTCGCCTTACTCGTTCGATTACGCGCCTCGACTCTATGGCCCCATCACCTCGCTCATTCACTCGCTTTTCTTCTTCTTATGTTCTTTTAATATTTTTTATTACTCAATTTATTTTCTTTTAATCATTTTAATTTCTTTTTCTCGTCGATTCGTGACCCCGTCGCCTCGCTCGTTCGTTTGTTCGCTTGTTCATTCGCTCGTTTTTCTTTTCCTTGTTATCTTTTAATTATTTTTTATTATTCAATTTATTTTCTTTTAATCATTTTAATTTATTTAACTCATCACTCAGCGGCCTCGTCGCGTGCTCGTGTATCACGAAGTCGCCTCTCGACTCCGTGGCTCCCTCGCCTCGCTCGTTCGTTCGTTTGCTCGTTCATTCGCTTGCTCATTTTTCTTTTTCTTGTTTTCTTTTAATATTTTTTATTGTTCAATTTATTTTCTTTTAATCATTTTTATTTTCTTTTTCTCGACGTTCCGCGGCCCCATCGCCTCGCTCGTTCGTTCGCTCTCTCGTGCACCACGATGGCACTCTGCAGCCCTGTCGCCTCACCTGTTCGTTCGTTTGCTCGATTGCTTGTGCATTATGATGACGCGCTTCGACTTCGCGGCCCGTCACCTTGCTCATTCGCTCGCTGGCATCGAACTAACGAGCAAGGTGATAGGACCACGAAGTCAAGGGGCGTCTTCATGATACACGAGCAAGCGACGAGGCCTAGGGGTGTGCATGGTCCAGGCCGGTCTGGTCCTGGCATGGAATCGGGGATCGGACCAGTAGTCTCGGTCCTCATATTTTCGGGACCACGGATCGGATCAGGACAGGCGGTCTGGGCCGATCCTGGTTCGGGCCGATCCCGGTCTGGGCACAGTAGGGCCGCTAACTCTAACTGCTTATAAAAATCTAGTCCTTAGAAATTATAATACAATGTTAATTTACAATCTATAATCAACCTAGGACAGCAAGACAATCACGTAAATACTAGGGCCACCCAACGTATGTTCAATCAGGCCTTGAATGCTTCATGTGATCTTTTCTCCTCGTAATCAACGCTCGCATGTGGCCCGCTGAACTCAGGTGGGCGATGGAATCGAACTCGGATTTTATTTCTTTCTTTTTTATTTTTGATTGTGAAAAAAAAAATAGATTTCTCAAATCTGCATAATGGCTCGAGTTTCTGTCCTCATGCACGTGCGTGCTTATTCTTCGTGCACGTGCCTATCATAAGGAACATATATTATCATCAATTAAGACCTGGTTTTGTCCCAAAGTAATACCAAAACCCAAATTGCTAAATAATATGTACAATGACACCATTAAACTCAATAGGCGTGAGATGAGATTCACGGGGCTTCTCAAAATGTTAAAATTATGTTAACTCTAGATATAGATTATTATTTTTTTAAAAAAATATTGGCGGTCCGGTCTGGGCCAGGCCGGTCCGGTCCCAAACCATGGAACGGAGGATCGGACCGCCCAGTCACCGATCCCATTTATTGGAACCCACGACCGGACCGCCAACCTCAAGGATCGGACCAACCCGACCGGTTCTGGGCCGGTCTAGGCCGGTCCGGTCCAAAAATAGTTATCAATTTTAAAAACCTCATGGGTGATTCAATTTCGCAACCTAGTTATGATAGAAAGCAAGAGAAAGCCCATCGCTCAATTGCCAGAAATAAGAGTAACAACTTAATCTGATATAGTGTGCTCAAATTAATTATTTTCTTTGTTACGGATTAAAATTTGTAAGAAAATCATTTGCACTTGAAAGATAAGACAAAAAAAAAAATAAGTCAAATTTTTTTTTGGGGTTCGAAAATGAGATGTTGAGATGGACATTAAGGGTTCTTACACGAAAAGCCCAAAAAGAAGCTCTTTTCCCTGCAGCAACGCTTGACTGCTCCTTCCCATATTCAAAAGTAGCATTAGGGATTTTCCCACCCCTCTCTCTTCGCGACTCTACAAATTTAGACCCTGAACCAAGGCTCGTGCTGTCGCCTGCAGTGGAAGCTTGGTCCATTGAGCTCGCCAATTTGAGCTTCATCCTCCGAGCGTTGGTCTCGGTCTTCCCCTCCGTTGCCTTCGGAAGCTTGCTCTGCCCACCAGGTGTCTACGAGAAGTCCACTCGGAGCAATTTGAGCTCGTTTGTAAACCGATCCACTGAGGTCGTCGAAACAGCTTGGTGGGTCCACTGAGCTCACCAATTTGAGCTTGGTCCTCCAAGCATTGGTCTCGGCCTTTCCCTCCGCTACCTTCGGAAGCTTGTTATGCCCACTAGGTGTCTGCGATAAGTACACTTTGAGCAATTTGAGCTCGTTTGTAAATCGGTCTACTAAGGTCAACGAAATAGCTTGGTGGGTCCACTGAGCTCGCAAATTTGAGCTTGGTCCTCCAAGTGTTTGTGACATCCCTCCCCTTAGTCCACGTTGCCTAGGAGGGAGGTCTTGGATAGGCTTATAAGCCTTGGGCCTCCTCCATTGAACTTGCAAGACGTGTTTTCCGGGTAAGTGCTCGGAAAGCAAAACCGTGCTGGTTGCAAAGCCCAAAACGGATAATATCTTTCAATTAGTTGTGACATCCTCCCCTTAGTCCCACATTACCTAGGGGGGAGGTCTTGGATAGGCTTATAAGCCTTGGGCCTCCATTGAACTTGCAAGACGCATTTTCCTGGTGAGTGCTCGGAAAGCAAAACCGACCGTGCAGGTTGCAAAGCCCAAAGCGGACAATATCTTTGAAGTAGTGGCGCAACGGTGCGCGGTGGGCCCATGCCGTTACAATTGGTATCAGAGCCGACCCCCGATCGCATGTGACTCACCTGGAAAATGCGTCTTGCAAGTTCAATGGAGGCCCAGTGCTGCTCTCGGCCTTCTCCTCCGTTACTTTTAGAAGCTTGCTCTGCCCACCAGGTATCTACGAGAAGTCCACTTAGAGCAATTTAAGCTCGTTTGTAAACCGGTCCACTGAGATCGCCGAAACAGCTTGACGGGGTCCACTGTTCTCGCCAATTTGAGCTTGGTCCTCCGAGCGTTGGTCTCAGCCTTCCCCTCTCATACCTTCGGAAGCTTGCTCTGCGCACCAGGTGTCTGCGAGAAGTCCACTTGGAGCAATTTGAGCTCGTTTGTAAACCGGTCCACTGAGGTTGCCGAAACAGCTTGGTGCTCCAATTGAGAGGTGAGTTTGGATCTGACTTGGTACAGATTGAATTTTGTTACTCCATTTGTTGTGGCTAGGGGTGAGCATGGGCCGGGTGGGCCGATTCTGGACCTAGACTCTGAAACCGATCATGTTATAATCGGTTCCCAATTTTTGGAATCGAGAACCGATCTTTTTTCTTGAAACCTGTTTGGAACCGACCCTGTTTTTCGGTCCGATTTCAGGGTCTACCCGAAAACCTATTTTCCTTTTTTTTTAATCAAAACAATATGAGTATTAATAAAATGAGCAATAAAAATTACAATCTACCGAAAGGAAAAATCCAACAAATAAAAATTAAATAATAGGAGGTGAGGAGCCGAGGGCCTGAGTAATGAGCAAGAGCAACAAATGCAGCAACACATTAGGGAGTTGAGACCTAGGGTTTCGTTTTTTTAATAGCAACTAAAAATTGATTCTAAAAATCGGTCCAGGTGGGCCTACACCTAGAACCAGAAACCAAACCGGTTTAAATTGTTCTTAAAATTTAGAACCGATACTCGGACCGGTTTGAGCGAGAATCGGTTCCCGACCTTATTTTTTAGGTGTGCCGATCCAGGTTATGGGTTAACCCGGTCCGGTTGCACACTCCTAGTTGTGGCTGCTTAGAATTGATTGTGCTTCCTTGATTAGAGTTGTGACTATCTTCTGCGACATCTGAAAATCGAGAAACGACTCGGTTTTTAGAGGCAAAATAATTAGTTCAATAAAGTAGCACAATTTGCTGCAATTTTTTCCCTTTTTTGAACCATATGCCTTTTTTGTCAATTTTTTTTTTCTTGATTACACCCTATGCTCTTTCCCGCCCAATCCGAACTGATCCTAATAAGTCTCCAAAATATTGATAGGTAAAATTTCGAAAGATCTCCTGTTCTTTTGCCCCGCTCTCTCTACTTTGGCTCATTGTACTTGGTAGAGATGCCACTAGGAAGATATGTCTGAATATCCCAATCGGAAAGTATGGCGAAAGTACTCCAAACTCCCGTGAATGAAAAGTCTGCATGTAAAGACGTGAGAGATGCGCTTGAACAGATAACAGAAGTATTCAAAAATTGGAGGGATCATTCTGGTGGTGACATTAGAGGACCTGTTTATAACGATCTCCAAGTATCAAGTACGGTAATAGGCGAAGGAAGTTGCGACAACGTGGTCTTCGAGGGTCTCTATGACGATCAACACGTGGCTATCAAGAAACTATTGCAAATAGTTGCTAATATCAACCATGAATCCCTCATAAAGATACGATTCAGTACATCTCCCAATGTAGCTAGTTTCAATGGAGAGATGACCCGAAAAGGTTTCGTTTATCCTGCTCTGGAGTGTGGATATACTTTGCTAGATTTGATTCGAGCCTATTCATGATCACTCTTGACTTACCTCGTCATCAACTATCATCGTCGGCGTATAAGGAGAAGTTGCGCACTCTCGAGGCTAGCAAGTCGTCCGATCAACTAGACAGCTTTTGGTATTCAAATTTGTGTCCCACATCTTTGTTGAAGAGATTGTTGAAGTAATATTTATATTTTAACATGCTAATATCTTACTGACACTTCGTTGGTTAGCTGTAACGTTTTTCTAATTGTAGCTAAGGACTTAATATCTTTCCTGTAAAAAGTTCTAAGTGAATTTGAGTTTCTGCGTCCTATTGCCTGGTCTTTTGGCTATTTTTAATATGAGGATGAAACTTTAGAGTGTCATGGAGCCATGAGATTCGACGGATTTTAATTTGATGCTACGATTTGCCCAGAATGAGTTTTTAAAATTTAGTGCGCTGTCGTACTACGCAACTAGCACACTTCAAGGGCTAATATCTTCGATTTTCAACTGTCTTTTAAGATTGTCTATACTAGAAATTTTATAAAACATCGAATAAGCTTTGTTTGGATTCTAAGACTACATGAAATGGAGCTTGATAAATAAAGTTATAATCCAAGAGAGTTCAATGCGCAAGCTATTTATAGTCTATGTTACACGGACTCGCCACTTTTCCATTTTTTCCCGAGTCGGACTCGGACACCGTCCGACTCGTTCGGATACACTTCGGACACGCTCCACAGTGGCTGAAGTCAATCTTCCACTTAAAATTCCCAAAAGCACTGGCCCATCAGGCCTGCTGGCCCAACTGTCCACCCCTCGCAGCCCATCAAACCTGTGGATAGTGGCTCTCATTTATAAGAAGCTCTTCCCACTTCTTTTGTTCTCCAGCCGATGTGGGACTCAATCGTGCAGTGCCTCCCTTTTATATGAAGCATTTCCCATCACTTCCTTTGTCTGAAACCGATGTGGGACTTCCAAAATTACATTTTTGCTGACCTTTCCCTTCAAGAGTGGACTCCTTGAATTTAGAAGAGCATGAGCGGGAGCTACATACTACTCCACAGTGCTGGAAGTCTCTGGGAAAGAAATAAATACAGCACAAATGCCCTCAAAGTCACATAAATTTCTCATAAAAAAAAGAAAATGAAGAAATAAATAAAGATGCACATATATATAAGGGAAAAATCACTTCTGGGACCACTTATCAATGGCACTTTGATCGTGTATATATAAAAATATATATTTAATATACAACGTGTCCTAACGAGTCGAAATTCTCTATTTTTTTAGAACTGCCGTGTCGGCGTATCGTGTCGTGTCATGTCGTGTCGCGAGTCGTGTCCGTGTCCGTGTAACATAGTTTATAGTGGATAGCACAGGGAGTTTGAAAAGTCAACAAAAGCAAAAACGAAAAGTACCGTTCGGCTTCTTTTTTAAAGATCGAGTGTTCTTCCATACAAAATAGAAAGAAAAAAAGGAGAAAGAAGAGAAATCGAAAAAAAGAAGAGGAAAAAGAAAGGAAATGATGCTACACGCCACGTCCCTTCGCCAAGCCTTCCCCACACGCATTAATAACGTTCGATAAGTATTCGTATATTTTATTCGTCCTATCGAAGTTATTTTTGATTTTATGGTATCATTTTGTATTTCGATCGAATGTGAGTTTCTGCGTTAGATTTCATGATCTTTTAGCTATGTTTTTATATACGAATGAAATTTTAGAGTGTCGTGGAGACATATGCCTCGATTGATCTTGATTTGATGCTATGGTTTGCCTTGAATGAGCTTTTTAAATCCGGTGCTCTGCCGTTAGATGTGGCCAGTTCCGCGAAACTACAGGTTCCGATTTCTAAAAAAGCTGGAGTCGGGACCGGCCCATGAAGAACCGGTCCCGGTTTCGATTCTGAATTGGAGGTTCCGGGCCGGTTCAACTTACCCATATCTTCTTTTTATAATTTGTTATGCAATATGGATAACACAAATGAAAGTAGTTGAGTGGTTTGGGGCGCTTGCTTCAACCAAAAGAACGTGGATAGCAATTGTCATTTTCTCCATTTATTCTTTTATTTTTTTTTTAAAAAAAGACGGTTCAAAATCGACCCTTGAAGATCGATTCCGATTCCGGTTCCGAACTGTGGGCCCGGAACCGGCTCGTTGACCGGGCCCACGGTTCGGAATGGCCATGTTTATATGCCATACTGCACGACAATGGACTTCAAGGGGCAATATTTTCGATTTTTGATTTTTTTTTTGGAGATGTCTATATTAGAAATTTTGTAAGATGTCGGATAACCTTCGTTTTGACTATAAGACGGCTTGAAATGGAGGACGGTGGAGGAAGTTATGACACGAGAAATTTCGGTGCAACAATGTCATACTTGCGATACTTTGAATTTGAGAATTCGGTCCATTATAGTATTTTTCGTGAAATTGGTTTCTTTGAGCACACTGGGCCATAGTTCATTTTTTATAATTATTTACCCAAGTTCAATAGTTAATTACTTTTGATTACTCATAAGCCAGTAGCATATGTCGTGCGTTCTTATCCATTTTTTTGGAAATCGAAGAAAGGGTTATAATTTATATGTAAGTTCTCTCATGTTTACTAAAAAAATATCAAGCTAATTCCGATCCGTGTACTCTCTTAGCATTGAAAAACGTAAAATCATCCACACCTATATGAAAATGAGATGACCTCACACATTTTGAGTTTCGTGTTGGCATACACTCCGGAAAATTTTTGCAAGAGAGTTATTAAGTCTTTGGACTAGCACGCCATACCCACATGAGCCAACAATACAAACAAGCTAATTAACAATACAAATATATGATAGTTAACTAGTGAAGTATTACAATAAGCAAGATATTAGAATGTCAAGACATAAATATTACCTAACATTCTGTTCAATAAAGACATGGGAGCTTGGTCCATTGAGGTCGCCGAAATAGTTTGGCGTTCCAATTGAGAGGTAAGTTTGGATCTGACTCGGTACGTATTGAATTTTGTTACTCCATCTGTTGTGCCTGCTTAGAATTGATTGTGCTTCCTTGATTATGGTTGTGACTATCCTCTGCGGCATTTGAAAATCGCGAAACGACTCGATTTTTAGAGGCAAAATATTTAGTTCAATGAAGCAGCAAGCATTTTTTTTTTCTCTTTTTTGAACCATATGCCTTTTTTGCCAATTTTTTTTTCTTGATTACACACTCTACTCTTTCCCGCCCAAACCAGAGTGATCTTAAGTCTCCAAAATATCGATAGATAAAATTTCGAAAGATCTCCCGTTATTTTGCCCCGCTCTCTTTCTCTCTACTTTGGCCCACTATACTCGGTGGGGATGCCACTAGGAAGGAGATGTCTGAATATCCCAACTGATTATATGAAAGTGTGGCGAAAGTACTCCAAACTGAGAATGAAAATTCTGCATATAAAGACGTGAGAGATGCGCTTGAACAGATAAGAGAAGTATTAAAAAATTAGAGGGATCATTCTAGTGGTGACATTAGAGGATTTGTTTCTAACGATCTCCAAGTATCAAGTACAGTAATAGACGAAGGAAGTTGCGATAACGTGGTCTTCAAGGGTCTCTATGATGGTCAACCTGTGGCTGTCAAGCAACTGTTGCGAAGAGTTGCTAATATCAACTATGGCCCTACCTATGAAATAAGAATCACATGATTGAATGATTAGGTTGCTAATTTAAAGTAATTTGAGTAAATAATTTATGGCTTCTTAATATAGTGTTTGGGTTTTTTGATAAGGTCAAAATAAAGGTGGTGGGACTAACCGATAAGAAAAAAGAGTTTGAAAAGTCAATAAAAACAAAAAAAGGAAAAGTACTGCTCGGCTTTTTTTAAATATCGAGAGTTCTTCCACGATACAAAATAGAAAGGAAAAAGGGCGAAAGAAGAGAAAGCGAAAAGAAGAAGAAGAAGAAGAAAGGAAAGGATTCACACCAAGCCGTCCCCACACCAATTAATGACGTTAAGTAAGTACTCGCACATCTTTTCCCTCCTATCCAAGTGATTTTTTATTTTAAGGCGCCATTTCAAATTTTGGTCGAATGTGAGTTTTTGCATCCTATTGCTTGGTCTTTTGGCTGTGTTTTTATATAAGGATGAAATTTTAGGGTGTCGTGCAGCCAAGACTCGATAGATCTTGATTTGATGCTGCAGTTTGACCGGAATGAGCTTTTTAATTCTATTGGTCTGCCATACTACGCGAATAGTACATTTCAAGGGGTGATATCTTCAATGAGCTTTTCGTGTAATTGATTTGTTTGAGCATGCTATAAGTTCATTTTGTAATTATTTATCCAAATTCAATAATTAATTGCTTTCGGTTACTCGTAAGCCAGTGGCATGTGCCATGTTTTTTCATCCATTTTTTTGGAAATCGAAGAAGATGCTGGAATTTATTTATAAGTTCTATGATGTTTACTAAAAAAAGTCGAGCTAATTTCTATTAAAGTATTCTCACGGTATTATATTGATAAACACGAAATCATCGATACCTATCTGGAAATGGGACGGCCTTATAGATTTTGAGTTTCATATTGACATACACGCCCAAGATCAATGGAACTATAACTATGATCTTGTGAGAGAGTTGCTGCGGGCCATACGAAATAAGTGGCGCCACGAAGAGCAACTTTCAGAAGCAGTTGTGTGGTACTCTCCCTCTATATGTGGAAACTTATATACTTCGGATTATGTAAACTCGTAGCTCATGTCTATTATTTGCTTTGATGGCTGTGGCTATCGCAGCGGCTTATTCGCGCACAGTTTCGTATGATTTATCTTTCGATAAGTGTTTCGATGGTTATTTCATTAGACGATTTTGTTTATTAGTGTTAATCACTATCACATGTGGTCCATATACGTGGCGTCAAGATGCAGTCGAAGAATGCCGAAGTGATTAAAATCGCTTTCTATTTTGTTTTTACTTCTCTCGCTTGTTCTTTGAGAAAAACTAAGTGATTCCTCTATTTTGTTCTTACTTCTCTCGCTTGTTCTTTGAGAAAAACTAAGTGATTCTGGTCGTGGAATTTCGAGAGACATACACTTGCACAACAAGCTGCAATCCCTTGCTTCAATGTGATCTTATCCTTGATTTTGGATTGTCTGTATGGAGTAGTCCAAATGAAAATGACATTTTCTTCTTTGCAATCTGAAACATTTACACTCAACCGTACCAAGGTTCATTTGCCTCAAAACATTCTGCATAATTAAAGCAGGGTGAACAAAAAAGGTTTATTAACAAAGACCAAACAGACTGAGAGACAGGCTTCTTATTCAGTTTTCATCTACTGATTTGCCATGCGAAATCTCTCCAGGGTTTCAGGCCTTGATCCCCACTTGCTCCGCAGCTCTCCTTCCCTCGTATCCACCCCACTCTTCCTCTCGCCGCCGCCTCTGCATCTCCTCTTCTTGCCTTCTTGCTCTCTCTCCGCCGCCTCCTCCCGCCGCCGCCTTTCTTCTTGTCCCTGTCTCTCCCATCTCTCTCTCGCTTCTTCCCTTCTCCTCTCCTCTTCTTGCTCTCTTTCTCCTTCTTCTTCCCTCCTCCTTTGTTCTTCTTCTCTTTCTCTCTCCTCTTCCTCTTGTCTCTCTCGTTCCTCCTCTTCTTCTTCTTCTTGTCTCTCCCTCTCTCTTTCCCTTTCCTCTTCTTCCTGTCTCTCTCTTTCCCTTTCCTCCTCCTCTTCTCTCTTTCTTTCCCTTTCTTCCTCCTCCTGCCTCTCTCTCTCCTCCTCCTCTTCTCTTCTTTTAGCCTCCTCTTCCTCCTGTCTCCTTTCCTTCTCAATCTCCTCCTCCATTATCCTCTCTGTTAGATAATGTCTCGAGTTTGAACCGTTTACGGAATATATCGATTTTGTTAACCGATAGGAAAGATATCCAAGAATTCTAATTGGATTAGAATTCCTTTTCTTGAAGACATATTGATACATACGTGGGCTATTGTTCTCGGTTGAAAAGGAAACGAATGATCAAGATATGGATTCTTCAAGCATGTACAGTGGACGTCCAAGAAGAATATTATGTGGGTCCTGGTCAACTGCTTTGTTGTTGACTAGCCTAAAAGGGGACACACACACACAAAAAAAGGCGTGGACTTTGAGATGGGGCTGTACGATTAGAAGACTCCAATTGGTCGCCCTTTATTTTGAAGCAGAATAGAAGACAAAAAGAAAAGAGGGGATACGAAGGAACGCACGAACAGAATAGAGGGATTCCTTCCGTATGGGTGCCTGACGCAGCCATCGCACAAAAGTGGCCGACGCCGCAAAATCAGTAGACTAAAAGCCGCACGACCAGAGGGAAGCCGCACGAGAACGAAGAGAAAGAACGTCAAGGCCGTTCTTGGTTCAGTCGCTTCGTGAGCAACAAGACAAGTATCAATTTTCTCTCTGTGAGTTTTCTGGGTGAGAATTCTGTGAGAGATTGTGAGTATTACTTGTGGGTTTGCTTTGGGTTTAATCTAGGTGCGGGAAACACTCGAGTGCATGAACGATTGTAAATCTGACTCTCCGATTATAGTGGATTATATTGCTAGCTCTCCCCGTGGACGTAGGTACCGATCTCGGACCGAACCACGTAAATATCTGGTGTCCTTTATCGTTCCTCGTAATTTCTCTGGTAATTTCGTATCGACATATTTGCAAGATCCGTTGACGTTTCCGCATTATCGTTATTATAATCTCAACAATTGGTATCAGAGCTACGGTTAGAATTTCAGCAGTTGATTTGGGGCTTTTGCTTGTCTGGTCATTGTTTGGAAATTCTGTTGCTGCAATTATGTCTCGAGCGAAATTTGAGATTGAGAAATTTAACGGGAAGAATAACTTTGAGTTATGGAGTCTCAAGGTGGAGGCGTTACTAACGACTCAAGGTTTGGCCGAGGCATTGGAGGGCAAGGATAAGTTGCCTGAAATAATGGAAGATGCCGAGAAGGACAGGTTAATTAGAAAGGTGAGAAGTATAATCAGGTTGCACTTATCGGATGAGGTGTTGATAGAGATAGCCGAGGAAAAGGATGCCACAACGTTGTGGGCTAAACTTCAGGCACTCTATGGTATGAAAGATTTGAAGAATCGCTTGTATATGCTGAAGAGGATGTTTCAGTTGCGGATGGTTGAAGGTACATCTATCAGAGCTCACTTAGATGAGTTTGATAAACTCATGATGGACTTGAAGAACGTCAACGAGGCCTTACCTGATGAGAAACAAGGTATGTTGTTGTTAGCATCTCTACCGGATTCTTTTGAGCACTTTATAAATTCATTACTTCAGGGGCGTACTGCGATTACCTTGGAAGAGGTAAAGTCCGCTTTATTATCTAAAGAGGGGCAAAAGAAATTAGGAGAAGATAACTTGGCGCAAGGTAGTGCGCAAGGTTTGTTAGTCCATGGTAGAGATGAACAGAGAGAATCTGGAGGTAACAGATGGAAGCGTCGTTCTAAATCGAGGTCCAATGTTCGGAACCGTCGATGTTATCACTGTAATTTGGTAGGGCACTATAGGAGAAACTGTCCGAAGTATAAGGGTAAAGGAGTTAAGGTGGAGTCTGCAGGTGATAGTAATATTGTTACTACAGCAGATAATAATTCTAGTGATGCCGGCGATGTGTTAACAGTTGCCACAAGTTCATCAGGTGATGAATGGGTGCTTGATTCTGGATGTTCTTATCATGTTACTTCTCATAGACACTTGTTTACTACTTATCAATGCATGGAGGGTGGTAAGGTGTTTATGGGAAATGGTGCTGCTTGTGAAGTAGCGGGGATCGGAACAGTTCAGATTAAGATGCACAATGGGATGGTGCGAACGTTGACCGATGTGAGGCATGTACCAGAACTGACGAAGAACCTTATCTCGTTGAGTGCTCTTGACAGGTTCGGATACCGAATTTCCACTGTAGGTGGAGTTATAAAGGTTTCTCAAGGTGCGCTTACCGTGATGCGAGGGAAGATAGACTGCGGGTTATATCTCCTCCAAGGAAAGACAGTGATCAGCTCGTCTGCTAGATTCTCAGATACTTCAGGTGAGGATACAACACAGTTATGGCATATGAGACTTGGACACATGAGTGAGAGGGACATGATTGTTCTGGGTCAAAGGGGTCTACTAGGAGGTCATCGAATTGAGAAGCTGGACTTTTGTGATCACTGCGACATGGGTAGTCAGCGGAGAGTGAAGTTCAGTACGGCAGTTCACCGGACCTCAGAGATTGTAGGCTGCGTACACTCAGACTTATGGGGACCCTCTCCAGTTCCGTCCAAGGGTGGTGCCAGGTATGTTTTGTCTTTTGTTGATGACGTTTCAAGAAAAGTCTGGATTTGTCTTCTTAAGCACAAGAGCGAAGTGCTTGATCGGTTCAAGTCATGGAAGGCGATGATCGAAAAGCAGATAGAAAGAAAGATCATGGGCCTGAGAACTGATAAAGGGTTAGAATTCTGTTCTGATGAGCTTGGTCAGTTTTGCATAGAGGAAGGCATGGTGAGACACCGCACTGTTGCCGAGTCACCACAGTTAAACGGAGTTGCAGAATTGATGAACAGAATTATATTGGAGAGAGCTCGCTTTTTACTCTCCAATGCTGGATTAGATGAAGATTTTTGGGCTGAAGCAGTTAATACAGCTTGTTGGTTAGTGAATAGATCACCATCACCAGAGATTGACTGGAAAACTCCTGAGGAAACGTGGTCAAGTAAGTCTGCTGATTACACCGAATTGAGAGTGTTTGGTTGCCCTGCTTATGCTCGTGTGAGTGATGGCACGCTGGAGCCGAGGGCAAGGAAGTGCATATTCCTAGGCTATGCACATGGGGTGAAGGGATACAGGCTGTGGTGCACAGATGATGATTCACCCGGTTTTATGTTCAGCAGTGACGTTACCTTTGACGAGTCTGCTCTATTTCAGAAAAGGAGCGATGAGTCAATTAAGAAGAAAGATCTGGTCGGTGTTCAGAAACAGGTGGAGCTTCAGGTAGAGCCCAGAGATATTGAGAGTACGGCAGATGTGACAGAGTCTGCAGAGTCGCTAGTTTCCAAAGCAGTTGACAGTTGTTCCGAGGTCATAGATGATGAAGCTTCGAGGTGGTCAGCGGAGGTGGATGAGATAGAGCGACTGTTGTATGCAGATATTAAAACAGATGATTTGGGTGCAGCAGAGATAGCTTTGGGTATGGAGATACAAAGAGAGACTTCTGGAAGAAATTTTGTAAGTACCCTGCTTGATGCATGTGATAAATTATCTTGTCTGTCACAGTGTGCTTGTATGGAGGTGGAGCAATTGTCCCATGCTTCACATGCTAGTATTATTGGTTGTCTGAATTATGCCATGGATAATACTAGGCTTGATCTATCACATGCAGTCGGGAAAATGTATATGATTAATCCAGGTATACATTATGATGATGTGAAGTGGATCCTCCTGATTTTATTAGGGAAAATAGGCGTTGGGATATATTTTGGAGAATGTAGTTCAGGTAGTGTGACGGTAACTAGGTTTATGAATCTGGGTCATGCAGGGAACCTGAAAGATAGTCGATTTCTGAGCAGTTATGCCTTTACTTTTGTTAGTTGTACTATGAGTTGGAAAGCGTCGTTGGGAGACACTATGGTCTTGTTGACGTTTGAGACTAGGAACATGGTAGCAACTGAAAAAGTTGAAGAGGCATGGTGGTCTAATGGCTTGATTGGTGATGTAGACATAGAACATCCGGGTGATGTGGTGTTTGGTAAAAGTCAGAGATATCACTGGAGAATTGAGTACATTGGTGACCGAAAATTTTGCGTCAGATATAGCATGTCAATAGAGAATGTGACCAAGAAAAAGTTTCTTGCGGTGACGAATTCTGTGGACATGTGGATCGACTTCATTTCTCTAAATAAGTTCAAGTTCTGCTTGAACTTGATAGACGTCTGTGGAGAGTGAGCGCCCGCGGGTGGCGTTGGGAGAGCAGCATGGTTAATGAGCATTAAGAGTTGGCTTCAAACGTCGAGCCAAGGTGGAGATTGATAGATAATGTCTCGAGTTTGAACCGTTTACGGAATATATCGATTTTGTTAACCGATAGGAAAGATATCCAAGAATTCTAATTGGATTAGAATTCCTTTTCTTGAAGACATATTGATACATACGTGGGCTATTGTTCTCGGTTGAAAAGGAAACGAATGATCAAGATATGGATTCTTCAAGCATGTACAGTGGACGTCCAAGAAGAATATTATGTGGGTCCTGGTCAACTGCTTTGTTGTTGACTAGCCTAAAAGGGGACACACACACAAAAAAAGGCGTGGACTTTGAGATGGGGCTGTACGATTCCAATTGGTCGCCCTTTATTTTGAAGCAGAATAGAAGACAAAAAGAAAAGAGGGGATACGAAGGAACGCACGAACAGAATAGAGGGATTCCTTCCGTATGGGTGCCTGACGCAGCCATCGCACAAAAGTGGCCGACGCCGCAAAATCAGTAGACTAAAAGCCGCACGACCAGAGGGAAGCCGCACGAGAACGGAGAGAAAGAACGTCAAGGCCGTTCTTGGTTCAGTCGCTTCGTGAGCAACAAGACAAGTATCAATTTTCTCTCTGTGAGTTTTCTGGGTGAGAATTCTGTGAGAGATTGTGAGTATTACTTGTGGGTTTGCTTTGGGTTTAATCTAGGTGCGGGAAACACTCGAGTGCATGAACGATTGTAAATCTGACTCTCCGATTATAGTGGATTATATTGCTAGCTCTCCCCGTGGACGTAGGTACCGATCTCGGACCGAACCACGTAAATATCTGGTGTCCTTTATCGTTCCTCGTAATTTCTCTGGTAATTTCGTATCGACATATTTGCAAGATCCGTTGACGTTTCCGCATTATCGTTATTATAATCTCAACACTCTCCTCCTCCTCGGCGCATGAGGTGCAATCCAATATGATGGAATCCGCCTGCCGCGCCAGGATCTGCCCGATCGTTGCGTCGGCGACGTTAAACGCCGCCGCCAGGATGTCTCTGTCCAACGCTTGGAGGATCGAGCTCCTCCCCGCCAGGAACTGAGGGTAGTTTCTCTTTGTTGAGGTGCTGAAGCCCATGAAGACTAAGGACTCATTGTTGAAGGACATTTGAGCCATGGGGTGGAACCTCGGCACGACGAACACGTCCCCTTCACTCACCTTGAACCTTGTGTTCTTGCATTCTGATTCCTTGGCAGTGCTCGAGCACACCACTCGGATCATCCCTTGCCCTTGTAAAGCTATGGCTATTTCCGTCGCTCTCGGGTTCCAATGCGGCCCCATCATCGAGCCCTTAAGACCAAGAAGCAAGAAAGCGAACAGGAACAGGAACAGGATTGATTAGGTTAGACGACAAGAACGAACATGTCCTAAATGTGTAGAAGTTCGCCCAAATTCATGGACTGCACTCAAATTTCAGGGCATTATCCATAAAACCACCGGCATTCTTACTTTGAGCAAGCATTGTGTTAGCAAGAACTCATCACGCACTTAAGCCTAAGCATGACCTTTAGGCTTTGGTGACGTATGTATGTCCCCGACACAAGTATACTTGTTCATGAGCTCCCGTAATTTAAAGAAGTTTCGAACTGACCTTTGTGAGATTGACCATGAAAACCCCGACGTTCAAGTGCTTCAACGCGTGCAGGTCTTTCCTGGTCACTATCAGGCTCCATCCGTTACTATTCTCGAAATTGCGGTCTGCATCGAATAGGTTAAGTGTCTTCTTCTTCTTGTTGCTTCCGGGACCCCCTGCGAGGTAACCGGTGCTGCTCAGGTAGGTCTTCAAGAATCTCGCTTCCCATTCCCAGTACTTAGTCCTCTCTGAAGCCATGGCGTCACTGGCGTGGACTATAGGCGGCGGCCTTGTTGCACTTATTACTTCTTTGACCACTTCCTCAGGAACCTACAAAGATTAATCACCTTAACTACTAGGAGATCCATAAGAGCTTTAGCGATACACGTGAGAATGGAAATTTTATGATAAATCATCCTTGCCAGAGCTTCAGCGGAAAAATTTACTCAGAGGGATGCATCAAGACAACAATCAAATCTGTGCAACTCGACTCTCTGGCTTTCGATTTGGCGACAAACAAGACAATCCTCTCTTCCAATCACATGGCCGAGTCAAGTTTAGTCTTGTTCTGAATCAAAACATTACAGCATAGTCACATTTTACGCTTGGATTGTCGATCCGTATAATCAATAGGGTAAACGTTAAACCATGCTTTTTTATGCAATTGGGCGTAAATTTTACTTTTCTGGAAGCATGATTAGCTCAATCAATCGAAGTGGTTCTAGCAATAAATTCTCCTTAAACACCCCCCCCCCCTGCTAGTCTAGCATGAAATTTAAACCTCCCAGTGACTCCAAGTTCTTTTCACATCAGTCTTTCGCCAAGGAACTCCGACGTAATATCATCATTGCGTCGCTCCATTTCAGTAGACATCTTCAAAATCGAACTCCGTTACTTCAATGCGGCAAGCACAATATTGCCACAGGCAAAAGTTTCATTTCGAACAATCCACTCGTGACACTAATCAAGGACCCGCTACAATTAGGACAACATAAACTGAACATTACCTTGAAAGCTTCTTGGAGGACTTTGCTGTCGAACCCGCGAAGCAGATCGCCAATGCTAGAGTATGCCCCGATTGATGGTTCCTGACCCCCAAAAAAAAAAAATGGATGTTGTTGGCATACACAGGCGCGGTTAATACTCGGGGTCAATTTCTACAGATCAAATGTTTAAATTTTTACGAAGAATATGTCTTCTTCAGAATTCACGAAAATGGCGTGGATCCGGAGCTTCTCGCGCTCGGGCTCTAAGCTGCTCTGGACATGGAAAATGGTGCCCGCCGGGAGCCCGTAAATGTCCCCTCTCCTCAAATCGATCTTCTTCGCGTCATTCTCATCAACCCAGTTCAGCCTTCCACTTCCTATTTCATCACAAGAGGGAAATGCACTCAGAAAATTTTCCTTTCTGAATTGATCAAACTGGTTTCCGATTTAGATTTTGTTGGGCTTCTCGGCATCTAATCTTCTAATCGCAATCATATGTAAATTATCGCCATAGTGTGAGTAAATCAAACTATACACTACAACAAGGGAAACACCAACGATTTCTATAGCATAAAATTCACATGGAGAAATCAATGTCCACCATTGGTGGATGTATATGTTGTAACATCATTATTATTACCAGTGTGGACGTAGAGGACCATGTCGGAGTGGAGGAGCACGGGAAGGAACAGAGCGTTGGGCTCGAGCGTGATGAACTGCAGGTGGTAAACCCCACTTGGTCCGTCGGACACCTGGACTCCGGAGATCTCTCCGTGCTCCGTCTCCGCTATCGGCGTCCTCTCCTCCCTCCTCGCCACCATCCCGACTCCCTGTCCTCCCTCGTCGGGTTCACGAACGCCCCGATCACCGCCGCCGCCGCCGCGGTCTCTTGCTCCTCCACCTTCCACATGCCGAGGGGAAACGGCTATGACGATGATAAGCAAGAGCACAGAGAAGGGCACGACCAGAGGGTTGTTCCCCATTTTTTTCAAAAGCTTCACAGAGAGAAAGAGAGAAAGACTGAGTTCGGAGCTTGGGAGAAGAAGAAAGATCGGTGTAATACGAGGGGGAGGTACGTGGGCGTGCATGAGGGACACGTGCGGGAGAGCGCAACACGTAGCGGGTGCTCGAAGCTCGGTACGCGACGAAGCTGTTGAGATATTCTCGTTGATCCATTCCGTGCATGGAGGAGTCGCAGGAGTAAAATCAGAATCCTCTGATGAATTCGGGCCGAGGAAGGAGAAGATCGGGACAGCCGGAGGCAGAGGAGCAACCTTCTCATGGGCCGGGCTTCGTCCGGTCCTCTTGTTGGAGAGCCCCCTACCATTGGGCGAGGCTCGCGAACCCGACTCTAACACGAAACCCGAACTCGGCGCGACTCGAACTCGACCATCTCGGGCCGGCACGACACGACTGGTCTCGAGTCTCTCGACGACTATGCCTCCTCGACTCTTTCTCAATGATACGGTATCAAAACCGAAGTACACGAAGTAATACGTACGAATATGATTCATGTGTGAATCGTATTAGAGAAGTTTTATATCGAAGAATTGAAGTTGTATAGAGCAGTGACCATATCTTAATTAGCCCATAACTCATTAGCTTAATCTTTTGAGTGAAGATGTATCCATATGGATTTGTTAACGGAATCGAACTTGGGCTTTCTCTTGGCTATCTCTTCGACTGAATGTATTTGTGTTCTACATGATTTGGTATAATATTATGCTCACACGTAAGGAGAGATTGGTGGAATGTACATGTAAGTTATCTTGAGCAGTTAGTATATCATAATGAGTTCATAACTCACTGATTTAAGTTTTTGGATGAATGTAGACCTAACTTGATTTGTTAACAAGCTGGATATATTAACGGGCTCGGACTATAGCTCCCTCCTTTTATACCTAGACGGTGATCCAACTGTTGGACCTCTTGGCGAAGGCGGTGGCCGTTGGCAATACATGGTTAATTATGGTTCTCCTGAACCTCCTCAAATTACTACACCTCCACCTACCTGTCCTCTAGACAAACCAAGTCATCTCATCCACCGCCGCCACCACCAAAGAAACCCATCACCTCATCATTTTACAAACCTATTCTACCGGACTTTTGCTGCGTACTCCTAATACTTATTGGGTGCACTCCTTGTCGGCAACGTTATTTCAAGATATGTTTCATAAATTAAATTAAATTAAATTTCAGACCCACGAAAGGACTGTCCAGGATGAATATTGCGTGGAGAATTCTGCCAGAATCTATACAGGCTTTGGCCAAACCAAAAGTCAAACCCAAGATTCCCTTTGCATGCCCATCAATGTCCAAATCATAAGCCTCCAAACATTCATCCCTGATTGTTCCTTTCGTCCCCCCAACATTTTCTTGCCTCTTTATGTCTTTCTTAGGTCCGCAATATCATTCTTCGTGATGAGATTATTGATTAATACATAGGTTTATTTCATATCATTGTTTGCTAAACTTAAGTTGAAGCCAGATTGCGACGGAAAATGATACGCGGCACGTCGCTTGTTTTCCTTGACCTGATATGAACGTGCATGCACGTAATTTTGCCCCATTGCGACCGATCGCCCCTGTGTTAGGAGTACGATGCGACGATGAACCCCAAAAACCTGTCAAATCATCCTTCAATTCCCATACGGAAGCCGACCCGTGTTTACAGCGAACCCGGTAGCTACTTATACTGAAAAACGAGTTAGACAATAAATCATGTCGACACGAGGTCGTCTTAGAAAAAGGACTATTTTAGAGAACACGGGCATGTAGGCAAGGCAACATGGGATGAGATTAGAGCCAATAGACGGGCACCTCCGAGTCAGTCTCACACTCTAATGCTGCACCATCTAATATTTAAACATTTGTTTGATTTCTTTTTCTATGGGTTAAGCTTGTGATTATAGTTTAATTTCTATTTAATTAGGAGGTTAAGCTTTGTTTTTTTTTTTTCACCCGGCTTAGACAAATTAGACTTTGGTGGGGGAGTTGGCTTTAACTGCTGTCTTGGCTTGATCACCATTATTTCCCAACTTGTGGTTTTTGTGATTGTGACCCCAAAAGAAAATTCCTCAATCAAGTGGACATCATGATCTGGTCAGTGTCAACAGTACAAGTTGGCTGAAAAACAATGAGATTTTATGTGACTGTAAACCATATAACATCTTTCGACCCCCCCAAAAAAAAAACATATAACATCTGATTTTTTTTTATAAGAAATGGTCAAACAATAAAAAGTTTAAAACAATTTTTTTTTTTTAAAAAAGGAAGGTGGTCCTGCCTAATATGTTTGTCATTGGTAGCATCACTTTTCTCGTCCACAAGCCCACATCCTTCAAAAAAGGTGTTGGAAGCAACTTTTGAGCTAATGATTTAGGTCAAAGGCTCCACTCAAACTAATCTTCAAGAAGCACAGATTTTGCTTGCTTAAACAAAGCTCGATTAACTTCTTGAATAGTAAACATGAGGCACGTCGATTAGACGGAGGCAATTTCTGATGAGATTTGCTCAGCGTTTGATCCAAGTATATTAGAGAATAAGTCAGTGACGTTTTTTTTTTTTGTTGTTGTTGCTATTCTTCGATTGTTTACGCATTTCTTGAAACTTTCCCGACATTGGGATCCAAATCTCCAAATTATGTTCCCTAAGCTTGTCATGCGTCAAAGCTAAAAATAAATCCAATATTACGTTGTCTCTGTGTGACTAATACAGTTATAATCGATTCAAGTTGAATCAAGATAGCTTTATTTCGAACGAGCTTACAACTCAAGCTCGTGGGCGTCTCAATCATGTTTAAGAAAGGCTTGAGCTTGACTCAACTCAATCAAGTAGTCGGCAAACTTATGTTTAAGCTTGAACTAAGCTTACACACAAGAGAACTCGTATTTCGAGATTAACCCAAAAATTCATGAATAATTCTATTCACATATTCATTGTGTATTAGTAAAACACATGAGAATGAACTACTCAACCAATGTCGCCTTAAAGAAAACAAACTTGAATCATTTGAGCATTTTTGTCTTAATTTTCGTTTTCTCCCCCCAAGCCCAAACCCAACATATCCTTAGGATCCTCTAATTTAGTGAAAAAGACATCACGACATAAGGTTGCTTGTACCATTGAAGATAGAAGATCCTCCACTCCCAATAGCCTCATGCCCAAAAAGGCAAAAACCCCTTTTTTCACACACACACACACACAAAAAGTTTTTTTTTAATCAAATTAATAATTTTTTTTTCTTCAGATAGAATCTCAAACCCTCTCTCAATCTCCAAATCTTTTGTACTCTACAAGCTTCCTCTCTATTTCTCCCACCGCGTGTGTCCCGTGTACTTACTCAAGAGAACCTTAGTACCTAAGTATAGTGACGACATAATATTCCCACGGGAATACTCCCCTAGCACGAGTGAAGAAGACGAAACTGACCATCTTAGTCACATTTTAACTAATGTTTGATTCGCGATTCCAACTCTTCGAAAGGCCGACCTGAACCGCGACTCGCTTCATTAAATTACGCCGACGATTCGATGTGCTTGGGAACAACTTACATGTTAAATAAGCTACACATACACATGTTGACAATTAAATTCAAGTGAAATCTTTTCAAATATTTTTCCAAACTATTATTCCCCCTAATTGAGATGCAAGATTCGAATACCCATACCATAAAAGAAAAAAAAATAGATCTCTATAAATCTTTTGCACAATCAATATAATTTTTGAATCTCTATATATACATATGTAAATATTACATTTTTTTAACTGGAAAATAAAAGGGCGAAAAAGAAAAAGAAAAAGAAATTAAAAGGGAATAATACCCGCTCGTTGAAAGATGGGTGGACGTCAAATTGTCAATAATGGTATCGGGGTTCGATTTGAAATCCTTTTATGCATCGCAATGAGATCCTTTTCAATGCATATAATTGCAAGAATATTATCGGCAACCGTGACGTCATGTTGATTTTCTTCGATATTTTTTAACCTCTCTTCTTCTTCTTTTTTTTCGCTTTCTTGCATGAGGAGAATCACACCAAGACGATAAATCATATTCGAAAGTATCGCATCGCTGAGATACAAAATGTGACGTGGAATGTGAAATTTACTGTTTACAATATCATATGGTTTTAATTAATGGGAAAAGTGTATCGATCGAAAGTCCTAGAACATGTCGCAAAAAATTTAATTGACTACTAAAACTTTCAAAAAGTACAATAAAATCCTAAAACTTGTCACGAAAGTGCAATTGAGTCATAAGACTTTCAGAAAGAGCAATCAGCAGAGTGACTTGATTGGACAAGTTTGACAAATTTTAGGATTTGATTGTACTTTTCGAAAAATTCAGGGCTTAATTGCATTGTGACAAGTTTAGGACTTAATCGCACTTTTTGAAAATTTTAGGACATAATTGCATTTTCATGACGAGTTTTAGAACTTTCAAAATACTTATCCATAAATCAATTTATTCTTAAATTGACATTTCGTGGAGCAAAAAGAACAATGTCTTCCTATGGGTGAATTAATTTTTTGACAAATTAAATTTTGAATAAATTAGGTTAACGTGGGCGAGCGCGCACATATACTTAAGCTCGAGATCTTCTTAATTTCGAGACTCCTTATTTTTGTTAATTCTGCCTATTATGTCTATTTCTTGGTTCTTGATTATCTATTTGACTAAATTATGGTCCGGTCTACATCATTTATTTATTTCTAAGAGTGGTTTCACTCGTAAAGTAATATATTTAGGATTATAGCGGAATGGTATAAAAGGCGAGTGTGTTTCTTATAATTTAAGTTTGGCAATGCATATTATTATTTGGACCTATGTAAAGCTTATGTCCTTAGATTCATTTAATCAAATTAAGATGAGATTCCGACCTTCCTTAGATTTATTCAAACTAATTAAAAATGAGATACCTTATTATATAGTAGCATTAATCTATGCTTAAATGCCAAGAAAATTCTACCCCAAAGGAAAGCCTAGGGGAAAAAAAGAATATGCTCTTAGCTGTGTTCTTACTAAATTATTATTTTCTCTTATTGGAATAATAGCCAATGAAACAGTCTTTTCATCTTACTAATTTTTTTTTTTGTTTCAAAATAGATAACATTTCATTCAATATTGCAGTTCAACTGCAACTCAAGATAAATCCTGACAATTTCAAAACAAAACAAGTTTCAGATAACTAGAGAAATCACGGAAAAAATGTTATAGATCACATGCAAAAAAGAGCACATCTCTGACTTCTTCACACCAAAATCAGCGCCCAATCAACGCATCCGTCTTCAGTAATGAGTACACATCAAGATCTCCATCCGCCGCCACAACTTTGCCTTTCTGCAGTGTGTGCTAGGTTTGGCGTCCATAATACCATCATTGAGCAGAGTAACAAGGTTGAACATACATAGATCTGACACTTATTAGAGCAAAAATTTCATGAAACTCCTCTTATCTCATTCGAAATCGAACTTGTCCGCCAACAAAACATGAGGAAACCAAAACCCCGAAAACATGCCCTCAAAGAATACCAAATATAGACAAGATTAGCATAGAAATCTCAAGAAACTTTTAGATTTAGACTGATTCGGAAGGAGAAAATCTCACAATTGAGGGCAAAGCAAAAATAAAATAAAATAGATAACAAAATCAGCCTAAGAAAAAGGAGAGAGGATGGAGAGATCTAGCTCAAACTCTTCTAGACGGCAGTCGCCGCCCCTAGTCTTCATGCGCTCGGTGTATTTCTTCTTCCTTCTAAACAAAATGATAGGGAAAATGCTTTCCTAAAAAAAAAAAATTATTGTCCATAAAATATGTAGACATAAATTATTAATTCGATAATGAATATATTTTTCATTGATTTATTATATTTAGAGATGTAAGAGATAATTTTTAGGAAAATATTTTTCAAAGCATTCATCTTCCACAAAGCAAACGAAGCTTTATCGAGCATTTCTAGAAAACTTACTGTGGTACCAAATTCGATGTCGATTCTTCCGAGATTTTACCGGTCTATTAAATTTGGTCGCGATTCCGCCGGTTACGCTAAACTCTCCTTTACTTTAATAAATCAGCATTGGATCCAACCGGTTCGGGCGTTCACACTAGGGTTGTTTTCTTAATGATCATCCTGGTTTATTTAATCGAACAAAGTAAAGCTTGATTAAGACATGAGCGCTTCATGCAAATTTATTATAATTATTATAAAATCCGCAGATTTGCATATATATGAGGGCCTAAAAATATCTTTCCTTTTTTTTTTTAGGTGGCATGCTTTATCATAAAGTCTAAACGGCAGAAACAATAGTAGTTAAAAGGGTCGTGTAGATAATGTTTCCGTTTCGTTTGGTACGTAAAAATGGACGGACGGATTTGAGCCGATCGGTGATAATGCACGCACGCCCGAATATATTCTCCTCGCTCGCCTACGTCCCTCTCATCTTGCTTACGTGTGCGTGCTTCCTACGCGCTGACTTGGATGCGTGCACAAAAGGCGCTGCCGGGGGGTGGGGTGTGGGGGCGATACGCTGCGATGCGAGTCCATTCATAACCGACAAAATGCCGCCCGAGTGGGGCCCCCGCGGGGTAGGGTCAACCTGCTGGCCAATGGCGTTGCAATACCTTGTCAAGTCGTGGGTCCCGCTCCAAAGTGGGTCTCTCTCGTTCAGTCACGTCAACGGGAATTTTTCTTTTCTAGAAAAAACGAAAGCGACGCACACGCACCGTTTACGAAATCGATTTTTTTTAGTGACGTGTGTGGTTTTTTTTTTTTTTTTGGGGATTGATGGTTAAGGGTGCGCATGAAATCTTGCCCGGTCCAAGAATGACTTCTGACAAGAAAGTTGATTTTTCAGTTTTTACTTTGAAGTCGAAGTTGAATTTTTAGTTTCTGCTCCAGAAGTTAATTTATGGTAGAGAAATGCGTTTGATAACGATTAAAAAAGACGATGTTCGAAACATTATGAAAAAAATATTCGATGGTGGCGGCCCGCGACGACCGGCGGCGAGCGGCCTGCGACCGTCGGCTGCCGACGACCGGCTGTGGCTGGCGACCGCTGGCGACCGCTGGCGATCGGCGACCGGCGGCGGCTGGCGACAGCGTGACCGACGGCGACGGCGGGCGGCGGCGACCACGACCGGTGGCTGCGGCCAGCGACCGCAACCGGCCTCGATGGTCGGTCCCGCGAGAATGATTTCTCAATGGGTGAAGTAAAATTTTTTTTGGCAAGATTTCATGCGCACCCTAACTAACTCGATTATTTTTTTTACACATTCTTTATTTAATTCTCTTCTCTTTGACTTTTAATCCGTTTCTTTGCGGAGGCGGGAGTCTAACCCGATGATAACTAGCATCCTCACCCCCATAAGACCGTATGCCTATTGACATTTTTACCTAGCGAAAAAAGAAAATTAAAACTCGAGGGATTACAGTGGTTTAGAAATTGCAATATTTTGACTTATGTCAAGTCCTTAAAATTGGAGTTCAAGCGACCAATTTCTTGAATTTGCATAGGATTTTTTAAGTGCATCATTCTCACATTCCAAGCAATCGTAGATGAAGTGAATCGATTCAAGTATAGGGTCAATAGTTCGACGCATGATCTATAACTATTTATTTTTTCAATTCTTGATGGCTCTTTTTATTTTAGCATGAAATTTTCAATCGGCATCGATCGATAGGCTAACTATGGTTCGTTGACTTTTACGATGGAGAAGCTTGATTTGAAAAATTTTACTAATACAGAGGCTTATTTGCAGGAAATACAAATATATATATATATATAGTCGAAGATGATTATATATACAGACACATAACATTAGACACAAATTTAAATTCCTAAGTAATATTTGTGCATCATTTTAATAATTCATTTTTTTGTAATTCGATTTTTGTGGTATCCTTGGCATTACTTTTACCTTTTATAGTGTGAAAGCATTGCACGACACATTCTTAAGGAGCACGTCTATGCTCTACAATTGGGCCCCTACCCTGATTTTTTTTTTATCTGTCTTATCTCAAAGACTGCTCTCTCTAAATTTTGCCCTCTCTATCTACAGAGCGTGAGAGTTGAATCCCACACCCAAATACTAGCGTCCCCACCTTTCCATCCCTTACCAGCAGAGCCGCATGCCTATTGGCGGGCTCCACCCATAACGGTGGTTTGGCCTTTTCTTTTTCGATTTTTTGGCCAATATATAGTAGCACTATTCCGCCTCCTCTACAGGCCTGATTGATAATCTTATTGAGTGTTGAAAATTGAAAAGAAAAAATTCCAGGCTTAACGCGAATAACTAATGTGACGAATATAACTAATATCAACTTAAAAGACTCAACTACGTTTTAAAATCACTTAATGAAGTAAGGAAGGAAAGGAGATACATGGCTCAAAACTACCAAAATGGTTATGATTTTATGAACGGCAATAAATTAATTATATTCGATAATCGATTTTCAATTGTTTTAGTCAAAAAATTTCTTTTTTCTATTTTCTGCACTTAAAATTTTTAATACTTGTAGCTCAATTTAATCTTTTTAACACTTAATTGAAACCCTATACCATTTTCAGGCACAATAATTAGGAAAAATACCACAAAAAATTCTAAACCTTGCTCGTCGTGTCACCAAAACCCCCCAAACTTATGCCGATATGACAAAAGTATATCATCTATCAGCCACAAAATGGAGAAGGAACAATAAGAACCATGATGGGAGCTTATCAACTTGAAATTAATAACTTTGCGAACCGTGATATTAATACCTCAAACTTACTATTCGTGTGACTAATTGGCTAAATTTGTACCCGCATGACAAAAAAATTAGGATTTTTTTTTTGTCATACTAATGTAATTTTGGAGGTTTTAACGGCACATAAAAAAAAAGGGCACAAAAAATATGGGGTATTGATGTCCCAATAGGGATAGTTTAGAATATTTGGTAACAAAGTAAAAAAATTGGTACATTGGTGTCATAATGGGTAAAGTTTTAAGTATTTTGTAGTATTGACTCCGTCAATTACGTCATTTTAATAACCGTCCTTGCCCCCTCTTTATGTACATGTCCTTGACTGCAATAGTGGAAATGAGAAAATGATGTTTGTTAGTTGGGTTAATACAACGAAAAATCTCAAATTAGTACACATGTGATAAGTTTACCCCAAACTAATTTTTGAGTCATCAAATCTTCAAACTTGATATATATTCTCCATTAATTTTCGTTAAATTTTATCACCAAATTACTGAGCTGGATGACACATAGCAATAACTCAATTGACATGGCAAATTTACGTGAAACGCCATATCAGTTCAGGTAAATTTATCACAAATATACAAGTTTGACTTTTTGGTTACCCAAAAATTAATTTGGGGAAACTTTTTTTTTTTTTCCATATGGTGTTGACTCTTGTGATTTTGATGGGTGATTTGTTACAAACTAGAAGTTCTAAGCACACAAGCTAGCATGTCTCGATTCATGGTTTTTTTTTTTCCGAGCATTTTCCTCGTACTTACGCTGGAAATATTACTTTAATACCCCCTGGAAAGTTCAAACATTAGAGAATTTTTTTTTCCTAATCAAACTAGCTGGAAAGAGAGAAGAAAACCCCTTGTGGCCCTCTCATTAACGGTCGAAATTGGCTATTGCGATATAGAGAGGAGCTTGCTTCTTTTGCCTTTCCATATTCAAGATAAAAGGCAATGAGGCATTGAAAGAAAAGCAAAGAGAAAAGTGACCGTTGCTATTTAGAGAAAAGACGGCAGGTTCTTGTCAATAATTTCATCTATCTTTCAACGTGCCCGAATGGAAAAACAAGAACCATATTTTGATCGAACGACGGCCTGCTTCCCCGTCATTATCCGAACAAAAACGCAAACCCTTTTTCGCGAGTTCCATTCACATCGAAAGAGCGACCGGTCGGCTTATTTTTCACGCGCAATGCATTTGGTTGCCTGCCTGAACTGAAGCAATGCGCGGCAAAAGCTCGATACCGGGGGGGGGGGGGTGGAGTACCCCCATCGAGTCAACCGTTGGCTGTCATACCTACGGAAGATCAGTTACCTTCACCCGACGAGACGGTCAAAAGAGAGCTCAATTCTCAGCCTGTCAACATATTCAGTTACAATCCCACTCTCACTCGGAAACTTTAAATCAATGAACACATGGGTCAACCGGGACGCATCGATTACTCGCACATGATCTCTGGTCACATAACCAAGCCATGCGCTCTTGTGGGCCAAAGTTGTAAAAACCACTACTTTGCATAAACTTTTCGAAGGGTGGGAAGACCGCTTTCTCCATCTTTCTTTTTCCAGTGCGACTTTGAGTGGGAGGTGGGCTTTGTGTTGGCTTCTGTTTTAACCTTTTCCCCTTTTTTTTTTTTTGCCTCTCTCTCTCTCTCTCTCTCTCTCTCTCTCTCTCTCTCTCTCTCTCGAGTCTTTTTGGGTTGGGGGGGGAGGGGGAGGCTTCGCCTTTTTCTTCTTCTCAATTGAACTTTGAGTCGGGAGGGGGGGATGCGAGCTCCAAGCTTTTGGAGCTTTAACGCCCGCAACTTTGACCCCCTTTGTCGTTTTTCGGTTGGTGGAAAGGCTTTGGGTGCTTCGGGGGAAGATTTTGCTTTCCCAAGTGATAATGGTGTTTTTGCCTTTTGGGACTCTCACCGCGATAAGATAAGGTCCTCTCCCTCCCTCCCTCTCCTTGCCGCAGTCAAAGAGCAAAGCAAAGCGACGGAAGGAAGGAAGGAAGTAATCTTTTGCCATAATCATGAGATTAGCCGCTCAATGATGGAGAGATTTATGTCATGTGTGTGTTTCTTTTGTCAACTAATGTCGAAGTTTCGATTGAGTAAACGGTGGGGCAATCACGCATTGACCACCTCTAGGAGATGGAGCGACGATTTTGTCTGTCCATGAAAATGTTTTGACGCGAGCCGCCGTCGATACTAAAAAAATGTTTTTTTTTTCACGAACTAATTATGTCGAGTGATGCGAGCGATTGTTTTTGGAAAGAAAAAATATTTATCAAATTATGCATTTTCACTCTAGGATCCTGCTAGCATCATAGCGTGACGTTATCACGGTAGAATGGCAAGCATGAGATCAGGCGAGGCTCCCGCCATGATTTCTATAGATTTTTTTCCATTCGTTGCAGTTGAGATTGTACTGTTATACCGTTATTGTTAAACACATATAATAAATTCGAAAGGGTTGTCATCGAATCAACTCGGGGCAAAAATGAAAAAAGAAGAATAAAAGAAATCTCTTATTAGCCAGTATGGGTACTTGGTAACAAAATTCTGTTAACAACAAAAGAAATGAACCTTTTAATTTCACAAAGATAATAAAACCATGATTAGTTGGCTTTTTAGGGTAATGGTAACATACGCGTCAAGATCAAATTTTTTTTAATTATAGATATGTCCACTTAAAGTTTTAAAACTTACCATGAAAGTACGATTGAGTTCTAAAACTTACAAAAAAATGCAATCAAGTCCTAAAATTTATTAACTTGGTACAGTGGAGTCCTTCCATTAATTCCATCAAACTTGGCTACTGAAAAAATAGGACTCAAGTGCACTTTCGTGACAAGTTTTAGAAACTTTAGTGTTCATATCTCATTTTTTTAACTGTCGATCTTATTTACCCTTGACTTAATGATGGATAAAAATATCTTGTATAGTTTTTTTTTTTTTAGACTTGGTATGTTTTGGGGCTTAAGCTTAATATGATAATCGAAAGTTGGATAGTCATTGTCAACGACTTCAAATGCAAATATCCCACTTTGTGAAAAAATTTGAGGTATAAGATATCAAAATAATTCATCATACCTCGTGCTTATACATAGACGCACGAAAAAAGCTGTATAAAACGTGAACAAAAGAGAAATAATAAGAGATTGAAATAATCTCGATCGCATGCAATCAATTTGGTAAAGAAAACCGCTAGCCTGACAATATGATAGTATGCAATTATTTTCGATCCTACGATTTTTTTTTTCAATTGGTGAATGTTTTATGCAAAACACCGTGAGATATAGATCAGAAATAACTGACAGCAATGTTAGACTGTTAAGAAAGTATTTCCCTTTGCTAAATGCCTTCTTCTTCGCATGGAATTCGACTAAAAGGCCAAAAGGACAATTTGGCCTCAGTGAGGAGGTCATCCGTCTCCTATGAGACCATGAATTCGGTCTGCATCCCAGCAAATCTTTAAATGGCTGGTGTCGCGTTCTTCCCTCGAGCTATTGTGAACGTGCCTAGAAGGGTTCGTTAGCGCCGGCCGCGCCCCGTCCTAGCTTTCCAAGACTCACCGTGGAACGAATGAACGATAAAAAAAAGAAGAAGAAGAAGAAGATGGGAAGTAGGGCCAAGGTCCAATTGGAATTTGACGTGAGAAAATGTGGGGGGGCGAGAGGCTTGAGGTTGAAGCCGCAAAGAGATATGCCCCCATCTCCGACACTTGTCGACCATGTCATCCTCATTCCGTCGCTCATCCCATCCATTCCCACGGCCCCGCACGCAACCATAAAACCCCACACCCTCCTTCCCCACCAAACTCCCCCCCGTTGTCCTCCTCCTCCTCCTCCTCCACCACCACCACCACCACCACCACCACCTCCGCCATTTCTAACTGCCCAAGAACAATCACAGAAGCAGCTCGACTTCAAATCTCTCCTCCCAACACCAAAAACCACACCAGAATCAATCGACAGGGGACAAAGGCGAAAGAGGGCGCGTCTCCCCGAGCTATGAGAGTTCCCGTTGCTTCCCAACCGCAAAACAACGCCGCCGTTGCCCAATCCCTCAAGCCCATCTCCGCCGCTCCTCCTCCGCCCCTCTGCTACGAGCCCACCTCCGTCCTCGACCTCCGCAGCCCCAATTCTGACAAGCACCCCGAGGTCTCCTCCCTGCCGGGGGGCGGGGGAGGCGGCGGCGGCGACGCCGAGGATGGCTCCGCCGCCCTCCAGTGGGACGTGCTCCAGACCCTGGACTGGGACTCCATCATGAAGGACTTGGGCCTCCATGACGATTCCACCCCTCCCTTCAAGCTCAATCCCCACCTCTGCCCCTCCGACGCCTTCCCGCCTCCCCCTCCTCCCCACCACCAACACCAACACCACCTCCACCTCGAGCCGCCCGGTCACTTCCTTCCCCAGGATTTCGCCCTCTCCGACGCCTACCCGAACCCGCTCGACTCTTGCGCTGATTCCCCCGCCGGATGGAACGGCCTCGGGCCCGATTTCTTCGACGAGCTGGTCCAAGCCGCCGAATGCTTCGACTCGAGCGAGCTCCAGCTGGCGCAGATGATATTGGCGCGGCTCAATCAACGGCTCCGTTCTCCTGCTGGCAAGCCCCTCCAGCGAGCCGCCTTTTACTTCAAGGAGGCGTTCCAGTCTCTGCTTCTCCTCCAATCTGGCTCGAACCGGGCTCCGGCTCGGCTCTCCTCTTGGCTGGACATCGTCCAGACTATCCAAGCCTACAAGGCCTTTTCCGGCAACTCTCCGATCTCCATGTTTACGCACTTCACGGCGATACAGGCCCTCCTCGAGTCGCTCGACGGCTCGATGCTCTTCCACGTCGTCGACTTCGACATCGGCTTCGGAGGCCAGTACGCCTCGTTTATGAAGGAGATCGCCGAGCGAGCCGACTCGTGCAAGCTCCAGCCGCCGATCGTGAGGATCACCGCCGTCGTGCCGGAGGAGTTCGCGATCGAGACGAAGCTCATCAGGGACAACCTCTCGCAGTACGCGCACGAGCTGAAGCTCCGGTTTGACGTGGAGTTCGTCCTCGTCCGCGCCTTCGAGATGCTCTCCTTCAAGTCGATCAGGTTTGTGGAAGGGGAGAGCCTCGCGGTCCACCTGTCGCCGGCGATCCTCCACCGCCTCGGGTCGGCGAGCAACGTCGCGAGGTTCCTCGGCGACGTCCGGCGGCTGAACCCCAGCATCGTCGTGTTCGTCGACACCGAGCCGTGGGCGGACGCCGCCGCCCTGGCGTCGTTCAAGAGGAGCTTCCTCGGCTGTTTCCGGCACTACGCGACGGTGTTCGAGTCGGTGGACGTGGCGACCGGCGGCGGGGACTGGGCGAGGAAGATCGAGGCGTACCTGCTGCGGCCGAGGATAGTGGCGGCGGTGGAGGCGGCGGCGAGGAGGGCGGCGCCGCCGTGGAGGGAGGCGTTCCACGGGGCGGGGATGAGGGCGGTGAGGCTGAGCCAGTTCGCGGACTACCAGGCGGAGTCCCTGCTGGGGAAGGTGCAGGTGAGGGAGTTCCGCGTGGTGAAGCGGCAGGCCGAGCTGGTGCTGTGCTGGCGCGACAAGGCCCTCGTCGCCACGTCAGCGTGGAGGTTTTAGTTCCGCTGCGTAGGAGCGGGAGCGGGAGCGGGCGCGGGCGCGGGCGTTGGGGGAAGAAGATGTGTGCGGGTCCTCGAGGGTTCCGTTAATTGCAGAATAGTCCCCGTTGACCCAAATTTTTTTTCCTTCTGTTTGTGGTGTTCGGTAATTTGGTGTCTTCATTGGGGTGTGATTTGGGCGTCTCTCCCTTGTCTTTCCTAGTTAAAGTTCTCTACTTGCATATATAATCCAAACACAAACATGTTTGGAGAGTACAAGCTCTAATTATTGGGTATTATACGTCACATATTTTCGTCCTTTTCTTCTCATTGACCTTTGTGTGTGTGTGTGTGTGTTTTTTTTTTTTTTGGGGGGGGTGGGGGGTGGTGGGGTGCTGGCTTTTCTTGTGTCGATGCTCTGAGCAGAGGGTATGAAACCGAACACGATAAGTTTTAACAAAAGTGAAAAAAAATGCACGATTAAATTGGCAAAAGAAACAACCATGTCTATCGTGGGAGGAAACGAGGAAGAGGAGGCGCCAACGCGTGCGAACAAGTGACGATGCTCGTGGGGGTTTCACTGTTGTCTGAATCTTTTTTGTTGGGTCATGTGATTTGAGCGAACTTGAGTTGATAGACTTGCTACTTTTCGTCGACAAATTTTTGAGCGTGTCGCATCCATTGCGCCGCCCCTCGGTTTAATATGCAATTATGCATGGACATGAGATTGTTCATTCGACGGGATAACCAGGGAATTGCATAGAATCAACATCTAACAAAGAGGTTTTGCAACAAGAGGACCCAGGCGCGGGCAGGACTCGAGGTCGAAAGGATTCTGCATTTGCAATTGGAACACCGCGGCTTCAACAACACAGATTTTCTTCTTGTGAGTTCCCAAGCTTTCGTTATGCTGAGGAGATGCTTCATCTCCTCGTGGCTGCATACACAACCGAATCTCTAGATGTACACAACTATGATGAGTGTTATATTGCTAAATCAGAAAGGGAAACAAACTCGACACAACCTTGAGAAGCACCGAATTCCCATGCCCGAGTTGGTAAATTCCCACGTCGATTCAACTGCACATAATCTTAGTCATCGTTCTTTAGGTTCGCCTTCCCTCGTAGCGACCATAGAATGGACCAAACAAAACTCCAATTCACAAAGGACAAGTATTCATAGAAAAACAAAGAATTGGGCAAGAGATCACAACTGCTTTCATCATACAAAGAATTGCGGACGACAGCACTTCATAAGAAAATAGAAAGTGCAAATAGTGTTGTAACCTCCGGATCCGTCCTTATCTGCTCTGGCCAATTAGTGTTACAAGCAATGTGCATGTTGTCTACTATGGCTCGCTCAAACTTAAGAAGAAACTATGTATACTAGAATTACAGTTATGGAAAGAAAGGGGTCAAGGGTATATGATCAACGAGGCAAAGGAGATCCGTGTCGAGTTGCCGTGTCAATAGAATAGTATGACAAGGTCAATGTTATTTCTGCTGCCACACCGTGTTTCATTATTCTCGAGAGAGACTCTCTCCTTCAACTGTTCTCCTCACTTCCGTGTGATTGAAGGACCGGAGTGGAGTTGTGTTCAAGGTTAGCGACTGCATCTGGTCCGCAGAGTCTGGTTAATTCCTCCTGTTAACCAAGCATCAAAACAGAAATATAAAAAGATGCACAGAAACAGACATAAATAAATGAAAAATGCGTCCATTCGCCAGCTCTGCAATATCCGCCGGCACCAAGATAGCGCGGGTAATTCAGGAGCGCGGGTTAGAAAAGAACAAGAGAACCAATTGCAACAGTCTGTTCTATCCAAAACCTTGATAGCACTATTCTCAGAAGTAAGTTTCTCGCATTCCTCTGAAAGCCTCTGAAGCTCATCTCTCAGAGTGCGATTATCATTGCTCAGTATCTCCACCCGCTCTTGTAGTTCTTCACACTCCGCCTAACCAAAGAGAGAGAGAGAGAGAGGGAGAGTTATGTTTGAATCAGACAAGCAGCTAAATAAGATGATGAAACATACTCACAGAACTCAAGTATCGACATCACGAAAAAAATTAAGTGCACCGAAATCAATTACTTCAGACCACAGTTACTATTCGTTAAATAGAAAAACTAGAGAAGCGGTGTACCTTTATTTTAATAATGCAAGTATTGGAAAGGACCACGTTGATCCATGTGAAAACTGTGATAATTTCCCAAGACAAGTACAATAATGACTAGATAAAGTACAATCAGGACGCAGGAGCACTTCAAATGTGTCTATTGAAACACAAGTAGCTCCGTTGAAGAAGTTTAACGGGGAAACACAAGGAACATACCAAATACAAAAGGACTCAAATGTGCATCATACCTGCTTTCGTAGTCTTGACCTTCTAGCTGACTCCCTGTTAGATTGCTTCCTTTTCTGCCTTTTTAATTCGCGTTCATCCTGTCAAGTGAAAAACAAAAAAATTAAGGATAAGTTTATCGGTATCAACGTGCCACATTCAAGACAGTAAACTCAGTAGGACGGCAAAATCCTGTAAAATCATGTCGATAAACAAATAACTAGCTAGGCAGACGCCTCATGAGAAGATCAAACATCTATTGAACCCAATCCAGTCTGTGTTACCTTCAGATTGGGAACGACCAATCCAAGGGAAAGCTGACACCATCTCATTTCCATTACTTCATGAAACTATTTTTCTCTGTTTTTTCTTTGGGGTATCATTTACTTAAAAGAGGAGGTCAGTAAAGTCAATTTTCTCCCTAAGCACACACTATCAGTGGAATCTATAATATTAAGAGCTTTGAGCACACAAATCTCAAAGTGGCTCATCACAACACATGAACGTAAAATGGCCTAGCGAGGGAGAAGGTACTTCATGTGACGATTGCACAATTTGGCAGTAACACATGGTGTAACAAGCCAATCACAAATGGTTGGGGTTTCAAAATTTAAGCTTAATGTAGGATCATAAGCATACTATGTGGACAATATGATTAGCTGGTCACACCACATCAGCCAAACGACGGACACATAAAATACTTTTCCTACTATATGAAAAGAAGGAAAAAAAGGACTTTTTCTTGCTTTATTGTCGGTTTGCTCTTAATTATCTATCAACGGAGGGAAAATGTCAGCACGTTTAAGATGATCCTAGTTCCAGTATCATACTTGAATCCATTGATCAGGCATCATTCCTGTTGGGACAAGAGTTGATGAAGCGGCACCGGGATTTGGCCTGATCTTTGCAGCTCCACCAGCAGAGGATGCATTCCACAAATCCATTCCGATATTCAAATTCGGTCCAGGAGAGGGGACTGCAGGCTTCCCTGTTACAGAAGCTTGCATTATTGGCGTATCATTTTGTGCATTAGCTACTGCAAAAAACCATCGTGGTTAGAGAATTCAACTTATAGTAAGAAAATTCGAAGTCTTTAGCTTTGGAAGAAAAGTGAGATATATACCATCTGCAAGCATCTGATCAAAGCTCCCCTTCTTACCTGCAGCAAATTCCTGAAGAATAATTGGAGCAGAATAATCAGAGCATGTAAACAACCATCTCAATCCATCTGCGAATCAAAAACCTAAGCTCCCAGAATAAGTATAATTCAACATTGATTACAAATGCTTCAGACGTAGTTAACCACTAAAAGAATGCAACGACACAGTCTTCCAGTACAAACCAAAAAAATGATGTTGAAAATGCACCTGTTGGCTGTTGTCCTCATCTCCATCAGATGAACCCTCACTACCGCTATCACCACTGCGAACAAGCAAAGACATTATACAACCCAATAAATTCAAGCAGCTCTTTTATCCCAGATCCGAGAAAGGAGAGCAATTATACCAACCTCTGGGATGCCCCATCATTTCCTGAGCCTGAAGTAGCCTTTACAACATCTGCAGCCTTCCGACCAACCAAACCGCTGTTTCCAGAAGTTCCTTTAGACTTTTTAGCAGAAGCTCCATCTCTTCCGTCAGGACCTTTCCCATCTGGTTCTACATTGGTTTGCGCTGCAACTGGAGTCTACATAAGTAGAAATTAATCTAATGAGATCGATGCTTCACTTTAATCAGATGGAGAGTCTCCTCCTATCTTTGTTCGTTCTTAACTTCCCAGGTTTTCTTTTCCTGGTTTGCATAAGACAGAGAACATGTAGGTGTTCAGGGAGCATATTCCAATCTAGTCAAGAAAGAAGAAATTACCGGAGCCATATTAGGATGGGCATAAGGAGAGTATATGGCAGGGTATGGCATTGGCGTGCCATATGGTGGGATCAAAGGATGCTGCACACGTTTAATAACAAAATATATAAGTTTGTCTCATCCATCCAAACTAGAAGCACATTTGTATGTTAGTGAAAATATTACAGGCACACTGTGTCCGAATAAAGAGGAAATTCACCTGACTTCCCCATAAATAAGGATGGGGACCTGGAGAAGCAACAGTAGAAGCAAAAAAAGGAGGTGGTGTTGCTCCAGGGCCATAGTAAGCCTAACAAGGAAGTTGATAAATAACTTATCAGGAAAATCACCTGCATCTTTTTTGCATATAACTAGACTTGCATATCAAAAGAAAACCAAAAAGTTTCTGCTAAGGACCTGCATAGGACTTGACCAATCAGGATATGATGGCGTGGTTGGTATTTCCTGCATAGAAGACAAGGGCATTAAATATCTTCTTTCACATAGATAAAACTGTACACTGCTTAGTGAAACATAATCCTGATATCATAGTACCTGAGTTGAAGAGGTAGGTTTGGAAGGCTTAGGAGTTGTGCTTTCTTCCCTGGTCCCCATTCAAGAGAGTTCCCGAAACCTTTTCAAGGTCAATTCCCCCTAGCTAATCACACTTAGGATTTGTAATATCTATGAGACACCTGCAGGCATCATTGAATAGAATTAATCAAACACAAACGACTTTTCCATGGAATATCCGTCAGCTCTTTTTAGTTGATAACAAACAGATAATCCACTCCACCACATCCGCAGCTCCCTTTCCTAATGCATGCATTCTAAATAAAAAAGGATCTAGGACAGACCTTCAATTATGTAGACCCGAAAGAAGAGACAAACCAACCACACATCTCTCTCTCTCTCTCTCTCTCTCTCTCTCTCATATATATACACACACATGCATATGGGTATGTGTGTGCGTGTGAGTGCGCCCCCTCCGTGTTTGCACTAACATGTTAATGACCAATATATAATTTAACAACTCCAGATCATTGTGCATCAACTTGGGGGTCTAAAGAACAACGGAAATTATAATCAAGCAGCATCAGAGTGACAAGACCAATCAGCTAAACGGCCAGTCTGCAATACATTAATCAGTGCTTCTACCTTTAAGATCCACAATAATCAACAGACAGGAATAGCAAATAAGATCCTGCAGGAGCTTATTCTGCGAATAATTATGGGAAATTGTGCAAGATAAAATACTTTTATCCCCTAGACAAAATCTGGAACGAAGTCTTATTCAAAGCACAGAATATGCTGTGCTTCTATTTTGTTCCATCTTTTTAACCATCAATGAATCCTGCGCTGAAAACTCCATTTTTTCTTTTCTTTTCACAGTGAGCATAGTCATTAATTTCAGCCAGCCATGATCGATATATTGTAATTCAATTCAATTAAAGGTTCACGTGATATGTGTCAGTTAGGCAAATATTTAAATACTGAATCATGAGCGAATCTGCTGATCTGAATCTATGGGTTCATCATTATATTTGATAGTTAACCAATCAAATAATGCAACATTAGATTCCGACAGTTTAACACCATAAACTAAGTTCTGTACATGAACAATTTCTCTGTATGCTTAAATGCGATTCTTGACAACGTGCTGCTCTGACTACAGAGCACGCCATCTACTCCAAAGTTGTAACTGACAAATCTTACATTAGAACTACTTATTCCACCATATATTTCACGTTCACCATCCTCATTTTGATTTGACAACTACAAGAGTGAGGTTACAAAAGAGGAAATGGTCTGCCCCATCTAATTTTTCCACAGCCAATCTAACTCTTGAGAGAGAATCACTATATATTACATAACTTCCTTAACAGTTGCAACATCAATGCCAAAAGCTCTCTGTTCCAAAAATTTCGATGGATAGTAGACCTCACACAATCTTCTCAAGGCAGTCGCTGACCGTTGCGATATCTGGACAGTACAAAATCTGATAAACCTTCTTTTACAACTGACGAATCCCGCCTAAAACATAACCGATGGCTAACTTCCCCCCAGCAAGTATTGCAACGCCAAAAGCAAAAGCCAAGACACTGAAAAACCAAAGCAGCAGGACACACCCACGGAGAAAAGTCCCACGAGAAGGTCAAATCTCCCTCACATCACATGAATCCCAACCAGTACACGAGATGAAACGCTCGACAGCGAAAAGACGAAGAAGAATCGCTCACAGTCACAGTCACAGTCACAGTCCAGCAGCGCACTGCCACGTCCCGCACAATTAGCTCCGGAAAAACACCGTCAACGAAGAAACTTATCCACACGCGCGCGCATACGGGCACACACGGAGAGAGAGAGAGAGAGAGACCTGGTGAGAGAGAGGAGAAAATCCAGCTGGAGTTCCACGAAGCTACTAGAAACTTCCTCTTCAACAAGCTCCTCCTCCTCCTCCTCCTCCTCCTCTTCTTCGAGTTGGATCGAAACGCCCGACAATTAGGGCTCGAGCGCACTCTCCAACCAATCGCCGAACGGGCCGAAGAACGAGAAAACGCGAATCGCCTGCGACACCGAAGACACGGAGAGATATTAGATTGGCAGAGCGCGTACACGAGAAGTGTGTCGGAACGAGCGAGCGAGTTATGCGATGGTCGTTTCGTGATATGGTGTGGCCGTGTCCGATAGGGTGGTGACTAGGGTTTCGCGGGCGACACGTGCGAGGGATGGTGTCCAGCTGTCCACGTCTCATAGGGTCGGGTGCTCCCACGCTCCGACTCATCGCTGGGACCCGCTGACTGGATAATCTTTAATACTTCGGGGGAATTATTAATAAGCTTATTCGCTTTTCCTTCGCGTGTTATTATCTGCTCGTAATTACAATAACGGGTCGCGACCAGTGGATGAAATTTGCGTTGGGCCCTCTTTCTCTTTCTTTTGCAACCCCCACCGCCGCCGGTCCCTTCGTGTTGCCCCCGTCGAGAACGACAGGATCGCTTTGGTCAAAACGCTGTCGCGCGGGGACCGCTGCCGGGAAGGGATAAAATAGAGAGTTTAAAAAAAGAAGAAGAATAATAATAATAGTGGGATTAAGTAGAGTTTTGACTAGGAGTGATCGGTTCACTGGATGGGTGGTTTTACCCTATAATCGAGAACCATCCGTTAGGAACCGGTTCCACAAAATACGAACCGTGAACCAACCGCTTCTTCTATGAACCGTGAACTAACCGAACCATCGATCCGGTCCGATTTTTTGTTGGATTTCGGTTACGTTTCTACCAAGCAAAAAATGAAAAAAAGAAAATAAGCGAGGAAACAAATTCGCCTTGTTCCATCGCAAGTAGCCATAGGATTATGCTCCAAGGAAGCATAAGGACAAAATAAAAAAACAAAATAAAGGAACTCAGTAAAACATGGTACGTAGCACCTGCAGAATAATGAGAATCGAACCGATAAAATAATATACATTCAGATTATATAAGGGGGCCGGTTCATGGGCTGGTTGGATGGTTCGCATTCAAATCCGTAAATCGAACCGATAAAAACCGGTTCTGGAAAATTGAAACAGAGAACCGAACCGTACCCGCCAAAAACCATCCAAAATCAACCGGTTGGGTACGGTCCGGTCCGGTTTGGTTGGATCGTGGTTTTTCTGCTCACCCCTAGTTTTGACCACGATAAGGATATGGGTTAACTACCACAAGAAAAATTAAATCTGAAACTGATATATCGGAGTCGCGTTTGCTCCAAGTTAATTTTTGTATCGCAATTAGTCCAAAGCTGGTGCACACGGTCGCATTTGCCCTTGAGTAATTTTAAGCGTCAAAGAAAGTCATCAATTTGGCATGTGGGTGCCGCATCTACTCCAAACTAATCCTTGTGGCAACAAAACTCCGAAATCGGTACGCCCATGTAACATTAATCTCCAATTTCTTTTTTCAAGTTTGCTATAATTTTTTAGGTTAAATATGGTATGGGTGTATCAGTTTGGGATAAATGTGGTACTGAGTGTATGGATTTGGTTTGTTTTGTAACACGGAAATTAACTTGGGTAAATATTGCGTGGACATATCCGTTTGGGATTTCTTGGGACACGAACATTAATTTTGAGTAATGATGCCAGTGTACTAGTTTATTAAAAAAAATTAAAACAACTATAAGAAGCACTTGTACATTTATTGGCTAATCATCTCTATACCAACATGTGCGTTATGAATCTTATCCTACTTGATCCACTCGCGTATAAGTCTCATTTTTTTTTTGGTCGATTACATCACATGTCACCTTTTTGCAGCGTATCTGTTGCATGGGAAAATTACCAAAAAACTCAAACCTATTGTAATTGTACCAATTTAGTCATAAACTTCTTTTTTTGCCAATTCAGTCCTAATCCTTTTGCAATTGTGCCAATTCAGTCCATCCGACGAATTTTTGCCGGCCGACACTAACATGAACGCTAGCCGACCAGCGACCTAATATTTAATAATTTTTTGGATTTCTCTGATTTTTTTTCCTTTTCCATTTCTTAATTTTTTCCCTTCCCCTCCCCTTTCCTTACATTTTCCTCGGCTTTCACTTCTTTGCATGTTCCTGTGTTTCATTCTTCACCATTTCTGAGTTTCAACTTCGCCGAAGAAGAAGATTCTGAACAAGCTGAACTAGACCCCACGTTCAACAAGACGACCTCGAATCCAAACCCCATCGTCTCCGATTTTGCCCCGTCCCTGCACCTCATCGCCGTAGCCATCGTCGTGCTCCCGTCGTGAGTCTACATGTTGAGGGCGGCCGCGCCGATCCACATCACACACGGATGCGTGTTCACCGGACCTCGGCGAGGCCGAGCCTTACCAGACCAGATTTGGCGAGGTCAGTGTTTGCCAGGCCATGGTGAGGCTTGGCCTCGCGAGCTCGCCCGATCCGTCCATGACGAGAGGCTCACCGATCATTCTTTAGCCAGTCGTCGTCTGCTGGAAGTGGAACGGAATAGGGGGAGGAGGAGGTAGAGTGGGGAAGGGAAAGATGGAAGGGAAGGGGAAGAGAAAAAGGAAAAAAATAAAGTAAAAATTCATTAGAAATAATAAAAAAATTATTAAAATATTAGGTCGCCGGCCGGCCGGTGTCCCCGTCAGCGTCGGCCAGAAAAAATTCGTTGGATGGACTGAATTGGCACAATTGCAAAAGGTTTAAGGCTGAATCGGCAAAAAATAAGGTTTAGCACTGAATTGACACAATTGCAATAGGTTTAGGACTTTTTTGGTAATTTTTCCTTTGTTGCATATATCGTGCAGTCACGTAGGCCACGCCTCTCTTCTCTCCCGTCTTCACTTTTACTTATTAAAAATAACAGAAAAAAACATTATTAGAGTTATATACAAAGTTTTGGTCATCTGGATTATACTATCGATTCGATGTGATGCTCTAGTTTTATTTTTTACGCAGTCAATTCCTATGTTCTTCTCGATTTGTGCAATCGATTGTCTTTGTCCTTTTTGATCGAAAATTGCCTTTGTCAATGGCTCCATTGTTGACACTATTGAATTGATAATGAGACACGTGATGGATATACGGTGCTGAATTAGCAAACAACAGACAAGGGGAAAAATTTCTACACGCAAGAGAGATGGAGGGAAGAGGGGAAAAAGAGGCGGACGACAATTCCGACAACCCTCACCGGACATTGTTGAGGTAAGGGTTCGCGTCAAGGGGTTGACGATTCGATTTGATTCGGGTTTTCATGGTACTAAAATCGAGCCGAAATAAAAATGTGCTTGACCCAACCTGAGACTTGAGATTCAATACCCGAGGCCCAAATCTCAAGAAAATTGCAAAAAAGTCCTAAACCTTTCACATTTCTGCCAATTCAGTTCTAAACATTTTAAATTTGTCGATTCAGTCCTAAACCTTTTCAATTTGTGTCGATTCAGTCCTATTCGCCGGAAATCATTGACGTGGATATCAAACATCATGCGTGGCAACGCCGGCGACAATATTCAATAATTTTTTTAAATTTTTATTAGTGCAACCCTTCCATTAAGACAACCTTAACTCGCTTCGTCAGTCCTAGGGTTTAGCTTCCGACTGGAGGAAGAGGGGCAAGGCATTAGAGATAGCAGCTTCTGTCTCCGGTAATGGATGGATAAGGGGTAGTTAATCCATAAATCTGAAGAGCATGTCACAACAAAAGGATGGTCCCCATGCATTTCATTCTTTCCAGAAGTCGTCTGCCATCCCAGTGTAAAATTCCAATCCAATTGAACTTGAAGGATTGTTAGGTGGCAATTCATACCTTTATTTTTTTTCTTTGGTTTGCTTGCCTTAAGACCGGAAATCCCCACCGGATTAGGACCGGCAGGGGTCACCGGCCCCTGGGCAAGGGCGGGCTGGGTCCAGCGCCTCCCGCGGGTGCCTGGGCGAAGGCCATGAATCCCTCGCAGCTAGGGGTGAGCGGTTCCAGGTTCCGATAGGTTCCACCTGGAACCTACCCGCTGGTACAGGTTCCTTATCTTTTGGAACTTGGAACCTACCCTCTATACCCTGGAACCTACCCTATCACAGGTTGCGGTTCCGGTTCTAGGGTACCCGAGAACCTGTCAATACTTCATAACCAGATATCTTTAGTTGCAGTAAACTTGCTCCTCCTTTTGAAACATGAAGAAAAGCACTTCATAACCAAATATCTTTAGTTGCAGCAAACTTCGCCCAAGTCTATTCTCAACAGCGAGATGAAATTAACGACTAAAACAATTAACTTTGTATCTCTCCACACAACATATGCGACTATCCGCATAAACAACCATTTCTGGCCAAAGTAATGGGCAGTTAAGCTTGTAGAAGTCCTTTATCTGATCACAAAAATTCTTATATGATGCAATAGCGTGTTGCTCAATGCTTCCGCTGCGCAGGAACAAAGCATTGAGGTCGAAGCCATAGCTGGGTAGCGGCGCCGTCCGTGAGCCCAGTGCGGTAGGGCCAAAGAGGATAATATCTTGCAAAGTGACAAATAGAACACTAGCAAAGCAGGATAAGAGATCCAAAACATCCACTCCGAATGAACCAACTCGCACAACGAGCTTCCTACTTGCGCTAATCAGAGATCCAATTCGATTTCTTCTCCGGAAAAACGAAAGGAAAAGCGAAAAGCAGGGAACGAACGTCAATTACAATGGACGAGAGAAATCTCTACTAGACGAACAAGTACATTTCGATTAAGCCCCAAAAAGAAGAACGGGGGAGGGGGAACCCTAGCTGCTCTTCACCTTATCCTGTTGATTCCTCATCTCCTTAAAGTTCCTCCACAAGCACCTCCCACTGGCCATGTCGACGAATATCCAAAACCCGTTCTTGATCATCTGCACCGACGCAATTTCGATCCGATTAGACACAGTCAATTTCAAAAGCAAAGAGGCGAAGAAAACAAATTCATCGTTAGCCGGGAGAGGACTCCGAATCTGCAAGAATTCGAACCGCGCCTCACCTTCCTGAGACCGGAACCTCTGTCCTCTGTCCTCGATTTCGCCTCGGCTGCGGGATCCGACGGCGAGACCTTGGCCTCCGGCTAGGATCGGACGGTCCTCCAGGCGAAGTAGCCGGCCAAGACGACGGAGAAGAACACGAGGATGAGGGATGGCCTCTTGAGGGACAGCAGATGAAGGGATGAGGGATGGCCTCCCGAGGGAAGGGTCGTCGTCGAGGGATGGCCTCTCAAGCCCAGTGGACGGTGGCGATCAACGCCGTCGAAGGTGTGGGTGTCGAGGATGAAGTGGTGGAAAGAGAGGGAAGGGCCGTCAGTCGTCGAGGGAAGGGCATGGGAGTGGGGAGTGAGAGGAAGAAGTGAAAAGATTGAGAGGCGTACTGTCTTCGTGAGAAAAGAGGTGGAGAAGAGTAGAAATTAGAAAATAAAAAGTTAGAGTTTACTGTTTATATATTTAGGTCCGGTTCCGGTTCGGTTCTAGGGTAAAACCAGGAATCGGAACCAGAACCAGAACCAGAACCAATGGTTCCTAAAAAGGAAGAACCGGGAATTGGTCCTAGGCAAGTCAGAATCGGGAACCGGACTAGAACCGTTGGTTCGGTTCTTTGATTCTTGGTTTTACCCTGAAACCATGCTCACCCCTACTCGCAGCCTAACGCGAGGATTCGCGGCCTTGCCCTCATGGGCCATGGCAAGGTCGTTGCGGCCCTCGTCGTGGCCAGATCTGGACCGTCAGGGGTCACTGTGGCCAAATTTGGCCACGGCGAGGGTTGCGATGCCCTCGCGGTGGTCTGCGAGGGTCACGACCCCTCGCCTTCGGCCGCAAGGGATTTGCATCCCTCGCCGGCTCTCGCCTAGGTGTCGCGACCCATTTTTTTTTCTCGGTAACGACCTAATGGATTATCGAATCGGGCCCCCACTCTGAAATGTAGATCGCGAGCTTTCTCGACGCGGGCCCTCCCAAGCCCATACCAAATCGCAACGGGAGTAAAAATTTTATGCGGGTTGCTCGACGATAGGAGTCGATCGCTTTTCGACCTTGGTGTGGTCGTGGTGGCATGTGCTATGTGTGCATGCATTTGGAGTCGCCACCGGTCCTTCTTGGAAGGTGGACCGGAAACCTCACTAATCGATTGGGAGAGATCGATCAGTTCTGCGGAACCAGAGATTTTGGGTTCGGGGACTTGATTACGTTGGTGTCATTACCAACGCCCTTTCGGTACCTAACGCGAGTGATTTTCCTAACTAAGATTTCATGTAGGCGCAATTTTGGGTAAGGTAAGTCTGATTCAGGTGTTTCATGCAGATTGGAAGACTAATCCTATCAAATTACAATCAATATAAGGAAAGCGCAATCAAGTGCATAAATGAACCACGTCAATGCACATCAATTCAAATCAATGGCCACCTAGTATAGCCTTAAGGGCTTAGGGAACGTGTGATTTAGGACCAAGGGTGGACTGGGAAGATTTGGGGACAATTTGCTCGAAGGGCGAAATCGTCAATTTTTGGGAGGTTTGGGTGTTGAACTAAACGAAATAGGACGTGGTCAATTGATCGTGGCCATCTCCTATTTTCTGGAATTTGTTTTTTGGGATTTTTCTGAATTTCTTCAATTTTTTTGGGAGACAATTTGCCAAAAGGGCAAAATTGTCATTTTGGAAAAGATCGGGAGTTCAGAAAAACCAAAAAATAGGTCATGACCAGTTGATCGTGGCCATTTCCTAATTTCTGGAATTTTTTGGGATTTTCTGAATTTCTTTGATTTTTGGGAGACGATTTGCCAAAAGGGCAAAATTGTCATTTTTTGGAAAAGATCGGGAATTCAGAAAACCAAAAATAGGTCATGGCCAGTTGATCGTGGCAATTTCCTAATTTCTGAAAATTTTTGGGATTTTCTGAATTTCTTCGATTTTTGGGAGACGATTTGCCAAAAGGGCAAAATTGTCATTTTTGAAAAAGATCAGGAATTCAGAAAATCAAAAAATAGGTCATGGCCAGTTGATCGTGGCCATTTCCTAATTTCTGGATTTTTTTGGGATTTTCTAAATTTCTTTGATTTTTGGGAGACGATTTGCCAAAAGGGCAAAATCGTCATTTTTTGGAAAAGATCGAGAGTTCAGAAAAAATCAAAAATAGGTCATGATCAGTTGATTGTGGCCATTTCCTAATTTCTGGAATTTTTTGGGATTTTCTGAATTTCTTTGATTTTTGGGAGACGATTTGCCAAAATGGCAAAATCGTCATTTTTTGGAAAAGATCGGGAATTCAGAAAATCAAAAATAGGTCATGGCCAGTTGATCGTGGCCATTTCCTAATTTCTGAAATTTTTTGGGATTTTTCTGAATTTCTTTGATTTTTTTGGGAGACGATTTGCCAAAAGGGAAAAATCATCATTTTGGAAAAGATCGGGAGTTCAGAAAAATCAAAAATAGGTCATGACTAGTTGATCGTGGCCATTTCCTAATTTCTGGAATTTTTTGGGATTTTCTGAATTTATTTGATTTTTGGGAGACGATTTGCCAAAAGGGAAAAATCGTCATTCTTGGAAGAATTGGGGTTCGAAAGATCGAAAATAGGTCATGGCTAGTTGATTGTGGCAATTTTCTATTTTCTGGAATTTTTTCAAATTTTTTTAAATATTTTATGATTTTTATATTTTTTTTGTTAATTTCTAATTTATTTATAAATTTTTTGAAATTTTTTTATTAAAAATATTTTCCGGACCGGGTCAAACCCGGCCCGCGCCTCTCGGGCGCCCGGCCTGACCCTACCGGTCGGGGCTGGTCTAAAACGACGCCGTTTTTATTTTTTTAAAATTTTTCTATTTTTTTATCATTTTTTTAATCGATTTTCTGATTTATCCGAATTTCTTAAAAACCCATCGGACGGTCTCAACTTTGCCACGTGGCACTCTCTGGTGCATCCGATCTGTATTTTAATAATTTTTTGGAAAAAGGCCCTATTGGACGGACCTGAGAGTGACACTTGGCTCGATCTGGACCACCCGATTATACTTTTAATTTTCGGAAAAACCCTTATTAATTTTGAAAAGCTGAGATCGCGACATCTGGCCAATCCGAGATCGTCGGATCGAATTTTATGTTATTTCTGAAAATCCTTTATTAATTATGAAAATCACCGGATCGCGACACGTGGCCCATTCACAGCCGTTCGATTCGATTTTTTTTTAAGCGATCCCACCGAGCTGGCGTGGCTGCCTACGTGGCATGCCACGTCAGCCCCTTTGACTCGTTGACCACGCTGGTTCGCCAGAGAAGACGACCGGCGCCTTGCCGGAACAGTTATTGTTCCGGCGAGGTCGTCGGAATCTTCGCCGGAAAACGCGAACCGGGGCCAAATCTTCATATTTTTCAATCGTTTTTGCGCCATTAGATTTCTCAAGTAACCCGCATCAACATATGTCAGATTCATGGCCGAGATCTCGCCGGGAAGCGGCGAACCGAACGCCCACAGAACCGGCTCCGGTGGAAGTTTTTCGCGGAAATTTTTTTCGTTCAAAGCTCGATTCCGACCGTTCAGAAAGCATCCTACTAGAGTTTAGGAGCTTACCTGGGGCCATTTCGGGCCCGGCGACCACCGTGGAACTCTCAGTCCGAAGCGAGTACGGCGAGGCACCGAACCAATATTTTTAGCGCGAACCGATGCAAAACAGAGAGCAAGCGGTGCTTAGAGTCGGATCTAGATAAGATTTAACATGGGGCTCGCACGATAAATGGTCGAGGAAGACACAACCGAGAGCTAATAATGAAATGACTAATTCGGCATTTCGTCGAACACATGATGGTCATGCGAAATATAGGCATTAGGCTAGATCCATGGGTGTCACATGCAAAACAGAAGCAATCAGACATTCAGACATCACTAAAAGCACCACAAGGAACGATGACATGTATTTGGTTCGGCTCGATTTGGTCGAGAACCAAACCGAGCCGAACCCACAGAATGTTCGAAGCGAAAAGCAGGGGAGATAATGGCCTGGGGGGGTAACCGACCTGCTTCGATGGTCGACGGTGGCTGAAGCTCTTGAAAGGATGCGTTCGGATGTCCAGAAGCTCGACAAGGTTCACTCGTGTTGGACTCGCTCGAAGTTCCCTCCTCGCTCGGACTCTCGGCTTGCTCTGTTTTTGAACGTCGGAAGCTCGACGGCGATCCCCTCTCTCCGTTCTCTGTCTCTCGTTTTCTCTCTCAGTCTCTGTGTATCTCTCTGCGTGTGTATTCCCCTGTGTATATCTGCTCGCCCTCCACCAAAATGATCGCTTCTCTCTCTGCGAAGAAATTTCTTTTTGTCTTCTCTCTCCCCTCTCTTTTTCTCGCGCGACACACCCCTCACGTGCTGTACCCGGCACCTCTCTCCTACCAGCCGTTAGCCAGCTCACCACTGTACGAGCAGAAGGAGACAAAAATGGGGGAATCTTCTCGAACTTTCCTTCGCGTGACGTCGGGCCGAGGCAATCCACAACCGAAAAAGAAACGTGCGTGCAGTGTGGGTGTGTGTGAGTTGCAGACCTGGATCCATTGGGTCGGGTCGGGTCCGATTCAGTGGATCCGGTTTCGACCATTTCACCAAATCAGGCCCCAATCCGACTCTTTCTCGTGAAATTGAAGTCAAAATCGGGTTTCCCAGTATGATTTCCATGTAACATGGGTGTTTTCATGGATTTTTGACTTGGAATTTAATGAAAACCCCAATTTTCGCGGAAGATCCGAAATCTATTTTTGCACAATTGTAAACCCAAATGACCGAATTGACCTAAATCGAGGCCACCACTGAATTCGGCATGGTGTAATTCATAGGGTAGGGGTGCTTAATTCTTATGGGTGTCCCTATAAAAGATTTAATTTTAAGAATTGCAACACCGGGGACTAAATTGTAAAGAAATTTATGCAATTAAGCCCTTTTATCAAAATTGACAAAATTAAAGGGTAAATCGACACAATTGCACTTCAAGGCTCTAGATTCCAATGTCATAGCTTATTAAAAGTGGAGATTGAAAATTTAAAAACTCAAAGAGAAATTTTTATGCTCGATTCGGGTTTATATTTGTGAAGCTACATAGTGACCCAAGTCGAATTTTCAAGATTTAATAAGACTAACTTGAAGAGGGAATTAAAGTATAATTATTGACTATTTTTTTTGTATTTTTCTGACCACAAATGGTATTTTTATGACTTTTTTTTTGGTATTTTTATAATTAATTAAATCCAAAAAAATATTAAAAATTATGAAAAATATTTTTTTGTTCAAAATTGGTTCCTAAGACTAGGCCAAGGCTTCCAAAGTTGATTTTGCAATTTTATGACTTTTTTTGCTATTTTTAATTAATTTTAGAAATAAAATCGACACAAAAGGTAATTAAAAATCAGGTGTCAACAGCTGCCCCTCTTGAAAGTGAGCTCGTCAGAGGTTGCTCTCAAAGACAAAATGACACCTGAGTCTTAACCGACTCGACTGGACAAAAAAAGAAATGCTATGACATCGGATTCTGAAAAACCTTTCGATGAAAGCTCAAATTAGTCTCCGGTTTGCTTTGACAATTCTAACAGGGGGCGGAGAGGGAGAGACTTACCTGAAGCTCACCTGTCTTTTGCATGTTGTGCATGTAGAATTTGAGGATTCGTCGTTATGCTCCTGAGGTGTTGAAATCGCGGGTTTGGCTCCTTTCCTCTCCTTTATATATATATATAGATTCACATCCGCTATACCAGGCTTTTATTTTTCCCTTCGAAGCTTCTGGTTCACCATACCAGGTCTCCATTATTCCTTCGTGGCTTCTGATTCACCATACCAGGTTTTCATTCTTCCATTCGTGGCTTCTGAGTCACCATACTAGGTTTTGATTTCTCCATTCGTGGCTTCTGATTCACCATACGAGGTTTTCATTTTTCCTTTCATAACTTCTGATTCACTATACCAGGGGCTTCGAAAATCTTTTCCGTGGCTACTGTCCTGTAAACACTCATAGAAAGATTTATCAAAGTTATCGTGCTTTCGAAACAGCAAGCGAGCTTTTTGGGCTTTAGTCTTGCGTTGGCTTCTAGGCATCTATTTGCTTTAGGGGATCCCATGACGCTGAATAGCGGGGTCAGATGGAATTTCTTGCTTGAGAGGGGTTCCCATGGCGAGGGTTCTCTGCGTCCGATGGGATTTTTCGGATTTCTTTTTGAAAAAGGGTTCTCTTGACGAGGGTTCTCCATGTCAGAGGATATTTTTTTTTCCAAGGGATTTTTCCTATTTTGAAAGAGGATTCCATGACAAGCAGAGGGATTTTTTTGTGCTGAAAGAGGATTCCATGAAAAATAGAGGGATTTTTCTTCTTTAAAAAGACTCTCCCATGACTGCGGCTCGCAATGTCGGATGGGATTTTTATACGATTTTAAAAAGGGGTTCCCCTGACAATGGGAATCCTGTTGTTAAAAATTTTATTTGGACAAAAATTTCATTTGGGTATGCTAATGATGTAGGAGGTTATCCAAAATATCTTGCAACATAATGTAACGGTCAAAGCTCCTTTTAGGGAGGGTTTTGAATCAAACGATCCGAGATTGCCAAAAGGGCTTGGTTAAAACGCCAATTGAAGTACGCTCATCAAAGAAAGCTCCTCACTATTTTTCGGGGAGTTTCTTCTCATTCATTTTTAGAAACACTCGAATTCTCTCTCGAACCTATGCTCAAGGTTTCGAAACTATTCGCAGTGTATACCATTTGATTGATCGGAAAAGGACTTTTGAGGGACCGTAATGTTGGGTTCGGTCAACGGTTTTCAAAGGGGACTCAAGGTCGAGTCGGGGCTAATGAATTGAAAATCTTCATCATCTGCTTTGGGTTTGCAAGTCAAGAACCCTGCAGAAATGAGAGAGAAATAATCTTGCTTGTACCTCTTCGAGCGATGTTTAAAATCATTTAAATTCTACGTTAACTCAAGTGCCTTAGTCGAAAAAAACTTTCAAGGGTTATAACATATGTGAGGATTGGGGACTGAGAAAGGCTTGTTTTTTGCTCAGAATATATGAAAGAGGTTTGATGTTGGTGATCATTGCAGATTTACCACCGATCTTGACCATTGGATTGATCTTAAGATAGCACCCTCGTTGCTCAAGGATGGCGTAGTTGTCACTTGGACCCGCCTCCGGCTGGGGATGACTTCATGACTTGATTCCCATGTGCATTTTCTTTTACAAGTAAATTCCACTGGGGATTAACATTTGGATATTCTGGAATCCTTTGGATGATTTATAAATACACAAGAATCTGAATGGGCCTTGGCCTTGCTTTTACTAGGCACTTTGCTTTTTGATGCCCGAGATTGGCTCCTGCCTCTTTTTTTTTTTTAATTTATGCTAGAAATAGCATGCAAACTAAATCCTATGACGTTCGAAAGATGAATCTAGGAATTCTTTGTAATCCTAGTTCCTTTAAGCCATCTCGATTTGAGGTGGCGCTGTCTTCATCTTGGGATGGGCAATGATCACCAACAGGGTTTATGAAACTGATATGTAGGCTCAATGGGGCTGCGCAAAGGATGAGTGTGCGTAGGATAAAGAAGCGACCGCTTTTCGTCATCCTAAAGCACTTGAATCACAGTACGAGTTTAAATGCAAAGAAACACTCGAAGTTTGATGTTGGTTTGAGCAAGAAGATTTCTAACCATTTACCTCATACCGCCGTTGGAATTTCTTTTGATTGGCCCAAATGTAGGGTAGTTCTTGACAGGGTTATGGAATCAAAGCCTCCGCTCAAATGGGTTAGCGATGGATAACCTGCGGTGTTTGGGGATAGAGAAAAGAATGCCTTTCGTCTTTTTAGTCTAGGTAACCACTGCGAATGATCCCTACATCCGCGAACACGGCCTCTATTCTAATTCCTACTTCACTCATCACTCAAGTGTTTGTAGGGATGTGTTTGGACATGGACTGCCTCTCATCATCTGATACACTCCTTTTGACAGTTTTAAACATTCCCTTATGAAAATTCATTTCTTTTTATCCAAAACGCCTCTTATCGGGATTTTTGATATAAGATGCATGTTCCAATGCACGTGTTAGATGATTCCAAAAGATTCTAAATGTGAATGCAGATGAAAGGATTTTTTTTGACGAGGTACTCTGCTTCGGCTGACGCCAGCTCTGGTGATCGTGGAAGTGCTTGTAAAAAAAATGAAGAGGATAACATCAATGGTCACTCAAATTTGGAAGGGTTCGGGTAACAAACGATTCTCCTTTGTGTGATCTTTTGACGTGTCTCGTCTCGATCAGGGGACCGTCTCTCCGGCTGGTCGTCTCTCTTGGAAATTTCCTGCATAGAAATGCGTATGTGCATGTATGTAATGTATGAGATGTATGTAAGAACTTTAAGTGACTCGGGTTCTTTGAGGAAAGGGTGCCGCTTGGGGCTTCTGATTCAATCATGGATAATACTTCTTGAGGGCATCAGTGTTTACAGGGTATCCCAATTCTACTCCCTTTGTGTTTACAAGAATTACAGCTCCTCCAGGTAGTACCTTTTTAACCACATACGGCCCTTCATAATTTGGGGTGAATTTGCCCCCAGGATGTTGCATGTTCGGGAGTGTCTTCCTGATGACAAGATCATTGGCCTCGAATGTCCTTGGCCGGACTTTCCGATTGAAGGATTGGGCGGCTCGCTTTTGGTATGCCTGGCCATGGCAAATCGCTTTTAATCTCTTCTCATCTATCAAATTCAACTGCTCATACCGCTGCTGGACCCAATCCACCTCTGTGAGCTCAATTTGGGAAAGAATCCTCAGTGACGGGATTTCTGTTTCAACTGGTAAGACTGCTTCCATACCATATACCAGAGAATAAGGCATTGCCCCAGTAGAAGTTCGAATCGAGATCCGATATGCCATCAATGCGTACGGGAGCCTTTCATGCCAATCACGATAATTTTCTACGGTCTTAGCCAAGATCTTCTTGATATTCTTATTCGCTGCCTCGACTGCTCCATTCATTTGAGGCCGGTAGGGTGACGAATTGAGATGCCGGACGTTGAAGCTATTTAGGAGATTATCCACCGTTTCGTTGTTCAGATTCGAGCCATTATCAGTCACAATTACCTGAGGAGTCCCATATCTCGAGATTATATCCTGCTTTATAAACTTTGCCACGTTCTCCGCGGTAACATTTGTGTATGAGGCGGCCTCTATCCATTTCGTGAAGTAGTCGATTGCCACGAGAATGAATCGATATCCGTTCGAAGCTTTAGGATTGATTGGCCCTATCATATCTATTCCCCACATCGAAAACGGCCAAGCCTCAGACATCTGGTGCAGCTCATGCGAGGGTGCATTGATCCTATCTCTGTACACCTGACACTGGTGGCATGATCTCACATGTTGATTATAGTCAGACTCCAGAGTCATCCAATAATAACCAAGTCGCATTATCTTCTTGGCGAGGAGATGTCCATTCATGTGGGGGCCGCACTCCCCTTCATGGATTTCTCCCATGAGTAATTTAGCTTCTTTGGTATCCACGCACTTGAGGAGCACCGAATTGTAGGATCTCTTATAGAGGGTTTGGCCATTGAGGAAAAACTTGCCAGCAATTTTTGCTATGTACTTTCTATCCCCTATTTGGCTCCCTGGCGGGAATTCCCCTTTTGCCAAGTAACTCTTAATGTCGTGATACCAGGGTTGATCGTCATGCCCGTCTTCGATCACCATGCAGTGCGCCGGTTCCTTAATAATGCTGATCCTCAACGGCTCGATGTCCACGCCGCTTGTTGCCTGAAGCATAGAAGATAGGGTAGCCAGAGCATCTGCGAAGTGGTTGTGCGTTCTCGGCAGGTATTCGAAATCGATCATTTCGAATTCTTTAATTTCCTCCTCCAGGAATTTGTGGTATGGAACAAGTTTAAAGTCTTTCGTTTTCCACTCGCCTTGGGTCTGTAGGATGATTAACATTGAGTCTCCGTAAACTTGCAATTTTCGTACTCCTATGTTGATGGCCAATTGTAACCCAAGGATACAAGCCTCATATTTAGCCATGTTATTGGTGCAGGGGAACATTAATTTTGCAGCCACAGGATAGTACTGACCATCTGGGGATATCAAGACTGCCCCAGTACCTGTCCCAGCTAAATTGACAGCGCTATCAAAATACATGGTCCACTTCTCATTCGAGAGCGTTAGAATATGGTCTTCAGCTTCTTCTTCTTTTGGGGTGTCATACACCTGTGAACTTTCAGCTAGCATGTCGGCGATGGCTCGTCCTTTCACCGATTTCTGGTTCGAACTCCTCACATCAAACTCCGAGAGAAGTACCTGCTATTTTGCCAATTTCCCTACTAGTGATGGCTTCTCCAGTAGGTACTTGATCGGGTCATTTTTCGAGATCAATAATATAGTATGATGGAGGGTGTATTGCCACAACCTATGAAGCACCCAAACCAATACGACACAAGTTTTCTCAACCGCCGGGTATTTCGCCTCTGATGTGGTGAACTTCTTACTCAGGTAATAAACGGGTCGCTCCTTTCCGTCATTGGGGTTTGTCTGGGTGAGTAGAGCTCATAATGACTCTTCATGAATTGTGAGGTAAAGAGTCAGCGGAATGCCAGGAGTTGGCGGTACCAAGACCAGAGGATTAACCAAGTACGCCTTAATTTCATCGAAGGCTTGCTGACATTCCGGATCCCACTTGATCTTGGCATTCTTCTTCAGGAGTTTAAAGAGAGGCTTGGCCCCCTCGGAAAGCTGGGATATGAAGCGGGAGATGTAATTTAACCTGCCCAAAAGACTTCTTACCTCCTTGACTGTGGAAGGGGGTCTAAGTTTAAGGATGGCTAGGACTTTCGTGAGGTCAACTTCGATGCCGCGACTACTAACCATGAATCCCAATAGCTTCCCTAACCTTGCCCCAAACACACATTTGGCGGGGTTTAGTCTCAGCTTGTACTTCCTGAGGCATTCAAACAGCTTTCTTAACACAGCGGTATGATCCTCGCCATATCTGGACTTCGCTATCATGTCATCCACGTACACCTCTATCTCATTACGCATCATATCGTGGAATAGTGTGACCATTGCCCTCTGATAAGTTGCCTCAGCATTTTTTAGGCCGAACGGCATGACTTTGTAACAGAAGGTGCCCCAGGGCGTGATGAATGATGTCTTGGCTTTATCTTCCTCCCTCATGCGGATTTGATTGTAGCCAGAGAACCCATCCATAAAAGAGAACCGCTCAAATCCGGCAGTGCTATCGACCAGGACATCGATATGAGGTGATGGGAAGTCGTCTTTGGGGCTAGCCCTGTTTAAATCCCGATAGTCCACACAGACCCGAACTCTCCCGTCCTTTTTCATGACGGGGACAATGTTAGCAATCCACTCTAGATATGCAATCACATCGATAAATCCTACTTTGAGGAGTTTCATCACTTCTTCCTCAATCTTCTTCGATAGTTTTGGTTTCGTTCGCCTAAGCTTCTGCTTCTTGGGTGGAATGGTAGGATCGGTCGGTAACGTATGCTCCACAATGCTAGGGTCTAATCCTGGCATATCAGCGTAGGACCAGGTAAAGATATCCTAGAACTCTCTAAGGAGCTCAGTTAGGCTAAGGGTTTCTGTCGATGATAGACTTTCATCAATCTTCACCTCCCTGACATTTTCTGGGGTTCCTAAATTTATCGGGACAGTACCTTCTGCTGTAAGTGGCTTGGATTTTTTGTATCGATCCCAATTACATTTAACCCCTCCCAGGTTCTTCTCCTCGTCTTCTCCTTCAATTTGGAGGGTAGGCCCCTCTCGAGAACCCGAGTCATTTAACAACCTGATATGCATGCTTGGAATGGTATGCCTGAGATGTTATGAAGATGGTTAGTTGACATATAGTAGAAAGAGCTTATGCATGATAAGTTTCTTTGGAAGACGTCTTAGAAAAAGGAAAATTAAATTCGAGGACATGGGATGGGAGCTAGTCCTCAAATCATTGGACATCATTGCTTCCTAAAAGTTTGAAAACTAGGAGACGTGTGGGAAATCAGGTCTCAGGGCTTTTCTTCTTTTCCCATCTTTTTTTTTGCTCGTTTTCTTTTCTCTCATTTGGATCGTCATTGACCGATTTGTGGATCCCACACGTCCCCATTTTTTGATTTTTTTTATTTGATTTGATTTTTTTTACAGCGTTAGAGGAAAATAGACGGTTGAAAGCGCGAGGCATCTAATATGTGGTAGAAGCATCGGAGAGAGATAGAAATCTCTTTACTCAAGGGCGGGAATGTCGCTGTCGATCAATTCGATGATGACGTTGACATAGTCCTCCAGGAATAGATCGGCCAAGTTTGGCTCTTCAGCCGCCACGTCGACTAATTCGTCATTCAGCCATTTGGACGTCTCGTTGAAGAAGCGGCTCAAGGGACTTTCGAACACCTTCCCCTTTGCCTTCCAGGCGCTTGACCCCAGATATTGGCCGCTCTGGCTTGCACGTGTCTTTCGATTGCCTGCATTACTTCGATTGTGGCCTCCCTCGAGCTGATATCGATGACTTGGCTCCGCTTTACAGCCTAAACCACTGCGATTCTGTACGGTGACTAGGCTAATCGGTTCACAAATTCCTTGAGCGTGTTTTCCCAATCCGCCACCAGGGATGTACCCATGCTTCAGCAACATTTCACCGGCCATAATTGACGGTGCGGAGAGGTCAGGAGTTCTTATGACAGAACCTGCCGGTACATGCATAATGGACATCCTCTCTATAGCGTGGAAACTTAACTCATCTCCAGATGAGGGTTCTATCTAGGGAATAACGTCTATCTAAGCTGTCAGGTGGTCGGTCTGAGAGTGAATGGTGACCAGCTTATCATTTACTACTATCCTGACCTTCTGATGTAAACTGGACGGGACCGCCCCGGCTGTGTGAATCCAGGGTCTTCCCAACAATAGCCCGAACGACGAAGAGATATCTATAACTTGGAAACTGATCAAAAATTCAGTAGGGCCAATGGTGATCGATAGCTCAATTTCTCCTGTGACTTCGCTTTTGGCGCCATCGAAAGCTCGGATGGTGGACTTTGACGTTCTGATTGAGTCTTCTTTTACCCCCAAACCCCTGAGAGTGCTCATTGGACATATATTGAAAGCGGATCCATTATCCACTAAAACTCGGGATATTCTCTTTCCGCGGCACGTGGCCGATATGTAGAGCACCCTGTTGTGTCCACGCCCTCCAGCTACGAAGTATTCATCAGAGAAGGATACTTGATCTTTTAATAAGACTGAACCAACAAAGTCTTCTAGTTGGACTTCGTTGATTGTTTTAGGGACATGAGCTTCATTGAACACCTTTAGGAGTGCACTCCGGTGTTTTTCAGAAGTTTTGAAAAGCTCGAGAAGGGAAATCTGCGCGGGCATCTTTCTCAATTATTCCACAACCTCGAACTCGCTAGTTCTTACGATAGCTAGTACCTGTCTAGCGTCCTCCTCTGTTACTCCTCTCTTTTCTGCGATATCATCTTTATGAACTAAACACCTTCCAGAGCAGGTGATAGCATCCACATCGCTAGTGCCGTAATTCCAATGTACGGCTTTAGGGTTATAAGCCTCTACTGGGGGGAGTGCGATCACCAAAGGTCTGTCCTTTGCGACTTCATTTTTGTGGGACCCGCTCGATTCCTCCACCGCTTCAATCTCGACTCCACCACCCTTCTCACGCGTAACGTCAAACTCAGCAAGGTTGATTATGAGCGGGGTCATTCCTTCCACCATGCAGATAGACCCATTCAAATAAAACTCCTATGAATTGTATCCTTCTCTCGGGCTGGGTGGACACGTAGAGGTAGATCCAGATTTGGAGGGTTGAAACTACTCGTTCATTCTCCACAAGAATTGGACCGCATTTTTCGTTCTCTTCATATTTGAGCCTCGAGTTTGATCTTGATGCCAGGCCCACTCCATCCTTTCTAAATCACTTGCCAAGTGAGTGAAAGATTGATATTTGTAGGAGCATACAGATATAGCGGCCTCATGGGGGATGGCCTTCGTGAAGCATTCAGCCAGCTCCTTCTCTGTTAACTGGGGGTATACTTTCACAGCGAGCTCCCTCCATCTACGCGCATAAGATTTAAAGTCTTTATCCTCCTCATTTTTTGTGCGAATTAGGTCTTCATGACTAAAGATGAACGTTTGGTCGATATCGTACCTCTCTAGAAATTGGGCCATGAACTTATCCCAGGTGACTGACTAGCGGTGATCGAGCGTCCGAAACCAGGTCAGGGCTGGGCCATCCAAGCTGAGCCCAAAGTTCTGAACAAGCGCTTCTTCATCTTTGGAGAAGCCAAAAACCTCCTTCAGGTAGAATGAGACATGCTTTCTCGGGCACCCCTTTCCGCTGTATGTTTGACGAAAAACGACATCACCGACTTGCTTTGCTGAGGGAGCCTTGACCCTTGGGGGAGAAGGGTCCATCGATACTTTTACTTTGGTCAAGCCGTTAGTCAGATCTCGACACCAGTTCTCTAAATCGGCGATCCTGCGATTCTGTTCATCTAATACTCTTTGATGTTCCATTAGCAAGAGGTCATTCTTTTCAAGCCCATCGTCCATCATTCGTTCAGTCAGATCAGTCAACATATCTACTAGTCCGATCATATGGGCCTCTAGGCCCACTAGTCGTGTTAGCATCCACTGGTCGCCTTTTGTTCTCGGAGTTTGCGTGGGGCTTGCCTCATTGATTTGTTGAGCTTTTTCGGTCCTTGGGAGTCATCCATGCCTCACCACCCATCGGGAATCACTTCTTTGGGGCCGTCAAAGAAACCAGGAGGAGTATAATACGACACCTTAAAGTTATAGCCTCCACTGTCTTGCCCCAAATTATCAATTATTTTCCCTCTCTGGAGAGCTTCCCTTACAAACCTCCTATCACCTTGGCAGGCCTTCTTTAAGTTTTGCTCATATTCACCCAGCTCTTCCATCTCTTCGACGCCATCTACGTTTAATAAGTACCCTGTAGGAACATCCCAGATTTTCCCTCTTGTGGCTTTCGGCGAGAATTGGTCTGAATCCAGGTTGATCCTTGCATAATATCCTGAGAAGTGGTGACTGCCGATCTCGGCGATAACACCCATGTCGGCCAGCTTAGTCAAACAAGCCCTTTTTTGGTCTTTTGTGACTTTGCCCTGTCTCGGATATTGTGAAGCCACAGCTAGCACTACCTCCATCCGGGGCACATCAATCAGAAACTCCAAATCACCTCCCAAATCGACGTCGAATACGGCATTGACGGTGTGTTCAGGTAGGGGATTCTACTGAACATTGGGACCTGCCCCGTCAAACTCCAGCATGTTATTGTCGATGAGAGCCTGTACGTCATACTGCAGGGCCCGACAATTATCTACGTTATGCCCCTTCTCACCCATGTGGTATACACACGCCTGGTTTTCATCGAACCCGAGGAACCTAGGTGGCCTCGCCCTTGGCGGCTTCTTGGCCAGTAATCTCGCCTCAAGAAGTTTGGGGAGTAATTTTGACATTAAAACTGTGAGGGGTGTAAATGAGGGAGGCCCCCTTCTCTTAGGCTCAGGATTCCTTTGATTTGCCCAAGAAGCGTTTCCTTGGGTCGTGGTCGAGTCTTCGAACTTTCTTGGCTTCAGAGGGTTGGAGACAAAGGCTACTTCAGAACTTAGTTCGCGCTCCTTCTTTATCGAAAACTGTCGCTTAGGGACTGCTTCTGGTGCACGCCTTTCTCGTATTGCCCATTGGTGCCTCTCCGCTACTTTGATCAAGTGCGCGAAGGTCTGACATCCGGAGGTGTTCAGTTTCTCGAAGTAATCGTAAGGTAAGGCCTTCAAAAAAAAAAATATCTACTAACTCTTCCTCGGGGATCGAGGGTTTGACTTGGGTGGCCAACGCTCTCCATCTTTGCTCGTACAAGCGAACGCTTTCGTTTCTCCCCTTGGCGGTCCGAAGTAGGTCCTCCCTCGTGGGATCGGTCATCGTGTTAAACTTATATTGACGTAAGAATTCCCCGCGAACTCATCCCAATCATCGTATTTATGAATATCCAGCTCCACGTAGCAAGACAGAGCGGCGCCGGCCAGGCTCTCTTGGAAAGGGTTGATCAGCAGTGGTATGTGGTCTGAGTATTTAGCCATCTTATACAAATAATACTTGAGGTGAGTTCTGGGACAACCTGTCCCGTTATATTTTCTTAAAAAATCTAGTTCCTTGTAATCTGCCGGGACCTCAATCTTCGCAAAGGGTGTGATCTTGTCATACTTGGACAATTCAAATCCCTGACTGGTTAAACACACCTCTATTTTAGCTATCTTTTTGACCCATTCGTCAACTTTGACAGGCTTCTCCCTTTGCCTCTCCTCCAGATCGATCACAACGGGGATGTTCTCGGTGGAACTTCGGGATTAACTGTTGGATTTGCCCCAGTGGTAGCCCCGCCAACGTCAGAAGTAGTGGGGGGTTTGAGGGTTAGCAGCTTGGTTGAGATCAAGGGGCGGAGCGGGCCTATCATTAGTCGTGACCCGCACAGCCCTCATTTCGGCCATCATCTCCGTCATCAATTCAGTCATTCGGTCCATTCGTGTTTCCAGATTTTCCAGACGCGAACCAACTTGCTCCTGCTCCATGCGAGCCTGTAGGCGAGCCTGAGCTCTAGTCCTCGTGATTGAGAATCACCTGCTTGGATGTGGAAAGACGAATTAGCATAGGGCGAAAAGGAATCGGGACGAAAACTATAAAAACCCTCTTTAATTTTATATTTTTCTTTGACGAAACCGCAGCGAGTGGCATCCGTTCTATTCAAACAAATGGACGGATAATGCCCTCAGCAAGATTCCTTCGGAAGAAATTATAGAATTAAAGGGGAGCATATAGTGATTACTCAAAATGCCTCCTGCATATTCCATAATATTCGACAAGGTTCAGAAGTTACATGAGGGAAATAGATTCCTATACATCATTCTAAAGAGATTGGGAGAATGAGGAATCTCTACTTAGAAGCTCATACAATTAAAAAGGGCTTAATGGAATATGCATCTAATCCTCGATGGGTACGATCTCAAGACGAAGGCGCTTGTTCTAGCGGGCTAAGGACTCGACTCGACGGAGTGCTTCATCTCTTTCTTGAGCGGCCTTCTCAGTTAAGACATTTTGAAGAGTTAACTTGTCTAGCAAGGTGGGAACGACCACTTTAGGTAAGACTGGTAAGGCGAGACATATGTAAGCCTCGGATGTATGGTGCTCCTTCATATTCCCTTCGAGCTCGGACCTGTCCACCATGGTAACGGACGTCGTACGATAGTCGCGCCAAGTGTGAATTATGTCGGCGACCATCTTGTCCAGTTGAGCCTTTCGTCCTTCAGTAACCTCTTTGTGATAGTCCAATGCGAGAGGATTAGATTCGAGAGGGGGAGGGATTTGCTTGATGGCACGGAACTGACGGATCATCCTAAGATGGTAGTATGATGTAATTCCCGTCAATCCCAGCAAAGGAATGTCGTTGTCGAACCCGTCTGCTAGGCAAGGGTTAGGAGACACAAGCCATTTGACACACCATTGGATACGAATGGGGATAAGAGACTTGAGATAGTTGAGCCACCTAGAGAATGCCCAACAAGGAAAAAGTTTGTTCCTTTCAAAGAAACGGAGTAAGGGGTGAGAGGAAGGGCTAATTTGTGAAATTTGCATGTCAGTGGCGAATTCCCTAACGTGAAGAAGACCTATAGGCGCTCTAAAAGTATCCTTACCCGACTTCTTGAATTTCGAAAGAGAGATAAAAGTTTCGTCAAGGATTAAGTGAGAGAATTTCTTACCACTACACACTTGGAGTACGATGTGGAAGATATAAGGGGTCATGCTCTTATTTGTATACGGGAAGATAACGAATCCAAAAAAAGCTAGGATAAAGACCCTAGGGATTTGCGTTCCAGATTCTACGGGCAAGCCTAAAGAGAGTTCATCGATGAATGTTATAGGAATAGCGTTGGTGTTTCCCTTGAGGATGTTTCTGATGAGAGTGGAATTGACTTTCAAAAATTGGCTAAGTAGTGATACTGAATCGACATCGATCGGAGGGTTGGCTAAACCGAAGGTTCCGACGGGGCCTATCATGGCATCGTACTCCTCGAGAGTCGGGGTGAGCTCGCCTTGGCCTATCACAAAGGAAGAGGATTCGGGACTCCAGAAATGTGACCACACCTTAACCATGGCGATTCTCGCCTCCAGATGTACCAAGGATGTGAGATAGCCTATCTTCTTCTCCACGTAACTCTTGTGGACGGATGAAAGTCGCTCCCACATGTTGATTATCGCTTGTGGAAAGTGTGCGATTTTGATCTCGGGTGGACTCATTCTCTAAATCCTATCGAGAGGCATTTATGTTAATCACCTCCTGATTTTGAAAGAAATTGCACTTAATTGAAAATTTCGAGGAGGAACGAAACTTACAAACCGCTCGAGGGGAGAAGACATGCCAAACACATAGATCATGCGCATGTAGACTTGTGAAGTTTTCGACGCCTAAAGGGTGAGGTACCTAAGGCTTAAAGGCTCCCACCTCGAGTTCTAGAAATGGTAGATTTTATTGCACAACTATCGTTGCATTGGGACCCGATCCATAGTTCGAAATGAGCTGAATTGAAAGTGGATTACCTCATGTTTTTCCTCATGGAGATTCCATTTTCAATTCCTTCTATTGTTTTCCTAAAAGGGGCGCCCGAGGTTTTAGGCGTGGTTGTGTGTGTCTTCGGTGTCGTGCTAAAGCGATAAGCATGCATCTTATTTAACAATCATCACTTCAATATAAAACATCCACACAACCATACATTCTTACGCCCGACCTGCATAAAACAATGTTAATCATAGACTACTCCCCTTATCACTCCAATCTGCAAAAACATATAACACCTATCGTAAGCGAACTTACCTCACCTTCAAGAGCGCCTTCAGGTTTAGAAAAATCACTCAACGTTTTAATTACGGCCTAAGTCCACTTGGAAACTAGAAACCAGATATTCTGGGTTCGGTCCCCAGTGGAGTCGCCAGTCTGTCGCGACCATTTTTGTTTCTCGTAACGGGCTAATGGATTATCGAATCGGGCCCCCACTATGAAATGTGGATCGCGGGCTTTCTCGACGCGGGCCCTCCCAAGCCCATACCAAATCGCGACGGGAGTAAAAATTTATGCGGGTTGTTCGACGATAGGAGTCGATCGCTTTTCAACCTTGGTGTGGTCGTGGTGGCATGTGCTATGTGTGCATGCATTTGGAGTTGCCACCGGTCCTTCTTGGAAGGTGGACCGGAAACCTCACTAATCGATTGGGAGAGATCGATCAGTTATGCGGCACCAGAGATTTTGGGTTCGGGGACTTGGTTACATTGGTGTCATTACCAACGCCCTTTCGGTACCTAACGCGAGTGATTTTCCTAACTAAGATTTCATGTAGGCGTAATTTTGGGTAAGGTAAGTCTGATTCAGGAGTTTCATGTAGATTGGAAGACTAATCCTATCAAATCACAATCAATATAAGGAAAGCGCAATCAAGTGCATAAATGAACCACGTCAATGCACATCAATTCAAATCAAGGGCCTCATAGTATAGCCTTAAGGGCTTAGGGAATGTGTGATTTAGGACCAAGGGTGGACTGGGAAGATTTGGGGACGATTTGCTCGAAGGGCGAAATTGTCAATTTTTGGGAGGTTTGGGTGTTGAACTAAACGAAATAGGACGTGGCCAATTGATCGTGGCCATCTCCTATTTTCTGGATTTTTTTTTTTGGGATTTTTCTGAATTTCTTTGATTTTTTTGGGAGACGATTTGCCAAAAGGGAAAAATCGTCATTTTGGAAAAGATCAGGAGTTCAGAAAAACCAAAAATAGGTCATGACTAGTTGATCGTGGCCATTTCCTAATTTCTGGAATTTTTTGGGATTTTCTGAATTTCTTTGATTTTTGGGAGACGATTTGCCAAAAGGGAAAAATCGTCATTTTTTTGGAAAAGATCGGGAATTCAGAAAACCAAAAATAAGTCATGGCCAGTTGATCATGGCCATTTCCTAATTTCTGGAATTTTTTGGGATTTTTCTGAATTTCTTCGATTTTTTTGGGAGACAATTTCCCAAAAGGGAAAAATCGTCATTTTGGAAAAGATCGGGAGTTCAGAAAAACCAAAAATAGGTCATGACTAGTGGATCATGGCCATTTCCTAATTTCTGGAATTTTTTGGAATTTTCTGAATTTCTTTGAATTTTGGGTGACGATTTGCCAAAAAGGCAAAATCGTCATTTTTTGGAAAAGATCGAGAGTTCAGAAAAAAAACCAAAAATAGGTCATGACCAGTTGATCATGGTCATTTCCTAATTTCTGGAATTTTTTGGGATTTTCTGAATTTCTTTGATTTTTGGGAGACGATTTGCCAAAAGGGCAAAATCATCATTTTTTGGAAAAGATCGGGAATTCAGAAAATCAAAAATAGGTCATGGCCAGTTGATCGTGGCTATTTCCTAATTTCTGGAATTTTTTGGGATTTTTCTGAATTTCTTCGATTTTTTTGGGAGACGATTTGCCAAAAGGGCAAAATCGTCATTTTGGAAAAGATGGGGAGTTCAGAAAAACCAAAAATAGGTTATGACCAGTTGATCATGGCCATTTCCTAATTTTTGGTATTTTTTGGGATTTTCTGAATTTCTTTGATTTTTGGGAGACGATTTGCCAAAAGGGCAAAATCATCATTCTTGGAAGAATTGGGGTTCGAAAGATCGAAAATAGGTCATGGCCAATTGATTATGGCCATTTTCTATTTTCTGGGATTTTTTTGGATTTTTTTGAATTTTTTTGAATTAATATTTTATGAATTTTCTATTTTTTTTTGTTAATTTTCGAATTTATTTATAAATTTTTTGAAATTTTTTTATTAAAAGTATTTTTCGGCCGGGTCAAACCCGGCCCGCGCCTCTCGGGCCCCCGGCCCGACCCTACGGGTCGGGGCTGGTCTAAAACGACGCCGTTTTTGTTTTTTTTTTTAGAATTTTTCTATTTTTTTTAACATTTTTAATCGATTTTCTGATTTATCCGTATTTCTTAAAAACCCATCGGACGGTCTCAACTTTGCCACGTGGCACTCTCTGGTGCGTTCGATTTGTATTTTAATAATTTTTTGGAAAAAGGCCCTATCGGACGGACCTGAGAGTGACACTTGGCTCGATCTAGACCACCCGATTATACTTTTAATTTTTGAAAAAAACCCTTATTAATTTTGAAAAGCTGAGATTGTGACACATGGCCAATCCGAGACCGTCGGATTGATTTTTATTTTATTTCTGAAAATCATTTATTAATTATGAAAATCACCGGATCGCGACATGTAGCCCATTCACAGCCGTCTGATTCGGGTTTTTTTTAAAACGGTCCCACCGAGCTGGCGTGGCTACCTACGTGTCATGCCACGTCATCCTCTTTGACTCGTTGACCACGCTGGTTCGCCGGAGAAGACGATCGGCGCCTCATCGGAACAGTTATTATTCCGGCGAGGTCGCCGGAATCTTCACTGGAAAACGCGAATCGGGGCCAAATCTTCATATTTTTCAATCGTTTTTGCGCCATTAGATTCCTCAAGTAACCCACATCAACATATGTCAGATTCATGGCTGAGATCTCGCCGGGAAGCGGCGAACCGAACGCCCACAGAATCGGCTCCGGTGGAAGTTTTTCGCGAATTTTTTTTTTTCGTTCAAAGCTCGATTCCGACCGTTTAGAGAGCATCCTACCAGAGTTTAGGAGCTTACCTGGGGCCATTTCGGGCCCGGCGACCACCGTGCTCCTCCTGTCGCGACCTAAAAAAAATCGATTTTAGGTGAATCGGATTATCAGGTATATCGAGAACTAACCTAATGCGGATTCTCCCAAACCCTACCGAATCGCGACACAGGAAAAATTAGAACAATTGAAGAGTCGCCACTAATCGTTCGAGGTAGGTCGATTAGAAACCTAGGTGAACTAGCGGGAGAACTAATTCACCGCTGCGAACCAGAGATTTTGGATCCGGGGATTTGGTTACGCTAATGCCCTTTCGGTACCTAGGTTCCCTTTTATTTTGGATTTTTCTTGAAAAGATTGATGATTTGGAAATCAACTCAAGGCTTTTGCTTATTTCTATTTGTTTGTTTTTTGTTTTTTTTGTTTTTTGTTTTTGTTTTGTTTTTGTTTTATTTCGAATAAAAGAAAAGTAAATGAATTACTAATGCAATGCATGACCTAAAACTATATGACATACGACGAATTATTAAAAGATACAAAACCTCAAATAACTGAAAATTACAAATAGAGAATCGACTGACTCAAAAAACAAAATTCAAGATTACACTTCAATAATGCCAAAAATCCTAAAAAAAAAAAAACTAAATGGAATTTCCTCCAACATTCTCGTCATCTTGATCTTGCTGGGCTTGGACCGCCGTCTGATCATGGACATCTTTCTTCTAGCAAGGTCTACGCTTTGGAATGATTCTGATAATCCATCGCCTCTTCTTGAAATTCCCTATGACCCGACTCTATTAGGCCCATAACATTGGGCTTTTCCTAATATATCTAACCCTAATTAACTGAAAATTACATTACAAATAAAATGACCTGGGAAAATATGGAATAACATGCGAGATGACATGGCAATATGCAGGATGAAATAATCATTCATTTTTTTTTGAAATGCGAAATTTACCAACCAAAGAGCGAACTCGCCATTTTTTATTCATTTTTTTATTTCTTTCGAAAAATTTTATTATTATTTTTTATTTTCCGAGAATTATGTCTATTTCTTATTAAATTCAAAAATCGATCTAGGATTTGCCGCCAATTACTCTCAAAAATATTAGCGCGCCTTCCATGTTTGGAAATTGGGATCGCCATCAATTAATCGCGCCTTCCTTTTTTTGAATGTGATCGGCTTCAAAGTTTCCTAACTCGAATCTTTCCTTACCGAACGAAATCGATTTGAAACGGGAAACCAACCTCGATAAGGCAACGACAGAATTTCAATCAATCAATCAAATTCTATCAATTAGGCAAACAATCACACCGACATGGCAGGAATCCGGAAATCCGCAAGAATCAATTTTTTATTTCTAAAATTTCAGACCTGCAAATTTAGCATTTTTTTGTATCAAGCCCGGCAAATCGTATCCGCTGGGTAACGGACGGAACCGACCATAGCTTGATTTTTTTTTATTTAGCAAAAAGGGTTTTTGATTTTATAGATTCGCGACACATGCAAGGGTAAATAAATTCAGCTAAATTAAAATCAACCAAGCATGGCAAATCAAACCAATTATCAAACACAATCAGAATTAAAAAAAAATTTGTACCTAAGCCGAGCTTCCTTTCCGTCTTCGAGTTAGCGCCCCCAAGGTAGATTCGATATCCTATGGAAAACAAGGAAAGGGTAAATAAAAAAAATCGCCAAGGCCGATGATGGTGACGATTAGATGGCCGGCCAGCAACAAAACTCTAATCCGTGGCGAAAATGACTTTGGAACAATGGCCTTCTGCGAAGATCTTCGGACACGAACTTTGAACTCGGGCTCGGCAACTTGACCCACAGCTTGGCCACTCGGCCCGAAATTCTCGGACACAGCCCAGGCGCTTGGCCCAGATTCTCGGCCGCGGCCCAGGTCAGGAAACAATAGGGCACAAGCGACTCAACAGGGACGTCGGGAATGAGGGAAGCTTCGGTGGGGCTCGGCTGCGGTGGTAGCTTGAGTCGGCGTCGAGGTTCGGGTCAGCGACCAGGAGCGTTTCGGGGCTCGAAAGGACGGGCCACGGCGGCTTCGGAGGTTGTGGGTCGACTCCGGGACACGGTCGATAAGTCAAGCTTGGGTCTTGAGGGTCCTACGGTTCACCAAGGTCACGGCAGCCGCGGCTCAAGGGCTGAACAGAAGGTGGGATTGAGCGTCGGAGGGAGCTCGATCTTGCAACGGCTCGGGTGGAGGAGGATCATGGGCTTGCGAGATCGGTTGCGGTTCGGCTCTGATGTCGTCGAGGCTACACTGATGCGTCGGATCTGGAAGCTTGGCGGCTGAACAATGCGGCAACAAGCCGCGACGCTGCCGGGCAGAGGTGTAGGGCTATTGGCTGGTGAAGAGGATAGCGGAGCTGGGAGGTTTCGGGTGTTGGGTTCGAGTGGATGGCGCAGCGGCGTAGAGAGGAGGAGGAGGTGTGGTCGGGGCTGAGATGAGCCGGTCCTCCACGCTCGCTAAACAAGAAAACAAAAAGAAGCCAGAGAGAGTGGAGTCTGGTTGTGGGTGAGATGAATCGTGAAGACCGAATGAGAGAATTGCTCAAAAAAAGGTGGAGATGTGGGTCTGAGCGTGAAAGAGCCCCCCAAGAGAGTGAGTCTTCGTGGTCAACAAATAGGAGGTGTCAGGGAACAATCGTGAAAGAGAGCTGAGAGAGAATCAGTCTTCGTGGTGATGATAGCCAACGAAAAAGGCGAGAGAGAGAGGTCGTAGATGCCGAGTGTGAGCGAGAGAGAGAATGGAATTATGATTGGTCAAAGAGAGGCAGTAGTGGCGTCCGAGAGAGAATCCAATGGTTCGGGAAATGATCGTGTCTGGATGGAAAGAGAGAGAGAGAGAATAGTTTAAGAGAGAAAGGAAAAAAAAAGGTCTTCGTCCCCTCTCCTTGTGTCAGATCTGAGGGGGGAAAGATGATGAATGGAATCAGAAGGTGGAATGTCAGAACCACCCAAAGAAGAATGCTCCTTTCCACGCTTTTTTGTTGGCCTTGGAATCCAAGAAGCAGAGTGATAGAATATCATGAGGGAAAAGAAGCGAGAATGAGCGAGAATGGGTCTCTATCGATTTTTTTTTGACGTCGTCCTATTCTGATGAGTGCTCAGGTGGGACGAGAATGAGAGAGGGATTAAGAGAGGTAAGGTGGGGCGACATAGAGATGCGTCCGAATCACGAGAAATGGGAGAAGTGGAATGAGAGCGGCGAGGGAGCGTCCGTGAGAAAAATCCGAGAGAAAATCTCCGAAATTTTTTTTTGTCGTCGTCGTCCCCTGCAACCCTAGATCCAACGAGGTATATATAGTGAGTATTAGGGTTGTGCTCTAAGATCCAATCTAGGCCGTCGACTCTAAACGTTTCCAACGCAATATCCACCGTAGGATTATAACTCTCTTGAATAACCCTACCGGGCTAGGGTTTCTCGGATGGGCTCATTCGCGCGGACTTAGAGCCTAAGTGGGCTTTAATTAATTAATAAATAATTAATTAAAAGCCTTATTTTCGCAAAATGGACCGAATGAGATTTTAAATCGAGGCCATTACAATTTTCGGTAATTCCCCCTTTCATGATCGAAAATTCCCGAATTGATTTCGGTTCCGCTGCCTGTTAAATTCTGTTCAATCGAGATCGCCTGCGACTGATGGCCAATGTATGACAGACAAATGAAATATGTAATGCATGAATTTTTTTTGCGAGAATTAAAATTAACTCTCATTTTATGAAACCTTACCCAAAAAAAAAACTCTCATTTTATGAAATAAATGAATTTTCTAAAAAATTAAAATTTAGGTGCTAACAGCTTGCCCCTCTTTGAGTGGAAGTTCGGAGAGGTTTCGCTCAAAGACCAAAAGTGGCACCTAAATTTTCATTATTATATATATATATATATATATATATATTTGAAAATGATGCAATGCAAGGCTGAAAATAACATGCATCTAACTTCTTTTTTCAAAGAACTCGCGCATGGATCGCTTAAAGGGGTATCTGTTTCTGCAAATACCTTATACGCTGAGGATTCCCTTAATCACCAGCGCTGAGAGGATCTTAAGGTACTGGGCCCACCCGTCCTCAGGAATTTCTTTAGTCCTGACTCGGGGTGACGCAAGATGTCTGTAGGCTGAATTTGCGAGTTCTGGATCGCAAATCGGTAGTGCTTCTGCATCACGATCATCCGCTCATCATGTGAAACGTCAGCTAAGAATAAAGCTTTCAAACCACAATCATCCGCTCATCCTGTGGAGTGTCAGCCGAGAATTAAGCTTCTGCATCACGATCATCCTCTCATCACGTGAAGCATCGGCTGAGGGCCGGATTTGCGAAATGCTGGTATCGCAATCAGGTAAAAACTGAATCACATTCATCCTTTATGTGAAACAGCGGACAGAATTGCGAAATGCTGGTATCGCAATCTGGGAAAATCTGAATCATGTTCATCCTTTACATGAGACAGCGAACAGAATTGCGAAATGGTATCGCAATCTGAGAAAATCTGAATCATGTTCATCCTTTACATGAAATAGTGGACAGAATTGCAATCTGAGAAAATCTGGATATGGTGCTCGAGTTATGGATCGAGCAGGCCTGATTATCTTCGGGGATCTTCCGTCTAGATCACCATGTTTAGCTTGATACCTGCAACATTGAAGATGCGGTCATCCAAGTCTGAAAGAGGATCAGAAAACTTACCTGAGTTGATTGAAACCCGGCTTTTAGGATTTGCTCAATCAGTTTGCTCACCCTGTTCAGTTCATAAGGAAATGGTGTTTTGCATGAACCTTAATGCAAATGCAACAACTTGTGAGCTTCTACTTGCATCGTAAAGCTCCACTTGGGATTTTATCAATAGGAAAACTGTCTGATCTTTTTGACAAAATTTGACCAAATAGAATGAGGAACCTTCAGTTAGAAAGGACTTTCTCTCACTCTTTTTCTATCACTCAGAGCTTTCCTTATTACACCTGATAAGGGTCCGGGTAATTTTGCAATTAGTATAACCATACCAATCCATGAGGTCTTTTCAAGGCCTATAATTCAGGCTTGGTCAAAGGCTATTCAAATGGGACTCACATGAGTCATTAGGTCATGAAATGAAAATCTTTGTCAGCTGTATTGGGTTTACAAGTCCGGAACCCTGCGAAATGAGATAAAAATGATCTTGCTCGCACTTCTTCAAGCAGTATTTATAAGCATTTGAAACCATATATTAACCCAAGTGCTTTAATCTGAAAAGACTTTTGGAAAGTGTTGTAATGTAGGTTTATGGTAGGCTGGGAAATGAGAGGTCTATTTTCAACAATGGTTCATGAAGATGAGGAAGTTGGTGATCATCCGTCTTTGACACCTTTGCACTTCAGGAATGGTCTTTCTTCATGGAACACATTTCGAACAAATTTAGGCGAAACCTCCCTTCTTTCCGATTTTTTTTCTTTTTAAGAGAATTCTTTCTTTCTCTTTTTTTTCGATGAGGGTAGGCGTTTTTGCCTCTTTCTTTCGATACGAGCTCTTTTGAAAAGGGAGGGAGAGTCTCATCTGCATTGCCTATAAGTTGTGTTGGCACATTTTTTATTTTCAGTCTGCCCCAAGGCACTTTGCTCATCTGTAAAATGGTTTGGAATGATTTCCTTTCGGGATGATCACCAATTAGGTTTTGAGAAATGAATCTGCCGCTCAAATTGGGTTAAGCAAAGGATGAGTGTATATGGGTATAGAAATGAAATGCTCTTCATCATGTCTAAAGCACTTGAGCTAACATAGAATTCGCATGCAATAATTACACTTGAAGATTGATGCAAGTGAAAGCAAGAAAATTCTATTCACGCTTTGAATTTTCTGAAATTTGCCCCAATGCGGGGTTGTTCCTGACAGGGGTATGAAATGAAACCACCGTTCAAAGGAGTTTAGCAAAGGGAGACCTATAGTGTTTGGATAGAGGAAATGAATGCCTCACATCCTCTTGGTCGTCATACTTTTCGCAAGATAACCCTTTCACCTTCTAAGTATGGAAATCTTCACACTTACTTACTTGGGGTATGATATAGGACGTGTATGGAAATAGCTTGCCTTTCATCATCCCGACGTTCCTCATTCAAAATGATCAACATCAATTGACCAAACAAATCTCCAGATTGAAAAATTCAGTGAAGATTTATAACACAATCAGAAAGCAGGCAAAATGTGCATGAGTATTAAGATTCGCAAAAACATTATAACATCTCAGGTATAATATTTCTTGACTGAATCCGCATTGACAGGATTAGTGAAGACACATCCATCCATCTCTGCCAAGATCAAGTCGCCGCCTGGAAGGGCTTTCTTCACTATGTAGGGTCCACCATAGTTCGGAGCAAACTTCCCTTCTGGCTGTGGGATGATAGGCAGAAGCTTCCGCAGCACAAAGTCTCCCTCCTGAAAATGTCGAGGTCGTACTTTCTTGTTAAACGTTCGGGCCACTCTCTGCTGATAACATTGGCCATGGCATAAGGCTTTGAGCCTCTTCTCGTCAATCAAGTTCAGCTGATCTATCCTCTGTTGGATCCAATCTACTTCAGTCAGTTCTATCTGGGACAAAATGCGCAGAGAAGGAATCTCCACTTCGACCGGTAATACTGCTTCCATACCATATACCAAGGAGTATGGGGTTGCCCCGGTTGATGTCCGGATTGAAGTCCGGTATGCCATAAGTGCGAACGGCAACCTGTCGTGCCAATCTCTATAATTCTCGGCCGTCTTAGACAAGATCTTCTTGATGTTCTTGTTCGCTGCCTCAACTGCCCCATTCATCTGAGGGCGATATGGAGAAGAATACAAGTGTCTGATCTTGAACGCTTTGAGCAGTTCTTCCACTTGTTTGCTATTCAGATTCGCACCGTTATCTGTGATTATGACCTCAGGGGCTCCATATCGAGCAATTAAATCGCGTCCGATGAATTTTACCACATTTCGGGACTTGACCGTTGAATATGATGTCGCCTCAATCCACTTGGAAAAATAATCAATTGCCACCAGAATGAACCGATGTCCATTGGAAGCTTTAGGGTTGATTGGGCCAATCACATCTATTTCCCACATCGAAAATGGCCAAGGCTCGGATAACTGATGCAACTCGTTTGGAGGGACATTGATCTTGTCACCATGAATCTGGCATTTATGGCAACTTCTGACATGCTGTATACAATCATTTTCTAAGGTGAGCCAATAATAGCCCAGCCTCATGATCTTCCTTGCTAGCATATGGCCGTTCATGTGAGGGCCACAGACGCCTTCATGCATTTCTGCCATTAAACGAATCGCTTCAGTCGCATCAACACATCTCAGCAGGACCGAATCGAAAGACCTCTTATAAAGATTTTCTCCGCTCAGGAAAAACTTTGAAGCCATCTTCCTTATATACTTCTGGTCTGAAACCGTACTATTCTCAGGAAACCTCTGATCCTGGATATACATCTTGATGTCCTGATACCAAGGTTTGCTATCTGGCTCATCCGCTACAACCATGCAGTAGGCCGGCTGTCTTAAGACTTCGAACTTTAATGGTTCAACTTCCAACCCCTCCGTGACACGCAACATTGATGCCAGAGTGGCCAAAGCGTCTGCAAATCGATTTTGAGTTCTAGACAAATATTCAAACGTGATATCCGTAAAATTGTCAATCAATTCGTCTAAATACTTATGATAGGGCAACATCTTTGAATCTCGCGTCTTCCATTTACCCACCGTCTGGAGAATAATTAAGGCTGAGTCTCCAAATACCTTGAGCTTAGATATTCCCATTTCTATCGCTGCTTGTAGACCAAGAATACAAGCTTCATATTCAGCGATGTTATTAGTGCAAGGGAACACCAATTTTGCTGCTACCGGATAGTGTTGACCTCCAGGAGATATCAGGACTGCTCCCGTACCGGACCTTGACAAGTTTATAGCTCCATCAAAGTACATTGTCCAAACATAATCTTCGACCGCCATAATTCGATCTTCAGGTCGATAAAGATCATCACTTTGCATCGGATTTTCCGCTAGAACATCAGCTATAATTCTTCCTTTCACCGATTTCTGAGGCAAGTATCGGATGTCAAATTCGGAAATGAGAATTTGCCACTTGGCCAGTTTGCCAACCAATGCAGGCTGATTCAGGAGATATTTAATAGGATCGCACTCCGTCACCAAGAGGATTTGGTAATGCAGAGTGTATTGTCGCAGCCTGTGTAACACCCATACCAATGCTGCGCATGTCTTTTCAGCCTCTGAGTAATTTAATTCAGAGCCCGTGAATTTCTTGCTCAGATAATAAATGGCCCGTTCTTTAGTATCTCCCTGACCTTCTTGGGCTAGCATGGCTCCAAGTGACTCACTGTTTATTGTGAGGTAGAGAATCAACAGTTGCCCCGGTGTGGGTGGTACAAGGACATGTGGATTCATGAGATGCTGCTTCAACTTCTCAAACGCTTCCTCACATTCTTTATCCCATCTAATAAGTGCATTCTTTTTCAGGAACTTGAGAAAGGGTTTGGCGGTCTCTGTCAACTGAGAGATGAATCGGGAAATATAATTCAATCTTCCCATGAGACTCCTAACCTCCTTCGCCGTGGTCGGTGGTTTCAATTCGCAGATTGCCTTAGCCTTCGATGGATCGATCTCGATACCTCGGTTGCTGACAATGAAACCGAGTAATTTGCCACTGCTAGCCCCAAAAACACACTTTGCTGGGTTGAGTCACAATTTGAACTTCCTAAGTCGCTCAAATAGCTTAATCAAAGTTTGGACGTGGTCTTCCCCTTTCCGGGACTTGGCAATCATATCATCCACATATACTTCTAACTCATTATGAATCAGGTCATGAAATAGAGTCACCATGGCCCGTTGGTATGTTGCCCCAGCGTTCTTCAATCCAAAAGGCATCACCCTGTATTGAAATAATCCCCATGGGGTGGTGAAAGTGGTTTTCTTCTTATCATTTTCGTTCATCAGGATCTGGTTGTACCCTGAGAAGCCATCCATGAAAGAAAATAGCTCGAATCCAGCTGTGTTGTCCACTAGAACATCTATATGTGGAAGGGGAAAATTATCCTTCGGGCTGGCCTTATTCAAGTCCCGGTAGTCTACGCAAACTCGAACTCGACCATCCTTCTTTATCACTAGAACGATGTTGGCAATCCAGTCTTGGTATTGAGAAGTCTCAATGAATCCCACGTCTAAGAGTTTCATAACCTCTTCTTTGATTTTATTTTCCAACTCCGGTCTAGCTCTTCGTTTCTTCTGCGCTACTGGATCACAAGATGGGTTGAGTGGAAGACAGTGTTCCACAATCGAGCGATCGAGCCCTGGCATATCTGCATAGGACCATGCAAAGATATCTTGGTAATCTTTTAGGAGTTGAATCAACCGTCTAGCTGTGTCCTCAGGAAGGTTTGCCCCAATCTTGACTTCCTTAGGGTTTTCTTCGTTTCCTAAATTGATAGACAGGGTCTCATCTCCGGTCAACGGTTTGACCGTTTCATGTTCCTCGAATTCCCGACGTATTTCTTCGTATTCGGGGTCGAATTCATCGAGGTCATACACTCCAGAATCCATTAGATCTCCCTCCACATCCCTAAAACATAAAGTAGAGAATTCAGAAAAAACAAACAGGGTTTAAAGATATATGCCCTATCGTTTTTTATATGATTCTTTTTTTAAATGATTTTTCTTGGCTTTTCTGTTTTTCTTTCTGAAGAGTTTATTTTACAAGAATTTTGAGACGGGAATTCTTTGAAGAAGCCCAACCCTCGGTATCTCACCATTGACAACAATTTGTTTGACTGTTGGTTATCATCATCGGGTTGGTTTGGGGTACTTCGACAAGATTCCAAAATAATGGATAGAAATTTCCGTAATTCCATTGATCTTCAAAAATCAATTCATTACATTTATTGATTGAAAAGTGCAATACCGAAGGGAAAAGTTCAAACAACAATCAAAATGACTGAAATTAAACGAAAGCTGGAAATATCCCACGCATGGGGTAACATAGATTGGTTACTCTGAATCTAAACCCTCTAATGGATTGTCTTCAGAGTGAACACTGTTCGAAGGCCCCGGTGGTCTGTGTTCCAAGTAGGGCTCTTCTTCAGGGGTCCCCTCTATCTGCATAAGGTTTTCAAGCACAGCTCCCACGGTCATGTCACCAAACCATTCAGCTAGGTTAGGTATCTCATCCTCCATATCCAGTTCCATAGGCTCTACTTTAGTGACCTGCTCCTTCACCGGAACGTGGAATAAAATCCCCAAATCGTTCTCATACTTGGACAACTCATCATATCCTCCGACCACTCCACCGGATCGGAAAGCGGTGTATAGGGGCTGTGGTCGAGAACTATTTTCTTGCTTGCCAAGTCCTCTCGCTATCTGCTTGCCATGTCTCCGTCCTGGATAACCAAGGCCCGCCTTATGATTTTGACCTTTAAGCTTGACAGGGATCCAGACTCCTTGGCCATGTCTTCCCAGTCCCATGCCAGGTTGATAACCATTCCCTACCATTACTTTGGCCATCATAACAGAAGCGGCCGACAACTCGGGAGTTGGTAAGGGACTCTCAGGAGAGGCCTGTATGGTGTGTATTAGCTCGAACACGTGATACGAGCTTTCTTCATTTCCAGTCGGTTCCACGTAGGGAATGGCTGTTTCGTTATAGATCTGATGGTCTTCTTCACCAAACACTGTCACCAGCTTCTTCTCAACCACAAATTTGATCTTCTGATGGAGGCTCGAAGGTACGGCGCCTGCATTGTGGATCTAAGGGCGTCCAAGTAGAAGATTGAACGCAGAAGGGATATCCAGGACTTGAAATAAAATGTCAAATGTCGATGGTCCGATGAGGATATCCAGATTTATCTGCCCCAGAACATTTTTCTTCATCCCATCAAAAGCTCTGACATGGGTCTTTGCCGATTGCATTCTAGTCAAGTCCACTCCTAATCGGTTCAGGGTGGCCAATGGACATATATTCAATGCTGAACCATTGTCAATGAGGACTCGAGACACAAAGGTTTGTTTGTGCTTCACGGTAATGTGCAGGGCTTTGTTATGGCCCCGACCTTCTACAGGAATTTCATCGTCTGCGAAAGCCACTTGATCCTTCAGTAGGACTGCCCCGACAAACCCTTCCAGCTTCTTTTGTTCGACGTCTTCAGGGACATGAACCTGCGCCAGAACCTTCTTTAACGCCTCTTGATGCTTAGGCGAGGTTTGTAACAATTCGAGTAGAGAGACTTGAGCCGGCGCCTTCCTCAGCTGATCTACAATGTTGTATTCGCTAGTCTTAATGACTGCGAGAAACTCATTAGCTTCCTTCTCTTCAACTGGCTTAGCGAGCTTATCTTCATTGTAGGTTCGTCCTGACCTAGTTATAAGAGCTAAGTCATAGGACCAAGGGACTACCCGACCATCTAAATAAGGAAAGGGTTGTGGTGTGGTAATCATCAGGCTCTCGTTCACCACCAACCCCAGATCATCCTCTGACGCGTCTTGTAACGGGGGCATATTTGCTACCTCTGGATCTACTTGAGCTTCTATTTCAATCTCCTTGGTGGGAACCGCTACTTCAAGTGGGGATATACCCAATGCCGCTAGCTCCTGTTCCCAGTCAATAACCATCCCGGAGATGGTAGCTACCAGCCCAAACTGGTTCATCCGAACCACCAGGCCTTCTCTGCTCAATTTAGTAAACATCTCCTCCAGCTGAGTTGAAGTCACTACTTCTCCTACTTGATAATAGCCCGCTCTGATTAGGGCGTCAAGAGCTTCAACAGCCTTGACCTTAATTGGACCTGCTGTGCTAGTGCATTCTCCTAAAATAGCATTGATAGCCCCAGAATGTTCAGGTAGGGGATTCTTCTGCACGTTGGGCTGCTTGTTGGGTAGTGAGATTGCTCCCGCCTCAATCAGATCCTGAATACGGTTTTTCAGGACGAAACAACTGTCTGTGTCGTGGCCTACTTCCCCACGATGATAATCACACTTCTTACTCGGGTCATACCACTTTGTGTTTGACGTGTTCGCTCTCATCGGCTCTGTAGTTAAGAGCCCTTTCTTCTGCAGGATGGCCCAAATCTGCGTCAAGGTCCTAAGGAGTGGGCTGAACTGCCGGTTCCTCCATGTATCTCTCTTCTGGCTACTACTAGCCTTCCGTTCGTCGGGGAGTTGAATGACAGGACTTTGAACCACCGGTCTCTGCGTATATGCCAAGTTAACTTGCGTGGCTGCTGGTTCCTTCTTCGGTGCAAAGCGTTTCAGGCCGGTTCCACTTTCTCCATACCAGCCTCTCTTCCAGTTACTTTCCACATCCTCAGCAAAGGAAATAAGATCAGAAAAAGACGCGACCGCTGATATGAACACATGCGCTCGTACGTTCTGCGGCAGGGTAGAGACGAACAGTCTCATCAGTTCCCGTTCGGGAGGTACCGGTTTCAACTGTGAGGCAAGACTCCTCCATCTGGTGCCATACTCCTGTTGACACCTGATTTTTTTTACCATTTATTATTGTGATTTTTATTCTTTAAAATTAATTAAAAATATCAAAAAAGGTCATAAAATCACAAAATCAACTTTGGAAGCCTTGGTTTAACCTTAGGAACCAATTTTGAACAAAAAATATTTTTCGGTATTTTTAATATTTTTTGAGTTTATTTAATTATAAAAATACCCAAAAAATCAGAAAAATACCATTCGTGGTCAGAAAAATACCCAAAAATATTCGATAATTTTGTTTTAATTTCCTCTTCAAGTGTGTCACTTTAAATCTCAAAAATTCGGCTCGGGTCACTATGTTCCTTCACAAACATAAACCCGAACCGAGCCTAAAAAAAAATCATTTTCGAGTCTTTTAGTTTTCAATTCTCACTTTTTATAAGCTATGACATTGGATTCTAAAGTCTTAAAGTGCAATTAGGTCAATTTGCCCTCCAATTTAATCAATTTTTACCAAAAGGGCTTAATTGCACATTTTTCTTTCAATTAGTCCCCGGTTTCACGGATGTATACGTATGCTCTACGTATTTATACGTCATACGTATTTATATGTTATGCATATTTGTATTGTTTGGTAACCTCTTTAACTCTTGTAATAATAATAATGGTTATTATTTTTAACACCTTTGTTAGTGCCTTTTTTAGCATTTTTGTATTGTGAGTGCTATTGCTAGTGCTATTTTTAAATAGCATTTTTTGTATTATAAATTGTGAGTGCTATTGTTAGTGCTATTTTTAAATGACATTTATTTATCATAAATTGTGAGTGCTATTGTTAGTGCTATTTTTAAATGGCATTTATTTATCATAAATTGTTAGTGCTATTATTAGATAGAATTTATAATTGTTAGTGCTATTTTTAAATAGAATTTTTGTATTATAAATTGTGAGTGCTATTGTTAGTGCTATTTTTAAATAGCATTTTTGTATTATAAATTGTGAGTGCTATTGTTAGTGCTATTTTTAAATGTCATTTATTTGTGAGTGCTATTATTAGATAGAATTTATAATTGTTAGTGCTATTTTTAAATAGAATTTTTGTATTATAAATTGTGAGTGCTATTGTTAGTGCTATTTTTAAATAGCATTTTTGTATTATAAATTGTGAGTGCTATTGTTAGTGCTATTTTTAAATGTCATTTATTTGTGAGTGCTATTTTTAGATAGAATTTATAATTGTTAGTGCTATTTTTAAATACAATTTATTGGAAGGTATCTTTGGCTATAAAAGGATGGCAAGAGTTTTGAGGTTGAAGGGGGGAGACATTTTGTAGAGTGTGCAAATTTTTGAGAGCTTAGAGAGAAGAACACAAACACTCTCTATATTCTCATAATCTTGAGAGAGCAAAATATACTAAGTTCGGAATATTGATTCCGCATATTGCTAGCACAATTGTTGTGGAGTTATTAGTCGTCTCCCCGTTCGTCAATTGGTGGTGCGTCCGAATTAGATGCCTAACACTTGTGGAGGCTGAGATCGAAGAACATCGAACCGACACCTCCGTTCAAGCACGCTACGAGAGGTAATCTATTTACTCCCTTTGAGACTTTGTGATTTTTTTCGATTGAAATGCACGAAGTACGCCTCTGGAGATACATGTATGGGTTGTTATTTATTTCCGCTACGTGTTACGTGGATCCCAACAGTGGTATCAGAGCCAATCCTTAGGTGTTTTCGTGCATTTAATTGATTTTTTTGCAATACTATGGTCAATATGTATTAACGAATTGTTCGTCTTACATGGCTAATGGAGATTGATTATTTTATATGATAAATTAATCAACGTAGCAAAAATTGAGACTAAATCAATTTTGAATCGAAAATTTATGGCTATCTTATTTTACGTAAAAATTCTTAATATGATTCAACGTAGAATTTTTATTGTGCATTCCTAAGTTTTAAATTGTGAATTTATTACTTACGTGAAAGGGTGGTGATCATGGAAAAATCCCTAATCAATGTGATTGATGTATATATGAATGTATGATGATTATTTATATATTTGGGGTTGTAATTATTAAATGGAGACTGCGTACTCCTTTTATTTTTCATGTAATCTTTATTTTTAGCATAGTCAATTGTTGATGTAAATGCTACGAGGATTACGTGGAGGAGCCTTTTAAGTCGGCGAGCTCTTTGGGGCCCAATTCTTGAAGAGTTCAAGAAACCAAGAAGAAGCGAAGAGCGGCTCTCCGTTATTAAAATATTAAAATGATTAAATGTGGTCTCATTGGCTCGAGACCCATTAAATCATAATTCCATGATCACCACGTAGGATAGATGTTTATGTGATTGGCATCTATTTATTTATTATGATTACGTGAGCATGTTAAACTGGTTAATGTGCAAAGTCAGACTTACCTCACCCAAAATTGCGCCTGCATGAAATCCTAGTTAGGGAAAATCACTCGCGTTAGGTACCTAAAGGGCGTTGGTAATGACATCAACGTAACCAAGTCCCCGAACCCAAAATCTCTGGTTCCGCAGAATTGATCGATCTCTCCCAATCGGTCAATAAGGTTTCCGGTCTACCCTCCAAGAAAGACCGGTGGCGACTCCAAATGCATGCACAAGTTGCACATGCCACCACGACCACACTAAGGTCGAAAGCGATCGACTGTTATCGTCGAATCCCTTTGAAAAATACTCCCGCCGCGATTTGGTATGGGCCTGGGAGGGCCCGCGCCGATCCAAAGCCCGCGATCCGCACCCTTGTGCAGGGGAAGGCCCGCGATCGGTAATCCATTAGCCGCGTCCGCTTCCGGACGGGTCGCGACAGCTGGCGACTCCGCTGGGGACTCTTGCTCTAGAACATATGATTCTAGACCTCAAGTGGACTTAGGCCGTAATTAAAACGCTGAGTGATTTTTCTAACTTTGCAGGCGCTCTCGAAGGTGAGGTAAGTCCGCTTATGGTAGGTGTTATATGTTTTTGGCAGATTGGAGAAATAAGGGGTGTAGTCCGTGATTAACATTGTCTTATGCAGGTTGGGCGTAGGAATGTATGTTGTGTGGATGATTTGAAGTGCTGATTGATAAACTGCTGTGCATGAATTGCATTATGATGATCACAACACGTGGACACACACAACCGCGCCTAAAACCCCGGGCGCCGCCTTTAGGAACACAATAGAAGGAATTGAGAATGGAATCTCCGTGAGGAAAAACGCGGGGTAATCCACTTTTCAATTCCGCTCGCTTCGAACTATGGATCGAGTCCCAATGCAACGATAGCTGTGCAATGGAATCGGCTCTTTCTAGAACTCGAAGTGGGAACCTTAACCTTAGGTGCCAAACCCTCTGATTTTTAGAAGTTCACCATCACTTGTCTCATGCGCATGTCTTTGGGCGGTTGGTACACCTAAAACCGCACATAAGTCGACGAGTTTGGTTGGTAAGACTCTCTATCCCTCAAATCTATTACAGTTCATATAAATATAGGCATTTCATTCATTGCATTCTGGTGATTAGATTAAATGCCATTTCAAGGATAGATGTGTGTGTTTTTCCCAAACGTCCTTGATAGAAGACGAGGAGGATGATATCCCATGGCGAACACCGAGTGAGCAACAAAAGAGCCTACTATGGACCTTATTGAGATATCGTCCAAAGAAGATGACGAGTTGGGGCAAGTGATCCGGAAGCCACGGATCGAACTTGGGGCATCCTTAAACGTTAGGATCACATTCCTTTGTTTCATTTTCCATTACTAGTCCTCTTGTATAGGGTTTATTTTTATCGAGGCTTTTTCTATCCCACCCCTTAGAGTGATTGTATTAGGGATCTATTGGTGTATACATTCAGATGGAACTTGGTTGTATTTCTTTTGACGGGTCATGGGAATGTGATAGTGGCATTTTCTCTAATCATCCGAATACTCCCAAGTCAAGTTTATAATTCCTTTAGAGGAAATTAAAATTGGAAGTCTTACACGACCTTTTGGTCGTATAGAGTAGTCCAATCTCAATTTCTCTAGAAGGAATTATACACTTGAATTGTTTCGTGCATGTTTTACGTCGCTGGTAATCCACGATAATTGATCGAGAATATCGATGTTGTTTTGAATTTAATGACGAGATAGATGTCCAAATTACTCTCGTTCTTAACAAAACGGCCTTGATTTGGATGCCGTATCTTCAATTAAATTTAAAACACGTTATTATGCCTCGCACTTTTGAGTAATTCGTTCCTCTCGAAATTGATCAAAGGCGATTATTGTGAATTACATTCCTTTCAATAGTATGCTTTATTTCGAGGAATATTGATAAAAACTTTTCGCGCAAGATTAAAACCCTTGTAAAAGTTCTTGTCCTTATTAATCACGAGCAAGCATAAGATTGAAAGGGGTCTATGCTTTCTTTTTCAGATTATTCCTTCTGATTCTGTCTTTCTATTTGCAGGTAAAAAATAGGTAATAGAGAGAAATCTTTTCCTGGATAAGTCTGAGGCTATTCTTTCATCTGATCATGAGCGAGTTATAAAATCCATATTTGCTCGACTTATTGATATTATGGTTCGGCTCACCTAAGTTGAAGATGTTCGAACGCTCGAAGAAAGGAACCATGCAGAAGTTAAAACACACACGAGAACTTTCATTTATTTTGCTCAGCGGAGGGTTTTCAGAAGCAGGTCATACAATTCGGGGTGGAAAAGTAAAGCCAAAGTGAGCCCTAATTAACGACACAAAGGAGCCCAACTGACCCTCCATGTTGTTAATGCTCTGCTCATACTCCCAGCTCCGCATGTTGTGGTCGGCAAGCCTGAGGAGAAGACTTCTGCATTCTCCCTTAACTTCGGCGACCTTGGCCTCGTGTTCTTCGGTGACTACTTCCAGGTCCCGAACCAGTCCATTCCCGCGAGCTATGTCCTCGGTTATCTTGTCGAGCCGTTCTTCCTGCCAGTCGCTCTGAAGCCTCAACAGGACGTTGCGGCGGTCATGCTCGCCGGTGGTCAGGGATATGGCCAATTGATCCACCAGATTTCTCCTCTCGCGAAGCAACGTCGCGACCCGCTCATTAGCAAACTCGACGGCCTTTTTGTAACTATCAACCAGATAGTTGGTCAGCACCAAATGATCAGATCGATCCTCATAACGAGCCCGCAAGACGCGAGCCACCGGAACCTCCCGACTAGCAACACGATAGGCCTCTAAGGAGTGTGCAAAGAGAGTCGGGAAAGTTCTATATTCCTTCCCCAGTGTAGTACCTTCGAGAGAAGTGGTATCAAGGTCCTCGAGCAGGACACAGACTGCATCCTCGGTTGCAGAATGATCGGTTATGTGCGCGTAACCGCGACCCAGTAGGTTATAAAGCTTTTCCCACTGGGCCAAGACATCAGTTGAAAAAGTGCGTACGGGAGAGGAGGCCATTTGCGTTGGGTTGGCTTGAGAATAAGACGAGTTTAACAGAGAGATTAGAAGGAAGAAGCTGATTATGCGAGAACGTTAACCTTCCATACATTAATTCCTCATTTTATAGCAACTCGAGGATGATGAAGGGTCTCAGTAATAATGCTGGTGGAGCCCAGTTAGGGGGTAAAGTAGGAGGTCCCCTCACGAGAACCATTGGATTCGTTTCGGTCCGCGATTTCCGGCTCATCAATTAAAAGATGTAAAAGATTTGTCGGGATCACCATTATTAGAGTTAGGTGGGAGGAAAGCGCAACTATCGAAGAGAGCCCTAACAGGGTTTGGCAGTCCCATCACGTTGAAAAGCTAAGCGAGAAATTCAAGGTCTTGAGGGGGAACGTTTGCCTAATGATGCTTGAAGAGCGTCTCCTGAACATGCAGAGTCACTCGAAGAAAACTTTATATGGAGTGAGCATACATGAGAGAGTGGAGAACTCTGAGTGGGCAAGAACCAATCAAACATTTCTCAATCCAACATATTTAAGAGGTTACTGTCAGCTGCTAGAGGCGACTGACTCAAAAATCTCAGAAATTGAACCACAGAGGGATCTCGAAGATTCCAAGATCAAGTCTAACGCCAAAACCATGGAGCCCAACACTTCTGGCAACGGAAATCAAGATCACGGCGACGACGACAACGACATCCACAATGCTCAACTCGGGAAAAGAAGACGTCCTCACCAATACTCTCAGGAGGAAACCCAAATGCTGGAAACCCTTTTCAGTAAAAGCCATTACATGAAAAAGAAGTGGAGAATTGAATTGAGCCGGGAGTTGGGGATTAATCAGTCGAGGATCCAGTTTTGGTTTCAAAATAGGAGATCCAAATCGAGGGCTCAACGCAAACGTCAGGTGGTCGAGATTTTAAAGGAAGAAAACCAAAAGCTGCGAACAGAAAACATGAGGTATGAAAAAGCTCTCAATATTACCGTTTGCCCTCATTGCGATAACCTCGTCGCCCTCGGTAAGATGTTCCCCGATAAGCCTCACGCGATGATTGAAGACGTTCATTTACCACCTTACTCCCTCGGGGCATCTCCTGCTCAACCAGATTTTGCCGGAGTCACGCATGAGCAGGATGATCCTACGAAGGTGATACAAATGCCTCCTGGGGGATGGGATTTGCATCGCTTTGATTGGAGTTATAGTTTCAAGGAGCTGGATGTTACCGCCGACCAGCTCAAAGCATATCAGCCTCATGCACAACAATTTTCGATAGGGTCGGGTCCTGCTGGAGATGAGTTAATCAGTCGTCAAGCCATCGATGCGATTTTGGGCCACGATAAGAGGAGGTTCGCTTGGCCCCCTGAACTGCATTCCAGATTCCTAGACGTGGTTCACCAAATGGGGATCGACTCAGCAACTCCGACGCGCATATTTAAGGCCATGAATGTACCGGGGCTTAGTAAGGAGCTGGTCAGGAATCACCTTGCTGCCTACAGAAAGCTATTAAAACAACGTCGAGCGGAGCTAAACCGGGAGGAATCCGTCTCGAGCCCAAAAGCTAGAGGCGACCGCCATTGTAATGCTCAGGCATCAAGAGATACCCGGCCAAATCTAAGCATCAATCAAGCTAGCAACCCGACCACCGGCAAACTGAAAGCTGATCAGAATGTCCTCCCAGGCCATTTCAACACTTCTCAAGAGCGCGTGTCACAAGTACAGCGAGTGCGCACTCCTCCATTCGAGCAACAGTCGGCTGGTGCTCTGCCTGCCGCTGGTCAACCCACGACAGACGATTTCTTCGATGAGGGGCTCGATGCCTTGTTCAATCAGTGGGAAGCTGGCATGCTTGGACAGCCATGATCTAGCACCTAGCTCGGGGCACGATGGGTCGGTCACTACGAACACCCATAGGAAGAAGAGCATGTTCACGAGTGGATCACTCTTTTTATCCATTGTAAAGTTCCTATGGGAACATTTTTCTTTAATGGCTATAGTTAATTATGTATGAAAACCAACGCTATCGACGAACATCGTCATGCTCAGTTGTGATGATCCCTTGTTAGATTAAGTCTGAAACCAGAGACGGTCTTTAAAATTTTGAGTGGCTACGAACTCATTCCTCACCAAGCGCCCGGGATGCTGAAATGAAGAGTAACAGCATGCACAGGGAAAATGCCACTTTCGTTTGAACGATGAAAAGGGGTTGAGAGAAGATCATGGCGTTAATTCCCATGGAGCTAAATGAATTAAACAGAGTCATTAATTGCGGGTCCACCGCTGCTCTCCACGTTCTCGGGCCTAGCAAATCATAAAAGGCGCCGAAAGATTGTAGACCCACCACTTTGAAGACTGAACTAGGGGACGAGCGCATTACTCGATGAAATCGAATCAATGCAAGTGAGTTTGTGATCCTATCACGAGGAAAAAGAAAGGGGAATACAGACGATGAGTAATTGCAGGATCTCGGGAGGAGCGCTTGCTTGCTGGTCTTCATATGCAGCCTGAAGGATGGTTCCAGGACACGCACAATCACTTGAGAAAATTTCTAGAGTGAGCAAACACGTAAGAGCGAATTGAGAAAGCTGAGTGAACTAGATCAGCCCGAGATACCCCGATCCATCATGTTTAAAAGTTATTCCCATCTGCTAGAAACGCCCGACCTGGACATTTCTGAGCACGAACTGCTGGGAGACTTTGAAGATCCTGGAGCTGAATCCTGCCCGAAGGCCATAGAGACTGACTCCTCCAGCGATGAAATTCTAGGTTTCAGCTACGAAGAAGGAGTATACAATGATGACCGGAGTCGGAAAAGGAAGCAACTACAACGCCACACTCCAGGCCAAATCCGAGAGCTCGAAGCTTTCTTCAATGAATGTCCCACTCCAAGCAGACAACAGAAAATGGAGTTGAGCCGAAAGATAGGATTGGAGCTTTCGAAGGTCAAGTTTTGGTTCGCCAACAAACGAACCCGGGTGAAACAGCAATACGCAGACCATGAGTTACTGGTCCTGAAGGAGGAGAATGAGAAGCTTCAAGCTGAAAGCGCGAGATATAAGGAAGCTCTGACCAAGGCCACCTGCCTTAATTGTGGTAATCCTGTTGTCCTCGGCGAGGTGTTCCTCGATGAACCATCCCTGTTGACGAATAACGCTCAGCTGTTACCGTATTCTCCACAGCATTTTCCGACACAGCCAGATACCGCCGGAGATCTGCATGAGCAAGTCAACACCATAGGATCAACACCAACATCCTCTGAGAAATGGGATATGAATCATCACAGGGGGAATTCTCTTAATGACGAACTCGCTGTCGCAGCCAGCCAATCCAAAGTCGGTGAGTCCCTCCCTGGACAACTTTTGAAACGACTAGATCCCGTAGAGAATAGCTACCGAAGTATTGACGATATTTTGGGTGATAAGAGAACAAGGTTTTACTGGACCTATGAGCTTCACACCAAATTTGTTGATGCAATTCGAGAGCTGGGAGTTGATTCGGCTAGCCCACTACGCATACTCGAGATTATGAATGTGCCGGGGCTCTCTAGAATTAACGTTGAGTCTCACCTCAAGTACTATAGGAGATTGCTAAGGGATGGAAGGATAGCGTTAAACCATCATAAAGCCAGTTGGAGCTCAAGTGTTGGGCAGAGTTACAACCATGATGATTGGAGAGCCAAGAGCACCCAACCGTGTTTCAGCAATGACGGGATTAGCAGTCGTGTCAGCGACTCCTCTAACCCAAATCAGAATGCTCCGCCGAGCTATCTCAATACTCCTCAGGAGTATATGCCACAGTTCCAGCACATAGAGATTCCTCAGTTTGAGCGCGAATCAGTCATTAATGCTGTCCTTGAAGTGGATCTGGCATTGGTAGAGAGTGCACATATGAACCTGCCGGTCATTGGAGGAAGTTCCAATTCGAGGGGTCAAATTGCTCACGGCGAGAGCAAAGAGAGGAATCCCTCGCCTGCAGTCGACGACACCCAATCTGGGCACCAAGGGCTAGAAAGAACAGGTGATCTCCTTGATGAGGAGCTGGACACTTGGATCAATACTTTTCAGGAATGTATGTCTCAACCCCAACAGGGCAATGATGAAGGTTCCAGCTCAAAAACTCCAATCCCTCACAACGAAGGCAATGAAAGAAATCTGCCCCCAACAATCGTTGATACCCAACTTGAACATCAATGGCTCGAAGACCCGAGCAATTTCCTTGGCGATGAGTTCAATCTTTGGCTCGATCAATTTGGAGCCGGAGGACCATCGCAGTGGTGACGCGAGGCCGGTGATCAAACGTCTGATGCAAGGCATGGCTACTCGATGAAAAATGCTTCGAGAAAAGGGGTTGAATACTCCTATTGCATATGTTGTTGATCGCACTGTAAGGTTCCCACGGGAACATCTTTCATTAATATCTAGAACTAATTGCGCGTGAGTGTCAACATCACCCTTTGAGCATCTTCAAGCCGAAGGCCGTGGATTAATCACTTAATCAGTGGAGCAAGTTCCATGAACCATAATTATCACCCGCTGAGCATAATGGGATCTACCCCTTCAACACGAAATACGTTTGGCCGCGAAGCCACCTATTTGGTAAAACGATGTATCGTTCCTAAACGATCTTCTATCGCATACCAAAGTAATGTCTCATTTCTTTCCCTTCTCAGGTGATAAACGTGGATAAATCACTCAAGGAGCCATCTGTTCAAATAACAAAACAGACGTTGCCCAACCGGGGGCAGCTGAACCATTGATATTGCAAATATTCCAAGCATGGATAAGCGGATTTGATAGACGTGGTTCATATCAATACGCGACGTCAGAACGGGATGAGAACCAAGAGTAAAGTTGTATCGTCCCAATTTGTCTTCAATTTGGGAATATGAGTTAACACTTGTTATTTATCCTTGATAGGGACTCACCATCAAGGAGGACAGATTGTCACAACCTGTGTGCACTCGCAGGGGCACACGACCAAGGGTAAGATGTATCGTTCTAATTTTTTGAAAAATTCACGAACATACAATAACATGTTTCTTCTGCATTTTCAGGGATTTTCGGCCACGGGGGACAGGTAAGTATCCTTTTCCCCAATCCATTGAAGGTGTTAAATAAAAAGAAAAGCTTTCAGAATCTAATGTCTAGAAAAGACATAGAATTCAAACTTCATTGGCATTCATGTCTTAAAACAGGAGGTTATCTGAACATGAATAAGAACATGCATGGTGCATCATAAAATCCCCTTGACGGGTAAAATTTTTGGAGAAAATGAAAGAGATTTTTTCCAATCAAAAGTTCAAGACTTTTAAAAGGACGTTTTCTCAAAAGAAAAGAGGCAAAGCCTAGTCCAAACACGTCCTACACACACTGGAGAGAAGTGGAGCGGATCAGATAGCAAAATCTGGACCTACGGAAGTAGGGATTATTCGCAACGATTACATGGGTTGGGATGACGGAGGCATTCGTTTCATATCCCTCAAACACTACAGGTGACCGTTGATAAACCCTTTGAACGACGGTTTTCATTCTTAACCCTGTCAAGAACCACCCCACATCGGGGCAAAATGGAGGTGAGTCCAGCGGCATCAGGAGAAAATGGTCAGAAATTTTCTTGCTCGGACTAACATTAATCTTTGTGTGTTGTTTATATGGTAATCCAAGTGCCAGAGGATGACGAGAAGCATTCATTTCTCTATCCCACATACCATATCCTTTGCACAGCCAAGTTGAGCCTGCAAATTCATTTCATAAACCCCTGTTGGTGATCATGGGATGTTTCAAGATGGAAACTGCATCACTCCAAGAACGGAAGAAATCAAGAGATGGGATTTATAGAAAAATCTCATATCGGCGTTTAAATGTGCTATGATTCAAGTTGTATATCTAGCACAATTTTCTGAACATCGTAGTTCCAAAGGAAAAGAAAAGGCGGGATTTCAACAAAGAAAAAATCCCCAGCATCAAGAAAAAGCAAAGTGCCTGGTAAAAGCAAGGCCGATGCTCGTGAAAACTGTTTGATTGATCCCCAATAAAGCCTAGTTGGGAAGAGAGAAAAACCCATAAAGAAGTCAGATCAAGAAGACTGCTCCCCAAATGATGTCAGCCGTGGTGCAAAAACACGGACAGAATTGTCAATCTCTTAATACCACAAGAGACGTTCTCTAAAGGACTTGTGCACACCTCAAAAGCGGTTGCACACCTCAAAAATGAAGATGCAGAATGGAAAAGACATGTGACAAGTTTGCAATGATCACCAATGTCAATCCCCTCATAAATTCTGGGCCAAAAACAAGCCTTTTTTCGGTCCCCAATCCTACCAACATCATAACCCTGAAACAGTCTTCTCTGACTAAGACACTTGGGTTAACATATAGCTTAGCTCGAAGAAGTACGAGCAAGAATATTTCTTTCTCATTTTGCAGGGTTCTTGACTTGTAAACCCGGAGCAGATGGTGAAAACTTTCATTCAATGACCTTGACTCAAAAGTGAGTCCCCCTTGAAGACCAATATCCAAGCCCAACATTACGGTCCCGTGGAAGACCTCCCGACCGATCAAAATGTATGCGCTGCGAATGAGCCTAAAACCTAGGCACAGGTTAGTAGGGAATTGAGTGCATCCCCTATAAAAACCACTATCTCAAAATAGGTGAGAAGACCTCATTGTCGAGAAATATTCCAGTTGGTGTTTTGAACAAACTCTTTTTGGAATTTTCAAACTGTTGGTCCAGATTTTCCGTGCAAGGGATTTGTGATCACATTTGCATGTTGCAAGAATGCTTTGGATAACCTCCAGCATCAAAATGCACATTTCACGATTAAAACTTAAGTCATACGGTTTTTGTCAAATGGACAGCCGTGGTCTTCCCAAAGATTACTAACGTTTTCTGGGTGAAGAAAAATCTTTCAGGTTTGAACTTTCTGCAGGATACCTGGAGAACACAGCTCCCAGAATGTCGCCTCAACAGAATCAAATGAAGCTTTGTCAAAATAAAATCTTTCTCTGCTTCAAAACTGAATTCCCGGCAAATTTCGGGATCTTTCAAAAAAAGGTGTGAGGATAGAACCCTTTTTCAAAAGAAGTCAACAAACTGTCCCAACAGACGTGGAGAACCCTCGTCCTAGGACACCCTTTTCAAAAATATCAAGGAAATCTCAACGGACGTGGAGAACCCTCGTCATGAGACCCCTTTTCAAATAAAAACAAAGGTAGATACCGCCTGAAGGGTCAAACAATGGTAGAAACCGCCTGAAGGGTCAAAACAAAGGTAGAAACCGCCTGAAGGGTCAAATCAAAGGTAGATACCGCCTGAAGGGTCAAATGAAGGTAGATACCGCCTGAAGGGTCAACTCAAAGGTAGATACCGCTTGAAGGGTCAACACAAGGTTGATACCGCCTGAAGGGTCAACACATGGTAGATACCGCCTGAAGGGTCAACACAAGGTAGAAACCGCCTGAAAGGTCAAATCAAAGGTAGAAACCGCCTGAAGGGTCAACTCAAGGTAGAAACCGCCTGAAGGGTCAAACCAAGGTAGAAACCGCCTGAGGGATCACATATGGTAGAAACCGCCATAAGGGTCAATTCATTGGTAGAAACCGCATAAGGGTCAACTCATTGATAAATATCGCAGTAAGGATCAACACAAAGGTCTGATCCACCATACGGATCAAAATTCTTGGCAAATCCCAAAGCGTGGGATGCGCCTTCCTTAGGTTCCTACAAGTTAGGAATCCCATCATGGTATGACCTACCATACAGGTCAGAGCTTAATCTCCCTGGGATATTCTGAATGACGAGTCCTAGGCATCTTCTTGAAAGTCGTCGCAACCGGCAGCATCCGACAGGTGAGCTTCAGGTAAGCCTCTCTCACTCCGGCCCATGTTCAAATTGTTAGAGCAAACCGGGGATTGATTTGAGCTTTTATCAATAGGCTTAAGGGTCCGATGTCATAACATTTCTTCTCTTATTTTCCCAGTTGAGTCGGTTAGGAATCAGGTGCCACCTTATCTTTGAGAGAAACCTCTAACGAGATTCCTCTCAAAGAGGGGCAGCTGTTGACACCTGATTTTTTTTACCATTTATTATTGTGATTTTTATTCTTTAAAATTAATTAAAAATATCAAAAAAGGTCATAAAATCACAAAATCAACTTTGGAAGCCTTGGTTTAACCTTAGGAACTAATTTTGAACAAAAAATATTTTTCGGTATTTTTAATATTTTTTGAGTTTATTTAATTATAAAAATACCCAAAAAATCAGAAAAATACCATTCGTGGTCAGAAAAATACCCAAAAATATTCGATAATTTTGTTTTAATTTCCTCTTCAAGTGTGTCACTTTAAATCTCAAAAATTCGGCTCGGGTCACTATGTTCCTTCACAAACATAAACCCGAACCGAGCCTAAAAAAAAATCATTTTCGAGTCTTTTAGTTTTCAATTCTCACTTTTTATAAGCTATGACATTGGATTCTAAAGTCTTAAAGTGCAATTAGGTCAATTTGCCCTCCAATTTAATCAATTTTTACCAAAAGGGCTTAATTGCACATTTTTCTTTCAATTAGTCCCCGGTTTCACGGATGTATACGTATGCTCTACGTATTTATACGTCATACGTATTTATATGTTATGCATATTTGTATTGTTTGGTAACCTCTTTAACTCTTGTAATAATAATAATGGTTATTATTTTTAACACCTTTGTTAGTGCCTTTTTTAGCATTTTTGTATTGTGAGTGCTATTGCTAGTGCTATTTTTAAATAGCATTTTTTGTATTATAAATTGTGAGTGCTATTGTTAGTGCTATTTTTAAATGACATTTATTTATCATAAATTGTGAGTGCTATTGTTAGTGCTATTTTTAAATGGCATTTATTTATCATAAATTGTTAGTGCTATTATTAGATAGAATTTATAATTGTTAGTGCTATTTTTAAATAGAATTTTTGTATTATAAATTGTGAGTGCTATTGTTAGTGCTATTTTTAAATAGCATTTTTGTATTATAAATTGTGAGTGCTATTGTTAGTGCTATTTTTAAATGTCATTTATTTGTGAGTGCTATTATTAGATAGAATTTATAATTGTTAGTGCTATTTTTAAATAGAATTTTTGTATTATAAATTGTGAGTGCTATTGTTAGTGCTATTTTTAAATAGCATTTTTGTATTATAAATTGTGAGTGCTATTGTTAGTGCTATTTTTAAATGTCATTTATTTGTGAGTGCTATTATTAGATAGAATTTATAATTGTTAGTGCTATTTTTAAATACAATTTATTGGAAGGTATTTTTGGCTATAAAAGGATGGCAAGAGTTTTGAGGTTGAAGGGGGGAGACATTTTGTAGAGTGTGCAAATTTTTGAGAGCTTAGAGAGAAGAACACAAACACTCTCTATATTCTCATAATCTTGAGAGAGCAAAATATACTAAGTTCGGAATATTGATTCCGCATATTGCTAGCACAATTGTTGTGGAGTTATTAGTCGTCTCCCCGTTCGTCAATTGGTGGTGCGTCCGAATTAGATGCCTAACACTTGTGGAGGCTGAGATCGAAGAACATCGAACCGACACCTCCGTTCAAGCACGCTACGAGAGGTAATCTATTTACTCCCTTTGAGACTTTGTGATTTTTTTCGATTGAAATGCACGAAGTACGCCTCTGGAGATACATGTATGGGTTGTTATTTATTTCCGCTACGTGTTACGTGGATCCCAACAGTGGTATCAGAGCCAATCCTTAGGTGTTTTCGTGCATTTAATTGATTTTTTTGCAATACTATGGTCAATATGTATTAACGAATTGTTCGTCTTACATGGCTAATGGAGATTGATTATTTTATATGATAAATTAATCAACGTAGCAAAAATTGAGACTAAATCAATTTTGAATCGAAAATTTATGGCTATCTTATTTTACGTAAAAATTCTTAATATGATTCAACGTAGAATTTTTATTGTGCATTCCTAAGTTTTAAATTGTGAATTTATTACTTACGTGAAAGGGTGGTGATCATGGAAAAATCCCTAATCAATGTGATTGATGTATATATGAATGTATGATGATTATTTATATATTTGGGGTTGTAATTATTAAATGGAGACTGCGTACTCCTTTTATTTTTCATGTAATCTTTATTTTTAGCATAGTCAATTGTTGATGTAAATGCTACGAGGATTACGTGGAGGAGCCTTTTAAGTCGGCGAGCTCTTTGGGGCCCAATTCTTGAAGAGTTCAAGAAACCAAGAAGAAGCGAAGAGCGGCTCTCCGTTATTAAAATATTAAAATGATTAAATGTGGTCTCATTGGCTCGAGACCCATTAAATCATAATTCCATGATCACCACGTAGGATAGATGTTTATGTGATTGGCATCTATTTATTTATTATGATTACGTGAGCATGTTAAACTGGTTAATGTGCAAAGTCAGACTTACCTCACCCAAAATTGCGCCTGCATGAAATCCTAGTTAGGGAAAATCACTCGCGTTAGGTACCGAAAGGGCGTTGGTAATGACATCAACGTAACCAAGTCCCCGAACCCAAAATCTCTGGTTCCGCAGAATTGATCGATCTCTCCCAATCGGTCAATAAGGTTTCCGGTCTACCCTCCAAGAAAGACCGGTGGCGACTCCAAATGCATGCACAAGTTGCACATGCCACCACGACCACACTAAGGTCGAAAGCGATCGACTGTTATCGTCGAATCCCTTTGAAAAATACTCCCGCCGCGATTTGGTATGGGCCTGGGAGGGCCCGCGCCGATCCAAAGCCCGCGATCCGCACCCTTGTGCAGGGGAAGGCCCGCGATCGGTAATCCATTAGCCGCGTCCGCTTCCGGACGGGTCGCGACAACTCCTTAATCGACTCACCCCTCTTTATTTCAACCCGCTCCAAATCTTGTGTTGTGATGGCCACATCAATATTGAAGCTGAAATGCTGCACAAAATCATTGGCCACTTCGTCCCAATCATCTTTGGTATAGACTTCATAAGCAACATACCATCTCATGGCGGCTCCTTTCAAACTGGCTTGAAATGTTTGGATCATGAGAGCGTCATTTGCAGCATACTTACCCATTCTGGCTTGGTAAGTCTGGACGTGTTGCACAGGATCTGACATGCCGTCGTACTTTTCAAAATCCGGGACTTTGAACTTGTCCGGATATATTGTTCTTGAAAAGGTTGAACGGTCAATTTTAGGGACATGCCGTGCACCCTCAACCTCTTTGAGTCTCTGATCTATTTTGGCCAGCATCTTTGCATTATCATCCTTTTGGGGAATGATAGCTTCCGGCAGAGAATAGTTCACCAGCGGGGTAGACGGAACTTGGGCCGATGATTGGCCGATATGCCCTGAGGCTCTGGCAATGCCTTTAGCTTTTGTTTTGGCTGCATCAGGTGAGGCAACAACTCCAGGCATGTCTTCCTCATCTTCTTCTCCTTTCTCCTGACGTAGGTCGACATATAACCCTTTCGACTGAAACAAGGGGTTGGGATGCACAGATGTAGCTGAAGGTGGTTGTTGGCCCAAAGACAGCTGGGATACCATAGCCTTCAGCTCGGCCAGTTGATCATTAAAAACCTTGGCTTGCTCATCCCTTTCTTTTCTCATTTCCTGCCTTATTCTCTCCTCCATTTGGGCAACTGATTCGGCTGGATTTGTCATTTTCCTGGCCTTGAAGCGAGTGTTATATGGATGTTGAGGAAGATCCGTGATATGCTTCCTGTTTTGAAGAAATACCATGATTAGGAACATGTTTCAAACATACTGAGCTGATCCATGACATACCCTAACTTATGGACTTCCTAAGACTCCAACTTTGTTTGCGTTTGATAGAGAAAAACCTTTGCCATTGCAAGCATTTTGATTTAATTAAGAAAATCATTCATGGCAATAAAGATTTGAAATTCTCCATTCAATCACAATTAAACAACCTCAAGAAATAAATTCTGACAAAGCCGAATTACAAGAAAGAAATCCTTAAACAAATCTCTAGAAAAACTAAAAGCACTCAAAGAAAACTAATCATCTCGAATTATAGATCCCGGGGGAATCTTCTGAGCCTTGAGCTTATTGTATTTTTCCTCAAAGATACGGGCCCTTTCCTTAGCTTTGGCATACTTCCTCTTGAGTAAACGAATTTTGAGACGCATAGTTTCCTGAACTAGAATGGCGAGAACCACCGGGAGCCACTCTTTTGGTATATCATGCTCCTTGATATACTTGAGAGAGGCGCAGTACGTCTTGACTCTTGCCTTGAGAACTTCCTTTGGGAATATAAGCTTCACTGGCTGATAATGTTCCCACACAAAACGCGACAGGGTGGCATGTTCCTCAAACCTCCGATCGTTTCTCTCAAAGTAGATGCAGATCTTGTCTTCCTTTGGCTTTGGTGGAATTTCCTGTAGGACACCATACTGACGGACTACCCTTGCAGGATGATAGTCTAACACACCTGAAAGTCCCAAGAGAGGAATAGGCGTTCCGTCTGGACCTGTGATCCTTGCTTCCTCCACCTTAAACCACATAGCACTCCATAGGAAAGTCACTGGACTGGGGTTTGATAAAAGGGCCAAAAGCTTGGTATAGTGGAAGTCAGGAAGTCGACCTTGTTCATTTTTGAATTTCAAGAAAGGGTATTCAAGTTCTGAAATCAAGGGTATTTCGAGGTATTTTCCAAACTGAACATAGTGAGAAAGGAACCAAACTTGCAGAATTTCTGGAGAGAAACGGAGTGTTTTATCTTGTTTGGTCTTAAATCTATTAAGTGAAAGGAAAGTTTCTGCCAAAATTTCATTGACAAAATTTCTACCATATAACACCTCATTGACAAAAAATGACATCAAAGGATTAACATGATTTGGCTTATGTGGAAAGACAATTGACCCAAAGAATAACATCATGAAAATTCTAGCTCTGTCAAATCTAGAATGATTTACCCTAAGATAACTATCTAGGAATGAGATGGGGCAACTCCCCATTTCCTGTTTCAAAACCTTAGCCACTTCATCCCTATTGACATTTAAAAATTCAGACAAGACTAAGACTGGATCTTTACCAAGTGGCGGAGCGACCAAAACCCGGCCCAGTGACTTCCCAACAAGAATACTATATTCTTCCAAGGTGGGAGTTAGCTCATGCTTACCAAAGATGAAAGTAGTAGTTTGTGGACTCCAAAACTGAACCAGAGCATGAACAAGACCAAACTGAATACGGATATGGATCAAAGGAAGCATCCGGCCGATGTAAAATCTGATTATCTCACTGGTATCCTCGCCTAGAAAATTCCACCATTCTTTCAACTTTTCCTTGGCTGGCTCAATACACCGGATATCTCCTTCCCCCATGATCTATAATTCAAGACTCTGACTCGCCCTAACTGTCATGGATCAACCCGAAAAGCACAAATAAAGATAAAGGTAGAGTTCAGAAAATACCGCCTTTAGAGAACCGAAGAAAACAATCACATAGACATGCAGATGAGGTCGTGAGGTTCACTAACTAATAGGCTTCAAAGGTGGAGCCCCAAGGATACTTAGACCGAGCCAACTGGGGTTTGCGGCTGGATCGAGGTCCCCCGTAGACATCCGGCTCAGCCAAGTGAAGACCCGCATCACCAGGGTAAGTGACGAGGATATCCGCTCTTGGCACCGATTTAGAAAGGTTCGGGACTTGAAAAGGACGACTCAGGCCACAGGGTAATGGCAGAAGTATCCCTAACCAAGTACCATCCTAAGCCTAGCCATTCAGGTCCAATGGCGGGTTGTGTGTGCAAAGTGTAGTGTCTATCCAACTAAGGCATGCACAGCAGGTTATATCAAACAACGCTTCTATATAAACTCATATATATAAACTCCGTCAAACTGCAAAACAAGGGTCAGCAAACACTCGCCCCTTATAACTCCTAGCCTGCACAAAGAAGGGTTAACAAACACCTCCCCTTATCACTCCAAATCTGCAAAAACATTTAACACCTTAAAGGTGAGATTTCAATCAATCCATTTAAGGCATCCAGGGAATCTAAACGGCCTAAATCCTCTACAACTTTTAAATTTTCCGAAAGGTTCAGATAACTGAGTTAAGCATTCATGTTTCTTGGAAAATAAAAAGTAAATCCCCAGCGGAGTCGCCAAGCTGTCGCGACCTAAAAAAAATCGATTTTAGGTGAATCGGATTATCAGGTAAGTTATCGAGAACTAACCTAATGCGGATCCTCCCAAACCCTACCGAATCGCGACACAGGAAAAATTAGAACAATTGAAGAGTCGCCACTAATCGTTCGAGGTAGGTCGATTAGAAACCTAGGTGAACTAGCGAGAGAACTAATTCACCGCTGCGAACCAGAGATTTTGGATCCGGGGATTTGGTTACGCTAATCGACTTTGACTAACGCACTTTCGGTACCTAGGTTCCCTTTTATTTTGGTTTTTTCTTGAAAAGATTGATGATTTGGAAATCAACTCAAGGCTTTTGCTTGTTTCTATTTGTTTGTTTTTTGTTTTTGTTTTGTTTTGTTTTTATTTCGAATAAAAGAAAAGTAAATGAATTACTAATGCAATGCATGACCTAAAACTATATGACATACGACGAATTATTAAAAGATACAAAACCTCAAATAATTGAAAATTACAAATAGAGAATCGACTGACTCAAAAAACAAAATTCAAGATTACACTTCAATAATGCCGAAAATCCTAAAAAAAAAAACTAAATGGAATTTCCTCCAACATTCTCGTCATCTTGATCTTGCTGGGCTTGGACCGCCGTCTGATCATGGACATCTTTCTTCTAGCAAGGTCTACGCTTTGGAATGATTCTGATAATCCATCGCCTCTTCTTGAAATTTCCTATGACCCGACTCTATTAGTCCCACAACATTGGGCTTTTCCTAATCTATCTAACCCTAATTAACTGAAAATTACATTACAAATAAAATGACCTGGGAAAATATGGAAAAACATGCGAGATGACATGGCAATATGCAGGATGAAATAATCATTCATTTTTTTTGGAAATGCGAAATTTACCAACCAAAGACCGAACTCGCCATTTTTTATTCATTTTTTATTTCTTTCGAAATTTTTTTTTCGAGAATTATGTCTATTTCTTATTAAATTCAAAAATCGATCTAGGATTTGCCGCCAATTACTCTAAAAAATATTAACGCGCCTTCCATGTTTGGAAATTGGGATCGCCATCAATTAATCACGCCTTCCTTTTTTTGAATGTGATCGGCTTCAAAGTTTCCTAACTCGAATCTTTCCTTACCGAACGAAATCGATTTGAAACGGGAAACCAACCTCGATAAGGCAACGACAGAATTTCAATCAATCAATCAAATTCTATCAATTAGGCAAACAATCACACCGACATGGCAGGAATCCGGAAAACCGCAAGAATCAATTTTTTATTTCTAAAATTTCAAACCTGCAAATTTAGCATTTTTTTGTATCAAGCCCGGCAAATCGCATCCGCTGGGTAACGGACGGAACCGACCATAGCTTGATTTTTTTTATTTAGCAAAAAGGGTTTTTGATTTTATAGATTCGCGACACATGCAAGGGTAAATAAATTCAGCTAAATTAAAATCAACCAAGCATGGCAAATCAAACCAATTATCAAACACAATCAGAATTAAAAAAAATTTGTACCTAAGCCGAGCTTCCTTTCCGTCTTCGAGTTAGCGCCCCCAAGGTAGATTCGATATCCTGTGGAAAACAAGGAAAGGGTAAATAAAAAAAATCGCCAAGGCCGATGATGGCGACGATTAGATGGCCGGCCAGCAACAAAACTCTAATCCGTGGCGAAAATGACTTTGGAACAATGGCCTTCTGCGAAGATCTTCGGACACGAACTTTGAACTCGGGCTCGGCAACTTGACCCACAGCTTGGCCACTCGGCCCGAAATTCTCGGACACAGCCCAGGCGCTTGGCCCAGATTCTCGGCTGCGGCCCAGGTCAGGAAACAATAGGGCACAAGCGACTCAACAGGGACGTCGGGAATGAGGGAAGCTTCGGTGGGGCTCGGCTGCGGTGGTAGCTTGAGTCGGCGTCGAGGTTCGGGTCAGCGACCAGGAGCGTTTCGGGGCTCGAAAGGACGGGCCACGGCGGCTTCGGAGGTTGTGGGTCGACTTCGGGACACGGTCGATAAGTCAAGCTTGGGTCTTGAGGGGCCTACGGTTCACCAAGGTCACGGCAGCCGCGGCTCAAGGGCTGAACAGAAGGTGGGATTGAGCGTCGGAGGGAGATCGATCTTGCAACGGCTCGGGTGGAGGAGGATCATGGGCTTGCGAGATCGGTTGCGGTTCGGCTCTGATGTCGTCGAGGCTGCACTGATGCGTCGGATCTGGAAGCTTGGCGGCTGAACAATGCGGCAACAAGCCGCGACGCTGCCGGGCAGAGGTGTAGGGCTATTGGCTGGTGAAGAGGATAGCGGAGCTGGGAGGTTTCGGGTGTTGGGTTCGAGTGGATGGCGCAGCGGCGTAGAGAGGAGGAGGAGGTGTGGTCGGGGCTGAGATGAGCCGGTCCTCCACGCTCACTAAACAAGAAAACAAAAAGAAGCCAGAGAGAGTGGAGTCTGGTTGTGGGTGAGATGAATCGTGAAGACCGAATGAGAGAATTGCTCAAAAAAAGGTGGAGATGTGGGTCTGAGCGTGAAAGAGCCCCCCGAGAGAGTGAGTCTTCGTGGTCAACAAATAGGAGGTGTCAGGGAACAATCGTGAGAGAGAGCTGAGAGAGAATCAGTCTTTGTGGTGATGATAGCCAACGAAAAAGGCGAGAGAGAGAGGTCGTAGATGCCGAGTGTGAGCGAGAGAGAGAATGGAATTATGATTGGTCAAAGAGAGGCAGTAGTGGCGTCCGAGAGAGAATCCAATGGTTCGGGAAATGATCGTGTCTGGATGGAAAGAGAGAGAGAGAGAATAGTTTAAGAGAGAAAGGAAAAAAAAAGGTCTTCGTCCCCTCCCCTTGTGTCAGATCTGAGGGGGGGAAAAATGATGAATGGAATCAGAAGGTGGAATGTCAGAACCACCCAAAGAAGAATGCTCCTTTCCACGCTTTTTTGTTGGCCTTGGAATCCAAGAAGCAGAGTGATAGAATATCATGAGGGAAAAGAAGCGAGAATGAGCGAGAATGGGTCTCTATCGATTTTTTTTTTGACGTCGTCCTATTCTGATGAGTGCTCAGGTGGGACGAGAATGAGAGAGGGATTAAGAGAGGTAAGGTGGGGCGACAGAGAGATGCGTCCGAATCACGAGAAATGGGAGAAGTGGAATAAGAGCGGCGAGGGAGCGTCCGTGAGAAAAATCCGAGAGAAAATCTCCGAAATATTTTTTTGTCGTCGTCGTCCCCTGCAACCCAATATCTAACGAGGTATATATAGTGAGTATTAGGGTTGTGCTCTAAGATCCAATCTAGGCCGTCGACTCTAAACGTTTCCGACGCAATATCCACCGTAGGATTATAACTCTCTTGAATAACCCTACCGGGCTAGGGTTTCTCAGATGGGCTCATTCGCGCGGACTTAGGGCCTAAGTGGGCTTTAATTAATTAATAAATAAATAATTAAAAGCCTTATTTTCGCAAAATGGAACGAATGAGATTTTAAATCGAGGCCATTACAATTTTCGGTAATTCCCCCTTTCATGATCGAAAATTCCCGAATTGATTTCGGTTCCGCTGCCTGTTAAATTCTGCTCAATCGAGATCGCCTGCGACTGATGGCCAATGTATGACAGACAAATGAAATATGTAATGCATGAAATTTTTTTGCGAGAATTAAAATTAACTCTCATTTTATGAAATAAATGAATTTTCTAAAAAATTAAAATTTAGGTGCTAACACCTCCGTGGAACTCTTGGTCCGAAGCGAGTACGGCTACGCACCGAACTAATATTTTTAGCGCGAATCGATGCAAAACAGAGAGCAAGCGGTGCTTAGAGTCGGATCTAGGTAAGATTTAACATGGGGCTCGCACGATAAATGGTCGAGGAAGACGCAACCGAGAGCTAATAATGAAATGACTAATTCGGCATTTCGTCGAACACATGGTGGTCATGCGAAATATAGGCATTAGGCTAGATCCATGGGTGTCACATACAAAACAAAAGCAATCAGACATTCAGACATCACTAAAAGCACCACAAGGAACGATGACATGCATTTGGTTCGGCTCGATTTGGTCGAGAACCAAACCGAGCCGAACCCACAGAATGTTCGAAGCGAAAAGCAGGGGAGATAGTGGCCTGGGGGGGTAACCGACCTGCTTCGATCGTCGACGGCGGCTGAAGCTCTTGAAAGGATGCGTTCGGATGTCCAGAAGCTCGACAAGGTTCACTCGTGTTGGACTCGCTCGAAGTTCCCTCCTCGCTCGGACTCTCTGCTTGCTCTGTTTTTGAACGTCGGAAGCTCGACGGCGATCCTCTCTCTCCGTTCTCTGTCTCTCGTTTTCTCTCTCAGTTTCTGTGTATCTCTCTACGTGTGTATTCCCCTGTGTATATCTGCTCGCCCTCCACCAAAATAATCGCTCCTCCCTTTGCGAAGAATTTTTTTTTTGTCTTCTCTCTCCCCTCTCTTTTTCTCGCGCGACACACCCCTGACGTACTGTACCTAGCGCCTCTCTCCTACCAGCCGTTAGCCAGCTCACCACTGTACGAGCATAAGGCGACAAAAATGGGGGAATCTTCTCAAACTTTCCTGCGCGACGTCGGGCCGAGGCAATCCACAACCGAAAAAGAAACGTACGTGCAGTGCGGGTGTGTGTGAGTTGCATACCCGGATCCATTGGGTCGGGTCGGGTCCGATCCAGTGGATCCGGTTTCGACCATTTCACCAAATCAGGCCCCAATCCGACTCTTTCTCGTGAAATTGAAGTCAAAATCGGGTTTCCCAGCATGATTTCCATGTAACATGGGTGTTTTCATGGATTTTTTACTTGGAATTTAATGAAAACCCCAATTTTCGCGGAAGATCCGAAATCTATTTTTGCACAATTAAAAGCCCAAATGGCCGAATTGACCTAAATCGAGGCCACCACTGAATTCGGCATGGTGTAATTCATAGGGTAGGGGTGCTTAATTCTTATGGGTGTCCCTAGAAAAGATTTAATTTTAGGAATTGCAACACCGTGGACTAAATTGTAAAGAAATTTATGCAATTAAGCCCTTTGGTCAAAATTGACCAAATTGAAGGGTAAATCGACACAATTTCACTTCAAGGCTCTAGATTCCAATGTCATAGCTTATTAAAAGTGGAGATTGAAAATTAAAAGACTCAAAGAGAAATTTTTATGCTCGATTCGGATTTATATTTGTGAAGCTACATAGTGACCCAAGTCGAATTTTCAAGATTTAATAAGACTAACTTGAAGAGGGAATTAAAGTATAATTATTGACTATTTTTTTGTATTTTTCTAACCACAAATGGTATTTTTATGACTTTTTTTGGTATTTTTATAATTAATTAAATCCGAAAAAACATTAAAAATTATGAAAAATATTTTTTTGTTCGAAATTGGTTCCTAATGTTAGGCCAAGGCTTCCAAAGTTGATTTTGCAATTTTATGACTTTTTTTGCTATTTTTAATTAATTTTAGAAATAAAATCGACACAAAAGGTAATTAAAAATCAGGTGTCAACACTAGGGTCCCGCGACCCCCGTAGCTCTGTGCCTGGGGGCGGCGACCCCTACCAGCCCTAATCCGGCGGAGGTCGCCAGCCATGGGAGCTAACAAACCAAAAAATAGGAAATAAAAAAATAGATTTTTTCAAATAAAAATTATCCACGTCAGTGCTGGCGGTGCCATGTAGGACGGTTGTCATCCACACCAGTGATTTTCGGAGAATAGGACTGAATTGGCATAAATTAAGACTGAATAGGCAAACTTAAAAAGTTTATGATTGAAAGGACAAAAGTGTGCAAGGTTTAGGACTTTTTCGACAATTTTCCTACCAAACCTCATACTTCTCATCCGAGACCTTAGACCCGGGGGCTCGTTGGGGCAGTGATTCACGGGTCTACTGTTGGCCCCACTGATATCTCTAAATTTTTCTAGGAAGTATTTAACGGTGTATAAACTTCGATGAATTCTTACGCATCGCCTTTTTTTTTTTTTGCTCTCACAAAATAAGAGAATAAGGATGGCAAACTTCGCACGAAATCCTTCTCTCCTTTTGTTTTTTTCGCTACAAAAAATATTCATTATTAACTAAATTTCTAAAACCATTAATTAAGGGTATTATTTGTGTTGCTGAACAAAAAAAGATCGAGGAAATAAAATTGAAACGAAATGAAAGGATGGTTTAAGTAATAATAAAATGGAATGGGACATAAATTTTGACAAATCTTTCTTGTATTTACTAAATAATTGTAAAGTTTCGTCAAAAAAGGGTGTAAGAATTTGCTAGACATAACTCTAAAGCACGGCAAATCAATAAAAAATGAGATCATAAAGCAATATATTTAACTAAATTATCAAATTATACTATGCAACATACTTCTAAGATGGATTTTTGCAGAAGAACGTAAGGAGACATAATCAAATACTACCAACAATAATAAAAGCAAGCTCAGAATATTTATAAGCAAAGCCAAGCACTGCACGAAACATGCAGATGGAACTTGGAAGTACCAATCAAACCAAAGTCAAGGTTTGACCAAAAAAAGAAGAAGAAGTCAAAGTCAAAGACACAATAGTCAAACTTCGGTGATTGTACCTACGATCGAAATCAGTCGGCTGACCCAACCCATGAGCAAGAACTTATTAGAAGAAGAAGAAGAAGAAGAAGAAGAAGATGCCTCTCTCTGCTCAGAGTTTCTGTGCGAAGTGCAGAGGCAAAAGCACTCACTTAGCCACCTTGCACGAGCAGGCATAATACAAGCAGTCGCGAACGGTGGGCAAGAAGCCGCCGCTCTTCTTTTGCTTGCCCTCCTTGGGCACCTCCAAAATCATCGCCTTCTCGACATCCTCATCGGCTTCCTTGGCCAGTCCTGCCCCCGCCTCAGCCTCGGCTTCGGCTCCGCTCACCAGTTTGTCGAGGACACTGGAGAGAAAGCCCGTTACTTCTGCAAACTCGGGGCGGCGGCTCGGGTCGTGCGCCCAGCAGGACTCCAGTAGAGGGATGATCGGCTGTGGAATGGACTCCACGCTGGGCCTAATGTTCTGAAACAAAAAGCGTACATCTTAGGAATTACCGACACTTCCAGAAAATTACCGCCGCCCTAAATCGGGACGGACGGTTCCTCGAGTGAGTATTCGAAAGTGTGATACGTACTCGGCATGTGTCGTAGGCCGCGAGGATATGGCTCCTCTCCTGGAATGGGGTCTTGTTGGTGAGCAACTCCCACAGAATCAGGGAGAAGCTGAAGACATCCACCTTGTGATCATAGTGCCTCTTTGTTCCCCTAGGGCATGGTTCAATGCTGTACAGCTGAACTCATAGAGAAGATCCAAAAGAGAAAAAGAGGACAAGAACATAAAATGAAAGACTGAATTAGATGATATTGTTCTAATTAAAAGAGCTGGCATCAGTATACCTCGGGGGCCATCCACCTATAAGTGCCCATTTCGCCGGTCATTTCAGTGGATACTTCTTCTCTAGCAAGCCCAAAATCTGCCAGCTTAAGATGCTTCTTGTCCTCCGTCAGGAGCAGATTGCCTAGGCAGTATCAGTTTGGCAAGGGTATATAATATAAATTCTCAAGAATCCATCTACATCTACCGAATATAATCCATTCGAAGTAAAACCCTAACGACTGTAGTTATAAATAGCGACATGTATGCAAACCCTAAACCGTGTCTACAAAGGTATGTGATGTAGATTGTTAGAATTCATGCAGATCTATCTAATATAATCCATTCGATGTAAAACCTAACGACATTAGTAGTAAATCGCAGCATGTATTCAAACCCTAAACCGTATCGGCATGGTATATGATATAAATTCTTAGAATCCATCTATAACTACTTAATATGACTCATTCGAGGTAAAACCCGGGGATACGATGTAAATTCTCAAAATCCATCTATATCTATCTATTATAATCCATTCGAGGTAAAACCCTAACGATAGTAGTAACAAATCACAGCATGCATTCAAATCCTAAATCATGTCGGCAAGGGTGAATGATACAAATTCTTAGAATCCATAAATATCTACCGAATATGATCCATTTGAGGTAAAATCCTAATGACATTAGATACAAATCGCGGCATGTGTTCAAACCTTAAACGGTGCCGCCAACAAACCCGGGTCGGTCCTAGAAAGAATGGCAAAGGGTCTTGTGGAAGTTCGAAACGCGAACTTGAAAGAACACCAGATGGGAGTAGCAGAAAAAAAAGAATGAAATGATACATCACGCACTTGGCTTGAGGTCTCGGTGGATGATGTTGTTAGCATGCAGATACTCCATGGCTCCAGCAATCTCGAGTGCGAAGCCAATGGAGAGCTTCAGATCCAGAAGCTGGGGCCGAATGCTGGTCAGATGCTTGTGGAGATTGCCGTCTCTCATCAGCTCAGTCACAATCAGCATCACTGGTTCCGCTCTAGCTCCGACAAACTTGTGTTCCAATAAACAAAGAAAATAGGAAAAAAGAGAGAGTTAAATCACTAGCATTCGAATGTAGATTTACATCGAAAATAGAAGTTTAGAGAAGTCTCGGCGACTGCTACAAACTCGCCTACACCTACACTAAGACCAAAATCTTATCCATTTACATATGAAGCTTTGACAGTAGCTAGATCTAGAGAGAAATTATGAGCATTACTACCTACATTCGTGCATAGCTTCCATACGAAAGCTAACGCGATTAATAACATCAGCCTAAGTGCTAATCACACGACCTTGTCTATCAATTACAGATTGATTGTAAGATTCAAACCCGAGGCTTGCCATTCAAAGAATGATGGCATTATACACGACATGTTATATCAAATTGAAGCCAATGACGAATTGGCATTGTATATATGTAATGTCGAATAATCTTCGAAAATTTGACATAAAATGAAAATGAACGTGCTCGTACTCAAAGGTACGAGGTATGAACTTGATTTAATTGTAGGGAAAAAAAATGTTCCCATCAATTTAAACTAAGTTGAGAATGCATACCTTCACGATGTTTTTGTGGGTGGACCTGGAGAGAAGCATGACCTCCCTTCTGAATCTCTCTTTGTAATCATCATTAGTCAGTGATTCTCCATAAGGCCGTATGATTTTCACTGCGACTGACCTGGAATCGTACCTGAAATGTGGGGTTCGGAGCATTATATTTATATTAACAAAAAAAAAGTGAACTTTTATTTAATATCTATATCTTTAAAAAAATAGGATTTAAAATTTAATAGATAGCCCAATGAATCTTTTCACGTCACGTGTTGTGTTGTGTTGTTTTGTTGGGGGTTGGAAAGACCTCGCATCAATCATGGCCAATCCAAATTCAATTTTCGTTATCTGAAAATCTCAATGGACCGTTACGAAACACTCTTTTGGACGTATCTATAACGGTATTATAATCACGTATTACGTGGTTCATCCGCGTGAGATTCACAAATGACCGATCACTAGACCGTTAATGCAATTAGATTTCTCCGTATCTAAAAGCCTATTACTCAATCTGTCAATTCCGCTATCATCGTCCACGTACTGAAGCTTTTAACTACACATCCACATGTGATTTTCCCGCGCCGATCCAAGCAACTAATTGTGCATTCCAAAGAAGAAAACTAGGATTTAACGCTAGAATGTCGGCGATAGATCTAAGAAAAACAAGTTTTCAGATAAAAATGATTTCTTTCTAGCCAGATAGGATTGACGAATTCTCAAAAGGGAGGGGGAAGGGGGAAAATCAAGAGCAAGCTAAATAGATTATTCAAACCATAACTTAAAAAAGGATTTATGAACCATTTTTTTAACTTAGAGGAGCAAGGAGAACTGGAACCTACAGTCCTTCATAGACAATGGAGTGACGACCTTCTCCGATCATTTTACCGACATACACCTCGCTCAGGTCGATGAGCAGGCTCTCCTCTATCTCGACCGGACCGTCACCGGCACCGCCCTCGCTGTTGCTGTCGCCTCCATCGGTCTTGAATCTGAAAAGAGCTCTGTGGATGCTGTCGACGGAGAGATTGACAAGCTCTTTTTCTGGAGACGACCTGTGGTATAACACCGACAATGGAACGAGTTCACTAGGCCCCTGCTCCATAATTACGTTGCTGCGGAGACAAAAAGGTAAAAAATGGTGGCTGTTTTGGAAATGAGAGCGACTTATATAGAATAGAGATGCAATGAGGGAACTAGAGTTTAATTAGATGGTCAAATTAACATGTATCATTATCTTTAAATTTTGATTATTGCTTTGTGTATTCCTACTAAACTTTTCGGAAAATAATTGGATGCACGACTTTAAGGATTTGTTTTACTATATTAAGACGAACGGTCGATAATAAGGGTAATGGTCGAATTTGGTATGGCCGTCATAAATGGGATTATAAGGGAACCCAGAGAAGAAAAAGTTAAGGTATCCCAATTTGCATCATGCATGATTAGGTATTCATTAAAGATTAATTAATAATATGGATAAGCTCGGGTAAGGATATGAACTGGAATTTTGCCTTAAATAAGGCTTTGAAGTGACCAATCTAGTTTTAAATAAGGTCTTGAACTCACGGGTCGACCAAATTTTCATGTCCGACGAGCCCAAGTAGATGCATGAGCTCGCCGGCTGGCGAAGAATTGGCCAACCCAACTACGTCAAAAAAACAAAAAATAACTCCCTCAATCTGATGTCAGATTCATTTCTTTGTTTAAATTATTATGTTGTTCAATTACGTACTTTTTTCACAACAGCTAAAGTCGATTAATAGAGATAAATTTACAATAGACGGTCGGGATCTACACACATCCTAGGGCAAAAATTGCTGGTAATTAAACAATAACTACACACACAGATTAAACCCTTATTTGCCTTAGGTGGAAAAATGGGTATAAAACTCAAATCTAATGATGTAGGTCATAAATAAGTTGTCTTAAGTTTCAAAAAGGGGCTTAAGTGGGTCTAATAAGTAAACGCCTAGCAACTTAATGGGTCTTAAATTGGTAAACGACTAACTCATTTTAAATCCATATGAAAAATTGATAACTTTATCATCTGTCTTCTAGTAGTAAATAAAGCGCCCAACGGGTCAAGTGAAGTTGGAGATGTCATGACAGTTTTTATAATTGTACAATTTATTTCTTCGTTTTTTAAAATTTTCTGATTTTTAAAATTTTGTAATTTTCTTTTTCTTTCTTTCTTTTCCTTTTATTTGCTACGAAATCCAACAAGGGTGGCCATCGCGGGCGAGAGTCTAGGCCCTTGCCCAAACAGCCGCTAGGTGAGGGCTTTCCCACCCTCGTCGCGACGAAGGGTTTCACAGTCCTTGACCCTTGTTAATATGTGGGAGGGCCCGACTTTCACTGAACTTAGAAGGAAAAAAAAGGAAAAGAAAGAAATGAAAAAAGAGAATAAAATTTGTAAGAATTTTTTAAATATAAAATTATCCACGTTGGCGTTAGCCGTGACATGTAGGATGGCCGACATCCATGTTCAGTGATTTCATGTCAAAATTGATCGGAATGACTAAATTGAATTGGCAAAATTGAATGTTTATGACTGAAGTGGCACTTATGCAATAGATTTAAGGCTTTTTTTTTTTTTGGTAATTTCCTCGTATGTTTCGTCATATCACATGCATACTTTTATAGTTTTTTGAGTGCATTTCAATTTTTGTTTATTTATCTATGTTTTCTGTTTTATTTATATGGAGAGTTGTGTGCTACTAATATGGGTTGTGTCGGGTCGAGTTTGAGTCGCTAAAATTTTATTATGTAAGAATGGATTCAATACGGGTTATATGGGTTAGTTTGGGTCGGACCAATTTCGATCTTAACCCGACTTACCCATTTGACGGCCTGCATTTGTAACGCAACATATCTTGGTCATCACATTCTTCAGCAACACTGAGCATGGGCTGGTGCTAGGGAGCCCATGCTCAGCTTTCTGTGAGAGCCTCTTCAACTCCATCTCTTGCCTCCGAAAGCTGTTCCTTATGCTTTACTACCTGCAAATAAAATACAAAATCAATACTTTGACCTACTGAAGGATTATGAGACATAAAGATTAGACAGTACGTTAGGGGTGTCAATGGGCCGGGTCGGGCCGGGTCTCGGCCCGGCCCGAGCCGGCCTGAACTGAACAGTACCATGCTTGGGTTGGCCCGAACTGGGCCGAGTCGGATTCGGGCCGAAATTATTTTTTTCTTTCCTTTTTTTAAATTTTTTTGATTCAAAATTAATTAACAAACCATCAAATGAAAAAAATATAAAAATAAAATATAAAAATAAGTTTAATTTAAAAGAAAAAACGGGTATTAAAAAAAGTTTGGTGCCGGGCCGGCTCGTCCTGAGTACTAGACTCGGCTCGAAAATGCAGAAAATTTTCGGGCAGGGCCAGGCCAGCCAGTCCGGCGCGAGCCAAATTGACAGCCCTACAATACGTGCAGTATCTGTTTTTCTCGTTTCCAAAAGGGGGGGCACCAAGTCGGCTAAAAATTGAATGCACGATATATATGAGCATAATGGAAAAGAAAAGAAAAGAGAAATGGGCATGATAAGTAAAAGGTATCCTTTTTATTTTGTTGTCAGATTTTAGAATATTTTCTATATATTAAAAAAATGAAAAAAATGTACATTCGAATTCATATATCAACACTTTTAATCGACATTCGATTGCGGAATTGCCCAATAATGTCATTGAATCACCGATGCGTCCTCAGTCCATTGTGGTCCGAATTAGATCACATGGGAAGATATTCACGTTTCACGACATAAGTGCCAATTGATTCCCAAAGTAACCATAGTTGCCTTTGGCGTAAGTGTTTGTTCTTAAGAGAGCAATGGGAAGAATAACATTCATTATTTCTCGTACCGTTTCAAAGTTATCTACCCTTATTATAGATAAGAATATTGTCGTTAGAAAGGCGCATCTTTGTGGGGCCATTTCAAACACACCTCTTTATTGATGTATCAAACACACCACTTCATAAACGTATTATTATACTGAGGTGGTGGCCGTCCTCGAAGTTTCGCTCAAGGAGCTCGACTTGCTCCGCGCTTAGCTTCTGCTTCCCCCGTGCTGGCCCTCCGTCCCTTCTATTGGGTCCTTTGTTCTTCTTCCGCCTCTGAAGCGGCTTTGCCTCCGTGTTAAGTCCCACTGCTCTCATGAACATCAATGCGTAAAAATATGCACTCAGTAACCAATAAATACAAAAGTGAAGATCATAAATGATTTTAATTTTATGACTTTATCTTAATAAAAAATCAAAATTTCAAATATTTTTTATTTCATTTTATTTATTTATTTGTTGTTTTCTTTTTCCTTCTTCCTCGGCCAGTGGCCGGCCATGACGACAGTCGTCGACCAGCCACATGTGAGGGACGACCTTGCCCAAGGCCAGTGAGGCTCGGCTCACCAGATTCCAGTGAGGGAGCTCGAGCCTTGCTAGATTGGTGAGTTTCGAGGCATCGCCAGAGGTCAGCGACTCGGCCCACACACTCCTCCGAGACGCGAAGACACCTCGCCCGACCGACCTGGCGAGTCCAACTCTTATCGAAGGCAGTCTGAATCGAGCTGGACTGCAAGTGCCGAGCCAGTCTGTGGATGCAGTGGAGAGGAAAGCGGGTTAGATGCTCGGCATAGTTGCCAACCTTTGGCGAGACTGAGTCTCTCCGGACATGGACGACTTTGTCCCTCGCCTGTGGTTGGTTGCCGACTGTCGCTGTGGCCAGCCACCTGTTGAGAAAGAACGAAAAAAAAATAGAAAAATAAAAAGAATTAAAAATCCAATTTTTTGTATAATTAAAAATAAATATCAAAATATTCAAGAGGTGCAATTCCGGAAAGTGTTTTCATTACTTTAGATTTAGAACTTCACTTTTTTCTAATTTTATGCATGAATATTCCATTGGCTAGAAGCGTCTTCGGTTAATCAGTCATTTTCAATGAACCAAATGGGTGAAAGTCCGAAAAATTAATTCTCGAAAAACACTTTCCCCTAAACAATGCACCCTAAGTTTAGGTTGTGTAAGGCATGTGGTGGCAAATGCGAGGCTAAAGGTTCGACGCACTCCGATTTCGGATGATTCCACAAACATGAAATGTACTATGTATGATGTTGTTCGCTCGTTTTACAACAAAGAAAATCTTTCACCGAAATTCGTTCTTCGATTTTTATTATAAGGGTCATGTGACTTAATCCTCAAAGAAACTTTTGGCGAAGAACAAATCACAAGGAGTGGGTCTAGAAATGGATGGATTGTAGATAGCTTCGAGATCAACAAAGGGTATTAATTACATTACAATATTCATAAGAAAGCTGTAAATGACTTGCAAACTCAAAATACGACGAAAATTAAATTGCAAAGGAAATTGGATGTTTTTGCATGTGTTGTTAATCTGTCTCCTCCTATTTCTTTCTGAATATTTGTATCTCTTTGCACTTTGCAACTGCTCAGATATTTATCTTTGTATTTTCAAATCTTGAATCTTAGTGCCTTCAATAACCACCTCTTTTTTTTCACCTTACCCAAAATAAAATAAAATAATAACCACCTCTTTTTTCCCACGTTCTTCATTGCTTTTGTCCGTCAAAAGTAATCTTCAACTGCTACAATGACTTTGAATTTGAACCTTTTTAGTAACTTTCCATAATCTTCTCGTGCCCATTACTTTTGCTTCATACTCATAATTTCCCACTGATGTGGCTGTTGACACCTGATTTTTGACCTAGCCTTTTTCATTTTTTATTTTTTGAAAAATCATAAAAAAATTCATAAAAAGTCAAAAAATTACAAAATCAACTTTTGTGGCATTGGCCAAGCCCAAGGAACCATTCTTGACCAAAAAATAATTTTTTATATTTTTCATATTTTTGAATATTTTTTAGAAAATACAAAAATACTTAAAAAATAAAAAAACAATAGCATTTGAGGTCACAAAAATATGGAAAAATGGCCAATATTTTTATTTTTAATCCCTTGTATTTTTGACCTCACAAACAATCCAAAATCAGATTCAATCTTAGGTGTTCCTTTGTAGCCCGCCCCATTGAATTTGAGAAAAAAAATACCAATTGAGTCTTTTAATTTGCAATTTTGGCATTTTTTTAGATCTTGACATTCAATCTAACTATCCCATATTTCAATTTAGCCCAATTGTTTGCGCAATTTGCTCAATTGCACGGATTTGACAAAATTACATACTAAAATTGCCTTTTAGTCCTTGAAATTAAGCATAATTGAAATTACTTTCAATTCAAGGGCTATCATTGCAAATTAAACATGCTACCCAATGGATTTCATCATTTTAAATCGATTGGCATAGGTGGTTTGACCCAATTTGATCATTTGCACCCTCAATTGCACAAATCCCCGATTTGCAATTACATGAAAATTTGGGGGTTTTATAGAAATTGATGAAAACTTTTGGGCAAAACCACATTTCTAGATAGAATTCATGCTCTAGATTCGATTATGAGGTTCAATTGCAAAATTTTTCAATTAATTTGGGTTTAATTTGAAAAGTCCTATTCGGGACCGGTTCAGACCGGTCAGACCGCCGGTCGGACCGGTCAGACCGGTTTGCTACAGTGTCGTCTTCCCCAAAGAGCTCGAGCAGATGAACAGTGACGGACTGAGTTTCGAAGGCCAAATTGAAGGGCAATTCGCGACTAATTGAAAGAGGAATGGTGGGCGTCTTGTTCTTTACCTCAAGACCTACCGATCAAGACCAACCCCGAGACGAATGGCCGCCGGAAGAGCTCCGGCAAGGACGGTCAAAACCGTGGTACCTGCGAAAGTCAACAAATGCCAAACAAGCACTAACCCATGCCAAATTCATGCGAAATGAAACTCGCCACGGAACCAAATAGGGTTGAGCGAAGTGCCCATCAGCCCCGACTTCATTTTGACCAAATTGCACGTGATTACACGTGCCAAACAGAATCAGTTGGAGACCCGTTCGGCGACAAAAAATTGAGAAAGCTATATAAGCTAAACAGGCCTTCGCGAAGGGAGGAGGTTGATTCAGTTGCAGAGGGGCGAAACTGAATCGAGAGAGAGAAAGAAAACGCGAGAGAGAGCTCGTTCTCCGACCCTCCGTCGTCGAGAACTTGAGTTCGACTGCAAAGCGCTGGTTAGGCCGTCTCCGGCCAAACCGAAGCTGAAGAAGACCCTCAGAAGTTCGCTTTGAGTGCCAGGAAGCGATCGCCATCAACCACGCAGCCCAAAACCGCCAGAACAGGTAATCCCGAACTTCGAGCTCAAGCTCAGGTCTTCAATGGAGGACTTTGATTATGGCTTCAATCTTTGCAATTCCCGTGTGCTTTTCATCCTTTAGACATTACTGACCATGTCCGCGTCTTCATTTTGCATTGATTTTGCTCACTTGCCCCGAATCGAGTCTTCCGATTTAGCCTCCATAGCCGATTCTTGCCCAGCCAAATCTGGGCCGAGCGAGCTCAATCGGAGCTCGAGGTAAGTCTTCTGGACCTCCATTGATGCTATTCTGTGACTGAACTTCTTTGATTTTGAGTGAATCGCATGATTGAGCTTCCATGGCCGTGCTCGGTGATTTGCACGATGTTCTTGATTCTGCGAATAAGATGTTTTGATTCTTAGATATGTCGAACTAGAGCTAATCGCGAATCGATTGCCGTTGGTCTCGAGTGATTCCATTAAGATTTCACCGCACGATCATCGCCGGAGAGCCATAGCCGTCCATTCTGTCGGAGTCGCGAGGTTGAAGACGAAGCTGACATGGCGTGGTCAACTAGTCAAATGTCCAGATGTCATCCCGTGATTGGTCCACGTAGTGTCGAGTTAGCATGGCCGTTAGGGTCTGTTATTCAAATAAAAAGAATCCAACGGCCGAGAATAATCGAGTCTAATAAATGGTGACCGTTCGATTAGCAAGTAAAAATATCCGAAAATAATTTTTAAATCGGAAATTCGAGTTGATCAAAAACGGTGTCGTTTGGCTAAGTGGGAGGGCGACGTCGTTTAGGTTAGTAAGATTGGACGGCTCAGATCAAGTCTCATGTTCGAATCGTGTCCGTTAGTTTTAGTAAGTCAATCAAACGGTTCAGCTCGAGTCTTCTCTTAATCTAGACCGTAGGTTCTAGTAATCAAATCCAATGGGTGCGGATTAGCCACGCGGTTCAGTGTGGGCCGTCGGATTAATTCCGAGTAATCTGAAAATCAAAAACGTTAGAAACGGCGTCGTTTTGACTGCGGGTCGCGCGGGTCCGGGTCTGGGCCGGGTTCCGACCCGAGTGGGTCGGGTCGACCCGGTCCGAATCATTTTTTTATATATAAAAAAATCAGAAAATGATTTTAAAAAATAAAAAAAATCAGAAAAATCCTAGAAAATCAAAAGAAAATGTTAGAAAATGCCAGAAAATCCAAAAAAAATATGGAAAAATTGTGGAAAAATCCTAGACATTCCAGAAATCCCCAAAAATCGAGGGTTGACCACAGACAACTGGTCAACCCTATTTTTGGGGTTTCTTATCCGTTCTTCCAAGACCCGACGACATTACCTTTTAGGGGTAAGTCGCCTCTACTGTGTATGGGAGATAAGGCCGATAATGCCAAAGTAAGAATTAGGGTCGGGTAGGCGACCAATTCTTAGGTTTGGGTTTTCGAGTCCCGCCTCTTTTCTCAAAATGACAATTTTGCCCTTCAATGGGAAAATTGTCTTTCTTGTCTCAATCGAGTTCTGAAAATTGCTTGAAGTCAAGGTTTGGGTCAGGTGGACGACCGACCCTAACATTTGAGATTTTTAGTTCTCATCTTTGTCCAAAATGACGATTTTACCCCTCCGAGGATAAAATCACTTTTAAATTCCAAAAGAATCCTGGAAATTCCCAAAAAATAGGAAATGGACTGGATTGATGGCCAATCCTATTTTCCCCGTCTTTTGACTTCCCAATTCATATGGAATCATAAATTTGCCCTTTTTGAGGTGAATTGTCCCCGAATTATCCAAAATTACGATTTTGCCCCTCATGGGCAAATAATGCCAAAATCATTCCTAAGCCTTGATTGATATTTCTCTAGGCTAATAGGGCCTCATTAGGGATGCCATGCTGCTTTCATGTGTTTTATCCGCATGTACTGGATCCTTGATTTGCGCACTTATTTCTATTGATTGTGAGTGATATGGTAGATGTTCCCATCTGCATGAACTCCTAGATTTAGGATCAGTACCTCACTCCTCTGTATGAAATCTTAAGATCAGATAAACCATTCAGCTTAGGTACCGAAAGGGCGTCAACTCTGATAGTTAGCGTAACTAAGTCCCCGAACCCACTTCTCTGGTTTCCGCAGAATCGAATAGACCACTCCCAACTATTCGATAGGGTTTCCGATCGTACCCTCCGCAAAACGATTGGTGGCGACTCCTCGACATGTACACTCATCACATGTCACTAGACCACACTGAAGGTCGATCACGTATATCCAGCAGTTGCGATTTGGGTAACGGACCTTGGGAGAGGCCCGCGTCCGATCAAGCCAGCGATCGGGCGACCCATTAGCCCTCCGCCTCGGGAGAGGGTCGCGACAGACTGGCGACTCCGCTGGGGAATTATTCTAAACCAGAATCTCTGGTTACGAATTCCAGAGGACTTGAGCCGATTAAAAAGTTGTTTGGTTTATCTGACATTGTTTTCTGCAGATGCTCTCGAAGGCGAGGTACGTACACTAACCATTGTGTTAGATGTTTTTGCAGATTGGAGAAATAAGGGGTGGCGTGATTGTTGACATCTTTCCTGCAGGTTGGAGTTGGGAATGTATGTTTATTTTTATACACATACTGAAGCGGTGTTTTGATACAAACTGCTGTGCATGACTTTGCATTGTGATGATCACGACACATTGCACACATTGGCGGTCAAACCCCGACTGCAAACCACCTCTAGGTTACCTTAGATAGGGAAAGGGTGCGAAAAGGATCTTGTGTTTGATGGCACTTGAGACTTTCGTGTTCGTTCCCGCCTACCATCTGCATTGGCGATATCTAGCCCTCTTGGGTAGGTACCCTTGGGGAGGAATCTGCCTCGTGTGGATCGTGGGAGCCTGAGCCCTAGGTTCCTCACCTGATTTTTGATTCTTTAGAGTATACCCACTTGTCTCATGCGCATGTCTATGGATGGTTGGTATACCTAAAACCACCCATTGATACAGGGGGCATTCAACATCCCCCAAAGTGTGGTTGGTAAGACATTTATTTCTAAATGTACTTTATTTCCTGCTCCATGACATGACTCATACATTGCATACACCCATATGCATTAGCATCATGAAGATTACTCAAAGTGACTAATAGGAACAACAATGATTATAGGATAGGATGTCGCTGTTTCCTAAGAGTTCAACAGAGTTGGTAACTTTCGAGTACTTGAGAAAAGTCATTCGCCCTGGACCGAACACAAGGCTACACTTCACTAGATTCGTGCATGGACGGGAACTGACTGGACGTAAGCTAGGATATGCTGAGGACTGTCAAACCCGCTACTACGTCGATAACCTCAGGTTTAAGCGACAAGCAGACGAAGGGATGAAGAATTACCTAGAGATGAAGAAACAGCGTCGCAACCAGCTGGCTAGGGAAGCGTATGCCCGTCGAAAGGCTGAATTGCTGGCCAGAGAGAACCTACCCATGATCACTTCTTGGAGTAGTAAGAGACGCCCTGCGATCAAGACCAAGCCAAGGCGTATCACACTCAAGAAAGTGGAATCCGAGAAGACTCCCGAAGTCATCATACCCTGGACTAGAGAGTGGCCAGAGGAACTACAACCTCTCGACCAAACCACTGAAGATAACCCCCTACCCTAGATTAAGGGAGAGCTCATGACCGATTGTCATTTGGGTAGACTTCTGAAAAAAGAGTGATCTAGGTCCTCACGTTCCATTGGCTTTTATGGCTTTCTTGTTTGAAAAACCTCTCTTTACCTTTCTTCCATTAGGCATCTTGATTGTAATAAAAGTTCATTCCACTTTGTTCTTTTGATGTATTGACCGATGGAATGTGACATTGCTGTTCCCTTTAGTCACGGAGTAAACCTGACTAAATTGCATAATTCACTTCCCTGAAATGCAAATTAGGCTTTGAGTCAGGCTTTCAAGACCTGAAAAAGGGTCATAATCTCCATTTCTTCAAATTGAACTATGCAATCAAGTTAGCTCATGCATGCTTCATGACATCTGCATATTCATACATTTAAAGTAATTTCTGGCGATTGACCTTTTAAAAATCATTTGCGTATTTTAGACTTGATGGGAAAGAATGATATTCAAGTGTTCAAGATCCCCCGAGCTGAACTCCAATCATGGTGGGATGGCATGGGAGAAGCCAGCCAGAAGTATGCCGAATCACGACTAGGGTATCTACTGGACCTATTAAAGATTGAGTGCCCACCTGCCTTTATTCAAGCCATGGCGCTCTACTGGGACCCTACTACCGCTACATTTTGTATGGAAGGACTAGAGATCACTCCCACTATCGAGGAATACAGCGCCGTCATCGGAGTTGAGTTCACCCCTACACTCGTCCGACCCCCAATAGGACTGGAACCCCTAAGTCAAGTGGCTGAATTCCTAGACACAAACCTGAATGAAGTCAAAGAAGATGCAAAAAGCAATTCTGGACGGATTTCCCTGTCTTTCCTTATAGACCGATTTTCCCGCCTTCCTGCTTCTAAAGGAACCAAATCTGGTAGAGCCTTTATCTTGGCATTCTTTAGCTTTGTGCTATTCCCAATCTCAACTGTCACCTTCGACCCTATCATGGCTATAGTAGCTAGGCAAATCTGTTGTGGGTGGGATTACTCAAACATCCTCCTTGCCGAAACCTTCCTCTCCCTAAATCGTTTCAAGAAAAACAAAAAGGGAATCTTTAGAGCTTCTAGTGATCTTCTGTATCTGTAGTTCACATCCCATATTAGAAAATTCCACATCCGCATGGGTTTCACTGAAATCAGCCCCAATGCACACCCTCTTAAAACATTTGCTAGAACCCATACACGTGTTCCTAAGTTCAACTTTATAGAATGGAAGAACTTCCTCAAAGTCCTAAAACCCGAACAACTCCGATGGCGGCTAAGGTTGCCGACGCTGAACAAGGTCAGATTGACCTGCGATGACGGGAGTCCAGTTCCCCTGATAGGGTTCACGGGCGCAACTGCATACTATCCGAGGAGGGTGATTCGGCAGTTTGGGGCACTACAAGAGATCCTTTCTCCACCGCAACCTGATACCTTCTCCTTTGACATACCTAGCAAGACTCTCACGGAAGAGGAGAAGAGACAGTTCGAAGCCAAGGTGGCATCCATCACACGCTCTTTGAAGAATTCCCAAGCTGAAGGAATAAGTTGGCCAGAAGACATGACTCGTGAAGAGAACATCCATAGGGCTACCACTGAATACATTCAACACTTCAAAGCGATCCGACGAAGCCTTGTCGAGCCCTACATACCCGAATACATCGTGCCGTACGTACCGGGAATAGAGCCTTACATACCCGAAGACATGGGACCACTGTCATGTTCAGAAGATGAGGAGCCCCAGGCTGAAGAGGGGAATCCATGCTGGGATGATGAGGATACCTTAGACCTCAAACGTCCTAGACTTGAATAGGCTATTCCGTCAAGTGTAAAATAAGCAAACATTATGATGCCTTCTCATACATTCTCATTTCTGTGGAATACTATCTTGGACACATAAGCATGAATGTGAACATGTTTTGCAAATGCATAAAAACTATCGTCAGAAATTACGCTTCTTTCAATTCCATAAATTCTTGTCAAGAAATGATTAAAAGAACTACTTACGTGAGGCTAAGGTTCACAAGGTAGCCCTTTTCCTCATCTACTGACAAGAAGCATGCAACTGAAAGAATTAGCTGTTCCTTTTTTGCTAAAATAAAAGAAGTACTTACTGGAAATTTTTTCAAAACAGGTACGCTCTCATCACGGAACTACCGACACATCGTTTCCGTACTCACCTTAAGACAAGAATGGAGCAGCAAGAACTGACTCCGCGCGTGGGAATGTTAGAATCCCAAATGACGGCCCTGGCTACTATGATGGCCGACATCAAGGCGATGTTGGAAGTCACCCAAGCTAAACAAACGACGACTCACAACCAGAACAACGCTGGTACTTCTTTCGTACCCGATACGGCAGATAAAGAGTTGACGAGAGATACACAGCGTACAGAGGAAGACGTTCATGAACCAAATAGTCGGGCACAACAAAAGGCCTCGCCAGTTGTCATCAACCTTGAAAAGGAGGAGAAGGGAAAACAAACTGTGAAGACAGAGGCAGAGGCTAAGAGATTGGCCAAGATCGAAGAATGCCTGAGCAGTCAAGGCTATGAGCTAGCCCGCTTCGACAAAATATCTCCTTTTGCTAAAATAGAGACTCCTCCTGACTACATGGAGCCAGAGTTCGTGAGAAAATACAATGGGACAGGCTGTCCCCGTGCCCATCTCAAGTACTACCTGCGCAAGATGGCGCACTATTCAGATTACATTCCACTGTTAATGAACACATTCCAAGAGAGCTTGGCTGGCGCCGCTCTGGCCTGGTTCATTGAACTAGACTTGGAAGATTACGACGGATAGGAGGATCTTGCAGAGGATTTCCTCAGACAATACAAGTTCAACACGGCTACAGCCCCGACAAGGGAGGACCTTCTGCGGACTTCGAAAGCAAGGGGCGAATTAATCAGGACATATGCCCAGAGGTGGCGAGCCTTGGCTACTCAAGTGAAGCCGTCAATCCCGGAAGAGGAACTAATCGATTTATTCCTGAAAGCACTCCCTTATGAGTACTTCGACAGACTGAACACTTCTGGATGTCAGACATTCGCACACCTGATTAAGGTTGCTGAGAGGCTGGAGTGGGCCTTGAGAGAAAGAAGGCCTCACGAAGCACCTGCTAGGAAACAGTATCCCTTTAAAAAAGAGAGGGAAGCCGGGCTCGACATAGCATTCATACCAGATCCACATAAGCCCAAGTCGTTCAGCAACGCTAACCAGATCAAAGGAGGGTCATCCTGGTCAGCACCGAAAGTACAAGAGCCTAGAAGAAAGCAACTCTAGAGGCAATTCTCTCAGCTCGCAAGACCTTTATCCAAGTTGCTCCCGATGCTGCTGGAGCAACACTTGGTGGCGAAAGAACCACCTAGGGCAAACCCTCCAAGATATCCTGGCTTTGATGAGAGCCAGACCTGTGCCTACCATATGGGCGAAAGAGGGCATAACGTGGATAACTGCTATGTCCTAAAGCTGAAAGTGCAAGCCCTAATCGATAGTCAGATTTTGAAATTTGATAATGCAGCCCCAAATGTACAAGAAAACCCACTTCCAGATCATCAAGCAGTAGGGGCAATATTCACTGAAGATGAGGAAAACCACATCCAGCTGAAGATGGACATGTTTAAGCTGACCGACCTTCTGGCGACCGCTTCATTATACCCAAAAGCAGGTGAGATCTCTGCAGACGTAAAGAAGCTATGTATCGCCAAGATGATGAGCTTGGGGATAATATCCGATATTACCAATGAAGAATTCGAAGGAGTCGAAGCTTCATTATCTTTGGAAGGAAGCCATTTCATGATCAGAACTGAGCGGGGTAGCACCTGGGACATCCCGCACGAGAATCTGATAGACAGTCTTGGGCCGGTCATTCAGTCAGAAGAAGAATTCGAAGAGGACGAATTGAAAGCCAAGAGGTGAAATCTAGCAGATCGCAGATTCATGGCTAACGCACCTGAAATAGGTGAAATTATAGACAACCTGGGTCAGGACTCTGGAGGATACAACTTTAAAGTGGAGTACTCTGCTCCCCCTAGCTGCTATCAGATAATGGAAGATATCATATCAGACGGATGGTGATGCATGGATGATCCCGTTCAACCTGAAAAGGCCTTTTTCAAAAGAACCTGAGTCATCCTTGACCAAGTAAGGGGTTACTAAGCTTGGCACAAAGCAGTATGCCGAAACAAAGAGATCAAAGGATCAACAGCAGGGTTCAGCTGAATTATTCAAAGGAAAAAAAGAATACCCAAGATCTGCCACATCAGCAGTATTAGGCGACGATGACTGACATTGTCGACTGAGAGACGAAATCTCCTCAAGGGACTTTTGACAACACTGTGTCAATAATTGAAACCGCTACGACTGTGGTAATTAAACTAGAAGAGCTTGACAGCTTGAATAAGGTAGAAGATTGCCTAGTCAAGCCTATTTTGATTCGATTGCCGGAAGAGGAAGAAGACGACGCAGCTGAACTTGAAGCATCTTGTCCGAAGACAATAACCATACAAATCCCTCCAGTAGAAAAGTACGATCCTAAGGCAGTCCATTGGGACAATGGGACGGAGGAAGAAGATGAGGATGAAGGTTATGCATCTATCCAAAGAGAATGGAATGCCTTTGAGGAATCAACACCTCATACTTCGGAAAAGCCGGTTACTGTTAATTTGGGGGATACTGAAAATATCAAAGAAATCAAGATCGGTGGACATTTATCCTGAGATGAAAGACTCAGGTTTACAGAATTACTGAGAAAGTCGCTAAGATGTCATGTGATAAATTCCGAAGATGTCGAGCTACCAAGAGGTAGATAAAAGTGATCGAAGATTCAGATGGTTGAGTTAAATAACCAAAACCAGCAAAGAAGGTTCATTAGGGCAAGCCCCTCCTTTCCTGTCAAGAGACCAAGCTGGGGGCAAGATTCTCATGCACTACCAAGACAGCATATTGGAGCAAGTTGTCAAGCCCAAAAATGACAAGCGTCAAGACATCCCCTATTAGGGCAAAGCAACCGAAAGAGATGATTTCCTTAATCAACGGAAATGCAAATACCTTAAAGGGAGTATCACGTTCCTTGGTGATTTATGTAAAGTTAAACATGGATGAATACTCATTGCTTCATGTACAGGTACAAAGACCTCTTCAAATAGGATTGGAAATCGTCAAATGATACGAAAAATACTAAGGCATTTGGCCAAGAATACTCCATTAGGACATTATCAGGAGTCCAACAAAGAGGAGAACATCACAAGGATGGTCACAAGTGACAAAGATGCATGAAGCAAACGACTTTCTCAAGCATTAGAAGGACGACACCTCAAAGATGAAAAGTAAAGTGAAGATCCAAGTAAGAGATAATCCAAACTGGATAAGGGATCGCATGAAAGTGCAAAAAAAATTGAATAGAACCATTTGACTGGGGCAAGCATTACCTAGCCATGACAAGTCATGCCTTACTGGGGCAAGCGAATCATTTACGCGACTGGATGCAAAAGTGGCATTTCATTCCCAGCAAGATCAATGAACGTGATAAAAGAATCGTTCACATCAGAGTCAAACCTCAAGATACGAACTTGAGTGAAGGGTAACTTTGTGTCGTTCTAATTTGATCTTCAATGATCTTTCTCCTAATATGAATTTGCCCTAATTTCAACAGAAAATTAATGGCATTCAAAAGGACTCAGAGGGAAAGAACTCGCCGACTCAACTTCAAGGCGAGATGATATTTGGAGATAACAGCTTCGGAAGTCGAGCATTCAAGAAATGATCTTTGGCTATAAGATCAAGTGGAGGGTAAAAAGTATCGCTTCCACACCACATGCTTTAGCATACATTTTGATAAGAATTCATTTTTCCTTGAATAAGGAACTCCGAAGAATGGCATGGAGCACGTTCCAAAGATGAATGAAACCATCGAGCAAGATTCATTGCCCCAATCAGACGAAGGCGTCATCGCCATAGGTCGAAATGGCCGTTTTCTATAATCTACATATTGGCGTTCAGATTGGAATGCATGATCAAGAGGACCTACTGTCGTGGGGGTCAGGTGCACGTCCTTTTTCTCCAAAGACTGAGAATTTCAAGAAATTTTAGAACAACTTAACCATCTTGTGTTGTTAAGAAAAATGCAGATATTTATGAATCTACCCACTTCCATTGGAGTGCATGATCAAGGGTAAGGTGTATCGTTCTAATTTTCTGAAATTCGAGAGCATACACCGACAAATCCCTTTTATGTTTTTCAGGGATCCCTAGCCGCGCTGGACAGGTAAGTATTCCTTTCCCAACCTCTTAGGTTTTAAGACTGTCGGGATCTTTATTGCTAGAATTTGAAAGGCTTCTTGGAATCTAGCATGCATTCAATTATCATGTCAATAAAAATGCAAAATTCTCACAGTCATGGCATTGGCACTCATGTTTAAACTTGGAGGTTATCTAAACATGGTTGAAATATACATTGTGCATCATAAATCCCCTTGGAGGATAAGTTTTGGAGAAAGCAAAATGAACTTTTCCAATAAAAGTTGCTTAAACCGTTCAAAAGGATGTTTCCTCAGACAAGAGGCAAGCCTGGTCCAAACACGTCCCATACACACTTAAGAGATAAGTGGAGTGGTAAGGATAGCGAGACCTTGACCTACGGACGTAAGGGTTATTCGCAGTGATTACATGGATTGAGACGACGGAGGCATTCGTTTCTCTATCATAAACACTACAGATGACCGTTGATAGCCCTTTGAACGGCGGTTTCATTCTATACCCATGTCAAGAACCACCCCACAGTGGGGCAAACTGGAGGTACGTCCAGCAGTATCAGGAGGTAAATGGTTAGAAGTTCTCTTGCTCAAACTTGCATCAATCTTCGTGTGTTGCTTGTCATTTTAACTTATATGGTAATTCAGGTGCTCTAGGATGACGAAAAGCATTCGTTTCTCTATCCTATACACTTTTACCCTTTTGCACAGCCCAGTTGAGCCTGCACATTCGTTTCACAAACCCGTTGGTGATCATTGCATATTCCAAGACGGAAGCGACGCCACTTCAAGAGCAGAAGAGTTCAAAATATTGGATTTGTGAAAAATTCCTGAATTAATGTTTGAGTGCTGAGATTCAAGTTGTACATCTAGCACACTCATTTGAAAATTCTAATTCCCAAAAGAAGGAAAAAGATGGGATTTAAAAAAAAAAGAGAAAAATCCGATCCTAGGCATCAAGAAAAAGCAAAGTGCCTGGTAAAAGCAAGGCCAATGCCCGTCCAAATACTTGTACACTTGTGAATCATGTGTTTGATCTTGTAAATGTCAAAAGATGGCATGATACCTTTGTATATACCACTAGTGAGATCTAGGTGTAAAAGAAAATCCCAAAGGAGCTGGACTGCAAAGGATACTCCCAGATTATGTCACATTCAGATGACAAAAGCATAGACAAGATATTGACGCCATCTTAACAAGAGAGAGATGTTCTCTAAAGACAAATGTGCGCCTCGAAGACTGATGATGCTCTCCGAAGATCAGTAATGCTCTCCAAACACAAAGAGTATCCCCAAAAGACTGACAATGCTCTCCAAAGACTATCAATGCACTTCGAAGACTAAAGACGCTCTTTGAATCGAAAGGGACAAGATCGGCAGCAAACCTGCAGTGATCACCAATGTTAGACCCTTCGCGTATTCTGAGCCAAAAAATAAGCCTTTTTTGGTCCCCAATCCCACCTACGTTACAACCCTGAAAAGCCTTTTCTGATTAAGGCACTTGGATTGACATAGGGTTTAATGTCTAAGCTTAGCTCGAAGAAGTTCGAGCAAGATTATTTCTTTCTCATTTTGCAGGTTTCTTGACTTGTAAACCTGGAGCAGACATTGAAGACTTCTCTTCGAAAGCCTTGACTTGCACGCAAGTCCCCTTTGAAAACCGTTGACCAAGCCCAACATTACGGTCCCTTGGAAGTCTTCCTGATCGATCGAGGTGTATTCCCTGCGAATGATCCTGAACCCTAGGCACAGGTTTGATAGGAAATTCGAGTGCATTCTCGATAAAAGACCATTATCTCAAAGCGGTGAGAAGTCCTCTTTGATAAGAATACTCCGTTGGACATTTTAACCAAACTCTTTTGGTAATTTCAGATTGTTTGTTTCAAACTTCCCCCACAAGGAATTTTTGATCACTTCCGTATAGTGCAAGATGTTTTGGATAACCTCCAGCATCGTAATGCATTCATTGAAATTTTCCATGACTATGATATAAGTCATAAAGTGCTGTCAGTTTGACATCAGATATCACTTAAAGACCATTAATGTGCCTTTGGTAAGAAAATTTTCAGATTGGAGCTTCTGCAAGACTCTTGATGACTTCGACTCCTAAAACGGCTTGTATCACTCTTGGATACCTGGAGTCCCCAGATCCCAGAATGCCACCTCCCATGTCAAAAGGACAATGTTTGAAATTATCTCCCTATGTGAGATTCCAATATTACAGGTTTGATCTTTCTGCAGGATACCTAGAGCTCCCAGATCCCAGAATGTCACCTTCAATGTCGAAAGGACAATATTCAAGATAGTCTTTCTGTGAGATCTCAGGTAGCCCCTAGATCCCAGAAGAATCTTATCAAAGTTTTTGCAGGTTTAAGTTTTCTGCAGGATACTTGGAATCCCCAAATCCCAGAATAACGCCTTGCATGTCGAAAGGACAATTTTCAAGATCAGCTTTCTGTGAAGTTTTAGGTAACCCCTAAACCCAGAATAGCCCATTGGGTGAAGCCTAAGGGTTAGGCATACCTCATTTGTATAAATCCTAGTTAATTCCTTAGAATATAGGATCAAAGTGTTCGACAATCCCTAAGAGACTGGGTGCGTCATCCATAGGTTCCTAGCAGAAAGGAGTCATATTCATGGTCTGATCCACCATACGGATCAAAACTTCTGACAATCCCTAAGAGACTGGGTGCGTCATCCATAGGTTCCTAGCAGAAAGGAGTCCTATTCATGGTCTGATCCACCATACGGATCAAAACTTCTGACAATCCCTAAGAGACTGGGTGCGTCATCCATAGGTTCCTAGCAGAAAGGAGTCCTATTCATGGTCTGATCCACCATACGGATCAAAACTTCTGACAATCCCTAAGAGACTGGGTGCGTCATCCATAGGTTCCTAGCAGAAAGGAGTCCTATTCATGGTCTGATCCACCATACGGATCAAAACTTCTGACAATCCCTAAGAGACTGGGTGCGTCATTCATAGGTTCCTAGCAGAAAGGAATCCTATTCATGGTCTGATCCACCATACGGATCAAAACCCCGACAATCCCTAAGAGACAGGGTGCGTCATTCACAGGTTCCTGTCAAGTGTAGGAATCTCATACTGGTACGGCCTACCATACAGGCTAGAGTTTAATCGCCCTAGGATACTCAAAAGACGAGTCCCTATGTATTCACTTGAACCCGCTATACACCGCGCATGCCGTACGAGCATCAGGCAGGTGATCAACAGGTAAGTAACAGGTGGGTCTCTCTACTTTCTCTCTCACTTCAGCTAAAGAATGAAGAACAGAACGTTTACTAGCGGGACAAGAAAGATTGAGTGTCAAGATTCGTTTTTCTTTTCCCCAGTCGAGTCGGTCTAGACTCAGGCGTCACCTGTCTTTGAGAGAAACCTCTCACGAGATTCCTCTCAAAGAGGGGCAGCTGTTGACACCTGATTTTTGACCTAGCCTTTTTCATTTTTTATTTTTTGAAAAATCATAAAAAAATTCATAAAAAGTCAAAAAATTACAAATCAACTTTGGTGGCCTTGGCCAAGCCCAAGGAACCATTCTTGACCAAAAAATAATTTTTCATATTTTTCATATTTTTAATATTTTTTAGAAAATAGAAAAATACTTAAAAAATAAAGACAAATAGCATTTGAGGTCACAGAAATATGAAAAAATGGCCAATATTTTTCTTTTTAATCCCTTGTATTTTTGACCTCACAAAAAATCCAAAATCAGATTCAATCTTAGGTGTTCCTTTTTAGCCCGCACCATTGAATTTGAGAAAAAAATACCAATTGAGTCTTTTAATTTGCAATTTTGGCATTTTTTTAGATCTTGACATTCAATCTAACTATCCCCTATTTCAATTTAGCCCAATTGTTTGCGCAATTTGCTCAATTGCACGGATTTGACAAAATTACATACTAAAATTGCATTTTAGTCCTTGAAATTAAGCATAATTGAAATTACTTTCAATTCAAGGGCTATCATTGCAAATTAAACATGCTACCCAATGGATTTCACCATTTTAAATCGATTGGCATAGGTGGTTTGACCCAATTTGATCATTTGCACCCTCAATTGCACAAATCCCCAATTTGCAATTACATGAAAATTTGGGGGTTTTATAGAAATTGATGAAAACTTTTGGGCAAAACCACATTTCTAAATAGAATTCATGCCCTAGATTCGATTATGAGGTTCAATTGCAAAATTTTACCATTAATTTGGGCTTAATTTGAAAAGTCCTATTCGGGACCGGTTCAGACCGGTCAGACCGCCGGTCAGACCGGTTTGCTACAGTGTCGTCTTCCCCAAAGAGCTCGAGCAGATGAACAGTGACGGACTGAGTTTCGAAGGCCAAATTGAAGGGCAATTCGCGACTAATTGAAAGAGGAATGGTGGGCGTCTTGTTCTTTACCTCAACACCTACCGATCGAGACCAACCCCGAGACGAATGGCCGCCGGAAGAGCTCCGGCAAGGACGGTCAAAACCGTGGTACCTGCGAAAGTCAACAAATGCCAAACACAGCACTAACCCATGCCAAATTCATGCGAAATGAAGCTCGCCACGGAACCAAATAGGGTTGAGCGAAGTGCCCATCAGCCCCGACTTCATTTTGACCAAATTGCACGTGATTACACGTGCCAAAAAGAATCAGTTGGAGACCCGTTCGGCGACAAAAAATTGAGAAAGCTATATAAGCTAAACAGGCCTTCGCGAAGGGAGGAGGTTGATTCAGTTGCAGAGGGGCGAAACTGAATCGAGAGAGAGAAAGAAAACGCGAGAGAGAGCTCGTTCTCCGACCCTCCGTCGTCGAGAACTTGAGTTCGACTGCAAAGCGCTGGTTAGGCCGTCTCCGGCCAAACCGAAGCTGAAGAAGACCGTCAGAAGTTCGCTTTGAGTGCCAGGAAGCGATCGCCATCAACCGCGCAGCCCAAAACCGCCAGAACAGGTAATCCCGAACTTCGAGCTCAAGCTCAGGTCTTCAATGGCGGACTTTGATTATGGCTTCAATCTTTGCAATTCCCGTGTGCTTTTCATCCTTTAGACATTACTGACCATGTCCGCATCTTCATTTTGCATTGATTTTGCTCACATGCCCCGAATCGAGTCTTCCGATTTAGCCTCCATAGCCGATTCTTGCCCAGCCAAATCTGGGCCGAGCGAGCTCAATCGGAGCTCGAGGTAAGTCTTCTGGACCTCCATTGATGCTATTCTGTGACTGAACTTCTTTGATTTTGAGTGAATCGCATGATTGAGCTTCCATGGCCGTGCTCGGTGATTTGCACGATGTTCTTGATTCTGCGAATAAGATGTTTCGATTCTTAGATATGTCGAACTAGAGCTAATCGCGAATCGATTGCCGTTGGTCTCGAGTGATTCCATTAAGATTTCACCGCACGATCATCGCCGGAGAGCCATAGCCGTCCATTCTGTCGGAGTCGCGAGGTTGAAGACGAAGCTGACATGGCGTGGTCAACTGGTCAAATGTCCAGATGTCATCCCGTGATTGGTCCACGTAGTGTCGAGTCAGCATGGCCGTTAGGGTCTGTTATTCAAATAAAAAGAATCCAACGGTCGAGAATAATCGAGTCTAATAAATGGTGACCGTCCGATTAGCAAGTAAAAATATCCGAAAATAATTTTTAAATCGGAAATTCGAGTTGATCAGAAACGGTGTCGTTTGGCTAAGTGGGAGGGCGACGTCGTTTAGGTTAGTAAGATTGGACGGCTCAGATCAAGTCTCATGTTCGAATCGTGTCCGTTTGTTTTAGTAAGTCAATCAAACGGTTCAGCTCGAGTCTTCGCTTAATCTAGACCGTAGGTTCTAGTAATCAAATCCAATGGGCGCGGATTAGCCACGCGGTTCAGTGTGGGCCGTCGGATTAATTCCGAGTAATCTGAAAATCAAAAACGTTAGAAACGGCGTCGTTTTGACTGCGGGTCGCGTGGGTCCGGGTCTGGGCCGGGTTCCGACCCGAGTGGGTCGGGTCGACCCGGTCCGAATCATTTTTTTATATATAAAAAAAATCAGAAAATGATTTTAAAAAATAAAAAAAAATCAGAAAAATCCTAGAAAATCAAAAGAAAATGTTAGAAAATGCCAGAAAATCCAAAAAAAATATGGAAAAATTGTGGGAAAATCCTAGACATTCCAGAAATCCCCAAAAATCGAGGGTTGACCACAGACAACTGGTCAACCCTATTTTTGGGGTTTCTTATCCGTTCTTCCAAGACCCGACGACATTACCTTTTAGGGGTAAGTCGCCTCTACTGTGTATGGGAGATAAGGCCGATAATGCCAAAGTAAGAATTAGGGTCGGGTAGGCGATCAATTCTTAGGTTTGGGTTTTCGAGTCCCGCCTCTTTTCTCAAAATGACAATTTTGCCCTTCAATGGGAAAATTGTCTTTTTTGTCTCAATCGAGTTCTGAAAATTGCTTGAAGTCAGGGTTTGGGTCAGGTGGACGACCAACCCTAACATTTGAGATTTTTAGTTCTCATCTTTGTCCAAAATGATGATTTTACCCCTCCGAGGATAAAATCACTTTTAAATTCCAAAAGAATCCTGGAAATTCCCAAAAAATAGGAAATGGACTGGATTGATGGCCAATCCTATTTTCCCCGTCTTTTGACTTCCCAATTAATATGGAATCATAAATTTGCCCTTTTTGAGGTGAATTGTCCTCGAATTATCCAAAATTACGATTTTGCCCCTCATGGGCAAATAATGCCAAAATCATTCCTAAGCCTTGATTGATATTTCTCTAGGCTAATAGGGCCTCATTAGGGATGCCATGCTGCTTTCATGTGTTTTATCCGCATGTATTGGATCCTTGATTTGCGCACTTATTTCTATTGATTGTGAGTGATATGGTAGATGTTCCCATCTGCATGAACTCCTAGATTTAGGATCAGTACCTCACTCCTCTGTATGAAATCTTAAGATCAGATAAACCATTCAGCTTAGGTACCGAAAGGGCGTCAACTCTGATAGTTGGCGTAACTAAGTCCCCGAACCCACTTCTCTGGTTTCCGCAGAATCGAATAGACCACTCCCAACTATTCGATAGGGTTTCCGATCGTACCCTCCGCAAAACGATTGGTGGCGACTCCTCGACATGTACACTCATCACATGTCACTAGACCACACTGAAGGTCGATCACGTATATCCAGCAGTTGCGATTTGGGTAACGGACCTTGGGAGAGGCCCGCGTCCGATCAAGCCAGCGATCGGGCGACCCATTAGCCCTCCGCCTCGGGAGAGGGTCGCGACAGTGGCTAACTTAGTTGATCTATTATCTTTGATGTTCGTGACCCTTCTTCATTGGCTTTTTATGGTTTTCGAGGAGTTACCGATTCGTGACTACTTATCGAATTTCGGGACTGAATAGCCTTACTGCCCACTTCCCAAATATCAGGTTCTTGCAGTTCTCAGTGCGCCGCGGCCGACTTGCTAAATTTCGGTAAGTCATTTGCCATTCTTTCACTTTACCGAATCGGGATCGAATCAAGACTTAACAACCTTGATGTCCATTCGGTACTTGTGTTTATTATTTGGTGTCAACAGACGTGTTTCCTTTGGAACGGCTCAACAACAAATTTGAACGACACATACCCAATGAAACCCTCCCTTGTGTTAGGATTAGAACGGTGTTAAAATATATCTCGAGTTTAAGCTTATCAAATAAGCCTCATGTCAAAATGAAGTTGTTAAATTACTTTTACGATGAAGATGGGATCAAGAATGGGATTTGTTTCGAGGTTAGTTGGTTAGGGCGCACTTGAGATTGTGTCGTTAAGCGCACTGGTCCCAGGTTCGATTCCCCAGCTGAGCACTTGTGATTTGAGTGGGGAGCCATAGCGGTGGGTTACTGTGCTAATCTCCCCCGACGAATAGTCGAGGTGCACGCAAACTGGTCCGGACACCTCGGTTATATAAAAAAAGGGATTTGTTCTAAGTTGCAGATTGCACGCATGAAGTCCAAAGACATACAGACTTTGACATAAAAGAGGACAAATCAAAAGAAGGAAGATTTGTTGATGGTTGGACGTGGATATCAAGAAAAGGAATAACGCCAGCTGGATTTGGATTGTTTTGACTTTTGGTCAAAAATAAGATAAGGAAATGAAATTTCCTTTTCACGATGATTCTCTTCAGGAAGGGTTCAGGAAGGGTTTCTTGGTCGGTTTTGCTCGTGCGATCCGATTTTGTATAAAAGAAAAAAGTACCATGGTTGATCTGACAAAGGTCTTGAAGCGCTGTTTGTCTAGTGCTTGGCAAGGGTTTATCATCATTGATTTTGTTCGCGGAATTACATTAAGAATTCAAGTGTCGAAATCGATTAAATCTTGAGGTTAGATTTGTGTAATTTCTTTACGAGATTGAAAGGTTATTTCGCTAGAAATTGGGGGCTAAACATTATGTTCGTTCTTGATTGTAATTGAGGCTTGGAAAATACTGATAGTGTTTGCGTGACTCGAGTGTGATTTGTAATTTTCGTGTATCGCTTGTTCTATAGCGGATTTCGTTACTGCTCTCCCCGTGGACGTAGGTCTCTACGACCGAACCACGTACATCTGGTGGTCGATTTACTTTCTCGTTTTGTCCATTTATTTGATCAATCGCTTGTTCCGTGCAACAATTGGTATCAGAGCTAGGCTTGCTTGAGTTGAAGCGAATCGATGGCGACAGAAGAAGCTAAAGTAAAAATCGATCGATTTGATGGGAAGATTTTGGTTTATGGAAGATGCAGATTGAAGATTATTTGTATCAAATAAACTGTATGCAGACTTGTTAGGGGAGAAGCCAAATATGATGAAGCAAGCTGACTGGGAATTGCTGGATAGACAAGCGATGAATATTATTCGGCTGACGTTAACTCGTAACGTCGCGTTTAATATCGTTAAAAAGAAGACCACTGCGGGTTTGATGAAAGTTTTGTCAGACATGTACGAGGAACCCTCTACGATCGACAAGATCTATTTGATGCGATGTCTGTTTAACTTAAAGATGAGCGAATGTGCATCAGTTGCTAATCATATCAATGAATTCAATGTGATCATTAGTCAATTGAGTTCAGTTGATATCGTCATTGCCTTATAGTTGGAATACTATTGTTGCTGCTGTTAGTAATTCCTCTGGATCAACAAGTTTAACTTTTAATCCTAAGTGAGGATATCCGTAAAAGAGCATCTGGTGAATCTGTATCTGCTGCATTAGTAGGTGAAAGAGGAAGAGCTAGTACTCGTATTAGCAGAAATAGTACGAACATGAATAAATGTAGTCAGTCTGGGACTGGCAGTGATGTCTGCTGGAACTGTGGCAAGATGTGGCATCTTAGAAGAAATTACTTTAATATGAAAAATGAAACGAGTAAGAGAATTAGAGTTGAATCTGCAGATGATGTTGTAGCTATAGCTGAAAATTCTAATGGTATCGATAGTGTCTTGTCTGTTACTGATAATTCGTCGTTTGATGGATAGATTATAGATTCCGGTTGTTCTTTTCATGCCACACCAAACAGGAACTGGTTTGCTACTTAACAGTGCACAGATAGTAGTAAAGTACAGTTGAGAAACAATGTTGAATGCGATGTTGTGGGTGTTGGTGATGTTAAAATGGGAATGCATGATGGTATTGTGAGGACATTGACTGTAGTAAGACATGTTTCAAAATTGAAAAAGAACTTAATTTTCTTGGGTGCCTGTCGCGACCCTCCCTCGAGGCGGAGCGGGCTAGTGGGCCGCCCGATCGCTGGGCTTGATCGGACGCGGGCCTCTCCCAAGGTCCATTACCCAAATCGCAACTGCTGGATATACGTGGTCGACCTTCAGTGTGGTCTAGTGACATGTGATAAGTGTACATGCCAAGGAGTTGCCACCAATCGTTTCGTGGAGGGTACGATCGGAAACCCTATCGAATAGTTGGGAGTGGTCTATTTGATTCTGCGGAAACTAGAGAAGTGGGTTCGGGGACTTAGTTACGCCAACTGTCGGAGTTGACGCCCTTTCGGTACCTAAGTTGAATGATTTATCTGATCCTTGGATTTCATACAGACGAGTGGGGTACAGATCCTAAATCTATGAGTTCATGCAGATGGGAATTACTACCCTATCACTCACAATCAATAGAAATAAGTGCGCAAATCAAGGATCCAGTACATGCGGATAAAACACATGAAAGCAGCATGGCATCCCCAATGAGGCCCTATTAGCCTAGAGAAATGTCAATCAAGGATTAAGAGTGATTTGGACATGATTCGCCCATGACGGGCAGAATCGTAATTATGAATAATTCGGGGAAAATTTACCTTGAAAGGGTAAATTTGTCATTTTAGATGAATTGGGAAGTCAAAATATGGGGAAATAGGATTGGCCATCAATCCAATCCATTTCCTATTTTTCGGGAATTTCCAGGATTTTTCCGGAATTTAAAAGTGATTTTACCCTTGGAGGGGTAAAGTCGTCATTTGGACAAAGACGAGAACTGAAAATCTCAAATATTAGGGTTGGTCGTCCACCTGACCCAAATCCTAACTTTGAGCAATTTTCAAAACTCGATTGAGACAAGAAAGACGATTTTCCCCTTGAAGGGCAAAATTGTCATTTTGAGAAAAGGAACAGGACTCGAAAACCCAAGCCTAAGAATTGGTCGTCTACCTGACCCTAATTCTTACTATGGCATTATCGGCCTTATCTTGCATATACAGTAGAGGCGACTTACCCCTAAAGGGTAATATCGTCAAGTCTTGGAAGAACAGATAAGAAACCCCAAAAATAGGGTTGACCAGTTGTCTGTGGTCAATCCTCGATTTTTGGGGATTTCTAGAGTGTCTAGGATTTTTCCACAATTTTTTCACATTTTTTTGGAATTTGCTTGAATTTTCTAGCATTTTTTTTTATTTTCTAGGATTTTCTGATTTTTTTTTATTTTTTTATTTTTTTAAATCATTTCTGATTTTTTATTTAAAAAATGTGATTCGGACCGGGTTGACCCGACCCACTTGGGTCGAAACCCGGCCCAGACCCGGACCCGCGAAACCCTCGGCCAAAACGACACCGTATCATGCGTTTTTATTTTTAGATTACTTGGATTTAATCCAACGGTCCCTGATGGACCACGTGGCTAATCCACGATCGCCGGATGAGATTACTAAATCTCACGGTTCAGATTGAATGGAGACTCAACCAGGGCCGTCTGATCTAATCGTTTAAATCTACGGTCGCGATTAAAACGTAAGACTTAATCTGGACCATCCGTTCATACTAACCTAAACGATGTCGCACTACTACTAACCTAAACGACACCGTTTCACTCCATTTTGATTTTTTCAATTTAAAACTATTTCGGATAATCCTAATTACTAATCGAACGGTCACGATTTGTTAGACTCAATTAACCTAGACCGTCTGATCTAATGCTGACTCACCCTAACAAACTAACGATCGAGCTGACTCGACATCTACGTGGACCAATGGCCGAATGCCACCTAGGACTTTGACTCGCTGACCATGCCACGTCGCTTCGTCTTCAACCTCGCGACTCCAGCGGAATGAACGGCTGAGCTTCTCCGGTGATGATCTAACGGTGGAATCTTAACGGATTGGAGCGAGACCGGCGGCAATCGACTCGCGATGACCTCTATTTTAACATATCTAAGAATCGCAACATTTTATTCACAGAGTCGCAAGAATCATGCAAAGTGCCGAGTATGGCCATGGGAGTTCGATCGCGTAATTTATCTAAAATCGTAGCAATTCAATCACAGAACAGCACCAGTGGAGGTTCAGAAAACTCACCTCGAGCTCCGATTGAGCTCGCTCGGCCCAGATTTGGCTGGGGAAGGATGAACAGTGGTTCGACAATGGAGGTTGGATTGGAAGACTCGATTGGGTGTATTAAGACAAAATCGATGCAAAAAAAGATGTGCGACAATGGTCAGTAATGTTCGAGGAGTAAAACGCACATAGTAATTGAAAGAATAGGCAAGAAATGCTAGAACCGCCATTGAAGCTCAGTTCAAGAATCAAAGCTCGGCCTTACCTGTTCTCGCGATTTCGCGGGGCGCGGCCGGCGGCGATCGCTTTCTGGCGGTCTGGGCGAACTTCGAACTGTCCTCTCTAGCTTTGGTCTGGCCGGAGACGGCCCAACCGGCGCCTTGCAGTTGAGCTCGAGTTCTCGACGGCAAAGGGCCGGAGAACGAGCCTTTTTTTTGCCTTCTCTCTCTCTCGCACGTTTTAGTTCGTCCTCCACAAACTGAATCGACCAACCTCCTCAACTGAAAGCCCCCACAGGCTTATATAGCATTTTGATCTTTTTTTGGGCGCCAAACCATGGGACTAACAGACTCCAGTGGCACGTGCCATCACGTGATTTTAGGCTCAATCGGCGTCGGGGGCGATGGGCGTCTCGTCTGATTCTGTTTGGTCCTCTGGCGGGTCTTATCTTGCGCGAATTTGGCACGAATTTGGCTTGCGTTTGGTATTTACTGACTTTTGCAGGTACCGCAGCTTTGACTGACCTCGCCGGAGCTCGTCCGGCGGCCATTTGTTTCGGGGCTGGTCTCGATCGAAAGGTCTCGAGTCAAAGAACAAAACGCCCACCAGTACTTCTCCAATTGTAGTTGATTTGTCGATCAATTTTCTCTTTGAAATTACATCTTCTACTGTTCACTCATGCACAGGCCTGATGAAGAAGAAGACACTGTAGCGGACTGGTTCGACCGGTCCAACCGGCGGTCAGACCGGTCCGAACCGGTCCCGACTTGCAATTTTCCAAATTAAATCCAAATTAACAGGAAATTTTTGCAATTGAACCTCATAATCGAATTTGGGGCATGAATTCTATCAAAAAATGTGATTTTGCCCAAAAGTTCATATCAATTTCAACAAAAACCCCAAATTTCCTTTTAATTGCAAATTGGGGAATTATGCAATTGAAGGTCCAAATGATCAAATTGGGTTAAATTACCTGTGCCAATCGATTCAAAATGGTGAAACCCATTGGGCAGTATGTTTAATTTGCAATGATAGCCCTTGAATTGAAAGTAATTTCAATTATGCTCATTTTCAAGGACTAAAAATGCAATTTTAGTATGCAATTTTGCCAAATTCGTGCAATTGAACAATTTGTACAAACAATTGGGCTAAATTGCAATAAGGGACAGTTAGAATGGATGTCAAGATCCTATAAAATACCAAAATTGCAAATTAAAAGACTCAATGGATATTTTTTTCTCAAATTCAATAGTATGGGTTACAAAGGAACACCCATAATTGAATCTGATTTTGAACTTTTTGTGAGGTCAAAAATACAAGGGATTAAAAATAAAAATATTGGCTATTTTTCCATATTTTTGTGGCCTCGAATGCTATGTTTCTTGATTTTTTTTGAGTATTTTCCTATTTTCTAAAAATACTAAAAATATGAAAAATATGAAACATTATTTTTTGTTCAAAAATGGTTCCTTGGGCTTGGCCAAGGCCACCAAAGTTGATTTTGTAATTTTTTGACTTTTTATGGATTTTTTGTGATTTTTCAAAATAAAGCTGAAAAAGACTTGGTCAAAAAATCATGTGCCAACATTGCCCTAGATTCAACTAGATGCAGGTACTCTTCATGAGGTGGAGTTCTGAAGATTGTTCAAGGTGCCCTGGTGATAATGAAAGGAATCAAGCATGGTGGCCTGTATGAACTTCAAGGTGAGACATTGATAAGTTTCGCTCCGGAGACGTCGACATCTGTTCGAGAGTCTAACGACTGCTCGAGGAAAGCATGGGTGATTGTGCCGATGCACAAGATTGATGCTGTTGTCAAGAATACGCGGACGAGAGCTTTGATCAGAATGGAGACTAGTAAGTCGATCAAGCATGTGCGAACCGATAATAGCATGGAGTCATGCTCAAAGCTGGTAAATAAATTCTGCATGAAAAAAGGGCATAGTGAAACACTGCACTAGTGCAGTAAAGTACAACAATTTACAAAATTGATGTGACATTCTGAATTCCGAGCATTTTCGAGGCTATTGAATGAAAAGAAATTCATCGATGTATTTCTGTTATATCTCGCTCGGAGCTGGCCATTCTCGAGTTAACTGACCAAAAGGGAAAGGCTAACGCAGAGTTAAGTACATGGATCTAGGAACTCGAATAAGAAATGATACTTTGACCATAAGAATTGTCGAGGGGATATTTTGGGCCAGCAGAGATCGATCTAAGAACGATCATGGAATAGTTTGCTAGCATTATACGATTGGGACGTCGGTGATTCCGCCTAACCAATGTATAATTTGTAAATATTTCTTAAATCGAATTATGATGATGAGAATCGCAAAAACTAGCGATGAACCCTTGCAATTACATGACAATCAAAGTCGCCACGACTTGAGTAATCCTAAGGTCAATACGCGTAATCGTCCGTTAGTTTGAGATAAACTGAAACTACAATCGACGAGAACTTGTCATGAATTGGACCTCGGAATTGGGTATCGGATATTGAGGAATTTCAACATTGAAAAAATTTGACGTCGCCTCATCGTGATCGATTAAGATTAGGATTCGTCCCAAGGTGATAGAGAAATCGAAAGTTTGACTGAAGATGAGAAATCACCTTATGCCCTTGGATATTACTCATGCCTTTGGAATTTAGTAAGGGCATTTTAGTCTTTATCCCATCTACACCTCTTGGCCAAAAAAGTGATGGCAAAATAGTCCTTTAGCCTCTTAGATAAGACAATGAGTTAAATCAAGTAGGAACCCCTTCTACTCTAGCTAATACAAGTTATATCCTTCTTAAAAGCCTAGTCTAATTAGCCATTAAAAGGCTAAGCTATCACCTCAATTTTCTCTCTCTTTTGGCTTGCAAGAGAAGCTTTCTCTCTTCTTTCCCTCAAATGGCCGAACACCCTTTCCATCTTACCATTTTTCTCTCATTCAAGCTCGCTCTCTCTCTCTCTCTCTCCCTCGCTCGCTGGTCGCTCCGACTCCCTTCCACCACCGTCCGTTGTTTAGGATTTTTATCTGTCGTCCATCGTCGGTTGCCGACGAGCCACCTACCATTGGAAAGCTCTTTTTCTTACCGTTCTAACGAGTTATCATGAGCCCCAATCCGCCCAGCCGTTTGTCCCGTAGAATCGCCGGAAGTAGCAAAGGTCGTTGTTTGACCCTATTCCAATCCGAGAACGCCTAGATCACCTTTGGGAGCTCATTTTGGCTTGATTCTTCGGTAAGACACTCCTTGAACCTAGTTAAGACGTTTAGCAACATGTATTTGAGGTTGATGGTGAATTATTATGGGTTTTAAGAGCTAATATCTCGCCGTTCTTGACCGACCAAAACTGAACTAGTCTGTCCAGGGAGGAAATTGTGGACTTGCTGTCCTTTTGGACCAACTACGCTCGCTTAATCCTTGATAAGTTGACCCTCAACCTTACCTTAGTTTGTTAAGAGAAGAATGGTTGAGGTTTAGGGAGGATTCAATGGATTTTGATGGCTGTTTGTGGCATTTTCCCTTAAACTGAACAGATTATGGTCCCCTGACTGAACCGTGACTTTGAGGGCAGTCCAAGAACCGATTTTGCTTGGATTAAGTGGTACGATGTCTCTAAACTTAGTTTGGTGTGTTCGAAGATTGATGGTTGAAGTTAAATGAGGATTTGATGGATTTTGGCCGTTAATCTTGGCATATTTGCATGAACCGAATCGGCTACCCTTTTTCCTGACCGAACCGTGACTCTTGGAGTGACTTAGGGACTGAGTTTGCTTGGAACAAGTGGCAAGTGGTCTCTCAATCCTAGCTTGACATGTTAAGGGATTATGGATTGAGGTTTGGAGTGATTGTGATAAAGTTTGGTGGTTGATTCTTGCGTGAACTCCTTAGAGGCCGAATTTGCCAATTTCAGACCAGCCTTGTGCCGTGAGCTATTGCTGCTTGTTTTGGGGGATTCTTTGGCAAAATTTCATGGTAAGTTGATTTTAACCCTTTATTAGGATGTTAGGTTACTAATAGTCGAAGTCTGAACTTGATTGAAATGATTTTATGGACTGATTTTATGAGAGACGCAAGAAAATCCGAGTCTGTCCAGATTTGAGGGTTAGTGGTCTTTGGCTTGTTTTTGATTGAAAATCGAATGCCTGAAGAGTCTTACTTGACCATGAGCGTGTGCTTTAATGGCCAATTGATCGCTTTAAGTGGATGAGCCTGAAATTTTTATTGAAAGAAATGCTAAGATTGAGTTTGTGAAATGACCCTGATTTGCTTGTGCTAATGTGGGTAATAATTGAGATTGAATCGAATGCCTTGATTTGGCCACGAATCACGTGAGTTGTTTTCGAATGAAAATTGAGGCTAATTATGACTGGATATTATATATTATTAATGGCCAATCGATTGAGCTCTGGGAGAGAGTCACTCCCATTTGACTTGACGAGGTCGTGCGGCTAGAGAGTCACATACTGACCGAATCATCTCGAAGGCTGTAAGAATCGAGAATCGTATGGTGAGAGAATTATCTCTAGGTCCGGATGCGAGAGTCCTATAGTCGACCGAATCACCTCGATGGCGTGGAGTGTCAAGAGTTGCTATAGCGACCGAATCATCTCGCATGCGAGAGTCATCATATTGACCGAATCATCTCGATTGAATTGGGCATCGAGAGTCATATGATTGACCGAATCATCTCGCGGCTCCAAAGAAGCGCAACAGAACTTGAATATCAAGAAATGAAATTTGAGAAATTGAGATTTGCCTCTTGAATTGAAAATGGCCTCAAGTGTATATTTTTTTTTATTGAAAACCCTGCCATTGTACGAAGCTTAGAGTTTAATCATAATTTGCTTGACTGAGTCGAGTCGATTTGGAAATATGGAAGTGCCATGTTTTGACAATATCATGCTTTTACCATGCCAAAACTTTTGTTTCCAAAATATCCGTCTTTCAAAAGTGTCTAGAGGTACTGACAGCTTAGTTTAGGGTTAAGTTTAGCTTACTGAGATTTATATCACACCCCGTCGTGGGATTACTTTTCCAGACCTTGAATCCCACACGTGGAAGCCACACTGCAAGGCCTTGGAATCCCAAAGAAGATCGATGATGAGGAGCATAAGCTGGAGCACAAACCCGACATTCTTTTTAGAAAAAGTAGCGTAGACCCTAGTTAGTATGATTTTCCCTTTGTTGTCTTGTATTTTGTAAACCGAAGCCCTGTGTTGTATCTTGAGTAAACGTTTTGTTGTGTAGTCCTGAAGTCATCTTTGGTGATTATGAAAGGGATTGTTTCTCGCTTCCGCATGCATGTTTCATTTAGTCTTTGAGATCGACGTCGTTAGATCTTGGGCGTCATGAAATTTAAAACGGCCGCTGAGGGATGTTCACGTTCCCGCCGGGTTCAGGGCGTGATAATTGATGAGCAGAAAATTACTAGAGACATCATGTAAAAAGATATCTAGTGTTGGTATGGCTAGGAGAATTCTAGCGGATGCGCTTAGTGTGGCGAACTACCTGGTAAATAGATCCCCATCGACTGCGATCGGATATCGGACTCCCGAAGAAGTGTGGTCAGGTAACGTTGCTGATTATTCTAATTTTAGAATGTTTGGTTGCCCGTGTTATTATCGTGCAAGTGATGGTAAGCTCAATGTGAGGGCAAGATGCATTTTCCATGGCTATGCACGAGGTGAGTAGAGCTATTAGTTGTGGTGTCCGAATATAAATTCACATGTTTGCAGTAGAGAAGTTACCTATAACAAGTCTCTGGTATTTCTGGCTATGAGTGTTTATGGCAGTGTTCATACGGATCTGGACGGTGTTCAGCTTGAGGTGGAGTTGCAACTAGAAACTCCTGAGGTAGCGGATACTAGCGAAGTAATCGACACAGATGATGCTTGTAGTGAGGTGGAGCCTGTAGAGCCAACAGTTGCTGTAATTGTTGATATTGACAAGGTATGTAGTCGGTCTCCTGACAGATATGGATGAAACGAAGGTTTTGCTTTATCTATGGTTAAGAAGCTTGTATCAGAAAGTCCTTATGAAGCAGTTAAAAGTGCATGTGCGGTTGGCACTCTGCTGAGGTCCTCGGTTATAGCGAAGTTCAAGTGCGGCTTGGACTTGGATGATATCTGTGGCGGTTGAGCCCATTGGGGATGTGAGAGAGTAGTAGCGATAAAGTTCGGATATCAACGAAGCGATTGTGAGATGACTCAAACGTCGAGCTAAGGTGGAGGTTGTTAAAATATGTCTCGAGTTTAAGCCTATCGAATAAGCCCCGTGTCAAAATGAAGTTGTTAAATTACTTTGCGATGAAGATGGGATCAAGAATGGGATTTGTTTCGAGTTGCAGATTGCACGCATGAAGTCCAAAGACATATAGACTTTGACATAAAAGAGGACAAATCAAAAGAAGGAAGATTCGTTGATGGTCGGACGTAGATATCAAGAAAAGGAATAAAGCCAGCTGGATTTGGATTGTTTTGACTTTTGGTCAAAAAGAAAATAAGGAAATGAAATTTCCTTTTCACGATGATTCTCTTCAGGAAGGGTTTCTTGATCGGCTTTGCTCGTGCGATCTGATTTTGTGTAAAAGAAGAAAAGTGCCGTGGTTGATCTGACGAAGGTCCTGAAGCGCCGTTTGTCGAGTATTTGGCAAGGGTTTATCATTGGTGATTTTGTTCGCGGAATTACATTAAGAATTCAAATGTCGGAACCAATTAAATCTTGAGGTTAGATTTGTGTAATTTCTTTGCGAGATTGAGAGATTATTTCGCTAGAAATTGAGGGCTAAACACTGTGTGCATTTTTTTTATTGTAATTGGGGCTTGGGAAACACTGAGAGTGTTTGAGTGACTCGAGTATGATCTGTAATCTCCGGTATCGCTCGTTTTATAGTGAAATTCGTTACTGCTCTCCCCGTGGATGTGGGTCTCTATGATCGAGTCACGTACATCTGGTATTCGATTTACTTTCTCTTTCTGTCTATTTATTTGATCAATCGCTTGTTCCGTGCAACAAACGGCATGAGTAACAACACAATTTCGGGTCAAAATTTTTTATTTAAGTAAAAAAAAAATGTTCAAACTGATTTGCTTTCTAATGAACTGAATAGAGTTAGTAATATCAATACGGCCATCGACCATTACTGACCGAATCATACAAATCCGGTGTCAGATTCATTTCCTTGTCCAGCTCATCATCTTGTCCGGCTACGTATTTTACGCAACGGCTAAAGTCAATTATCACAAGACAGATTTTTTACAGTGGACGGTCAGTATCTACACACATCCTAGAGCAATAATTTGCTTGGTAATTAACCACTAACTAGTGACTACACATATAGATTGAACCACTCCATGCCTTGTAGGTAAGCATTCTGTGGGGTGTAATACAACGCATCTTGCTCATCACATTCTTCAGCAACTCCAGAATCTCCCCAGAAGGGATTGTCCACTGCATCAATGGTGGCCGAGGAACGCGGGCTGTTGCTGGAGAGCCTCTTCATCTCCATCTCCGCCTCCGAAAGCTGTTCCTTAAGCTTCAGAACCTGCAAAAAAATCATATATACTTAGGTCCAGTTTAAACCCGGAGCCGGGAAGAAAAAAGGGGCGCCCACGTGCGACCCTATACGGCCTTCTGAGAGGCCCGACACAAACCTAGTCTAGTGCGGTCGTACGATCTCACGGGACGTGTCAAGTTTGAGAGTGTGCTCGATTCATAACGGAATACGAGATAAATTTGAAGGCGGGTTGGCCATAAAGTGTGACAAAATTTAGAACCCACGCCCATGTTTGAGGTTTTAATATGAAATGCCTAGTTACTCCTAAGCCAAGAGCCGAATCTTGTGTGTGGTGTGGATACGAGGGCATCTCTTTGGCCCTTTCTCTTTCCTTCAGCTTAATCAGCACAATTTGCACCGGATTAAGGATTTTTATCAGAAAGCTACTCGGGAGAACCTCGGACATCAGTCCATTAAGGTTTAATCATGAATGGGAGTCATGAACTAAGTAAAGTTGTATATCCAAGATAAGAAAATCTCCATATAAAAGTTCAATTATTTCTGATTTTTTTTTTTGTAAAATTTAATTCCGTGTCGGGATGTGCAAAAATTTGGTGGCGCTGTTAATTCCAAAGTACACATGTTATCATTCCGACTCGACGATTTTGGTAATTTATTGTTAAAATTTTGGTAATCCGCAAGATTTAATCTGACTAAAATGTCAAAAAACACACCAGCAAAAAAGAAATTTGATAAAAAAGAAGAGGAAGATTTGAGGTAACTGAAGAGAACAGAGGGAGGGGTGAGACCTCAGACTCAAGACGGCATTTCTCAACGACGGCCTTCTCATGGACGGACTTCAGCTTGGCGTACTCCTCCTCCAGCTTCTTGCTCTTCCACCGGGCCCTCCTGTTCTGGAACCACACCGCCACCTGCCGCGGGTCGAGCCCCAGCTCCGCCGCCAGCCTGTCCTTCCGCTCCGACTCCAGCTTGTGCTCGTCCCCGAAGTTCCGCTCCAGGAGCTCCACCTGCTCCGCGCTCAGCTTCCGCTTCCCCCGTCCCTCCCCTCCGCCGCCCCCGCCCTCGGTTCCTTTGCTCCTCTTCCGCCTCCGCCGCGGCGGTTTCTCCCCTGCGCCAAAAAAAAAAAAAAGCCACGCCGTTCTCGTCGGCGTAAGTGCGCAGAAATAACTACCCGTTTACCCGAAAAAGGGAAAAAGAAAAATCTGTATGTAAAGACCATGTGGAGGAGCTAATCGGGTGAACACTCCAGGGTAGAGCTGAGAAATGAGTTCCATGTCATCTTCGCTCAGGTCTTTCATGGCGGCTCTCGCTTGTTTTGGTTGGGCAAGTACTAGTGACGAGGCTCTCTGGTCCCGTCCGACTGGAGTCGGGTTGATTAAGGAGATGACTTTTATAGAGCTCTAGTTTGAAAGTACCCTCAAATATGCATCGAAATCTCGCTTTTGCCACTCGTGGGAGACAGAAAAACTTCAACACTCTCTCAAGACTCGAGAGCATATCATTATGTTGGCGTCAGCCAAGTCAATCGATCGCTACCTTGACTTATTAAAAAGTTTGATGACACGAACACGATGATCGATTCAGATGGACGTAGAAAATTGAATTTAGAAATCGATAGAAAAAAAAATGTGAGACGTCCATAAATATCATCCCATCCGTGTCGATAAAGAATTCATCGAATGAATAGCAAAAAATAGCAGGTTTACGGATTTCATCGCTCAATTTTGAGATGCCTAGTCCCTGAGTCTTTTTTAGCATTGAACAATCGATTGGTAAAGAAAGAAAGAAAAAACACACTGTACGTGTGCAATTTATTAGTATGCAAGAACATAGTGCGACCACTGCCGATTCTTAGCACTTGATGTTCCAAATAGACGAACAATTCAGGGTCGAACTCAAATTGGACATTCACAACCCAGAATCATAGATTAGTCAAGGCAAAAAAACGCAATTATAATATCAACAACTCTACGGACTCTAAGTCGTTGTCGTCTATGAGCGAGGGAAGTCTATATATTTAAATACCAAACTCGGGAAATTTTTTTTTGTCCTCATGTAACAGGCGAACATTGTGTTGCAATGCACTTGATTTATCGCTACACCATGTGCGAGTTTGATTTTATCCGATGAATCAAGTGAAGAAGAAGAGAAGAAAAAAAATCGATTTTAGTTGATAATACCATTCGAGGGCGTGCAGTACACACCTTAACGTGTGAACGAATGGTTCGTGAATGGCCAAAGATCCCAAAACCGACCACCTCGGTTATAGTAAACTAATTAATAAAAGGGTTAATCTCGGTGCCTAATCGGGGGTTGCTCACGTCGTTTGAGCGCAGCTTTTGGCTTTGGAGAGTTGAAAAATCAATTTTAACAATTCGCTCAAATGCGTTGCTCGAGATGTACGTGTGAAGTGACCCAAAAGTTCCGCGATCGCACACGCCCAATGGGAAACGGAGCAGCAGAGATATAGAGATGGAGATAAAGAGAGAGGGTATAGCATCGACTCGTGAGGAAACAAAAGAGCAACCCTAGCTTGGATAAACTTCCTATGAGAGTCAAGAGAAAATTTGTCCAAAAAACCCTAAATACATTACATTTTGTCAATCAAGGTCTAAATTGAATCCTAAATATTTTTGCGTTTTACCAATTGAGTCAATTTCGATCAATTTTGACCTAAAATCGCTGACGCGGACGTCAGCTATTCAACGTGGCACGACCACCACATTTTAATTTTTTTTCCTTTTATTTTTATTTTGTGTTTTCCCGTTTTTCCTTCTGTCGGCCTTGGGGGAGGGTCCCCCTCGATCTGACGAAGGGTTGACCTCGTCTGAGGCCGGCGACCTCTACTAGAGGGTGATCGGTTCCAGGATGAATGGTTTTCACCTTAGAATCCAGAACTGCCCGATAGGGATTGGTTTTGCAAAATGCGAATCGTGAACCACCCGCCCGTTCCATGGATCCATTCGAAAATCGAACCATCGGTTCAGACCGGTTTCCGGTTGGATCCCGATTGCGGTCCTACTGAGCATCAACATTAATTTAAAAGAGAAAAGGAAATCAATTTTTGGAGAAATTGGCCCTAGATTGAACTTTGCCTCCTTGATAGGAAGGTTCGGTGTAATGTTCCAAATGGATAAACAGTAAATTATATCAAGCTTACGCTTTGGACACATAAAGTTTTCTACTAGAATAGCAAGTTTTTAGTTAGAATGAAAGGATTGAAGGTCATAGCAGTGACTAGACATGGCCGGTTCCGTGGAACCGCCGGTTCCGGTTCAGGAACTGGCCCTTAAGGGAACGGTTCCGGTTCCGGTTCGGAACCGGCGGTTCCGAGCCGGTTCCCGGTTTCGGTACCGAACCGAATTTAAAAAAAAAAAGACATGCCTCCGCCTCATATGACGTCGCAGGGTGGGTGCGCCGGTGCGGGTGTGCTCGGGTAGGTTCGGCGATGGGCTTCAACAAACGCTGAGGGTCTCGGCCATCTCGCGATGCTCTAGCTTTTAGGGCTCTCGGACGACGGCATCGGGGGTGAAGGCCGACGTGGCACGAGCCGGCAGCTGGTGGTGGAGCTGCTGTGCGACGAAGGATGGAGGTGGAGGCGGTGAGGGCTGGTCAGGAAACAAAAGAAAATGAAGAAGAACAGAAGAAAAAGAAAGAAGAGGAAGAAGATGAACAGGAGAGGGGAGGTGATGGTGAGGTGCGCACAGGAGAGAGGGACAGTGGAAGAGCACGTGGGGTGGGGCCCTTGCCTGGGGAAGAGGCGAAGAGCACCCCTGAGTGCTCTTCCTCTCATATAATTTTTTTTAATAAATTGGGCGGTTCGGAACCGCGGGCCCGGTCAACGGGCCGGTTCCGGGTTGGTTCCGGGTCCACGGTTCCGTTTGGCCATGTCTAGCAGTGACTATGTTCTACTTGATGGTAAGATATAACTTTCCCGTGCAACACAAACACAAATAGGTTATTGTATCCAACAATGTGAAACAACAGCTGAGAGTGCATTAAATTGAAACAACTTAAATAAACCAACTTCTCAAGCTTTGAACCTATAACCAAGTCTACAAAGTACAAAGGATCCACAAGTCATCTCCAACTTGGAACTTCAATTTATCCATAAAAGAAAAGACTACTCCAAGATTCAAAGTTGTGACCCCCCGAAAACAAAACATTTTCTTTGGACGGATGGGTTTGGACTTGAGCCTTTGAGGGAGATGCTTCAATTAAAAGAATATACATCTATATTATATAAAAGGACCGGTCCGATTAGGCCTGTTGGATGGTTTCCACCCGAAATTGGGAACCAAATCGAGTATCTGCCTATTCCAGAAAATTGAAACCAGGAATCAAACCGTTAATCGCTGGTTTCATCCAAAATCAACAGATTGGGTATGGTCCGGTCTAGTTTGGATATATCATGATTTTTTTGCTCACGCCTAATCTCCACTAACGATTGATGAGGCCCGACGATAGCCGGTATAGGGAAAAATGAAAAAAATAAAAGAAGGAAAAAAGAAAAAAAAAACTTTAAAAATAAAAAAAAATCCAAAAAAGATACTAAAATATTTTTAAAATCTATCCACTCTAGCGTCGGTCGTGTCATGTAGGATGGCTTGTGTCCACGATTTCTAACCAAAATTGATCGAATGGACTCAATTGCCAAAACTTGAGAAGATTTAAAACTCAATTGATAAAATTAAATAGTTTATGACTGAATTGGCAAAAATGCAATAAGTTTGAGATTTTTTGGACAATTTTCCTTAGAGTTAAGAGAAAGCCCAACGTCATTAAAGGCATAAGTACACCTCAAGTACCAATATTTGTGAATGACGCTCATTTTGGTACCAATATTTTCTTTGGATCACTTAAGTGCTAAATCGAAGAAAAAATGATCACTTTAATGCCAACAGCGAGAAATTCCGGCGACCTCACCAGAGTTGACATTTAAATAATCGTTTTAAAAAATTGACACTTAAATAATCATTTTAAAAACTTGACACTTAAGTGATCCAAAGAACGATCACTTTAGTGCTAAATCGGAGAAAAAAATATCACTTTAGTGTCAATTTCGACGACCTCACCATAGTTGTCACTTAAATAATCATTTTTTTTAAAATTGACACTTGAGTGATCGAAAAAAATATATTTGCACTAAAGTAAGCGCCGCTACACAAATATTGACACTTGAAGTCTCCTTTTGCCCATAATTAAATCATGGATCAAGTACGTGCATTAACCGCTTCTTACTACGTCGACATTGATCTTATCCAAGATTTTATTCCATTAACACCCTCTCTCGCGCATTGGTCAATCGACCGCGCCCCATAAGTTTTATTTAGCGTCTCTCCGGTATCTGAAAGGTTTTCTTGTAATTAGGAAATGGGTCAGCTGCTTCATTTTGTTACTGGGGAACATGTTACATGGATTTTATGAGCGTTCCATAGCTACCAACGATAATGAGAAACATAGAAGAAAAAATTGAAAAAGGGCTAAGGCAAAGAGGTTGGTTCGATCATATGACTCATCGAATTAGGGCCATCATGTTTATAACTTGGTAATTGGTAGCTAATCTTGGTAGATAGATTTTTACGTCTAATTTACGTCAAGTTTGGATGAGTGACTACGAATCTTGTCTTGCATCTATATATAGTGGAAAAATAGCAAAAGTTCTCCTTTTTGCAACCCCATAGGTCATGTACTTTAAACCGAAATAAACCCTAGTCCTAGAGATATTACTACTTTTCGTGACTAGAAATTGCGTGATGTAGAAAGAGTTCTCTGCGACTTTTCCTGCTTAATATGTACGTTTCACGATATCATTTTTGTAGGTTGACTTCATTGGCGAGAGGGTCTGTCCGTCGACTCCTGTTGCACTCGGGTGACCTTCGCTAGTGGCTAACGAGGGTCGCCCGACCGAGACCTTGATGTTCGGTTAGGGTTTGGATAAGACAACTATATATATATATATATATATATATATCTCATGCTCTTAGCTCTTCGAACTTTGATCATGTTTTGCTAATAAGTTGTCACCAATCACAAACACGTCAGTGTCTAATCACTCCCTGAACATCGTTATGGAAATCCACAAGTAACTAGCTAGAGTCAACGCCGGACTTTTTCCGTCGAGTCATTAGACTATCCCACCATTCCCGCCGTTTGGTTGGTTTGTATGGAATTGGTTACTAATGCTACTAACCCTGATCAACATCAAAGGTCAACTAAGATTAGCAACTTGATCTTTATTAATTAGTCAAATTCTAGATGATTCAAAACAGCCTACAAAGAAACATGAAATCGACACCTAACTACGTCGAAATTACGCCCGCGATCTTTCTTTTTTTCTCTGGTACGTGCCTAACCTTATTGAAATCGAAGAAAACACTGAGAAGTCGTACGTTGAAGCGCAAATCCCCGTGTAGTAAAGAATCCAAAGAGGAGAGCCATGAACCGAGGAAGAGCACGTTTCCTTCGGCCGAAATAGGTTACGTGTCGACTGGGAAGAGCTTCAAAGCGTCCACACTTGCTGATCGTCCACGTGTTGTTCTACCGACATGGCCATTTAATTTATCTTAACATTCACGTTCCACCGACGTGGCCATTCAATATATATATATATACACACGCGCGTGCCCCACGATTAGAGGCGTCAAATGGGTGGGTCGGATCGGGTATGGGTCGAGTCGAATATGGTCCGACCCATATTGACCCATTTAACATATTTTGACCCATATTCATCCAATGCAAATTTAGTGACCCATATCCAACCCAACCCATACCCGACCCATACCCGACCCGACCCGTATTACTTAAATACTTATATATTTAGCTAAATTATGAAATATTTATTTCTTATAATTTATTAAGAAAAATTATATTGCTAAAACATGCAATTGAATTTTTCTGAAAAAATTTAAATTTTTTCTTTATAAAATAATTTTTTATTATAATCGGCCACCTGCGACATCTGCTCGCCACTGTTGACCGTTGCCTGCTTCCTGCCATCGTCGTCCCCTCAAACTGCTGCTCGCCACCTCCGTCGCCGAAGCTGTAGCTCTCCCCGCACGGGCTGCCGCTTCTGAAGGCGTAGGGGGCGTAATCGGAGCTCGGGAAGGGAGGTGCTCCGGCAGGTTTCGACGCTGACTCGTACTCAATTCTGGTTTATCTTGCCGAGTTAAGTTAAAAGACTTCAATACTAATTGACTCGTACACGCACTGTGGCGGCGGTCGACGGCCGGCGACGGCGGAGGGTGGTTGGTGATGGTGATCGGAGGTGGGCAGCGGTGACCATTGGCGGCCAAAGTAGAGCGACGGCCAAGGCAGGAGAAAAAAGAAAATAGAAAAGAAAAAAATTATATAAAAAACAAATTATTAAAATATTAAAAAATTAGATTTTTAAAAAAATATTCACAAAACTTATTTATGATTGCCTTAAGATAGTTTTCTTAGCTAACTCATTTATGGCCCATTTGAAACCCATTTATGACCCATAAAATTTTTAAGCAACCCATTTATGACCCATTTAAGTACTTAAGCTAACCCATTTTTAACCCACCACCATCAAATATGGGCCAAATGTGGGTTCTAGACCCATTTTGCCACCTCTACCCACGATATGTCTTTGCTAAATTATTATCATACGCTAACCACATAGTATGGAAAATTGTCAGTCTTAAATTTATTGTACTTTTGATAATTCAGTCATATAACATTTTGCATTTATATCAATTTACTTCTAAATATTCATTTTGTACCAATTCAGTTTTAAACCTTTTGAATTTGTGCTAATTGAGTCTATCCGATCAACTTTGGCCAACCGACGCTGACGTGTACAATTTGTAATGATATTTTAATATTTTTTTGAAATTATATTTTTTTTTTATTTTCATTTTTCTGTTTCCTTTTCTTTCTCTCTCTCTTTTTCTTTCCTTTTCCTTTTCATTTCTTCTTCCTCCTAGCGATCGGCCAGAGGCTAGGGCCACAAGGTGACCTTGCCCAGACCAAATCTGTGCGGCATAGTGATGGCAATTGATCCCCCTCCTTTCTCTCGGTTCTTCTTGAGGCAAGGGATCTACGTGGAAGGGGAAAGAGAAACCATGAGAGAGAAAATGAAAAAAAATAAAAGAGAAAGAAAAGAAAAATAAAAAAAATAAAAAAATTATTCCAACAATTGTTAAAATATTATTAAATTGTTCATGTCAATGTCGACTAGTATTCACGTCAGCGTCGACCGCATGTACTGAATTGACACAAATACAAAAGATTTGAAACTGAATTGACATAGATATAAAAAAATTTAAAACTGAATTGACAAAAGTGCAATAAATTTAGAATTTTTTTTGACAATTTTTTCAGTAGTTCAAGGATATAGTTTTTCACATGATTCAACACGAATTGGGGATATAAATATTGTCATGGCAAACACCCACATGCAAACATGCATATGAACATTTTCTTTTTCTGAAAAATGCTTAAAACGCACCTCATCTTTCATCCAATAACCGCCTTGATATATAGTTATTTTTTTAATATCAAATACATTACCTGAGTTTTATCTCTGGACACCACTTTGTACATTCACATCAATTATCGTTATGCTTTTATTTAGGTAAATGTAATTTTCTTTCTAAACATGCCAATGTCCAAATTTTGTAGTCTCAAACCCACTTCGAAAACTCAACCGTTCGGACCCTAAGCGAGTTGCTAAAATGAGTTTGCAAGGAGGGGGTAATTTGATCTTTTCAATGTGGGGTCTTGTTCCCATGGATGACACTTGCTAAAAATAGATATGAGTGCTTATTAGGTCTAAAATGAGGTATATTTGTAGTGTTCTATTCTACATTTTCTTTTTCCGTTTGGCAACAAATCCCTCGTATAAAAGTTACCAAAAAAAGTCCTAAATATATTGCACTTATACCAATCGAGTTCATCCAACAAATTTAACAAGAAAATTTTGACGTGGCGGTCTAGTTAGCACCAGTCGTCCTATTTAGTGTACCGATACTGACACAGACAATTTTTTAAAATTCTTCTGAATTTCCTTCTTTTCTTTTTTTTTTCTTTTTATGATTTTTTTTTTCTATTTTGTTGTTGGCCGGTCTCCAACGTGGCCACCCTCCACAGCCACAATCGGGTGACGACCTGCGTTGCTTGTGCGAGGGTTGCTCTTTCCTATTTGGCAAGGGCCACCCGCTTTGGCTACTGGCACGGGTCGCCTCCCTTGTGGCCGGCAAGGGAGGCCTCGCCAAATCTAGCGAGGGCTACACTTGTCCAGAGCTGACAAGGGCCGTGACGCCATCTTCGGCACTCAATAAAAAAAAGTAAAGAAAAAATAAAAAGAAAAATTATTTTAAAATATCCACGTCAGCATCGATCGTGCATGTAGTAGGGTTGTTGTCCACGTCGGCAATGTCTGGCTAAAATAAGCCAGATGAACTCAATGGAAAATAAAAATTTTAGGACTTAATTGTTAGAAAAATATAATATATTCAAATAACAGAGGCATAAAAGCTAAAAAGCAAAGACATAAACACTAAAATGACAGAGAGGTTTATGTCTGACCCGTCTTGGGTGATGTCATTCACCATATATGTCTCATAAATCTTCTTTTTCAGAAATCTGCAATTCACAGATCTATGACCCATCTTGCCACAATTGAAGTATTTTCCTTGAAACTTGTTCTTGAAAACTCCTCCTTTTGGTTTCAACTTTGGCTTTGCAATCTTTTTGTTTTAAGATTGTTGGACCAGAAATATATTTAATTTGCAGAGGCACAAATGCTAAATTGGCAGATGCACAAATACTGAATTGACAAAGGCATAAACACTGAATTGGCAGAGGCACAAACACTGTGAACAAAACCACAACAATATTGAAAGAAATGGAATTGTTACAAATACCGAGGCCTGTGTTTGACACAGTTTCCTTAAAATAGATTCGTCCTCTCCCGTACGTGCTTTGAGGTTTCGTGAACATTTGTCTCCCAAGATAGAACGGTTGGCAACGATAGAGGCAAGCACAACACTCCAAAGCTTTCGGCGAACTTGAACAAAACTCGAACACTATCGAAAACAATGTAAATGCAGAGAATTGAAAGAGAGGGAGAAGAAATTTTCTTTTTCGTTCTTGGTCTTCTGTCACTTTGAAACAAAATGGGAAGCCATTTATTTATAAGGTAAGTGGAGTATTTCGGAATTAATAATGGTTGATTAATTTTGTAACAGTAAAAAAAACAGTGGCTCTGCCATTACAATAGTAATGGCTCTGCTAGTGGTTCTGCCGTTACAATAATAATTCTATAACAGCCGAATTTAATGACATTAACTTGCTGTTACTAAATTAATTCAGTAGATGTTATAAAGAATAATTCGTAACAGTTTGAGGGTGTTCTTTGAGCAATAATTTCTCATTCACTCACCCATCAAAATATCCATAGTTTCCAACATTAATTGGCACAATTAATAGGTTTAGGATTGAATTGGCACAAATACAATAAATTTATAATTTTTTTAGTAATTTTTCCTATCCCTCGCTTGTGTGGTGATCGTTCTTAGACAAATATAGAAGAGCTCTTGCAAAAGCTATTATTAAATATTAACCACCAAGAGTAAGAGACAACATTGTCTATGTACAGCGCCGTGGTGGGAGAAACATAATCTGCTTTACAGATTTTTGGTCGAAATCTTTTGTTTTGGTAATAGATTCAGCTCACTTAGATGAGAACATGACACCAAGCTCTCTTTGGCCATATTGACAAAATGGGTAGGTTATCATATTGGGGTCCCTTGAGCGCGTGATGATATTGTAGCTAACTTTCAAGAGTTTCATGATATGTTTCCACAGGAACAAATGTAAAAAAAGTCCTAAACTTATTATATTAATGCCAATGTAGCCCTATATTCTTTTTTTGCCAAGTCAGTCCTAGATCTTTTACATTGGGGCCAATTTAGTTCTAAACCTGTTATTGATGACAATTCAGCTTTAAACTTTTTGCATTGGTGCTAATTCAAAATCTTTTGCATTGGTGCCAATTTAATCATAAATCTTTTGTATTTAAGCCAGTTGAGTCAATTCTGCCAATTTTGGCTGAAAATTGTTGACGTGGACGTCGATTGTCCTATGTGGCACGGCTAGCATTGACGTGGACGTTTTTATTATTATTTAAATATTTTAAAGTATTTCTTATGGAGGCCCTTATTTTCCATAGTTGTCATTTCTTAACTTAATTATTACTCTATTAAAAAGTATCCACATCGGTGACAGTCGTGTCACGTAGGAGAACTGACATCTATTTAAGCAATTTCAAGCAAAATTGGCAGGATTGACTTAATTGGCATAAATACAAAATATTCAGGACTGAATTGGCATCAATGCAAAATGTTTATGAATGAATTGACACCAATAAAAGGTTTATGACTGAATTTGGCACAAATACAAAAGGTTCAAGATTGAATTGACACAAATACAATATATTTAGGACTTTTCTGACATTGTTTCCACATTTTCAGGATTTTTCTACTTAGATTTCCAATGGATGTAGCTCTTGCAAAAGCTTACCACAAGTTCAATGGATTTTGCTGCCATTCCATTTTGTATTATGTTTTTTGTGAGTTGCTCGCACTCTTTCAAAGCCGTTGATTCGGGCTGTGTCGAATCTCAGACCGACCTATGATGCTAGGGGTGTCGACGCTTTAATGGGTCATGCCCGGCATAGTTATATGTCAGGCCGACCTATCTTGCGCCATTGGTGTCAGCCGATGACCCAAGCTCTAACGACTGCCGCCGTGCTCGTGCTGTGCGCGTGTCCTGCATGCCTCAAACGTTAGACCCTTCAACAGTTACCTAGATATTGTGTCGTGTTCATATATCTCCATGCAACTTCAAGTCAAGATACGAATCTTATTTGCATGATATTGGAGGGTGAAACATGACCACACCACGATGCCTATACGATATATTTGGCTTTTTGCTTCAAAAACCCTACTTTTATGTTTCTTCTTATCTCTGCAACTCAACTTCTTACAGCAAAACGGGTCTGTCACGTCACTAACTTCCTTGTTGCCTACGCAAAGGGGTCTTCAACTCGAATGTTATATTAAGCAGAAGACATATCAGCCTAGAAGACTTTTTGATGTATTTTACTGTTTATGGTTGGAAGGGATAAGATGAAGCAAAGGGAGAGTGTGTCATGATTTGATGAGCCCGAATGGCTTAAAGAAAGGTTTGGAGAAGATGCGCATGGCGTGGGATTGATTCCCTCGCATGCTTTTGAGCCGTTTCACGAGTTCGATTTTGCATTATTTTCGTCCTAAATGAGCGAATCCTTAAACGTTGCGCATTGGTGTGTCATGTTTCCCCCGACACGAGGAGACATGGTTCCCCCATCTTCCAACTCTGGTATCGGGATGATAACTGGTGATCAGATTCCCAACGCATTGTTTAATGGGCTAATCATGCTCTTCCCTAGGCCAGCTTGTTTAACGTATGACGCCAACTTGTATGGGCTACGCTTTCGGTTTCTTCGCATTATGCGAAGGAAAGTTTAAGGAAAGGTTCTGCAGAGTGGTCCTGTGTCATTACTTGGATTTCTCTAGGGCTTCTGGTGTCCTGGATGCTTTGTGTTTGCTCGAAAGGAATCGAACTGTTCTCTATTTGGTTGAGTGATGGGGTTTTCCTTCCTCTTGTTAGAGGGGCGCCAATGCCTTCGATTTCGTCGGCTAATGTTCTTCGTAAGCTCGAGCACAATCTCGTGAGGTAAGAGACGTATAATCTTGCGTTTCGAATTGATCAAAATCTCACTCAGCACAATCTCGTTGGTTAGGGTCACATGAAAGTAGTTCCTTGTGAAATCCCTAATCTCATATGGACGGCATTGCCTTTGCAATGTTTGCATCCAAACCGAGGAGGAAGATTGTTAGATCGGTATAATGTGAAAGGGAAGCGAAACGTCACCTTAAGATTACGTTGGAAAACTGCCTCTCCGTACACAGATATCCACCAGTCAGCTAGGTTCGTCATGAGCACTGAGCAATTCTTGAATATCAACCTTCCATTCTCTTGAGCATCATTAGCAAAATTATATTTGGGATTGGTCATATTCGCCTCTATATGCAATCTAATAAACTATGAATATCTAGATGCATGATTCATCATGATTATCCGAGCAGATTGATTAATTTTTGTTTCCTTTTGAACATGTATGCCACGCGCATAGACAAGCTTTGCCACGCATTCCTTCTAAACGTGATCTCTCTCTCTCTCTCTCTCTCTTTGAAAAAAGGAATTGCATAATATAAAAGACGATAGCACATGGCAAGGAAAATTATCAAAAAAGTCCTAAACCTATTGCAATATAAAAAAAAAGTCCTAATTTTTTTTTATCGATTCAGCCCTAAACCTTTTGCAATTGTGCTAATTCATTCCATACGGCGAATTTTGGCCGGCTAGGATTGACGTGGACGCCGACCAATTGGCGACATAATATTTTAATATCTATTTTTATTTTTTCCTGAATTTTTGAAGTTTTTATTTTTAATTTAATTTAATTTATTTTTTCCTGAGCTCAAATCTTCTCTCTCTCTCTCTCTCTCTCTCTCTCTCTCTCTCTCTCTCTCTCTCTCTCTCTACTCTTCTTCTTTGTTGTGAGCTTCCATGGCATCCACTCCGCTTTTTTCGACCATTTGCGACGCCGTCTCTTTGTCGTCCAAATGCGGGAACATCTCCATCCGGTTTCCATTTTGGACCATCAGTGACGCCCCCGTACACTGCGGCTACCTAGGCCTCGGCAGGACTTTGCTGCTCCGATGGCTTTGATCACCAGACCCCTCTCTCTTCTAGGGGACACCTACTTTGTTACTGAAGTCAACTACGCCGACAGAACCTTGACTCTCGTCGATATTGATATCGCTGACTAGAGATGCCCTGTGGCCCACCACAACTGCATGATCGACTCACTCCCACTTGATTACAACTCTGCTGACGTCAATCTCACTTTTTTCTTGAACAACAACACTCCTATTGTCGAGCCTCACCTGGCCATGGCGAGGTCAGCCTTCCCTCTGGCTGGTTGTCGAGGTACATCGATCGGTTGGAGGAAGAAGAGGGAAGGGGAAGGGGGAGAAGAAAAAAAGGGAAAAGGAAATAAAAATATTGAAATATTATGTATAAATCGACCGGCTGCGTCAGCGTCGGTCGACCAAAATTTACTGGATGGACTGAATTGACACAATTGCAGAATGTTTATTATTGAATTGACAAAAAAAATCAAGATTAAGTTTGTACAATTGCAATAATTTATGACTTTTTTGGCAAATATATGTCACGTGACATATTGATATGATGTTATCCACTCATTAAGTATCGTTAGTGTTCTTCGGAATACGTTTTTTCATAAATAACAAAAGCAAATTTTAGGTTACCATGTGATGATGTGATAGGATTTGTAACTTGGTAAGCTTTGTCCTCTTCTTCTTCTCCTCTCGCACACCGATCGATTGCTGCCGTCGCGCATGCAAAAGGCAAGGCCTGTCGGCAACGTAACCCAAAGAAAAAAACTCTTTTCTAAGTCGGACATGAACAATCCCTAAATCACTCCTTGATTTAGGGCAATATCATTTAATATTTTAGTGGATGTGATGGAGTTGAGTGTCGGATTATGAGCTCGTCATTCAAGGTGAAACGGGCACTAAATTACTTGGTGCCCCCACGCCCACGTCAGTTGATTCCATCCCATGCATTGGTCGGGACAATACGACAATTCTAAAGCTCTCTCTCGGGATTGGTAATCACGCCTTGCGTTGGTCGATAATGGATTAACTGCTAAGCAAAAAGCCATAGAAACATGAAATATAATATGTAAAGTAGAAACCCCAAAATCCAAATAGGAAAGTCAAATCCGATTCAAGTAAAAACTCCAATTCCAAATGAGAAGGTAACAAAGTTTTCGAAATACCTTCGTATTGGAGTTGGAATCCTAATTCGAATAAGTTTCCCAGTTTGAGTGGTACATTAATTTAAGGGTGGCTTTGATTGAGGGAAAACTCCATAAGAAAAATGCTTTCTGGGAAATCATTTTTCATGAAAATGGTTAATTTTTCTATGTTTGTTGATATGTGATTAAAACGTTCTTCGTTATTTGTCTCTTATTTGGAAAATGATTACAATTTCATGACTTTATTTGCGGCAATTTTTTTAATGGAATTTTTCAATTTATTTTAGTTTCTCTTTTCTTTTCTTTTTCATTCTTTCTCGGCCTGGCCTGCTATGGTGACTACCGCATTGGCCACAGGCGAGGACGAGCTCGCTTAAGGCCGGTAAGGCTTGACCTCGCAAGATTCTGATGAGCAAGCCTCGATGGCCTTAGGTGAGCTCATCCTTGCCTGTGGTAGGTCGCCGTCGTCGTGGTCGATAGCCAGCCACGAAAGAGGCAAAAAGAAAAAGGAAAATTTTCAAATAGGGGTTTGAAGTGTCATTATTTTCTCAAATAAGCCCATGAAATGATCTTTGTTTCAAATAAGAGCCTGAAGTGCTCTCATTATTTCAAATAGGGGCTTGGCGAAGGTATTTTCGTCCTGCACTTTTTTTTTATGTTTTTCTTTTTCTTTTTTCATTTCCTTTCCTTTTTTCTTTTTTTGTTTTCCTCTCCTCTCCCCCTACCTCACCCTCACCGGCATCGACCCTAGCATGGGCAAGAGAGAGTGGCCCTTACCCTTGCCTAATGACCTTTGCCATTGGCCCGAGGAGGGTATAGGGAAAATAAAAAAGGAAAAAAAATTTAAAAAATAAATATCGAGAATGCCCTTGGTTAGACCCTTCTTTGAAACATAAGAGCATGTGCCCTTATTTGAAACAAGATCTACTTCAGGCCTTTATTTGAAATTTTCTCAAAGAATTTTTTTAATATATATTAAATTGAATATTAAAATAAATATAAATGTATTGAAATATTAAAAAATCTAAGAGGTGCAATTTCGTAAAGTATTTTCTTCTCTTTAGATTTAGGAATTCACTTTCTCAATTTTGTGCATGAATTTTCCGTTGGTCAGAAAGTATTTTCTGTTGACTAAGGCTGCGTATGGATGGTGGCTGGGGAAACTGTTTCTGTTCCAAAAGTGTTCCGGGAACACTTTTGGAGCAGAAACGCGTATGGTTCAAAAATGTTCCGAAAGTGTTCCGCGGAACACTTTTGTGCCAAAGAACACTTTTGAAGGAACAAAAAAAACTTGCTTCTGGGATTTGGGAACACTTTTCGGAACACTTTTGAAACCACCGTCCATCGTCGCCGACGCGATTACCACTCGCCGCCTCGCTAAAAGCCGACCGTCGCCAGCCGCCGGTCGCCGGTCTCCTGCCGCCGTCTCCGTCGCCCGCCGCCGTCGCGGTCGTCGGCCGCCGTTCGCCGGTCGTCGTCCGCCGTCGCCAGCTGCCGTCCGCCATCGGTCGCGGCCGCCGGTCGCCTCTGCCGGTCGCCGGCCGCCGCCGGTCGCCTCTGCCGGTCGCCGGCCGCCGCCGGTCGCCGGCCGCCGCCGGTCGCCTCTGCCGGTCGCCGGCCGCCGCCGCCGGTCCCCGCCGCCGGTCGCCCGCCGCCGCCGCCGGTCGCCGGCCGTCGCCCACCTCCGGTCGGCGACTGAAAAAAGTGTTTTTTTTTTAAATTACCAAACGCGTTTTTTTCCTAAAAATCGTAATTTTGAACAGAAACACAAAAAAATGTTTCTGTTCAAAAAATGCTCCCTGAAACAGAAACGCTACCATACGCAGCCTAAGTCATTTTCGGCAAACCAAGTAGATGAAAGTCTAGAAAACTAATTCGCAGAAAACACTTTCATTCAAACAAACGCACTTGAGGAGGATTACCTTCCTAGGATATTATATACTTGGCGATTGGCTCGGTGCGTTTCGCAAAAAAATAAATAATTTGAAAAATATTTTCCCAAAAATGATTGCTTAGAAAAGCGAACAAAAAAAATGTATACTGTCCTCCTCGACGAAGACAATTAAATATAAATTATTTTTCGTGACTAATTATTTCAAGGGATATAAGCGATTATTTTTCGAAACCAAATTATTTTTTTGCGAAATAAATGCACTCTCGAGCAAAAAAAGAAAGACTAGAGCAATTGAGCTACTGTAATCTATATCTAGCCGTCTCTCAGCTGAGCAGTACGGGCACTCCTACAAAACCCCTTAATTAAATCTCTGGTGCTCTGATCGTTGGTGGTTTATTTCCTTGGCAATATCATATCTTCACGTGAGCTTTAGATTGCAAAAGATCCGTTCAACTTTCGCGTTGTTGACGGATGAGTTCCAACACCACGTCGGACGGAATTTCGTAGCTCTTAATCAAGTGATTTTTCTTATATTACGCTGGGATCACTATCGAGAAATTGTTTATTTGACCAGCCACTGTACTATACTTGAAAACCTAAAAAATTATCTCGCAGAACGTGCGAACCGCACATCTCAAGCCCAGCCACCAAACTTGCAGCACTGTACTAAACTTAGTTCTTAATTTGGTCCTTTTGTCTGTGTTAGGGAATTAGATATCTGTCGAGTGTTGGAATTGGCGAATACTTCGAGGACTTATTTCTTACATCGGGCACGCTCACGTGAGCTTAGGGAAACTAAAGTATGATCTAGCAACATGTGATCCCTGCGCATGAACTATGAGGGGCCCCCGAAACAACAACGGATTTAAGTTTTTGTTTAAGTTGGTCCGTTTGTTGTGGGATCAAAGGGCTTTCGGATAGACTTAGATTTTGGGCATATTTAGTACATATATATTATGCTTGTTTTTTACTGATAACTGTAACGAGTTGTGCAGCTATAAACAGGAACATAGTTAAATCTATTTACAGGGCGTAACCTATTTTGGGGTGAACCTGGGTAAATCGTGCGTTGTCTATTTTTCTTCTACTATCTGTGTGTTCGTTCTGAATCGGTTTGCGACACAACCCTTCATTGAGCCCCTACAATGACGATTAAGAGGTTTGAGTAGATCTCGAATGAGCTCAACATGCTAGGTTTGTGTTGCTTCTTGAGATGACCATCGAACTTAAGGCTAATCTTTTGATTGATCAGATATCTCCAAAGAAATGTAGGAATTGTAAGAGTTTTTCTGACTCGTGCTATATTGATTGGAATTGTAATTTATCGTTTCACAGGACCGGTCTAACAAGGTAAGATATAAAATTCTTAATTAGTCTAATATGGGGTTGGCTTGTGTGGGCGCGACTTCTGATGAAACTGTTTGTGATGTAAAATTCTGTGAATAGTGCTCAAATCTCTTCTCTAATCTTGAGGCCCGAATAACCTCACACGAGAAGCAATTCGTGAGGGACAATCTCATTGGGCCTCATTAAGCCAGTGACACAGGGGGCGATTGAACGGTGAATTTCAAATTGGGTGCACAAATCACTTTTCCTCCATCATTGTATTTTAGATTTTAGCCACGGTGACCTTATGAGTGCCGTTTTCGCGGCTTACATGAAAACATCGCAAGACACGTATTGCTGAAATGTCTTCTTTGGCTGTAACTACCCGTTATCAATGTTTGGAAAATCAGAAAAAGCTGTCTATAGCTTCGCCGCTCTTTTTGTTCTGGCATACTATATTATCAGTCGTCATGAACATTATTCTTCACTACCCATGCCAGAAGGAAGCATTCTACTGCTTGTGTGTTTACTTCCATTTCGACTATTTCAACCTCGATGAGTTATAACCGAAGTTCTTTAGCCGTAGATAGAGTATAGCGAATAGAGATCTCAGAACTGGTTTCCGCTTCTTGTTTGCTTACGTGTTCTAGCAACATTGCTATTGAGTCCTGCATTATCCTTAAACGCGACTCATCTTCGGCGTTCTCACGGCGATTTGCAGGTTCTTATGGATCAACCTTTGAGTTATAAAACCGTCGAGCGAGTAAAGCCTGTCGGAAAAAATTCTCAACCTGGGTGCGAGTGGAAAGATAAGTGGTTTTCAAGATATATTGCACTGCCTCGATGGCTCGATGCTTCTGTTTTTTCCCCTTGCATCTGCTTTATATGCAGTTCAGTCCATGAGCATTGGACATTTTTTCTTTACAGTAGCTTGATTTCAAACCATCTAAACGACACGGCGCGCCTAACTTGCAGATTGCAAAAAATCACTGAAGAGAAGCGGTTGACGCTACTTTCGTCTGGGCCCTTCACAGATTTTGTACATATGATGATAATCTTCTTAAGCTTACACTTTCGGTTTCTTTGCATTGTGCGATGGAAAGTCTCTAGAATGGTTTTGCAGAGAGGTCCTGTGGCATTACTTGGGGTTTTTTTTTTTTTTCATGGCTTATGTCTTGGATGTTTTGTGTTTGGTCAGGAATCGAACTTTTTTTTCCTTTGAAATAAGTGTATTGGAAGTCTTAAAATTTGTTGCGAAAGGGCATTTGAGTCCTAAAACTTTCAAAAAATACGATCAAATCCTAAAACTTGTCACGAAAATGCAATTGAATCCTAAATCTTGTAAATGGTGCAATCAAGCTTAAAATTTATCTTGAAAAATACAATTCGAGGGAGTGCTAGCAAGGTAGCTGTGACGTGTATTAATGATAAGACTGGTTTGCAATACATTGAGATGTTTTTTCTTGTCCCCTTATGGATAGAGATGATTCTTTTAGCATTCCACTGACTTGTATTGGTGTTCCACTGACTATGTTGGTTGTTACTAACGCAGACAATTGCCAATTCACCCATCTTTTATTAAATGACGCTCATTTGTGAACAAATGTTGTTCACTTTTGAAATAATAATTTGAGGAAAATTTCAGCTCTATGAATTCCATACTGAAATACAATTCGGTCCTAAAACTTTTAAAAAGAACAATCAACGAAAGGACCTGATTTCACAAATCTGATAAGTTTTAAGATTTGATTGCACATTTTGAAAGTTGCATGACCCAATTACACTTTCTCACAAGTTTTAGGACTTAATCGCCTTTTGTTTTTGAAAGTTTTAAAGCTTAATCGCCCTATTAATATTCTTTTTTGTGATAAGATGTAATTTTGACACCGTTTTTGGTATGTTTTGAGAATGCTCATTTTGTTTCCGACATATCAAATGTAACCTTGGGCATGCTTGTAAACACCCGTTTTCATTCCATTCTTAATTTAGATGGTGCTTTCAGGATTTACTTTAGCGTACTCTTCCAACAAGGCTTGAATTCAAGAATACAAAGAGAAAAGCCTACTCCCGTGCCATCTAAACCAACATCTTGTTGGGCTTTCACTCAAGATCATTCCATTCAAGGACTTAGCTAAAAAAAAAAGTTGAGATAGTCACAATTTCAATTTGTTAAGTGCGCGAGATTTAGTACGAGATAATAAGAGAGAGGAATCAGCCTAGTTAGCACATCAATCGTATTTAACTGAAAGGATCTCTAAATCATCTGTACTCTATAATCATAATCCTAATTTGTTTTAGACACGATTGGCTATTAAACAGGCGGGTGTGGTGACAATAAATTCTATGTCCTCTATATTCAAAGGGTTGATCGAGCGGAAAAACACCATTGGATTCTTGGGTTTCAAATAACGTGAGGTCTCAGATTGATCAATTCTCGCTCATCACAACCTTTTAGGGCCGGGTCACACGGAAGTAACTCATTGTAAATCCCTGACCCTAACATGGGTGGCCTGCCTTTACAACCATATCGAGGAGGCAGATCTAGTTTGGTATGTGAAAGTTAGCTGAAATATTGTCTTAAGAGCACATTATAGAACTCCCTAGTTCACCAATAATTGACTCATTAGCATGTTCTCCACCAGTCAACTAGGTTCATCAGGAGCAGCTGGGTGTGTCAGCCTTCCATTCTCTTGAGTTTCCACCAGCAAAATTATGATCGGGATTGGTCCTACAAGCCTCTATCTGCAATCTATAACTTATGTCAAGTCCACCCACTAAACTTATAGCCCATATAGGGTCCAAGTCCAAAGCCCAATTGAAAAAATGGGTGTTTAATTGAATTCGTAATATAAATAATTTGGTTCTTCAGTTCTTTTTAGTTACAAATCAAGCATCCGTTCCTAAATGCCCAAGTTCCTTACACACTTATATAATATATACATATGCATGTATGTTCAACAGTCGTCATAGTGATTTAGAATTACGTTTGTGATTTATCTAAAAAGGGAACGAGTTTCTAATAATTATGAAATGAGTGTACCATCAAAGTGGTTGGCCTAGTGGTAATTGGGTCACTTAATCTTCCACAAAATTATGTATTCGATTCATATCATTAACCTCTCAATGGCTCGTGCTGCGTTGTTTAGCCGCAGCATGGCTCGCGGATAGAATTTTTTTGGCTACTAGTATCTTGATTGTGTTCCGGTAATGGATCCGCAAATCTTGAATATCCTGTTGCAGTTTGTGTGGAATAACTATGATTCAAAACGAACATATCTTTGACAAAAGAAGTAAAATAAAAATAAACATCCTATATCTCATGGTAGGTGTGAAATCCTTCTGGTGAAGCCTACCTAGAAGGGATATGCTTGTCCCTTCCCACCCTTTTGATTACTTTAAATTGTCCGAAACATATCCTTGAAAAATTAAAATTGCTTAATCCATTTTTTTTTCTCAACCATATTTATGCATTTTGCCTTTATATGTATGCAATTGTCTAAAAAGGTTTATTTTTCTGTACATGGCAATAATTAAAATGACAAAATACGATATGAACTCAGTAATGGTACGTAATTGTAGTGCGGTGTGCGAGAATACAACTCGATTTCAACACGATGAATTTGAATTTTCCATGCTAATCGTATCGCAAGAAAATATATTTAGCTTACACTTAATTAGATTGTTATCAAATTTGGATGGGTTGTCAATTTCTTGGTATGTAACTAACACATCGTGTATGTGCTAGTATTAAAAATCGTATCGGCTTTTCTATATTCATTTTGGTGCCTTTCAAGCTTATCAAGCGAAAAAAAATAACTTTTTTTTTCTGTAAAAGGAGTAATTTTTTTTAAATGAAGGACAACGTTATGAGCTAACTAGTTATTGTTCATGTAAAAAAAGGTAATTTTTTTGGGTGTCTTTCAAGCTTATTACGCGAAAAAAGTAATTTTTTTTCTATAAAATGAGTAATTGTTTTTTTTTTTCAAATGAATGACATCGTTATGCTCTCGAAGAAGTGCCGGTGCATGTTAGTCTAACACATCGTGCTCCTTAATAAATGTACTCATATGAAAAATCGTATTAGCTTTCGTATATTCATTTGGTGCCTTTCAAGCTTATCATGCGTTTGAGAAAAAAGGAAAAGAAAAGAAAAGCTTATCACGAGGAAAAAAAGTAACTTTTAGTAATTTTTTTTAAATGAAGAACAAGTGATTGTTCACGTAAAAAAGGTAATTTTTTTTTTTACTATCTCAATCAAAATGATATTTTGAACTTCTTTTCGATGTATCACGAAATCGAAAATTTTCATTTGAAAGAATAAAGGAATAAATGAACCATCGATGTATATTTATTTATATCATCGATAGAGATAAGAAGTGTGTATATTTTAATTATAGGTTGTTGCAAGATACAAAATATTTGCCGCAATCAAAATTTGAATTCGTTATGCTTTTACCTTTTTCTCTCGCTTAATAAGATGTTAGAAACTTATTATTAAGGGAAAAATGACCGAAATAATTGGGTTTTTCTCTCTAGTAAAAAGCGCTCGCTGGCTTGAGCCGCGGGCAAACACTATCTGCTACTTAAAAGACAGATCAGAGTCTTCTCTTCTTCCTCCCTTCACCGGCGTTCGTCAGATCGAAGCACCTCTCTCTCTCTCTCTCTCTCTCTATATCCAAGATGCAGTTCACGGATGCGAAGCTACTCCCGGACGCCTCGTCTTGCTCTTTGGAATCCGAAAGAACTTTGTAAGCAATCTTCTTCTAGGGTTTCCACTCCCAAATGCCGGTCGATGTGCGTTTTCGCATGAAATTGGTTTTCCATTTGGTCTCCCTTATTGTGTATTGCTCGCGTGATGTAGGTATCCGTATGTGACGGGCACGTCTGTGGTGGCTTTCAAGTACAGGGATGGGATTCTCATGGCTGCTGATATGGGAGGTGGGCCTTTTTTTTTTTTTTTTTTTTTTTTTCTGATCGATCGGTTTCGCGGTTCTTCGATGCTGCTGCGCTTTGATTTGAACGGGTTGGGGACCTTCGCTTTGGGGGAAAATTTGGTTGTTTTGTCTGTGTTAGGGAATTAGATATCTGTCGAGCCCCTGAAATGGTGATTAAGAGGTTTGAGTCGATTTTGAATGGGATTAAGATGCTCGGTTTTTGTCGCTTCCTGAGTAGTTGGAGGAATTGAGTTAAATTTCTTGGTTGGCGAAATAGCTTTGAAGATATGCAGGAACGTCACTGGAAGAAGATTCTGAGGAAACTAATTGTAACAATTGGACTGGTTGTTGCGTACACTGGGAATTTAGGAACACTTGAAGTTCTCCGATGGCGTTGTCTTCAGATTGGAATTGTTGGATTTTAGAGCTGATCTTTTCTGGATTAAACTATCCGAAGCAAGCCAAAAAGGCTGCTTATCACTATTTACTGTTTATGGAAGCGCAAGTAATGTCGAGGGAGTGCTAGCATGGGTAGCTGTGAGGTGTATTAATGGTAGACTGGTTTGCAACACATTGAGATGTTTTTTCTTGTCCCCTTATGGATAGAGATGATTCTTTCAGCATTCCACTGACTTGTATTGGTGTTCCACTGACTATGTTGGTTGTTACTAATGCAGACAAGTGCCAATTCACCCATCTTTTAAATGACGCTCATTTGTGAACAAATGTTGTTCACTTCTGAAATAATAATTTGAGGAAAATTTCAGCTCTATGAATTCCATACTGAAATATGTGAGTTTGGTTTAATTTGAATACAAAAGCTCAATGATTCTGCTTTTCAAAAGAAAATGGGTTGGTGAATGTCTTTTCTGGCGATGCCTGCCCTTTGTTGCACTCTAATGAAAATCAGAATAGCTGTTGAGATCTTCACCACTCCTTTTGTTCTGGCATGCTATGTAGCTGCTCATTATGAACATTAATCTTTACTAGCCATGCCAGAAGGAATCGTTCCACTGCTTGCGTATTTTCTTCTGTTCCAACTATTTCTACTTGGTTAAGGTATCATCAACATCAACATCAACAACACCTTTATCCTAAACTAGTTGGGGTCAGCGGTCGATGAACCCCAAAGATTCATAAAATAAAAAACATGACCGATCGAGAGAAAATAAATAAATATGTATGTATACACACACACATACACACACACACACACACACACACATAGGGGAAGGACTAAAAAGGACAGTTGGGAACATGGAAAAGTTCGACATTCTCTTTAAACCAGTTCTGGTTAAGGTATCATAACTATGTAAAAGTTTTTGACTTCGATATAGTATAATGATACCAGAACTGGTTTCCAATTGTTGTTTGCTATTTGTTCTAGGGATATGGTTATTGAGTCCGACATTCTGTTTAAACTTTTACTATAATGTTCTGCTCATCTCAGTGTTCTGATAGTGACAAATATTGCGCAGGCTCTTATGGATCCACCTTGAGGTACAAAACTGTTGAGCGAATAAAGCCTATCGGAAAACATTCTCTGCTGGGTGCGAGTGGAGAGATAAGTGATTTTCAGGAAATCTTGCGTTACCTAGATGAACTCATGTACGTATCGATTGATTAAGATCACAGGCAGCAGTTTCGTTTTTATTGCCGAATATTTGTTAGCCTGCTTCTCTAACTTCGAAGTTGCTTCTGACCAAGACTTGTTGGTTCTGGGGTCTGTTGTTGCAGTCTTTACGACAATATGTGGGATGATGGCAATTCCTTGGGGCCCAAAGAGGTGCATAATTATCTGACTCGGGTTATGTACAATAGGCGGAACAAGTTCAACCCGTTGTGGAACTCACTGGTTCTAGGTGGAGTTAAGAATGGACAAAAATATCTTGGCATGGTACGTCTGGACCCCTATTCATTTGACTTTTCAGAATGTTGTTCACTTCTCATTCACTTGTCGTGCAATATTATCCAGGTTAGCATGATAGGTGTGAATTTCGAAGATAACCATGTGGCTACTGGGTTTGGCAATCACCTTGCACGGCCAATTCTTCGTGATGAGTGGAATGAGAACTTGAGTTTTGAAGATGGTGTTAAGCTATTGGAGAAGTGCATGCGTGTGCTTTTGTATCGTGACAGATCTGCAGTCAACAAGCTTCAGGTTCTACTGTTCTCTGTGTTATAACTTGTAGTTTTCTTTACTTCTCCATTTTTGCACATGGCAGCATGGAATGAGGTTTAGGATGAGCTAGTACCGTGTCAGTTGTTGGCTTGTTCTTCCTCTTCCTCCTAAAACTGTGTGATTTTGGTGACTGATGCACACTTATGCTTCCTCCTTTTGTTAAGGAAAGGTTGTCCTATCTGAGATTGAGAGGGAAAATTACAGTGTTCTACCTTTTGTGGATTGCGTAATTATACATCCAGCCCCTGCATTGGAAAACCTGCACTCTGACCTGTTGAAACCACCATTGCCAATATGGTCCATGCCCGCTTTACGTTTTCACCTAAGTAGTCCAACCCACCTGTGATGCATGACACCTGGTTGTACAATGATTGGTCATGGATGACTTTCATTGTTTTGTATCTTAAAAATTTTGAGGAGATGTTTCCAGACAGATTTGAAGTCTGCATCTTGATGAAGATTAGTGAGGATGAATGTCGGGCCCTACAGTGGTATAACCGGGTGAACCTCTCTCCTATAGGCCACTCAAACATAGAGAGATTAGGGACCGAATGGCCAGCCCTTCCTATTATATCTTAGTTATTTCAAGTTGTTTGTCCCCCAAATCTTCTTCCCGGTATATTGCTTTTTGAACTTCATTGGGAAACCCCTGGTTCTAAGTCAAAATTGGATCCCAATAGATGTCCTACTGTTCTTTGGATATTTTAATGAATTAGCCTTCTATCTTGACAAAAGAGAACTGCTAGTGTTTGAATTAGTAGTTTATTTGAGGTCTGTCTCTTTCTTCTTTTGGAACAATTTCTCATACATACTGATCTACTTCAAAATACATGTTATAAACTAATAAAATGTACTGAGGGCTGAGCATGAAGTGAGTGAAGGAGTGGGCGGACAAGTCGGTTTCATAGTGCCTAGGACTGACAAGTTGCTTGGTAAATTTTGACAAGTGGTAATTACAATGATCGGAGGAATTATATCATAATTAAGATGGTGGAGAAGCTTCTCATTGGTCATGTTCCTTATGGACAGCAATTGGACTCCTCTGGTGCATGACTTCCTTTCACACTCTTTTGTTGCAGTTGTCTCACATGCCTTTTTGTTTCCTTGCATTTGCTTATATGTAGTTCCGTCTACTGGCGTTCATTTGTTTTTGTTGTAGTACTGACAGTAGCTTGATTTCGAATCATTTAAATGACATGGCGCACTTGACTTGCAGATTTCAAAAATCACTGAAGAAGGAGCAACAATCTTTCCACCCTACTCTTTGAAAACCTTCTGGGGCTTTGAAGCATTTAAGAACCCCACTGTTGGTGCAGAAGGTTCGTGGTGATCTTTGATCTGCATATTCTTATGTTTGTGTAGACCCTGATCTTGCCATGTTAATCGTGTGGTGTGACACTTAGAAAATGTTGTTGTTTTAGATGTTTCAGAGAGGCTTCTATGTCAGAGAAACCATCGATTCCATTTTCGTCTTAAATCTCAATTGCACTTTTACAGATTTGTGGTCAATTGTACTTCTTATGGTTGCTTCATCTAACCTTTTTCAGTCCTTTGGGGATGATTCTGCGGATGAGTTAATTTTTTTTGGCCGGGGGTCGGATGGGTTAATTTAGTTGGTAGCTTTTGGTTGGAGCAGAACTTGAGCTAGGTGAGAGATATTGAGACATATAGATTGTGCAGAAAATGAATGACGGTGCCGAAGGTGCGGTCATCTTTATTCACACGCACACGCACACGCACAAAGGAATAGGTTATCAGCTGATAAAGGGAAGAAGGCAAATTATTTTCCGCTTTTCTTCGGGGGTGGTTGGTTAGGGTGCGCATGATAACACTTTTGAAAGTGAATTTCTGCTCGAGAAATGCTTCTGGAGTAGAAATCCGTTTGGTAACGTAACTTCTGAAGCAGAAATTCGTTTGGTAAAAGTTTATTTCTGAAAGAAATTTTCACTTCTGAAGTTGTTTTCCTTCCAATTTGAGAAGTTCAAAAAATAGCTTCTCCAACTCAAGAAGTACTGCTCGCCCCATCCTTTTTTTATTACGCCATCACTCTCTTTTCGATCATATCCATCTTCATCGACCTCCGCCTCTGTCGGTCGTCGCCCATCATCAACTTCCACTAGTTGTTGCCTATGACCACCGCTAATCGTCGGCCATGGCCTGCCTCGGCCCACCATAGACATCTGTTGGCTGCCGCCCATAGCCACCACACGCCTACCGCTCTTGGTACCCAACCATCGCTCATCGTCGCCAATTGTTGCTGTCGACTACCGTCAATCGTCGACCATTGCTAGCCGCGATCATTGCCAACTATCGATCTTCGTCGGTGGTGATCGTCACCAGCCGTCGACCATCGACTATCGCGCTAGCTGCAGTCGTTGAGTCATCGTTTTGGCCGCTGAAATAAAATATAAATTTAAAAAGTTCAAAAATGAAGTAAAACTAAACAGAAATAACTTTTGGAGAAGTAGGAAAATCAACTTCTGTTTCTGAGGAGAATTAGAAAAATCAATTTTTAGCCTATTTCTGAAGCATAAAATTACCATGCGTGCCCTTAGTTTATAAGACGGTGAAACTCAGTTTTGAAAGGTTGATCTGTCTGAACCAATAGCGCTCAGATTTTGGGTTGAAGGCTTTTGGGCATTTTGTGTGAAGAAAGGCAACACATTTAGCATGAAAAGTGTGAAAGCCGAAATGCAAAAGACAAATAGAAAGAAACCATTATAATGGGTTTTGGACTTTGTAGGTTGTTTCGATCATTGATTGGGGTGTGCAAACTGGACCGGACCGGGACCGCTCCCGGATCGGGACCGCCTCGGATCGGCCGGGTTGATCCAGTCCTTGAGGTGGGCGATCCGGTCCCCGATCCCTATAAGTGGGACAAATGATTGGGCGGTCCGATCCCCGGCTCAATGTGTTTGGATCGGACCGGACCGACTATAATATATAATTATTTATATATATAAATATATACAATTAGAAAAAAAGATGATTTTTTGGAAATTTTCTGGCAAAAATAGGACCATAAAAGATTGGAATTGGAACGTGCCATACTTGTTGATCGGAGATGTTTGAATCATTGAAGCTTTTATTGTGTGTTTGATTTTCAATGGTGATAGTACCTTCCTTTTCCCTTCAGTGAAGAAGACTGGTCGCCTTTGGCAAAATAAGCAAAAATCTCACTTTGCTGTAGGGGATACTTCAACTTCCATTGTCCTTTATTGTTCTTGAAAAAAATTATTTCAAAAACAAGAAAATTTTACTTCCATAATCAATCCATCAAGCTCAAATGCTACAAGAGGTTATAATTAGCGGTCCTATTGGATCGAGATAGAAACCGGATTGGACCGCCTATCCCGGTCCGGTCCTGATCCGGTCCGTGGTCTCGAAAATATGGGGATCAGGACTGCTAGTTCGGTCACCGGTTCCATACCGGGACCGAATCGGCCCAAATCATGCACACCCCTGATCATTGAGGTCACGCAAGCTGGTCAGAAACGTTTACTATGCGTTTGGACACCCCACGTTGACCACAACCAGCTATTTGACTTTGACCCACTAAACTTGTGCCCCCGATACCGCCTTTGCAAAGTTAAAGAAAACTTATAGCGAGGAGCATACTTTTGAAAACCATGCAATGCTGCTTTAACTCGGAAAACGTACACTACAAGTGCCATAATTTTTTTACAGCGTTCACTTGAGTGCCATAACTTTTAAAACGTTCACTTGAGTGCCAATTTTTTTAAAAAGTATTCACTTGAGTGCCTAAGGTAATGTGGCCACCGAAAAAGGTGACGTGGCCGTCGGAATTGATGACATGGCACCGGCGAACAATTTTTTTTTATTATTTTTTGAAGTGTCACGTGGATTTTATTTATTTCTTTTAATACGAAAGTAAAAACAAAAGAAAAAATTAATGAAAAAAAGGAGAAACCCAAAGTTTCTCGGTAGTGGCCGGCCAAAGGGCCAAGGTCGGCTCGCCCTGAGCCGGCGAGGCCGCTGTGGCCCTCGGTGACGGCCATCGTGGCCGAGGGCGTGAAGCCCTCGCCAGATCTGGGCGAGGGTCTCGCGCCCCCGCCGAGACGACAGGCGGGGCTGCGAGGGTCGTCGCGAGTAGGGGTGTGCATGGTCCGGGCCGGTCCGGTCCCGGCATGAACCCGAGGACCGGACCAATAGTCCGGTCCCCATACTTTCGGGACCATGGACCGGACCGGGACTGAACAGGACCAGGACTGTCGGTCCGGTCCGGTCCCGGTCCGGTCCTAGTCCCAGCCCAACCTCTACAAAGCCATACAAACAAGTGCGTAAGACATCAATGACACCCTGGCAAAACATAGATCGACAGGCAAAAGGCATGCCATACTAACCAAATGCATACATCGACAGAGACATGAACAACAGTTAGACATCAATCCACACATGTTCTCTCAAACAAACGAGTTTACAACTGGGAAGCGGGATTCAAAAGACAACCTCCAAGATGAAACAATATGTCAAAATTTATCGTCGGTTAACCTCACGACAACTCCACAACGCACCATCCCGTCTCCCATCACTTTCACGTCGACGAACTAGGCCTCACCACCCCAAAGCTATCGTTGTCCTCACCAAGAACCATCGGAAGAGGACCAAGGAGTCTGTCCTCCGTTTTGTTTTCAATTTCTTTTGTAATTATATACATATATATATATATATAAATAATTATATATTATTGACGGTCCGGTCTGGGCCGGGCCGGTCCGGTCCCAACACAAGAGCCCGAGGACCGGACAGCCCAGTCAACGGTCCCATTTATTGGGACCGGGGACCAACCCATCCACCTCAAGGACCGGACCAACCCGCTCGGTCCGGGCCGGTCCCGGGCCGGTCCGGTCCAGTTTGCACACCCCTAGTCGCGAGGATCTGGCGAGGGCGTCGAGCCCTCGACCACGCCACCAAAGGCCGCGACGTTTTGAAAGTTATGGGACTCAAGTGAACATTTTGAAAGTTATGACACTTAAGTGAATGCCGTACGAAAGTTATGGCACTTGTAGTGTACGTACCCCCATTTAACTCTGTCTTCTTTTGAAAATTTTGCGGTGCATTCGCTTCTAACTCAAAACACTTTTGTTTATTGTCAAAGACTTAAAACGCTTGAAACGTGTCAATTTTCAATTTTAACTCTAGTCTCACTTTTAGCTTAAATTTTTTCGTCTAATTAAAAATTCTCAACTTTGGGTCTAGTTTCAATTCTGTCCTTAATTTTTTTTTTTCTGTATTAAAGGATCTCCAACTTTTTTTACTTGAGTTCCATTTTTGCATCCGTTAACCCTTTGTCCAAAGTCGCCCTTCGTGATGTGCCGTGAAACAATGTGGCATTTCGCGTCATTGCTCTAGTTTTTCCCAAACTTCAGGAATATGTTCTTTGGAGATCGATTTTCATGTCAGCGTAAAGGATGTCTTATTCGATCCAAAATTTGGTAAAAACTGGAGCAATTAGGGTTCAATTGCTCGAGGACCTTTGATTTTACACCCAATTTTCAATCTCTCACCTTCGGCAGTCTTTTATCTCTCGAGATCGAAGAGCTCTCGCTCGAGACACTTAGTTCAAGACGCTCAAACAGCTTGTGCTCAGGTTTTTTTTTTTTTTTTCATCTTTTGATTGTGAAGAGAAATTTTGGAGGGAGGGTTGACAGAGATAAATCTGGGATTGAATGTGAGATAAATAAAAAAAATAGCGTAGAATTGAGAGTAGACGTAACTAAATTTATGGTTTTTTTTAAATGGAAGAAAAAAAAAAGAGGCTTATGATAAAATTGGGACTTGACTTAAGTTAGAGGTTGTTTAGGGTATTAGGCTTACTATCTTTGAAAATTAAACTTTAGATTAGGACCTGAAAAAAACCATTTGTTTCTCAATTTAAAACAAACAAGACCTTTAGAACGTAAGAAACAAGCATTGCATGCCTCTATGAATCTTTGTTAGTGCGTGAGTCATTGAGGTCTTTACACATATCCAGTAATTATCGAATCACAGGGATCTTCTACGTTCTAATTCACTCATCTCCTCCTCCTCTGACCGGAAAACGGATTTCTTCTTACGTTTCCGGTGCTATTGAATGTATAAAGACTTGGGAATCGGATTCAAATTCGCATTCTCGACTTACGATTTGCTTACCGTTTTATTTTCGACTATCATCCATATCACCATCGACCATGATCAACAGCTCTGTGTCTACATTACTATAGTGGACGTCCGGAAAAAATCAAACACAAGAAGATGCAAAATCCGTCTCTTCTTCAAGCACCAAGAGCCATAGCACTCAGACGACGCAGCTTGAGTTCACACTCCTTTGACACTCTCGACAGTGAATTGTAAGAGGAACCACCTTGCATCAGTGCTTGGTTGGCACTTCTTTGTAGCTCCTTAACTTTATCTCTCATCTCATTGCCCTTCAGTTCCATGACCCTTCTCACCATCTCTGCTATCTCCTCCCTCTCGACCACGCCAGTGTTCGGCTGTATCTTTGGCCGGACTGCCACCTCGAGCTCTTCTGCTAACATCGCCGCGTTCGTCTGTTGCTCGGCATAGAGCGGCCACGCCACCATGGGCACCCCATTGGCCATACTCTCCAGAGTCGAATTCCAACCACAGTGCGAGAAGAACCCGGCAACAGATTGATGCGCCAAGATCTCGGTTTGCGGAGCCCACATCGGTACCACCATGCCCCGGTTCCGGATTCTAGTGAAGAAGCCGTCAGGGAGATAGCTCGGGGTGCCATCGTGGCTGTTTGTCACGTTGAAGAAGTTTGCGGACACATCGTCGTCCACTGGTGGGCGCACCACCCAGATGAATCTATGTTGGCTCAGCTCCAACCCCCAGGCGAGCTCGGACGTTTGCTTCACGGACAAGGTTCCGCCGCTCCCAAAAGAGACGTAGATCACCGACTCCATCGGTTGCATGTCTAGCCAGTCCATCACCTCAGTTTTTGAACCTTGCCCAATAGGTCTGACGAGCGGACCCACCGGGTAAACCGACCCCTTGATGACCCGACCCAGGAACTTCTCATTTTCGAGTGCACGCAAAGTCAACGGCTCGAGATCCTGCCACGTGTTCACTAAGATCCCATCTGCGTTCGATATTTCCAACCCAATGCGAGTGAAGCCCGAATAGAGATTCCTATCGATTGGGTCACCAAGGAATATGTCCAAGGTATCCTCATATCGGATGGACCGACAGCCCGGGATGTCGAGCGGCCTTTTCAGAACGCGGTGGTTGTGTTCTGCTTCTTCATCTATATACGGAAAGTGAACGGTGACCGCAAGAAACCATGCCGTCGATGTGATGAAGACGTACTTTAGCATGCTGAACTCCTCTGCTATCGCTAAAGCTTCAGTTCCGAACAAGTCGACTATAAGAGAGGTGGGGCGACACTTCATGGCGGAGATGGCGGCCCGAAGCGAAGGCAGAGCCTCGCGCATCATGATCACGAGTTGGGTCACGACCGAGGTGGTCGAATCGACGAGGGTGGAAATGTCCACCGGAGGAAGCAACACAAGGCTCAGCAGATTCGGAGTCTGCGGCGGCTTAAAGAGTGGTGATTCTGCGATGGAGGCATCGGCAGCGACCACGAAGATGGTCACGTCGAGGCCGTGATGGGTGGCGAGTCGTTTCCCGAGCTCCACCACGGGGATGAAGTGGCCCATGCCGGGGCTGGCAAGGAGGACGGCATGAGGGTTTGCGTTTTGCATGGCTCAATGCTTTTGAGAGACAGAAAACTAAGCAGTACTTGATATTGGGGACTGGTTGTGATGAATTCGCATGAGTTCGATCGAAAGATATTTATAGGCAGAATTAAGCTTCGACTTCGGATTTTCTTTCATGGCTTTGTGTATGGTCACCGAGGCACATGTTGATGTTCACATGGAAGGCACTAATGAACCAGATGGTCAACAATCAAACGCCTTTTTGGAAATTTCCGCGGCCAAATTCCTTGACACGGTCGACTCCACACTAGCCCTTGTCGAAGTCCTTACGATTCTTTTGTCTAACGCTTCATCATGAATCACGTATAAATCAACTTTTGAAGTGGGTGTTCACTGTTCATACCGGAGATAACCAAGTTCCCAACCTTAAAAAAATGCCACAGAATATGGACAAGTGTCCCAATCGTCATGCCCGTTTGATTGTCGTGTTTTAGTGACGAGAGCTTGAGCAGGTGAAAATTGCTGTTTCGTACTGTAGACAGGATCATCCCATATTAGTCGTGGACAGCTTATAATTATGGGATCCGGATCCCCTGCCCGGGTGAAATCCGGGCAGGGGTGCCAAGATGTGATCGTGGCCGTCCGTTCAATCAACGGACGGCCACGATCACATCAAATTGCGGCCGGCCATTTTTTTTTTTTTTTGCTTTTCTGTCACTTCTTTCACCCCCATCAATCACAGCCGTCCGTTCAATCAACGGACGGCTGAGATCGACCCGGGCACGCCTTGGCAGGGAGGCACCCGGGCAGGCGATCCACGCCCATAATTATGAGGGAAAGCGTTCAAGATCAACGCAAAAATTGTCAAAAAAAAAAATCCTTAAACCTTTTATACTTTCACCGATTTAGTCGTAAACCTTTTAATTTTGTTGATTTAATCCTAAACCTTTTCACCTTTTGCTGATTCAGTCTTATTGGCCGAAAATCGCCGATATTTATGTCAGCCGTCCTACGTGACGCCGGCGGCGTTGACGTAGACAAATTTATTAAAATTTTAAATAATTTTTTTTTTATTTTTTTCCATTTTTTTTTGTTTCTAGCTTTAGGGCCGGCCCTAATCCGGCGATCGAGGCCTTTGGCCTCTAAAGCAAAAAAATAAAAAAAAATGTAAAAAACATATATATATATATATATATATATTTATTTATAAATTATTAATAATTATTAAAATTTGTTCATGTCAATGCTGGCGGTGTCCGGTCAACGTTTTCCGGCTAATAAGACTGAATCAGCTAAATGTGAAAAAGTTTAGGACTAAATCGGTAAACTTAAAAGGTTCGGGACTGAATTAGCAAAAGTGTTGAAAGGTTTAGGGATTTTTTTCGACAATTTTCCCCGAGACCATTCAATACTGCTCCCGTCCGGGATCCGACGTGTGAGGGAGAGACGGAGCACCATGATGAGTACGATGAAGATGGTGAGAAAGGGGCGACCTCCTCGAACTTTCTTGCGTAACCTTTTCTTTAAGCCAAATGCTTTCTTCCCCCCGACGGCCACGGCACGAGACTCGCGAAATCCGTGTCAAGTGGGTCTACTTGGCTTTGGCCAGGATCAAGTCAGTCAGTGGAAGAGATTATGTCTTATGCCTAAAATATTGTTTGGCGACTAGAAAAAGACTGTGCACGCTTGAAGTTTGATTGGCTTCTTGAGCGGCATCACGTAATTTGGTCTCCGGATGGCGCTGTCAGCTAGGAGTGTGCCCTCATAATACGTTTTTTTTTTTTTTTTAATGTGAATGAGGTTATAGCCAATGTGTCTGATGAAAAAACGAGATCCAATGAAGAAAGTGCGAGACGTTTAAGGATTCATGAACACGATAATTCGTGGTGAAGTTTGAAAGGTGGGTCCGGCTACTAATGCAGATTACAAAGATGATTGCCTGTTAAAACCTTATAATTATAGTGGGACTCAAATGTGAGCTTGGTGTGTCAAGTGGGACACAAGGACAAACAATTGGATCATAATTCATAAGCACTTGTTGAATCAGCATTTCTAGATGGAATTGACTTGGACCTTAGAACCCAAAAGACCAGTGTTCATATGCGCACGGAGCATTTGGGCATTCAATTTAATAAAGAGGGAGCATAGAAAGGGGCCGAACAAAATCTTTGTTAAAACCTTAAAAGGGATCCAATCTCTCTCTCTCTCTCTCTCTCTCTCTCTCTCTCTCTCTCTCTCTAGTAGAGTCCAATCTAGTCTTCCTTCCATCTCGGCCTTTGACCAGGAAACAAGAGGGGTGTGACTTACGGGGGGAAAATTGCTCAAAAAATTCCGAACCTAATATACTTTTGAGGCTTCGGTTAATTCAGTCTTGAACCTTTTGATAATTTGTCAACTTAGTCCTTCCAGCCAATATTGGCATTGTTGGCTGGTACGCCTCTTGTGGGGCCCAACAAATTTTATTTTCTTTTATTTATTTATTTAAAAAAAAAGCAGAAAAAGTCAAAGAAAGAAAACAACAACAAAAGGAAAGTGGGGCTGTGTTCTCTTTTTTCTTTTGTGTGTGTTTTCGTGAGATACAGAGGGGGACGCCCATAGTGAAAAAGGTGCAGACCGAGAGCGTGCATGGCAAAAGGAGAAGGAAAGGGACGCAACTTCACAGTCCAGATTCGAAGGCCAAACGTTGACGGATTTGGCTCAAATTTCAGTATGTTGTTCGTGAGACCAAGCTCTACGAATTGATAGGTTTCGTTCATTGAGATTTGTCTCCGGCTCTCCTATTGCGGTTAGGGTTATCTTGCCCCATTTCGTGTTATTCCACCTTTGTGATGAGGAATTGCTCCTGGAATATTGTTGTTGAGCTCTAGTGTATGACTAGAGAGAAATACTTGATGTATTCTGCTATTCTTGGTGATTAGTGGAGTTTATTGGATCGTCCGTGATTTTTCTCGATTCTGGTTTTCCACGTAAATCTTTGTGTTATATTTCTTTATCGTTTCGCTGTTATATTCATTGCTGCGAGGTTATTTTTGCTGGATATAATTGTTGGTTGATGCTGGATTGCATTGGAGTAGTGTCGGGGGTTAGTGTTTGATCCTGAATTGGCTATATTTGTGCCGAGGTGCTGCCCGTTTTCCCCAACAAAGTGGTATCAGAGCCAGAGTTGAGATTCTAGTATTAGATGGAGAATACAAGTGGCACTATGTTTAAGTTAAATGCCTCAAATTACTCTATATGGAAGCCTCGGATGGAAGACGTATTATATTGCAAAGATTTGTATGATACGGTCGAAGGCATTAAAGCTAAAGGGGACACGAAAGATAAAGAGTGGGAGCGAATGAATCGGAAGACGGTTGGGTTTATCCGACAATGGATTGATGATAGTGTGTTTCATCATGTTGCTCAAGAAATGAAGGCGGATACTTTGTGGAAGAAATTGCAAGATCTCTATGAGAGGAGAACTCCACAAAATAAAGCTCTTCTAGTGAAAAGACTTGTGAACTTGAGATACAAGGAAGAGAGTAGCATGACGGAGCACTTGAGTGAATTTCAAGATGTTGTAAATCAATTGACAAATCTTGAGATTGACCTTGGTGATGAATTGTAATTTTGTTTATTGCTTGGTACACTTCCTGATAGCTGGGACACCTTGATTGTGGCGTTAAATAATTCTACTCCTTCTGGTGTGCTTTCCATCAGCATGGTTAAAGAAAGTTTATTTAATGAAGAAACAATGAGGAAAAGCTTGAATTATGCGTCCAAATCGGAAGCGCTTGCAGTAGAACATAGAGGTAGAAGTCAGTCAAGAAAGTTTCAAAATAATGACAGGGGCAAGTCAAGAGGAAGATCGAAGTTAAGGCCGATGAGAAGTGTAAAGTGCTACAATTGTGGCAAAATGGGACATTATGCCAATGAGTGTTGGCAACCGAAGAGAGATAAATCCCATGATAGAAATGGAGATAAAAAGAAAGAAGAAAATCAGCCTACAACAGCAGTTGCAGCTGACGGTGATATTGTGTTCATTTGTGATGACGGTTATGTAAACCTCACATGCCAATATTCTATCTGGGTTGTTGATTCTGCAGCTTCTTACCATGTCACTTCACATCGTGACTTTTTTACATCCTATTGCAGCGGTGATTTCGGTTGTGTTAGGATGGGAAACAGTGGTGTTTCCAAGGTTATTGGCATGTGAGATGTTTATCTGGAGATCGATATGTGTTGTACTTTGCTTCTGAAAAATGTGAGACATGTTCCAGATATTCAACTTCACTTGATCTCCACAGGTGCCTTAGATGACGATGGTTATTGTAATTCCTTCTATGATGGCAAATGGAAATTGACTAAAGGCTCTATGGTGATGGCAAAAGGCAAGAAGACATGTAGTCTTTATATCATGCAAGAAAATTTGATGTGACAAGAGGTAAATGCGGTGGAGGATTCCTCAGCTGACTTATGACATATGAGACTTGGTCATCTTAGCGAGAAAGGGCTTGAAACTCTTGCTAGGAAGAATCTTCTATCATTAAAGGAGAAAAATCTGACGGAGTGTACTCATTGCCTCACGGGTAAGCAACATCGATTCTCATTTCATAGTTCGTCTCCACACACAAAATCTGATGTACTTGATTTAGTTCACACTGATGTTTGCTGCATGGATGCTAGAATACTTGGTGGTGCATTGTATTTTGTAACATTTATTGATGACTACTCTAGAAAAGTGTGGGCTTTTGCTTTAAAATCAAAAGATCAGGTGCTTGCAGCCTTCAAACAAATTCATATCAGTGTTGAAAGGGAGACACGAAAAAAGCTGAAATGTGTTCGGGCAGACAATGTTGGTGAATATAGAGGACCGTTTGAACATTACTACAGGGACTATGGTATCAAGCTTGAGAAGACAGTTCCCAAAACGCCACAGCAGAATGGAGTAGCGGAGAGAATGAACCGGACGATTAATGATCAGATTCGGTGTATGTTGTCTCATGCGAAATTACCTAAGCCATTTTGGGGCGAAGCGATGAGAACGACAATTGACTTGATAAATCTTTCTCCTTCAGTTCCTCTTAAGGGGGATGTTCCACAAAGAGTATGGAGTGGGAAAGATGTCTCCTACAGTTATCTGAAGGTGTTTGGATGCCGGGCATTTGTTCATGTTCCAAGAGATGAGAGGTCCAAGCTTGATAACAGGTCTAAACAGTGTATCTTCTTGGGTTATGGACATGAATAGTTTTGCTACAAATTATGGGATCCAGCTATAAAGAAAGTCATTCGAAGCCGAGATGTGGTATTCTTTGAGCATCAGACTATTGAAGACATAGACAAGCCAGATAAGCCAAAGAATGCAGCTCAACTCACTGTCAGTTTCAGCTCAAATCCTCCTATCGTATTGGGTGAAAATCATGGGGGAGAAGTGCAGGGAAATCGTGAAGAAGGTGAATTCTCACAGAATGTTGATTCTTCAGCTGAGACAGATGAAACAGTTGAGATAGAACAATCAGTTGAGCAAGAAGAAGAAGTCCAACCTCAAGTTCGAAGATCAGAAAGAGAGCGTAGACCTTCACAAATATATTAGCCACATGAGTATGTGTTACTTACTGATGCAGGAGAGCCTGAAACTTATGAAGATGCTATATCATGCGATCAAAAGAATAAGTAGCACGAAGCTATGCAAGATGAGTTCAAATCTTTGCATGGGAACCATACATTTGAGTTGGTGAAGTTGTCTAAGGGCAAGAGGACACTCACAAATAAGTTGCTGTATAAGTTAAAAACAGAAGAAAGCAGTTTGAAGCTACGATACAAGGCTAGGCTTGTTGTGAAGAGCTTTCATCAGAAGAAGGGAATCGACTTTGAAGAGATTTTTTCACCGGTTGTGAAAATGTCTTCTATTAGAATTGTTCTTGGGTTGGCTGCCAGTTTGAATTTAGAAATCGAACAACTTGATGTAAAGACAGCTTTTCTTCATGGAGACCTAGAAGAAGAGATATACACGGAGCAACCGGAGGGTTTTAAAGTTAAAGGCAAGGAGCATCTTGTATGCAGATTGAGAAAAAGTCTATATGGTCTCAAGCAAGCGCCAAGACAGTGGTACTTGAAGTTTGATTCATTCATGGAAGCTCATGGATATGATAAGACCATTTCAGATTCTCGTGTCTTTATGAAAAGATTTTCAAATGATGATTTTATTATCCTTCTGCTTTATGTGGATGATCTATTGATAGTTGGGCATGATGCAAACAAAATCAAGAGCTTGAAAAGTGAATTGAGTAAGGCTTTTGTGATGAAGGATCTAGGGTCAGTTAAGCAAATCCTTGGCATGAGAATTACTCGTGATAGGAAGAATAGAAAACTATGGCTATCTCAAGAGAAGTATATTGAAAGGGTGCTTGAAAGATTCAACATGAGCACATGTAAACCGGTAAGTACTCCACTTGCTGGTCACTTTAAATTGAGTAGCAATGAATGTCCTACGAGTGAGAAAGAGAAGGAAGAGATGATGAAAGTTCTTTATGCATCAGCCGTAGATAGTTTGATGTATGCCATGGTTTGTACAAGACCGGATATTGCTCATGCCGTTGGGGTTGTGAGTAGGTTTCTCTCAAATCTAGGTAAAGAGCATTGGAACGTTGTGAAATGTATTTTTCGGTATCTTAGAGGCACTTCCAGATTCTGCTTGTGTTATGGAAGTGGAAAGCCTGAATTGAGTGGATACTCATATTCTGATTATGCCGGAGATGGTGATTCCCGAAAGTCGACTTCGGGCTATATGATGATTTTTGCAGGGGGAGCAGTTTCATGGCAGTAGAGACTACAAAAATGCATTGTTTTGTCTATGACTGAAGCAGAGTATATAGCTATCACCGAAGGAAGCAAGGAACTCTTGTGGATGCAAAAATTCCTACAAGAGTTAGGAATAAAGCAAGCAAAGTTTATTCTATATTGTGATAGCATGAGTGCTATTTATCTCAGCAAGAATCCAGTGTTGCATTCAAGATCGAAGCATATCGATGTGAAGTATCATTGGGTTCGAGAGAAGTTAGAAGAAAAGTCTTTTCTTCTTGAGAAGGTCCGTACTGACGACAACGGATCCGACATGATGACTAAAGCCTTACCCATGGTGAAACTTGACTCTTGTAGAAGCAAAGCAGGTATGATGGAACTCCCCACATGAGGCGTAGGGGGAGATTTGTTGGCTGGTACACCTCTTGTGGGGTCCAGCAGATTTTGTTTTCTTTTATTTATTTATTTAAAAGAAAAGCAGAAAAAGTCAAAGAAAGAAAACAAGAAAAAGGCAAAAGAAAAATAAAGAAAGAAAACAACAACAAAAGGAAAGTGGGGATGTGTTATCTTTTTTCTTTTGTGTGTGTTTTCGTGGGATACAGAGGGGGACGCCGAGAGTGAAAAAGGTGCAGACCGAGAGCGTGCACGGCAAAAGGAGAAGGAAAGGGACACAACTTCACAGTCCCGATTCGAAGGCCAAACGTTGACGGATTTGGCTCAAATTTCAGTATGTTGTTCGTGAGACCAAGCTCTACGAATTGATAGTTTCGTTCATTGAGATTTGTCTCCGGCTCTCTTATTGCGGTTAGGGTTATCTTGCCCCCTTTTGTGTTATTCCACTTTTGTGGTGAGGAATTGCTCCTGAAATATTGTTGTTGAGCTCTAGTGTGTGACTAGAGAGAAATACTTGATGTATTCTGTTATTCTTGGTGATTAGTGGAGTTTTTTGGGTCGTCCGTGATTTTTCCCGATTCGGGTTTTCCACATAAATCTTGGTGTTATATTTCTTTATCGTTCCGCTGTTATATTCGTTGCTGCGAGGTTATTTTTGCTAGATATAATTGTTGGTTGATGCTGGATTGCATTGGAGTAGTGTCGAGGGTTAGTGTTTGATCCTGGATTGGCTATATTTGTGCCGAGGTGCTGCCCGTTTTCCCCAACATGCATGATATTATTGATGTGCATGATGATCATCCTACGTGACATGGTCAATACAGACATGAAAATCTTTTTAAAGTTTTTCTTTTGAATTTTCTTCTTCCTTTTTTTTTTATTGTTAAGGGCCCGCCCCACCGGTCGAGGCCTGGCAACCCTCCTGCCGGCCACTAGGCGAGGGCCGCAAGCCTCGCTAGTAAAAGCCCACGCTTGTGGTCAAATCTAATAAATTTAGAACATTTTAGATAATTTTCTTGGGACTAAAAAGCATCTAGAATTGCCGTGGATTTCATTCTTCTCGATGATTCCGTGACCAGACCACTTCACCACAAGGAAACACGGAATACTAGCATTTCTCTGACCTGTGCTTTCCAACAGAGACACCATCGATTTGATTCTTCTCGATGGTTCAAAGATATACATCAAGTTGCAATTTCACAAGAAAGCATGATACACGAAATAAGTGAAGGGATTTTTTCTTTAAAAAAATTCTGAGCCTACACATTTGAAGAACTCAAACGATAGTTTTGGCACAGGGAGGGCATTGGCATGTAAGCTGCGAAAACAATAATCCAATGACACCATAGCTAGAACCTAGAAACACAATAACGGTTTAAAGATATTTGTGCAATTAATTTGGAAGCCATTGTTCTTGATGCAGAATAACGACGATCCAAAACTTAAGAACTTCTCCACTGTTGCTCTCTGTATCATTCACTCGATGAGACGGACCTCACGATGCGGATCTGTATGTGCTCATTATGTGAGGTGGTTTGTGTTTTGATAAGATTAAAGCAGAGACTTGATGAGCTATCTATACAGTTTTCAGCCAGCGCCTCTCATCAAGGTTGGACTCAACTCGGCCCCTCACCAGCTAGACTCATATTAAACCGATTAAGAATCTTCATATGTTATCTCATTAGACCAACCCTTCAAAACAATAAATTACAATCTCAATTAATGTAGCCCACATAAGAAAAATTATTGCGGTACGAAGCCCAAAACACAGGCTGAAATTTAATGGAACATTGGACAAGGCATGTGTCTGACCTGCGAAAAGGACCCGTGCGACAAATTAGGCAGATAAACAAATTGGATATGCTCAACGGAACAAATCGCGGGGTGATGTTTCCGTGGAGAGATGCCAGCGATGGAGGATTCCGGCGGTGGAGAATGGAACATTAGGGTCATGGAATTGGCGGGTGACCTTTGCTCAACTCGTTGCAGCAAGTGAGAGTCCCCTTCTTTGGCCGATGAATCGATGTACGCAACGGATACAATTTTTCGACCCAAAAAATAATAATAATTAGGATACAGTTCTTCAAAGTAACTATCCAAAAAGTCATAACCTATTGTACGACGATCAATTTAGTCCCAAACTTTTCAATTTTTCCAAATTCAATCCCAAATTTTTGGGTTTTTTTTTTTAAAATTTTGTATTTTTTTTTGTCAATCCAAATACGAGCCTATCAACATATACGATTGAACACACCTTCATTTAAAAGCTTAAATCATGAGTTATGAGCTTCTTAAGATATATTAACTACTACACAACACATCAATTTCTTGAAATATTTTTAAAAAAAAAAACTCACGTGTGCATATCAACAACTTCAACTGATTTTAGATATTTATCACGCATTATTGAAAAATTTCCTGCCAACACCCAAAAAATAATAACAGTAACTGTTTACTCACCCTTAGTAAAATTCATTATTGGGCGCTCTAGGAGTGCCAACACATCTCTATGCCTATGGCACTCCACTCAAAACGTGCCACGTGGCAGCGGGTCCCACATTTCAGATTTCTCTATGAGAAAATATTGGGTGCTCTAGGATATATGTAATTGGCAGTACGAATGCAGGGCCAACTATCCTTGAATAGGTACCTTTTTGACCCCCTACGGATCGTCTGCCCTGCTGTTCCCCTGACCTCCTGCCCTTCTTTCATCTCCACCATCCATTTGCCATTTTCTTTTCTTTTTTTAAAACCTCCCCCACCCCCTATAAAAAGGGAGGACCGCTGGGATTCCCCTGCCCTTCCGTAGGAAGGGCAGACGATCCGGGTCCTTTGTGACCAGGGGGTTTACCCCTGCCATGGAATCAATTGAGGTCATAATCATATTTAATCCAATAATTTTAGAATGCGTTTATTTCGTAAAAAATAAATAATTTAATTTTTTTTTTCTAAAAATGATCAAAGCAATGAAAACATTTTCATTACAATCAACAATTTTTATTTGAATATTTTCATGAATGACAAAAATATTGTTTACTTTTTCATTTTTGTAAGCGATACAAGCCATGATTTTTAAGATAATATTTTTCAAATGAATTGGAGAGTCAGAAAGAGGTAATTTAATCATGAAATGAAGATACTATCAACATCTCACGTGTCTGAAAAATCCTAATGAATGAACCAACGACGAAATGAAGACAAATTATCGAGAATCGACGGAAAGAATCAAACACACAAAATGCAAATTAATCCATCTTCTTCGACCACCAAGAGCCCTAGCACTCAGATGATTGCGCTTGAGTTCACACTCTCTTGACATTATCGACAGTGAATTATAAGATGAACCGCCTTGCATTAGAGCTTGCTCGGCACTTCCTTGTAGCTCCTTGACCTTCTCTCGCATCTCATTGCCCTTCCATTCCATGACCCCCCTTGCCATCTCTGCTATCTCCTCCCTCTCGATCACGCCGGTGCTCGGCGGTATCTTTGGCCGGACCTCCACCCCGACCTCTTCCGCTAACATCGCCGCATTGAACTGCTGCTTGCAGTAGAGCGGCCACGCCGCCATAGGCACTCCCGTCGAATTCCAACCACAGTGCGAGAAGAATCCACCAATTGATTTATGAGCCAAGATCTCGGTCTGCAGCGCCCACATGGGTGCCACCATGCCCCTGTTCGGATTCTGTTGAAGAAGCCGTCGGGGAGATAGCTAGGGGTTCTATCATGGCGGTTCGTCACGTTGAAGAAGTTGGCGGACACATCACCATCCACGCGAGGGCGCACGACCCAGATGAATTTGTGTTGGCTCAGCTCCAAAACCCAGCGAGTTCGGACGTTTGCTTCGCCGACAAAGTTTCGCCACTCCCGAATGAGACGTAGATCACCGACTCCATCGGTTGCATGTCTAGCCAATCCATCACCTCACTTTTAGAACTTGGCCCGATAGGTCTAATCAGTGGACTCGGCGGATAAACCTGTGCCTTGACGACCTAACCCAGGAAGTTCTCATTTTTCATTTTTGAGGGCACGCAAAGTCAACTGCTTGAGATCCTGCCACGTGTTCACTAAGATCCCGTCGGCGTTCGATATCTCCATCCCAATGCGAGTGAATTTCGCATAGAGATTCTCATTGCTTTGGTCAAGGAATAGGTCTAAGGTATCCTCAGATCGGATGGACCGACAGCCCGAGATGTCGAGCGGCCTTTGAAGAACGCGGTGCTTGTGTTCTGCTTCTTGAAAGTGAACGGCGATCGCAAGAAACCATGACGTCGATGTGAAGAAGACGTACTTTAGCATGTCGAACTCCTCCGCTACCGCTAAACCCTCGGTGCCAAAGAGGTCGACAATGAGAGCGGTGGGGTGAGACTTCATGGCAAAGACGGCTTCCCGAAGCGAATGGCAGAGCCTCACGTATCATGATCACGAGTCAGGAAACGACTGAGGTGGTCGAATCGACGAGGGGAGAGATGTCCGCCGGAGGAAGCATTATGAGATTCAGCGGACTCGACCACAAAGGCTCAAAAACCGAAGATTTGGCGATGGAGGCATTGGCCAGGGTGGGTGTGACGCAGGGTAGCGATAAACATGAAATCAATTCCAAAGGAAATCTAAAATTCAATTAATAGAAGTCTGAAGATTACAAGAGAGGACGTCCAGATTATATAGATAGGACTCCTAAAAGAGATAGAATCGCTAAATATAACATTATTAAAATAATATCTAAGCTAATCTAAGGGAATTCGCATCAAAGATAGCAAATAATTGAAATATTCGAAATTGCCTAACATAGAAAACTGCCTGAAAAGTGATCTAAACGACTCCGAAACGCTAAAGTCCATCGTATCTCACGGCAAAGCGGTGACTTTGAATCAGATAGCCATTTCGCTTCAACCGACCAATTTTGAACGCGATCCGGGATCATTTGACCCAAGATCCGAAATTACTGGTAAAGTCGTGCGAACTTCTGGCGATTCAATTTGTTAAAAAAATCACATGCCAGCTGTTCTACATCATTCCCCCATTCTTTAGAAGAACTCGCCCTCGAGTTAGCTTCAGGATAAAGTGGAATGTCGGGAGAATGATACGCGGATAAGTCCGCCACATTGAATGTGGGAGAAATATTAAGATCGCCAAGAAGATCAACAACGTAGGCATTGTCGTTGATCTTCTTAATGATCCTGTAAGGACCGATCTTTCTATTCTTCGGCTTGTTATAAGTACCAACGGGAAATCGCTCCTTGCGTAGAAAGACCATGACCTCATCGCCAACTTCAAAAGTCTTGGAACAACGTCGCTTGTCAGCATGCTCTTTATACTTTGTATTGGACTCAGTAAGTTGGCGTGTAACATCAGCTTGAATCTCCACAATTTTTTGAGCCAAATTTTCTGCCACCACACTATAACTAGGAATCTTAGGTAAAGGGACCAGATCAAGTGTGTGTTGAGGTACACGACCATAAATAACTTCAAACGGGAATTTTCCAGTTGAACGATTAACTGTATTGTTGAAAGCAAATTCTGCTGGAGCCAAATATCGATCCCACTGTTTTGGTGTGTCGCTACAAAGACAACCAATGATGTCTTCCATTGTCCGATTAACCACTTCGGTCTGCCCATTAGTCTGAGCATCGAAAGAACTGCTATACTGCAGATTAGTGCCAAACAATTTCCACAGAGTCCTCCAGAAGTGACTGAGGAACTTAGTATCCCTATCAGAAGTAATGGTCATCAGAACACCATGTAAACGAACAACTTCGCAAAAGAAAAATCCAACAACATGAGAAGCATCAGATGTCTTTTTACGGGGTATAAAATGCGACATCTTCGTAAACCTATCCACTACCACAAAGACAGAATCCATACCTCGTTGTGTTCGCGGTAGTCCCAGAACAAAATCCATGGATAAGTCCACCCAAGATCCAGTTGGTATTGGCAACGGTGTATAGAGGCCAGTGTTCTGAGAATGCCCTTTTGCAACTTGACACACATGACACTTCTGCACGAATTGCCCAACATCCCTCTTCAATTGTGGCAAAAAATAGCGCTCCTCCACCAAGGCGATCGATTATCACGCCCCAGATGTCCTCCAAGGCTTCCCCCATGTAACTCTTGAGTCAGCTTCTCTCGAAGAGAACTTCGTGGAATGCATAGCTTGTTACCATAAAACAAGAATTTATCGCATATAATCATATCACCAGCAAAACCAGCGGCTTAACACTTCGCCCAAGTGTCTCGAAAATCTTCATCTTCAGCATAAAGGTCGCATAAAGATTCAAAACCCACTACTTCATTCTTCATAGTCACAAGTAATGCAGCTCGGCGGCATAGAGCATCCGCCACCTTATTCAAATGACATGCCTTATGTCGAAACACAAAATTAAATTGCTCCAAGAAAGAAACCCAGCGCTCATGCATCTTATTTAGATGTTTCTGGCCCTTGATGTATTTGAGCGCTTGGTGATCAGTATTTAGTACAAACTCACGCTGATAGAGATAGGACTGCCAATTCTTAACAGCTCGAACTACAGCATAAAATTCCTGCTCATAAGTAGACCATCGGCGCCTAGCTTCATTTAATTTCTCACTAAAATAAGCAACCGGCCTACCTTCTTGCTAAAGCACTGCGCCAACTCCTATTCCAGAAGCATCACAATCTAGCTCGAACAATTTATCAAAGTTTGGCAGAACAAGAACAGGAGAGTAGATAATTTCTCCTTTATTAAGGCAAAACTCACCTCCGCCTCGTCACTCCACTTAAATTGTCCCTTCTTTAAGCAGTATGTTATGGGTGCTAATATAGTACTGAATTACGGATGAACCTGCGATAGAATGTCGCCATCCCATAAAAACTCCGTACTTCCCCAACAGTCTTGGGTGTAGGCCATTCTTGAATGGCAGCAACCTTCGCCTCATCAACTCGAAGCACATCTGCACTAACAATATATCCCAAAAACAGCAATTGACTTGCCATAAAACTGCATTTAGGTAAGTTGATATAAAGCTGATTTTCCTCCAAAACCTGCAAAACATCCCCAAGATGTTCTACATGCTGCTGTTCATCTCGGCTATAGACAAGTATGTCATCAAAATAAACCACCATAAACTTGCTCAAGAAAGGTTTAAGGACTTGTGTCATCAAACGCATGAAGTGCTATGAGCATTGGTAAGTTCAATGGGCATGACTAACCACTCATAAAGTCCTTCGTTGGTTTTGAACGCCGTCTTTCACTCATCCCAGGTCTCATACGAATCTGATGGTATCCACTCCGCAAATCGATCTTCGAAAAGATCTTTGATCCAGACAACCTGTCAAGCATATCGTCTAAACGGGGAATAGGGAAGTGATACCTCACAGTAATTTTGTTGATTGCTCAACTATCAACGCACATCCGCATACTGCCATCTTTCTTTGGCGTAAGTAACGCAGGAACTGTACAAGGGCTCATGCTCTCTCGTATAAACCCCTTCCGCAGAAGTTCTTCCACCTTTTCTTGTAATATTTGATTCTCCTTCGATGTCATACAATAGTAAGGTAGGTTTGGAAGACTAGCACCCGGTAAGAAGTCAATTTGATGCTGAATGTCTCGCATTGAGGGGTAATCCATCCGGTAGATCCTCAGGAATAAGACTAGAGAAAGCCTTCGGTAATGGTTGAAGAGCTTCTGGAATTTCGATGGTTTCCTGCTTAGATCCACTATCCACAATTAAGTACATACCGTTCTTCTTGCCCAAATTAAGCAAAACACCAGTCTTATCATTTTTCTGCTTTTGAGTAGCTCGTGGAATACGCGCAGTTTCGTCCAAGGGACGAAGAGTGATTTTCGTCCTATCCCAAACAAATAAATAAATATTCTCACGCGTTCGGTGAGTAACGTCAACATCATACTACCATGGCCGTCCCAGCAAGACGTGGCATGCATCCATCTTAACAACATCATAGATTATCGTATCCTTGTACGTTTTTTCAATTGAAATAGGCAAACGACAAATCTGAGTTACCTTTAATTCTGGTCCCTTACGAATCCAACCAATCGTATAGGTTGAAGGATGTGCTTCAGTCTTCAATTAGAGATGTTCAACAAGTACTTGCGATACTATATCATCGCAGCTTCCACTATCAATGATGACATTGCAGACCTTTCCACCGACAGTGCAACGAATGCGGAAAAGATTATTTCGTTGTGAATCTTCCTTCCGCGGGGCCAACAATAGGCGTCTAACCACGCAATTAACATGCTCACCCTCTTTGTCGACTATCTATTCCTCGTCTCCCCAATCCTCTTCATAAAATTCATCATCAGGTTCGACCAAATTCGCCATCTTTCGTCGTGGACAGTCACTCGAACGGTGCCCAGGCTCATTACATTTAAAGCATTTCCCTAGATAGGGCTTGGCATAGGGATTCGGGGCAACATCACGAGCCTTAGTCGCAGGGGACTCGGTAGGCTTGGGCGCATCAACATTACTCCCTGAATCTCAGTTTGCGTTGTTAGATTGCCGGTTAGAGGACTCAGCGCCCTCCTGCGATTTTCCTCTACTGAATTGTCCTCGAGGAGTATAGTTCCCCAATCTGCTAGCATAATTATTTCGCTCCAATTGTAACTCCACCTTCCTAGCCATCTCTTGTACATCCTCAACAGAATACAAACGATGCAAAGAAACACGATCTTGAATATTCAAGCGAAGACCGTGGATATACCTAGCGGTTTATTGTGACTCAGATTCGGCCAGATTATTGCGGGCCGAAAGTCTAAGGAACTCCTCCGTGTAAGCTTGAACAGTCCTATCCCCTTGTTTGCACGCCTGAAATTGCTGGAACAAAATTTGTTCAAAGTCAGGAGGCAGAAATCGATCTTTCAGCAACTCTTTCATGCGATTCCAAGTTCAGATAGGGGCTTTCCCTTGTCGGCGCTGGGAAAGTTGTGTCTGTTCCCTTCAGTTTATACGCCACAAGCTTAACTTGACGATCCTCTTCAATTTCCATGGCATCAAAGAATTTTTCGACCTCTCAAAGCCAGTCCAGAAAATCTTCTATATTTAAATTACCGTTGAAAGTAGGAAGATCGACCTTTAGTTGATACTGCTCGGGCTCTCGTCGATATCCTCCTTGTCGTCGGCCTCCACGAACAGATTCATCTAGGACATCCCTATACCGACGGTTTCCACGAACAGGGGCATCCAGGAATTCGTCTTCACCTTCTACTTCAGAATCCTCGACATAGCCTTGCCGTCTTTGTCGAAGATTTACTCTTCGCTCCACAGCTACTTCGGGATCATGAGCAACAGGAATTCGCTCGGCTAGAAAATCGCCAGGGTTAGGGTTGACAGACAATTGTTGGATGGTGGCAAGTAATTCTTGCATCGTCCATTGGTGGTCATGCAGAGTTCGCCGATTCTCCTCAGCAAATTGCCGATTCTCTTCAACGACCTGGGTAAATTCTTCACGCGAAATAGACTCATCGCCCTTAGCTGTGGAGGTTTGTCGATTCACGTTCTTTGTCATCGTCGCCAGGAGAAACCTCGCTCTGATACCAAATGACATAGGGTAGCGATAAACAAGAAGTCAATTCCGAAGGAAATCTAAAATTCTATTGATAGAAGTCTAAAGATTACAAGAGAGGACGTCCATATATATAAATATGACTCCTAAAAGAGATAGAATCACTAAAGATAACATTATTAAAATAATATCTAAGCTAATATAAGGGAATTCGAATCAAAGATAGTAAATAATTGAAATATTCGAAATTGCCTAAAACAGAAAACTGCTTGAAAAGTGATCTAAACGACTCAGAAATGCTAAAATCCATCGTGTCTCACGGCAAAGTGGTGACTTTGAATTAGACAGCCGTTTCGCTTCAACCGACCAATTTTGAGCGCAATCTGAAATCGTTTGACCCAAAATTCGAAATTACCGATAAAGTCGTGCGGACTTCTGGCGATCCAATTTGTCAAGAAAATCACATGCCAACTGTTCTACTTTAGGGTGGCGAGGTGTTTCCCGAGTTCCACCACGGGGATGAGGTGGCCTATGTTGGGGCTGGCGAGGAGGACTGCATGAGGGTTTGGGTTTTGCATGGCTGAATACTTTAGAGGACTAAGCAGTAGTTGACGACGGGGCTCTTAGTGATGGATTTGCATAAGTTCAATTGAATGATGCTTATAGGCAGAATTAAGGTTCTCCTTAAGATTTTCAAATTTGTGAATTTGTTGGTATATAACATTGAGACACGCGCTTGTGTGTACATGAGAACTAGCGTCAAATGGATGCGGATCATCTGACATTGAGATTTCGTGACATATGTAACATTACTCAAATCGGGCCGTCCAAAGGAAAAATGGATAGCCAAGAATGGACCACGTCATTTGTTGAGAGGGAGGAAAAAAATTAGGTGGAATTTTTTTTTGCAATTTGAAAAAATTTGAATCCCAACCCTCTTTCAAATTAGGCAGTCCATTTTTATTTGGACGGCCTGATTTGAGTAATTTTACGCATGTCACGGAAATCCCAATGTCAAGTGATCCAAATCCACGTCAAACTAGGTTGTTAACTATCGAACGCCGGTTTGGCATGTTGCCAAATTCCATCACGAGTTTTTTTTTTTTTTTTTCGGTCGGAATTCCATCACGAGTTTGACTTGGTAGTTTTGTCTAATGGCTCTTCATCTTAGAAAACGGATAGCTTTTTGGTATTCTCTGGAATCTACGCATGTATTGTCATGTTATTTTGTTGATGGAGATTTCGTGTTTTTGGACACATAACCGCCCCAATAGGAATTTGAGAAGCTGACAGTATAGCGGTATAATGGCGCAATCTCAATTACAAGTGTTATGAATGGGAAAAAAATATTTGGCAAGCATAGCGGGTCATACTCCTGACAACGTGACGGAATGCTAGGCATGGTGGATCTCGCTATGCTTGCTAATATTTTTTGTCATTCATAACACTTGCGGTTGGGATTTGAGAATCTTACAGTGTGATAGTATAACGGCACAATCTTTTTATATATTATTCCCCTTCCCTTTTGCGCATCTTTTTCGGTTTCTTCGATTGTATACTTTTCAATTGGTCTTTTTGGCTAAGCATATGCGAATAGACCTTTTAAAATAGTCGTAAATTCATTTGTTAACCCATACATGATGTGGTGAGTTATTATATATGTTGTGTAAGATTTGGTGGGACCACTGCCAACTGCTCTAAAAGCTTAAGCTGATAGAAGAATGCGTGGTTTAATATTTATTTATTCCAACACTCCCCCTTACGCTTAGTCTGGTCTTTTGCCTAGTACTAAGCGTGGACAAATTTATTGGCGAGGCAAATAGGGGCCTGAAAAGATTTGCATTTATTTATTCCAACACTCTCCCTCACGCTTAGTCTGATCTTTTGCCTAGTACTAAGCGTGGACAAATTTATTGGGGAGGCAAATAGGAGCCTGAAAAGATTTGAACTCTGGACATCCTGCTCTGATACCATGTAAGATTTGGTGGGACCACTGCCAACTGCTCTAAAAGCTTAAGCGGATAGAAGAAGGCGTGGTTTAATATTTATTTATTCCAACAGGTTGGTTATAGTCAATTCATGAGTTTAAATATAACATGGGTCGTAGATGTGTTCTTAGATCCAATTTATATTTATGAGTCTCTTTTCATTTTCTCTCGCATTCGCTTGATCTCGCTCTCATTCACTCCGCGCTCTCACTTCAGTTTAAGTATGATTTTTTCTAAATTGCGTTAAATATAACTGTTCTATCTGTGAATGAATAAGATATTTTTAACTGGTGAGATTGCGTTAAATATGACTCTCCTATGATGAAGAGAGAGAACAGAAACAAAGCACTATGATGTTTATTGATTACCCCTGTATCTTACCGCGACATCTGTTTTGATGGATCAGAGTGATCTCGTGGGAAAGCCTCATTATCCAAAAATTTGCTACTAAACCAACTTAATATGATCGTTTCTCTCTACTTCGACAAGCCCCAACTTTTCATCGCTTTTCACCTCACCACTTCGCACTTAATTTTCAAGGAGTGTGGCGCGGGATAATTAACCAAAAAAAGCCATAAACTTATTATATGTATGTCAATTTAGTCATAATTATTTCATTTTGGAAAAATAGTCCTAAACTTTTTGACGATGTAATCCTTCTTGCTAGTTGTGGTTGAAAATCGCTAAAGTAAACGCTGACCGTCTCACGTGACACAGAAAGCTTTGACGTGGACAATAGTTTATAATTTTTTTATATAGTTTTTCCTTTTTACCACCACTTTTTTTTTTCTTTCCTTTCCTTTTTTCCTTTTTTTTTATTTATCTACACCAGTCATGGAGATCGCCGACCACAACAAGAGCCCGTGAGCCCTGGCGGAATGCCGGCGTTGGTAGCCGGCCACAGTAAAAAAAAACGAAGAAAGAAAAGAAGCGAATAGAATAGGGAAAGAAATACATAAAATAAAAAAATATAGAAGTTATTTATGTCAGCACCGGTCATGCCATTTAGGAAAGTCGGTATCCACATCGGCGATTTCTGGCCAAACTTAACTATAAAGACTAATTACCAAGTATTCAAAAGATTTAGGATTAAATTGACCTAATTAAAAGGTTTGAAAATGAATTGACATCCGTACAATAACATTATGATTTTTGGTATAATCTTATCTCTGAGACGAGGTTATTAAAAATTTACAATGAGGAGTCATGCTTAGTATAATCCTAATTGGGCTTTACTAGTACCTCATTGTCAATCCCTGTCGGGGATGACCATTAGGGTATCAATTGTCATAAGCATTTGCGGAATCAGCGTTTCTAGATGAAATAGACTTGGAGCCTTGGAACCCAAAAGACAACTTCATGTGTGCACAGAGCGTAGAAAGTTTCTGACCAAAATCCTGAATCAACCTTAAATTGCAATTCAATTTTAATTCTCTCTCTCTCTCTCTCTCGTAGTTTCTTTCTTCCACCTCTTTCTTTGCCAAGAAACAAGGGTCGTGGGACTTGGACATCTAATATTGTAGTTCTAGTCCATCTCCAATGGATTGATCTTCTCGATGAGTCATAATGACCACCAGACACTCTACCACATCAAAACATAAATTCCTAGTTTTTGTTAACATTTCAACCTATGCTTTCGCATTCTGGGAAAACTCTACTACAATCTAGCTACCAGGTAGTGTGGAGTTATGAGAACTCATGAACCTTACTTTAAAATGTGATACATAGGGCTATAGGCTACGTTTTTTTTTTTTTTTTTTTTTTTTTTGCAAAAAAAATGTGATGTTTCGGAAAACATTTTCCGGAAAGTCATTTTTCAGAAAAATTACCATATCTTTTGGTATTTGGCTGAGACTTAAAAACAAATTTGGAAAAAGATTTCCATTGTTTGGAAATGAATTGATTTTCCAACAAAGAATTATTAAATAATTCGAATTTTACACTATTTTATTAGAAAATCATAAAAAATTGAAGATTTCATAATAAAAAAATCTAAAAAGTCCGAAAAATTCAAAAAAATCCCAAAAATTAGGAAATGACCACAATCAACTGGCCAAACCTATTTTGGGTGTCTTCATTCTCTGATCCTTCTAAATTGATGATTTTGCTCTTTTTGACAAATTGTCTCCAATCTTTCCCAAATCAACCCTAACCCTTTGGTTACTCTTTTTTCAAACCTTTAGGGTTTTATTTGGGATGTCATGGCTTATCTTGATGTGTATCATTGGATCCTCGATCATGCTTTTACTTTCATGATTGTGATTGATAAGATTAGTCGTCTCATTCTGCATGACACTTAGACTAAGACTTACCTCACCCAAAAACTGCGCCTCCATGAAATCATAGTTAAGTAAATCACTCGACGTTAGGTACCGAAAGGGCGTTGGTAGAAATACTGACGTAACCAAGTCCCTGAACCCCCTGGTTCCATAGAACCCAACAATCTCTTCCAATCGTTCGGTGAGGTATCCGACCAACCTTTCAAAAATAGCCAGGGGCGACCCAATTTTGCACGCACACATTGCACATGCCACTCGACCACACTAAGGTTGAACTCGATTGATAATCATTGCAAATCTGAAAAAAAAAATACTCTCATCGCGATTGGTATGAGCCTGGGAGGGCCCGTGCTGAGAAATCCCGCCATCTTCCAAAGTGGGACTCTTGACAATCCATTAGCCCGACGACGACGTGGAATCCATCCATCACGAGGAAGATCAGGTCGCGATAGTTGGCGGATCCACTAGGGACTTGTTTTTAACATCAAGTGGACTTAGGCCGCGCATAAAATGTTGAATGATTTTTCTGACATGTTTTCTGTAGGCGCTTTTGAAGTTGAGGTAAGTCCGCTAATCATGTGTTATATGTTGGTGCAGACTGGAGTAATAAGAGGTGGAGTCTTTGCTGACCTTGTTTCATGTAGATTTGGAGTTTGGGATTGGTTGTTTATTCACGCATTTTTTTAAGCGTTGTTTGATATTAAATAATGTGTATGTTATTGCATATTTAAGGATCACGACACCATGCACACACAAGCGTCCAAACCCAAACCACAAATTACTCTTTTAGGTAGCCATAGATAAAGAATCGATGTGCGAGATTCTAGTGTCGGCTTGCGCTAGGATTTGACCATATCCGATCCCGTTTACTATCCGAGTCAATGATTCTACCCACTTATAGTTTCATTGCGTTTGTGGACGAATCTATCGACCTGAATAGTGGGAGCCTTTTGCCTTAGGTACCACACCTATCATTTGTCTTTTAGAATCAAGCTTCACTTGTCTCATGCGCATGTTTATGGATGGTTGGTATACCTAAAAAAATATAATTAGAACTCATTGTTGCATGTCATAAAATTGTACATATTATTCATCCTTGAGTATGTCATGCATCATTTGCCCTCAAGTTTAAATGATTGAGTTAAATTCCATTTTCGAAAAAACGGTTGGATGGAGATGGTTTCCCCAAGTCCGTCGAAAAAGAAGCTGGCACTGTTTCGACGCGAGCGCAGGGCCACCAGGCTGAGTCAGTCCAAGGGCTTTAATGGATTTCAACTATCCCATTATATCCATGGCCGGGAAGCTACTGAACGCAATTTAGTACGTTCAGAAGATAATCGTGTCGCTGAGTGTGTACACGAGATAGGCATGAAAGATTATGAAGATTTCCCTTTGTGCACAATGATACGGGAGTGTCTGTTCCCCCACATGAAGATGGAATCAGAAGATCATCCTGTGAAGAAGACCGCAATCGAGATTGGCTGGTCAATTGTGTTCTGCATGGAAGTATTGCCTATTCGCCTGACTGGGGCACCCCCGATGGTCATCGACATCCTGTCCGACGAAGAAGGTATTGAAGCTGTACCGTCGCCTATAGAGGTCGTGGAGGTCTTATCAGATAAAGACGACGACACGGAGAAACTGATCTGACATTCCCGAACTCATTCCTACAAGATCAGACTTGGTGCATCTCCGGGCTTTATTCCAAAGCAGGCGATTTTTTTTTTTTTTTTTTATATCAAATCAAGTTAAAAAAATATATATTTATTAAACCAGGGGCCGCTCGGCAGTCTTGCTGTCGAGCGAGCCTCGTTGCTGCCCAGCGAGCCTCGTTGCCCATGAACAGTGCCCGCTCGGTAATTAGACTGTCGAACGGGATGAACAGTTCCCGCTCGGCAATATAATTGCCGAGCGGGTGGGACCTTAGGCCTGTTCCATGGAAGATTGCTTTTTGGCCTTGTATGTGAGGAGTTCTGCCAAGTGCTTTTCTGTTATAATCTCTCTCTCTCTCTCTCTCTCTCTCTCCGTACTTTGGGACACGCATGAACATGGGGCTTAAGTGAAATTGGACATTTTTTTTTGGGTTTTCTTTCCCACGACTTACGGGAGGTCGTCTTCTCCACCATGCTTTACACAGGGTCTTCTTCATAGGTCCTGGACCTCACAGGACCGCCCTCTTCGGCCGCCGTCCCAACCGTCATCAACCGTCACTAACACCGACGATCGCCACCAAACTCGCTCATATAAAAAATGCCCCCGACTCATCGGACCGCCTAACCTGACGCCACCATGACCACCCATCAACGTCCACTTCGTCGCACCACAGATCACCATCGACTTTTTAGATCCACTTTCTATTTTGGATTAAACTGTATCCATAGTTCCGTTCGGATCCGGATCGCCTAACTTTTCCTCAAAAGGTAAGACACATAACCTTGCAATCTAGGTCGTCCATTTTTGGACGGACGGCACAGATCTCCTGTTTGTAGGAGGCAATTTTTTGAATTTTTTATATATATTTTTGTTAGTAATAATCTGGGCCGTCCATTCATAACACGGACGATCCGGATTGCAAGGTTAGAACCTAACCTTCTAAGGAAAGGTTAGGCGATCCCTTTCTAGTTCGTAAACTTCCATGCTCTCCCACATGTTCGTCCTTTTTCTCTTCACGTTATATATATATATATATATTCTTCTGGTATTTCTGGAAAGGGATCGTCTAACCTTTTCTTAGAAGGTTAGGCCCTAACCTTACAATCCAGGCAGTCCGTGTTATGAATGTATGGCCCAGATTATCACTAACAAAAATATATAAAAAAAATTCAAAAAATTATCCCTTAAAAATAAGAGATCTGGGCCATCCGTCCAAAAATAGACTGCCCGGATAGTAAGGTTAGGTGCCTAACATTCTGAGGAAAAGTTAAGCGATCTGGATCCGGATCCGATCTTTCTCTCGCCCAAAGACCTAACCTTCCTCCCTCTGTCAAGTGTCAACTACTAAAATGCACGTCCTGACGACAACTTCTGCTATTCATCCTCTAACTTCTTGTTTATATTATTTATGTTTTATTTAGTTTTATCATTCGTACGTCCTGCTCACGACAACTTCCGCTATTCATCCTCTAACTTCTTGTTTATATTATTTATGTTTTATTTACTTTTATCATTTTCCCTTTTTTTAAAAAAAGAAAGGATAACATTTAAAAAAACAAACAAACCACAAAAAAAAGAAAGGATAACATTTAAAAAAGGGCAAATACCACAAAAAATCCTGAACTATGTCTATTGTGACACATTTACCCCAAACTTTTTTTTGTGACACTAAAAATCCCAAACTTCAATCATAGTGACACATCTACCCTCTGTTAGTGTTTTGTCAAAAATCTCTGTTAAACTCTGATGTGGCAATGACATGTCGCCACATCAGATTTTTTAAAAAAATTTAAAAAAATATTTACTGTTCATCATCTTCAACCTCCTGAACACCAGCGCTCGATTTCCTCCATCTTCTTCCTTCTCCTCGTCGTATTCCTCGTCCTCCTCGTGTAGATCTGATAGTGCGAGGCTGCTCGAGGACTTGAACACGCTGCGCGTCCTCCCATGGCGGCCCACGACGGCCTTGCCTTTCTCGTCGTCTCCGTCGCCGTTGCTGTCGTCCTCCCATGGCGCAAGATCTCCGCCCCGATCTGGGCAAGCTTCGCATAAGCTTGCTTGGGGCTGTGAGCACCGACCACCCTAGCCCCGAGCTAGCGACCTCTGCTGCACCCTCCGGCGATGGCGCCTCATCGATGACAGTGGGAGCGGCGAACAAGCTCTGGAAGAGCTTTGGCCGAGGGATGCGAGGTTGAAGGAGATGAACAGTAGCGATGAACAGTGAACAGTATTTTAATTTTTTTTAATCTGACATGGCACCACGTCATTGTCATGTAAGATTTTAACGGAGATTCTTAACGAAACCCTAACAGAGGATAGATGTGTCACTATGATAGAAGTTTGGGGTTTTTTGTGTCACAAAAAAAAGTTTGGGGTAAATGTGTCACAATGGGCATAGTTCAGGGTTTTTTGTGGCATTTGCCCTTTAAAAAAACAAACAAACCACGATATCAGAACCACGTTAGATTAAGATTCTAAACAAAACAACTAAGAGATCCTATCCTCTCCTTTTTATATATATATTTTTTCGGTTTCCTTTTTTATTTTATTTTCCTTTAATTCTTGTTCTTCTTCCTTTTATTGCTCGTTTTCTCACCCACAACCCACAGAAACTTCTTAGCGTCGTCTTCTTCACGGCGTCCTCCACAGGAGCTTGTTTAGGACCAACAAAAAGGGGCGCCTTGATAGATTTTTTTAAAACAATCGCCACCAACGCGATCGGCGCCGACGATCGAAGTCATCATCGGACAACCACCGACAAACTCGAAAAGGAACGTCGACCCGACGAGATTCGAGCGAGATATAGCCGGACAAACGCAGCTCAAACAGAGTACAAGCAGACGATGACTACTTATGGATATATGAAAAGCAGTTGGATTTCACTTAAGCCCCATGTTCATGCGTGTCACAAAGTACACAAAGAGAGAGAGAGAGAGAGAGAGAGAGAGAGAGAGAGAGAGAGAGAGTCAGATAATAACAGAAAAGCACTTGGCAGAACTCCTCACATACAAGGACCCGAATCACCTAACTTCAGGTTTAGAGGTTAGAGGAATCCCCACCCTCCATTAATAAAGGGCAAATGTTCTGGTGATTTAATGGATGGTGGGGATTCCCCTAACCTCCAAACCTGAGGTTAGGGGATTCGGTCCCCACATACAAGGCCAAAAAGCAAACTTCCGTGGAACAGGCCTAAGGTCAGTCCTTCTTCCTGCCTGCTCAGACTGCAGAGCCGAGGGCCACTCGCCATTAAGACTGTCGAGTGGCCTCTGATTTGATAAATATATATTTTTTAAACCTATTTTGGTAAATACTTTTTTTTTTGCCTGCTTTGGAAAAAAGCCCTGCATCTCCTTAAGTTATGAAGTGTCACATTTCAATGGTATGTTTTTTACTTGTCTGGATAACAGAGTTTGTTTTTCATTACTCGTATGGGATCTTCGCCTGTAGAACCCTTTCTATCTTCTCTCTTTGGGTCTGGATGTATAAGGACCTCTCTTTAGAGTTTTTATGGGTCCCAATATTGGAATGTGGCAATGGAATTTCTCTCAATCATTTGAATATTCTAATAAATTGCATAATTCTCTTAGTTGAAATCTCGCTTAGAAATCTGGTCAAATAAGGAATTCTAACCCTTATTTCATCAGAAGAAACTATTGAATTGAATTAGTTCATGCATAGATCATCTTATTGCGCATGTCTATCATTCATTTGTCATCCATGGTAATTAAATAAAGTCATTCGTGTTTTCTAAATTTAAGAGGAGATTAGATATCCGAATTGTCCCCAGTAAACGACTCCACAATCAACTGGCCAAACCTATTTTGTGATAATACCAGCGTGCTTTATATGTTGGTTAATCGGTGTTTCATGTAAGAACTAAACATAGTGAATTAGATTATCATTTATGTGCGAGAAAAAGTGGCTCTTGGAACACTTGTGACTAAGTATGGTTCGTCTGTGCATCAAATTGCTGATCTCTTCACAAAACCCTGTCTAGGAATATATTTGGAAATTTATGTCGCAAATTTTGTGATATAGCGATCTTTGTATTCTTATTTTTCATTATTATATTGTTTCCTTATGGAATGTGATAGGTTGTAATATCTTTATATAGTGAAAGCCATCTCAATAATTGTGCCTTGAGATCAAGAATCAAACACCTTTATTCTTTTACATACTATCATTCGACGCCAATCAAAATGGAACTCAACCCCACCACGTGACCGGTAAAACTTGTTTGTTTCCATCACTTTCGAAGCTCCCTTTTCGAGCTTGTTTCGTGGACACTCCTTTTTTCCCACTCCTCACCTTTACGACACTCATTGCTCTCTCTCTCTCTCTCTCTCTCTCTCTCTCTCTATGCATGATTGTCCCTCTGGCAATGCTGTCTGCAAATTGCTCCATCAAGTTTAACAAGCTCGCTCATGGAGGATAAGGGTGCTGGTCATGTGATTATCTGACATGGTCATAGAGGGCCATGCATTGATAGGTGGTGAGGTCCCATATTGACTATCGTGAGGTCTTTTCTTGCAGTTGTTGCATTCATAGGTTATTCCTCGATTCATGAATTACTGAAAATGAAAAGATCTAATAAAAAAAATCAAATAATTCAAATTCCTTTTCAATTAACGAGTTTTTGATTCCCGAATATCCAGCTAACTAATTAATTCTTTATAGCATTTTCTATTTTTCTTTGACGAATAAGACATCAGTGGTTGGTGTTTTCTCAATATTTTACGTATGCCTCTTTGAGATAAATCATCTTTTTTGTGCAATTCCAAATGGAAGTAAGTCTTCATATCTTATTGGTGAGACGAAAAACTTGAAATTCAAAGGACCCCTGTTTTCTTATTTTTCTTCTTGTGAAAAAACCGAAATAGATGAATTTTTTTACCATAAAACGGATTTTCTTTTTTTTTTAAATGGATTTTACTGATCAGTAAGAATAGTGCTAGTCATTTTAGTTTGGTATACACAATAATCTTAATTTCTTTATGATCGGGAGGTGTGTCTGTACATTTCCACTGCGTCTTCTTTCAGTAGGGCTTCAATTTTACTTCCATACTTCATCACCATATCGTCGGGTGACTGTTGACCCAGCGAAATGCTTCCGGAATTTTACAATTTAAGAGCGAATGACACGGGGGAGTGAACTCGAGCGCCTTTTTCAAGGAAATATAGAATGGTAGGCATATTCATATATGTTTGATTAATTATCGGATCATAAAAATCGTTTTATGGAGATATCTTCCTTCTTTGTGGGATCGAACATCAATTGCAACGATTTATTAAATGGCTCATTGGGATAGACGTAGATAAATTAGAATCTCCCTAAAAATGTATGCGCAAGTTTTCTCCTCGTACATCTCGAGAAATTAGAAGATATGTCTATGTATACAATTCTAATGTCAAATAAACTCAAATTGAGGCTTCGTTTGTTTCTAAAAATGAGTGATTTGAAAAATATTTTTCTAAAAATAATTGCAGCTATCGCTTGAAATAATTAAGTATTTTCATTACCAATAACTAATTGTGTCTAAACATTTGCATAGATGATGAAAATACTTTTCATTTATTCTGTTTTGTCAGCAATATAAACGATCATTTTTTGGAAAACGGTTCCAAATCGTTCATTCTTCCCGAAACAAACGCAGCTTGAATATTTTCTCACTTAGAGGAATTCGCCCTCGCATGGTGTTAAATTTGAGCTCGACATGACTCCTACTTTTAAAGGCCAAATCTCAATTCACCCGATGCAAGAGTACCAATTTTGTGCATTACGATTTTTATAGGAAAAAGTGTTCCAAAAATCTTAAACCTATTGCGCTTTAGTCAATTCTATCATAAGTATTTAATTTTGTCAATTGAATCCTAAACATTTCTACGTTTTGTCAATTGAGTTCATCCAGTCAATTTTGACTGAAAATCGATGACGTGAAAGTCAGCCGACCTACGTGACACGGCCAACAGTGAAGTGAACAAAATTTAATAATATTTTAGTGTTTTCTTGAATTTTTTATTTTCTTAGTTTTTTTCTTCTTAATGATTTTTCTTTTCTTTTTGTCCCTCAATTGGACGGGAGTGGCCCTCGCTAGGCCCATGCGTTTCTCATTTGAGGCCGGCAGTGGGAAAAATGAAAAATGAAGAAAAGAAAAAACTTAGGAAAAAGAAAAAAGATAAACAAAAAATGTCGAAAAATTATTTAAATGATTTTCAGGTCAGTGTTGCCATTGCCACAAAGATAATTTGAATCCACGTGGGCAATTTCTGGGGAAAATTAGCCCCGTCGAATTGAGTAATGACTGAGTTAGAGCTTCACCGTAAATCATGTGGGTCGATCTCGAATGATCAAATCCAAGGGTACCACCAACCAATATTTTCTACCACAAGAAGTTGGATTCTCAAACTACTTAAGAACCCTCCACAAAACCTTGTGCTGCAGCCTACATATCTTCTTCGTGCCCGCTCAGCTAACTTCATTCCATAGATTTCCACCTCTCTTCCTCCAATTCAACCGATGGAGAAGCCGGAAAAGCTCCATGCCGTGCTCCTCTCGAGCCCCGGCATGGGCCACCTCATCCCCATCGTCGAGCTTGGCAGGCGCCTTGTCGCCGACCACGGCTTCGAGGCGACCGTCTTTGTCCTCTCCTCGCAGGCCTCCCACGCCGAGGCCGAGATCATCGACTCCGTCATGACCCCCAAGCTCCTCCACATCGTGGAACTCCCGGCCCCCGACCTCTCGGCTGCAAGCCTCGGCCCAGATGCCACAGTGGTCACGAGGCTTGTGGTCATGATGCGTGAGGCCCGGCCGGCGTTCAGGTCCGCCCTCACGGCGATGGAGGCCCGGCCCGATGTTCTCATCGTGGACATGTTCGGGACGGAGCATCTGTGCGTTGGCGACGAGTTGGGGATCCCCAAGTACGTCTACGTCCCTTCCAATGCATGGTTTCTTGCGTTGTCCATATACACGCCGACGCTGGACAAGGAAGTGAAGGGAGAGTATGTGGACCGGACCGAAGCACTCGAGATCCCGGGTTGCAAGCCAGTCCGGCCGGAGGACGTGGTGGACATGATGATGGACAGGTCCGACCAGCAGTACCGCGAGTACGTGCGGCAGGCTGGCGAGATCCCGATGGGAGATGGAATCTTGTTGAATGTGTGGGAGGATTTGCAGGCTGAGACGCTCGCCGCACTGAGGAGTGAGAAGTTTTTGGGCCGGGTCACGAACGGGCCGGTATATACGGTTGGGCCGCTCATCAGACCCGGCAGACCGGTCGGTTTGGGGAAGGAGTTGCTGGAATGGCTGGATAAGCAACCGAGGGAGTCCGTGATGTTGGTCTCGTTTGGAAGTGGAGGGACTTTGTCGGCTGAGCAGCTGGTGGAGCTGGCTTGGGGATTAGAGCTGAGCCAACAAAGGTACGGTTTGAGATTTGGATAGCTCTCAATCTCCGGGCACCGACCCCGGCCGGACGAGCAAAATATTTCATGCAGAAATGCTCCACGAGGCATTCCGTGGAGTAAGGGTATCAACGGGCCCGGCCCGACCTAAGTCGGCCGAAACTGATTGGATAGACTTAATTGACAAACATGAAAATATTTATGACTCAATTGACAAAATTAAAAGGTTGTAATTGTATGATTGAATTGGCAAAAGTTCAATAGGTTTAGGACTTTTGAGACAATTTTCCTATCTTTTTTACCCATTTAGTTTAAATTTTATCTTTATCATCAACTTCTGATTTTCTTTTTCCTCCTTTCAAAATCTTGGTGCTTAGGATACCGAGAAAAATATTTTTCTTACACTTAATTTTTTTCATGGATAATGAGTATTTTCTTAAGAATAATCGTTTGTACAGTTTTAAATAATTAGTGGACGAATTATTATTTCATTATCGATAATAATTTATGTCTAAATAATTTCGTGGACATGAGAATATTTTTTTTGTGCAATCATTTTTATAAGCAATAAAAGTTATCAATTTTTTGATAATGTATTTCAAGTCGTTAATTTTTCATGAGACAAATGAAAAGTTAAGATGATGAATTTTTAGGCTTACTATGTACATGGTATGTGGTTTTATTATTAAGAAGTTGGTTGTAGGAAGTTGTCCCCTTCATCTGACCAATCTCTCGTTAAGGATGAAGGAAAATATAATGAAAGATACAACGATCAAAAGATTTTTAGTAAGATCATTGTCGGTGCAATTTTTTTCGCACTCGGGGAAGGCCTAATAATAATCCAAAAAGCACAAATGAAAAAGTGTGGCATTTTAAATTAAGCTTCGTTTTAGTGTTCTTTGGTTATGCACTCGATAAATTCTTTCATCTTACAAATGTATAAATTCGCAGGTTTATATGGATACTTCGAAGACCAACTGTCCAATCTCTCGATGATGGATCTTTTTTCGATGCGGGGAAGGCAGGCGGAGACGACGACGAGCTTTCGAGCTTTCTGCCTGACGGATTCACGACACGCACCCGCGAAGTCGGATTAATACTCCCGTCATGGGGCCCGCAGGCGGACATCCTGAGCCATCCATGCGTGGGCGGCTTCCTGTCTCACTGTGGATGGAACTCGACCCTGGAGAGCATAGTGAACGGGGTGCCCATGATCGCCTGGCCACTGTACGCCGAGCAAAGGCTAAACGCGACACTCCTAGCGGAGGAGGTCGGAGCGGCGATCCGGCCGAAGGAGCTGCCGTCGAAGGAGGTGGCGGGGAGGGAGGAGATAGCGAAGCTGGTGAGGACCATAATGGTGGAGGAAGGAGGGCAGGCGATAAGAGCTAGAGTGAAGGAGCTGAAGAGGAGCGCAGAAGAGGCCGTGGCGGAAGGGGGTACTTCCTACGAGTCCCTGCGCAGAATGAAGGAAGACTGCAAAAAGAGGATCCACCAGATTTTGAAAGCTCATTAGGTCGTCGCATACGTGCATGGCCATCTGTAGAATGGAATAAATACTAAATAATACAGATTTCGCAGTACAATGCTTGAGTTGGTTCAAGTGTATTGGTGATGTCGGGCTTCTTCCTCATTCGCGTGTGTACCCAGTATCGAGGAGACATGCTTTCAGTACTCTCCCAAAAGACGGTTGTCGTATGGATGAGCAATTAAGTGTACTCGCGTATATTCAATATGAAAAAGGAAAAAAAAAAACATACATGATAATATAACATTACTGTCAGTTATTTTTTACCGTAGATCCACTTACCATCACCACGTGTTTTACATAAAACACTCATTAATTAAAAAATCGTGAGGTCAGAAGTAATGATATTATTGTCAAACTATCATGTTAGCTGGAGCCCATGAAAAACCCTGCCTCCTAACCATTCTTTGTGCCTGCCACCAACTATTCAGTAGGGATAAGCAAGACAGACAGATCGAATCAGGAACTGCCGAACCAACTGGTTCGGTTTGGCTCCCCATTTTATAAAATTGGAGCCGGTGATTTTCAATCCTAATCTTGATTCTAGGGAGAACCGGACAAGACCGATAATTTTTTTTATTTCTTAATATAAACCTAAAAATTTAACGGTTAATTTTTTATGTTTAAATGTAAATCTAATTTTAATTAATATTTTTAAAATTAAGGCCCGTGTTCATCATCCCTACTAATAATCCACATATTCCATTAGACTGACTAGAAATCGATCACCCATATTATTCAGGGCCAAACTCCCTAAAAACCAATAACTTTAGGTCAAATCCCAAACCTCCCCTAACCTTTTTTTGTCTTAGAAAAAAATCCTTAACTTTAGGTTCAGTGCTATATTTGCCTCAAACCTTTTTTTTTAATCTCAGAGAAAACCCTAAACTATAGTTCAAGTCCCAAATCTACTCTAAACTCTCTCTTTTTTGTCTAAGAAAACATACCAATTTTAACTCTAATCTCAAATTTGCTCCATTAGCCCTCTGTCCAAATATCACTATTAGTCGTCCATAATTTTCAGATCCTAGAATAGTTCTATTTTGGAGAATTTCTTTATTGGGGTGGATTTAATACCCACGTAAAAATAGCCACATTGTTCCGTATCCATAAACTATTACTTTGCTAATGTGGGTGTTTCTATCGACGTAGAAATGCCACGTCAAATTAAGATTGGGCCACTGCTTAGATTTGAAAATGCATTGAAAATTTATGATTTTTTTAAAGACAAAATAAAATTCGGGACCACCCACCTGGGTGGCGCTGCTGGAGCGGGCGCTCTTCCTTTCACGAGAGGTTGAGTGTTCGAATCCCGGGTGTCGCAAAGGTGATTTAACCGGTGCACGGGTGCGGTGGCTAGGTGCTCGTGTGCCCCGAGGAAATAGTCGTGCTTCACGCCGGTTTGAGCTCGGTGCTCGCCAAAAAGACTTGAGCTCGGTGCTTGCCGGTCGCGCGGACACCTCGGCCATAAAAAAAAAATAATAATAATAAAAATAAAAAAAAAAAATTCGGGGTAAATTTGAGATTGTACCTAAAGTTTGAGATTTTTTCTGAGATAAATAATGTTCGGGTTAGATTGATGACTGAACCTAAAGTTGGTGTATTTTTAGGGAATTAGGCCTACTATTCAGTGGTGCGGACGTTGTTGCTCGTGCAAGAATTGCTCGGTGAGAGAAAATGGAGAGAGGCATCTACGGAAAGAGAGAGCCGATTGCTTAGGCTGATTGGCTAGACCTGATCCTGTGTTAAGCAACCACGACTATGTTCGTAAAGGGTCGTCTTCTCAGGCCCGATCCCGAAGCCGGAACAGTTGCTCAAGCTCTCCCTACTATGTTTGTTTTTTTAGATTGTACCGTCCCCGACATAGAAAAATTTCTTTTTAAAAATATATAAACCTACATTGGCTATGCAATGGGGGCGAGCCTTGGGCAATTAACCTCGCTCGCAGATTCAAGCCTCACCACGCCTGGTGTAACGTTTTTTGGCGTGCTTTCTCAAGGTGATGCCACATCAAGTTTGCTGCACCATTTTCTTGTGTCAAGAGGGAAAAAAAATGTCTCTAAAGACTCGCACCAGCTTTCTGGCACAACTGTCGAATTGAGATCTGCTGAACGGTTGAGATATGTTGTAGCATTTCAATCCGGCGGTAAGAATTACACGGAAAAGATGTCTCTTTGAAGGCCATAGAATTGTCTCTGTCTATGGTCCCGGGAGCCATGTGCCTCTTGTCCCTTTCTTCATTCTTTGGATCTGGAAGCGAAAAAGGAAATTACACTAGCTAGTTTAACGTGAGATCCGTCGAATGACTGACGGACAGGAGATACGTTGTATGTCAATCCAATAGCGAAAAATTATAGAAGGCATGATATCTCGCGGGACCATAGGACCGCAGCATTCACTTTCCCATATGATGTTATAAGCACATGATACAGGAGTAACTGATGGGATTTATCGCACACCGAATCAGGACGATCACACAAAGAATCAAGAAAAATAAATGGTGCAGAGTTTATACAGGTTCACTTCAGAATAGGACTACGTCCTGCAAAGAGATCTCACTATGATATTTAGGTTTACAGCCACACCTCGTTATAATGATCAGCAAAAACGAGCCAAATATGTAAGCCTCAAACGGGTCCAAAACATAAACCTATGCGAAACCTCTATTAAGCCCACAACATACGGGTTAACTTAAATAAAAACATAAACCCGTTCGATTAGTTCACGTGGATAACACTTTGGCTGCCCCCGAACCCTCGCATCCCGCGCGCATGGATCACATGTCGTCGAATAACACTTTGGTTTACTTAAGCTCACGTGGGAGTACCCGGTGTGAGAAACAAGAGTCCCCAAAGTATTCGTCAACTCCAACGGTAACCCATCACAAGTGTCGACATCCTTCGACTGATTAAGAGTAGGGGCAAGATTATCTTGATGGAGTTAAACGGAGACGTCACTGTCAAACATCTGTTTAGATAGTTATGTGAGGGAAAGGTCTAACCTTGATTTTTATGTTAAAGAGATGAAAGATGCCTGGTGATCAAGGGCGCCACCAAATGGAGGAAAAAAAAAACATGATTATGACATTAGTTGGTCCCATCTTTTCTGGAGCGAGACTTGGTAGAATCGACCAAGCCTTTGCCACATCTAATGCTTGCTTTATTCCCCTCTTCCGTAACTTTTCTTGCCGGAACTTTTAGGGTTCACGAACAAATCACGTGGGAAGTGAAAAAATCTACCCAAGCCTTTGCTCGCTCGCATCAAATTCACGCATGTAGTGCCAAGTTTGAGCTTGACTTGACCAAATGGAGCAGCCTACGATTGTCACTTCATGATCCCATCTTTTCTCGGGCCAAGCCGTAGAATTGAGTAAGGTTGCCACATCGACTGTTTAAGTAGTTTGAGGACTTCGGCCAAAAAAAAAAAAAAAGTAGTTTGAGGACTTGCTTAGATTTAGATTGTCAATTTGAATTTACCATCCCATTTTTCCCTCGGCCACCCCCATAAAATTGACTAAGGCTTCCGGGTCGCCTCTCTGTCTCTTCTCTCTCTCTCTCTCTCTCTCTCTCTCTCTCTCTCTCTCTCGTCACTTTTCTCGCCGGAATCTTTCGAGTTCACGAACGAATGACGTGGGAAGTGAACTCAACTCGAAGTGAATAATCCCGGTTTAGTTTAGTGGAATCCACGCGTTTTCAAGTTTTAGCTCCACTTGGCTCCAACTTTTAGGGGATCGAAGCTCAATTTGACTCGATTTGGTCACATACTATCACAAAAATGATCTCCAATTCGGGCTTGGACTCGATCTTAACAAGCTTTAGTAATTTTCTCTGCATTACATGCATATAATTTTATGAATCCTTTGTTTACTTTTTTGATACTATAATTACACAAATAGTCCCTGAACTTTGGCAGAATGTGCAATCTGGTCCCTGAACTTTTAATTTGTTCAATTTAGTCCCTGAACTTTGACAGAATGTGCAATTTAATCCCTAAACTTTGACTTGTTCAATTTAGTCCCTGAACTTTTAGTAAATGTTCAATTTAGTCCTTAGACTATATGAAAATGTTCAACGTTATCCCTGATCTTAAATTAACAAAAGGACTACATTGAACATTTTCCTATAATTCAAGGACTAGATTGAATATTTACTAAAAGTTCAGGGACTGAATTGAACAAGTCAAAAGTTTAGGGATCAAATTGCACATTCTGTCAAAGTTCATGGACTAAATTGAACAAATTAAAAGTTCAGGGACCAAATTGCACATTCTGCCAAAGTTCAGGGACTATTTGTGTCATTATCCCGTTTTAAAAAGAATTATAGAAGCTCGATTAAGCTCGCGAGCCTATAGAGTTAGAGCAACAACGAGTTCGAGCTTGAACCATAAATCAAGTACGATCGATCTCGAATTACTCGATACAATCCAATGGCTTGATTTGGTTCCGCACTTGATCTTCCATCTCTGGGTTGTATCTGACATATCTTCTTCATATTCACTCTGACCTTCATTCCATAGTGTTACGACAATGCGGAAACTAAGACGAAATTGAGACAGATAAGAATAACGGAACACACAAGATTTATGTGAAAACCCTTGCGGGAAAAACTACGGGAGAGAGGAGAGGCAAAATCCACTATGAGAATCAAGGGATTACAAAAGAGGCAACGTAAGCTTCTATCTCTCAGACAGAATGAGCAAGGAGCAATATTTATAGTATTACCCCTCAAACCCTAATGTTGGTCCAATGCCCATAACTTAAGCCTATTACCTATTCAAGACATACATAACAAATCTCCACCTTGACTTGAATTCCCAAGTAGACATAAGTATTAAGACAAACTTCTCCTCCCACCAGCATAAAACTCAGCTGCTGCAAACATTAACCAAATCCAAGCAGTGCTTGAATTTAGTAAATGGCAATGACTTTGTCAACATATCAGCTGGGTTGTCTTCTGTACCAATCTTCAAGACCTTAATATTGCCATCAGCAAGAATGTCTCGAATATAATGATACCGCACATCAATGTGCTTTGTTCTCTCATGATACATCTGATCTTTAGTAAGATGTATAGCACTCTGACTATCGCAATGCACAACAGTCACATCATCATCCACACTGAGCTCTCCAAATAAGCCTCTTAGCCATATAGCTTCTTTGATTGCCTCTGTGATAGCCATATATTCTGCCTCTGTAGTAGACAGAGCAATTGTATGCTGCAAAGAAGCTTTCCAACTGATTGCACAACCCCCAACAGTAAATATGTACCATGTCAAAGACCTCCTTTTATCAAGGTCACCAGCATAATCAGAGTCAACATATCCAGTAAGAGTTTCACAAGTTTTCCCAAACTCTAAACCATAATCTGAAGTACCTTTCAGATATCTCAAGATCCACTTCACTGCTTGCCAATGAATTTTACCTGGGCATGATAAATATCTACTTACCACGCTAACAGCATGTGATATGTCAGGTCGAGTGCAAACCATAGCATACATAATGCTACCAACTGCACTAGAATATGGAATACCTGACATATATTTTATTTCATCATCTGTATGTGGACATAAATCAGCTGATAGTCGAAAGTGAGAAGCAAGAGGAGTACTCACTGGTTTGGCATCTTTCATGCCAAAACGATCTAACACCTTCTCAATGTAGCTTTTCTGTGAAAGATACAGTTTTCCTCTTTTCCGATCTCGTTGAATTTCCATGCCAAGAATTTTCTTCGCAGAACCTAAATCCTTCATATCAAATTCAGCGCTCAACTGTGCCTTCAAATTCTGTATATCAAATTTATCTTTTGCTGCAATCAACATGTCATCAACGTATAACAGCAGATAAATATATGATCCATTTGGAAGTTTGCACAGATATACACAACTATCATACTTGCTTCTACAATAGCCAAGTTGCACCATAAAAGAATCAAATCTCTTATATCACTGTCTAGGTGATAGCTTCAAGCCATAGATAGATTTTTTCAATAAACATACATGATCTTCCTTACCTTCAAACTGAAAACCCTCAGGTTGACCCATATAGATTTTCTCTTCAAGTTCACCATGCAAGAAAGCTGTTTTCACATCGAGTTGTTCCAACTCTAAATCATGCATAGCAACTAACGCAAGAAAGACCCGAATAGAGTTGTGTTTAACGACGGGTGAAAACACATCATTAAAATCAACTCCCTCAATCTGACTATAGCCTTTAGCGACTAGACATGCTTTAAATCTAATGTCTTCAACTCCAAGAATACCTTCCTTTCTTTTGAAAACCCACTTGCAACCCACAATCTTCTTTCCTTTTGGTAGTTTGACAAGCTCCCAAGTTTGATTCTTTTCAAGAGATTCCATCTCTTCATTCATAGCAACTAACCACTTTGCTGAATCTTTGGAGGAAATAACTTCCTTGTACGTTTTAGGCTCAGCATATTCTATCGACTCTGCAGCTGAAAGAGCATAAGCAACAAAATCTGAGTATCCATACATCTGTGGAGGTTTTACTGTTCTTCTCGGTCTATCTTTGGCTATGGAATAATTCTCTTCTTTAGATTCTTCAATCTCGATATTATCAGTCACTGACTGAACTGGCTGTGAAGAAGATACTTCAAACTCTACCTTCTTTGATGCATTTTGCAGATTTTCTTGACAAGTATCTAATGATTTCTTGACAGGATGAAGCATAGCAGACTCATCAAAAGTAACATCTCTGCTAATTATAACCTTAGATGAATCAGAACACCAAAACCTAGCTCTAGGCTCTAGTTTTCCTTCACTAACATGTGCATATGCTGGACATCCAAAAACTCGAAGAGAAGAATAATCAACAGGTTTACCTGACCATACCTCATCGGGTGTCTTGTTCTCAATAGGCATGCAAGGAGAACGATTTATTAACCAACAAGCAGTATTGACTGCTTCAGCTCAAAATTCCTTGCCCAAACCAGTGTTAGACAACATGCACCTTGTTCTTTCTAATAAGGTTATGTTCATACGTTCTGCAATACCATTCTGCTGCGGAGTATACACTGTAGTATGATGCCTCACAATTCCTTCATTCTTGCAAAACTCATTAAATTCGCTTCCACAAAATTCTAACCCATTATCTGTTCTCAGCCGCTTAATTTTCTTACCGGTCTGATTCTCAACTAATGTTTTTCATTGCTTGAAAGTAACGAAAACATCACTTTTTGCCTTGAGAAAAAATACCCAAACTTTTCTTGAAAAATCATCAATAAAAGTGAGTACATACCTGGAACCAAGGCCTTTCGATGGAACTCTAGCAGGCCCCCAGAGATCAGAATGAATGTAATCCAGAGTGCCCTTTGTGTTGTGAATTCCTGTTTTGAAACTGACTCTTTTCTGTTTCCCAAAAACACAATGTTCATAGAAATCCAGTTTTCCAATTTTCTGACCACACAAGAGACCTCTTCTACTGAGCTCCTTCATCCCTCTAATACTCATATGGCCTAATCTCATATGCCATAATTTAGTATTATCTGAATCTGTCATATCAGAAGAGACCGCAGTTGAACCAGTTACAGTAGAGGCTTGCAACTGATACAAATTACCAATTTTAAGCCCTTTCATCAACAAAAGTGAACCTCTCAAAATTTTCAGAACTCCACCCTCAGCAGTAAATCTACAACCATTGGCGTCAAGTGTACCCAATGAAATTAGATTTTTCCTCAAATCAAGCACATGCCTGACATTATCTAAAGTTCTGATCATGCCATCATGCATCTTAATATTAACTGTGCCAATCCCAATAGCTTTGCATCTAGCATCATTACCCATGAGAATAACTCCACCATCATGCTCTTTGTACGTAGAGTACCAATCTCGATGAGGACACATATGATATGAGCAGCCATAATCAAGAATCCAACTATCACAGAATTTATCTTTGTTATCTGCAATCAATAGCCAATCTTTGTCTTCTTCTTTAGCAACATCAGCTTGAGCAGGATTTTCGTTTCGCCTATTCTGTCTATTCTGATAGTTGCGATTGTTATGACGATTGACATTCCCATGATTCTGTTGATTCGAATTATTTTCTCTTTGCTCCTTTGCCTTCAGTTTTAGGCAATTTATCTTGATATGCCCTGGAGACTTACAATAGTTGCAAATCATATCTCTATGCTTAGACTTTGACCTGCTCCTGCCACTATTTCTTCTCTCAATAGATCTTCCTCTAGCGACTAAACCAGCCACATGATTATTACTACCATCAGAAGTCAATTCTGTATCAAGTTTCTTCTTATTTAGCAGACTAGTCTTGACATCTTCAAAATCAATAGTTTCTCTACTAACAATCATGGTCTCTCTAAAATTCTTATAAGAGGCAGGTAGTGAAACTAGCAATAAAAGAGCTTGATCCTCATCTTCAATCTTAACATCAATGCTTCTTAATTCAGCGATAAGAGCATTGAACTCAGAAATATGGGATTTGAGAGAAGTACCTTCAGCCATACGAAAAATGAAGAGTCATTGCTTCAGTCTCAATCGATTTGTGAGAGACTTTGTCAGAAAAATACTCTCCAACTTTGTCCATAAACCTGCAGCTGTTTTTTGATCTAGTACCTCTTGCAAAACTTCGTTCGTGAGGCACAACTGAATAGTGGACAAAGCTTCCTCATCCAATTCTTCCCATGCTTCATCTGACTGTTCCGGTTTTTTCCCTTTAGTAAACAAAGTTTTCTTCAAACCCTGCTGCGTAAGAACGGCTAACATACGAACCTGCCATAGGTTGAAACTGCCGCTCTCATCAAACTTTTCGATGTCGAATTTCGTTCCTGAACTCGAAGCCATAACTTATTCCGAGTCGAAGAAGCGCGCACGAAATCCTTGGACAACACTTGTCAATGCCAAAATTACTGATGAACGGCCACAAAATTGTAGGATTTCGAAGAATCTCACGAAAATCCTTCAGTCCTAAAAAAAAACCTTTCCCACACACAAACGAGGTGCTCAAAAAAAAAATCCTTGAGCACGAACGAACTTGCAGACGATGGGTGCTTCAATTCTGATCTGCTCCAAATCGTGCGCACAAAAAAAAATTCTTCACGTCGAGCTTCAATTCACGTTTTGCTCCTGAAGATCGTGAAAATCCAAATACTTGAAGATCGTGCTCCAAAGCCTTGATAGTGCGCTTGATCGTGCTCCAATATTAGCTCCTGATTGGATATTGTCTTTTTGTCTTCAACTGGAAGCCACCTTTCCTTCTTCTTTGACTTGGTCTGAGCACGAACACGTTGAAGATTCAACGCCTTGAATATTTCTTTCTTGCTTTATTGGATTCAAACAGGAAACTTCCAGCGTGGGACCAACTTAAAAAAAAAACGAGAAGCTTGAAGACTTGAAGACCTGGGACGTTGAATCGTCCAAAAACGAAGCTGTCCAGCAATTCGTCCAAAACCGAAGAAGGCGACTGAAGTCAGCTGGGATGACCGCCTAATTCACCGAATTCACCCAGATCCAAATCGATGAAAAAATCCAAATCGCCGAATTCACCGAAAATCCAAATCGCCGAAATCCAAATTGACGAAATCCGAATTCCCGAACTCTCATGTCTCTCTTTCGTCGACGGATGAACCTTAGGCTCTGATACCAGTTTGTTACGACAATGCGGAAACTAAGACGAAATTGAGACAGATAAGAATAACGGAACACACAAGATTTACGTGGAAACCCTTGCGGGAAAAACCACGGGAGAGAGGAGAGGCAAAATCCACTATGAGAATCAAGGGATTACAAAAGAGGCAACGTAAGCTTCTCTCTCAGACAGAATGAGCAAGGAGCAATATTTATAGTATTACCCCTCAAACCCTAATGTTGACCCAAGGCCCATAACTTAAGTCTATTACCTATTCAAGACATACATAACACATAGATTTCGACCTCTTCTCCTCCAACTCTTCCATGGAGAAGCCAAAAAAGCTCCATGCCACGCTTCTCTCGAGCCCCGGCATGGGCCACCTCATTCCCGTGGTTGAGCTTGGCAAGCACCTCGACTCCGACCACGGCTTTGAGGTTACCATCTTCATCCTCCCCTCAAAAGCCTCTCGCACCGAGGTAGAGATCATCGAGTCGGCCATGACCCCCAAGATCCTCCACGTCGTGGAACTCCCGCCCCCTGAACTCTTGGGCGTTTCGACCAAAAAAATAAAAAACTCTTGGGCGCGGGCCAGGATGCCAATGTGGTCACGAGGCTCGCGGTCATGATGCGAGAGGCCCGGCTGGCGTTCAGGTCCGCATTAGTGGCGATGGAGGCCCGGCCCGATGTCCTCATCGTGGACTTGTTCCGGGACGGAGCACCTGTGCATTGGCGACGAGTTGGGGATCCCCAAGTACGTCTACGTCCCTTCCAATGCATGTTTTCTTGCGTTGTTCATATACTCGCCGACGCTGGACAAAGAAGTGAAGGGAGAGTACGCGGATCGAACCGAACCGTCGAGATCCCGGGTTGCAAGCCGGTCCGGCCGGAGGACGTGGTGGACCCGATACTGGACCGATCCAAACAGCAATACCGCGAGTACGTGCGGCAGGCTGGCGAGATCACCATGAGAGATGGAATCTTATTGAATGTGTGGGAGGATTTGCAGGCCGGAGACGCTCGCTGCACTGAGGAACGAGGAGTTTTTGGGCCGTGTCGCGAACGGTCCGGTGTACACAGTTGGGCCGCTCATTAAACCGGTCAGACCGGCTGCCCAAGCTGCTGGAATGGCTGGATAAGCAGCCGAGCGAGTCGGTGATGTTGGTCTCGTTTGGAAGTGGAGGGACTATGTCGGCTGAGCAGCTGGTGGAGCTGGCTTGGGGATTGGAGCTGAGCCAACAAAGGTACGGTCTGAAATTCGTGCATTTCGGGGCACGGGCTCGAGATTAAAAGCTTTTGCTTATACATAGTTATTTTTCCAGGTTATTATGTCATGGAATATGGTTTAAAAAAATCGTTAGGATGTTGTTTACTACGGTTTATACACACATACACACACACACGTGTGGAAGAGTTCGTACACAGAATTAATTCGTTACGCACAAGTCATTCAATCCAGTGATGAATGTGTACTTTTTTGCACAGTTGCCCATCACCTAATGATATTCCAACAAGGATAAATGACAAACTGTAGCATGTATAAAGTAAGCTTTGAATTTGTGTAATTATTCGGTTATATACTCAATGAATTCCTTCCTCTTACAAATGTATAATTTCGTTGGTTTATATGGGTACTCTGGCGACCAATCGTCAAATCTGTTGATGGATCATTCTTCGAGGCGGAAAAGGGTGGCGATAGCGATGAGGTTTTGAGCTTTCTGCCAGTTGGATTCACGGCACGCACGCGCGACATCGGATTAGTACTCCCTTCATGGGCCCCACAGGTGGAAATCCTGAGCCATCCATCTGTAGGCGGCTTCCTGTCTCATTACGGATGGAACTCGACCCTGGAGAGCATAACGAGCAGGTTGCCCATGATCACCTGGCCACTATACGCGGATCAGAGGTTGAACGCGACGCACCTCGCGAAGGAGGTAGGGGTGGCGGTCTGGCCGAGGGTGCTTCCGTCGAAGGAGATGGTGGGGAGGGAGGAGATAGAGAAGCCGGTGAGGACAGCAATGGTGGGGGAAGAAGGGCACGCGACGAGAGCTAGAGTCAAAGAAGTCAAGAGGAGCGCGGAAAGGGCGGTGGTGAGAGGCGACAGTTCCTACGAGTCCCTATGCAAAATGAATGAAGATTGCCAAATGAGGAGTCACCAGATTAAGAAATCCCATTAAGGGCATTTTGATACATGCATGGCGTCGCATCCAAGTTACCTGACATTGGGTTTCCGTGACATTCTTATCATTACTTATATCAAGTCGTCCAAATGAAAATGGACGGCCAAGAATGTGTCACGTCATTTGTTGAGGGAAAGAAAAAAAAATGAGTGAGAATTTTTTTTTTGGTTTGAAAAATTTTAAATTTCAATCCTTTCAAATTAGATGTCTATTTTCATTTAGATAGCCTAATTTAAATAATGATAAACATATTATGAAAATTTCAATGCGATGATTGAAATCCCATGGCGTCAGCAGAATAGGGGGACAATAACGGAGACCGCAGTACAGTTGTTGAATTTGGTGAAGATTCTGGTTGGAAGGTACGGATGAGCTAGAACCCACTCCTACCCAAGTTTGTGCGCTCAGTACGGTGGAGAAAGTGCTCGACTGCTTTCATTGCTCTTCCACGTACAGTTTGTTATGGAATGCACTGTCGTAATTTAACGCAGAAACCCCACCTCCCACGAACGGTTGCCTGCCCACTAGCTATTCAGTGGTGCAATCGTGGTCGCATCGGGTATGATTAGCCTTTGAATCGTGCTATGTCCGACACTCTTTAACATGCTATCGATATATGATCAGCACTTCAGAAACGTCAATACAAACGAGTCAAGCATCCCGACACATCCTTTCGATACGCACATGATCAACATTTTCAATAAATTAGATGTTTTTGACCAAAAAAATAAATTAATTAAAGGTCAAAATATAAATTTATCAATCAATATACTTAAATCTATACTAAGCCACCCCAAAATTATTATACCTAACCGACCCATGAAAAACCTAATCGTGAACCCTAACATCAACAACAGAAGAAGAAGAAGAAGAAGAAGAAGAAGAAGAAGAAGAAGAAAGTCAATGCTGATATTAATCATGTACATATACAATATACACCGTGTCCTCAATGTATCGAAATTCTCAAATTTTTTAGAATGATCATGCCACGTAGTGTCATGCGTCGCGTATCGGGTGTCGGTATAGATATTACTTAAATGATTTCCTCATGTGTGTGTGTGTGTAGAGAGAGAGAGAGAGAGAGAGAGGAGGCATCGACAGCGAAGATGGTTACCGAAGGAGGGAGCCGATGGTGATAAATGGGTGGGCGCGGCCCTGGGTTTTTGTTTAAGGGTCATTCGCTTAGGCCCGACCCCGAAGCTTGGACATTCACTCAAGTACCCATCCACCATATTAATGACAAAATAAATCTTTTTTATACAAAAATTGATCTTTTACATATTTGGCAGGAAGAACTACATAGGTATATTATCAAAATATTTAAGATTAAATTAATCAAATTAAAAAAAATGTAAGATTGAATTGGCATTCGTAATATAAAAATCAAGATTGTTTTTTGTTGCCGCACATGGGAGACCCAGCTTCAAACCCGGCAATCCACTTTAAAATCATTGAAGAGTGCCGAGCCCGATGGTAGAAAAGTTACGACTTAGAAGAGTTAAGTCGTGCCTACAACGGATGGGCTTTTGTCCTTTTCCTCCTCCTCCTTCTTTTTATGTTCACCAGAGGGACCCAAACACAAGATGTTGGGGAAGTGTTCATCTTTAATATAACTTAGTGTACAGCAGAATTAATCGAAACCACTGAAAAAGCAGAACATCGTCCTAATTACAAACAATGTGCTTGTGCTCTAATCTTCTATAACACAAATCAGCATCAATTTATTGCTTGCATACGTAAATACAAATCGAAAGTGCCACGGGACACTTGTTAATCGCATGTCCAAACAAGTGATTGAAGGTGGCTAATCATGGGTGATTGAAGCGGTTCTATTTAGACAATGTTATGAAAATTGCGGTTCGGATAATTGCTTTATATGAGTATGAAGAACTTATATAGAGGAACTATTTTGGTCTCATATAGCAATTTCCCTCTATATGGTGCTCTGTGTTTGGGTAAATATCCTTGTTGGGGTGTAGTTTATACTTTCTAAAGACACAAAAGCACGTGGGCCCCCTTTATGTTTTACTTCAATTTGAATATGAAGTACTTTAATTGATGCGTAGGTAAATATCCTTGTTGGGGGGATTTGATTGTGCGTCGGAAACCTAAGTCTAAGTCTGTCAACATATCTAATTGAACTCACATCCATTCAAAAGTTTAAGCCAATGAGTTATGGACCAACTTGGATATATTAACTACTCCATACCATATTAATTCTTCGATGTGGAAGTTCTCTAACACAACTCACATGTGCATCCTAACAATCTTCCCTCATATGTGAGCTCCAGTATTAGGTTTGCTCTCCCAACAAATGGTATCAGAACCGACGATTGATTGGTGGTCCACTCCCAATATATATCAGTGTTTGGTGAATATCTTAAGGAAAGAATCTGGTGACCAGCACGATTTCCGGACAGGTTAGCTTTGTGGTGTAGCAATGCGGGCCCAGCGAGTGTTGAAGGAGATTTTAAGTTGAGATATGTTGGTGCAGAAGATGCCTGAATTAATTTTTTCTTCTTTATTTTTTTTTTTTTATCTTTTTCCCTCGATTGGGCGAGGGTGGCCCTCACCAACCCAAGCCCCGCGTCCCTCATTTGACGCCGACAGGGAAAAATAAAAAAGAAAAGAAAAAATGAAGGAAAAAAACTAAAGACAAAAAGAAAAAATAAAAAATAAAAAAATTATTAAAATAATTTCCACGTTAAGGTCGGCCTTGCCACAAGGACAGTTTGCATCAACATGAGCGGCATCCGGCAAAAATTAACCGGATGGAATTAATTGGAAAACGTACAAAAAACTTAAGATTCAATTGACAAAATTAAAAGATTTAACACTGAATGGCCTAAAGTGTAGTAAGTTGAGGAGTTTTTTAGACAATTTCTCCCTGATATTATGAAAAAAACTCATAAATCTTTGATTAAGTTGGTGACCCCGTTGAATTGAGCAATGACTGAGTTAGAGCTTCACCTTAAATCATGGGGGTCAATCTCAAATAATCTACACGCAAGGACTACCACCAACCAAATATTTTCTACCGCAAGAAGTTGGATTCTCAAACTACTTTTAAGACCCCCTCGCCAAACCTTGTGCTGTAGGCTTGTAGCCAACATATCTTCTTCATACAACTCTCAACTAACTTCATTCCACAGATTTCCACCTCTTTTCCTCCAATTCAATCGATGGAGAAGCCCGAAAAGCTCCATGCCGCGCTCCTCTCGAGCCCCGGCATTGGCCACCTCATCCCCATCGTCGAGCTCGGCAGGCGCCTTGTCACCGACCACGGCTTCGAGGTGACCGTCTTCGTCCTCCCCTCCTCGCAGGCCTCTCATGCCAAGGCCGAGATCATCGACTCCGCCATGACCCCCAAGCTCCTCCACATCATAGAACTCCCACCCCCCGACCTCTCGGCTGCAGGCCTCGGCCCAGATGCCACCATGTTCATGAGGCTCCTGGTCATGATGCGCGAGGCCCGGCCAGCGTTTAGGTCCGCGCTCGCAGCGATGGAGGCCCGGCCTGATGTTCTCATCGTGGACATGTTTGGTACGGAGCATCTGTGCATTGGCGACGAGTTGGGGATCCCCAAGTACGTCTACGTCCCTTCCAATGCGTGGTTTCTTGCGTTGTTCATGTACACGCCGACGCTGGACAAGGAAGTGAAGGGAGAGTACGTGGACCGGACCGAAGTGCTCGAGATCCCAGGTTGCAAGCCGGTCCGGCCGGAGGACGTGGTGGACCCGATGGTGGACAGGTCCGACCAGCAGTACCATGAGTACGTGCGGCTGGCTGGCGAGATCCCGATGGGAGATGGAATCCTGTTGAACGTGTGGGAGGATTTGCAGACCGAGACGCTCGCGGCACTGAGAAATGAGGAGTTTTTGGGCCGGGTCGCGAACGGGCCAGTGTATACTGTTGGGCCGCTGATCAGACCGGCCAGACCGGCCGGTTTGAGAAAGGAGCTGCTGGAATGGCTGGATAAGCAGCCGAGGGAGTCGGTGATGTTGGTCTCGTTTGGAAGTGGAGGGACTATGTCGGCTGAGCAGCTGGTGGAGCTGGCTTGGGGATTGGAGCTGAGCCAACAAAGGTACGGTTTGAGATTTGGATAACTCTCCAGGCACCGACACCGGCCGAATGAGCAAAATATTACATGCAGAAATGCTCCACGAGGCATTCGGTGGAGCACCCTTTTCTCCTTGCTAATCCGCCCCGTGTACGCTTTAAGAAAAAGAAAAAGAAAATTATTTACTTTGCTTTATTTTGTTTTAACTTACAATGTTCTTCGTATAATATCTATTGTAAAGTATATGATATAACAGCTGGTCCAAAACGTCCTAAAACCTACAAAAGTTAATTTAGTCTTTTGATTAAAAAAAAAAGTCAATTTAGTCTTGAAAGGTTGTAATTGTACGATTGAATTGGCAAAAGTGAAGTAGGTTTAAGACTTTCGGGATAATTTTTCTATCTTTTAACCCATTTAATTTAAATCTTATCTTTATGATCATCTTCTGATTTTCTTTTTCCTCTTTTCAAAATCTTGGTGCTTGGGATACCGAGAAAAAAAAATATTTTTCTTATGCTTCATTTGTTTCACGAATAATGAGTATTTTCTTAAAATTGATCGTTTGTACAGTTTTAAATAATTAGTCGACGAAGTATTATTTCATTATCAAGATAACAATTTATGTCTAAAAAATTTCGTGGACATGAGTTATAAGCAATAAAAGTTATCAATTTTTTTGATAATGTATTTCAAGTCATTAATTTTTCGCGAGATAAATGAAAAGTTAAGATGATGAATTTTTAAGCTTACTATGTACATGGTCTATGGTTTTACTATTAAGAAGTCGGTTGTAGGAAACTATCCCCTTCCTTTGACCAATCTCTCGTTAAGGATGAAGGAAAATATAATGAAAAATATAACGATCAAAAGATTTTTATTAAGATCATTGTCGGTGCAATTTTTTTCACACTCGGGGAAGGCCTAATAATAATAATCCAAAAAGCACAAATGAAAAAGTGTGGCATTTTAAATTAAGCTTCGTTTTAGTGTTCTTTGGTTATGCACTCGATAAATTCTTTCATCTTACAAATGTATAAATTCGCAGGTTTATATGGATACTTCGAAAACCAGCTGTCCAATCTCTCGATGATGGATCTTTTTTTGATGCGGGGAAGGGAGGCGGTGACGACGACGAGCTTTCGAGCTTTCTGCCCGACGGATTCACGACACGCACCCGCGAAGTCGGATTAATACTCCCGTCATGGGGCCCGCAGGCGGACATCCTGAGCCATCCATGCGTGGGCGGCTTCCTGTCTCACTGTGGATGGAACTCGACCCTGGAGAGCATAGTGAACGGGGTGCCCATGATCGCCTGGCCACTGTACGCCGAGCAAAAGCTAAACGCGACACTCCTAGCGGAGGAGGTCGGGGCGGCGATCCGGCCGAAGGAGCTGCCGTCGAAGGAGGTGGCGGGGAGGGAGGAGATCGCGAAGCTGGTGAGGACCATAATGGTGGAGGAAGGAGGGCAGGCGATAAGAGCTAGAGTGAAGGAGCTGAAGAGGAGCGCAGAAGAGGCAGTGGGGGAAGGTGGTACTTCCTACGGGTCCCTGCGCAGAATGAAGGAAGACTGCGAAAAGAGGATCCACCAGATTATGAAAGCTCATTAGGTCGTCGCATACGTGCATGGCCATATGTAGAATGGAATAATTACTAAATAATCTGCTGGTTCCATTAGACCTACCGGAAACCAATCACCCCTACTATTCAATAGTGCAAACGTTGTTACTCGTGCACGAATTGCTCGGTGTGTGTGTGAGAGAGAGAGAATGAAAAGACGGCAGTCGGAAGAGGGAGCCGATGGCTTAGGGTGATTGGCTAGACCTGATCCTGTGTTGAGCAACCCCTAAGCCGGAACAGTTGCTCAACCTCTCCTACCATATTTATGGCGAAGATAATCATACGTCGGGTGAGCCATTTTCTTATATTTCCAGCGTATGGATCAGGTGCCTTAAAGGCACCTGCCATACCCCCCATCCCCACCCTCCATAAATATTTCCTCCCTATGAACTGACGGTATTGTCAGTTTTTCGTCCTGAATATAAGTTAATTTTGTTTCTCAAAGTAGGACCAAGTACTCTTTCTCAACATGTTGTATGCATTCTACCGCTACATAACAGCGACGTCAGGCTGACAATGCTCTATGACCGTTCAGACAGACAGAGAGATCATAAAGGCATGGTGTCTCCAAGGACCGTAGGACCACGCATGAACTTTACCACATTATCAGCAAATTATACAGGAGTAGTCCCCATCACAAGTGTCGACAACCTTCGACTGATTTAAGAATAGGGGAAAGATTATATATCTTGATGGAGTTAAACGGAGACGTCACCGTCAAGCATCTGTTTCAGATGGTTACGTGAGGGAAAGGTCTAAACGTAATTTATATGTTAAAGAGATGAGCCAAAGTGATCGAGGGCGCCACCAAATGGAGAAAAATACATGATCACGATCTTATGTGGAGCGACGTGATGGAATCCAATCCACCAAGCCTTTCCCACATCTAATGCTTTGTTTTATTCACTCTTCTGTAACCTTTTCTCGCCGGAAGCTTTTAGGGTTCACGAACAAATGACGTGGGAAGTGAAAAATCTACAAAAAGCCTTTTGCTCGTATGATCCTTTCGGACCACAAACTCGCATCGAATTCGCAGCTAGCATATGGTGTCGAGTTTGAGGCTTGACTTGACTCTCGTCTTAGGTTTTCGGAAACTCAACTCATCTTGACCTCGACCGAGTATTGAACTTCTTGCTTAATCTTGCCGCAAATGGAAAAGTTAAGATAAACGACTTTGATTCGGCTCGACTCGATTATAATTGATAAAAAAAATATTTAAATCTTAATCTGACAAATTGGGAAGCTGCTACTAGCTTAACAGTCTGACACTACCGTGTTGGCCGTTCATACGGCCGTCCGTCATCAATGAATGACACCCTAGGATCGCCATAGTCGAAAACTAGAAACAAAACAGTATAGGGGAAGGAATTCGTGCACCTAATTCGCGATTCGTTGTTCTTGAAGCAGAAATCTGACGATTCGGTACTCGACACGCGATCCGTGGCTCGACGCTTACCCTCTATCCCCTCTGAATGCCTAGCATCGGTGAGGCAGCACTTCCGTATGGCGTGTGAAGTTATGAGGGTTAGAGGGGGCACCCTAGCCATATATATAGAGTTTCTTGGCGGGCCCTCTCACCATGGGCCGGGTTGAACTCTGGCCCACACTAGCCAGGCCCATATTAGGCCCATTAAGAATCTTTATATCCTGTCTTTATTAGACCAACCCATATACGGTAAATTAATCCTGTAATACGATAATTATAATCTCAATTAATATAGCCCATATTAGGAAAACTCTTCCATTCTTCCACTTGGGCTATATTAATTAAAAGTGTACTGTAGTGCGCACATTTATGTTGGTCTAGGGATTACTCTTAATGGCCATTCTGATCCCATAGAGTCTCAAACACCGAATCATGGCATTAGCTGCAAAATGACTGTTATGCAGGGTCATCCATGGTTACGAATGTTCTTAACTCTACTGATGTGGATTCAATATGGTAGTGTGGCAAATGATGACATCTCATAAAAGAGTCACTTTATGTGTCATCCTTTTGTCAGGCACCATTCTCTCTCCTTATGTGCAACGGAACCTTATATGCACTAAAGAATAACTTTATGGTTCCAATGAACCTTGATATGTCTTACTTTATGGTTAACCTTACTTTATATGTAACAAGACATGTCCTTAAGGCTAGTAACTAATGCCCCCAGCCTTTACTCAAGGTTTACACATACCTTGAGATTTTCAACTAATCAACCCAAATACCTTATTGCATGCAACAGAGTTAATACATATCAAGATGTTACAAAATGTAACAATCACAGATGTAAACTTTATTGAAGCAAATACTGAAAACAGCTTCCACTGAATAAGCACATCTAATGATGCCGGCAAGCCCATCTTAATGACATGTCATTTCAAATATATAAGGGCAAAGACTTTAGTCAGTGGAACTACAACCATATAATCTGTAAAATTATGCTCCGTTTAAATGTCACCATTCTCATCTGGTTCCTTCATGGTCAAAGTTGACCATCAGATATTTAGACCCCTTAAGATCTCTGCTGTTGCTAAACAAACAACATCGCAAAGCCGTCATCATATCATAACTATATGGGTCTATTCACAAAGTTAAATACGGTCAACTCCCTAATGAGGTTCTGGAGAAAATAACCTGAGTAGCAGCCTAAAAGCATGCTATGAACTCCGCTTGAATGGTAGAGGATAACATAGATATGTGTTTCTACTTTCTTTATACTGCACGGCCTGCTAAAATAAAGATGCACCATGTCGTCAACTTCTCGTCATTCAAATCACTAGTAGGGACTAAATTTGAATGTCCTATTACCCGCAAGACCTCAACTTGCTCGTAAATCAGTACGTAGTCTTTTGTCCTCTGCAACTACTTTATACACTTTTGGTAGCAATCTAGTGATCGTTTCCTGGATTTGACAGACATCTGCCTCAAGTTGTGTCACGTCCCGATCCCCAGGCCCGTAATAACCCTACCAAAATGCCTCGGGTCAAAATTAGGACGACGTCCTAGGCATGTCATCGACCCATTATTTTATTTATTTCATGATACAATTGTTTCCAATAGCGCAAGCGGAACGTTTCACTCCATTCTAATATACCAAATATCGAGAATAGTAAAGTAGGAAACCAAATACAACAACCATTAGTAACCACGCATATATAATCATAGATATTTCTTAACCCTCGGGAGTTAATAACATCAACATGCCCAGTCTCTAGGGCCACTCCACTTGACCATCAAAAAGATAGTGGGTCTCTAGAGTTAACTCATCACTATCATATAGTGGGGTCAACATCACCAGGTAATGGTAGTCACTATAAAAATATCACTAAGAGTTGGGGCCGCAGAAGATGGCCCATCGAAACCCTGGACTGGCCCATATAAATTCGCGCCCTCGCGAAAAAACCAGGTCCTGAAAACATGTGGTACTAGGAAGCTTCGTCCCTCCTGTACCCAGAGGGTCGTGACATGTAGCTCACAGATAAAGTCGAACCCGGGAATAGGTACATAAGAAATATCATATGAGAACTCTAGGGGCATCCCGAACCTCACCGGATGAAAATGTGGCATCATAGACCTGTAAAATATTTAACAACCATAGGTGAGATATAAAATCTCCGTGAGTCTAACGCCTGAGTCCAAGTAGGATAGTAACTCGCCCAAGGCATTCTAAACATGCAAGGCATCATCATGCAACTCTTCTTATAATGATTATCATACGAGCGGGCATAATACCGTCATAAATTACAACCACATGCATTCTTACCTCCATCTCGGCCACACGTAAATAGATTATTCAAACACATGCGATTAACGCACACAATCAAGACATATAACCAGAACATAAATCACAAACTGCACACGTAATACACCATGCGTATTCCAGTTATTAACGACCGTTCCAGGTCTAGCACAACCATGCTTTTTCCAGCAGAACCGGACTTCGTCCCTTTCCCTTCGGCGACGGCTATCGACAAGCTATGTGGTTCTAAGTACCATCGGCATGGACTAACAGTCGGGCATTCCTGTAAGGAGCTTCAGCCCGCAACTTGCCGCGACCGGCATCCAGTAAGCCATGTGGTTCCAAGTACCCTCGACATGAACTTACCAGGCTCGATCCTTGTACCCGGGGATCGGCTTCGTCTTCACGTACCCGAGAAGACGGTAACCATTATGTGATCATACAGGCACGACAGTCAAACAGCCAAATTATTTTTCTTTTTATTTAATCCAATGCACTCACAAGCAGTCATGCTAAAATATAGGCTCGAGGCCGCTTCATGCTCAAAGTTGATTCTTCATGCGATCACAGATATTTAACTTGTCACCCATTAGATTTTTCATTCATGACGTAATAATTAATCATCTCAATTCTATACAAATCATGCATCACCACAATCATCAGAAAATCACATTAATTACTTAATACTAATCATTATAAAATAAGACGATACTTACAAAATAATCATATGATAAATAACTAGTCATCCATTATTTATTCAGGCGATACTTACTCTGTCCGGCTTGTCGATATAAATTAATTTGCCAAGAATACTTAATAAATCAAATTTTCGATCAATAATTCGATTATAAATAATCATGTCCGACACCAATTAATTTAGATTTTTAGCCGCGTCAAATTTAATTATTCTAATCCTTGAACGCAGCCAAAATCCTAGTCAAATTTTAGGGGTTAAACTCACTACTCCTTGCAACTGACTTCGAGTCGGCGCGAGGCGATGTTATTTCAATTCTGTGATAACTAATGATATTCGTACATCGAGTCCTCGTGTGACGTGGTGATCAGTGGACATGGGATCAACAACCAGTGTGTCTAGGTCCCTATTTACAACAGAAAACACGTTGGACCACAGCTCAAATAACTGGAGGTTGTCGTTCTAACACTTAGTAGCCAAAACAGAAGGTAACGGCTCGGTTTTGGGGCTTACGAAGGTTGTAGAGCTCACGGTGGACTGGGAAAGTTCGGAACAGTAGCGGCGACGTCAAACTAGCGACCAAAACGTCAGAAAGAGGCCGAACACCAAATGAGCAGTTACCGGTAGCGTGGGTTTCAAGCGAGAACAACGCCGAATAGGAGTTGGACGAGTCTGGTGATTTTACGGTCTGGCTATAAGCACGAGCAGGAGCTGGAAGGTCGTCGGTCCAGCGGCGGCGTGACTAAGGGCGGCCGGACGAACGCCTTCACAATCGAGCAGTGGCTAAGGTCTGCTTCGGGACTGCACGAGCCGTGGAGGAAGTGGAACAAGGCGTCAGGTTGTGGCTGAGGACGTCGCTGGGGGTCGGGCACGGCGGCTGAACGACGCGGTAACGGGCCGCAACGAGGGTGAGCAGAGGCGACGGCACCGAACAGTGGCGTCGGATGGCCTCGGGTTCACTGGGCAGGTGCGTCAGTGGGGTGGCGCAGCGATGAGGTGATGTCGTGGAGTAGTGGCATCGGGTTGGGCACGGCGACGCGAGGGTCGTAGTGGTGCGACTGAAGACGGTCGGGAGCGGAGCACGGCGGCGCGAGCCGCGTTGGCTCCCTTTCGCAACCAGCGGGTAGCGCGACGGCTTCGGATGGAACACGACTGCAGGTGTATGGTAACTGAATGAGGCGGTGGTATGGTGGCGACGCGGTGGATGTGGGTAGTGTCGAAGCTACGTCGTGCGCTCGAAGAAAAAGGTGTTGCATAGGCTCTTTTTAAGAAGATGAAAAGGGAAGATGTCCTTCAATCAACAGGAGTGGCGGATGGGACAGAGGGAAAATATCAGGATTTTTAGGGGAAAATGACGCCTCGTTCGATTCCCTGCTAACTAGGGGGAGAACGAAAAAAGGGATGAAAGAGAAAGAATTTCGTGAGATGCCAATGAGGAACATGGGTAGCATAAGATTTTGTACTTAAGGTGGAGCCCACCACCCTCATTCTCCTCCCTCCCTTCAAGGACTCCTTGCCGCAGAGGAGACATGGAAGTATCTCGGCCAAGTATATGTGGTAGGGGCCCACCACTATCATTCCGCTCCAAATTATCGCTTTCCACAAGATGGGGGAGATGGAGACATGTCGACCTGAGTACATTCAAATAGGGCCCACAAATGAAATAATATCTATCTTAATTAATAAATTTATCGTACCTAAATAAAACTGGAGGTCATCAGGGTAATTTCTCAAATGGGCATCGGATGGTCATTTGGCTCAATCGGTTGAGGGTAAAACTAAAATTTTCGAAGTTCGCTAAAATTTAAATTACACGCGACGAGTCTCGATTTTACGAGTCAAAGTTTGACAATTCAAACTTGACTTTTTCTGGCAAATATTGCGGAATGGCCAATCGTCGACGTTTAAATCCTTAAAGCCAAACTTCACTTTCCACACTGGAATTTATATTTTCCTTACAAAAGTCCAAATTTCAGGACGTCACAATCCTTCCCTCCTTAGGAAATTTCGTCCTCGAAATTGAAACACTGTTACACCTCATTTTCCTCGAAAAGAAAAGGGTACAATTCTTTCATAATTTCCTCTCGTTCCCATGTCGCGCCTTCAGTACCATGATGTTGCCAAGCCACTTTGACTAATGGAATTGTCTTCCTCCGAAGTACTTGTTCTTTCTTATCTATAATCCTTACCGGACGCTCTGTATACCATACCCGTTAAAATCCACTTCAATTTCTTCGAAACTCAGCACATGAGCTGGATCAGGTTCATATTTTCTCAGCATTGACACGTGAAAAACATTACGAACTTGGGCAAGCCTCGGCGGTAATGCGAGACGATACGCCAAATTTCTTATTCGCTCCAAAATTTCAAATGGTCCCACATACCTTGGGCTTAGCTTACCCTTCTTTCCAAATCTTGACGTTCCGCGCATTGGCAATACTTTCAGAAATACATGATCTCCAACCTGAATTCCAGAGGTCTTTGTCTCTTGTCCGTATAACTATTCTGGCGGCTTTGAGCTATCTTGAGTCTTTCTCTAATGACCTTGACTGCTTCCAGCGATTGTTGTACCAATTCTGAACCAGTGATGCTTCTTTCACCAACTTCATCCCAACACATTGGTGTCCTGCACGGTCTACCATATAATGCTTCAAAAGGTGCCATCTTAATGCTCTGTTGAAAACTGTTATTGTAGGCAAACTCAACCAAATGAAGTTGTTCCTCCCAATTGCCCTTAAAATCCAACGCACAGGCTCTTAGCATGTCCTCAAGGGTTTGAATCGTCCTTTCGGACTGACCATCTGTCTGTGGGTGATAAGTTGTACTGAACTGCAACTTCATTCCCAAAGCGGTTTGCAAACTTTTACAAAATGTGGCAGTAAACTTGGGGTCACGGTCTGAGGTGATCGTCACCGGTACTCCATGTAGTCGTACAATATGACGTACATATAGGTCAACATACCCCAGAGTAAAATCCTTTCGTACAGCTATAAAATGCGCAGACTTAGTCTATCCACCACCACCCAAATGGAATCGTTGCCTCTCTGACTTCTTGGCAGTCCCATCACAAAGTCCATCGTAATATGCTCCCACTTCCATTCTGGAATCTCCAGTGGCTGTAGTAATCCACCAGGTTTACAATATTGTGCCTTCACTTGTTGACATGTCAGGCACTTCGTGACATGTTTGGCTATGTCAGCTTTCATACCATTCCACCAGAAATGTTGCTTTAAATTTTGGTACATCTTTGTGTTACCAGGATGAATGTTGTAGCTACTCCGATGTGCTCCTGATAAAATTTCCTCCCTCAAATCTTCATCAGCAGGCACACAAAGACGCCCTCTAAATTTTAGTATTCCATCCTCAGCTACTTGGAAGTCGGTCCTTCTATTAGCTGAACCTTCCTGAATGATCTTTTGTATAGTAGAGTCTGTCGACTGCAAGGCCTTAATTCTCGCTTGCATTTTCGGTTCTATTCTTAACGTAGCTATGAGAGTCGACAGGTGGTTTACCTCCAACATAAAGTCGGAGTCTCTCACTTGTTCGAGAAGACGCCATTCATGAGCTTGTAATTGAGCAACCACTAATTTTCTACTTAGTGCTTTTGCTACCTTGTTGGCCTTTCCTGGGTGGTATAGAATCTCATAGTCATAATCTTTAAGCAGCTCCATCCAACGACGCTGTCTCATATTGAACTTTTTCTGAGAAAACAAATACTTGAGGCTTTGATGGTCAGTATACACCTGAAATTGTTCGCCAATTAAGTAATGCCTCCAAATCTTAAAAGCGAAGACAACTTGATGCACCAAGGACCGGCAGACAGAATCAATGCACCTAGTATCGGCAGACAGAATCAGTCAACGACATCGGATTGGGCTCAAATTCGGTCAATTGAAGCGAAACGGTCGTCTGATCAATACTCGGCGCCGTTGGCAGTGGATTTTGGCAATTCAGGGTCGTTTAGATGGATTTCCGGGCATTTTTTTATTTTTAGGCAATTTTATAATTTAATGGTATTTTTGTAATTTTTGCGTTATCTTTTGTCATTAGGGTTGACACCTATATAAGGTCGTCTTTAGAGTTTTGTGAGCAGATTATTGAATATTGAGAATATTACGATTTGATATCGTTTTGAGTGAACAGTGATTGTTCCTCGTTTATCGTTTCGATTCTTCCGTTTAGCCTTGCTTTCTATCGCGCTTCGGCATCATTTGGTATCAGAGCACAGGTTGCTTGAAATCAATGGCTGAACGAAATCGATGTGGTCGAAGACAGCGTGCTCGTGGAGGCCGGGAGCGTGGAGTCGTTCCTGATGCAGATGAACAGCCGCGTTTGAGAGACCCGCGAGACATAGAAGTTGAAGAGCTGAGAAGACGAAAGCAGGATTTGCAGCGACGTCTTGCGGAGGCAGGGCTAGACGCGCAATCCGAAGAAGGAGCGGAATCTGCTGACTCATCCGATGTTGAAGAAGAGGACGACAATCCTTTCGAGGATTTGAACCAGGGACGGAATCGAGGAGTACGACTTGGAAGTCAGTCCACTTTTCTTAATTTCGGGATGAAGATCGAGATTCCCGAGCTTCAAGATCCAATCTTTGACAAAGATCTGATTTTTGAGCAAGATCCGACTCTTGATCAAAATTACTCGTTCGCCGCGTTCGTGGATTCAGTCTATGAAAATCCAGTCTACGATGAATCTGACGGAGAACAAGTGGATGCGGATCCGACTTATTATAAAAATCCAATCTTTGACGAAGATCCAGAATTTGACGAAGATCCAATTTTTGATCAAGATTCAGACTATGATGAAGATAGACTTCTAGTCTACGATGAATCCGATAGAGAACCAGAAGATGCGGACCCAGTAGCGATGGTAGAAGCTTTCGTGTCCGTGAAGAGCGGCGAGGTAGGCGATGGAGGCGCGAAGGAGGTCGATGAGACCGTCGACCCAGAGCAATTGATGGAATTGGCGTCCAATCAGCACAACAATCAGGTTACTTTTGTCAAGTGTTTGACCAATTTCTTTAAGAATACTGTATTGACAATCAAGGATAGCAGTGTGAATGTTTCTGATGAATCTGGAGAAATTTATGGGACCGAGGCCGAAGAGTTTCGTCCAGCGTTTAATACTCGTGGCCAGGTTGGTTTGTGTAGGGATGAGACGGAACTAGTTTTCTTGGAGAATATTGGATGTGTTGGCTATTTGATGATTTCTTTCGATAACCAATTAGAATCCCTCACAGTTAATTCTGGGATCTCATTCTCTCTTATGGATGAAAGCAAATTGCAGAAGCTTTCCTCTTTATCCGTTTGCTGTGATCAACTCGATTGGCTTGAGTTATGGGCAGAAGTTGAATTCAGTGACACGTTGGACAAGTTGAAAGCTGATGTTGATGATGAGAGAAATTCGACAAAGAAGGTTTGGGGAGTTGATCTTATGTCTTGTCCAGAAGATTTCAGGTCTAAGTTTCTCAAGTTAGTTGGTGCACCTATAATACACAAGTTTTCAGATTGCTTGCTAGTCAGGTGCCAAGAAACCGAAGGATTGACTGCATTGACAGATGTCAGTATCCTTCTCAAAGCAACCAATTCTCTTAATGTTGCACGCTATGTTGTGTCTGTTTTAAGAGAATGGTGTGAGGATGTCTTTTTATTCGAGATACAGAAATCTCATCTTACTGTGGCATATCAAGAGGTTCCTAAGGAAGGCGAAGTCCGAGAGAACAAGCAGAACATGAAGTATAGGCGCATGAAAAGAGTCTTTCAAAAGATGTTCTTATCGATGAAGATGAAGCAGATTCGAGGACGAATCTTTTTTCTAGCAGGGGAGGATGATGCACCTAGGACCGGCAGACAGAATCAATGCACCTAGTATCGGCAGACAGAATCAGTCAACGACATCGGATTGGGCTCAAATTCGGTCAATTGAAGCGAAACGGCCGTCTAATCAATACTCGGGGCCGTTGGCATTGGATTTTGGCAATTCGGGGTCGTTTAGATGGATTTCCGGGCATTTTTTTATTTTTAGGCAATTTTATAATTTAATGGTATTTTTGTAATTTTTGCGTTATCTTTTGTCATTAGGGTTGACACCTATATAAGGTCGTCTTTAGAGTTTTGTGAGCAGATTATTGAATATTGAGAATATTACGATTTGATATCGTTTTGAGTGAACAGTGATTGTTCCTCGTTTATCGTTTCAATTCTTCCGTTTAGCCTTGCTTTCTATCGCGCTTCGGCATCACAACTGCTGCCAATTCAAGATCATACGTCAGATAATTCAGTTCATGAGGCCTCAATTGTCGAGACGCGTATGCAACTACCCTGCCGTGTTGCATTAATACACATCCCAATCCTCTGTGGGATGCATCATTATAAATTTCAAATCCACCGGGACCAGACGGTATCGTTAAGACAGGAGTCAGTTAGCTTATGCTTCATTTCTTGAAAACTACACTCGCATTTATCCGTCCATTCAAACTTCACGTCCTTTTTCAGCAGCCGTGTTAGTGGCATGGCTATAGCAGAAAACCTTTCCACGAATCGTCGATAATAGCCTGCCAATCCCAGAAAACTTCGAATTTCTGTTACTATAGTCAGCCTTGGCCAATTCATGACGACTTCAATCTTGGTTAGATCCACGGAGCTACCTTCGCCAGAGACCACATGTCCAAGGAACGCCACCCGATTCAACCAAAATTCACACTTACTAAACTTAGTGTACAATTGATGCTCCCTCAAGGTTGCTAGAACTATCATCAAATGTTCCTTGTGGTCTTCAAAACTTCTCGAATACACCAGGATATCGTTAATAAATACTATGACGAATCGGTCTAGATACTTTTTAAATATTCTGTTCATGAGATCCATAAATGCCGCAGGCGCGTTCGTTAAGCCAAACGGCATTACTGTAAATTCATAATGACCGTAACGTGTCCTAAATGCCGTTTTCGGTATATCTTCCTTCCGAATTTTCAACTGGTGATATCCGGTCCGTAGATCAATCTTGAAAAATACCGAAACTCCTTGGAGTTGATCGAACAAATCGTCAATTCTCGGTAATGGATATTTATTCTTGATGGTCACATGGTTGAGTTGTTTGTAGTCTATACACAGGCGCAACGTTCCGTCATTTTTCTTCACAAACAGTACAAGCGCTCCCCAAGGTGACGCACTTGGACGAACAAACCCTTTGTCTAGTAACTCCTGCAGCTGCACCTTTAATTCATTGAGTTCTGACAACGCCATTCTATACAGGGCTTTAGAAATCGGCTTTGTGCCAGGGATTAGCTCAATCACGAACTCGATTTCCCTATCTGGCGATAAACCTGGTAATTCTTGAGGGAAGACATCGGGAAACTCGCATACTACTGGAATATCTTCCATCCTTGGCTTCTCTACATATGTGTTAACTATAGTTGCCAAGTATCCTTGACAACCATTTTCCAACAAACGAGCTGCTTCCAACGAAGAGATCAATAAAGTCGATGTCCCACCTCGACTTTCGATAAATTCAAAACTAACCCCATTCAAAGGGTCGATTGAATTGCCTTACGATAGCAATCCATTGTAGCTCTCTGTTTCGTAAGCCAATCCATGCCGACAATTACATCAAAATCATATATTCCCAATACGATCAGATCTATCCTTCCCTCGTGACCACTTATTACCAATTTACAATCGGGACATCCTATTGCAGATATTATATTATCTTTTAGCGGCGTGAATATTTTAAAGATTGTTCCCAGTGGTTTTGGATTTAACCCCGTTAATTTAACAAATCACTCCGCAACAAAGGAATGAGTGGCTCCAGGATCAAACAGCGCATAAGCAGCATGGTCATACAAGAAGACCGAACCTGTAATAGTAGGCGAATCATTCGCCTCTTCCCTAGTCACTGCATAGACTCTTCCTTGTGCGGGGGATCAGTTTTGATTATTATGAGGCGCATTCCCACGTGGCTGTACTCCCTACTGGGATGGCGCTGGAGGTCTTCCTCGCCTTTGAAGGCAATCTCTCACCTGATGGCCCATCTGGCCACAACCAAAACAGGCTCCATTCCTGAGGGACATGGGGCAGTTCCATGCCTTCGATGACAGAATCTGCATACTCCATCGTTTCCAAGAGCTGGCTTCCCCATGGCATTCCCCCGATTAGGCGGAATGGTCGACCTTCCTCCAGACACCGGTCCCTTGCCAAACCTACGATTATTCTTGTTAGCGGGCATAAACCGTGATCCAGATACGGCGGCTCTTTCTGACTGGTCTCGCTCTACCATCTGGGCTCTCTTATAAAGTTCATTGTAATCCATTAGGTTAAACGGCACCAGCACACTTCTGATCTCGGGCTTCAACCCATCTCTGAACCTCCTTGCCCTGTCCTCTGGGTCCTCTACCATCCTTGGAGCATATTTAGACAGTTCAGCAAACTTAGCCTCATATTGGTCCACCGTCAGCTGATTTTGGCGCAGGCGCAGGAATTCGGCCATCTTCTGCTCCCTCGCGGTGTCAGAGAAGTACTTGCCATTAAATGCTTCCACGAAAGCATTCCACATCAGGTCCGTACCTTCAGGAAAGATTCTGTCTTTGGAGACTCTCCACCATGCACTTGCATTTCCCTGCAGCTAATAAACAGCCAAAGTGACCTTGTCCTCTTCGGAACACCTCAACAGGGCGAATACTTTTTCCAGTTCCTCGATCCACGAGGTAGCAGACTCCAGGTTTCCAAACCCCCAGAAAACTTTGGTGGCTTGAGCTCTAGGAATTGTTTCACTACCTCATGTACCGGCCGGCCACTGTTATCGTTTCCATTCCAATTTTCGGCTAACGGGTCTTCAGGTGGAGCGACAACAGCGACGGAGGCGGCAGCGGCGGAGGTGGCAGCCTCCTGATTTTTTGCTTGTTGCCCCACGATATCCCCCAAGGTTTCCAGTGCTCGCAAAATTCCATCAACTCTAGGGTCTTCCTGGACTGCTCCTCCTCTAGGAGCTCTGGCATTGCGGTTACTCATCTTACAAGTGGATTACTGAGTCCTGTTCACCCCAAATCAATGCATAAGGATTACTAGGGCATAAAGCCTTAATACTTGATATAGCAAACACATGCACAAAATTTTAGTCCTACTAACTATCCCCCAAAAAATCATCGCTCCTTATCATTCCATACCATGACCTGGTAGTTCAGGCTGACCTTGCTCTAATACCACCTTGGGCGGGATTGTCACGTCCCGATCCTCGGGCCCGTAATAACCCTACCAAAATGCCTTGGGTCAAAATTAGGACGACGTCCCAGGCATGTCATTGACCCATTATTTTATTTATTTCATGATACAACTGTTTCCAATACCGCAGGAGGAACGTTTCACTCCATTCTAATATACCAAATATCGAGAATAGTAAAGTAGGAAACCAAGTACAGCAACCATTAGTAACCACGCATAAATAATCATAGATATTTCTTAACCCTCGGAAGTTAGTAACATCAACATGCCCAGTCTCTAGGGCCACTCCACCTGACCATCAAAAAGATAGTGGGTCTCTAGGGTTAACTCATATCTATCATATAGTGGGGTCAACATCACCAGGTAATGGTAGTCACTATAAAAATAGCACTAAGGTCCCAACAAAAAGATAAGAGTCCGGCGATGATCGGGGTCAATCTCCTGTGTCCATATCGCTCTCCGGGTACACTACCTCACCATCTGGAGTATCCAGGTCCATAGCATCAAAGGTCTGAGTTGGGACCGCAGAAGGTGGCCCATCGACACCCTAGACTGGCCCATATAAATTCGCGACCTCGCGAAAGAACCAGGCCTTGAAAACATGTGGTACTAGGAAGCCTCGTCCCTCCTGTACCCAGAGGGTCATGACATGTAGCTCCCAGATAAAGTCGGACCCAGGAATAGGTACATAAGAAATATCATATGAGAACTCTACGGGCACCCCGACCCTCACCGGATGAAAATGTGACATCAAAAACCTGTAAAATATTTAACAACCACGGGTGATATATAAAATCTCCGTGAGTCTAACACCTAAGTTCGAATAGGATAGTAACTCGCCCAAGGCATCCTAAACATGCAAGGCATCATCATGCAACTCTTCTTATAATGACTATCATACGAGCAGGCATAATACCGTCCTAAATTACAACCACATGCATTCTTACCCCCACCTCGGCCACACATAAATAGATTATTCAAACACATACGATTAACGTACACAGTCAAGACATATAACCAGAACATAAATCACAAACTGCACACGTAATACACCATGCGTATTCCAGTTATTAACGACCGTTCCCGGTCAAGCACAACCATTCTTTTTCCAGCAGAACCGGATTTCCTCCCTTTCCCTTCGACAACGGCTACCGACAAGCCATGTGGTTCCAAGTAACCTTGGCATGGACTAACAGTCGGGCATTCCTGTAAGGAGCTTCGGCCCGCAACTTGCCGCGACCGACATCCAGTAAGCTATGTGGTTCCAAGTACCCACGGCATGAACTTACCAGGCTCGATCCTCGTACCTGGGGATCGCTTCGTCTTCACGTACCCGAGAAGACGATAACCATTATGTGATCATACAGGCACGACAGTCAAACAGCCAAATTATTTTTCTTTTTATTTAATCCAATGCACTCACAAGCAATCGTGCTAAAATATAGGCTCGAGGCCACTTCATGCTCAAAATTGATTCTTCATGCGATCACAGATATTTAACTTGTCACCCATTAGATTTTTCATTCATGACGTAACAATTAATCATCTCAATTCTATACAAACCATGCATCACCACAATCATCAGAAAATCATATTAATTACTTAATACTAATCATTATATAATAAGACGATACTTACAAAATAATCATATGATAAATAACTAGTAATTCATTATTTATTCAGGCGATACTCATTCTGTCCGGCTTGCCGATATAAATTAATTTGCCAAGAATACTTAATAAATTAAATTTTCGATAAATAATTCGATTATAAATAATCATGTCCGACACCAATTAATTTAGATTTTTAGCCGCGAAAAATTTAATTATTCTAATCCTCGAACGCAGCCAAAATCCTAGTTAGAGTTTAGGGGTTAAGCTCACTACTCCTTGCAACTGTCTTCGAGTCGGCGCGAGGCGATGTTATTTCGATTCCGCGGTAACTAACGATATTTGTACGTCGAGTCCTCGTGTGATGCGGCGATCAGTGGACGTGGGGTCAACAACCAATGTGTCTAGGTCCTTGTTTACAACAGAAAACACGTTGGACCACAGCTCAAATAACTAGAGGTTGTCGTTCTAACACTTAGTAGCCAAAACAGAAGGTAACGGCTCAGTTTTGGGGCTTGCGAAGGTTGTAGAGCTCACGATCGACTGGGAAAGTTCGGAACAGGAGCGGCGACGTCAAACCAGCAACCAAAACGTCATAAAGAAGCCGAACACCAACTGAGCGGCTACCGGTAGCGTTCGTTTCAGGTGAGAACAACGCCGAATAGGAGCTGGACAGGTCGAGTGGTTTTACGGTCTGGCTATAAGCACGAGCAGGAGCTGGAAGGTTGTCGGTCCAGCGGCGGCGTGACTGAGGGCGGCCGGATGAACACCTTCACAGTCGAGCAGTGGTAGGGGTCGGCTTCGAGACTGCACGAGACACGGAGGAAGTGGAATAGGGCGTCGGGTTGTGGCTGAGGACGTCGCTAGGGGTCGGACACGGCGGCTGAACGACGCGGCAACGCGCTGCGTCGCAGCTATGCATAGGCGACGGCACCGAACAGTGGCGTCGGATGGCATCGGGTTCACTGGGCAGGTGCATCGGTGGGGTGGTACAGCGAAGAGGTGATGTCGTAGAGCAGCGGCGTCGGGTTGAGTACGGCGTCGCGAGGGTCATGGTGGTGCGACTGAAGATGGTCGGGAACGAAGCACGGCGGCGCGAGCCACGTTGGCTCCCTGTCGTAACCAGCGAGTGGCGCGACGGCTTCGGGTGGAACACAGCTGCAGGTGGATGGTAACTGAATGAGGCGATGGTGTGGTGGCGACGCGGTGGATGTGAGTAGTGTCGAAGCTGCGTCGTGCGCCCGAAGAAAAAGGTGTTGCATAGGCTCTTTTTAAGAAGATGAAAAGGGAAGATGTCCTTCAATCAACAGGAGTGGCGGATGGGACAGAGGGAAAATATTAGGATTTTTAGGGGAAAACAGCGCCTCGTTCGGTTCCCTGCTAACTAGGGGGAAGAAAGAAAAAAGGATGAGAGAGAAAGAATTTCGTGAGATGCCAATGAGGAACATGGGTAGCAGAAGATTTTGTACTTAAGGTGGAGCCCACCACTCTCATTCTCCTCCCTCCCTTCAAGGACTCCTTGCCGCAGAGGAGACATGGAAGTATCTCGGCCAAGTATATTTGGTAGGGGCCCACCACTATCATTCCACTCCAAATTATCACTTCCGCAAGATAGGGGAGATGGAGACATGTCGGCTGGAGTACATTCAGGGAGGGCCCACAAATGAAATAACATCTACCTTAATTAATAAATTTGTCGTACATAAATAAAATTGGAGGTCATCAGGGTAATTTCTGAAATGGGCATCGGATGGTCATTTGGCTCAATCGGTTGAGGGAAAAACTAAAATTTCCGCATTTAGAGTTCGCTTAAATTTAAATTACGCGTGGCCAATCTTGATTTTACGAGTCAAAGTTTGACAATTCAAACTTTTCTTTTTCTGACAAATATTGTGGAATGGCCAATCGTCGACGTTTAAATCCTTAAAGCCAAACTTCACTTTCGACACAGGAATTTATATTTTCCTTTCAAAAGTCCAAATTTCAGGACGTCACAAGTTGTCTCTCAACATCTGTATGAGGATATAGCAATAGATTTAGTTTATCACCCTTAATGACAGGACATGTTCCGGACTTATGGTGAAGTATACTGAATCTTTCCACAATACGAATAATATGTGTCCTTTTGAGACAAATACAATATCCGCGAGAACGATCCTAATGGATCTCAATACCACGGATAAAAGACACCTCACCAAGGTCCTTCATAACAATATTTTCTTTACCTCATGCAATAATCCAATATTGTTGCTTGAATCATATTGTCTATAGGAAGATACATAATTCCTCCCACTGACCTTGCAGTATATACATTGATTCACTTCACCTTTGACTTTACTGAATGAAGTGACAACACTATGAAACTTTTGATATCATTGTCTGGGAGTTTTGCTTGAGGCTTTAAGTAGACTATTTTGTCTAACTATAAGTTTACCTGAATCATCAGCTACAAAGCCTTCGGATTTTACCATATAGACTTTCTTGTCAAGGTCTCTATTTAGGAAGATAGTTGCAATCTCCATCTGGTGTAACTCCAAAACAGCTGAATTATAAATGCCATGATCACTATGAAAGAATCCTTATGAGAGACTAAAGAAAAAGGTTACTTTATAGTCTACACCTTTTCAGAATGAAATCTTGGCTACCAGTCTGGCTTTAAACTTCTCAATCTTTCCTTTTAAAGTTCCTTTTTGTATTATACACCCATTTGCAGCTAATGAACTTATAATCCTTAGCAATTTCAACAATCTTCCAAACACCATCATGTTTCATAGAATGTGCCTCGTTTTTTATCACATCCAACCACAAATCTAAATGAGGACAAGAAACAGCATATGCATGAGTCTCTAAACCGACCTCTCAGCCGACAATCATGCTCTCACAGATAGACTATATAGTCTGGCAGTATAACCGATCACATTTGTCTGATAGACCTTTCAAGTGAAGCTTTCTTAACCTCACCATGCATCTGTGGGGTTTGGAAAAAAAAAACTTGATCAAGATCTTGTTCAAATAACACCATCCTGAACTCCGAAAGGCTCAACCTATAATGTGGTAGGCTCCATGATCGTCTACATAGACAGAGAAAAACGACACAGTATCTATATCGTACCTTTACCTCAATAGTCTATGAGTCTAGATCCTTTTGTCTAATCAAATTATAGAAACTCGTTGTCTGTGAGTCCACAATTTTTATACCTCTACTGGGATCATTAACCTAATATCCCTTCAAATGATCTGGACTTAACTTATATTGGATAATATAACTTCACCTCTACAGGACAACCTCAAATCTTTAGATGGTTCGCCTAGATTCACATCCAGTCCATAACTCAAAAGAGTAAATATAATAGTTTTGGTGGAAATACCGATTAAAAAGTAAATGGAAACTCAAAAAGCTACACCCTACAGAGAACCATATAGATTCATTCTACTAATCATACTCCTTATTACAAGTGCGATTACGCCTTTCGGCCGCACCATTTTGTTCAAGACTCTCAGGCATAGTAAACTTAACTATTATCTCATAATCCTTTTAAGTATATGGCAAAGGCTCTTTAAGCTATCCAGCATTGCCATGTATGCCATAATACTCATGACTTGGTCTAATTTGACAACATTTATGACTTTTCCCAACTGTTTCTTGAATTCAGCCTGAAGACCTTGAACTTATCAAGAGACTCAGAATTTTCTTTAATCAAGTACACATAACCATATGGGAAGGCCAGCAATAAATGTGCTGAAACAAAATTTCCAACACAGTTGTTGTCATATGGGTCCATTCATACGAGACTGAATGACCTTCAATAAGTCAAAATTACGGACTGCGTTTTCTCCTTTATCTTGGTCATCTTATCTGACGCAGGGTAGCGATAAACAGGAAATCAATTCCAAAGGAAATCTGAAATTCAATTGATAGAAGTCTGAATATTACAAGAGAGGACGTCCATATATATAGATAGGGCTCCTAAAAGAGATAGAATCGCTAAAGATAATATTATTAAAATAATATCTAAGCTAATCTAAGGGAATTCGAATCAAAGATAGCAAATAATTGAAATATTCGAAATTGCCCAAAACAGAAAACTGCCTAAAAAGTTATCTAAACGACTCCGAAACACTAAAATCCATCGTATCTCACGGCAAAGCGGTGACTTTGAATCAGACGGCCGTCTCGCTTTAACCGACCAATCTTGAGCTCGATCCGAGATCGTTTAACCCGAGATCGTTTAACCCAATATCCGAAATTATCGGTAAAGTCGCGCGGACTTCTGGCGATCCAATTTGTCAAGAAAATCATATGCCAATTGTTCTACATCATTCCCCCCTTCTTTAGAAGAACTCGCTCTCGAGTTAGCTTCAGGATAAAGTGGAATGTCAGGAGAATGGTAAGCGGATAAGTCTGCCACGTTGAATGTGGGAGAAATATTAAGATCGCTAGGAAGATCAACAACGTAGGCATTGTCATTGATCTTCTTAATGATCCTGCAAGGACCGATCTTTCTATTCTTCAGCTTGTTGTAAGTACCAACGGGAAATCGCTCCTTGCGTAGAAAGACCATGACCTCATTGCCAACTTCAAAAGTCTTGGAACGATGTCGCTTGTCAGCATGCTATTTATACTATCTATTGGACTCAGCAAGTTGGCGTGTAACATCAGCTTGAATCTCCAAATTTTTTTGGGCCAAATTTTCTGCGGCCACACTATAACCGGGAATCTTAGGTAAAGGGACCAGATCAAGTGTGTCTTGAGGTACACGACCATAAATAACTTCAAATGGGGATTTTTCAGTGGAACGATTAACTGTATTGTTGAAAGCAAATTCTGCTGGAGCCAAATATCGATCCCACTGTTTTGGTGTGTCGCTATAAAGACAATGAATGATGTCTGCCATTGTCCGATTAACCACTTCGGTCTGCCCATCAGTCTAAGGATGGAAAGAACTGCTATACTGCAGATTAATGCCAAATAATTTCCACAGAGTCCTCCAGAAGTGACTGAGGAACTTAGTATCCCTATCAGAAGTAATGGTTGTCGGAACACCATGTAAACGAATAACTTCGCAAAAGAAAAGTCCAGCAACATGAGAAGCATCGGATGTCTTCTTACAGGGTATAAAATGCGACATCTTCGTAAACCTATCCACTACCACAAAGACAGAATCCATACCTCGTTGTGTTCGCGGTAGTCCCAAAATAAAATCCATGGATATGTCCACCTAAGGTCCAATTGGTATCGGCAACGGTGTATAGAGGCCAGTGTTTTGAGAATGCCTTTTTGCAACTTGACACATAGGACACTTCTGCACGAATCGCGCAACATCCCTCTTCAATTGTGGCCAAAAATAGCGCTCCTCCACCAAGGCGATCGATTTATCACGCCCCAGATGTCCTCCAAGGCTTCCCCCATGTAACTCTCGAATCAGCTTCTCTCGAAGAGAACTTCGTGGAATGCACAGCCTATTTCCATAAAACAAGAATTTATCGCATATAATCATATCACCAGCAGAACCAGCGGCTTGACATTTCGCCCAAGTGTCTCGAAAATCCTCATCTTCAGCATAAAGGTCGCATAAAGATTCAAAACCTACTACTTCATTCTTCATAGTCACAAGTAATGCAGCTCGGCGACTTAGAGCATCTGCCACCTTATTCAAATGACCTACCTTATGTCGAAGCACAAAATTAAATTGCTCCAAGAAAGAAACCCAGCGCTCATGCATCTTATTTAGATATTTCTGGCCACTGATGTATTTGAGCGCTTGGTGGTCAGTATTGAGTATAAACTCACGCAGATGGAGATAGGGCTGCCAATTCTTAACAGCTCGAACTACAGCATAAAATTCATGCTCATAAGTAGACCATCGGCGCCTGGCTTCATTTAATTTCTCACAAAAATAAGCAACTGGCCTACCTTCTTGCGAAAGCACTACGCCAACTCCTATTCCAAAAGCATCACAATCTAGCTAAAACAATTTATCAAAGTTTGGCAGAACAGGAACAGGAGCAGTAGATAATTTCTCCTTTATTAAGGTAAAACTCGCCTCTGCCTCGTCACTCCACTTAAATTGGCCCTTCTTTAAGCATTTTGTTATGGGTGCTAATATAGTACTGAAATTACGGATGAACCTGTGATAGAATGTCGCTAGCCCATGAAAACTCCATACTTCCCCAACAGTCTTGGGTGTAGGCCATTCTCAAATGGCAGCAACCTTTGCCTCATCAACTCGAAGCCCATCTGCACTAACAATATATCCCAAAAACAGCAATTGACTTGTCATAAAACTGCATTTAGGTAAGTTGATATAAAGCTGATTTTCCTCCAAAACCTGCAAAACATCTCGAAGATGTTCTACATGCTGCTGTTCATCTGGGCTATAGATAAGCATGTCATCAAAATAAACCACCACAAACTTGCCCAAGAAAGGTTTAAGGACTTGTGTCATCAAACGCATAAAAGTGCGGGGAGCATTGGTAAGTTCGAAGGGCATGACTAACCACTCATAAAGTCATTCGCTGGTTTTGAACGCCGTCTTCCACTCATCCCCAGGTCTCATGTGAATCTGATGGTATCCACTCCGCAAATCGATCTTCGAAAAGATCTTTGATCTAGACAACCTGTCAAGCATACCGTCTAAACGGGGAATAGAGAAGTGATACCTCACAGTAATTTTGTTGATTGCTCGACTATCAACGCACATCCGCATGCTGCCATCTTTCTTTGGTGTAAGTAACGCAGGAACTGCACAAAGGCTCATGCTCTCTCGTATAAACCCCTTCCGCAGAAGTTCTTCCACCTTTTCTTGTAATATATGATTCTCCTTCGGTGTCATACGATAGTGAGGCAGATTTGGAAGACTAACACCTGGTAAAAAGTCAATTTGATGTTGAATGTCTCGCAATGGGGTAATCCATCTGGTAGATCCTCAGGAATAAGACTAGAGAAAGCCTTCAGTAATGGTTGAAGAGTTTCTGGAATTTCGATGGTTTCCTGCTTAGATCCACTGTCCACAATTAAGTACATACGGTTCTTCTTACGAACATTAAGCAAAACACCAGCCTCATCATTGTTCTGCTTTTGAGTAGCTCGTGGAACATGCGTAGTTTCGTCCAAGGGACGAAGAGTGATTTTCATCCTATCCCAAACAAATGAATAAATATTCTCACGCGCTCGATGAGTAACGTCAACATCATACTGCCATGGCCGTCCCAACAAGTCGTGGCATGCATCCATCTCAACAACATCACAGATTATCGTATCCTTATACGTTTTTCCAATTGAAATAGGCAAACGACAAATCTAAGTTACCTTTAATTCTGGTCCCTTACGAATCCAGCCAATCGTATAGGGTGAAGGATATGCTTCAGTCTTCAATTGGAGATGTTCAACAAGTGCTTGCGATACTATATTCTCGCAGCTTCCACTATCAATGACGACATTGCAGACCTTTCACTGACAGTACAACGAGTGCGGAAAAGATTATTTCGTTGCGAATCTTCCTTCCGCAGGGCCAACAATAGGCGTCTAACCACGAAATTAACATGCTCACCCTCTTCGTCGACTATCTCTTCCTCGTCTCCCTAATCTTCTTCATAAAATTCATCATCAGGTTCGACCAAATTCACCATCTTCCGTCGCGGATAGTCACTCGAACGGTGCCCAGGCTCATTACATTTAAAGCATTTCCCTAGATAGGGCTTGACATAGGGATTCGGGGCAACATCACAAGCCTTAGTCGCAGGGGACCCGGTAAGCTTGGGCGCATCAACATTACTCCATGAATCTCGGTTTACGTTGTTAGATTGCCGGTTAGAGGATTCAGCGCCCTCCTGCGATTTTCCTCGACCGAATTGTCCTCGAGGAGTATAGTTCCCTGATCTGCTAGAATAATTGTTTCGCTCCAATTGTAACTCCACCTTCCTAGCCATCTCTTGTGCATCCTCAACAGAATACAATCGATGCAAAGAAACACGATCTTGAATATTCAAGAGAAGACCGTGGATATACCTGGCGGTTTGTCGTGACTCGGATTCGGCCAGATTATTGCAGGCCGAAAGTCTAAGGAACTCCTCCGTGTAAGCTTGAACAGTTTTATTTTCATGTTTGCACGCCTGGAATTGCTGGAACAAAACTTGTTCAAAGTCAGGAGGCAGAAATCGATCTGTCAGCAACTCTTTCATGCGATTCCAAGTTCAGATAGGGAATTTCCCTTGTCGGCGCTCATAAATTTTTTTCTGTTCCCACCAGGCCGAAGCACCGCCCTTCAGTTTATACGCCACAAGCTTAACTTAACGATCCTCTTCAATCTCCATGGCATCAAAGAATTTTTCGACCTCCCAAAGCCAATCTAGAAAATCTTCTATATTTAAATTACCGTTGAAAGTAGGAAGATCGACCTTTAGTTGATACTGCTCGGGCTCTCGTCGATATCCTCCTTGTCGTCGACCTCCACGAACAGGTTCATCAGGACGTCCCTATACCGACGGTTTCCACGAATAAGGGCATCCAAGAATTCATCTTCACCTTCTGCTTTAGAATCCTCGACATAGCCTTGCCGTCTTTGTCGAAGATTCGCTCCACAGCTACTTCGGGATCGCGAGCGATAGGAATTCGCTCAGCTAGAAGATCGCCAGGGTTAGGGTTAGGGTTGGCAAACAACTGTTGCATGGTGGCAAGTAATTCTTGCATCGTCCGTTGGTGGTCATGCAGAGTCCGCCGAGGTTCCTCAGCAAATTGCCGATTCTCCTCAACGAACTGGGTAAATTCCTCATGCGAAATAGGCTCATCGCCCTCATCTACAGAGGTTTGTTGATTCACGTTCTTTGTCATCATTGCCAGGAGAAACCTCGCTCTGATACCAAATGACGCAGGGTAGCGATAAACAGGAAATCAATTACCAAGGAAATCTGAAATTCAATTGATAGAAGTCTGAAGATTACAAGAGATGACGTCCATATATAAAGAGAGGACTCCTAAAAGAGATAGAATCACTAAAGATAACATTGTTAAAATAATATCTAAGCTAATCTAAGGGAATTCGAACCAAAGATAGCAAATAATTGAAATATTCAAAATTGCCTAAAACAGAAAACTACCTAAAAAGTGATCTAAACGACTCTGAAACGCTATAATCCATCATATCTCACGGCGAAGCGGTGACTTTGAATCAGACGGCTGTTTTGCTTCAACCAACCAATCTTGAGCACGATTCGAGATCGTTTGACCCAAAATCCGAAATTACCGGTAAAGTCACATACATCATCACATAAATTGTGTGACTTAAAACTATATAAGTACACATTTTGAGAGTCACATACATCATCACATAATCACCTTTGGGCAGAATATGTGACATGCAGTTGGAAACTCTCCACATGACAGCGGCAATGAGAATATATTCCAATCTTCGTAAATCACCACCTTTTGGTGTATGAATTACTAGAATTGGTCAATCCCCAAGCATATGTTGTACATGTATCCTTCCATGAACCAATACACAATCACCTCCTTTGGGAGTATAACTGCATTATAACATGAAATATCTCACCACAATATGAGACTGATATTTCACAAAATCAATTAGGTGTGCCACTTTGGCGGTCGCTGCCTGACCGAATCTATGAAACTCTCTCACACTAGGGATACAAGCTTTATGTCTCACATGTACCATATTCAAGTGATTTTATATTATGTTATGGGGGCACTTTATTCTAAAATCACAAGGAATGCCACAAACATTGCTCTAATCGTAATTCATGTTCATCCTTTACATGCCAATAATTTATGACACTCTACAAATTATTTATGTGGTCATATTCATATGAGTCAGCCTTGGTATTTTCAAAACCATATGGAAATATAAGAAAAATATCCAAAATACCCATAAAAGTATACATGCATGGGGTTTTCATGCATTTTTCCATCCTTAAAGGCTCCAACAATTAAACATAAATATACCACAGTGTAGAGAATTTCAATACGAGAACAACGGTACCAAAATCACCCCAATCGGACCCCGGACGCACCCATACGTGCCGATACTAGACGTGGCCAGATCCATGGAACCGCCGGTTCCGGTTCCTAAAAAAGCAAGAACCGGAACCAGCCGATGAAGAGGCGGTTTCGATTCCGGTTCGGAACCGGTGGTTCCGTGCAGGTTCAAGGAACCGCCGGTTCCGCTGGTTTAACTTAAAAAAAAAAAAACTCTTCTTATATTTTATTTGACCAATATATACCAACAAAGTGAAGATAGCCTAGTGAAAAAGAGTTTGTATTGAAGAGGGAAGATTGTGCGTTCGAATCCTCTCAACCTCACATGATTTTTTTTTAAAATGACGGTCCGGAACCAGCCCGGAACCTGCCCATGAGGGACGGTTCCGGTTCCGATTTAGAACCGTGGGCCCGGTCAACGGGCCAGTTCCGGGCCCACAGGTTCATTTGGCCATGTCTAGCCGATACAAGCATCGGCGCGTGCAGCCCCACGTGCGGCGACTCAGCCAATCCGGTCCAAATCGAAATTCAGTCCGACCATCGGCGCGTGCAGCCCCACGTGTGGCGACTCGGCCAATTGTCGGCCAGTCCGGTCCAAATTGGAATTCAGTCTGACCACCACTCCGACCGGGAAACCGGTCCAACCAGTCATCGGTCCGAGCCGGTCAACTATCCGGGTTAGGTCGACCCGGTCCAGGGCAATGGCGGTGGGGCGATGACGTCATCTGCCACGTGGCAGCTTCTGGTGAGTCATGTCACGTGTCGCCCGCTCGTTCGTCTGCGGAACCGCGTTGACGTCATCATCACGCGCATGGAGGGCATGGACGGACACGTCGCCGCGCCCGCGCTTCCAGCCGCGCATAAGGGCGCATCCGACGTTCCCTGGTGGCCGACGACCACTCGTCGGACTCGTCTCGTCGAGAGCATTCTAAATATGTCATCAATTTCAAGTTTCACCCAACGAATTTTCCAAAAACGGGCATAAACCAAAAACCATAGGTCCGAACTCCGACGACTCAAACGGCCTCCTACGGCCACTCGACCACCACCAAAACGACCGCCTCATCACGAGGAGTCCAAATATGTAATCAAAATCAACTTTCATCGGGCAAAATTTCAGAAAACATGCAAACAACCAAACTTCCAGTTCCAAACTACGGCTGCTTTGATACCAGCCGTTAGCTGTTCACACGGCCATCCGTCATCAATGAACGACACCCTAGGATCGCCGTAGTCGAAAACTAGAAACAAAACAGTATAGGGGAAGGAATTCGTGCGCCTGATTCGCGATTCGTCGTTCTTGAAGCGAAAGTCTGACGATTCGGTACCCGACACGCGATCTGCGGCTCGACGCTTCCCCTCTGAATGCCTGACGTCAGTGAGGCAGCACTTCCGTATGGCATATGAAGTAATGAGGGTTAGAGGGGAACGCCCTAGCCCTATATATATAGTTTCTTGGCGGGCTCTCTCACCACGGGCTTGGCCGAACTTTGGCCCACACCAGCAAGGCCCATATTAGGCCCATTAAGAATCTTTATATCCCGTCTTTATTAGACCAACTCGTATACGGTAAATTAATCCCATAATACGATAATTACAATCTCAATTAATGTAGCCCATATTAGGAAAACTATTACATACCTGTTGACACCTGATTTTTGACCAAGTCTTTTTCAGTTTTATTTTCGAAAAATCACAAAAAATTCACAAAAGTCAAAAAATTACAAAATCAACTTTGGTAGCCTTAGGAACCATTCTTGACCAAAAAATAATTTTTCACATTTTTCATATTTTTTAGTATTTTTGGAAAATAGAAAAACACTAAAAAAATCAAGAAAAATAGCATTTGAGGTCACAAAAATATGGAAAAATATCCAATATTTTTCCTTTTAATTCCTTGTATTTTTTACTTCACAAAAAAATCAAAATCAGATTCAATTTTAGGTGTTCCTTTGTAACCCGTATTATTGAATTTGAAGAAAAAATAACAATTGAGTCTTTTAATTTTCAATTTTGGCATTTTTTAAGATCTTGACATTCAATCTAACTATCCCCTATTTCAATTTAGCCCAATTGTTTGTGTAATTTGCTCAATTGCACGGATTTGACAAAATTACATACTAAAATTGCATTCTAGTCCTTGAATTTAAGCATAATTGAAATTACTTTCAATTCAAGGGCTATCATTGCAAATTGAACATGCTACCCAATGGATTACACCATTTTAAATCGATTGGCATAGGTGGTTTAACCCAATTTGATCGTCACTTTCCTCAGGCACCTGCGCGAATGAACAGCAAATGGACGAACTTTGACGGGGAAATCGACGGGCCAATCAACCCCAATTGAAGACGCAATGGTGGGCGTTTAGTTCCTTAGATCACTTACCGTCGATTGGAGCTAGAACGACGATCAATGGCCGCCGGAGCAAGGAGCAATCGGCCAGTCAAACCTTCGGACCTGTAAAAGTCAACAAAGGCAAAAACAGCTCAAATCCTTGCCAAATTCGTGCGAAATGAAGCTCACCGCGGAACCAAAAGGGACTAAACGGAATGCCCATCCTCCCCGACGTCGTTCTGACCTATTTGCACGTGACTACACGTGCCAAATGGAGTTGGTTGAAGCTCCACCGTTCGGCGCCAAAAATCCAACAGGCTATATAAGCCTACGTCGGCTTTCAGTTAAGAAGGACAGATTCAGTTGTAGAAGGTGAAACTGAATCGAGAGAGAAAGAGAGAACGCGAAGCAGAGCTCGTTCTCCGACCCCCATCGTCGAGAATTTGAGCTCGAATTGCAGGGCGCTGGTTAGGTCTTCCCAGGCCAAACCAAAGCCACACGAGGCCACCAGAAGGTCACCCAAAATCACCGGAATCGATCGCCACCGGCCGCGCACAAGGAATCCGCGAAAACAGGTGAGTTACAGTCTCGAGTGTTTCTTCAAGCTTTCATGGTGATTCATGCGTTTCTTGATCATTCATGCAATTAGTGTGGGCGTTTCATTCCCTGAATATCACTGACCATCGTCACGTATCTTGTTTGCATCGGTTTTACCTTAACACGCCCAATCGAGTCTTCCAATTGAACCTCCATTGTCGAGTCACTATTCATCTTTCCCCAGCCAAATCTGGGCCGAGCGAGCTCGATCGGAGCTCGAGGTAAGTCTCCTGAACATTAAATGATGCTTCCCTGTTAATGATTTGGTTCATTACGCCATGAATCGAGTGATTTGAGTGTATGTGTACGTATTGGTTCATGTTCGATCGTGCTTGATTCCGTGAATGGATTCGCGTAATCCTGAGATATGATAGAATAGAAGCGATTTCGAGTCGATTACCGCCGGTCTCGTTCCAGTCCGTCGAGAATCCACCGTCAGATCGCCATCGGAGTTCCTCAGCCGTCCATTTCGCCGGGGTCGAAAGGTTGAAGACGAAGCTGACGTGGCGTGGTCAGTAGGTCAAAGGCCTAGGTGGCGATGCGCGATTGGTCCATGTGGTGCCGAGTCAGCGTGGTCGTTAGGGGCTGTTATTCGAATTAATGGATCGAACGGTTGAGATAAATCGAACTTAAATTCTAGTGGCCGTCCGATTAAAAAATTGAATAATTCGAAAAGGATTTTAAATCGGAAAATAAAAGCTGTTTGAAACGGTGCCGTATGGCTTAGTAACTAAGCGACGTCGTTTCACGTTGAGTAGGAATGGACGGCCTAGATCAAGTCTCGGGATCTAATCGTGGCCGCACGATTAAGTAATCAGATCGGACGCCTCTGGTTAAGTCTCCATTCAATCCGAGCCGTAGGCTCTAGTCATTCAATCCTACGATCGAGGATCAGCCACGCGATTCATTGAGGACCGTTGGATTAAAACCAATTGAGCGAAAAAACAAAAAAGGCGATACGGCGCCGTTTCAAGGCTTCGGTTTCGCGGGTCCGGGTCTGGGCCGGGTTCCGACCCGAGTGGGTCGGGTGTCCCGGCCCGAATAACATTTTTTAAAATAAAAAATTAGAAAATGATTTTAAAAAATAAAAAAAAAAATCGGAAAAATTTTAGAAAATCCAAAAAATGCTAGAAAATTCCAAAAAAATTCCAAAAAAAATGTGAAAAATTGTGGGAAAATCCTAGACATTCCAGAAACCCCCCAAAAAAATCGAGGGTTGACCACAGACAACTGGTCAACCCTATTTTTGGGGTTTCTTATCCAATTTTCCAAGACTTGACGATATTACCCTTTAGGGGTAAGTCGCCTCTGCTGGTATGCAAGATAAGGCCGATAACGCCGAGGTAAGAATTAGGGTCGATTAGACAACCAATTCTCGAGATTGGGTTTCGAGTACCGCCTCTTTTCTCAAAATGACGATTTTGCCCCTCATTTGGGAAAATCGTCTTTCTTGTCTCAATCGAGTTCTGAAAATAGTTTAAAGTTAGGGTTTGGGTCAGGAGGACGACCAACCCTAATATTTGAGATTTTCAGTTCTCGTCTTTGTCCAAATGACGACTTTACCCCTCCAAGGGTAAAATCATTTGAAAATTTCAGAAAAATCCTGGAAATTCCCGAAAAATAGGAAATGGATTGGATTGATGGCCAATCCTATTTCCCCTTCCTTTGACTCTCCAATTCGCCAAAAATGACGAATTTGTCCTTTTTTTAGGGGGAATTGTCTCCAAATTGTTCAAAATTACGATTTTGCCCCTCATGGCAAATCATGCCAAAATCATTCCTAAGCCTTGATTGATATTTCTCTAGGCTAATAGGGCCACATTAGGGATACCATGCTGATTTCATGTGTTTTATCCGCATGTACTGGATCCTTGATTTGCGCACTTATTTCTATTGATTGTGATTGATAGGGTAGTAATTCCCATCTGCATGAACTCTTAGATTTTGGATCTGTACCCCACTCGTCTGTATGAAATCCTAGGATCAGATAAACCATTCAGCTTAGGTACCGAAAGGGCGCCAGCTCTGACAGTTGGCGTAACTAAGTCCCCGAACCCACTTCTCTGGTTTCCGCGGAATCGAATAGACTACTCCCAACTATTCAATAGGGTTTCTGATCGTACCCTCCACGAAACGATTGGTGGCGACTCCTTGGCATGTACACTCATCACATGTCACTAGACCACACTGAAGGTCGACCACGTATATCCAACAGTTGCGACTTAGGTAATGGGCCTTGGGAGAGGCCCGCGTCCGATCCAGCCAGCGATCGGGCGGCCCATTAGCCCGCTCCCGCCTTCACGAGCTCGCGAGAGGGTCGCGACAGACTGGCGACTCCGCTGGGGACATATTCTAAACCAGAATCTCTGGTTACGAATTCCAGAGGACTTGAGCCGAATAAAAAGTTGTTTGGTTTAGCTGACCTTGTTTTCTGCAGATGCTCTCGAAGGTGAGGTACGTACACTAACCATTGTGTTAAATATTTTTGCAGATTGGAGAAATAAGGGGTGGAGTGATTGTTGACATTTTTCCTGCAGGTTGGAGTTGGGAATGTATGTTTACTTTATGCATTTACTGAAGCGGTGTTTGATACAAACTGCTGTGCATGACTTTGCATTGTGATGATCACGACACATCGCACACACTGGCGGTCAAACCCCGACTGCAACCACCCTTAGGTTACCTTAGATAGGGAAAGGATGCGAAAAGGATCTTGTGTTTGATGGCACTTGAGACTTTCGTATTCGTTCCCGCCTACCATCTACATTAGCGATATCTAGCCCTCTTGGGTAGGTACCCTTGGGGAGGAATCTGCCTCGTGTGGATCGTGGGAGCCTGAGCCGTAGGTTCCTCACCTGACTTTCGATTTTTTTTTAGAGTATACCCACTTGTCGCATGCGCATGTCTATGGATGGTTGGTATACCTAAAACCACCCATTGATACAGGGGGCATTCAACATCCCCCAAAGTGTGGTTGGTAAGACATTTTATTTCTAAAAATGTACTTTATTTCCTGCTCCATGACTCATACATTGCATACACCCATATGCATTAGTATCATGAAGATTACTCAAAGTGACTAATGGGAACAACAATGATTATAGGATAGGATGTCGCTGTTCCCTAAAAGTTCAACAGAGTTGGTAACTTTCGAGTACTTGAGAAAAGTTACTCACCCCGGACCAAACACGAGGCTACACTTCACTAGATTCGTGCATGGGCGGAAACTGACTGGACGTAAGCTAGGATATGCTGAGGACTGTCAAACCCGCTACTACGTCGATAACCTCAGGTTCAAGCGACAAGCAGACGAAGGGATGAAGAATTACCTAGAGATGAAGAAACAGCGTTGCAACCAGCTGGCTAGGGAAGCGTATGCCCGTCGAAAGGCTGAATTGCTGGCCAGAGAGAACATACCCATGATCACTTCTTGGGGTAGGAAGAGACGCCCTGCGATCAAGACCAAGCCAAGGCGTATCACACTCAAGAAAGTGGAACCCGAGAAGACTCCCGAAGTCATCATAACCTGGACTAGAGAATGGCCAGAGGAATTACAACCTCTCGACCGAAACACTGAAGATAACTCCCCTACCTTAGGTTAAGGGAGATTTCATGACCTACTCTCATCTGGGTAAACCTCTGGAAAAAGAGTGACCTAGATCCTCACGTTCCATTGGCTTTTATGGCTTTCTTGTTTGAAAAACCTCTCTTTACCTTTCTTCCATTAGGCATCTTGTTCCTTTGATGTGTTGACCAATGGAATGTGACGTTGTCGTTCCCTTTAGTCACTGAGTAAACCTGACTAAATTGCATAATTCACTTCCCTAAAATGCAAATTAGACTTTGAGTCAGGCTTTCCGAGACCTGAAAAAGGTCCTAATCTCCATTTCTTCAAATTGAACTATGCAATCAAGTCAGCTCATACATGCCTCATGACATCTTCATATTCATACGTTTAAAGTAATTTCTGACGATTGACCTTTTAAAAATCATTGGCATATTTTAGACTTGATGGGAAAGAGCGATATTCAAGTATTCAAAATCCCCCGAGCTGAACTCCGATCATGGTGGGATGGCATGGGCGAAGCCAGCCAGAAGTATGCGGAATCACGACTAGGGTACTTATTGGACTTGCTGAAGATTGAGTGTCCGCCTGCCTTCATTCAAGCCATGGCGCTTTACTGGGATCCTACCACCGCTACATTTTGCATGGAAGGACTAGAGATTACTCCCACTACCGAGGAATACAGCGCCGTCATCGGAGTTGAATTCACCCCTACGCTCGTCCGACCCCCTATAGGACCTGAACCCCTAAGTCAGGTGGCTGAATTCCTTGACACAAACCTAAATGAAGTCAAAGCGGATACAAAGAACAATTCTGGACGGATCTCCCTATCCTTCCTTATAGACCGATTTTCCCGCCTCCCTGCTACTAAAGGAACCAAATCTTGTAGAGCCTTTATCTTGGCATTCTTTAGCTTTGTGCTATTCCCGATCTCAACTGTCACCTTCAACCCTATCATGGCTGTAGTAGCTAGACAAGTCTGTTGCGGGTGGGATTACTCAAACATCCTCCTTGCCGAAACCTTCCTCTCCCTAAATCGTTTCAAGAAAAACAAAAATGGAATCTTTAGAGCTTCTAGTGATCTTCTATATCTATGGTTCACATCCCACATCAGACAATTCCACATCCGCATGGGTTTCACTGAAATCAGCCCCAATGCACACCCTCTTAAAACATTTGCTAGAACCTATACACGTGTTCCCAAGTTCAACTTCATAGAGTGGAGGAACTTCCTCAAAGTCCTAAAACCCGAACAACTCCGATGGCGGCTAAGGTTACCGACGTTGAGCAAGGTCAGATTGACCTGCGATGACGGGGGTCCAGTCCCCTTGCTAGGATTCACGGGCGCAACCGCATACTATCCAAGAAGGGTGATTCGGCAGTTTGGAGCATTTCAGGAGATCCCTTCTCCACCGCAACCTGGTATCTTTTCCTTTGACTTACCAAGCCAGACCCTCACGAAGGAGGAGAAGAGACAATTTGAAGCCAAGGTGGCATCCATCATACACTCCTTGAAGAATTCCCAGGCTGAAGAGGGTAATCCATACTGGGATGATGAGGATACCTTAGGCCTCAAACGTCCTAGACTTGAATAGGCTATTCTGTCAAGTGTAAAATAAGCAAACATTGTGATGCCTTCTCATACATTCTTATTTCTGTGGAATACTATCTTGGACACATGAGCATGAATGTGAACATGTTTTGCAAATGCATAAAAACTATCGTCAGAAATTACGCTTCTTTTAATTCCATGAATTCTTGTCGAGGAATGATTAAAAGAACTACTTACATGAGGCTAAGGCTCACGAAGTAGCCCTTTTTCTCATCTACTGACAAGAAGCATGCAACTGAAAGAATTAGCTGCTCCTTTTTGCTAAAATGAAAGAAGTACTCACTCAAAATCTCTTCAAAACAGGTACGCTCTCATCACGGAATTTCCCACACATCGCTTCCGAACTCGCCTTAAGACAAGAATGGAGCAGCAAGAGTTGACTCCGCGCGTAGGCATGCTGGAATCTCATATGACTGCCCTAGCAACTATGATGGCTGACATTAAGGCCATGCTAGAGACATCCCAAGCTAAACAGACGACGACTCACAACCAGAACAACGCTGGTACTTCTTTCATACCTGATATGACAGATAAAGAGTTGACGAGAGATACACAGCGTACAGAGGAGGACGTTCATGAACCAAATAGCCGGTCACAACAAAAAGCCTCGCATGTTGTTATCAACCTTGAAAAAGAGGAGAAGGGAAAACAGACCGTGAAAACAGAGGTAGAGGCTAAGAGATTGGCTAAGATCGAAGAATGCTTGAGCAGCCAAGGTTACGAGTTAGCCCGCTTCGACAAGATATCTCCTTTTGCTAAAGTGGAGATTCCTCCTGACTATAAAGAACCAGAGTTCGTAAGGAAATACAATGGGACAGATTGTCCCCGTTGTTGACACCTGATTTTTGACTATCTTTTATTTTAGTTTTTATTTCTAAAATTAATTAAAAATAGCAAAAAAGGTCAAAAAATTGCAAAATCAACTTTGGAAGCCTTAGCCTAGCCTTAGGAACCAATTTTGAACAAAAAATATTTTTTGAATTTTTTAATTTTTTTGGAATTTATTTAATTATTAAAATACCCAAAAAATCAGAAAAAATACCATCCGTGGTAAGAAAATTACACAAAAATATTCAGAAATTTTAGCTCGGTTCATGGGGTTCCTTCACAAACCTAATCCCGAACCGGGCCTAAAAAATCCTTTTCGAGTCTTTTAATTTTCAATTCTCGGTTTTTATAAGCTATGACATTGGACTCTAAAGTATTGAAATGCAATTGGGTCAATTTGCCCTCCAATTTGATCAATTTTAACCAAAAGGGCTTAATTGCATAAAAATCTTTCAATTTAGTCCCCGGTTTTACAATTTGTGAAATTAAATTTCACACGGGCACACCCATTAAAATTAAACACCTCTACCCTATAGTTTTCATCATGCTGAATCCATTGGTGGGCTCAATTTTGAATAATTCGATCGTTTGGACCTTCGATTTTGGGAAATTCGTTTTCGGATCCTAGGGACAATTTGGGGTTTTCATAAAATTTCAATCAATTGATCCGTGAAAATACCCTTATTGAATAGAAAATGTGCCAAGGAGTCCGATTATGCCATCAATTTCATGAAAATAGGTCGAATCGGGGCTCAATTTGAGCGAATTGGTCGAACCAGGCCGGTCGGGTCAGACCCGACCCGACCCGGTCCGACCGGGTCTGCAACATTGTTGCAGACCGTGGCCGACAGTGAGGCAGGGGAGGACAAGGGCGAGATGGGGCGGCGATTTTTCAAAGAAAAAGCGGGCGGCCGAGCGTGGGAAGCAGGTTGCCAGACGAATATTCGTTGTTGCAAGCGCGATGGCATCAAAAAACGGGCCGGTCGGCCACGGCGGAGAGGGAGGCTCGGGTTTAAAGGGGAAACAGGGCTGAGAGTGCCGGGGGATTTTTTTGGGAGCGAAAGGCAGTGAGAGGGGAGTTGGGGGACCTCCAGCATACCTCATTGATCACCGCCGAAGCATCCACCGTCGCCGGCGACCCTCGGACAGGTCGGTACACCGTCTCTACCCTCGTTTCCGTAATGCATATCAGGTGCTCGGCGGAATGCTTCCCTGCACCTTTCTTTTTTTAACTCACGGTCGGTACATTCCCGAGCCCCATTTGTGCGTGCCTAGCCTCATGCATACATTAAAACCGACTCTAAGCTCGCTGTGCCCTTTTGTTGCTTCAAACCATGTTCGCCGAGGAGGCCCGATCACCACCGGCCTTGGTTTCGGCCGTGCGCTCGTGCTGACGCAAACCCGAGGATTTCCAGCTCTAAATGAGCTGAGGTAAGTCTCTAAACCCCTTTTAGATGTTTTCTGAACGGTCGGGGTAAGCTTTGAACGTCGAATATTTTTGGAAAATCCCTCGCCGGAACCGAACCTGTGGGGGGTTCTTTTGCCGGTTTCCGATGTGTCCCCGGCCGTGGAAATGCTTATATTTTGATGCTGAATGTTTGAGGATTCGAATGATGCAAATTAGACAAAAAAAAACTCGAGGTCTAGGGTCGGTTCGCGTCTTTCCGGCGAGGATTCCGGCATGTTCGCCGGAATTTTTACTGTGCCGGCGTCCTCTCCGGCGGTCTAGGCCAGGTCAACGGGTCAAACGTTGACGTGGCGTGCCACGTAGGCGGCCACGCCAGCGTGTGGGACCGGGCCGGGCTTAAAAAAAACGGACGGTCGAGCATTTTCGGATCCTGAATTTTTGGAAAATAAAATAAATGATTTTCGGATAATTAATTAAAATCGATCCGACGGTCGAGCATTTGCCAAGTGGCTTTCTGTGGATCGTCCGATCTTGTCCAAGATCGGACGCACCAGGGGTAGCCACGTGGCACAATCTGGAGCGTCCGATTTGATTGTTTTTCTAAAAAAGGAAAAATAATTAATTTTTTATCCGACGGCTATTATTGAGCCACGTGGCTCTCTGTGGGTCGCTCGATCTAGTGGAAGATCGGACGCACGAGACGAAGCCACGTGGCACAACGTGGACCGTCCGATCCGGGGAATTTTCGGATAATTAAATAAAATACATAAAAAATCAAAAAAATTGTAAAAAATAGAAAAATGTTTTAAAAAATAAAACGATGTCGTTTTAGGCCGGTGTCGACCCGGAAAACCATTTTCCAAGCCTCCAATGGCCTTCTCTTCTTGTGGATCACTTCCCATCTTAAAAAGCTCAACCTTCGCGCTGGATGCACTCGAATCGATGAAGATGTCCACCCTATCCAGTCCTTCCTCAAGTGCCAATCACTCATTGCCAACCGCTCTTTCAACGACTGGTACGAACTCCTGGAAAAATTAGAATCCGAACAACTCCGATGGCGGCTAAGGCGACCGAAGATGCATAAAGCACGCATCGCCACCAAGACCGGCGGGCCAATTCCTCTCTTGGGTTTCACAGGAGCCGTGTCATACTACCCGATCAGAGTCGTCAGACAGTTCGGCATGCTGCAGCAGATACCACCCCAAAGTCCTCCGGACGAATTCGCCTTCGACATTCCCCAAGGCCCAATCACCAAGAGGACCAAGGCGCGCCTCCAGATGATGATCAATGACCTAGAACAGGCACTGAAAGACTCCCCGCCTCAGGATGTGGAGTGGCCGGATCAGTTGGACCCTGAGATGAACATCCATCGGGCCTCCGAGGAATATATCCGGGCTTTCAAAAGAGTCCGGCCGACCCTAGTCGAACCATATGTTCCAGAGTACATCGTCCCATATGTACCAGGAGTGGAGCCTTACATACCGGAAGACATCGGACCGCCAGCCTATCATGAAGGCGAAGAAGTCCAGAATTGAAGACTCGGCTCTCCTGGCAATATCGGAGGATGACAGAGGAGCCAGCCTCCCCCATCGAGTTTAGAATAGTCAAGCATTTTCATTTCCCATTATGATCAAACTCCTTCGGGAGCTCTTTTATGCATTATCGAAGCATCCTTTCAATAGAACATATCCCAATTATCATGGATTACTCTTTGCATAATGACATGCTTGCCCTGACAGACTGGGGCAGGACGCCGCGAGCATGATCAGGCCGCCGCTCACTTCGCGGCGCATGATTTCTCTCCCGTATCCATAGGCCTAACTTTTAATTTTTCAACAGGTAATTCTCAAACACGAGGACTCGAGCCCAAACGCGTTCTCAGGCCCGTATGGAGCACGAACAAGTTGACGCCCGCCTCGGGACTCTGGAAGCACAATTGGACCAAGTGACTCAGATGCTGGCCGAAATGAATGACATGTTCGTCGCGGCTAACGCCAGGCCCACTCTGCCAGTTGATCTTAACCAAGCTGCAAACCCAAGCACGCCCGCTGGTTCCGACGCAGGTGGACCCGCTGGGACGAATGCTGCACCTGGCACTGAACAGGCTCCAACTGTTGAAGTACCGCCAAGAGCCCCGCCTGTCATCATCAACCTAGAAGGGAAACAGAGTGAGAAGTCTGTCAAGGTCGATGAGGGAGTAAGAAGGATTGCCAAAATCGAGGAATGTCTCACCAGCCAGGGATTTGAGTTGTCAAAGTACGATAAAATCATGCCTTTCACCAAGATTGAGGTCCCTGTGGACTACAAGGAGCCGGATTTCTCAAGGAAGTATAATGGGACAGGCTGTCCCAAGACCCACCTGAAGTACTACTTGTACAAGATGGCCAAATACTCAGATTACACGCCATTGCTGATCAATACCTTTCAAGAGAGTCTGGCTGGCGCCGCTCTGTCTTGGTACGTGGAGTTAGACATACAAAGGTATGACGACTGTGACGAGTTTGCAGGAGACTTCCTATCTCAGTATAAGTTCAACGCACTGACCGCTCCAACCAGAGAGGACCTGCTACGGACCGCGAAAGGGAGGACAGAAAGCGTTCGTCTATACGCCCAAAGGTGGAGGGCACTCGCCACCCAGGTGAAACCACACGTCCCGGAGGAAGAATTGGTGGACATCTTTCTGAAGGCTCTGCCGTACGACTACTTTGACAAGCTAAACACCTCTGGGTGTCAGACTTTTGCGCACTTGATCAAAGTGGCGGAAAGGCACGAGTGGGCCATAAGAGAGAGGCGCGTACCGGAAGTAACTCCGAAGCGACCATTCCCCGCGAGGAAAGAACGAGAACCTGCCGCAGAGGTAGCCTTCGTTTCCAACCCACCGAGACCTAAAAGGTTCGAAAACGCCACCCCGACCCAGGGGAATACCTCCTGGACGGTCCAAAGGATCTCGGCACCGAGAGGGAAGGGCCCCTCCTCTTTCACCCCGCTCCCAGTCCCGATGTCAAAATTACTTCCTAAGCTCCTAGACGCAAGGTTGTTAGCCAAGAAGCCGCCGAGGTCAACGCCGCCAAGGTTCATAGGTTTCGACGAGAGTCGAACTTGTACATATCACATGGGCGAAAAGGGACATAACATAGACAACTGTCGGGCCCTACAATACGACATACAGGCCCTTATCGACAGTGACTTGCTGAAGTTTGATGGAGCAGATCCAAACGTCCAACAGAATCCACTACCTGACCATACCGCGAACGCGGTGTTCAATATAGACCTTGGGAGAAACTTGTACGACTCAAAGGAATCATGCCCAGTCGAATCGATCTGCATGGTGGAGGGTATGACCCCGCTGATAATCAACCTTGCTGAGTTCAACCTCACACAAGAAGATCGTAGTGACAGCGAGGTAGAGGCGACAGGGGAGGCCAGCAGTTCTCACAAAGACGAGGTGACACCCTTGGTAATTACACTCCCCGCAGTAGAGACTTACAACCCCAAAGCAGTGCATTGGAATTACGGCACCAGTGAAGTAGATGCCATTACTCGCTCCGGGAGGTGCCTAGTCCAAAAGGAAGGAGAGGTCGAAAAGAAGGGAATAACGGATGAAGACGCCAAGCAGGTCCTAGCCATCATTAGAACTAGCGAATTCGAGGTGGTCGAACAACTGAGAAAGATGCCTGCACAAATCTCACTCTTGAACCTCTTCAAAACATCTGAGAAGCATCGAAATGCCCTTTTGAAGGTGCTGGATGAGGCCCACGTACCTGAAACAATCAATGAGGCCCAGTTGGAGGACTTCGTGGGGGCAATCCTCTTGAAAGATCAAATCTCATTTTCAGATGAAGACTTCCCACCAGAGGGGCGAGGACATAATAAGGCTCTCTACGTGTCAGCAATGTGCCACGGCAAACGGGTATCTCGAGTCCTCATAGATAATGGGTCCGCATTCGACATATGCCCTTTAAGCACGCTCAGAGGCCTCGGGGTGAAAGAAGATTTAATCAAAACCTCGAAGTCCACCATTCGAGCTTTCGATGGGGCTAAAGGCGAGGTAACTGGAGAGATAGAACTACATGTTCTTGTGGGCCCAACGGAATTCCTGATCAATTTCCAAGTCATGGATATCCCAGCGTCATTCGGGTTTTTGCTTGGAAGACCTTGGATTCACACGGCTGGTGCCGTGCCCTCCAGCTTACACCAGAAGGTCCGGATGGTCGTTAACGACAAACTGATCACCATACACTCAGAGGCTGATCACTTAACGAGCCACATCGACACTATTCCATTGGTGAAACCTTCGCCCGGAGAAGAATCAAGCTTCCGCGCTGCGGAGAGAATGTACATTATGCATGTACCAGCCGGTACAGCCATGAGGCCGCCAAATTGCTCCAAATCCTCGATCATGGCGGGAAAAATACTGACGCGACACGGTTTTATCTCGGGCCTTGGTTTAGGCAAGCACCACCAAGGTATTCAAGAGCCAGTTAGCTTGGCAACAGTGAAGAACCGCCGAGGGCTGGGCTATAAAGGAGGACCGAATCGACATTCTCAACCAGAAGGTTATGAGAGAGGTAGGGGCCGTGGCGGCCGCGTCCTAGGGTCGAGTACATGGAAGGGCAAGGGAAAGAAGTTCGAAACTCCCCTGAGTCGTTTCTTTGATGAGGCGTCTAAGTGGCTGAAGGACGATAAGATGGACGTTACAACGGAGGACCCCCAGTTGGCCAGCCTGTTCCTGGAAGATTCTGTCAACGTCATTATCGAGGGAATCGACGACGACGCGTCCGTCATTGAGTAAAGAAATTTCCACCCCCCTCTGATGCATCTGAATATACATCAGATGCCTCGAACTATCACCTTTGTTTTATGTCTTTACGTCAAAAAAAAATAATAAAAAAATCAAAAAATAAAAAAAAAATCAATCAAAAAAAAATCAAAAAATCCCCATAAAATACAAAAATCGGGACGTGGGGGAACCACGAATCAGGTCGATGATGATCCAAATGAGAAAAAAGAAAAGATGCAAAGAAAAGAAGAGTTGAAAAGAAAAGAAAAGCCCTGAGACCTGATTTCCCACACGTCTCCCAGTTTTCAAAATCTTGGGAGGCAAGGATGTCCAATGATATGAGGACTAGCCCCCATCTCACGTTTTCAGCTTTAATCTTTGTTCTTGCATCGTCCATGAGCCGTATCTATTATATGTCAACTAACCATCTTCATGACATTTCAGGCATACCATTCCACGCATACATAGCAGGTTGTTAAGTTATCCCAACTCTCAAAAGGAAGCTACCCTCCATATCGAGGGAGAGGAAGACGACCGGGTCGAGGAGGGAATCAGAGTTGATTGGAAACGCTATGAAGACTCCAAGCCACCCACTGCGGAGGGCACTACCTCGGTGAATTTAGGGACTCCAGAGAATATCAAGGAGGTGAAGATTGGAGAAAGCCTACCGCCGACAGAAGCATCCAGAATAATTGAGCTCCTGCGAGAATACCAAGATGTCTTCGCATGGTCATATGCGGATATGCCGGGTTTACACCCTAGTATCGTGGAACACGCTTTGCCAACCGACCCCAGCATCTTGCCCAAGAAACAGAACCTCAGGCGTATAAAACCCGAATTGGCAAAGAAAATTGAAGATGAGGTGATGAAGCTCCTCAAAGTGGGGTTCATCGAAGTGATTGCTTACCCAGAATGGGTCGCTAATATCGTCCCCGTCATGAAGAAGGACGGGAAGGTCCGGATCTGCGTAGACTACAGAGACTTGAACAGAGCTAGCCCCAAAGACGACTTCCCACTGCCGCACATTGACGTCTTAGTTGACAGCACAGCCGGATTTGAACGATTCTCTTTTATGGATGGTTTCTCGGGCTACAATCAAATCCGCATGAGAGAGGAGGATAAAGCTAAAACATCGTTTATCACACCTTGGGGCACCTTTTGCTATAAAGTCATGCCATTCGGCCTGAAGAATGCAGGGGCAACTTACCAGAGGGCGATGGTTACCCTATTCCACGATATGATGCACAAGGAGATAGAGGTGTACGTGGACGATATGATAGCAAAATCCAGACATGGCGAAGACCACGCCCTGGTACTAAGGAAATTGTTTGAACGACTCAGGAAATACAAGCTGAGGCTGAATCCCGCAAAATGCATATTCGGGGCGAGATCAGGCAAGTTATTGGGGTTCATAGTTAGCAATCGTGGCGTCGAGATTGACCCCACCAAGGTTCAGGCTATCCTCAACCTTGAGGCCCCTTCAACAGTTAAAGATGTAAGGAGCCTCCTGGGAAGATTAAACTACATCGCCCGCTTCATATCTCACCTTTCAGAGTCAGCTAAGCCACTCTTCAAACTTTTGAAGAAGAATGCCAAAATCAAGTGGGATCACGAGTGCCAGCAGGCTTTCGAGGAGATCAAGGGACATCTGGTCAGTCCGCCAATACTGGTGCCTCCGGTCCCAGGGATCCCCCTAACCGTTTACCTCACCATCCACGATGAGTCCCTAGGGGCCTTACTCGCTCAAACAAACCCAAAAGATAGCAAAGAGCGAGCTGTGTACTACCTAAGCAAGAAGTTCACCGCATCAGAGGCAAGGTACCAGGAGGTAGAGAAGACGTGCGTCGCGCTAATCTGGGTACTCCGCAGACTAAGGAAATATACCCTTCACCACACCATCCAGTTAGTCACAGAGAGCGACCCAATCAAATACTTGTTAGAAAAGCCGTCATTGATAGGGAAGCTGGCCAAGTGGCAGGTGCTCCTTTCTGAGTTTGATGTCAGGAGCTCAAACCAGAAGTCAGTAAAAGGGCGAGCCATTGCTGACATGCTAGCCGAGAATTCCCAAGGCCACGATGCCCTTGAGGAGGAGGAGAATAAGGCGGAAGGCCACGTTCTGACACTCTCGGACGACAAATGGACCATGTATTTTGACGGCGCGGTCAATTTAGCTGGGGCAGGTACCGGAGCCGTCCTCATATCTCCAGATGGCCAACACTACCCTGTGGCCGCAAAGCTGACATTTCCATGCACCAATAACGTGGCTGAGTATGAAGCATGCATCCTTGGTTTGCAGCTCGCCGCTAACTTGAAAGCGCGGAAGTTACAAGTCTATGGAGATTCAATGCTAATCATCCTCCAGACCCAAGGAGAATGGAAAACTAGGGACTTCAAGCTCATCCCGTACCATAAATTCCTGGAGGAGACGATCAAAGAATTCGAAGTAATTGATTTCGAGTATCTGCCGAGGACGCAAAATCACTTCGCAGATGCGTTGGCTACTTTGGCCTCTATGCTTCAAGTAGCGAACGGCATAGACATTGAACCGTTGCGCATAGGCATTACCCGAGAACCTGCACATTGCATGGTAATTGAGGAGGGGTTCGAGGACCTACCGTGGTATCATGACTGTTGACACCTAAATTTTGATCAACTTTTTTTTATTTTATTTTTTTATTATTATTTTTTTTATTTTTATTTTGAAAATTCATAGAAAATACATAAAAAGTTGAAAAAATTGAAAAATCAATTTTGGTGACCTTAGCCAAGCTAAATGAACCATTTTGACCAAAAAAATAATTTTCATAATTTTCATTTTTTTATATATATTTTCGAAAAATACAAAAAAAAAAGGAAAAAAGAAAAAGAAAATCAAGAAAATCAAGAAAAATAATATTTGAGGTCACAAAGATATATAAAAATAGTCGGTATTTTTATTTTTATTTTATCTATTTTCTAACCTCATAAATAGTAAAATTCAGGTTTGATTTTAGGTGTTTTCTGATCACCATAAAATTGAATCTGGCAAAAATATTAGTAATGATTAAAAGGAAAAGGAGTGAAAACATCATCATTCAAAAGGAAAAGGAAACTAATCATTTTGTCTTTTCTTTTTATTATTTTATTATTATTCTTACTTTTTAATATTTTATTTTATTATTATTTTATTTTTTATTATTATTCACTCACCTTTTCCCTCATCCGTCGCTGGCTTCTTCTCCCCCCGCGACTTCATCTTCTTCTCTTCCTTCCTCTTCTTCCTCTCCCATAGCTTCTTCTTCTTCTTCTCTTCTTCTTCTTCTTAAAAATAAAATGGAATCCTCACCTTCGTGCACTATTTTCCTTCGCCTTCGACCCTTCCGCCGTCGTCGCTAGCCGTCGTACCTCAAAGCCGCCGTGAATAACCCAAGACCCGCGGCCTCCACCCGTTTCGGAGTTTGGTTCGGGATTGTTTCGGATCGGGCCAAATCCGTCATCGCCAAAGCGCGCTATCGCCTCCGGCGACAGCCCCGGAGTCCTACCTCCTCCCTCGGAGCTTATGGAGCCTACGCGCCGCTGGTGGAGCCCAGAAACAGCCTCGGGTCACCACCCCGTCGTCGGAGCGTATCCGGACGTGTCGGAAAGTGTCCGGACGTGTCGGGCGTGTCGGAACGTGTCCGGACGTGTCGGAGCGTGTCCGGACGTGTCGAACGTGTCCGGACGTGTCGGAACAGTGCATGAACAGTGTCGGAACAGTGCATGAACAGTGTCGGAACCGTGCATGAACAGTGTCGGAACAGTGCATGAACAGTGTCCAATTTTTAAATTTTTTTTTTTTTTATTTTTATTTTTTTTTATTTTTTTTTTTTTAGTCTTAATTTGTGAAATTGACTATCGACATTCTAATGGCGATCGACAGGTAACGGGCATGGGGATGGTCGCAGGCTGGGGCTGGGCGATTGAAAGCTGGTGTCCAATCCGGTATGTTTTACGTACCCGATCCGTATATCAGGATTATTTTTCTAAAATATTGCATTTATAGACTTGATTTGTATGTATTTGTTTCAGTCTAGTGGTTAGCTTATTTATCTGGTTGAGTGTTATCTATTGTCAAAGACATGCTTTTTGTTAAAATATTTTCTGAAAATATAAAAAAATATTAATGAATCAAAAATGCCAAAAAATGGAAAAATTAAAGAAAAACAAAAAAATTGAGAAAAATTGCAGAAAAATTCTAAAAATTGTCCAAGGCTGAAAATGACAAAAAATTGATTTGTTTTCATTTTTGGGATTTTCTCTCATTTAATCCAAAATGGCGATTTCACCCCTCAAAGGGTAAATCGTCTTTGATATTCTAATGAATTGTGGAAATTGCTTAGAATTTGGTGATGGGCCAGATGGGTGGTTAAACCTTATGTCTAAGATTTCCACATTTCATTTCCATTTTAGAAAATACGATTTTACCCTTCGAATGGTAAATCGGTTTCTAAAATTCCCGAAAATCACGAAAATTGCCAAAAAAATAGGAAATGGGTCAATTGAGTGACCAAACCTGTTTTGACTCCGGATTCATTCCGAAATGATGATTTTGTCCTTTTTGGGCAAATTGTCCCCTTTGTCTCAAAATTACGATTTTGCCCATGATGGACAAAATCATGTCTAAATCATTCCTAAGCCTGATTGATGCTTCTCTAGGCCAATATGGCCTTATTAGGAATGCCATGTGATTTATTTATACATTTGAATTCATTGATTTGTGCACTTTATTATTGATTGTGATTGCCAGGATAGTCATTCCTATCTGCATGAACTCCTAGATTTAGGACTCGTACCCCACTCATCTGTATGAAATCTTAAGTCAGAAAACTCAGTCAACTTAGGTACCGAAAGGGCGTCAACTCTGATAGTTGACGTAACTAAGTCCCCGAACCCATTTCCCTGGTTATCGCAGAATTGAATAGAAACTCCCGACTATTCAATAGGGTGGTCCAATCATACCCTCCAAAAAATGATTGGTGGCGACTCCATGACATGCACACTTAGCACATATCACTAGACCACACTGAAGGTCGACTACGCATACCTCCGTTGCGATTTGGGTAACGGGCCTTGGGAGAGGCCCGCGTCCGACCAGACTGGACGGCCCATTAGCCCTCGAGAGCCCATGGCGAAATTCGAGAGGGTCGCGACAGACTGGCGACTCCGCTGGGGACTTTAGAGAACTTGAGCCGATTAAAAAGGTGATTGATTTTTCTAACATGTTTTATGCAGATGCTCTTCAAGGTGAGGTACGTACTTTAACCCTTGAGGTGTTAAATGTTTTTGCAGATTGGAGAAATAAGGGGTGGAGTACTTGTTAACTCTGTTTTATGTAGGTTGGGCGTAGGAATGAATGATTGTGTATATGTTTTATATTGAAGCGGTGATTGTTAAATAAGATGCATGTTTATCGCTTTAGCACGACACCGAAAATACACACAACCGCGCCTAAAACCCCGGGCGCCGCCTATAGGAAAACAATAGAATGGATTGAAAATGGAATCTCCGTGAGGAAAAACACGGGGTAATCCACTTTTCAATTCCGCTCACTTCGAACTATGGATCGAGTCCCAATGCAACGATAGCTGTGCAATGGAATCGGCTCTTTCTAGAACTCGAGGTGGGAACCTTGACCTTAGGTGCCAAATCCTTTGATTTTTAGAAGTTTTATCCTCCCTTGTCTCATGTGCATGTCTTTAGATGGTTGGTATATCTAAAACCACCTAAAAAAAAAAAAATCGGTGATCCTGGAGTTACATCTCGAAGATTGGAACTGGGGCATCTCCAAGTGTTCGGGCCACATTCCTTTGATTGATTTGACATTCTTAGTCCTCTTGTATAAAATTAATTTTGCTGAGATCCTCTATATCTCGTCCCGTAGATTGATTGTATTAGGGATCTATTTGTATTGTATACATCTTGATAAGGCTCATTTCTATCGAAAATGGGGGCAAATTCCCCAAACCCGTGGAGCATAGTGGAATTCGTCCCTTCAGTGCAAAACACATTGGGCCGCAGAGCCACTCGTTTGGTGAAAGGACGTATCGTTCCTAATTGATTTTTAATCAGATCTGGGGATAAGTTTTTCTCCATTCTTTTTATCTCAGGACGTCTCTCCTCTGACAAAGTCAATAGACGCAATAACAGAGTCGTCCGCATCAGAATCAAACCCCAAGATACGAATTTGGGTGAACGGTAACCTTGTATCGTTCCAATTTGGTCTTCCAAGACCACATGCCTAACGTGAGTTTTTACTCATTTTACAGGAAGTTGTTGGCGCTGAAAGCCTCAAATGAAAATAGCACGCTAATAGGGAGGCGAATAGAATCATTGGCCTTAGAAGTCAGGATTCCAGGAGATGGTCTTTGATTATAAGACCTAGTGGATGGTAAAAAGTATCGCTCCTACGTCACATGCTTTGACATGCATTTTGATAAAATCTTCTTTTTTTCCTTGAATAAAAGGAACCTTGAAGAATGGCGCTGAAGTGCGCCCAAAAACACAAATGGATCTTCTCTGGGGCAAATTCTTGAGAAGGATTCGTCGCCCAACCAGATGGGAGATCAAGGACACAAGATAGAGGGCCAAATTATGCAAGCCGCGCGTGTGTGTTCAAACGGAAACACAAAACAAGAACAAGGCGGTATCGTTCCAATTTGTCTTGAATTTTGGAACGCAAACTGACACCTAATTCCCTTCTTTGACAGGGGCTCGCCATCAAGGCGAAACAGGTTTTCACATCCCGTGTATTACCCAACGGAACACATGACCAAGGGTAAGATGTATCGTTCTAATTTATTGAAAAATTCATGAACGTACAATAACATGTTTCTTCCGCATTTTCATGGATCTCCAGCAGTGACGGGAAGGTAAGTATCCCTTTTCCCAGTTAGCTGGAGATAAAAAAAAAATGTCAGAATCCTTTCAATAATCATGCCTAAAAAGGATAGAGATTTTTCAATGCATCGATATTCATGATTTAAAACAGGAGGTTGTTTGAACATGAATAAAACATGCATGGGGCATCGTAAGATTCCCTTGAGGGGTAAATTTTTGGAGAAAAAGAAAGAGATTTTTCCAATCAAAAATTGTTCAAAACTTCCAGAAGGACGTTTTCTCAAAAGACGAGAGGCAAAGCCTAATCCAAACACGTCCTATACACACTTGAGAGAGAAGTGGAGCGGATCAAATAGTAAAATCTGGACCTACGGAAGTATGGACCATTCGCAGCGATTACATGGGTTGGGACGACGGAGGCATTCGTTTCTTATCCCCAAACACTACAGGTGACCATTGACAACCCCTTCGAACGGCGGTTTTCATTCTCAACCCTGTCAAGAACCATCCCACACCGGGGCAAAATGGAAGTAAGTCCAGCGGCATCAGGAGAAAATGGTTAGAAATTTTCTTGCTCGGACTAATTAATCTTTGTGTGTTGTTTATATGGTAATCCAAGTGCCATAGGATGACGAGAAGCATTCATTCTTTATCTCATACACTGTATCATTTGCACAGCCAAGTTGAGCCTGCAAATTCATTTCATGAACCCATTGGTGATCATTCCAAGACGGATGTCGCACCACTTCAAAAATGGAAGAGTTCAAGACTCAGGGATTACGAAGAGAATTCTCGGACTGATATTTAAAGCATGTTTAGACTATATGTCTAACATGATCCCATGAAGATGAGAAAAATGGGGATTTCAAAAATGAAAATGAGAAAAATCCCCGGCATCAAGAAAAAGCAAAGTGCCTAGTAAAAGCAAGGCCGATGCTCGTGCTAGTTGTTTAATTGGTCCGCAATGAAGCTGGATGGGAAAAGGGGAAATCCCTGAAGGAGCCAAATCCAAAAGGACTGCTCCCCAAATGCTATCAAGCGCAGAACAAAGACATAGAAAGAGTCAGTCTCTGAATGCAACAAGAGACGCTCTTTAAAGAGCTGGTGCACATCGCGAGATAGGTTGCGCGCCTCAAAGGCTAAAGATGCAGAAAAGAAAGGACAGGTGGCAAATCAGCAATGATCACCAATGTCAAACCCGTCACGAATTCTGGGCCAAAAATAAGCCTGTTTCGGTCCCCAATCCTACCAATGTTACAACCCCGAAACAGTCTTCTCTGACTAAGACACTTGGGTTAACATATAGCTTAGCTCGAAGAAGTACGAGCAAGATTATTTCTTTCTCATTTTGCAGGGTTCTTAACTTGTAAACCCGGAGCAGATGGTGAAAATTTTTGTTCAATGGCCTTGACTCAAAAGTGAGTCCCCCTTGAAGATCAAGAACCAAGCCCAACATTACGGTCCCGTGGAAGACCTCCCGACCGATCAAAATGTATGCGCTGCGAATGAGCCTAAAACCTAGGCACCGGTTAGTAGGGAATTGAGTGCATCCCCTACAAAAAAAAAAAAAAAAAACCACTATCGCAAAACAGATGAGAAGACCTCATTGTCGAGAAATATTCCAATTGATGTTTTGAACAAACTCTTTTTGGAATTTTCAAACTGTTGATCCAGATTTTCCGTCCAAGGGATTTGTGATCACATTTGCATATTGCAAGAATGCTTTGGATAACCTCCAGCATCAAAATGCACATTTCATGATTAAAACTTAAAACATACGGTTTTGTCAAATGGACAGCCGTGGCCTTCCCAAAGATTACTAACGTTTTCTTGGTGAAGAAAAATCTCCCAGGCTCGAACTTCTGCAGGATTCTTGGAAACCCCAAATCCCAGAAAAACATTTGCTCCGTGGAGTGGAGCACGCAGGTTTGAACTTTCTACAGGATACCTGGAGAACACAGCTTCCAGAATGTCGTCTCAACAGACTCAACTGAAGTTTTGTCAAAATAAAATCTTTCACTGCTTCAAAACTGAATTCCCGACAAATTTCGGGATCTTTCAAAAGAAGGGGTGAGGATGTGATCCCATTTCAAAATTTAGGCGGTCTCATCGGATGTGGAGAACCTTCGTCATGAGACCCCTTTTCAAAAATCAAGCAGTCCTAGCTTGACGTGGAGAACCCTCGTCCTAGGATCCCTTTTTCAAAAATATCAAACAGTCCTGGCATGACGTGGAGAACCCTCGTCCTAGGACCTCTTTTCAAATATCAAACAGTCTCATCGGACGTGGAGAACCCTCGTCATGAGACCCCTTTTCAAACCAAAACAAAGGTAGATACCGCCTGAAGGGTCAAATGAAGGTAGATACCGCCTGAAGGGTCAAATCAAAGGTAGATACCGCCTGAAGGGTCAACACAAGGTAGAAACCGCCTGAAGGGTCAAATAAAGGTAGATACCGCCTGAAGGGTTAAATGAAGGTAGATACCGCCTGAAGGGTCAACTCAAGGTAGAAACCGCCTGAAGGGTCAACTCATGGTAGAAACCGCCTGAAGGGTCAACTCGAGGTAGATACCGCCTGAAGGGTCAACTCAAGGTAGAAACCGCCTGAAGGGTCAACCAATGGTAGAAACCGCCTGAAGGGTCAATCAAAGGTAGAAACCGCCTGAAGGGTCAATCCAATAGTGAAAATCACTTAAATGGTCAACTCAATGGTCCAATCCACCATACGGATCAAAATCATTGGCAAATCTCAAATGGGACGCGTCTTCCTTAGATTCCTATCAGTTAGGAATCCCATTATGGTTTGACCTACCATACGGGTCAGAGCTTAACCTCTCTAGGATACTCTAGTAACGAGTTCCTAGAAATTCTCTTGAATCCATCAAACACCGCGAAAATCGCACAAACATCGAACAGGTAAGTGGCAGGTATGTCTCTCTATTATCTCACTCTCTCATGTCAAAATGTTTCCCCCTTCAAGAAAGAGCATACATGGACAAGCATGAAAATTGGATGTCATGACTCCTTTTCATTTAGTTTCCCGAGTCGAGTCGATCAGGACTCAGGTGTCACCTTATCTTTGAGAGAAACCTCTAACGAGATTCCTCTCAAAGAGGGGCAGCTGTTGACACCTAAATTTTGATCAACTTTTTTTTTATTTTATTTTTTTATTATTATTTTTTTTATTTTTATTTTGAAAATTCATAGAAAATACATAAAAAGTTGAAAAAATTGAAAAATCAATTTTGGTGACCTTAGCCAAGCTAAATGAACCATTTTGACCAAAAAAATAATTTTCATAATTTTCATTTTTTTATATATATTTTCGAAAAATACAAAAAAAAAGGAAAAAAGAAAAAGAAAATCAAGAAAATCAAGAAAAATAATATTTGAGGTCACAAAGATATATAAAAATAGTCGGTATTTTTATTTTTATTTTATCTATTTTCTAACCTCATAAATAGTAAAATTCAGGTTTGATTTTAGGTGTTTTCTGATCACCATAAAATTGAATCTGGCAAAAATATTAGTAATGATTAAAAGGAAAAGGAGTGAAAACATCATCATTCAAAAGGAAAAGGAAACTAATCATTTTGTCTTTTCTTTTTATTATTTTATTATTATTCTTACTTTTTAATATTTTATTTTATTATTATTTTATTTTTTATTATTATTCACTCACCTTTTCCCTCATCCGTCGCTGGCTTCTTCTCCCCCCGCGACTTCATCTTCTTCTCTTCCTTCCTCTTCTTCCTCTCCCATAGCTTCTTCTTCTTCTTCTCTTCTTCTTCTTCTTAAAAATAAAATGGAATCCTCACCTTCGTGCACTATTTTCCTTCGCCTTCGACCCTTCCGCCGTCGTCGCTAGCCGTCGTACCTCAAAGCCGCCGTGAATAACCCAAGACCCGCGGCCTCCACCCGTTTCGGAGTTTGGTTCGGGATTGTTTCGGATCGGGCCAAATCCGTCATCGCCAAAGCGCGCTATCGCCTCCGGCGACAGCCCCGGAGTCCTACCTCCTCCCTCGGAGCTTATGGAGCCTACGCGCCGCTGGTGGAGCCCAGAAACAGCCTCGGGTCACCACCCCGTCGTCGGAGCGTATCCGGACGTGTCGGAAAGTGTCCGGACGTGTCGGGCGTGTCGGAACGTGTCCGGACGTGTCGGAGCGTGTCCGGACGTGTCGAACGTGTCCGGACGTGTCGGAACAGTGCATGAACAGTGTCGGAACAGTGCATGAACAGTGTCGGAACCGTGCATGAACAGTGTCCAATTTTTAAATTTTTTTATTTTTTTTATTTTTATTTTTTTTTTTTTTTTTTTTTTTTAGTCTTAATTTGTGAAATTGACTATCGACATTCTAATGGCGATCGACAGGTAACGGGCATGGGGATGGTCGCAGGCTGGGGCTGGGCGATTGAAAGCTGGTGTCCAATCCGGTATGTTTTACGTACCCGATCCGTATATCAGGATTATTTTTCTAAAATATTGCATTTATAGACTTGATTTGTATGTATTTGTTTCAGTCTAGTGGTTAGCTTATTTATCTGGTTGAGTGTTATCTATTGTCAAAGACATGCTTTTTGTTAAAATATTTTCTGAAAATATAAAAAAATATTAATGAATCAAAAATGCCAAAAAATGGAAAAATTAAAGAAAAACAAAAAAATTGAGAAAAATTGCAGAAAAATTCTAAAAATTGTCCAAGGCTGAAAATGACAAAAAATTGATTTGTTTTCATTTTTGGGATTTTCTCTCATTTAATCCAAAATGGCGATTTCACCCCTCAAAGGGTAAATCGTCTTTGATATTCTAATGAATTGTGGAAATTGCTTAGAATTTGGTGATGGGCCAGATGGGTGGTTAAACCTTATGTCTAAGATTTCCACATTTCATTTCCATTTTAGAAAATACGATTTTACCCTTCGAATGGTAAATCGGTTTCTAAAATTCCCGAAAATCACGAAAATTGCCAAAAAAATAGGAAATGGGTCAATTGAGTGACCAAACCTGTTTTGACTCCGGATTCATTCCGAAATGATGATTTTGTCCTTTTTGGGCAAATTGTCCCCTTTGTCTCAAAATTACGATTTTGCCCATGATGGACAAAATCATGTCTAAATCATTCCTAAGCCTGATTGATGCTTCTCTAGGCCAATATGGCCTTATTAGGAATGCCATGTGATTTATTTATACATTTGAATTCATTGATTTGTGCACTTTATTATTGATTGTGATTGCCAGGATAGTCATTCCTATCTGCATGAACTCCTAGATTTAGGACTCGTACCCCACTCATCTGTATGAAATCTTAAGTCAGAAAACTCAGTCAACTTAGGTACCGAAAGGGCGTCAACTCTGATAGTTGACGTAACTAAGTCCCCGAACCCATTTCCCTGGTTATCGCAGAATTGAATAGAAACTCCCGACTATTCAATAGGGTGGTCCAATCATACCCTCCAAAAAATGATTGGTGGCGACTCCATGACATGCACACTTAGCACATATCACTAGACCACACTGAAGGTCGACTACGCATACCTCCGTTGCGATTTGGGTAACGGGCCTTGGGAGAGGCCCGCGTCCGACCAGACTGGACGGCCCATTAGCCCTCGAGAGCCCATGGCGAAATTCGAGAGGGTCGCGACAATGACATAAAAAACTACCTGGCCAAAGGGGAATTCCCTCCGGATGCTCAAGCAGGAGACAGGAAATACATTGCAAAGATGGCGGGCAAGTTTTTCCTCAGTGGTCCAACTCTCTACAAGAGGTCTTATGACTCAGTCCTCCTCAGGTGCGTAGACACGAATGAAGCTAGATCGCTTATGATCGAAATACACGAGGGGGAATGTGGCCCGCACATGAACGGCCATCTCCTCGCCAAGAAAATCATGCGACTAGGTTATTTCTGGATGACACTGGAATCAGATTGTAATCAGCACGTGAGATCGTGCCATCAGTGCCAAGTGTATGGAGACAGGATCAATGCGCCCCCGAACGAGCTTCATCAAATGTCCGAGGCCTGGCCTTTCTTAATGTGGGGCATAGACATGATAGGGCCAATCAACCCTAAGGCCTCGAATGGACACAGATTCATACTGGTGGCAATAGACTATTTCACCAAATGGATTGAGGCTGCGTCATATGCTAACGTGACTGCGAAGAACGTGGCTAAATTCATCAGGCGGGACATCATCTCAAGATATGGGACCCCTCAAGCAATCGTGACTGATAATGGTTCGAACCTGAACAACGAAACTGTGGATAACCTTCTGAGCAGTTTCAATATCCACCATCTCAATTCATCGCCTTACCGACCCCAAATGAATGGAGAAGTGGAGGCGGCAAACAAGAACATCAAGAAGATATTGGCTAAAACGGCAGAGAATTACCGTGATTGGCATGAAAGACTACCCTACGCACTGATGGCGTACCGAACTTCGATCCGAACTTCTACAGGGGCAACGCCCTACTCCCTAGTATACGGTATGGAAGCGGTCCTGCCAATTGAAACAGAAATCCCATCGTTAAGAATTTTGTCTCACGTCAAGCTCAATGAGGCGGAGTGGGTACAGCAAAGACACGAGCAGCTGAACTTGATAGACGAGAAGCGTCTGCAGGCAATTTGCCATGGCCAAACATACCGAAAAGAGTCGCTAGAGCGTTCAACCGTAAAGTTCGACCGCGAATGTTCGAAGCTGACGAGCTCGTTGTCAAGAAGATCCTCCCGAACGTGTCGCACCCAGGGGGCAAGTTCACCCCGAATTACGAAGGACCATATGTGGTTAGGAAGGTTCTACCTGGAGGGGCCTTAATTCTGGTAAACATGGATGGAGAAGAACTGGGACACCCTGTAAACGCCGATGCAGTCAAGAGGTACTATCCATAAGCAAATCAGTGAAGGGGTCGTTGACACTAAAAGTCATGAAAGAAAACAGCTCGCCGACGTAGGGGCGAAATGAAATATCAGTTGCAGGAGACAGGTTGCTAGGAAGAGAAGCCCTGGAAAAGACGTACAATGCGTCCAGGAGCGTGAATGGATCTCCTCCAGTGCTAATCCTCGACAAGGATTCATTGCCAACCAGAGGGAGGAATCATGGCCACAAGATAGATGGCCAACTTCTGCAAGCCGCACGTTTGTGTTCAAACGGAAACACAAAACAGAACAAGGCGGTATCGTTCCAATCCATCTTGAATTTTGGAATACAAACTGACACCTAACTCTCGTCCTTGACAGGGGTTCGCCAACAAGGCGAAACAGGATTTTTACAACCCTTGCATACGGGTCGGAGCACATGACCAAGGGTAGGATGTATCGTTCCGATTCTTGAAAAATTCGTGAACATACAATGACATGTTTCTTCTACATTTTCAAGGACCTCCAGCCACGGTGGGCAGGTAAGTACCCCTTTCCCCAACCCAAAACAAAAAAGAGAAAAAAGAGAAAAAGAAAAGTTTTCAGAATCTAATGTCTAGAAAAGACATAGAGTTCTAACTTCATTGACATTCATGTTTTGAAAACAGGAGGTTGTCTAAACATGATTAGAACATGCATGGTGCAGCATAAAATCCCATTGACGGGTAAAATTTTTGGAGAAGATGAAAGAGATTTTTTTCCAATCAAAAGTTGTTCAAAACTTTCAAAGGGACGTTTTCTCAAAAGACGAGAGGCGAAGCCTAATCCAAACACGTCCTATACACACTTGAGAGAGAAGTGGAGCGAATCAGATAGTGAAATCTGGACCTACGGAAGTAGGGATTATTCGCGGCAATTACATGGATTGGGACGACGGAGGCATTCGCTTCGTATCCCCAAACACTACAGGTGACCATTGACAACCCCTTTGAACGGCGGTTTTCATTCTCAACCCTGTCAAGAACCACCCCACATCGGGGCAAGAACGAAAGTAAGTCCAGCGGCATCAGGAGAAAATGGTTAGAAATTTTCTTGCTCGGACTAACATCAATCTTTGTGTGTTGTTTATATGGTAATCCAAGTGCCATAGGATGACGAGAAGCGTTCATTTCTCTATCACACACACCGAATCCTTTGCATAGCCAAGTTGAGCCTGCAAAATCATTTCATAAACCCGTTGGTGATCATTGCACATTCCAAGACGGATGCATCATCACTTCAGAAACGGAAGAGTTCAAGACTTAGGGTTTGCGAAGAAATTCCTAAGTTAATGTTTAAAGTTGTTAGACCTTTGGTCACATGTCTAACACGAACTCCCGAAGATGAGAAAAGCGGGATTTCAAAAGAAAAATGAAAAGGAAAAGATGATGAGAAAAATCCCCAACATCAAGAAAAAGCAAAGTGCCTGGTAAAAGCAAGGCCGATGCTCGAATGAACAATCTGCATTGATCCCCAATGAAACATGACTGAAAAGGGGAGGGAAAAATCCAAAAGGAGTCAGATTCAAAAGACTACTCCTCAAAAGGTGTCAAGCGCGGAGCAAAGACGCAGACAAAGTTTGTCAGCCTCTTAATGCAGTCAGAGACGCTATCTAAAATTTGTGCATACCTCATAAATGGTCGTGCACCTCAAAAATTGAAGATGCAAAATGGAAAAGACAGGTGGCAAATTTGCAATGATCACCAATGTCAATCCCTTCACAAATTCTGGGCCAAAAAACGAGCCTTTTTTCGGTCCCCAATCCTACCAAAGTTACGACCCTGAAACAGTCTTCTCTGATTAAGATACTTGGGTTAACATATGGCTTAGCTCGAAGAGGTACGAGCAAGACTATTTCTTTCTCATTTTGCAGGGTCCTTGACTTGTAAACCCGGAGCAGATGGTGAAGACCTTCATTCGATGGCCTCGACTCCAAAGCGGGTCCCCCTTGAAAACCGACGCCCAAGCCCAACATTACGGTCCCGTGGAAGACCTCCCGACCGATCAAAATGTATGCGCTGCGAATGAGCCTAAAACCTAGGCACAGGTTAGTAGGGAATTGAGTGCATCCCCCATAAGAGACCACTATCGCAAGACAGGTGAGAAGACCTCTTCGGCGAGAAATATTCTAATTGATGTTTTGAGCAAACTCTTTTTGGAATCTTCAAATTATTTGATCCAGATTTTCCGTGCAAGGGATTTGTGGTCACATTTGCATGTTGCAAGAATGCTTTGGAAGACCTCCAGCATCAAAATGCACATTTCACGATTAAAACTTAAGTCATACGGTTTTTGTCAAATGGACAGCCGTGGTCTTCCCAAAAATTACTAACATTTTCTTGGCGAAGAAAAATCTTTCAGGCTCAAACTTCTGCAGGATACCTGGAGAACCCAGCTCCCAGAATGTCACCTCAAAAACAAAGGTAGAAACCGCCTGAAGGGTCAAATCATGGTAGAAACCGCCTGAAGGGTCAACTCAAGGTAGAAACCGCCTGAAGGGTCAACCAAAGGTAGAAACCGCCTGAAGGGTCAAATGAAGGTAGAAACCGCCTGAAGGGTCAAACCAAAGGTAGAAACCGCCTGAAGGGTCAACCAAAGGTAGAAACCGCCTGAAGGGTCAAATGAAGGTAGAAACCGCCTGAAGGGTCAAACCAAAGGTAGAAACCGCCTGAAGGGTCAAACCAAAGGTAGAAACCGCCTGAAGGGTCAAATGAAGGTAGAAACCGCCTGAAGGGTCAAACCAAAGGTAGATACCGCCTGAAGGGTCAAAATCAATGGTAGAACCATCCCAACGGACGTGGAAAACCTCCGACTTGGGACCCTTTTTCAAGAGAACCAAACCATCCCAGCGGACGTGGAAAACCTCCGACTCGGGACTCCTTCTCAGAAAAATAGGTAACCCCATCGGTCGTGAAAAACCTCCGACTTGGGAACTTTTTGAAGAACCAAACATTCCCATCGGACGTAGAAAACCTCCGACTTTGGAACCTTTTGAAGAACCAAACACTCCCATCGGACGTAGAAAACCTCCGACTTGGGAACCTTTTGAAGAACCAAACATTCCCATCGGACGTAGAAAACCTCCGACTTGGGAACCATTTGAAGAACCGAGCAATCCCATCGGACGTAGAAAACCTCCATGTTGGGAACTCCTTTTGAGAAACAAACCATCTCATCGGACGTGGAGAAACCTCGTCATGGGACCCATTTTCAAAATTTAGGTAATCTCATCAGGCGTGGAGAAACCTCGTCATGAGACCCCTACCAGAAAAACAGGTAATCTCATCAGGCGTGGAGAAACCTCGTCATGAGACCCCTTCTCAGAAAAACAGGTAATCTCATCAGGCGTGGAGAAACCTCGTCATGGGACCCATTTTCAAAATTTAGGTAATCTCATCAGGCGTGGAGAAACCTCGTCATGAGACCCCTACCAGAAAAACAGGTAATCTCATCAGGCGTGGAGAAACCTCGTCATGAGACCCCTACCAGAAAAACAGGTAATCTCATCAGGCGTAGAGAAACCTCGTCATGAGACCCCTTCTCAGAAAAACAGGTAATCTCATCGGACGTGGAGAACCCTCGTCATGAGACCCCTTTCCAAAAATCAAAAAATCCCCTTGGACTTGGAGAACCCTTGTCCCGGGAACCTTTTCAAAAGATCAAACCATCACAGCGGACGTGGAAAACCTCCGACTCGGGACTCCTTCTCAGAAAAACAGGTAATCCCATCGGACGTGGAAAACCTCCGTTTTGGGAACCCTTTCAAAAAATCAGGAAATCCCATTGGACTTGGAGAACCCCTGTCCTGGGAACCTTTTCAAAAGATCAAACTGTCTCGCCGGACGTAGCAAACCTCCGACTGAGAAATCCCCTCTGGCCCCGCTAGTCAGCGCCATGGGATCCCCTTTCAAGCCAAAAATATCCCATCTGTCACCGCTAGTCAGCGTCATGGGATCCCCAAAGCTTGGGGTGCTCGATAAATCTTTCTGTGAGTGTTTCCTGTCAGTAGCCGGGAAAGGTTTTCGAGGAATAAAGCCTAGGATAGTGTGTCAGAAGCTACGAGGGCCTATATTTAAAAAAAAAACAAGAAAAAAAAAACAAAAAACAAAACAAAACAAAACAAAAACAAACAAACAAACAAAAAAGAAGAAAAAAAAAAGGGAACAAGCCCCTCCTTTTTCCGGCATCCTGAGAGCGCAGTGATAAAACCTCAGACTCCGCATGCGCAGGACCCAAAGGGCAGACTTCAGGTAAGCCGCTCTCCCTCAGGCCCACGTTCGAATTGCAAGAGTAAACCGGTGATTAATTTGAGCATTCATCAAGGACTTAAGGGTTCGATGTCATAGCATTTCTTTTCCCCAGTCGAGTCGGTTAAGATTCAGGTGTCATTTTGTCTTTGAAAGCAACCTCTGACGAGCTCACTCTCAAAGAGGGGCAGCTGTTGACACCTGATTTTTGACTATCTTTTATTTCAGTTTTTATTTCTAAAATTAATTAAAAATAGCAAAAAATGTCAAAAAATTGCAAAATCAACTTTGGAAGCCTTAGCCTAGCCTTAGGAACCAATTTTGAACAAAAAATATTTTTTGAATTTTTGAATTTTTTTGGAATTTATTTAATTATTAAAATACCCAAAAAATCAGAAAAAATACCATCCGTGGTAAGAAAATTACACAAAAATATTCAGAAATTTTAGCTCGGTTCATGGGGTTCCTTCACAAACCTAATCCCGAACCGGGCCTAAAAAATCCTTTTCGAGTCTTTTAATTTTCAATTCTCGGTTTTTATAAGCTATGACATTGGACTCTAAAGTATTGAAATGCAATTGGGTCAATTTGCCCTCCAATTTGATCAATTTTAACCAAAAGGGCTTAATTGCATAAAAATCTTTCAATTTAGTCTCCGGTTTTACAATTTGTGAAATTAAATTTCACACGGGCACACCCATTAAAATTAAACACCTCTACCCTATAGTTTTCATCATGCTGAATCCATTGGTGGGCTCAATTTTGAATAATTCGATCGTTTGGACCTTCGATTTGGGGAAATTCGTTTTCGGATCCTAGGGACAATTTGGGGTTTTCATAAAATTTCAATCAATTGATCCGTGAAAATACCCTTATTGAATAGAAAATGTGCCAAGGAGTCCGATTATGCCATCAATTTCATGAAAATAGGTCGAATCGGGGCTCAATTTGAGCGAATTGGTCGAACCGGGCCGGTCGGGTCAGACCCGACCCGACCCGGTCCGACCGGGTCTGCAACATTGTTGCAGACCGTGGCCAACAGTGAGGCAGGGGAGGACAGGGGCGAGATGGGGCGGCGATTTTTCAAAGAAAAAGCGGGCGGCCGAGCGTGGGAAGCAGGTTGCCAGACGAATATTCGTTGTTGCATGCGCGAGGGCATCAAAAAACGGGCCGGTCGGCCACGGCGGAGAGGGAGGCTCGGGTTTAAAGGGGAAACAGGGCCGAGAGTGCCGGGGGATTTTTTTGGGAGCGAAAGGCAGTGAGAGGGGAGTTGGTGGACCTCCAACATACCTCATTGATCACCGTCGAAGCATCCACCGTCGCCGGCGACCCTCGGACAGGTCGGTACACCGTCTCTACCCTCGTTTCCATAATGCATATCAGGTGCTCGGCGGAATGCTTCCCTGCACCTTTCTTTTTTTAACTCACGGTCGGTACATTCCCGAGCCCCATTTGTGCGTGCCTAGCCTCATGCATACATTAAAACCGACTCTAAGCTCGCTGTGCCCTTTTGTTGCTTCAAACCATGTTCGCCGAGGAGGCCCGATCACCACCGGCCTTGGTTTCGGCCGTGCGCTTGTGCTGACGCAAACCCGAGGATTTCCAGCTCTAAATGAGCTGAGGTAAGTCTCTAAACCCCTTTTAGATGTTTTCTGAACGGTCGGGGTAAGCTTTGAACGTCGAAAATTTTTGGAAAATCCCTCGCCGGAACCGAACCTGTGGGGGGTTCTTTTGCCGGTTTCCGATGTGTCCCCGGCCGTGGAAATGCTTATATTTTGATGCTGAATGTTTGAGGATTCGAATGATGCAAATTAGACAAAAAAAAACTCGAGGTCTAGGGTCGGTTCGCGTCTTTCCGGCGAGGATTCCGGCATGTTCGCCGGAATTTTTACTGTGCCGGCGTCCTCTCCGGCGGTCTAGGCCAGGTCAACGGGTCAAACGTTGACGTGGCGTGCCACGTAGACGGCCATGCCAGCGTGTGGGACCGGGCCGGGCTTAAAAAAAACGGACGGCCCGGATCGCGACACGTGTCGCGATCCTGGATTTTTGGAAAATAAAATAAATGATTTTCGGATAATTAATTAAAATCGATCCGACGGTCGAGCATTTGCCAAGTGGCTTTCTGTGGATCGTCCGATCTTGTCCAAGATCGGACGCACCAGGGGTAGCCACGTGGCACAATCTGGAGCGTCCGATTTGATTGTTTTTCTAAAAAAGGAAAAATAATTAATTTTCTATCCGACGGCTATTATTGAGCCACATGGCTCTCTGTGGGTCGCTCGATCTAGTGGAAGATCGGACGCACGAGACGAAGCCACGTGGCACAACGTGGACCGTCCGATCCGGGGAATTTTCGGATAATTAAATAAAATACATAAAAAATCAAAAAATTTGTAAAAAATAGAAAAATGTTTAAAAAAATAAAACGATGTCGTTTTAGGCCGGTGTCGACCCCTAGGGTCGGGCCGGGTTTGACCCGGCCCGGAAAATATTTTAAAATATTTTAAAAAATTCAAAAAATAATAAAATAATCAAAAAATAATCAAAAAATCAATAAAAAATGGAAAATCATAAAAAAATTCAAAAAAATTCGAAAAATTCAGAAAAATTCTAAAAAATTCCAGAAAATAGGAAATGGCCACATTCAACTGGCCATCACCTGTTTCGGGTCTTTCGACCTCCGGTCTTTTCAGAAATGACGGTTTTGCCCTTCCGGCAAACCGTCTTCCAAAAAAATTCTAAAAATCCAGGAAAATCCCAAAAAATAGGAAATGGCCACAAACAACTGGCCAAGGCTCATCCCGGGTGTTTTAAACCCCGACCCTTCTTAAAATGACGATTTCGCCCTTTGGGCGAATCGTCTTCCAAAAATTGAAGAAAAATCAAGAAATTCCAAAAAAATTCTCAAAAATGGGAAATGGCCACAATCAACTGGCCATGGAATATTTTGGGTAATTAGGTATCCAAACCTTCCAAAAATGACGATTTTGCCCTTCGGGCTAATTGTCCCTGAATCTTCCCATTTTACCCCTAGCCCTAAATCATATCTCCCCTAAGCCCTTATGGCTATACTAGGAGGCCAATGATTGAAATTGATGTGCATTGACATGATTTATTTATGCACTTGACTTGCGCTTTCATTATATTGATTGTGATTGATAGGAATAGTCTTCCAATCTGCATGAAACCCTGAATCAAATCTACCTCACCTGAAATTGCGTCTGCATGAAATCTTAATTAGGAAAATCACTCGCGTTAGGTACCGAAAGGGCGTTGATAATGACACCGACGTAACCAAGTCCCCGAACCCAAAATCTCTGGTTCCGCAGAACTGATCGATCTCTCCCAATCGGTCAGTAAGGTTTCCGGTCTACCCTCCAAGAAAGACCGGTGGCGACTCCAAATGCATGCACAAGTTGCACATGCCACCACGACCACACTAAGGTCGAAAGCGATCGACTTTTATCGTCGAATCCCTCAAAAGACATACTCCCGCCGCGATTTGGTATGGGCCTGGGAGGGCCCGCGCCGATCGAAGGCCAGCGATCCACATTCCAGAGCGGGGGCCGCGATCAGTAATCCATTAGCCGCGTCCGTTTTTTTTCGGACGGGTCGCGACAGCTGGCGACTCCGCTGGGGAAATTGTTCTAGAACACTTGGTTCTGGACCTCAAGTGGACTTAGGCCGTAATTAAAACGTTGAGTGATTTTTCTAACCCTGCAGGCGCTCTTGAAGGTGAGGTAAGTCCGCTCACGATAGGTGTTATATATTTTTTTTGCAGATTGGAGTGATAAGGGGTGTAGTCTGTGATTAATATTGTCTTATGCAGGATGGGCGTAGGAATGTATGTTATATGGATGATTTGAAGCGCTGATTGATATATAAATTGTTGCGCATGATTCACTGCATATTTGAGGATCACGACACTTTGCACAAAGCGCCCAAACCCAGGCCGCGAAATCACCTTTTTAGGTAGCCATAGATCAGGGATCGATATGCAACGCTCTAGCGTGGATTGCGCTGGGGTTGACCATATTCGATCCCGCTCACTATCCAAGTCGAGACTTTTATCCATTTGTTGTGGATTGCGCTCATGGACGAATTTATCGACTCGGATAGAGGGAAGCCTCTAGGTTCCTCACCTAAGCCATTTTGATTTCTAGAGTCAAGCCTCACTTGTCTCATGCGCATGTATATGGATGGTTGGTATACCTAAAATCAAAAAAAATCATCGGGTACCTCTTATGGTAAGGTCTTTCCATTATTGTTTAATTTACCTGCAGCTTCGTATTTATTGCACAACATGTTGCATTCATTGAGTCCGATGGTTGGGTCTAATTCCATTCTACAGTTTAGATAAAGTGGAGATGGTCTCCCCAAATCTCTCCAAGGTCCTAGAGGTATTTGAGTATGAGCGACGTGTCATCCGTCATCGAGCCACCGAGACGTTCAATGGATTCCACTCCTTCCGATTTATCCAGGGGAGGGCACTTACTGGACGCAATCTTATCCGAGGAACAGACTGCTTCTACACCAAGTCCGCCGAGCAACTCGAACGCGAACATAAATTCGAGTACGAAAGGGAAAGGATGTGGAACATTTATCTGGGAAGAGGTGATATCCAAATTCTGCCGGTCCCGCATAGAGAATTGCTAGTCTGGTGGGGACGCCTCAACAAGACCAACCAGGCGTATGTTAAGCAAAGGCTGGGGCATCTGGTTGACCTCATCAAAATCAAATACCAACCGGCACTGATACAAGCAGCAGCACGGTTCTGGGATCGCACCACGCTAACATTCAACTTCGAAGGATTGGAGGTCACACCCACAGTGGAAGAATATACAGCCGTCATCGGAGTCGAATTCAAGGGACAATTAGTCCGTCCCCCTTTAGGCCTTGACCCATCCAAGCTGCTCTCCAAGTTCCTTCGGCTCAAGACCACCGAGATTGAAAGAATTCTCAAATCCAATTCTGGCAGATTCCCGTTCTCATTCCTATTCGACAATTACTCGGACCTACCCATTGACACTGGCCATAGGGCCGGAGGGGTCTTCATCCTGGCCTTCTTTGGATTCGTGCTATTTCCTACATCCAGGACCACATTCAACCCTCTCATTGTCCACATAGCCCAGCAGGCATGTGACCAGTTGGATTACTCCTATATGATCCTTGCTGAGACTTTGCTGTCTCTGAACCGCTATAAGGCCGCACTGGATGATTCCAAATCCACCCGGAAAACCATTTTCCAAGCCTCCAATAGCCTTCTCTTCTTGTGGATCACTTCCCATCTTAAAAAACTCAACCTTCGCGCTGGATGCACTCGAATCGATGAAGATGTCCACCCTATCCAGTCCTTCCTCAAGTGCCAATCACTCATTGCCAACCGCTCTTTCAACGACTGGTACGAACTCCTGGAAAAATTAGAATCCGAACAACTTTAACATGACTACAGCCCCAACAAGAGAAGACCTTCTACGAACTTCAAAAGCAAGGGGCGAATCGATCAGGACATATGCTCAGAGGTGGCGAGCCTTGGCTACCCAAGTAAAGCCTTCAATCCCAGAAGAGGAGCTAATCGACTTATTCCTGAAAGCACTCCCCTATGAGTACTTTGACAAGCTGAACACTTTTGGATGTCAAACATTTGCACACCTGATAAAGGTTGCTGAAAGGCTGGAGTGGGCCTTGAGAGAAAGAAGGCCTCACGAAGCACCTACTAGGAAACAGTATCCCTTTAAAAAAGAGAGGGAAGCCGGGCTCGACATAGCATTCATACCAGATCCCCATAAGCTCAAGTCGTTCAGCAACTCTAACCAGATCAAAGGAGGGTCATCCTGGTCGGCACCGAAGGTACAAGAGCCTAGAAGAAAGCAACCCCAGAAGCAATTCTCCCAGCTCCCGAGACCTTTATCCAAGCTGCTTCCGATGCTGTTGGAGCAACACCTGGTGGCGAAAGAACCACCTAGAGCAAACCCTGCAAGGTATCCTGGCTTTGATGAGAGCCAGACTGGTACCTATCATATGGGCGAAAGAGGGCATAATGTGGATAACTGCTATACCCTTAAGCTGAAAGTACAAGCCCTGATTAATAGTCAGATTCTAAAATTTGACCACGCGGCCCCAAATGTACAAGAAAACCCACTTCCAGATCATCAAGCAGTAGGGGCAATATTCTCTGAAGTGGAAGAAGACTACCTGAAGTTGAAGGTAGACGTGCCCAAGCTGACCGACCTGCTAACAACCGCTTCATCATGCCCGAAAGCAGGGGAGATCTCAACTGACCAAAAGAAGTTATGTATCGCCAAGATGATGAGCTTGGGGATAATGTCTGATATCACTGATAAAGAATTCGAAGGGATTGAAGCTTCTCTATCTTTAGAAGGGAACCACTTCTTGATCACAACTGAGCAGAATAACGCCTGTGGTACCTCACATGAGAATCTGGCAAACAGTCTTGGGCCAGTCACTCAATCAGAGGAAGAATTCAAAAAGGAAGAACTAGAAGCCAAGAGGCGAAGTCTAGCAGACCTCAAGTTTATGGCCGATGCGCTGGAGAAAGGCGAAATTATAGACAATCTGGGTCAAGATTCTGGAGGGTACAATTTCAAAGTGAAATATTCAGCTCCTCCCAGCTTTTATCAAAAGATTGAAGACATCATACCAGACGATTGGGGAGATATGGATGATCTCTCTCAACCAGAGTCCTCGAAGGGCATAGAAGAACTCGACAACACTATATCAATGGTCGAAGTAGCCACGACCGTGGTGATTAGATTGGATGAACTGGATAACCTAAGCAAGATGGAAGATTGCCCAGTCAAGCCTGTCGTGATTCAACTACCTCAAGAAGAAGAGGGCAACACGTCAAGACCAGAGATACCTCATCTGACAACTATAACTATAAAAGTCCCCCCAGCAGAAGAGTACGATCCTAAAGCAGTCCATTGGGACTATGGAACCGCACAAGTAGACGCGATAATGAGGTCTGGACGATTTTATGCCCCAAGGGAAGGTGAATCCGAAAAGAAGGAAGTCACGAAGGAAGATGCCGAAAAGCTCATATCGATCATCAAAACCAGCGAGTTTGAGGTGATAGAACAGCTGAGGAAGTTACCCGCGCAGATATCCTTGTTAGACCTATTCATCAATTCAGAGAAGCACAAAAACGCACTGTTAAAGATACTCAACGAAGTACATGTCCCTGAAACAATTAATGAAGTACAATTAGAGGACTTTGTGGGGGCAATTCTTTTAAAAGATCAGTTGAGCTTCTCTGACGAAGACTTCCCCATGGAAGGAAGAGGGCACAACAAAGCTTTATACATCTCCACACAATGCAACGGCAAAAGAGTCGCACACGTATTGATCGATAACGGATCAGCCTTTAACATCTGCCCTTTGGCTACCATAAGGAGGCTGGGAATCAATGAAGAGATGGTCAAGGCATCCAAGACAGCTGTAAGAGCATTCGACGGCATGAAGAAGACTGTAGAAGGTGAGATCGAGCTTGACGTATTCATAGGCCCGACGAAATTCTCTATAAACTTCCAAGTGATGGATCTGCCCAGTGCATTTGGGTTCTTACTAGGAAGACCTTGGATCCATACAGCAGGAGCTGTCCCTTCGAGCTTGCATCAAAAAGTACGTTTCGTTGTAGATGGGAAGGTGATTACCGTACATGGGGAAGTCGACCTCCAGACATACCAGAACAGTGCCATTCCCTATGTTGAACCTGAAATGAAAACAGAAGCGAGCTATCATTCCCTAGAATTGGTAGCGACAATTCATACCCCGGCAGGGACAAGGCTGAGAACCCCCCACATCTCAGAAGCCAATCTTTTATCGGCTAAGATGCTGCTGGCATATGGGTTTGACCCCGGAAAAGGTCTGGGTAAACACAACCAAGGGATAAATACCCCCTACAGTTAAAAGCCAATCCTCATAGAAAAGGCTTGGGGTACCAGAAATATCACATGAATAAATATGTCCCGAAAGCAACAGGCCGGGGCCGAGGCAAAAGCCTGGGACGCCAAGGAGGCGAAAGCAGCCTGAATAACTCATTCATCGGTTCTCCAACCTGGAAGGGCATGTCTCAAATATTCAGGAATCCCTTAAATGCCTACTTCAACCAGAACTCCAAATGGCTATCTGAAGAGAATGTCACTTCACCAATGGAACCAGATCTGACAAACCCTTTTCTTGAAGATGACTCTGTGAATGTCATCATGGAGTGGTTGGACAATGAAGCCACTTCTTCTGAGTAAAGAGACTCTTCCTTTATCTTTAAATACTGCGTTTAGAACTTTCTGCATTTCATTGTATTTTCTTTCCTTATTGTACACATAGGAAAACGCCTTTGGATCCCCGGCCGTTGGTCCAAATAGCACACCTTGTAACGCGACCCATCTTGCATTCAATAAAACCACGCATGTTTTGTTAAGGACATATGGAACCACGAATCAGCCCAATGATGATAATAGTCTTCCATGCAGAAGCTTGAGGCCTGATTTGCCATATGATTCCTAATCTTCAAAAGATTTTCATGGGGCCGGGATGTCCAATGACATGAGGATTAGTCCCATTTGTACCTATACCTGTTTAAAAAAAAAACTTTTTCGAAAAGACTTTTTCATGATCATGCATGTCATTTTTACGGAGTACAAACTAACCATACTCATGACATTTCAGGCATATCATCTCAAACATGCATACCAGGTTGTTACAAAATTCGGATCCCTCCATTAACCACTCCTATAACATTGAGGAAGATGAAGACGATGGTTATGCAGCTATTCGCAGAGATTGGAATACCTTTGAAGAGTCGAAGCCTCTTACCTCAGAAGAACCAGTCATTATTAATTTGGGAGACGCAGTGAACGTCAAAGAGGTCAAGATCGGTGGACACCTACCCCGAGATGAGAAGCTCGAGTTCACCAAATTACTAAAAGAATACCAAGACATCTTCGCATGGTCTTACGCGGATATGCCAGGCCTTGATCCTAAGATTGTGGAACACGCATTGCCTACGGATCCCGGTATCAAACCTGTCAAACAAGGCAGCAGGCGGATGAAAGCCGAATTAGAAGACAAGATTAAAGAAGAAGTCATGAAACTTCTTAGGGTAGGCTTCATTGAAGCTATCCCATACTCAGACTGGATTGCAAATATAGTCCCCGTCATGAAGAAGGATGGTAGAGTTCGGGTCTGCGTAGATTACCGAGATCTGAATAGAGCAAGCCCAAAAGATGATTTTCCGCTCCCCCACATTGATGTATTGGTAGACAGTACGGTGGGTTACAAATTATTCTCATTCATGGATGGATTCTCAGGATACAACCAAATCTTCATGAAACAAGAAGACAAACCCAAGACTGCATTTACCACACCATGGGGAAATTTTTGCTATAAAGTCATGCCCTTTGGATTAAAAAACGCCGGGGCCACCTACCAGAAAGCTATGGTCACGTTATTCCATGATATGATCCACAAAGAGATTGAAATATATGTCGATGACATGATCGCTAAATCCAAGAAAGGACAAGATCATATACAGGTGTTAAGGAAGCTGTTTGAGCGCCTGCGCAAATACAAGTTAAAGCTAAACCCTAACAAATGTGTGTTTGGGGCAAGATCCGGGAAACTCCTTGGGTTCATAGTCAGCAACAGAGGCATTGAGATTGATCCCTCAAAAATTCAAGCCATCCACGATTTATCAACTCCTTCCACAGTAAAAGAAGTGAGAAGCCTTCTAGGGAGATTGAACTACATTGCCAGGTTCATCAATCAGCTGTCTGATGTGGCTAAGCCAATCTTCAAGTTGCTTAAGAAAGGCGCGAAAATAACATGGGATGCTGAGTGCAGCAGGGCATTCCAAATGATCAAAAACTATTTGATCACACCACCGGTGCTTGTGCCACCAATTCCTGGTCACCCATTGACCTTATACCTGACCATACGACAAGAGTCCTTGGGAGCCTTACTTGCCCAAACAAACCCGATAGATGGAAAAGAGAGGGCCATCTATTATCTGAGTAAGAAATTCACGCCATCTGAAGTAAAATATGTACCAGTTGAAAGGGCCTGTGTAGCGACGGTATGGGTACTTCGCAGACTAAGGCAGTATACCCTACACCACCATATTCAGCTCATAACAGAGAACGATCCTGTCAAATACCTTCTGGAGAAACCCACTTTAATTGGGAAATTAGCAAAATGGCAAGTAATGTTGTCTGAATTTGACATCAAATGTTCTCCACAGAAGTCGGTAAAAGGAAGAGCTATAGCTGACATGCTGGCAGAAAACCCGTCAAGCGGTGAATCCCCTGAAGTAATAAACACTCAAGGTCAAATTCTGAACTTAGCAGAAGACAAGTGGATTATGTATTTCGATGGTGCTGTCAATCTATCAGGGGCAGGCACTAGGGCAGTACTGATATCCCCGGATGGTCAACATTACCCTGTCGCGGCAAAGATAACTTTTCCTTGTACCAACAACATTTCAGAATATGAGGCATGCATTCTGGGTCTACAACTGGCCCTTTCTATGGAGATACCTAGGTTGCAAGTCTTTGGAGACTCCATGCTCATTATTCTACAGACACAGGGGGAGTGGAAGACGAAAGATGCAAAGCTTATCCCTTATCACGAATACCTTGAAGAATTGATACTCAAGTTCGAAGAAGTGTCATTCGAGTACCTATCAAGGTCTCACAATCAATTTGCAGATGCATTAGCCACTCTAGCCTCGATGTTACAAATGACTGAAGGTTTGAATGTAGAACCTCTGAGGATCGGCATTGTGGAAAAGCCAGCTTATTGTATGCTAATTGAAGAAGAATTTGATGGAGAGCCATGGTACTATGACATCAAGAATTACATATTGAAAGGGGAATTCCCTGAAGGATGCCAGTCAGGAGACCGAAGATACATAACCAAGATGGCCGGCAAGTTCTTCCTCAATGGAAAAATTCTGTATAAGAGATCGTTTGATTCTACTCTGTTAAGATGTGTAGATGCCAAGGAAGCAAATATTCTCATGAAAGAGATCCATGAAGGTGTGTGTGGGCCTCACATGAACGGCCACCTCCTTACCCGGAAGATCATGCGGCTTGGTTATTATTGGATGACCATCGAATCAGACTGCTGTCAGCACGTCCGGTCATGCCACCAATGCCAAATATACGGGGATAAGATTAACGCACCCCCGAACGAACTGCACCAAATGTCCGAAGTTTGGCCTTTCTCTATGTGGGGCATAGACATGATAGGACCTATTAATCCTGTGGCTTCAAATGGTCATCGCTTCATCTTGGTAGCAATTGATTACTTCACAAAATGGGTAGAGGCCAGCTCTTACAAGAATGTCACTGCAAAAAATGTGGCAAGATTCGTCAAAAGAGATATCATATCCCGGTATGGTACCCCGCAAGCGATCATCACAGATAATGGGTCCAACCTGAACAACAAGATTATCGATGATCTGCTGGATCACTTTAGCATTCGACATCTGAATTCATCTCCTTACCGCCCACAGATGAATGGGGCAGTAGAAGCAGCCAACAAAAATATCAAGAGAATCTTGGCTAAAACAGCAGAAAACTACAGGGATTGGCATAAAAGGCTACCCTTCGCCTTAATGGCTTACAGAACATCAATCAGGACTTCTACGGGGGCGACGCCCTACAGTCTGGTGTATGGAATAGAAGCAGTTCTACCAGTGGAAGTTAAGATTCCCTCTTTGAGAATCTTATCCGAAGATAAACTCTCTAAGTCAGAGTATTTCAAGTACAGATATGAACAGTTGAATTTAATAGACGAGAAACGTCTTAAAGCCATTTGCCATGGACAAACTTACCAGAAGATGGTAGCCAGGGCGTTCAATCGAAAGGTCAAGACCAGAAACTTCGAAGTAAATGACTTGGTAATTAGGAAAGTTTTGCCGAGTACTACCCATCCAGGGGAAAATTCACTCCGAATTACGAAGGCCCTTACATTGTTAAGAAGATCCTCACGGGAGGAGCATTAATTCTTGTAAACTCTGAGGGAGAAAAACTGGGGCACCCTGTGAATTCAGATGCTGTGAAGAGATATTACCCTTGAAATAAAAATCAGATTCCGGTCATATGCCCTACCTCGAATTGAGCCTACTCTTCATGATAGTCTTTGCATAAGCATGTCATGTATCCATGCATACATTAGCATGTGTTCAATATTGCAGGACCCAAGGAAGCAGGGTCGCGATAAATCGGAATGCATGATCAAGAAGACTTACTGTCATGATGGTCAGAAAAATGCAGACTTTCACGAATCTATCCACTTCCATTGGAGTGCATGATCAAGGGTAAGGTGTATCGTTCTAATTTTCTGAAATTCGAGAGCATACACCGACATATTCCTTTTATGTTTTTCAGGGATCCCTAGCCGCGCTGGGCAGGTAAGTATTCCTTTCCCAATCTCTTAGACTTTTAAGACTGTCGGGATCCTTATTGCTAGAATATGAAAGGTTTCTTGGAATCTAGCATGCATTCAATTATCATGTCTAGAAAGACGCAAAATTCTCACAGTCATGTCATTGGCATTCATGTTTAGACCTGGAGGTTATCTGAACATGATTGAAATATACGTTGTGCATCATAAACCCCCTTTTGAGGGTAAGTTTTGAAGAAGACAAGATGAACTCTTCCAACAAGAGTTGTTTAAAATTGTTCAAAAGAATGTTTCCTCAGACAAGAGACAAGCCTAATCCAAACACGTCTCATACACACTTAAGAGATAAGTGGAGTGGTAAGGATAGCGAGACCTTGACCTACGGACGTAAGGGTTATTCGCAGTGATTACATGGATTGAGACGACGGAGGCATTCGATTCTCTATCAAAAACACTACAGGTGACCATTGATAACCCTTTGAACGGCGATTTCATTCTTTACTCCTGTCAAGAACCACCCCGCATTGGGGCAAACTGGAGGTACGTCCAGCGGTATCAGGAGATAAATGGTTAGAAGTTCTCTTGCTCAGACTTGCATCAATCTTCCTGTGTTTCTTGTCATTTTAACTTCTATGGTGATTCAAGTGCTTTAGGATGACGAAAAAGCATTCGTTTCCCTATCCTATACACTTTTACCCTTTGTACAGCCCAATTGAGCCTATACGTTCATTTCACAAACCCGTTGGTGATCATTGCATACTCCAAGACGGAAGCAACGTCCCTTCAAGAGCGGAAGAGTTCAAAACACAGGATTTGTGAAAAATTCATAGATTAATGTTTGAGTGCTGAGATTCAAGTTGTACATCTGGCACACTCATTTGAAAATTCTGGTCCCCAAAAGAAAAGAAAATGAGGGATCTCGACAAAAGAAGAGAAAAAGAAAAGAATGAGAAAAATTCGATCCTGGGCATCAAGAAAAAGCAAAGTGCCTGGTAAAAGCAAGGCCAATGCCCATCCAAATACTTGTACACTTGTGAATCATGTGTTTGATCTTGTAAATGCCAAAAGATGGCATGATACCTTTGTATAGGTCACTAATGAGATCTGATTGTAAAAGAAAATTCTAAGGGAGCTAGACTACGAAAGATGCTCCCAAATCATGTCACGCTCAGATGATGAAAGTGCAGACAAGATATTGACACCGTCTCAACATGAGAGAGATATGTTTTCTAAAGACAAACATGCGCTTCGAAGACTATCAATGCACTTCAAAGACTGAAGACGCTCTTTGAACCAGAAGGGGCAAGATGGCGGCAAAACTTGCAATGATCACCAATATTAAACCCTTCGCGTATTCTGAACCAAAAAAAAAAAAAAAAAAAAAACAAGCCTTTTTGGTCCCCAAACCTACCCACGTTACAACCCTGAAAAGCCTTTTCTGATTAAGGCACTTAGATTGACATAGGGTTTAATGTCTAAGCTTAGCTCGAAGAAGTTCGAGCAAGATTATTTCTTTCTCATTTTGCAGGTTTCTTGACTTGTAAACCTGGAGCAGACATTGAAGACTTCTCTTCGAAAGCCTTGACTTGCACGCAAGTCCCCTTTGAAAACCGTTGACCAAGACCACCATTACGTTCCCTTGGAAGTCCTCCTGATCGATCGAGGTGTATTCACTGCGAATGATCCTGAACCCTAGGCACAGGTTTGATAGGAAATTCGAGTGCATTCTTGGTAAAAGACCATTATCTCAAAACGGTGAGAGTCCTTTTTGATGAGAATACTCCAATGGACGTTTTAACCAAACTCCTGTGGATAATTTCAGATTGTTTGATTCAAACTTTCCTCACAAGGGATTTTTGATCACTTCCGTATGTCGCAAGGTGTTTTGGATAACCTCCAGCATCGTAATGCATTCATTGAAATTTTTCATGACTATGATATAAGTCATAAAGTACTGTCAGTTTGACATCAGATATCACTTAAAGACCATTGATGTGCCTTTGATAAGAAAATTTTCAGATTGGAGCTTCTACAAGATTCTTGATGACTTTGGCTCCTAAAACGGCTTGTATCACTCTTGGTGAGAAACGTTTAACATGTCTAACCTTCTGCAGAATTCCTGGCAAGTCCAGATCTCAGAAGAATCTTATCAAAGTTTTTGCAGGTTTAAGTTCTCTGCAGGATACTTGGAATCCCCAAATCCCATAATAACGCCTTGCGTGTCGAAAGGACAATTTTCAGAACCAGCTTTCTATGAGGTTCTAGGTAACCCCTAAACCCAGAATAGCCCATTTGGTAAAGCCTCAAGGTCAGGCACACCTCATTTGTATAAATCCTAGTTAATTCTTTAGAATATATGATCAAAATGTTCGACAATCCCTAAGAGACTGGGTGCGTCATCCATAGGTTCCTAGTAGAAAGGAATCCTATTCTCGGCCTGATCCCCCTGACGGATCAAAATGTTCGACAATCCCTAAGAGACTGGGTGCGTCATCCATAGGTTCCTAGCAGAAAGGAATCCTATTCTCGGCCTGATCCCCCTGACGGATCAAAATGTTCGACAATCCCTAAGAGACTGGGTGCGTCATCCATAGTTTCCTAGCAGAAAGGAATCATATTCTCGGCCTGATCCCCCTGACGGATCAAAATGTTCGACAATCCCTAAGAGACTGGGTGCGTCATCCATAGGTTCCTAGCAGAAAGGAATCCTATTCTCGGCCTGATCCCCCTGACGGATCAAAATGTTCGACAATCCCTAAGAGACTGGGTGCGTCATCCATAGGTTCCTAGCAGAAAGGAATCCTATTCTCGGCCTGATCCCCCTGACGGATCAAAATGTTCGACAATCCCTAAGAGACTGGGTGCGTCATCCATAGGTTCCTGGCAGAAAGGAATCCTATTCTCGGCCTGATCCCCCTGACGGATTAAAATGTTCGACAATCCCTAAGAGACTGGGTGCGTCATCCATAGGTTCCTAGCAGAAAGGAGTCCTATTCATGGTCTGATCCACCATACGGATCAAAATCCCTGACAATCCCTAAGAGACTGGGTGCGTCATCCATAGGTTCCTAGCAGAAAGGAGTCCTATTCATGGTCTGATCCACCATACGGATCAAAATCCCTAACAATCCCTAAGAGACTAGGTGCGTCATCCATAGGTTCCTAGCAGAAAGGAGTCCTACTCATGGTCTGATCCACCATATGGATCAAAATCCCTAACAATCCCTAAGAGACTGGGTGCGTCATCCATAGGTTCCTAGCAGAAAGGAGTCCTATTCATGGTCTGATCCACCATACGGATCAAAATCCCTGACAATCCCTAAGAGACTGGGTGCGTCATCCATAGGTTCCTAGCAGAAAGGAGTCCTACTCATGGTCTGATCCACCATACGGATCAAAATCCCTGACAATCCCTAAGAGACTGGGTGCGTCATCCATAAGTTCCTAGCAGAGAGGAGTCCTACTCATGGTTTGATCCACCATACGGATCAAAATCCCTGACAATCCCTAAGAGACTAGGTGCGTCATCCATAGGTTCCTAGCAGAGAGGAGTCCTACTCATGGTCTAATCCACCATACGGATCAAAATCCCTGACAATCCCTAAGAGACTGGGTGCGTCATCCATAGGTTCCTAGCAGAGAGGAGTCCTACTCATGGTCTGATCCACCATACGGATCAAAATCTCTGACAATCCCTAAGAGACTGGGTGCGTCATCCATAGGTTCCTAGCAGAGAGGAGTCCTACTCATGGTCTGATCCACCATACGGATCAAAATCCCTGACAATCCCTAAGAGACTGGGTGCGTCATACATAGGTTCCTAGCAGAGAGGAGTCATATTCATGGTCTGATCCACCATACGGATCAAAATCCCTGACAATCCCAAAGACACTGGGTGCGTCATCCATAGGTTCCTAGCAGAGAGGAGTCCTATTCATGGTCTGATCCACCATACGGATCAAAACCCTGATAATCCCTAAGAGACTGGGTGCGTCATTCACAGGTTCCTGTCAAGTATAGGAATCCCATTCTGGTACGGCCTACCATACAGGCTAGAGTTTAACCGCCCTAGGATACTCAAAAGACGAGTCCCTAGGTATTCACTTGAACCCGTTATACACCGCGCAGGCCGCACGAGCATCAGGCGGACGATCAACAGGTAAGTAACAGGTGGGTCTCTCTACTTTCTCTCTCACGTCAGCAAAAGAATGAAGAGCAAAGCGTTCACCAGTGGGACAAGAAAGATTGAGTGTCAAGATTCGTTTTTATTTTCCCTAGTCGAGTCGGTCTAGATTCAGGTGTCACATGTCTTTGAGAGAAACCTCTCACGAGATTCCTCTCAAAGAGGGGCAGCTGTTGACACCTGATTTTTGACCAAGTCTTTTTCAGTTTTATTTTCGAAAAATCACAAAAAAATCATAAAAAGTCAAAAAATTACAAAATCAACTTTGGTAGCCTTAGGAACCATTCTTGACCAAAAAATAATTTTTCACATTTTTCATATTTTTTAGTATTTTTGGAAAATAGAAAAACACTAAAAAAATCAAGAAAAATAGCATTTGAGGTCACAAAAATATGGAAAAATATCCAATATTTTTCCTTTTAATTCCTTGTATTTTTTACCTCACAAAAAAATCAAAATCAGATTCAATTTTAGGTGTTCCTTTGTAACCCGTATTATTGAATTTGAAGAAAAAATAACAATTGAGTCTTTTAATTTTCAATTTTGGCATTTTTTAAGATCTTGACATTCAATCTAACTATCCCCTATTTCAATTTAGCCCAATTGTTTGTGTAATTTGCTCAATTGCACGGATTTGACAAAATTACATACTAAAATTGCATTCTAGTCCTTGAATTTAAGCATAATTGAAATTACTTTCAATTCAAGGGCTATCATTGCAAATTGAACATGCTACCCAATGGATTACACCATTTTAAATCGATTGGCATAGGTGGTTTAACCCAATTTGATCATTTGCACCCTCAATTACACGATTCCCAATTTCCAATCAAATAAGAATTTGGGGATTTTGTAGAAATTGATGAAAACTTTTGGGCAAAACCACATTTCTAGATAGAATTCATGCCCTAGATTCGATTATAAAGTTCAATTGCAAAATTTTCCCATTAATTTGGGTTTAATTTAAAAAATGGTAAGTCGGAACCGGTTCGGACCGGTCGAACCGGCCCGCTACAGTGTCGTCACTTTCCTCAGGCACCTGCGCGAATGAACAGCAAATGGACGAACTTTGACGGGGAAATCGACGGGCCAATCAACCCCAATTGAAGACGCAATGGTGGGCGTTTAGTTCCTTAGATCACTTACCGTCGATTGGAGCTAGAACGACGATCAATGGCCGCCGGAGTAAGGAGCAATCGGCCAGTCAAACCTTCGGACCTGCAAAAGTCAACAAAGGCAAAAACAGCTCAAATCCTTGCCAAATTCGTGCGAAATGAAGCTCACCGCGGAACCAAAAGGGACTAAACGAAATGCCCATCCTCCCCGACGTCGTTCTGACCTATTTGCACGTGACTACTGTCGCGACCCGTCCGAAAGGCGGACGCGGCTAATGGATTACCGATCGCGGGTCTTGGATCGGCGCGGGCCCTCCCAGGCCCATACCAAGTCCCGGCGGGAGTATTTTTCAAAGGAATTCAACGATAGGAGTCGATCGCTTTCGACCTTCAGTGTGGTCATGGTGGCATGTGCAACCTGTGCATGCATTTGGAGTCGCCACCGGTCTTTCTTGGAGGGTAGACCGGAAACCTTACTGACAGATTGGGAGAGATCGGTCAGTTCTGCGGAACCAGAGATTTTGGGTTCGGGGACTTGGTTACGTCGGTGTCATTACCAACGCCCTTTCGGTACCTAACGCGAGTGATTTTCTTGGCTAAGAGTTCATGCAGGCGCAGTTTTAGGTGAGGTAGATTTGATTCAGGGTTTCATGCAGATTGGAAGACTATTCCTATCAATCACAATCAATTTAAATGAAAGCGCAAATAAGTGCATAAATAAATCTCATCGATGCACATCAATTCAAGTCAATGGCTTCCTAGCATAGCCATAAAGGCTTAGGGAAGGTGTGACTTCGGTCAGGGGTAAAAAGGTAAGATTTGGAGGCGATTAGCCCGAAGGGAAAAATCGTCAATTTTTGGGAGATTTGGATACCGAATTACCCAAAATATTCCATGGCCAGTTGATTGTGGCCATTTCCCATTTTTGAGAATTTTTTTGGAATTTCTTGATTTTTCTTCAATTTTTGGAAGACGATTCGCCCAAAGGGCGAAATCGTCATTTTAAGAAGGGTCGGGGTTTAAAACACCCGGGATGAGACTTGGCCAATTGTTTGTGGCCATTTCCTATTTTTGGGGATTTTCTTGGATTTTTTTAGAATTTTTTTGGAAGACGGTTTGCCGGAAGGGTAAAACCGTCATTTCTGGAAAGATCGGGGGTCAAATGACCCGAAACAGGTCGTGGCCAGTTGAATGTGGCCATTTCCTATTTTCTGGAATTTTTTAAAATTTTTCTGAATTTTTCGAATTTTTTTGAATTTTTTTAAGATTTTCTATTTTTTTATTGATTTTTTTGAATTTTTATTATTAGTTTTTTTTTTAGTTTCGAAAATGGTAATCTGATTTGGACCCCTAAACCCAACCCCTTTAATAACTACATTGCCAACCAAAAGCCCAAATAAAATCTAAAACAAGAAAGGCCCATTCTTTTACAAAGGCCAATTTCACTTAAATTTAGACATGGCCCAATTTCTTTCAATTCTTTATATTAGAGGCCCAGACCGTAAGTTCCCTTAGCTGGCCCAATCCTGAAAGCAGCCCACGTGCTCAACACAAAAAAAATGCCGCGCCACTCCCTTAGTTGCCCTCAGCTTTTCATTCTTTATTATTTCTTGGATTTGTAGTTTGCATCGTCTTCTCCCCAACTCACAGAAACCAAACCGAAATAACCATTGCCACACTCGCGCGCATCAAATTTCTTGGCCGCTGATTTTTTTTTGTTCATTTCCTTGTTCGGCTTTCCAACTCCGAGCATGCAACAACTATTAAGGAAGATCGAGAAGCTTACCCGAGTGGCCTTTAACCACGGGCTGCAATGGCGATGACCGTCGAGCCGTGGACGAGCCTGAACGAAAAAGCTCGAACGAGCTCACGTTACCACCACATTCAGCTACGGAGATGGTGTCGACGGCAACGAGTTAAACTTCCGCGGCGGTCTTGAGCTGCATCCTAACGAAAACTCCATCTAGCTTCCGGTCCTGCACATTCGGACCACTCGCTCGAGCTACGGGATGATGGTTGGGAGGTTCTCGGTCTTCGTAGGCCTTGCGGCTCTAGATCTACGGCTGGAGGGGTGGTGGAGTGACGAGCCGCTGGACGACGAGCTCGACGGGGGCAACGAAACGGTTAGAGGTGGCGATGGGGCTGCCACTGCCGCCGATGATGTACCTCTCCCACTGCTGAAGTCGTTGCGACGTGGATGTAGCCGCGGCGGCACCGGGGAGTGCGTGCACCCGGTTCTCGCCGAAGTGGTGAAGGCGATGGTGATTTGCATGCCGGAGTTGGGCATGCGTTGTGCCCGAGCAGCATCACCTCGTTGTGGTGGGAGAAGTAGTCGTTGGAGATGGTGATCCCCGTGGACCCCGTCACCGCACCGATCAGCCCATCCTTGCAATGCGACAGCGAGCAGTGGTCGATCCAAATGTCCTTCGCCCCGAATCTCGATACCTCATCTCCATTAGACATCTTTCGCCACCTTGGGTCGGGCTAGACCGCGCGTTCGTTTCCCCTGATGGATGACAGTCTTGGATGTGGATGTCGTGCATGATGACCTTGCTGATGCATGCGGCGTGATGTACCCGCCACCCACGATGTGGACGCTCGCCCCGCGGCCGTCGACCGCCTCATCGGCATGTTGGCCGGGAAGACGATCCATAGCGGCTCCTCATGGATCACCGCGTACCATAGCGTGCCGGGCTTCGGGTCCCCGGCGTCGTCGTCGTCGAGTCGGTGACGATGTATACCTCCTCGTGCCGCCGAGCGCCTACTGGCCGAACTCGATCGCGTAGTCGGAGGGTCGCTGCCGGTTGTTAACTCAGTCCGGGTCGCACTTCCAGCAGTCGTCGACTGGGTTGCCGGTCGGGCACGAATCGTCCTCGCTCTGGGTCGTTCTCAACATTGTTCTGGGGAGCCCCCCCTCTCATGCACGACCCAAGAAGGAGGAAAAAAAGCATCTGCCACAGTTGCCTCAGAGAGAAAAGGAAAAAGAGAGCCTGAGGGAGCGGGTGAGAAAATAATAAACAAACGAAAAAAATAGTATAAATAAAGTAAAATAAAATAAAAGCCAAGACAACATCATTGTTCAAATATTCCTCTTTTCTTTTGCTTTTTCTTTTAAATGATTATTTTTATTTTTATTTTTTTATTTTATTTTATTTTATTTTTTTAAAATATTTTTGCTCAAATTCAATTTTATGGTGATCAGAGAACACCTAAAATCGAACCTGAATTTTACTGTTTTATGAGGTCAGAAATAGATAAAATAAAAATAAAAATACCGACTATTTTTATATAATTTTTGTGACCTCAAATATTATTTTCCTTGATTTTCTTCTTCTTCTTTTTGTATTTTTCGAAAATATTAAAAAAATGAAAATTATGAAAATTATTTTTTGGTCAAAATGGTTCCTAAGGCCAAGCCAAGGCTTCCAAAGTTGATTTTGTGATTTTATGATCTTTTTTTGATATTTTTAATTAATTTTAAAGAATAAAAATCACAATAATATATGGTCAGAAATCAGGTGTCAACAACTACACGTGCCAAATGGAGTTGGTTGAAGCTCCACCGTTCGGCGCCAAAAATCCAACAGGCTATATAAGCCTACGTCGGCTTTCAATTAAGAAGGAGGACAGATTCAGTTGTAGAAGGTGAAACTGAATCGAGAGAGAAAGAGAGAACGCGAAGCAGAGCTCGTTCTCCGACCCCCGTCGTCGAGAATTTGAGCTCGAATTGCAGGGCGCTGGTTAGGTCTTCCCAGGCCAAACCAAAGCCACACGAGGCCACCAGAAGGTCACCCAAAGTCACCGGAATCGATCGCCACCGGCCGCGCACAAGGAATCCGCGAAAACAGGTGAGTTGCAGTCTCGAGTGTTTCTTCAAGCTTTCATGGTGATTCATGCGTTTCTTGATCATTCATGCAATTAGTGTGGGCGTTTCATTCCCTGAATATCACTGACCATCGTCACGTATCTTGTTTGCATCGGTTTTACCTTAACACGCCCAATCGAGTCTTCCAATTGAACCTCCATTGTCGAGTCACTGTTCATCTTTCCCCAGCCAAATCTAGGCCGAGCAAGCTCGATCGGAGCTCGAGGTAAGTCTCCTGAACATTAAATGATGCTTCCCTGTTAATGATTTGGTTCATTAAGCCATTGTCGCGACCCGTCCGAAAGCGGACGCGGCTAATGGATTACCGATCGCGGGCCTTCCCTCGCACAAGGGTGCGGATCGCGGGCTTTGGATCGGCGCGGGCCCTCCCAGGCCCATACCAAATCGCGGCGGGAGTATTATTCAAAGGATTCGACGATAAGAGTCGATCGCTTTCGACCTTCAGTGTGGTCATGGTGGCATGTGCAACTTGTGCATGCATTTGGAGTCGCCACCGGTCTTTCTTGGAGGGTAGACCGGAAACCTTACTGACCGATTGGGAGAGATCGATCAGTTCTGCGGAACCAGAGATTTTGGGTTCGGGGACTTGGTTACGCTGGTGTCATTACCAACGCCCTTTCGGTACCTAACGCAAGTGATTTTCTTAGCTAAGAGTTCATGCAGGCACAGTTTTGGGTGGGGTGAGTTTGATTCAGGGTTTCATGCAGATTGGGGGGACTATTCCTATCAACCACAATCAATTTTAATGAAAGCGCAATCAAATGCATAAATAAACCTCATCGATGCACATCAATCCAGATCAATGGCTTCCTAATATAGACATAAGGGCTTAGGGAAGGTATGATTTCGGACCGGGGTAAAATGGAAGGATTTGGAGGCGATTTAGCCTGAAGGGCAAAATCGTCAATTTTTGGAAGATTTGGATACCAAATCACCCAAAATACCCCATTGCCAGTTGATTGTGGCCATTTCCCATTCTTGAGAAGCTTTTGGAATTTCTTGATTTTTCTTCAATTTTTGGAAGACGATTCGCCCAAAGGGCGAAATCGCCATTTTAAGAAGGGTCGGGGGTTCAAAACACCCGGAATGAGTCTTGGCCAGTTGATTGTGGCCATTTCCTATTTTTTGGGATTTTCTTGAATTTTTTAGAATTTTTTTGGAAGACGGTTTGCCGGAAGGGCAAAACCGTCATTTCGGAAAAGATCGGGGGTCGAAGTCCGTGGGGGGGTCAGGAGCCACGGAAAGGGACGGTATGGCCCGAACGGTCCTCGACACCAAAATCGGATATTTGGGCTCCTCGGCTTTCCCGGTGGCTCTCGGACGGCGGTCGATGGTCGCACGGTGATGGCGCGACCAAGGATGAAGGTTTGAGGTGGTCGGGGAGTGGTGGCCGAGCTGAAGAGAGGGGAGGTTGTCAGGGTCGAGCTTCCGAAGCTCTCGGTTTCTCTCCTTCCTTCCTTTCTCTCTCTGCTCGGTTCCCTGCTTATGCGAGGCAGTCTACGGTGGCGATGCTGATGACGATGGTGGCAGTGACGAGGTGAGCCGGATGGAGGAAGAGGTGATGGAGGTCCGGTGATGGTCTGGTCGAAGGTTGCGGACGTGCGAAAATCAGAAGGGAAGAGAAAGATGTTGGTTCGGTGTCGTTCGCTCAGACACAGTGATCAAGAACGAGTGAGAGAGAGAGTTCTCAGGAAAAAAAAAACGTGGGAGATACACAGGGGAGAGAGAGAGTTAAAAAATGAGGGAGCCTGTGAGCGGGAGAAAAAAAAGAGAGATAAAAAAGTAATAATAAAAATAAAGATAATAATAATAATAGTAATAAAAAAAATAAAAGCAACAGTAAAAAGGAAAAGACAGAATTATTTGGTCAAATCTCTTTTTTTTGCTTTTTCTTTTAATGATTATGTTTTTCTCTTCTTCTTCTTTTTTCTTTTTATTATTATTAATATTTTTTGCCCAAATTCAATTTTATGATGATCGAGGGACACCTAAAATTGAACCTGAATTTTCATATACCGACTATTTTTATATTTTTTTGTGGCCTCAAATATTATTTTTCTGATTTTTTGGGTATTTTTATAATTAAATAAATTCGAAAAATATTATAAAATACCAAAAAATATTTTTTGTTCAAAATTGGTCCTCGAGGCTAAGCCAAGGCTTTCAAAGTTGATTTTGTGATTTTATGACCTTTTTTGATATTTTTAATTGATTTTAAAGAATAAAAATCACAATAATAAATGGTCGAAAATCAGGTGTCAACAGCTGCCCCTCTTTGAGAGGAATCTCGTTAGAGGTTTCTCTCAAAGATAAGATGGCACCTGATTCCTAACCGACTCAACTGGGAAAATGAGAGAAGAAATGCTATGACATCGAATCCTTAAGACTCTTGATAAAGCTCGAATTAACCCCCGATTTACTCCAACAATTTGAGCATAGGTCGGAGTGAGAGAGGCTTACCTGAAGCTCACCTGTCGGATGCTGCCGGTTGCGACGACTTTCACGAAGATACCTAGGACTCATCATTCAAGATATCCTAGGGGGATTAAGCTCTGACCTGTATGGTAGGTCACACCATCATAGGATTCCTAACTGGTAGGAACCTAAGGAAGACGCATTCTTTCTTTGGGAATTTGCCAGGGATTTTGATCCGTATGGTGGATTAGACCATAAGCGGTTCGCCTACAATAAGGCTTACCTAGGAAAACAATTTCTTCAACATCTGGAATTAGTCAAAGTTTCGATCCGTATGGTGGATCGGACCATTGGGTTGATCCTTATGGCGGTATCTACCTTTGAGTTGACCCTTTAGGCGGTTTCTACCCTTGTTTTGACCCTTCAGGCGGTTTCTACCTTTGTTTTGACCCTTCAGGCGGTTTCTACCTTCATTTGACCCTTCAGGCGGTATCTACCTTGGTTTGACCCTTCAGGCGGTTTCTACCTTTGGTTGACCCTTCAGGCGGTTTCTACCTATGTTTTGACCCTTCAGGCGGTATCTACCTTGGTTTGACCCTTCAGGCGGTTTCCACCTTTGTTTTGACCCTTCAGGCGGTATCTACCTTTGGTTTGACCCTTCAGGCGGTATCTACCTTTAATTTGCTTTGAAAAGGGGTCTCATGACGAGGGCTCTCCATGTCCGATGAGACTGCTTGAGTCTGTTGAGGCGACATTCTGGGAGCTGGGTTCTCCAGGTATCCTGCAGAAGTTTGAGCCTGAAAGATTTTTCTTCACCAAGAAAACGTTAGTAATATTTGGAAAGACCACGGCTGTCCATTTGACAAAACCGTATGACTTAAGTTTTAATCATGAAATGTGCATTTTGATGCCGAAGGCTATCCAAAATATTCTTGCAACATGCAAATGTGATCACAAATCCCTTGCACGGAAAATCTGGATCAAACAATTTGAAATTTCCAAAAAGTGTTTATTCAAAACATCTATTGGAGAATTTCTCATCCAAGAGGGCTCATCACCGCTCTGTGATAATGGTCTTTTGTAAGGAATGCGCTCAACTTCCTACTAACCTGTGCCTCGGTTTTAGGATCATTCGCAGCGCATACATTTCGATCGATCGGGAGGTCTTCAACGGGACCGTAATGTTGGGCTTGGATATTGGTTTTCAAAGGGGGGACTCACTTTTGAGTCGAGGCCATTGAATGAAAGTCTTCACCATCTGCTCCGGGTTTACAAGTCAAGAACCCTGCAAAATGAGAAAGAAATAGTCTTGCTCGTACTTCTTCGAGCTAAGCAATATGTCAACCCAAGTGTCTTAGTCAGAGAAGACTGTTTCGGGGTTGTAACATTGGTAGGATTGGGGACCGAAACAAGCTTATTTTTGGCTCAGAATTTATGAGGGGATTGACATTGGTGATCATTGCAGATTTGACACCTGTCATTTCCTTTCTGCATCTTTAGTCTTTGAGGTGCGCAACTGATTTTGAGGTGTACACCAACTCTTTAGAGAGCCCCTCTTGTTGCATTCAGAGAACGAGAACTCTATCTGTGTCTTTGTTCTGCGCTCGGCACCATTTGGGGAGCAATCCTTATGGATTTGGCTCCTTCAGGGATTTCTTCTTTTCCCATCCGGCTTCATTGTGGATCAATCAAACAACTTACACGAGCATCGGCCTTGCTTTTACCAAGCACTTTGCTTTTTCTCGATGCCGTGGATTTTTCTCATTCACTTTTGAAATCCCATTTTTTTTCTTCATGGGATCGTGTTAGACATATAGTCTAAACATGCTTTAATATCAGTCCGGGATTTCTCTTTCGTAATCCCTGAGTCTTGAACTCTTTCATTTTTGAAGTGGTGCGGCATCTGTCTTGGAATGATCACCAATGGGTTCATGAAACGAATTTGCAGGCTCAACTTGGCTATGCAAAGGATATAGTGTGTGGGATAGAGAAATGGATGCTTCTCGTCATCCTATGGCACTTGGATTACCATATAAACAACACACAAAGATTGATGTTAGTCCGAGCAAGAAAATTTCTAGCCATTTACTCCTGATGCCGCTGGACTCACATCCATTTTGCCCCGATGTAGGGTAGTTCTTGACAGGGTTAAGAATGAAAACCGCCGTTCGAATGGGTTGCCAACGGTCACCTGTAGTGTTTATGATATGAAACGAACGCCTCCGTCGTCCCAATCCATGTAATCGCTGCAAATGGTCCCTACCTCCGTAGGTCCAGATTTTACTATTTGATTCGCTCCACTCATCTCTCAAGTGTATGTAGGATGTGTTTGGATTTGAGCTTGCCTCTTTTTTGAGGAAACATCCTTTCGAATGGTTTGAAAAATAATCATGTTTTGGAAAAATTCATTTTCATTTCTCCAAAATTTATCCGTCGAGGGGATTTTGTGATGTACCGTGCATGTTCTATTCATGCTTCAGGTAACCTCCCGATTTAAATCATGAATATCGATGCATTGGAAAATCTTTATGCCGGCTGAAAGGATTCTGACATTATTTTTTTTTTATCTCCAACTAACTGGGAAAAGGGATACTTACCTGTCCGTCGCAGCCGCGGATCCCTGCAAATGTAAAAGAAGCATATCATTGTATGCTCACGAATTTTCCAAAAATCGAAACGATACATCCTACCCTTGGTCATGTACTCTAACGAGTAGTACATGGGATGTAAGCACTTGTTCGTCTGCAAGGCGACTCCCCTGTCAAGGATAAACAATAAGTGTTAATTCATGTTCCCAAATTCAAGACAAATTGGGGCGATACAACTTTACTCTTGATTTTCATCCCATTCTGATGTTGCGTATTGATATGAACAACATCTATCAAATCCACCTATCCATGCTTGGAGTGTTTGTAACATCAATGGTTCATCTGCCCCCAGCTGGGCAGCGTCTGTTCTGCTATTTGAACGCATGACTCCTTAAGTGATTTATCCATGTTTATCATCTGAGAAGGAAAAGAAAGAAGACATGATTTCGGTATCCGATTGGAGATCGTTTAGGAACGATACATCGTTTTACCAAATGGGTGGCTTCGCGGCCAGACGTATTTCGTACTGAAGGGGTAGATCCCATTATGCTCCGCGGGTGATAGTCATTGTTCATGGAACTTGCTCCATGGATTAAGTGACTAATCCACGGCCCTCGGCTTGAAGATGCTCAAAGGGTGATGTTGACACTCACGCGCAATTAGTTCTAGATATTAATGAAAGATGTTCCCGTGGGAACCTTACAGTGCGATCAACAACATATTCAATAGGAGTATTCAACCCCTTTTCTCTAAGCATTTTTCATCGAGTAGCCATGCCTTGCATCAGACGTTTGATCACCGGCTTTGCGTCACCACTGCGATGGTCCTCCGGCTCCAAATTGATCGAGCCAAAGATTGAACTCATCGCCAAGGAAATTGCTCGAGTCTTCGAGCCATTGATGTTCAAGTTGGGTATTGTCGCGACCCTCTCGAGATTCGCCATGGGCTCTCGAGGGCTAATGGGCCGTCCAGTCTGGTCGGACGCGGGCCTCTCCCAAGGCCCGTTACCCAAATCGCAACGGAGGTATACGTAGTCGACCTTCAGTGTGGTCTAGTGATATATGCTAAGTGTGCATGCCATGGAGTCGCCACCAATCATTTTTTTGGAGGGTATGATTGGACCACCCTATTGAATAGTCGGGAGTTTCTATTCAATTCTGCGATAACCAGGGAAATGGGTTCGGGGACTTAGTTACGTCAACTATCAGAGTTGACGCCCTTTCGGTACCTAAGTTGACTGAGTTTTCTGACTTAAGATTTCATACAGATGAGTGGGGTACGAGTCCTAAATCTAGGAGTTCATGCAGATAGGAATGACTATCCTGGCAATCACAATCAATAATAAAGTGCACAAATCAATGAATTCAAATGTACAAATAAATCACATGGCATTCCTAATAAGGCCATATTGGCCTAGAGAAGCATCAATCAGGCTTAGGAATGATTTAGACATGATTTTGCCCATCAGGGGCAAAATCGTAATTTTGAGACAAAGGGGACAATTTGCCCAAAAAGGACAAAATCATCATTTCGGAATGAATCCGGAGTCAAAACAGGTTTGGTCACTCAATTGACCCATTTCCTATTTTTTTGGCAATTTTCGTGATTTTCGGGAATTTTAGAAACCGATTTACCATTCGAAGGGTAAAATCGTCATTTTCTAAAAATGGAAATGAAATGTGGAAATCTTAGACATAAGGTTTAACCACCCATCTGGCCCATCACCAAATTCTAAGCAATTTCCACAATTCATCAGAATATCAAAGACGATTTACCCTTTGAGGGGTGAAATCGCCATTTTGGATTAAATGGGAGAAAATCCCAAAAATGAAAACAAATCAATTTTTTGTCATTTTCAGCCTTGGACAATTTTTAGAATTTTTCTGCAATTTTTTCTCAATTTTTTTGTTTTTCTTTAATTTTTCCATTTTTTTGGCATTTTTGATTTATTAATATTTTTTTATATTTTCAGAAAATATTTTAACAAAAAGCATGTCTTTGACAATAGATAACACTCAACCAGATAAATAAGCTAACCACTAGACTGAAACAAATACATACAAATCAAGTCTATAAATGCAATATTTTAGAAAAATAATCCTGATATACAGATCGGGTACGTAAAACATACCGGATTGGACACCGGCCTTCAATCGCCCAGCCTCAGCCTGCGACCATCCCCATGCCCGTTACCTGTCGATCGCCATTAAAATGTCAATAGTCAATTTCACAAATTAAGACTAAAAAATAAAAAAATAATAAAAAAATAAAAAAATTGGACACTGTTCATGCACTGTTCCGACATTGTTCATGCACTGTTCCGACACTGTTCCGACACTGTTCGGACACTGTTCGGACACGGCTCGGACACGGCTCCGACACGGCTCCGACACGTCCGACACGTCCGACACGCCCGACACGCCCGGACACGCTCCGACACGTCCGACACGCCCGGACACGCTCCGACACGTCCGGACACGTTCCGACGCGTCCGGACACGTTCCGACGCGTCCGGACACGTTCCGACGACGGGGTGGTGACCCGAGGCTGTTTCTGGGCTCCACCAGCGGCGCGTAGGCTCCATAAGCTCCGAGGGAGGAGGTAGGACTCCGGGGCTGTCGCCGGAGGCGATAGCGCGCTTTGGCGATGACGGATTTGGCCCGATTCGAAACAATCCCGAACCAAACTCCGAAACGGGTGGAGGCCGGAGGTCTTGGGTTGTTCACGGCGGCTTTGAGGTACGACGGCTAGCGACGACGGCGGAAGGGGGGGTTCCATTTTAGGCGTCCACGAAGAAGAAGAAAAGAAAAGGAAGAAGAAGCTACGGGGGAGGAAGGAGAAGAAGAAGAGGAGGAAGAAGAAGAAGAAAAAGAAGAAGAAAGAAGGAAGAAGAGGAGGCGACGGATGATGAGGGGGAAGGGGGGAAGAGTAAAATAATAATAAAAATAAAATAATAATAAAAAAATAATATAATAATAATATAATAAAATACTAAAAAGTAAAAATAATAATAAAATAATCAAAAGCGAAGACAAAATGATTAGTCCCATTTTCCTTTTAAATGATGATGTTTTCACTCCTTTTCCTTTTAATCATTATTAATATTTTTGCCAAATTCAATTTTATGGTGATCAGAGAACACCTAAAATCGAACCTGAATTTTACTATTTTATGAGGTCCTAAAGTAAAGAAAATTAAAAATAAAAATACCGACTATTTGTATATATTTTTGTGACCTCGAATACTACTTTTTTATTTTCTTTTTATTTTATATTTTTCGAAAATAATAATAATAAAAAATATGAAAAAATATTTTTTTTATCCAAAATGGTCCCTTTAGCTTGGCCAAGGCTACCAAAGTTGATTTTGTAATTTTTCAGCTTTTTATGGATTTTCTATGAATTTTTGAAAAATAAAGGAAAAAAAGTTGATCAAAATTTAGGTGTCAACAGGTATCAACGATTGTTGGGGGCAGATTTCTTTCATTGCCTTCGTTGTGAGGGATTGGAGTCTTTGAGCTGGAACCTTCATCATTGCCTTGTTGGGGTTGAGACATACATTCCTGAAGAGTATTGATCCAAGTGTCCAGCTCTTCATCAAGGAAATCACCTGCTCTTTCTAGCCCCTGATGCCCAGATTGGGTGTCGTCGACTGCAGGTGAGGGATTCCTCTCTTTGCTCTCGCCGTGAGCAATTTGACCCATCGAATTGGAACTTCCTCCGATGACCGGCAGGTTTATATGTGCACTCTCTACCAATGCCAGATCCGCTTCAGGGACAGCATTAATGATCGATTCGCGCTCAAACTGAGGAATCCCTATGTGCTGGAACTGTGGTATATACTCTTGAGGAGTATTGAGATAGCTCGGCGGAGCATTCTGATTTGGGTTAGAGGAGTCGCTGACACGACTGCTGGTCCCGTCATTGCTGAAACACGGTTGGGTGCTCTTGGCTCCCCAATCATCATGGTTGTAACTCTGCCCAGCACTTGAGCTCCAACCGGCTTTATGATGGTTTAACGCTATCCTTCCATCCTTTAGCAATCTCCTATAGTACTTGAGGTGAGACTCAACGTTAATTCTAAAGAGCCCTGGCACGTTCATAATCTCGAGTACGCGTAGTGGGCTAGCCGCATCAACTCCCAGCTCTCGAATTGCATCAACAAATTTGGTGTGAAGTTCATAGGTCCAGTAAAACCTTGTTCTCTTATCACCCAAAATATCGTCAATACTTCGGTAGCTATTCTCTACGGGATCTAGTCGTTTCAAAAGTTGTCCAGGGAGGGACTCACTGACTTTGGATTGGCTGGCTGCGACAGCGAGTTCGTCATTGAGAGAACTCCACCTGTGATAATTCATATCCCATTTCTCAGAGGATATTGGTGTTGACTCTATGGTGTTGACTTGCTCATGCGGATCTCCGACGGTATCTGGCTGTGTCGGAAAATGCTGTGGAGAATACGGTAACAGCTGAGCGTTATTCGTCAACAGGGATGGTTCATCGAGGAACACCTCGCCGAGGACAACAGGATTACCACAATTAAGGCAGGTGGCCTTGGTCAGAGCTTCCTTATATTTCGCGCTTTCAGCTTGAAGCTTCTCATTCTCCTCATTCAGGACCAGTAACTCATGGTCTGTGTATTGCTGTTTCACCCGGGTTCGTTTGTTGGTGAACCAAAACTTGACCTTCGAAAGCTCCAATCCTATCTTTCGGCTCAACTCCATTTTCTGTTGTCTGCTTGGAGTGGGGCATTCATTGAAGAAAGCTTCGAGTTCTCGGATTTGGTCTGGAGTGTGGCGTTGCAGTTGCTTCCTTTTCTGGCTCCGGTCATCATTGTATACTCCTTCTTCGTAGCTGAAGCCTAGAATTTCATCACTGGAGGAGTCAGTCTCCATGGCCTTCTGGCAAGATTCAGCTCCAGGATCTTCAAAGTCTCCCAGCAGTTCGTGCTCAGAAATGTCCAGGTCGGGCGTTTCTAGCAGATGGGAATAGCTTTTAAACATGATGGATCGGAGTATCTCGGGCTGATCTAGTTCACTCAGCTTTCTCTATTCACTCTTACGTGTTTGCTCACTCTAGAAATTTTCTCAAGTGATTGTGCGTGTCCTAGAACCATCCTTCAGGCTGCATATGAAGGCCAGCAAGCAAGCGCTCCTCCCGAGACCCTGCAATTACTCCTCGTCTGTCTTCCCCTTTTCTTTTTCCTCGTGATAGGATCACAAACTCTCTTGCATTGATTCGGTTTCATCGAGTATTGCGCTCGTCCCCTAGTTCAGTCTTCAAAGTGGTGGGTCTACAATCTTTCGGCGCCTTTTATGATTTGCTAGGCCCGAGAACGTGGGGAACAGCGGTGGACCCGCAATTAATGACTCCTTTTAATTCATTTAGCTCCAAGGGAATTAACGCTATGATCTTCTCTCAACCCCTTTTTCATCGTTCAACGAAAGTGGCATTTTCCCTGTGCATGCTGTTACTCTTCATTTCAGCATCCCGGGCGCTTGGTGAGGAATGAGTTCGTGGCCACTCAAAATTTTAAAGACCGTCTCTGGTTTCAGACTTAATCTAACAAGGGATCATCGCAACTGAGCATGACGATGTTCGTCGATAGCGTTGGTTTTCATACACAATTAACTATAGCCATTAAAGAAAAATGTTCCCATAGGAACTTTACAATGGATAAAAAGAATGATCCACTCGTGAACATGTTCTTCTTTCTATGGGTGATCGTAGCGACCAACCCATCGTGCCCCGAGTCAGGTGCTAGATCATGGTTGTCCAAGCATGCCAGCTTCCCATTGATTGAACAAGGCATCGAGCCCATCATCAAAGAAATCTTCTGTCGTGGGTTGACCAGCGGCAGGCAGAGCACCAGCCGACTGCTGCTCGAATGGAGGAGTGCGCACTCGCCGTACTTGTGACACGCGCTCTTGAAAAGTGTTGAAATGGCCCGGAAGGACATTCTGATCAGCTTTCAATTTGCCGGTGGTCGGGTTGCTAGCTTGATTGACGCTTAGATTTGGCCGGGTATCTCTTGATGCCTGAGCATTACAATGGCGGTCGCCCCTAGCTTTTGAGCTCGAGACGGATTCCTCCCGGTTTAGCTCCGCTCGACGCTGTTTTAATCGCTTTCTGTAGGCAGCAAGGTGATTCCTGACCAGTTCCTTACTAAGCCCCGGTACATTCATGGCCTTAAATATGCGCGTCGGAGTTGCTGAATCGATCCCCATTTGGTGAACCACGTCTAGGAATCTAAAATGCAGTTCAGGGGGCCAAGCGAACCTCCTCTTATCGTGGCCCAAAATTGCATCGATGGCTTGACGACTGATTAACTCATCTCCAGCAGGACCCGACCCTATCGAAAATTGTTGTGCATGAGGCTGATATGCTTTGAGCTGGTCGGCGGTAACATCCAGCTCCTTGAAACTGTAGCTCCAATCAAAGCGATGCAAATCCCATCCCCCAGGAGGCATTTGTATCGTCTTCGTAGGATCATCCTGCTCATGCGTGACTCCGGCAAAATCGAGGGCGATGGGGTTATCGCAATGAGGGCAAACGGTAATATTGAGAGCTTCTTCATACCTCATGTTTTCTGTTCGCAGCTTTTGGTTTTCTTCCTTTAAAATCTCGACCACCTGACGTTTGCGTTGAGCCTTCGATTTGGATCTCCTATTTTGAAACCAAAACTGGATCATCGACTGATTAATCGCCAACTCTCGGCTCAATTCAATTCTCCACTTCTTTTTCATGTGAGGGCTTTTACTGAAGAGGGTTTCCAGCATTTGGGTTTCCTCCTGAGAGTATTGGTGAGGACGTCTTCTTTTCCCGAGTTGAGCATCGTGGATGTCGTTGTCGTCGTCGCCGTGATTTTGATTTTCGCTGCCAGAAGTGTTGGGCTCCATGGTTTTGGTGTTAGACTTGGTCTTGGAATCTTCGAGATCCCTCAGTAGTTCAATTTCTGAGATTTTTGAGTCAGTCGCCTCTAGCAGCTGACAGTAACCTCTTAAATATGTTGGATTGAGAAATGTTTGATTGGTTCTTGCCCACTCAGAGTTCTCTACTCTCTCCTGTATGCTCACTCCCTATAAATTTTTCTTCGAGTGACTTTGTACGTTCAGGAGACGCTCTTCAAGCATCATTAGGCAAACGTTCCCCCTCAAGACCTTGAATTTCGCGCTTAGCTTTTCAACGTGATGGGACTGCTAAATCCTGTTAGGGCTTTCTTCGATAGTTGCGCTTACCTCCCACCTAACTCTAATAATGGTGATCCCGACAAATCTTTTACATCTTTTAATTGACAAGCCGGAAATCGCGGACCGAGACGAATCCAATGGTTCACGTGAGGGGACCTCCTGCTTTACCTCCTAACTGGGCTCCACCAGCATTATTACTGAGACCCTTCATCATCCTTGAGTTGCTATAAAATGAGGGATTAACGTATGGCAGGTTAGCGTTCTCGCATAATCAGCTTCTTCCTTCTAATCTCTCTATTAGCATTGTCTTATTCTCAAGCCAACCCAACGCAAATGGCCTCCTCTCCCGTGCGCACTTTTTCGACTGATGTCTTGGCCCAGTGGGAAAAGCTTTATAACCTATTGGGTCGCGGTTACGCGCACATAACCGATCATTCTGCAACCGCGGATGAAATCCGTGTCCTGCTCGAGGACTTAGATACCACTTCCCTCGAAGGTACTACGCTGGGGAGGGAATATAGAACTTTCCCGACCCTCTTCGCACACTCCTTAGAGGCCTACCGTGTTGCTGATCGGGAGGTTCTCGTGGCTCGCGTCTTGCGGGCTCGTTACAAGGATCGGTCTGATCATTTGGTGCTGACCAACTATCTGGCCGATAGTCACAAAAAGGCCGTCGAGTTTGCCAATGAGAGGGTCGCGACGCTGCTTCGCGAGAGGAGGAACCTGGTGGATCAATTGGCCCTATCCCTGACCGCTGGCGAGCACGACCGCCACAATGTCCTATTGAGGCTGCAAAGCGACTGGCAGGAAGAACGGCTCGACAAAATAACCGCAGACATAGCTCACGGGAATGGATTAGTTTGGGACTTGGAAATAATCACCGAGGAACACGAGGTCAAGGTCACTGAGGTTAAGGGCGAATGCAGAAACCTTCTCCTCAAGCTTGCGGACCAGGACATGCGAAGTCGTGAGTACGGGCAGAGCATTAACAACATGGAGGGTCAGTTGGGCTCCTTTGTGTCGTTAATTAGGTCTCACTTTGGCTTTACTTTTCCACCCCGAGTTGTATGACCTGCTTTTGAAAACCCTCCACTGAGCAAAATAAATGTGTGTGTTTTAACTTCTGTATGGTTCATTTCTTCGAGCATCCGAACATCTTCAACTTGGGTGAGCCGAACCATAATATCAATAAGCCGAGCAAATATGTCCTGATTTTATAACTCGCTCATGATCAGATGAGAGAATAGCCTCAGACTTATCCAGGAGAAGATTTCTCTCTATTACCTATTTTTTCACCTGCAAATGAAACGACTGAATCAGAAGGAATAATTTGAAAAAGAAAGCATAAACCCCTTTCAATCTTATGCTTGCTCGTGATTAATAAGGACAAAAACTTTTACAAGGGTTTTAATCTTGCGCAAAAAGTTTTTTATCAATATTCTTCGAAGGAAAGCATATTATTGAAAGGAATGTAATTCACGATAATCGTTTTTGATCAATTTCGAGGAGAACGAATTGGTCAAAAGCGCAAGGCATAATGACGTGTTTTAAATTTAATTGAAGATACGGCATCCAAATCAAGGCCGTTTAAGAACGAGAGTAATTTGGACATCTATCTCGTCATTAAATTCAAAACAACGCCGATATTCTCGGTCAATTATCGTGGATTACCAGCGACGTAAAACATGCACGAAACAATTCAAGTGTATAATTCCTTCTAGAGAAATTGAGATTGGACTACTCTATACGACCAAAAGGTCGTGTAAGACTTCCAATTTTAATTTCCTCTAAAGGAATTATAAACTTGACTTGGGAGTATTCGGATGATTAGAGAAAATGCCATCACACTCCCATGACCCGTCAAAAGAAATACAACCAAGTTCCATCTGAATGTATACACCAATAGATCCTTAATACAATTACTCTAAGGGGTGAGATAGAGAAAACCTCGGTAAAAATAAACCCTATACCAGAGGACTAGTAATGAAAAATGAAACAAAGGAATGTGATCCTAACGTTTAAGGATGCCCCAGTTTCGATCTGTGTCTTCAGGATCACTTGCCCCAACTCGTCATCTTCGTTGGATGATACCTCAATAATGTCCACAGTATGCTCCTCGCATACTCGGTGTTCGTCGTGGGATATCACCTTCCTCGTCTTCTATCAAGGACGTTGGGGACAAACACACATATCTATCCTAGAAATGGCATTTAATCTAATCACCAGAATGCAATGAATGAAATGCCTATATTTATATGAACTGTAATAGATTTGAGGTGTAGAGAGTCTTACCAACCAAACTCGTCGACTTATGTGCGGTTTTAGGTGTACCAACCGCCCAAAGACATGCGCATGAGACAAGTGATGGTGAACTTCTAAAGATCAGAGGGTTTGGCACCTAAGGTTAAGGTTCCCACTTCGAGTTCTAGAAAGGGTAGATTCCATTGCACAACTATCGTTGCATTGGGACTCGATCCATAGTTCGAAGTGAGCGGAATTGAAGAGTGGATTACCCCATGTTTTTCCTCACGGAGGTTCCATTTTCAATTCCTTCTATTGTTTTCCTAAAGAGGGCGCCCGAGGTTTTAGGCGCGGTTGTGTGCGTCCATGTGTCGTGATCACCACAATGCGAGTCATGCACAACAATTTATCAATCGGCGCTTCAAATCATCCATACAACATACATTCCTACGCCAACCTGCATAAGACAATGTTAATCACAGACTACCCCCCTTATCACTCCAATCTGCAAAAACATATAACACCTATCATGAGCGGACTTACCTCACCTTCAAGAGCGCCTGCAAGGTTAGAAAAATCACTCAGCGTTTTAATACGGCCTAAGTCCACTTGAGGTCTAGAACCATAGGTTCTAGAACAAGGGTCCCCAGCGGAGTCGCCAGCTGTCGCGACCCGTCCGAAAGCGGACGCGGCTAATGGATTACCGATCGCGGGCCTTCCCTCGCACAAGGGTGCGGATCGCGGGCTTTGGATCGGCGCGGGCCCTCCCAGGCCCATACCAAATCGCGGCGGGAGTATTATTCAAAGGATTCGACGATAAGAGTCGATCGCTTTCGACCTTCAGTGTGGTCGTGGTGGCATGTGCAACTTGTGCATGCATTTGGAGTCGCCACCGGTCTTTCTTGGAGGGTAGACCGGAAACCTTACTGACCGATTGGGAGAGATCGATCAGTTCTGCGGAACCAGAGATTTTGGGTTCGGGGACTTGGTTACGCTGGTGTCATTACCAACGCCCTTTCGGTACCTAACGCAAGTGATTTTCTTAGCTAAGAGTTCATGCAGGCACAGTTTTGGGTGGGGTGAGTTTGATTCAGGGTTTCATGCAGATTGGGGGGACTATTCCTATCAACCACAATCAATTTTAATGAAAGCGCAATCAAATGCATAAATAAACCTCATCGATGCACATCAATCCAGATCAATGGCTTCCTAATATAGCCATAAGGGCTTAGGGAAGGTATGATTTCGGACCGGGGTAAAATGGAAGGATTTGGAGGCGATTTAGCCTGAAGGGCAAAATCGTCAATTTTTGGAAGATTTGGATACCAAATCACCCAAAATACCCCATTGCCAGTTGATTGTGGCTATTTCCCATTCTTGAGAAGCTTTTGGAATTTCTTGATTTTTCTTCAATTTTTGGAAAACGATTCGCCCAAAGGGCGAAATCGCCATTTTAAGAAGGGTCGGGGGTTCAAAACACCCGGAATGAGTCTTGGCCAGTTGATTGTGGCCATTTCCTATTTTTGGGGATTTTCCTGAATTTGTTAGAATTTTTTTGGAAGACGGTTTGCCGGAAGGGCAAAACCGTCATTTCGGAAAAGATCGAGGGTCGAAGTCCGTGGGGGGGTCAGGAGCCACGGAAAGGGACGGTATGGCCCGAACGGTCCTCGACACCAAAATCGGATATTTGGGCTCCTCGGCTTTCCCGGTGGCTCTCGGACGGCGGTCGATGGTCGCACGGTGATGGCGCGACCAAGGATGAAGGTTTGAGGTGGTCGGGGAGTGGTGGCCGAGCTGAAGAGAGGGGAGGTTGTCAGGGTCGAGCTTCCGAAGCTCTCGGTTTCTCTCCTTCCTTCCTTTCTCTCTCTGCTCGGTTCCCTGCTTATGCGAGGCAGTCTACGGTGGCGATGCTGATGACGATGGTGGCAGTGACGAGGTGAGCCGGATGGAGGAAGAGGTGATGGAGGTCCGGTGATGGTCTGGTCGAAGGTTGCGGACGTGCGAAAATCAGAAGGGAAGAGAAAGATGTTGGTTCGGTGTCGTTCGCTCAGACACAGTGATCAAGAACGAGTGAGAGAGAGAGTTCTCAGGAAAAAAAAACGTGGGAGATACACAGGGGAGAGAGAGAGTTAAAAAATGAGGGAGCCTGTGAGCGGGAGAAAAAAAAAAGAGAGATAAAAAAGTAATAATAAAAATAAAGATAATAATAATAATAGTAATAAAAAAATAAAAGCAACAGTAAAAAGGCAAAGACAGAATTATTTGGTCAAATCTCTTTTTTTTGCTTTTTCTTTTAATGATTATGTTTTTCTCTTCTTCTTCTTTTTTCTTTTTATTATTATTAATATTTTTTGCCCAAATTCAATTTTATGATGATCGAGGGACACCTAAAATTGAACCTGAATTTTCATATACCGACTATTTTTATATTTTTTTTGTGGCCTCAAATATTATTTTTCTGATTTTTTGGGTATTTTTATAATTAAATAAATTCGAAAAATATTATAAAATACCAAAAAATATTTTTTGTTCAAAATTGGTCCCCGAGGCTAAGCCAAGGCTTTCAAAGTTGATTTTGTGATTTTATGACCTTTTTTGATATTTTTAATTGATTTTAAAGAATAAAAATCACAATAATAAATGGTCGAAAATCAGGTGTCAACAGCCATGAATCGAGTGATTTGAATGTCTGTGTACGTATTGGTTCATGTTCGATCGTGCTTGATTTCGTGAATGGATTCGCGTAATCCTGAGATATGATAGAATAGAAGCGATTTCGAGTCGATTACCGCCGGTCTCGTTCCAGTCCGTCGAGAATCCACCGTCAGATCGCCATCGGAGTTCCTCAGCCGTCCATTTCGCCGGGGTCGAAAGGTTGAAGACGAAGCTGACGTGGCGTGGTCAGCAGGTCAAAGGCCTAGGTGGCGATGCGCGATTGGTCCACGTGGTGCCGAGTCAGCGTGGCCGTTAGGGGCTGTTATTCGAATTAATGGATCGGACGGTTGAGATAAATCGAACTTAAATTCTAGTGGCCGTCCGATTAAAAAATAGAATAATTCGAAAAGGATTTTAAATCGGAAAATAAAAGCTGTTTGAAACGGTGCCGTATGGCTTAGTAACTAAGCGACGTCGTTTCACGTTGAGTAGGAATGGACGGCCTAGATCAAGTTTCGGGATCTAATCGTGGCCGCACGATTAAGTAATCAGATCGGACGCCTCTGGTTAAGTCTCCATTCAATCCGAGCCGTAGGCTCTAGTCATTCAATCCTACGATCGAGGATCAGCCACGCGATTCATTGAGGACCGTTGGATTAAAACCAATTGAGCGAAAAAAACAAAAATGGCGATACGGCGCCGTTTCGAGGCTTCGGTTTCGCGGGTCCGGGTCTGGGCCGGGTTCCGGCCCGAGTGGGTCGGGTGACCCGGCCCGAATAACATTTTTTAAAATAAAAAATTAGAAAATGATTTTAAAAAATAAAAAAAAAATCGGAAAAATTTTAGAAAATCCAAAAAATGCTAGAAAATTCCAAACAAATTCCAAAAAAAATGTGAAAAATTGTGGGAAAATCCTAGACATTCCAGAAACCCCCCAAAAAAATCGAGGGTTGACCACAGACAACTGGTCATCCCTATTTTTGGGGTTTCTTATCCAATTTTCCAAGACTTGACGATATTACCCTTTAGGGGTAAGTCGCCTCTGCTGGTATGCAAGATAAGGCCGATAACGCCGAGGTAAGAATTAGGGTCGATTAGACGACCAATTCTCGAGTTTGGGTTTCGAGTCCCGCCTCTTTTCTCAAAATGACGATTTTGCCCCTCATTTGGGAAAATCGTCTTTCTTGTCTCAATCGAGTTCTGAAAATAGCTTAAAGTTAGGGTTTTGGTCAGGAGGACGACCAACCCTAATATTTGAGATTTTCAGTTCTCGTCTTTGTCCAAATGACGACTTTACCCCTCCAAGGGTAAAATCATTTGAAAATTCCAGAAAAATCCTAGAAATTCCCGAAAAATAGAAAATGGATTGGATTGATGGCCAATCCTATTTCCCCGTCCTTTGACTCTCCAATTCGCCAAAAATGACGAATTTGTCCTTTCTTTAGGGGGAATTGTCTCCAAATTGTTCAAAATTACGATTTTGCCCCTCATGGGCAAATCATGCCAAAATCATTCCTAAGCCTTGATTGATATTTCTCTAGGCTAATAGGACCTCATTAGGGATACCATGCTGATTTCATGTGTTTTATCCGCATGTACTGGATCCTTGATTTGCGCACTTATTTCTATTGATTGTGATTGATAGGGTAGTAATTCCCATCTGCATGAACTCCTAGATTTAGGATCTGTACCCCACTCGTCTGTATGAAATCCTAGGATCAGATAAACCATTCAGCTTAGGTACCGAAAGGGCGTCAGCTCTGACAGTTGGCGTAACTAAGTCCCCGAACCCACTTCTATGGTTTCCGCGGAATCGAATAGACTACTCCCAACTATTCGATAGGGTTTCCGATCGTACCCTCCACGAAACGATTTGTGGCGACTCATTGGCATGTACACTCATCACATGTCACTGGACCACACTGAAGGTCGACCACGTATATCCAGCAGTTGCGACTTGGGTAATGGGCCTTGGGAGAGGCCCGCGTCCGATCCAGCCAGCGATCGGGCGGCCCATTATCCCGCTCCCGCCTTCACGAGCTCGCGAGAGGGTCGCGACAATACCGTCAATCATTTCTGACCTCACGATATCCCAGTCGATGAGCATTTTATGCAAAACACGCGCTGATGTTGTGCGGATCTATTGTCAAGATTATACTTTTTACGACAGTACTGTCAGGAAAGCATTTCCCAACAGATTAAAGCTTTTGAAATAGTTGGAAGCGGTCTTAAAAAATTTCAAGCAGAGGTGTCCAGAGTCTAAATCTTTTGCCTCTGTTACCATATATATATTTTCCCGCTTAGTTTTACGCTAAAGTCCAGCCCACGCCTTAGAAGGAGCGTCGAAATACTTAGATATTGTAAAATGACGTATTCATTTGAATGAATGTGGAATTCAAGCTATAAATGCGAGTTTGAATTCGACACCGAATTCAAGTATGCCGATCTCGAGTAATAATTGAGCAGATCTTGAAATGGTTTAAACTTAACTTAAATACTAAACATGAGAGGTGCCTGGTCATTAAGGGAGTCACCAAATAGACCACCTTACGAGTTGTCAACTTATGATCCCATCTTTTCTTAGACCACACGTCATAGAATTGACCAAGACTTGCAAGTCGCCTGTTTGTCTTTTTTTGTTTATTCTCTCTTTCGTCACTTTTCTTTTGCCGGAACCTCTCGAGTTCGAGATTACGATCGAATGATGGGAAGCGAATTCAACTCAAAAGTGAACGGTCCTCGTTTTTTCTTGTTTTGTGGTCGATGAATATTCGCGGCATCAAGTTTTATCTCCACTTAGCTCCTCCTTTTAGTGGTCTGGATTTGATTACGACCGATTATAAATGTACATGGGAAATGCTTTTCTAACGGTGCTGTCAGGGACGAGACAATCTCGATCGTAGATCCACATACCCTCATCGCGTATTCTGTATAAATTACTCATTGAATAGGAGATCATGTGGTCATAAATGATTGTTAACATAGAGAGCATTAGAGGAAAAAAAATATTATTCCTCAATTTTCTGTATATTTTCTTCTGTTATAATAGGAAAATGCATAATCTCTAATTTAGTTAATTACAACTCATACACGTATTTTACAGTTATTCCCATAATAACTTACAGTACTGCTAGCAGCTTTCGTATATCTTTTCTTAGTCTACTTTTATGGTATTATAAGTGAAATCATAGAAGCTCGATTAAGCTTGTGAAGTTCAATTTGAGCTGGACCGTAAATCACGTAGGATCGATTTCGAACAACTCACAAGCGAATGGCTTGATTTGGTTTCCGCTCTTAATCTTGCATCCTCTGAAACATTCATATGTCCAAAGCAGAGCCACAAGCCATTTGTTTCAACCTCACGAAGTTGGATTCTCAACCTATTTAAAGACCCCCCCGACATCTCTTCCCCACACGTACTCTTTAACTTCACTTCATCCCATAGATTTCCTCCTCTTCTCCTCCAACTCTTCCATGGAGGAGCCGAAAAAGCTCCATGCGGCGCTCCTCTCGAGCCCCGGCATGGGCCACCTCATCCCCGTCGTCGAGCTCGGCAAGCGCCTCGTCTCCGACCACGGCTTCGAGGTTACCATCTTCATCCTCCCCTCAAAAGCCTCTCGCATCGAGGCAGAGATCATCGAGTCGGCCATGACCCCCAAGCTCCTCGACGTCGTGGAACTCCCGCCCCCTGACCTCTTGGGCATGGGCCAGGATACCAACGTGGTCACGAGGCTCGCGGTCATGATGCGAGAGGCCCGGCCGGCGTTCAGGTCCGCACTAGCAGCGATGGAGGCCCGGCCCGATGTCCTCATCGTGGACTTGTTCGGGACGGAGCACCTGTGCATTGGCGACGAGTTGGGGATCCCCAAGTACGTCTACGTCCCTTCCAATGCATGGTTTCTTGCGCTGTTCATATACTCGCCGACGCTGGACAAGGAAGTGAAGGGAGAGTACGTGGACCAAACCGAACCGCTCGAGATCCCCGGTTGCAAGCAGGTCGGACCGGAGGACGTGGTGGACCCGATGCTGGACCGATCTAGCCAGCAATACCACGAGTACGTGCGGCAGGCCGGCAAGATCCCGATGGGAGATGGAATCTTGTTGAACGTGTGGGAGGATTTGCAGGCCGAGACGCTCGCCGCACTGAGGAATGAGGAGTTTTTGGGCCGGGTCGCGAACGGGCCAGTGTATACGGTTGGGCCGCTGATCAGACCTGTCAGACCGGCCGGTTTGAGGAAGGAGCTGCAAGAATGGCTGGATAAACAGCCGAGGGAGTCGGTGATGTTGGTCTCGTTTGGAAGTGGAGGGACTATGTCGGCTGAGCAGCTGGTGGAGCTGGCTTGGGGATTGGAGCTGAGCCAACAAAGGTACTTTCTGAAATTTGTGTATCTCCAAAATAAGACCTTTTGCTTATAAAATAAATTATTGCTGTTCATGGAATATGGTTTTGAAAATCATTACGATGTTGTTCCCAAGATAATTTATTATTAAAGAATCCCAGTCGTAGGAAATTTTCTCATTCCTCTAACCAGTCTCTCGATTAATTCATTGCGCACAAGTCATTCAATCCAACGAGGAATGTGTAATTTTCTTTCACACTCACCCATCACCTAATGATATTCCAAAAAGAAACAAAAATCACCCAAGTGTAGCGTGTATAAAGTAAGCTTTGAATTTTGCGTTATTTGGTCATTTACTCAATAAATTCCTTCCTCTTACAAATGTATAATTTCCTAGGTTTATATGGGTACTCCGGAAGCCGACCGTCAAATCCCTTGATGGGTCATTCTTTGACGTGGTAAAGGATGACGACGGCGACGAGGTTTTGAGCTATTTGCCGGTTGGATTCACGGCACGCACGCGTGGCATCGGGTTAGTACTCCCCTTGTGGGCCCCGCAGGTGGAAATCCTGAGCCATCCATCCGTCGGCGGCTTCCTATCTCACTGCGGATGGAACTCGACCCTGGAAAGCATAACGAATGGGGTGCCCATGATCGCCTGGCCACTGTACGCGGAGCAGAGGCTGAACGCGACACTGCTCGCGGAGGAGATAGGGGTGGCGGTCCGGCCGAAGGCTCTGCCTTCGAAGGAGATGGTGGGGAGGGAGGAGATAGAGAAGCTGGTGAGGACAGTAATGGTGGGAGAAGAAGGGCACGCGACGAGAGCTAGAGTCAAAGAAGTCAAGAGGAGCGCGGAAAGGGCGGTGGCGAGAGGCGGCAGCTCCTACGAGTCCCTACGCAAAATGAAGGAAGATTGCCAAACGAGGAGCCACCAGATTAAGAAATCCCGTTAAGGGCGTTTGGATACATGCACGGCGTCAGCAGAAGGGGGATGATAACGGAGACCGAAAAGGGGTAAAGTTCATGGATTTGGCAAAAGTTTTGGTCGGAATAGGTATGGATGAGTTAGGACTCCCGCCCAAGTTTCGTGTGTTCTCGATGCGGTGGAGACATTGCTTTCATTACTCTTCCACGTACAGTTGTTAAGGAATGCAGTGTAGTATATTTAACACGGAAAACCCTACCTCCCACAAACGGTTGCCTGCCCACTAGCTAGAGTGTCTCGAGTTTGAGTTCGCGAGCGAAGGCCCGATGCGAGATGAATTATAAGTTGTCGATGTTGAAATATGTGCGATGGATATTCATATTATTTGTTCGGGGCTAGAGTCCGAAAGTTAGATTATGTGGACATCGCATATGTTGAGCAAAAGCTGCAACTTTCTATTAGGATGCGGACGCCAACTAAAAAAAAGGGGGGGGGATAAGTCCAAATCTTGAAGTGGTTGACCGAATCGCATGGGATTTATTCTCTACGTTGCAGTTTATCTTTTCCGTGGCAGAGATATATATCCGGTTGTGTGTGGAAGTCCATGCGTGGATAAGTTGACGAGCTGTTTCCTCGTGTTCTTGAAGTTTCGGTAATTGCATCCAGCAAAGAGCACAAGTGTCCGTAGTCGACAGGAAAATCTTGTTTAAGGCTTTATTTAATTCTTTTGTAAGATTGAGAGATTATTTCGTAAGGAACGGCGGGACTAAACATTGTATGCGTTATTGGATGTAATTTGGGCTGCGTTTGGTCGTCAGGATATAAGTCAAGATAGGATATGTTTTATCCTATCCTGCGTTTTGGTAGCTGTTCGGGATAGGATAAAGTCGGATATAGAGGGGATATAGACAGGATAAAAAAATCCTAGGGAGGGGGGTGGGATAGACCTGGATAGGATTTCTCTTGTCTAGCTATTTTTTAGAAAAACCCTACGCTCTCCTTTTCTCGGTCTTCAATACACACGACTCTCCCACAACGAAGTTTCACGAAATCAGTCTCTTCTCTGTAGCTCTAATCCGACAAATTCAAGCTCCATCTCTGGCGAGGAGCCATACGCGGTTTTGCTTCCTCGCGAGGTTGTGTGTGTCTCTCTCTCTTCTTGTTTTTATTTCTTTTTTTTTTCTTTTGCTTGCGAATTCTCATTTCTGGTGCTCTCTGATTGTTCTCCATGAATCGAAGCACGCAATCGTTTATATGTCAGTTGAAGTCATGTGCTCTGTCAAACTTTGCTTTTCTCTCCTTGGTATTGGCATTAAAAAGGATTTGAGATTGCTTTTCAATATTCTGGCAATTGCGTTTGGAAATATCTTAAAGATTTCCGAGTATTTATCTGTTTTTGCAATGGGGTGTCCTGGCAAGTGTATCTAATTCTTGTCTGCTTTTGCGGGCATTGAAGACTGTTAAATGCTTTAGGCATGTAATTCGGCCTATTTCAATTCTAATAGCACTGTGGATCTACGAAAAGTATGAGATGATGCTGGGTTTTCATTTGTTAATATAAACTTAACATTGTGAAATTGTGGCCTAGCCATTCTTGTTTGCTGAGGTGCTGCAAGTGATGAATCTGTATGTTTTTTAATACTGCAATAGGAGGGGTAATGGAAAAGGATATTGGCAATGGGTTTATGTTTATCGCAAGAAAAAGGTTTTTGCTTGTTCCTTCTGCAACGCAAAGCTTTTTGCTTTGGATTTTTGCCCATCACTTGTAGTCTTTCCAAACTGTTTTTCTCTTATGAAGTCTCCATCGATCATTTCCTTAATCTAGTCCCCTGTACTTTTCAACTTGCATGAGACTTCATTATAGAATGTGTCTTGAAGGAATTTTAGGTGCTGCTCTCCTTTTTATGGTTTTGTGTCTATCTCTACCACACTGTCCTCTAATCAAATTTATTAAAATTGCAACGAGGAGTTTAGGAATGGAAGGTAGCGATTTCAGTCAAACTCAAGGAAGGGAAACAAAGAGAGATCGACGTATATGGACTATAGATGAAGAAAATGCTCTTCTAGATGGTCTTGAAGAATTAGTTGCGCGAGGAATGAAAGCCGATAACGACAGGAAGGCGTTTGAGGAGCTGTTACTCCAAGAGATGATGGAAGAGAATGACTGATGATTTAGGATTATTTCTTTTTCGAAGGCTGCTATTTGTTATGGAGTCTGAAGCTTGGTTTATAGTTTTCCTGGTACTCAATGAATTAGATGGAGTATACTTACCAAAAAAAATGAATTAGATGGAGTCAGAGCAATAGGCCTTTTTGCTATGAACAACATCAGACAATGTTTTTTTTTTTTGCTGTTTATTGGAATCATATGTTTTTTTAATGTGCTATTTCTTTTGAAGTCTCGAGCTTTATTCATATGTCTTTTATTTGATATACAGTTTTTACCAAACAATGGATATGATAGGATGAAAATATCCGCCTTTAAATCCATAGTTCACCAAACAGTGGATAGGATATGATGAAATCCCCGTATTTCTTATCATATCCTATCCAGTCCTATCCTGGCTAGAAATCCGGACGACCAAACGCAGCCCAAGAGTATTCGAGTAACTCGAGTGTTGTTTGTAATCTCCATGTATCGCTTGTTCTGTGGTGGAATTCGTTGGTGCTCTCCCATTGACGTAGGTCTCTACGATCGAACCACGTACATTTGATGTCCGATTTATTTTCTTGTTCCGTCTATTTATTGTCCGATCACTTATTCCGGACAACATATTCAGTGGTGCAAACATGATTGCATCGGGTATGATTTGCTCGAAAGCACCGACATTTTCCGAAGGCCTTCGAGTGGTGCTATTTTCGACATTCTTCAACATGCTATCGACACGTCATCAACGCTCCAAGCACGACGACGACAACGATGACGATGAGTCTAGCATCCCGACACGCACAAGATCAATTTTAAACATTTTCAATAAATTAGAGGCCAAAATATACATTTATCAAAAACCTATATACTTAAATCTATATTCAACCACCCCAAAATTATTATATCTAGCCAACCTAAGAAAAACTTAATCGTGAATCATAACAACAATAGTAGAAGAAGAAAAAGAAACATACCGCTGATATTAATCATGTACATATCAATATACATCGCGTCCTCATCGTATGGAAAATCTCTATCTTTTTAGAATGATCGTATGTCGTGTCATGTCATGTGTCGCATGTTGGTGTCGATGCTACTAAAATGATTTGTTCAGAGAGAGAGAGAGAGAGAGAGAGAGAGAGAGAAAGCGCACATCAACCACGAAGCTAGTGACTGAAGGAGGGAGCCGATGGCTATAAATGGGTGGGCGCGGGCTTGGGTTTTTATTAATGAATGATGATAAAATAAATCTGTTTTTGTTTTTATATAAAAAATGATCTTTTACATACTAGCATAGGCCGAAAGAACTACGTAGATATATCATCAAAATATTTAAAATTAAATTAGTCAAATTAAAAAATTTAAGATTGAATTGGCATCCATCGATCCACGTTAAAATCGTTGAAAAGTGCTGAACCCCATGGTAGAAAAGTTATGAACTAGAAGAGTCAAGTCGTGCCTACATTTGACCAAAAAATAATAATTAAATAAGTCGTGCCTACAACGGATGGGCTTTTGTCCTTTTCCTCCTCCTCCTTCTTTTTATGTTCACTAGAAGGATCCAAACACAAGATGTTACAGGATCCAAACTTGTAACATCCAAACACAAGATGTTGGGGAAGTGTTCCTCATTAATATAACTTAGTGTACAGCAGAATTAATCGAAACCACTAAAAAAGCAGAACATCGTCCTAATTACAAACAATGTGCTTGTGCTCTAATCTTCTATAACACAAATCAGCATTAATTTATTGCTTGCATACGTAAATATAAATCGAAAGTGCCACGGGACACTTGTTAATCGTATGTCCAAACAAGTAATTGAATGTGGCGCTCCTTGTGAATACGAAATACTTTAGTTGATGCGTGGGTAAATATCTTTGTCGAGTCACTATTGTTGAGGTGTGGCTCATACTCCCCAAAAATAGGAAAGCAAGTGAATCCCATTTACGTTTTATTTCGATTTGATTATGCGTTGGATCCTGACATGTGGGCTTTGATGCCTTTGCTCGGGGAGATCACTAAGAGAGAGACCAAGATAACTCACATGTATATCCTATCAATCTCCTCCTCACGTGTGTGCTCCTGTATTAGGTCTGCTTTCCCAACAAATGGTATCAAAGCCGATGATTGATTGATGGCCTACTTCCAATATATATTGGTTGTTTTGAGAATATCTTAAGGAAGGAATCAGGTAACCAATGCGATGTCCGGGCAGGTGTAGTGTAGCAACGCCTGCCCGACGGGCGTTGGGGTGTAGCAACGCAAGTCCAGCGGGTATTGATAGAGATTTCTAGTTGCGATATGTTGGTGCAAAGGGATACCTGAATTAAGGACAAAGCTAATACTGAAGTTCACATGTGAGGAGGAAATTGTTAAGATGCACGTGTAAATAGTATTAGAAAAATCCAATATCGAAGAATTGGTGTGACATTGAGCAGTTAATATCTAAGTTGGCCCATAACCCATATACTTAACCTTTTGAGTGAAGGTGTGTGCAGTTGCACATATTGACAAGCTCGTATTTAAGCTCCGTTTTGGTGATCTCCCTGAGGCAAAGATATCGTACTTCTGCTATGTTCTCCCAACTATTATCATGTCAGTATGTATGCTTAGCGCTTTTTATGAATAAATAAATAAATAAAATCGTGAAAAGGAACTTTGTTAACCAAGTAAAAAATGACTATATTGAACATTTTTCCTATAATTCAGGGACTAGATTGAACATGCACTAAAAATTTAGGGACTAAATTGAATAAGTCAAAAGTTTATGGATCAAATTGCACATTTTTGTCAAAGTTCAGGGACTAAATTGAACAAATTAAAAGTTTAGGGACCAGATTGCACATTCTGCCAAAGTTCAAGGACCATTTATGTAATTATCCCTAAATTCAATAATACACTTTGACAATTTCTCAATATAGTCTTTCTAGTCAATTTACGTTGGAAATTGCTGACGTGGTAGTCAAATAGTGTTGTTCGTCCAATGTAGCACCCAATGATTTGAGGTGTCCAAGCCCAAAATGATGTCGTTTTGAGAGAATTTTTCAATTCTCGATTTTTTCTTATCTTTTGTTTCTTTTATGTTTTTTTTTTTTAAATTTCCTTCGTCTACCTAGATTTCAATGGTCGACCGGCGACCCTTGCTCATCATAGGCAAGGGTGTCGCAAACCTTCAACGGCCACAAGTGAGGGTCACATGGCCCTTGCCCTACACAAAGGCCGCAACCATCCTTTGGCTTGCATGTGGCCGGCGATCGATGGAGAAGAACATGAATACTGAAAATCAAAGAAAAATGATTTTTTTTAAAAAAGAAATTTCTGAATGAAGTCTTTTCATTTAAGATCGTTCACGTCAACTGACGGTCGTGCCATGTAAGATGGCCGACGTTGGATCAGACGACCATGTCATCGATTTTCGACTTAAATCGGCTTGACGCAAGATGTTGAAAAATCGCATTGAAATGTTTAGGACTACATCGGCTATAATAAAAAGTTCAGGATCAAGTCGGGGACGGCAAAATAGGTTCAGAACCTTTTGGATGACTTACCTCGTTCTCAACTTCCGCAACAATCTTTCCGGACAAAATACCTGGTTAATTATCATCGCCAATTCGCCATCATGAAACTTATTGCTAACGTTGACATACGCAACTTCTTGCGGCGTAGGCAACAGTGGCGTTGACACGGACTTCACGATAAACAATAATTTCAGGCCGACGGAATCGCAAGCCACTGCTTTTCAGTTCCTCGTGCGATTGAGATCCGGACATGTTTTCAGCGAAGAGGAAAGTTTCGCCGAACTCGGACAGATTTCTACCGGTCAACCAACTTGTAGACTTCCCCGCTGGCACCACAATGACAGTGCCAGCAAAATTGGAGGGTTAGATTTCGACCCCAAAAAAAAAAAAAAAATGGAGGGTTAGATCAGGAGTTATTTAGGGCGGCCGCCACACATGGTTGGAAGTGTAAAAGCTGCGATTTTCCTCATTATTGGGACATACGCATGATAATGTAGTTTATACGTACATGATAATGTAATTAAAATATACTAACATGATCCACGGCAAATGTCACTAATAGAATAGAGTAATTATAGCATACCCAAGCCGTGAGAAATTATTATTACCACAACTGGGTGTACCCATGATTAGATTCATTCCTGATAATGGCTCGACCCAAATGATATGTTTAACCCGCTTTGAATCATTCCCATGCAAGAAAATCTAGTGATCCTTTACCAAACCCATCACATAAAAATACATATCCGACCTTATTCATATTGCTAAAACACTTTCATATTTAAACATGGTATAGGAAAACATGTTTCTCATATATATATTAAATACAATACGAAGCTAATAGACAAATTTTTTAATTATTAAAAAATTTGAAATTTTTATTTTTATTTTCTTTCTTTCTTTCTTTTCATTTATGTAATTATTAAAAAATTATGAACTTTTATTTTAATTTCATTCTTTTCCTTCTTCATTTATTAAAAAGTTCATAGATAAAGGGCATGTTTGGTTCGATTTTGGAGGAATATTTTTGGGAAATGCAAACATCTTTGGGCTAAAAGGGTTCTTCGAAATGCAAGTAATATTTGATAGAGTATATTTTACAAATACATTAGGAAGCAACTTTACCTTAGAGCCCCAAAGCTCATTTGCAACGAATAAACATAGCACGGCAAGCCAATCCCAACTAAATTGGAAGGTCAGATCAGGAGTTATTTGGGGCGGCTTCCACGCATGGTGGAAGTGTAAAAGCTATGATTTTCACGTCAATGGGGACACGCACATGATAGTATAGTTTATACTTGATTTGATGATATAGTCGTATTCTAACATGATTCTCGGGAAATGCGTTGATTAGGTCCATCTCAGGGATTTGGATCACCCGACATTAGAGTTTTCGTGACATGCTTATTTACCATTACTCAAATCAGATCATCCAAATGAAAATAGACGGCCTAATTTGAGAGGTTTGGAATTCAAAAAAAAAATCATTCCCCAAAAAAATTCCTGCCCAATTTTTTCCCTCCCCCTCAACAAATGACGTGGCCCATTTATTGCCGTCCATTTTTATTTGAATGACGTGATTTGAATAATGGTAAGTATGTCACAAAAATCTCAATGTCAAGTGATCCGGATCCTCATCCCAAATCATAAAAAAAAAAAAAAGAGTTATAGCAGCATACCTCGTGTGAAATTCTTATTCCCACGATCGGGCTTCCCCACGATTGATTGGATGGTTGATGAGAAAATAGGCGGTTTAAATTTTATAACCCTCGCATCAAGAATGGATCAAGCTGCTTGCGTAGAGCTTCCTTTATGTGAATTGACTTCTTACGCATGTGCCAAAAGATGACGACGATAATAATAATAATAATAATAATAATAATAATAATAATAATAATAATTCCCTCTTCCGAAGGTTTTCACAACGTTTTAAGACTGTATGGCGGTCTTGAAGTTCATAGATAAAATCTGAAGAAAAAAAAAAACATGGCGGTTTTGAAGTTTCAAAAAGGTGCTGAAGCTGACACATGGGCATGGCCATGCGGACAGCCCCATCTTCGCTCTATTGCATGTCGGGTTTCTTCCTCTGTCGGTCTGAACTCGGACCACGTCGCGTCGCCAGGACTCCAAATGAAGCCAAAGGGTTGACATGCACACTGTGGGCGCGCATGACAACACCGTTATCTCATAAATCAATTTCAAATCAGAAGTTGATTTTATTACTTCTATTTAGAAGAAAAAGTTGATTTTTTTATTTATGTTCTAAAAATTAATTTTCGATTAAAGAAATTCGTTTGATAATGGTTGAAAGTTTCTATTTTTTAAATATTACTAATTTTTTATGAAAAATTATTGTTAGTGCTTGAAAAAATTCTACTTAATTGTTAAATTTTTTAAATTTCTGTAAAAATATTTTTTATTTTTCAATCTAGCGGTCGGAGACAGAGACATGGCGACGACGGCCGGTGGAGGTTGGCGATAGACTATTGCGACGGGTGATGTGGTGGTCGGCAGTTGGCAGAGGAGGGCGACGACTGGATAAGGTCGACGATGGGCAGCGGCTAATGGAGACGGTGGTCAGTAGTTGCGACAATCAGTGGAGGTCAGCAGTGGCGGCAATGGTTGACAATTGGTGGCAGGTGGCGGTGGTCATGAGCGGTGATGGTTCGACGGTCGGCGGTGGGCGGTGATTGGTAGCTGTGGGTGGCAGCCGGCGGAGGTCTGCGACGGACGGCAGCGAGTGATGGTCTACGATTAGCGGGTGATGGTCTACGGTTAGCGGTGGCCATGGGCGATGATAGGCTAGGACGGTGGAGGTCGGCGATGAGTGAAGGTCCGCAATGGTTAGCGAGGGCGGTGGGTCGACAGAGGGAGCATGGTTGAAAATAGGAGGAGGGCGTAATAAAAAGAGGGTGAGGTGAGAATTACTTCTTGAGTTGAGAAATAATTTTTTTTGAACTTCACAAATTGGGAGGGAAATAAATTTAGAAGTGAAAATTCACTTCAGAAGTAGAAATTTATTTTATAAATAAAAATTTCTACCAAACAGATTTATGCTTCATAAGTTACATTACCAAACAGATTTTTACTCTAGAATCACTTCTAAAGTAGAAACTCGCTTCCATAAGCGTTACCATGTGCACTCATAGCCCCTGAATGGTAACACTTCTGGCCAACTTCTCAACTTCCGATCAAAAATTGATTTCTCTACTTCTCCTCAAAAGCAGAAATTAATTTTTCAACTTCTACTCCAGATTAACTTCTGATCAAAGAAATTCGATTGGTAACGGTTGAAAATTTTTTATTTTTGAAACATTATTAACAAAATCTTTGGCGGCGGCCGGTGAGCGTGGCGGCGGCAGGCGGCATCCTACCACGGGTGGCGACGGTGGTCAGCCGAGGCTCGTGTAATCAAAGAAGTGATTCTGGAGCTGAGAAGTTAAAAAATTTAACTTCTTAAAATTAGCCAAAAATCCAACCAAGGGTAGAAAATCCTATCATAAGTCATTTTTTTTTACCAAACGTATTTTTGCTTCGGAAGTAATTTTACCAAACGAATTTTTCTGCCATATTGTTTAGCAGAGAAATTCTACTTTTGTTGGGTTATCATGTAGCGTCATAGCAACCTGAAAAAGTCGGGCCCCCTATCCCGTCTACCGTGACCAAAAAAGTGACCCTAATGTAATTCCAAAACAGGGTTCAAAGGGGATTTCTCCATGCCCCTAGCGTGGAATTCTCCAATATAATATAGTCACTAGTCCGGAAAGATACGTATGTAATTCAGTAACCATAACCTTATACAACTCTATCATGTAGATGCTTCTTGGTTAATAATAACACTCGTCTTCGCTATAAGCCTATAAATACCACATGCGCGAACCCATTCATGCACCGCAAACCCGAACCCCAAGATCCTCTTGCTAAGGCCTCTCTCTCTCTTCTTTGTGCTAGAAAAGCCAGTCATGCAAACCCTAAAGCCTCATGCAGCTCTCCTCGCAAGCCCCGGCATGGGCCACCTCATCCCCGTCATGGAGCTCGGGAAGCGCCTTGCCGACCACCACGGCTTCGATGTCACCGTCTTCATGGTGGCGCCCGACTCGTCGATCGAGGAATCCCCCATTTTCAGTTCGGCGCCAGCTCCAAACCACCTGGAGCTCGTCTTGCTCCCCCCGGTGGACATATCTGGCCTCGTTGACTCGACCACCTCGATCGTGACACGGCTAGTGATTATGATGCGCAAGGCGTTGCCTTCGTTGAGAGCTGCAATCTCCACCATGAGGGCTCGCCCGACGGCTCTTGTGGTCGATTTGTTCGGAACGGAAGCTCTGGCTGTGGCTGAGGAGTTCGGCATGCTCAAGTACGTTTTCATTACCTCAACGGCTCGGTTTCTTGCGGCCACCATTCACTTGCCCACCATGGATGTGAAGGCAGAACATGATCATCGTATTTTGAAGAAGCCTTGGGAAATTCCAGGTCTTGAACCGGTCCGATTCGAGGACACCTTCGACCTGTTTGTGAACCAGACCGATAAGAGTCTTTTTGCCGAGTATACTCGAATTGGGAGGGAAATACCGACGGCCGATGGAATTCTGGTGAACACGTGGCAAGATCTAGAGCCTTCAACATTGCATGCACTTGAAGATGATAAGTTCTTGGGCCGGGTCAGTAAGGCGCCAGTTTACCCGGTTGGCCCATTGGTTAGACCGGTTGGACCGCATTCAAAAAGCGAGGTGATGAACTGGTTGGACATGCAACCAGGCGAATCGGTCATCTACGTTTCTTTCGGGAGCGGTGGGACCCTATCGGCGGAGCAAACCACCGAGCTGGCTTGGGGGCTTGAGTTGAGCCAGCAGAGATTCATCTGGGTGGTGCGCCCGCCCATGGACGGCGATGCGTCCGGGAATTTCTTCAACGTGTCCAACAGCCAGGACGGGACTCCGAACTATCTCCCCGATGGGTTCTACACCCGGATCCGCGACCGGGGAGTGGTGGTGCCCATGTGGGCCCCACAGATGGAGATCCTGGCCCACAAGTCCGTGGGAGGGTTCGTGTCCCACTGTGGCTGGAACTCGACTCTGGAGAGCATAGTGAACGGAGTGCCCATGGTGGCATGGCCGCTATACGCGGAGCAGGGGATGAACGCCGCCATGCTGGTGGAGAAGCTTGGCACGGCGGTCCGGTTGAGGACGAGGCCAGTCGGCGGGGCGATCGGAAGGGAGGGGATAGCGGACATGGCGAGAATCATCATGGGTCCGAAAGGGAACGGAGTGAGGACCAGGGCCAAGGAGCTGCAGCGCGGCGCGACGGGAGCCATATGCAAGGGCGGCGGTTCCTCTCACAATTCACTGACTCAAGTGGCCAAGGAGTGTGAAATCAAGTTGCGCAGTCTGAGTGCCAAGGCTCTTGGTGCTTAGAAATGCATAAGATTCGGGCTTCCCAGGTCTAGATGAGCATGTTAGATGAGCCGACCGTCCATTCCCAAACATTAATCCACAATAAAGATCCTTTATTTAATGATGATTGTGTTTATATTTGTAAAGAATATGTGATCAAGGTAGATCGAATTGTGAAATAGACGTGGATGGGAAACTTTGCCCAAAAAAAAAAAGTCTTAAACCCATTATACGATGGACAATTCAGTCTTAAAATTTTTTAAATTTGGCCGGTCTTCGACGTAGTCATTCCGAGCAAATTTGACCAGGAATCCCTGGTGTGGATGCTTGTGGTACAAAATTAGATTTAAAAATTTTTGGACATCACCTCGATGTGAAAGACAAATAATTCCTTTCTCCGTAATGCCTCTGATTGGTGGTTGACAAACATAAACATCGCCCGATTACAACATTAGTTAAGTTTTCATGCGGGCTGATGTCCACATGAAATCCACCGATCAGAGGTCTCCGACCGGGAATGGAGGAAAACATTACCCTTCCTGATATAACAAAAGTTTAACAAAGACGTAGTTTAATATCTGAAGACTACGATAATCGAGTGGAAGTATTGTTAGGGTCAAAGAGCACGATGTGAATGGGGCGTATTTTTCCTAGTCATCAATGAGGGACAATCAAACCTAGGATTTCAAGATTCTCCTGCCGTGGTCATTGGAGTAATGCCGTTTGGGTAAACAAAAAATTCAATAAACAATCCGAGGTGGTGAGGTGGTCGCGTGTTTTGTTTAGACACTACCTCGATTATAACTAATGGGCAAGCGATATATCAATGGAAAGACCTACAAACCAAGAGCTAAAGAACGACCTCAAAAGCATTTGAGACCAGAGAGAGAATGGCCCCGAAAGTCAGGGAGGCGCACTGTTTTGGGCACAAAATAGGGTAAAAATCATTCGGCATGGCAAGTTTGGGCCTCCGTATCTCGACATTCACGTATCAGCAATGGCAAAACTAAATATCAGTGCAAAGCACTACACATACAGAGTGCAAAGAGCTAAAGAACACTCAAAAACAAGCACGGCAAGGCAATGAAACATGAGCTCAAATTTAGAGGTTTGAATGAGATATGTCATTTTATCGAACACATGGCGTGCAACACAAAAAACATCAATCCGAGGCATTTTGAGCTAAACCAAAATATATGATCACTCAAATGAGATGTAATAATCATGGACACATGTATAGGATAGGTCGGTTTGGTCAAACGGGACCAAACTGGGTAAAATGCTTAAAACCAGTCACGGGTTGGTCGCGAAGGGGTATTCGCACTGTATTTTCCGGCGGCTCTAGCGATGATAGGCGGTCGGTAACGTTGGAAAGCTGTGGTATTGGTAAAGACGAAATGAGGGCGGTTGTCGCTCGAAACGCTCTCGGCTCGCTCGGTATCCTCCTCTAAAAAGGCTTCGTCACCAGCCCGAGAAACCTCAAACACCAGCTATGGCCTCCCCTTTTCCTCTCAAATTCATTGAAATTCTCCGAAACCCTAGATACCGTGGCCTCTCTCTCCTCTTATAGGCAGCCTAGGCAGCCTCCCGCACTCGTACGCACTCTCTCTCCTCGTCGTACGAGAATAATAGCTCACGAAATTGCCACCGCACCTTTTTTTTTTCTCGCTCTCCCTCGCACCCAAGGCCAGCTGCCTGGAATTGTACCATTTTCATACGAATGCCGCGTTCGCAAAGACGCCAATAGGTGACAGGAATGTTCTGGAATGAGATCGCGAGGGTTACGTGGTGTGGGTGTCGAAAACGGCCGCGGATTTGGCCGAGATTGACTAGTATGGGCATTGGGCACGAGGGTCCGGGCAGTGACGGAAATGGAGTTGGATCTCCCGGCTCCGCCGTGAAATTGGGTTCGTTAGGACCAGTGACTGGCTTCAAAGCCCAATTGGTTTCGTCGCTAATTGTGCCCATTTGGGTGGTCAATTTTGTCGATTTCCGAAGGGGTGCAGGTCTGGGCGTGAAAGGGTGAATTGGGGAAGAAGATGAACAGTAACCGAGTCGGTATGTCGAACCCGGCCGATCCGATGTCACTATTTTTATTAAATCGACTCCCAAATTGACCTTTTTTCACATAATTGAAGCTGGAATTGGGTTCTACAACATGTTTTCTATCTAAAAGAGGTGTGAAAACCTCAAATCCAAAGTTTAACCCGGAATTGATTCTTCACTAATTCAAAGCCTAAACGATCGAATCGAGCCAAGCCACCCCCGCCTATGGATTTAAAATGATGAAAAAATACAAGGTAGTGGTCTTGTATTCTCATGAGTACCCTCAGAAAAAGATTAATTGCATTTTGAGTGAAATCGGGGACTAAATTAAAAAATATTTGTGTATTTAGGTCCTTTTGGTCAAAATTGAGCAACTCTGCAAATAATTGGGCCAAAACATGATATGGGAGAGGGAAATGTCATGATTCGAAAAATGTGAAAACAAAAAATAAAAGAACTCGGAATTGGGTTATGTTTATGAAGGAACATGTGGCCCCGAACTGAATTTTTAAAATTTTAAATTTCAAGTATGAAAAGAGAATTAAAATGAAAAGAATGGCTTTTTTTCATATTTTTATGACCACAAACACTATTTTTCTTGATTTTTGGCTATTTTTTTAATGAAAATAAATTCAAAATATATTTATATAAAGTTAAGAAAAATACTTTTTCTTTTGTTCAACATTGGCTCTTAAGGCTGGGCCAAGGCTTCCAAAGTTGATTATATGATCTTATGAATTTTTTCTGGTATTTCTAATTAATTTTTCAAAAATGAAATGATTAAAAATCAGGCATCTAACACAGGACATCTATGAATTTGATTTTAATCACAACTTTTCATTGAGTGTGGTGTGGGTCTGTCACTGCCTCTCCCTTTCAACCAACTCCTCAAAACTTCATAAATGGGTGCTCTCCTCCTCGCCTTTTTCCTCTGTTTTCTTTCCCTTTCCTTTTCGCATTCTGCTCACCCGTGGCTTTGCTCTCCCCCCAGGTAAAAGACTTGGAAATAGACCGCTCGCCACAAAATCAGAGACTGCTTATTTAATTTCGTGTCGTTGACAGAGACTAAAGGCGCCGGAAAATGCAATAGGGGAATTTGCATTATAATTAAAGTACCTGATAAGAAAGTCTTAATGACTGTTTGAGACATCTGTATGATGATAACATCGAGGGAGATCTTATTTGCCATTATCTCCATGTTCGTGACGTTTATGTGTATGCCGTATGTATGTATATACTGTGGTGATGATGATGATGATGAAGAAACGGTATTGGGAGCTGGTATTTAAACTCAAGCTTGGTGACAGACCTGATCTAGAAGAAGATGTAAAAAGGGCAGAGGAGACCGAGGCTTCGCATGCAGCTCGTGTGTTAGAGATATTTGAGCAACTTGAAAGAGGTGGTTGGCATATGTGACGGTGGAGACATACTCATAATGTGGGGAATAAAGTAAATTAGGGCTCTTGAGAAGTTTTGACATGTAGGGTTAGACATGATTTTTGACAGCACCTCGTGCTATGCATAGAGTGATCAAGGTTTTAAGTGTCCCACCATTCCGATCTTAGGTTATCATCTCGGGACATTCGACCGTGTATGATAATTCACTCATACGACACGACGACGAAGACGAAGGCTCCAGGGAGAAAAATAAATAAATAAAATTTAAAAAGGTCCTGAAGAGGCCAAAAGCACTTTTGGGGAAATTCCAATTCCAATCTTCGATGAAAGTCGGTTTTCTGGTATTAAGTGTCACAAACATGTGTTATTTATAAACCCCATTAAAACCATTTGTAAGAAAAGCAATTTAATGGCCAAACAGAATTTGATGCTCAAGGTCGAATTCAGAAAAAGGGGACCAAAGTCATGCCGAAAAGTCGATTTTCAAAGTTGACAACAGCCTCAACCACAATCCCCATGTGGCTCTAAATGAGCTTTCTGTATCGTACTAACGGACCCATTAGTTTTAAGCAATTTCACGTCGATAACGTCGCAATTAATTGCATATCAGAGCTTTTGAAAATTGGTAATTGACAGATGATTTTTTTTTTCTTTTTAAGACCAAAAAAGAATATTCGGTGTGATCAGCCCAGATCAAACCGGTTGAATCCGGTCCAGACCAAATTGCTTTTCCAACTCAGGGCCAAGCCCCAAGATTGGACCGATGATTTCCCTCTCGGCCTAGAAGGCACGTGCTCCCTCCCATCGACTCCGTCCCATAAGGACTTATTTGTGGCTCTCCAACTTGATCACGCTATTTCGACCAACAAAAAAAAAAAACTTGATCACGCTATGCATAGCACGAGGTGTCATCTTCTTTCAATTCGTCCATCGGTGGCCCTCCTAAGAACTTAGTCACGATATCATGTTCATTCATTGTAATTTCGATACGAATCGGAGAGCACTTAAAAGGTAATTTCGATACGAATCGGAGACCACTTAAAAAGAAAATTTGTAACGAAAAAGCCGGGCTGCCACAGTCGCGGGTTGATTTCGTGTGTCGGGGCAAGATTCACCAACGTCGCAGTCGGCATTTCGATGAAAAAAATCAAGCTGAGTTAGACGGGTCAATGAAAAAGAAAATTGACTAAAAACTAGATTTTGACCCTTTATCCAATGAGCAATGAACACACGCACAAGCAAATTCAAGTTGGTCGATGCCGAGACACATCACGACATTAAACCGGACATGGTCCCATATAACCCCCAAGATCAGGCACATCACATGGGGGCCGGGACTTTTCGACCAAAGGAGACAAGAGAAAGTTGCAGGACAACTCAGGATGATGGAGGATACGAGCAAGAAACCAAACTTTCAGACACACAAAGCAAAGGCCCTACCACATAGGAAAAGAAGATTGGGTCGAAATCGTTTTCGGATTCAGCATTGAACTTCCCCCTGACCTTTCGAACCTAGTTTTTTGTCCCGGCTTCGGCCCTCACGCGTGCCTACCGAAAGGGAAAGCTTGGGATCGGGGTCGATGTCCCCCAAGTCGAGCTAGCGACGACCCAAAACAGAGAAAAAGGAAACCAGATAATGAGGGCCTCCCTGCCATGTCCAACCAGCTCAATAATTCCCAGAAAGTTTTTCCGGAGGATGTTGGGTTATGCAGACTGACACGGCGGATGCACTCGAATCTAAAGATTAGATCACATAGATTCCACACGCCAATCAGACAGACAGGAGTAGCGACTGACTCTGTTCGCCAATCAATCAAACCTAACAGAAGAAATGCAGCAATGGTTTTGGTTTACCATCAAAGCAAAGAGTAAGCAAACGTAGTAGTTCTTTAAGTCAATTTCTGGGTTTCAAGCTCGAAGATGACAAACAAAGGACAGATCGACTGTAGGCAAGCATAGGAAAGAATGTAACCTTTCGACCCGAGCTTCTTCTGCATGATGTTGCCATCATTTGAATGATTGTAAATAGATGTCCCTGGGAGGCGGCAGAACGAGCATTTGCTCTCTCACAATTGAATTGGAAAGGACCTTTCACAGCGAATGCTCCAACTGGGGGGGAAAAAATAAAATAAAAATAAAAACTAACTATACATAATTCTTGTTAAGGAAAAGGGTTCAGGACACATGAGATCGAGCTAGAGTTTCCCCTTCCAAAATGGCACTTCGCAACACAGTTTCAAGAGACATAGTAAGCCGCCGGAATGCCTAGAGTCCCCCGAATCAGACGAGCCACATCATTAAGATTGTTGCAAGAGTTTGCGAAATGCTTAAGCACGAGCCTTGCTGCTCCCTAGTGTGAGCTCCAGATCTTCCACCCCAATATCATGAATCCTCTCACCTTCCCAAGGCTTAACTCTTCCATTCTCAAACTCAAATTCAGAGCCCCAACCCCTGTCAGACGATGCACCCCACCCTAAACCGCCGTTTTGTTCAACTCCATCCTTGGGAGGACCCTGTTGACTCGCAGATTGTACCAGATTAAACGTAGGCGAAGGCGGAGCTGCCCCAGCCACCACCATGTTTTGGTGGAAGCTCGCCCACCGGTCAGAGTCCACTGTGGAGGCATCCGACTCGTCGCATTCCGGGATTGTTGGAGGAGTCATGTTCTGGCGGCGAGTGGGACTGGAGGGGGCAGAAGCCGCGAAGAGCGGGTGGCGGAAGGAGGACTTATGTATGGAGACATTGGAGAGGGATTCCCAGTCAGGTTTCCGCTTCGAGTTCCGAGAAGTCGGGGAAGAGAGAGGAGGTGTCACAGGGGCACTGCTGGAGATTCTCAAGGGAGGGAGATTTGTCGGGATGGAAGCGATGTTACGGAGGAATGGAAGGAGGTACGTGGACGGATTGGCATCGAACCGGGTAGGGCTAGGGAAAGATGACGATGTGGGGCTGGCGTGGTAGGACGGGACAGGGCTCGGAAATGCCGAGGATTGCGGACTTGGCTGCATCGAGGAGCATGCGCTGATGTTCGCCGAAGTGCCTGTGATTTCGCCCGGAGGTGGCTTGCTTCCCTGGGTGAGTAGTATCATTAACAAAATGAGACAGGACAAAATCTCTAATCCGAAAGCAGAATATCGCATATCATCATGGTTTTCCCTAGAAAGAGCAAAAATGAGTACCCAATACTCAAATCTCTTCAGCTAAGGAACAAGAAATCAGTAACTCTACAAACAGAAAGAGTAATTACGTGGTCAACTGCGAAATTAAGATCTCAGCTCAGCTCAGCACAAGAGAATCAATTAAGAGATCGCATGATGAGAATGGGGCTAAAGCATTTAATTTGGGAGGACAAAGGGAGGAGCTGAAGCTGAACTCCTCGACTCCCTCATTATATCCAGGTCACAACAAGAAGAGAGCTCACAACTCTGGTCCATGATAAAATTCCACAAGCTGATTGTCATAAAAACCCAAATCTTCAGATTTCGCCATCCACCCATGAGAAATCTGAAAGTTCCTATAACGAATTTAGCTGTGTATCGGACAGAAATCGACTTGAATGGCATAAAGAGAAGCAACCCATCACCAGATCCAACAACTAAACAAGAAAGGCATATCAGACAAAAGCCTCAGCCCATCTCCAGATTGAAAATCACCAAACCAATCGTACACAAAAAGAAAAATCCAAAGAAAGAAGGAGGACTGGCTGGATCTTGAATAGAGATGATTCTAATAGAACAGGGAGAGCATACAAAAAAGGGAAGAAGAAAAAAAAAAAACAAGGGTCTACCTTTCGATAAGTAGTACCATCTTCTTCAACGACCCAACCGGCTTCAGTGCAGAGAGCTTTCAAGACCTCATTGTTGTCGCAGTGCTTGGGGAGCTTGTAGTTGCCCTGAGCTCTGAGGCCTGTGTATATCTTCGCAGCAATGGCTCTCCTCCTCCTCTCTCTCCTCTTGTTGTTCTCTCTCTCCTTCCATGTCGGAAGCCTCCCTGAGGCCCCCCCTCCGGCCATTCTTTACTCCCCCTCTCTCTCTTTTCCTCTCTGTAAACCCCCCTCTCTGTTTCTGCCTCTCTCGCTCTAAAACAACCTCCCTCCCCCTCTCTCTCTCTCCACGAAAGTCTCTGTGTGTTTTGGGGATGGGGAGGGTTTTCTTTGTTGGCGTTTGTTTCTCTCTCTACTGGGTGCTGTTCCTCTTTCACGAGGTCGAAGGGTTTCTTTTCTTTATTTATTTGAGAGCTCTCTGCTTTCTTTAATCTTTCATGTGGCAGAACGGTGCTGAGATTCTTCTCTCTCTCTCTCTCTCTCTCCCCTCCCCTGTTCACACTTTATAGACTTTCTCTTTTCTTTCAGTGCCCCACGCCACGAGTCTCCAGTCTTGTAAATTGAACTAACATTCACCAAATAATAGATTAATCCTAAAGCATACTTAAATTGGATCGTCAAACATTGTAACTGACGTGGCGGGCATTTATACAGTACTCCCGGCTAAATAGTCATTTGTAGCCTATCGCATCGCTTAATATGTTAATATAATACAATCGCAAAGATGGCCGGTGTAGCTACAAAGAGTGCTCTGTTCTTTCACGAGATCACGAGCTCGATATAATAAGATGCTTAGCCATGACATATCTCGGGCGAAGCGGCCGATTTGCCGGGGCGCACGGTGCGTAAATTGACCTTTCCATGGCGATGTAGTAGCTAATGGTATAAGTGGTTAATAAAAAAAAAGTCCTCTATTTGGAACTACTTTTAACAATTTCAAACCTGCTCCGAAATTACTAGAGAAAGCACATAGTAACTATCATATCTTTATACCACGAATCCCACCAACCATATCTCGATACCCAATCTTTGAAATGCCAAGAACCGTTTGGGAATATCCACGTCACATGTTGATCTTATTTAATCACGTCATTACTAATTGTCTCTCTCTCTCTCTTATCCCTTTCGAGAAGGGCTGTACATTATATCAGATTAAAAGGATGATCCACGTCAATAGGATTCCGGATATGATCGAGCCGATCGATTACCGAATTAGTAATTAAGATTTTCACGGCTCGGGTAAAAATGGCGTGCAAGAGATATCACAATAGAAGTAAAATGAGCAAAAATGCAGGGTTTGTAGAGTATGGGGGAATCCAAGCATGTGAGGTTTGGAGTGGATCGGCGCCGCACGGAGCATTCGGACCGGTCAAAGCGGAGCTCTTCCAAGCGAATGTGGCCAACTTGTGTAACCCAACAAACACTCCGATTCTGCTCGAATCGGGACCCCACAAGGCATGGCCATGCCTCCATTATTGACAACAAAAACAAAAATAAATAATAATAATAATAATATTGGAAATGAGAATTTCATTTTAAATTTGGAGGGTCCTTGCTATTTTCTACATCCACACCTTCTGTTGTTAAATTATTGATTTTGTTTAGACGCGGCTACGAACAGTCGTGTCCGAATTGTAACCGTGTTGGTGATCGTACCGCGAAGCGCCGCAAATTATAAAGTCGAATAACGCATCCCGTTAGAACCATAACACGCTCTAAAGCTAGGAGAGCAATTTGTTCAAACGCGTCGTCGGCAACTCACGGCTTCGAAGGTGCTCCGATTTTGGCCACGAAATGTTTGCCAAGCACCTGGTAAAAGCCGAAGCGCCCTCCTTCACAGTGAGCGTGATTTCACGATAGAATCGGAAACCGGTTCAGTTTTAGATTCTTGTGGGATTCGATCCAGTTCACGATTTTATATATATATATTTTTTCGAAACATGTATTGTGCGGTTCGGTTTCCGGCTCCCGATTAGGAACCGAACCGAACCATGCCGATAATGGAGAACCAGATCAAGAATCAAACCGAGAACCTACATAACCCCACAGCCCTAAAATAGAAATTGGCAATATATGGTATTTGATTAGTCTTGAGTGAACCAAAAGAAATTCCTTCCTCTCCGAGAGCGACTCCTTGGCTTTCATTGCTGTAGTTGACTCGTCCAGATCTTGAGAGTCAGAACGCCGCTCTTCATTGCTGATCATTGCCGTCGATCGCCTCTATCGTCGCACAATCAAGCTCTGTTTGTGCATTGTTTTTCGACCGTGAGAGCACGAATAGCTCGGACTTTGCTCGAGAGGACCTCTGGAATCTCCTATTATTTTCAATCGGTCGCTTCTACCGTGCGCACAACCAAGCTCTGTTGTCCATTTTTTTCCGACCGCGAGAGCACGAGTAGCCCATACTTTGCTCGAGACCTCCGAAATCCCCTATTGTTGATTCGCTCGTAGCTCGCAATAGTCACGTCTTTAAGGTGAGATCTACATGGTCTGACTCCGTTCGCTTTAATTAAGAACGTAGATCTGTTGATTCAATCTGATCGAAATCCGATCAAGTTTGATGTGATTTCGTCGATTCTCAGTATGCTAACATGTGTGGCGACAATAATCTAGATTATACTCCTCTCGCTTGCTTTAATCACGAGAACGCCTTGACGAAACTGCTCACCATATGTTCGAGGAAATGCACAAATCAAGTCCACGGGAGTTTCTCTGTGGTTTCGAACCAATTTGAGTGCGTATCAACATGAAAATAATTGCTTTTTATGATGTATTTCGGCTTGTGGAGTTGGGTCGAATCTCTATGTCGTTCGGATCCTTATGTCCAGTCGTCTTCTCTCGGAATCATGCTCACGTGGTCTCGCCGTTTTACTCGTTGCTCACCTCACGCCTTCCATTATCTCTCCACGTCAATTAGCACACGAAAAGGCTTTTAGTCTATGAACTTCTTGCTCTAATACAAGTACCTTTCGTGCATGTATTGTCAAGATTGAAACAGAACAACAAATCGCTGAATTCCGAGCAGACCTTAGAAGGTTCCAGAATACACAGAATATGTTTCAAGTTTCAAAAATTAAAGAATCGATTTTGACTGGGTTTTAGATTTGAGATGGAACCCGAACGGGTGCTCTGTTCAAGCACGAAATCCAAATTTAAGAAATTTCTGTTAAATTCGAGACCACCGAAGCGGGATTCATCTCGGCTGGCTCCGTATCTGTGACCTAACGTGGATCCCATGTGAGACGAGACCCACAGCCACAGGAGAAGATCAGCCCCCAACTACCGCCGATCGGACGGACGAGAAGCGGGGGACCACGCGCTCCACCGCATCCGCGACGCACCCACGCGAGTCCCAGGCGCCTATGAATTATGATGCTTTTTGCCAAAGAAAGATGCTCTGCCTGCCGCCTCCGGTAATTGGGGGTTTCTGTTTCAGCCTGACGTGATGTTCAGTTTGAACGGCCAGGATACCGGCCAAGCAGAGTGCGGGCCCCACTCCCACGCGAGCCGCTGGGTCTCTCTCTCGCATGTCCCTGTCGGCTCCACACGTGCGACCATTCTTTTTTCGCCAGGATAAGACATTATCCCAGTTTGTTTTTTTTTTGGCATTTCCCTCGATTGCGATAATTCCACGTCGTCTCTGCATAATCAAAATAATTATCAAAATGCACATCACATGCCTGCCGACGTGGCTTCACAGGATTTCCTAATTCAATTTTTTGTCAAGTGTAAGAAATTATCATTCAATAATAAAGTTACCAAAGCCTACGCTCACCCGGCACGGAAGATATAATGACTAAAAGACAACAACGTGCAATGGACCGTACTTGCCTAGAAATTCGAGTAAATAAAAATTATTCAAATCCCAGAATTTAATCGCAAATTTTGAGGTAAGTATAATTTATTTCGAGTGACGTGGATTTGAAACTAATTACTTTAAGACGAGTCGGACACAACATGTGGATGTGGTCCCCACCAACCCCTTCCCGCTCTCTTCTTGCTTTTCTGATGGTGTTGGATTTCTTTTTTTTTCTTCTTTTTTTTTTAATTAACTAAATCCAATTTGAAGTATCTATCCGATCCCTAAGGAAATTACTATTTACTAATAGGTACACACTTGTTCACTGTGTGAAAATAAAAATGTCCTCTGCCGAACTTTTGCTTGGGTTTTCATTAGGCAAGGCAGCACACGGTGACCCATATTGAAAATCCCCACCCAACTCCCCGAACCTCTTCTTTTTTTTTTTTAACCTAAGTGATCCCTAACATTTTGTTATGTGTTCACATTAATCACCTAACTATACGAAAAGGTTTATTGATGTCTTTCATCTTCGAAAGAAAAATGGAAGGACGGTATCGAATATTTCCATATATTCAAAGGACTTTACTAATATTGAGCACATTCAAAGTTCATGGATCGCATTGCACATTGGGTTAAAGACCATCGACCACATCGAAAAACACTAAAATTTTAGGAGACCACAAATTCACGTGTGATTTGTGTCGTAAATGACCGATTTGCTCTAGCGGATTGGGCGGGCATATCGCCCAATGTCCAGCCTTTGATCGAGGAACGCATCGCGCTGCTTCCGATGGCGATCGTGCTGTTGATGTGTGTTAATCATGAGAAGAGACAGAAATCAGCCCAAATTAGCTGTGCGTGCTTGGAGAAAAACATGAAAAGACACAGCATGTGTAATGTGGAATGCCAGTCCCCTTTCTTTTTTTCTTTTTTGGTCAATGGAATTGGCCCATGATCGAGCTCGACGCACGCACGCCCGCCCGCCATGCATCCAGCTAAGATGAAAGGGACGCCAGCCACAACGCTTGATTTTATTTTTTTAGGGCAAAATGACACAAATAATCCCTAAATTTTGGCAGAATATGCAATCTGATCCCTGAACTTTTAATTTGTTCAGTTTAATCTCTGAACTTTGGCAGAATGTGCAATTTGATCCCTAACATTTTGACTTGTTCAATTCAGTCCCTGAACTTTTTATTAAATGTTCAATTTAGTCCCTGGACTATATGAAAATGTTCAACGTTATCCATGATCTTAAATGAATGAAAGGATTATATTGAACATTTTCCTATAATTCAAGGACTAGATTGAACATGCACTAAAAGTTTATGGACTAAATTGAACAAGTCAAAAGTTTATGAACCAAATTGCACATTCTGCCAAAGTTTAGGGACTACATTGAATAAATTAAAAGTTCAGGGATCATATTGTACATTCTATCAAAGTTCATGGACCATTTGTGTAATTATCTCTTTTTTATTATTGTTTTGTTTGAAACGATTATTCATTACACACGCCAATAAAATCAAATAAATAAGCACTTTACGACGTGGGCTCCATTCATTTCGCGAAAAATTAGTAATTTAGAAAATATTTTCCTAAAGACAATCTCATGTGTGGCCTAAAATAATTAATCGATGAAAGATATCGACATTGCCAACAACAATTTCTGTCTAGACATCTATGTAGACGATATAAATATTTTCAGTTCATTCATTTTCGTAAGCGATATAAGCGATCATCTTTTCAGAAAGTACTTTCTGAATCTCTCATTTTTGCAAAACAAAAGGAGCGATACTCTTTAGTTTCGACAATGTATTTTTCTATAAAAAAAATAAATGATTATTTTCACGCCAAGACCACATGCATAAAAGAAATTTTAATGTTGAAATGATCTGATATACCATCTCATGTGAATTTACTGTATGACCAGGATCACGAGGATCAATATTATCGAGAAAATTATCAAAAGAATCTTAAACCTATTACACTTGTGCCATAAGCCTTTTAATTGTGCCAATTGAATCGTAAATGTTACGCTTTGCCAATTGATTCCATACACCAATTTTGCCAAGAAATAGACGGCATTGACATCGGTCGTCCTACGTGACTCAATTGGCACTAACGTGAACTTTTTAATAATATTCTAATATATATATATATATATATATATATATATATATATATATATTTATGAAAATTTTTAATTATTTTTTATTTTATTCATTTTTTTTTTTGTACTTAGGGTCAACGAGGGTTGCTTGCTGACCATCGCCAACATCGGGTGAGGGTGTCACGGCCCTTGCTAGTCCTAGGCAAAGACATTTCGGCCTCATCTGGGGCTACAATGGGGCTGACAAGGCCACGACACCCTTGCGTAGTGCCGATGAGGATTGCGAGCCTTATTATTATTAGTTTTTTAAAAAGAGAAAAATAATTTTATATAAAAATATCAAAATATTATTAAAAATATCACATCAACGTTAGCCATAACGTAGGACGGCGAGGTCCATGTCAGAAGTTCCCGATCAAAAATTGACCTGGCGGATTTTGATTGGCAAAAAAAAAAGAATTTAGAATTAAATTGACACAAATACAATTGATTTTTGGTAATTATCCCCGATATTATGTCAGTCATTATTTATCAGAGCATGACTGAAGGTGTCACACGATCAGCGGTAGAAATGGAAGTGGTGCGCATGATTTGTTTATAATAAATCGAACAAATTCTTTTTTTCATCTTCTCATGGAACTTGTCGCGCACGTGCGCACGTGCGCTTGGAGAGAGATAGGTGGCCTTATTTACTAGTCTAGGGACCACGGCAAAGGCCCAGCTCCATGGACATGCTGATGAACGTGCATCTTCAGTATTCATTGTTGGGGCGGATTGATTTCGTGGGTTATGAGAAGAGCACGTGGGGTAGGAGGATTAATCCCGGACAATTGTGTTAGCAATACTAAAATCCATAATATTAAATAGGTCGATTAAATGGCGCGATATATTTTCTTTCGATTTAAAAAAAAAAAAATTCCCAACTTAAATAATAAGCCGTTGCTGTTTTAACATACCGTCCGATAAAATCCATTCAATATACAAGCATCGGTGTGCTGAACATTACTCAGTTATTAATCCTCTATCCATCCCTCTCTTTTGCGAAATGGCCCCCGACGTCCGCATCTCAAATCTCGCTTTCACACTAATTGCGTTGCCATCGCATCATTCACCGAGCGGGACGGCAACGGACAGATAAAAAGAATACCCGAGAGGGTTCCTCACTGCCTTCGTCGAGCGCAACTTGCTGTACCGAATGCTTCTCTACTTCTTCTCTATTTCGTCCCGATTTTTCTAGAAGAAAATGGACCACTAGGTTACTTTTCTTCTTCTTATTATTATTATTATTATTATTATTATTATCACTCCACTTGGGTCAAAGGTTGTTTTCCTTGGAAAAATCCGACATCTCCTCCTAGTATTTAATTACGCAACTTGAGGATTGATTTGGCTTGTGAACCCCCCCAAAACTATTGCAACTAAAATTGGACCAATTCGTACAATTTTGTGGTCCTGCCGTGAAAAAGAAAAGAAAAGAGGAAGAAAAAGAACCTCTAAACATTGCTTTCTTCGCAAGCCATCGCGTGCTAACCCGACAAGGACCGGTCGCCGCTATGCCTCACGTGGGTACGACTTTATACGAACGATGACGTATCCGATGACGATTTCGCAGGACAATTTTTGTTTTCTTGCACTCGCGTAACCTTTTTTTTTATTATTATTATTAAAAAAATTGTAATTTTTTTTCATTTGATTTTTCAGGATTACTGCTTTCGCACGGGGTGTTGAGCAAAAACTCACGTGTGTGCACAGTCGCGCTCAGCTCGCGTGATTACTGTTAAGTTCTAATCCCTACGTGGAGATGACCAAATTAATTAATTAGGGTGTGGTTTTGGGAGTCGGCTCTTCCATGACAACTCCTAGCATGCTTCTCAAATGGCGGAGGAGCAAAGAACAGACCGTACCCAACATGAATAGGATTTGCCGATGTGGACCGACATTGGCAAGGATGCCGGTTCTTCAAGTGGGGAAGTTTGCGTCGCCTCAAGCCCCATATTTTTTTTGTTGGGAGAGGCCAAGTTAAGTGATTCATAAGTCCATCCACCCCAAATGATCGCCGCCGTGTAATTAGTCAGATTATACGCGGAGCGGATCAGGTGAGTCGGTCCAAATGGCACATTAGTCATAAATGTGGCATTGATTGATTAGTGATTCCTCAAAATTTCTAATTACTTGGTCATTTATTCTTAATCTAATCTCTCATCAGCCCTATGCTCTTAAACCAGATCCAAACCTTGTCCTGCCTTACCCAATCGAATCCCAAGCAAGATTCCACGGCATTCACGAGAAATGGGCTTGGCGTGAGAGGCCCATTGAATCGAGCCCATGTCGTGGCCCAAGATCATCTCCCACTAGTTGTCTTTCTTCCTTTCTTCCTTTACACGTTCTTAGTCGAACACTGTTTTATGTGCGAAGGGATCGTCTTCCCTTCGTTTAGAAGGGTAAGCCCTATCCTTTGAATCCGGACCATCCGTGTTATGCATGGATGGCCTAGATTATTATTAAAAAAATAAAAATAATAAAAAATCCAAAAAGTTACCCCCTAAAAATAGGAGATCTGGGTCGTCCGTTTAAAAACGGATGGCCCAGATCGCAAGGGCAGGTGTCGAGAAACCCCATTTGTCTCGTGTCTTATTTTATTTTTCTATTTTTTTTTAAGCCGAGATTCTCTCGTCCCGACAAAATTTAGCAAGTGGGAGTTTAATTATTAAGTATGCGATTATTAAGAAACCGGTCCGTCGTGGTGTGAACAAAGCTAACGTGCGGAACCACACTTACCCACGTTCTAAAAAAACAATGCAATTTGTTTGTTTTTTTGTTTTAAATTTAATTTTACTTTGTACTTCCCAGAATAATTCAACAAGTGGGGGCATGGCAATCTTGCTAATAAAATGGCCTACATGAGAAAATAATTATTTTTATCGTTAATTAATTAATCTAAAGTAGAGGTGAGCATGATCCGGATCGGTCCGGTTCCCTAAGACCGGACGGGTGGTCTTGATTTTCAATTCCGAAATCAAGGACGAACACCAATCGGATCCAATTTCCGGGCGGTCCAATGAAACAGATAAAAATGAAAATAAAAGATAAATGTGTTTTTAAAAAAGGGAACAATATTATCACGATTCACATGGGGATGTCCGTGTCACAGTGAATATCGAGCACAATGTTCGATATTGTACGTTAGTTATGCGAATCTCATTTCTACATACAATATTGTATTTAACGAGAAAACATTTAACTGGAAATTTTTCCTCATGTGCAACTAGAATCTCATTTCTACGCTATACCGATTGTATTTAGAAAAAATGAAAAATAAATTAAAAATCTGTCGATCCAGGAGGGGCAGTCCATCGGTCCGGTTCTCCCTAGAACAGAAAATCGGACCAATGACCTCTAGAATCGGACCAAACCCGTTGGTCCGGTTCAGTCCGGGCGATTCCTGATTTGGCCGGTCTATTTTGCTCACCTTTAATCTAAAGGCATATGAAGGTTGGTCAAGAAGTAGCGAAAATATCTAGATCTTTTCAGCACTTTAAAATGACATGATGCGTGCACTCACGCCAGAAGGATGGGACAAAATTCAACTTGATCCAAAGGTCAAGATTGAATTTGTGAGGATCTTATTGGATTATTATAATCACATCATTGTACTCATCAACGTTGACTAAAAACCATGATACTGTACTCCCCCTTTTCCTACCCCGGCTAATGTAGCTAGCTAGTCCGCGATAGACCGTTTACCGCGATGCATAAACTAAATAAGTTGCAACGTTGAGTTTAGTCGGGTGGCATTCATTTTTAACTAGGGAAAATCGTCAAACAACTTATAAATCTATTGCATTTTTGTTAATTCAGTCGAAAATCTTTTTAACTTCGCCAACTGAATCCCAAACATTTTCACGCTTTGTCAATTGAGTCAATCCGACCAATTATAATTGCAAATTGCTATGGATATAATTTCAGTTTATTCTATTTTATTTTATTGTTACAATTGTGGCAGGCGAGAGCCTCTGTGCCTCGCTGGTCACAGGCGAGGCCGTCCAGCCCTCGCCCATATCTAAGCAAGGGCCGACGCCCCTCGCCTATGACCAACGATCTCGCCATGGCCAGCCACAATTCTAAAAAGAAAAAAAAAGATAAGAAATATTAGTAAAATCTGTCAATATCAGCGCCGTTTGTTCCACGTAGGACGACCGTAGTCCATGTCAACACTTTCCGATCATAATTAGCTTGATGGACTTAATTAGCAAAACATAAAAATAGATAGGATTCAACTGTAAATATTAAAATTTTAAAAAATTTAGATTTGAATTGGTAAAAGCACAATATATTTATAACTTTCCAGATAATTTTCTTTTTTTTTTAGCTGATCTCTCCAAGGATAGAACTTACACATTCGATTCACTGTCCCCGATGGCATTCCTCTTCAAAATCCTACTCTCGATCAAACAGCTCATCGAGAGTGTCGCCCATTTTGCTATTTCTCGATATATATACAATTTCTTGTTTTGTTTTTGTTTTTTTTTTAAAGATGTATCTATTTGTGGACCGTAGAGATGGACGAGCAAGCATAATAAGATTATAGCCTAAGATGTCCATGTTCTTAGTCAGATTCTCAAGTACAGCTCATATCATGCTTTGTTACTGCCACCCTTCACAATTTAAAAAAAAAATTATCAAAAAAGTCTTAAACCTTTTATACTTTTGCCAATTCAGTCCTAAATATTTTTAATTTATCGATTTGGTTTCTAAATTTATCTATTCGGACCTAAAATTTTTCACTTTTTGCTAATTCAATCCTAACCGGCGCTGATATAGATAATTTATAATAATATATTAATAATTTATGAATAATTTATAATTTTATTATTTTAATATTTTTTTTATTTTTTCTGTTTCGTTTTTTCCTTTTTTTTTTTCACCGACCTTGACTTCCATCGAGGGCGGCCCTTGCATGATGCCAGCAGAGTTTGAGGCGGGAGGGGAAAAAGGATAGAGAAAAAAAGAAAAAAGAAAAAAGAAAAAAAAACACATAAAAAGGAATAACATTAAAATATTCTAAAATTTTTATTATAAATTGTCCACATCGGCGACGGCGATGCCACGTAGGATTGCCAGAATTCACGTCAGCGATTTTCGACAATATGATTGAATTGGCAAAATGTGAAAAGGTTTAGGATTGAATTGACAAAAACATGCAAAAGACATAGGACTTTTTGAGAAAGAAAAAATCGATCGACATCCATGAAAAATAGAAAGTCGTCTTTACTATAAGAGTATATATAATAAGATGATATATCGCGGTGAGATTTTATGACCTATTCTAATTTTTCTTTTTTGGTTTTTGCTTAATCTAAGTTTTACAATTCACGAACTTTAATTTTTTTTTTATCCGCAACTCCTGAAACTTTCATAATATTCAAATAGTGACATGTAGATTTATGTATAATTGCTTCATAATTTTCTGAAATTCCAATGATACTTTAAGTTTTAAAGGGCAAGGGGAAAAAAACACTTTTTGTTCTTATTTAAGGCCGAACGACCATGTCCTAATTTCGTTCCTCGTACTTCGGACATTTAAAAAAGAAACCATAAACAGCAAACGGACTTCTCTGAAGAACCTCGTAGCCATTGAGAAAAGAAGAAGAAAAAACTCCGACTTGTCCCAATCCCAACATCCCAAGCGGCCAACCTCCATTTGAGTCTCCTTGATTTTGTCGCCCGTTTGATTCAAGCTCAACCCACGAATGATGTCTCTGTCTGAACATTCATCCTAGGCAATAATTATCCATATGGAGAGTCCCGGGATGATCGAGCTCTTGAGCTTCATCGAAGATGCTGGCGACTTTCTCGGGTCGTGGAGAGGTTTCAGGATTCGGGTTCTTTGATGGGGCGAAAGAATCACAAGTCCTGCTCTGATCACAGATCCAAACTTCTCTTGCCTAGATTCCTACAAGATATGCAGTAAGCCTCTCTGGACTTTTTCCTCTGTTTTCCGTTTCTTTCTTGAAACTTTTCTGCTAAAGAATCGGTGTCATCCATTCTTTTATGAATAGCAAGTTCTGTTTCATTCGGCGTAGATGAATGGGAAATGAAAAATCTCAGCTTGCCTCAGTCAACTTCATGCTTCAAGTTTATCTTCGTATTAAGTAATTGGACATGTTTTAGAGAGATGGCCATGGACGTTGACTTGACCAGAAGGACCCCGTGAGTTCTGGTTCAGGTTCTGCACTTCTGCTTTTAATGAGAGTGCTGGTTTGCATTTTTAGCTCAGTGTGATGTGTTAGTGTTAGGAGGATCCACAGCTGAAGAAAAAGTGATAAAATAACGAGGAAAGCGTGATGAAAATGCGCACTCGGAAGCCCAGAGGTTCTACACCATTGCTCTTTCAACAAACTCTTTTCAAGTGTAGTAGCAGGACACTTTATTATAAGAAGATTGCCCATATCTTGTCTTATTTAATTGGATCCTGCTTCGGGGAACATTATCATAGATCCGGTAAATGTTGCCGATCTTTTTCCGTCAAGAGAACGTTTGGTTACTGGTAGCCCCAGGGGCATCTGTCGGATCAGCAAACGACACGGTCTATTGTTGTGCCAGGAGCCACCTAGCAGGGGTGAGGAATGCACAGCTCCTTCTGTAATGCATGACTTGGAATGGAAGAAATATCAGAAGCTAGTGCGAACTTCTCACATTAAGAAATAAGCTACTTGTGCCTGAAATTATCCTTCGAGTGCGGAATGTAGTTCCCCTACTTATTTGATCAAGGACGGCTTCTTCGCTCGTGTCTGGCGGTCATCATGGGATGTTAAAGGCTGTTGCTTGGTTGTTAATGCAGATTTTTCTAACGACGCCTTCATTAGGTTGAGCAAATCTTTGCTGCTTTGCTAATTATGCAGAACGATCATATCAACCTGGTGATTCCTCTTTCTGGCCTTCCTGAGTTCAACTTCACAGCTTAAATGCCTTAGTTTTTTTTTTTTTTTTTAAACAGTTACGCCGGTTCGGTTATTCTGAGAGGTCCTACAATGTCTACATAGTGATCAGCATTTACAGTTGTTCCAAGGACTATGTTCATGTATTCTTTCATGATATGAACCATAAGCATCGTGCTAATGCCACGCTTGGCAGACTATTTCCCATTTTGTTGACTCAAATTTTCCCATTGATTCAACATCTTCCTCTCATGTTAATCTGCAATGTTGTTTGCGCTACAATCCTTGTGGAACAGGACAAGAAGGATCTTTGGCTTCTCCATTTCCCTCGTTCTCATCAACATGGCCTCAATAATGGAGCGAGCTGACGAAAATCTGCTCCCATCAGTCTACAAAGAAGTCAGTGAAGCCTTCAATATTGGGCCGTCCGATCTCGGTTACCTCACATTCATAAGGAACTTCGTGCAAGGGATAGCTTCGCCTTTGGCAGGTATACTGGCAATCAATTATGACCGGCCCACGGTTCTAACAATCGGCACTCTGTGTTGGGCACTATCGACTGCCGCAGTAGGCGTGAGCCAGCGTTTCATGCAAGTCGTGTTCTGGAGGGCGGTTAACGGGCTTGGGCTAGCAATCGTGATACCAGCTCTCCAATCTTTCATAGCAGATAGCTATCCGGCTGGTGTGAGGGGAGCAGGTTTTGGATTCCTGAGTCTTATCGGTTCATTTGGCGGTGTTGGAGGCGGAGTTCTAGCAACAGTTATGGCTGGTCAGGATTACTGGGGCATACCGGGATGGAGATGTGCTTTTATCTTGATGGCGACCCTTAGTTCGCTCATTGGGATTCTTGTTTTCTTGTTCGTTGACGATCCAAGGAAAGTGAACAGCTTCGCCCCCGATTCTAGAAAGAGCCTATATGGGTACTATTTGTTCTGTAGTCATTGTTATGAGGTCATATTTTCTTTTCCTGGGAACCATTCGACATTGATTGTCGATGGTAATATCTTGTTTATCAGCATTGTGTTTTCTCTGCAGAGGTGACTTACCAGGGAAGGGCTCAGATGTGAAATCAGTTTGGATGGAGTCCTGGGCCGCAATGAAATCTGTAATAAAAGTACAGACGTTCCAGATAATTGTATTGCAGGGAGTCGTCGGGATGCTACCATGGACAGCAATGGTTTTCTTCACCATGTGGTTCGAACTGATTGGTGAGTTCTTTATTCGGCATTTTCGCTGTGCCTGTTAAGAATCAAGAATTGAAAGTCTTTCTTCAAGGGGAGAGTCTCATCTGTGAGGAAATCAGTGCTTAGTGAAATGAACAATAGCTTTCGCTTATCTCAAAACGGCTTAAGTCGTGCCATCTTCTGCAGGACCTGCAACAGATTTGTCTTGCTAGTAAATCTTATGCAGCAGACGTTCAGGACAACAGTGATGTGGACAGAGACTTTGATTCGCATGTCCTCTGCATGATGATCCAGTTGTTTTTCGATGAACCTGCCTAATCAACCGAGTATTTTCCATTTATTTGGGGGCGTACTTCAATAATTCAATCATTTTACTTTGCAGGTTTCAATCACAATAGCACAGCAGCGCTGCTCAGTCTATTCGCCGTGGGGTGCGCCGTCGGGTCACTACTCGGTGGTGTCATAGCTGATCGGCTGTCATTTTTATTCCCCAATTCGGGTCGCGTCATGTGTGCGCAGTTCAGTTCCTTCATGGGAATCCCCTTCTCCCTGTTCCTGCTCAGAGTGATTCCACAAAATACCGACAGCTGGTTCAGCTTCGCCGCCACCTTACTCCTGATGGGTTTAACCATCAGCTGGTGTCTCACGGCAGCCAATGCCCCCATGTTTGCGGAGGTGGTTCCCACCAAACACCGAACTATGATCTACGCATTCGACAGGGCCTTTGAAGTTTCCTTCTCCTCCTTCGCTGCCCCGCTGGTTGGGATTATGTCGGAGAAGATATATGGCTATGATGCGAAGTCCATCGATCCAGTCAGGGGTTCCAGGAGGGAGGCTCTGGCCTTGTCAAAGGGGCTCCTGTCGATGATGGCAGTGCCATTCGGTCTCTGTTGCTTGCTCTACACTCCCTTACACGTGGCCTTTGGGCGCGACCGCGACAATGCGAGGATTGCCAATTCAAAAGACGAAGAAATGATGTGAAACAGAGTCACGGAATTAGCATAGCATGATCTTCCGCGCAATTTGTTGAGGTGAGGTTCGCAGGTGGACACATTGGAAGCCTGGAACTTATGGCAATGGAGCGATATCACAGAACAAGATTCACGGTCGGTTTCGGCCTTTCGGGAGGAATACACCATGTTTGTGGTCTGAATATCTAGAGCATTGCATTTTCACCGGAAAACGTCACTGCAGTGAAACGCAGGAGAAAGAGGCTTGGGTACATGATAGTTCCGAAAAATTTGTTGAACCTCCATTTTTGCGGTCTCAGAATGACCATTCTTCAGAGGACTTGAGCTTGTAAATCAGTTGCCTGATATGCTCCTTATTAGATTCCAGAACTTAGAGCTTGTGATCAAAATCAAGATATCATGCAAACCCATAAAAATGACCGATGAAGATGCATGAACTGAACATGTTTTTCTTGACTGTTTATCAGCGAAGCACCGTCCTGCACTGAACATTCATCTGAAATTTTCGGATATTCCTTTTTCTATACCTATGAAACTCTTCATGAACTCGTGGATAATGTCAGAAGACAACAGAGTTCAACTAGAAACGGTTCGCCTTTTTCTTTTTTTCTGCGACGATCTCGGGAGGAAAAACGAAATATGAGCTTTCCTGCAGCCGCATTGGGACAGCTCACACAGGTCTTCCTAGCTTGCCCGCAGAGATTTCTTTGAAGCCGGCAGGGTGGCAATAACGTCCGGCTCCGTAAAAGTGCTAAATTATGCATTTAGACATCAGCGAATTGATTAGGACGTACATTTGTTTGGCCCATGTCAGGATAATCGTAAACCAGATGACGTAAAATAAAATCACAACTAGACAACTCATTCTCAAATGAGGACATCTTGTTCTAATCGCAGAGAGGACACACCCCGCACGTATCTTGCTAAGAAAAACACGGGCACAGAGAAAAAGAGAGAGAGAGAGGGGTTCGGCATTCTCCTTACAGCATAATGCATACTGTCTATGTGCATCATTCCAACAGCATGACTGATATTCTGACCAAGGGTCACACAAGCTAACAGAAATTTAACCTCTTAGATTCACTTGCTAGTCCAGAGAAATTTCTGCCCCAATTCTTCTCAGCAAGGTGGATTAACATATCGCAAGACAGGCATTCAGACACTGATACAACAGGTTCACAGTTAATGCAGGTGAATATCTGACAGGAGCTATATACACCTGGGGAAAAAAGTTTGACCCACGTAGCCACCCGCCATAGCCCGCCTCACGTTAGTCTCGAAAATCCTCGGGTTGTCCCTCAACACGGCAGCGGCATCGTGATTGAGGGGATCCTCAGAATTCGGTTCCTACATTTAATGGAAAAACAGAAACAGTGAAAAAGACAAAAGCATCAAGCATCTTGAGGCAAGAACCCAGACTCCACGCTCACGAGAAGAATCTAATACCGTGAAAAGGTGATACAATCCATAGATGACGGTGTTTATATTCAGCACAGGCTTCCAGTCTTCGCGCAAGATGTTGAGGCAAACATTTCCTTCCAAGTCAATATTGGGATGGTAGACCTAAAAGTAAGATTTGCAAGGAAGGATCAACCGAGTTAATAAAATCTCCCATACAAACATGCGAAATAACACGTCAAGCGGCATTACCTTGGTTTTACTCTTCACTTTCGGTGCCTCATGTGGGTAGATGGGAGAAACTTGAAAAGTGAACACAAAGTTGCCACCTCTGTACAAATCCAATAGAAGAAAGTTCAGAGAACAGTTTATAGTTCTTCGTTAGAAGATCCTCAAAATGCAATTGCAGAAACCAGCAAAGAGAATGTCCTCTTGAGAAAGAAAAGTCCTGCACTTGTTTTGCGAGCATAAGACCGGGAAAAATGTATGGTCATCTTACGCATAATATCCTTCATCAGGCCGAATTGAGACCTCAAAGTTCATCAAGTCATCCTTTCCATTTGGAAAGGTTATTGCACATGATTTTGGTAGGTTCAGCTCAGTGATATCTGTATGAACAAATCATAATCAAACGAGATCGTTTCGGAGTAGATAAAAGGAAATGTAAGCTCAATATATCATATGATATTGATCAATGAGCTTATCAGCAAAATGCCAATGAACAGATAGAGAAATCAAAGAAAAAATCATAGAAAAAAAAGAACTATCACGAGTAGTTCCATAAGAAGCACCACTCCTATCTATGCCAATTTCTTCTTTTGTTTTGTTTTGTTTTTTTTTTTCCAAAATAGATACTGGAAACACCATAAGAGGACTTTGTTTTACTACTTTGTCCTAAGAACTTCCGACTCTTGTTCACCATTCAGTGTGCACAATTAGGAACTAGTTCTGCCATGGACCAAGGTTCACTTTCGTCCAAAGAAAAACAAAATAGCAGATCACTTGGTTGCGCTGATCAGATATGCAACTATTTTTGACCCCCCCCCCAAAAAAAAAGATATGCAACTATCGGTCAAATAAGCTCCCTGTGCAATTAGGAACTAGTTCTGCCATGGACCAAGGTCCACTTTCCCCAAAGAAAAAAAAAATAGTAGATGTCTTGGCAGCATCAATGAGATATCGAACTTATTGGTCAAACAACAGCTAGTGTAGTAATGATAAGCTGCTCTGTGTAATGTGTACAGCTTACACAACATAAACCATGCCCTTATAGGAATTTTCAGATGTTCATGCACATTATAACACAGCTTCTTCCAGAGTACACAAACCAATCCATATTCAACCTAAGCTAGCCTATTTCTCTTTTAAGTTACAGCAGAGAATTGTGGGCCTATACAATGAAGAAAAAACATCAACTTCGGGCCATCAGATATTACACATCTATAAAAGAAGATGGCCCGGACACCTTGGTTATAAAAAAAAAAAAAAAAAAGAAGAGGAAGAAGAAGAAGAAGAAGAAGAAGAAGAAGATGCTTTAATTAAAGAGAAATCGCACATCAAAGATTCAATCTGTAGGAAAGACACACACAACTTAAGAAGGAAATAAGTTAGGGAAGCACAACAAAGTAGCATGGACTACTCCTAAAAGTGAAGTCACAAGGAATACTGTTCTCATTGGAGAAGAATATCTTATGCTTGTCAACATCTACTGTTCATTCTACCTGAAAATATTTCCTCTTTAAGTATCATCCCTAAAGTTAAGTCACAGAAAATCACAGGCGACTCCACGTAAAGACAAATTGAAAATTAAGCTTCTGAGAGGAATTATACCTCCAATGCCATGGTATCCATTATTCGCAAGTCAGTGCAACAGTGATAAAGTAAATTACCCATCAATGTTATGTTCACTTAGTCTAGTACTCAAATAACTTCTATCATAAGCTAACAGAAATGTTTTTAATGTTATGTGTCCATGTAAGTTAAATCATTCTACTGATGGTGCCTAAAGAAGGAAAGAGGCAGTGTATAACAGGACAACTATATTGAACATTCAGTGAAATTATAGTTTGACCAGTCATACAATCACACTATTCTTGAGGACCTAAATAGTTTTTAAATCCAAAGTACAAAGCAAATTCACATCTAGTATATGTTCTTCCCACTTTACAACTTCGCCATCATATCAACTCCGTTGTGCCCATAAAAAGTTGCTCCTAAAAGAAATTTCGAACAACAAAAAAAAGATTATGCAACTTAGTAAACTTAGATGAAACCTTTGTGAAGGCGCAACTCCCCAGCAGTTTGCTTCTTTACAGTTCCCCTTCCATTTGCATTTTCAGCATTTTCTCTCTGCTTTTCCTTCACTTTGAAGAGCTTAATCATGGTACCTAGAATGTGAAAAGCCATAAACGTTAATCACTGTATCTTATAATATGAATCAAGTATGACAAGAAAACTAGGACACACAAACAACCATGGTGTTGCCAGTTTGTTTGCAATTAAGACATCCAGGACATGTTTCTGGTTTCACTGGTCACAGTTCTAGCCCTGTGGTTATCAAACTGCTATCCTATCAATTTTATGAGTATCTAGACTTGACAAGAACTCATATGCCTCGATTCTGACTCACACTATCTTGATCAAGAAAGAGTACTGGACCATCTGAATAGTCCCAACTCCCTGACATACTGTCAGTAATTTTAGGTGTTTGCTGTATAGTCTCTAGTCATACTCCTTAATGCAGGCCACTTGCCCAGCAAGCATTTAATGGCCAAAATTCGATATCATCTCATGAAGCCAGGCTTGATATAGAAGAAAGTATCCTTTAAGAAAACCCACGTATAATAAAGAGAGGCATTGCAGTAAATCATTGATGAGTAGATTTCACATAATTAAGCCCACGGAGGCCTCTACATACATTAAAGTTCGAAATTATCCCAGCATTTCAAGCTTTCGCATGATGAGAATTGTATAATGGCAAACCAAAGAAAGCACCAAAGTCTCAATGCTGTCTACGGCTAGAAGAAACTTCCCTAGAACTTTCTCCCTCCTTAGCAGCAGAAATTATGAAACTGACCTATACTCCGGATGGTAACTTTCTTCCTCCTAAGTAGCAGAAATTATCAAAATCAACCTATACTTCTGATGATAATGAGAACACCAAACGTGCATGAAGACGAACAAGATAACATGCTTCAACAAAAGTGACCACAGATTCGATTAAAAAAAAAAAACAAAAACAAAAACAAAAGTGACTACAGTCCATAACTCGTCATTCCAATTTAACACTTGATCAACAACATCCCAAGTAGCATACTCAAATGAGCCCGACAACTAATCAAAAACCCATTTTTTAGAGCCAGAAAAAGAAAGAGACAAGCAACCATCCGATAAAGCATCCATTTCAGTCAATTCCAGCAAGAAACCTTGAAGCTTCACGACCCAAGATCATATCGCGAAATTAATCACACCCCATTTCGAGATAATGCATAAACACGCGCCCAGACCAAAACGACCGATGGTCATGCGAGTCGGAGAATGATCAACGGTGAAGCTTGATTAACTCGAAAACGCCAAGAGACCAAAATCAAGAAGAGTGATGGGCACAGAAATGACCGGAACCTGCTGGAGAAACAGAGCTGCGGAGAAACGGGCAGAGATAAAAAAGAGAACTTTCGTCTAATGGGTCGGTTCTGATCTTCAAAAGGCACACCCAAAGCCGAATCCGATCAGCTTTGTGCGAAGGTTAGGCAGCTACGCACACGGATTCTTCACTGCGCGAGAAACCAAAAACAAATGAACCAGCTTTGGATGGATTCTATCCGTTTACCCTTTTCAGCTTCTCCCTGGTTCGGGTTTTAGACAAGCACGATCGCATCATTACCATACGCGACGGCTAGCTTTCTCTCTACGCTGATTAGGAAGAGTCCCGTAACATTTTCAAAAGTTAATTTCTCTGCCAAAAATCAATTTAATAAAGAAATTTATTTGGTAAAAATACTTTCGCGGTAGAAATTTATTTGGTAAAAAAATTGACTTATAGTATGATTTTTTTTACTTCTGATAGGATTTTTTTGGTCAATTTTGAGAAGTAAAAAATTTTAATTTCTCAGCTCCATAATCATTTTTTGGACACACTCGGCTCCGCCAACCGCCGCTGCCGTTGACCAACGCCGTAGCGGTCGCCAACCACCGACCACACCTGATATCTATGAGGGTTGATCCACCCGATTACAGCATTCCTTTCTATTGCGCCTAAAATGTCTATTGCTGCTAATATTTCACGTGTTTCTATTTATGGTTCCTATGAAGCTACATTGCAACAAATCTTCTTTTTCTGCAGCATTGCTTCATGATCTTAGGAGCACTTGCCGGCTACCGCCGGCAGCTCGCCGCCCCCTCGTTCGCCGCCGTCGATCGCCTACCTCATTTGCTGCCGATTGCCATTGCCCACCGACCGCCGCTGCCCCCTCTAATCACCAATGGCCGCCGACTGCCGCCGACTACCGATGACCGCCGCCCGTCGACGATCACCGCCCGTCGACGACCACCGCCCAAGATTTTGTTAATAATGCTTCAAAAGTAAAAATTTTCAACCGTTACCAAATGAATTTCTCTGATCAGAAGTCAATCTAGAGCAGAAGTAAAAAAATCGACTTCTGCTTTGAGAAGAAGTGGAGAAATCAATTTCTAGTTAGAAGTTGATTTCTGGTAGAGAAGTGTTACCATGCGCGCTGGCCGCCGACTGGTGGGATTTATAAATTCTAATGTCGCGATGGATTTCTAAGGAATTTCGAGAATTTTAATTGCTTCCTCCTTGCAATCCTCAATTCTTTTTTTTTGTTTTGTTTTTCGGGATACTATCGATGTTAATCGATCGAACCACTTGTAATATCATCTCAATTTCGAAAAATCACTATCTAAAAGTATCCTCTTGGGTTAGTATAGCGGATTAATGTGGGGCTCCATACGATGCAACATTTGATTTTAGTGGGATTCCACGTGGGACCCACGTGCACGGAGTTCCTTCATGGGGCAATCTCTTGAGGAGAGGGAGACCGATTTTCGGGAAGTGGCAGCCATGGGCGACCACCCAGTCCGTCCCATTTCGTTTGGGATTGGTGTTTGATTGGAAAATGATTGTCTGACACTTTGATAATACTGTCTATTATTTCTGATCGTAAATCGACACACCATCATCGGGTGTTTTGCACGAAGTATTTATTAATTAAAAAATCGTGAGATCAGAAATAACGATAGCATTGTCAGAGTGTCAGCAGCTCCCAGTTTGGTTTGTTTCGTTGACTTTGGTGTTGTGGCCGTTCACCTCCACCACCAGGAAGATCTGGTTCTCGAGAGAGCGCGCAGCAAAGTAAATGCAACTTGCAAGTCATGATGAGGCTCAGGATGGCGCGAGGTCACTTCTGGAGCTATGTTAAGAGACTTTTCTGTGTACATTTTGCGGTGCCAACTTAGCTCTAGCAGGCTTTGCAGCTAGCTGTAACTTGTGAGTTAGATGTCCAGTTTCATGTATGCTGCAAATTTAATTATTGCTGCTGTTAACACTCAATCGGATTTTTTCGAACCTTAAGTATGAATTCGCGATCTCCCTGTTTGCACCGTTGTAAAAGATTCTATATTTTGAACACTGCACATCTGTATACGGTTGCACTGGTCTCCAGTTGGAAGGGACATTCGCTGTCCTTCCTAACTTTTAGGCCTTTAACTTCCATTACCTAAGGACAGATTGTTAATTAAGGGAGCTTTACAGGGAAACCCCTTTTCGTGACGTTGTTGGTGGATTGAGTGCGCTCTAGCCTTTGCTGCTTTTAACGTATTTTTGAAACTCCTTTTGCTGTGAGAACAGAGGTTAGGCTCTACATGGCAGGAGTATGTTTCCAGGATTTCATGCAGCAGCTCAACCTAAGCGCGAACGAAGCTTTTATGCACACGTGCTGTGCAGAAATAGAATTTGAAGCCTTTGTCTGTCTTCATTGGAGAAAGCGATCCGCCCTTCTGTCCTTGAGAACGACCGGCTTAGGAAAGGCAAGCCTGGTGTTTTGACTCATCGTGCCGCACGAGTTTGTCCTCAGTTAAGAAAGTCTCGACCCGTGACACTCGCCCATATCGGCGCTCTTGCTTTTCTTTTTTCTTTCAAAGATAAAAGTTTCTGAAGTTCTCTGAGGAAACACTCTGGCTAGGCCCAAGGTCGAACCTGACCCAGGCGTTTGATCCGCAAACATGAATAGAATAGCATGATAAAAGAGAGAAAGAGAGAGAGAGGTTAGGGTTGGGTAACTTGGTGTAAACGAACATAAATGACATGGAAAATTTAAACCAAAGTTGTAAGAATTAGATGGGTTCCGAAAGTATAGAGCTTACTTTTTTTTTCTTTTTCCAAAGGGAAATGCTTTCATAACGGTACCGTGAGGGATAGTACAATCTCAACCGTAAATCCGCACATGATCACATTCATTAATCGGGAGATCGTGTGGTGAGAAAAAAACTGACAGCACTATCAGATTGTCAAGCTAGCAGCTCTCTTTTTCCAAATAAGCAACAAGATCGATGTGGATGCCACGTCCACAACAACATTCTTAAGACAGAGCGGGCAACTTCACCTTTTTTTTTTTTTTATTATCACAAACTTCACGGCCCAAATGCAACGATGAAACCACCTAATTTGGCATACAATGAAGAGTCACTTTCCTTGGCGATTTGGACAAAAAAAACCAGTCATTTTCACCGACCTAAGCTGGAATTTGCACTGGTCTACTCAGGCACTCTGGATGTTTACACCTGGCAAACCAATTAATGGATTCATTCGCAACTTAAGGTAGATTAGACCGGAAAAGTTCCTCAGTGGTCGAAACAATTAGAGAATGTAATAGCTGATAGGAGATCAAATCCGCTCGCTAGTATGCCATAGCATCTATCGAGTTGGACTCGTGAGCAAATCTCTATTTTTCACTCGGATCAAAATTTCGATTAGTTGTTAAAAAAAAATTCAAAATACAAATTGGAACAAACGGTAAAAGATGAAACGGATTAGGAACTTAATTGGGCTTTGTGGATTTAGGCATCAAAATATTATGATCGCGTTGCCATCGTAATTTGCCTCGACATATACGTGTTTGGAACGTTTTTGGCAACAGATTTCTGCAAGAACACTGGTTGGTTGAGAAGTGCAAATTTGAAAGACTCTGCTCGTTAGAACCTCGTTCATCACGCCGCCGTCGCTGGATGGACCCACGATCGTGCAACATGTGCTTTGACCTGATGCTACATTGCCTGTATCCAGTTCATATGTTCACGAGGCATTGGAGAAAAAAAATTCCGTAAAATACTCGATCTGCCTTAAAAGGCAGCGGAGATTCCCATTATCTGAATGCCTTACCCAACTCGCAATCTTATCCGTGTCATCTGGTGGGTGGTTGGTTTGGTTGGCCCTTCAGCGCAGCGAGCACGGACAACTCTCCCCCTCCACCCACCCACATCGCCGGACCTCCTTTTCCCAGTCAGCCTCGTTCCATTTCATTTCTCGCTTGGAATTTGCAAGAACAGGGGAATATTTTGGTAGTGGGTTCGGGCTACTCAACGCGATTTGTCCCGGAATTCTGCGAGAACATCTTCCGTTTCTGTTTGGGTCACTGTTCTCCGTCAATGGTGGACGGAAGAAAAGTGGAATTGCCCAAAACTCTGTTAGTGGAGCTCGTGGTGGATTATCCTCTTTAAGCACCACCTGCCCGATCGCAAGAGCCTCCTGAATCTTGCTCACTCATCTCTTCCTTTTCGCTCTCTGTTTACCTAGCCCCTCTCGACACCCACGATCAGATTCTTCATTCTTTGGCAGCGAAAACATGAACTGCGTCAATTTGAGCACCACCTGTTCGATCTTTAACCAAGCGAGCAGATCCAATTTGCTTCATCCCCTGAAAACTCCAACCTTTCCTCCGATTTCTCCCAGACCCACCAAAGCCATTTCTCATTCCTCTCCCAAATTGCGCTTCTCTGTCTCCGCAATCCTCACTAAGGAAGAAGAGGCCACCACCAAGGATAAAGAAGGCAGACCCCCTTTCAATTTCAAGGAGTACATGCTCGAGAAGGCGAATTCTGTGAACGCGGCGCTCGACTCCTCGGTCTTGCTCCGGCCGCCGCTGAAGATTCACGAGGCCATGAGGTATTCGTTGCTCGCCGGCGGAAAGAGGGTCCGCCCGGTTCTGTGCATAGCGGCGTGCGAGCTCGTGGGAGGGCAGGAGTCAATGGCCATGCCGTCGGGTTGTGCCGTCGAGATGATCCACACCATGTCTTTGATTCATGATGACCTTCCCTGTATGGATAATGACGACTTGCGCCGCGGAAAGCCCACCAACCACAAGGTCTTACGCGTAGTTCTCTCGCTTATTCATAATTATATGATGCTAGTTAGGATGTTAATTGTGCATATATTTGGCGAAATTGGAGTGGATCTTTGCTTCGTTATTGCAAAGTATTATCCCGGGAGGTAGGGGTTTATGTTGGCTGCTTTTCTGCAACTTGTTTATGTTGAGATTAGTAACGTGATCAGCCTTATCTTGATAATTCATTCGTGTAGAAGGGATGGCCATTGGATATGTGGATTTCATATAGTACGGTAGCTCATGAAGTTGGTTTCGCAGGAGAAACTAGAATTATGAATATAAGTGAGATTGGAGAATTAGTCCAGTTGAAGTTCTGCTCGTTGGCTAATCTGAACGTGCTAGTGAACTTACTATGCTTTATTAGGGGTATGATGCAAGGTTGGTGAAAACTTACACTTTGAAGCATTCTGTTGTATTACTCCATCTTGCAGGTTTTTGGCGAGGATGTTGCAGTTTTGGCTGGAGACGCCCTACTAGCATATGCATTTGAGCACATTGCCGTAGAAACCAAGGGGGTTTCACCCACAAGGATAGTTAGAGCAATCTTCGAATTGGCGAGGTCGATTGGAGCAGAAGGCCTTGTCGCTGGCCAAGTGGTGGATATAAGTTCTGAAGGAATGGCTGATGTAGGATTGGAGCAGCTTGAGTTTATTCACATCCACAAAACTGCGGCGTTGCTCGAAGCATCTGTTGTTCTTGGGGCAATTATGGGGGGCGGGTCCAACGAAGAAGTTGAGAAGTTGCGGAGTTTCGCAAGGTGTATTGGGTTGTTATTTCAGGTGGTGGATGATATCCTGGACGTGACCAAGTCTTCTACAGAACTGGGCAAAACGGCTGGCAAGGATTTGGTGGCTGACAAAGTTACGTATCCAAAGCTAATGGGCATTGAAAAATCTAGGGAGTTGGCCAAGAAACTGAACAAGGATGCTCGAGAACAGCTATCTGGATTTGATATAGCAAAGGCAGCTCCGTTGATTGCTTTGGCAGATTACATTGCTAACAGGCAGAACTAATTGCTCCATAAAAGGTAGAATTAAATTGTTCAGTGGGGTTTTGGGTTACAGAGTAAACATTTCTCGGTGTCACTTGAGGGCTAATCACTAGTCTTTCCCAAACCAAAACCCTTGTTTTTTTTTTTTTTGGGGGGTGGAGAAAGTGATACCATGTGAACTTTTACTATCAGTGTTGTATCTCATAATTTGATCTCAAGAATGTAGCATGTTCCCATCGGGTTGTCCTTAATACTGTTAATGTTGTGTATTGTAGATCGATTTTTTCAGTTCTACCCTTTGTCAAAAGCACTTAGTTTCCATACTCAAGATTAATGTGATGTGAAGCTTCAGATGACCTTGTTGTGCATTTTCATCTTCGGCACTGTGAAGACTTTTCTGGGTTTCGGAGTTCCTGCTTCCATTGCCTAGGGGTCAGTTTCTTTTGCATACCCTGTGCCTTGACCGAGAATAACAGCGATCGACCCCGTGATTGGCGATGCGTGATCTCTCTGCCAAATCCCTGAACGTTTTCGGCCGTCTAGAGCATCATCCTTTTGGTTCTTCTCTCAGGTTCAACAAGTCGTAAAAATAAACCGGATGTGAAGTTATGTCCGAATTCAGATTGTTAATGTGATTAATGTTCATAATCACTCCCATATTGCCCTACTAGCAGGATGGGGAACTTGTGCACTGTTGCACCGCAGCTGAAGAGCTGTTTGGTTCTATCAGGCATTCTAGTTCTTTATGAAACTTTTTTTACATTGCTCTCCCAGATGAACTCATCACAGAATATTCGGATCAATAACGGTGTTCGTGGGAGATTGAATACGTTGCAACGATCCACACCAGATTAGAATATGTATCGCACGATCCACACCAGATTATAAAATCGTTTTGGTTTCCTTCGTTTGATTTGTTTTCTTGCACTCCATTGCCTTTTGATTTCCAATCGGACAGCACACCTTCCACTTCCAGATCTTGTCGTCTCAGATTGTTGTTGACGTTTGAAAAATAAAAATAAAAAAAACGGTTGCTCATCGAAGGAGGAAAGAGAATAACAATTTGATTAGACTTGGCGGATTCTTCGGTACAATGATAAACTAGGCGCAATACTTGGAGTATCAGTGCGCCTGCATGATAACATATTTTTATTTTTCTGTTCCTAGGAAGAGGTTCTAACGCAATTTTATTTTATTTTTATTTTTGGGACAAATTTTTTTGTCCAGAAATAAGTTTGAGACAGAAAAAAAGAAATCATTTTTTTTACTTTTCTATTTTTAGAACAGAAATAGAGATAAGAATTCTTCTTATTGCTCACTCCCTCCCTCTCTCTCTCTCTCTCTCTCTCTCTCTCTCTCTCTCTCTCATGCGGTCTTCCTCTCCCTCGCGTACCTACCGCTGGACACTGGTCACTGATTGCCTGATGCCGATCTTCAATCCTCGGCTCCCATTCACCCTTCGCCATTCGCCATCTGCTGACCACCGATCGCCATCTGCCCATTGCTGTCTATCGTCTGCCAATCTCTGTCCCCCGGTCATCAGCCGAGGTCCAGTGGCCTGCTACCGTAGAAATTTTATGTTGTTATTAAACAAATTTCTGTTTCGAGCACATAAATTTTGTGTCATTATCAAATGTGTCTCTGCTCAAAAACTCGTCCACGAAATAAAAATAAAAATATATATTTTTAGCCATAAATATAGCCTGAAAAGATAATGATTGATTGATTGATTGTCATTCTCGCCCCTACTTTTTTATTTTTAGCTTGTGCTAGAACAGTTTTAGGGAAAGTGATTTCCTTCATACTAGATAGGGAAGTTATTTTCTCAAAATCTAAACTACTCGTTTCAATATATAAATAACATTTTCTGTAGATTGATTAGTTTTCCGTCATCAAATACTGCAAGTCGGAAAATAATTTCCTGAATTTTTTTTTCTTCAAACAAACGAACCCTCAAATGAACGATTTGAGAAATATTTTTTTTAAATGATCGATTGTATTGCTTGAAATAATTAGTCAAAAAAAAATATTTCCACTATTGACAAAACAATGTGTCTAGACGTTTTTCAATTTTTTATAAACGATATAAGCGATCATTTTTTTTTAAAACATCAAATCTTTCGTCACAGCGAAACAAACACTTCCTCAAAGCTAAAAGTCGTGGCAACTCCAATCACTAAAAGTGTGTTACATAACTTGTGCACTTAGCTTTCGTGAGCTAAATTTTTGTAAATGTCAGAAATTACTTTTTTAGAGTTTGGGCAAATGTAATTTGCATTGATGAAGTAATTTGCAATATATACCTAGGGTTCAGGGCTAAAACAATATAATGACAATTATGCCATTAAGTATAAATCGAATCTATCAATACTCCCCCTCAAGTTGGGGAATGTAAACATGTCAACAACGTGTGCTTAAAATTACAAAATAAATCACGTGTAACCGGCTTCGTGAACAAATCCGCGAGTTGGGAGTGACTGGGAACATGAAGAGTACGCAAAGTTCCATCTTGAATTTTCTCACGAACCAAGTGACAATCAATCTCGATATGTTTGGTGCGTTCATGGAAGACATGATTAGTGGCGATGTGGATGGCCGCTTATTATCACAAAAAAGATTAGCAGTGGTAGTGCTGACATGGAGATCCGAGAGAAGCATGTGAAGCCATGTGATTTCGCATGCAGCAGACGCTATAGCACGATATTCAGCTTCTGCTGAGAAACGGGTAATAGTGGTTTGTTTCTTGGAACGCCATGAGATAAGACAAGAACCAAGAAACATGCAGTAACTAGAAACAGATCGTCGGGATATAGAATAAGATGCCCAATCAGAATCTGTATAACCAGTAAGTTTGAGAGGAGAATTAGATGGAAAAAATAAACTAGTGTCGGGATCATGCTTGAGATATCGCACAATACGAAGAGTGGCATGCCAATGGTCGTCATGGGGAGAGTGTATAAATTGACTAAGATGTTGCACTGCAAAGAGTAAATCTAGACGAGTTACTACAAGATATAATAATTTACCAATAAGTCGTTGATATGAACCTGGATCCTTAAGAGTTGGAGAGGAGTCCGAAAATTGTATTTTAGGTTCCATCGGAGTATCAACGGGACATCCTCCAAGAAAACCAACGTCAGAAAAAATATCAAGAACATATTTCCTTTGTGACAAGAAAATCCCAGACTTGGAACGAGAAACTTCAATACCCAAGAAGTATTTGAGAGTACCCAAGTCCTTAATGCGGAATTGTGTGTCAAGAAATCTCTTGAGAAGTTGAATCATAACTTCATCATCACCCGTGATCACCAAATCATCAACATATACAAGGAAAATGGTCAAGAGAGAGCCGCAGATCAATGTAAAAAGTGAATAATCTACCTTAGACTGTTGAAAACCAACATCAAGCAGCGCAGAAGAGAATTTAGCAAACCATTGCCTTGAAGCCTGTTTAAGACCATAGAGTGATTTCTTAAGACAACAAACTAAGTTCTTCCCCTTAGTATGAAAACACGATGGAAACCTCATGTAAACCTCTTTGTCAAGATTGCCATGTAGAAAAGCGTTATTCACATCTAATTGGTGAAGAGGCCAATGACGAACGAAGCAAGAGCTAACAAAGTACGAACATTTACCATTTTAACAACAGGCGCAAAGGTGTCATGGTAATCAATACCCTCTATTTGAGTTTATCCTTTTGCAACAAGCCGGGCTTTATGGCGCTCGATGGTGCCATCAGAATTATATTTGATGCGGTAAACCCATTTACATCCGATGGGATTTTGCCAGGAGGAAGAGAAACAATTTCCCAAGTGTCTTCTGTTCAAGGGTCTTTATCTCATAAGACATGGCATCCCGCCACTTGGGAGATTGACACTCAGCGTCATAAGATTCAGGTTCCTGGTCAGAAGATATGGAGCTAAAAAAGCACGGTGAGTGGGTGAAAATCGCGAGTATGATAAGCCATTCGATAAAGGGTAAAGAGTACTTGATTCAGTTACCTTAGAGTCTGAAGATGATTGATCAGAGGCCACAACTGCCCAGTGATAGTCTCGAAGATATCTGGGTGGTTGGCGTTGCCGAGATGACCGAGGCACAGTTGCGGGTTCTATGGGTTATGGTGCTGCCATGGGTGCAGGGGACTGAGATTGGGAGGTTGGTGCAAGCATCCGGTTGGATGTTTCACCAAGGTCAGGTATAGGCATTGGAATTACTGTACTTTGTTTGCATGTGGTATGGTCGACGGTTTGACGAAAAGGGAAATCTTGTTCATAGAAAATGACGTCGCGACTAGTAAAAGTTGTTTGGTCTTGGAGGTCATATAGATAGTAACCTTTGTGGTTTGTGGGATAACCAACTAGAACACATCTGCGAGCTCGAGGACCAAATTTATCGGAGTGAAGATGACCGGTAGAAGCATAACATAATGAGCCAAAGACACGAAGATGAGAATATGAAGGTGGTTTACCGTAGAGAAGTTCATAGGGGGTTTTATTATGGAGGAGAGGACCGGGTAGTCTATTAATGAGATGAGTAGCAGTTAAAACACAATCCCCCCAAAAATGAAGAGGCATTCCAGAATGAAAACGCAAGGCACGAGCAACGTTGAGCAAGTGACGATGCTTACGCTTAACAATTCCATTTTGCTGAGGAGTGTGAGGGCAACTGCGCTGATGGTGAATACCGTGAGTGCAAATAAAGTCTTGTAAGCGAGAGGAAAGAAACTCAGTCCCGTTATCAGATTGAACATTTTGGACTTTAGTTTAAAATTGAGTTTCAACAAATGCAAAGAAACGAAGCAGAGAATCAAATGCATCAGACTTAAAGGTAAGCAAAAAAATCCAAGTGTAGCACGAATAATCATCAACAATAGATAAGAAATAACGACGTGTCTTATGTGTAAAATGAGAATACGGTCCCCAAATGTCAACATGAATGAGCTCAAAAGGACATAAAGAAGTAATAGTGCTAGAGGAAAAAGATAGACGCGTTTGCTTGGATAAATGACAAGCATCACATGGATTTAATTGTTTTGCTGGAATAAAACTTAAAGTCTGTTGCAAAGTAGATAAAACTGACTCAGATGGATGTCCTAAGCGGGTGTGCCAAAGATGAGGTGAAGAGGTTTCAGCAAAAAGAACGGCAGATCCTATGGGAATTTCCAGGTAATAGAGACCACTGTGCTCATGGCCCCGACCAATGATCTTCTTCATCAAGAGGTCCTGAAAAAGACAATGATTTGGAAAAAAAAAATGACTGCGCAGTTAAAAGTTTGAGTAAGCTTGGAGACAGATAATAAGTTGTATTTGAAAGAGGGAGCGCAAAGGACATTATCAAGAGAGATAGTTGGGGTAAGAAGAACCGAACCGTATAATGTTACGGGGACACTAACACCATTTGGAATTCCAACAGTGAGATGTGGATAATGATAGTGTATAGGGTTTGTAAGGTGACGCGGCTCAAATGTAATGTGGTTCGTGGCGCTAGTGTCAATAACCCAAGTATCGGAATTAAATGAATTCGAAGATAAGCCAAGAACATTACCGAAGAGGTTGGCTTTTGGCATATTTACCTCTTGCGGGAACAATGGGTTTTCTGACCGTTCATGTGCCGGAACGTTTGCCATTAGAGTTTCTTTTGCTTGAGAAGCCTCATGATTTGAGGGTTCTGGTGAACTTATCAATCTATAAGTTTAATCCTTACAAATGGGTCCCCAATTTCTTCCTCCAGCGGTTCATTGATGTCATGTGCAACAATTACAGGAAAGAGAAGTCGGAGCTTGCAGAACACCTGCTCTTCGGAAAAGCAGACAGCAAACTTCCGGTTTTGACTCACGAAACGTTGATTATATGGGGGGATCAAGACAAAGTCTTCCCATTGAGCTTTGCACATCACTTGCAAAAGCATCTGGGACCCACTTCGAAGCTAGAGATCATCAAGGACACCGGTCACGCTGCAAACTTCGAATTCCCCGTAGATTTGCCTGGTTGGAGATGCCGACAGGTTGTTGAAGCGAGAAGGGATCGTGGTACCGCTCCTCTTGAATTCACAGCTTATTTGAGTTCGAGGCTGCAGCAGAATTGCCAATATCCACGAGCGAGAATTGAGAGAGTGCAGGAAGAGCGTAGGCGGTGCTGGGGAAGCCGCGGGGCGATCACTTAGAGAGAGGATGCAAGAGACGATCTCAAGGGATCACCGCCCTAATACCATGTAGAGTTTGGGCAAACGTAATTTGCATTGATGAAGTAATTTACAATATACAGGGTTTAAGGTTAAAACAATATAATGACAATTATGCCCTTAAGTATAAATCTAATCTATCAATACTTTTGCTACTATTGAACATCTAAAATTTCAGCATACGTAGCTCTATCATCTTTTAAGTTTTGTTGCTCATTACAGTTAAAAAAAATGTCATATAGCCTAAATTGAGAGTCCAATCTAGACCAAATCATAACCATTCTCTCTATTTCTTTTCCAAACCTTTTCCGAAATAGGTTTGGAATAAAAATCTGTTTGGTAACACAATTTCATTTTTCTATTTTTGGAACAAAAATTCGTTCCAAAAATAGTTTGGAAATGAGAAGTTCAAATTTTTCAGTTTCTGGAACAAAAATGAGAAATAGGAATTTCTCATTGCTCAGTCCCTCTCTCACATCCCAATTGTCGGTTGTTGATTCGCCGTTTGATGGCCCCCGTCCTGCCATCTGCTGTTCATCATCCTTCGGTCGCCGTCCGTCGATTCGCGAGTCACCGTTTCTCTCGCTTCCCGATCACTAGTTTGCTGACCACCGGTAGCCAATTGTCCATCCACTGTCCATCGATCCGCCGATCACCAATCCGTCAGTCTGCAGGCTCACTGATCGCCAACAAACCTAAAAATCTTATGTTGTTATCAAACAAATTTTTGTTGTCAAATCAGAAATTTCGCGTCGTTATCAAACGTGTTTATTTGCTTAGAAGCTCGTCTAGAGATTTAAAATAGAAAAAATCTATATCTAGCCAAAAATGATTGTCATTCGTCATCAATCGCCCTTGGTCAGTCATCCATCACTCTCGTATAATGTTGTCCAATCCAAAAAAAATTATCTAAAATATGAAAAAGCGTCGCGTGTTTAAAGCGCACATTCGTTTATACTCTTCAAAAAGGGAAAATCAACTCTTAAATTTCTTGTGGAACTTAAAATATTATCTTGATCTCTATAAATTATAAAAATTTTAACATATATTCAAGTGTCAACGTCTTTATGTTATGAAAATTTCAATCGTTTCAAATTAAGGAAATATCTAAAATATTTTAAAATAGTTGACAATGATCCCACGCCATATCGAACCCAGGTTATGCCCCCACTTTATTTACCGTGTGTATCCCCATCGTAGTTAAATTTCATGGGTTATTCCTAATCTGGCTTGATTTTTAGTATGGCATCAAAATAGGAAATTCCGAGTTCAAATCTTTTTAAGCTTTTATTTGTCTCATCTATTAGATATTTTTACGCTTTTGGCTACATTTGTTTCACAAAAAATTAAATGATTTGGCAAGCATTTTTCTAAAAATGACTACTTATGCTGCTTAAAAGTTAAAATAATAGTCAATGAAAATTGTTCTCCTTATCGACAACAATTTATAGTTTTAAGCAAATAGGGAGAGGGAGTTGGAACTTTCAAATATTAAATCATGCCATCATGTATCATAGGACTTGATTAAATCAGTTGAAAGGTTTAAAACTTGATTAGATTCTATATAAGAGATTTAAGACTAGTAGTCCCCCCTCCCCCCCAAAAAAAAAAAATTTCATCTAGACCTTCAATGATAAATAAGTCTATTTTAAATTTTCAGACAATTTGAAAGCATAATTTATTCCGTTAGGCCTCATAAAATGTTCATATGTTTTTCCTCACTCTTGTCCACTCGTGTCCTATCAACAGGAGTTACATAAATAATTGAAAAAAGAAGCAGCATGTCACTGTTCTTATTTATTCGGGTAGGCCTCATAAAAGTGAGACGTAGAAAATTTCTATTTCTGTTTCTCCGAAAAGTAGATAATTGTTGTTTCTCATTTCTCCTTCAGATTTATTTTGGAATAATTTTTTATTTCAGAAATAGTAAAAATTGAATTACATTATCAAACGAGTTTCTGTTCCAAACCTATTTCAGAAATATGCTTGGAACAAAAATTCTATTTCTGAATAATTTTCATGCAGTAACTGGTCTATTTCTTTATTTTTTCTGTTTTTTTTTTCCCGATAATTGTGGTCTCTCAAGCCACCTCTTTTGTGAACTGTCGCAGCAGCAGGACTGTTTTGGGTGTTTGGTCGTATCAGGCGTGATAGTTCCTCGCAAAATCGTCTCCACAACTTCACGTACGGGACAAACCGATGACAGAATGTTTGGAGCGTCATCGCGGTTTGCAGGGAGATTTAACACGGTGGATGGACTAAACCGAGATGGGGCTACAGATTGCTGATTTCTCTTTGGTTCGGTTACGAGTAGATGTGTCTTTTCGGATCCTCCATGAATACTGCTCAGGGAGAAACTTGTGTATATAAGCCAGATGATGAACTCCAAACAAGGGCACAGAAGTTCTTCGAGGTGTGCGGGACCTCACTTGGTATATCGATTTCTTAAGTCCGTCTTAGCATGCATATCACTATTCCCAAGGCTTTAGGTTCACTTCCTGAGCTGTTTTTTTGCGATTTCTGTTTCATCAGAGAACCAAAGAAAACCAAAGAAAATGGCCAAAAAAACTAAAAAGGGCGCCGTTGCCGGGGATCGAACCCGGGTCTCCCGCGTGACAGGCGGGGATACTCACCACTATACTACAACGACCTTGTTGCCTGTTTATCCAAATATTTATTGTAGGATTTGAACGACAAGAAACTTCCGTTTAGCTTATTCTAGCATTCTAGTTTGGTTTCGATCTGTCCGAGGTAATAAAACACATAGACTCAAAAAAATTAAAACACATGCTATCTTAATTTCCTCCACGACGGCATTTTTCAAACATCCAATCATTTCTTCCGTCGAGTTTTACTGTACAGTCTGTCATGTCATTTTTAAATTTTACATCTATTAGTACCCGAATAAATTTCGAGTTTTTTTATTATTATTATTATTTTTGGTCAAACAATTTTTTTATTATTAAAAAATTAGACTTTAGTGTAGGATTTTATTAATAGTGGATAAGTGAGTACAATACCTTATTTTTTTCATATGTGTTAGAGATATTACATATTTAGTTTATTCGGTATATCTGTCAAGATTATGCAATGTCTCCTTTGATATTGCATATCCTTGATTGATTATGTTTGATATTATATATCTGCTATTTTCTTAGACAATTCTTTGATAAAGTTTATAAATAGGCTCTTCATGTACTCATTTCAATATATCGAAATACATCAAAATTCCTCAATTCTTCTTCCGCATTATATTTCTTAAGTTGATATCAGAACCAAAGTTATCAACAAGTCTGGACCCAATAGTCACACATGAGAAATACGGGTTATCGCTTCCTCCGACCCATGGCATGATGTGTGAGGGAGAGATTGTTGGGGTTGGGCTGGTGGTCGGTTTATAAGTGTGAGGAAAGCCTCAACTTTTGAACTAACTTTTGGGTTGAGAGAGGCACAATACCACCCAACACTAGTATCAAAGCCTTCGTTCCTAAGGCAACCCTTTTACATCGGGCCCTAGAAATTCTCAATTCTATTTTTTTTTTTTGCTTTTTTCATTCTCAACAGATAAATCCATCCAACTCAGCAGTGTTCAATGGAGTGCTTCATTTCATCTGAGTAAGCGCCCCCATAGTGATCGAGTCACGACGTCGGCGACGCGTCGCCAAGTCGAGCGTTTCTTTTTCATGGGGGTATTTTTCAATATAGAGAATATGCGTCTTCGCACAGTAACCTTCGCTCAGCAATGCCTGACTTAATCCGCTTGTTGTAGCCACGCCATTCGTATCGACCGCGTTTGTTCAATTACTGTCTCGGCAGCAAAGTCGACTGCAAAGGACGCATGTTGTTCGTCTCAATTGCCTTCGATTCTCGACTTTTCACTTCTTGTTTCGAGAAGTCGACATAGCCATCAGACTCGCCGCCCTCAAATTATGCCTCACACATCAACATTGTGGATCCACCAAGCTTGACGTCAAGAAATGTGTTTGGAGCATTGTTAGAGATTGATTCAAACTCAAATGACTTAGTCACCTTGAGTTTGAGGGGGGATGTTAGAGATATTGCATATTTAGTTATTCTGTTATGCAAAATCATTGCATATTATTGATTGATTATATTTAATATTATGTATCTGCTATTTCCTTAGACACTACTCTGATAAAGCCTATAAATAGGCTCTTCATGTGCTCATTTCAATATATCAAAATACATCAAAATTCCTCAATTATTCTTCCGCATTATATTTCTCAAGTATATGAATTTCCAAGTAACTCCGATTCTCTTCTCCACGGAGGCAATAATTCGAGTGCTTTCGCAACAAATCTCAAATCGGGCGATTGATGAACTCAAATCCTGGAAGTCTCCGGGACCTTAGAAGTTGATCCGGAGGAAACTCGATCGACGTCGACGGAAGCCGACGGGCTAGGTTTTGAAGCGAAGGAAGCTGTTCACTTGTTGACTACCTCGTCGTTGCGCACAAGAGAGTCGATCCCATCAGCTGGGGCATAAGCTGATGTAATGGCGTACTTTTCTTTCTATCTCGTCACATAAAAAAACTACAAACAAAATTTTTCCCAAGGACGAATTATCTGCCAAATGATACATTTCCGTGAATTATTTGGACGAAAATGTTCTAATTGCGGATCATCTTATGCTACCAAACGAACGTGTAAAACCTATGGTTTGCTTTGCTTTTGTGGAGACACAAGTCATTATTAATTTGATCTAGTGATCGCATATCATAGTAAGTAAAACAATTGAAATCCATGCTGCTCTGATTGATTAAACTTAAAAATCCTCTGTTCTGCGGAAAATTTATTGGCAGAAAAGCATTTTCATCGTTTGCTAGTATTTGGATCTCTTAAAGAGTTGCCGGAAAATCTACGCTTAAATTTAGGAAAATGATTTCCTCTTTTAAGATGTATAAATCCTTATCCCAAGGACCTCGATGGGCTCGGAACTCGAGATTTAGGATTGTGATTAAGATTTTTTTCTCAAATGTTTGTTTCTTATTTTTCACTTATCATGTAACATACGTCGATAGTGAGGACATGAGCAGGTGCCTAAACTATTCCTTCTGAATTCTTTGATGTAAATTCAAGGTTATTCCTTTGAGATGAAGGGAAGAAAAATATTTTCTCTCTCAACTTAGGGAGGGTGACGGTGGGAAAGATAGACTCCACGTCAACTTCGAGTGGGAATGGAGACTCCACGTCAACTTTGGTTGGCTATTGTCGGTTAGGCTCATATAGTATCGACTCATGCCCGAAGTGAGTCATTGGAGTTTCGACTCTCGCGTTGTCGATCTGTGCTACGGACAGTGTCTATTAACCGACTTGTCGGCAGCGTCTCCCTGATTAATAGACTCAAGCCTGGCGCCAGAAAATCGAGAATTAGAATTGTGGTTAAGATATTTTTCCTCAAATGTCCGTCTCATATTTTTCATGTAACATACGTCGATAATGACTTCCATTTATCGTTCGTGAAATGAAGCCAAATATATAAGTAAAAGAAATTGGCATTCAAGTTTGTTCCCCTTACGTAAACGAAGCAAATATACCTTTGGTGTTGCCAAGCCAACATCACCTATGACCATTGCCAATTTCCCCCCATCAAACAGATTGGCTCTCGATGTCGAGGCCATTGAAATTATTACCTCCTCCCCGTTAGCACCCTATAAAACTATTGGGATATCATTTACACTAGCACGGAGTCCTCTCGTTTCTCCGTGACTGGTTGCTCTGTCAGAGAGCTTTTGTAGTTTGAGTCTGTATTATTTCATTAATAGTTTGGATTTAGGCGCATAAATAATTACTGCTAAATATTATCTCTATCTCTTTATCTTGTATTTGAGAGATGTATCAGAGAGGTGCAATTACTAATTTTAGACGTCGTCCTAGTTTAAGAGCGAATCATGATAAATCTTCTGTCTCGATTTTAATCTTCTCGCTTTTACACTTTATTTCACTATGGTTTGTTCGCTGAATCCTGACATAAATGACGTCGAAAAAAAAAGGCATTTAAAATACATTATTAGAATACAATATATCACTTCCTATATCATAAAATCAATTCCTAGAGAGAAAAATAAGAAAATGTGGTATCCGAAAAGGGCATGATGGGCATCGCAATTATTGTGGTCATTATTCATTAATGGTTGGATCGGTGAAACAACTGAAAACAAAGACTAAGGACAAAAAAAATGATAAATAGAATGGAAGAGTGGAGTCGAGTCAACCTCCTGCCCGGAAGACTGTTCTTGAGGTCACTGCCGACCGCATTGCTCTGCCTCTCATTTCCTTCCCCATTTCCGGGTTCCTTCTGGTTCCCTCCTGGACTTTTCTCCTCTTCCCCAAGGCCCCTCGCAGCTTCAATCCTCCGATCAAGCTGCCTCAAGATCGGCCTTTGAAGCACTCGATCTTCTGGGTTCCTTTCATAATCCAAGGCCCTTTTTTTTCGCCCTTGTTTTCTTGAAGTGGATCTCAGTTTCTGCAGCTGACTCTTGGTGTCTGCGCCAGTCATTGAGCTTGGTTTGGTCCTTTGGAGGAGTTGAAGTGGAAACGAGATCATCTTCTCTTTGCAGTTTCAGCTGAAACTGAGGTAAGCTCACAAAAAAGAAGAGCTAAAAAGAGAAGGGGGTTTAGCTGATCTGTGAGTAATCTGTGGAGTCCCGCATTTTTTTCCTGGTAAATCTAAGCACAGATATTTGGGCAATTTTCAACTGTAGCCCACCGTTAGTAGATACAGTTCAAGCACTGTGCTCGATTAGCAAAATTTGAAGAAGGGTTTGGTTTTGGAGTTTTTCTGGGCAATCCCCACTTTTCACATTGTTGGATCGATACAATGGGTATGAAATTTAGTAAGAACAAGGAAGTAGACTCTTCATCAATGGAAGACAGCAATCCTAGATACCAGTCTGACCTGACCTCTTATGAAGCTGCCTGCAGAGCCGACCCAAGCTTGCAAAATTTTGACAAGACCTTGCACGACCGAGCTGATAGAGTAATCAGGACACTAGCAGATGGTGATGTAGCTCAATCGCTAACATTCAACTCTCTAGGAGAGGTGACCACTGGCCTTCTTGAGATGAACCATGAAGTAGCTAAGATGATTCTTACATCCAAAGAAGACATATGGAATGACAAAGAGCTGTCCCATTTAGTGGAGTATTACTTCAATCATGGCCTACAGATACTAGATTTCTACACTTCCCTTGAGAAATGCCTGCGGCGGGCCCGCGATAGCCAGTTGAGGATTCAGCTTGCACTTATGCGCTTTGAGGAAGAGAGAGCAGAGAATGTGGGAGGGGAGAGGTATGTGAAGACATTGCAGGAACTCCAGAAATTCAAAGAAGCGGGCGATCCATTCGCGGGCGAGTTCTCCCAGCTCTTTCACTCAGTGCATAAGCAGCAGGTGCAGATGTTGCAGAAGTTGCAGGCTCGCAAGAAGAAGCTTGACAAGGATCTTAAATCTTCACAAACTTGGAGAAGGGTGACTAATGCCATATTCGTGACCGCCTTCGTGGCCACTTTGATCTTCTCGGTCGTGGCGGTTGCAATCGCTGCGCCGCCTGTCGCAAGCGCTCTAGCCGCTGCTCTGGCAGCTCCGATAGGGACAGTCGGCAAGTGGTGCGATTCTTGGTGGAGGAACTACCGAAGGGCGCTAAAAGGGAAAAAGGAGTTGATAGGCCTAATGAAAGTGGGAACCGAGTTCTCGATTTATGACTTGGAGACTATTCGGTCGCTTGTGAGTAAGCTGGAAATTGAGATTGAGTCGATCCTGCAAAATGCCGACTTCGCTCTTGGAGAAGAAGAGGAAGAAGCGGTGAAGCTTGTAATGTTGGAGACCAAGAAAAGGGTGGAAGTCTTCATGAAAACTATCGATGATCTCAGTAATCAAGCTGATAAGAGTAGCCGCCAGATACGGATGGCGAGGACGGTGATATTGCAGAGGATAATTGGAGAATCCAGCCGTTAGTTCTTTTCTTATGCTAAGAAATAGAAATGTAACGGTTAATGCAGTTTGCTGTCTTAGGTGAACTTTTATGTTGCAGAGATCATATCGCTTTGCTCCTTTTGGTTGAACTTGATTTGGCTAATGTGGCTTCAACCAATCCATACAAATATTAGGATTATGGAGATCAATAACAATGAAGTTCTTCATCGGTGTGCTTCCAAAATGCAGACGTCTCTCTCCGGGAGAACTTTTACCTGTTTGGCTTCATCCTGTTAATCTAGCTGTAATGCCATTGCTGATTTGTTTGCTTGATTCACTGAAAGAGAAAAAAATTTGATCCAAGCGTTACACGAATGTGGTTTGCCAATTCATTCTAAACATGACATAGTAACAAAATTTGGTCATTTGCCAGTAATAGCGGACATCGTAAACTTCGGAGTTTCGACCACATTCTACTCATGAAGTGCCAAGTAATCTGAGAATGCCGAAACATTGGGGTTGCTGAGATGCATATCTTGGCAGTTAATTCGTTGTGTAAAACTATCTATGAAGCAAAACTTGCATATATTCTACAATGACAGGATGAGGAATGGTATCATATATATAAGCTGCACGGCTGCTGTAAAATCTCTTGGCTTTTTTTCGGGTTTAGTTCTTCATGTTTAACTACCAAGTCGCACAAGCCGCTGCCCAAAATACCTTATCCTTAGTCTATCATCATTGTTTCATGGTATTTTCCAGTGTATTGTGTTTTGATGGAGGAAAATGAAGTGATCTCAGAGCCTGTGCATAGCCTGCAACCCAATGAAGACACCCAAGTGTTATTCTTTAGATTCGAATGTTCTCAGTGACAGTATCAAATACAAAAAGATGTCAGCAACGCATGGACCGATTGTTCCTCTCATCTATCTGCTAAACCATGCTTCCAATGAACTACAAAATTTGTGGGGACTGAATAAAGTCAGTCATTCTGAATTTCCAGCAGTTTCATGGATTAAAATGGAAAGAATTCTTGTGGCACCGTAAAGCTCGGTACTGAAATACCACGTCATTCTAAACTCAGCAGCATCACTCGCGAAACACTGCTGGAGAGCGATGCGTTAGCAACACTTAAAAGATCCGGAATTTCTTCCTTCCGGCGTTACATTGAACAAGACCCACACCAGCTGTAGAAACCGCTCTCTGATTGGATTGGCTTTACATCTAAGCTAGAACTGAAGAGAAAAAAGTGGCAGAGAAACAAAAAATGCCGAACTTCAGAAGTTCCAATAACCAGATGATCTTGAGATTGACCGGATCATGAGACACAAATCCAACATGCAGTCATGCAATAGTAGCTCTCATTTAGGTAAATATTATTAGTAAAAGTTTGGTACTTCAAACCACTCACTGACAAAGGAAACCTGCAAAAAAGAACTAAAATTTTCATTATCACAGCTACTTTTCCGGGAAAATGGCAGAAGCACATTTTGCAATTGAGAGATACTAAACACGACTACGAGCTTCTGCTAACACCGAAGCAGGACCCAAATGCCCATCAAATCTACAAAATCCACGACCCCAGACACGATGATTTGGTCTTTATTCTTCCTTCTTTTCCTCTCGGTCCACCTGATATTCTTCGTCGTCGTTGTCCTCATAGTCTTTATCTGCATCCTCGTCATCAAATATAGAGCTACGAGGTATTTTGCCAAGTTCACGCTTCTCTTCTTCTTCAGAAAGTAATTCCAGCCCAAATTTTGTGTCTCGGTGCTTCACAAGAAGCCATCGCAACAATCTATCTTCCCTATTCAAGTAATGCAGCTCTTTGTTCATCATTGGTGTAGCCATCATGGTCAACTGCATCATCTGACCCTGCAGGACGTACAAGAGAAACAAACAAGCTATATATATGTCTAGATCATAGAAACCAACATGAGAGACCTACAATCCTCTTTCCTTCACAAGGTAGAAGTGCAACCAACCAAATGTCATCTCACTGCTTCATCAGAGCCCATCCAAACAGTACATCTAAGAGCCAGAACAAAAGTAAATTACACTAGACATCACTCGACTTTTAACTTTCAAATAGGTCACTCAAATTTCAATTTCAGCATATAGGTCACTCAACTTTGGTTTTGTTCTCCATAAGGTCACTTTGTTGACCAGCCGTTCAAAATCTCATTAAAAATATTACCCATTAATACGGAAGGCATATGCGTCTTTAGTAGTCTTCCATAGGCCACTCAACTGTAGATAATTTTGCATTGCAATTCACTCAACTTTAGATAAATTTCAGTTTGGTCACTTGACTTTCCTTCAGTTTAATAAAATATTATTGAACTCATACTGCCATGTAAAATTAATGTTAAAATCACATTAAAATTATACAAAGCAGCTGTTGAATCAGGTTTCCAGTGAGTTTTTTGCCGATGTATCACCAAAGTTACTCGATTGAAAGCAAAACGAAAGTGAATGAAAAGTTGAAAATGAAAAGCCACTTCGAAAGTAATTAAAGTTTAGTGAACTCTGGTGTGAATTTCCTGCCAGACCAACAGCAAAATTAAATCTTCCATCAATTGCTATAGTACTCATTGATTAACTTAGATTCAAAAGAGACTGCAGTAAGTATTGACAGCAATAAGTTAGGATGGTAAAAGCAGCTGTGCAAAACCAAACATCCAACTCAAATCCAGTATGGGATTTGCTCATAAGCTAGTTAATTTTTGTTCCAACATATCTGCCTGTATTACCGTCTCCAATGGCTTTTGATTCTAACATAAGCCAAAAACCAGCCGAATATATTGTCACATTATGAGATACTCTCATAAGCTAGGATAATTTTGCTCGACACATGTGCCAACATAATCAATTTCCGGCAGTTTGCCACTTCAAACATAAGGCAAAGAGCCATCCAAATACATGGTTGTGTTAAACATTCCAGTCGTGAAACCAAATAGATTCAGCATCTCTGTGTCATCTTCTGTTATATTCAATCACGTTATCTTGTTCTAGCAAGTAGTCTCAGTCATTCTGTCAACCAGACAGCTCCTTTGTAGCTTCCAAGTTAAACAAACCCGGGTATTTTAACAAAGAAGATGGGCAAGTCTAACTGCATATCACAAGCACAACACGAATTGACAAGCCAGCAGGAGGAGAATTATCTGTCAACGGAAAGTTCGACTGAAATTGAGAGAGAGAGAACGAGCAAGCAAAAGGGTTCAAATTTCAACAGAAGAATCACCTGATAGAATCTCCCATCAAGCTTCTTGATACCATAACCCAATTGGACCGTCCCAAAGGATTTCATCTCAGTGACGACCCCGTTTTTCGTATAGACGTCTCTTGCTATCCGAGCCACCAATTCCATCAATGCTTCCTTCCTCACACGGGGTTTCAGCAAAAGCACACAGTCATACAGAGGCATCTTTTTCTCACTCCCCAAACCCCTCTTCAGCTGAGCTTATCTTCTAGACTGTCAAGAAGAGTTATTCATCAAATCAAACTAGTGGATATAACCCGGATATTACCCATGAACTGCAAGTACTACTAAATATATAGCTATCAGCACTAGAAGAGAAAAACATGAGTAAGTAATCAGACAAAACACAGACCAGGTACCCCAAGAGAGGTCGGAGCTGGGTTGCCGCGGCTGGTAACGGAGAAATTTATTCTAAAGCACTACTATTAAAATTGCAGTTTTACATTGCGTGAACATAACGACATATACTATCGAAAGCCTAAAACACAGAAGGGAAACACAAGATCAGGCATTTCCACAGACCCCGGAACTCAGACCCACTTTTGAGAAACGATTTCAAGAAACGCGCAACAACGAATGGAACGACAATGATTCGAGACCGAGAGAACTGAAAAGGGGAAAAAAAAAGACAAGATTTCGCCAGAACCGTACCTCGAAGAGCGAAGGAGGACGGCGCGGATTGTGGAAGTAAGCAGTTCTATTGGGGATTGCAGAGGGAAGAAGGGGGTAGAATGGCGAAATCACATTCAGGAGGGGATGGGGGATCACTGAGACGACATGTAAAGAGATCTGAAAAAGAAGAAGAGGAGGAGGAGGAGGAGGAGCGGGGTTGCAGTCAATTCCGAACCCTAACAGCGACGACGCCTCGCTGGAGGAGAGAGAGAGAGTAAAGGTGAAAAACCAGAAATTGAAGGACAAGATAAAAAGGTGAAAAAAAATTGAATGAATGACTGCTTACGGTGCGCACGAAATCTTACCAACTTCTCAATTTCCCTGCCAGAAGTCGATCTGACAGGAAAATTCGTTTGATAAAAATACTGCCGAAGTAGAAATTTGTTTGGTAAAAAAATTGACTTCTGGCAAGATTTTCTACTTATGACAAGATTTTTAACTTATGACAAGATTTTTGAGAAGTAAAAAATTTTCACTTCTCCCCTTAAGAAGTCATTCTCGCGGGACCGGCCGACTGGCCGTAAACGACGCTCGCCGGCCGGCCAGTAGCCGCCGCTGCCGATCGCCTATCGGCCCGCACCGCCGCCGGTCGCCTGTTGGCCGCGGTCGCCGGCCGCCGCCGCCACCGCCGGTCGCCGGCCACCGCCTGCCGACGATCGAAACATTTTTTTCATAATGTTTCGAACATCGTCTTTTTTAATTGTTATCAAACGTATTTTTCTATCAGAAATCAACTTCTGAAGCAGAAGCTGAAAATTCAGCTTCTACTTCAAAGCAAAAGCTAAAAAAATGACTTCCTTGCTAGAAGTCATTCTTGACTCCAGCAAGATTTCATGCGCACTCTTATTGTCGTGAAACTTTAGGGTAATTAATATTAGGACTTAGACAAGTTCACGTATTTTTATGATCGTGTAATTTTATCATTTACAAAACGGGTTTTAAATTATGAATACGGAAATTCGAGATAATTTCTCTTTCTAATAATCTTAAACATAGCTTTAAGAATCTCGTTCGATTTCGCCCACCACAAAAAAAAAAAAAAACAGGAATACGAATTTTTGTTGAAATCTAGCTTTGCTTACGAAGATCAAATTATTATTTCGTCCACATGGGTGAGATTTCCATCACAATGGACTTATTTTTAATCCTGACTTTTGGTAACAATTGTATTGAGTAAGACCAACTTAATTAATTGATCGATGACCCCGAACAAAAAGAAGAAGAGAAAATAACCAATAATTAATAACAATATCGATAACATATAGGTGTAGAAGATGAAAATGTCATTTAATCTTAAACATAGCTTTAAGAATCTCGTTCGATCCCCCCACCCCCACCACCCAGGGGGGAAGGGCGAGGCAGTCCTTGCCCCTGTAGCCGGCCATGGTAATCCTTGGTTTTTTTTTTCTCCAGAAAATATTAAATAATTAAAATTAAAACATCAAAATAAAAAAATCCATAAAATATTAAAAATATTAAAAAATTCATGTGACTCTTAAAAATAAATTAAATAATAATAAAAAGTCCACGTAAGATAAATTACCGAAAATGGCATTTAATAAGCGATTTTGCTTCGATGTGGCACTCAAGAGAACAAAAGAAGAAGAAGTTATGGCACTCAAGTAGACGCCGCACAAAAGTTATGGTACTCTCAGTGTACTTATCTCACAGTCTTTTGGACTTATCATATGGTATGTCGCGTTGTGTTGACGTAGAAACACAAACTTATGAAAGATTCAAGTATTGTGTTTATGCCGATTACGAAGAATTAAAAGCTACATCCATCTCGTTAAAAAGTACTACCAAAAAAACTAATTTAGAAGATCTTGATTAGCTTGAATTCAACAAAGAATGCATTAATTCAAAAAGAGCATTGCTAACATGACCGTGTAATAGTTTAATGGTGAAATGCCAGCCACAAAATCAGAGAGGGATCTAACTTTGGCTTCTATATATATATATATTTCCATTATAGTACTTGTGGTTGAGATATGACCATAACACTGTTACACGATTATGCAAGCAAATCTCTAATGGCTCATTTATTTTGCCGAAAATGAATGATTAAAAAAATATTTTCATTTATATTACTTATCAAAATGAATTAACGAACGATGTTTTCATTGACTGGGAAAATATTTAGAACTAAGTTGCTACCGATACTTGAAATATTTTTTTAAAACTATATAAGTGATTATTTTTAAGAAAATATTTTATAAGTAATTTTTTATGCTAAATAAAGGGAGCCTAAAGTTAAGAATAAAATTAAAAAGCTAAAAATGTCTATTTAGGAAAACGAAGTTTAATTATCAACTATAAAAATATATTCAAATCAAAATTGGCGAGGTATTAGAGACTTAAAAGAACCAAATTATCCCATATTAGTGTTTTGTCCCTTGCTTATTAAGGTGAAATTGTAATTCATATGGAGATAAATTTGAAATTCCATGGAATTTTGGGACAAAAAATTTAAAAAATATCCAAAAGATCCTAAGCTTATAATATTTTTGCCTATTAATATCAAATTTTTAAAATTTTGCCAAATTGAATACTAAGCATTTTTACGTATTGCTAATTGAGTCCATCCAGCCAAATTTAGCTTAAATTGCTGACACGGATCCCGGCCTTTTACATGGCGTCATCGACGCTGATGAGAATAATTTTTAATAATACTTTATTTTTTACATCATTTAATTTTTTTTTTTCCTTTCCTTTTATTTTATTTTTATCTTTTTCCCTCCGCTTACTAGAGCATCGTCTATGGCCGGCGGAAGAAAAAAAAAGGAAAAAAGGTAAAGAGTGGAAACAGGGAAAAAAATAAGAAATAAAAAAGTAAAAAAGGTTGAGGGATGTGAAATAAAGACGTGTAATGCGTGGTAATGATATTATCAAATGAAACGACATGAACAGATGCAAAAAAAGGGCGACCTGATAAGGAAGCGCGGCATAACAAATCAAATCATTACGGCGCGGGACATGATAAACAACTACGACATGGCTTTTGGATACACACCCCGACATGGCATGATAAATTAGCGCACGACATTAACACAACGCATATGAACTGGGTGCGTTTGTTTCAAGGAAAGTGGTTTTCAGAAATTCATTTTCTGGAAAGTGGTTTCCTGAAAACCACTTTCTCTGAAAACGATTTGTTTTCCGATGTTTGGTAATATGTTACCGAAAATATATTTTTGGTATTTGGTTCTCATTTATAAAACGATTTTATTCTCATCGAATGGACTGTCCATAATACTAAGGAGAGAAAAACGGTCGAGAGAGCTGACGTAAACTGACACGGTCAAGCCCCGACCCCAGTCTCGGTCCTGGCCCCGGCCCCTGCCCCCGGTCCCTGGTCCCCGGCCCCGGCCCCCGGTCCCTGGTCCTCGGCCCCGGCACCCGGCTCCGGCCCCGGCCTCGGGTCCCGGCCCCGGCCTCGGGTCCCGGCCCCGGTTCTCTGTTCCCGGCCCCGGCCCCAGGCCCCGCCCTGGGTCCCGATCCCGGTCCCAGTCCCGGTCCCGGTTCTGGTTCTCGATTCTCGGTTCCCGACCCCGGTTCCCGGCCTCGGCCCCCGGCCCTGGTCCCAGCCTCGGCCCCGATCCCGGCCCGGGTCCTGGGCCCCGATCCCGGTTCCCGGCCTCGGCCCCCTGCCCGGCCCCGATCCCGGTTCCCGGCCTCGGCCCCCTGCCCGGCCCCGACCCCCGGCTCCGGTCTCGGTTCTCGGTTCTCGGCCCCGGCCTCGATCCTCGGGTCCTGACCCCGGTTCCCGGCCCCGACCCCCGGTACCCGGGTCCCGGGACAGGCCCCGGCCCCGGCTCCAGTCCCCGGTCCCGGTTCTCGGTTCCCGGCCCCCGGCCCTCGGCCCGGCCCCGGCCCCCGGCTCGATCTCGGTTCCCAGCCTCGGCCCCCGGCCCGGCCCCAGCTCCGGTCCCCGATCCCGGTTCTCGGTTCCCGGCCCCGGCCGCGATCCTCGGGTCTCGACCCCGGTTCCAAGCCCCGGCCCTAGTCCTCTGGTCCCGGGACCTGCCCCGGCCCCTTCCCAGGCCCCGGGTCCTGGTCCCCGACCCCTGCCCCGGCCCCGGGGCCCGATCCCGGTCCCGGTCCTGGTTCTCGGGTCCCGGCCCTGGCCCCCGGCTCGGCCCCGGCCCCCGTCCCAGGGCCCCTACCCGGCCCTTGCCCCGGCCCGGTTCTCGGTCCCCGACCCCGATCCCAGGTCCCGACCCAATCCCGGCCCCGGCCTCGGTCCCCGGCACCTGCCCCGGTCCCGGCTCCCGTCCCCGGTCCCGGTCCCGGTCCCGGGATCGGTCCCCGGGATCGGCTTCAGTCTCATTTTCAAAAAAAGTGAGAGGCTCAAATTTGGGAAAGTGTTTTCACCTTTTTATTTTAGGGAATTCACTTTCCTATTTTAATGAATAAAATTTTTGTTGACTGGAAAGTACTTTCCATTGACCAAATCATTTTCCGCGAACCAAACGGACGAAAGTCCTGAAAACACTTTCCCTGAAAACACTTTCCTCAAAACAAACGCATCCTTCCGTTTGTTTCACGAAAAATATTTCTCCGAAAAATATTTTTCTTAATTTCTGGCGTTTGGAGGGCAAAAAATATATAGTCAAAGAAAATAGATTCCGATCAACAGAAAATATCCCTTTAAAATTGGGGAAAATGATCTCCACTTCTAAAAACCGGAGATCATTTTCCTCAACTGATCGCGCGTGCTTCTCTCTCGCTCTCTCTTCTGAAGGCCTACACTCTCACATCTCAGTCCCAGCGCCTCCCTTCTCTCTCGCTCGCTCTGTTCACAAATCGGCGAAACCCTAATCTGTGGATCTCTCTCGCTTCGCCGCCTCCCGCTCTCCTCCACCGCTCCCCCCGTTCGTCGAAGCTTCTCCGGTCGCCTCCCTATCTCGATCGATCGGCCGATCCCTCTTCTCTTCGTCCATCGAAGCAACCGTCGGCATCAGGTTTGTCTCTCGTCCCCTTTGTTTGATCCGCCTCTGCGACAGTTTTCCGGTTTCGCGGTGTGTTAGGTCTGAGTTTGCGGGGCTGTTGTCTGCGACGGTTTTCCAGTTAAGGATTCTCGTCTTTGTTGGGATCTTGGTTCTCGTTTCTTTGTTGGGTGTCTGGTTGTCGGGAGTATCGACGGGAAAAATGAGCTTGAAGGTGAAATTGGGTTCTTGTGGGTGATCCGGTTTGTGGGGTTTTTGAGTTTTGGCAGATTCATACTAGCTGAACAGGAAGAAGTGCTTAAGCTTTAGCAGCAACTGTTTCTTGCCGGTGCTTTTCATGATCTGAGGCGTATTGGGCAGTGGTAGGCTGGTAGCTAGAGATTGGCCAAATTTTTCATCTTCTTTTTGAGCAGCTTAGTGTAATTGAAGAAATATATACTTACAATTCTACTTTTTTTTTTGTCAGATTACAATTCTACTTTATTAGTGCATTTTTGCATAGCCTGTTGAATCATAGGCTGGAGTTGCGTTGTAATCATGTGTATATAATTATTTTTAGGACATACATGTCAGTATCACTTGTGCCTCTTGTTTCTAGCATAAGAAAGCGAGGTATTTGTTGCTGAAATGGGTGAAAGCCGCTGATAGTTTGAACTATGAGCAGGAAGCATTTACCAAGAAGACCCTTCTAAGCATCAATTCATAGATCTTCCTGCTATGCTTATTCTCAATCACGCTGGCCGACGATCGGCCAAGGCTCGAGCTCGTTTACAACCGATCGTCGGTAGTTGCTATGGTCGACGACCGGCTGAAATCAAAAGAAAAAAAATAAAAATAAAAAAGAAACGAGAAAAAGGAAAAAGATAAATAAGAATTCAAAATATTAAGAAAAATTTAAAAATGAAATAAAGAAAAAAGTTAAAGGAGTTCATGAAAGAAAATCAAATTCAATTTTCCACACCAAACGGCGGAAAATATATCCTAGGTCATTTTCAAATTTTAGCCAAACATCAGAAAATAATGTTATTTTCCTGAAAAATGACTTCTTGGAAAATATTTTCTGGAAATGTCATATTTTTCGCGAAACAAACGGAGCCTTAATTTCTATACAGCTATTCTGTGGTTGCGTGTTTGTTGGGATTCATCATTTATACTTGTTTAACCCGTTATTTCACTCGCTCGTGCTTTGTTGGTAATCCAATATCGTATTGTTTTAATAGATTTAAGCCCCGTTTGGTTCAGCATTAAGACAAACATTGGGGCTCTAAAATCTCTTAATCAAATGCAAATGGTGTTTGGTTAATTTTTTGGCTCACTTTGGGGAGATGCAATTGCATATCAAATGCTCTTAAAAACCAAAGTACCTCTAGGGAAGTTGCATCTCAAATACAACTATTTTTTTTTCTTTTAGCCTCATCACCTCCATTTGTTGCCACTGGCCCATCTCTCTAATTGGTCCTCGTTGGTTGGCATGGATGACAAGTAGCATTTCTGGTCCTTTATTTGCCAATCTTTAATCTGTTATACTATGTTTATTAAGTACTTTGGGAGGTAAAGAAAATTGTGAAGAAAATGATTTTCCTTAAAATTGTCTGGAAGAATAGATATGTGGGGTGAAGCAAATCTGGAGAAATAGACTTCTGCATGCTAAAGATAAACAGAAGTGTTTCTATGAAAAATGACGCTTTACCCTTTCATATGAACTGTGAATATGAGTGAGCATGATCATAAAATATTACTTCATACTAGGACTATGGAAATTATCATGTCAGTTGCCTGCCATAAAGACTTTGATCCTATATCAATTTGAACATAGTGGATTAACAGAGTAGGCTCTGTCCTTGTGAGCGAATATAACTTAACTATTATGAAGGAGAAAGATGGGTAATGTTTTTGTGAATAAAACTAAAAAAGGAACACAAATGTAATTCCAAGTGCTAAAGTGGGCAGTGACTGGGGGTATGAGATTGAAGCCACACTAGGATCTAGCTAGACCGTGGAACCTATTGACAGGGTGGGTTCCATGTTCCAGGGTATGAAGAATAGGTTTTGGATTCCAAAATCTAGGGAATCGATTTTGACGGGTAGGTTCCAAGTTTCAGGTGGAATGTGGACCGAAGCTGGAACTGCTCACCTCTAATTTAGAGCATAGCTTGCAGCAAAATAGTGTTTGAGAATTGATTGTCTTATTGTTTGAGTTACATTTTTCGTCATATGTAGCAGAGTGACTGTAATTAGCTTCATCTTTCTCTTTTGGTTTGTTTCTCTCTTTAATTCCTGGTGGTTTTCATTGCCATGTCAAAGGTTTTGTCCTGTTGTCAGTAAGTAGGTTGCTTTAGTATTCTGAAATCTCACCTGAAATTCGAGGCTTAAGCTTTTCACTTTCTGGTAAAGAGTTGGGGATGATCTAATTCAAGCAAAAAATAGCCATATTTGTAGAATAACAATGGGCACCATGAAGGGAAAAAAATGTGCAATGACCTATAACTTTTTGATTTGATCGATGAAAGCTGAGAACCATAGTTAAGTCATGTTACCAATGGAAGAATATATTGCTGCGCCATTCCTCCACTGAGACTGGATGATAGGGGTTTTTGCTTTTCTACCGTGAAAAGCTCAAGTTGCAAGAGGGCCACCGTGGCTTAAAGTTAAAGAATCCAGAACAGTGGAATGATGTGTGATATAGATTTAGAGTAAGAAATGATGTCAAAGGCCAGAGTGCTCTGTAGTCTGTAGTATACATTCTCTCCTATAGATTTCTGCTCCTTTGGGTTTTGATGTTTCCAATAAGTTCTTCATCGTCAGTTTTGTGTATGCTGTTTTTGCTTCTCATTAATTGACTTGTTGGAAATAATGATTGGAGGATGTGCTTATTATGGTTGTCTGATCTTTAGGGGAAATTGAGGCAATCTGTTTTCTTTGATGGCAATGGACGCCAAATTCTTTCGCTTTCTCAAGATTGTAGGTGTTGGGTTCAAAGCTAGAGCGGAGGCTGAGGGACGCCTCTTGTACCTAAAATTAGGCTACAGTCACGAGGTAGAGCTGACCGTTCCTCCTGCAGTGCGTGTCTTTTGCTTTAAAAATAATGTGGTCTGCTGTACTGGGATCGACAAGCAAAGGGTGCATCAATTCGCTGCTGCCGTTCGTAGTTGCAAGCCTCCTGAAGTCTACAAGGGAAAAGGTATAATGTACATCGATGAAGTTATCAAGAAGAAGGCAGGGAAGAAGTCGAAATGAGTGTGCAGATGCGTGCTACTTCTGTAGAAATATTTATAATAAGACCGTGAGGCAAGAATTAGAGTTTGCTCTGTAAAACTTCTTGAAGGGAGGTTTGTAGCTTCTTACCATCGAATATTTTTGCAGTTAATTGGCTACTTCAGAATAGAATTGATGTTTTCTTTCTTGCTATTTTTCCCTTTTTCTGGTAAGAAAACCGTGTGCTCCTTTTATAGCTGCTGGTGACCGAATTTATGGCTATTGATAATTTATCTACTATCTATGGGAAGGCTTGAACGAACTGATTTAATTTGTGCTCTAGATAGAGCTTTTGTCTCTTCACATTCCTTGCTTTTTCCTGTGACTTCCTTATCTAGACACAAATCATGATTTGTAGCACATTCCATCTTCTAAGAAAATCTGAAGATGCTCGTGGCCGAATGCTGAAGACTAGTGTTTTCGCTGGTCTCGTGGTCATAGTACAAAACGAAGTGTTACTGTGATCGACCTTAGGAAAACCAAAAGGAGACATCATTTAGAATGAGATCCACCATGCTTGTGCAACATAGTTTTGATGCAGGTGCGGGGAGCGGTTGGACGTGCCTGGCATTTCAAAAAAGCTTATGCGCTGCGGTTCTATACGCAGTACACGGACTTCCCAAATTTCATACCATACACGAAATCCTTGCTATACATATTATAATGAACAATCAAAATGAGGATAATCTCCCGACGAGGGAAGTCTTATAACGCCAGGAAAGTTCATGGTAATTTTCGCACAGAAATTTCTTGCTCGTTGCCTGTTTGAAATGGCACAGCCTATTGTGGATCCTCAATAATAATAAGTCGGTCCAAGAGTTTTTTAAGGTGTGTGCAATTTCTTCTTTTACAGTGGTGTCCCAGAGAAGAATTTCCGTTCTTGATTTATAGACCACACTGACAAAGAAAAACCTCTTGTGATCACGGGCGTCTACCATACTTGTAGAGGATCTCTGTCTCCGATTGGCAAATGCACTGTTCGCATTCAATGTCGTCGTAGTGGTCGATGTCGCGCACCCATCCTCTCCTCTTGCGGTGCTCGCTCTGCACCTGGCAGTCGTAGCGAGGAGGCTCTCCTCCGAAGATAGCCACGTTGTTCCACCACATGTCGCGCACGACGTCGAGGTATTTCTTGCGGCATTCCACTACTCGCCCGCTCGCGTAGATTTGTCTCAACAGTCGGACTCCTTTCTTCTTTAACTCACCACCCTCACAGACGAGGAAGAGCCCGACAACATAGTGTTGACACCTGATTTTTGACCATCCGTTATTATAGTTTTTTATTTCTAAAATTAATTAAAAATAGCAAAAAAGGTCAAAAAATTGCAAAATCAACTTTGGGAGCCTTAGCCTAGCCTTAGGAACCAATTTTGAACAAAAAATATTTTTTGAATTTTTTAATATTTTTTGGAATTTATTTAATTATAAAAATACCCAAAAAATCAGAAAAATACCATCCGTGGTCAGAAAATTACAAAAAATATTCAGAAATTTTATTTTAATTCCCTATTTAATATTTTCACTTTTTATTAGGGAAATTCGGCTTGGTTCATTGGGTTCCTTCACAAACCTAATCCCGAACCGGGCCTAAAAAATCCTTTTCGAGTCTTTTAATTTTCAATTCTCGGTTTTTATAAGCTATGACATTGGACTCTAAAGTATTGAAATGCAATTGGGTCAATTTGCCCTCCAATTTGATCAATTTTAACCAAAAGGGCTTAATTGCATAAAAATCTTTCAATTTAGTCCCCGGTTTCACAATTTTTGAAATTAAATTTCACACGGGCACACCCATTAAAATTAAACACCTCTACCCAACAGTTTTCATCATGATGAATCCCTTGGTGGGCTCAATTTTGGCTAATTCGATCGTTTAGGCCTTCGATTTGGCGAAATTAAATTTCGGATCCTAGGGACAATTTGGGGTTTTCACAGAATTTCAATAAATTGATTCACGAAAATACCCATATTTGATGGAAAACATGTCAAGGAATCCGATTTTGCCATCAATTTCATGAAAAGAGGTCATTTGGGGGGTCAATTTGGCGATTTGGGCGATTTGGCCGAACCGGGTCGGTCGGGTCCGGCCCGACCCGACCCGGTCCGACCCGGGTCTGCAAATGCACAGAATGTGCAGCAAACCGTGAGAAAAACAGAGAAAAAAAGAGCGGCATGGGCGTGCGCTTCGGAAAGAAAAAAAGCGACAGGCGTGGGGGGACAGGAGCAAGAATCCATGGCAACATCGGGCAGAGGTGGCGGACGCGTCGAGGAGGGCCGGTCGGCCATGAAACCGGCGAGGACTCTCGGTTAATACCCGGGAGTTGAGAGAGAGAAAGGAGGATTTTTTTTTGGGCGAACCCGAGGGAGAGGCGAGCACCCCGGACCTTCAGCTCTCCCACAGATCGTCGTGGAAGCCCCCATAGCCGCCGGCGACTCTCGAACAGGTCGGTAGCTCCCCCGACATCCATTTTTTCTCTATGCATACCAAGTGTTCGACGAAATGCTTCAATGAGCATTTCGTTTTGTAACGCTCGGTCATGCCTCCCCCGACCCCCATTCGTGTACTAGGGACCCTAAACCCTCATTATATTCATCTCTAAGCTCGCCTTGCTATTCATTTTGCATTAAACCGCGGCGAAAACACGGCTCGGAGCTTCGCCGGCAACGGTTCGGACCGGGAGCTCAACGGGGAACTTCCGGCGGTCTTCAAGCTCAAAATGAACTCAGGTAAGCTTCTACGCTCTCCATGGATGTTGTTTGAATGATTGAAACCGAGCTCGGTGGCCTAAAATTTTTTATGTAAACTTTCGCCGGAGCCGGTTCGGTCGCCGGATTTTCGGGGCGTTTCCCGACGTGTTTCTTGCCATGTTTTGGTCGTGCGTCAATGCCGAGAGTCTAAGGAGTCGAATGCCGCAAGAACAGGCGAAAAATACCAAGTTTCGGGCCCGTTTCGCAATTTTCCGGCGACCTCGCCGGAATTTTTACTATTCCCGCCGGATTTTTCACTGTTCATCGTCTTCTCCGGCAACCCTCCGGCCGGTCAACGGTCAACGGCCGACGTGGCGTGCCACGTAGGCAGCCACGTCAGCCGGGTGGGGTCCGGTCCGCTTATTTTCAAATAAAACAAACGGACGGCCACGATCGCGACACGTGTCGCGATCCTGGAATTTTTGGAAAATTAAATAAATGATTTTCGAATAATCGATCCGGCGGACGAGGATGTGCCACGTGGCTCACTGAGGGACATCCGATTTTGTACAAGATCGGACGCACCAGAGGAGGCCACGTGGCACGTTCTAGAGCGTCCGATTTGTAGGTTTTTCTAAAAAAGAAAATAAATTAATTTTTGATCCGACGGTCTTGATCGAGCCACGTGGCTCTCTGTGAGTCGCCCGATCTAGTGGAAGATCGGGCGCACGAGACGAAGCCACGTGGCATGACGTGGACCGTCCGATCCGGGGAATTTTCGGATAATTAAATAAAATAGATAAAAAATCCAAAAATTGTTTAAAAAAATAGAAAAAATATTTAAAAATATAAAACGGTGTCGTTTTAGGCCGGTTTCAACCCCTAGGGTCGGGCCGGGCGCCCGAGAGGCGCGGGCCGGGTTTGACCCGGCCCGGAAAATATTTTTAAATATTAAAAAATTCGGAAAATAATAAATAATAATAAAATAATCAATAAATCAATAAAAAATAAAAAAATCCTAAAAAAATTCAAAAAATTCGGAAAATTCAGAAAAATTCTAAAAAATTCCAGAAAATAGGAAATGGCCACATTCAACTGGCCACGACCTGTTTCGGGTCTTTCGACCTCCGATCTTTCCAAAAATGACGGTTTTGCCCTTCCGACAATCCGTCTTCAAAAAAAATTCTAAAAAAAAATCCAGGGAAATCCCAAAAAATAGGAAATGGCCACAATCAACTGGCCAAGGCTCATCCTGGGTGTTTTGAACCCGGTCCTTCTTAAAAAATGACGATTTCGCCCTTCGGGCGAATCGTCTTCCAAAAATTGAAGAAAATCAAGAAATTCCAAAAAATTCTCAAAAATGGGAAATGGCCACAATCAACTGGCCATGGAATATTTTGGGTAATTCGGTATCCAAACCTTCCAAAAAATGACAATTTTGCCCTTTGGGCTAATTGTCCCCGAATCTTCCCATTTTACCCCATAGCCCTAAATCACGTCTTCCCTAAGCCATTATGGCTATACTAGGAGGCCAATGATTGAAATTGATGTGCATTGACATGATTTATTTATGCACTTGACTTGCGCTTTCATTCAAATTGATTGTGATTGATAGGACTAGTATTCCAATCTGCATGAAACCCTGACTCATACCTATCTCACCCAAAATTGCGCCTGCATGAACTCTTAGCCAGGAAAATCTCTCGCGTTAGGTACCGAAAGGGCGTTGGTAATGACACCAGCGTAACCAAGTCCCCGAACCCAAAATCTCTGGTTCCGCAGAACTGATCGATCTCTCCCAATCGGTCAGTAAGGTTTCCGGTCTACCCTCCAAGAAAGACCGGTGGCGACTCCAAATGCATGCACAATTTGCACATGCCACCACGACCACACTGAAGGTCGAAAGCGATCGACTCTTATCGTCGAATCCCTCAAAAGACACTCCCGCCGCGATTTGGTATGGGCCTGGGAGGGCCCGCGCCGATCCAAAGCCCGCGATCGGTAATCCATTAGCCGCGTCCGTTGATTTTCGGATGGGTCGCGACAGCTGGCGACTCCGCTGGGGACTTGTTCTAGAACACTTGGTTCTGAACCTTAAGTGGACTTAGGCCGTAATTAAAACGTTGAGTGATTTTTCTAACCCTGCAGGCGCTCTTGAAGGTGAGGTAAGTCCGCTCACGATAGGTGTTATATGTTTTTGCAGGTTGGAGTAATAAGGGGTGTAGTCTGTGATTAACATTGTCTTATGCAGGATGGGCGTAGGAATGTATGTTATATGGATGATTTGAAGCGCTGATTGATATATAAATTGTTGCGCATGATTCACTGCATATTTGAGGATCACGACACTTTGCACAAAGCGCCCAAACCCAGGCCGCGAAATCACCTTTTCAGGTAGCCATAGATCAGGGATCGATATGCAACGCTCTAGCGTGGTTTGCGCTGGGGTCGACCATATTCGATCCCACTCACTATCCGAGTCGAGATTTTTATCCATTTGTTGTGGATTGCGCTCATGGACGAATTTATCGACTCGGATAGAGGGAAGCCTCTAGGTTCCTCACCTAAGCCCCTTTGATTTTTAGAGTCAAGCCTCACTTGTCTCATGCGCATGTATATGGATGGTTGGTATACCTAAAACCAAAAAATCATTGGGTACCTCTCATGGTAAGGTCCTGCCGTTTCTATTTAAATTCACTTGCAGCCTTTTATTTCGCACAACATGCTGCATTCATCAAATCCGAGAGTTGAGTCCAATTCCATTTTAGAGTATGGATAGAAGAGATGATCTCTCCAAGTCGGTCCCACATCCCGGACGTATTCAAATATGAGCGACGCGTCATCCGCCATCGGACTGTCGGGACATTCAACGGAGTTTACCCTCTTCGAGCTGTCCAAGGAATGATCCAGTAACCATACCGATAGTTGAAGGACACGCGATAACAGCAAATCCGAGACACTAGCCGGACATTATCAAAAGGGTATCTGATGAGAACGAAGACCCGAAATAGCCAGTCCGAAGACATCAAGCGTCGTCCCCCAAAGACCCAACTTGGGGCATCTCTTTAGGTTATTAAGGGTCACGTTCCAGTCGTCCCTTTTCTTTTATTAAGATCATCGAGTCTGTAAGGAGCACCCGTTTGTGGGTCCCCCATCTATCTTTTACACATCGATTCCTAATTCTTGTCTAAGTGTCTTGACATTGGAACGTGACACTGAAATTTCTCTCAACCATTCGGATTTTTCGATTCAATTGCATGTCTTACCCAGATGAAATTTTCGTTAGAACTCACACTTGGCATGTTTAACCCAAGTACGAGAATCTAGCATTCATTTCATGGGGCGCCGGACATGGAATTGAACCGGTCTATAGCATGCATCATTGGTAATCCTTGGTAATTAACTAAAGTTGTCCATGTTTCCTGAATTCAAGAAGAGACATGATATCCAAATTACCTTCGGGAAATCATTTCAACTTGGATGTCCTATCTCTCACCGAATTTAGGACACATTGGAATTGCGTTTTTATCTTCTTGGAAATTCCACAGATTTTCTGGGGATTTGCCAAAAGTGATAACCATGGATTACGCTCCTTTTAGTTTTATGTTTCCTCTTGAAAAACTTCGATAAGAATTTTTCACATGAGGTTAAGGCTTGTGTAAAAGTCCTTATCTTCGTTAATCACAAGAAAGCATAAAATTGAATGGATTTATGCTTTACTTCCCTTTCTGACATATTCCTGTCATTCGAACAGGTAATTTCCAGAATCAAAATCCAAAGACTTGTGTGAAGAATCAGTCACAAGTTAAAAGCGCTGGACCACCCTAGAGAGTCAACTGATGAGGGAAGACCAGGGAATTCTCAAGAAAAATAGTCAACTGATGAGGGCATCTTGCCATCTTTCAAGACGTGGAACGGCATGCAATCAAAGAAGCCACATGCGGAAGAGAATTAGCTGTAATCTAATCTCTTTAAATTTGAAAATTTGTTGATTGTGTTTTATTGATCCTCAGGAGTGGTCCTTCAAGAATATCGAAGCTAGTCGACAACTCGAGCCACCAGGATGGATGTTTGAAAACAGACGAAGGAGTCAACTTCTCACTAAGACGACATACTGGGGCAAAGCCCGCCAAGATGAAAAGAGACAGGAAGCTCCGAACGGCAGATATCCCCTAATTGAAAAGGGAACCGTGAAAAAATTGTGAAAGGATCAAAGTAGTCGATTGGGGCATATCCCACTCAACTAGGGCAGACGCCACCTGACCGGGACAGCCGGATCAAGTGTAAAGACGTGTCGTTCCTAATTGATTTTCAATCAGATACCGGCATAATATTTCCTATTTTTTTCCTCTCAGGTGAAAAACAGGTAGAGAAGGAAAATCCATTTATGGATAGACACGAGGGACATGTCTTACATGGCATACATTTGTCGAAAATGTCCTCATCCGATCACATGCAAGATGATCATGGAACGATGGTGAAACTGTAATCGTTCCAATAAACCCTTCGAATGTTATACCTTACGGGGACCTTTATGTCTTTTGTCTACAGGATAAGAGGGTCAAAGATAAACGAAGGAAAATTTGTCTTCCCTACAAGACAGAAAGAAATGCGCCTTCAGTAGATGTCACCCATTGGGATTGCAATGACAAAATGAATTAAATTATGAAGAAGGAGCAACCTAATTAGGATTGGCTCTCCCTAAGTCGAAAAAGTTGTATCCGTTCCAGATCGGATTGACTGGTTCACGAGTTGATATGGTTTCTCATTCTTGCAGGTGATGACGAGAATGAACGGGCCCATTGAAAAATTTCCGACATCTTGGATGCCAGAAGTGACCAGAGCGGGGATAGTAAATCCGTAGTCGTTTCAATTAAAGCTCCTTATGCAGCAATCGAGTCACTCATTCATTTCATCATACAGGTGGAGTAAAAGATTGTTAAAGCGTAAGGTGAATGCGACAAGACACAATGAAGAAAATTGTTGCTTGTGAAGTAACACTTCAGGATGTTGAAGTACTCAGCCACAAGCAAACCCATGCTTGCTGATATCAAATAGCAGAACGCTCGAGGGATGTCATGAAATGATAACAAGGCAAAAGATGCATGAAGAAATCGAAACGTAGCGGCGAAGCTGAAAAGTGTCAAACATGGCGGCATATCAAACGCTGAGATCTTCGAAAGATCGTAGGATCATATCATCTGGCAGCATATCATCTGCTGAGATCTTTGAAAGGTGCGAAGTGCCAAAATCACCTGGTAGGGAGTGGACCGACTCCAACTGAGCATGAATGCATCAACGCGGCGTGTTCAAACTGTCTGCGACTAAGTTAGCCAGCCCAGACGAATCACTTAGTTGCTGGGGGCAAATCACTCTCTACCCAGAAAGGGTACTGAAGTCGGATATGCCGAATTCACCATGATGACACACACAGAAAGCTCCCGAAGCTATAGTCATCACCCATGAAGCGTAATGATATGGAGTAATCCATCAAAGACGAAACACATCAAACCCTTCTAAATGAGAAGGAGAACGATACGGAGCCATCGATTCTGGTAAAAGGACGTATCGTTCCAAAGTGATTATTTTCTTGATATGAGAATAATGTTTCATTTCTTTTTCCTTTCAGGTTGGGAACAGAAGCAAAGGGCCCAAGAAGCAATGCCTTCAAATGACAAACAGGGAGTACCCCTTTTCATGGCATCTCAGACATGCACTTTGGCTAAACATTTTTAAGAGCATTCTAATAGCTCAATTTGTGAACAAAACCTTTGAGAAAACTTGAAGAAGTTTATCATCATTTAGAAATCTCTGTGAAAAGAGCGCTTGAAAAGAAAATTTCAAGTTTTCCAGATTGACATATCTGATAAAAATGCTTTCTCTGAATAGAGTGAAAAGCACGAACTCATGTTTCGTTGCTGGCACACATAACATGCATCATGCATATCATGCACATATCCTGCATACAGAGAACCCAAATGGGGAAATGCCGGTTCCCGCAGGATAATTTTCAAGGGTAAATTGTATCGACTCCAATAGTCAATTATACACGTCCTTTACTCATGAGGTTTCTTCTTTTCAACAGGAACATCGAATACCTCAAATGGCGACTAGGATCGAAAGAATCACCAGCCCGCCACATGACAAATCCCAAGAATGTCAAGCTGTCTAGAGACATAAAAAAAATAATCAAAGACTCTGGCAATTGAGATAGATGACCAGAATCGACAAAATTCGTGGGAGCGGGCTCCCCCATTTGCTTCGAGGAGCCAAGCCGGGGGCAAACTCTCATGATCCCCCATGAAAGCGCATCGAACCAGGGTTATCAAACCCAGAGATGACAAACACCAAGACAAGCCTCACTGGGGCAAAATACTTGGAAAATACTGTTCCTTCAAATTTTGGAAAGGCGAAACATCGAAGGGAGTATCTCTTTCCTAAAATTTCAAATGAAGCCGGATAAATACCCACGCATATCTCTTCATGTGCAGGTGCATGGACTTCTTCAAATTGGATTGAAAATCGCCAACAAACGTGGAAAGTGCTAAGGCATGTGGCCAAGATAGAGGCCTCCCAACTGGGGCAAAACAGTTGTCAACGTGATCGAGGATCGTCTCACGAACAACACCCACAAATACAGACGAGATGAGGCAACATCCATCATCTACACCAAATGAGAAGCGTCAACGATCGACAAAAGAGAGGGACACGTCAGTAAGACGTCATCATGAATCCCAGGAGAGAAGACATCCCCAAAGAGGATGAGGATTGCAGCAAAATACAAAATGAAGTTAGCTGGAGCAAGCGTCGCCTAGCTACGACAAATCACACCCAACTGGGGCAAGTGAATCATTTGTGCGCCGGGCAAAGAAGGACGTTTCTTCTCTGGCAAAATCCGTGGACGCAATGACAGAGTCGTTCGCATCAGAATTAAACCCCAAGATACAAACCTGGGTGAACGGTAACTTTGTATCGTTCCAATTTGATCTCCCGAAGATTCCATGCTTAACATGAGTTTGCTTTCATTCGGCAGAAAATTGGTGGCACCAAAAAGCCACAAAATAAAGGATCTCGCCCGACGTGGAGGCGAAAAGAAATATCCGTTGCAAAAGGGATTCACCGTCAAGATGGACAGAAAATTGTTGGCACCAGAAAGCCACAAAATAAAAGAACTCGCCGACAAGGAGGCAAATAGAATTATCAACCTTGGAAGTCAGGACTCCAAGAAATAGTCTTTGATTATAAGACTGAGTGGAGGGTAAAAAGTATCGCTTCCACACTTCATGCTTGGACATGCATTCCGATAACAATTTCTTTTTTCCTTGAATAAAAGGAACTCTGAAGAGTGGCGCCGAAATGCGTCCAAAAACACAAATGGATCTCCTCTGGGGCAAATCCCGGAGAATGATTCATCGCCAACCAAACGGAGGGATCAAGGCCACAAGATAGAGGGCCAAATTCTGCAAGCCGCGCTTTTGTGTTCAAATGGAAACACAAAGCAAGAACAAGGCTGTATCGTTCCAATTTGCCTTGAATTTTAGAACGCAAACTGACATCTAACTCCCGTCTTTGACAGGGGCTCGCCATCAAGGCGAAACATGTTTTCACATCCCATGTATTACCCATTGGAACACATGACCAAGGGTAAGATGTATCGTTCTAATTTTTTGAAAAATTCATGAACGTACAATAATATGTTTCTTCCGTATTTTCAGGGATCTCCAGCCGCGGGAGACAGGTAAGTATCCCTCTCCCCAATCCATTGAAGATGTTGAACAAAAAATAAAAAAAAAAGAAGAAAAAGAAAAGCTTTCAGAATCTAATGTCTAGAAAAGACATAGAATTCAAACTTCATTGGCATTCATGTTTTAAAACAGGAGGTTGTCTGAACATGAATAAGAACATGCATGGTGCATCATAAAATCCCCTTGACGGGTAAAATTTTTGGAGAAAATAAAAGAGATTTTTCCAATCAAAAGTTGCTCAAAAATCTCAAATGGACGTTTTCTCAAAAGACGAGAGGCAAAGCCTAATCCAAACACGTCCCATATACACACTTGAGAGAGAAGTGGAGCAGATCAGATAGCGAAATCTGGACCTACGGAAGTAGGGATTATTCGCAGCAATTACATGGATTGGGATGACGGAGGCATTCGTTTCATATCCCCAAACACTACAGGTGACCATTGACAACCCCTTTGAACGGCGGTTTTCATTCTCAACCCTGTCAAGAACCACCCCACATTGGGGCAAAATGGAGGCGAGTCCAGCAACATCAGGAGAAAATTGTTAGAAATTTTCTTGCTCGGACTAACATCAATCTTTGTGTGTTGTTTATATGGTAATCCAAGTGCCATAGGATGACGAGAAGCATTCATTTCTCCATCCCACACACCATACCCTTTGCACAGCCAAGTTGGGCCTGCCAAATTATTTCATAAACCTGTTGGTGATCATTGCACATTCCAAGACGGATACATCATCACTTCAGAAACGGAGGAGTTCGAGACTTAGGGATTACAAAGAAATTCCTAGGCTAATGCTTAAAGCATGTTTAGATATTCGATCATATGTCTAACATGATCTACCGAAGATGAGAAAAGCGAGATTTCAAAAGGAAAATGAGGACGAAGAAAATCCCCAGCATCAAGAAAAAGCAAAGTGCCTGGTAAAAGCAAGGCCGATGCTCGTGTTAGTTATCTGATTGATCCCCAGTGAAACTTGGATGGGAAAAGAGAAAATTCCTAAACGAGTCAGATCAAAAAGACTGCTCTCCTAATGATGTCAAGCACGGAGGAAAGACGCAGACAGAGTTGTCAATCTTTTTAATGCAACAAGAGACGCTCTCTGAAAGAGCTGGTGCACACCTCAAAATCGGTTGCGCGCCTCAAAGACTGAAGATGCAGAATGGAAAAGACTGGTGGCAAATTTGCAATGATCACCACTGTCAATCCCCTCATAAATTCTGGGCCAAAAATAAGCCTTTTTCGGTCCCCAATCCTACCAATGTTACAACCCTGAAACAGTCTTCTCTGACTAAGACACTTGGGTTAACATATAGCTTAGCTCGAAGAGGTACGAGCAAGACTATTTCTTTCTCATTTTGCAGGGTTCTCGACTTGTAAACCCGGAGCAGATGGTGAAGACTTTCATTCAATGGCCTCGACTCTAAAGCGGGTCCCCCTTGAAAACCAATATCCAAGCCCAACATTACGGTCCCGTGGAAGACCTCCCGACCGATCAAAATGTATGCGCTGCGAATGAGCCCAAAACCTAGGCACAGGTTAGTAGGGAATTGAGTGCATCTATTATAAAAGACCACTATCTCAAAACAGGTGAGACGACCTCTTGAACGAGAAATATTCCAATTAATGTTTTGAACAAACTTTTTTGGGATTTTTTTAAACTGTTGATCCAGATTTGCCGCGCAAGGAATTTGTGATCACATCTGTATCTTGCAAGAATGTTTTGGATAACCTCCAGCATCAAAGTGCACTTTTCATGACTAAAACTTAAGTCATAAAATTTTGTCGATTGGACAACCGTTGTCTTCCAAAGATTACTAACGTTTTCTTGGTGAAGAAAAATCTTTCGGGCTCAAACTTCTGCAGGATACCTGGAGAACCCAGCTCCCAGAATGTCGCCTCAACAGACTCAACTGAAGCTTTGTCAAAATAAAATCTTTCACTGCTTCGAAAAACTGAATTCTTGACAAACTTCGGGATCTCTGAAAAGATGGGAAGAAAAACCCTTTTAAAAGAAAAAGTCCTAGCTTGACGTGGAGAACCCTCGTCCTAGGACCCCTTTTCAAAAATCAAGCAGTCCTAGCATGACGTGGAGAACCCTCGTCCTAGGACCCCCTTTTAAAACAAAAATCAAGCAATCCTAGCATGACGTGGAGAACCCTCGTCCTAGGACCCCTTTTTCAAAATTCAGACAGTCCTAGCATGACGTGGAGAACCCTCGTCCTAGGACCCATTTTCAAAAAAATCAAGCAATCCCAGTAGACGTGGAGAACCCTCGTCTCGGGATCCTTTTTCAAAAAATCAGGCAGTCTTATCGGACGTGGAGAACCCTCGTCATGAGACCCCTTTTTCAAAATTCAGACAGTCCCATCGGGCGTGGAGAACCCATGATCCCGGAAGGATGCCTTGCTCTGTCAAGAAGAGCTCATAGGGTCATGTTTTGCAGGATTCCTGGAGAACCCAGGTCCCAAACCGATACCTTTTTAATGAAAAATTGCAGGTCTAAGCTTTCTGCAGGATAATTGGAGTCTCCAGATCCCAGAAAGGTACCTCGCATGTCGAAAGGACAATTCGGCCTTCTGCGAGATTTCAGGTAACCCCTAAATCCCAGGATAGCCTTCAGGTGAACCTAGAGTTAGGTGAACCTTCCAAAAGAGACCTTAATGATGTCAATCTTTAGGCAGAGCCTTTTAGTAGGCAAACCTTTTCCAAGACCGATCTACAGAACGATCGAGTCTTCGACTAGTCCCGACAAGAAGGGATATGTCATTCCATAGGCGTAGCCTTTTAGTAGGCAAACCTTTTCCAAGACCGATCTACAGAACGATCGAGTCTTCGACTAGTCCCGACAAGAAGGGATATGTCATTCCATAGGCGGAGCCTTTTAGTAGGCAAACCTTTTCCAAGACCGATCTACAGAACGATCGAGTCTTCGACTAGTCCCGACAAGAAGGGATATGTCATTCCATAGGAGGAGCCTTTTAGTAGGCAAACCTTTTCCAAGACCGATCTACAGAACGATCGAGTCTTCGACTAGTCCCGACAAGAAGGGATATGTCATTTCATAGGCGTAACCTTTTAGTAAGCAAACCTTTTCCAAGACCGATCTACAGAACGATCGAGTCTTCGACTAGTCCCAACAAGACGGGATATGTCATTTCATAGGCGTAGCCTTTTAGTAGGCAAACCTTTTCCAAGACCGATCTACAGAACGATCGAGTCTCCGACAAACCCTACAGAACGGGCGCGTCATCCTTAGATTCCTATCAGTCTGGAGTCTCACTTGATGGTAGAAACCGCCATAAGGGTCAACTGAATGGTAGAAACCGCCATAAGGGTCAACTGAATGGTAGAAACCGCCATAAGGGTCAACTCAAAGGTAGATACCGCCATAAGGGTCAAAACTAAATTCAAAGGTAGAAACCGTCTGAAGGGTCAACTCCATGGTAGAAACCGCCATAAGGGTCAACTTGATGGTAGAAACCGCCATAAGGGTCAATTGAATGGTAGAAACCGCCATAAGGGTCAACTTAATGGTAGAAACCTCCATAAGGGTCTTTTGAATGGTAGAAACCGCCTGAAGGGTCAACTCCATGGTAGAAACCGCCATAAGGGTCAACTTGATGGTAGAAACCGCCATAAGGGTCAATTGAATGGTAGAAACCGCCATAAGGGTCAACTTAATGGTAGAAACCTCCATAAGGGTCAACTCAAAGGTAGAAACCGCCTGAAGGATCAAATGATGGTAGAAACCGCCATAAGGGTCAATTGAATGGTAGAAACCGCCATAAGGGTCAACTTAATGGTAGAAACCTCCATAAGGGTCTTTTGAATGGTAGAAACCGCCATAAGGGTCAACTCAAAGGTAGAAACCGCCTGAAGGGTCAAATGATGGTAGAAACCGCCATAAGGGTCAATTGATGGTAGAAACCGCCATAAGGGTCAACTCAATGGTAGAAACCGCCATAAGGGTCAACTTGAAGGTAGATACCGCCATAAGGATCAAAACTAAGCCAAAGGTAGATACCGCCTGAAGGGTCAACTGAAGGTAGAAACCGCATGAAGGGTCAAACCAAGGTAGATACCGCCTGAAGGGTCAACTCAAGGTAGATACCGCCATAAGGGTCAATTGAATGGTAGAAACCGCCATAAGGGTCAACCAATGGTAGAAACCGCCATAAGGGTCAACTTGATGGTAGAAACCGCCATAAGGGTCAACCAATGGTAGAAACCGCCATAAGGGTCAACTAATGGTATGACCTACCATACAGGTCAGAGCTTAATCTCCCTAGGATATTCTGAACGAGTCCTAGGTATCTTCTTGAAAGTCGTCACAACCGGCAGCATCTGACAGGTGAGCTTCAGGTAAGCCTCTCTCACTCCGGCCCATGTTCGAATTGCAAGAGTAAACCGGTGATTAATTTGAGCATTCATCAAAAGACTTAAGGGTCCGATGTCATGGCATTTCTTTTCCCCAATCGAGTCGGTCAAGATCCAGGTGTCATTTTGTCTTTGAAAGCAACCTCTGACGAGCTCACTCTCAAAGAGGGGCAGCTGTTGACACCTGATTTTTGACCATCCGTTATTATAGTTTTTTATTTCTAAAATTAATTAAAAATAGCAAAAAAGGTCAAAAAATTGCAAAATCAACTTTGGGAGCCTTAGCCTAGCCTTAGGAACCAATTTTGAACAAAAAATATTTTTTGAATTTTTTAATATTTTTTGGAATTTATTTAATTATAAAAATACCCAAAAAATCAGAAAAATACCATCCGTGGTCAGAAAATTACAAACAATATTCAGAAATTTTATTTTAATTCCCTCTTTAATATTTTCACTTTTTATTAGGGAACTTCGGCTTGGTTCATTGGGTTCCTTCACAAACCTAATCCCGAACCGGGCCTAAAAAATCCTTTTCGAGTCTTTTAATTTTCAATTCTCGGTTTTTATAAGCTATGACATTGGACTCTAAAGTATTGAAATGCAATTGGGTCAATTTGCCCTCCAATTTGATCAATTTTAACCAAAAGGGCTTAATTGCATAAAAATCTTTCAATTTAGTCCCCGGTTTCACAATTTTTGAAATTAAATTTCACACGGGCACACCCATTAAAATTAAACACCTCTACCCAACAGTTTTCATCATGATGAATCCCTTGGTGGGCTCAATTTTGGCTAATTCGATCGTTTAGGCCTTCGATTTGGCGAAATTAAATTTCGGATCCTAGGGACAATTTGGGGTTTTCACAGAATTTCAATAAATTGATTCACGAAAATACCCATATTTGATGGAAAACATGTCAAGGAATCCGATTTTGCCATCAATTTCATGAAAAGAGGTCATTTGGGGGGTCAATTTGGCGATTTGAGCGATTTGGCCGAACCGGGTCGGTCGGGTCCGGCCCGACCCGACCCGGTCCGACCCGGGTCTGCAAATGCACAGAATGTGCAGCAGACCGTGAGAAAAACAGAGAAAAAAAAGAGCGGCATGGGCGTGCGCTTCGGAAAGAAAAAAAGCGACAGGCGTGGGGGGACAGGAGCAAGAATCCATGGCAACATCGAGCAGAGGTGGCGGACGCGTCGAGGAGGGCCGGTCGGCCATGAAACCGGCGAGGACTCTCGGTTAATACCCGGGAGTTGAGAGAGAGAAAGGAGGATTTTTTTTTGGGCGAACCCGAGGGAGAGGCGAGCACCCCGGACCTTCAGCTCTCCCACAGATCGTCGTGGAAGCCCCCATAGCCGCCGGCGACTCTCGAACAGGTCGGTAGCTCCCCCGACATCCATTTTTTCTCTATGCATACCAAGTGTTCGACGAAATGCTTCAATGAGCATTTCGTTTTGTAACGCTCGGTCATGCCTCCCCCGACCCCCATTCGTGTACTAGGGACCCTAAACCATCATTATATTCATCTCTAAGCTCGCCTTGCTATTCATTTTGCACGGCTCGGAGCTTCGCCGGCAACGGTTCGGACCGGGAGCTCAACGGGGAACTTCCGGTGGTCTTCAAGCTCAAAATGAACTCAGGTAAGCTTCTACGCTCTCCATGGATGTTGTTTGAATGATTGAAACCGAGCTCGGTGGCCTAAAATTTTTTATGTAAACTTTCGCCGGAGCCGGTTCGGTCGCCGGATTTTCGGGGCGTTTCCCGACGTGTTTCTTGCCATGTTTTGGTCGTGCGTCAATGCCGAGAGTCTAAGGAGTCGAATGCCGCAAGAACGGGCGAAAAATACCAAGTTTCGGGCCCGTTTCGCAATTTTCCGGCGACCTCGCCGGAATTTTTACTATTCCCGCCGGATTTTTCACTGTTCATCGTCTTCTCCGGCAACCCTCCGGCCGGTCAACGGTCAACGGCCGACGTGGCGTGCCACGTAGGCAGCCACGTCAGCCGGGTGGGGTCCGGTCCGCTTATTTTCAAATAAAACAAACGGACGGCCACGATCGCGACACGTGTCGCGATCCTGGAATTTTTGGAAAATTAAATAAATGATTTTCGAATAATCGATCCGGCGGACGAGGATGTACCACGTGGCTCACTGAGGGACATCCGATCTTGTACAAGATCGGACGCACCAGAGGAGGCCACGTGGCACGTTCTAGAGCGTCCGATTTGTAGGTTTTTCTAAAAAAGAAAATAAATTAATTTTTGATCCGACGGTCTTGATCGAGCCATGTGGCTCTCTGTGAGTCGCCCGATCTAGTGGAAGATCGGGCGCACGAGACGAAGCCACGTGGCATGACGTGGACCGTCCGATCCGGGGAATTTTCGGATAATTAAATAAAATAGATAAAAAATCCAAAAATTGTTTAAAAAAATAGAAAAAATATTTAAAAATATAAAACGGTGTCGTTTTAGGCCGGTTTCAACCCCTAGGGTCGGGCCGGGCGCCCGAGAGGCGCGGGCCGGGTTTGACCCGGCCCGGAAAATATTTTTAAATATTAAAAAATTCGGAAAATAATAAATAATAATAAAATAATCAATAAATCAATAAAAAATAAAAAAATCCTAAAAAAATTCAAAAAATTCGGAAAATTCAGAAAAATTCTAAAAAATTCCAGAAAATAGGAAATGGCCACATTCAACTGGCCACGACCTGTTTCGGGTCTTTCGACCTCCGATCTTTCCAAAAATGACGGTTTTGCCCTTCCGACAATCCATCTTCAAAAAAAATTCTAAAAAAAAATCCAGGAAAATCCCAAAAAATAGGAAATGGCCACAATCAACTGGCCAAGGCTCATCCCGGGTGTTTTGAACCCGGTCCTTCTTAAAAAATGACGATTTCGCCCTTCGGGCGAATCGTCTTTCAAAAATTGAAGAAAATCAAGAAATTCCAAAAAATTCTCAAAAATGGGAAATGGCCACAATCAACTGGCCATGGAATATTTTGGGTAATTCGGTATCCAAACCTTCCAAAAAATGACAATTTTGCCCTTCGGGCTAATTGTCCCCGAATCTTCCCATTTTACCCCATAGCCCTTGTTGACACCTGATTTTTGACCATTTATTATTGTGATTTTTATTCTTTAAAATTAATTAAAAATATCAAAAAAGGTCATAAAATCACAAAATCAACTTTGGAAGCCTTGGCCTAGCCTCGGGGACCAATTTTGAACAAAAAATATTTTTTGGTATTTTATAATATTTTTCGAATTTATTTAATTATAAAAATACCCAAAAAATCAGAAAAATACCATTCGTGGTCAGAAAAATACACAAAAATATTAAATAATTTTGTTTTAATTTCATCTTCAAGTGTGTCACCTTAAATCTTGAAAATTCGGCTCGGGTCACTATGTTTCTTCACAAACATAAACTCGAACCGAGCAAAAAATTCCTTTGCGAGTCTTTTAGTTTTCAATTCTCACATTTTAGAAGCTATGACATTGGATTCTAAAGTCTTAAAGTGCAATTAGGTCAATTTGCCCTCCAATTTAATCAATTTTTACCAAAAGGGCTTAATTGCACATTTTTCTTTCAATTAGTCACCGGTTTCACGGATGTATACGTATGCTCTACGTATTTATACGTCATACGTATTTATACGTTATGCATATTTGTACTGTTTGGTAACCTCTTTAACTCTTGTAATAATAATAATGGTTATTATTTTTAACACCTTTGTTAGTGCTTTTTTTTTTTAGCATTTTTGTATTGTGAGTGCTATTGTTAGTGTTATTTTTAAATAGCATTTTTGTATTATAAATTGTGAGTGCTATTGTTAGTGCTATTTTTAAATGAAATTTATTTATCATAAATTGTGAGTGCTATTGTTAGTGCTATTTTTAAATGACATTTATTTATCATAAATTGTGAGTGCTATTATTAGATAGAATTTATAATTGTTAGTGCTATTTTTAAATAGCATTTTTGTATTATAAATTGTGAGTGCTATTGTTAGTGCTATTTTTAAATAGCATTTTTGTATTATAAATTGTGAGTGCTATTGTTAGTGCTATTTTTAAATGTCATTTATTTGTGAGTGCTATTATTAGATAGAATTTATAATTGTTAGTGCTATTTTTAAATAGCATTTTTGTATTATAAATTGTGAGTGCTATTGTTAGTGCTATTTTTAAATAGCATTTTTGTATTATAAATTGTGAGTGCTATTGTTAGTGCTATTTTTAAATGTCATTTATTTGTGAGTGCTATTTTTAGATAGAATTTATAATTGTTAGTGCTATTTTTAAATACAATTTATTGGAAGGTATTTTTGGCTATAAAAGGATGGCAAGAGTTTTGAGGTTGGGAGGGGAGAGACATTTTGTAGAGTGTGCAAATTTTTGAGAGCTTAGAGAGAAGAACACAAACACTCTCTATATTCTCATAATCTTGAGCGAGCAAAATATACTAAGTTCGGAATATTGATTCCGCATATTGCTAGCACAATTGTTGTGAAGTTATTAGTCGTCTCCCCGTTCGTCAATTGGTGGTGCGTCCGAACTAGATGCCTAACACTTGTGGAGGCTGAGATCGAAGAACATCGAACCGACACCTCCGTTCAAGCACGCTACGAGAGGTAATCTATTTACTCCCTTTGAGACTTTGTGATTTTTTTCGATTGAAATGCACGAAGTACGCCTCTGGAGATACATGTGTGGGTTGTTATTTATTTCCGCTACGTGTTACGTGGATCCCAACAGTGGTATCAGAGCCAATCCTTAGGTGTTTTCGTGCATTTAATTGATTTTTTGCAATTTTTGCAATACTATGGCCAATATGTATTAACGAATTGTTCGTCTTACATGGCTAATGGAGATTGATTATTTTATATGATAAATTAATCAACGTAGCAAAAATTGAGACTAAATCAATTTTGAATCGAAAATTTATGGCTATCTTATTTTACGTAAAAATTCTGAATATGATTCAACGTAGAATTTTTATTGTGCCTTCCTAAGTTTTAAATTGTGAATTTATTACTTACGTGAAAGGGTGGTGATCATGGAAAAATCCCTAATCAATGTGATTGATGTATATATGAATGTATGATGATTATTTATATATTTGGGATTGTAATTATTAAATGGAGGCTGCGTACTCCTTTTATTTTTCATGTAATCTTTATTTTTAGCATAGTCAATTGTTGATGTAAATGCTACGAGGATTACGTGGAGGAGCCTTTTAAGTCGGCGAGCTCTTTGGGGCCCAATTCTTGAAGAGTTCAAGAAACCAAGAAGAAGCGAAGAGCGGCTCTCCGTTATTAAAATATTAAAATGATTATATGTGGTCTCATTGGCTCGAGACCCATTAAATCATAATTCCATGATCACCACGTAGGATAGATATTTATGTGATTGACATCTATTTATTTATTATGATTACGTGAGCATGTTAAACTGGTTAATGTGCAAAGTCAGACTTACCTCACCCAAAATTGTGCCTGCATGAAATCCTAGTTAGGAAAATCACTCGCATTAGGTACCGAAAGGGCGTTGGTAACGACACCAGCGTAACCAAGTCCCCGAACCCAAAATCTCTGGTTCCGTAGAACTGATCGATCTCTCCCAATCGATCGGTAAGGTTTCCGGTCTACCCTCCAAGAAAGACCGGTGGCGACTCCAAATGCATGCACAATTTGCACATGCCACCACGACCACACTGAAGGTCGAAAGCGATCGACTCTTATCGTCGAAGAATACTCCCGCCGCGATTTGGTATGGGCCTGGGAGGGCTCGCGCCGATCCAAGACCCGTGATCGGTAATCCATTAGCCGCGTCCGCTTCCGGACGGGTCGCGACAGCTGGCGACTCCGCTGGGGACTTGTTCTAGAAACTATGGTTCTAGACCTCAAGTGGACTTAGGCCGTAATAAAAATTGAGTGATTTTTCTAACCCTACAGGCGCTCTTGAAGGTGAGGTAAGTCCGCTCACGATAGGTGTTATATGTTTTTGCAGATTGGAGTAATAAGGGGTGTAATCTGTGATTAACTTTATTTTACGCAGGTGTGGCGTAGGAATGTATGTTGTGTGGATGATTTGAAGTGCTGATTGATAAATTGTTGTGCATGACTTGCATTGTGATGATCACGACACATGGACACACACAACCGCGCCTAAAACCCCAGGCGCCGCCTTTAGGAACACAATAGAAGGAATTGAAAATGGAATCTCCGTGAGGAAAAACACGGGGTAATCCACTTCTCAATTCCGCTCGCTTCGAACTATGGATTGAGTCCCAATGCAACGATAGTTGTGCAATGGAATCGGCTCTTTCTAGAACTCGAGGTGGGAACCTTAACCTTAGGTGCCAAACCCTCTGATTTTTAGAAGTTCACCATCACTTGTCTCATGCGCATGTCTTTGGGCGGTTGGTACACCTAAAATCGCACATAAGTCGACGAGTTGGGTTGGTAAGACTCTCTATCCCTCAAAACTATTACAGTTCATATAAATATAGGCATTTCATTCATTGCATTCTGGTGATTAGATTAAATGCCATTTCAAGGATAGATGCATGTGTTTTTCCCAAACGTCCTTGATAGAAGACGAGGAGGATGATATCCCATGGCGAACACCGAGTGAGCAACAAAGGAGCCTACTATGAACATTATTGAGATATCGTCCAATGAAGATGACGAGTTGGGGCAAGTGATCCGGAAGTCACAGATCGAACTTGGGGCATCCTTAAACGTTAGGATCACATTCCTTAGTTTCATTTTCCATTACTAGTCCTCTTGTATAGGGTTTATTTTTATCGAGGCTTTCTCTATCTCACCCCTTAGAGTGATTGTATTAGGGATCTATTGGTGTATACATTCATATGGAACTCGGTTGTATTTCTTTTGACGGGTCATGGGAATGTGATAGTGGCATTTTCTCTAATCATCCGAATACTCCCAAGTCAAGTTTATAATTCCTTTAGAGGAAACTAAAGTTGAAAATCTTACACGACCTTTTTGGTCGTACAGGGTAATCCAACCCCAATTTCGCTAGAAGGAATTATACACTTGAATTGGTCCATGCATGTCATACGTCACTAAGTAATCCACGATAATTGATCAAGAGTATTGACGTTATTTCGAATTTAATGACGAGATAGATGTCCAAATTGCTCTCGTTCTTAACAAAACGGCCTTGATTTGGATGCCGTATCTTCAATTAAATTTAAAAACACGTCGTTATGCCTTGCATTTTTGACTAATTCGCTCTTCTGAATATTGGTCAAAAGCAATTATCGTGAATTACATTCCTTTCAATAGTATGCTTTCTTTCGAGGAATATTGATAAAAACTTTTCGCACAAGATTAAAACCCTTGTAAAAGTTCTTGTCATTATTAATTACGAGCAAGCATAAGATTGAAAGGGGTCTATGCTTTCTTTTTCAGATTATTCCTTTTGACTCGGTCTTTTCATTTGCAGGTGAAAAACAAGTAGCATAAAGAAATCTTTTCTTGGATAAGTCTGAGGCTATTCTTTCATCTGACCATGAGTGAGTTAGAAAATCAGAACACATCTACTCGACTTATTATGGATCGGCTCATCCAAGTCTAAGATGTCCGGATGCTTGAAGAAATGGATCATATAAAAGCTAAAACAAACACAGGGGCTTTCATTCATTCTTGCCCAAACCAGATCATACAATTCATTGGGGTGGAAAAGTAAAGCAGAAGTGAGCCCTAATCAACGACACAAAGGAGCCCAGCTGGCCCTCCAGGTTATGGATGCTTTGTTTATACGCACCACTCCGCGTATCATGGTCCGCAAGCCTGAGGTGGAGGCGTTTGCGTTCATCATTGACTGCAACAACCTGAGTCTCGTGATCTTCGGTGACTGCTTCCAAGTCCCGAACAAGTCCATTCTCACGAGTTATATCCTCGTTTATGCCGTTGAGCCTTTCTTCCAGCCACTCGCTCCGATTCCTTAGCAGGGCATTACGTCGATCGCGCTCATAGGTAGCCAGAGATAGAGCTAAGTCCTCCACCAGATTCATCCTCTCGCGTAGCAATGTCGAAACCCGCTCTTTGGCGAACTCAACAGCCTTTTTGTGACTATCGGCCAGGTAGTCAGCCAACGCTAGGCGGTCGGACTGATCCTCATAACGGGCTCGCAAGACACGAGCCACGGTAACTCCCCGATGAGCAGCGCGGTAGACCTCCAAGGAGTTCGTAAAGAGCGTTGGAAAAATATTGTATTCCCTCCCCAACGCGGTACCCTCGAGGGAGGTGATGTCCAGGTCCCCGAACATGACTCTGATCTCATCCTCGGTTTCGGGATGATCGGCTATGTGAGCGTAGCCTCGACCCAAGAGGTTATAGAACTCTTTCCATCGAGTCAAAGCTTCGGCTGAGAAAGTGTGAACTTGGGAAGAAGCCATTTTCGACGGAGATGTGTGTAGTGGAGCGATTAGAGGATGGAAGCAAATTATATGAGAGCGTTAATCTCCCAAACACCAACTCCGCATTTTATAGCGTCTCGAGAGTGGAGAAAAGTTGCAGCAATAATGCTTGTGGAGCCGGGTTAATTAATGTAAAGCGAGGGCTGCTCCTCCCGTGAATCATCAGACATGTCCTGATCCGCAATTTCAGGCCTGACAAATTCGGTCTCGCCATTATTAAAGCTGGGAGGGAGGCGAGCGCAACTATCGAAGAAGCCGCGAAAGGATTGTGTTGTTCCATCACGCATGAAGCTGGGCGGCGAGTGAACAGCTCTGCCACTTAAAAAGAGAAGACAATGCTGAACAGGCATGACTATTGAGGAAAAGTGAAAGGCGAGCGCAACTATCGAAGAAGCCGCGAAAGGATTGTGTTGTTCCATCACGCATGAAGCTGGGCGGCGAATGAACAGCTCTGCCACTTAAAAAGAGAAGACAGTGCTGAACATGCATGACTATTGAGGAAAAGTGAAAGGCGAGCGCAACTATCGAAGAAGCCGCGAAAGGATTGTGTTGTTCCATCACGCATAAAGCTGGGCGGCGAGTGAACAGCTCTGCCACTTAAAAAGAGAAGACAGTGCTGAACAGGCATGACTATCGAGGAAAAGTGAAAGGCGAGCGCTACTATCGAAGAAGCCGCGGAAGGATTTGGTTACCCCTTCGTGTCGGAAAGCTGAGCAGGAGGTAAACAGTTCCGTCGTTTCAAAAACAGAACGCTGAACAGACCTAGCTTTCGAGGAAAAGGAGGCAACAAATCGAAAGAGCGAGTATACAAAAGAGAACAGAGAACCCCGATTGACGAGTTCGTTGAAAGACCTCAAATTCTCTAGAATCAGATTCGACATCGAAGCCATGGAACTCAACATCGCCGGTGACGAACATCAAGATCGCAGTGGTGACGACGGCAGTGGCCACGACGCTCAACCCCGGAAAAGAAAAAGTCGCCAGCGCTACGCTCGGAAAGAAATCCAGGAGCTTGAAGCTTTCTTCGATGAATGCCCTTGCCCAAACGAGGAACAAAAGATTGAATTGGGCCAGAAGCTGGGAATGAATCCTATGAGAATCCATTTTTGGTTTCAGAATAGACGTTTCAGACTAGGTGTCCAACACAGGCGTAAGGAGATCACGGCCCTAAAAGAGCAGAACCAAAACCTTCAAATGGAAAACATGTGGTATGAGAAAATCCTCAGTACTATTACCTGCCCTGACTGCGGTGGCCCTACCACCCTCAGTAAATTGTTCCCCAGTAAGCCTTCTACGAAGATGGAAGGTGCTCATTTATCCCCCTGCTCCCTTGAGCCATCTCCGGTACAATCAGATCCTGCTAATGGCGCGCATGAGCAGATCGATCCTACAGAAATTATACCAGTGTCTTCGGAGGAAGAAGATACGTGTCGTTATGATCGGAGTCACCTCATCGAAGCCCATGAATCTCCTCCACAACAGCTTCCGGTAAGATCAGATACGGTTCAAGAGGAGTTAGAGGTTAGTCGGCAGGCTATCTACGCCACTCTGGACGACGAGAAGAAGAAATTCACTTGGCCCCCGGAGCTTCATCTCAAGTTCTTGGACGCAGTTCGACAGATAGGACTCGACTTCATAGGTCCGACAAGCATACTTAGGGTCATGAACGTACCGGGACTTACCAAGCAATTAGTCGCGAATCACCTTGGTTGCTACAGAAGGGCGTTAGGACAGCGTTATGCAGAACTGAATCCGAGCAATAGACTCGGCTGCGAACCCAGCACCCTTATGACAAATGAGGCCCGGTCGAATCTGGACGACTATTGGGGATTTGATCAGGATATCCTCGCGAGTCATTTCAATATTCCTCAAGAACACGCATCACAAGTGCAACGAGTAAGCACTCCTCCGTCCGAGCAGCAGCTAGTCAGTGTTCATCCTGTCGCAGATCAGCCCACCACGCCCAGTGCTCAAGGGTTTGCCCAATTAGAGCATATGGCTTCAGATGATCTAATGGGAGAAAGCTTGGAGCACTCTTATTTCCCTAATCCCCAAGTGGGAGATGCTTGTGGTAGTCAATCGATCAAATCTCCTCTTATAATCCCAGACAAAGATGGAGGTTCCAGTTCGAAGAACCCGTCGGGCGATGCAGCTCAACCTACACATCAATCGTTCGAGGGGTCGGGTGATTTCTTCGATGAAGGACTTGATACCTGGTTCGATCAGTTGGAAGCTATTAAAGGTTGGCAACCATGATCTGCACTTGGTAATGGCACACCTAAGCTGAGGCCAGACTGGTTAGTCATTGGACATGCCCCAAGAAAGAAGGGGATGTACGCGAGAAGGATGTATCTCCTATTGTAAAGTTCTCATCGGTGCATGCGTTTGTTTCTTCAATAGCTAGAGTTGATTCTGCATAATGTTTTTCGCAAACGTCATCTCGTGTGTATACGGCAATTCCTTGTTATTAAGTTCAAGGTAAAATCAGCCCCGACGCGTGAAGGCAGAATTGATAGCATGAGTTACTAGCAGAATGTGATCGAGCTCGAAAGTGAAAGATTACTAGCGGCCCCAAACGCAATGACCGCAAAATCAGGGGCAATCTTTAAGTTTCGAGCAACTACAAATCTATTTCTCACGAGGCATTCAGGTCAATCAAATATAAAGCGTCGGGCCGTGAGAATGATGCGTAGTCAATCTGTTGACACAGGCGAAAAAGGAGTCGCGTAGATCCGAAAGCAAAAACCTTTCTTGGCTAGTCAACAATGCAGAATGAAAGAGCATATATAAACAAACTCGCATTTATTTCATTCAGCAGGAAAGTTTACAAGTGGATCACTGAGGGGGAGCAGTAAACCCAAAATGAGTTCTGACAAGCATCACAAAAAAGCTTAACTGACTCTCCATGCTATCCATGCCTTGCTTACAACCCACACTCCGGGAATCGAGGTCTACAAGCTTGAAGAAAAGGAGACGACATTTCTCCTTAAGTTCGTTCACCTTGGTGTCATAGTACTCGAACTCAAGCTCTAAGTCATGAGCCAGCACCCTCCCGCGAGCTATATCCATGCTCAGGTCTTCAAGCCTTTCCTCCAACCAGGCACACTGGAACCTCAGCACGAAGTTGTGCTGGTCTTGCTCAAAGGCGGTGTCAAAAAGAGCCAGACGCTCCACCAAGTTGTCCCTCTCACGGACCAGCATCGAAACCTGGGCGTGGGCGTATTCAACAGCCCTTTTATGGTTATCGGCCGTCAGCATGGCCAACATCAGGGACTCAGTTCGGTCCTGATAACGGGCTCGCACGATACCAGCCAAAGTGACCTCCCGGCTAGCAACTTCGTAAGCCTGCATGAAATTGTTAAAGAGAGTTGGGAAGATCACAAACTCCCTTTGCAGTTTCGTACCTTCAATACACGCAGTATCTAGGGCCGGAATCAGAGTACGAACTTCAACCTCAGCTTCAGGATGATTGTTTATGTAGCCATAACCCCTACCCAAGAGGTGGTAAAATCTCTCCCATTGGGTCGAAGCTTCAGGTAAGGCAACAGGCATAGAGGAGGAATCCATATGCGATGGAATGACGGAGAAGAGAGTGAGAATGTGAAGAGTGTTTGAGAGGCTGAGTCTGATAAGGCTAAAGTGTTAATCTTCTTGACATCAATCTATCACCTTATAAATGCTCGAGTACAGGGAGAAGTGGTAATAATATTTTATGTGCAGTAGAGCCAAGCGGGTTTCGTTAATGCATCCCCGATGAGTCACGAATCCACCACCGTCCTGTGATCTCGGGTTTTACGAAACATAATGGCGCCGAAAGGTGGGCAGGCTTGTTACTCTAGAGACTGGGCCAGGGGGACAAGCGTAGTGCTCGACAAAGCGAAATCAACGCAAGAGATCTTCAGGCTCCGTTCACGTAGAAAAGAGCAAAAAAGGACAAAGTGGGAATTACGAAGCCTTGAGAAAAACGCTCGTCAAGTAGCCATCACAAAAGGACGAAGTGGGAATCTCGAAACATTGAGAAGAGCGCTCGTCGGGTAGCCATCACCTTTGATCGAAGAACGGTGATCCGGCTCCTTTAACCTCTCAGAATTTGCAGAGAAAGTGAAGATCCAAGGAGGAACAAAGAAAGCTGAGTTAACGGAAAATCAAACAGTGATATCCCGGTCAAAATGTTCAAGGGATTCTGTCATTTACTGGAAGCGCCAGACTTGGAGGTCTCCGAGCTTGAGCTGCTGGAAGAGTTTGAAGATCTCAGGACCGAACCTGACACGAGGGCCATGGAGACCGATCCTTCTAATGATGAAACCCGCGGCTTGGTTAACGAGAACAGTACCCGCGACGGTTATCAGCGTCAGAAAGGGGAATATCTCAAACGCAACACTACAGGTCAAGTCCATAAACTCGAATTGTTTTTCAGGGAATACCCCTATCCGGACATGGAACAGAAAATCAAAATGGGCCAGGAGATAGGGTGGGAGCCTCGGAAGGTCAAGTGCTGGTTTGAAAACAAACGAACCCGGCTGAAGCAGCAACGCGATCGGCACGAGTTAGCGGTTGTAAGGGAGGAAAATGAAAAGCTTCGAATAAAAAACACTCAGTACAAAAAAGCTCTAAGCATCGCTATTTGCCTGGAGTGCGGTAACCCTGTTCCCACGGACGGAGTATTCACTGAAGAGCCAGATCTGGGGGTTTATAATGCTCATTTGTTGCAATGCCCTTCGCAACATCTTTCGGAACAGGCGGGTACCGCCGAGGATCTACAAGAGGAAACTAGTGCTATAAGGTCAAAGTCGACGCCCATTGTGGAAGGGAACATGCGTCATGACAAGTCGGGTCCGCTCGATGATGAACTCACCATCATGACCAGCCGATCTGAGACCACTAAATCCCCTCCAGAGCAACCTCCAACACGACCAGATTCCGAGAAGAGTAACCGCCAAGTTGCTGACACCACTTCGGCTAGCAAGAAAATAAGATTTCGTTGGACCCCGGAGTTTCATAGCAAATTTGTTGATGCAGTTCAACAGTTGGGGATCAGTTTTGCTTGCCCATTGCGCATACTCGAAATCATGAACGTGCCGGGACTGACTAAAAATATGGTCAAGAATCACCTTTGGCGCTACAAGAAACTACTGAGAGATGGACGAGCGTCGCTAGACCAAGATAGAGGCGGTTCAACACGACCAGATTCCACGAAGAGTAGCCGCCGAGTTGCCGACCCTACTTCGGCTAGCAAGAAAACAAGGTTTTATTGGACCTCGGAGCTTCATAGCAAATTTGTTGATGCAGTTCAACAGTTAGGGATCAGTTTGGCTCGCCCATCGCGCATACTCAAGATCATGAACATGCCGGAATTGGATAGAAATAAAGTCAGGAACCACCTTTGGTGCTACAAAAGACTACTGAGAGATGGACGAGTGGCGCTAGACCAAGAGAGAGGCAGTTCAAGTTTAAACGATGAGCATGGCTGTGATCGCAATCCTCATGAAGCAGGAAGCATCCAATCACCTCTTAACACCGATGGGACTGACAATTACACGGTCGATTGTTCAGGCATCAATCAGAGTACTCCCATGGGTTATCCCAATACTCCTCAGGAGTATGTACCGCAATTTCAGCAAATCGGGACTCCCCAGTCTGAGCACCGACTGGCCGTTAATACTAGTCCTACAGCGGATCTAACACTGGCAGGAGATGCACATACAATCTTGCGAGACGATTACGGAGATTCCGGCTCGAAGAATCAGGTGGTCCATGACGAAAATGGCAAAAAGATTCCTTCTCCAGTAGTCGACAATACTCAACCTGAGTGTCAGTCGCTCGATGGTTCAGACGATCTCCTTGAAAACATCTATTCTTGGTTCGATCGGCTGAATTCCCCCCTGAGTTACCCTGGTACTCCCCAAGAGTATGTACAACAATTTCAGCAGGTATGGACTCCCCAATTTGAGCACCAACCGATCGTTAGTGTTATTCCTACGGCGAATCCAGCATCGGGTACAAACCTACTGGACAACGATGAAAATACCAACTCGAGAAGTGAGGTTGTTCATGTCGAAAGTAGTGTGAGGAACCCATCGCCAACGGTTGAGGATGCCCGACTTGGGCGTCAATGGCTTGAAATTTCAAGCGAGTCCCTCAGTGAGCAACTCGGCGTGTGGATCACGCATAAACCGAGAAACCAGGTTGTTCATGCCGAAAATGGGAGAAGTCCGTCACCAGCAATTAAGGATGCTCAACTTGGACGACTCGAGCGGTCGGACGATCTCCTGAATGAGCAACTCAGCCTATGGGTCAAGCATTTTGGAACAAGTGCATCTTCGCAGTCGTGACCGGTACCGGCGACCGGACATCTGATTCGAAGCTCGTGTGCTAAATCATTAGAAGGCTCAGGAGAGTGAGAGGTGAATACATCGAATGAATGTGTTACGGATTTCGTTGTAAAGTTCCCGCGGGAACATTGTAATTAACGCTGAAAACTAACCGCTCTGAGTGTCAACATTACCCTTTGAACGTCTTCGAGCCAAGGGCCATGGATTAATCACTTAATCCGTGGAGCAAATTCCATGAACGATGACTATCATCCGCGGAGCATAATGGGATCTACCCCCATTCAGCACGAAATACGTTTGGTCACGAAGCCTCCCATTTGGTAAAACGATGTATCGTTCCTAAACGATCTTCAACCGAATACCAAAGTAATGTCTCATTTCTTTCCCTTCTCAGGTGTTAAACGTGGATAAATCACCCAAGGAGCCATCTGTTCAAATAACAAAACAGACGTTGCCCAACCGGGGGCAGCTGAACCATTGATATTGCAAATATTCCAAGCATGGATAAGCGGATTTGATAGACGTGGTTCATATCAATACGCGACGTCAGAACGGGATGAGAACCAAGAGTAAAGTTGTATTGTCCCAATTTGTCTTCAATTTGGGAATATGAGTTAACACTTGCTATTTATCCTTGATAGGGACTCACCATCAAGGAGGACAAATTTTGACAACCTGTGTGCACTCGCAGGGGCACACGACCGAGGGGATCTCCAGCCGCGGGGGACAGGTAAGTATCCCTTTCCCCAATCCATTGAAAATGTTGAATAAAAAATAGAGAAGAAAAGAAAAGCTTTTAGAATCTGATGTCTAGAAAAGACATAGGATTCTAACTTCATTGGCATTCATGTTTTGAAACATGAGGTTATCTGAACATGCATTGGGCATCATAAAATCCCATTGACGGGTAAAATTTTTGGAGAAAACGAAAGAGATTTTTCCAATCAAAAGTTGTTCAAAACTTTCAAAAGGACGTTTTCTCAAAAGACGAGAGGCAAAGCCTAGTCCAAACACGTCCTATACACACTTAAGAGAGAAATGGAGCGGATAAGACAGCAGAATCTGGACCTACGGAAGTAGGGACCATTCGCAGCGATTACATGGGTTGGGACGACGGAGGCATTCGTTTCATATCCCCCAAACACTACAGGTGACCGTTGATAACCCCTTTGAACGGCGGTTTTCATTCTTAACCCTGTCAAGAACCACCCCACATCGGGGCAAAATGGAGGTGAGTCCAGCAGCATCAGGAGAAAATGGTTAGAAATTTTCTTGCTCGGACTAACATTAATCTTTGTGTGTTGTTTATATGGTAATCCAAGTGCCATAGGATGATGAGAAGCATTCATTTCTCTATCCCACACACCGAATCCTTTGCATAGCCAAGTTGAGCCTGCAGAATCATTTCATAAACCCGTTGGTGATCATTGCACATTCCAAGACGGATGCAGCATCACTTCAGAAACGAAGAAGTTCAAGACTTAGGGTTTGCAAAAGAATTCCTAAGTTAATGTTTAACCTTGTTAGACCTTTGATCATAGGTCTAACGCGATCCTATGAAGATGAGAAAAAGTGGGATTTCAAAAATCAATGAGAAAAATCCACGGCATCGAGAAAAAGCAAAGTGCCTGGTAAAAGCAAGGCCGATGCTCATGAAAGCTGTTTGCTTGATCCCCAGTGAAACTTGGATGAAAAAAAAAAAAAATTCTTAAAGGAGTCAAATAAAAAAAAGCTGCTCCCCAAATGCTGCCAAGCACAGAACAAAGACATGGAGAGAGTCGGTCTCTGAATGCAACAAGGGACGCTCTCTAAAGAGCTGGTGCACACCTCAAAATCGGTTGTACACCTCAAAAACTAAAGATGCAGAAAGGAAAAGACAGGAGGTAAATCAGCAATGATCACCAATGTCAAACTCGTCATGAATTCTGGGCCAAAAACAAGCCTTTTTCGGTCCCCAATCCTACCAACATCATAACCCTGAAACGGTCTTCTCTGACTAAGACACTTGGGTTAACATACAGCTCAGCTCGAAGAAGTACGAGCAAGACTATTTCTTTCTCATTTTGCAGGGTTCTTGACTTGTAAACCCGGAGCAGATGGTGAAAACTTTCATTCAATGACCTTGACTCAAAAGTGAGTCCCCCTTGAAGACCAATATCCAAGCCCAACATTACGGTCCCGTGGAAGACCTCCCGACCGATCAAAATGTATGCGCTGCGAATGAGCCTAAAACCTAGGCACGGGTTAGTAGGGAATCGAGTGTATCCCCTATAAAAAAACACGATCGCAAAACAGGTGAGAAGACCTCATTGTCGAGAAATATTCCAATTGATGTTTTGAACAAACTCTTTTTGGAATTTTCAAACTGTTGATCCAGATTTTCCGTGCAAGGGATTTGTGATCACATTTGCATGTTGCAAGAATGCTTTGGATAACCCCCAGCATCAAAATGCACATTTCATGATTAAAACTTAAATCATACGGTTTTGTCAAAATGGACAGCCGTGGTCTTCCCAAAGATTACTAACGTTTTCTTGGTGAAGAAAAATCTTTCAGGCTCAAACTTATGCAGGATACTTGGAGAACCCAACTCCCAGAATGTCGCCTCAACAGACTCAAGTGAAGTTTTGTCAAAATAAAATCTTTCACTGCTTCAAAAAACTGAATTCCCGACAAACTTCGGGGTCTCAAAAAAAAGGGGAAGAAAAATCCTTTTAAAAGAAAAAGTCCTATCAGACGTGGAGAACCCTCGTCCCAGGACCCATTTTCAAAATATCAAACAGTCTCATCGGACGTGGAGAACCCTCGTCATGAGACCCCTTTTCAAACATGGTAGATACCGCCTGAAGGGTCAACACAAGGTAGAAACCGCCTGAAGGGTCAACTCAAGGTAGAAACCGCCTGAAGGGTCAACTCATGGTAGATACCGCCTGAAGGGTCAAACCAAGGTAGATACCGCCTGAAGGGTCAACACATGGTAGAAACCGCCTGAAGGGTCAACTCAAGGTAGATACCGCCTGAAGGGTGTCGCGACCCTCTCGAGGTTGCATGAAAGGCTCTCGAGGGCTAATGGGCCGTCTAGTCTGGTCGGACGCGGGCCTCTCCCAAGGCCCGTTACCCAAATCGCAACGGAGGTATGCGTAGTCGACCTTCAGTGTGGTCTGGTGACATGTGCTAAGTGTGCATACCATGGAGTCGCCACCAATCATTTTTTGGAGGGTATGATTGGACCACCCTATTGAATAGTCGGGAGTTTCTATTCAATTCTGCGATAACCAGAGAAATGGGTTCGGGGACTTAGTTACGTCAACTGTCCGAGTTGACGCCCTTTCGGTACCTAAGTTGACTGAATTTTCTGACCTAAGATTTCATGCAGATGAGTGGGGTACGAGTCCTAAATCTAGGAGTTCATGCAGATAGGAATGACTATCCTAGCAATCACAATCAATGATAAAGTGCACAAATCAATGAATTCAAATGTACAAATAAATCACATGGCATTCCTAATAAGGCCATATTGGCCTAGAGAAGCATTAATCAGGCTTAGGAATGATTTAGACATGATTTTGCCCATCAGGGGCAAAATCGTAATTTTGAGACAAATGGGACAATTTGCCCAAAAAGGACAAAATCATCATTTCAGAATGAATCCGGAGTCAAAAACAGGTTTGGTCACTCAATTGACCCATTTCCTATTTTTTGGCAATTTTCGTGATTTTCGGGAATTTTAGAAACCGATTTACCATTCGAAGGGTAAAATCGTCATTTTCTAAAAATGGAAAAGAAATGTGGAAATCTTAGACATAAGGTTTAGCCACCCATCTGGCCCATCACCAAATTCTAAGCAATTTCCACAATTCATCAGAATATCAAAGACGATTTACCCTTTGAGGGGTGAAATCGCCATTTTGGATTAAATGGGAGAAAATCCCAAAAATGAAAACAAATCAAATTTTTTTTTTTTATGTTTTCAGCCTTAGAAAATTTTTATAATTTTTTTGGAATTTTCTGCAATTTTTCTCAATTTTTTTGAATTTTTCTTTAGTTTTTTATTTGTTTAGCATTTTCTGATCGATTTTTTTTATTATTTTTTTTAATATTTTCGAAAAATATTTTAATAAAAAGCATATCATTGGCAATAGACAACACTCAACCAGATAAATAAGCTAACTACTGAACTGAGATAAATACATGCAAACCAAATCTATAATGGCGACATTTTAGAAAAATAACCCTGATATACGGATCGGGTACGTAAAACATACCGGATTGGACACCGGCCTTCAATCGCCCAGCCTCAGCCTGCGACCATCTCCATGCACATCACCTGTCGATCACCACATCAAAATGTCAACAATCAATTTTACAAGTTTTAAGACCGGCAATAAATAATAATAATTTAAAAAAATAAATCCAGGCTCGGAAACGGGCCGATTCGCTCAGCCATGGACCGGCTATGGGCTCAGCCACGGCCCAAGATCACGGCCTCGGCCCACGGCTTTGGCCCACGGCCTCGGTCATGGGCTCGGCCATGGCCTTGGCCTACGGCCTCGGCCCACGGCCTCGGCCATGGCCTTGGCCGACGGCCTTGGCCCACGGCCTCGGCCATGGCCTTGGCCGACGGCCTTGGCCCACGGCCTCGGCCATGGGCTCGGCCGTGGGCTCGGCCTTGGCCTTGGCCTACGGCCTTGGCCCACGGCCTCGGCCATGGGCTCGGCCATGGCCTTGGCCCACGGCCTCGGCTATGGGCTCGGCCGTGGCCCAAGATCACGGCCGCTCGACCCACGGGATCGGCCCACGGCCGGGATCGGCCCGAACATGATGGATTCGTGGCCAAGCGGCGACGACGAAGAGCGACGACGTGGTGGGGGGGGCGAAACAGAGGAGGAAGATGGAGGGGGATTGCGGTATCTAGGAGCTCCACGAGGTCGCGATAAACAGCAAGACGGACGGGATCTCGGCACGGCGTCGGAGGGTGGCGGAGCAAGGTGGTGGTGAGGTGGTAGCTGGCTCGACAAAGGCGGCCGGATGTGTGGTGTCGGTGAGGTGGGGAGGTTCACGAAGAAGAAAAAAGAAAAATCAAGAAGAAAAAGGAGAAGGAAGGAAGGGAGAGGAGAGGGAGACCGAGCTGCCGAAGAAGAAGGGGGAAGAAGAAGGAGGAAAGGAGCGGACGATTCGCGAGGGCCCATCCTCCCTCTCCCTCAATTGAGTGCACTCAAGTGCACTTGAGTGCACTTGAGTGCAATAGCAAAAGAGAGAGAGAGGAAAGAGCAAAAGAGAGAGGGAGAGCGTGTGAGAAAGAGAGGGAGCGGGCGCGAGAGAGAGAGAAAGGGAAGAGAGAGAGAAAAAAAAGAAAAAAGAAGAGAAAAGAAAAGAAAATATAATAATAATAAAATAATAAAATAATAAAAGTAAAAATAATAATAAAATAATCAAAAGCGAAGACAAAATGATTAGTCCCCTTTTACTTTTAAATGATGATGTTTTTCCTCCTTTTCCTTTTAATCATTACTAATATTTTTGTCAAATTCAATTTTATGGTGATTAGAGAACACCTAAAATCAAACCTGAATTTTACTATTTATGAGGTCAGAAAATGGATAAAGTAAAAATAAAAATACCAATTATTTTTATATATTTTTGTGACCTCAAATATTATTTTTCTTGATTTTCTTCTTTTATTTTTATTTTTTTCTTTTTTTTTGTATTTTTCGAAAATATTAAAAAAAATGAAAATTATGAAAATTATTTTTTTGGTCAAAATGGTTCATTTAGTTTGGCCAAGGTCACCAAAATTGATTTTTCAATTTTTCAACTTTTTATAAATTTTCTATGATTTTTTAAAAAAATAAAAATAAAAAATAAAAAATAAAAAATAAAGCAAAAAAGGTTTATCAAAATTTAGGTGTCAACAAAGGGTCAACTCAAGGTAGAAACCGCCTGAAGGGTCAACACAAGGTAGATACCGCCTGAAGGGTCAACACAAGGTAGATACCGCCTGAAGGGTCAAACTCAAGGTAGAAACCGCCTGAAGGGTCAAACTCATGGTAGATACCGCCTGAAGGGTCAGCACAAGGTAGAAACCGCCTGAAGGGTCAAACTCATGGTAGATACCGCCTGAAGGGTCAGCACAAGGTAGAAACCGCCTGAAGGGTCAAACTCATGGTAGATACCGCCTGAAGGGTCAAACCAAGGTAGAAACCGCCTGAAGGGTCAAACCACGGTAGATACCGCCTGAAGGGTCAAATATGGTAGAAACCGCCTGAAGGATCAGCCTAATGGTCCGATCCACCATACAGATCAAAACCTTGACAAATTCCAAACACGGAAAGAGTCGTTTCCCTAGGTAAACCTTACAGTAGGTGAACCATTTCTGATTCGATCCACCATACGGATCAAAATCCTTGGCAAATCCCAAAGTGTGGGACGCGCCTTCCTTAGGTTCCTACCAGTTAGGAATCCCATAATGGTATGACCTACCATACAGGTCAGAGCTTAATCTCCTTAGGATATTCTAAATGACGAGTCCTAGGTATCTGCTTGAAAGTTGTCGCAACCGGCAGCATCAGACAGGTGAGCTTCAGGTAAGCCTCTCTCACTCCGGCCCATGTTCAAATTGTTAAAGCAAACCGGGGATTAATTTGAGCTTTCATCAAAGGGCCTTAAGCGATCCAATGTCGTAGCATTTCTTCTCTCATTTTCCCAGTTGAGTCGGTTAGAAATCAGGTGCCACCTTATCTTTGAGAGAAACCTCTAACGAGATTCCTCTCAAAGAGGGGCAGCTGTTGACACCTGATTTTTGACCATTTATTATTGTGATTTTTATTCTTTAAAATTAATTAAAAATATCAAAAAAGGTCATAAAATCACAAAATCAACTTTGGAAGCCTTGGCCTAGCCTCGGGGACCAATTTTGAACAAAAAATATTTTTTGGTATTTTATAATATTTTTCGAATTTATTTAATTATAAAAATACCCAAAAAATCAGAAAAATACCATTCGTGGTCAGAAAAATACACAAAAATATTAAATAATTTTGTTTTAATTTCATCTTCAAGTGTGTCACCTTAAATCTTGAAAATTCGGCTCGGGTCACTATGTTTCTTCACAAACATAAACTCGAACCGAGCAAAAAATTCCTTTGCGAGTCTTTTAGTTTTCAATTCTCACTTTTTAGAAGCTATGACATTGGATTCTAAAGTCTTAAAGTGCAATTAGGTCAATTTGCCCTCCAATTTAATCAATTTTTACCAAAAGGGCTTAATTGCACATTTTTCTTTCAATTAGTCCCCGGTTTCACGGATGTATACGTATGCTCTACGTATTTATACGTCATATGTATTTATACGTTATGCATATTTGTACTGTTTGGTAACCTCTTTAACTCTTGTAATAATAATAATGGTTATTATTTTTAACACCTTTGTTAGTGCTTTTTTTTTAGCATTTTTGTATTGTGAGTGCTATTGTTAGTGTTATTTTTAAATAGCATTTTTGTATTATAAATTGTGAGTGCTATTGTTAGTGCTATTTTTAAATGAAATTTATTTATCATAAATTGTGAGTGCTATTGTTAGTGCTATTTTTAAATGACATTTATTTATCATAAATTGTGAGTGCTATTATTAGATAGAATTTATAATTGTTAGTGCTATTTTTAAATAGCATTTTTGTATTATAAATTGTGAGTGCTATTGTTAGTGCTATTTTTAAATAGCATTTTTGTATTATAAATTGTGAGTGCTATTGTTAGTGCTATTTTTAAATGTCATTTATTTGTGAGTGCTATTATTAGATAGAATTTATAATTGTTAGTGCTATTTTTAAATAGCATTTTTGTATTATAAATTGTGAGTGCTATTGTTAGTGCTATTTTTAAATAGCATTTTTGTATTATAAATTGTGAGTGCTATTGTTAGTGCTATTTTTAAATGTCATTTATTTGTGAGTGCTATTTTTAGATAGAATTTATAATTGTTAGTGCTATTTTTAAATACAATTTATTGGAAGGTATTTTTGGCTATAAAAGGATGGCAAGAGTTTTGAGGTTGGGAGGGGAGAGACATTTTGTAGAGTGTGCAAATTTTTGAGAGCTTAGAGAGAAGAACACAAACACTCTCTATATTCTCATAATCTTGAGCGAGCAAAATATACTAAGTTCGGAATATTGATTCCGCATATTGCTAGCACAATTGTTGTGAAGTTATTAGTCGTCTCCCCGTTCGTCAATTGGTGGTGCGTCCGAACTAGATGCCTAACACTTGTGGAGGCTGAGATCGAAGAACATCGAACCGACACCTCCGTTCAAGCACGCTACGAGAGGTAATCTATTTACTCCCTTTGAGACTTTGTGATTTTTTTCGATTGAAATGCACGAAGTACGCCTCTGGAGATACATATGTGGGTTGTTATTTATTTCCGCTACGTGTTACGTGGATCCCAACAGTGGTATCAGAGCCAATCCTTAGGTGTTTTCGTGCATTTAATTGATTTTTTGCAATTTTTGCAATACTATGGCCAATATGTATTAACGAATTGTTCGTCTTACATGGCTAATGGAGATTGATTATTTTATATGATAAATTAATCAACGTAGCAAAAATTGAGACTAAATCAATTTTGAATCGAAAATTTATGGCTATCTTATTTTACGTAAAAATTCTGAATATGATTCAACGTAGAATTTTTATTGTGCCTTCCTAAGTTTTAAATTGTGAATTTATTACTTACGTGAAAGGGTGGTGATCATGGAAAAATCCCTAATCAATGTGATTGATGTATATATGAATGTATGATGATTATTTATATATTTAGGATTGTAATTATTAAATGGAGGCTGCGTACTCCTTTTATTTTTCATGTAATCTTTATTTTTAGCATAGTCAATTGTTGATGTAAATGCTACGAGGATTACGTGGAGGAGCCTTTTAAGTCGGCGAACTCTTTGGGGCCCAATTCTTGAAGAGTTCAAGAAACCAAGAAGAAGCGAAGAGCGGCTCTCCGTTATTAAAATATTAAAATGATTATATGTGGTCTCATTGGCTCGAGACCCATTAAATCATAATTCCATGATCACCACGTAGGATAGATATTTATGTGATTGACATCTATTTATTTATTATGATTACGTGAGCATGTTAAACTGGTTAATGTGCAAAGTCAGACTTACCTCACCCAAAATTGTGCCTGCATGAAATCCTAGTTAGGAAAATCACTCGCATTAGGTACCGAAAGGGCGTTGGTAACGACACCAGCGTAACCAAGTCCCCGAACCCAAAATCTCTGGTTCCGTAGAACTGATCGATCTCTCCCAATCGATCGGTAAGGTTTCCGGTCTACCCTCCAAGAAAGACCGGTGGCGACTCCAAATGCATGCACAATTTCCACATGCCACCACGACCACACTGAAGGTCGAAAGCGATCGACTCTTATCGTCGAAGAATACTCCCGCCGCGATTTGGTATGGGCCTGGGAAGGCTCGCGCCGATCCAAGACCCGTGATCGGTAATCCATTAGCCGCGTCCGCTTCCGGACGGGTCGCGACAGCCCTAAATCACGTCTTCCCTAAGCCCTTATGGCTATACTAGGAGGCCAATGATTGAAATTGATGTGCATTGACATGATTTATTTATGCACTTGACTTGCGCTTTCATTCAAATTGATTGTGATTGATAGGACTAGTATTCCAATCTGCATGAAACCCTGACTCATACCTATCTCACCCAAAATTGCGCCTGCATGAACTCTTAGCCAGGAAAATCTCTCGCGTTAGGTACCAAAATGGCGTTGGTAACGACACCAGCGTAACCAAGTCCCCGAACCCAAAATCTCTGGTTCCGCAGAACTGATCGATCTCTCCCAATCGGTCAGTAAGGTTTCCGGTCTACCCTCCAAGAAAGACCGGTGGCGACTCCAAATGCATGCACAATTTGCACATGCCACCACGACCACACTGAAGGTCGAAAGCGATCGACTCTTATCGTCGAATCCCTCAAAAGACACTCCCGCCGCGATTTGGTATGGGCCTGGGAGGGCCCGCGCCGATCCAAAACCCGCGATCGGTAATCCATTAGCCGCGTCCGTTGATTTTCGGACGGGTCGCGACACATAGGAAGCTCCAACGTGCCCACTCTGTGCTGCCCTCTTCAATAGGTCCATTCCTACCTCATGCTTCACAAGGCTTACACACTCATACTGCAACATTCACGAATTGCAGATGATCAATTTTTAACAAGGAACGAAATGATAGCGAATAAATCATCGAGATAAATTATGTAATTAAACACGTACTAGTTGTCGCGACTACCCGTCCTCGATTTTTCTTTCGATTGACGGGCGAATGGATTGTCGAATAGGGCCCCCACTCTGAAATGTGGATCGCGGGCTTTCTCGACGCGGGCCCTCCCAAGCCCATACCAAATCGCGACGGGAGTAAATTTTTATGCGGGGGTTTCGACGATAAGAGTCGATCGCATTCGGCCTTGGTGTGGTCGTGGTGGCATGTGCTATGTGTGCATGCATTTGGAGTCGCCACCGGTCCTTCTTGGAAGGTGGACCGGAAACCTCACTAATCGATTGGGAGAGATCGATCAGTTCTGCGGAACCAGAGATTTAGGGTTCGGGGACTTGGTTACGTTGGTGTCATTACCAACGCCCTTTCGGTACCTAACACGAGTGATTTTCCTAACTAAGATTTCATACAGGCGCAATTTTTGGGTGAGGTAAGCCTGATTCAAGGGGTTTTATGCAGATTGGAAGACTAGTCCTATCAAATCACAATCAATATAAGGAAAGCGCAATCAAGTGCATAAATGAACCACGTCAATGCACATTAATTCAAATCAATGGCTTCCTAGTATAGCCTTAAGAGCTTAGGGAAGGTGTGATTTAGGACCAGGGGTAGACTGTGAAGATTTGGGGACGATTTGCTCGAAGAGCGAAATCGTCAATTTTTGGGAGGTTTGGGTGTTGAAATAAACAAAATAGGTCATGGCCAGTTGATCATGGCCATTTCCTATTTTGGAGATTTTTCATGAATTTTTCGGGATTTCTCGAGAAACGATTTCCCTAAATGGCAAAATCGTCATTTTTGAAAAGATCGGGATTCGAAAGACCAAGGATAGGTCTTGACCAGTTGGTTGTGGTCATTTCCCATTTTCTGGATTTTTTTTGAAATTTTCAGGGTTTCTTGAGGAACGATATGCCAAAAGGGCAGAATCGTCATTTTTGAAAGGATCAGGACTCAAAAGACCAGAAATAGATCATGGCCAGTTGATTGTGGCCATTTCCTATCTTCTGGGATTTTTTTGAAATTTTCTTGGAATTTTTGGGAGACGATTTGCCAAAAGGGCAAAATCGTCATTTTGAAAAGGGTCGGGTTTCAGAAGACCAAAAATAGGTCATGGCCAGTTGATTGTGGCCATTTCCTATTTTCTGAAATTTTTCTGAAATTTTATGAATTTCTTCAATTTTTGGAAAGATGATTTGCCAAAAGGACAAAATCGTCATTTTGGAAGGGGTTGGGTTCTCCACGTCTGATTAGATTTTTTGTTTTTGAAAGGGTTTTCCATGACGAGGGTTCTCCAAGTCAGAGGGGATTTTTGTGTTTTGAAAAGGATTTCCTTGACAAGTAGAGGGATTTTTTGGTTTTGACTGAGGATTCCATGACAAGCAGAGGGATTTTTTGGTTTTGACTGAGGATTCCATGACAAGCAGAGGGATTTTTCTTTATTTTGAAATATGGTTTCCTTGACGAGCAGAGGGATTTTTCCTTGTTTTGAAGTAGGGTTTCCTTGACAAGCAGTGGGATTTTTGTTTTGACTGAGGATTTCATGACAAGCAGGGGGATTTTTCCTTGTTTCGAAATAGGGTTTCCTTGACAAGCAGAGGGATTTTTTTTATTTTGACTGAGGATTCCATGACAAACAGAGGGATTTTTTTTTTTATTTTTTTGAAATAGGGTTTCCTTGACAAGCAGAGGGATTTTTCCTTCTTAATGTTGTCAAAAATTTCATTCAGCCAAAACTTTCATCCGGGTGTGTTAATGATGCAGGAGGTCATCCAAAACATCTCACAACACGATGTGACGATCAAAGCTCCTTTTAGGGAGGGTTTTGAATCTAATGATCTGAGATAAGCAAAATGGTTTGGTTAAAATGCCAATTGGAGTACGTTCATCAAAGAGGGCTCCTCACCATTTTTCAGGAGGTTTCTTTTCACTTCATGTCCTTTTTGAGACACTCAAATTCTCTCTCGAACCTATGTTCAAGGTTTCGAAACTATTCGCAGTGTATACCCTTGATTGATCAAAAGGGGCTTTTAAAGGATCGTAATGTTGGGTTCGGTCAATGGTTTTCAAAGGGGACTCGTGGTCAAGTCGAGGCCAATGAATTGAAAATCCTCATCATCTGCTTCGGGTTTACAAGTCAAGAACCCTGCAAAAATGAGAGAGAAATAGTCTTGCTCGTACCTTTTCGAGCGATGCTTAAAATCATTTAAACTCTACGTTAACTCAAGTGCCTTAGTCGAAAAAGACTTTCAAGGGTTGTAACGTAGGTGAGGATTGGGGACTGAGAAAGGCCTGTTTTTGGCTCAGAATATATGAAAGGGGGGTTTGATGTTGGTGATCATTGCAGATTTACCACCGATCTTGACCCTTGGATTGATCTTCAGAAAGAACCTTCGTTGTTCAAGGATGGTGTAGTCGTCACCTGGACGTGCCCCCGCTGGGAGATAACTTCATGACTTGATTCCCATGGGCATTTTCCTTTACAAGTAGATTCGACTGTGGATTAATATTTGGATATTCTGGAATCCTTTGGGTGATTTATAAATACACAAGAATTTGAATGGGCGTTGGCCTTGCTTTTACTAGGCACTTTGCTTTTTGATGCCCGGGACTGCCCCTTTTGTTTGTTTTTTTTTTTTATAATCCCGCCTTTTCTTTTCTTCTCTTTTTGGGCAAGATTTTTTTTTAGATTATGCTGGACACACATGCAAACAAAATCTCAGCACATTGAAGAACTAATTTAGGACTTTTCTATAGACCCAATTCTTTTAAGTTCTCCCGATTTGAGGTGGTGCCGTCTTCATCTTGGAGTGGGCAATGATCACCAACGGGGTTAACGATACGGATATGCAGGCTCAATGGGGCTGCGCAAAGGATGAGTGTGTGTAAGATAGAGAAGCGACTGCTTTTCGTCGTCCTAAAGCACTTGAATCACAGTACGAGTTTGAATGTAAAGAAACACTCGAAGATTGATGATGGTTCGAGCAAAAAGATTTCTAACCATTTACCTCATACTGCCGCTGGAATTCTTTCTGATTGGCCCCAATGTGGGGTGGTTCTTGACAGGGTTATAGAATTGAAGCCTCCACCCAAATTGGTTAACAATGGTTGACCTGCGGTGTTTGGGGTAGAGAATAGAATGCCCTTCGTCTTTTCAATCTAGGTAACCACTGCGAATGATCCCTACATCTGCGAACACGGTTCCTATTCTAATTCTTACTTCACTCATCACTCGAGTGTGTTAAAGGGACGTGTTTGGGCATGGGTTGCCTCTCATCGTCTGAGATACTCTCTTTGACAGATTTTTAAACATTTCCTTTTGAGAATCCATTTCTTTTATCCAAAACATCCCCTACTGGGATCCTTGATGCAACACGCATATTCCAATACATGTGTTGGGATGATTCCAAAAGCTTATTTAATGTGAGTGCAGATGAAAAGATTTCAAGAATTTCGCGTGCATTTTTTTTTACATGGACGCAGACACCATTTTTGAAGAAGTCTCGAAAGGGTTTGGGGGGGTTTTCATTTTTTGTTTTTGTCCTGTCTTTGTGGACGAGGCACTCTGTTTCGACTGACGCCCGCTCCGGCGGTCGTGGAAGTACCTGTAAAAATGAAAATGACAGCATCAATGGTTACTCAAATCTGAAAGGGTTCGGGTTACAACCGATTCTCCTTTGTGTGATTTTCTGACGCGTCTCGTCCCGATCGGGGGCGTCTCCCCGGCTGATCATCTCTCCTGGAGATTTCCTGCACAAAAATGCGTATGTGCATGTATGTATGCATGAGATGTATGCAGTGACTCGGGTTCTTTGAGAGAATGGTGCCGCTTGGGGCTTCCGATTCAATCATGGATAATACTTCTTGATCGCATCGGCGTTTACAGGATGTCCCAACTCCTCTCCGTCCATGTTTACAAGGATTAAGGCTCCTCCAGGTAAAACCTTCCTAACCACATACGGTCCCTCATAATTCGGGGTGAACTTGCCCCCAGGGTGTGACACGTTCGGGAGGGTCTTCTTGACGACAAGGTCGTCGGCTTCGAACATTCTTGGTCGAACTTTTCGATTGAATGACCTGGCGACTCTCTTCTGGTACGCCTGGCCATGGCAAATCGCCTTTAGACGCTTCTCGTCTATCAAGTTTAGCTGTTCATGTCTCTGCTGGACCCATTCGGCTTCACTAAGCTCGACCTGAGATAGGATCCTCAGCGATGGAATCTCTGTTTCGATTGGCAGGACTGCTTCCATGCCATACACCAGCGAGTAAGGCGTTGCCCCAGTGGAAGTCCGAATCGAAGTTCGGTACGTCATCAGCGCGTAGGGTAGCCTCTCATGCCAATCCCGGTAGTTCTCTGCGGTCTTAGCCAGGATCTTCTTGATATTCTTATTTGCCGCCTCCACAGCTCCGTTCATTTGGGGTCGGTAAGGCGATGAATTGAGATGACGAACGTTGAAGCTATTCAAGAGGTTATCCACCGTCTCATTGTTCAGATTCGAGCCATTATCCGTCACGATGGCTTGAGGGGTCCCGTACCTCGAAATGATATCTCGCCTTATGAACTTAGCCACGTTCTTCGCGGTCACATTAATGTAGGAAGCTGCCTCTATCCACTTGGTGAAGTAGTCTATCGCCACTAGTATGAACCGGTGCCCATTTGAAGCCTTGGGGTTAATTGGCCCGATCATGTCTATGCCCCACATCGAGAAGGGCCAAGCTTCGGACATCTGGTGCAGCTCAGTCGGAGGCGCGTTGATTCTATCTCCATACACCTGGCATTAATGACACGACTTCGCGTGCTGGTTACAATTCGATTCCAAGGTCAACCAGTAATACCCTAGCCTCATGATTTTCTTGGCGAGGAGATGGCCATTCATGTGGGGACCACATTCTCCCTCGTGTATCTCGCTCATAAGTGACTTGGCTTCATTGGCGTCCACGCATCTAAGGAGCACTGAGTCATAAGACCTCTTGTAAAGAACTTGGCCGCTGAGAAAGAACTTGCCGGCCATCTTTGCTATGTACTTTCTATCTCCTGCTTGGGCACCTGGAGGAAATTCCCCTTTCGCCAGGTAATTTTTAATGTCATGATACCAAGGCTGATCGTCGAACCCCTCTTCAACCACCATGCAATGCGCCGGCTCTTGGGTGACGCCAATCCTTAGCGGCTCGATATCCATACCGTTCGTTATTTGAATCATGGAAGACAAGGTAGCTAACGCATCAGCGAAGTGATTCTGCGTCCTCGGCAGATACTCGAAATTGATAACTTCGAATTCTTCAGTCATTTCCTCCAAGAATTTATGGTATGGGACAAGCTTAGGATCTCTCGTTTTCCATTCGCCTTGGGTCTGCAGGATGATTAGCATCGAATCACCATACACCTGTAGCTTCCGTACCCTCATGTTGAGGGCCAACTGTAGCCCCAAGATACAAGCTTCATATTCCGCCACATTATTAGTGCACGGGAATGTCAACTTCGCGGCTACAGGGTAGTGTTGGCCATCTGGAGATATTAAGATTGCCCCAGTACCTGCCCCGGCTAAATTGACCGCGCCATCGAAATACATAGTCCACTTGTCATCTGAGAGTGTCAGAATATGACCCTCGGCTTTCTCTTCTCCGTCGGGGGTGTCATGACCTCGTAAACTCTCTGCTAACATATCGGCGATGGCTCGCCCTTTCACTGACTTTTGATTCGAGCTCCTTATGTCAAATTCGGACAAGAGTACCTGCCATTTGGCCAATTTTCCCACCAATGACGGCTTCTCTAGCAGGTATTTGATCGGATCATTCTCCGTGACTAACTGGATAGTATGGTGGAGAGTGTACTGCCTCAACCTACGGAGTACCCAGATTAGCGCGACGCACGTTTTCTCTATCTCCTGGTATTTTGCCTCTGACGAGGTTAACTTCTTGCTTAAATAATAAATCGCTCGTTCTTTGCCATCTTCGGGATTCGTCTGAGCGAGTAAAGCCCCCAAGGACTCATTATGAATAGTGAGGTAGAGGGTCAGAGGAACACCAGGAATCGGAGGCACCAATATCGGCGGATTAATCAGATATTCTTTAATCCTGTCAAACGCTTGTTGGCATTCGTGGTCCCACTTGATTCTAGCGTTTTTCTTCAGGAGCTTAAAGAACGGCTTGGCTGTTTCTGAAAGCTGAGATATAAAGCGGGCGATGTAGTTCAATCTGCCTAAAAGGCTCCTCACCTCCTTAACTGTTGAGGGGGTCCCAAGATTAAGAATGGCTTGGACCTTGGTGGGGTCAATCTCGATGCCACGGTTGCTAACTACAAACCCCAGCAACTTGCCGGATCTTGCCCCAAATACACACTTCGTGGGGTGCAGCCTCAGTTGATACTTCCTAAGTCGTTCGGACAATTTCCTCAACACTGCGGTATGCTCCTCACCACGTCTGGACTTCGCTATCATGTCGTCCACATACACCTCTATCTCTTTATGCATCATGTCGTGAAAAAGGGTAACCATCGCCCTCTGATAGGTTGCCCCAGCATTCTTTAGGCCAAACGACATGACTTTGTAACAGAAAGTGCCCCAGGGCGTGATGAATGACGTCTTGGCTTTATCCTCCTCCCTCATACGGATTTGGTTGTAGCCAGAGAACCCATCCATAAAAGAGAACCGTTCAAATCCTGCCGTACTATCGACCAGGACATCGATATGTGGCAACGGGAAGTCGTCTTTGGGACTAGCCCTGTTCAAATCCCGGTAGTCTACACAGACTCGAACTCTCCCGTCCTTTTTCATGACAGGGACGATATTAGCGATCCATTCTGGATATGCAATTACTTCAATGAACCCCACCTTAAGGAGCTTCATTACTTTTTCTTCAATTTTCTTTGCCAGCTCGGGTTTCGTCCTCCTAAGTTTCTGCTTTTTAGGAGGAATACTAGGATCGGTCGATAGCCTATGTTCCACAATGCTGGCGTCCAATCCCGGCATGTCCGCATATGACCAGGCGAAAATGTCCTGATACTCTCTGAGGAGTTCAATTATCCTAAACGCCTCTGTCGATGATAGACTTTCACCGATTTTCACCTCCCTGACATCCTCTGAGGTCCCTATGTTCACTGAAACGGTACCCTCGGTGACGGGTGGTTTGGACTCTTCATGGCGATCCCAGCTATACTTTACCTCTCCCAGATTCTGCTCTTCATCCTCTTCTTCGATTTGGAGGGTAGCTCCCTCTCGAGAACCCGAGCCACGTAATAACCTGCTATGTATACTTGGAATGGCATGCCTGAAATGTCACCAGGATGGTTAGTTGACATATAAGGAAAAATCCATGCACGGTGCATTTCTTTGGGAGATGTTTTAAGATAAAAGATTAAAACTGAAAACGTGAGATGGGGGCTAGTCCTCATATCATTGGACATCCTTGCCATCCCAAAATTTTGGAAACTAGGAGACGTGTGGGAAATCAGGTCTCAGGGCTCTTCTTCTCTTTTCATCTCTTCTTTTCTTTGCACCATTTCTTTTCTCTCATTCGGATCATCATCGACCGATTTGTGGCCCCACACGTCCCCATTTTTTGATTTTTTTGATTTTTGATTTTTTTTTGGTGTGTTTTTCTTTTTTTTCTTTTCTTTTTTTTGCAATAATATTGAAACGTAAGACATAGGTGAAAGCTCGAGGCATCTAATGTGGATTTAGATGCGTCGAAGAGAGGCAGAAATCTCTTTACTCAAAGATAGGAGCGTTGCCGTCGCACGATTCGATGATGACGTTGACGGAATCCTCCAAGAACAACCTGAACAAATCGGGCTCTTCCTCCGTGGTATCTATTTCCTCGTCCTCCAGCCACTTGGACACTTCATCGAAGAACTGACTTAGGGGAGTTTCGAACATCTTTCCTTTGCCCTTCCAGGCGTTTGATCCCAAGAACCGTCTGCCACGACCCCGACCGTGCCTATAACTGTCGGGCTTGATCCTTTGCTCCCTTTTAAAACCCAGTCCATTCCGACTCTGAACTGTAGCCAAGGTGATCGGTTCACGGATCCCTTGATGCCGCTTGCCCAGCCCCAATCCAGGGATGAATCCATGTTGACTTAGTATCGTGCCCGCCATGATTGATGGTTTAGAGTAATTCGGTACCCTGGTAACTATGCCTGTCGGCACGTGCATGATGTACATCCTTTCCAAAGCATGAAAGCCCGATTCTTCTTCAGTAGCCGGCTCTATTCTAGGAATGGTGTTTACCTGGCCTATCATGTAATCAGCCTCCGAGTGCACGGTGACTAGCTTATCGTTAATCACCATCCTGACCTTCTGATGTAAGCTGGACGGGACGGCTCCCGCTGTATGGATCCAAGGCCTTCCTAATAACATTCCGAATGACGCCGAAATATCCATAACCTGGAAGTTGATTGAGAATTCGGTTGGGCCCACGATGACAGTTAGCTCGATCTCTCCAATCACTTCGCTTTTTGCCCCATCAAACGCTCGAATGGTAGACTTCGACGCCTTGATCGAATCTTCCTTTACTCCCAACCCTCTAAGCGTGGCCATAGGGCATATGTTAAATGCCGACCCATTGTCCACTAACACGCGCGATACCCGCTTGCCATGACAGGTTACGGATATGTACAGTGCCTTGTTATGATTTCTGCCTTCCGTCGTGAAATCTTCGTCTGAGAAGGACACTTGATCCTTCAGAAGGATAGCACCCACGAAATCTTTCAATTGAGTCTCATTGATGGTCTCAGGCACATGTGCCTCATTAAGTACCTTTAGAAGAGCGTCGCGGTGCTTTTCAGAGGTCTTGAAGAGGTCTAGGAGTGAAATTTGAGCGGGCATCTTCCTCAGCTGCTCGACTACGTCAAATTCGCTGGTCCGGACGAGGGATAAGACCTGCCTGGCGTCCTCTTCAGTTACGCCTTTCTTCTCTGCAACATCCTCCTTGTGAATAAAGCATCTTCCAGAGCGGGTGATAGCGTCCACATCGCCAGTGCCATAATTCCAATGGGCTGCCTTAGAGTTATAGGGTTCCATTGCGGGGAGAACGATTACCAAAGGATTGTCCTTGGTAATTTCGATGTTGGGGGATTCGTCGGCCTCCTCCGTCGTGTCATTGTCGTCCTCGGGTGCCGCGTCAAACTCAGCGAGATTAATTACGAGCGGGCCTGCCCTTTCCAATACACAGACGGACCCGTCCAGGTAAAGTTCTTCAGAGTTATACCCACCTCTTGGACTAGAGGGGTACACTTCAATTGATCTGGGTTCATATTTGGAGAGTTGAAATTCTTCATTCATCCTCTTACGAACTGGACGGCGCTTTCCGTTCTAGCGACCTTCGATCCTCGGGCTTGATCTTGCTGTTGGGCCCATTCGACTTTTTCCAACTCGTCCACCAGATGGGCAAAGGAACGATACCAGTAGGATCCCATGGATGTCGCAGTTTTACAAGGCACAGTTTTCATGAAGAATTCAATCAACTCCTCCTCAGTCAAGGGAGGATATACCTTCGCTGCAACCTTTCTCCATCTAAATGCGTACGATCGAATATCTTCACCCTTTCCTTTCTCCATGAGGGTTAGGTCTCTGCGGCTGAAACAAAGTGGTTGATTAACGTCAAAGCGCTCAAGGAATTGGGTTATGAAGTCGTTCCATGTGCTAAGGCCACACCAATCCAGCGTGCGGAACCAAGTGAGAGCTGGCCCTTCCAAGCTTAATTCGAAGTTTCGAATAAGCGTATCCCCATCCTTGTCAAGCCCAGAAACCGCTTTCAGGTAAGACGAGACGTGCGCCCTCGGGCATCCTTCCCCGTTATAGGTCCGACGGAAGGCGAAATTGTCGACAGGCCTTGTTGAGGAAGCTTCGGCTCGGAGATATAGGGAGTTCGTCAAGGCTTCTAACTGAGCGAGACCATCAGCTAGCTCGTAGTGTCGTTCCTCTAAGTCGTTGAGCTTACAACCCCACCTGTCTATCTCTTCCCGGTGCTCTATTAGCGTAACGGTATTCTCTTTAGATCCCTCGGCTGCTACTTGTTGAACCAAATAAGTCAGTATGTCTACCAGGTCAGACATTCGTGCCTCCATTTCAGCTAATCGCGTAGACATCCTCCGGTCGTTTTCTGCTCCCTGGGTCCATGTGAGGGCTGCTTCAGTGGTTGTATCGGCTGTTTTCGATTCTTGGGGATCATCCATACCTCCCCAGCCATCAGGAATCACTTCTTTGGGATCGTCGAAGAAACCCGGAGGAATAGAATACGACACCTTGAAGTTATAGCCTCCGCTGTCTTCCCCCAAATTGTCAATTATTTCCCCTCTCTGGAGAGCTTCCTGTACAAACCTCCTATCACCCTGTCGGGCTTTCTTTAAGTTGTGCTCATATTCATCCAATTTCTCAGCTTTTCCAGCATCTTCGATGTTCATCAAATACCCCGTGGGGATGTCCCAGGTCTTCCCTCTTGTGGCTTTCAGCGAGAATTGGTTTGAATCCAAATTAATCCTGGTGTAGCATCCTGAGAAGTTACGACTGTCGGTCTTGGCGATAACGCCCATGTCGGCCAGCTTAGTCAAACAAGCCACTTTTTGATCCTTTGCGACTTCGTCCTGTCCATGATATTGCGAAGCTACGGCTAGTACCGCCTCCATCCTGGGTACATTGACCAGAAATTCTAAGTCACCCCCCAAATCGACGTCAAATACGGCGTTGACAGTGTGTTCAGGTAGGGGATTCTGCTGAACATTGGGACTTGCCCCGTCAAACTCCAGAAGGTTATGGTCAATGAGAGCCTGTACGTCATACTGCAAGGCCCGACAATTATCTACGTTATGCCCCTTTTCACCCATGTGGTATGTACATGCTTGGTTTTCATCGAATCCGGGGAACCTGGGTGGCTTCATCCTAGGCGGTTTCTTGGCCAGCAATCGCGCTTCCAGGAGTTTGGGGAGTAATTTTGACATTAAAATTGGCAGTGGTGTAAATGAGGGAGGCTCCCTCTTCTTAGGCTCAGGATACCTCTGATTTTCCCAGGAGGTGTTCCCTCGGGTCGGGGTCGAATCTTCGAATTTCCTTGGCTTCGGGGGGTTAGAGACGAAGGCCACTTCAGAACCTGGCTCGCGCTCTTTCTTTATCGGAAATTGTCGCTTAGGAGCTGCTTCTGGTACACGCCTTTCTCGTATTGCCCATTCGTGTCTCTCTGCCACTTTGATCAAGTGCGCGAAGGTCTGACACCCAGAGGTGTTCAGTTTGTCGAAGTAATCGTAAGGTAAGACCTTCAGAAAAATATCCACTAACTCCTCCTCGGGGATCGAGGGTTTGACTTGGGTAGCCAGTGCTCTCCATCTCTGTGCATATAAGCGAACGCTTTCGCTTCTCCCCTTGGCGGTCCGAAGTAGGTCCTCCCTCGTGGAGGCGGTCATCGCGTTAAACTTATATTGACGTAAGAATTCCCCTGCGAACTCATCCCAGTCATCGTACTTCTGAACATCCAGCTCCACGTACCAAGACAAAGCGGCTCCGGTCAGGCTCTCTTGGAAAGTGTTGATAAGGAGTGGTACGTGGTCTGAATACTTAGCCATCTTATACAGATAGTACTTCAGGTGAGTTTTGGGGCAACCCGTCCCGTTATACTTCCTTGAAAAATCTGGTTCCTTATAGTCCGCCGGGACCTCAATCTTCGCGAAGGGTGTCATTTTGTCACATTTGGACAACTCAAACCCCTGATTGGTTAAACACTCATCAATCTTAGCAATCCTCCTTACTCCCTCATCGAGTTTTGGTACAGCCTTCTCCTTTTGTTTTTCCTCCAGATCAATTATGACGGGCGGGACCCTTGGCGGAACTTCAACAGTCGGGACCTGATCGGGAGTAGTTGCAGGATTTGTCCCAGCGGACCCACTCGCATCAGAAGCGGTGGGGATATACGGATTTGCGGCTTGGTTAAGGTCAATCGGTAGAAGATGCCTAGCATTAGCTGCAGTGAACAGGGCCTTCATCTCGGCCATCATCTCATCCATTTGGTCCAATCGTGTTTCCAGAGTTCCAAAGCGAGCATCAACCTGCTCCTGCTCCATTTGGGCTTCCAAGCGGGCTCGAGCTCGAGTCCTCGTGATCAAAGGTCACCTGTTTGAGAAAGTTAAAGTCAGGTTTGTCGAAATGAAAGACAGATCATATGGTATGCGACCTCCTCATCCGTATGTCGCGGTGCGGACAGCAGTCGGGCCGTAAGTACGTTCCCCTGCCCCAGGCTTTTTACATCGCCCGTACAGACAAGCCTGCTGTTAAGCAGGGAGTAATCCATGCTAATTACGATGGGGATTTTGAAAAGATATCTTGATAATGCATGAATTAAGAGCGTTCATTACAACTAAAAAGGCTCTCGAAAGAGTTTGATTAAGATGCGATATGAAAATGCTCTAATATTCTAAACTCGATGGGAAGTCACGCTCTCCAGGTCTGGTCGCCCATCGTTGGTCAACTTCCGGCACTGTCGAGAAGGTGCAATCGTCACCCGTAAATCACTTCGTCTTCGGGATAGGTGGATGGTCCTACAGCCTCTGGTATGTACGGTTCCACTCCTGGTACAGACGTGAACACGTACTCTGGGACATACGGCTCGACGGGAGTCGGGCGGATCCTTTTGAAAGCTCGGATGTATTCCTCAGAAGCTCGATGGAGGTCCATCTCGGGGCTCATCTGATCTGGCCACTCCACGACTTGAGGGGGGGAGTCTTTCAGCGCTTGCTCAATGTCATCAATCATAGCTTGGAGGCGCACCCTAGTCTTTTTGGTGATTGGCCCTTGGGGAACGTCAAAGGCATACTCATCAGGAGGGTTTTGAGGTGGGATTTCCTGCAGCATACCAAACTGTCTGACGACTCTAATCGGATAGTACGACACAGCTCCGGTAAATCCCAACAGCGGAATCGGCCCTCCATCTTCAGTAGCAATGCGAGCCCTGGTCATCTTCGGTCGCCTCAGCCGCCATCGGAGCTGTCCAGGTTCTAGTTTCTCAAGGAATTTGTACCAATCATTGAAAGAACGATCGGTAATGAGTGACTGGCATTTGACAAAGGATTGGATGGGGTGGATATCCTCGTCGATTCTGTTGCAACCTGCTCGAAGATTGAGGCTTTTGAAATGAGAGGCGAGCCACATGAAGAGAAGGCTGTTGGACGCTTGGAAAGTGGTCTTTCGAGGGGACTTAGAGTGTTCAAGGGCGGTTTTGTAGCGGTTTAGGGAGAGGAAGGTCTCAGCGAGGATCATATAAGAGTAATCTAATTGGTCACATGCCTGCTGGACTATGTGGACGATGAGAGGGTTGAATGTGGTTCTAGACGTGGGAAATAGGACAAACCCAAAGAAGGCTAGGATGAAAACCTTTCCAGCTCTATGACCTGTATCGACAGGTAGGTTGGAGTAATTGTCGAACAGGAACGAAAAGGGGAATCTGTTAGAGTAAGCCTTGAATATTTCTTCGACCTTGGGAATCTTGAGGCGAAGAAATCTGGAGAGTAGCTTGGATGGATCGAGGCCCAAAGGAGGCTGGACTAGCTGGTCTCTGAACTTCACCCCGATGACGGTCGCGTACTCCTCTAGCGTGGGCGTGATCTCCAGGCCTTCGAAATTGAAAGTCAGTGTGGTTGGGTCCCAGAATCGCGCCGCTGCCTGTATGAGTGCTGGTTGATATTTGACCTTGAGGAGGTCGACAAGGTGCCCCAGCCTCTGCTTGACGTAAGTCTGATTAGTTTCGTTGAGCCGCCCCCACCAAATCAGTAACTCTCTGCGCGGGACAGGCATGATCTGGATGTCGTCTCTCCCCATCGAGTCTAGAATATGAAAATGTCGTCCCCAAATTAATTACCATGGATTACTCGGTTATTAGATTCGTTTAACTCATTATTCTCTCTTGATGTGACGAGAGTTAGGATTCCTCATTTAATCAAAGGGAACATCGAATGAGGGTTCCAACCCAAGTCCCATTAAGGTGTATAATGAATTAGACGGAAATAATGATGTGATGCAGATGATATGCTCATGCGAGATATGGACTGATTCAATTTCATGTCTCCAGCGCCATGAAACGGGGATTAGATTCTCCGACTTGAGTTAAAAACGTCAAGTGTGAGTTCTAATGATAGTTTCATTTGTATGAGACATGTAATTGAACCAGAAAATCCGAATGGTTGAAAGAAATTCCAGTGTCGCATTCCAATGTCAGGACGCCCAGGAATGACTCAAAGATCAAAGTACCAAAGGTAGCGGGGAGTTCCACAGGCGGACGCTCCTTACAGACTCGAAGACTCAGATAAAATAATTAAACAAGTAGACAGTCAGAATGCGACCCTAAAGAATCTAAAGAGATGCCCCAAGTCGGGTCTTCGGGGAATATCGCATGTCGTCCTTGCTCCGGCTAGCTCGGGTCGCCGTCTTCATCAGATGAAATGTCTATGGGGGTGGAAGAGGACGGCTGGCTTTCGGGAGACTCTTCTTCGTCCGACGAAATCTCGATAATTTCTGGAGGGGGTGCTGGATTTGCTCTCATCCTGCTGAATATGTCCCTTAACCTCATATAAATGTTCCACATCCTTTCCCTTTCGTACTCGAATTTATGTTCGCGTTCGAGTTGCTCGGCGGACTTGGTGTAGAAACAGTCAGTTCCTCGGATAAGGTTGCGTCCAGTAAGTGCCCTCCCTTGGATAAATCGGAAGGAGTTGAATCCGTTGAATGTCTCGGTAGCTCGATGACGAATGGCACGTCGCTTGTATTCGAATATCTCGGGAATCTTGGACCGACTTGGAGAGACCATCTCTACCCTATCCATACTATAAAATGGAATTAGACTCAACCATCAGATTTAATGAATGCAGCATGTTGTGCGAAATCGAAGATGGCAGACAAATTAAATAGAAATGGAAGGACCTTACCACAAGCGATACCTAATGAATTTTGGTTTTAGGTATACCAACCATCCATACACATACGTATGAGACAAGTGAGGCTTGACTCTAGAAATCAAAATGGCTCAGGTATGGACCTAACGGCTTCTCACTATTCGAGTCGATAAATTCGTCCATAAGCGCAATCCACAACAAATGGATAAAAGAATCGACTTGAATAGTGAGCGGGATCAAATATGGTCAACCCAAGCGCAAATCCACGCTAGAGCCTCGCATATCGATTCCCTATCTATGGCTACCTAAACAGGTGATTTCGCGGCCTGGGTTTGGGCGCTTTGTGCAAAAGTGTCGTGATCCTCAAATATGCAGGTGAATCATGCACAGCAATTTATATATCAATCAGCGCTTCAAAATCATCCACATGACATACATTCCTACACCCAACCTGCACAAGACAATGTTAATCACAGACTACTCCCCTTATCACTCCAATCTGCAAAAACATTTAACACCTATCATAAGCGGACTTACCTCACCTTCAAGAGCGCCTGCATGGTTAGGAAAATCACCCAACGTTTTAATTACGGCCTAAGTCCACTTGAGACCTAGAACCATAGGTTCTAGGGTTCTCTTCCCCAGTGGAGTCGCAAGCTGTCGCGACCCGTCCTCGATTTTTCTTTCGATTGACGGGCGAATAGATTGTCGAATAGGGCCCCCACTCTGAAATGTGGATCGCGGGCTTTCTCGACGCGGGCCCTCCCAGGCCCATACCAAATCGCGACGGGAGTAAATTTTTATGCGGGGGTTTCGACGATAAGAGTCGATCGCATTCGGCCTTGGTGTGGTCGTGGTGGCATGTGCTATGTGTGCATGCATTTGGAGTCGCCACCGGTCCTTCTTGGAAGGTGGACCGGAAACCTCACTAATCGATTGGGAGAGATCGATCAGTTCTGCGGAACCAGAGATTTAGGGTTCGGGGACTTGGTTACGTTGGTGTCATTACCAACGCCCTTTCGGTACCTAACGCGAGTGATTTTCCTAACTAAGATTTCATACAGGCGTAATTTTTTGGTGAGGTAAGCCTGATTCAAGGGGTTTCATGCAGATTGGAAGACTAGTCCTATCAAATCACAATCAATATAAGGAAAGCGCAATCAAGTGCATAAATGAACCACGTCAATGCACATTAATTCAAATCAATGGCTTCCTAGTATAGCCTTAAGAGCTTAGGGAAGGTGTGATTTAGGACCAGGGGTAGACTGTGAAGATTTGGGGACGATTTGCTCGAAGAACGAAATCGTCAATTTTTGGGAGGTTTGGGTGTTGAAATAAACAAAATAGGTCATAGCCAGTTGATCATGGCCATTTCCTATTTTGGAGATTTTTCTTGAATTTTTCGGGATTTCTCGAGAAACGATTTCCCTAAAGGGCAAAATCGTCATTTTTGAAAAGATCGGGATTCGAAAGACCAAGGATAGGTCTTGACCAGTTGGTTGTGGTCATTTCCCATTTTCTGGATTTTTTTTGAAATTTTCAGGGTTTCTTGAGGAACGATATGCCAAAAGGGCAGAATCGTCATTTTTGAAAGGATCAGGACTCAAAAGACCAGAAATAGATCATGGCCAGTTGATTGTGGCCATTTCCTATCTTCTGGGATTTTTTTGAAATTTTCTTGGAATTTTTGGGAGACGATTTGCCAAAAGGGCAAAATCGTCATTTTGAAAAGGGTCGGGTTTCAGAAGACCAAAAATAGGTCATGGCCAGTTGATTGTGGCCATTTCCTATTTTCTGAAATTTTTCTGAAATTTTATGAATTTCTTCAATTTTTGGAAAGATGATTTGCCAAAAGGACAAAATCGTCATTTTGGAAGGGGTTGGGTTTCAAAGACCCAAAATAGATCATGGCCAGTTGATTGTGGCCATTTCCTATTTTCTGGCATTTTTCTGAAATTTTCTGGAATTTTTGGGGGACGATTTGCCAAAAGGGAAAAATCGTCATTTTGGAAAGATTGGGAGTTGAAGTACCCAAAATAAGTCATGGCCAGTTGATTGTGGCCATTTCCTATTTTCTGAAATTTTTTGGAATTTTCTTGGAATTTTTGGGAGACGACACGTCTAAAGGGCAAAATCGTCATTTTTGGAAAGATTAGGGTCTGACAGACCCAAAATAGGACATGGCCAGTTGATTGTGGCCATTTTCTATTTTCTGGAGTTTTTTTGGAATTTTCTTGGAATTTTTGGGAGACGATTTGCCAAAAGGGCAAAATCGTCATTTTGAAAAGGGTCGGGTTTCAGAAGACCAAAAATAGGTCATGGCCAGTTGATTGTGGCCATTTCCTATTTTCTGAAATTTTTCTGGAATTTTCTGAATTTCTTTGATTTTTGAGAGACGATTTGCCTAAAGGGCAAAACCGTCATTTTTGGAAAGATTGGGATTTGGAAAACCCAAAATAGGTCATGGCCAGTTGATTGTGACCATTTCCTATTTTCTGAAATTTTTTAGAATTTTTCCGAATTTTTTTAATTTTTTTTTGAATTTTTTTTAATGATTTTCTATTTTTTTTATTGAATTTTCGCATTTTTTATAATTTTATTTTTTTGAAATATTTTTTATCCGAAAATAGTGATCCGGATTGGGCTTCTAAGCCCAACCCTTCTAAACCCACGGGTTAAGAAAGGACACGAAGCCCAAATAAAGTCTAAAAAATAAGGGGCCCAACTCATTCTATTCTTCTTCAATGGCCCAATCCGAAAATTAAATGAACAGCCCAACTTTTATTTCTAAAGCCCAATGTCCAGTCGATTTCTCTTCCTCTTTTTTTTTTTTTTTGTTTTGTTTTGTTTTTAGGCCGACGCGGCAGCCTACGTGGCTTGCCACGTCGGCGTTGACTGGTTAACACGGCTGACCAGTCAACCCGGTCGTCGGAGAAGACGACCGGAGGAGGGAAATTCCGGCGATTCCGCCGGAATCCTCGCCGGAATGTCGCGGCCGGCCCCAAATCGTCGTATTTTTCGACGATTCTTGCGCCATTAGACTCCTTAGACACCAAACATCGACATACACCCAGATTTACGGCCATTAACATACCAGAAACCGGCAAAACGAGCATCCACAGGTTCGGCTCCGGCGAGGCATTTTCCGAATTTTTTTTTTTGTTTCAAACTCCCTTTCAGCTGTTCACAGAGCATCTAATAGAGGTTTAGGGACTTACCTGAGGTCGCTTGGACCTCGGTGACCACCACCTACGCCGGACCGAGCCCCCGGCTCGGGTTTGGCTCGGGGAGCTCCAACCACCGTTTCCGGCGCCAATCGATGCAAGACAAAGAGCATACAAGGCGTAGCAATGATTCTAGAACACCTTAAGAGCAAGAATGTGTCGAAACACGCTCAAACGAGACTCGGCCGTGGCCGTTGTGCCTAGAAAACAACCGGCGGGCATTTTGTCGAACGGTTGGCGGGCGTGCGAAAACTAACGTTTATGCTAGATCTATGGACATTTCGCGCGAAACCGAGGAAAGCCAACACTCAGACATCAACATAGGAGTGCCAAAGGACGTCGGTATGCATTTGGTTTGGACCGATTCGGTCGAGAACGGACTCGGGCCGAAACTCACAGTAAGCTAAAAAACATGGCAATAAAACAGGGGAATTACCGACCTTGGCCGGGTGTTAGCGGCGGCTCCGGGCTCCGACGACGACGCTTCGGGCTCCCCGGTACTTGTAGAACCGACGACGACGCTCGATTGCTCTCCCTTCCTCTCCGTCCCCTCGGATCTCGCTCTCTCTCTCCCAAAAATTTTGAAACCGTGAGACCCTCCCTTTTTTGCTCCCTCTCTCTCTCCGACCTTATAGTCCCGATCCGAGCCGATCCGAGAGGACGATCACGTCCCCCACGTCGTCTGGAAAAGGTGGCCGTGCTTTGGGATCTTGTCGCGCGACGCTGCCCTTCTGCCGATTTGTCTTTGTTTCCTGCAAAACCTCCCCTGCCTTTCTGTGCTTGTACGTGAAAATACCAGGTCTGCAACTTTGGTTGCAGACCCGGTTCGGTCGGGTCGGGTCGGGTCCGACCCGACCGATCCGACCGCCCTTTTTCGCCCAATTGAGCCCTCCATTGACCGTTTTTCATGAAATTGACCCCAAAATCGGACTCCTCGGCACGTTTTCCATCTAAGATGAGTATTATCACGAGCGATTGAGTGGGAATTTGATGAAAACCCCAAATTGTGCCTAGGATCCTAAATCGATTTTCGCCAAATCAGAGGCTTAAACGATCAAATCAACTCAAATTGAGGCCACCAATGAATTCGGCATGACGAAAACTATAGGGTAGGGATATTTTATTTTCATGGGTGTTCCTAGAGAGAATTTAATTTTAAGATTCGCGAAACCGGCGACTAAATCGCAAAGAAATTTGTGCAATTAGGTCCTTTTCGTCAAATTTGACCAAATTGAAGGCCTAATTGACCAAATAGCATTTCAAGGCTCTAGATTATAATGTCATGGCTTATTAAAAGTGGAAATTAAAAATTAGGGGACTCGAAAGGTAATTTTTAGGCTCGATTCGGGTTTATGTTTGTGAAGCAACATAGTGACCCAAGTCGAATTTTCGAGATTTATAAAGACCAACGTGAAGAGAGAATTAAAATAAAATTATTGACTATTTTTTTGTATTTTTCAGACCACGAATGGTATTTTTCTGATTTTGTTGGGGTATTTTTATAATTAAATAAATTCGAAAAAATATTAAAAATTTCGAAAAATATTTTTTGTTCAAAATTGGTTCCTAAGGCAGGGCGAAGGCTTCCAAAGTTGATTTTGTAATTTTATGACTTTTTTTGTTATTTTTAATTAACTTTAATAAGTAAAATCAAAATAAAAGGTGATTAAAAATCAGGTGTGAACACTAGTCCTTGCGCGTACAATGCTTCCAGATTATTACATTTGATGCACCTCTGAATGAAGGCATTGCCTTCTTCGGGATGCCACGACAGTATTTTTGAAATTTTGTCGAGTGATATCTGTCGATAAACGTAATCCTCTTCACCTAATTCATTGAAGATTTTGCAACTGCAGGGACAAGAATAAAGTATCAGCATATTATCAAACATTCTCACGTTAGTATAACAATTTCAACGGTCCATTGTACTTGATAATTGACAATATTTTACATCTTCTAAGGTCGGATTCCCCGGAGCCAAGATAACAATGAAAGCACAATTACGTTTATACAGCTAAATCGAGTTTAAAAATCTTCGTCACGGTAAATTCATCTATTCATTTGATGATGGCCGATTGAATAAAATTACATTACAACAACTCGATATAAAGCTGCTACGTACAACTAATTTAGCATTTCTTCGTTACGCAGAGTGCAGGATGATTAAATTAGGAAAGTTTTAAGCATTAAAAATATTAAAAATAAATTTAATTGGCCCCAGATTGTTAAATTCTCTACGATCATTAATTCTTCAATCAATTGACAATTAATCAGTGACTTTTTGAAGGGGAAGCACACCTCATTTTTGCATTGAAGAAGTCGTCCATGGAGTTGGCGGCGACCGAAGCAAGAATTTCCACCACCATATCACGAGGAAGAACATCGAAGGGTTCGATCTCCATAGCTCTCGGCAATGCTGATGTGACTTTTATTATCGGTCGTCAATCGTACGAGGCAAAAGTCGAGGAAAATAGACTAGTGTTGATCGAGTGATAGAACAGAAGGAGAGGAAATTTCTTGAAACTTGATGATAACTGAAACCTGAATTATATTGTGTGTTTTATTCCTTGTACGACTGAGTAAAAATGGAGCACCGTGCAGCTTAAGTTGTTTATTTCTTTCTTATCAGACCAAGTTATCTTCCCATGGAATGCGAAGCCCATTCTTGGAAGATTGCAAACAGCTCTTGGCCCAACTCGCTGGTTTCTCAATAATTTATGAGGCCTGCGGAAAAAAAAAATCAAACCGTGGATTGGATTGTGAAAATCTCACGGAAGGAATGCTCTCCCCAAGAATTGGCTGTCTATGGGATTTAATTGTGTTCTTATTCTGAGCTTAATGTCTCTCCTTGAGTTAGTAATGAAGTTCATCTTATGACCAATCATCAAACTAGAGTCTACAAAAGGAAAGTGAATACACGAAGTGCTAATAAACTATAATTTCTTCTTTTGCTTATTATTACTTTCTTTTCAAAATTAATTTTTTTTATTACCATAAAATTATCAAAAACTCTATACGTGTGATTTTATAGATTAGCATGTGAATATTTTGAAAGGTTTCTTGTGTTTCGGGGTCAAACAAAAGCTCAAATGTAAGAACGCAAGATGTACAAAAATGTTAAAAATTAAAGACAGAAGTCAAACTGAATAGGCCAGTCATATCGATTGTTCTCAATCAATCAACCAACAAATGAGTAATATTGATCGGCTATCCTTGCTATTTCGAGATCAAAACCATTTCCTTTAATAAGTGAGCGGTGTACTCCATATAGATTCTTAATCTTAACAAATGCTAAACTCTACCCGAGCTATGAAACATGAGGAATCAAGATTCCTCAATATATATTTACAAGCAACTTTGACTTTTGTCCTAATCCGAACGGTATTAGTTATTCGTTTTGTATATGCTACGCCCTAAACCAAAGGAGAGGGACACGGTTCTTGGGTTTCTTTTCTCATGGACATTTTCTCCTCAGGCCTGGCTCATTTTTGTTTATGTTCATAAATGTTGGTAACTTCGTGTAATCATCGTCGGCAAATTTTGATTAGGTGTTTTAATAAAAGTTTGTCAAATCAAAGAAAAAGAAAAGTATGTTCTTTTGGAAACACGAGAAGTTGATAATTGTAAAAAAGATTAATACCACAGAAAATTTAAGCTAGTACCCCTGTGACAAATTTATCATAAATCAAATTTTTGACCACAAAAAATCTCAAACTTATCGATACACTTATACAAATTTACTCCAAACTAATTTTTTGATCACCGAAAATGTCAAATTAGTACATTTGTGACAAATTTATATTCCGTTAGTTTTCCTTAAATTAGGTTTACACCACCAAGAACCCCAAACACATACACCTGGGATAAACGAATGGTAAAAATCTCAAACCGGTAAACCTGCCAACTGTCATATGCCATCCAACTCAGCAATTTGACAGTAAAATTCAACAAAAATTAAAGAACGATAAATTTGTTGCAGATATATCAATTTGAGATTTAATTTGAGATAAATTTATCACAAACGTATCATTTAGGGGGTTTCATAATTTGAACCCTTCAAGAAATCATATATACATGGGTAAATAATCCAAATAAGAGTTGGTAACGCTAAAGTAATTGTCAAAATAACAAAAGTTGATAATCACTCTAATTAAGGTTAGTAATTTTTAGAAGGAGTTTGTAAATTAATAAATATTGAAAAGTTCATGCGAGAGTTTGTAAATTGAAGGGGGTTTTGTGTCTTGTTATCTTTGAATATTTTTGCAGTTGATTGCCTAGTTGAGATTGAGAATAGGATTTTTGTTTTCTCTAGTGCTTTTTTTTTTCTTTTCAATTTTCTGGTAAGAAAACCGTGTGCTCCTTTTATAGCTATTGGTGACCGAATTCATGGCTATTGATAGATTTATCTATGATCTATGGGAAGGCTCGAACGAACTGATTTAATTCATCCTCTAAATGGGAATGTTGTTGAGAGCTTTTGTGTCTCACATTCTGATGCAGGGTAGTAATATTTGGAAAGGGTTTCTAAAAGATAGATTGAAATTTGATAGAATGAATCCTAAAGATTATAGAGGGTGGACGTTCTTTATATAGATAGAACTCCTTATGGAATTAAAGATAACATAAAACGAGATAATGAGAATCAAACCAAAACAGAAATCAAATCAAATATTGCAATTAGATATATCGCAAAGTTGCCTAAAATCGACAAAATACCCAAAAAACCTATCTAAACAAATTCAAAACGCGAAAATATGATGTTAATATTTGAGCACATTCTGAGCTCGCCGACCCTAAGCGCAAATTGGGATTGCCCTAATTTCTAGCGATCGAATTTTTCAAGAAAATCACGTGCCAACTGTTCTACATCACGTTCCTTGCTTTTCTTGAGGGGAGAAGTAATCATAACTACCAAAGTTGTGTATGGTGCTCACCTTAGTGCACCTTAGTGCCAAAAGCTTGATCACTTAAGTGCCAATCCAATCTTCTTGGTCGAAAATTCGATGTGTCATTTTTTCTATTAGCATTTGAAACCTCACCAGAGGTCTAGTCAGCAATAAAAATATTAGAAAAAAAAAATTTAATTAGATTAAAAAAAATAAGAAATTTAAAAATAAGATAGAAATTATATAAAAATAAAATAAAAAGAAGGGGTTACAAAGGCAGCGAGGGTGGGGGATGACCGACGAGGGACGTTGAGACTAGGAGTGTGCATGGCCCTGGTCAGTTCGGCCCCGATATGAAACTTGGGACCGGATCGGTAGTCCTGATTCCCAAATTTTGGGGATTGTGGACAGGATCGGGACCAGACTGGCCCGAGGCCAGCAGTCTGGTCCGGTCCTAGTGGGACCGCTAACACTAGCTATTTATATAAATCTAACCCTTAGATATAAACTAAGAACTTTCAATTTCAACCATCCGACCTAATAAACACACATAAGACCATCGTACAACCATCACATGAGTACTTATACTCCCAAAATAATGAAAAAAGATTAAATTGGGAAGAAAAACACTTAAAATAATTGAAACTGGATTATGCTCTTGCATCATTCTCTTCAAGTTGGAAAGAATCGGGCTCATAGTGGGATGAATCAGGCTCAAAGTGGGATTACATTTGTACTTCAATGAATCTAAGTGCGAACAAAACAATGGATTTGCAAAATATAATCAAGACAAAACACGAATTGAGTCAAGACAAAACACGATTGGAGACTGCAAATCGACAAACACAATTAGAGGCTGTGTTGTAAAGGTAAGATGTGAGCGTCGAGTGCGAGAAGAGGAGTGAGTGTGGAGCAGAAGATGACGAAATTAGGTTAACTAGTCCTTCAAACTTTTTAATTTTTTTTTATCTAATTGTGTGTATGTATATATATGTATTCATATAATTATATATAGTTCTTCATTTTGTTTAATTTTTATCTAATTGTATGTGTATATTTATATGTGTATATATGTATAATTATATATATTTTGGGCGGCTCGGTCCGGGTGGTCTGGTCTGGTCCAATCCACCATAGAACCGAGGACCAGACCACCTCTCTCAAGGACCGGACCAACGCGGCCGGTTTGGTCCAGGCCGATTCGGTCCAGTTTACTCACCCCTAGCTGAGATGCTTGTAGCGGAAAGCTGAAGACCGGCGTTCTCGCAGGTCTTGTGGGTCATAGTTTAAAACGAAGTGTTACTGTAATCGAACCTCGATACGAAAACCAAAGCAGACATCATTCGGAATGAGATCCACTATTGCTTGTGCAACATAGTTTTGATGTGGGTGCGCCACGATTCTGCAGCACCACGATGTTTCTTAAGTTTCCTTGACGACCGAACTGAACTTCCATGTCTAGATGGGTTATCCTGACACATTAATCAAAACTTTGAGAGTTCCCTCTAGTTATTTTGACTGCCAGTACTATAATGCATGTACATTCAATACGGACTTCCCAAATTTTATAACATAAACGAAATCCTTTCTATATATTATAATGAACAATCAAAATAAGGATAATTCCCCGACGAGGGAAGTCTTATAACGCTAGGAAAGTTGGAAATTTGTCGCACGACAATTTCTTGCACGTTGTCTGTTTGAAATGGCACAGCCTATTGTGGATGCTCAATAATGACAAGTCGAAGAATCAGAGATTACAGGGACAGTCGAGGCCTGAAATCTCTCCCAGAGTTTCTTAAGGTGCGTGCAGTTTCTTCCTTTACAGTGGTGTCCCAAAGAAAGATTTATGTTCTTGATTTATAGACTGCATTGATGAAAGAAAATGATCATCGGCGTCTGCCATAATTGCAAAGGATATCTTTCTTCGATAGGCAGACAAAAAATCCTTATCATATATTACAATGAACAATCGAAATAAGGGTAATCCCCCGACAAGGGAAGTCTTATAAAATTTATCGCGCGTATAGCCTAATTCAAACAATAACACACTTAACTCTCAAACACTGCTTTGCTGCAAGCTGCGCTCTAAAAGCAATGTTTGGTTGTGACTGATCGACAAGAGCACTATCTTTGGTCTTTACTTCGCATGTTTCGCTCAATCAAATTGGGACTAAAGATTTTTTTATGTGGTTTTTTTTTTACTCTGACAGAAACTTTGTGGAACTTTTACTTTCGGCAGCGTCGAAGGGTTTGAATAAGTGGTTTGAGGTTGCAAATCAACCTTTCATTCTTCATACTTTATTTGTTGTGGAAAATTGAGTGCAACAGTTTTTTTTTTTTTGTCGTTCAGTGAACGCATCACTTTAAGTGCATTGAAAGTCCTAAAACGTATCATGTCGGTGCAATTGAGTCCTCAAATTTTCAAGAATTTGAGTAAGAATAATACATTTGTTGCGGAAAACGCCAAGAGATGCACAAATTCAAGCGCGTAACAGAAAGGATGAAAGTAAAATAAAAAAAACGCACGAGACGCGATATACGTGGAAAACTCAAAAACGGGAAAAACCACGGGGAGAGAGAGGGGTTTCATTATCTTCAATAACGAGTACAAACGTACAATCACAAATCAAAAGATCTGACAATAAGAAGTGAAAAACAAATGGTTTCGAGACAGAAGCGAAAGTAAGCGTTACAATATAATATGCAAGATATCCTTTTTATAGTCTCATCTTAAAAACCCTAAAACAAAGTGAATGGTAAAAAATAACCTTATCACTAATTTAAAGTCAAAATATAACAAATCTCCATAAGAGCGTTTAACCAAACGCCACAAGACCTCTCTCCCTTACTATCAAGAATGGCCACACTAGGCCACCTGCCAAACGGCGGAATTAACGACGCACGTCCCTAAGCCTACGTGAGCGTACTCGATGTAGGACAAGGGATGAACCGTCGTCAACACTGCCTAAGCAACTCAAACGGTGAGAACACCAACCAAATCCAAACAGTGCTTGAACTTGGTCGAAGAAATTGGTTTAGTCAACATATCTGCTGGATTATCCGCTGTAGGTACTTTCTTTACGTACTATTGTTGTACCTTTAGCAATCTCATCACGTACAAAGTGATAACGAATATCGATGTGTTTCGTTCTCTCGTGATACATTGCGTTTTTGGTCAACTGAATTGCACTTTGGTTATTGCAAAAGATAACGGAGGCTTCCTCCTGCTTTACCCAAAGTTCTGTAACCAAACACTTCAACCAAAAAGCTTCCTTTGTTGCTTTCGTTACTGCCTTGTATTCTGCTTCAGTGGTAGATAAAGCAACTGTCTTGCAAAGTTGCTCTCCAACTAACCGCGAAACCACCAAGTGTAAAAACATAACCTGTCAAAGATCTCCTTTTATCGAGATCACCTGCATAGTCAGAATCAACGAAGCCAACAACTGAATGCCCTATATCACAACCTCTATCAAAGACTAAACCAACATTTGAGGTACTCCAAATATACCAAAGAATCCGATTCACTGCTTGCCGTGAGCTTTACCTAGATTTGCTATATACCTGCTCACAACACTAACTGCCTGGGAAATGTCTAGATGAGTGTATACCATAACATACATAAGCCTACTCACAACACTAGAATATGGAACTCGAGATATCTTATCTTTCTTTCCTTTGGTTTTAAGTGACAAAGAAGCAGAAAGTCTAAAATGAGACGCCAGAGGAGTACTTATCGGTTTAGCATTTTTCATACCGAAACGTTCAAGTACTTTCTCACTATATCCCTTTTGTGAAAGGTATAACTTCCCAACTTTTCTATCTTTACGAATCTCCATACCTAGAATGTTCTTGGCAACTCCAAGATCATTCATCTCAAATTCTCTGCTAAGTTGCTTCTTTAACAACTGTATCTCTGACATGCCCTTTTCTGCAATAAGCATGTCATCCACATACAATAGCCTTGTTGCGATGAATGAAGAGATGAAGTCTCTTCATAAGAACCAAACTTGGGATCTTGTGAAATTGCCTAAGGACAAAAGAGTTGTTGGATGCAAGTGGATTTTCAAAAGAAAAGAGGAAATTCCAAGGGTTGAAGATGAAAGATTTTAGGCACGTTTGGTAGCGAAGGGTTTTAGTCAAAAGGAAGGGATCGACTTCAATGAAGTGTTTTCTCCAATTGTGAAACATAGTTCCATTCGTGTGTTGCTCGTATTAGTGGCCATTTATGATTTAGAACTTGAGCAATTTGTTGTCATATGCTACCAAGTCAGCAACACCATACTTTTGAGGAGGCTTAATTTATCTTTTAACTCTCCCTGTAGCCAAAGTCTGAAGTTGTTCAACTTCTTCTTTAATCGAATCTGAGTCTTGTTGCTCACTGTCACTTTCTGACTGAATAAGAATGTCTTCAGAGGTTCTTTGTGGATGATTTACACTAAACTCCACCTCTTTTGCTATATTTTCTTCCTGAATATATGTAGACTCAACAACTTTTATTTGATCAAGCATATAATTTTCATCAAAAGTAATATCCGTACTGATTATAAACTTTGGTGACTGAGGATCAGAACACCACAATCTATATCCCTTAATTCCATCTACATAACCAATAAAAATACCTTTCTTGGCTCTAGGTTCAAGCTTACCATCTTTTACATGATAATAAGCGGGACATCCAAATATTTTCAATACAGAATAATCAGAAGGTTTACCAGACCATACCTCGTTTGTAGTCTTACATTCAATTGCCGTAGTAGGAGAACTATTCACCAAATAACATGTCGTATTCACGGCTTCAGCCCAGAAATCTTTATCAAGTCCAGCATTAGAAAGCATACATTTAGCTCTTTCTAAAATTGTTCGGTTCATGCGCTCCGCCACCCCATTCTGCTGAGGTGTATACTTGACTGTTCGATGTTGAACAATCCCTAAATCTTCGGCATAAGTACACTTTTAGTACCAAAAGTTGTGGATGGAGATCACTTTAGTGCCAAAAGTTTCAAACGGATCACTTTGGTGCCAAAAGCTGTGTATAGTGATCACTTTAGTGCCAAAAGTTTCAAACGGATAACTTTAGTGTCAACTTTTTTTAAAAATGATCACTTTTAGTGTCAATTCTGATTTGCCACGTCAGCTTAAAAAAATAAAAATAACACGTGTCAGATTTTCGGCGAGCCACGTCAGCTCTAACACTAAAAGTGATTGCTTTTAAAAGAAGTTGGCACTAAAAGTGATCATTTTTTTAAAAAGTTGGTACTAAAGTTGTCCGTTTGAAACTTTGGCAATAAAGTGATCTTCGTACACAACTTTTGGCACTAAAAGTGTACTTTTTCCCTAAATCTTCACAATATTTGTTAAAATCATCTCCGCAAAGCTCAAGACCATTGTCTGTTTTGAGACGCTTTATCTTCTTGCCAGTTTGATTTTTAACCAATATCTTTCACTTCGTGAATGTATCAAACACGTCACTTTTACGCTTCAAGAAATAAACCCAGACTTTCATAGAAAAGTCATCAATAAATATTAGAGGATAAACTGCACCATCTTTAGATGTAACCTGTGCAGGTCCCCACAAATCAGAGTGAATATAATCCATCGTGCCCTTCGTCGAGTGCACCATAGTATTGAAACTAACTTTGCGCTGTTTCCCGTAAACACAATGCTCACAAAAATCAAGTGGAACTGTATGCTCCCCACAAAGTAAACCACGTTTACTCAGGATAGTCATTCCTCTTTCGTTCATGTGGCCCAACTGCATATGCCACAACCTTGATTTATCAGAATCTGAAGAGGATGATATATTTAAAGAACCCACAACGGTACTTCCCTGCATAATGTAAAGACCATTTTTCTTGTTACCTCTCATCACAATCAATGAGCCTTTTGAAATTTTCAAAACTCCACATCCGCCGGTATACATGCATCCAGTGGAATGCAAACTGCTCAAAGAAATAAGGTTTATCTGGGATGTGCCTAACATCTGTCAAAGTTTTTATTACCTTGTCATGACATTTGATCCGCACTATACCAATATCTATAATCCTACAAACTACATTATTACCCATCAAAACTGAACCACCAGTGACTTTCTTATATGTGTGGAACTAATCTCTATTTGGGCACATATGGTATGAATAAGCGGAATCTAAAATCCATTCATCGTCTACATGACAATCCGAAGACAAAATAGTAAGAACATTATCTGCATTAGCAAGCACATTATCATTTACCAGACTAGCTGAATCAAAACTCTCTATCGACTTTTTTCCCTCAGCTTTGAGCAAAGGACACTTGTTTTTATAGTGTTCAAACTTGTGACAATAGTAACACTCAACTTTTTTCTTGTCCTGGCCTGACCTAGACTTCGAACACCCTTTATTATTACCGCGTCTATCCCGATGATTCGACCTTTCCCTAACAACTAAGCCATCGGCTTTATCTGCGCTACTACTCGTATTCAACTTTGTACGCATCTCCGTGGAATTCAACGAGACCTTCACATCCTCAAGAGTTATGGATTCTCTTCCCTACAACATAGAATTCACAAAATTCTCATACGAGCTTGGTAGCGAGCATAACATAATTAGGGCTTGATCTTCATTATCTAACTTCAAATCTAAATATTTCATATCCATAACGATTTTATTAAATTCATCTAGATATTCCTGAATGTGAGTACCTTCTTGCATCATTAATGTATAAAGACGCTGCTTCAAGAATAATCTCGTTGTAAAAGATTTCTTCATATAGAGACTTTCTAACTTTTGCCATAATCCAGAAGCTGTTCGTCAGCAACTTCACGAAGCACTTTGTCAGACAACGACAATTGGATGGTGCTATGCGCCTTCTCTTCCATCTCCTCGATCTCTGTCGTAGTCACGTCGTCAGAATAATTCCCATCCAAGGCTCTAACCAACCCTTCCCGACGCAGCAAAGCTTTCATCTTATCCTTCATAGCCAAAATTATTTTGGACATTGAAGGTGCCACTTCAAACTCGATAGATGCCATCTCGAACAAAAAACGAAATTCCTTTGCTTTGATACCAATTTATTGCAAAAAACGCCAAGAGATGTACAAATTCAAGCGCGTAACAACAAGGATGAAATTAAAATAAAAAACGCACAAGGCGCGATATACGTGGAAAACCCAAAAATGGGAAAAACTATGACATTCTGAATTTCCGACTCCTCGGGTTAATGACATGGATTGAAAGCTCGATATTGGCAATTGGAATTGAAGAATTTCAAAATTGGAAAATGATTTGACGTCGCCTCGCCAATGACCACTCAAAATGAGAAAAATGAAGTTTCGGACGAAAAATGGCAAATGACCGTTTTGCCCCTCAACCTTTTACTCTTGCCTTAAGAAAATTTGGAGGGCAAAATAGTCATTCTAACCCTTCCAAGAGGCTGCCAAAAATCTGATTGGGGAAGTCGATGAAGGTCAATGGTAATTGGCACAATTATTGGCACAAGGACAAGTGTCAACCTAGGGTTAATTTGGCATTAATTACCTTACCTAATCCATCTTGTCATTTGAGCTCAATTATTTGAGAGAACATCTCCCCTAGCTGCTGAAAAATTCGTGCACCCCTTCCCCTCCTCCATTTCCTTCAAAATTTCATTCTTTTCCTCTCTAGCCAAAACTGCTCCAGAAGACAGTTTCTGAGCCTTCTGTTCGGCCTGCTCGAGGGGTCCATCCTGTCGTCATTTTACCGTGCTCCGACCACCACAGGTTAGTTCAAGATATCCTTGACATTTTGCCGTTGGTTTCATGATTTTTGGAGGTCTGGTTAATTTATGGTGATTTTTGGAAGAAAAGCGGATAGATTCTGAGCTAGCTGAGGAGAAGTGTTGGTTCTAGCTCTTAGAAATTCCAAATGATCTCAAATTTTTTAGGAGAGCTTTATAACATATAGTACTATGTTTAGATGGTCTATGAATGCAAATAGATGGTTTTAAAATGAGTTTTCATGGCTGATTGTGGGTGGTTAAAATCGGATAGATTCTAATCGTGGAAGGACCATGAGGAAACCGGGCTGCTCAAAGCTTTGTGGTGTGATTTTGCTCAAAATCTTTTCGGTGAGACCCCTAAACTTGATGTTTGATGTATTGGAAAGTTGGTTTTGAGAGGAATTTGGGTTAAGAGGTCATTAAGGAACTGTTTGAAGTGAAAAATTGGGACGCCGTCCAATCTGCCCCCAGCGCGCACTGATTTTGAATTGAGTCATTCTAAGTCGTCCGGTATCCAAATTGAGCTCCGTTTTAGCCCACGCGTCCGTAAGATCTTGACGTTTAAGACCCTCAATTTGTTTTCTGAAAAGGTCAGTAGAAAAATTACAGTTTTTGAGAGAATGAACCTGATCGTGGGGCTAAGAAAAGGGCAGATTTTGGTGGAATGAAATTGTGAGGACTTGCCTTGATAGAACGACATTGGCATGCTTAGGGGCATTGAATTAACATTATGAATACTTGAGAATAAGGTGTTATTGGTGTTGTTAAGGAATTGGCGCGATGGGATTGAGAAATAATCGAGTTTTGATGTGGTTTTCCCACGCACGTCGTGAGAGCCATGTTTGGCTGTGAGTTTGCTGAGCTAGGTAGCTCATTGGGATGGAATATGCTAACTTGCTTAATGAGGTAAGTGTCCCTTAAACCTATACTAGGACGTTAGGACGCTACTAGATGCGTTTGATTGATGATTTGATCAATGAGTGGATTGACTGAACTTTGATTTATGATGATCGAATATGAGTGTGTGAAATGATTTGGCTAGAATGTCCATGTGAAGTGATTTGGCTAGAATTCCCATGTGAAATGATTTGGCTAGAATGCCTATATGATTTCGGTTGTGATGAGGATTGACTTGGTTATATGATGTTTGCAATATAATTGCCTATGCTTTACGAATGGGCTATAGTGCCCCAGCGATCAATTGGCTTGGTGCCCCGGAGATCGCATTGGCTTGATGCCCTGAGATATCAATTGGCTTGAATGCCCTGTGTGAATGCATCGTAATTGGCCAGAGTGCCCTGATGCTGATGAATTGGCCAGAGAGCCCTTTGTCGCGACCCTCTCTCGAGGCGGAGCGGGCTAATGGGCCGCCCGATCGCTGGCTTGATCGGACGCGGGCCTCTCCCAAGGTCCATTACCTAAATCGCAACTGCTGGATATACGTGGTCGACCTTCAGTGTGGTCTAGTGACATGTGATTAGTGTACATGCCAAGGAGTCGCCACCAATTGTTTCGTGGAGGGTACGATCAGAAACCCTATCGAATAGTTGGGAGTGGTCTATTCGATTCTGCGGAAACCAGAGAAGTGGCTTCGGGGACTTAGTTACGCCAACTGTCAGAGTTGACGCCCTTTCGGTACCTGAGCTGAATGGTTTATCTGATCCTAGGATTTCATACAGACGAGTGGGGTACAGATCCTAAATCTAGGAGTTCATGCAGATGAGAACTACTACCCTATCAATCACAATCAATAGAAATAAGTGCGCAAATCAAGGATCCAGTACATGCGGATAAAACACATGAAAGTAGCATGGCATCCCTAATGAGGCCCTATTAGCCTAGAGAAATATCAACCAAGGTTTAGGAATGATTTTGGCATGATTTGCCCATGAGGAGCAAAATCGTAAGTTTGAACAATTCGGGGATAATTCACCTCAAAAAGGGAAAATTTGTCATTTTAGATGAATCGGGAAGTCAAAAGATGGGGGAAATAGGATTAGCTATCAATCCAATCCATTTCCTATTTTTTTGGGAATTTCCAGGATTTTTCTGGAATTTAAAAGCGATTTTACCTTCGGAAATGTAAAATCGTCATTTTGGACAAAGATGAGAACTGAAAATATCAAATATTAGGGTTGGTTGTCCACCTGATCAAAACCCTAACTTTAAGCAATTTTAAGAACTCGATCGGAACAAGAAAGACGATTTTCCCAATGAGGGGCAAAATCGCCATTTTGAGAAAAGCGGCGGGACTCGAAAACCCAAACCTAAGAATTGGTCACCTACCCGACCCTAATTCTTACCTTGGAATTATCGATTTTATCTTGCATACACAGCAGAGGCGACTTACCCCTAAAGGGTAATGTCGTCGAGTCTCGAAAGAACGGATAAGAAACCCCAAAAATAGGGTTGACCAATTGTCTGTGGTCAATCCTCGATTTTTGGGGATTTCTGGAGTGTCTAGGATTTTTCCACAATTTATTTCACAATTTTTTGGAATTTCCGGGAATTTTCTAGCATTTTTTTTGGATTTTCTAGGATTTTTCTGATTTTTTTTATTTTTTAAATCATTTCTGATTTTTTTTTATTTAAAAAATGTGATTCGGACTGGGTCGACCCGACCCACTCGGTTCGGAACCCGGCCCAGACCCGGACCCGCGCGGACCCCAGCTCCAAAACGACGCCGCATCGCGTTTTTATTTTCGGATTATCTTAATCTGATCAAACGGCCTATATTGAACCGCGTGGCTTGTCCGCGTCCCTTAGATCTGATTACTAGAACCTACGGTCTAGATTGAACGATGACTCTCTCGGGACCGTCTGATTGACTTATTAAATCCACGGCCACGATTAGAACATAGGGTTTGATCTGAACCGTTCATACCTACTTATCCTAAACGACGCCGCTTTACTATGAACCTAAACGGTGTCGTTTCAACCAGTTTTGCCTTTCTGATTAAAAACTATTTTCGAATTATCCTAATTTCTAATCGGACGGTCCTCGTTTAATAAACTCGATTAACCTAGACCGTCCGATCTAATGCTGACTCGTCCTAACAGACTAACGGTCGAGCTGACTCGACGCCAGCGTGGATCAATGGCACCTCGCCACCTAAGACGCTGACTTGTTGACCTTGCCACGTACGCATCGTCTTCTACCTCGCGCCTGCGATTGGGCGAACGGCTGTGCTTCTTCGGCGACGATCCGACGGTGGATCCTCAATGAAATCGCACGAAATCAACGCCAATCGACTCGCAATGGGTTCTTGCTTAGCATATCTAAGAATCGAATCGTTCTATCCATAGAATCAAGAGCATCATGCGGATTGCCGAGTACGACCATGGGAGTTCAATCATGCGATTTAAGCAAAATCATTGCGATTCCATCACGTGATAACACCAATTGATGTTCAAGAGACTTACCTCGAGCTCCGATTGAGCTCGCTCGGCCCAGATTTGGCTGGGTACGAATGAACAATGTTCGGTTAACGGAGGTTGGATTGGGAGACTCGATTCGGTGTGTTAAGACAAAATCGATGCAAAAAAGATATGCGAAGATGGTCAGTGATGTTCAGGGAATGAAACGCACACATGAAATGCAAAGATTGAAGCCGAAATCAGGGTTCGCCATTGAAGACCAGAGCTTAAGCTCGAAGTTCGGGGTTACCTGTTCTGGCAGTTTTGGGCTACGCGGTCGATGGCGATCGCTTCCTGGGGGCTTGAGCGTCTTCTGGTTGACCTTGAAGAGCTTCGGTTTGGCCTGAGAAGGCCTGACCAGCGCTCTGCAAATCCGAGCTCTACCCTCGACAATGGCGATGGAGGGGAGCTCTCTCTCTCTCGTTCTCTCTCTTTCTCTTGATTCTGTTCGTCGTCCGCCAACTGAATCGACCAACCTTTTCAACTGAAAGTCTCCACAGGCTTATATAGCCTTTTGCGTTTTGGCGCCGAATCGGGGACGATCGATTGATTCAAATAGCACGTGTCATCACGTGATTTTAGGTCTAAACGGCGTCGGGGACGATGGTTGAATCGTCCAACTCCATTTGGTTCTCCGGGGGGCTTCATTTCACGCGGATTTGGCACGAATTTGAGCTGTGTTTGCTTTTGTTGACTTTTTGCAGCTTCAGAACTTGACCGGCCGATTGCCTTTTACTCCGACGACGTCGAGCGGCGCCACCGGTGTTAATCGATAGGTAGGAGTATAGGCAACAATACGCCCACCAATGCGTGCTAGATTATCCACGAATTGGCCTTCAATTTGAGGATCGAAATCACCTTTGGAACTGTTCATCTGCGCAGGTGCTGAGGGAAGACGATGACACTGTAGCGGACCGGTTCGACCGGTCCAACCGGGGGTCAGACCGGTCCGAACCGGTCCCGACTTGCAATTTCTCAAATTAAATCCAAATTAACAGGAAATTTTTGCAATTGAACCTCATAATCGAATCCAGGGCATGAATTCTATCAAAAAATGTGATTTTGCCCAAAAGTTCATATCAATTTCAACAAAAACCCCAAATTTCCTTTTAATTGCAAATTGGGGAATTATGCAATTGAAGGTCCAAATGATCAAATTGGGTTAAATCACCTGTGCCAATCGATTCAAAATGGTAAAACCCATTGGGCAGTATGTTTAATTTGCAATGATAGCCCTTGAATTGAAAGTAATTTCAATTATGCTCATTTTCAAGGACTAAAAATACAATTTTAGTATGCAATTTTGCCAAATTCGTGCAATTGAACAATTTGTACAAACAATTGGGCTAAATTGAAATAAGGGGCAGTTAGAATGGATGTCAAGATCCTAGAAAATACCAAAATTGAAAATTAAAAGACTCAATGGATATTTTTTTCTCAAATTCAATAGTATGGGTTACAAAGGAACACCCATAATTGAATATGATTTTGAACTTTTTGTGAGGTAAAAAATACAAGGGATTAAAAAGAAAAATATTGGCTATTTGTTCATATTTTTGTGACCTCAAATGCTATTTTTCTTGATTTTTTTTGAGTATTTTCCTATTTTCTAAAAATACTAGAAAATATGAAAAATATGAAAAAAAAAATTGTTCAAAAATGGTTCCTTGGGCTTGGCCAAGGCCACCAAAGTTGATTTTATAATTTTTTGACTTTTTATGATTTTTTTTTGTGATTTTTCAAAATATAATTTGCAAAAAGACTTGATTAAAAATCAGGTGTCAACAGCTGCCCCTCTTTGAGAGGAATCTCGTGAGAGGTTTCACTCAAAGATAGGTGACATCTGAGTCTAGACCAACTCGATTGGGGAAAAGAAAAATGAATTTTGACACTCAATCTTTCTTGTCCCACTAGTGAATGCTCTGCTCTTCATTCTTTTGCTGACGTGAGAGAAAAAGTAGAGAGACCCACCTGCTATTTACCTGTTGATCACCTACCTGATGCTCGTGCGGCATGCGCGGTGTATAGCGGGTTCAAGTGAATATTTAGGGACTCGTCTTTTGAGTATCCTAGGGCGGTTAAACTCTAGCCTGTATGGTAGGCCGTACCAGAATGAGATTCCTATACTTGACAGGAACCTGTGAATGACGCACTCAGTCTCTTAGGGATTGTCAGAAATTTTGATCCGTATGGTGGATCGGACCATGAATAGGACTCCTCTCCGCTAGGAACCTATGGATGACGCACCCAGTCTCTTAGGGATTGTCAGGGGTTTTGATCCGTATGGTGGATCGGACCATGAATATGACTCCTTTCTGCTAGGAACCTATGGATGACGCATCCAGTCTCTTAGGGATTGTCGAACATTTTGATCCTATATTCTAAGGAATTAACTAGGATCTTTACAAATGAGGTGTGCCTAACCTTTAGGCTTTGCCACATGGGCTATTCTGGGTTTAGGGGTTACCTAGAACCTCACAGAAAGCTGATTTCGAAAATTGTCCTTTCGACATGCGAGGCGTTATTCTGGGATTTGGGGATTCCAAGTATCCTGTAGAAAACTTAAACCTGCAAAAACTTTGATAAGATTCTTCTGGGATTTAGGGGCTACCTGAGATCTCACAGAAAGACTATCTTGAATATTGTCCTTCCGACATTGAAGGTGACATTCTGGGATCTGGGAGTTCCAGGTATCCTGCAGAAAGTTCCAACCTGTAACACTGGGATCTCATGGAGAGATGATTTCTGAATATTGTCTTCTTGATATGGGAGGTGACATTCTGGGATCTGGGTACTCCAGACATCCTGCGGAAAGATCAAACCGGTAATACTGGAATCTTACACAGGGAGGTAATTTCAAACATTGTCCTTTTGACATGGGAGGTGACATTCTGGGATCTGGGGACTCCAAGTATCCTGCAGAAAGATCAAACCTGTAATACTGGAATCTCACATAGGGAGATAATTTCAAACATTGTCCTTTTTACATGGGAGGTGACATTCTGCGATCTAGGGACTCCAAGTATCCTCTAGAATCACGACTCCAAGAAAGGTTGTGCTCTTCTGAGATCGAGAATGATACAAGCCATTTTAAGAGCCGAAGTCATCAAGAATCCTACAACAGCTCCAATCTGAGAATTTTTCTTACCAAAGGCACATCAATGGTCTTTAAGTGATATCTATTTGTCAAACTGATAGCACTTTATGACTTATATCATAGTCATGAAAAATTTCAATGAATGCATTACGATGCTGGAGGTTATCCAAAACATCTTGCGATATACGGAAGTGATAAAAAATTCCTTGTGAGGAAAGTTCGAATTAAACAATCTGAAATTACCCAAAAGAGTTTGGTTAAAACGTCCATTGGAGTATTCTCATCAAAAAGGACTTCTAACTGTTTTGAGATAATGGTCTTTTATCAAGAAAGCACTCGAATTTCCTATCAAACCTACGCCTAGGGTTCAGGATCATTCGCAGTGAATACACCTCGATCGATCAGGAGGACTTCCAAGGGACCATAATGTTGGGCTTGGTCAACGGTTTTCAAAGGGGGATTTGCGCGCAAGTCAAGGCTCTCTAAGAGAAGTCTTCGATGTCTGCTCCGGTTCTACAAGTCAAGAAACCTGCAAAAATGAGAAAGAAATAATCTTGCTCGAACTTCTTCGAGCTAAGCTTAGACATTAAACCCTATGTCAATTCAAGTGCCTTAATCAGAAAAGGCTTTTCAGGGTTGTAACGTAGGTAGGATTGGGGACCGAAAAAGGCTTATTTTTGGCTCAGAATACGCGAAGGGTTTAACATTGGTGATCACTGCAGATTTGCTGTCATCTGCCCCCTTTTGGTCCAAAGAGCGTCTTCAGTCTTTGAAGTGTATTGATAGTCTTTGAAGAGCACTGTCAGTCTCCAAAGTGCATATTTGTCTTTAGAGAATATCTCTTTCATGTTGAGACGGTGTCAACATTTTGTCTATGCTTTCTCCATTTGAGTGTGACATGATCGGGAGCATCTCTTACAACCAGATCTCACCAGTGACCTATACAAAGGTATCATGCCATTACTTGGCATTTACAAGATCAAACACATGACTCACAAGTATACAAGTATTTGGATGGGCATTGGCCTTGCTTTTACCAGGCACTTTGCTTTTTCTTGATGCCTAACATTGGATTTTTTATTTTGAAATCCCATTTTTTTCTTTTGGGGATCAGAATCTTCAAATGAGTGTGCTAGATGTACAACTTGAATCTCAGCACTCAAACATTAGTCCGGGAATTTTTTACAAATCCTGTGTTTTGAACTCTTCCGCTCTTGAAGTAACGTCGCCTTCGTTTTGGAATATGCAATGATCACCAACAGGTTTGTGAAACGAAGTACAGGCTCAACTGGGCTGTGCAAAGGGTAAAAAGTGTATAGGATAGAGAAACGAATGCTTTTCGTCATCCTAGAGCACCTGAATCGTCATAGAAGTTAAAATGACAAGCAACACACGAAGATTGATGCAAGTCTGAGCAAGAGAATTCCTAACCATTTACCTCCTGATACTGCTGGACGTACCTCCAGTTTGCCCCAGTGTGGGGTGGTTCTTGACAGGGGTAAAGAATGAAAACGCTGTTCAAAGGGTTATCAATGGTCACCTATAGTATTTATGATAGAGAAACGAATGCCTCCGTCGTCTCAATCCATGTAATCACTGCGAATAACCCCTACTTCCGTAGGTCAAGGTCAAGGTCAAGGTCTCGTTGCCCTTACCGCTCCACTCATCTCTTAAGTGTGTATGGGACGTGTTTGGATCCAGCTTGTCTCTTGTCTGAGGAAACATCCTTTTGAACAGTTTAAACAACTCTTGTTGAAAAAGTTCATTTTGTTTTCTTCAAAACTTACCCTCCAAGGGGATTTATGAGGCACAATGTATATTTCAATCATGTTCAGATATTCTCCAAGTTTAAACATGAATGCCAATAACATGACCATGAGAATTTTGCGTCTTTCTAGACATGAGATTTGAATGCATGCTATATTCCAAGAAGCGTTCAAATTCTAGCAAAAAGGGTTCTGACAGTCTTAAAACCTGAGAGATAGGGGAACGAATACTTACCTGTCCAGCATGGCCAGGGATCCCTGGTCACCATGACAGTAAGTCCTCTTGATCATGCATTCTAATTGGCTTCATTCATTTTGGAACGTGCTCCTATGTCCTTCTTTTGAAGTTTCCTGCTCTTCGTTTTGCTGTCTGCTATCTTCATCGGACATTCTTGGTATCTGCCCTCGAGGACCTTGCTTCCTTGAGTCCTGCAATATTGAACACATGCTAATGTATGCATGGATGCATGACATGCTTATGCAATGACTATCATGAAGAGTAGGCTCAATTCGAGGTAAGTCATATGACCGGAATCTGATTTTATTTCAAGGGTAATATTTCTTCACAGCATCTGAATTTACAGGGTGCCCCAGTTCTTCTCCCTCGGAGTTTACAAGAATTAATGCTCCTCCCGTGAGGGTCTTCTTGATAATGTAGGGGCCTTCATAATTCGGAGTGAATTTTCCCCCTGGATGGGTAGTACTCGGCAACACTTTCCTAATTACCAAGTCATTTACTTCGAAGTTTCTAGTCTTGACCTTTCGATTAAACGCCCTGGCTACCCTTTCCTGGTAAGTTTGTCCATGGCAAATGGCTTTAAGACGTTTCTCGTCTATTAAATTCAGCTGTTCATATCTGTGTTTGAAATATTCTGACTCAGAGAGTTTATCTTCTGATAAGATTCTCAAAGAGGGAATCTTGACTTCTACGAGTAGAACTGCTTCGGTCCCATACACCAGACTGTAGGGAGTTGCCCCCGTAGAAGTTCTGATCGACGTTCGGTAGGCTATCGAGGCGAAGGGCAGCCTTTCGTGCCAATCCCTGTAGTTTTCTGCTGTTTTAGCCGAGATTCTCTTAATGTTTTTGTTGGCTGCTTCCACAGCCCCATTCATCTGTGGGCGGTAAGGAGATGAATTCAGATGTCGAATGCTAAAGTGATCCAGTAGATCATCGACAATCTTGTTGTTCAGGTTAGACCCATTATCTGTGATGATCGCTTGAGGGGTACCATACCGGGATATGATGTCTCTTTTGATGAATCTTGCCACATTTCTTGCATTGACGTTCTTGTAAGAGCTGGCTTCTACCCATTTTGTGAAGTAATCAATCGCTACCAAGATGAAGCGATGACCATTTGAAGCCACAGGATTAATAGGCCCTATCATGTCTATCCCCCACATAGAGAAAGGCCAAACTTCAGACATTTGATGTAGTTCGTTTGGGGGTGCATTGATCTTATCACCGTATATTTGGCACTTGTGGCATGACCGGACGTGCTGACAGCAATCTGATTCGATGGTCATCCAATAATAGCCAAGCCGCATGATCTTCCTGGCGAGGAGGTGGCCGTTCATGTGAGGCCCACATATTCCTTCGTGGATTTCTTTCAAGAGGATATTTGCTTCTTTGGCATCTACACATCTCAATAGAGTAGAATCAAAGGATCTTTTGTACATAATTTGTCCATTGAGAAAGAACTTGCTGGCCATCTTGGTTATGTATCTTCGGTCTCCTTGCTGGCATCCTTCAGGGAATTCCCCTTTCGAGAGGTAATTCTTGATGTCATAATACCATGGCTCTCCGTCCAATTCTTCTTCGATTAGCATACAATAAGCTGGTTTTTCAACTATGCCGATCCTTAGGGGTTCTATATCCAACCCTCCAGTTGTTTGCAACATCGAGGCCAGGGTGGCTAACGCATCTGCAAATTGATTGTGAGATCTTGATATATACTCGAATGACACTTCTTCGAACTTAAGTATCAATTCTTCAAGGTATTCGTGAAAAGGGATGAGCTTTGCATCTTTCGTCTTCCACTCTCCCTGTGTCTGTAGTATGATGAGCATGGAATCTCCAAAAACTTACAACCTAGGTATCTTCATAGAAATGGCCAATCGTAGGCCTAGAATACACGCCTCATATTCTGAGATGTTGTTGGTGCAAGGGAAAGTTATCTTTGCCGCCACAGGATAGTGTTGATCATTGGGGGATATTAGTACTGCCCCAATGCCTGCCCCTGATAGATTAACAGCACCATCGAAGTACATGACCCACTTGTCTTCTGCTAAGTTGAGAATTTGACCTTCTGTGCTTGTTACTTCAGGAGACTCATCGTTTGACGGGTTTTCTGCTAGCATGTCAGCTATAGCTCTTCCTTTAACTGACTTCTGTGGAGAACACTTGACGTCAAATTCAGATAGCATTACTTGCCATTTTGCTAATTTCCCAATTAAAGCGGGTTTCTCCAGGAGGTATTTGACAGGATCGTTCTCTGTTATGAGCTGAATGTGGTGGTGTAGGGTATACTGTCTCAACCTGCGAAGTACCCATACCGCTGCTACACAGGCCCTTTTGACTGGTGCATATTTTGCTTCAGAAGGTGTGAATTTCTTACTCAGGTTATAGATGGCTCTTTCTTTACCATCTATCGGACTTGTTTGGGCGAGTAAGGCTCCCAAGGACTCCTGATGTATAGTCAGATATAAGGTCAATGGGTGACCAGAAATTGGTGGCACAAGTACCGACGGTGTGATCAGATAGTTTTTGATCATTTGGAATGCCCTGCTGCATTCAGCATCCCATGTTACTTTTGCGCCTTTCTTAAGCAATTTGAAGATCGGCTTAGCTACATTAGACAGCTGATTGATAAATCTGGCAATATAGTTCAGTCTCCCCAGAAGGCTTCTCACTTCTTTTACTGTGGAGGGAGTTGACAGATTGTGGATAGCTTGAATCTTTGAAGGATCAATCTCAATGCCCATGTTACTGACTATGAACCCAAGAAGTTTCCCAGATCTCGCCCCAAACACACATTTGTTAGGGTTCAGCCTCAACTTATATTTGCGCAGGCGCTCAAATAGTTTTCTTAACACCTATATGTGATCCTGTCCTTTCTTGGATTTGGCGATCATGTCATCGACGTATACTTCAATTTCTTTGTGGATCATATCATGGAATAATGTGACCATGGCCTTCTGATAGGTAGCCCCGGCGTTCTTTAATCCAAAGGGCATGACTTTGTAGCAAAAGTTCCCCCAGGGTGTGGTAAAAGCAGTCTTTGGTTTGTCTTCTTGTTTCATGAAGATTTGGTTATACCCCGAAAATCCATCCATAAACGAGAACAATTCATAACCTGCTGTGCTATCCACCAACACATCAATGTGAGGAAGCGGAAAATCATCTTTTGGGCTTGCTCTATTCAGATCTCGGTAATCTACGCAGATCCAAACTTTACCATCCTTCTTCATGACAGGGACTATATTTGCAATCCAGTCTGAATATGGGATAGCTTCAATAAAGCCTACCCTAAGAAGCTTCATGACTTCTTCCTTAATTTTGTCCTCCAACTCAGCCTTCATCCACTTGCTGCCTTGCTTGACAGGTTTGATACTGGGATCTGTAGGTAAGGCATGCTCCACGATCTTAGGATCTAGACCTGGCATATCAGCGTAAGACCATGCAAAAATGTCTTGATATTCTTTCAATAACTCTGTGAACTCGAGCCTTTCATTTCGGGATAAATGCCCGCCGATCTTGACCTTTTTGATATTCACGGAGTCTCCCAGATTAACAATGATTGGTTCTTCTAAAGTAGGAGGCGTCGATTCCTCAAAGGCATTCCAATCTCTGCGGATAGATGCATAACCCTCGTCTTCATCTTCCTCAATGCTATAAGAATGGTTACTGGAGAAATCCGAATCTCGAAACAACCTGGTATGCATGTTTGAGATGATATGCCTGAAATGTCATGAGTATGGTTAGTTTGTATTCCATAAGAATGACATGTATGATCATGGGAAGTCTTTTCGAAAGAGTTTTCGAGATAGGTACAGGTATAAACGGGACTAATCCTCATGTCATTGGATATCCTGGCCCCGAGGAAATCTCTTTGGAAATCAGGAGTCATATGGCAAATCAGGCCTCAAGCTTCTGTGCAGAAGACTAGTATCATCATTGGGCTGATTCGTGGTTTCATATGTCCTTAACAAAATATGTATGGTTTTATTGAATGCAAGATGGGCCGCATTACAAGATGTGCTATTTGGACCAACGGCCAGAGATCCAAAGGCGTTTCCCTATACGTACAATAAGGAAAGAAAATGCGACAAAATGCAAAGAAGTTCTAAATGCAGTATTTAAAGACAAGGGAAGAGTCTTGTTACTCAGAAGAAGTGGCCTCATCACTTAGCCACTCTATGATGGCATTCACAGAGTTGTCTTCAAGAAAAGGATTTGTCAGATTTGGTTCTATTGGTAAAGTGACATCTTCTTCCGACAACCATTTAGAGTTCTGGTTGAAGTAGGCGTTCAGAGGAAATATCTTCGATTTGCCTTTCCAGGTTGGAGAACCGATGAACGAGTCATTCAAGTTGTTTCGGTCTCCCCGACGTCTCAGGCTTTTGCCTCGGCCTCGGCCTGCTGCTTCCAGGACATATTCATTCAAGTGATATTTCTGGTACCCCAAGCCCATTCTATGCGGGTTAGCTATTAACTGCAGGGGGACATTTATCCCTTGACTGTGTTTGCCCAGGCCTCTTCTAGGATCAAACCCATATGCCAGTAGCATCTTGGCTGGTAAAAGATTGGCTTCTGAGATGTAGGGGGTTCTCAACCTTGTCTCTGCCGGGGTATGAACTGTGGCTACCAGTTCTAGGGAATGATAGCTCGCTTCTATTTTCATTTCGGGTTCAACATAGGGAATGACATTGTTCTGGTATGTCTGGAGGTCAACTTCTCCATGTATGGTAATCACCTTCCCATCCACTACAAAGCGTACTTTTTGATGCAAGCTCGAAGAGACGGCTCCTGCTGTATGGATCCAAGGCCTTCCCAGCAAGAATCCGAATGCACTGGGCAGATCCATTACTTGGAAGTTTATAGAGAATTTTGTCGGGCCGATGAATACGTCAAGCTCAATCTCGCCCACCACGGTCTTCCTCATTCCGTCGAAAGCTCTCACAGCCGTTTTGGATGCCTTAACCGTTTCCTCATTGATTCCCAAACTTCTTAGGGTAGCCAAAGGGCAAATATTGAAGGCTGATCCGTTGTCAATTAATACATGTGCCACTCTCTTCCCGTTACATTGCGCGGAGACATATAATGCCTTGTTGTGCCCTCTTCCTTCCATGGGGAAGTCCTCGTCAGAGAAGCTCAACTGGTCTTTTAAAAGGATTGCCCCCCCAAAGTCCCCCAATTGTACCTCGTTAATTGATTCAGGGACATGTACTTCGTTGAGTATTTTCAACAGTGCGTTCTTGTGCTTCTCTGAGTTGATGAATAAATCTAGCAAGGATATTTGAGCCGGCATCTTCCTCAGCTGCTCTATTACTTCGAACTCGCTGGTTTTGATGATTGATACGAGCTTTTCGGCGTCTTCCTTTGAGACTTCCTTTTTTTCGGATTCGTCCTCCCTAGGGGCATAGAATCGTCCGGACCTCATTATCGCGTCTACCTGTGTGGTCCCATAGTCCCAATGGACTGCTTTAGGATCGTATTCTTCTACAGGGGGACTTTTATGGTTACAGTTGTCTGATGAGGTATCTCTGGTTTAGATGTGTCGCCTTCTTCTTCTTGCGGCAATCGAATCACGATAGGCTTGACTAGGCAATTTTCCACTTTGCTCGGGTTATCCAGTTCTTCCAACCTGATTACCACGGTCGTGACGGTTTCGATCATCGATACGGTGTTGTCAAGTTCTTCTATGCCCTTCGAGGTCTCTGGTTGAGAGAGGTCATCCATACCTCCCCATCCGTCCGGTATGATGTCTTCAATTTTCTGATAAAAGCTGGGAGGGGCCGAATATTTCACTTTGAAGTTGTACCCTCCAGAATCTTGACCCAGATTGTCTATAATTTCGCCATTCTCAAGTGCGTCGGCCATAAATTTGAGGTCTGCTAGACTTCGTCTCTTGGCTTCCAGTCCGTCTTCTTCGAACTATTCCTCTGACTGAGTGACTGGCCTAAGACTGTTTACCAGATTCTCATGTGAGGTACCCCAGGTATTACCCTGCTCCGTCTTGATCATGAAGTAGCTACCTTCCAAAGATAAAGAAGCTTTGACTCCTTCGAACTCTTCATTGGTGATATCAGACATTATCCCCAAGCTCATCATCTTAACGATGCATAGTCTCTTTTGGTCAGTCGAGATCGCTCCTGCTTTTGGATATGACGAAGCGGTTATTAGCAGGTCGGTCAACTTAAGCACATCTACCTTTAGCTTAAGGTAGTCTTCTTCCCCTTCAGAGAATATTGCCCCTACTGCTTGATGATCTGGCAGTGGATTTTCTTGTACATTTGGGGCCGTATTGTCAAATTTTAGAATCTGACTATCAATCAGGGCTTGCACTTTGAGCTTAAGGATATAACAGTTATCCACATTATGCCCTCTCTCGCCCATATGGTAGGCACAGGTCTGGCTCTCATCAAAGCCAGGATACCTTGCGGGGTTTGCCCTAGGCGGTTCTTTCGCCACCAGGTGTTGCTCTAGCAGCATCGGGAGCAACTTGGATAAAGGTCTCGGGAGCTGAGAGAATTGCTTCTGGGGTTGCTTTCTTCTAGGCTCTTGCACTTTAGGTGTTGATCAGGACGATCCTCCTTTGGCCTGGTTGGGATTGCCGAACGTCTTGGGCTTGTGGGGATCTGGTATAAATGCTATGTCGAGTCCGGCTTCTCTATCCTTTTTAAAGGGGTATTGTCTTCTAGGAGCTTCATGAGGCTTTCTTTCCCTTAAGGCCCATTCTAGTCTTTCGGCAACCTTAATCAAGTGTGCGAATGTTTGACACCCGGAAGTGTTTAGCCTGTCAAAGTACTCGTAGGGGAGTGCTTTCAGGAATAAATCTATCAGCTCCTCTTCTGGGATTGACGGTTTTACTTGGGTAGCCAATGCTCGCCACCTCTAGGCATATGTCCTGATTGATTCGCCTCTCGCCTTTGAAGTTCGTAGAAGATCTTCTCTTGTTGGGGCTGTAGCCGTGTTGAACTTGTACTGTCTGAGGAAGTCCTCTGCAAGATCCTCCAATCCATCTGTTGACACCTGATTTTTGACTATCTTTTATTTTAGTTTTTATTTCTAAAATTAATTAAAAATAGCAAAAAAGGTCAAAAAATTGCAAAATCAACTTTGGAAGCCTTAGCCTAGCCTTAAGAACCAATTTTGAACAAAAAATATTTTTTGAATTTTTTAATATTTTTTGGAATTTATTTAATTATTAAAATACCCAAAAAATCAGAAAAAATACCATCCGTGGTCAGAAAATTACACAAAAATATTCAGAAATTTTATTTTAATTTCCTCTTTAATATTTTCACTTTTTATAAGGGAAATTTATCTCGGTTCATGGGGTTCCTTCACAAACCTAATCCCGAACCGGGCCTAAAAAATCCTTTTCGAGTCTTTTAATTTTCAATTCTCGGTTTTTATAAGCTATGACATTGGACTCTAAAGTACTGAAATGAAATTGGGTCAATTTGCCCTCCAATTTGATCAATTTTAACCAAAAGGGCTTAATTGCATAAAAATCTTTCAATTTAGTCCCCGGTTTTACAATTTGTGAAATTAAATTTCACACGGGCACACCCATTAAAATTAAACACCTCTACCCAACAGTTTTCATCATGCTGAATCCATTGGTGGGCTCAATTTTGGCTAATTCGATCGTTTAGGCCTTCGATTTGGCAAAATTAAATTTCGGATCCTAGGGACAATTTGGGGTTTTCACAGAATTTCAATAAATTGATTCACGAAAATACCTATATTTGATGGAAAACATGTCAAGGAATCCGATTTTGCCATCAATTTCATGAAAAGAGGTCATTTGGGGGGTCAATTTGGCGATTTGGCCGAACCGGGCCGGTCGGGTCCGACCCGACCCGACCCGGCCCGACCCGGGTCTGGTGGACAGCATGCACAGAATGTGCAGCAGCGTGGACAGAGCAGGGGCGGCATGGGCGACGCGGCTTCGGGAAGAAAAAAAGGAGAACGGGCGTGGGGGGACACTGGCAGAGTTGGGTGGTCGTGCCTGGCAGGGGAATGGGCGTCGGCACGCCGGTCGGCCACGCGGAAAAGGCGGGGAGATCTCGGTTTAATGCCGAGCTCGCACGAGAGAGGGGGAGATTTTTTTTGGCGAAGACCGGACGAGAGGAGCTTCGGCGGAGCTTCAAGCATCTTCACGGATCATCACCGGGTACTCAGTGGCCGTCGGCGAGCTCCAAGCAGGTCGGTATTCTCCTCCGACCACCGTTTCTCATACGCACGCCATGTGTTCGATGAAATGCCGATGGATGTCTCGGCTCGGTTTTGCCTCGGCCGTGTCTTCCCGAGCTTCATTTAGCACGAATATGGCCTTGAGTCTCCACTAGAACTATCCCTAAGCTCAACTTGCCATTTATTTTGCATTAAATCTCGGTGAAAACCGGACCACAACCTTTGCCGACCACCCTCCGGACCGGGAGCTCAACGGGGAACTTCCGGCGGTCTTCAAGCTCGAAATGAGCTCAGGTAAGCCTCTAGACCCTCCTTGGGTGTTGTTTGATGGTTTAGAATCGAGTTTTGATAAGAAAAAAAATTCGGAAAATACCTCGCCGGAGCCGGGTTCGGGGAGGCCCGGTTTACTTATTTTTCGGCGTGTTCACGGCCTTCTTTTTGTTGTATGTTGATGCTGAGTGTCTAATGAGTCGAATGCCGCAAGAACGGGCGAAAAATACCAAGTTTCGGGCCCGTTTCGCAATTTTCCGGCCACCTCGCCGGAATTTTTACTATTCCCCGCCGGATTTTTCACTGTTCATCGTCTTCTCCGGCGACCCTCCGGCCGGTCAACGGTCAACGGCCGACGTGGCGTGCCACGTAGGCAGCCGCGTCAGCCGGGTGGGGTCCGGTCCGCTTATTTTCAAATAAAACAAACGGACGGCCACGATCGCGACACGTGTCGCGATCCTGGATTTTTTGAAAAATTAAATAAATGATTTTCGAATAATCGATCCGGCGGACGAGGATGTGCCACTTGGCTCACTGAGGGACGTCCGATCTTGTCCAAGATCGGACGCACCACAATCGGACACGTGGCACGATCTGGAGCGTCCGATTTGAATGGTTTTCTAAAAAATGAAAATAAATTAATTTTTGATCCGACGGCTATTATTGAGCCACGTGTCTCTCTGTGGGTCGCCCGATCTAGTGGAAGATCGGACGCATGAGACGAAGCCACGTGGCACAACGTGGACCGTCCGATCCGGGGAATTTTCGGATAATTAAATAAAATAGATAAAAAACCAAAAAAATTGTTAAAAAATAGGAAAAATATTTAAAAATATAAAACGGCGTCGTTTTTAGGCCGGTTTCGACCCCTAGGGTCGGGCCGGGCGCCCGAGAGGCGTGGGCCGGGTCTGACCCGGCCCGGAAAATATTTTTAAATATTAAAAAATTCAGAAAATAAGAAATAATAATAAAATAATCAAAAAATCAATAAAAAATAAAAAATCATAAAAAATTCAAAAAATTCGGAAAATTCAGAAAAATTCTAAAAAATTCCAGAAAATAGGAAATGGCCACATTCAACTGGCCATGACCTGTCCCGGGTCATTTGACCCCCGATCTTTCCATAAATGACGGTTTTGCCCCTTCGGCAAACCGTCTTCCAAAAAAATTCTAAAAAATCCAGGAAAATCCCCAAAAATAGGAAATGGCCACAAACAACTGGCCAAGACTCATTCTGGGTGTTTTTGAACCCCGACGCTTCTTAAAATGACGATTTCGCCCTTTGGACGAATCGTTTTCCAAAAATTAAAAAAAAATCAAGAAATTCCAAAAAATTCCCAAAAATGGGAAATGGCCACAATCAACTGGCCGTGGAATATTTTGGGTAATTCGGTATCCAAACCTTTCAAAAAATGACAATTTTTCCCTTCGGGCTAATTGTCCTCGAATCTTCCCATTTTACCCCCTTAGCCCTAAATCACATCTTCCCTAAGCCCTTATGGCTATACTAGGAGGCCAATGATTGAAATTGATGTGCATTGACATGATTTATTTATGCACTTGATTTGCGCTTTCATTATATTGACTGTGATTTGATAGGACCAGTCTTCCAATCTGCATGAAACCCTGAATCAAACCTATCTCACCCAAAATTGCGCCTGCATGAAATCTTAAATAGGAAAATCACTCGCGTTAGGTACCGAAAGGGCTTTGGTAATGACACCGACGTAACCAAGTCCCCGAACCCAAAAATCTCTGGTTCCGCAGGACTGATCGATCTCTCCCAATCGGTCAGTAAGGTTTCCGGTCTACCCTCCAAGAAAGACCGGTGGCGACTCCAAATGCATGCACAAATTGCACATGCCACCACGACCACACTAAGGTCGAAAGCGATCGACTCTTATCGTCGAATCCCTCAAAAGACACTCCCGCCGCGATTTGGTATGGGCCTGGGAGGGCCCGCGCCGATCCAAAGCCCGCGATCGGTAATCCATTAGCCGCGTCGCGTTTTGATTTTCGGACGGGTCGCGACAGCTGGCGACTCCGCTGGGGACTTGTTCTAGAACTTATGGTTCTAGACCTCAAGTGGACTTAGGCCGTAATTAAAATGTTGAGTGATTTTTCTAACCCTGCAGGCGCTCTTGAAGGTGAGGTAAGTCCGCTCACGATAAGTGTTATATGTTTTTGCAGATTGGAGTGATAAGGGGTGTAGTCTGTGATTAATATTGTCTTATGCAGGATGGGCGTAGGAATGTATGTTATATGGATGATTTGAAGCGCTGATTGATATATAAATTGTTGCGCATGATTCACTGCATATTTGAGGATCACGACACTTTGCACAAAGCGCCCAAACCCAGGCCGCGAAATCACCTTTTTAGGTAGCCATAGATCAGGGATCGATATGCAACGCTCTAGCGTGGATTGCGCTGGGGTTGACCATATTCGATCCCGCTCACTATCCAAGTCGAGACTTTTATCCATTTGTTGTGGATTGCGCTCATGGACGAATTTATCGACTCGGATAGAGGGAAGCCTCTAGGTTCCTCACCTAAGCCATTTTGATTTCTAGAATCAAGCCTCACTTGTCTCATGCGCATGTATATGGATGGTTGGTATACCTAAAACCAAAAAAAATCATCGGGTACCTCTTATGGTAAGGTCTTTCCATTATTGTTTAATTTACCTGCAACTTCGTATTTATTGCACAACATGTTGCATTCATTGAGTCCGATGGTTGGGTCTAATTCCATTCTACAGTTTAGATAAAGTGGAGATGGTCTCCCCAAATCTCTCCAAGGTCCTAGAGGTATTTGAGTATGAGCGACGTGTCATCCGTCATCGAGCCACCGAGACGTTCAATGGATTCCACTCCCTCCGATTTATCCAGGGGAGGGCACTTACTGGACGTAATCTTATCCGAGGAACAGACTGCTTCTACACCAAGTCCGCCGAGCAACTCGAACGCGAACATAAATTCGAGTACGAAAGGGAAAGGATGTGGAACATTTATCTGAAGTTAAGGGGCATATTCAGCAGGATACGAGCAAATCCAACATCTCCTCTAGTGGTCATCGAGATCTCATCAGACGAAGAGGATTCTCTCGAGAGCCAGCCGTCCTCTTCCACCCCTATAGACATTTCATCTGATGAAGACGGCGACCCGAGCTAATCGGAGCAAGGACGACGGACGACGTTACCCGACGACCTGACTTGGGGCATCTCCTTAGGTTCCTTAGGGTCGCCTTCCGGAGGTGTTTTAGAATTATTCAGTTTTCTGAGCCTTCTGAGTCTGTAAAGGGAATCCGTCTGTGGATCCCCCTCTTATCCCCTGCGCTTTAATTCCCGTGTCATTCATAGGCGTCTTAATACCGGAATGCGGCATTGGAATTTCACCCAACCATTCGGACTTTTCTGTTTCAATCATACGTCGCTTCCGTTTGAAATTTTTGTTAGAACTCACGCTTGGTTGGTTCGACACAAGTGCGAAGATCTAATTCTCATTTCATGGTGTGTGCGACGTATGATTGAAGTGGTCCACGCCATGCATAAGCATATCATCTGCATAACATCATTATTTTCGTCCAATTCATTATGCCTATTGATGGGATTAGCATGGGAACCCTAGTTTGGCATTCCCTTTATCCAAATGTGGGAACTCAACCCTCGTCACATCACGGGTAAATAATGATTTGAACGAATCTAATGCCCGAGTAATCCATGGATAATTAATCGCATTTTCATATTCTAGACTCGATGGGAAGAGGTGATATCCAAATTCTGCCGGTCCCGCATAGAGAATTGCTAGTTTGGTGGGGACGCCTCAACAAGACCAACCAGGCGTATGTTAAGCAAAGGCTGGGGCATCTGGTTAGCCTCATCGAAATCAAATACCAACCGGCACTGATACAAGCAGCAGCACGGTTCTGGGATCGCACCACACTAACATTCAACTTCGAAGGATTGGAGGTCACACCCACAGTGGAAGAATATACAGCCGTCATCGGAGTCGAATTCAAAGGACAATTAGTCCGTCCCCCTTTAGGCCTTGACCCGTCCAAGCTGCTCTCCAAGTTCCTTCGGCTCAAGACCACCGAGATTGAAAGGATTCTCAAGTCCAACTCTGGCAGATTCCCGTTCTCATTCCTATTCGACAATTACTCGAACCTACCCACTGACACTGGCCACAGGGCCGGAGGGGTCTTCATCCTGGCCTTCTTTGGATTCGTGCTATTCCCTACATCCAGGACCACATTCAACCCTCTCATTGTCCACATAGTCCAACAGGCATGTGACCAACTGGATTATTCCTATATGATCCTTGCTGAGACTTTGTTATCCCTGAATCGCTATAAGGCCGCACTGGATGATTCCAAATCCACCCGGAAAACCATTTTCCAAGCCTCCAATGGCCTTCTCTTCTTGTGGATCACTTCCCATCTTAAAAAACTCAACCTTCGCGCTGGATGCACTCGAATCGATGAAGACGTCCACCCTATCCAGTCCTTCCTCAAGTGCCAATCACTCATTGCCAACCGCTCTTTCAACGACTGGTACGAACTCCTAGAAAAATTAGAACCCGAACAACTCCGATGGCGGCTAAGGCGACCGAAGATGCATAAAGCACGCATCGCCACCAAGACCGGCGGGCCAATTCCTCTCTTGGGTTTCACAGGAGCCGTGTCATACTACCCGATCAGAGTCGTCAGACAGTTCGGCATGCTGCAGCAGATACCACCCCAAAGTCCTCCAGACGAATTCGCCTTCGACATTCCCCAAGGCCCAATCACCAAGAGGACCAAAGCGCGCCTCCAGATGATGATCAATGACCTAGAACAGGCACTGAAAGACTCCCCGCCTCAGGATGTGGAGTGGCCGGATCAGTTGGACCCTGAGATGAACATCCATCGGGCCTCCGAGGAATATATCCGGGCTTTCAAAAGAGTCCGGCCGACCCTAGTCGAACCATATGTTCCAGAGTACATCGTCCCATATGTACCAGGAGTGGAGCCTTACATACCGGAAGACGTCGGACCGCCAGCCTATCCTGAAGGCGAAAAAGTCCAGAGTTGAAGACTCGGCTCCCAGCAATATCGGAGGATGACAGAGGAGCCAGCCCTCCCATCGAGTTTAGAATAGTCAAGCATTTTCATTTCCCATTGTGATCAAACTCCTCCGGGAGCCTTTTTTATGCATTATCCAAGCATTTTTTCAAAAAGAACTTATCCTAATTATCATGGATTACTCTTTGCATAACGACATACTTGCCTTGACAAACTGGGGCAAGACCGCGCCAGCGTGATCAGGCCGCCGTTCACTTTGCGGCACATGATTTATCTCTCGTATCCATAAGCCTAACTTTTAATCTCCCGGACAGGTAACTCTCAATCACGAGGACTCGAGCCCAAGCGCGTTCTCAGGCCCGTATGGAGCACGAACAGGTTGACGCCCGCCTCGGGACTCTGGAAGCACGATTAGACCAAGTGACTCAGATGCTGGCTGAAATGAAGGACATGTTCATCGCGGCTAACGCCAGGCCCACTCTGCCAGTTGATCTTAACCAAGCTGCAAACCCAAGCACGCCTGCTGGTTCCGACGCAGGTGGACCCGCTGGGATGAATGCTGCACCTGGCACTGAGCAGGCTCCAACTGTTGACGTACCGCCAAGAGCCCCGCCTGTCATCATCAACCTAGAAGGGAAACAGAGTGAGAAGTCTGTCAAGGTCGATGAGGGAGTAAGAAGGATTGCCAAAATCGAGGAATGTCTCACCAGCCAGGGATTTGAGTTGTCAAAGTACGATAAAATCATGCCTTTCACCAAGATTGAGGTCCCTGTGGACTACAAGGAGCCGGATTTCTCAAGGAAGTATAATGGGACAGGCTGTCCCAAGACCCACCTGAAGTACTACTTGTACAAGATGGCCAAATACTCAGATTACACGCCATTGCTGATCAATACCTTCCAAGAGAGTCTGGCTGGCGCCGCTCTGTCTTGGTACGTGGAGTTAGACATACAAAGATATGACGACTGGGACGAGTTTGCAGGAGACTTTCTATCCCAGTATAAGTTCAATGCACTGACTGCTCCAACCAGAGAGGACCTACTGCGGACCGCGAAAGGGAGGACTGAAAGCGTTCGTTTATACGCCCAAAGGTGGAGGGCGCTCGCCACTCAGGTGAAGCCGCACATCCCGGAGGAAGAGTTGGTAGACATCTTTCTGAAAGCGCTGCCGTATGACTACTTTGACAAACTAAACACCTCTGGGTGTCAGACCTTCGCGCACTTAATCAAAGTGGCGGAAAGACACGAGTGGGCTATAAGAGAAAGGCGTGTGCCGGAAGTGACTCCGAAGCGACCGTTCCCCGCAAAGAAAGAACGAGAATCTACTGCAGAGGTTGCCTTCGTTTCCAATCCACCAAGAGCCAAAAAGTTCGAAAACTCCACCCCGACCCAGGGGAACACCTCTTGGACGGCCCAGAGGATCTTAGCACCAAAAGGAAGGGGTCCTCCCTCTTTTACCCCGCTCCCAGTCCCGATGTCAAAGTTACTCCCTAAGCTTCTAGACGCAAGGTTGTTAGCCAAGAAGCCGCCGAGGTCAACACCGCCAAGGTTCATAGGTTTCGACGAGAGCCGAACTTGTGCATATCACATGGGCGAAAAGGGACACAACATAGACAATTGTCGGGCCCTACAATACGACATACAGGCCCTTATCGACAGTGACTTGCTGAAGTTTGATGGAGCAGATCCAAACATCCAACAGAATCCACTACCTGACCATACCGCAAACGCGGTGTTCAATATAGACCTCGGGAGAAACCCGTACGACTCAGAGGAATCATGCCCTGTTGAATCGATCTGCATGGTGGAGGGTATGACCCCGCTGATAATAAACCTCGCTGAGTTCAACCTTACACAAGAAGATCGTAGTGACATCGAGGTAGAGGCGACAGGGGAGGCCAGCAGTTCTCACAAAGACGAGGTCACGCCCTTAGTAATTACACTCCCCGCAGTAGAGGCTTACAACCCCAAAGCAGTGCATTGGAATTACGGCACCAGTGAAGTAGATGCCATTACTCGCTCCGGGAGGTGCCTAGTCCAAAAGGAGGGAGATGTTAAAAAGAAGGGGATAACGGAGGAAGACGCCAAGCAGGTCCTAGCCATCATTAGAACCAGTGAGTTCGAGGTGGTCGAACAGCTGAGAAAGATGCCTGCGCAAATCTCACTCTTGGACCTCTTCAAGACATCTGAGAAGCATCGAAATGCCCTTTTGAAGGTGCTGGATGAGGCCCACGTGCCTGAAACAATCAATGAGGCCCAGTTGGAGGACTTCGTGGGGGCAATCCTCTTGAAAGATCAAGTCTCATTCTCAGATGAAGACTTCCCACCAGAGGGGCGAGGACATAACAAGGCTCTCTACGTGTCAGCAATGTGCCACGGCAAACGGGTATCTCGAGTCCTCATAGATAATGGGTCCGCGTTCGACATATGCCCTTTAAGCACGCTTAGAGGCCTCGGGGTGAAAGAAGATTTAATCAAAACCTCGAAGTCCACCATTCGAGCTTTCGATGGGGCTAAAGGCGAGGTAACTGGAGAGATAGAACTACCTGTCCTTGTGGGCCCAACAGAGTTCCTGATCAATTTCCAAATCATGGATATCCCAGCGTCATTTGGGTTTTTGCTTGGAAGACCTTGGATTCACACGGCTGGCGCCGTGCCCTCCAGCTTACACCAGAAGGTCCGGATGGTCGTTCACGACAAACTGATCACCATACACTCAGAGGCTGATCACTTAACGAGCCACATCGACACTATTCCATTGGTGAAACCTTCGTCCGGAGAAGAATCAAGCTTTCGCGCTGCGGAGAGAATGTACATTATGCATGTACCAGCTGGTACAGCCATGAGGCCGCCAAATTGCTCCAAATCCTCGATCATGGCGGGAAAAATACTGACGCGACATGGTTTTATCCCGGGCCTTGGTTTAGGCAAGCACCACCAAGGTATTCAAGAGCCAGTTAGCTTGGCGACAGTGAAGAACCGCCGAGGGCTGGGTTATAAAGGAGAACCGGGTCGACATTTCCAACCAGAAGGTTATGGGAGAGGTAGGGACCGTGGTGGCCGCGTCCTAGGGTCGAATACATGGAAGGGCAAGGGAAAGATGTTCGAAACTCCCCTGAGTCGTTTCTTTGATGAGGCGTCTAAGTGGCTGAAGGACGAGAAGGTGGACGTTACAACGGAGGACCCCCAGTTGGCCAGCCTGTTCCGGGAAGATTCTGTCAACGTCATTATCGAGGGAATCGACGACGACGCGTCCGTCATTGAGTAAAGAAATTTCCACCCCCCCTCTGATGCATCTGAATATACATCAGATGCCTCGAACTATCACCTTTGTTTTATGTCTTTACGTCAAAATAAAAACAAAAAAAAATCAAAAAAAAAATCAAAAAAAAAATCAAAAAATCCTCATAAAATACAAAAATCGGGATGTGGGGGAACCACGAATCAGGTCGATGACGATCCAAATGAGAGAAAAGAAAAGATGCAAATAAAAGAAGAGATGAAAAGAAAAGAAAAGCCCTGAGACCTGATTTCCCACACGTCTCCCAGTTTTCAAAATTTTGGGAGGCAAGGATGTCCAATGATATGAGGACTAGCCCCCATCTCTCCTTTTCAGTTTTAATCTTTGTTCTTAAAACATCTCCAAAGAAATGCATCGTCCATGAGCCTTATCTATTATATGTTAACTAACCATTTTCATGACATTTCAGGCATACCATTCCACACATACATAGCAGGTTGTTAAGTTATCCCAGCTCTCAAAAGGAAGCTACCCTCCATATCGAAGGAGAGGAAGACGACCGGGTCGATGAGGGAATCAGAGTTGATTGGAAACGCTATGAAGACTCCAAGCCACCCACTGCGGAGGGCACTACCTCGGTGAATTTAGGGACTCCAGAGAATATCAAGGAGGTGAAGATTGGAGAAAGCCTACCGCCGACAGAAGCATCCAGAATAATTGAGCTCCTGCGAGAATACCAAGATGTCTTCGCATGGTCATATGCGGATATGCCGGGTTTACACCCTAGTATCGTGGAACACGCTTTGCCAACCGACCCCAGCATCTTGCCCAAGAAGCAGAACCTTAGGCGTACAAAACCCGAATTGGCAAAGAAAATTGAAGAGGAGATGATGAAGCTCCTCAAAGTGGGGTTCATCGAAGTGATTGCTTACCCAGAATGGGTTGCTAATATCGTCCCCGTCATGAAGAAGGACGGGAAGGTCCGGATCTGCGTAGACTACAGAGACTTGAACAGGGCTAGCCCCAAAGACGACTTCCCATTGCCGCACATTGACGTCTTAGTAGACAGCACAGCCGGATTTGAACGATTCTCTTTTATGGATGGTTTCTCGGGCTACAATCAAATCCGCATGAGAGAGCAGGATAAAGCCAAAACATCGTTTATCACACCTTGGGGAACCTTTTGCTATAAAGTCATGCCATTCGGCCTGAAGAATGCAGGGGCAACTTACCAGAGGGCGATGGTTACCCTATTCCACGATATGATGCACAAGGAGATAGAGGTGTACGTGGACGATATGATAGCAAAATCCAGACATGGTGAAGACCACTCCCTGGTACTAAGGAAATTGTTTGAACGACTCAGGAAATACAAGCTGAGGCTGAATCCCGCAAAATGCGTATTCGGGGCGAGATCAGGCAAGCTATTGGGGTTCATAGTTAGCAATCGTGGCGTCGAGATTGACCCCACCAAGGTTCAAGCTATCCTCAACCTTGAGGCCCCTTCAACAGTTAAAGATGTAAGGAGCCTCCTGGGAAGATTAAACTACATCGCCCGCTTCATATCTCACCTTTCAGAGTCAGCCAAGCCACTCTTCAAACTTTTGAAGAAGAATGCCAAAATCAAGTGGGATCACGAATGCCAGCAAGCTTTCGAGGAGATCAAGGGACATCTGGTCAGTCCGCCAATACTGGTGCCCCCGGTCCCGGGGATCCCCCTAACCCTTTACCTCACTATCCACGACGAGTCCCTAGGGGCCTTACTCGCTCAAACAAACCCAAAAGATAGCAAAGAGCGAGCTGTGTATTACCTAAGCAAGAAGTTCACCGCGTCAGAGGCAAGGTACCAGGAGGTAGAGAAGACATGCGTCGCGCTAATCTGGGTACTCCGCAGGCTGAGGCAGTATACCCTTCACCACACCATCCAGTTAGTCACAGAGAGTGACCCAATCAAATACTTGTTAGAAAAGCCGTCATTGATAGGGAAGCTGGCCAAGTGGCAGGTGCTCCTTTCTGAGTTTGATGTCAGGAGCTCAAACCAGAAGTCAGTAAAAGGGCGAGCCATTGCTGACATGCTAGCCGAGAATTCCCAAGACCACGATGCCCTTGAGGAGGAAGAGAATAAGGCGGAAGGCCAAGTTCTGACACTCTCGGACGACAAATGGACCATGTATTTTGACGGCGCGGTCAATTTAGCTGGGGCAGGTACCGGAGCCGTCCTCATATCTCCAGATGGCCAACACTACCCCGTGGCCGCAAAGCTGACATTTCCATGCACCAATAACGTGGCTGAGTATGAAGCATGCATCCTTGGTTTGCAGCTCGCCACTAACTTGAAAGTGCGGAAGTTACAGGTCTATGGAGATTCAATGCTAATCATCCTCCAGACCCAAGGCGAATGGAAAACTAGGGACTTCAAGCTCATCCCGTACCATAAATTCCTAGAGGAGACGATCAAGGAATTCGAAGTAATTGAGTTCGAATATCTGCCGAGGACGCAAAATCACTTCGCAGATGCATTGGCTACTTTGGCCTCTATGCTTCAAGTAGCGAACGGCATAGATATTGAACCGTTGCGGATAGGCATTACCCGAGAACCTGCACATTGCATGGTAATTGAGGAGGGGTTCGAGGACCTACCGTGGTATCATGATATAAAGAACTACCTGGCCAAAAGGGAATTCCCTCCGAGTGCTCAAGCAGGAGACAGGAAATACATTGCAAAGATGGCGGGCAAGTTCTTCCTCAGTGGCCCAACTCTCTACAAGAGATCTTATGACTCGGTCCTCCTCAGGTGCGTAGACGCCAATGAAGCTAGGTCGCTTATGATCGAAATACACCAGGGGGAATGTGGCCCGCACATGAACGGCCATCTTCTCGCCAAGAAAATCATGCGACTAGGTTATTTCTGGATGACACTAGAGTCAGATTGTAATCAGCACGTGAGATCATGCCATCAGTGCCAAGTGTATAGAGACAGGATCAATGCGCCCCCGAACGAGCTTCATCAAATGTCCGAGGCCTGGCCTTTCTCAATGTGGGGCATAGACATGATAGGGCCAATCAACCCTAAGGCCTCGAACGGACACAGATTCATACTGGTGGCGATAGACTATTTCACCAAATGGATTGAGGCTGCGTCATATGCTAACGTGACTGCGAAGAACGTGGCTAAATTCATCAGGCGGGACATCATCTCAAGATATGGGACCCCTCAAGCAATCGTGACTGATAATGGTTCGAACCTGAACAACGAAACGGTGGATAACCTTCTGAGCAGTTTCAATATCCACCATCTCAATTCATCGCCTTACCGACCCCAAATGAATGGAGCAGTGGAAGCGGCAAACAAGAACATCAAGAAGATATTGGCTAAAACGGCAGAGAATTACCGTGATTGGCGTGAAAGACTACCTTACGCACTGATGGCGTACCGAACTTCGATCCGAACTTCTACAGGGGCAACGCCCTACTCCCTTGTATACGGTATGGAAGCGGTCCTGCCAATTGAAACAGAAATCCCATCGTTAAGAATTTTGTCTCACGTCAAGCTCAGTGAGGCGGAGTGGGTACAGCAAAGACACGAACAACTGAACTTGATAGACGAGAAGCGTCTGCAGGCAGTTTGCCATGGCCAAACATACCAGAAAAGAGTCGCTAGAGCGTTCAACCGTAAAGTTCGACCGCGAATGTTCGAAGCTGACGAGCTCGTTGTCAAGAAGATCCTCCCGAACGTGTCGCACCCAGGGGGCAAGTTCACCCCGAATTACGAAGGACCATATGTGGTTAGGAAGGTTCTACCTGGAGGGGCCTTAATTCTGGTAAACATGGATGGAGAAGAACTGGGACACCCTGTAAACGCCGATGCAGTCAAGAGGTACTATCCATAAGCAAATCAGTGAAGGGGTCGTTGACACTAAAAGTCATGAAAGAAAACAGCTCGCCGACGTAGGGGCGAAATGAAATATCAGTTGCAGGAGACATGTTGCTAGGAAGAGAAACCCTGGAAAAGACGTACAATGCGTCCAGGAGCATGAATGGATCTCCTCCAGTGCAAATCCTCGACAAGGATTCATTGCCAACCAGAGGGAGGAATCATGGCCACAAGATAGATGGCCAACTTCTGCAAGCCGCACGTTTGTGTTCAAACGGAAACACAAAACAGAACAAGGCGGTATCATTCCAATCTATCTTGAATTTTGGAATACAAACTGACATCTAACTCTCGTCCTTGACAGGGGTTCACCAACAAGGCGAAGCAGGATTTTTACAACCCTTGCATACTGGTCGGAGCACATGACCAAGGGTAGGATGTATCGTTCCGATTCTTGAAAAATTCGTGAACATACAATGACATGTTTCTTCTACATTTTCAGGGACCTCCAGCCACGGTGGGCAGGTAAGTACCCCTTTCCCCAGCCCAAAACAAAAAAGAGAAAAAAGAGAAAAAGAAAAGTTTTCAGAATCTAATGTCTAGAAAAGACATAGAGTTCTAACTTCATTGACATTCATGTTTTGAAAACAGGAGGTTGTCTAAACATGATTAGAACATGCATGGTGCAGCATAAAATCCCATTGACGGGTAAAATTTTTGGAGAAGATGAAAGAGATTTTTTTTTTTCCAATCAAAAGTTGTGCAAAACTTTCAAAAGGACGTTTTCTCAAAAGATAAGAGGCAAAGCCTAATCCAAACACGTCCTATATACACTTGAGAGAGAAGTGGAGCGGATCAGATAGCAAAATCTGGACCTACGGAGATAGAGACCATTCGCAGTGGTTACATGGATTGGGACGACGGAGGCATTCGTTTCATATCCCCAAACACTACAGGTGACTATTGGCAACCCCTTTGAACGGCGGTTTTCATTCTCAACCCTGTCAAGAACCACCCCACATCGGGGCAAGAACGAAAGCAAGTCCAGCAGCATCAGGAGAAAATGGTTAGAAATTTTCTTGCTCGGACTAACATCAATCTTTGTGTGTTGTTTATATGGTAATCCAAGTGCCATAGGATGACGAGAAGCATTCATTTCTCTATCCCACACACCATATCCTTTGCATAACCAAGTTGAGCCTGCAAATTCATTTCATAAACCCGTTGGTGGTCATTGCAAGTTCCAAGATAGAGGCAACGCCAATTCAGAAACGGAAGAGTTCAAACTTAGGGTTTGCAAAGAAATCCCTAAGTTAATGCTGAAGCCTGTTAGACCTTTGGTCACATGTCTAACACGATCTCTCGAAGATGAGAAAAAGCGGAATTTCAAAAGAAAAATGAAAAGGAAAAGATGATGAGGAAAATCCCCAGCATCAAGAAAAAGCAAAGTGCCTGGTAAAAGCAAGGCCGATGCTTGAATGAACAATCTGCGTTGATCCCCAATGAAACATGACTGAAAAGGGGAGGGAAAAATTCAGAAGGAGTCAGATTCCAAAAACTACTCCTCAAACGGTATCAAGCGCGGAGCAGAGACGCAGATAGAGTTGTTAGTCTCTTGATGCAGCTAGAGGCGCTTTCACAAGAATTTGTGCACACCTCAAAAGCGGTCGTGCACCTCAAAAATTAAAGATACAAAATGGAAAAGACAGGTGGCAAATTTGCAATGATCACCAATGTCAATCCCTTCACAAATTCTGGGCCAAAAACAAGCCTTTTTTCGGTCCCATCCTACCAAAGTCACGACCCTGGAACAGTCTTCTCTGATTAAGACACTTGGGTTAACATATAGCTTAGCTCGAAGAGGTACGAGCAAGACTATTTCTTTCTCATTTTGTAGGGTTCTCGACTTGTAAACCCGGAGCAGATGGTGAAGACTTTCATTCAATGGCCTCGACTCCAAAGCGGGTCCCACTTGAAAACCAATATCCAAGCCCAACATTACGGTCCCGTGGAAGACCTCCCGACCGATCAAAATGTATGCGCTGCGAATGAGCCTAAAACCTAGGCACAGGTTAGTAGGGAATTGAGTGCATCCCCTATAAAAACCACTATCTCAAAACAGGTGAGAAGACCTCTTGAACGAGAAATATTCCAATTGATGTGTTGAGCAAACTCTTTTTGGAATCTTCAAATTATTTGATCCAAATTTTCCGTGCAAGGGATTTGTGATCACATTTGCATGTTGTAAGAATGCTTTGGATAACCTCCAGCATCAAAATGCACATTTCATGATTAAACAAAAGTCATGCGGCTTCGGCAAGTGGCCAGCCATCGTCTTCCCAAAGATTACTAACATTTTCTTGGTGAAGAAAAATATTTCAGGCTCAACTTCTGCAGGATACCTGGAGAACCCAGCTCCCAGAATGTCGCCTCAACAAACTCAAGGTAGAAACCGCCTGAAGGGTCAAACTCATGGTAGATACCGCCTGAAGGGTCAACTCAAGGTAGAAACCGCCTGAAGGGTCAAAATCATGGTAGAAACCGCCTGAAGGGTCAACTCATGGTAGATACCGCCTGAAGGGTCAACTCAAGGTAGAAACCGCCTGAAGGGTCAACTCAAGGTAGAAACCGCCCGAAGGGTCAAATCATGGTAGATACCGCCTGAAGGGTCAACCAAAAAAAAATCATCAAAAACATCCCCTCTGACGTGGAGAACCCACGCTATGGGAATCTTTTCAAAAAAAGGAAATGAAGAACCCTTTTACAAAAAATCATCAAGAACATCTCCTCTGGCGTGAAGAACCCACGCCATGGGAATCCTTTTTAAAATTAAACATTCCCATCGGACGTAGAAAACCTCCGACTTGGGAACTTTTCTGAAGAACCAAACATTCCCATCGGACGTGGAAAACCTCCGCCTTGGGACCCCTTTTTAAAAAAATCAAAAAGTCCTAGCATGACGCGGAGAACCCTCGTCCTAGGACCTCATTTCAAAAATCAAGAAATCCCATCGGACGTAGAAAACCTCCGTGTTGGGAACTCCTTTTGAGAAACAAACCATCCCAGCGGACGTGGAAAACCTCCGACATGGGACCCCTTTTCAAAAGAACAGGTAATCTCATCAGGCGTGGAGAAACCTCGTCATGAGACCCCTACCAGAAAAACAGGTAATCTCATCAGGCGTGGAGGCGTGGAGAAACCTCGTCATGAGACCCATTCCCAGAAAAACAGGTAATCTCATCGGGCGTGGAGAAACCTCGTCATGAGACCCTTCCTAGAAAAACAGGTAATCTCATCGGACGTGGAGAAACCTCGTCATGGGACCCCTTTTCAAAAGAACAGGTAATCTCATCAGGCGTGGAGAAACCTCGTCATGAGACCCCTACCAGAAAAACAGGTAATCTCATCAGGCGTGGAGGCGTGGAGAAACCTCGTCATGAGACCCATTCCCAGAAAAACAGGTAATCTCATCAGGCGTGGAGAAACCTCGTCATGGGACCCCTTTTGAAAAGAACAGGTAATCTCATCAGGCGTGGAGAAACCTCGTCATGAGACCCCTACCAGAAAAACAGGTAATCTCATCAGGCGTGGAGAAACCTCGTCATGAGACCCATTCCCAGAAAAACAGGTAATCTCATCGGGCGTGGAGAAACCTCGTCATGAGACCCATTCCCAGAAAAACAGGTAATCTCATCGGGCGTGGAGAAACCTCGTCATGAGACCCTTCCTAGAAAAACAGGTAATCTCATCGGACGTGGAGAAACCTCGTCATGAGACCCATTCCCAGAAAAACAGGTAATCTCATCAGGCGTGGAGAAACCTCGTCATGGGACCCCTTTTCAAAATTCAGGTAATCTCATCAGGCGTGGAGAAACCTCGTCATGAAACCCCTTCTCAGAAAAGCAGGTAATCTCATTGGACGTGGAGAACCCTCGTCATGAGACCCCTTTTCAAAAATCAGAAAATCCCCTTGGACTTGGAGAACCCTTGTCCCGGGAACCTTTTCAAAAGATCAAACCATCCCAGCGGACGTGGAAAACCTCCGACTCGGGACTCCTTCTCAGAAAAACAGGTAATCCCATCGGACGTGGAAAACCTCCGTTTTGGGAACCCTTTTCAAAAATCAGAAAATCCCCTTGGACTTGGAGAACCCTTGTCCCGGGAACCTTTTCAAAAGATCAAACCATCCCAGCGGACGTGGAAAACCTCCGACTCGGGACTCCTTCTCAGAAAAACAGGTAATCCCATCGGACGTGGAAAACCTCCGTTTTGGGAACCCTTTCAAAAAATCAGGAAATCCCATTGGACTTGGAGAACCCCTGTCCTGGGAACCTTTTCAAAAGATCAAACTGTCTCGCCGGACGTAGCAAACCTCCGACTGAGAAATCCCCTCTGGCCCCGCTAGTCAGCGCCATGGGATCCCCTTTCAAGCCAAAAATATCCCCTCTGACACCGCTAGTCAGCGTCATGGGATCCCCAAAGCTTGGGGTGCTCGATAAATCTTTCTGTGAGTGTTTCCTGTCAGTAGCCGGGAAAGGTTTTCGAGGAATAAAGCCTGGGATAGTGTGTCAGAAGCTACGAGGGCCTATATTTAAAAAAAAAACAAGAAAACAAAAAAAAACAAAAAACAAAACAAAACAAAACAAAAAAAAAACAAACAAAAAAAAAGAAAAGAAGAAAAAAAAAGGGGAACAAGCCCCTCCTTTTTCCGGCATCCTGAGAGCGCAGTGATAAAACCTCAGACTCCGCATGCGCAGGACCCAATGGGCAGACTTCAGGTAAGCCGCTCTCCCTCAGGCCCCCGTTCGAATTGCAAGAGTAAACCGGTGATTAATTTGAGCATTCATTAAGGACTTAAGGGTTCGATGTCATAGCATTTCTTTTCCCAAGTCGAGTCGGTTAAGATTTAGGTGTCATTTTGTCTTTGAAAACAACCTCTGACGAGCTCACTCTCAAAGAGGGGCAGCTGTTGACACCTGATTTTTGACTATCTTTTATTTTAGTTTTTATTTCTAAAATTAATTAAAAATAGCAAAAAAGGTCAAAAAATTGCAAAATCAACTTTGGAAGCCTTAGCCTAGCCTTAAGAACCAATTTTGAACAAAAAATATTTTTTGAATTTTTTAATATTTTTTGGAATTTATTTAATTATTAAAATACCCAAAAAATCAGAAAAAATACCATCCGTGGTCAGAAAATTACACAAAAATATTCAGAAATTTTATTTTAATTTCCTCTTTAATATTTTCACTTTTTATAAGGGAAATTTATCTCGGTTCATGGGGTTCCTTCACAAACCTAATCCCGAACCGGGCCTAAAAAATCCTTTTCGAGTCTTTTAATTTTCAATTCTCGGTTTTTATAAGCTATGACATTGGACTCTAAAGTACTGAAATGAAATTGGGTCAATTTGCCCTCCAATTTGATCAATTTTAACCAAAAGGGCTTAATTGCATAAAAATCTTTCAATTTAGTCCCCGGTTTTACAATTTGTGAAATTAAATTTCACACGGGCACACCCATTAAAATTAAACACCTCTACCCAACAGTTTTCATCATGCTGAATCCATTGGTGGGCTCAATTTTGGCTAATTCGATCGTTTAGGCCTTCGATTTGGCAAAATTAAATTTCGGATCCTAGGGACAATTTGGGGTTTTCACAGAATTTCAATAAATTGATTCACGAAAATACCTATATTTGATGGAAAACATGTCAAGGAATCCGATTTTGCCATCAATTTCATGAAAAGAGGTCATTTGGGGGGTCAATTTGGCGATTTGGCCGAACCGGGCCGGTCGGGTCCGACCCGACCCGACCCGGCCCGACCCGGGTCTGGTGGACAGCATGCACAGAATGTGCAGCAGCGTGGACAGAGCAGGGGCGGCATGGGCGACGCGGCTTCGGGAAGAAAAAAAGGAGAACGGGCGTGGGGGGACACTGGCAGAGTTGGGTGGTCGTGCCTGGCAGGGGAATGGGCGTCGGCACGCCGGTCGGCCACGCGGAAAAGGCGGGGAGATCTCGGTTTAATGCCGAGCTCGCACGAGAGAGGGGGAGATTTTTTTTGGCGAAGACCGGACGAGAGGAGCTTCGGCGGAGCTTCAAGCATCTTCACGGATCATCACCGGGTACTCAGTGGCCGTCGGCGAGCTCCAAGCAGGTCGGTATTCTCCTCCGACCACCGTTTCTCATACGCACGCCATGTGTTCGATGAAATGCCGATGGATGTCTCGGCTCGGTTTTGCCTCGGCCGTGTCTTCCCGAGCTTCATTTAGCACGAATATGGCCTTGAGTCTCCACTAGAACTATCCCTAAGCTCAACTTGCCATTTATTTTGCATTAAATCTCGGTGAAAACCGGACCACAACCTTTGCCGACCACCCTCCGGACCGGGAGCTCAACGGGGAACTTCCGGCGGTCTTCAAGCTCGAAATGAGCTCAGGTAAGCCTCTAGACCCTCCTTGGGTGTTGTTTGATGGTTTAGAATCGAGTTTTGATAAGAAAAAAAATTCGGAAAATACCTCGCCGGAGCCGGGTTCGGGGAGGCCCGGTTTACTTATTTTTCGGCGTGTTCACGGCCTTCTTTTTGTTGTATGTTGATGCTGAGTGTCTAATGAGTCGAATGCCGCAAGAACGGGCGAAAAATACCAAGTTTCGGGCCCGTTTCGCAATTTTCCGGCCACCTCGCCGGAATTTTTACTATTCCCGCCGGATTTTTCACTGTTCATCGTCTTCTCCGGCGACCCTCCGGCCGGTCAACGGTCAACGGCCGACGTGGCGTGCCACGTAGGCAGCCGCGTCAGCCGGGTGGGGTCCGGTCCGCTTATTTTCAAATAAAACAAACGGACGGCCACGATCGCGACACGTGTCGCGATCCTGGATTTTTTGAAAAATTAAATAAATGATTTTCGAATAATCGATCCGGCGGACGAGGATGTGCCACTTGGCTCACTGAGGGACGTCCGATCTTGTCCAAGATCGGACGCACCACAATCGGACACGTGGCACGATCTGGAGCGTCCGATTTGAATGGTTTTCTAAAAAATGAAAATAAATTAATTTTTGATCCGACGGCTATTATTGAGCCACGTGTCTCTCTGTGGGTCGCCCGATCTAGTGGAAGATCGGACGCACGAGACGAAGCCACGTGGCACAACGTGGACCGTCCGATCCGGGGAATTTTCGGATAATTAAATAAAATAGATAAAAAACCAAAAAAATTGTTAAAAAATAGGAAAAATATTTAAAAATATAAAACGGCGTCGTTTTTAGGCCGGTTTCGACCCCTAGGGTCGGGCCGGGCGCCCGAGAGGCGTGGGCCGGGTCTGACCCGGCCCGGAAAATATTTTTAAATATTAAAAAATTCAGAAAATAAGAAATAATAATAAAATAATCAAAAAATCAATAAAAAATAAAAAATCATAAAAAATTCAAAAAATTCGGAAAATTCAGAAAAATTCTAAAAAATTCCAGAAAATAGGAAATGGCCACATTCAACTGGCCATGACCTGTCCCGGGTCATTTGACCCCCGATCTTTCCATAAATGACGGTTTTGCCCCTTCGGCAAACCGTCTTCCAAAAAAATTCTAAAAAATCCAGGAAAATCCCCAAAAATAGGAAATGGCCACAAACAACTGGCCAAGACTCATTCTGGGTGTTTTTGAACCCCGACGCTTCTTAAAATGACGATTTCGCCCTTTGGACGAATCGTTTTCCAAAAATTAAAAAAAAATCAAGAAATTCCAAAAAATTCCCAAAAATGGGAAATGGCCACAATCAACTGGCCGTGGAATATTTTGGGTAATTCGGTATCCAAACCTTTCAAAAAATGACAATTTTTCCCTTCGGGCTAATTGTCCTCGAATCTTCCCATTTTACCCCCTTAGCCCTAAATCACATCTTCCCTAAGCCCTTATGGCTATACTAGGAGGCCAATGATTGAAATTGATGTGCATTGACATGATTTATTTATGCACTTGATTTGCGCTTTCATTATATTGACTGTGATTTGATAGGACCAATCTTCCAATCTGCATGAAACCCTGAATCAAACCTATCTCACCCAAAATTGCGCCTGCATGAAATCTTAAATAGGAAAATCACTCGCGTTAGGTACCGAAAGGGCTTTGGTAATGACACCGACGTAACCAAGTCCCCGAACCCAAAAATCTCTGGTTCCGCAGGACTGATCGATCTCTCCCAATCGGTCAGTAAGGTTTCCGGTCTACCCTCCAAGAAAGACCGGTGGCGACTCCAAATGCATGCACAAATTGCACATGCCACCACGACCACACTAAGGTCGAAAGCGATCGACTCTTATCGTCGAATCCCTCAAAAGACACTCCCGCCGCGATTTGGTATGGGCCTGGGAGGGCCCGCGCCGATCCAAAGCCCGCGATCGGTAATCCATTAGCCGCGTCGCGTTTTGATTTTCGGACGGGTCGCGACACCATCGTAATCTTCTAGGTCTAGCTCAATGAACCAGGCCAGAGCGGCGCCAGCCAAACTCTCTTGGAATGTGTTCATTAGTAGCAGAATATAATCTGAATAGTGCGCCATCTTGCGCAGGTAATACTTGAGGTGTGCTCGGGGACAACCTGTCCCATTGTATTTCGTTACAAACTCTGGCTCTTTATAATCAGGAGGAGTCTCTACTTTAGCGAAAGGAGATATCTTGTCGAAGCGGGCTAACTCGTAACCTTGACTGCTCAGACATTCCTCGATTTTGGCCAACCTTTTAGCCCCTGCTTCGGTTTTCATGGTCTGCTTCCCCTTCTCCTCCCTCTCGAGGTTGATAACAACAGGCGAGGCCTTTGGTTGTGATCGGCTGTTTGGTTCATGGACATCCTCCTCTGTATGTTGGGTATCCCTTGTTACCTCTCTATCTGCTATATCAGGTACCGAAGAAGGGCCTGAGTTGTTCTGGTTATGGGCCGTTGTTTGTTTAGCTTGAGTGGCTTCCAGCATGGCCTTGATGTCAGCCATCATAGTTGCCAGGGCAGTCATCTGAGACTCTAACATGCCCACACGCGGAGTCAATTCTTGCTGCTCCATTCTTGTCTTAAAGCGGGTACGGAAACGATGTGTTGATAGTTCCTTGATGAGAGGGTACCTGTTCAAAAAGATTTCGAGTGAGTGCTTCGTTTATTTTGGTAGAAAGAAGCAGTTAACTCTTTCAGTTGCATGCTTCTTGTCAGTAGATGAGAAAAAGGGCTACCTCGTGAGCCTTAGTCTCATGTAAATAGTTCTTTTAATCATTTTTTGACAAGAATTCATGAAATTAAAAGAAGCGTAATTTCTGACGATAGTTTTTATGTATTCGCAAAACATGTTCACATTTATGCTCATGTATCCAAAATAGCATCACACAGAAATGAGAATGTATGAGAAGGCGTCACAATGTTTGCTTATTTTACACTTGATAGAATAGCTTATTCAAGCCTAGGACGCTTGAGGTCTAAGGTATCCTCATCATCCCAGTATGGATTCCCCTCTTCAGCCTGGGATTCCTCGTCTTCTGAACATGACAGTGGTCCCATGTCTTCGGGTATGTACGGCTCTATTCCAGGTACCTACGGCACGATGTATTCGGGTATGTAGGGTTCGACAAGGCTTCGTCGGGTCGCTTTAAAGTGCTGAATGTACTCTGCAGTGGCTCTATGAATGTTTTCTTCATGAGTCATGTTTTCTGGCCAACTTACTTCTTCGGCTTGCGAATTCTTCAAGGAGCGAATGATGGATGTCACCTTGGCTTCAAACTGTTTCTTCTCTTCCTCCATGAGAGTCTTGCTTGGTATGTCAAAAGAAAAGATACCAGGTTGTGGTGAAGAAGGGATCTCCTGTAGAGCTCCAAACTGTCGAATCACCCTCCTTGGATAATATGCGGTAGCGCCCGTGAATCCTAGCAAAGGGACTGGACCCCTGTCATCGCAGGTCAATCTGACTTTGCTCAGCGTTGGCAACCTTAGCCGCCATCGGAGTTGTTGGGGTCTTAGGTTTTTAAGGAAGTTTCTCCACTCTATAAAGTTGAACTTAGGAATACATGTATGAGTTCTGACAAAGGTTTTAAGAGGATGTGCGTCAGGGCTGATTTCAGTGAAACCCATGCGGATGTGGAATTGTATGATATGGGATGTGAACCACAGATACAAAAGATCACTCGAGGCCCTAAAGATTCCATTTTTATTTTTCTTGAAGTGATTTAAGGAAAGGAAGGTTTCGACAAGAAGGATGTTTGAGTAATCCCACCCACAACAGACTTGTCTAGCTACTATAGCCATGATAGGGTCAAAGGTGACAGATGAGATCGGGAATAGTACAAAGCTAAAGAATGTCAAGACAAAGGCTTTACCAGATTTGGTTCCTTTAGCAGCAGGGAGGCGTGAAAATTGATCTATAAGGAAAGATAAGGAGACTCGTCCCGAATTGCTTTTTGTTTCTGCTTTTACTTCATTCAGGCCTGTGTCGAGGAATTCAACCACCTGACTCAAGGGTTCAAATCCTATAGGGGGTCGGACGAGCGTAGGAGTGAATTCAACTCCGATGACGGCGCTGTATTCCTCGATAGTATGACGGCGCTGTATTCCTCGATAGTGGGAGCAATCTTTAGTCCTTCCATGCAAAATGTAGCGGTGGTGGGATCCCAGTAGAGCGCCATGGCTTGAATAAAGGCAGGTGGACACTCAATCTTCAGCAGGTCCAGTAGGTATCCTAGTCGTGATTCAGCATACTTTTGGCTGGCTTCGCCCATGCTGTCCCACCATGATTGGAGTTCGGCCCGGGGGATTTTGAATACTTGAATATCATTCTTTCCCATCAAGTCTAAAATATGCAAATGATTTTGAAAAGTCAATCGTCAGAAATTACTTTAAACGTATGAATGTGCAGATGTCATGAGGTATGCATGAGCTAACTCGATTGCATAGTTCAATTGAAGAAATGGAAATTAGGACCTTTTTCAGGTCTTGAAAGCCTGACTCAAAGCCTAATTTGAATTTCAAGGAAGTGAATTATGCAATTTAGTTAGGTTTACTCAGTGACTAAGGGAAATAGCAACGTCACATTCCATTGGTCAATACATCAAAAGAACAAAGTGAAGTGAACCTTTATTACAATCGAGATGCCTAACGGAAGAAAGGTAGAGAGATATCTTTTAAACAAGAAAGCTGTAAAAAATCGTTGGAATGTGAGGATCCAAATCACTCTTTTCCCAAAGGTCTATCCAAATGACAGTCGGTCGGGAGTTTTCCTCTAATCAAGTGTAAAGGAGTCGTCTTCAATGTTTTGGTCGAGAGGCGGTAGTTCCTCTGGCCATTCTCTGGTCCATGGTACGACGACTTCAGGAGCCTTCTCGGGTTTCACCTTCTTGAGTGTGATACGCTTTGGCTTTGTCTTGGTAGCAGGACGTCTTCTTTTTCCCCAAAAGGTGATCATAGGTACATTTTCTTTGGACAGTAGTTCGGTCTTCCGACGGGCATATGCCTCCCTGGCCAACTGGTTGCGACGCTGCCTCTTCATCTCCAGATAGTCCTTAAACATCTCGTCCGCTTGTCGCTTGAATCTGAGGTTATCGACATAGTAATGGGTTTGGCAATCTTCGGCATACCCTAGCTTACGTCCAATTAGCTCCCGACCATGCACGAATCTAGTGAAGTGTAGCCTTGTGTTTAGTCCGGGGCGAGTGACTTTCCTCAGGTATTCTAAGGTCACCAATTCTGTCGAGCTCTTAGGGAACAACGACATTCTACCCTATTATCATTGCTGTTTCAATTAGTCACTTGAGCGATTTGCATGACGTGAATGCATATGAATGTATGTAATGTACGAATCATATTATGGAGTAGAGAGTAGTAAGTACATCGGAAATAAATGCCTTACTAACCATACCTGGGGGAATGTGGAATGTCCCCCTTTTATCAATGGGTGGTTTTAGGTATACCAACCATCCATAGACATGCGCATGAGACAAGTGGTATACTCTAAGAAATCAAAAATCAGGTGAGGAACCTACGGCTCAGGCTCCCACGATCCACACGAGGTAGATTCCTCCCCAAGGGTACCTACCCAAGAGGGCTAGACATCGCCAATGTAGATGGTGAGCGGGAACGAGTACGAAAGTCTCAAGTGCCATCAAACACGAGATCCTTTTCGCACTCTTTCCCTATCTAAGGTAACCTAGGGGTGGTTGCAGTCGGGGTTTGGTCGCCAGTGTGTGCAATGTGTCGTGATCATCACAATGCAAAGTCATGCAGAGCAGTTTGTATCAAAACACCGCTTCAGTATGTGCATAAAAATAAACATACATTCCCTACTCCAACCTACAGGAAAAAATGTCAACAATCACTCCACCCCTTATTTCTCCAATCTGCAAAAACATCTAACACAATGGTTAGTGTACGTACCTCATCTTCGAGAGCATCTGCAGAAAATAAGGTCAGATAAACCAAACAACTTTTTTAATCGGCTCAAGTCTTCTAGAATTCGTAACTAGAGATTCTGGGTTCGAATTCAGTCCCCAGTGGAGTCGCCAGTCTGTCGCGACCCTCTCTCGAGGCGGAGCGGGCTAATGGGCCGCCCGATCGCTGGCTTGATCGGACGCGGGCCTCTCCCAAGGTCCATTACCCAAATCGCAACTGCTGGATATACGTGGTCGACCTTCAGTGTGGTCTAGTGACATGTGATGAGTGTACATGCCAAGGAGTCGCCACCAATCGTTTCGTGGAGGGTACGATCAGAAACCCTATCGAATAGTTGGGAGTGGTCTATTCGATTCTGCGGAAACCAGAGAAGTGGCTTCGGGGACTTAGTTACGCCAACTGTCAAAGTTGACGCCCTTTCGGTACCTAAGCTGAATGGTTTATCTGATCCTAGGATTTCATACAGACGAGTGGGGTACAGATCCTAAATCTAGGAGTTCATGCAGATGGGAACTACTACCCTATCAATCACAATCAATAGAAATAAGTGCGCAAATCAAGGATCCAGTACATGCGGATAAAACACATGAAAGCAGCATGGCATCCCTAATGAGGCCCTATTAGCCTAGAGAAATATCAACCAAGGTTTAGGAATGATTTTGGCATGATTTGCCCATGAGGAGCAAAATCGTAATTTTGAACAATTCAGGGATAATTCACCTCAAAAAGGGAAAATTTGTCATTTTAGATGAATCGGGAAGTCAAAAGATGGGGGAAATAGGATTAGCTATCAATCCAATCCATTTCCTATTTTTTTGGGAACTTTCAGGATTTTTCTGGAATTTAAAAGCGATTTTACCTTCGGAAATGCAAAATCGTCATTTTGGACAAAGATGAGAACTGAAAATCTCAAATATTAGGGTTGGTCGTCCACCTGATCCAAACCCTAAATTTAAGCAATTTTAAGAACTCGATCGGAACAAGAAAGACGATTTTCCCAATGAGGGGCAAAATCGCCATTTTGAGAAAAGCGGCGGGACTCGAAAACCCAAACCTAAGAATTGGTCGCCTACCCGACCCTAATTCTTACCTTGGCATTATCGGTTTTATCTTGCATACACAGCAGAGGCGACTTACCCCTAAAGGGTAATGTCGTCGAGTCTCGAAAGAACGGATAAGAAACCCCAAAAATAGGGTTGACCAATTGTCTGTGGTCAATCCTCGATTTTTGGGGATTTCTGGAGTGTCTAGGATTTTTCTGATTTTTTTTTTTATTTTTTAAATCATTTCTGATTTTTTTTTAAAAAAAAATGTGATTCGGACCGGGTCGACCCAACCCACTCGGGTCGGAACCCGGCCCAGACCCAGACCCGCGCGGACCCCAGCTCCAAAACGACGCCGCATCGCGTTTTTATTTTCGGATTATCTTAATCTGATCAAACGGCCTATATTGAACCGCGTGGCTTGTCCGCGTCCCTTAGATCTGATTACTAGAACCTACGGTCTAGATTGAACGATGACTCTCTCGGGACCGTCTGATTGACTTATTAAATCCACGGCCACGATTAGAACATAGGGTTTGATCTGAACCGTTCATACCTACTTATCCTAAACGATGCCGCTTTACTATTAACCTAAACGATGTCGTTTCAACCAGTTTTGCCTTTCTGATTAAAAACTATTTTCGAATTATCCTAATTTCTAATTGGACGGTCCTCGTTTAATAAACTCGATTAACCTAGACCGTCCGATCTAATGCTGACTCGTCCTAATAGACTAACGGTCGAGCTGACTTGACGCCAGCGTGGATCAATGGCACCTCGCCACCTAAGACGCTGACTTGTTGACCTTGCCACGTACGCATCGTCTTCTACCTCGCGCTTACGACTGGGCGAACGGCTGTGCTTCTCCGACGACGATCCGACGGTGGATCCTCAATGAAATCGCACGAAATCAACGCCAATCGACTCGCAATGGGTTCTTGCTTAGCATATCTAAGAATCGAATCGTTCTATCCATAGAATCAAGAGCATCATGCGGATTGTCGAGTACGACCATGGGAGTTCAATCATGCGATTTAAGCAAAATCATTGCGATTCCATCACGGGATAACACCAATTGATGTTCAGGAGACTTACCTTGAGCTCCGATTGAGCTCGCTCGGCCCAGATTTGGCTGGGTACGAATGAACAGTGTTCGGTTAACGGAGGTTGGATTGGGAGACTCGATTCGGTGTGTTAAGACGAAATCGATGCAAAAAAGATATGTGAAGATGGTCAGTGATGTTCAGGGAATGAAACGCACACATGAAATGCAAAGATTGAAGCCGAAATCAGGGTTCGCTATTGAAGACCAGAGCTTAAGCTCGAAGTTCAGGATTACCTGTTCTGGCAGTTTTGGGCTACGCGGTCGATGGCGATCGCTTCCTGGGGGCTTGAGCGTCTTCTGGTTGACCTTGAAGAGCTTCGGTTTGGCCTGAGAAGGCCTGACCAGCGCTCTGCAAATCCGAGCTCTACCCTCGACAATGGCGATGGAGGGGAGCTCTCTCTCTCTCGTTCTCTCTCTTTCTCTTGATTCTGTTCGTCGTCCGCCAACTGAATCGACCAACCTTTTCAACTGAAAGTCTCCACAGGCTTATATAGCCTTTTGCGTTTTGGCGCCGAATCGGGGACGATCGATTGATTCAAATAGCACGTGTCATCACGTGATTTTAGGTCTAAACGGCGTCCGGGACGATGGGTGAATCGTCCAACTCCATTTGGTTCTCCGGGGGGCTTCATTTCACTCGGATTTGGCATGAATTTGAGCTGTGTTTTCTTTTGTTGACTTTTTGCAGCTTCAGAACTTGACCGGCCGATTGCCTTTTACTCCGACGACGTCGAGCGGCGCCACCGGTGTTAATCGATAGGTAGGAGTATAGGCAACAATACGCCCACCAATGCGTGCTAGATTATCCACGAATTGGCCTTCAATTTGAGGATCGAAATCACCTTTGGAACTGTTCATCTGCGCAGGTGCTGAGGGAAGACGATGACACTGTAGCGGACCGGTTCGACCGGTCCAACCGGCGGTCAGACCGGTTCGAACCGGTCCCGACTTGCAATTTCTCAAATTAAATCCAAATTAACAGGAAATTTTTGCAATTGAACCTCATAATCGAATCCAGGGCATGAATTCTATCAAAAAATGTGATTTTTCCCAAAAGTTCATATCTATTTCAACAAAAACCCCAAATTTCCTTTTAATTGCAAATTGGGGAATTATGCAATTGAAGGTCCAAATGATCAAATTGGGTTAAATCACCTGTGCCAATCGATTCAAAATGGTAAAACCCATTGGGAAGTATGTTTAATTTGCAATGATAGCCCTTGAATTGAAAGTAATTTCAATTATGCTCATTTTCAAGGACTAAAAATGCAATTTTAGTATGCAATTTTGCCAAATTCGTGCAATTGAACAATTTGTACAAACAATTGGGCTAAATTGAAATAAGGGACAGTTAGAATGGATGTCAAGATCCTAGAAAATACCAAAATTGAAAATTAAAAGACTCAATGGATATTTTTTTCTCAAATTCAATAGTATGGGTTACAAAGGAACACCCATAATTGAATCTGATTTTGAACTTTTTGTGAGGGATTAAAAATAAAAATATTGGCTATTTTTCCATATTTTTGTGACCTCAAATACTATTTTTCTTGATTTTTTGAGTATTTTCCTATTTTCTAAAAATACTAAAAAATATGAAAAATATGAAAAATTATTTTTTTGTTCAAAAATGGTTCCTTGGGCTTGGCCAAGGCCACCAAATTTGATTTTGTAATTTTTTGACTTTTTTTGATTTTTTTTGTGATTTTTCAAAATATATTTTGCAAAAAGACTTGATCAAAAATCAGGTGTCAACACCCTTGTGAACTTGAAATGGCCAGAGAGCCCTTGTGCATCGTAATTGGCCAGAGTGCCCTGATGCTGACGCATTGGCCAGAGTGCCCTTGAGAAATACATCGCGGCCCGAGAGCCCTTGGCAATGAGACATGAGATGACTTCTGAAGTTGTGCGTTTAATTATATGCTAAGGTGTGGTGCTTGACTCCATGAATTTGTGATATGTGAAATTTGAATGCCATGTGCAATGCTTTATTGAGATTCTACATTTACTTCATGGTGTGGTCTGGTGGGACTAGCGGTCTGGTATTAGGTTTAGGGTTTACTTGCTGAGATTTATATCTCACCCCAGTGGGGGCTTAACTTTTTCAGATCCCAAGCGATGAGATGGCAAGTTTGTCGAGGTTGAGTATTCGAAGATGGAATTACAGGATATGGATTCACATTTTGTGGTCTTAGGGATTGTATTTGGTTTCATGGATTAGAGATTGAACCCTCGAGTATGTTCGACCGCTGTATGAATTGAAGTGTACCATTTTGTCCTAAGTCATTTCAATTTATAATTGATGAGTAGAGATGTTTGTCGCTTCCGTATAAGTATGGATGTTTAAAATGCATTGTGGGCCGAGAGATCCTGGGAAACAATCTAAAGATCGACGGCCAGGTGGGATGTTCAAGTGCTCACAGGGTTTGGGACGTGAAAAAACCACGGGGAGGGAGAGAGGTTTTACTATCTTCAATAACGAATACAAACGTACAATCACAGATCGAAAGATCTGGCAAGAAAAAGTGAAAAACAAAGGATTTCGGGACAGAAGCGAAAGTAAGCGTTATAGTATGATATGCAAGATATCCTTTTTATAGCATCCTTTAAAAAAAATCCTAAAATAAAGTGAATCGTAAAAAATAACATTATCACTAATTTAAAGTCAAAATATAACATGTCGTATGACTTGGAAGCATTAGTAATCTTCTAGCCTAGCAATTACATGTACATGGGAGCGTTAATACACAAGGGAGTGGACATGTGTTGCTGCATTATGTTATTGGTGAAACAGACGGTGCTCATGGGATCTGGTAATATGCAGCACTCTTTCTAAGCATTTGCTCAATTCAGGAGTAATCCTTAGGAGGTAGTGATCACAGATTCACAACAATCATATTTTAGTAAGTGTTTATACTTAACATCATGCTCAAACCTATCGAAATCTAGCTTTGCTTATGAAGTTCAGCTTACTATTTTGTCCCCCATGCCGCGGCGGAGTCAGAAACCTAGCTTAGAGGGGCGAGATTTCCGTCACAATGGACTTATTTTTAACCTTAAATTTCGGTGACAATTGTATTGAGTAAGACCAACTAAATTAATTGATCGACAACACAATAAAGGGGAAAAAACCAAGACATTTATGAAAGTTTATTGCTCAATCAAAACGTGATAAAAATATTAAGACCATATAGGTGTTAAAAATGAAAACATGAAATATCTTAATGTCACGTCTTTTGAATTAGTTAAGGAGTAGAATAACTTCAACTATTAAGTGAGATAAAAGGAATAATGAGTATCATAAATATTTATAGCGAATTCATTATAGAACAATCTTTGGTGACTGTTATGTTAACAGTCTATTTTGGGCCACAAAAAATAAATAACTTTATTAAAAATTATCGCGAGGTCGACTCTTTTAAGAATTTGTGGCTTATAACGTATTGTTATTCTCACAGTAACCCAAAAACTATTATGCCAGCAAAGTCCAAATTTATTTTCAGCCGATACAATTTTTTGGACTTATTATGTCATGTACAGCATTGCGTCGACTTAGAAACTCGAACTTGTGGAAGATTCAATGCCTTGTGCTTATGCTGATTATGAAGAATTAAAAGCTGTATCCATCTTATTAAAAAACTAATACGAGAAAAACTAATGTAAGCGATTTTGATTAGCTTGAATTCATTATATACGAAAAATTATGTGCCTACTACTCTAACTTGGGGAGGGGCAATGTAATGATGTACATATGGTAAAAAAGTCGCCCAGGACAGGATTAGCAAATGAAACGACATGAACAAACGCACAAAATGGTCGACTTGATAAGGAAGCACGATGTAACATAAATAACCCTGGGCAGCCGTAGCTAGAATTTCTCTAGTTGATCTACAAATCTTCTGGTGTACAGGCCCCCTGAATTCAGACAACGATCTCAAAGATCCATCCTGCTATCAATCTGGACGAGTGCATGCATGCATGGTGGTGCTGGTGCATAGATGCGATCATCAGACAACCTTGTCTCTGTCTAGGCCAGAATGGCGAGCTCTTGCGGCAGCAAACAAGTGTTGCTCATCCTTCAGTCTCACCGGAACTTGGAACGGACCAGTTCTCATGGCCGGTGAAAGAGCAGTCAAACCTCGGACGGGGCAAAGGCTCCTATGACTTGCCAAATCGAGGACAACGGAGTTAAAATCTCACCAATTTACTATGCAGGATCGGAACTTGAACACACACCCCCCCTCTCTCTCTCTCTCTCTCGATCTTGAGACTTATCACTCGCGTGCAGGTTCGATAAGTTTTCCACTTGGGAACAGAGAACTGAATCGCATAGTACCAATTCCTAAAAATATGGAACCGAGAACTGGACAGGTTCCCACCGGAACTTGGAACGGACCAGTTCTCATGGCCGGTTCCAGGTCCTCGCTTCAGCTTACTATTTTGTCCCCGTGACGTGGCGGAGTCAGAAATCTAGCTTAGAGGGGCGAGATCTCTATCACAACGAACTTTTTTTTTTACCTCAAATTTTTGGTAGCAACTGTATTGACTAAGACCAACTTAATTAATTGGAAAAAAATATTAAGACCATATATTGGCGTCAAAACTGAAAACATAAAATATCTTAATGTTACGTCATTTATTTGTCACGAAACAAAAACAGAGCTTAAGGCTACCGAAATTATAATTCATCTTGAGATAAAATTGAGCTACCATGGCATTGTTGCAGGGGAAAAAAAATCATGTTGAAATGAAATCAAACACATGTGCCTAAGGCTGGAGACTTCCCTCCCTAGGCTCGTGTTAAGCTACAATTTTCATTCTCTTTAACATGCTTTCTCGGAGTAGTCAACGATCAAGGAAATTGCCAAAAAAGCGTTAAACCTATACCAATTTGGTCCAATATATATATATATCAATTCATTCCTAAACCTTTTGTATTCGTGTCATTCAATCTTCCCAGCCAATTTTGACCGAAAATTGATGACATGGACGTCGACAGTGACGTTGACCATCCTATGTGACACTGCAAGTGCTGATGTGAATTTTTAAATTTTTTAAATTTTGTTAATATTTTTTGTATTTTTCTATCCCTATTTTATTTTATTTTATTTTATTTTGTTAGCAGCGTGTAGGAGGCTGTCCGCCACCAACTGAGACTCGATGACCTTTGTCGGCCATTAATAAAAAGAAAAGAAAAACCATAAAAATTCTAAATGAGTAAAAAAATTCACGTCAGCGTCGGCAGTGGCACAATCAATGGACGACCAATGTCCATGTCATCAATTTTTGATCGAAATTAATCGAAAGGACTTAAATGATACAAATGCAAAAGGTTTCAGATTCAATTGCAAAAGAAGAAGAAGAAGAATAATTATGATTAAATTGACATAATTACAATAAATTTTAAACTTTTTGATAATTTTCCAGTCATCTAAATGAGTTACGCGTCGGGATTCTAGCTAGTTACCCTCCTCATGCCACCCTTTCTGTACCACATTTCTCAGTTGAATACTCAGGTCAGGCAGTCAAAAATTTCGTTATCTGTGCTCTAAGTGATGGCACCTTCAAGCGAATAAGCATGAACGAAGAAACCAACATATGTCCGAGTGATGCGATAAGATGAGTGATGAGTTGTAATGATCACAAACAGTAAATTTGACACAACGACAAAACCAAGCGACACAACATGATGAGGAAGCAACCACGACGTGACAAATCAAATGAAAATGATGCATGACAAGATAATCAATAAACACGACACGACCTTTAGATGCTTAACTCGTCCCGACATGATAATAAAGCGCGCGGTACAAACATAAAATAACTGTGGGCGGGTCATAGCTAAACCTTTTGCTGATTGATATGCGAATATTTTGGCGTATAACCCTCCTGGTTATAAACGAAGATCTCAAAAGATGCATCCTGGTATCAATCGAGACGAGTGCATTGTGGTGCGCAGATGCCATTATCAGATCACAACCCTTTCTAGGTCAGAACGGCGAGCACTTCCGAAAACAACCAAGCGTTCCTTCGACTCGCCAAACCGAGGATACCTTAATTAAACCTCACCAATTTACCATGCACGATCGGAACTTGAACTCTCTCTCTCTTTCTCTTTCTCTCAGGAATCCAAACTTATCACTTGCACGCAGTTCTTGACAGAAACACAATTAGTGCACGCTAGGGTTTTGACCTTCCTCGGACGTTTTGTCGATCATCGCTGTCGCACGCCTCACATCTGCATGCATCGGTGAACGGTAAAGATGATTCGATGCCATCGCTACGTCAAGTCTGTTTTTTTTTTTTTTTTTGGGCGGGGGGAAGGGATATTTCTTTATCCCGTTTCGGGAGATCCCTAATGAGCGGCTAAACAAGCTCTTCCCTAGACAGAGAATTGAAGAAAAATTGACCAGATGGGAAACAAATCTAACACGACCGTTCTTGTTTCCGTGCACGTTTGGCGATCAAGTGGGCATCTGATGTTCATGTCTTGGGCGGAAAGATTGGAATGATTCCACGTTTCCGGGTACGACGAGGGACCATTTGATTTGAGCCGTTCAATATTGATCACCCGAGGGGCTGGTTGTTTCTTTCCCAACAAGTGCGACAATAGAGTAGCTTTGCCGACCTCATTAAGTTGGAGCAAATTGACCACGACGGGGCACTACTTAAAAAGATCTTTAAAATCTCGAAATCCCTCGGAGATTGTTTCCAACATTGAAGAGTGTTAAAGAATAATTCCTCTTAGTATACGGCCGAGGCCTCTAGTTAAATATCTAATCGATACGACGCATTCTGCGTCTTTCTTTCAACGCCTTAAAACTTTCGAATTCTCAAGCACAGATGAAGCAACCATTTTAACAGGATCCTCCCACTCCTCTAATTACAACTCTAGGATTCTAAACATTGGAAAATCTATTGAGCCATCTTATTGTAGTGTATATAAATATGTCGATTTTTACGTTAAGAAAAGGAAAAAAGAAATAAATATCTTAAAAGAGGTTGGGAGAAAGAGATAGAAAGAGAGAGAGAGAGAGAAAGGTCACCAGCAGCCTTTTTGCTCCCCAAAAATTTAAGAGCTATAAAAAAAAAAAAAAAAAGTCACCACCACCGTTAACCACCCACCATTCAAACCCTATAACGCCTTCTCTTTGACGATCCTCTCCTCCTTTCCCTCTTTAATTACATTTAACCCACCGCATAAAGTTGAAGAAGACGTCTCACGATCTCGATCACAAGCCTCGCTCCCACCCCCAACACCGACGTCGTCGCGGTCGCCGCCGCCGCCGCCGACCCCACTCTTCTTGCCCAGATGCATCTTCACGTAGAAGTTCAAGAACAGCATAAAGACCGCGCCGTTCAGCACCGAGTTGAACACCCACGCGCCGATCCCGTTGCACCCGCCCTTGGCCAGGTGCAGCGCCAGCACGCCGACGTGGCACACCAGGTTGCACCCCGAGAGCACGACCTGGCAGTGCGCGACGAACGGGAAGCACGAGACGGGCAGCCCGATGGCGGTCCAGAAGCGATACCCGTACACGGCGGCGTAGACGAGCGTGGCCGAGAGGATGGCGAGTACCTGGAACGACTGCGAGTACTCGAGCCAGAGGAAGGCGACGCAGGTGAGGGCGGCGTTGTTGAAGAGCTGCGCGGAGGAGAGGCGGCGGCGGCGGAGGATCGTGAGGAAGGTGCGGAGCATGTGGAGGAAGCGGGAGAGGTAGAAGGCGTAGGACCAGAAGAAGACGCGGCCGGAGGGGCGGGTGCCGAGCGGGAAGCAGAGGAACCACTGGAACGGCGTCGTCCGGGAGCGGCGCCACAGCCACCGGGTGTCCCGGATCTCGGCGGCGGAGGAGAGGAGGGCACCCGCGAAGATGGTGGCGGAGAGGAGGGCCATGAGGAGGCTGTGGAGGGCCGGGGCGGGGCCGACGGGGACGGGGCGGCGGCGGAGGAGGAGGAGGAGGTGGAGGAGGAGGGAGAGGGCGAGGTAGAGGGAGACGGAGGAGACGAGGAAGGACCAGGTGGAGCCCCACGACTGGGTGTGGCTCCACCGGAAGTTGACGATGGCCGGGTGCTCGGCGAGGTAGTACGTCAGCCAGTTCGCCGCCATGGCCACCACCGTCGGTCGGTCGGTCGGTTGCGCGTCTATCGCGGTCGTCTCATCAATCTGTCTGATTCCGATGAAAATGTCAGGAAAAGGAATCCGGCTTGGCCTCTGCCAGCAACGTTGAATTCTCAAAATTCCTTTGGAGAGGTTCCAAATTTGGGTTCGTTGAATTTTTTTTTTTAGAGAGAGAAAGGGAGCTGTGGAGAGAGAGAGAGGGCAGAAGGGTCTTGGGGGCTTAAATTTAGGGATTCTTCAATGGAGGGGGCTCTTCATCTTCTTTGGGGACGTGAACGACTGGTCGGCATGAAGCGCTGGTAAAATGGTTGTAAATGACACGTGCGGTGATCCTATTGGACACACGTTTGTTGCGTGCAACTTACGGGTTCTACTGTCGTTAGTCGCACGTGCGGCTCGCTTTTGGTCGATCCATGGTGGATTTTTCTTCTCTTTGTTTTTTCTGGGTGGGGGAAGGATTTCAATCATGAACTAGGTGGGAATCGGGAGGACTATAGGACTGATGGCGTCATTGGTGGTAACATGCCCTTCTCAGTAATATTGAATAGTAACTTTTGCTGCGTGTTAGACCCTGTTCGCACTAAAATTGCCCTCAACAAGTTAGAATAAATTTCATGGCTAAATTGAACATGTACAAAGAACGTGAAGATTATATCGAACAAATTAAAAAGTTCATAGGTCATATTGGACGTTTTTAGCAAGAATTTCAGGAACCATTTGTGTCATTTCCTCAAACTTTTAAGTCGTCTAATCAGGTTCTTGAGCTTAATCATGTCTCTCCGACTTCAAATCCGGCTAGTTGGAGTCTTTTAATGTGGAAAACTCTAATGCGGCGCCGCCATTGATACTCAACGTGTGATTGTGATCTTCGTCTCCAGGTTGTGTAGGGACATGCAATAGATTATAACTATTTACATGTCAGGTCCGAATATTGGCATATAGAGTGCCCGATCGACAAAGTTATGCAGAAGAAAGACGTATATTTGCGCTGGAGCGACTGCTGTGATGCTTGAGAAATGGAACAACACAGATAATGCGAGGAAGGAAACGCTAACAGGGAGGGGATGGGAGGGGTACGTGATGGGAGCATATACTCAAGGACATGAAACTGATGTGACTAAACATACGGGGCGAAATCCTGTTTTGGTCATGTAAAAATAAGCTGGAAAGTCCAATCCGTTTCGACAATGTTCGCGAACAAACAACAAAGGACGTGCGAACATAACAACCGAATGCGATTTCGAAACTAACGTTAGTACGTTACGTAACCTTATGCTTCACGCTTAAGAAATCTATCGCAGATGACATTTTAAACACGCATCGGTAACGGGAATATTATCGAGAAAAAAGTCATAAACCTATTGCTATTGCGACAATTCAATCCTAAACCTTGGTGTATTCGTGCCAAATTCAGGCCTTCATGTCAATTTCGGCCGGAAATCGCGGACGTGGTAAATTTTTAATAATATCTTAAATATCTTTTTGATTTTTTTTAAAATTTTGATTTCTTGTTTCTTCTTTCGTGGCCCGGCCTCGCTAGGGGTGAGCTTCGGCAGCCGGCTTGAGGAGGAGGAAGAAGAAGAGATTAAAAAAAAAATAAAAAAACCTAAAAAATAAGTAAATATTATTAAAAAATGATCACCTCAGCATGACCACATTACGTTAGCGATTTTTGGCTAAAATTGGCCTGAAGGACTGCGAGTTCGAATAAATATAAAAGGTTTAAGAATGAATTGGCAAAAAAAAAAAAGGTTTAGGAGTGAATTGGTACAATTACAATATGGTTAGGACTTTTTTTGGTAATTTTCCAATTGGTAACTTAGACACAGCTTCTCTTGTGTACCCTACTCATGGCGATACGTCGTCCTACATGCACCATGTATCCACACATGCTAGAATTCATGCATTTCAAATGATTTCAGCATTCGACCAATAATAAATAAATAAATAAATGATTACAGCATTAAACCTACGTCATCTATTTGAATATAGTTTTCTTTAGCAAAAATGTGGATTTAGTTTTTTTTTTTTGGGTCAAAATCTGGATTTAGTTTGAATAGTCAATAATTACTTCGAAAATTGGAGCCATTAGTAGTAACTCGTCACTAATCGTTCTCATTGCCTTCATTTATTTAATTACTTTTCTAAATTACGTAGAGAAGAGAGAAGAAGTTGTGACCGACCGTCCGTGACCGACCGTCCATGACCGACCACTTGCCTCCGTCGTCGTTTTAATACGCACACGTTTTCTGGGACCACCCTCGCACTGCGCGGTCTTGATATGATATGGACGTGATGAGAAATTTGTGGCGGCAAATCGATGGTCTGCTTTAGTCAATTGAGTGGGACTCCAGGAGGAAGGAGGAGCCTTTCTTAGGTGAGATTAGCATTTAGCACGATAATTAGATGATTAAGTAAAAGATCTTCTTTGTAATCCGGGTGCGCACGTGGGTCCGAAATGACAACTTTTCCCTCGATTCCAATACAGAAGATCATGTAGCTTTGATGAGTGAGGACTGAGGAGTGTCAAAGTTGAACTGAACCGGTCCGAATCAATCCGAACAGACCTGCAAATTTCGGATTTTTCGAAGGTTGGATCTCCTATTGGTTCGGGTTATAGGTGAACAAACGGGCAGCAAAACAGTTTCGGTTAGGTTCAAGTGTACTCGACCGAACTGAAGCGACATGGATCAGATCACATACGAGTGCGAAAAGCGAAAAACCCCGAACCTGTGTCCTCGGTTCCGGTTTTATGCGGTTCAGGTCGCAAAAAACATATAAAGATTATGTTTGGATTGGGTCGGATCGGGCTGGGAATAAAAAAATCCGAACCTTTAACAACTCTAGTGATTAATGATTATAAAACATGACTCCAACTTGAAGCCCCGTGAAATTTACAGGTGTATATTTTAATTCCTTAGCTTGATGGGAAGATCTGGCCGACGCATCTATTTATTTTGGCAATGATATTTAACATGTTAAATAAAGTTTTCACCTACCAATAATCAAGAGTAATCTCGTGAGATCTTTCATGAATTTACATCATATGCGACTTAATTAGAAAAAACCTAACCGAGAAGGGAAGTTTTATAACATTTAAGTATGGGACAATAATCCCATACTTCTATTTAGAAACGATAAAGACGCTTTCCAATTTTTGAGGGATCAGACTCAATTTTTCTCCTTTCTTTTTCCGTAAACGAGAAGCTGTTGAAGGTTCCTTTTAAACTACTCCGGATCGGGTTTAAGGACTTTTAATACGCGATCAGTCAAAAAATCGACAACAATACTATTCAAACAAGAAGGAGAAATTTCAGAAACCCCGACTAATCAACAGTCAGAAGTTAATGATTGTAGTCAATACACGATCATTTGGTGGACCGACGACTTTTAAAGTCTCCGTTGCCTCCGTTCATGTCCATTTTAATGATTGTAGTCAATACACGATCCTTCCTATCGAGGTTGCTGGGATTGTCCATTTTGTGGTTTCGTGGGGAAGAATGGGTCTAACCTTCTATGGATCTGACTACAAGTTGACCGTGCGTTTCTGTTGACCACCTTGAGCCTAAATTGGTCTCGCTTTGCAGTCTCCAAAGTTGACTTGGAATTGCCAATGAAAGATACTTCTTTTTCAGGGAAAAACATCTTAATCTTTCATACAGTTCACTTCGTGTGTGAGGGGAATATTAATGTTGTTTTATTCGAAATCTCAGTTAAAGATCGGGGAAAAATATCAATTGAAGTTTAATAAAAATGGAATTGAGAAAGAACAGTCTGACTGTAAATCCAACGGAGCGAGATTTCGTAAACAACAAGGATAATTATCGCAACTACAGAAAGATCTAGGCGGGATTAGAGAAGCGAAAAGTGCACCTGCGCAATGCAATAGTTGCCGATTAACAGGAAAATTACAAAAAAAAAAAGAGTGTCATAAACATATTGCATTTATGTCAATTCGGTCTTAAACCTTTCAGTTTTGCCCGATGTATTCCTTCCGGCCAATTTCTGCTGAAGTGGATGCCGGCAGTGTCATAGAGGACGTCCGATGCTGACGTGGATAGTTTTTATAATTGTTATTTTTTTAATAATTTTTGAATATTTTAGTTTTAATTTTAATTTTAGTATGATAACAAAACATAAAAGGGGCGTGGATCATGCATCTCAATTTATGAGATGAATTTCGACCCAAAAAAAATTACGAGAGGAAGATTGACTTAACTTGTGCCTTTAATCATGAAAAATTTGATGGATGACCACACTAAAGGATGAGGCGGTTCAATCAACCAGGACAGTCGTAATCCCATATTAGAAATAGGGACAAAAGCGAAGAAGAAAGCATTCATTCATCTTACAGAGCATCAACAGCACCACTCCTCCAGGCGTTCACTAAATTTCTCATCTGTTTCACTAGAATTCTGAGTGGGTTCATGAATATTACCAGTGACATAACGCCAAAGCCACCCCTAAAAAAACTAGATATTTCATGAGCCCACAAAATGTAATTAGATCCATTCAAAATGGTCTGAATGGGAATTGAGACTTCTAATTTTACCATGATATGAAAACTCAGTAGATCTACACCAAATGCTAACAAAACTGATACTTCCCAAGATGATATGGTAAAAGTAAGGCCAAAAATAGATTCAGAGCATCGAAATACCTTTGCATCTGATTTGAAAACAACCAGAACCGATCTGAAATGGGTCAAACCGATCAGAAATACAAGTGAATAGGAAGCGTTAGACGAATCTCATACTTGGGATTTGGATGATTTACCTCCTGAAAAGTCTGCTATAGGTTGTAAATGGGTATATAAGATCAAAACTTAGGCAGATGGTACGGTGGAACGCTACAAAGCTCGATTAGTAGCGAAAGGATTTACTCAGGAGCATAAGATTGATTATGATGAGACTTTGCTCCGGCTGCATGTCTTACATCTGTTCGAAGTCTTATTGCTATCGCCGCCATCAAGGAATGGTCTATGTTCCAATGGAAGTTAAAAATGCTTTTCTCAATGGCGATCATTCTAAGGAAGTATATATGGAAGCTCCTCCTGGATGTACGACTTCTGACAAAATATGTCGCTTACGTCGAGCATTATATGGACTGAAGCAGGTTCCTCATGCATGGTATTCTAAGTTCAATTCGACCATGGAACGTCTTGGATTTAAATCCAACCCTTATGATAATGCTCTCTTTGTTCAACGAACGTCTCATGGGAATATTTTGCTTCTTCTAATGTAGATGACATGGTTATTACTGGTGATGATCATACTGGCATTACAAAACTTCAACAGTATCCAAGTCAGCAATTTGAAATGAAAGATCTTGGTACACTCAGTTATTTTTTAAGCTTGGAGGTTACTTTCGATTCCTTGGGGTATTATCTTTCTCAAGCTAAATATGCCACTGATCTTCTTTCTCGAGCGAGACTTACTGATAACAAGATTGCTACAACTCCGATTGAGACTAATGCCAAATATAATGATAAAAATGGGACTCTTCTTCCCAATCCCACTCTTTATCGGCAGCTGGTTGGCAGTCTTGTATATCTCACCGTTACTCGTCCTGACATCGCTTATGCTATTCGTATAATTAGCCAGTTTATGATTGTGCCTCGAACCGATCATTTTGCCGCTGTTGTTCGAGTTCTTTGCTATGTCAAGGGAACTTTATTTCATGGTCTTCACTTTTCTGATCAATCTGCCTTGGAGTTGAAGGCTTACTCTAATGCTGACTAGGCTAGAGACCCTCTTGATCGTTGCTCCACTACCAGCTACCGCTTCTTCTTAGATAATTCACTTATGTCACAGCGTAGCAAGAAACAAACTGTTGTCGCTCGATCTAGTACGAAAGAAGAATATCGTGCTCTTGCTGATACAACAACAGAGTTGTTATGGTTATGATGGTTACTAGAAGACATGGGTGTCTGTCACAACGATGGAATAGTGCATTATTGCGACAATCGAAGTGCTATCCAAATAGCACATAATGATGTTTTCCATGAGCGTACCAAGCATATTAAAATAGACTGTCATTTCATACGCTCACACATGCTTCATGGTACCCTTCATCTTGTCTCAACTTCATCGGCTCATCAAATTGCCGATATTTTCACTAAGGCACATCCGCCTGGGCGCTTCCAAGATCTTTTCTCCAAACTCCAGTTGACTTTTTCCATGTCACCTTGAGTTTGAGGGGATGTTAGAATATTAGATTGATTTTGTTATATATATATTACGATTATGATTCTGTGAATCGTAATCAAGATCGATTGTAATTGATACTGTAATATTCTGTTACTATAAATAGCTACTTTGTAATACCTATAAATAAGCTCTTATTTTGACAATGATAAATTGATAGAACTTTCACTATTACATTTTCCGTTTCGCTTTATCTTTATCTGGAGGTACGTGATGGGAGCATATACTCAAGGGGATGAAGTCACATACGGGGCGGAATCCTGTTTTGGTCATGTAAAATAAGCTTGAAACCGTTTTGATAATGTTCGCGAACACAAAACAAAGGACGTGGTAACGTAACAGCCAAATGCGATTTCGAAACTAAGTTAGTATGCAGCCTTCTACTTTACGCTTAAAATCTATTGCTATTCACATTTTAAACACGCATTAGTAACGATAAATTACCAAAAAAAGTCACAAACCTATGACAATTGCGACAATTTAGTTCTAAACCTTTTGCATTCATGCCAATTCAGCCATTCCGATCAATTTCGGCCGAAATTCGCTGACATGGTCAATTTTTAATATCTTAATATCTTTTTGAATTTTTTTATTTTGATTTCTTTTTTTTTCCTTTCGTGGTGCGGCCTCGCTAGTGGCGAGCTTCGGCTTTCAGCTTGAGGAGGAGGAAGACAAAGAGATAAAAAAATTAAAAAGGCGAACAAATATTAATATTATTAAAATTTGATGACGTCACCACACTACTTGGCGATCTTTGGATAAAATTGACCGGAAAGACTATGAATTGTAACAAATGTAGAAGATTTAAGACTGGATTGACAAAAAAAAAAGTTTAGGAATGAATTAGTACAATAACAATATAGTTACGACTTTTTCGATAATTTTTCGATTGGTAACTTGGCGCAACTTGTCGTGTACGTACCCTACTCACGGCGATATGTCCTACATGCCCCATGTATCCACACATGCTAGAATTCATGCATTTAAAATGATTTCAACATTCGACCAATAATAAATAAATAAATAAACGATTTCAGTATTAAACCTACGTCATCAATTTGAATTTAGTTTTCTTTAGCAAAAATCTGGATTTAGTTTGAACAGTCAATAATTACTTCGAAAATCGGAGCCATTAGTAGAAACTAATCGTTTTCATTGCCTTCATTTATTTAGTTACTTTCCCAAACTACGTAGAGAAGAGAGAAGAAGGCGTGACCGACCGTCCATGGCCGACCACTTGCCTCCGTCGTCGTTTTAATATGCACGTTTTCCTCGCATTGCGCTCTTGATATGGACGCCATGAGAAATCTGTGGCGGCAAATCGATGGTCTGCTTTAGTCCTCCAGGAGGAAGGAGGAGCTTTCTTAGGTGAGATTAGCACGCTAATTAGATAATTAAGTAAACGATCTTCTTTGTAATTCGGGTCCGCACGTGGGTCCGAAATGACAACTTTTCCCTCGATTCCAATATAGAAGATCATGTAGCGTTGATGAGTCAGTGGTGTCAAAGTTGAGCTGAACCGGTCCGAATCAATCCAAACCGACCTACAAATTTCGGATTTTTTCGAGGGTCGGATCTTCTATTGGTTCGGATAATAGGTGAACAAACGGGCATCAAAACAGTTTCGATTAGGTTCAAGGGTACTCGACCGAACTGAAGCTACGTACATGCATCAGCCCTCGTACGAATGCGAAAAGCGAAAAACCCGAACCCGTGTCTTCGGTTCCTGTTTTATGTGGTTCGGTTCGCAATAAACATGTAAAGATTATGTTTGGACTGGGTCAGATCGGGCTGAGTATAAAAAAATCCAAACCTTTAACAACTCTGGTGATTAATGATTATAAAACATGACTCCAACTTAAAGCCCCGTGAAATTTACAGGTGTATATTTTAAGTCCTTAGCTTGATGGGAAGATCTGGCCGATGCATCTATTTATTTTGGCAATGATATTAACATATTAAATCAAGTTTTCATCTACCAATAATCAAGAGTAATCTCGTGAGATCTTTCATGAATTTATATCATATGCGACTTAATTAGAAAAAACCTAACTGAGAAGGGAAGTGTTATAACATTTAAATGGGTATTTTTTTTTTCCAAAAATGAGTCTTGTTAACGAGTGCTCTCGAGCTACTTGTGAAACATATTATTCGTAATTAAGAATTTTTTCATTTAAAAAAATTAATTGTGTATATCACGAGAACAATCAGTAAATCGAAACACGTAATAAATCTTATTTAATTGCTTAGCAAGTCTTTTGGGCCATTTTTTATATATATAAAAAAATCCTACTTAAATACTACGCTATGTACTTTCTGCCCCCCGCCCGCCCCAAAAAAAAAAAAACTAAACTATGTACTTATCTAAGGAAAAATTGTCAAAAAAGTCATAAACCTTTCACACTTTTGCCGATTCAGTCCTAGACCTTTTAAGTTTACCGATTTAGTCATAAACCTTTTCACTTTGTGCCGATTCAGTCCTATTTGCCGGAAATCGTTGACATGGATGCCGGCCGTCCTACGTGGTATCGCCAACGACAATATTTAATAATTTTTTGAAAGTTTTATTTAAAAAAATCAAATTTATTTTTTTATTTTTTTGATTTGCTAGCTTGAAGGCCGGTGACCCTCGCTGGATTAGGGTCGGCCAGGGTCGCCGGCCCTTGGGCAAGGAGCGGCGGGGGCCGGCAACCCCCGCGAGTCCTTGGGCGAGGGCCACGACTCCCTCGCGGCCGACGGTTAAGGGTCGCGACGCCCTCGCCGTGGCTAGATCTGGCCATGGCGACCCCTGCCGGCTCGGATCTGGCCATGGCAAGGGCGGGCAAGGGTTGCGACGCCCTCGCCATGGCCTGCGACGGAGAGGGTAGCGACCCCTCGCCTTCGGCCGCGAGGGAGTCGCGGCCCTTGCACAAGGACTCGTGGGGGTCGTCGGCCCCCGCCGGCTCTCGCCCAAGGGCCGATGACCCCCGCCGCTCCTTGCCTAGGGACCGGCGACGCTTGCTGGCCCTAATCCGGCGAGGGTCGCCGGCCTTAAGGCCAAGGCCAGCAAATTTAAAAAAAAATTATTTTTTAAAATAAAACTTTCAAAAAATTATTAAATATTATCGTCGGCGACGCCACGTAGGACGGCCGGCGTTCATGTCAGCGATTTCTGGCAAATAGGACCGAATCGACACAAAGTGAAAATGTTTAGGACTAAATCGGCAAACTTAAAAGGTTTAGGACTGAATCGACAAAAGTGTGAAAGATTTAGGACTTTTTTCACAATTTTCCCATTTATCTAATATCTCATGAAATCCCATATAACCGCTATTATTGAGCAGTGGACGAAATCGAAATTTTACAAACGTCGGAAAATAATCCCATACTTTTATTTAGAAACGATAATGACGCTTTCCAATTTTTAAGGGATCAGACTCAATTTTTCTCCTTTCTTTTTCCGTAAATGAGGAGCTGTTGAAGGTTCCTTTTAGACTACTTCAGATCAGTTTTAAGGACTTCTAATACGCGATCAGTCGAAAAATCGACGACAATACTTTTCAAACAAGAAAGAGAAATTCAGAAATCCCGACGCATACCAAACGTCAAAAGTTAAGCAACTAGTATAAAGAAGTTAAGCAACTAGTACAAAGAAGTAATACTATTCAAAATCTATGTAATTAAAAACCAAATTCTTGTAGCATCATTTGGTGGACTGACGACTTTTAAAGTCTCCGTTGCCTCCGTTCATGTCCAATTTAGGTGTTGCATGATAACACTTCAGAATGAGAATTTTTATGCCAGAAATCAATCTGGCGGGGAAATTCGTTTGGTAAAATCACTTTCGAAGTAGAAATGCGTTTGGTAAAAAAATTTATTTATGGTAGGATTTTCTACTTATGATTGGATTTTTGGCCGACTTTGAGAAGTTAAAGATTTTTACTTCTCAACTTCAGAATCACTTTTTCGATCACACGAGCCTCTGCCAACCACCGTTGCCACCCGTGGCTGCCCGCCCAAGCGACGGCCAAAGATTTTGTTAATAATGTTTCAAAAATAAAAATCTTCAACCATTACCAAAGTCAATCTAGAGTAGAAGTAGAAAAATCAACTTCTGCTTTTGAGGAAAAGTAGAGAAATCAATTTCTGATCGAAAATTGAGAAGTTGGTGAGAAGTATTATCATGCGTTGCCATAATGATTGCAGTCAATACACGATCCTTCCTATCGAGGTTGTTGAGATTGTTTTTGTTTTTGTTTTTGTACGTGTGCGGGGGTTTTGGTTGGGGGGGGGGGGGGGTGGGGGTGTGGAAATTGGATCCGGATCCCCTGCCTTAAAGGCAGGGGGACCTTAAATTTGGGCCATTGGATCTTCCCCCCTTTTATAGGGGGAGAGATCCAATGGCCTTTAGGGATCAAGGTTCCCTGCCTGTATGGCAGGGGATCTTGACCCGCGAAAATTGGTCTAATTTTCTATGGATCTGACTACAAGTTGATGGTACGTTTCTGTTGACCAGCTTGAGCCTAAATTGGTCTCGCTTGCAGTCTCCAAAGTTGACTAGGAATCCAATGAAAGACACTTCTTTTTCAGGGAAAAACATCTTAATCTTTCATACAGTTCGCTGCGTGCGTGAGGGGAATATTAATGTGGTTATATTCGAAATCTTAGTTAAAGGTCGGGAAAAATATCAATTGAAGTGTAGTAAAGATGGAATTGAGAAAGAACAGTCAGATTGTAAACCCAACGGAGTTGGATTTCTTAAACAACAAGGATAATTACCTCAACTACAGAAAGATCTAGATGGGATTAGAGAAGCGAAAAGTGCATCTGTGCAATGCAATAGTTGCCAATTAACAGGAAAATTACAAAAAAAAAAGGGTCACAAACCTATTGCATTTGTGTCAATTCAGTTTTAAACCTTTCAATTTTGTCCAATGTAGTCCTTCCGACCAATTCCGGTTCGAAAATGCTGAAGTGGACGCCGGCAGTGTCACACAGGACAGCCGACGCTGACGTGAATATATATATATATATATTATGATTGTTATTATTTTTTAATAATTTATGATTATTTTTTATTTTAATTTTAGTATGATAGCAAAGCATAAAAGGGGCGTGGATCATGCATCTCAATTTACGAGATGAATTTGGACAAAAAATAATAATAATTATGAGAGGAAGATTGACTTAAATTATGCCCTTAATCATGAAAGAATTTGAAGGATGACCATACTAAAGGGATGAATCGGTTCAATCAACCAGGAGAGTCGTAGTCCTATATTAGAAAAAAGGAGCAAAAGTGGAGAAGAAGAAGAAAGTCTTCATTCATCTTACAAAGCATCTACAGCACCACTCCTCCAATCATCATCATCATCATCATCATCATCATCATCATCAATGCTCCTTATCATTACCATCTCACTCGGTCTTTCGAGCAACTTTATGTCTGCTAGATGTTGGATCTAGTTTGCCTTTTTCTTATCTTGACCAACTTTATGTGGTACAGGATCACATTCATCCGATGCCACAGCATATTCTCAAATGTTGTTGGGACACCTAAATTTGGAGGAGTCTGTTGGGACATACTTTTCTTGGGTTTTCAATAATTGAAGATGGGACATGTTCCCTTTCTTTTTCCTTTTTTTTTTTTTCGTGTGGAGTGAAGGGATGTGCATATTGGCAATATGAGACATTCAACTGAGCAAAGGCATAAGAAACCTTGTGAAAAAAAAAAATAAGGCATAAGAAACCCTAGGGACTATTCACTTCATCTTTTTAAATAATTATGAGCACAAAGACTACTACTTAAAGACGTCCGAAGCACGCCGTAAGTTTTTACGAACTGAGAAAGTATAGACTTTGGAAGTGAAATCCACCATCTCATGAATAATATTTTTATGGGAATCGAAAATTCTAAAACTTGTTATGAAATTGTAATTGAGTCTTAAAACTTTCAAAATGTGCAATCAAGTCCTTAAACTTGTTAAGTAGGTGCAATATGTTGGATTTTATGTGGTGTATGAGAAATACCGTGGTCCGCTCATGTAAGCTACCACACTCCTTATAATATTGTGGAAACTAAAGAAACTCTTGTTTTTCCTTTGGAAACATATTTTAACATGCCAAAAGGACAAAATAGGATAAGATAGAATCAGACAAAAACAAAAACATATTTTTGCATGTGACTTGTTTTCCTTTGGCAAAAGGACACTAAAAGTGCCAAAGTTTGTGTATGACGTTCACTTTAGTGCCAAAATTTTTTGCCAGGTCACTTAAGCGCCAAAGGTGAGAGATTTCGGCCAAATGACAAAAAAAAAATTCAGTCCATTGAGTCCATGTGGCCTTCTAAACTTAAAAAAGGCTATTTTTTTTTAAAAAAATTAATTTAAATTAAAAAATAAGCTAAAAAATTAAAAAAAAATATGCCGACATTGGTGAGGGCGGCGGTGGGTTCGTCGAGCCTCAGCCAATGGCCAGCGAATCCATTGACCTCAAGGCAGGGTTGCGATCCTCCCCCATAACGGGTGAGGGTCGTCGGGAGGGCCACTGGCGTCGCCCGATCAAGGTGAGGCCACGACCCCTCACCTCTGGGAGAGCTTGCAGGTCTTCACCTGCGATCGGCAGGGGTCATTGAAAGCTCGATGACCCCCGTTGACCATTCCCCCCTCCTCCCCGTTGCTGGTGATGATGGGGCGGTGGCTGTGAGGGCTATGCAAGCCCTCGCCATTGCAAGTCCTTAAAAAAAAAAAAGCTTATTTTTCTAATTTTTCAATATATCTTTTAACTTTTTTATTGCTGATTGGATTCTTCGGCGAGCCACGTATGCTTAAGTTATTAAAAAGAAAAAGTCATGTAGGATTTTCGGCCAAGTAGACTGGAATCAGCAGTCAAATAATTGTTTTAAATAAAAATTGACACTTAAGTGATCCGAATTTTCTTTAGCACTAAAATGAGTATCGTACACAAATTTTTTTGTGGTACTTATAGTGTCTTTTTCATTTTAAATTGCTGTTCTCATACTAGAGAAATTCTTTTTGAAGCAACGTGGGCCTCCAATCCAGCCCATGGGCCACATCCTCAGCCCAAGATGAGCCTACTCATCAGCTTATCTTGCATACTAGGCAAAGCCCAAGATGAACACCTAACCTATAATCTCCAACCACAAGCGTTGAACAAGGAGAAGAAAAATAAATCAGTGTCATTTTCTTGTTTCCATTTCATTGCCCATAAGATAGAGCAGATTATCAATCTCACCCTCAACTCTCAAGTCCAAGTTGATTAGTATAAAGGAAATGTTTAGTCCGGATTGAAACTTTGTAGTATGAGTTTACGAGATTATTGTATGAATATTGAGGTTTTGAACTCCATTGCGTTTCATGCAAGAGATTTAGGTTATTTTCTGATGTGATTGTTGTAAAAATGCCGTGCTTTATCATGCATAGCTCATGAGAGTAGACGTGTCCTGTAATACCTAGAAGAGTGACAAACTATACTATATGACACCTTTAACATCTTAGGCCTTGTTTGGTTTGCTTGCGAAGTTGGATTACTTAATGAATGAGATTCAAATTCCTGGACTTTTCATGATTGGAAAGAAACCAAAATTTGTGTTGGGATTACTCATGGAACAGCATAGCTTCGAAAATATGGAATTGGAGTAGATAACTCCACATATTATTAGGATTTCAAAAGAACCTAATACAAGGTCGACCTATTATAAGCATCTCTCTCTCTTTCTCTCTCAAAGTTGAGCCAATCGATGGAGTCGATGAGCCCCACTGCCGCGGCCATGGAGGTTGAAAGCCTTGCGTTACCAAAGATCTAATTTGTGCAAGGTGGGAGCCCTCCATCGAAGCGTATCCATGGTCGTGCGTCAACCTTCACTTAGAGAGAGAGAGAGAGAGAGAGAGAGAGAGAGATGGAGATGCCAGATTAGTCGAGCAGGTGGGGGTGTCGCCATTTTGTCGGTAGATGGAGGCACAAGGATGAGGGCTTGTGGCGGCAATGGTTGGGCAGCGCCGGTGACTTGTACAAAAGCTTTCCTTCCTTCTAACTTTCTTGAAATAAGAATCTACTTAATACTTACAAGTTCTTTTTTGGGGGAAGCAAAGGAGGCTTTAGGGTTTTCTTCATTCTAGGTTCGAGTGGCCAAATTTATCTTAATTTTTTTCAAATTGGTATCAATTCGGTCCTCCCATTCAATTTAAACTGAAAATTGCTGCTGTGGACACCAAGAATCCAATGTGGCATGACTGGCGGTGATATGAACATTTTCTTAAATTTTTTTGAATTTTTTCTTTTCTCTTTCGGCCACTGGCCGTTGGCCATGACCAGTGAGGGCTGGCCTTGCCGGGTTGTGCCTAGGTGAAGACAAGGCCCTGCAAGCTCTGCCCAGACTGAGGGAGGAAAAAAAAAGGACATTGACTTGGTTTTGTGTGGATGGCCACCTCAACAAGGATGACCCTTCCCCAGGCTAGAGTGAGAGCCCAAGGTCTCACCCTCGCCAAGGAGCGACTCGACGATTCTGCCTGGCCTAGCCAAGGGTTGGCCTCCCTAGATCATGCGAGGGGCTCTCGACGTCTCGTCGGCACTCACCCTTGCTCAGGCGCGACTCGATAAGGCTGACCCTCGTCGGCCATGGCTTGTGGCCAACCGACCAAAGGCAGAAAGAAAATGGAAAGGAAAAAAAGAGGGAAACAAAATAAAAAATACAAAAAAGAAAGTAAAAAAATAATAAAAATGTCTACATCGAGGTTGACCATGCTACGTAAAATGCCGGCGGTCACGAAAAAGGCTGGCGTCCACGTCAGTAATTTCTAGCTTAAATGAACGGATATCAATGTAAAAAGGTTTAAGAACATCAAATTGAAAAGTTTAGGACGAAATTGATATAAATTGGCAAAAGTACACTTTTAGTGTCAAAAGTTGTGTATGGAGATCATTTTTATGCCAAAAGTTTCAAACAGATCACTTTAGTGCCAAATTTCTTGAAAAACGATCAGTTTAGTGCTAAATATGATTTGGTCTGTCAGAAAGTTGACATGGCCTTATTTTATGAATAAAAGAAGTCAATGTGGCCGCCAAAGATTCCAGTCAGCAGCACAAAGCCTTCACGACATCGTTTTAGACGTGGTTCTTCAAATAAGAACCCTAAATCAACCGATTGAAGGAAAAAAAAAATCCCCAATTTGAAACCGTAGCCCCAATTTCGGTTTGCCCAAAGAAATCACAAGTCATACTTGCATATGGAGGGCTTCACGAATGGTTTCAGCAGTGCCTCAAAATCAGCCAATTCAAAAAATCCCCAATTTTAAAGCCGCCTAACCTCAATTTTGATTTGTCCAAAAAAATGATAGGTCAAACTTGGAAATGGGGGTCTTCATGACGGTGAGCGACGAGACTGTGAAGGGAAATGAGTAGGAGACGACGTCGCGAACTTTGGCTTCTCTTTCGCGAAGGAGACGACTGAAACTTTGACTTCTGTTTGGGGAAGGAGCAGACGACGTCACAAGGTGGGGGAGGAATCGACATCTTCATTCATGAAAACGATGCCGTTTTTAGACGTGGTACAACATCGGACTATATGGCGTTGTTTTCTCAAGTCGAGGTAGATAGATTTCTCCAAAAATTTCCAGCTCAGCAAAAAAATTTAATTCAAAAAAGCCACGTATTATTTTTTGTCGGAATTTCTCACCGGAGGCACCAAAATAATCCTTTTGTCTCCGACTTGGTACTAATGTGATCCGTTTGAAACTTTTAGCGACAAAGTGATCTTCGTGCAAAACTTTTGGTACTTAAAGTGCACTTTTTCCATATAAATTCAATAATTTTATAACTTTTTTTTGGTGCCTCCCTCTATGTCATATGGTGCCTCCGATCGAAAATGAGTGGGGTTCGATTACTTCCAGAAAAAGTTAGTACCTCCATAACAATCTTGCTATTCCACATTGTTTAATTAAGTCTTCTAAGATGTATTTGTCAAATGATTTTCTAATCTCAGTATTACTCAATACAAAATCAAGATGTTGCCATACGACCACATCATCGGTGAAGCTATTGAGTAGACCGTACCATTTAGAATGTCTAGTATGTATCCTGAAACTGTGCGGGGTGCACGGAAATTTGACTCCGAACGTGCTGTGTAAGCACTTTGATGATGAAAGCCGCAGGTAAGTCGAGGACATGACATCGGATGGTAGCAATCACATGGAAGAGAATACCGGACATGAGATATCTGGCCACGACGTGGCATTCGACGGTTGCATCGCCAATGACTTCCACGTACTTTTATTTTATAGGGGTGAGCAGTTCCGGAACTGTTCCAAGTCCTATCTAAAACCTATTTTTCGAAATTGGTACTCCGATTTTTAGAATTTGAAATTTACCATGCATACTTTGAGCCTGCAATTATGGATTTTGGGGTCAGTTCCAGAGTCTACCCAGATTCTACTTGCGACTACAGTGAATCGTCACTCAACCACCATTTGTTGCCACATTTCATTTTGCTACTACTCATATTTACACACACAAAGAATATAAAATGTTAATAAATAAACGTATCAATAAAGGGACATCACCGGAAATGAAAGCTAAAATTGTTGGTTCCAAATTACACGCTCACCATCGGTTACCAATGGAATATCATAATATTGCACAAAAACATAAAGCAAGAAAAACAGAAACAGTTGTTCTACGTTTCAAAATTTGAAACTTGACATCTATCGGTCGAAACTTGTTCCCTAATTTTTGAAATCCAAAACTTTCTATGCGTACTCTAAAACCTAAAATTGAATCGATTCACACCGGTTGAATTCTCCGATTCGCGATTCTATCCTGAACCCTTGCCGACCTCTACCTTTTTGGTAAATTGGACTAATGATTTTTCATTTGTTTATGCTCAGGATCAGCTCCGAAGTTTTGCCGATCACCTCGCATGTGCATGGAAGCCGGTATCGTTGGCAAACCGCCAAGGCTTTAGGCAATTATTTCGTCAGCAAGATTTGACTTTCTCGACCTTCCTCGACCCCACTTCATCTGTCGGCGACATTCAAGATCTGGGATATCGTATACTTTAGCAGTTCCAATGCTCCAGAGTCCATGGTAACGAAATTTACGGAGTCGTCATGGAGCTTATACACACTTGGTAAATTAGTGAAACTTTTGGTTAAAAAAAATACTGAACCTTCTGTGAAATTACCTTCATCGTGTGCCCTAATCATAATTTTAAGACTTTGGTCAACGGAAGCTATTAGACTAAGCCAAAGTAATGAGGTGTCTGCTCAGCATATGAATTGGCCGACATAGAATCCGAGGAACGTGTGAAATGGGTCGTCATTTTCTCTGTTGCCGACACAATTCATTGGTCTCTTTTCCCCGCTCTCTCCCCTCCTCTCAATGAAGAGGAAAACGGGCAGAATTTGGCCAGTGGGATGAATCTAATTATTTTTGTTGTATTCGACTTCTTGCACATGCAGCACATGGCGTTGCTCGATGCTCTAGCCATGGAAAATGCATTGAAGGTGGTATGGTTAAGAACCTTAAGATTAGAACAAATGGAAATTACATAATCCATTGTGATTGTGATTATGGGTTGGACATGCCATTCAATGATACTGTCTGAGGCAATTAATATTTGAGTCCCCCATCCAGAAAATTAAATCTTGCTTAGTACCTTCATTTGGCCCTCAAGTAATTTATGCTATATATAGGAATCAAGTACAGCTAGAAATATAAGAGCGTACCATTTACGAAATATTATAAGGGCTTTCAACGAAGGAACGCCCGGATGATCCTTGTCATTAAACGACAATGATGCTCATGGTAACCGTCCGATCTGTCAATCACGATAAAGTGCTAAACATAACATCACATCGCGTATTGAATTCTCGTTCTTGCCAACGATGCTATCAATTCGAAACCGTTCGAGCCTTGTGAAAGCTCACTCGTGATTTGAGCGAACACGGCGGGACTTGAGCCTCGACGCTTCCCTGTATACGGCGCGTCCTTTTTTTTTTTTCCGATTATAATCTTCGAACATTCGCAGCCTACAAAATGTAGATCAAAAACCCAATTTGCTTAGAGAATAATCTCAATCAATCTTCCCGCGATTGCCGTGGGAGACAGGGAAAAAGCGGGGCTAATCAATGATGATATCAACTCACCAAACGAGAAGGATCTATCTTGAGCTTCCATGCCCTTGATCGACGAACCTTAAAGCGTACGATCACATGGTCGAAAGGGATGATGCGCCCGAGCGAAGCAGCTTCTGCTAGCTTCCAATGTCCGTAGTCTCTTTCGACATTCAAGACCCACCTAATTTTTGTGGCCCTTAATGAACTAGAGATTAGCCCCCATAGCATGTGTCCCTTCTTTCCGTAAAGGGATCTGCGTGGCAAGCTTTTTCGCTCTTTCAATTTGGGTCCCCGCCAACTTAATTCATCGGGGAGACTACACATTTTTTGTTTTTTCGTGTAATTGTTCTGTTGAGACAAGTTGCCATGATTGTGAGATTTGTGTCTCTTGAAGTTTATTTTATTTTATTTGAGTATAGTCAATTCTCTAATAACTACAAATGCGTACTTGACATGCATTCATAGGATGACCCACGAGAATTAAATTTTTCCGCAGTTTGTGTAGACATTGATTCGAAATTCATTTCGACACATCCTATCTTGATTTTTCATTGATTAAAAAAAAAAATCGCAAGTGACCCTTTTCACCACTTTTTCAAAGTACATGTTAAATATGTGTAATCCCAATTTAGGGCCGCGGCCCTATTATTTCAGGCGTATCGAATAATTGTCGCTGTTCATATATCCGTTTTTCCGACCTAAGATGGAGAAGACAAAGCAAAATTTCTACATTGGAAAGAGGCGCAAAATATGTTGTCGACGAGTAAAATTAGATTCATGGGATGAACATTTTCTTCCCATAATTATTCGAGGTTTCTCACATCATGTATGTATATCTCCACCTCGTCCTGACCATAAGGGATACGAGATTCTTATAATAGGAATTTCCCAAGTCGAGAATGAAAATAAATGATGAATCAAAAGGTCAGTTCAACAAAGATCGAGGAAATAAAAAGTGCATGTATAATTGTATATTGCCTGAAATCATATGAAGAAATAAGGTAATTTTCTAATACTAATCTTTAGCAACTTTTTTGTATTTTGATTGTAATCACTCAGCACACCGAATCCTTAACTTTTCGCAATCAATTCTATAGATTGACTGGAATCAAGTCAATCTTTTTCGAAAATTGTTGACATGGGAATCCTGCGAAATGACTTAGCATTCGAAAAAAAAACTTGATCGCTTATTCGTTATGTCATCATATTAAGTGATCGAAATCATAATCAGATAATCTAATAGAACGTCTCATTACACTCGAGAGCGACGGCAAATTGCAATTTAGCCAAAAACAACTAGGAATCTAGGTGCAAAGTTCGCATTTTTCACCATGCCCACGCTAATGAAATTCAAGAAATCCTTCTTCACAATCAAAATGGATCGAAAAATCAGCAAACAGCAGAGACTTTTCTACAGCAAGTATGAAGCATTTATGTCCCCTTGTGGGAAAACCCTAGTAAAAATCCTCTGGCCATACTATAATCCTCCTGTCCCACCAGATCAGCTCCTTCCTATTTTGCCTTTAAAGCTACATAAACCATCAAAATCACATCCAAGATTACCATATTAACACTAATCCCTCTCCTCTTATATCACTTGCTCAAAACTTGCTCCTTGAAGAATTCACACTCGAACGTGCCGAAACTCAGTCTCAAAGAGAGATGTGAAGAGACAACGCCAATGCTAAGACAAAAGCTCCTCCTCCTCCTCCTCCTATTCCACCTCCTCTGCATAGCGTCGACCACCAATGCCGCCACCGCCGAGATGGCTGCCGCCCGTCGGTGGTTCAGAGAAGCCCCCAAGTTCTACAACTCCCCTGATTGCCCCTCCATGGTTTCCACCGACATCTGCTCCCCTGGTGCCGTCCATGTCGCCATGACCCTTGATGCTGCCTACCTCCGCGGTTCCATGGCCGCGATCCTCTCCTCCCTCCAGCACTCCTCGTGCCCCGAGAACATCTACTTCCACTTTGTAGTCGCCGCCTCGGTTGCCGCTGCCGACCTCGACCGCCTCTGCCGCGCCATCCCCGCCTCCTTCCCTTACCTCCGCTTCGGCGTCTACGCATTCGACGACGCCGCCGTCGCCGGGCTAATCTCCACCTCCATCCGCTCCGCTCTCGACCGCCCGCTCAATTACGCTCGCAACTACCTTGCGGACCTCCTCCCGCTGTGCGTGCGCAAGGTGGTCTACTTGGACTCCGACCTAGTCCTCGTCGACGACATGGCGAAGCTGGCCGCCACCCCGCTCGACGGCGACACCGTCCTCGCCGCGCCGGAATACTGCAACGCCAACTTCACCTCCTACTTCACTCCCACCTTCTGGGCGAACCCTAGCCTGTCCCTCACGTTTGAAGGAAGGAGAGCCTGCTACTTCAACACCGGGGTCATGGTGATTGACCTAAAGAAATGGCGTGAAGGGGACTACACAACCAAGATTGTGGAGTGGATGGAGCTTCAAAAGAGGATGAGAATATACGAGCTGGGGTCGTTGCCGCCATTCTTGCTCGTCTTTGCTGGTCGCATTGCCCCGGTCGATCACCGGTGGAACCAACACGGGCTTGGGGGGGACAACTTCAGAGGGTTGTGCCGGAGCTTGCACCCCGGCCCGGTGAGCCTCCTCCACTGGAGTGGGAAGGGCAAGCCGTGGGTCCGGCTAGACGCGAACCGGCCATGCCCGCTGGACGCGCTGTGGGCTCCCTACGATCTGCTCCAGGCGCGGTTCGCGATCGAATCTTAGGAACGGTACATAGAGAGGGAGTTCTCTTCTTTTCTTTATTCCTCCCATGAACTAATTAGTTTTTCTTCTTATCTCTTTCTCTTCTTTGTCTGAATTTTCATTCCTTTTTCTCTATTTTGTTGTTGTTGAGATTTTCTTCTTTTTTTGGCTCACAATTTGGAGAAGCGAAGATCTGAAAGAGCCATGCAGAACTTTCGCTTCTCTTAATTTGATGAGATGTAGTTTGTATTTGTACATCCTAAAAAAACTCGAAGATGACCAATACAACATGCGACATGGTAGGTTAAATTAAAACTCATGAAGATCGTCTGTCCTTTTGTTTTGATAGCTGCTCTGCTGCCCCCCATGATCTCAATTCCGTAGGTGGGTATCAAGTGCCCGATCCGATATGATATTCCACCTATTTATAAGTGCATCTTTCGAGAAAATTTATTTCCTCCTTCGGCCATTCCATGAGTTGGAAACCCCATGCTCTTATGGAATAATCTAAAAGTGAAATACTCACCCATGTTCGAAGGTTGGATTTAGATTCTTTATACCTCTTTTTTATATTGGTCAAATGCACTGCCGTTTCTAGAAAAATAAGTTGCTAATTTCGCCAACCTAGTTTCCATCTTTCCAATGAGATCTCGCCTTAATTTATGGCTCCCTGTCGAACATGTGTAGGTCCGGAGTTTCCTCAATTATGGCGAAAGATTTCCTCAAATTGTGTCAACAGCTTTTCTCACAACCAACATCGAAGTTGAACAATGAATTACAGTTCAGGAACATATCGACCGAATTGTAAATTCGGGACCACACTATTAATTGGATCAAAGATCAAAGATCATGTGTCATTTTCTCATCATGAAATAGTGTCACAAGTACGATGCCTCTACACAGAGTATAATAATACGACCTACTTATTGTTTCTTTAAATAATTCTCTCCGGAAGGTTCATGATGCATGCTAAATTGCTTTTTGTGCAGTTTCTATAGTGGGAAAACTTTACCATAAATGAAACAAAGTCTTCTTAAAAGTTAAATACCCTTTGATGCGCCGTTGAACCTTGAAATACCGAGTTAGGAATAGAATGCCGCGAAGAAAGGATGGACTGGACGTCAAAGATGTCGTAATATATCATGAGAGCTCTTGGTATCATTACCTTGTTAGACAAATTTGGAATCGCAACAAGTCCCGCTTTCGCGTAGCGAGATTTCAGGACATCTTGTCTTGTCAAATTGGCAGTTGATATGCATAAAGTCAAGACACCAGTTACCTAACTAATTAGCAAAGACTGGCCATCAATTGTTCAATTATAGCGTGTCTTGTTTTAAGGATGTTGGGGCCACATAACGTATTACTTTATGGGGTGATTGATTCTTTGTCCACATTGTCTCGGGAAGATTGACCAATTCCCTCTCCTCCTAATTGACGGGATGTGACTTCCAAGTGAAATTTTGAAAAGAGCAAGAAAGAAAAGCCAAAAAGTGGGAAAAAGAAGAAGAAGAATTTGGGTCCAAAGCCTCCATGGTCGCGTAATGCATCAAAAATCGGAAATTAGATTGCCATGATCCTCCTGTTGATTTCCCACGGTCAAGGAAAGCGGCACGGCGAGATTAGAGGCTCGACAAAATGAATATGAGTTCAAAATAAAGTAATTAATCTACTTCCGACACCACCTTGCCAAAGCATAAATAAAGCATGAAAAAGATTGTCTGTCGATTTACACGTGGATCAATCTAGGGCTTTCACATCTTGTGGACGACGATTCACGAACATCGGCGAAATTACTGTAATGAAAACCATTCTCCTTTTAATGATCGTTGCGATACCTTAAGAATGTAAGAAAATAATAATTCTTTGATATTAGATATAAACTTGATTCGTCAAACTAGTACAGCATTGAGCCACATATGGAGCTCACATACTTCGCTAGCGTCTATCGAGGGCTGAGGATGTGACAACTCTTGCGGGGTCATCAAACACGTACTAACCAAATGGGTCGTAATTTTTTATTTTTTAATTTTTTTTAAATGGGTCAACACGTGATAAGACGTAAGCATCCTTTATTTGGGGCGCACATGGCAAAACTTTTGCTTTAGAAATCAACTTCTGATCAGAAGTTGATTTTTTTACTTCTACGCAAAAGCAGAAATTGATTTCCGATCAGAAAAATTCGTTTAGTAACGGTTGAAAATTTCTACTTCCGAAACATTATGAATACAAAATATTCTATGAAAAATTATTATTGGCAACACTAAAATTTATAATTCGTTTTAAAACTTTTTAAATTTCTTTCAAAAATAATAATAATTACTATTAAAGATATTTACTTCAGTGGTCGAAAACGGCAACTTGGCGGTTGTGGCGAGCTATGCGGTGCTTGATGATTGGCAGCGTTTGGCTGTAGTCGGCGGCGAGGGGCGGCGAGCGGGCAGTGTTGGTCACGAGTAGAGGCTGGAGGTAGGCGATTGAGGCCGGTTAAAGTGGCGGCTGGTGGAGGTCTACGGTGGGCAGTAACGGGCGATGGCTAGTAGTTGGCGGTGGTCACGGGCGGCGATGGGACGCGACCAACGGTGATCGGCAATTGGCGGCGGGGGACAGCGGTGGGGGGCGCTGGTGGTCGGTCGTGGTCGAAAAGTGGGTGAGGACATAATAAAAAGAGGATGAGGTAAAAATTACTTCTTTAGTTGAGAAACAATTTTATTTTTTTTATTTCTCAAATTGGGGAAAAAACAACTCCAGAAGTAGAAATTTCTTTAAGAAGTAAAAATTTTTACCAAACAGATTTATGCTTGAGAAGCACTTCTGGAGTAGAAGTTCACTTAAGTGTTATCATGCGCACCCCTACTCAATTTTTTTTTTTAAGATGAAGTCACCGTCATGGGTAATAGTGTCAATTATCAATATGGATTTTTCATTTATCGAACTTCAAGTGTTGCAATGACAACTACACAAAAGGCCGATAAGCTTTCTCTGTGTCGAGGGAATTCTCTCTGCTGATGTAGCAGCTTCTGCTTTGTCCACTGCTTCTCACCTGCTTACTCATCTTCATCTCAATTGCAATGGCTTTCTTCTTTCCTTGAATCATCCATCTCCATACACTGCTTCTTCCGCCAACCCTAGTTAAATTTAACCCTTCATGTTTTCATTTTACTGGTGTGTCTTATCTATACTTCTCGCTTGCTCCTCCATCGTCTCTTTATCCTTTCCTCTGTTAGTCCTCAATATATATATTCCTCTTAGTCTGTTACTTTCACACCTTTCTGATCACTGCTATCTCTTCCATCATATTTCCCTAAATTACCTCAATCATCTCTGGTGTTTTTTGAGTCCTCGACAAAATCTTCATCCGGCCTTCTCTGACTAAAAGCTTCATGGCAAACCCGACGAATGGTTCTCTTCGATTGGCCATTCTCTGCAAAAAATTTGGGCAAGTTAATGAGCAGCAAGGATAAAGCTAATATATCAGAGCAGCAAATAGATAAATGTGAAACAACTTTGGTGGGTTTGCTCTTCAATAGCTTTGGTGTTAATTTCACAGCCTTTCACACAGCTATAAAAAAGGCATGGCACATGGATAACGTTAGTATTATATATCAAGGCCAGAATCTGTATAGTTTCATATTCCTATTAAGCAAGAAAAGGAAAGGATCCTCGACTTGGGACCCTGGTCGTTTGCCAACCACCTGCTAGTCCTAAAGAAAAGTGAGCCCCTTATTCCTTTGCAATGCTATAATTTCTCTAGATGTGCTTTCTAGATTCGCATTTTGGGGTTGCCACTTGGGTGGCACACTAATGGTTTTGTTGGAAAAATAATGGCACAGGTCGGTGAGGTTCAACAAGTAAAATTGAATCCAGATCCCCATCAGCTCCACTGTTAGTGAAAGCTCATGTGAATATTTCTCTACTGGTTGAGCTTCATGTTGGAATACTTGCAAATTATCAAGGAATGGAAATTTGGCTCGATTTTAAGTACGAGCGTCTTCCCGGCTTTTTCTATTCATGTGGCTTTATTGGACACTATGCCAAGGACTGTCCTACTGTACCTTATGATGAATGTCGTTTTGATTCCAACATAAATAGTAGTTTTGAAAGTTGGCTAAAGGCTGAATCTGCTGAGCACAGTCCGTTTTGGCGAGTTTTCTACAATGACCAACCTGCTCTTGTATTAGATCAGTCAATGGCACCCTCATCGCCTTTCTCGGTGAGCCATCAGCATTCACTGGCCCTTATACCAGCCTTGGACAATACTGCAAAACAAGCTGTTAATCCCTCAGACTTCAAACATATAGAAGTTGAATCTGCTGTGTAATATGTCAAAGAAACAACATTTTGCCCCATCTTCTCATACTACATTACCCTCCAATCAACAGCAAAACAATGAACATAATCCAAAGTTCAATCAGCCAATTCAAGCTGTGGTAAAAAAAAACTCAATCTGTGCTTAAGGAATCTCGCAAACAGAAAGGGAAGCAAATAGTAGGTTCATCTACCAAGAAGACCAAGCTATATTATCTGTATGATATATTAGCCCTGCCAAGTTTGATTGATAAGTTTAAGCTTACTAACACACCAGTTTTACAGAAAGATTTTGTAACGGCCGGGGTTCCACTTGCACGATATTGTCCGCTTTGGGCTTTGCAACCCGCACGGTTTTGCTTTTCCGGCACTCAGCCGGGAAAAGGCCTCATGCAAGTTAAGGCCCCCCCTCAAGCCTTATAAGGCAACCCAAGACCTCCTCCCTAAGAAATGTGGGACTAGGGGGGAGGGATGTTACAATATTAAATATGTAACGACCCTGAACCCTCGATCCTCCTCCTCTCTAATCACCTGCAGCAGCTCGACCTTAAACCTCAACTCCGACACCCTAACAAGTGCATGTCACTTACCTAAAAAAATAAACAACAACGGGGTGAGTAAACTCAGCAAGTCAGAGTTCTAAATTATCGACTAAGAAGTATACTAGAGTGAACAGATAACAATGAACCACCAAATAAAATCCCTCGGCGTATCATCTCATTCATCTCGAGTATCGTTCATGTACTCACATATGGATGATGCCAATGCATGTCATGTATTCGTGTACCCATGTTAATGTCTCGTTCCACCACAGAGACTGGTCCGGCACACGCAACGAGACCGCCCAGATCACACAGCAAGGCCTTCCCATAAACTCCATGGGGTATTATATTTTCAGGCTCGCAGCCCATTCATCTCACTTTCACTCAATGCAAGTCATAAATGAACTCATATCAACGTCTCGTTCCCCCACAGAGACTGGTCCGGCACACGCAATGGGACCTCCCAGATCACACAGCAGGGCCTTCCCATAAAATCCATGGGGTATCATTCATTGGCTACGAAGCCCCTATACCTCACTTTCACTCAATGCAATTCCATGAAGTGAATGCGCATATATATGTCTGCCACATATTCTTCAATGCATATGTTTAATGCAAATCTCCAATGCACTATTAATACAATATAAATTTAGAACAACTAATACCAATCATTGGTATCAACAATACCACACTTAAAATCTTATTACCGGATCAATCAAGCTCACGGCCAAAGTGCCATACATATGCAGCAGTTTCCATCTGCATTAATCTAGTCATATTCCCAATATTTGAGACATAAAAACTAGTTAAAAGAATATACTGGCTGTAGCATAAGAAATCAAACATAAATGGTATAGTCAAAGCATTGATGCCATCATTAGATTCCTACTAGAGACAATAAATTTCTTTGGTTTGTTCGTACAAGTGACTGCCAACCTTTTGTACATCACATCATCTAAACTATCTCATTCACTTAAGTTCACTAATAGGCTAATGGTACCAAAAAAAAAAAAAATTCAATTCCCACAAATTTCATAATCCCTTTTTGTTTCTTAAAGCTCGACATTTTCGACATTCGATAAAATCTAACGAATGAAAGAATGTCGTCCCGAAAATCTCTAACCCTTATCCATAGACAAATTAACTACGACTCTAATTCAACAACAAGACCTCACATGTGTCAGAGTTTACTCTTGCACAAAAGAAAATCTACAGTTTCCTTCACTGAATACCCACCCTTGACACCAAGTCCGTGATGCCGAACTCCCGGTGGACTATTTACATATTCTATGACAATCTTCTCATAATTCTCTTCTTAGCTTACAGAAATATTTTACTCACCATTACCACAACTTAGTTTCTCAAGCAATCCCCTAAACAGAACCCCACGCATCCAAGAACAATGTCCCAAATCGGTAACACTTTTCCGATTTTCTTTTTCTTACTAGCTGAGCACCCATCACTAAAACAGAGAACCAAGCTTGGAGATTCCTCAAAATTATCCATCCATCCCATTTCCCCGAACATATTATGTTAGTCTACAGTTTTTCATCATCTCCCCTCCCCCTATTTCAACGCAAGTTATTGAACAGATCTTAACATATTATTTCATATTCACTACTCCTCTCTACTCTCCATCGAACTTCCATCAACGACACCCACTCTCTCAATTTCATTCTAGTCACAATCTCTTCAGCGCAACTTTTTGAGCAATTCATAGACGAAACCTTAAGCTTCAAAGAAGGACGTTTTCAATCACTTTGGCATTCACGGCAATCACTAAATTCCTCATTGACCCATTCCAGAATCGACACCATTTCCTTCAATTTTCGTCGTACTTCCCCCGATAATCATCACGCCACAAATTCTAAAATCAAAAATCAAACTCGCCGCCCTCATTTGGACTTCTCACAGTACACCACCACTCATCCTCGTACCTAATTACCCAGTTTAGTAGACAAGATAGAACTCGACTTGCCTTTTAGGAGGGGTAGCGACTGGACGACGCGTGAACCAGGCGAACGGTGACGAACGGCGTTGGAGTCGAGGACGATTGTGCGAGCGCGAGTTCAGTTGCACCCCCGTGTTTGGACCGAAAGTGCGCGCTCTCTCTCTCTCTCTCTCTCTCTCTCTCTCTCTCTCTCCTTCTCTATTGCAGGAGTTCCACCCAAGAAGAAAAAGAAAAGGAGAGCTCCTAGATCCTTCTATTCGGATCGGTCACCGTTTTAAAAAAAAGTATTCTTATTTTATTTTTATTTTTTTAAAATAAATCTACCGATGGGCTATTCTCTCTCCTAAAATCAAGCTCACAATTTCACAAAAATGAAACTGGGCCTTCTCTTGTAGTCCATTAATTCATTTCGAAAAAAAAAATCGATACTTGGTTCGAGACACAAGTACATATATCCCGATACTCCCCATAACATGAATCAGCTTTCAAATCCATTTCGCCTAATTCTTATTTATACAGAACTATAAAAACAGGGTGTCACAGATTTACCTCAACGAGCTCCGGTAGCTAGCCCTAATAAGCTACCACGTACTCCATGACGCTTTTGGCTTGGAACTATCAGGGGCTGGACAATCCTCTGATGGTTCGTGAGCTTCGAGCTCTGGTAGCTCGAGATAGGCCCAACCTGGTGTTTATTATGGAGAAAAAGCAGCCAGATGAGGTTGTCCTTCGTCATCAAAGAAAACTCCATTTTTTGCATGGCTTTACTATCCCACTAGTTGGCTCGGCAGGAGGTTTAGCTTTATTTTGGATTGAGACAACTTCTATACATATTTTCTCTGCCTGAACTATGCACATCCACTTACTATTTACTAATTGTGATAGCCTTATACTATGGAGGTTACTTTTGTTCATGCTCCAAACTCTTTTCATGAGAGACAATACCTATGGCAGGTTTTACAGGGTATCCATATGCAGGTTCAACACCCATGGTTGTGCCTAGGTGATTGCAATGAAGTGCTTTATGTATGGGATAAATCAAGAGGTCAAAGGATTGAAAACTATCTAGTGACAGCCTTTAGAGACTTCCTAACGGTATGTTCACTTATGGCGATTGACTCTAAAGGGTGTACCTACATGTGGTCTAACAATAGGGTGGTTTCGGAATATGTAAAGGAAAGGTTGGACCGAGCTTTTTGTTCTTTAAACTGGCGTCTTCTGTATTTGCAGGCTAAAGTGTTTTCTTTGGCACCAGTGGGTTCGGATCATAGTCCCCTTATGCTCCCTTTGACTTATCAATTATCATCCCGAAGGCGTCGGTTCAAGTATGAGGCATATTGAAATGACTCTAATGATAATATTCGGATCGTTAGAGATGTATGGATGTCTCCGGCTCATGCCGATGACTCTTGCCCCGTGAGGTTATGTCGAGCCTCGCGTTACTTACCCAAATGGAGTCGTTCACAATTTCCTAATGCTGCTACTACCATTTTCGTGCTCAAAAGGCAGTTGGAGGCGATGACAAATCAGCCAAGGGCAACATTTGCTAACACGATAACTATTTCTCATATTAAGAATGACATTGATACGTTATGGAAACATGAGGAACAATATTGGGGACTTTGGTAATACAATGGCTATCTTATGGGGACAAAAACACAAGGTTTTTCGATGCTACTGTTATCCAAAGACAACTCTGAAACGGATATTGATGCTCCAGACAACACAAAGAGTTTGGATTCGAGATCATTCACAGCTGCAAAATTACATCCTATCTTGTTTTGGTGATCTGTATTACACCCAAGGCAATCGTCAGTTTGATCCAATCCTTGCTCACTGTCCTGATATCGTTACCGGAGCTATGAATGATGGTCTAACTCAAAATGTTAGTTTAGAAGAGGTTCGATTGGCAGTTTTTCAACTAAGACGAGCTAAAGAGCTGGGACCGAATGGACTTAGCGGTTTGTTTTACCAACACCATTGGGATACCATACAAAAAGATATTCTCAAAATGGTTAATAGTTTTCTCAAAACGGGTATGCTTCCTCCATCTATTAATCACATACATGTTACTCTTATACCCAAGGTGCCTCATTCGGAGAGTTTAGACCAATATCGACCGATCAGTTTATGTAATTTCTCTTACAAGATTTGTTCTAAAGTCCTGGCTAATCGTCTCAGACCTCTATTATCAGCTCTTATACGCCTGGAACAAAGTGCTTTTGTTTCAGGAAGACAAATACAAGACAACATATTTATCGTACAAGAAATCCTTCACCAACTTCGAGTTCGCCAGAAAAAGCAGGATTTTTGAAACTTGACATGAAGAAGGCCTATGATTGAATCGAATGGGATTTCTTAGAAGCTTGTTTACTTCGAATGGGTTTTGTGAATCTATGGGTCTCTTGGATAATGGCTTGTGTCAAGTCTGTTTCATTTAGTATCCTCCTGAATGGTACCCCTTTATCAGTGTTACATCCCTCGCGGGGTTCGAGGCAAGGTGACCCACTATCGCCCTACTTATTCATTATAGTATCGAATGTTTTATCATATATGCTAGTCAAAGTTGTTCAAGAAGGATGCTTAAAAGGTATAAAGCTAAATCGGTACAGCCCAACTTTATCACATCTTCTGTTTGCGGATGACTCTATTTTCTTTCTTGATGCCAAGATAGCTGAATGCCAAAGCTTAAATGAGATTTTGAACCAGTATTTCTATGCCTCGGGACATGCTATAAACCTGAATAAGTCTGGGATGTATTTTAGCCGAGGATGTCAAGAAAGGCTAAGGAGTTCTCTAGCTTTTGAGATGCGGGTTTCGGAGATAGCTCACCATGGAAAGTATTTAGGCCTTCCCTCTAACTAGGGTAAGACAAAAAAAAGAATTGTTTTCTTGAATTTTGGCACAAGTTCAGAATAAATTGGTAGGCTGGAAGGAAAAACTTTTTTCGCTTGCAGGGAAAGAAGTTTTAATTAAGGCAGTTGTTCAGGCTATACCTCAGTATGCCATGATAGCTTTCAAGGTACATCTCTCAATTTGCTAGGCCATCGAAAGAAGGATTGCATCATTTTAGTGGTCTAATAAGGAGGCGCGTTTTGGATTGCATTGGCGTAGCTGGGAGCTCCTTAAAAGTAGGAAACACGATGGTTGACTTGGGTTTCATGATTTTATTTGCTTTAACCATGCATTTCTTGGAAAAACTACATGGAGATTCCACTTTGACCCACCAGCCTTTTCGCTACCTTATTGAAGGGTTTTTATTTCCCACGTAGTTCATTTTGGAAAGCTACAAAAGGGGCAAGGCCATCTTGGGGATGACAAAGCCTATTAATTGGCCGCGACTCTATTGCCCCCTTTGTGCTTTGGCAAGTTGGTAATGGAAACATAATCAGGATTTGTTATGATAATTGGCTCCCAACTGGACCTATCGGTGGTGAACCAGTTCCTTCAGAACCAAAATTGCTAGCTAGATTCATTACCCCATCTTTTCAATAGGATCAACATCTTCGTCATTACTTCTCATTAGAAAGAGTTCAACAGATAATGACAATTTCTCTCACTGACCAGAACTCCCAACATCAATTACTATGGCCTCACACTATTTCAGGTCAATATTCCGTTAAAACTGCTTATCGTGTGCTTCACATTTCCATTCTTACAAAATCTATGATGCGTCCAATACCTCTTATCAGCTCTCCTCCCGGCTATGGAGTCAAATATGGAAATTACAGGTGCCTCCTAAGATCCGACATTTCTTATGGCGTGTGTGTTATAATGCTATATCAACTACAGCTACTCCTTTTCATCAAGATATCATAACTGACCCTAGCTGCAGCTTATGCCACCAAGCCTCGGAGACTGTTGAACACTTGCTATTATTGTGCCCCTGGACAACACAAGTGTGGTCGCATCCATTAGTTAACATGCCAATTGATCCGCAAACCATAACGAGGATTGAAGCATGGTTGGTATACCTGCTAGAGAAATCTATAACAAACTAGCTATATGTGCCCTTCACTGCCCATCTTCTGTGGCAAATACAGAAAGCAAGAAATGCAGTTATCTTTCGCCAACAATCTCTAGACCCAGAACATATTGTTTACATTGCACATGCAAATAATGCTAGCTTCTGCAGATGGCAACCAAATAGAAAGGTAGAAGAGGAAAACCTACCGGAGCAATGGCGGACTTCTCCAATTGGGACACAAAAATTGAATGTCGATGTGTCGTTCGTTTCAGGTGAGACCTCGGGTGTAGTCGCTGGCATTCTACGCGATGACCAAGGTAGATGTGTTGATGGATTCGTTAAGAATGTTGTCGGCCGCTGACTCAGAGCAAGTTGAAGCACTAGCCTGCAAGGAAGGTGTACAATTATGGGAAAATCGTCATCTCTCTCAAGCTGCATAGCAATCTAGCTTAGCTTGCAATCACTTATCTTGGAATCGGATTGTGCTAATGTATTAGGCGACCTTACCTCCTTGCTTTCCCTTCCGACGGATCGACAATCTTTCCAGTCGGAAAAGAGTTCTCTTCTTACCTCGTGGTAGACAACTCCTATCCTCAGCTAATGTCTTCAAACCCTAAGACCCGCTGAACTTGTCGTGGATTTTAGGCACTGTTATAGAGAGGCAAACCAAGTGGCCCATTGGGTTTGTCAAGCATATAGAAGAAGAAAACTGCCCTATAGCTAGATTTTCACTCCTCATCTGTGCTTTAGGCCCTGCTTTCATCAGAGGCCCATCTATCATGTAATTTTTGCCCTCTGTGATCATTAAATATCTTGTAGCTTTAGACAAAAAAAAACTTCAAGAGTTGCAATTGATTGATTTTCTTTCCTTGGGCTTTACTTATGATATCATCATACTTCTCACGAGAGTCGTCGGCCTTTACTATTTTCTCTTCGGACACTGTTGTCGCGACCCATCCGAAAGCGGATGCGGCTAATGGATTACCGATCGCAGGCCTTTCACCCGCACTGGAGTGCGGATCGCGGGCTTTGGATCGGTGCGGGCCCTCCCAGGTCCATACCAAATCGCGGCGGGAGTATTTTTTGAGGGATTCGACGATAAGAGTCGATCGCTTTCGACCTTCAGTGTGGTCGTGGTGGCATGTACAACTGGTGCATGCATTTGGAGTCGCCACCGGTCTTTCTTGGAGGGTAGACCGGAAACCTTACTGACCGATTGGGGAGATCGATCAGTTCTGCGGAACCAGAGATTTTGGGTTCGGGGACTTGGTTACGCTAGTATCATTACCAGCGCCCTTTTGGTACTTAACGTGAGTGATTTTCCTAGTTAAGGGTTCATGCATGCGCAATTTTAGGTGAAGTAGGCTTGATTCAGGATTTCATGTAGATTGGGAGACTATTCCTATCAATCACAATCAATTTAAATGAAAGCGTAATCAAATACATAAATAAATCACATCAATGCATATCAATTCAAATCAATGGCTTTCTAGTACAGCCATAAGAGCTTTGGTAAGGTGTAATTTCGGACCAGGGGTAAAATGGGAAGATTTGGAGGCGATTAGCCCGAAGGGCAAAATCGTCAATTTTTGGAAGATTTGGATACCGAATTACCCAAAATATTCCATGGCCAGTTGATTGTGGCCATTTCCCATTTTTGAGATTTTTTTTTGGAATTTCTTGATTTTTCTTCAATTTTTGGGAGACGATTCGCCCAAAGGGCGAAATCGTCATTTTAAGAAGGGTCGGGGTTCAAAACACCCGGAATGAGTCTTGGCCAGTTGTTTGTGGCCATTTCCTATTTTTTTAGGATTTTTCTGGATTTTTTTTAGAATTTGTTTTTGGAAGATGGTTTGCCGAAAGGGCAAAACCGTCATTTTTGGAAAGACCGGGGGTCGAAAGACCCGAAATAGGTCATGGCCAATTGATTGTGGCAATTTCCTATTTTTCGGAAATTTTTAGAATTTTTCTGAATTTTCTAAATTTTTTTTTTGAATTTTTTTATGATTTTTCATTTTTGTTATTGAATTTTTGAATTTTTTATTATTTTTTTTATTTTCTGAATTTTTAATATTTAAAAAATATTTTCCGGGCCGGGTCAGACCCGGCCCGCGCCTCTCGGGCGCCCGGCCCAACCCCACGGCCGAAACCGGCCTCACAGAAACGACGCCGTTTTGGTTTATTGATTTTTTTATCATTTTCTTAATTTATCAGAAAATCCACGGATCGGACGGTCCTCATTGTGCCACGTGGCCTCCTTTGATGTGTCCGATCTAGCTATAGATCGTGCGTTCCACAGAAGGCCACTTGGCACAATCTCGGTCGTTGGATTGAATTTTATTTATTTATCCGAAAATCATTTATTTATTCTGAATTTTTTTTTTATTTTCCCAAAAATCCCAGATCGTGACACGTGGCTGAACCACGACCCAAATTGCGCAAAATCAACGGCGTTCGAACCTATTCGACGAACTCTACCGTATACAGCAACCTCGACACAGCAGAATTACCTTGGACCCACCTGCAACTCCGGCCGAGACTCATTCTCCGGCGAGAAATCGCCCCGACCATTTTACATGTAACACATTTAATCTAAACTATCAGGGAGCTTCTTGGGAGTCAGAGAGAGCTTACCCGATCGTCATGAAGCTTCGTCTCGGCCCGAGACGAGCCGCGGAGCTCGAAGTGGTTCGGATGGAGTTGGGGGTCGGCCGGGAGATTTACTCGGTGAAAATGCATGAAACGAAAAAACAAAAATGGGCACGGGGGTGGAGGAAACAAATTGCAATAAATAGCGCGGCAAATGGAGGCCTTAAACTCAAGCTGCCATTGGAGGCCGAGTGAGAGCTCAATGGCGAGTCTCACCTTTTCCGGCAGTCTACGGCGAGCCTGATGGGCATGGGGGCCTCCTCGTGACATCGCCGAGCTCGGGGAATGGTTCATCGGCTTTGTTTTTGCTTGGCCGAGGGCGACACGGGCTCGAAGGTTTTTTTTCTATGTTCGGTCGCCGGTCCTAAAAAAAAACTGCCGTTCTTCCCTCTCTCTCGATTTTTTATGTCCACCCTTTTTCCTCATGGCCGACCACCTTTCTCCTTTGCACTCTCTGCTGGCCCTCGTTCCTTAGTGGATCTTCTTTGCCCGCCGCGTTCTTGCCCAAGAAAAAAAATGCTCCTCCAAAACGATGCTCTGCATTTTCTATACCAAAGGTTGGTCAACGGGTTGACCGGGTCGGTCAACCCGACCCAGTCAACCCGATCCAACGGGCTTTCGTCGAATTAGGCAACAAATCGTCCTATAATCCTGAAATTGATGCCAAAATCGGACTCCTTGGCTTGTTTTCTATCAAATATGGGTATTTTCGTGAATCAATTGATTGAAATTTAGTGAAAACCCCAAATTACCCTTAGGATCCGAAATTGATTTTCGCTTAATCGAGGGTCCAAACGATCGAATTAGCCCAAATTGAGGCTACCAATGGATTCGGCGTGATGAAAACTATAGGCTAGAGGTGTTTAATTTTAATGGGTATGCCCGTATGAAATTTAATTTCAAAAATTGTGAAACCGGGGACTAAATTGAAAGAAAATTATGCAATTAAGCCCTTTTGATTAAAATTGATCAAGTTGGAGGGCAAATTGACCCAATTGCACTTCGAGACTTTATAATCCAATGTCATAGCTTAAAAAAGTGAGAATTGAAAACTAAAAGACTCGAAAATGATTTTTTTTGTCTCGGTTTGGGTTTATGTTTGTGAAGAAACATAGTGACCCGAGCCAAATTATCAAGATTTAAAGTGGTACACTTAAAAAGGAAATTAAAACAAAATTATTGAATTTTTTTTTATTTTTCTGACTACGAATGGTATTTTTCTTATTTTTTGGGTATTTTTAATAATTAAATAAATTCAAAAAATATTAAAAAATACCAAAAAAAATATTTTTTTGTTCAAAATTGGTTCCTAATGCTAAGCCAAGGCTTCCAAAGTTTATTTTGTGATTTTATTACATTTTTTGATATTTTTAATTAATTTTGAAGAATGAAAATCACAATAATATATGGTCAAAAATTAGGTGTCAACAGCTGCCCCTCTTTGAGAGGAATCTCGTTAGAGGGTTCTCTCAAAGATAAGATGGCACCTGATTCCTAACCAACTCACCTGGAACAATGAAAGAAGAAAAACTACGACATCGGATCCTTAAGGCTCTTGATAAAAGCTCAAATTAATCCCCGGTTTACTCCAACAATTTGAACATGGGCCGGTTGAGAGAGGCTTACCTGGAGCTCACCTGTCGGATGTTGCCGGTTGCGACGACTTTCAAGAAGATACCTAGGATTCGTCATTCAGGATATCCTAGGGAGATTAAGCTCTGACCTATATGGTAGGTCATACCATTATGGAATTCCTAACAGGTAGGAACCTAAAGAAAGGGCATCCCACGCCCTGGGATTTGCCAAGGATTTTGATCGGTATGGTGGATCGGACCTTTGATCCTTAATGCGGTATCTACCTTATGTTGACCCTTATGGCGGTTTCTACCATGAGTTGATCCTTCAGGCGGTTTCTACCTTGGTTTGACCCTTCAGGCGGTCTCTACCTTGAGTTGACCCTTCAGTCGGTTTCTACCTTGGTTTGACCCTTCAGGCGGTCTCTACCTTGAGTTGATCCTTCAGGCGGTTTCTACCTTGAGTTGACCCTTTAGGCAGTTTCTACCTTGAGTTGACCCTTCAGGCGGTTTCTACATTTGACTGACCCTTCAGGCGGTTTCTACCTTGAGTTGACCCTTTAGGCGGTTTCTACCATTGGATTGACCCTTCATGCGGTTTCTACCATTAGTTGACCCTTCATGCGGTTTCTACCATGAGTTGACCCTTCAGGCGGTTTCTACCTTGAGCTGACCCTTCATGCGGTATCTACCTTGAGTTGATCCTTCAGGCGGTTTCTACCATGGTTTGACCCTTCAGGCGATATCTACCTTCAGTTTGCTTTGAAAAGGGGTCTCATGACGAGGGTTCTCCACGTCCGATGAGACTGCCTGATTTTTGAAAAGGGGTCCAAGGACGAGGGTTCTCCACGTCTGCTGGGACTGTTTGATATTTTGAAAATGGGTCATGGGACTAGGGTTCTCTACGTCTGCTAGGACTGTTTGATATTTTGAAAAAGGGTCCTGGGACGAGGGTTCTCTACGTCTGATAGGACTTTTTCTTTTAAAAGGGTTTTTCTTCCCCCCCCTTTTTTTAGAGATCCCGAAGTTTGTCGGGAATTCAGTTTTTGAAGCAGTGAAAGATTTTATTTTGACAAAGCTTCACTTGAGTCTGTTGAGGCGACACTTTGGGAGTTGGGTTCTCCAGGTATCCTGCAGAAGTTTGAGCCTGAAATATTTTTCTTCACCAAGAAAAAGTTAGTAATCTTTGGGAAGACCACGGCTGTCCATTTTACAAAAACCGTATGACTTAAGTTTTAATCGTGAAATGTGCATTTTGATGCTGGAGGTTATCCAAAGCATTCTTGCAACAAGCAAATGTGGTCACAAATCCCTTGCACGGAAAATCTGGATCAATAGTTTGAAAATTCCAAAAAGAGTTTGTTCAAAACATCTATTGGAGAATTTCTCATCCAAGAGGGCTCCTCACCGCTCTGTGATAATGGTTTTTTATAAGGAAAGCGCTCAATCTCCTACTAACCTGTGCCTAGGTTTCAGGATCATTCGCAGTGCATACATTTTAACTGATCAGGAGGTCTTTCACGGGACCATAATGTTAGGCTTGGATACCAGTTTCCGAGGGGACTCACTTTTGAGTCAAGGCCATTGAATGAAATATCTTCATTGTCTGCTCCGGGTTTACAAGTCAAGAACCCTGCAAAATGAGAAAGAAATAGTCTTGCTCGTACTTCTTTGAGCTAAGCTATACGTTAACCCAAGTGTCTTAGTCAGAGAAGATTGCTTCGGGGTTGTAATATTGATAGGATTGGGGACCGAAAAAGGCTTATTTTTTGCCCAGAATTCTTGAAGGGTTTGACATTGGTGATCATTGCAGATTTGACACTTGTCCTTTCCTTTCTGCATCCTTAGTCTTTGAGATGTACAACCGATTTTAAGGTGTGCACCAACTCTTTAGAGAGCCTCTCTTGTTGCATTCAAAGAACGATAACTCTCTCCATGTCTTTGCTCCGCGCTTGACACCATTTGGGAGTAGCCTTTTTGATCTAACTCCCTTAGGAATTTTCTCCTTTCTTCAATCCTCCGAACTTTACTGGGGATGTTTTGAATAGGCATCGGCCTTTCTTTTACCAGGCTCTTTGCTTTTTTTTTTTCTTGATGCCTAGGGATTTTTTATCTTTTGTTGAAATCCCGCCTTTTCTTTTCCTTTGGAACTACGATGTTCAGAAAATTGTCCTAGATATACAACTTGAATCATAGCACACTTGAACGCCGATATGAAATTTTTCTATAAATCCCATCTCTTGGATTCTTCCGTTCTTGGAGTGATGCAGTTTCCATCTTGAAACATGCCATGATCACCAACAGGGGTTTATGAAATGAATTTGTAGGCTCAACTTGGCTGTGCAAAGGATATGGTGTGTGGGATAGAGAAATGAATGCTTCTCGTCATCCTATGGCACTCGGATTACCATATAAACAACACACAAAGATCGATGTTAGTTAGAGCAAGAAAATTTCTAACCCTTTACCTTTCGGTACCGCTAGACTGACCTGCGTTTGCCCCAAGTTTGGGGTGGTTCTTGACAGGGTTGAGAATGAAAACCGCCGTTCAAAGGGGTTATCAATGGTCACCTATAGTATTTAGGTTATGAAACGAATGCCTCCGTCGTCCCGATCCATGTAATCGCTGCAAATGATCCCTACCTCTGTAGGTCCAGATTTTGCTATCCGATTCGCTACACTCATCTCTCAAGTGTGTATAGGACCTGTTTGGATTGTGCTTTACCTCTCGTCTGAGAAAACACCCCTTTGAAAGTTTTAAACAATTTTTAATTGGAAAAATCTGTTTCTTTTTTTTCAAAAATTTTACCCGTCAAGGGGATTTTATGATGCACAATGCATGTTCTTATTCATGTTCAAACAACCTCCTATTTCAAAACATGAATGCCAGTGAAGTTAGAATTCTATGTCTTTTTTTAGACACCAGATTTTAAAAGCTTTTCTTTTCTTCTCTGTTTTTTATTCAACATCTTCAATGGATTGGGGAGAGGGATACTTACCTGTCCCCCCGCGGCTGGAGATCCCTGAAAATGCGGAAGAAACATGTTATTGTATGCTCACGAATTTTTCAAAAAATTAGAACGATACATCTTACCCTTGGTCATATACTCCAACGAGTATACCGGGTTTGTAGGAAGTTGCCCGCCTTGATGGCGAGTTCCTGCCAAGGATAAATAATGAGTGTCAATTCATGTTCCCAAATTCAAGATAGATTGGGAAGATACAACTTTACTCTTGATTTTCATTTCATTCTGATGTTGTGTATTGATACGAACAACACCTATCGAATCCCTCCATCTGTGCTTGAAGGTATCTGCAACACCTACGGTTCATTTGCCCCAGCTGGGCGACGTCTGTTTTGTCATTTGAGGGCGTGGCTTATTGGGTGCCCTTTCCATGTTTATCACCAGATGGTTGGCTCCGCGGCCAAATGCATCTCGCGTTGAAGGGATGGATTCCATTATGCTCTGTGAACGATGATCGTCGCTTGGGGAGATCGCCCATATGGATCACATGATGCATCCGACGTCTTTGATCTCAATATGTTTTTGGGAGTAGGGACGGCTTGCCCCTAACTAAATAAGAAAATGACGCGCCTAAGCTTGAAAATGCTCAAAAGGTAAGGCGGATCCTCGTGCGATCAGCTTCAAACGTAAATGAGAAATGCTCCCTTGGGAGCTTTACAATGGGGTTACCAATACATTCATTCAGGGTATTCAACCTCTTTTCCCCGAGCATTTTTTTTAACAATCGCGTCTCGAATCAAACACATGATCGTCGGCTTTGTATCACCATTGCAAGAGTCCGCCAGCTCCAGGCTGATCGAGCCAGAAGTTGAGTTCCTCCCCGAGGAAATCGCTCGAATCTTCGAGCCATTTATGCTCAAGTGGGGTATGACCGATTGTTGGCGGTGAATTTCTCTCATCGCTTCCGCCTTGAACGATCTGATTTCCCGAGCTGGAACCTCCATTGTTGCCCTGTTGAGACTGTGGTTCATATTCCCGGGGGGTATTGAGATAGCTCAGGGGGTTATTCAGCTGATCGTTCCAAAAGGAAAGGTCTTCATCAAGGAAATCGTCGGCTTCTCCAGGCCTTTGACGTTCGAGTCGGGCAGAATCGACCACTGGAGGAGGATTTTTCCCAATGTTTTTGCCATGAGCAACTTGATTCCACAAACTGGAAATTTCGTTGCAGTTCTGCCCCGTTGTATGCGCACCCTCTGTCAATGCAAGATCCGTCGTAGGAATAACATTACCAATAGGTTGGTGTTCAAATCGAGGAGGCTCTATTTGCTGGAGTCGCGATACGTATTCCTGAAAAGCATTGTAGTCATGGCCATATCTAGCGTCTTGGCTCAAGCTGGCTCCCTTTGGGTTTGAAGTTGCCAAGTCCTCCCTCAGCAATCTTCTATAGTATTTGAGGTGATTCTTGACACTACTCTTGGCAACTCCTTGTACGTTCATGATCTCGAGTACTTGCTGTGGGCGGGCTGAGCTGAATCCTAGCTGCCGAACTGCATCGATAAATCTCTGATGAAGTTCATTGGTCCAACGGAGCTTCCTGTCTTTCTTACCACGAGCAGTATTGGCAACCTGGAGCATCGATATTGATTTTGTAGTGTCGACCTGCTCTGGTAAATCTCTGGTGGTATTCGATTGTGCCAGAAGGTATTGCTGAGGGAAATGTGACAGGTGAGCACTGTAAAACCTCAGACATGGCTCCTCAGGGAACGTTTCGTCGATTTGGATAGGGTTGCTGCAATTAAGGCAGGCGGTGGTGCTCAGAGTTTTTTTATATCTCGCATTTTCTACTCGAAGCTGTTCCATCTTCTCCTTTAGAATCTCTATCTCGCGACGTCTGAATTGTTCCATCATCCGCGCTCGTTTGTTGCGAAACCGAAACTTGATCTTCAAAGGCTCCAAGCCCACCTTCTGGCTTAGTTCAGCTATCTGCTGGTCGTTTGGAAACGGGCATTCCTCGAAAAGGGCTTTAAGCTCTTGGATTTGGTGTGTAGTGTAGCATTTGCGATGCTTCCTTTTTTGGCGCGGATCATTGTCGCTGGTGTTTGGGTCGCTGTGGGCTTGAGTCTCCTGGCTGGCCGAGTCGATTTCCATATCCTTCATGACGAATTCGTTTCCAAGGTCTTCAAATTCCTCTAGCCGTTCAAGTTCGGAGACATTTAGGTCAAGCGTTTCCAACAAATGACGGTACCCCTTGAACATTTTGGATCGAAATGTCTTTTCCTGGTCTTTGTTCGCTCAATTTTCTCCACCCTTTCTCAGATGTTCGCCCTCTCTGTAATTATTAGAGATTAGGCGTGTCCCAAGAAGCGCCCTTTTGAAATCGAATAACAAGTGTCTGACGGGCTTTCCGTTCGAGACTTCGTGATTCCCTCATGTCTTTTCTTACTCTTTCTTACCTGAGTGGAGCATGAAGATCTCCCGTGTCGACTTTTGCTTTATCGAGCATTGCGCCTGTTCCCTTAGCTCTGTCTCTAAAATAATAAGTCTGCCGGCTTTTAGGCGCTAGTTTCTTTTCTAAGCCCGAAATCACAAGACAGAGGTGGGTCCATGACTCACCCGGGATGCATTAATGAGACTTGATTAGCCCGGCTGTGCATAAAAATTATTATAATTTTCCTTTTTCGTTCGAGCGCTATAGGGCGAGAGGTTGATAGGACGCATTAATGAGACTTGATTAGCCCGGCCGCACATAAAAAAATATTATAACTTTCCCTTTCTCGTTCGAGCGCTATAAGGCGAGAGGTTGATATTGAGAAAATTAACATTTCGACCTAACCTCTCAAACACTCCCCCATCATTCATTCTCTTCTCTGTCGTTCAATCGCATATGGCTTCCTCTCTTGTACCTGCCGCCTCAGCCGAAGTTTCAACCCAATGGGAGAGATTTTATCACCTCCTGGGTAGAGGTTATGGTTATATAAATAATCATCCTGAAGCCGAGGTTGAAATACGTACTTTGATCCCGGCCTTGGACACCGTGTGTATCGAAGGTACGAAACTGCAAAGGGAGTTTGTGATCTTCCCAACTCTCTTCAACAATTTCTTGGAGGCTTACCACGTCGCTAGCCGGGATGTCACTTTGGCTAGCATCGTACGAGCCCGCTATCAAGACAGAGCTGATTCCTTGGTGTTGGCCATGCTGACGGCCGATAACCAAAAGAGAGTTGTTGAATATGCCAACGCCCAAGTCTAATTGTTAGCCCGTGAGAGGGACAATTTGATAGAGCGTCTGGCTCTCTGTCAAACCGTTCTTGAGCAAGACCAGCACAATCTCATGCTGAGGCTCCAGTGCACATGGTTGGAGGAAACGCTTGACGATCTGACAGTGGATATAGCCCGTGGGAGAGCGCTGGCCCAGGATTTGGAGCATGAATCGGGGCACTATGATGCCAAGGTGAATGAGCTTAAGGAGAAATGTTGTCTCCTTTTCTTCAAACTCGCAGATTTTGATTCTCGAAGCGCTGGTTGTAGGCAGGGCATGGACAACATGGAGAATCAGTTGAGCTCATTTGTGACGCTCATTAGAACTCACTTCGGATTTACGGTTCCTCCTCAGTAATCTGTTTGTAAAGTCTCCTGTTGAGTGCAATAAATGAGAGTGTATGTACATTTTCCCTTATCCTTCGCAAGATTCAATATTGCCCTTGGTTTCGCAATCATAGTGTTTGAGGCAAATGACGATCTTTCCGCTTTCGAGCCCGCTCACGTTCTGTTCGTAACCTATGTTGTCACATTTGCCTTCGTGCATTTGGCCGATTTACCTCGAACCCATTACGACAAGAGATTGTTGTAGCTAAACATGATGATGCTAGCAAGCAGCATTGTGTGAAATCAACCCTAGGCCTTAAAGAAGAAAAGAAATGTTCCGATTGAAACTTTACAATGCCCAGATAAGAAATAAGTTCTTCTTGTGTACATGCCCCCCCTTTCTCTGGGTATGTTCAATCACCAACCCATCACGTCTGGGTTCAGGTGCGCGATCGTCGACTTCAGATCATGGCCGTGAAGGTTTGCTAGCCTCCTCCTGATGGATTCTTCGAACTGTGACCTCCGTCTTTGTTTGAGAAGAAAAGAGGAGGGTCGACCTTTTTCCTACCAAAAGCCCGTCTCACTCGGGGATCAAGGAAGCAAAATTGTTCGAAGTATTCCCCCATTGGATCATCTGAAATCATATGCCCTAGTTGGGCGAACTCCTGAACATTAGACGTCGTGGGTGGATCAGCAGCAGGAAGAGCGCCGGTGGACGGCTGCTGCTCGAACAGAGAAGTGTATATTTGTTGCACCTGTGGCACGTATTCTTGAGGAACATTAGGACGACTGATAGGGCTATCTTGACCAATTCCCCAACAGCCGGTGGTAGAGCTATTGGCTTGGTTGGTGTCGAGATTCGGCAGGGCTCTTCTTGAGGCATGGCCGTTGTGTTTGTGGCCGTACCTAGTGTTCAAGCTCGAATCGGGCTCTTCTAGGCGCTGTGCGGCATGACGCTGTCTTAGCATCCTTCGGTAACCATTAAGGTGGTTTGCGACTACACTTCTAGCGAGTCCCGGTTCATTCATGACCTCCAGTACGCTTGTTGGACATAATGAGTCATTCCCTATTTGGTGAATCGCATCAAGGAACTTTCTATGAAGCTCTGGAGACCATATGAACTTCTTCTTTTGGCGACTCAGGATAGCACCCATGATTCGGCGATCATTCCTCGATTTACTCTCGGCAGGGTCTGGTTGTGCCAGAGGTTGTTGCAGGGGAAGCTTGTTGACTTTGAATTGGTCTGTGGTGAGAGTAAGCCCATTGTTAGGGAAATTGTAGCGACGCGCCTCCCCTCTTTCAAAAGATGGTTCGAGGGAGTGGGGTGGTGGACGACCACCTGCGATTCTCATAGAAAACTTATCACGAAACATTTCGCGAGTGTCGATAGGACCACCGCAGTTAAGGCAAGCGGTACTGATGAGGACTTCCTTATACCACATGTTTTCTGCTCGAAGCTTGGCGTGTTCTTCTTTTAGAGTTTCGAGCTCTTGACACTTTCCCTGAACCACTGATCTGGCCCGTCTGTTTTGAAACCAGTGCTTGACCCTTAAGGGCTCCACCTTTAATTTCCGGGCTAATTTCTTTCTTCGTCTCATATCCAGGTAACGACACTTATTGAAGGCGGCTTCAAGTATCTGGATTTCCTTCTCAGTACAGGGCCGGCGACGTCTTCTTCCGCGAGGTGGGACATCGCTTCTGCCGTCGTTGTTGCTGCTACTGTCGTTGTCGCCACCACTGTCATCGTCGCTGCCATGATCCTGAACCTCGTTGCCAGCAGGGTTGGGTTGTATGGTTTCGACATCTGGCTCGATCCCAAAGACTTCGAGGCCTCCCAACTGCACATTACCTAGGACATTTGGGTCAATCATCTCCAACAAATGACTATGACTATTAAACATACTGGATCAAGAAGAGGTTGTTCGTCCTTTTTTTATTCACTCAGGGTCTTGTAATCTTCTTCGTATGTTCACTCTCTCTAAACTTTCTTTTGAGTGACTTTGCCTATTCAGGAGACGCCCTTCGAGCATGGAAGACGATCACCAGGCGAGCGCTCCTTTAAAGATTTTGGATTCCTCGCTTTGTCCTTTTCCTTGCTTTTCTATTGTGGAGGGACCTCGGATGGCTTTCCTTTCCTCGGTAGCCGAACTTGTCCCCACCACGTTTCCCAAAAGACTGAACTATGTTTACCGCCCGCTCAGCTTTTCATCATGACAAGACTATCAACCCTATCGCGGCTTCTTCGATATTTGCGCTCGACTCCTGCTCCCCCTCAATAATGGCGAAACAGACAATGCTTTTACAACTTTTCAGACTCGTCAGACCTGAAATCGCGGATCGAGGCGGGTCTGGTGATTCACGGGAGGAGCGGCCCCTGCTTTACTTAATTACCCCGGCTCCACAAGCATTATTGCTGCGGCTTTTCTCCACTCTCGAGACGCTACAAAAGCGCGGAGTTAGTGTTTGGGAGATTAACGTTCCCATATAATCTGCTTCCATCTTCTAGTCGCTCTACTGCGCATCTCTCCTTCCAAAATGGCCTTCTCTCCCATTCACACTTTCTCAGCTGAAACTTTGGCTCAATGGGAAGAATTCTATAATCTCTTGGGTCGAGGTTATGCTCACATGGCTGATCATCCTGAAACAGAGGATGAAATCCGAGTCATGTTTGGGGACCTGGATATCACTTCCTTCGAGGGTACTACGTTGGGGAGGGAATATAGAGCTTTCCCAACCCTATTTACAAACTCTTTGGAGGTCTACCGCGCTGCTCATCGGGAAGTTACCGTGGCTCGTGTTTTGCAAGCCCGCTACGAGGACCAATGTGAGCACTTGGTGCTGATTAACTTCGTGGCTGACAACCACAATAAACTTATAGAGTCCGCCAACGAGCGGGTCTCAACATTGCTACGTGAGCGAGGAAATTTGGTGGAGCAACTGGCCATGTGCTTGATCACCTATGAACATGACCGTCGTAATATCATGTTGAAGTTTCAAAGTGAGTGGCTGGAAGAGAGGCTCGATCGTGTTACCGAGGACGTATCCCGTGGAAGGGAACTAGTTCGGGATCTGGAACTCGCCGCTGAAGATCACAGAGCCAAGGTTACTGAGCTTAAGAGTGAGTGCAAGCGCCTTCTTCTCCAGCTTGCGGACCTTGATATGCGAAGCAGTGAGTGCAGGCAGAGGATCAATAACATGGAGGGCCAGCTGAGCTCCTTCGTGTCGCTGATTAGGGCTCAGTTCGGCTTTACTTTTCCGCCTCGCTAATATGTATTAATCTGCTTTGGAAGTCTTTCGATTGAGTGAAAATGAATGAAAGCTCCCGTGTGTGTGTTGGCTTTTATATGGTCCATTTCTTCGAGCATCCAAACATCTTCAACTTGGGTGAGCCAAACCATAATATCAATAAGTCGAGCAAATATGTCCTGATTTTCTAACTCGCTCATGATCAGATGAAAGAATAGCCTCAGACTTATCCAGGAAAAGATTTCTCCCTATTACCTATTTTTTACCTGCAAATGAAACGACAGAATCAGAAGGAATAATTTAAAAAAGAAAGCATAAACCCCTTTCAATCTTATGCTTGCTCGCGATTAGCAAGGACAAAAACTTTTACAAGAGTTAATCTTATGCGAAAAGTTTTTATCAGCATTCCTCGAAAGAAAGCATACTATTGAAAGGAATGTAATTCATGATAATCGCTTTTGATCAGTTTCGAGAAGAATGAATTACTCAAAAGTGCGAGGCATAATAACGTGTTTTAAATTTAATTAAAGATACGGCATCCAAATCAAGGCCGTTTTGTTAAGAACGAGAGTAATTTGGACATCTATCTCGTCATTAAATTCGAAACAACGCCGATATTCTTGATCGATTATCGTGGATTACCAGTGACGTATAACATGCACGAACCAATTCAAGTGTATAATTCCTTCTAGCGAAATTGGGGTTGGACTACTCTATACGACCAAAAGGTCGTGTAAGACTTCCAATTTTAATTTCCTCTAAAGGAATTATAAACTTGACTTGGGAGTATTCGGATGATTAGAAAAAGAAAAAAAAAATGCCACTATCACGTTCCAATGACCAGTCAAAAGTAATACAACAAAGTTCCATATGAATGTATACACAAATAGATCCCTAATACAATCAATCTAAGTGATGAGAGAGAGAAAAATCTCAGCCAAAATAAACCCTATACAAGAGGACTAGTAATGGAAAATAAAACAAAGGAACGTGATCCTAATGTTTAAAGATGCCCCAGTTTCGATCTTTGAGACGTGACTTCAGGATCACCTGCCCCAACTTGTCATCTTCACGGGATGATACCTCAATAATGTCCGTAGTAGGCTCTATGGTTGTACACTCGGTGTTTGTCATGGGATATCACCCTCATCGTCTTCTATCAAGGGCGTTGGGGAAAAACACACATATCTATCCTCGAAATGGCATTTAATCTAATCACCAGAATGCAATGAATGAAATGCCTATATTTATATGAACTGTGATAGATTTGAGGGATAGAGAGTCTTACCAACCAAACTCGTCGACTTATTTGCGATTTTAGGTGTACCAACCGCCCAAAGACATGCGCATGAGACAAGTGATGGTGAACTTCTAAAAGTCAGAGGGTTTGGCACTTAAGGTTAATGTTCCCACCTCGAGTTCTAGAAAGAGTCGATTCCATTGTACAGCTATCGTTGCATTGGGACTCGATCCATAGTTCGAAGCGAGCGGAATTGAAAAGTGGATTACCCTGTGTTTTTCCTCACGGAGATTCCATTTTCAATTCCTTCTATTGTGTTCCTAAAGGCGGCGCCCGGGGTTTTAGGCACGGTTGTGTGTGTCCATGTGTCGTGAACATCACGATGCAAGTCATGCACAATAGTTTATCAATCAGCACTTCAAATCATCCACACAACATACATTCCTACGCCCAACCTGCATAAAACAATGTTAATCACAGACTAGCCCCCTTATTACTCCAATCTGCAAAAACACATAACACCTATCGTAAGCGGACTTACCTCCCCTTCACGAGCGCCTGCAAGGTTAGAAAAATGACTCAGCGTTTTAATTACGGCCTAAGTCCACTTGAAGTCTAGAACCATAGGTTCTAGAACAACGTCCCCAGTGGAGTTGCCAGCTGTCGCGACCCGTCCGAAAGCGGACGCGGCTAATGGATTACCGATCGCGGGCCTTTCACCCGCACTGGAGTGCGGATCGCGAGCTTTGGATCGGTGCGAGCCCCCCCAGGTCCATACCAAATCGCGGCGGGAGTATTTTTTTAGGGATTCGACGATAAGAGTCGATCGCTTTCGACCTTCAGTGTGGTCGTGGTGGCATGTACAACTGGTGCATGCATTTGGAGTCGCCACCGGTCTTTCTTGGAGGGTAGACCGGAAACCTTACTGACCGATTGGGAGAGACCGATCAGTTCTGCGGAACCAGAGATTTTGGGTTCGGGGACTTGGTTACGCTAGCATCATTACCAGCGCCCTTTCGGTACCTAACGCAAGTGATTTTCCTAGTTAAGGGTTCATGCAGGCGCAATTTTAGGTGAAGTAGGCTTGATTCAGGATTTCATGCAGATTGGGAGACTATTCCTATCAATCACAATCAATTTAAATGAAAGCGTAATCAAATACATAAATAAATCACATCAATGCATATCAATTCAAATCAATGGCTTTCTAGTACAGCCATAAGGGCTTTGGTAAGGTGTAATTTCGGACCAGGGGTAAAATGAGAAGATTTGGAGGCGATTAGCCCGAAGGGCAAAATCGTCAATATTTGGAAGATTTGGATACCGAATTACCCAAAATATTCCATGGCCAGTTGATTGTGGCCATTTCCCATTATTGAGAAATTTTTACAATTTTTCTGAATTTTCTGATTTTTTTTTAATTTTTTTTATGATTTTTCATTTTTTATTGAACTTTTTATTATTTTTTTAATTATTTTCTGAATTTTTAATATTTAAAAATATTTTCCGGGCCGGGTCAGACCCGGCCCGTGCCTCTCGGGCGCCCGGCCCAACCCCACGGCCGAAACCGGCCTCGCAGAAACGACGTCGTTTTGGTTTATTGATTTTTTTTATCATTTTCTTAATTTATCAGAAAATCCACCGATCGGACGGTCCTCATTGTGCCACGTGGCCTCCTTTGATGTGTCCGATCTAGCTATAGATCGTGCGTTCCACAGAAGGCCACTTGGCACAATCTCGGCCGTTGGATTGAATTTTATTTATTTATCTGAAAATCATTTATTTATTCTGAAAATCTTTTTTTTTATTTTCCCAAAAATCCCAAATCGTGACACGTGGCTGAACCACGACCGTCCGATCTGGGTTTTATTTTGCACTCGGGCCGGTCCCACCCCGCTGACGTAGCCGCTGACGTGGCGTGCCACGTCAGCGTTGACTGGTCAACGTCGACCAGGCACGCCGGAGAAGAAGACCGGCGCCGGCGATATCTCGCCGGCACCTCGTCGGAAGGCCATAACTCGGCCTTCCGACCTCCAAATTGCGCAAAATCAACGACGTTCGAACCTATTCGACGAACTCTACCGTATACAGCAACCTCGACACAGCAGAATTACCTTGGACCCACCTGCAACTCCGGCCGAGACTCATTCTCCGGCGAGAGATCGCCCCGACCATTCTACACGTAACACATTTAATCTAAACTATCAGGGAGCTTCTTGGGAGTCTGAGAGAGCTTACCTGATCGTCATGAAGCTTCGTCTCGGCCCGAGACGAGCCGCGGAGCTCGAAGTGGTTCGGATGGAGTTGGGGGTCGGCCGGGAGATTTACTCGGTGAAAATGCATGAAACGAAAAAACAAAAATGAGCACGGGGGTGGAGGAAACAAATTGCAATAAATAGCGCGGCAAATGGAGGCCTTAAACTCAAGCTGCCATTGGAGGCCGAGTGAGAGGTCAATGGCGAGTCTCACCTTTTCCGGCGGTCTCCGGCGAGTCTGATGGGCATGGGGGCCTCCTTGTGACGTCGCCGAGCTCGGGGAATGGTTCATCGGCTTTGTTTTTGCTTGGCCGAGGGCGACACGGGCTCGAAGGTTTTTTTTTCTATGTTCGGTCGCCGGTCCTAAAAAAAAAACTGCCGTTCTTCCCTCTCTCTCGATTTTTTATGTCCACCCTTTTTCCTCATGGCCGACCACCTTTCTCCTTTCCGCTCTCTGCTGGCCCTCGTTCCTTAGTGGATCTTCTTTGCCCGCCGCGTTCTTGCCCAAGAAAAAAAATGCTCCTCCAAAATGATGCTCTGCACGATGCTCTGCATTTTCTATACCAAAGGTTGGTCAACGGGTTGACCGGGTCGGTCAACCCGACCCAGTCAACCCGATCCAACGGGCTTTCGTCGAATTAGGCAACAAATCGTCCTATAATCCTGAAATTGATGCCAAAATCGGACTCATTGGCTTGTTTTCTATCAAATATGGGTATTTTCGTGAATCAATTGGTTGAAATTTAGTGAAAACCCCAAATTACCCTTAGGATCCGAAATTGATTTTCGCTTAATCGAGGGTCCAAACGATCGAATTAGCCCAAATTGAGGCTACCAATGGATTTGGCGTGATGAAAACTATAGGCTAGAGGTGTTTAATTTTAATGGGTATGCCCGTATGAAATTTAATTTCAAAAATTGTGAAACCAGGGACTAAATTGAAAGAAAATTATGCAATTAAGCCCTTTTGATTAAAATTGATCAAATTGAAGGGCAAATTGACCCAATTGCACTTCGAGACTTTATAATCCAATGTCATAGCTTAAAAAAGTGAGAATTGAAAACTAAAAGACTCGAAAATGATTTTTTTTGCTCGGTTCGGGTTTATGTTTGTGAAGAAACATAGTGACCCGAGCCGAATTTTCAAGATTTAAAGTGGCACACTTAAAAAGGAAATTAAAACAAAATTATTGAATTTTTTTTATTTGTCTGACCACGAATGGTATTTTTCTTATTTTTTGGGTATTTTTAATAATTAAATAAATTCAAAAAATATTTAAAAATACCAAAAAAAATATTTTTTTGTTCAAAATTGGTTCCTAATGCTAAGCCAAGGCTTCCAAAGTTGATTTTGTGATTTTATTACCTTTTTTGATATTTTTAATTAATTTTGAAGAATGAAAATCACAATAATATATGGTCAAAAATTTGGTGTCAACAGCTGTCTTAAGCCAAAATTAGCTGGTTTAATTAGTGTCCATATTCACAATCATAAGAAACATATCTTTTCTTCCCAAGAACTCTCCAGCGGTATTAACAACTCGGATCCAGCGCCGGTTAGACGAAGCACCTGAAAGAATACTTAAGCAGCCATAATCAAAGTAAGGTTCCACTTGTTGGAACTTTTATCTCAAAGTCCCATAAGAAGTTGAATGAGAAATGAAGAGTTGTTTCGGTTCATAACCCTTAATCAACGAAACTGTACAACCTCGTAACATTTCGTCCAAACCGCACGACTTCGTGACGTTTCGTCGAATCCTTTCGACGAAATCGTGCCTCTTCGTCGACGAACCCTTTCGATGAAACCATAGTCTTCGTGACTCTTTACTTCACTCTCTATTAATATATAAAGCATTGACTATCGCATAAGATATAAATGTTATGTTCGTCATTCATTCATCATCGTCATCATTTTGTGCGATTATTCCGCGAAGTTGTGTTCGAAGGTTTCCTCTGAACTAAGTACCAGTTTCGAGGAAAGGCGATCCGTTCTATCCTAGGAGGCAATTGTCCAAGAACCTTGGGTACTGGTTGAGGGGACAAATTTGTCTTAAAGACACAACGTGAATTCGTTGGGCTCAGATCATTCGTCTACACTCAGATTACTCGTTTGCGATTTGTTTCAAGTTTGTCTATCAACCTAATTTTCTATACGAATACCAAGTCTTGCTTATAGGTGACAACAACCTTAATATACGAACTTCTACTCCCTTAGGTTCCTACAATCTTAAGACACATTTTGTGATTCTCTGTGCTTGTTTCGTATAGTTATTTTTGTTGTACGCATTCTGTTCTGACATATTATCGTTAATTTAGTCCGATGAAATTTATGTTTGATTGCATATTCAGATTCGTCTCGTCGATACGAGAAAAATGAGTGGTCGCATGCATCCAGGGGACGTCGGAAATATCTGCACACACTTACACGCACTCCGGGGGTGTCGGTATGCGACGATCACCGGCGATTGTTACTATTCAGGCTATTTTTGGGTGTTTTCGTTGGTTAAAATTTAGAAGTTCATACGAGCATTTCAAGTGGTATCCCATCGCTGCAGGCCACCAGACGATAGCACACGCGCCTCTACGTACCGACGATGGTCTTGCACGTGGGCTTCGCGTGCGCCTTACGCGTGAAGCGTCGCGTCCGGTGATAAACTGTGATCCAGGTCACAGTCGACCCGTTAACCGACCCGAAGACTTGGCCTGCCCATTGACTAACCCAGTTCGATTCGATCGATTTTGACCCGTCCGGTTCTGTTCGATCGGTTTGACCAGATCGGTCCGACCCGTTGACTTTCGTTGACCGTTGACTCGCGTTGACTTTTGTTGACCAGCGTTGACCAGAATTTCAAACGGGCATTTAAGTGGGCATCCGAACTCTGATTTGGGAGTTCATAGTACCGCATACTTGTATGAAGATGTTCTACATTGTGGTATATTAATATTACATGTTTGAGGCTTTTATAGATAGAAAAATACATATGGAGCCCTATGTATGGGTATTTTTTAAGAGTATTTTGGGTTTTTTCCATTTAGTTTTTAGAAATGGCTTCAACATAGATGACGCCTATTGCGTCTGTCCCAACTCATTTAGAAAAGCCAGAAAGGTTCATTGGTTCTGATTTCAAGAGATGGCAACAGAAGATGTTGTTCTATCTCCCGACTTTGAACTTGGCAAGGTTCCTCAATGAGGATGCTCCTAAGTTGGATGAAGCAGAGACAAATATGTAAAGACTGTTGCTGTAGATGTATGGAAGCATTTTAACTTCCTGTGTTGCAACTAAATCCTTATTGGTCTGGACAATTCCCTCTACAAGGTTTATAATCTACTGAAAATGGCTAAGGAATCATGAGAAATTCAAGATGAGAAATACAAAATAGAAGATGATGGGAAGAATAAATTCATCATTGGCAAATTTCTGGATTTTAAGATAGTTGACTTCAAAAGTGTCTTAAGTCAAGTTCAGGAACTTCAAGTGATTATACATAACATTCATGCTGAAAGTATGGTTCTAAGTGAATCACTTCAAATGGCTACTCTCATTGAAAAGTTACCACCGTCGTGGAAAAAAATTCAAGAATTTTCTCAAAGTGTGGGGGCGAGAAATGTCATATATAACGGTAAGTCTCGACATACGTCGAAGACACGATACTATAAGATAACTTCTCTCTAGTGAAATGATCACAATTGACTATGTGAAGTCAAAAGATAATGTTGCGGATCCATTAACAAAAAGCCTAACTAGAGATATGGTTGTGAAAACATCAAGGGGAATGGGTATAAGGCCTATAAAATAAGTCATTATAGAGGAAACTCTACCTAGTTTACTGGAGATCCAAAGATCTACGTTCAAATGGACAACTAAGTTATGAAGCCGATGTAATGTACTGTAAATTCTTGCGCATTCCTATATAGAGACAGTACTAATATGTGGAGGTTAAGCGTAAGTTTTTAATGATTCTGAATCGAGTATATGATATGCCACACATTCAGAAATCACCTATGTGAGTATGAATTGAGGGTCGCTTATGTAAGAATTTGAAAGGTCGAATTCTCTAAAGCACTCATGAGACCAAGCGGTGTTCATGGCCAAAACGAACACAACAGTGAGAACCAACTTTGTTTGAGAGATAGTTGTGTGATTTCTATTGTTTAGGCTTACATTAAAGGTCGACAGTTCAAAGACATCAAGTCTACTGATTGACCGAGTAAGTCTGAGATATCTCACTAGCGAAAGTTCAAAGTCTCAGACTACTTATCTAGATACAACGTTCTCTTATGGAATATTCGCACATTGCATGTCATGCAATCATGGAGAGTTTTGATCATTGAACTTCTCATTCATGTGGGGGATTGTTGGAAATTTGGTCTCAAAGTCCCATAAGAAGTTGAATGAGAAATGAAGAGTTGTTTCGGTTCGTAACCCTTAATCGACGAAATCGTACAATTTCGTAACATTTCATCGAAATCATACGACTTTGTCACGTTTCGTCGAATCAAATCGTGTCTCTTCGTCGACGAACCCTTTCGATGAAACCATACGTCTTCGTGACTCTTTGCTTCACTCTCTATAAATATATAAAACATTGACCATTGCATAAGATACAACTATTATGTTGATCATTCATTCATCATCGTCATCATTTTGTGCGATTATTTCGCGAATTTGTGTTCGAAGGTTTCCTCTAAAACAAGTACCGATTTCGAGGAAATGCGATCCGTTCTATCCTAGGAGGTAATTGTCCAAGAACCTTAGGTACCGGTCGAGGGGATAAATTTATATTAAAGCTACAATATGAATTCGTTGGGCTCGGATCATTCGTCTACACTTAGATTACTCGTTTGCGATTGGTTTCAGGTTTGTCTATCAACCTAATTTTCTTTACGAACATCAAGTCCTGTTTATAGGTGACAACAATCTTAATATACGAACTTCTACCCCCTTAGGTTCCTACAGTACTTAATTAATATTGATTTTATTTTTGGTCGAAATTTAATACTGATTTACGAGCTCCTTTTCATATAGCATGTAATTAGGAATACAGCTCACGGGAGATTTTGTCGTTTTTTTTTATACACATCAGAGTCTGAGATTTGCAGGGGTCTGAAGCTTCTAGTGCCTTGGAAATGTCAATCAATCTCTGTTTTAAGTTAAAAGCTCACGCTTTGGTAAGTCAATCTTGGAGAAATCGAAGGCTTTTAAGGTTGCGTCAATGGCTAAGGATTTCCTACCATAAAGGTAGGAAATCATAGCCACCACCATCAGGAGAAGATCTAAGAGCCAAATTGCTATGATTCCCCACCTTTATGATAGGGGATCCATATCCCGCGTCAACTCGGGTTTTTTTTTTCCAATTTAATTAAAAACAATATTTACAAAATTAGACACTATTTAAAAGTATTTACGAATTTAGGTGTCGCGCGCTGTTTCAAACAGGGCGCATGGAGCAAATTTTTTTTGTTTTTGTTTTTTTTTTGCCTTTTGGCCGTTTGGATTTTTTTTTTTGCAATGGCTCCCCCCCCCCCCCCCCCCCCTTTTTGGCCTTCTGGCCGTAATGCTCTTTTTTTTTTTTTTTGCAATTGCTCCCCTTTTTGTTTTAATATTTTATTTTAATCATATTTTAATTTTTTCCTTGTTTTCTTTTATTATTCAATTTGTTTCAATTAATTTTTAAAAATTTTTTCTCGTCTCTCTGCTGCCCCGTCGCCTTGCTCGTTTGTTCGCTCGTTCGATGACGCGCCTAGATTCCGTGGCCTCATTACCTCGCTCGTTCGTTCGTTCATTTTTCTTTTTCTTCGTCACTCCGCAACCTCGTCACCTCAATCGATGACGTTCACTCGTTCCCTCGTTTGTTTTTCTTTTTCCTCATAACTCCGCGAACGAGCGAGGCAACGGGGCCGCGGAGTGACGAGGAAAAAGAAAAACGAACAAGCGAACGTCATCGATTGAGGTGACGAGGCCGCGGAGTGACGAGGAAAAAGAAAAATGAACGAGCGAACGAACGAGCGAGGTAACGGAGCCACGGAATCTAGGCGCGTCATCGAACGAGCAAGGCGACGAGGCAGCAGAGAGACGAGAAAAAAATTTAAAAAATTAATTGAAAACAAATTGAATAATAATAAAAACTAAAAGAAAACAAGCAAAAAAAAAATTAAAATATGATTAAAATAAAATAATAAAACAAAAAGGGGAGCAATTGCAAAAAAAAAAACAGCATTACAGCCAAAAGGCCAAAAAAAAAAAAGAGGGAGCCCTTGCAAAAAAAAAAACAGAAAAACGGCCAAAAAAAAAATTTGCTCCTTGCGCGCTGCTTCTAACAGCGCGCGGGTCTCGCGCGCTGGCTTTACCAGCGCGCAGACCTAAATTCGTAAATATTTTCAAATAGTGTCTAATTTTGTAAATATTTTTTTTTGGTATTAAATTGAAAAAAAATCCCGTCAACTCCCCCCTTCTCTCTCTCTCATTCCTGTCCGCAATGGATCTCGTGCCTTGGAATATTAGCTGTCCCTTTGAAGATATATTAGGGTCAACTTATCAATAAGATTTCACCAGAATCGCTAATCTTAGTTGTAACTCTGACCCGAATCAATAGTGATAACCGACCCGACTTCTACACACGACTAGTTTGGGTACCTGAGCAATAAATCACGTGGTACCCCGAGAGGTAGATCAGGGGAAAAAAAAAGCCTACGGGACTTTATCTACTTGCTTTCATGTTAAATCAGATGGTGCGCCGAGAAAGTGATTCATGACTTATCACACTGTTTTGTATATAATCTGTTAATTAACAGTTAGGCAGTGATCATGGTTTAATACAAATGGAGCATGGAATTTCATTTATGGTAAAAAGTTGAGTAGATTTCAGACTACTCAAATTATGTGGCATTTTACATGAAATAAATCAACAAAAACAAACTCTCTCTTCTCTCTCTTCGACCTCAGCTTAGGATGCACATGATAACACTTCTCGAAGTAGATTTCTATTTCAGAAGTGCTTCTGGAGCATAAATCCGTTTGGTAATGTAACTTCTGAAGCAGAAATCCGTTTGGTAAATTTTTTTACTTATGACATAAATTTTTACTTTTGAAGCAACTATTTTTAACTTCTCAAATTGGGAGAAAAATAACTTGAGAAGTACTTCTTGGACACAAAAAAACACAAATTATTTCTCGCATCACCTTTTTTTCATTACACCCTCACCCTTCTTCCGACCAAACCCACCTCCGCTGCCGCCCACTGCTGACCACTAACACCCACCGCCGCTGCTGACAACCGCTGACCACCGCCCTCCCAACCACTGCCATCGCCAATCGCCGCCTGCAACCACCACCAACTATCGCCCAGGTCGTGACCGCTGACCACTGCCACTGCCACTGACGACCACCACTGTCGTCGACCACCGCCGTCGTCGACCACCGCCCTCCCCCGATCGTCGTTGCCGGAGTAAAAAATAAATAATATTTAATAATAAAAATTATTTTTAAAGAAATTTAAAAAGTTTAAAAATGAAGTAGAAATTTTTCGTCCGCCGACAATAATTTTTTGTAGAAGATTTTGTGTTAATAATGTTTCAAAAGTAGAAATTTTTTACCGCTACCAAATTAATTTCTATGATCAGAAATCAACATCTGGAGTGTTGACACCTGATTTTTTGACCAAGTCTTTTTCAGCTTTATTTTGAAAAATCACAAAAAATCCATAAAAAGTCAAAAAATTACAAAATAAACTTTGGTGGCCTTGGCCAAGCCCAAGGAACCATTTTTGACCAAAAAATAATTTTTCATATTTTTTATATTTTTTAGTATTTTTAGAAAATAGAAAAATTCTTAAAAAATCAAGAAAAATTGAATTTGAGGTAAAAAAAATATGAAAAAATAGCCAATATTTTTATTTTTAATCCCTTGTATTTTTGACCTCACAAAAAAATCCAAAATCAGATTCCATTTTGGGTGTTCCTTTGTAACCCATACTATTGAATTTGAGAAATAAATGTCAATCGAGTCTTTTAATTTACAATTTTGGCATTTTCTAGGATCTTGACATCCATTCTAACTGTCCCTTATTGCAATTTATCCCAATTGTTTGTACAAATTGCTCAATTGCACGAATTTGGCAAAATGGCATACTAAAATTGCATTTTTAGTCCTTGAAATTGAGCATAATTGAAATTACTTTCATTTCAATGGCTATCATTGCAAATTAAACATACTGCCCAATGGGTTTCACCATTTTGAATCGATTGGCATATGTAATTTGACCCAATTTGATCATTTGAACCTTCAATTGCATAATTCCCAATTTGCAATTAAAAGGAAATTTAGGGTTTTTGTTGAAATTGATATGAACTTTTGGGCAAAATCACATTTTTTGATAGAATCCATGCCCTAGATTCGATTATGAAGTTCAATTGTAAAAATTTCCTACTAATTTGAGTTTAATTTTGAAAAAATCTATTCGGAACCGGTTCAGACCGGTCCGACCGCCGGTCCGACCGGTCGAACCGGTCCAAAACAGTGTCATCTTCTTCCCCGGGAGTCTGCGCAAATGAACAGTAACATATCGAATTTTAAAGACCAAATTGAAGGTCAATTCGCGACCAATTGAAAGGGGAACGGTGGGCATTTTATTCCTCTCAGCTTCCCCCGTCGATCGACACCAAGATCACGACCAATGGTCGCCGGAGGAAGGAACAATCGGCGAGTCAAGCAACAGACCTTCGAAAGTCAACATTTGGCAAAAACAGGTTAAATGTGTGTCAAATTCGTGAGAAAGGAGGCTCGCCGGGAAACCGAATGAACCTCGGCAAATTACCCAGTCTCCCCGACGCCGTTTGGACCTGAAATCACGTGGCTACACGTGCGATTCAAGTCAGTTAGTCCCCCCCTGCTCCGTGCCAAAATCTAAAACAGGTACATATGCCAACAAACCTTCGCGAAGTAGGAGTTTGGAAGATTCAGTTGGAGAAGAGAGAACTGAATCGAGAGAGAGAAAGAAAGAGAGAGAAAGAGCTCACCTTCCCTCGCGGTGGTCGAAGGTTGGAGCTCAAATTGCAGAGCGCCGGTTGGGCCTTCCGAGGCTAAACCAAAGCTCCACGAGGTCCTCAAGAGGTCGTCCAAAGTCCCCTGAGTCGATCGCCGTCAGCCGTGCACGTGAAACCCACGAAAACAGGTGAGCCAGAGCTTCGAATTCTACACTGAGCTTCAATGGCGAACTTCATTTCTGGCAATGATTCTTGCATTTAGCGTGTGCGTTTCACTCCTTGGATATCACTGCCCATCATTGCATCTTCTTCTTGCATCGATTTTGTCTGAATACCTCGAATTGAGTCTCCGAACTTAGCCCCCATAGCGGACCACTGTTCATACTTGCCTAGCCCAATCTAGGCCGTGCGAGCTCGATCGGAGCTCGAGGTAAGTCTTCTACACCTCCTACCATGTCAATCTGTGAATTAATTGATCTGATCTCGCGTGGTCTGTGTGATTGAACTTCCATGGCCGTACTCGGCGACTCGCATGATGTTCTTGATTCAATTGGTTATATGCCCCGATCCTCAGATATGTTAAGATAGAGTCGATTGCGAGTCGATTGGCGTTGGTTTCGCGCGATTCCATCAAGGTTTCACCGTTAGATCGGCGCCGGAGTTCCTCAGCCGTTCATTCTGTTGGGTCGAGAGGTTGAAGACGATGCTGACCTGGCAAGTCAACGAGTCAAAATGCTTAGATGGCAATAGGTCATTGGTCCACGTGTCGGTCCAGTCAGCTCGGCCGTTGAGGTTTGTTGTTCGAATAGGAAGATCCAACGGCGGAGATTAATCGAGTCTAATGAATGGTGGCCGTCGGATTAGAAATTAGGTTAATTCGAGAATGATTTTAATCAGAAAATAAAATTTGGTTGAAACGGTGCCGTATAGGTTAGTTAGCAAGCGACGTCGTTCAGGCTAGTAGGACTGGACGGCTCAGATTAAGTCTCATATTCTAATCGCGGCCGTAGGTTTAAGTAATCTGATCAGACGGCCCTGGTCAAGTCTCCATTCGATCTGAGCCGTAAGTTCCAATCAGACCATCCTGCGGTCATAGGCTAGCCACGTGGTGCAATGAGAACCCTTGGATCAGATTCGAATAATTTGAAAATAAAAAGGCCGGGACGACGTCGTTTTGGGGAGCGTCGATTCAGCGGGTTCGGGTCTGGGCCAGGTTCCGACCCGAGTGGGTCGGGTTGACCCGGCCCGAATAACTTTTTTTTTTTAAATAAAAATAAAAAAATGATTTTAAAAATAAAAAAAGTCAGAAAAATCTTAGAAAATCCAAAAAATGCTAGAAAATTCCAAAAAAAAAATTGTGGAAAAATTGTGAAAAATCATAGGCATTTAGAAATCCCCAAAAATCGAGGGTTGACCACAGACAACTGGTCAACCCTATTTTTGGGGTTTCTTATCCGATCTTCCGAGACTTGACGACATTACCCTTTAAGAGTAAGTCGCCTTTGCTGTGTATGCAAGATAAAACCGATAATGCCAAGGTAAGAATTAGGGTCGGGTAGGCGACCAATTCTTAGGTTTGGGTTTTCGAGTCTCGCCTCTTTTCTCAAAATGACAATTTTGCCCTTCAATGGGAAAATTGTCTTTCTTGTCTCAATCGAGTTCTGAAAATTGCTTAAAGTTAGGGTTTGGGTCAGGTGGACGACCAACCCAAATATTTGAGATTTTCAGTTCTCGTCTTTGTCCAAATGACGACTTTACCCCTCCAAGGGTAAAATCACTTGAAGATCCCACAAAAATCCTGGAGATTCCTGAAAAATAGGAAGTGGATTGGATTGATGGCCAATCCTATTTCCTCTGTCTTTTGACTTCCCAATTCATCTAAAATGACAGATTTACCCTTTCGAGGTGAATGTTTCCCAATTGCTCAAAATTACGATTTTGCCCCTCATGGGCAAATCATGCCAAAATCGTTCCTAAGCTTTGATTGATATTTCTCTAGGCTAATAGGGCCTCATTAGGGATGCCATGCTGCTTTCATGTGTTTTATCCGCATGTACTGGATCCTTGATTTGCGCACTTATTTCTATTGATTGTGATTGATAGGGTAGTAATTCCCATCTGCATGAACTCCTAGATTTAGGATCTGTACCCCACTCGTCTGTATGAAATCCTAGGATCAGATAAACCATTTAGCTTAGGTATCGAAAGGGCGTCAACTCTAACAGTTGGCGTAACTAAGTCCTCGAACCCACTTCTCTAGTTTCCGCAGAATCGAATAGACCACTCCCAACTATTCGATGGGGTTTCCAATCGTACCCTCCACGAAACGATTGGTGGTGACTCCTTGGCATGTACTCTCATCACATGTCACTAGACCACACTGAAGGTCGATCACGTATATCCAGCAGTTGCGATTTGGGTAATGGACCTTGGGAGAGGCTCGCGTCCGATCAGTCAACATCGGACGGCCCATTAACCCTCGCTAGCCCATAGACGGGCGCTCGAGTGAGGGTCGCGACATGGAGTAGAAGTAGAAAAATCAATTTCTTGTCAGAAGTTGATTTCTGAAGTAGAAGTGTTACTGTACACACTTAGTCATTGCCCTACATCCACCATCGCCAGCACGACCATTGCAGTGACGTTCCCAATATCACCAGAGCAAGTAGATGAAAATAATTACTAAAAAAATTCTAAATTTATTATTACGGATATCAATTCAATTTTAAACCTTTGAATTTAGCTAATTTTGTCCTAAATTTTTTGACGATTTTCCAATATAGTCATTTTTTTCTGTAATCATTGACGTTGACGTCGGCTGTCATACGTGGCATGAGCGATATTAACGTGGATAATTTTTTCAAGTTTATAACAACTTTCTCTTAATTTCTTCTTTACTGGGCGAGGTCGCCCTTGCCTGCCACAACGACCTCCATCAATATGTACAAAAACAGGGACATTGCCATGGTCATGGAAAAGTGAGAATATCTTTGTGTGTGTCTATACACGGAAACAGATGGAAAAAAGTACAAAAAAAAGTGGGAAATTTTCAAATAAGGACCCAAAGTGAATCATTTTTCTCAATTAAGGACCCAAAGTGGACTGTGTCTCAAATAGGGACCTGAAGTGGTTAAATCAATCTCAAATAAGGACCTCTTCTCGCCGGCCGGCCAAATAGTTGCTGGCAGACATTTTTCGGCAATTAAAGTGAGGGCAATTCTATCCATACAAAATCTGAAGAAATATTAATAAATGCTAAAACATAATAATAATAATAATAAAACCCTAGTTCTTCTACGTTCTTCCCTATTTCTTGGTACTCATTCACTACGAAGTCAGATGCTCAAATTTTCGGTTCCTGGAGGAACGATTTGGAAACCAACAAGAAGACCCAAACTTTTGGAGTCAAATTCTTGCGCTCCACCGAATTTCCTTTCTTCAATCGAGGTCAATTCTCATCTTCTTACCTCTTAGAACTCACTCGCTTTCAATCGACTTGTGCACAAAGCTCAAATTCTCCATCATCTTTTTCCAGATTTGCATTCATCAATATGCATTCACGTTCAACCGAGGTCAATTTTGTTCAAATTGGTGTAGCCCATCCTTCGTTCATCCAAAACAAAAAAAGCGATTGCGGCTCGCTGATGCAAAATGTCGACAAGATGTGGGCAAGTGGAGGAATATCACACGGATGGTAGAGATGACAGTGATGGTAGGAGGAATAGTTTTGTTTTATAGTGATGTTTTTTGCTTGTTTTTTTATGGATTTATGAGTGAATGCCTCTTTTTTTTTAATCAATGCATACAAGCTGTGTCCACTGTGCATTCTTTTAACTGAATATGCTATTACGATGGTCCTGCGTTGCTTGTAGTGATCCCTATTTTGCAATTTTCTAGTGTTATCTTCTCTTTTTTTTTCCTGGTGTACATGTTATCGTTAACGGGTAGAGCTTGTGACATGTCCTGAAATCTAAATGTTGATTTTTAATGATTTTTTAGCTGTAGTACATTGACCGTACCAAGGATAAAATTGCTCGCCATAACAATAAAAATCTTTTTATGATGCTCATGCACTGAAGGGAATTGACCATACTAAGGATACGGTCTGTCACCATAGCAGTAGCACTTTTGTGCCCCCACGAGGCTGAATGTATATTTACCAAACAATTAGCATACCAAATATTTTAAGTCCATAATGCACATATTTTTGTGGCAAACGGTATTCGACGAAAGGGTGGTATGTAGTCACTAGTGCGACTAATTTTCTTTCCTTTATCATTGTGTGGTACATATGTATTGTAATTTCTTACTGTTTTTGTTTTGTTTTTTCCTAGTATGCATCTTGCATGGGAATATATTAATGCTATTTTTGCTTTCACTTTCCACCAGTTGAGGGATGCGAAGAAGCGAACTATTTCATGTATAATGGTAGATGTGATAAGGTTACTTAGGGTGTTGAAGAAGATGGGTTCGCCTTTATTGATCTTGATGAGTCATACACAAGAAATGTAAGATGTGCTGACATTGATGATTTAATGGATAGTAATATGGAGATTGGAGACATTAGCTTGTATGTAGATGTGTTAGGTGATAATGTAGATTTTTTAGATATGAACAACGAAAGTGAGTATATGCATCCCGAATTTAATTCTGAGGTTGATATGGAAAATCCTGTCTTCAAATTGGGGATGTGCTTTAGTAATGCGAAGGAGTTTAGAGAGGCCGTTAGGAACCATGCCATAAAAAATGGGAGAAAGGTGAGATTTGTTAAGAATACACCTAATAAGTTGAGGGCAGTGTGTTCGGAGGGCTGTGATTGACTCATATATGCTTCCAAAGTGCAAAAAGAGCATACTTTACAGGTCAAAACCTTCAACCCCATACATACATGTAATAGAGCTTTACATCTTCCTCAAATAAGCACAAAATGGCTAGCAAACAAGTACTATGATTGGTTGAGAAATAATCCTACATGGCCGGGTGCTTCAATGAAAAAAACAATGGAGTCTGAAAATATTTTGAAGTTGTCGAGGCCAATGGTTTATACAGCTAGGGAAATAGCAATGAGTATGATCACAGGGACTGAGAAGGAGCAATTTTGTATACTTAGGAGCTATTTTCAAGAACTTCTTGATGCCAACCTAGGATCCACATGTATAATCAAGACCGAGCAATGCCAAGATCAATTCAAGTTTATGGGAGTCTACATTTGTCTAGATGCATTAAGGAGAGGCTTTATAGAAGGATGTAGGCGCTTTGTGGGATTCGATGGCTGCCATTTGTCATCAGGCTACAAGGGTATACTTCTTGCAGCGATGGGTGTAGATGGCAACAATCAGATGTATCCTTTTGCATGGGCAGTTGTCAGACAAGAAACATACAAGACATGGCACTGGTTTATTAGTTTGATTGCAGAAGACTTGGGAATTACAGACCCTGCCAATTCAAAGTATTGGACTTTCTTATGTGACAAACAAAATGGATTGGTGCAAGCACTAGCAAATCTAATGCCTGAAGCAGAACATAGATTTTGCTTAAGGCATCTCTATGAAAATTTCAAACTGCATCATAAAGGGGTAGAACTTAAAAAGCTTCTTTGGAAGGCTGCCATGGCAACTAGGGTATGTGATTTTGACTCGGCAATGGTACAACTGAAGGCAGTCGATGAAAAAGCTTATGATTGGTTATCACAAAGGCCTCCAGTGTAATGGAGCAAGTCCTACTTTAGGACAAACTCAAAATGTGACATTTCTTTGAACAACTGGTGTGAAAGTTTCAACAAAAGCATCATTGATGCCAGGGACAAGCCTATCATCACAATGCTTGAAACTATAACAGTGCAGCTCATGGAGAAGATTCATAAGCAAAGGGATGGGATGAGTAAGTATAATGGTGTAATTTGTCCTAATATCCAGAAGATATTAGATCTTCAAAAACAGTTTTCAGCATCATGGATTCCTACTTGGAATGGAGAGGATGAATTTGAATTGAGTGACCCATATGGAGACAAGATAGTTGTTAATATTCGACATAAATCTTGTAGCTGTAGAAGGTGGGACATCAGTGGAATTCCTTGCTGTCACGCTGTGGCGGCTCTTATATACATGAGGCAAGAGACTGAAAAATGGGTTCACACAAGTTTCACTAAGGAAACATTCTTGAAGACTTATAGTCATGTTATGCATGTTGTAGATTCTAAGAACACGTGGCATGCTAGAGAGCCATTACTCCCACCTGATGTGCCCAAGAAAATTGGCAGAAAGAAGAAACAAAGAACAAAGTCAATAGATGAAACAACCGATAAGAATTTGAAGAAAAGAAAGAAAAAAGTTGTACAAGAGCCTATGGGAACAAAACTGAAGAGACAGAATACCACAATCACTTGTGGAAAATGTGGTGAGTCAGGCCATAATAGGTATCATTGTAAGAACCCATCGGTAGCATCAGTAGCAACAACAACATCTTCCTCATAAGCTTTTATAGTTGCCTCATGCTTGCAAGGTATAGTAGAATCAGCAGAAGCAGCCCAAACAACTTTTATAGAGAAGATGCAGGTATCCATTTGTGCTTAACTTTGTCATAAAATCGTTTTTACTTGTACTTGACTTTGTTTTGACTAATGATACATTTTGTGATTCTACCGCAGATAAAGAGGAAGATGTAAGGACCTCAATATGAAGCTGGTCGAAGGCGAACAATTTTTTTTATATGCAAAAGCAACAAGACCAACAATACAAATTCTTTTTCTTTTACTGCTAGTTGATATGGATGAATTTGTTTTTGAAGTATTTTAAAGTATGTATAGGTAAATTGTGTTGAGAAGATTTCTTGTGTTCGGGATGTTTCTCTTTGCCATCATATAATATGGAACAATTCAAGTTTATCTCATCTATTAGTTTGCTATGCAATATCCCAATTCTTCATGGTAGCATAATGGTACTGACAAGTTTAAATGAGCTCATTAGTCCGACAAGGAAAAATAAAATTTGTAACAGCAACATTAAAAAAAATAACCTGCAAAGTGCAATGAGCACAACATTCCAACAGCACACCATGCTAAAAAATACCCTGTAGTATAGGCCAAAGCAAAAACTTAGAACATCAATAGGCTCTGTCAAAGCATGTAGACAAAGTTTAAAGCAGATTTCTTGAGCTCTGTATAAGACAAAATATAGAACAACCAAACCAAAGACAGCTTGTAGTACTAAAAAGCATCATCATTAACTCATCATTGAACACTTAAATTAATTGAATCATTAAACATTTAAATTAATTGAACTTCAACATTTCCATTACAACAGGAGATAGAAACATATGAGTTACAACCTTAATATGTGCGCCCAACACGCCCAACACTATAAGAAAGAGAAGACAACAGAGATCAATTTACAAAAAAACAACCTCCCACTGTTCATGTGCAATGATCACTGCCCATCTTATTACAACCAATCTAAAACACCCAATAAAAGCTTAAAGGTTTCACTATTGTGCGGATGAATTGATGCGATCATAATTCTTCTTATTCCGGCTCTTTTGTCCAAGCTATTATGCTCAAGACATAATAGGATGTTGCGCTACTAAGTTCACTGGTTGGTTTGTCGAGGAAGAGAAGCTTCAATCCTCTTTTGACCACCACCTAGTCCTGCAGTCAGCCTCTAGTTCGCCATGGCATCTTGCACTCCTATTTTCCTCATTGTCGTCTTTGCACTTTCCCTCTTCTAGGATACCGGCACGGAGTCTAGCAATTGTAGCTCAACTGTGTAGTAAATAGCATCTCTCATAGCTAGCGCTGCTATTGATACGTTGTCTTGCATCACATAAGCCTGATTCATAAGTATATAGAACCCTAATGTGAGAAGACGATTCCTGATCATTAACCATTGAAATGTAAGATCACTTAAAAAAAATTGATTTATGTCTAATTTTTTTATGTGAAGTCACAGATTATTTCATACAAATTGGAGCAATTAAGGATTTGAGGATGAAAGAAGATTATTTTTGGATTCTACACTTCCTAAGTTCCATAAGCCATGGCTTGTTTATGGTCATTGACTAGAATATCTCATTTTCGCCTTGTTTAGCTCAATCTCCCTGTCATGCGAGTTCCAAAAGTTCAAATGTACGAAAAGATAAGCCCTTTAGACAGACAAGAGCGCAGTTTTAAAGATAGGCTAAACTCACAAATCAATTATTTTCTTTCGATAAGTTAATTACAGGGGTACACCAGAATAAATTGGTAGACAAGCTCATGCCAACAGAACCATGTGGTAGACAGGCTAAGTCTAGTCATTTTCATGTTTCGCTATCTACATGTGAATGGAGAGAACCAGCAATACCAGCGGCCACCTTGTGATAATACTTAAAAGCAACAGATTTAATTTCAGAAGCCGCAGGATTCACAATATGTTCTTGACCGAACCTGCAATTCCATGTTTATGAAGAATAAATTTATGAAAGCAATCGATTACCACAAAAAACGCTAAAAGGAACTAGCAATCTGTGTATTGCTAACAGAAGCCAAATTAACTAGAAAAGTAACGCAGAAAAGTCCCTCCCGTACCCGCTCTCAAGCATCGAAGATTTTCCAAAACTCTAAAATTCCAAGACAAAAAAGCACACCATCAGATTAAAGAAAGCATCCGCAACAGAGATCAATCAGTAGAATGCTACCAAAATGCGGTCAGAGTTACCTGGCCACCGACCAATGCGACCGGCGAAAGCGCCTCCTAGAGAGACGACCCCTCGCCACCATGGTTGCCCAAGCGGTGAAGACCTTGGAAAGAAGAGACGACGACGAACAACAGACTGATGCTCATGAGGAGTAGGCAAGGAGCGTCGAGGATTGAGCGAGGAGCATTGAGGACCGAGAAGAAATTTGGTTGAGGAGCAACGGAGGAGACGAAGAAAACAAAGTAAGCATTCAAGGAAATAACCTAATCTCTAATTCAGTTTGGGAATTTTCTTCCCTGTTTTGGCCAATTACATATTTTGGACGAAATTGCCCTCATTTTAATTGCCGAAAAATGTCTGCCGGCGACTATTTGGCCGACCGGCGAGATGAGGTCCTTATTTGAGACTGATTTAACCACTTTAGGTCCCTATTTGAGACACGGTCCACTTTGAGTCCTTAATTGAGAAAAAAGATTCACTTTGGGTCCTTATTTGAAATTTTCCCAAAAAAAGTTATAAAACATATTGCATTGGTACCAATTCAGTCCTAAACTTTTCAATTGAACCAATCCAGTCCTCTATATTTTTTTGTGCATTGGTACTGATTGAGTCAATCCGGTCAATTTAGCTAAGAAATTGTTGTCGTGAACAAAAAAAAAAGAAAAAAAAAGAGAGAAAATTAATAAAAACTTTCAAAAAAATTAAAGTTAAAAAATTATCCACGCTAATGCCAGATGTGCCACGTAGGACTGCCGGCGTCCATATCAGTAATTCCTGATATAAATTAGCTGAATGAGCTCAATTGGTATCAATGCAAAAAAAGCTTAGGATTATATTAACCCAATTTTGACCAAAAAAATTGATCCAATTAAAATATTTAGAACTTGATGCGATACAAATGCAAAAGAGTTAGCATCTTTTTGGTACTTTTCCTCGCAAGAGATGAGATGGTTCGAGACTTGGGGAGCTGTGTGGGGGCTTTCTAACGTGGGGAAATCAAAAAGTGTTTGACACGTGTAACGAATTAATAGCACAGAGACCGTGACTGGGACATCTTCTTCTCGTAGTTTCCAACTTCATCTTTATCAATTCATTCCGAGTCCCAGTCTGTTTAAGGGCCTACAGTGATGGGCTTGCCCAGCTCTCTCAAGCCAAAACTTAACTACGTACTATGTCCAAAGAGCGAAACGACAGGAGCAAAATTGATTCCATCCGTTCTTTGAGATCACGAATCACCTTCAAAGTCATTAATTTAGTTGATAGGAGCAAGCTGAGTCAGAGTATCTAGGCGAACCACGTCCTAATTGTTTCGTCTATGGCGTTCGACGACAGTCATTTGACAGCATACATTACATCGAATCGTTGTCCATTACATATGGTTGCCATTCATCACATCCGCAAAGGGAAGTCATTTCCATCCACAAACCCTGTACTCGAACCGTTCAAAAGCCCAAGAGGGATTTGTCTCCGGCGGGCTTCCTTCTTTGGCAAGACAGAGAAGTTGATGGTTGATGTCGCGTTGCGGAATCGTACGATGGTGAGCGGACAACCAACCAATAAAAAAAATTGAAAAATAAAGAGGTATCGAGCAGGTGGTTAAAAAAATCAAGTCATAGATGTGGTATGCTATTTTCAGTAGATTATGTCAAGTAAATTCTTAGTAGCCGAGTGGTCTCATTCGCATAATTCACCCTTGAGGTCGCGAGTTTTGGTCCTTGAATCGGTGTAAGTACCAAGATCAGAAATGCTAGGGTTTCAAAACCAAGAATTGCACCAAGTCTACCCTAAGCTGGCCTAGCTAGCACCGGTTCAACCAAGTCTGTTCTAGCCCATTCTCCAATTGAATCCGACGCACGCCCCTAATATCAAGGAAAAAAGAGAGAGAGAGGGAGAGAGACGATACATAGGTTCCTAACATCTCAGAATCGAATAATTACAATATCTAGCGAATATTTCCTATTAAGTTAAGAGGTAGGTTGTGTTAGGAAGAGTGGGTGATTGGCATGAGCTTCCCGTCCCATGTTGTCATTTCTCCATTGGACTATTTCCACCTTCTTCTAGGGTTCTTGGTTGGAGGAGTTGCTTCATCAGAGCGATCAAAGGAAGCCTCATCTCACCTTACCTAAATAGATAAAGAAGGCAAAGAATGCGCACTTTGCTTTGGAAGGATGGTGGAGTAGTGGGGATAACGAGTCCGCGTTAGGCTAAAGGATTCAACTTCCACTTCAAACGAACCCTTATCTTGGAAGAAGGCCTTTTTCAGACCCATTCCTCAGAAAGCTTCGATACTTTGATTCTGTCCTAATCTGATCGATGAAGTGTTTTGCTGCGGTGTCATTGACCGGATCCTTCATCGATTTGATTGGAGGTAATAAAAAAAAAAAAAAACTTTTTCCCTGCCATTCTTGAATGGAGGAAAAAAGCCTTTCTTCGTCGCCACATATTTTTGTGTTGGAGTAGATCCTCAGTCTTGGGAGGATATAAATCTCAGCGAAACTGATCCAAAATGGTCGTTAATCTATTGCACGGCGGTCAATTCAGTTATAAACTTTTCAATTTTACCAATTTATTCTTAAAATTTTGACGATTTGTCAGTTTAGTCATAACCCTTCTGACTATTTGCCAAATAGATTTAGGACTAAATTGGAAAATCTTCAAAAGCTTTGGCACAATTCGGCACAATTTAAAGGTTTAGAACTAAATTGGCACGATTGAAAAATTAAGAACTGAAGTAGCCGCAGTATAATAGGTTTAGGACTTTCTAGACAATTATCCCATCAATTTGTAAAAAAGTTATTTGGAATGTTAAAAGTGATGTCAAAAAGCCTTTGTAACGAATCATGTAGGCGATTTTGGTTTATTATTAAGAATTTTAGGTCTTTATTGAGCCTATCCTCTCTTCGCTATTCATATTCCCCCAAAAAGATATCAAAACTGACCATTAATCCAAGATCAAAATAATATTTAGAGGACTCTTTTGATATTAGTCGATCATCGACGGCTTTTCTCATGTATTTAAAGAGTAATGGCTTTACGTACACCAATCATCCATGGCCATTCAGCAGAAAATTGTGACTTATGAATACTCATCTTTTCACACGACGATTACTCGATCACATATGAAGAAGTCGCATATTGAGAGCACGCAAAACTTGACCGATAAGAATATTAGAATCCCTATTTTAGAATATGCATATAAATTATCAAACTTTTCACACATTGTTCGCACGCCATTTTCGCTCGAGGCCATACTAAGTAGGATTATGTGAAGGATGAACTCATCTCAAATTATTATTATTTTTCGACGGAACCGAAAATATAGGAGTAACTAGGTAAAATCACCAAAGAGGCTTGGACAATCTTGCAATAATTTAAGATTGAGACCGCAGTGTACAATGTACGTGCGACCACTTGTTTTCGTTTGATGCTAAACCGACGAGCGACAACTTCAGAATCCCAAAACCCGTGGTGGATGGGAAATTTCCGTGAAGTTACTCACAAGGTCCGCTTGATTGCTACTTGGGACAATATAATTCCAATCGTCACATTTTGAGGTTAAGAATATTCCTAGGTAGAGTATGTCGGCTTGTGGGTTTTTCGTTTTAGTTACTATGGGTCGCCGTCGAATCAATTAATCGATCAAATTTTCATTATAACTTATAAGTGATGGGGACAATGAACCACGCGTGACCTATAAGATTACAGAGGCAGACGGCTATGGAAACGAATGATGAATAAATTGAACCTATCTTGAATACGATGCTAAAGAACCGACAAAAAGAAAAAAGTTAAAACTAACATGCATTTAAGGCGTTTGTGTTTTTTTTTTCACAGGTATATTTGTAGGTTTTTGAGATCGAGAACTTCATTATTTAACTTGTCTTCAAGTTGTTATTTTTAAAACTCAATCGGCGCTCACGAGCTGAAGTTGAACTGTTAAACTGTTGAGACTATATCTCGAGTTTGAGATCAAGAGAACGGCAGATGTGCGCGTTATTCGAGACATCAGATCAACGTCACTAGTCCTATCACCTACACCAAAACCTATACTCATTTAGATTGTTGAGTCTAATTAAGCAACTTAGAGGGGATGAATAAGTTGAAGAAAATTATTCAAAAAGTTCTAAATTTATTGTACTTTTGTCAATTCAGTTCTAAACTTTTTAATTTTGTCAATTAAAGGCACTCTTCTTCTTCTTCTTCTTTTTAATTTTGTCAATTAAAGGCACTCTTCTTCTTCTTCTTCTTCTTCTTCTTCTTCTTCTTCTTCTTCTTTGCTTTAATGATCTTCTCTTATATAGACATCTTCAATCTTCCTGTTGGCGATGGTCAGGTTGCCCTTAGGATGTAATGCGAGCTACTACTCTGAAGCAAGACCGCTCATGTAATCCTTTTTCGTGAACTTCAGCATAATTTCCCAAAATAGGTTTTGCTATCGATGTCACAACAGTCGATTGCTCCGACAAATCTGACAAAAATTGTTTCCGGTTATCTGACGATTTCCGGCTCTCCTGCTACGTTTGTTCCAACTGCCAACGGCTGTATCAAACACTCCGACGAACATCCTCAGATGGACGCTATTCCAGCATCATCAGTGACTCGATATTCTCATACTTGATATCTACATCGTCATAAGCCGATTATCACCATCAGTTGGTGTTGTTTAGGACAATTTTGCGATCTTTTCCAATGGCGACACATCATGGATATCACCGCAGTCCTTAAGATATCATCACGAACACATGCAGTTATTGTAGTGGATATTAGCCCAAAGATAGTTTTGGGATAATCAAATTCTTAGGGATGTTTCTCCAGCATAGGCACAGGACGCGGATGGATATTGTTAGAATTATGTCTCAAGTTTGAGCCCGAAGCAAACAAAATACAGATTTCGAAATAGATATATTCTGATCTTGAAAGATAATGGATTATTCTTCGAAGATTTGGGTGCACGCAGCGGAAGTCCGATACTTTTTTGTCTGAGAGATCGCCAAGAGGGAGCTCAAGTCTAAGCCCGCCAATATATCCAGTTGGACCCACATTTACTCAAAAGCTTAAGCCAATGAGTTATGGGCCAACTTGGATATATTAATTGACTTAGTATCACATCAATTCTCCTATGTGGGATTTCTCTAACACATACATCATAACAATCTTCCCCTCACACATGCATCATAACAATCTTCCCCTCATACATGCATCCTAACAATCTCCCACTCATGTGTGAGCTCCAGTGTTAGGTTTGCCCCCCTTAATCCAAATATCCTTCCGCATTAATATATCTCAACTTGAATCTCCATCAACGCCCATCGGGCCCGTGGGCCAGTTGCTACACCACAATGTCCACCGGCTCGAAAATCGCGTTGGCTCCATCTTAATCTGAATACCCATCAACGCCCATCGAGCCCGCAATACTACACCACAGTGTCCACCGTCGCTACACCACAACGTCCACCGGCTCGAAAACCGCGTTGGCTCCATCTCAAACTGAATATCCATCAACGCCCATTGGGCCCACAATGCTACACCACAGTGTCCACACGTCCCGAAAATCACGTTGGCACCAGATTCCTTCTTGAGACGCAATCACCAGATTTCTTCTTGAGATATTCATTGGAATAGATTGGAGGCCCACCAATCAACCATCAGCTCTGATACCATTTGTTGGGTGCACGCAGCGGAAGTCCGATACTTTTTTGCCTGGGAGATCGCCAAGAGGGAGCCCAAGTCCGAGCTCGTCAATATATCCAGTTGGACCCACATTTACTCAAAAGTTTAAAGCCAATGAGTTATGGGCCAACTTGGGTATATTAACTGGCTCAATACCATATCAATTCTCCTATGTAGGATTTCTCTAACACAACTCACACATGCATCCTAACAATCTCCCCCCATACATGCATCTAACAGATATGCTATCTCATGATGCAATCTCGTCTCCAATCTCCAAGCACGAGATGGTAACACGTGAACATTCAATTTGTGCTGATCCGCCCTAAAATTTGCGGAGCTCAACGCCTCATCGAGCTTCCACAAGCCATTTGGAGGCGGACACCCCCAGATCTGTAGGCTTGACCTCCATATCCATTTTCAGTGTTAGCTTTTCGGATTTGGAGGTAGAAGCTCCTCCGTGACCGCGAGACTCGATGAGTTCGTGATGGCCAAGGAAGAGCGGTTGAGACCTGCTGTTGAGGCAAGAGAAAAGAGAGAGAAGATAATCAGATTAGAATGGGGGATATGGGGGAGAAGGTAAAGCAGATACAACGTTGGTTGGCGGGGTTGACTTGACAAGGGGCGATCTCAAGCTCGAACACGATGGCAGTGAGGTTGCCGGTGGCGACATCGACGAATGTTATTAATGGATTTAGTTAATTTTGAGAGAATTACCAAAAAAAAATCCTAAATCTATGGAAATTATGTCAATTCATTCCTAATTACTTTTTTTTTTCCAATTGATTCCTAAACCTTTTGCAATTATGTCAATTCAATCCATTTGACTAGTCGATGCTCATGTGGATAATTTATAATAATATTCTAATTATTTTTTGAATTTTGGATTTTATCTTTTAATAATTATTTTCTGATTTTTTTATTTTCTTTTTGTTAGAGCCGGCAGGAGGTTGCCGGTCACTGGGAGAGGGCCACGAATCATGGCCCAATGGCCGGCGGCCTCCTGGCAACCCTAACCAAAAGAAGAGGTAGAAAAATTTATTAAAAGATACAAGTAAAATAATTAAAATTTCAAAAAAAAATTAAAATATCATTAGAAATTATCAACATCTGAACGAACTGACCAAATGAACTAAATTGGTACAATTACAATAAGTTTAAAACTTTTTAAATAATTTTCTTGCTAATTTTAGGCTTTGCATTGGTCGAATAGATTTTGCAAGTTTTTTTTATTATTCTTGTTTTTTGGTCGGAAGGTTTTGCGAGTGTTAAGGGCGACGATTGTATGCGATTATGGATTTAAGTCTAGGCAAAATTTTCTCTAAAGGACGAGTCGACAAAAGGAGGGTCAATTACCCACTTTATCAAATCATGACATATTTATTGCGGCTCCTTGAAACTTTTCTAATACCGCTGGTGCATCTCTTTTTAGGGGTGTGCAAACTGGGACCGGCCCGGTTCGGTTGGGTTGGTCTTGTCCTTGAGGTTGGCGATCCGGTCCCAATAAACGGGACCGGTGACTGGGCATCCGGTGCCCGGGTTCCATGATTTGGGACCGGATCGACCCGGCCCAGATCGAACTGGCAATATTTTTTTAAAAAAAACGTTAATCTAGTTAACCTAATGATTTTTGTTTAAAAAAAACAAAGTAATGAAATACCAATTGGACATACTTCTTAAAAAGGGAACAAAAGGAAAGCTAACAAATACAGGAGATATAAAAGGAGACGCAGTGGGAAACAAATGATGGATGAGATACTAAAGTCTGGTCAATATGGCTTTTAGAATGAAAAAACTCTCAACCATCCAGTACACGCATATTTACTAGTGACATTCCTATAGCTTCTATTAAAGTATAGAAAATCGTCATGGAGAAAATTTAACCGATTTTGGAGCTCAAATAAAAAGTTTATATCAGTTATATCATTTTGAAATATTTCCTTCCAATTAAGATTAGCCATGGCCCATGAGTTAACAATGATAGCAAAAATTCTAGCATTCCTGCTATTGTATAAAAACTCCACCGAATAAACATATAGTTTTTATAAGCATTTAGAATTAGCGGTCTTACTAGGTCAGGACCAGGACCGGCCTGAATCGCCAGTCCTGGTCCGGTCCGTGGTCCCTAAAATATGGGGATCGGACTACTGGTCCGGTCCTTGGTTCCTTGTCAGGATCGGACCGGCTCGGACCATGTTCACCTATCTCTTCTTAATTTTTGTACGATGTAATAATGCCGGGAGAATAATCAAACGTAGGGGAAAAAATAAAAATAAAATAATGTACCAGCCTACCATGTTCCTCGTATCGTGTCGGGGACCCCGCCACGAAGTTGCCATGCAGTTTCCGCTGATGCGAAACCCCCCTCTCGCCCTTTATCTTCTCCCTCTTGCTCTCTGCAACTTCGCAGCAACTCCATCCCCTGCCAGCTTTGCGCCAAACCTTTTCCACATCCGCCGTCATTCCAAAGCAACCTCCCTCTCTCTCTCTCTCTCTCTCTCTCTCTGTGACAACTGTGCGACTCTTCTTTCTTCCAAGGACAAAGAAGAGTCTGCCGTTGGGCCAGTCCGGTCATGGCGAACGACGGATCAGCACGGTCACCAAAACCCTTCAAGTGGCTCAACAAGAGCCTCAGGCTATCCTTCCCGCGGCGGAGTTCTCAATCCAAGTCAGCTTCCTCCAACTTGAGCACTCCGTCTTCTCCGACCTCAACCCTCCCTGCTCCGAACCTCAACCGCACCACCTCCGCCGCCGACAGAGACCACGAGCTCCGGGAAGTCTTCCGCCGCTTCGACACCGACGGGGACGGTAAAATCTCCGCCCTCGAGCTCCGGGCGTACTTCGCGTCCATCGGCGAGTACATGTCGCACGAGGAGGCCTGGAGCGTCGTGGGCGAGCTCGACACTGACGGCGACTGCCTGATCGACTTCGGCGACTTCCTGAAGCTGATGAAGGCGGACGGCGGCGGCGGCGGCAGCGGCGACGACGATGACGACCTGCGGCGGGCCTTCGAGATGTTCGAGGACGAGAAGGGGTCGGGGTGCATCACCCCGAAAGGGCTGCAGGCGATGCTGCGCCGTCTAGGGGACGCGAAGTCGTACGAGGAGTGCGAGGACATGATTAGGGTTTACGACATTGATGGGAACGGAGTTCTTGATTTCCAGGAGTTCCATCAGATGATGGCTTAGCTTCGGAGGGGAAAGTAACATGACGAAGCTTTGGTCTTGTCCTTGAAATGAAACGAAAAGCACGAAAAAGAGAAGAAAGGAGAGGGGAGAGGAGGGAATTGCATGGAAAATAAGAAGAGCACGGGGAGTCAAAGTCAAACGTAGGTCGAATACATTGCCCGAATCGGTCAAAGTCTATAAATAGTTTGTGCTCGCAAGTTCTATGTAGCATGTGCTCTCATAAGGCGACATCTACGTATGTCCGTGGTTTGTTTTTCTGAATTTGTCGCTTTCAAAGTTAATTTTTCGGTTGATCTATCGGTACTATGAGCTCAACCGCTTGCCAATACTCGTCATCTAATCATTGATTCCTCCCTTGTTTGTTCTAATATTTCGCAAATCAAACCAAAAGGAAATTTAAGCACTGACAGTAAGCAATGTGTCTCGACGCTAGCTACGTGTGCGTTTGTTTTGGGGAAAGTATTTTCAGGGAAAGTGTTTTTTGGATTTTTGTCTGTTTGGTTCGCAGAAAATGATTTGGTCAACGGAAGGTACTTTCCAGTCAACAAAGATTCTAATCATTAAAATAGAAAATTGAATTCCTCAAAATAAAAAGGGGAAAGCACTTTCCCAAATTTGAGTCTCTCACTTTCTTTGAAAACGGAACTGAGGCCGATCCTAGGGCCGAGGCCGGCGACCCAGGCCGAGGTCGACGATCGAGACCAGGGACCAAGAGCGGGGCCGGGGTTGGGGCCGACGATCGAGGCCGGGGACCGAGGTTGGGGTTGGGGATCGCGACCAGGGCCGGGGACTAGGACCGAGACTGGTGACCGTGGCCGGACCGGGGATTGAGGCCGGGGCCGGGACCCGAGGCTAGGGACCAGGATCGTGCCGGGGCCGGGTCTAGGACCGGGGCGGTGCCGGGCTTGGACGGGGCTGGGGACCGGGACCGGGACCGAGGACTGGGACCCGAGGCTGGGGACCAGGATCTTGCCGGGGCCGAGGACCGGGACCGGGACCGGGACAGGGACCGGGGGCCGGGACAGGGGACCTAGGACAGGGGCAGGGGCAGGGGCTGAGGCCGAGGACCCGAGTCCGGGGACCGGGGCCCAGGCCGGGATCGGGGATCGGGGCCTAGGCCTGGACCGAGGACCGGGGCCGGGGTCGGGACTGGGGCCGGGGCCGGGGACCTGGGTCGGGGCCCGCGCCTGGACCGGGGCCAGTGCCGGGACTGAGGCCGGGCTAGGGACCGGTGCCGGGGCCGGGGCCCGGCCGGGTCAGTTCACGTCAGTTCTCTCGACCATCTGCCTCTCCTCAATATCAAGGACAGACCCTTTGATGAAATTAAAATCGTTTTCCAAATGAGAACCAAACACCGAAAAATATTTTTGGTAATATATTACCAAACAAAGAAAAATAAATCGTTTTCCGAGAAAGTGGTTTTTAGGAAACCACTTTCCAGAAAACGAATGCCTAAAAACTACTTTCCTTGAAACAAACACACCCTACATGTATATTCCACCTCCCGCTGAATTAAGCAAACAAAGTAAAAGGACCCTAGAGAATTGCTTGCTATCTCGAGCGAAATACGATCGGGTTTATATACCTATCTCCTGCATATTTCTTGGCAGTATACACACACACAACAGACATAGATATACAATTTTTATTGTGCATCTAATTGAACCCACTAATTCATAGACTTTGATCCCGCTACATTTTTCTAACAGTAAATTATGTCTTATGTATCTGCAAAAGCCCAACTTACAAAAAAGGTCCACATTATAGCGTGGAAATATTCATATAAGATTGCATATAGGGGCCTGAAATATTTTTGAACTATAGATCTCTTTCTCTGATATTATGCAAAATTTTATGGGATCGCTGCCAACTCTTAAACAAATGCATGATTTTATATTTTCATATTCTGACGTCTTCCCCCTATTCAGAGAAAATATTCAGTGATTGTCAAGTGCCACGTCATAGGCTGACGTGGCACGCAATTTTTGGTCAAACCCAATTACAAATTGACACGTGGCAATATCCCGGACAAATGGAAAAAAATATAAATCTATCCACATTTTTTTCTCCCTCTTCCTCTCCGTGTGGCAATGTCCCGGAGCAAAAAAAAAAATGCAGTGTCCTAAAACTTAGGGAAAACACCACCAAAAACCTAAACTATGCCCATTCTGACACATTTACCCTAAAATTTTTCTTGTGACACCAAAAATCTCAAACTTGTACCCGTGTCACATATTTACCCCAAACATTTTTTTATGACACAAAAAACTTCAAGCTTAAATTAATTGACAGATTTACCACAAATTATCTTTTTGTGACACAAAAAACCTCAAACTTGCATGCTTGTGACATATTTGAATATATCACACAGATATAAGTTTAGGATTTTTTTAGTGTCACTGAGAGAAGGGCAGAAGGACAGCATGAGTGCCAATATTTGTGTACGGCGCTCACTTTAGTGCCAATATTTTTTTTTTGGATCACTTCAATGCCAATTTTTGTCAAAAACGATCATTTTAGTGCCAAATCTGACGTGGCTTGCCGAAAATCATGACATGTGTCCCAATGCGATCTGACGTGGCTTGCCGGAAATCATGACACGTGTACTGTTGGCACTGAAATGATCGTTTTTGACAAAAATTGGGACTAAAGTGATCCAAAAAAAATATATTGGCACAAAAGTGAGCTCCGTACACAAATATTGGCACTTGTAGTGTTCTTCTGCCGAAAAAGTTTGGTATAAATGTGACATACTAGTATAAGTTTGGGGTAAATGTGTCACATGGATAAAAGTTTGGGGTTTTTCTGACACAAAAAAAGTTTAGGGTAAATGTGTCACAATGGATATAATTTGGGGTTTTTGGAGGCGTTTTCCCTAAAACTTATAATGAACTTGCAACTGAGTCCTAAAACTTTAAGAAAGTGGAATCAAGTCCTAAAATTTATCAAATTTATCCAATCAAAACCTTTCATTAATTACATTTTTTTGAAAATTTCACGATTTGATTGCACTTTTTTTAAAAAAATTAAGATTTGATTATACTTTTGTAATAAGTTTTAAGGTAAAGATTCAATTGCATTTTTGTGCTAAGTTTTAGGACAGATATCCCAAAATATAAAGAAAAAAAATTTCTGGACAAGTTGGTCGTCGTACCTTCGTGAGTAGTTTTAAACCTCAATTGCACTATCGTGCAAAGTTTTAAAATTTGATTGTATTTGGGCCGACTATAGGCAAGGAGGGTGACATCCCGAAATACAAAGAAAAAAGTTTCCGGACAGTTGGTTCTTGACCAGACAAAGCGAAGACATAACCGGGGGCTTCCAACAAATGGCACGCAGTATGCTGAAAGAGAAACCGACCGAAATTGACTGCCTGCCATCACATCATGCGGGCACTTTGAGACCCACGACCTAAGTCTTTGTGGATATTCTAGATGCTCCCACTAAACTCTCTCTGTATTTATTTACTCAATACGTGCGTATGTCCATTTGCTTTTTGTACATGGATTAACATTAACAAGCGTGCTCTCGTGCCAAGATCATTTGTTAAACAACCAATCAAGAAAAGTTTCTGTAAATTTTCGATACTTTCATTATCCTCGTGTTTTGCACGATCGGTGGCCTTGGATGAATCCTGATAAAGTATGCTTAACGAGTGTCTCGAGATACCGGTTAACATAACCATTTACTATTTATATTATGAAAAGAAAAGTGACTCTGTTATGCGCAGATAAACAAAATCCACGCGGTAGCAAACATGTACTCCTCGTCAGATAAAAAAGTTTTAGAATGTGACGTCCGAAAACCTCATTAATGTCGCGTGTTTAATAGCGTATGTAAAGGGGGAGGCATTTTCGATGGACCACATCGCGATCCGACAATGCAGCTGTCATTTGTAAGTGGAGCTTTATGTTCGTGCTAGGAATTTTGTCTTTTTTTTTTTTTTTCTCTTTTGACGTGCTACATAATTTTCGTCGGAATTGACTGTGTCGTACTATTATGTACCGTAATCGTATAGTAATTAGTGATGATCCGTGACAGTTGATTGGTCGATAAATGAAAAAGTAGAATAGCTCGCGCATGAATTTGACTGGTCATACATACGTCCACGGAGAGAATGGTGAAGTTCGTTCGAATGCATGGAAATTACCGCATAGTCAGTCATTCGGCTTTACCATGTCTAAGATACAAGAAGACAAACAGGCCCAGGTACGAAGGGCTCATACCCATATTTGGTAAATAGGAGAATCGATTTCTAGGAGATTAATGTAATCACGGTAAAGATCAGAGACCGCAGACAATTCTAAGAGGAGGACAATATTTTCGTCCGTTCTTGATGAAAGAAAATGTTCGATCACGTCTTCGATGGGTGGATCGCAAGTTACGAACATCGCTCGCATGCCAATTTAACTGACATTAAATATGGGTGATGGCCATATTTAAATTCAACCGGATCACATGCATGATCGAAGGAAACTTCCTCCCACCTAGAACTGGAAATCACCTACGGCGTACCGAAGTGCTCTGGGTCGGAGCCATCTGTACATGGTTGGACTCAATGGTTACGTGGCTGAGGATGTACCGTAGCTCGACATAGCCGGATCTCTACGCTCGTGTCTCTGAATTATCGGGAAAAAAGAAAGAAAGAAAGAAGTTGATGGAGATAGAAGCTCAGAGGTCCATCCATAAGGCCTAGCCCGAATTATTGGAATACAAGGAGGGCTTTGGAAGAGTCTGTCCGTATAATGTAATGTCCACCCATTTGTCGCTCGCTCTTGATTTAATTGGGCTTTTGTTACTCTACTTGGACTTATTTGAAGATAGCTCGCTCTCTCCGGTGTGAACGGATCCCCTGTCAAGATTTATATCTTGACAGGGGTGCCCCTGTTAATCGGGGCCATCCATTCAATCATGAACGGCCCCGATTTGATGGGGAAAAGAAAGCAAAAAAAGAAAAAAAAAACCCAGTCGCAATTTTGAAAGATCTGGGCCGTCCGTTGTTGATCGGACGGTCCAGATTCACCTGGGTACCCCCTGCCAAGATTGCGGCTTGGCAAGGGATCCGGATCCCTCTCCGGTGACATTGATGAACGCCGATGTAAAGTTGAAGTGAAGTTTCTGTTTGACCTCAAGTGAAAGATTTGACAGGAAAGTTACAGGTGACCAGCGCAGTGACTTGGAATGAAAGTGAAGGTGAAAGTGAAAGTAAAGCCGAGTGTTTTGAGCGGAAAAAGTTTTGAGAGTTTTTTTTCCCCCTTCTTCTTCTTTTTTTGAGAGTTCAGTGAAGGAAAAGTTTAGTGACCTCAAAAGTGAGGAGGACATGCATAGGCAAGAGAGATAGTGAGAGAGGGCTGTGAAGTTTTTACGGGATAATTTGATTCATTCGCTTGTTGGTTCTTGATTTGTTTTGTATCACTACAAAAAAAACAGGCATTTAGCGACGGAAAATAGCGACGAAAATTTGACAAAATTCGTCGCTAAATAATTTTGCGACGGAATTTTCGACGGAAAAAAATTCGTCGATAGTACCGCGTCGCAAAAATTAGCGACGAAAATTTTACAAGTCGTCGCTAATTTGTGACGAAATTGGTGACGAAAAACAGTCCGTCACAAATTGGCGACGGAAATAGTTGTCGCTGATTTACGACGACCTTTGCGACGGAAATTGTCGGTGGCAAATTAGCGGTGAAAAGTAATGGTCGTCACTAATGTTAGAGACGAATTTTGTGACGTCGTTCCTGGTTTAGCGACGTCCTTGGCGACGTATATTTTATGTTACAAATTAGCGACGAAACTTTTTTCGTTGCTCATTAGTGATAAACTTTACGACGAAACTTTTGCCGTAACTAATTAGCTACGAACATCTTCTGCACAAATTGGCGACGAAACTTGCAACGCAATTTGCGAACATATTGTTTCGTCGGTAATTTTCGACGAATACTTTCGCAGCCAATTTCGTCGCTGATGCCATTACGACAGACAAATTTTGCGACGAGATAAAGTTCGTGACTAATTTCTACTTCGCACATTTAGCGACGAAAAGGGTAATTGGCGACGAATTTTGCCCATCGCGGATTATCAACAGGACGTACAAATTTTTATTTTTTGGCGACGAATTTCGCGACAATTTTATTAATTTTTAATCTTTCCAGCTAAAAATTTTGCTCACAGACGAATTTAAAATGTGAATATGATAAAATAATTTCTTTTGTTTTTCAATTATAAATCTAATTAAAAATTAAATTCTAGAATTTATAGTTACCACATTGTTTAAGCAAAGTAATAACATCTAAATATTATAATAATACGACAACGAAATACATTAAGAGAATGCGAAATCCACAACATCCTGGCGTCCAAAAAATAACTCATGCTTGAAGAAAATGATGAAGTTCCTCAGGTTGAGATTATAAGAAAAATTTGTGAAGAAACTGAAAGAGAACAGAGGCCAGCCAAAGTTCCTCATGGCTCTTTTGCAGTCTCTGCAATGTTCCTTTGTGGCTTCTTTCTTACAAGCTCTGTTGGACGCGCTTTCTTTCCTTTATGTCGGCTGCTTACTGTATTGAGTATATGCTTGAACCACATCAACGATTGGAGCTCCACAGGAGGGCACTTCCCTCCCACCACGAACCAATTCATTTGCACATTTCAAACAAGTGCACATGTGCCCACAACTGCAAAAGCTAGTGAAAATCAGCAAGCAACAGATGTGATCTCAGTAGATAACTCCCTGACTATCAAATCAAAAGCGATGTTTCGTAAGTTCAAGAAAAATCAAACAATAGCTACTTCAAAAGAATTAAAGAAAGGTAATTCCAATGCAAAAAAAAAGACCTTTATCACCAGCAAATAAACTTTTACATGGATCAAAGACAAGCTTTATATAATATTCTGACACAATAAAACATTTACATGGATCAAGCAATAGAACAGAAAAAAGACAATCATAGCAAACTCCAAGAGTAACATTTCCTTTTTGTGTAATCAAAATCAAGATTGACCTTCTGCGTAATCAAAATGAAGATTGACCTTCTGCAGCCACACCCAAATTACTTCCAATGGAATCATCTCCAGAAGAAACCCCCATATACCTGAATTATAATATTTAAAGGTATTAGCAAGAAAACTCATTCCATCTAGAAACAATATGATTTTCAACTAAGTACACACCACTACCAAGTTAGACATATGATAAAAATCAAGAGTACGGATCACCTCAGATACAACATAAAAGGAACAAAATGTCTTGCCCAGCAGTCTGCAATCAACATTTACACTATATTCTCTGGTTTTATAATTGTTCGACAAACATGCATACATGCTCGATATCTCCAAAAGAAACCTCCATATACCTGAATTATTTAAAGGTATTAGCAAGAAAACTCATTCCATCTAGAAACATTATGATTTTCAACTAAGTACACACCACTACCAAGTCAGACATATGATAAAAATCCAGAGTGCGGATCACCTCAAATACAACATAAAAGGAACAAAATGTCTTGCCCAGCAGTCTGCAATCAGCATTTACACTCTCTTCTCTGGTTTGATAATTGTTTGACAAACACGGATACATGGTCGATATCTATCGTCAATTGCACAATCAAAGCTCCAGTGTACTTGAACCCATTTTGTCACGACCTCCAAAGAGCCATTACTACCGGCAAGTATTCCTCAATAGAAGGGCAAATAACTAGATAAATATATTTGAAGACCTCATTTGAGGAAAGTTTTGTGACCTTCTTGTTCCTTAAGAGTGAACCGTGTTTTGCCATTGTCTCTTCATTTTTGCAACTGGCCTTTTCCACAACTGTTGACACCTGATTTTTTTACCATTTATTATTGTGATTTTTATTCTTTAAAATTAATTAAAAATATCAAAAAAGGTCATAAAATCACAAAATCAACTTTGGAAGCCTTGGTTTAACCTTAGGAACCAATTTTGAACAAAATATATTTTTCGGTATTTTTAATATTTTTCGAGTTTATTTAATTATAAAAATACCCAAAAAATCAGAAAAATACCATTCGTGGTCAGAAAAATACCCAAAAATATTCGATAATTTTGTTTTAATTTCCTCTTCAAGTGTGTCACTTTAAATCTCAAAAATTCGGCTCGGGTCAATATGTTCCTTCACAAACATAAACCCGAACCGAGCCTAAAAAAAATCATTTTCGAGTCTTTTAGTTTTCAATTCTCACTTTTTATAAGCTATGACATTGGATTCTAAAGTCTTAAAGTGCAATTAGGTCAATTTGCCCTCCAATTTAATCAATTTTTACCAAAAGGGCTTAATTGCACATTTTTCTTTCAATCAGTCCCCGGTTTCACGGATGTATACGTATGCTCTACGTATTTATACGTCATACGTATTTATACGTTATGCATATTTGTACTGTTTGGTAACCTCTTTAACTCTTGTAATAATAATAATGGTTATTATTTTTAACACCTTTGTTAGTGCCTTTTTTTTAGCATTTTTGTATTGTGAGTGCTATTGCTAGTGCTATTTTTAAATAGCATTTTTTTGTATTATAAATTGTGAGTGCTATTGTTAGTGCTATTTTTAAATGACATTTATTTATCATAAATTGTGAGTGCTATTGTTAGTGCTATTTTTAAATGGCATTTATTTATCATAAATTGTGAGTGCTATTATTAGATAGAATTTATAATTGTTAGTGCTATTTTTAAATAGCATTTTTGTATTATAAATTGTGAGTGCTATTGTTAGTGCTATTTTTAAATAGCATTTTTGTATTATAAATTGTGAGTGCTATTGTTAGTGCTATTTTTAAATGTCATTTATTTGTGAGTGCTATTTTTAGATAGAATTTATAATTGTTAGTGCTATTTTTAAATACAATTTATTGGAAGGTATTTTTGGCAATAAAAGGATGGCAAGAGTTTTGAGGTTGGAGGGGAGAGACATTTTGTAGAGTGTGCAAATTTTTGAGAGCTTAGAGAGAAGAACACAAACACTCTCTATATTCTCATAATCTTGAGTGAGCAAAATATACTAAGTTCGGAATATTGATTCCGCATATTGCTAGCACAATTGTTGTGGAGTTATTAGTCGTCTCCCCGTTCGTCAATTGGTGGTGCGTCCGAACTAGATGCCTAACACTTGTGGAGGCTGAGATCGAAGAACATCGAACCGACACCTCCGTTCAAGCACGCTACGAGAGGTAATCTATTTACTCCCTTTGAGGCTTTGTGATTTTTTTCGATTGAAATGCACGAAGTACGCCTCTGGAGATACATGTATGGGTTGTTATTTATTTCCGCTACGTGTTACGTGGATCCCAATAGTGGTATCAGAGCCAATCCTTAGGTGTTTTCGTGCATTTAATTGATTTTTGCAATTTTTGCAATACTATGGCCAATATGTATTAACGAATTGTTCGTCTTACATGGCTAATGGAGGTTGATTATTTTATATGATAAATTAATCAACGTAGCAAAAATTGAGACTAAATCAATTTTGAATCGAAAATTTATGGCTATCTTATTTTACGTAAAAATTCTGATTATGATTCAACGTAGAATTTTTATTGTGCCTTCCTAAGTTTTAAATTGTGAATTTATTACTTACGTGGAAGGGTGGTGATCATGGAAAAATCCCTAATCAATGTGATTGATGTATATATGAATGTATGGTGATTATTTATATATTTGGGGTTGTAATTATTAAATGGAGGCTGCGTACTCCTTTTATTTTTCATGTAATCTTTATTTTTAGCATAGTCAATTGTTAATGTAAATGCTACGAGGATTACGTGGATGAGCCTTTTAAGTCGGCGAGCTCTTAGGGGCCCAATTCTTGAAGAGTTCAAGAAACCAAGAAGAAGCGAAGAGCGGCTCTCCGTTATTAAAATATTAAAATGATTAAATGTGGTCTCATGGGCTCGAGACCCATTAAATCATAATTCCATGATCACCACGTAGGATAAATGTTTATGTGATTGACATCTATTTATTTGTTATGATTACGTGAGCATGTTAAACTGGTTAATATGCAAAGTCAGACTTACCTCACCCAAAATTGCGCCTGCATGAAATCCTAGTTAGGAAAATCACTCGCGTTAGGTACCGAAAGGGCGTTGGTAATGACATCAACGTAACCAAGTCCCCGAACCCAAAATCTCTGGTTCCGCAGAATTGATCGATCTCTCCCAATCGGTCAATAAGGTTTCCGGTCTACCCTCCAAGAAAGACCGGTGGCGACTCCAAATGCATGCACAAGTTGCACATGCCACCACGACCACACTAAGGTCGAAAGCGATCGACTGTTATCGTCGAATCCCTTTGAAAAATACTCCCGCCGCGATTTGGTATGGGCCTGGGAGGGCCCGCGCCGATCCAAAGCCCGCGATCCGCACCCTTGTGCGGGGGAAGGCCCGCGATCGGTAATCCATTAGCCGCGTCCTCTTTCGGACGGGTCGCGACAGCTGGCGACTCCGCTGGGGACGTTGTTCTAGAACCTATGGTTCTAGACCCCAAGTGGACTTAGGCCGTAATTAAAACGCTGAGTGATGTTTCTAACCCTGCAGGCGCTCTTGAAGGTGAGGTAAGTCCGCTCATGATAGGTGTTATATGTTTTTGCAGATTGGAGAAATAAGGGGTGTAGTCCGTGATTAACATTGTCTTATGCAGGTTGGCGTAGGAATGTATGTTTTGTGGATGATTTGAAGCGCTGATTGATAAACTGTTGTGCATGACTTGCATTGTGGTGTTCACGACACATAGACACACACAACCGCGCCTAAAACCCCGGGCGCCCCTATAGGAAAACAATAGAAGGAACTGAAAATGGAATCTCCATGAGGAAAAACATGGGGTAATCCACTTTTCAATTCCGCTCACTTCGAACTATGGATCGAGTCCCAATGCAACGATAGCTGTGCAATGGAATCGGCTCTTTCTAGAACTCGAGGTGGGAACCTTAACCTTAGGTGTCAAACCCTCTGATTTTTAGAAGTTTACTATCACTTGTTTCATGCGCATGTCTTTGCGCGGTTGGTACACCTAAAACCGCACATAAGTCGACGAGTTGGGTTGGTAAGACTCTCTATCCCCCCAAATCTATCACTGTTCATATAAATATAGGCATTTCATTTATTGCATTCTGGTGATTAGATTAAATGCCATTTCGAGGATAGATATGTGCGTTTGTCCCTAACGTCCTTGATAGAAGACGAGGAGGGTGATATCCCACGACGAACACCGAGTGTGCGATAAGGAGCATACTATGGACATTATTGAGGTATCATCCAATGAAGATGACGAGTTGGGGCAAGTGATCCTGAAGGCACAGATCAAAACTGGGGCATCCTTAAACGTTAGGATCACATTCCTTTATGTCATTTTCCATTACTAGTCCTCTTGTATAGGGTTTATTTTTACTGAGGTTTTCTCTATCTCACCCCTTAGAGCGATTGTATTAGGGGTCTATTGGTGTATACATTCAGATGGAACTTGGTTGTATTTCTTTTAACGGGTCATTGGAATGTGATAGTGGCATTTTTTCTAATCATCCGAATACTCCCAAGTCAAGTTTATAATTCCTTTAGAGGAAATTAAAATTGGAAGTCTTGCACGACCTTTTGGTCGTGTGAGGTAATCCAACCCCAATTTCGCTAGAAGGAACTACACACTTGAATTGGTTCATGCATGTTGTACACCACTGGTAATTCACGATAATTGATCAAGAATATCAGCGTAGTTTCAAATTTAATGACGAGATAGATGTCCAAACTACTTTCGTTCTTAGCGAGCGACCTTAATTTGGATGCCATATCTTCAATTGAATTTAAAACACATTATTATGTCTTGCGCTTTTGACTAATTCGTTCTCCTCGAAATTGATCAAAAGCGATTATCGTGAATTACATTCCTTTCAATAATATGCTTTCCTTCGAAGAATACTGATAAAAAACTTTTTGCGCAAGATTAAAACCCTTGTAAAAGTTTTTGTCCTTATTAATCACGAGCAAGCATAAGATTGAAAGGGGTTTATGCTTTCTTTTTCAAATTATTCCTTCTGATTCAGTCGTTTCATTTGCAGGTGAAAAAATAGGTAATAGAGAGAAATCTTCTCCTGGATAAGTCTGAGGCTATTCTCTCATCTGATCATGAGCGAGTTATAAAATCAGGACATATTTGCTCGGCTTATTGATATTATGGTTCGGCTCACCCAAGTTGAAAATGTTCGGATGCTCGAAGAAATGAACCATACAGAAGTTAAAACACACACATTTATTTTGCTCAGTGGAGGGTTTTCAAAAGCAGGTCATACAATTCGGGGTGGAAAAGTAAAGCCAAAGTGAGCCCTAATTAACGACACAAAGGAGCCCAACTGACCCTCCATGTTGTTAATGCTCTGCCCGTACTCACGACTTCGCATGTCCTGGTCCGCAAGCTTGAGGAGAAGGTTTCTGCATTCGCCCTTAACCTCAGTGACCTTGACCTCGTGTTCCTCGGTGATTATTTCCAAGTCCCGAACTAATCCATTCCCGTGAGCTATGTCTGCAGTTATTTTGTCGAGCCGTTCTTCCTGCCAGTCGCTTTGCAGCCTCAATAGGACATTGTGGCGGTCGTGCTCGCCAGCGGTCAGGGATATGGCCAATTGATCCACCAGGTTTCTCCTCTCGCGAAGCAACGTCGCGACCCTCTCATTGGCAAACTCGACGGCCTTTTTGTGACTATCGGCCATATAGTTGGTCAGCACCAAATGATCAGACCGATCCTTGTAACGAGCCCGCAAGACGCGAGCCACGAGAACCTCTCGATCAGCAACACGGTAGGCCTCTAAGGAGTGTGCAAAGAGGGTCGGGAAAGTTCTATATTCCCTCCCCAGCGTAGTACCTTCGAGGGAAGTGGTATCTAAGTCCTCGAGCAGGACACGGATTTCATCCGCGGTTGCAGAATGATCGGTTATGTGCGCGTAACCGCGACCCAATAGGTTATAAAGCTTTTCCCACTGGGCCAAGACATCAGTCGAAAAAGTGCACACGGGAGAGGAGGCCATTTGCGTTGGGTTGGCTTGAGAATAAGACGAGGCTAATAGAGAGATTAGAAGGAAGAAGCTGATTATGCGAGAACGTTAACCTTCCATACATTAATTCCTCATTTTATAGCAACTCGAGGATGATGAAGGGTCTCAGTAATAATGCTGGTGGAGCCCAGTTAGGGGGTAAAGCAAGAGGTCCCCTCACGAGAACCATTGGATTCGTTTCGGTCCGCGATTTCCGGCTCATCAATTAAAAGATGTAAAAGATTTGTCGGGATCACCATTATTAGAGTTAGGTGGGAGGTAAGCGCAACTATCGAAGAGAGCCCTAACAGGATTTGGCAGTCCCATCACGTTGAAAAGCTAAGCGAGAAATTCAAGGTCTTGTGGGGGAACGTTTGCCTAATGATGCTTGAAGAGCGTCTCCTGAACATGCAAAGTCACTCGAAGAAAACTTTATAGGGAGTGAGCATACAGAAGAGAGTGGAGAGCTCTGAATGGGCAAGAACCAATCAAACATTTCTCAGTCCAACATATTTAAGAGGTTACTGTCAGCTGCTAGAGGCGACTGACTCAAAAATCTCAGAAATTGAACCACAGAGGGATCTCGAAGATTCCAAGATCAAATCTAACGCCAAAACCATGGAGCCCAACACTTCTGACAACGGAAATCAAGATCACGGCGACGACGACAACGACATCCACGATGCTCAACTCGGGAAAAGAAGACGTCCTCACCAATACTCTCAGGAGGAAACCCAAATGCTGGAAACCCTTTTCAGTAAAAGCCATTACATGAAAAAGAAGTGGAGAATTGAATTGAGCCGGGAGTTGGGGATTAATCAGTCGAGGATCCAGTTTTGGTTTCAAAATAGGAGATCCAAATCGAGGGCTCAACGCAAACGTCAAGTGGTCGAGATTTTAAAGGAAGAAAATCAAAAGCTGCGAACAGAAAACATGAGGTATGAAAAAGCTCTCAATATTACCGTTTGCCCTCATTGCGATAACCTCATCGCCCGCGGTAAGATATTCCCCGATAAGCCTCACGCAATGATTGAAGACGTTCACTTACCACCCTACTCCCTCGGGGCATCTCCTGCTCACCCAGATTTTGCCGGAGTCACGCATGGGCAGGATGATCCTACGAAGACGATACAAATGCCTCCTGGGGGATGGGATTTGCATCGCTTTGATTGGAGTTACAGTTTCAAGGAGCTGGATGTTACCGCCGACCAGCTCAAAGCATATCAGCCTCATGCACAACAATTTTCGATAGGGTCGGGTCCCGCTGGAGATGAGTTAATCAGTCGTCAAGCCATCGATGCAATTTTGGGCCACGATAAGAGGAGGTTCGCTTGGCCCCCTGAACTGCATTCCAGATTCCTAGATGTGGTTCACCAAATGGGGATCGATTCAGTAACTCCGACGCGCATATTTAAGGCCATGAATGTACCGGGGCTTAGTAAGGAACTGGTCAGGAATCACCTTGCTGCCTACAGAAAGCTATTAAAACAACGTCGAGCAGAGCTAAACCGGGAGGAATCCGTCTCGAGCTCAAAAGCTAGGGGCGACCGCCATTGTAATGCTCAGGCATCAAGAGATACCCGGCCAAATCTAAGCATCAATCAAGCTAGCAGCCCGACCACCGGCAAACTGAAAGCTGATCAGAATGTCCTCCCGGGCCATTTCAACACTTCTCAAGAGCGCGTGTCACAAGTACAGCGAGTGCGCACTCCTCCATTCGAGCAGCAGTCGGCTGGTGCTCTGCCTGCCGCTGGTCAACCCACGACAGACGATTTCTTTGATGAGGGGCTCGATGCCTTGTTCAATCAGTGGGAAGCTGGCATGCTTGGACAGCCATGATCTAGCACTTGACTCGGGGCACGATGGGTCGGTCACCACGAACACCCATAGAAAGAAGAACATGTTCACGAGTAGATCACTCATTTTATCCGTTGTAAAGTTCCTACGGGAACATTTTTCTTTAATGACTATAGTTAATTCTATATTAAAACCAACGCTATCGACGAACATCGTCATGCTCAGTTGTGATGATCCCTTGTTAGATTAAGTCTGAAACCAGAGACGGTCTTTAAAATTTTGAGTGGCCACGAACTCATTCCTCACCAAGCGCCCGGGATGCTGAAATGAAGAGTAACAGCATGCACAGGGAAAATGCCACTTTCGTTTGAACGATGAAAAGAGGTTGAGAGAAGATCATAGCGTTAATTCCCATGGAGCTAAATGAATTAAACGGAGTCATTAATTGCGGGCCCACCGCTGCTGCCCACGTTCTCGGGCCTAGCAAATCATAAAAGGCGCCGAAAGATTGTAGACCCACCACTTTGAAGACTGAACTAGGGGACGAGCGCAATACTCGATGAAACCGAATCAATGCAAGAGAGTTTGTGATCCTGTCACGAGGAAAAAGAAAGGGGAATACAGACGATGAGTAATTACAGGGTCTCGGGAGGAGCGCTTGCTTGCTGGTCTTCATATGCAGCCTGAAGGATGGTTCTAGGACACGCACAATCACTTGAGAAAATTTCTAGAGTGAGCAAACACGTAAGAGCGAATAGAGAAAGCTGAGTGAACTAGATCAGCCCGAGATACTCCGATCCATCATGTTTAAAAGCTATTCTCATCTGCTAGAAACGCCCGACCTGGACATTTCTGAGCACGAACTGCTGGGAGACTTTGAAGATCCTGGAGCTGAATCCTGCCCGAAGGCCGTGGAGACTGACTCCTCCAGCGATAAAATTCTAGGTTTTAGCTACGAAGAAGGAATATACAATGATGACCGGAGTCGGAAAAGGAAGCAACTACAACGCCACACTCCAGGCCAAATCCGAGAGCTCGAAGCTTTCTTCAATGAATGCCCCACTCCAAGCAGACAACAGAAAATGGAGTTGAGCCGAAAAATAGGATTGGAGCTTTCGAAGGTCAAGTTTTGGTTCGCCAACAAACGAACCCGGGTGAAACAGCAATACGCAGACCATGAGTTACTGGTCCTGAAGGAGGAGAATGAGAAGTTTCAAGCTGAAAGCGCGAGATATAAGGAAGCTCTGACCAAGGCCACCTGCCTTAATTGTGGTAATCCTGTTGTCCTCGGCGAGGTGTTCCTCGATGAACCGTCCCTGTTGACGAATAACGCTCAGCTGTTACCGTATTCTCCACAGCATTTTCCGACACAGCCAGATATCGCCGGAGATCTGCATGAGCAAGTCAACACCAACATCCTCTGAGAAATGGGATATGAATCATCACAGGGGGAGTTCTCTCAATGACGAACTCGCTGTCGCAGCCAGCCAATCCAAAGTCGGTGAGTCCCTCCCTGGACAACTTTTGAAACGACTAGATCCCGTAGAGAATAGCTACCGAAGTATTGACGATATTTTGGGTGATAAGAGAACAAGGTTTTACTGGACCTATGAACTTCACACCAAATTTGTTGATGCAATTCGAGAGCTGGGAGTTGATTCGGCTAGCCCACTACGCATACTCGAGATTATGAATGTGCCGGGGCTCTCTAGAATTAACGTCGAGTCTCACCTCAAGTACTATAGGAGATTGCTAAGGGATGGAAGGATAGCGTTAAACCATCATAAAGCCAGTTGGAGCTCAAGTGCCGGGCAGAGTTACAACCACGATGATTGGAGAGCCGAGAGCACCCAACCGTGTTTCAGCAATGACGGGACCAGCAGTCGTGTCAGCGACTCCTCTAACCCAAATCAGAATGCTCCGCCGAGCTATCTCAATACTCCTCAAGAGTATATACCGCAGTTCCAGCACATAGGGATTCCTCAGTTTGAGCGCGATTCGGTCATTAATGCTGTCCCTGAAGCGGATCTGGCATTGGTAGAGAGTGCACATATAAACCTGCCGGTCATTGGAGGAAGTTCCAATTCGAGGGGTCAAGTTGCTCACGGCGAGAGCAAAGAGAGGAATCCCTCGCCTGCAGTCGACGACAGCCAATCTGGGCACCAAGGGCTAGAAAGAACAGGCAATTTCCTTGAGGAGGAGCTGGACACTTGGATCAATACTCTTCAGGAATGTATGTCTCGACCCCAACAGGGCAATGATGAAGGTTCCAGCTCAAAGACTCCAGTTCCTCACAATGAAGGCGATGAAGGAAATCTGCCCCCAACAATTGTTGATACCCAACTTGAACATCAATGGCTCGAAGACCCGAGCAATTTCCTTGGCGATGAGTTTAATCTTTGGCTCGATCAATTTGGAGCCGGAGGGCCATCGCAGTGGTGACGCAAGGCAGGTGACCAAACGTCTGATGCAAGGCATGGTTACTCGATGAAAAATGCTTAGACGAAAGGGGTGGAGCACTCCTATTGAATATGTTGTTGATCGCACTGTAAGGTTCCCACGGGAACATCTTTCATTAATGTCTAGAACTAATTGCGCGTGAGTGTCAACATCACCCTTTGAGCATCTTCAAGCCGAGGGCCGTGGATTAATCGCTTAATCCGTGGAGCAAGTTCCCCGAACAATGACTATCACCCGCGGAGTATAATGGGATCTACCCCTTCCATACGAAATACGTTTGGCCGCGAAGCCACCTATTTGGTAAAACGATGTATCGTTCCTAAACGATCTTCAATCGAATACCGAAGTAATGTCTCATTTCTTTCCCTTCTCAGGTGATAAACGTGGATAAATCACTCAAGGAGCCATTTGTTCGAATAACAGAACAGACGTTGCCTAACTGGGGGCAGATGAACCATTGATGTTGCAAACACTCCAAGAATGGATAGGCGGATTTGATAGATGTTGTTCATATCAATACGCAATATCAGAACGGGATGAGAACCAAGAGTAAAGTTGTATCGTTCCAATTTGTCTTGAATTTGAGAATATGAATTGATACTCGTTATTTATCCTTGACAAGGGAATCGCCTTACAGACGAACATGTTTTCACATCCCATGTATTACCCGTTAGAATACATGACCAAGGGTAAATTGTATCGTTCTAATTTTTTGAAAAATTCGTGAACGTACAATAACATGTTTCTTCCGCATTTTCAGGATCTCCAGCCGCGGGGGACAGGTAAGTATCCCTTTCCCCAATCCATTGAAGATGTTAAATAAAAAACAGAGAGAAAAAGAAAAGCTTTCAGAATCTAATGTCTAGAAAAGACATAGAATTCAAACTTCATTGGCATTCATGTCTTAAAACAGGAGGTTATCTGAACATGAATAAGAACATGCTTAGTGCATCATAAAATCCCCTTGACGGGTAAAATTTTTGGAGAAAATGAAAGAGATTTTTTCCAATCAAAAGTTCAAAACTTTTAAAAGGACGTTTTCTCAAAAGAAAAGAGGCAAAGCCTAGTCCAAACACGTCCTACACACACTGGAGAGAAGTGGAGCGGATCAGATAGCAAAATCTGGACCTACGGAAGTAGGGATTATTCGCAACGATTACATGGGTTGGGATGACGGAGGCATTCGTTTCATATCCCTCAAACACTACAGGTGACCGTTGATAAACCCTTTGAACGACGGTTTTCATTCTTAACCCTGTCAAGAACCACCCCACATCGGGGCAAAATGGAGGTGAGTCCAGCGGTATCAGGAGAAAATGGTTAGAAATTTTCTTGCTCGGACTAACATCAATCTTTGTGTGTTGTTTATATGGTAATCCAAGTGCCATAGGATGACGAGAAGCATTCATTTCTCTATCCCACACACCATATCCTTTGCACAGCCAAGTTGAGCCTGCAAATTCATTTCATAAACCCCTGTTGGTGATCATGGGATGTTTCAAGATGGAAACTGCATCACTCCAAGAACGGAAGAAATCAAGAGATGGGATTTATAGAAAAATCTCATATCGGCGTTTAAATGTGCTATGATTCAAGTTGTATATCTAGCACAATTTTCTGAACATCGTAGTTCCAAAGGAAAAGAAAAGGCGGGATTTCAACAAAGAAAAAATCCCCAGCATCAAGAAAAAGCAAAGTGCCTGGTAAAAGCAAGGCCGATGCTCGTGAAAACTGTTTGATTGATCCCCAATAAAGCCTAGTTGGGAAGAGAGAAAAACCCATAAAGGAGTCAGATCAAGAAGACTGCTCCCCAAATGATGTCAGCCGTGGTGCAAAAACACGGACAGAATTGTCAATCTCTTAATACCACAAGAGACGTTCTCTAAAGGACTTGTGCACACCTCAAAAGCGGTTGCACGCCTCAAAAATGGAAGATGCAGAATGGAAAAGACATGTGACAAATTGGCAATGATCACCAATGTCAAATCCTTCGTGATTTCTGGGCCAAAAACAAGCCTTTTTCGGTCCCCAATCCTACCAATGTTACAACCCTGAAACAGTCTTCTCTGACTAAGACACTTGGGTTAACATATAGCTTAGCTCGAAGAAGTACGAGCAAGACTCTTTCTTTCTCATTTTGCAGGGTTCTTGACTTGTAAACCCGGAGCAGATGGTGAAGATTTTCATTCGATGGCCTCGACTCCAAAGCGGGTCCCCCTTGAAAACCAATATCCAAGCCCAACATTACGGTCCCGTGGAAGACCTCCCGACCGATCAAAATGTATGCGCTGCGAATGAGCCTAAAACCTAGGCACAGGTCAGTAGGGAATTGAGTGCATCCCCTAAAAATCATCACCTCAAAACAGGTGAGATGGCCTCCTTGTCGAGAAATATTCCAATTGATGTTTTGAGCAAACTCTTTTTGGAAATTTTCAAACTGTTGATCCAGACTTTCCATGCAAGGGATTTGTGATCACATTTGCATGTTGCAAGAATGTTTTGGATAACCTCCAGCATCAAAATGCACATCTCATGACTAAAGCTTAAGTCATAAAATTTTGTCAATTGGACAATTGCTGTCTTCTCAAAGATTACCAATATTTTCTTGGGGAAGAGAAACCCTTAAAAAAAATCCTTTTCAAAATCAGACAGTCTCATTGGACGTGGAGAACCGTCGTCATGAGACCCCTTTTCAAAATTTAGGTAGTCTCATCGGACGTGGAGAACCCTCGTCATGAGACCCCTTTTCAAAAATCAAGCAGTCTCATCGGACGTGGAGAACCCTCGTCATGAGACCCCTTTTCAAAATTTAGGTAGTCTCATCGGACGTGGAGAACCCTCGTCATGAGACCCCTTTTCAAAAATCAAGCAGTCTCATCGGACGTGGAGAACCCACGTCATGAGACCAATTTTCAAAATATCAAACAGTCTCATCGGACGTGGAGAACCCTCGTCATGAGACCCCTTTTTCAAAACTTAGGCAGTCTCATCGGACGTGGAGAACCCTCGTCATGAGACCCCTTTTAAAAATTTAGGCAGTCTCATCGGGCGTGGAGAACCCTCGTCATGAGACCCCTTTTCAAAACTTAGGCAGTCTCATCGGACGTGGAGAACCCTCGTCATGAGACCCCTTTTCAAAAATTTAGGCAGTCTCATCGGACGTGGAGAACCCTCGTCATGAGACCACTTTTCAAAATTCAAACAGTCTCATCGGACGTGGAGAACCCTCGTCATGAGACCCCTTTTCAAAGTCAATCAAAGGTAGATACCGCCTGAAGGGTCAATCAAAGGTAGATACCGCCTGAAGGGTCAAATCAAAGGTAGATACCGCCTGAAGGGTCAATCAAAGGTAGATACCGCCTGAAGGGTCAAATCAAAGGTAGATACCGCCTGAAGGGTCAATCAAAGGTAGATACCGCCTGAAGGGTCAACACAAGGTAGATACCGCCTGAAGGGTCAACACATGGTAGAAACCGCCTGAAGGGTCAATCAAAGGTAGATACCGCCTGAAGGGTCAACACAAGGTAGATACCGCCTGAAGGGTCAACACATGGTAGATACCGCCTGAAGGGTCAACACAAGGTAGAAACCGCCTGAAGGGTCAAATCAAAGGTAGAAACCGCCTGAAGGGTCAACTCATGGTAGAAACCGCCTGAAGGGTCAACTCATGGTAGAAACCGCCCGAAGGGTCAAACCAAGGTAGAAACCGCCCGAAGGGTCAAACCAAGGTAGAAACCGCCTGAATGGTCAACTCAAGGTAGAAACAGCCTGAAGGGTCAACTCATGGTAGAAACCGCCTGAAGGGTCAACTCATGGTAGAAACCGCCTGAAGGGTCAAATTAAGGTAGAAACCGCCTGAAGGGTCAACTCAAGGTAGAAACCGCCTGAAGGGTCAAACCAAGGTAGAAACCGCCTGAAGGATCACATTAATGGTAGAAACCGCCTGAAGGGTCAAACCAAGGTAGAAACCGCCTGAGGGATCACATTAATGGTAGATACCGCCTGAAGGGTCAACACAAGGTAGAAACCGCCTGAAGGGTCAAATCAAAGGTAGAAACCGCCTGAAGGGTCAACTCATGGTAGAAACCGCCTGAAGGGTCAACTCATGGTAGAAACCGCCCGAAGGGTCAAATTAAGGTAGAAACCGCCCGAAGGGTCAACTTAAGGTAGAAACCGCCCGAAGGGTCAAACCAAGGTAGAAACCGCCTGAAGGGTCAACTCATGTTAGCAACCGCCTGAAGGGTCAACTCATGGTAGAAACCGCCTGAAGGGTCAAATGAAGGTAGAAACCGCCTGAAGGGTCAACTCAAGGTAGAAACCGCCTGAAGGGTCAAACCAAGGTAGAAACCGCCTGAAGGATCACATTAATGGTAGAAACCGCCTGAAGGGTCAAACCAAGGTAGAAACCGCCTGAGGGATCACATTAATGGTAGAAACCGCCTGAAGGGTCACATATGGTAGAAACCGCCATAAGGGTCAATTCTTTGGTAGAAATCGCCATAAGGGTCAACTCATTGATAAATATCGCAGTAAGGATCAACACAAAGGTCTGATCCACCATACGGATCAAAATCCTTGGCAAATCCCAAAGCGTGGGATGCGCCTTCCTTAGGTTCCTACCAGTTGGGAATCCCATCATGGTATGACCTACCATACAGGTCAGAGCTTAATCTCCCTAGGAAATTCTGAATGACGAGTCCTAGGCATCTTCTTGAAAGTCGTCGCAACCGGCAGCATCCGACAGGTGAGCTTCAGGTAAGCCTCTCTCACTCCGGCCCATGTTCAAATTGTTAGAGCAAACCGGGGATTGATTTGAGCTTTTATCAATAGGCTTAAGGATCCGATGTCATAACATTTCTTCTCTTATTTTTCCAGTTGAGTCGGTTAGGAATCAGGTGCCACCTTATCTTTGAGAGAAACCTCTAACGAGATTCCTCTCAAAGAGGGGCAGCTGTTGACACCTGATTTTTTTACCATTTATTATTGTGATTTTTATTATTTAAAATTAATTAAAAATATCAAAAAAGGTCATAAAATCACAAAATCAACTTTGGAAGCCTTGGTTTAACCTTAGGAACCAATTTTGAACAAAATATATTTTTCGGTATTTTTAATATTTTTCGAGTTTATTTAATTATAAAAATACCCAAAAAATCAGAAAAATACCATTCGTGGTCAGAAAAATACCCAAAAATATTCGATAATTTTGTTTTAATTTCCTCTTCAAGTGTGTCACTTTAAATCTCAAAAATTCGGCTCGGGTCAATATGTTCCTTCACAAACATAAACCCGAACCGAGCCTAAAAAAAATCATTTTCGAGTCTTTTAGTTTTCAATTCTCACTTTTTATAAGCTATGACATTGGATTCTAAAGTCTTAAAGTGCAATTAGGTCAATTTGCCCTCCAATTTAATCAATTTTTACCAAAAGGGCTTAATTGCACATTTTTCTTTCAATTAGTCCCCGGTTTCACGGATGTATACGTATGCTCTACGTATTTATACGTCATACGTATTTATACGTTATGCATATTTGTACTGTTTGGTAACCTCTTTAACTCTTGTAATAATAATAATGGTTATTATTTTTAACACCTTTGTTAGTGCCTTTTTTTTAGCATTTTTGTATTGTGAGTGCTATTGCTAGTGCTATTTTTAAATTGCATTTTTTGTATTATAAATTATGAGTGCTATTGTTAGTGCTATTTTTAAATGACATTTATTTATCATAAATTGTGAGTGCTATTGTTAGTGCTATTTTTAAATGGCATTTATTTATCATAAATTGTGAGTGCTATTATTAGATAGAATTTATAATTGTTAGTGCTATTTTTAAATAGCATTTTTGTATTATAAATTCTGAGTGCTATTGTTAGTGCTATTTTTAAATAGCATTTTTGTATTATAAATTGTGAGTGCTATTGTTAGTGCTATTTTTAAATGTCATTTATTTGTGAGTGCTATTTTTAGATAGAATTTATAATTGTTAGTGCTATTTTTAAATACAATTTATTGGAAGGTATTTTTGGCAATAAAAGGATGGCAAGAGTTTTGAGGTTGGAGGGGAGAGACATTTTGTAGAGTGTGCAAATTTTTGAGAGCTTAGAGAGAAGAACACAAACACTCTCTATATTCTCATAATCTTGAGTGAGCAAAATATACTAAGTTCGGAATATTGATTCCGCATATTGCTAGCACAATTGTTGTGGAGTTATTAGTCGTCTCCCCGTTCGTCAATTGGTGGTGCGTCCGAACTAGATGCCTAACACTTGTGGAGGCTGAGATCGAAGAACATCGAACCGACACCTCCGTTCAAGCACGCTACGAGAGGTAATCTATTTACTCCCTTTGAGGCTTTGTGATTTTTTTCGATTGAAATGCACGAAGTACGCCTCTGGAGATACATGTATGTGTTGTTATTTATTTCCGCTACGTGTTACGTGGATCCCAATAGTGGTATCAGAGCCAATCCTTAGGTGTTTTCGTGCATTTAATTGATTTTTGCAATTTTTGCAATACTATGGCCAATATGTATTAACGAATTGTTCGTCTTACATGGCTAATGGAGGTTGATTATTTTATATGATAAATTAATCAACGTAGCAAAAATTGAGACTAAATCAATTTTGAATCGAAAATTTATGGCTATCTTATTTTACGTAAAAATTCTGATTATGATTCAACGTAGAATTTTTATTGTGCCTTCCTAAGTTTTAAATTGTGAATTTATTACTTACGTGGAAGGGTGGTGATCATGGAAAAATCCCTAATCAATGTGATTGATGTATATTTGAATGTATGGTGATTATTTATATATTTGGGGTTGTAATTATTAAATGGAGGCTGTGTACTCCTTTTATTTTTCATGTAATCTTTATTTTTAGCATAGTCAATTGTTAATGTAAATGCTACGAGGATTACGTGGATGAGCCTTTTAAGTCGGCGAGCTCTTAGGGGCCTAATTCTTGAAGAGTTCAAGAAACCAAGAAGAAGCGAAGAGCGGCTCTCCGTTATTAAAATATTAAAATGATTAAATGTGGTCTCATGGGCTCGAGACCCATTAAATCATAATTCCATGATCACCACGTAGGATAGATGTTTATGTGATTGACATCTATTTATTTGTTATGATTACGTGAGCATGTTAAACTGGTTAATATGCAAAGTCAGACTTACCTCACCCAAAATTGCGCCTGCATGAAATCCTAGTTAGGAAAATCACTCGCGTTAGGTACCGAAAGGGCGTTGGTAATGACATCAACGTAACCAAGTCCCCGAACCCAAAATCTCTGGTTCCGCAGAATTGATCGATCTCTCCCAATCGGTCAATAAGGTTTCCGGTCTACCCTCCAAGAAAGACCGGTGGCGACTCCAAATGCATGCACAAGTTGCACATGCCACCACGACCACACTAAGGTCGAAAGCGATCGACTGTTATCGTTGAATCCCTTTGAAAAATACTCCCGCCGCGATTTGGTATGGGCCTGGGAGGGCCCGCGCCGATCCAAAGCCCGCGATCCGCACCCTTGTGCGGGGGAAGGCCCGCGATCGGTAATCCATTAGCCGCGTCCTCTTTCGGACGGGTCGCGACAACAACTAGACCGGAGTTAAAATGGGGTTTCTTGGGATGCCTCTTCTTCTGAACACTGCAAGTAGAGGATACGTGAAACCAAAAGTTAGATAAAGAAGAACAACTATGATGTTCAGTGGATAACTGTGCACAAAGGTGCATCCATTTATTGCCCATATAGATATATGGTTGTTAAGCATTTGTTTTGAGGAAATGAAGCACAAAAAATTTACCAAGGAGAGATTTTCCTGTGTTCTGCTATGCCAGAAAGACCATTCACTTCACTGATTTCACCATTCGATACCACTGATGTTGTTGAAACGCCAGTATGATCTTTAGCTTGCTTTCCACACCTACTCTTCTTTCCTGCACATGATTTTGTCACTCGTGTCTTCTTTGAGGAGCGATGCTCAGCCAATTCATCATAATCAACCTCATTGTAACTACTTCTTGGCACTTGCGCAACATTTGATTAATTTGCTTTTCTTTTCCTCCTGGACCCCACCTTCTGTGAAACACTGCAGGGAGGAGAAAATGACAATCTAAAACTAAGAAAACAGACTTTGACAAGGAACTGTTCAGTTTCTATTTGTAGGAGAATGAGAAAGACAAAGCTATTCCAAAAATAAAAAGATTTTGTCTTGCATTTTTCTCTGGGATGAATGAAGGCCAACTTAGAAAATCTTCATCTAATTACCTCGATCCTGTCTTCTGTTTCATTGAGGGATCTACAGAATCTGGGTCACATACACAACTTGTCATCGATAATGGGAGGAAATCACCAGGACCAAGCGCAAGGCGCTCCAACTCTTGATCGACAAAGTTTCTTTCCAGAGCTGCTTTTTGTACTTTTCTAGCTTCCCGCAGTAAAGGCACTTCATGTGGAAACAGAAGTTTCCATCTCCTACTCATTGAAAGGAGCATCAAAGGTAAAAAGGGAAGTCAACTTTGGCTGATATATACATGAACTACACAAAAACCACATAATTATCCAAAGAACTACAAGTATGAATACCTTCTGCACTGATTATCAGTTCGAGGAGCCAAACATGCAGAGATTTTAGACCAGCAATATCCATGTACTTCTATTGCTGCCTCCAGCATGGCATCTTCTTCTGGTGTCCACCGGTTCCAATTCAGAGCCGGATCTAAACAATTGACCCATTTGCAGTCAGAAAAAAGGTTTAACAATGCTGTCAAATCAGAGGTATGTAAAGTGAAATTAGGTCAAAGCTATACAAACCTTTCTCTATACTGTACTTGAGTTCGACCTGGTACAAAATCAGCTATCTTCATCCAATTTTTGGGGCCAAAGAGCTTCACAGCTACTCTCAAACGTTTGTCTTCATCTTCAGTCCACCTTCCGACCCTTTGCCTAGCAGGATGAAGAGTTTTCTTCCATCTGCAAGTTTAATGATCACATATAAAAAATCAATAAAATACCCTTCCAAAATGCTGAAAGGACGCTAATCTATTGAAACGGGTTTAAGGGGCTTGATATTAAAATTTGCATAGGTGCTCAGCAGATCATTAGCACAGTTGCTTAGCAGATAATTAGCAAAGAAAATGGAGATAGATAAATCAACCTCAACATCATTTTATGGGCCTAGTGCAGAAACGGACCAACTCAGTATACCTTACACTATACATGGGCTCTTCCCCCCAACCCCCCCCCCCCCCCCCAAAAAAACAAATAAAAAAGAGAGGTTATCAGGAGTTATTCAAATTAATTTTTCCTAGGTGAAATATTTTCAACCTGTACCCTATCATCAGCTGTATCACAATTGACCAAGTTTGGCAAGGATGGATTTCTGCAATAATTCATGATTCAAGTCAAATCCTAACAGCATCAGCGTAACACATCTGCTTAAAGTTTTGTAAGGCCATGACTTGTGCTCGTGCAGAGACTGGTTGGTGTCCTCATCTATTAGTATCAGTTTTTTTTTGGTTAATATCTATTAGTATCAGTTATCTATCACAATTTTCATAAATTCCTTTTCTAAATAGAGAAGTTATCTACATGTCCCATTTCTACTCATGTAGAATTTCAGAATGCTCTATATAGTGGTAATTCCTCCTTAATGATAAATAAAGGAGTTTGAATAAAAAATTGTCTGAAGCAATTGTGTCCCCAGAAGCAGTGACTATAAAATCTAGGTATGAGTTGGCCATACAAAACAAAAACTGATTTCATTACCATGCTTACGGACTCTTCTTTCAAATCCCAATCTTAATCAGGCTCAGATCCGAACTTTTTGAAATGCAGAATTTGACAAAACCTGCCAACTACTTTTACTGAATTCATAGTATAACTAACAAACAGACAAATAAAACCAACTATGCTAGAAATCCAAATAAAAATGCACGACAAAAGTTTTGATCATATGAATTGCTTACCTTGCCTCACATTCAGCACCAGATCTACCCAGAATGTACAGCGAGGCCAACTTTGTTCTATCAGACAAGCAGTGTTATTGCTAGATGCCAGACAGAAGAAAAATCCCAAAGACCTCCTTTACAATTAAACTGTGAAGGAAACCCAAATTTCCTGAAACAGGTAGCACCCCTTTAGAAAATATGACAAAGCTACACTGCCCCACCATTAAAGTCGTGTTCAAGATGTTGGCCCTAAAACCAAAAGAAAAAGAAACATGATTCACTAGAAATAATTCCCCCTATATCCTTGCTTCTTTGTTCTCCCTGTTGGAAATATAGCCAATAAAAAATATGACGACGGGCCAAGTTTGCAAATCTAAAACAACCATGTCCAAAGCAGCTTTTAGTTCACTTTAAGAGAGGAAATACCTATATACAAGGTCCATTTGCTCTTCCTTTTACAGGGCATTCAAATCTTTGTTTACGGAGTCGAATCAAGGAGATCCTCATCATCTGCGTCATCCTCAGTGGGCTGTGCTGGAGGTATTGGAGGAGCTTGAGCTGGATTAATGTTAAGGGTCTGCAACACCATCGCCATTTGAGCTTGCAGAGATCTAACTTGTTCATCCTTCTGTGCAAGCTCAAGTGTCAGTCGGGCCACTTGTTCAGCCATTTTCGCATCAACTCGTCTCCTCCTTGAAGGAGGAGCATTGGAGGATGAACTTCCATCATCCATTGCAACCAATTCTCTTGATAAGTTTCCCCACCCATATATTTTTCCTCGTTTGACCCCCCCCCCCCGGACGCCTCCACCCACATTGTCGTGTTGTCAGCTGGTGGCTCAAACGCAGCCCCACCATCACTGCTACCAGCCGCATTCGGTAAAAGCTCATCATATTTCTCCTACATCAACAAAATAGGCATGAAAACAAAATTACTTCATATATGTGACTGCCATAAATATTGAAAGCATTCATGGATTTCATTCAGTTTCCATAAAATTGAAAGTATAACCTTCCGTACCATGACAGATTTTTCTCGTTCAGCAACCCAGGTCTTATCTTTCTTTTGAAAAACACGTTCAAATTTAGCTGAATATGTGGGTGGAGTCCCCAAATCAAGCGCCTACAAAATTGAAACATAAATGAGTAACTGAATTAAATTAGCTTACAACATGGTTAACAAACTTACCAATCTTTTTCTATGCTCCCCGATATTGATGGAACCCCCAGCATATGTTGCAGAAGGAGAGGACCCTTCACTAGAACCGGAAGCCCGATTCTTTGCATTTTGTTCGCTCTTTTGCTTCATTTTTTCCCCTTCCCAAGTTCTTTGAATTTCAATCCAATCTTCACCAGAAATGTAGTGGGGCTTCGAATTTTTGGTCTTGGCTTTATTCATCACATTTCGCATGTGATCACCCACTTTTTTCCTAAATATTCTTCCAATTTCATGCTCTTGGGATTCATCCCACCTGAATCTACGCTGTAATCGATAGAAAAAAAACTGGGTTTATTTATGACGAACTTAGTTTCTAAGAAAATTAAAAGAGAGCTTACCTTGAACTGGTTCCACCACAAATCTTTAACTTCTTTTGGCACGCCACTGTAAGTCGTCCACGGGCCACTCCAATAATTATTCACCATTTTATTAAGTTGGCGCACAATGTCCGTCGCATCCTCGAATCTGCAAACAATGACAATTCAATTCACATCCATATGTACCACCCAAACCATATCCTAAATATTACATTTACTTAAAAAATTAAGTACTTACGAGTCTCCCTGTGGCGATATCACACGCCGGGTATCTTCTCCAGCTCCGGCGCTCTCCTCATCAGTCGATTGTGGAACTGATGTAGATGGAGCGTGAGCAGGTGGAATTGAGGTAGATGGAGCGTGAGCAGTTAGTGGTGCAGGGGGAGATGATAGCGAAGGAGAAGATTGCTGGGACGGGGACGGGGAAGAGGCAGGGGAAGGCTAATACGAAGGGGCCGGTCTTCCTTGTAGGGAAGGCGAATGCGAAGGGGCCGGTCTCCCTTGTGAAGATGTGGAAACTCCACGTCGATTCTGACAAATAAGAATGTTAGGCCAATATCAGCAAAAATAGAGACATGTATTAGTGACCCATGCGAAGGGGCCGGTCTTACCATTTTGATTCGGAAGCACGTGTGGCTGGGTAGCGGAGTTGTGGGTCGCGGCCTCAGAACGTGGGTCTCGAAATCCAAAGGTGGCTGGTAGCGGAGCTGTGAGTGTCGGCCTCAGATCTGTGGTCTCGGCAACCAAAGGTTGCTGGGTAGCGAAGCTGATCGAGGTGGAGGATGGTTGTGTCGGTTCGCGCGAGGCCGGCTGGCGGTGAGAGTGACAGAAACCCTAAACCCCCAAATCGGTCGACTCTGCTGCTCCAAGAGAAATGAACGGACTGGAGTGACAGAAACCCTAAACCCCCAAATCGGTGGAGAAGACAACGGGTCGCGGTCGAGTTGGAGACAACGGGTCGCGAGTGGGTGCCTCAGATGACTTTAATATCAAAGGACCGTCGCCGTCGCATGTCAGTGGCTCGCGCGGGGCCGAGGAAAGAACGGGTCGCGATCGGGTTGCCGGTACTCACGATTGGGGAAAGGGTGTGTGTTCTCTTCGCGTGGGTGTTGATGGAGGATGAGGACGTGAGAGCGAGGAAGCGTGTTCCTCTGCCAAAAATAAACATATATAGAGTGAAAATTTGGGACGAAATTCGAATAAAGATATATAGCGAGGAAGCGTCTTCGTCACAAATTTATGGCTAAATTCGAAAACACCAATTACCAACGGATTTTTTGCGAAAGAGAAAAATAAAAACATAGCTCGCAATATAATAACCAACAACAACAACAACAACAATAATAACTATCACAATGATAATAATAATAATAAAAATGAGAATAATGATAACATACGTCGCAATAACAATAATAATTACCGTCATGAGTAAATAATCTTGAAAAATCCTAATCTTCATCTTCCTCATCATCATCATCTTCATCTTCACCTCCGTCTTCGTCTTCATAGTAATTTTCTTCATAAGCATCATCTTCATCATCTGTCTCAAAATCAGATTCTTCAACACCTTCTACATTTGATTCGCGAATTTCAGTTGGATCCACATCTATCACTACTCCATGTGGATCTCGTAAAGTCGGAATATTATATTCTTCAGTTTTAACCGTGTTACAAACTTCCTCTTGTTGATACGCTGTATCCTTCCAGCGTTCCTCGATTTTTTTTCGTGCTTTGGTTTTACATACAGCTCACCAATCAGCTTTATCACGTTTGAAACTAGGATACGATGCATAATATACTTGAATTGCTTGTTGTGCCAAGATAAATGGTTCATATTTCGTATATCTTTTCTTGTGATTTACTTCAACCAAATTAAATTTCGTATGCACATTCATTCCTCTGACGGGGTCGAACCACATGCACTTAAATAACACAACCCGCATTAATGGTCCAGGGTACTCTATCTCTATGATTTCATCCAACAAGCCATAAAAATTATCTTTCGCACTACCACTATTGGATGACCGAACACACACACCACTATTCATTGTGGCTTTTCCCATTCCATACTCTTGAGTGTGAAAATTGTACCCATTTATGAAATATGCTGGCCAAGTTCGTACCCTTCTTTGTGGACCCCATGACAGATGATATAGCAATCCTTGCTCTTCGACTATATCATGATTGCTGTGAATCTGGAGTCACACACGCAAAGTCAATAAAATTGTTTTAATTAATGATTTATAAATCATTAATAACTTATTTTTCGTCTATAGGGAACTTACATATATTTTGAACCATGTTGCAAATTGTTCATCGCACAAACGATCAAACTCATTTGGTGGTAGTCCATACATTGAAGTTTCAAAAATCCTATTAACAAATACCATTTATATATTAGCAAATGTTTGACACACAATAAATATAATTTCAAAAGTACACTTACTTGAAGTATGGCTCCACTTCTGGACAGTTCATCAAAATATATGTATGGGCTGCCCGCCATTCTTTGTCTGTCAAGTAACGAAACTTACATGCGCCACTTGGTCTACCAAGATAATTGAAAATAGAGAATGGTTTGTGTTGACACCTGATTTTTGATCAGTCTTTCATAGTTTATTTTTAAAAAATTCATAAAAAAATCTATAAAAAGTTAAAAAAATTAAAAAATCATCTTTGGTAGCCTTGACCAAGCTAAAGGAACCATTTTTGATAAAAAATAATTTTTCATATTTTTTAATATTTTTTAATATTTTCCAAAAATAGAAAAATACATGAAAAATGAAGAAAAATAGCGTTCGCTGTCGTAAAAATATAGAAAAATAGTCAATATTTTTATTTTAATTTCTTTTACATTTTGAACTCATAAATAGTCAAAATTCAAGTTCAATTGCATGTGTTTCTTCACGACGCATAGAGTTGAATTTAGCAAAAAAATGTCATTCGAGTATTTTAATTTGTAAATTTCTACATCATTTTTAGTCTTGACGTCCAATTAGATCGACCACCATCTACAATAAATGCCCCTTGCTGAATATTTTCGTTTTTGTTTCACATGATTTCATGGTGTAAAACGCCGAGTGGATACCCAAATATAATCGGGTCGGCATGAGCTCGATAGCTCGTCCAAGACCAAACCAGGGCACGACAAACCCCATGTGAGTACTCTCGAACTCCTTCGATGCTTCCTAATGCTTTTCTTAGGTTAGATCGTGTGTAGAATGGCTAGGACAGCTAAATTATTCTTGAGCTGTGATTGATAAATAGGACCTTACTAGGAATGCCATGTGATTTATTTGCATATCTAGATTCCTTGAGTTGGGCATTTTATTACTGATTGTGATTGCTAGGATAATCACTCCTATCTACATGAATTTCTAGATTTAGGGTTCATACCTTACTCATCCGCATGAATCTCAGGCTAGAAAATTCAGTCAACTTAGGTACCGAAAGGGCGTCAACTCTGACAGTTGGTGTAACTAAGTCCCCGAAACCATTTCTCTGGTTCTCGCAGAATTGAATAGAAACTCCCAACTATTCGATTGGGTGGTCCAATCATACCCTAAAAAAATGATTGGTGGCGACTCCATGGCATGCACACTTAGCACATGTCACTAGACCACACTGAAAGTCGATCACGCATACCTCCGTTGCGATTTGGGTAATGGGCCTTGGGAGAGGCCCGCGTCCGACCAGACAGGACGGCCCATTAGCCCTCGAGAGCCCGACAACCTCAAGAGGGTCGCGACAGACTGGCGACTCCGCTGGGGACTGGTTCTTAACCATTTAGTGGACTTGAGCCGATTAAAAAGTTGATTGATTCTTCTAACCTAATTTTATGCAGATGCTCTCGAAAGTGAGGTGTATATGCTAACGAATGTGTTAGATGTTTTTGTAGACGGGAGAAATAAGGGGTGAAGTGCTTGTTAACTTTGTTTTATGCAGGCAGGAGTTTTGGATGTATGATTGTGTGGATGTTTATATTGAAGCGGTGATTGTTAAATAAAATGCATGTCTATTGCTTTAGCATGACACAATGAATACACACAATTGCGCCTAAAACCCCGGGCGCCCTCTTTAGGAACACAATAGAAGGAATTGAAAATGGAATCTCCGTGAGGAAAAACATGGGGTAATCCACTTTTCAATTCCGCTCACTTCGAACTATGGATTGAGTCCCAATGCAACGATAGTTGTGCAATGGAATCGGCTCTTCCCAGAATTCGAGGTGAGAACCTTGGCTTTAGGTACCAAGCCCTATCTTTTGATTTTTAGGAGTTTTCCCTCACTTGTCTCATGCGTTTGTCTATGGAAGGTTAGTATACCTAACACTGCTAAAAATACAGAGAAGCTTGATTTTCTCTTAAGTTTGGTTGGTAAGACTTTTCTATCCCTCGAACTTGTTACAGCTCTTAATCATTATATTCATTGCATAATTTCGGTGATTGGATTAAATGCCATTTTGAGGATAGATAGGTGTGTTTTCCTCCCAATGTTCTTGATGGAAGATGAAGATGGTGTCATCCCATTACGAGCGCCAAGTGGACAAGAAGAGCCTGCTATGGACATCATTAAGGTATCATCTAATGAAGATGACGATTTGGAATAGGTGATCCTGAAGTCACGTCTCAAAGATCGAAACTGGGGCATCTCTAAGTATTAAGATCACATTCCTTTGTTTTAATTTTCATTTCTAGCCTTCTTGTATAGGATTTATTTTGCTGAGATCCTCTTTATCTGATCCCTTAGATTGATTGTATTAGGGATCTATTTGTGTTTATATACATTCAGATTGAAATTTGTTGTATTTCTATTGACTTGTCATTGGAATGTGATAGTGGCATTTCTTCTAATCACTCGAATACTCCAAAATCAATTTTATAATTCCTTTGGATGAAATTGAAATTGGAAGTCTTATACAACCTTTTGGCCGTATAGGGCAATACAATCCCAATTTCGCCAGAAGGAACTATAAACTTGAATTGGTTCATGCATGTTTTGCATCATTGGTAATCCACAATAATTGATCAAGAGTATTCGTGTTTTTCAAATTTAATGAAAAGATAGATATCCAAATTACTCTCGTTCTTAGCAAACGGCTTTAATTTGGATACCGTATCTTCAATTGAATTTAAAACACATCGTAATTGTGTACTTTTGAACATTCCATTGATTTTCTTGGAATTGATCAAAGGCGATTATCGTGAATTACATTCCTTTCAATGATATGCTTTCCTTTGAGGAATATTGATAAAAGCTTTTGCACAAGGCCAAAACCCTTGTAAATGCTCTTATCCCTATTAATCACAAGTAAGCATAAAATTGAAAGGATTTATGCTTTATTTTTCAAATTCTTTCTTTTGATTCTGCCTTTTCATTTGAAACAGGTTAAAAACAAGTAGAGAAGAGAAGTCTTTTTATGGATAATCGCGGTGGGAGGTTCCTTTATCCGATCATAAGCAAGATTAAAAAATCAAGATGTACACGCTCGAATCATCAATGTCAAAGCGCAGCTTGCCTAGGTTGAGAGTGGTCAGGTGTTCGAGAAAGTCAGCCATACAGAAGTTGAGACACACACATTAGAGCTTTCATTCATTTCGCTCAATCGAGGGACCTTAAAAGCAGATCATACAAATCATCGGGGTGGAAACATAAAACCGCAATGAGCCCTAATTAGCATCACAAAGGAACCAAGTTGGCCCTCCATATTATTGATGCTTTGCTTATACTCACCACCTCGAGACTCGAGATCTGCAAGCTTAAGAAGAAGGCGTTTACATTCCCCTTTAAGCTCGGCAACCTTGGTCCCGTGATCTTCGGCGGCTATTTCCAGGTCCCGAACTAGTCCTCTCCCATGGGCTATATCCGCGGTAATGCTGTCAAGCCTTTCTTCCTGCCACTCACATTGAAACTTCAACACGACATTACGACGGTCGTGCTCATAGGTGGTCAGGGATAAGGCCAAGCGCTCCACCAAATTTCCCCTCTCGCGAAGCAACATCGAGACTCGCTTGTTGGCGAACTCAACAGCCTTTCTGTGACTATCGGCCACAAGGTTGGCCAACACCAAGCAGTTGGACCGATCCTCATAGCGAGCTCGCAAAACGTGAGCCACGGTAGCTTTTCGATGAGCGACACGGTAAGTCTCTAAAAAGTTTATAAAGAGGGTTGGGAAGATTCTATATTCCCTCTCTAAATTAGTGCCCTCGATGGAGGTGGTGTCTATTTCCACGAGCAAAATGCGGATTTCATCTTCAGTTTCTGGGTGATCGGCTATATGAGCATAGCCTCGACCGAGGAGGTTATAGAGTTTTTCCCACTTGGCCAAAATTTCGGCCGAGAAAGCGCGAATAGGAGAGGAGGTCATTTTCGTTGGAGTGAGGGAGAAGAAGATGAGTGTGGTAGAGTGATTAAAATAAGAAAAGGCAATTATGTAAGAGTGTTAATCTTCTCTGCATTAACTCCTCATTTTATAGCAACTCGAGAATGAAGAAAGGCACAGCAATAATGCTCGTGGAGCCAAGTTTATTGGGTAAAGCAGTGGTGGCTCTTTCGGTGAACCATCAGATCTGTCCCAGTCCGCGATTTCAGGCTTGATAAACCTAAAAAAGTTGTAAAAAGATATGTCGGTGTCACCATATTAAAATTGAGCGGGAGTTAAGCGCAACTATCGAAAAAAGTTGCGAAAGGATTTGGCGGTCTCATCATATTAAAAAACTGAGCAGGAGGCGAGCGTAGTTCCACCTTTTTGAAAATAAGTGGGAGACAGACATGGATATCGAGAAAAGGAAATCGATTTGGTGTCCCTCCACGTTGAAAAGAAGAAAGAAGACGACAAAGCGGGAAATACGAAATCTTGGGAGCAACGCTTGCCTGATGATCTTCATCCATGTTTAAAGAACGTTTCATGGGCATACAGAACCACTCAAAAGAAAATTTAGAGAGAGTGAGCATACATGAGAGAGTAGAGAACCCTGAGTGAGCAAAAATTGATCGAACATTTTTCGATCCAACATGTTTGAGGGTTACCATCAGTTGCTAGAGGCGACTGATCCAAAAATCTCAGAAAATGAACTACTGAGAGATCTCGAAGATTCCAGGATGGCGTCTGGTACCAGAACCACAGAACCCAACCCTTTCGGCAATGAAGTTCAGGATCTCAGCAGCGACGACAACAGCAGCAGCGATGGTCAATCCCGGAAAAGGAAACGTCGCCAGTGCCACACTCAGAATGAAATCCAAGAGCTTGAAGCTTTCTTTAATGAATGCCCTCTCCCGAACATGAAACAAAGAAATGAATTGGGCCAGAAACTAGGGATGAAACCTTTGAGGGTCAAGTTTTGGTTTCAAAATAAGCGAGCCAAATTGAGGGCTCAACACAGACGTCAAGAACTTGCGATTCTAAAGGAGGAAAACGAAAAGCTTCGAGCGGAGAACATGAGGTATAAGAAAGCTCCCAGCACTATCGCTTGCCTTAATTGCGGTGGCCCTATCACTCTCGGCGAAATGTTCCTTGATAAGCCTTATATGAGGATTGAAAATGCTCATTCACCACCCCACTCCCTCGAACCATCTTCGATACAATCGGATTTTGTTGGAGATATGCATGAACAAATCAATTCTACGAAGTCAATATCGATGCCTTCTAAAGGATGTGATATGCGTCACCATGATTGGAGTTTCCTTAACGATGAGCTTACTATCACGACCGACCAATCCAAAGCTGATGAATTCCCTCCACAACAATTTCCGGCTCGATCAAATTCTACTGGAAATAGGCCAGAGAGCAATAGCCAAGTTGTCAACACTGTTCCGGGTCGCAAGAAGACGAGGGTCAATTGGTCCCCCGAGCTTCATCTCAAGTTCCTTAGTGCGGTTCAGCAACTAGGGATCAACTCAGCATATCCAACGCGCATACTTGAGATCATGAACATACCAGGACTCACTAAAGATGGAGTCGCGAGTCACCTCAAGAGCTACAGAAGGGCGCTAAGACAGCGCCACACAGCACTGAACCTGAAAGAACTCAACTTGTGCCTAAACACTAGGCATGGCTATAACTACAATGCCCCTGAAGTAAGAAATACCCTGCCGAATCTAGGCACCGACCAAGCTGGTAGCAGCACCATCGACTACTTGGGCGCTAATCAAAATATTCCCTCGAATCATCTCAGCACCCCTCAAGAGTATATGCCACAAGTGCAGCAGGTACGAACTCCTTGGTTTGAGCAGCAACTTTTCGCTAGTGCTCTTCTTATCCCCGATCAACATATTGCGCCTAGTGTTCAAAGATCTGCCCGGCTTGGGCATATGATTTCGGAAGATCAAGCGGGCGGATGCTTTAAGGATTTTTGTTTCTCCCATTCCCAAATGGAAGGTGCTTTTGATAGTGAACCGATCAATCATCCTCTTATAATCTCGAGCAACGACGAAGGTTCTAGCTCGAAGAATCAGATCGCTCACAACAGAAATAGGAATCCTTCAACGCCAAGCGATGATGGTCAACCCGAATATCAGTTGCTCGAAGAATCAAAAGATTTCCTTGATGAGGAGCTCCATATCTGGATCGATCAGTTTAAAACTGATGGACTTATGAAGTTATGATCCAAAATGACGATTATATGTCTGATTCATGGTGTAGCTGGCTGATCACCGAGAATCCTCAAGGGAACTAGGCACATGTGAATGGATGTATCATTAATCTTTCTGTCATAAAGTCTTCCATGCAAGATAATCTTCCTTAATGCCTAGAGTTAATCTGGGGCAGCGATCAGTACTACCTGCGAGCATCATCATGCTTGAGTACGACAATCCCTTGTTAGATTAGAGTCGAGGCGAATCAATTGAACGCCACGAAGAAAAACATTTAAAGGCTTCACATAGGAAAATGCGAGCAAAAGCCCGAGCGAGCTCAAAGACGGTTAGCTCTGTATCGTTCTAAGGGACCTTTAGTCGTTATGAACTCTAAATTGAGCTTGTTTCATTCTCGATGGGGGTCGCTAACTGCTTCAAGAATTTTATAACAAAAAACGAACCAGTTAGGGACGCCAATAGTGCTGTGTCCTGGTAGTCAGTGAACTGGAAGTGGTACGAAACGTCAGGAGTTCGATCTCAGGATTGAAAAATCATTTTATCAGTTTGTCTATCACCCGATGAAGTTCAAAGAGATTCGACGCAGATGACTATAGAACTTGGGGCAATTCGAAAATCATCGATTCATTTTCATCAAGCGGCGAAGTTGGTATTGTAAAATGTGAAGCATGCAAATGACAAATCCGAAGCAGAAGGAGATGAATCATGATTCGCTTATCCAAGGTCGGGATTTCAACCTTCGACTAAAGCCAAATCTAGGATGAGTTTTTGATCTTGCCCACTCGACAAAACCCATCTCCACTGAAAATGGGGGCAAACCATTCCTACATCTGGAAAGCATGTCGAAGCCGAAGACATCAAATTCATCGTTTGATCCGTGGGGCAAGTCCCCGAAGCGATATTTATCATCCGCAGAGCGTAATGGAATCCATCCTTTCAATGTAAAACACATTTGGCCGCGGAGCCACCCATTTGGTAAAAAGAACGTATCGTTCCTAAATGATTTTCAATCAGATGCGGGGATAATGTTCTCTCATTTTCCTCTCAGGTGATGAACAGAGATGAGGCACCCAAGAAGCCATGCATTCAAATAACAAAACAGTGCATGAAACACGCCCAAAAAGATGAATGAATCTCCTCCGACGTAAATCCTCGAGGTGGATTCGTTGCCCAACCAGACGAAGAAATCATGGCCACAAGCTTAAGGGCCGGCTTCTACAATCCGCACATTGGCATGCAGAATGGAATTCAAATCAAGAGTAAAGTAGTATCGTCCCAATTTGTTTTGAATTTGGAAACCCAAAATAATGCTTAATATTTATCCTTGGCAGGAGCTCGCCATCAGGGCAGACATGTAAGTTTCATTTTTCTCCAAAAACCAAGAAGTCGAAAGAACTTTAGAACACCCAACAATCTTGTGTTACTATGTGAAGTGCAGATTTTCACAACCCTTGTACACTCGTTGGAGCATATGACCAAGGATAAGATGTATCGTTCCAATTTTTGTAAAGTTTTAGAATATACAATGACATATCCCTTTTATATCTCCAGGATCTCCAGCCTCGATGGGCAGGTAAGTATCCCTTTTCCCAATTCATTGGAGATTAAAAACTTTCAGAATTAATTCGATTCTCACATCTAAAAAGACATAGAATTCTTACTTTATTGACATTCATGTTTTAAAACATGAGATTGTCTGAACATGAATTACACATGTATGGTGCATCATAAAATCCCTTTGAAGGATAAATCTTGATGAAATGAAATGAATTTTTCCAACAAGAGTCGTTTGAACTGTTCAAAAGGGTATTTTCTCATAAGAGAAGCGAGCCTAATCCAAACACGTCCCATACACACTTGAGAGATGAGGAGATTGGAAATGATAGCGAAACCTTAACCTATGGATATAAGGGTCATTCGCAACGATTACATGGATCGAGATGACAGAGGCATTTATTTCTTCATTCCAAACACTACATATGCCCATTGAGAACCCCATTGAACGGCGATTTTCATTCTCAACCCTGTCAAGAACCACCCCACATTGGGGCAAATGAAGGTTAGTCCATCAGTATCAGAAAGTAAACGGTTAGAAATTTTCTTGCTCGGACTAACATAAATCTTTGTGTGTTGTTTATATGATAATCCAAGTGTCATAGGATGACGAGAATAATTCATTTCTCTATCCTACACACTGTTATCCTTTGCACAACCAAGTTGAGCCAGCAAATTCATTTCATCAACCTATTGGTGATCATTGCATATTCCAAAGCAAAGGCAACATCACTCTAGGAATGGAAGCGTGCCAAAGTTTAAGTTGCATATCTAGCATGATTGCCGAAAATCCTAGCTCCAAAAGAAAAGAAAAACACGGGATTAAAAAAAGGGGAAAAGAAAAATCCCTAGACATCAAGAAAAAGCAAAGTGCCTGGTAAAAAGCAAGGCTGATGTCTATTCAAAATATCCCCAGTAAAGTCTAGAGAGACGATGAAAAGACCCTGCAAAGGAGTTAGATCAAGATGACTACTCTCCAAATGATGTCGTGCTCAAATTGCAAACACACAAACAGACGGTCTCTTAATGTAACAAGAGACGCTTTTAAACATCCTTGTGCGCTCTAAAAGAGGAGTGTACACTTCAAGAAATGGAGATGTTCTTCGAATGACATGTGGCAAATTTGCAATGATCACCAATGTCAAACCCTTCACAATTTCTGGGCAAAAAATAAGCCTTTTTCGGTCCCCAATCCTTCCAATGTTACAACCCTGAAGTAGTCTTATCTGACTAAGACACTTGGGTTAATGTATAACTTAGCTCAAAGAAGTACGAGCAAGACTATTTCTTTCTCATTTTGCAGGGTTCTTGACTTGTAAACCCGGAGCAGATAGTGAAAAATTTCGTTCAACGGCATTGACTCAAAAGTGAGTCCCCCTTGGAAACCGATATCCAAGCCTAACACTACGGTCCCGTGAAAGACCTCCTGATCGGTCGAAATGTATGCGTTGCGAATGATCCTGAAACCCAGGCACAGGTCGGTAGGAAATTGAGCACTTTCCCTATTAAAGATCATTATCACAGAGCAGTGAGGAGCCTTCTTGGGTGAGAAATACTCCAATGGATGTTTTGAGCAAACTCTTTTTGAAATTTTCAAATTGTTTGATCTAGAGTTTCCGTGCAAGGAATTTATGATCACATCTGTATATGGCAGGAATGTTTTGGATAACCTCCAACAATCAAAATGCACATTTCATGACTAAAACTTAAGTCGTAGAATTTTGTCAGTTAGATAATTATTGTCTTCCCAAAGATTACTAATATCTTCTTGGCGAGGAAAATTTTTTCAGGTCTAAGCTTTTTGCAGGACTTTTGGCCACCCCAAAGACTGGGTGCGTCATCCTTAGGTGAAGCCTTTTAGTAGGCAAATCTTTTCTAAGACCGATCCACAGAATGATCGAGTCTCCGACTAGCCCCGAAGAGCGGGTACGTCATCCTTTGATTCATATCAATTTGGAATCTCATAAATGGTAGAAACCGCCTGAAGGGTCAACTCAATGGTAGAAACCGCCTGAAGGGTCAATCAACGGTAGAAACCGCCTGAAGGGTCAACACAATGGTAGAAACCGCTTGAAGGGTCAATGTATGGTAGAAACCGCCTGAAGGGTCAACCAATGGTAGAAACCGCCTGAAGGGTCAAAACAATGGTAGAAACCGCCTGAAGGGTCAATGTATGGTAGAAACCGCCTGAAGGGTCAACCAATGGTAGAAACCGCCTGAAGGGTCAACTCAATGGTAGAAACCGCATGAAGGGTCAATGAATGGTAGAAACCGCATGAAGGGTCAAAGGACTGGTAGAGACCGCCTGAAGGATCAACCCAATGGTCCGATCCACCATACGGATCAAAACCTTGATGAATCCCGAACGCGGGAGGAGTCGTTTTCCCTAATAAGCCTTACATTAGGCAAGCCATTTCTAGTTTAGTCCACCACACGGATCAAAACCCTTGGCAAATTCCCAAATGTGGGATGCGTCTTCCTTAGGTTCCTATCAGTTAGGAATCTCATTATGGTTTGACCTACCATACAGGTCAGAGCTTAACATCCCCAGGACACTCCGATGACAAGTCCTTAGGAATCTACTTGAACCCATCAGACACAGCAAATGCCGCAAGCATTCGGCAGGTAAGGGGCAGGGAAGTCTATCTACTCCTTAACTTTCTTACATCATATCAGGGAATTGAATGAACACATCTCTTTTTAAGGAAAAGCACACATTGATGGGCATGAAAATTGGATGTCATGATTTCTTTTCTTTTCCCAGTCGAGTTGATCGGAACACAGGTGTCACCTTGTCTTTGAGAGAAACCTCTGACGAAATTCCTCTCAAAGAGGGGCAGCTGTTGACACCTGATTTTTGATCAGTCTTTCATAGTTTATTTTTAAAAAATTCATAAAAAATCTATAAAAAGTTAAAAAAATTAAAAAATCATCTTTGGTAGCCTTGACCAAGCTAAAGGAATCATTTTTGATAAAAAAATAATTTTTCATATTTTTTAATATTTTTTAATATTTTCCAAAAATAGAAAAATACATGAAAAATGAAGAAAAATAGCGTTCGCTGTCGTAAAAATATAGAAAAATAGTCAATATTTTTATTTTAATTTCTTTTACATTTTGAACTCATAAATAGTCAAAATTCAAGTTCAATTGCATGTGTTTCTTCACGACGCATAGAGTTGAATTTAGCAAAAAAATGTCATTCGAGTATTTTAATTTGTAAATTTCTACATCTTTTTTAGTCTTGACGTCCAATTAGATCGACCACCATCTACAATAAATTCCCCTTGCTGAATATTTTCGTTTTTGTTTCACATGATTTCATGGTGTAAAACGCCGAGTGGATACCCAAATATAATCGGGTCGGCATGAGCTCGATAGCTCGTCCAAGACCAAACCAGGGCACGAGAAACCCCATGTGAGTACTCTCGAACTCCTTCGATGCTTCCTAATACTTTTCTTAGGTTAGATCGTGTGTAGAATGGCTAGGACAGCTAAATTATTCTTGAGCTGTGATTGATAAATAGGACCTTACTAGGAATGCCATGTGATTTATTTGCATATCTAGATTCCTTGAGTTGGGCATTTTATTACTGATTGTGATTGCTAGGATAATCACTCCTATCTACATGAATTTCTAGATTTAGGGTTCATACCTTACTCATCCGCATGAATCTCAGGCTAGAAAATTCAGTCAACTTAGGTACCGAAAGGGCGTCAACTCTGACAGTTGGTGTAACTAAGTCCCCGAAACCATTTCTCTGGTTCTCGCAGAATTGAATAGAAACTCCCAACTATTCGATTGGGTGGTCCAATCATACCCTAAAAAAATGATTGGTGGCGACTCCATGGCATGCACACTTAGCACATGTCACTAGACCACACTGAAAGTCGATCACGCATACCTCCGTTGCGATTTGGGTAATGGGCCTTGGGAGAGGCCCGCGTCCGACCAGACAGGACGGCCCATTAGCCCTCGAGAGCCCGACAACCTCAAGAGGGTCGCGACAGTTTGCAATTAGGATCAATGGGTCCCTCATCATTTCTTCCTACTCTCCGCCTCTTGCATTACACGTGCGGCTCAAAATAGTAAGATGCAAATGTTGTCATTTCTTTCACAATATATGCGTTACAAATTGAAGCTTCAACACATGCCTTGTTCTTTGCTTTTCTCTTCAAATGATATAAGAACCTAGTTACAATAGGAAAAAGTTCATCAGAACATAATAATTAATAATGTAATTTCAAATTTATTATAAAAAATTACCTCTCAAATGGATACATCCAGCGAAATTGGACGGAACCTGCAACTTTGGCCTCATAAGGCAAGTGAACCAATAGATGCTCCATTCAATCAAAAAACGATGGAGGGAATATCCGTTCTAAGTTGCAAAGAATGATTGGAATATCTCCCTCCAACTTCTCCATGTGTGATGCTTTTAACACTGTTGAGCTAATATCATGAAGAAAATTACTTAATTCTGTGATGGCGCCCCATACAAAGTTTGGTAGAAGTTCCTTGAAAGCTATTGGAATTAGTCTTTCCATAAATATGTGGCAATCATGGCTCTTCAGACCTGTCAACTTGCATTCATTCAAATCAACACATCTCCCGATGTTCGAAGCGTATCCATCAGGAAATCGCACAGATTTCAACCATTGATAAACAATCCGTCTTTGCTCCTTGTCCAATGTACAAACTGCTTTTGGTTTTGGTCCCCTGCTGCTTTCATCTACATCTAGTGTTGGCCGATCACAAATAACTCTCATATCTCTTCTTGCATTCAAGTTGTCTTTCGTTTTTCCATTGACATCCATCACAGTATTGATGACATTATCGAAAACATTCTTTTCTATGTGCATGACGTCAAGATTATGACGAATAAGATGGGTCTTCCAATATGGTAGATCCCAAAATATACTGCGCTTAGTCCACTTATGTACGCTTCCGTAAGCAATAGTCGTGCAATGGGGGTTTTCAACAACAGTCGAAAATTCATGCACTCGCTCCCAAATTTGATCACCAGTCAATCTCAATGGTGGGGGTGTTCTTTCAATCTTATTCTTGATGAACTCTTTCTTATTCCTTCGGAATGAATGATTTATAGGGAAAAATTGTCTGTGACAATCAAAATAGCTGGCCTTTTTCTCGTGTTTTAGTCTGAATGATTTTGATCTCTCCATACATATCGGACATCCTAAGATCACAGCTGTACTCCATCCAGATAACATCCCATAAGCTGGAAAGTCATTTATCGTTCAAAGAAGTGCAGCTTTCATTACAAATATTTGATCAGTAGAAACATCATACGTAAGAACACCTTCATCCCATAGCTGTCGTACCTCCGCAATCAATGGTTGCATATAAACATCTATCAATTTTTTCAGATTTTGCGGGCTAGGCACGATCAATGTCAAAAACATATAAGGAGTCTTCATGCACATACCAGGTGGCAGATTATACGGAGTTAAGATAACTGGCCAACATGAATAATTTTTTCCTAATTTCCCAAATGGGGCAAATCCATCAGCACAAAGACCTAACCTGATGTTTCGAGGCTCCATCGCAAACTCAGGGTATGTTCTATCAAAATGTATCCATGCCTCTGCATCTGAAGGATGACACATCAGATCCTCCTCAGTTTCATGATTTGCATGCCAAGTCATGTGTTTAGCAGTGGCTTGAGACGCATAAAGCCTTTGCAATCGAGGGATTAAGGGCAGATAAAATAATTGTTTGCATGGTTTACGCTTCTGATTACGACCCCGTCTATTGCTAATCTTGTACCTCGATTGGCCACAATATTTGCAAGATTCAGCATTTTCATCATCCTTCCAATATAACATGCAACCTCCATTACATACATCAATCCTCACAACAGGAAGACCTAAGTTATGCATTAGCTTCTTCATGTCATAAAAGTTATCTGGCATGATATTATCACCAGGCATTGCTTCCCGCATTACCTCAACAAAAGAGTTGAAGCAATTCTCGGACACATTATGCTCTGCCTTAATGTTCAACAGCCTCGCGGTCATCGATAACTTAGTGTGGTTGTCACAACCTGCCCATAAAAGTTCATCTGCTGCTTCGAATACTTCCCGGAACTGATTAGATGTAAAATTTTCATTGTGCACATTCTCTTCAAAACTTGTTACTCCTCCATCTTCAAAATGTGATGCATAACTAGTGCCCACTTGTTCAAATGTAGGAGCAAAACTAGTACTCGGATGATTCGATTCTGAAATAAAATTCTGACCAGCTGCATCAATCACCATCATCTGGTATGGGTTCAATTGGTTATGATAACTACATCCTTCTCCGACTGAAAATTGGTAACTTGTTTGATATCCTCCATCAGATATGAATGGCTCACCATGACAAGTCCAATTATAATAGTTCGGAGTGAACCCAAATCTACAGAGATGTTCTCTAACCATGTCACACACATGAAATTTATTATTATCGCACCTTTTACACGGACACCTTTACTTATTTCCATCCATAAGCTCAAATTTACTACTAGCAAAGTCTAAAAACTATTCTACCCCAGCACAGAACTCATCGGTCAATCCTCGTCGTCCAGGTAAGTTTTTATTATACATCCAAGCCCTCTCTATTTCCATTGTGTCTGTATAAAGATCAACAAATCTCATAATATATTAAAATTACCGTAACCGCTATTTATTCTTCTTAATTAAAACCATAAAATCGTAAAAATCAAAATTATATATGTGACGAAACAATTATTTTCAAATTGACACAAATGAAAAATAATAATATGTCAATAAACTGTGGGTCCCTGAATAGCAGTGAAAATACATCATCTGTCGCTAATTAGCCACGGAAAAGAGTTTCCGTCTCTAATACTGTTCCTAGAACGCATATTCCAGTTAAAAAAATGTCGCAAATTATAACGTTAATTTTGCATTACTACACTTTTTACACAACACTTTAACTTATTGCAATTTATGAGCTCAACTTCACTTTGAAATTAAAAAAAAATAATTACAATGTCAACAAGGCTTACCGAAGTATCCGATTGACCTTTTTGTATGCGAAAGTGGGCAATTTGATGAAAATCGTAAGGTTCACTTGGATTGTGAGTCCTTCAAATGGACACCTGCCCAAGAAAAATTACGTAAGATTCATGATATTTATAGAAGAAAATGATGAAATAAACGATAATTTACTCTATAATTACCGTTGTGAGCATATGCTGCTTTCTTTTGCTTGGGGGACATGAAGCACATGACTAGGCAGGAATGGAGAAGTAGTGTATTTTCTAGGGGAGCCTCAATCTATAGAGGAGTCAGGCACCATCAACATACGGTCAATGGCAGGCACAGATAGGGAGAGTTGCTGGGAACAAATATCTCTACCTTACCGAAGATAGAAGGCAAAAAATAAGAGAGATAAGAGCGGACGAAAGGCGAGTGCGGAGAGAGAGAGATTCTATTTAATGACGAATGTAGATTTTGGCGACGATAATTAGTGACGGAACTTTGTATGTGAAAAATTTAATAAAAAATTAATGGTTCGTGTCCGTGTCCGTGTCCATGCAAAGGCAAAAGAGCATGAAAGCTGTGGAGGTGACATGTCCTACACTGCAAAACTTGGACTTTAATTTTGCAGCTCAAAGTGGGTGGGCCAGTCAGACATTACAGCTCGGGGTGAGTTCAGTCGGTGTGCCTGTGTGATTTAATTAGCAATAGACATAAAAAATTCAAGCTGAGGTGCGGCTTGGAGGGCCCCAAATTAGCGACGGCAAATTTATTTCCGTCGCTAATTTGCGACGGCATCATTAGTTCCGACGCTAATTGGCGACGGATATAAATATTTCGTCGATAATGAGCGATGGAAAGAAATCATCCGTCACTAATTATTTCTGCAAGTGATCAAACACAAGTGAAGAAGTCATCCACGTGACATTTCTGACATGGGGTCTCGCACACGCCATTTCAAGGTTAATTTGAAGAGGACAACAAATCTCTGAGGCTAATTAATTAAAGCAAATCTTGGGTACAAGTTGAACTGTTGAAGTCAATAAAGCTGTGGTGTGACATGTTTGACCAATGGCTAGTTCGGGTGAATACATCAGGTCTTGCGGTCTGGCCATTGGCGACGAAAATAATATATCTATCACTAAATAGGGACGGATATGGTTATTTCCGTCGCTAATTAGCAACGGATTAAATGTTGTCGTCACTAAATAGCGACGGACATGGTTAGTTCGTTGCTAATGGGCACGCCATTCCACCAACAATTTGAAGAGGACATGCGATCTTTGAGGCTAATTAAAGGAAATCTTGGGAACAAGTTGAAGTCAATAAAGCTGTGGGGTGAGTGGGTCAGTCACAGATTACAAGTCGAGGAGCGGATTTCGAGGGCCCCAAATTAGCGACAGCAAATTTCTTTCTGTCGCTACGTTATGACGGCATTATTAGTTCCGACGCTAATTAGCGACGGAGGAAAATATTCCGTCGCTAATAAAGAATTCGTCGCCAATTTTTTCCAAGGAAGCGTTGAAATGGCAAGCCATCCCTCAGAAGGGAAGAATCCAAGTGACATTTCTAACATGCACGCCATTCCAAGATTGATTTGAAGAGGACAACCAATCTTTGAGGAAAATTAAAGGAACTCTTGGGGATAAGTTGAAGTGTTGAAGTGAATAAAGCTGTGGTGTGACATGTCTGACCGATTGGAAGTGGGGGTGAGGAAATTTCGTTGGTGGTTTTTTAATTAGCGACGGATACAACACGTTCGTCGCCATTTAGAGACGGAATACACAAGCCGTCGCTAATTCTTTCCTAGAAACATGTGCGATTTCAAGCGTATTTGAGATTTCAAGCGGTAAAACCAATGACGTGACATTGTAGCTGGCTGGTGGATCTGTCAGAGATTGCAAGTTGGCGTGTGTTTGTGGGTCTTCAATTAGTGCCGAAGATACTGTTTCGTCGGTGCAAAAGGCACACAATAATTCCAATTAGCGACGAATATTATGTTTGTCGCTACATATCTCTAATTAGCAAAGGACGAAGATGTTCGTCGCAATATTTAAAGTTGTCATGATGCGACGAATCACATATTCGTCGCTAACTATTAAGAACATGATTTGCGACGCGTAAGATTCATCGCTTAATTGACCAAAATAGTGCCAATTAATGACGAATGTAAACTTTCATCGCTAATTTAATTGAAATAAAAAATTTTAGCAACTAACAAACATTATGCGTCGCTAATTTAGCGACTAACACTGTTTTCATCGCTATTTTAAGTAAAAATAATTAGCGACGCAATGATAATTTTGTCGCTAAATTAAATTAAATAAAAAAATAAATTATTGGCAACGAACAAATTTTTGAGTCGCTTAATTAGCGACAGAAATTATTTTTCGTCGCTAAATTGACCATGAAATATTTAGCAACGAAATTAGATTGTCATCGCTAAATTAATGCAAAAAAAAATATTTAGCGACACAAATCATTGTTTGTCGCTAAATGAGCGACGCACTTCCCTTTTCGTCGCTAATCTGACGAAAAATAAAATTAAAACTAATTATTTAGCGACGAAATATTATTTTGGTCGCAAAATGCATTGCCAATTAGCGACTAATTTTTTGTTCGTCGCTAATAACGTAGCCAATTAGCTACGAATATTAGGTTCGTCGAAATATTTGTCACAAATTTAGTGACAAATATTTTCGTCGCTAGTTCCGTCGCAAACAGCCACCACCTTGTTGTTTGTCACTATTTTCGTCGCAAATTAGCTATTGATTTTTTCCGTCGCTAAGTGTTTGTGGCTAAATCCTTATTTTTTTTGTAGTGTATTAAAAGTCTGATTTCGAAAAGAAACAGAAGCAAGAAATTTACTTTAGGAGTGTTGCGAAAAACGCCAAGAGATGCACAAATTCAAGCACGTAATAATAAGGATGAAAGTAAAATAAAAAATGCACAAGACACGATATACGTGGAAAACCCAAAATGAGAAAAATCACGGGGAGATAAAGGGGTTTCACTATCTTCAATAACGAGTACAAGCGTACAATCACATGTAACTTTAACTAATAACGCATGCATAGAGAGGGAGAGTAGATTTAAATTGGGTTTCTTCTTTCTATATCAATGTTGTCAATTCAAGTTACTTATGTAAAAGATGCTTAAGTGTCTCGCCCACTACAAAGAGACTGATTCGGATGCAATTACAGCCAATAGGTAAAAGGATGTGACATAAAAAATAATATAAAAAAAAACAATCGGAGTGGTAGAGTCAGAGTTGAAAGAGGATTTCCCATTTCTTTCTCTCATTCAAAACCGTATATGAGACTTTCATCTCGCATGACTCTTAAGTGATAAATTGCATATAACAATATGTTGTACTACTTCAATAAGTTTGCGCATATAAGATAGCCAACATATGATATTTATAGAGCAGTATCCACAATTCCTTTATCGGCTCCATAGCAAAATAATGATATATTATGTTGACGAGATAGTTTTAGTGGCAGCGATACTAATTAAATACTATTGATTTGGAGCTTTAACAGGTCTTTTGATAGAGATGAATTGTTGATTTCCGTAAGCATTGACATTTTTGTTTTGCATTCTAGCTATTGACGTGTGAAGGGGTGAAGAAGATCATAGATATAATATACACAATCAAGAGAAAATAAAGACGAACTTTTGAAATGAAAATTATCTTCCTCAAACTCAGGGCAATCACTCAATCTCATACGTCCCATACGTGATGAACTGTGACAATCTGTTAGAGAGTGAGCACTGTACACATAACTTAGGATTAGGATTATTTCCGTATAAATTGTGTCAGAGAAGAGGGTACGGGATAGATAGATAGATAGATAGATAGATAGCTCTAGAATTAATCTTTCCTAGGTTATCTCTGATGTCAAAACTCATGCACATGTCCATTCTTCCAGATGCATAAGACGCGCGAATGCATTCTCTCCGGCTACTAATGCGTTTGATAGCTTTCTCGTGATCGCTCGAGTCGAGTCAGATAGAAAATCACATGAAAATACAACGCGGAAGAGAAGTCGCCATTGCTATGTGCTAAAGTCAATTTCAGGGAGCGGTAAATACAATCATTTTCTCCATTAAGTACTCAGAATTCAAGAGTGGCGGACAAGTAATGCTGCTCCAGACCTGGAGTCAAAGTCAAGCAATACTCAGGCCTGCCCGTTGGAGGGAAATTCCTCAACTTTGACCAACGTTCCAAACCAAGTTTTGGGTCCGTGAAATGGCTTAGGTGCATCACTTGTAACTTTTCTTCACTAGGAACTACAGTAAGACAAGAACGAATTAAAGAATCGAGCGTGAGAGCCCATCGTGTAAGGTTTCTGGTTCTTCTTCCGTTTTGGATTAGACTTTATCGTGTGCGGATCGCCACGTATAGATCAAGTCGGTTTCATGTAGAGACGTCGTAACTCAATCGTCGGAAGGAACAAAGTGCAGAAAAAGAAATTTATTGAAACGTTTCTGCAGTTGAATATGCAAATGGTAAGCGTCGAACCCTCGACCTTTGATGAGATTGAGATCATATTGGTCGTTCTGATTTTACGCTATTAAGTAATCGCCATTGTATCCGATGCAAATGAGAGAAGTCTCTCTCTGTGTATGATCACTCTATCTCCTCCTTTCCACACTCTAATGGATCCATCTCTTCATCCCTTAGCTTGGAGAATTCACAGATTGTGGTCAATAAGAAGTGGTGTCTCCTTCACCCTATCTTTCCCCTCCTGCGTCGTGGCCTCGGCGGCCAAGGGAGCGGGAAGGTTGCTCGTCGCGACGGTATCGGTTGTGTTGTCGTGGCTGAAGGTAACTGTGGTGGAGGAAATGATGGTTGGGCTTGGAAGAGTCAAAAGAGTGGATAGAGAGCCTGCGTGGGGAGCGAGCTACGTTGTTTTTGGATAACAAATTGACACAGTGACGTGCATCCAACGCGTGATGAGAGATGATGCGAGAGATGGGCGAGAGCATGCCTCTCCATCCGAAGAGATTCTTGCAAATATCAAAATCAAAAGGGATGTAAAGAGTCGGTCCGAAAGGGAGAGTACTCTGAGTAATCATATAATGTGATAATCGTGTGCGTGTGTGGGTGTTGATTTGTGAATCACTCAACGTAGCGTGTCTAAATTGAAGTTAGATTTGAGATGCCACAAACACCTCCAATCAAAGGATGGACGTCGCGGTCAATGTTGACTCATATCGCCAAGAGATTGCTCATCCCCGTGATCGCTCCTCATCCTTGTCGGGTCAAGTATGAGTCTCGAACCATGCACCTACTAGAGTGGTTTTGCTCTAATATCGTCCGAAAGAATCAGGCCTGTTTCGCACGAACCAATCAAGCATTTGAAACGAGTAATCTGAATAACCATACAATGTGATGATCATTTGGAAATGAGTATTGACTTATGATCATTTAAAATGGTCCTCTTCCATGTTACGTGATATCGGGATAATTAGGAAGTCGGTCTAAAATTCTTGGTCTACAATTTTTTTTTAAGTACAAAATGCGCCCAAATCGTTCCACCTCCAGTTTAACCCCTCCGCTTCCAACGTAAACCTCCAAAACTTTCTAGCCAGGATGTCCATGGAAATTCCATGGGCCGAGTTGAAAATCAAACACCAAAATCATTTTGAGTCACGGTCAACAAGCTCATAGGCCACACACACCCCACCACCCACCCCCCCCCCCCCCCCCCAATTGCAGGGATCGTCTGCAATAGTGAATCAATGCCTCACCAATAGTGACAACTGACATGACATCCCACATGTTATATTCTCGTAGGACAAAGTCAAAGTATGATAATGATGGATCTGGTGAATCAATTCACAAAAAAGGACACCAAATAGTCTTCAAGTCAACCAAGCGAACAAGGTAAATCTTCCTGTCGAGATTCTTGCCTCCCTTGAGCTGTGTGACCTTCCAAGAAATTGCCCTTCCCCTACCAGCACCATATTCATTTTGCACATTATTTAAACCCATAAACCCTAGCATGAGAAGTATTCACCTCTTCCTCTCCTTCATACACCAACCAATATTCCACTAAGGAAACATCCCAAAAAAAAAAAAAAATCAAACCCAAACCTAAATTCATCTCAACAATGGAGTCGAGCTTCCTCTCTCTCTCCTTAGCAATTGCGCTGGCCATCCTGCGTTTCTCATCTTTCGCCCGCGGGCAACAACCTTACATCGGCAAGAACATCACGGTTTGTTCCAAGACCAACGACTCCTCCTCTCCCGCTCTGGGCTACGCATGCAATGGCCTGCACAAGACTTGCCAAGCCTACCTCATTTACCGTTCCAATCCGCCCTATGTTACCGTCCCGTCGATCTCCCGGCTCCTCGCTTCCGACCCGTCTCGGCTCTCCTCCATAAACTCAGTCGGTGCCAATGCGACATTCACGACTAACAAGATGGTGATAGTCCCTGTGAATTGCTCCTGCTCGGGCCGGTACTACCAGGCGAATGCCTCGTACACGATCAGGCGGGGAGACAATTATTACGTGATCGTCAATAGCACTTACCAGGGCCTCACGACGTGCCGCGCCATCAAGAGTCAAAACGTCATCGAAACCGTGGACTTATACAGCGGAGAGCTCACCATTCCGATCCGATGTGCTTGTCCCACCAAGAACCAAACTGATCTCGGCATTAAGTATCTGTTGAGCTATGTCGTTGCCGAGGGCAACTCGGTTTCGAGAATTAGTGCGCGGTTCGGTGCTAGCGTCGCGAGGACGTTGGAAGCAAACGGACTTTCCGAGCAATACTCCACGATCTATCCCTTCACCACTCTGCTAGTTCCCGTTCGAAACCCGCCTTCGAGTAATCAAACAATAATACCTCCCCCGCCACCTGGCCAACTCACGCCACCTCCGCTGCCACAATCGCCGTCTCCACCTGCTTCATCGTCGAGAAGCAAATGGGTATATGCAATTGCTGGTTTTCTCGTCGGGTCTGCTTGTACATTGGCAATCGGCCGTGGCATTATTTTCTGTATGTCTTTTCGCCGAAGAAACGTGCAACATACAGCGAGTATCGTCCCCAATGAGCCTGAGACGCGCACGAAACTGATGGTGAAGGTAGATGGAGACTCACAAGGACTGATGCAGACCATATACGGCATAGCTCAGTCCATCAAAGTGTACAGTTTCGAAGAACTGCTACTCGCGACCAATGACTTTGATACTAGCTATCGGATCAAAGGGTCAGTCCACCGGGGGGAGATGGACGGTTGCTCCGTCGCAATCAAGAAAGTGAACGGCGATGCCATCAAGGAAATCAACATCCTCAAGAAGATCAACCACTTCAACATCGTTCGCCTTTCAGGGATTTGCTTCAACGATGAGGACTGGTACTTCGTCTATGACTTTGCTGCTCACGGTCCCTTAAGTGACTGGATTTACAACACACAAGGTGATGATAAAACTGTCCTGAGTTGGACTCAAAGAGTTCAAATTGCACTTGACACGGCCACTGGCCTGAACTATCTCCACAGCTTCACTAGCCCTCCTCACATTCACAAGAACGTCACGAGTGGCAACGTCCTCCTCGACCACGATTTCCGGGCCAAGATAACGAATTTGGGCATGGCAAGATCAGCAGAAGGGGACGAAGGCCAGTTTGCCTTGACGAGCCACATCGTCGGGACGAGAGGCTATATGGCCCCGGAGTACTTGGAGAACGGTCTGGTCTCCACCGCGCTCGACGTTTACGCCTTCGGGGTCCTCGCGATGGAGATGATCACGGGGAAAGAGGCGGAGTCGTTGACAAGAGAGGAGAGCTCGAATATATTCGATGCCATGGACGAGGTTGACCGAGAGGACAGCATGACCGAAAGGTTGGCAGACTTGATTGATCCTTCCTTGGGAGGACGTTATCCTTTGGATCTCGCGGCTTTCATGATCGGGATCATCCGATGTTGCCTGAAGAAGAACGCGGCTGATCGTCCCGACATGCTCGAGATCGTGCAGTATCTATCTGGATTGTTGGCATCCACAATCAACTGGGAATCTTCCAACAATGTGGTTTGATAAAAAGGAAAAGGTTTCATGTATGCATGCATGGCCATTCCATTTTCTTAATTTTGCCTAGACTTTGATGATATATATATATATATATCTGAGTTAAAGCGTAGACCCGTCTCATTTTTAAATTTCCCGAATTACTTTTCTTTTATTTCTCTTCCTAACTTATGTTCGTCTCCCATCCATCCTCCTCATCTTACCCTTGCAACATAAATGAATAGATGCCAAGGATGAAACATGTAACCACACAGATTAATCAATCTCCACATTTTAGTTCCCTTAAACTTCGGCCAAAACAAGGGAACTTCCTGTTGAGATGCACGTGCGAGCACCGAAGAATTTGTATGATATGGAGTAGTTTATATATCAATATTAGCACATAATTCATTAGCTTAAATTTTTCAGTAAATGGGGGTCCACCTATTTATATGTTGACAGGCTCAGACTTGGGCTCCTTCTCTGTTATCGAGCTACTATTGTGCGCTCTCAACACTGCATTGAACACAAGTTTGAAGGGAGAGGATTCAATGATAAACATAACAAAGAAAACAAACAGTTTGGTGTCGCCTACATAACACAATTAACGCCTAACTAAATAGATATACCAAACTGATCCAAGAGGTATCGCAGGTGCTAGCCCATCTCTACATTTATAAAAATCTAGTTTGATATAATTTTATGCCAAAAAAGCTTAAGCGTTCGAGTTATGCTAATTATGTTGGGATGTGGTTCATACCCCTCATGGATAGGAAAGCATGAGAGTCCCAGTGAACTTTCAAGGGTTCGGGGAGCCGCTCCCACAAGGGTCTCAAGTAGGCAGTAGCCCCTGGACACCATAGGGCTTTTATAGTTTGAGTTAACAATTTTTCATTAGTAGTTTGAGATTCAGTTTATGAATAGTTATTGTTGTATATTATTTCTTTCTCTTGTAATTGAGGAATGTAACTAGAGGTGCGACGTGCAAATTATAGTGAAAAATATTGTTAGGCGTAGCCTTAGTTTAAAAGTGAAACATGATAAAAACTTGTGTTTCGATTTTTCTTTTTCATTTTTGCGCTTTACTTCGTTATTGTGCGCCAAATCCTAACATATTATCTTACATGATACTCTATTTTCACTAATAAAAGGAAAGTGAAGAACTAGAGCCTCACTTGCTTCACATATTGCAAATTGCAAACCTTTCGCAGAGATTCTCCTTCAACAAGGCAATCAAACGATATCATTACATAAGATCATAATTGCAAAGTTGATGGTACGAGTCCTAATTAGAAAAGGTTCATCGAGGTAGTCATAGTCGACCCCCTTTTTATTTCATTTTTAATCTCAGGACTGAGAATGCGTTTCAAAGCTCCAAGGTCATAAACTCCCATCTTACGCGGAATAGCTTTGAATTTTATGTTCAATTCAACATCTATTTGAGCCCTTATATATATATTGAATGCCCACATGTTTAGCAGGGACAGGCTTTTTTCAACCTAGTGTTTACGAGGTTAGCATTAGTATTCCTTGCGACAAGTGCACGTCCATTTTGGTGCCAAAGTCACACCGACAATATAATTTATCTTCTTGACTTGAAACTCCATACTTAAGCCAGCTTGTACTCTTCCATGAAGATCGGGCAACATTGTCTTGATCTTTTTATTCTATTCTAACAAAATCTCAAGTGGCCCATTTGATCTTGCTCTCTCGTGAAAACCTCAAGTTCGTGTCTTTCTGAAGCTAGGATAAACCTTAAATGGCATTCCTCTCTTTCTTCTCGATAAATAACAATATATGATTTTATGAGTTTAATATAGAATGAAAGAAGATGAAAAGTAATGGTAATAGAGGGTGGCTGATTTTGTAACAAAAGAAGGCCAATGGAAATCTAATGGATTTTGTATGGACATGACAGGACTAAACAATAAAGAATAAGAGCCCCTAAATTTTCTATTGGAAAGATCTTAGGACAATGGAGAAAGATATGAACCTTCCCAGGTACAATGATTTAATCCTTTGTCACGCCCAAGAACAATTAAAGAATCAAATATTTTTTGCCAACAGTTGTCCCAAATGGAAATAAGACACGCATTGGTCCTCACAATGTTCATAATGTAGCTACCTAACCATAAAATCTATCTTAAACCAATAACTTCCTGGAAGAGAACATGGTTTCAACAAGCAACACTATCTTCACCAAAATCTTGTCAACCATATGAATCTTCCCAATTGTCCTCCTGCCATTTTCCTCGAAAGCGCCTTCATCACGAAATTTGACCGTGAGCTTTGCTTGCAATAGTGTCCCTAATTTTGAACGCCCCTTCGATGTTGTCCTAGGTGACATGAGCGGTACTGAAGTTGATAATTTTAATAATATTATTATTATTATTGAATTTTAGTACCTTTTTGTTATTTTTCCTTTTTTATTTTCCTTTTCCTTCTCTTTACTTTTCTTTTTTAGGGGAACAAAGGGCCGACGACCTTTATCAGCACTGGGCAAGGGCATCGTGGCTCTCACCAGCCAAAGCAAAGCGCGCCGTCCCTCGCCTAGATTTGGCAAGGGCCATGATATCCTCGCCTAATTTGGGCCTAGTGAGGGCATCATAGTCTAGGCAAGCGTCATGACGCCCTCACCCAACCTTGGCGAACCCGACCGGCCCTTGGCCAAAAAAAAAAAAAACAAGTAAAGAGAAGGAAAATAAAAAAATTATAAATTATAAATATTTGAAATAATATTAAAATACTATTGAAAATGTCCATGTCAGTGTTGGCTGCTCCACATTGAATGACTAGAGTTTATGTTAATAATTTCTGGCCAAAATTGGTTAGATAGACTGAATTGACACAATTGCAATAAGTTTATAACATTTATGGTAATTTTCTCATTTCAAGACTTTGGATAATGCGTTCTTGTTGGTTTTAGGTAGAGGTGGAAAAATGGGTTTAAAAACTCATATTTTAATAAATTAGTTAACATTGAGAGCTTGGAAAGATTGCTCTCACGAAATGGAGCCCGAGCAACTGACGTCGTAATGGAAACTTTTTGGCACTAATTGTCATTTGTTTCACGAAAGATAAATGACTTGAAATATATGTTCCTAAATATTATAGTTTGCATTGCTTGGAATAATTAATCGATAAAACATATTTTCAGTACCGACAACAATTTATGCCAATAAAAAACTTTTTCATTCATTCTCTTTTAGAAACTATGCAAACAACCATTTGACGAAAAATATTTTTTAAATCATTCGTTTTTTGCGAAACAAAAGCACTGTAAGGCTGCGCATGGTAACCATTCTAATTCTGATTAAAATGGTTTTTTTTTCTAATTTTGTTCCTCAATAAGTTTTAGAGAATCGGAACGTGTTTGATAACTGCCCAAAATTTCTATTCTTGGAAACGAAATGTGTTTCATAACTGCACAAAATTTCTATTTCTAAAAATTGTTTCTCTTTTTAATTTTGTTTCATTTAAGTCAAATAACTATGTAGTTACTTTGTAAAATTTCATCCAAATTGAAGACTAATTTCCAATGCACAATAAAACAATTTAAAATACATTTTTTTTAGCATGTCATAAATGAAACACAAATTTTAATATATGATGTTTGAAGTTCGATTGAAACATTGGATAATTCTCATATTAAGAACTCATTTTTTTCTTTAAATGTTTATTTGTCCAAAATACATACAAAAATAGCAGATAAATAACCAGATTATCCACTAATGAAAAAAATTAAATTATCCTCCTTGATACGAAGTACAAGTCATTCACTATCATTTTTTAGCTTCTGTCCTAAATCCAAGTGGGTGTTTGACTCCAGCTCCACATGTAGATAGTCACATTTTGTGACGCACGGCTACGAGTATATATATTATCATTCGCATGTTGGATGCCCTCATCTTCTGTGATATTTTTTGCAAAAGAGTTTAAACTGTGAAATATATGAAATTTAGGCCCAAATTTATGAAAATAAGGTCAAACTAGCCTAATCTAAGCTTATTCTATTTTTAGGGATTTTCAAAAAAAAAATTGTGATTTTTAAAAAATTGCCAATTTTTTTCAAATTTTTTTATTTCTATTTTATTTTTGTTAGGTTGAGGGAAAAGTGATGAGAGAACTGAAAGGGAAAAGTAAGAGATGCGATATTTCATTCTGTTTTGTAATTTTCAAAAGTAGTTTTTTTTCTATAACAAACTTTTTTTTTTGTTTTGAATTTTTCTCTAAAATTGATTCTGATTCTGGGACCAGACTCAGAATCAAAATTATTTACATTACCAAACAGGGTTTGCATTCTTTTTTGTTTCTAAAATCAAAATCAGAGAATGAAAATTGCTACTATGCATGCCCTAAGTATTAAAAAGGACATAGCGTAATGCAATTTCATTTGTCACAATTATCCACTGTTAAGAAGATCATGATTTAGCCCATTTAAATGACAGGCGGAATTTTAAATCACGACATGACATCTTGTGGACAACGAAACTTACATGAAAATTACTAAAAAAAAAAATCATAAACATATTACTATTGTATCAATTTTTCAGTCCTAAATCTTTTGTAATTGTGTCAAGGCTGACGTGATAATTTTTAATAATGTTTTAATATGTTCGAATTTTTTAAATATTATTTTCTTCTCTTTTTTTTTGGGTTGTTTGGGTCTGCATCTTGCCCTTGCTGGCCATTGGACAAGGATAGTGATGCTCGCCCAAATCTAAATTGGCATATTTGCAAAATGTCTAGGATTGTTTTGATAATTCTTCCCGAAATTTTCACGGATTCAAGGAATCTATGAATATATTTTTCGTTGTGAAAGTAAATCTATATTTTTTGTACAAATGTGTTCCTTGGGAAAGAAATATTGCAAATTTTGCGAAAAGCACAAAGTGAATATTGAATATACTTTCAAGAGATATTCAACCGTTCCTTTTGCCATGTATCTGAAGAAATGTATTTTTCTCTATATTCAATATGAATCTTTACAGCATTACAATCGACCTTATATACAATATATGTGCTAACCCTAGCATATCAATAAATCAGGAAAGACTATAATACAGGGAAAAACTGCCTAATTTAACGAAAATACAGTTCACGCCAACACTCCCCCTCAAGTGGGTGAGAAGATGTCTTCGATACCCATCTTGATGAGTGAGCTCTGAAACGCTCGACTTGACACAACTTTGGTCAATACATCGGCTAATTGATCTTCAGATTTGACAAAAGGTAACTGAATTACTTTAGCATCTAAATTCTCATTGACAAAGTGTCTATCAACCTCAACATGTTTGGTTCGGTCATGCTGAACCGGATTGTTAGAGATAGCTATAGCAGCTTTATTATCACAAAACAACTTCATCCCAGACTCCGGTGGATACCCAAGTTCGGACAATAGTCCTTTAAGCCAAAATAACTCACACAATCCCTTCGCTACTCCTCTGAATTCTGTCTCTGCACTGGACAGAGCCACAACTTTTTGCTTCTTGCTCCTCCACGTGACCAAGTTACCTCCTACAAATGTGAGATAACCTGACGTCGACCTTCTATCTGTTACGTTCCCTGCCCAGTCTGCATCTGTATATCCTTCCACTACAAGGTGGTCATTCTTTGCAAAAATTATCCCCCTCCCTGGAGCTGACTTTAAATATCGAAGGATACGATATACTGCTTTCATATGTTCTTCACTAGGAGCATGCATAAATTGACTCACAACACTTACTGCATAAGCAATGTCTGGGCGAGTGTGAGGCAAATAAATTAATCTTCCTACTAATCTTTGATATCTCTCCTTATTAGTCGGCATTTGATCAGAATACTCTCCAAGTTTATGATTCTGTACCATAGGAGTATCAGCAGGCTTACAGTCTAACATTCCTACTTCAGCCAACAAATCAAGTACGTATTTTCTCTGTGATAAGAAAATTCCTTCCTTAGACCTAGCTACCTCAATACTCAAGAAATACTTTAGTCCTCCCAAGTTCTTCATCTCAAACTCTTCTGCCAATTTCTCTTGAAGTCTCGAAATTTCTTCAATATCGTATCCTGTTATGATCATATCATCAACATATATGATCAGGGCAGTCAGCTTACCTTGGCTTCGCTTCAAAAATAAAGTTTGATCTGAATTGCTTTGGGAATAACCATGCTTTCTCATGGCTGAGTTGAACAGACCAAACTAGGCACGAGGTGATTGCTTCAAACCATATAATGACCTCTTCAGTCTACAAACAACATTTGGCTTATTAACACACCCATATCCAGGTGGAATCTCCATGTAAATCTCTTCATTCAAATCTCCATGAAGAAATGCATTCTTTACATCAAACTGATGCAATGGCCAATCCAGATTTGCAGCAAGCGATAGCAAAACCCGCACGGTATTTAATTTTGCAACTGGAGAGAAAGTCTCCTGATAGTCCACACTGTAAGTCTGTGTGTATCCTTTTGCGATCAATCGAGCCTTGTATCTCTCAATGGTTCCATCTGCCTTGTGTTTAATGGTAAACACCCACTTACACCCTACGGCTTTCTTCCCTTTTGGCAACTCTACAAGTCTCCAAGTCTGATTCTTTTCTAGTGCTTCCATCTCCTCCTTCATAGCTTGGACCCATTTTGGATCCTTCAAGACCTCTCCCACCCCATTCGGAATTTGAACAGTTGATACATTTGATACAAAAGCCTTGCAAAATTTCGACAATCTTCTTGTTGACACAAAATCGGCAATGGGATATTTAGACCTTCGTTCCTCTACATCCGGTGAATACCGACTAGGAGGCTTGCCTCGATTATGCTTGTCAGGGAGTTTATATCTAACAACCAAATCAGAATTATCAGAAACCTCAAGATCAGAAAGAGAGCTTACCTCAGGATCATTCTCAAGAGAGTGGTCGGGTACTGAAGAAGGGGCAAATTGCAAAGGAGCAGGCTGATCTCGCTCATTAGATGTAGATATAGGCTGCTGATCATCTCCACTTTCAGCTGAAAAACGAACACCCTCCCCTTCATCTTTTGTCAGTGCACCCTTCCCCTCATTAAACTGCATAATTGAAACTTTTTTGTGAGCTGGTTAATCGTCCAGCCCCACCCAATCGCACCCCGGACTCCATATGTCCTCCTGACTCCGCACCCTCCATGCCAATATCCCACCAATTTGTCATTTCACTGTAATTCTCCCCCTGAAAGGAACATTGGGGTGGAGAAAAATAAGACTCGGACTCCAGAAAAGTCACGTCCATGGTAACATGTGTCTTCTTGGTCTTCGGATCATAGCAGCGATACCTTTTTTTATGAGCTCCATAGCCAACAAATATACATCTTACTGCACATGGGTCAAGTTTGGTGCGTTGGTTCTTATGAAGATGCACAAAAGCCACACACCCAAACACTTTAGGAGGTATTGTCAAGACTGAAGGGAGAGGCATAAACTGAGATAGAGTTTGTAATGGAGTTTGAAATTGCAACACGCGAGAGGGCGTACGATTCATCAGGTGAACGGCTGTGATTACCGCTGCATCCCAAAACCTTCTTGGAACATTTCCGCTGACAAGAAGAGCTCTTGCCGTCTCTAGAATGTGGCGGTTCTTTCGTTCGGCCACACCATTCTGCTGAGGGGTTTGAGGGCAAGAGGTCTCATGGATGAGACCATGTTCCTTAAAATAAGAGGTAAGGTGTTGATTGATATATTCTCCACCATTGTCCGTGCGGAGAATCTGAATACGAGCTCCAAATTGAGTAGCAACCATTTTATGAAACATGCGAAATATGGTAGAGGCCTCATCTTTATGCTTCATCAGATACAACCACGTCATACGTGTACAGTCATCAACAAAGGTTATAAACCATCTCATTCCAGTCATTGTAGTAATTGGAGATGCACCCCACACATCAGAATGAACCAGACAAAAAGGCATGCTACTTTTATTAGAGCTCAAAGGAAAAGAAACACGATGACGCTTTTGCCATAATGCATGTGTCACATTGAAAAACAAAATCTGATAAACCACGAAACAACTCAAGAAATAAATACTTCAAATATCTAAATGATGGGTGTCTCAATCGACGATGCCACAACCAAACATCATTATCCTTACTAACAGACTGACTAGGAGTGTGATATGCACAGCTAGAGCTTAGATTATCCACAATGTATAGCCCCTACTTCTTAGTACCACGCCCAATAATCTCCTTCGTGAGAATGTCCTGAAACAAACAGAAATTCGAGTACATAAGAACACAACAATTCAGCTCATCAGTAATTTGTCCAATAGACAATAAACGGTTGGACAAAGAGGGCACAAGTAATGTATGAGATAAAGAAAGAGATGGCGTGAGAGCCACACTCTCAGCCCCGGTGACTGGATGGCAATTTCCATTAGCATTATACACATTGTCTCGTCGTGGTGAGGTACGGTTGACTAGGTCATCGAGGTGAGGTGTCATGTGATCGGTAGCGCCTGAGCCGATAATCCATCCATTGTTTCCACCATGACGAGTAATGATAAAACCAGAACCACAATTACCTTCAGGAGGAAGATTGGAAGTATTAGCTGAAGATACCATCGGGACTAAGGAAAGAGATGAACTCCCAGTCACCAATGATGCTTGCCATGTACTCTTGCCCAGTTCTGCTTCAGATTTCTTCTTCTTCGCTTGAAAATCGTCCCACCAATCTGGAAATCCATGTAGCTTAAAACAAGTGTCCCTAGTGTGTTTGCAATTTCCACAATGAGAACAGCCACTAAACACCTAAGACTTGGCCTTGACAGAAGATCGAGAGCGCCCACCTCTACCCGCCGAATTGCCAGCCATCATATGTAGAGATGGGTCTCCTCGATTGCCCCGTGAGACCATTGCAGCATCCGTAGGAAAGCCATCAGCATTGGTCAACATCACGGTTTGGCGCACATCTTCCCTACGGACGCGTGCGTAGGCTTGCTCAATAGTGGGGAATGGATCCATCTTCAGAACATCAGCACGAACATTGTACAGGCGGTCATCGAGACCATCCAAAAAAGTATAAACTCGATCTTCATGGACAATAGCATTGTACCTCTGAATATCGACCGGAAATTGCATAGGATTAGGACGTCGGAAATCAATCTCACGCCAGAGCCCTTGAAGATCATTGTAATATTTCTCGATGGGTCCACCGCCTTGCTTCAATCGAGAAACCTACCTCTTAAGATCATAGATTTGGGAGGTGTCAGATCCATAAAAAAAAAATCGTTGCCACAGCATCCCAGATGGCTTTGGCAGTAGGAAATCGAATAAAATTTGGTATCAAGGCTGGGTCCATAGAATTGATAAGCCAACCTTTCACCGTCGAATCATCGGTCTTCCATTGTCGAAAAAATGGATCAGTCGGAAGGGGCTCAGGAGAACCACCGTTCAAATAGCCCAGTTTGTCTTTGCCTGAGACATACATCTCAACAACCTGGGACCAGACGCCATAATTTTTGCCATCAAGCTTGACAGCAATCGATGCAGCAGGAGCTTCAACGAGCGGCGGTGCGGCCTGCTGGGTCAAGAGCTGCTTCATCGCAGCGGTCAGGTCTGCCAGAATGGCCGTAGCAGAGGCACTAGCATCCGCTTGGTCAGTTTTCACAATTGGCTGATCGTCGGCCATGAGATCAGGTCCGCAGAATGAATTGCTCGAATGGGACGAAATCGACCGGCGTGAGACGGCGACGTTGTGACGAAACCGGCCCAAACCCTAGGGGGACCGCCGTAGTCGGTGATTGACGTACAGTACCCTAAGGATCAAACCCTAGGGCTCTGATACCATGAAAAAATGTATTTTCTTCTATATTCAATATGAATCTTTACAGCATTACAATCGACCTTATATATAATATATGTGCTAACCCTAGCATATCAATAAATCGGGAAAGACTATAATACAGGGAAAAACTGCCTAATTTAACGAAAATACAGCTCACGCCAACAGTATCGACATGGATAACAAAATATCCATCAATTCTTGCCTAGATGAAGAGGTGACCCGCCAAGAAGAGGGAGTATCTACATCACAACGGTGATTGAAATATGTGAGATTGGAAGATCTGAAGAAACCACCTTTTCTATGGAGAGGAGCAAAGCATTGTGTTCTTGAAACACATGAAATTTTTCCACCCGTTCATCTGAAGAAGGGTCTCTTTATTTAGCTATTTATCTTAATTTCGTCGAGTCATACGTTATTTATGAGATTTAAATTGCACATATTCATGTGTAATCCGATGATATATGTTGCTTGAGCTGTGTTTTCCTTTAATCAAATGATGAAGTCCTAAAAAAAGCACTAGCAATTGAGTGAAAACAACGAGATCGAGAGTGGTTTCTGGGTCGCCCACGGAAAAAGAAGACTTCTCCAATGGTCCGATGTCCGCGAACCACGCTTTAGCCGAATCGACCGAGCTCCTAAGCATCGTTAATGATCCCAGTTGGTACCGAAGCAGCAATATGTCCGGCAGATAATATCGTTCGGAACGTATGAGATAAGCATTTTGGCCGTCTTCTTGAGTAGACGATCCGCAGTTATAGTCGTTTAATGGATGAGCAAAAGACTCAACCTTATGACTAATTCAAGACGTGTACGTTCTGAGTGATTGTATCTTAATGGTTCATCTTACAAACACAGAAGAGAAGGAAGCACCAGTCATCATCAACCTGGATAAAAGACCTGACTGCCAATCCTGGATTCATGAGAAGTGTGTCTTATACATAACCTTTCATTAAGAAAACGCAAGCATAAAAAGATTCACAGAACATACGCTTCAGGCTATGAAAGAGAAATATGTACATGAACCTATATAGTTCATCGGATTACGGTCCCGAATCAACGAGCTTTGATCGGACTGATGATCTGAACGACCTCTTCGGTTTCCAACCTAGGAGAAGCCCAAGACGCTTCCAAGTTCTCGGCACACGAGTGAGTGAGCACGGAGAGATTGAACACGATCTCGGCCATGCTCGGCCTTGAACACGGCCTCTCCATCGTACACGACCTGGCCAAACAAGCCAAGCTCAGCGCACCCTCCATGGGGAAAAACCCCTCCATGTTCGGATCCATCCACTTCCTGAGCCTCTCCTCCCTGTTCGCTCTATCACCATCATCATCGTCCAAAACCTCCCTTATCTCTCTACACAACATCCCGATCTCGCCGCTCTCCTTCATCCCCATCGCCTTCTTCCCCGAGAGCAGCTCGAGCAGCACGATCCCGAATGCGAAGATGTCCACCTTTAGCTCGGCCGAGCTCGTGGCCGGCTTCGCCATCGAGAAGTTGGATATTTTGGCCTTGAACCTCGAGTCCAGGAGCACGTTGCTCGTCCTGATGCTCCCGTGGACGATGCTTGGTTGGGCGTGTTCGTGCAGGTATTGCAGTCCGTTTGCAACGTCGAGGGCAATACAGAGCCGCTGGATCCACATGAGGACTACTGACCCTGATGACGATGTGCATTTCTCGTGCAGCCACTTGCTGAGTGGCCCGTTATGGACATACTCATACACCAAGAAGCAAGGACCATCAATGTCGGATGCCACACCCATTAGTTTAACCAAATTGCCGTGATACACCCTCTGCAGAATTTTCACTTCTTCTGAAGATTCGTCCTCGACCTTTTTAATTGCTAGAATTTCGCCATCGACGTTGGCCCGGAAGACCGATTTCCCGATCTTCCAAAGTTCACTGAGGTCCGCTGTTGCCTCCATTATCGCTCTCACGTCGTACATTATTGGCTTGCCCAAATAGCCCGAAACTCCTGGGAGCAACTTATCCTGCGGTGCCTTTTGCTCGAAACTCTCGGACCTAGCGAACTCCTTCGCTTGAATCAGATCGGAGGTCTCTAGCCACGAGCCCTTCCGATCCAGGGCCTTCTCTTTCTTGGGCTTGCTATGCATACAGACTAGAGAGATCCCCAAGAGGAAAACCAGAGCAGCGCAGACCGAACTGGTCACGATCACGAGACGCCATCTATGGTTTGTGCGACGTTTGCTATGGATTGAGCTGTAATTCTGTGTGAGAATTGGCAATTGCGAGACAGGGATCAAGACCGGATGGTCTATAACCGAGGTGAAATTGTTCTGGTTGTTCTCTGCTATGATATCACCGGGGGTTGCGTTGAACTTCCTAGCCACGGTTGAGACATGGTCATCAGTCTGCCACACATAAGTGATGAACAAATTGAGTCCTGCCTCCGACTGCGCCTTTGAAGGGCACCTGCAAAACAAAGGGAACGCGACCCGCGTCCCGATCTTAAGAAGGTTCGGGTTAAGGGAAGGGTTCGCGTCCTCCACGGTCGGCCAATTGGTGAGATTCTCAAACGCGTGGGTCGAAACAAAGTAGTAGTTGTCGCCTTTCTTGATTTCATACGTGACGTTAGAGAAATAGCTAGTCCCATTGCAGCCGCACTTGATCGGTACTAACAAGAGCTGCCCTTGGACCAACTCATTATCCTCCGACGTGAGGTTACTCGCTTGGATGATCGACAGACGGCTCACCCCAAAAAGGTCCGAGATGTTCCCCACGTCCATGAAATCCGGCGGCTGGGCAAAGTACGCGACGTACGCATCGCACGATTGCATCGAGTCGGAGGAACAAGAGAAATTCGCTCCTTTACCGCGCGATTGAGCTAGGATTTGTGTACAAGAGAAGGAGAGGAAGAGAAGCAAAGGTAGAGTTTTGGAGGAGAAAACGAAGGCTGCCATTGTTAGGAGGTCCACCAAAGCACAACAATCTCCCCTGATCAAGATTAAAGAAGCTCTATTGACATCGTGAGAGCAAAAAGGAATGAGAAAAGCTAGAGATTTTCGTTAGTGTGGAGCTCTCAACTGAGAATATAATGTAGTTGGTATTGCAATAAAATCTAACTGTTCAATTTGTCTTTGGCTATGGTTTGAACTCCTGTTCCTAGTAGACAATTTGATTGGTTGTCCAAAATATTCATATGATATAGTCCCAAAACGCCAAGTGTCTCTAAATTAAAGGAAAAATTGAATACATAAGGGAAAATGACAGAAATAGTCCCTGAACTTTGGCTCGACGTGCAATGCTGTCCCTGAACCTTTAATTTAGCCTAATGTGCATGCGATCCCTGAACTTTTAATCTGTTTAATATTGATTGGTCCCTGAACTTTTAGTAAATGTTCAATCTAGCTCCTAAACTATATGAAAATGCTAAGTGTTATCCCTGAACATGAATTAATGGAAGGATAACATTTGATATTTTCACAAGGGCTAAATTGAACATTTACCAAAAGTTCGGGGACCACATTGAACAAATTAAATGTTCAGGGACCACATTTGACAAATTAAAAGTTTAGGGACGACATTACACATTAAGTTAAAATTCAGTGACTATTTATGTAATTATCCCAATACATAAACAAGGGAGGCTGGAAAAAATTTGTTTGCTAGTTGGTCTATTTGTGATAGTATCTTTGATGGGGATCAAAATTAGTATAATGCATAATGCCAAGTTGATACGGCAAGGAGCCAGAGATGACATAGAAAATTTTTTAGGTGTAAAAGTCAAGTCAGCGATCCAATGATCTATATGCACGACCCAAAAAAAAATGTTCCAAATTTTTTATTATTATTGGAAACCATATAATGGAAACAAAGATTAAAAAAAAAATTGAGTTTGAATTTACAAAAAGGAGGGGCCGTTCGAAATGGCTGAGAAATCGGACTCATTCAATGTCTGTATTCTCGTTTTGTCAGTGATGGATATATATATATGCACATGTATTTGTTTATATTGCACTGGGAACGTGCCGATTGGCTTGTAGCAATGGCCAATCGGCCTAATTTGGTTCTTTTCTTCTCCGGACAAACTTGAAGGATTACAATGAGAGATCATCTTTATACAACTTAATTGAATGACAAGGCCTCAAGAATCTGGACTATTTGGAAGCGCGTTCAGATGACAAAACATGTCTAAACACCACATCGCGAAATCATGAGACGAAAAAGGGGAAATGGGAAAATATCCTGTACTAGGAATCCTTCAACGATTGACATCAACTTGTCACGAGCGTATCAAACACGGCACGGAGTTGAATCCGTCGACGGGTCACGCGATACTCCGTCGCATCATTTGTCCCATTACGAATACTATCAAACGTGAAACTGCAAAACAATTCGCATCCAGAAGATTTTGTAGGATCAACTTATTGTTGAATGTCTATGTTGTTAATTGATAAAAATGAAAACGATGAAGAAGTTGTACATTTTTATGTGTGGGTAAAAAGAGAAAAATATTTCAAGATTTGATTTTGTTTTCTGTTGTTTAGAAGATAGAAAATACATGAAATCTAAAACTCAAATATGTGAATTTACAAAATATTTATTAGTCTACACATTTATTCACTGATATAATATTTATAAAATCTCTATTTGTACAAGTACTTTTACTTTACAAGGGATGATTGCACAAATTATCCTTTAATTTTGGTCACATGTGCAATTCGCGTTGGAGTTGGCGAATACTTCAGGGACCCTTGTTTCTCACACCGGGTATGATCACGTGAGCTTAGGAAAACTGAAATATGATCTGACGACATGTGACCCCTACGCACAAAATGCGAGGGCTCGGGGGCAGCGTTCCCGACACGGGTGTCCCGCTGCCCGGTCAGCGGGTGGCTGTGAGCGGGGGCGAAACAACATCGGGTTTGGGCTTTTGTTTAAGTTAGCTCGTATGTTGTGGGATTAAAGGGGTTTCGGATATGTTTAGGTTTTAGGCCCGTTTGGGATATATATTTTTTGATCTTTTTTGCTGATCATTGTAGCGAGTGGTGTGCGGCTGTAAACCAAAATATAGTAGAATCTTTTTGCAGGACGTAGCCCTATTCTGGGATGAACTTGAGTAGTCTCGTGCGTCGTTCAATTTTATTTGATTCTCTGCGTGATCATCTGATTCGATTTTCGATACAACCCATCAATTCGTTCCCTGAACTTTGGCCGCATGTGTATGTGATCCATGCACTTTTAATTTGCTTAATGTGGTTCCTGAATTTCATCCCAATGTGCAATGTGATCCTTAAACTTTTAATTTTTTTCAATATGGTCCCTGAACTATATAAAAATATCCGGCCTTATTCTTGCATTAATTCAAGTTCAGGGATATCACGAAAAACTTTCATATTATCCGGGGGACTAAATTGAATGTCATGGTCCATATTGAATAATTTGAAAGTTCATGAATCACATTATACATTAGGCTAAAGCTCAGGAGACATGATGAACAAATTAAAAGTTCGAAAAATGTATTATATACTCGATTAAAGTTTACGGACTATTTGTGTCATTTAGGCTGCGTATGGATGGTAGCCAGGGATAGTGTTTCTATTCCAAAAGTATTCCGGGAACACTTAACACTTTTGGAACAGAAACGCGTATGGTTAAAAAATGTTCCGAAAGTGTTCTGCGGAACACTTTTGTGCCAGGGAACACTTTTGAAGGAACAAAAAAAACTTGCTTCTCGATTTTTGGAACACTTTTTGGAACACTTTTGCAACCATCATCCATTGTCGCCGACGCGGCTACCACCTGCTACCTTGCTAAAAGCCGGCCGCCTCCGCCGGTCGCTGGCCGCTGCCGCCGGACGCCTGTCTCCGGTTGCGATCGCCGGACGCCCATCGCTCGTCGTCAGCCACGGTCGCCGGTCGTCCGCCGCCGCCAGTAGTCGGCCGCGGTTACCAGCCGCAACTGCCGCCGATCGTCGGCCGCGGTCGCCGCCGCCGCCACCGTCGGCCGTCAATTACGGTCGCCGCAGCCGGTCGTTGGCCGCCGCCACCGCCGCCGCCGACGGCCGGCGATCAAAAAAAGTATTTTTTTTTTACTTACCAAACGCATTTTTTCCCTAAAAATTGTAGTTTTGAACAGAAACACAAAATAATATTTCTGTTCAAAAAATGCTCCCAGAAACAGAAACGCTACCATACGCAGCCTTAAACATCAACCTAGAGTGTGTTGTCGTATTTCTATTCGAAGAACTTGGACGGAGAGGCCATTTGAAAAGCTCTTGGCCCAGACCTCTTACTGTTGTTTAGCCCAAACTGGCCCACGGTCACCCCCCCTGCCCCCTACAATTGATTCAAATCATTACACGATGGACATTGTGATTCGACTTTCTATTTGTCAAACAAAACAAAGCTCTCAGAGCTAGATTTTTCTTAATTTACACACTGTTATTTGGTTTAACGGCAACTGTTTAGGTGATGTTCGGAGTCAGTTTTTTTAGTATCTCGACCAGCCACTTCCCAACGCAATCTTAAGGGCTCACCAACCATAGTTGTTAAGGCGACAAGGCAAGTAGAGGCCTCTAAAACGCCTGGGCGATTAGACGCCTGCCTAGTCGTCCGCAAAGCAATAAGGCGACAATATAGCTAAATTTTTAAATATATATATATGTATAATTTTATATTTTACATTTGTACTTCAAAACTCATATTCATGATTCAGCAGAGCAAATATATGCATGAATGATTATTAAAAATAAATAACTTTTAATATATAGCAAATACATTTTACATTTATACTTCTCAAGGCGCCCAAAGCGTCGCCTAGGCGTCCAAGGCGTGCACAAGGCGCCCACTTTGAGGAGAATGGTGGCGGTCGAATTCACCAAAAATAATTCATACTCTCAAAATGACAAATAAATTGTACTTAGGGTGAGCAGGGTCGAATCCACAGAGACTGACAAATTGTTAATTCTTTGAAAACCATGTAAACAATAAGAACAAAATTAACAAGAGAGGTTTATGCAGAATATACTTAAACAAAATAAGTAAACGAAATAAAAAAAAATCAGATTATGCGATATCTAGCAAAGGTAATCTCATTCAAGTTCGGAAGTTGATCATTGAGTCAAACGAATAATCTCAAATGCTGCAATAGACTGGTTATGATTGTTGAAACGCTTCTAACAACCTAATCTTTCCTTAATATTAGATTAACCGGACACACACCTATGATTAATCCCTTATTAACTAATAACCCTGACACGTGCCTAGGATTTAATTCCTTAATAGCATGAAAAGCGAGAAAAACCCAACCCTAGCCAATAAATCACACGCGTAACTTATTTAAGCTAGATCATATATTCTCATAATACAACCTGAAAATCTGGTTTTAATCAAGTTATATTATCTGCCACTATTATTAAAACACCTAAACAATTACGGATTTGGGTATTTCAATTGGCAAACTATCACCCTATCAATTGCACAACGAGCTCTTATTGCAACAATCAACAAAGCAATGGTAAACAATAAAACAGAGAATATATAAATACTGCAGAAATTAAGAAGAAGAGTTAAGTTTAGATCTCACAACTTGAATGAACTTGAACCTTGATAAACCTTTGCTAGATTTAAAAGGAGTTAGCCACGCATGGCTACAAAGTGCGCAAAAGAGAAGAATAAAAATGCTTCTGAATTTTCTGGAATCAATGTCTCCCTTCCCTCTTGCGTTCAACCTCTTAAATAGAAAAAGAAGAAGAAAGTCTAGAAAAAAGAAACTCCATCCAACATGGAAAGAGAAAAAAAATAAACAAAATCTTCTCCCTAATATCCCTAATTAAGAGCCTTATTTAAGTACAAAAATCCTCCACAATCTGATCTGGAAAATGGATCGTTTATATGCAGAATCCCAACCAATCAGCTCAATAACATATCAATAGCATCCAGAATCTTCACGATTGCATCATTCACCATTACCTAACCACAATGCATAAAAACAAATAAGTTCCATGCTATTTATTTGAATATTTTCCCAAGATATCAAATATAATCAAAATATAAGTCAAATATACACATTATCAAAATCCCCCACACTTATCCAATGCTTGTCCTCAAGCATAACCCAAATCTGTCGGCCAACAACATACAACCATCACTTGCACAAATCCCTCATTAATCCATAATTCAACATATTAAACGACATAATAGACTCACCATAATCAATAAGTCTCAATTTCTCAAGCAATAAATAAATGATTTTAATAATCCTTATCATCATAAAATACAAGGCTCGAACATTTTTAGAATATTCACACAAATGAGTTCCATATAAGTTAATTCAATGCATATAGAATCATCCATCAACCTGCCAAGTCACAAATTCAAGCAATAAACAAGAAGTTAAGGTGCTTTTAAATTATTGCAACACTTTTAGGCTTACCTAGGGTGTCATAGACCTTTTGACGCGAAAGTATACCAGTTTATGGTGATTACCCCCGGTTACTCAGCCCATCACAACCCTAAGTGGCTACTAGCGCAGCTCATATTCTGCTATTTTTTTTTTCCTGAGTGTCAACATGGGTCACATGAAGACCCCCCGGTTACTTAACTAGAGCAGAACAACGGAGCAACATAATCAAACATAATACTTTTCTCCATTTTTTTTTTTGCAGCAACCTCATTCACATATGAATAATTATGTGACTAGACAAGTTTCGTGAAAATTCCATATGCATATGACGTAGATTTAAATCAAGCAAGTTAAGCATATTTCACCTTATTAATTCAAGCCTCATATTTTATGATAAGAAAAATGACCAAAATCAACCATTTATTCCTCAAAAAATTAGAAATAAATCTGGTTATATTGAGATCATTATATAATCTAGCATATTTTATCAATTCAAGACAAGAAGAGTTGCACAAATTCAGACTAGAAGTTAATGATTTAACTAGATAAAAGCTATGGTCAAGGACAAACAAAGCTTGAAAATACAAATATTTATACAAATTCAATCAAGATAAATCATATTCTTCATCAAACCTCCCCCACACTTAATATACACATTGTCCTAAATGTTTATGAAAAAGAAAAGCACAACTGAAAAAGAAAGAAGAGTTTAACTTCCCTGAATGGTGGAGGATAGGAAATCGCGGCAGTCTAAGATGGACGGGAAAACCGTGCCCGCGTCGGAATCTCGAGTAGTGCGATGTTCCTTGAAATGCTTCTGTTTGTTGAGACGGCTCTTGTTTTGCATTGGGGGGGGGGTAGGTGGTGCTGCTGATGGAAAAGCATGAGTTGACATGTATGAGGGTAAATAAAAGAACAGAAAATTAGGGTAAATTATTGGAGAAGATGTCAACAAATAAAATAAAAATGAATTGAAAATGGACTAGAAATAAGGCATGGGAACGCCTTAAACTTGGGTTGCCTCCCTAAAGCGCCCTTATTTAACGTCCTAGGCTAGACGACATGTATTTTCATTCTGCCCCATTAACCCTGTCCAGGGTTATTTCCCCTTTCCTATGAGCTTGAAATCCTTCATAAAATGGCTTGAGACGATATCCATTCACTTTAAAAACTTTATTTGTCTCTAGGCTCTGTATCTCCACTGCACCTTGAGAAAAGACATTAGTAACAATAAAAGGACCAATCCACTTGGAACTTAGTTTTCCAGGAAATAATTTTAAACGGGAATGATAAAGTAGAACTTTTTGTCCAATTGAAAACTGTTTCCTAGAAATTATTTGGTCATGAAAATTCTTTGTCTTTTCTTTGTAAATTCTGGAGCTCTCATATGCATCATTTCTAATCTCCTCCAGCTCTTGCAATTGTAATTTCCTATGTTCCCCAGCCTCATCCATCTTCATGTTGCATTGGTTGATAGCCCAATAAGCGCGAAGCTCTAACTCCACAGGAAGGTGACAAGGTTTACCAAAAACAAGACGATATGGAGACATGCCTATAGGGGACTTGTAAGCTGTACGATAAGCCCAAAGTGCGTCATCCAACTGTAAGCTCCAGTCTTTTCTATTTGGATTGACTGTCTTTTCAAGTATGGACTTAATTTCTCTGTTCGACACTTCGACTTGTCCATTAGTCTGCGGATGATAGGCAGTGGAGGTGCGATGAGTTACGGCATATTTGGTGAAGAGCGCTTCCATGATGCGATTGCAGAAATGAGTCCCTCTATCACTGATAATTGTCCTTGGTGTTCCGAACCTAGCAAAGATGTGAGTTTTGAAAAAATCTGCAACCGTCTTAGCATTGTCAGTTCGTGTAGCCTTGGCTGTTGACACCTAAATTTTGACTTTTCCCTTTAATCATTTATTGCATAAAAATTATGGACTAAATCCATAGCAAAAAAAAAAAAAGGAGAAAGATAAGCTTTTCAGTGGGCGCTCTTCAAGTCCTTCCTCGAGGAATTCCCCACCGCATGTCAACTGTGGGTGATCTAAAGGAGTTTTGACTTGTGGTCAGCTGGTCTTCAAATTCGCATGTCATCAAAAGCTTGACCTCGACGAGCTTTGCACCAAAAGCCATCGCAGAAAGCCAATTCAAGACGCCAAAAAAGCAAATCATTCCAGGTGCATGTCCACCATCAAAAGAAGATCACACAAAACTATAAAAGCAAAGTTGGGTGTGTTGACACCTGATTTTTTTTACCATTTATTATTGTGATTTTTATTCTTTAAAATTAATTAAAAATATCAAAAAAGGTCATAAAATCACAAAATCAACTTTGGAAGCCTTGGTTTAACCTTAGGAACCAATTTTGAACAAAAAATATTTTTCGGTATTTTTAATATTTTTCGAGTTTATTTAATTATAAAAATACCCAAAAAATCAGGAAAATACCATTCGTGGTCAGAAAAATACCCAAAAATATTCGATAATTTTGTTTTAATTTCCTCTTCAAGTGTGTCACTTTAAATCTCAAAAATTCGGCTCGGGTCACTATGTTCCTTCACAAACATAAACCCGAACCGAGCCTAAACAAAAAATCATTTTCGAGTATTTTAGTTTTCAATTCTCACTTTTTATAAGCTATGACATTGGATTCTAAAGTCTTAAAGTGCAATTAGGTCAATTTGCCCTCCAATTTAATCAATTTTTACCAAAAAGGCTTAATTGCACATTTTTCTTTCAATTAGTCCCCGGTTTCACGGATGTATACATATGCTCTACGTATTTATACATCATATGTATTTATACGTTATGCATATTTGTATTGTTTGGTAACCTCTTTAACTCTTGTAATAATAATAATGGTTATTATTTTTAACACCTTTGTTAGTGCCTTTTTTAGCATTTTTGTATTGTGAGTGCTATTTTTAAATAGCATTTTTTGTATTATAAATTGTGAGTGCTATTGTTAGTGCTATTTTTAAATGACATTTATTTATCATAAATTGTGAGTGCTATTGTTAGTGCTATTTTTAAATGGCATTTATTTATCATAAATTGTGAGTGCTATTATTAGATAGAATTTATAATTGTTAGTGCTATTTTTAAATAGAATTTTTGTATTATAAATTGTGAGTGCTATTGTTAGTGCTATTTTTAAATAGCATTTTTGTATTATAAATTGTGAGTGCTATTGTTAGTGCTATTTTTAAATGTCATTTATTTGTGAGTGCTATTATTAGATAGAATTTATAATTGTTAGTGCTATTTTTAAATAGAATTTTTGTATTATAAATTGTGAGTGCTATTGTTAGTGCTATTTTTAAATAGCATTTTTGTATTATAAATTGTGAGTGCTATTGTTAGTGCTATTTTTAAATGTCATTTATTTGTGAGTGCTATTTTTAGATAGAATTTATAATTGTTAGTGCTATTTTTAAATACAATTTATTGGAAGGTATTTTTGGCTATAAAAGGATGGCAAGAGTTTTGAGGTTGAGGGAGAGACATTTTGTAGAGTGTGCAAATTTTTGAGAGCTTAGAGAGAAGAACACAAACACTCTCTATATTCTCATAATCTTGAGCGAGCAAAATATATTAAGTTCGGAATATTGATTCCGCATATTGCTAGCACAATTGTTGTGGAGTTATTAGTCGTCTCCCCGTTCGTCAATTGGTGGTGCGTCCGAACTAGATGCCTAACACTTGTGGAGGCTGAGATCGAAGAACATCGAACCGACACCTCCGTTCAAGCACGCTACGAGAGGTAATCTATTTACTCCCTTTGAGACTTTGTGATTTTTTTCGATTGAAATGCACGAAGTACGCCTCTGGAGATACATGTGTGGGTTGTTATTTATTTCCGCTACGTGTTACGTGGATCCCAACAGTGGTATCAGAGCCAATCCTTAGGTGTTTTCGTGCATTTAATTGATTTTTTGCAATTTTTGCAATACTATGGCCAATATGTATTAACGAATTGTTCGTCTTACATGGCTAATGGAGATTGATTATTTTATATGATAAATTAATCAACGTAGCAAAAATTGAGACTAAATCAATTTTGAATCGAAAATTTATGGCTATCTTATTTTACGTAAAAATTCTGAATATGATTCAACGTAGAATTTTTATTGTGCCTTCCTAAGTTTTAAATTGTGAATTTATTACTTACGTGAAAGGGTGGTGATCATGGAAAAATCCCTAATCAATGTGATTGATGTATATATGAATGTATGATGATTATTTATATATTTGGGGTTGTAATTATTAAATGGAGGCTGCGTACTCCTTTTATTTTTCATGTAATCTTTATTTTTAGCATAGTCAATTGTTGATGTAAATGCTACGAGGATTACGTGGAGGAGCCTTTTAAGTCGGCGAGCTCTTTGGGGCCCAATTCTTGAAGAGTTCAAGAAACCAAGAAGAAGCGAAGAGCGGCTCTCCGTTATTAAAATATTAAAATGATTATATGTGGTCTCATTGGCTCGAGACCCATTAAATCATAATTCCATGATCACCACGTAGGATAGATATTTATGTGATTGACATCTATTTATTTATTATGATTACGTGAGCATGTTAAACTGGTTAATGTGCAAAGTCAGACTTACCTCACCCAAAATTGTGCCTGCATGAAATCCTAGTTAGGAAAATCACTCGCATTAGGTACCGAAAGGGCGTTGGTAACGACACCAGCGTAACCAAGTCCCCGAACCCAAAATCTCTGGTTCCGTAGAACTGATCGATCTCTCCCAATCGATCGGTAAGGTTTCCGGTCTACCCTCCAAGAAAGACCGGTGGCGACTCCAAATGCATGCACAATTTGCACATGCCACCACGATCACACTGAAGGTCGAAAGCGATCGACTCTTATCGTCGAAGAATACTCCCGCCGCGATTTGGTATGGGCCTGGGAGGGCTCGCGCCGATCCAAGACCCGTGATCGGTAATCCATTAGCCGCGTCCGCTTCCGGACGGGTCGCGACAGCTGGCGACTCCGCTGGGGACTTGTTCTAGAAACTATGGTTCTAGACCTCAAGTGGACTTAGGCCGTAATAAAAATTGAGTGATTTTTCTAACCCTACAGGCGCTCTTGAAGGTGAGGTAAGTCCGCTCACGATAGGTGTTATATGTTTTTGCAGATTGGAGTAATAAGGGGTGTAGTCTGTGATTAACTTTATTTTACGCAGGTGTGGCGTAGGAATGTATGTTGTGTGGATGATTTGAAGTGCTGATTGATAAATTGTTGTGCATGACTTGCATTGTGATGATCACGACACATGGACACACACAACCGCGCCTAAAACCCCAGGCGCCGCCTTTAGGAACACAATAGAAGGAATTGAAAATGGAATCTCCGTGAGGAAAAACACGGGGTAATCCACTTCTCAATTCCGCTCGCTTCGAACTATGGATTGAGTCCCAATGCAAAGATAGTTGTGCAATGGAATCGGCTCTTTCTAGAACTCGAGGTGGGAACCTTAACCTTAGGTGCCAAACCCTCTGATTTTTAGAAGTTCACCATCACTTGTCTCATGCGCATGTCTTTGGGCGGTTGGTACACCTAAAATCGCACATAAGTCGACGAGTTGGGTTGGTAAGACTCTCTATCCCTCAAAACTATTACAGTTCATATAAATATAGGCATTTCATTCATTGCATTCTGGTGATTAGATTAAATGCCATTTCAAGGATAGATGCATGTGTTTTTCCCAAACGTCCTTGATAGAAGACGAGGAGGATGATATCCCATGGCGAACACCGAGTGAGCAACAAAGGAGCCTACTATGGACATTATTGAGATATCGTCCAATGAAGATGACGAGTTGGGGCAAGTGATCCGGAAGTCACAGATCGAACTTGGGGCATCCTTAAACGTTAGGATCACATTCCTTGGTTTCATTTTCCATTACTAGTCCTCTTGTATAGGGTTTATTTTTATCGAGGCTTTCTCTATCTCACCCCTTAGAGTGATTGTATTAGGGATCTATTGGTGTATACATTCAGATGGAACTCGGTTGTATTTCTTTTGACGGGTCATGGGAATGTGATAGTGGCATTTTCTCTAATCATCCGAATACTCCCAAGTCAAGTTTATAATTCCTTTAGAGGAAACTAAAGTTGAAAATCTTACACGACCTTTTTGGTCGTACAGGGTAATCCAACCCCAATTTCGCTAGAAGGAATTATACACTTGAATTGGTCCATGCATGTCATACGTCACTAAGTAATCCACGATAATTGATCAAGAGTATTGACGTTATTTCGAATTTAATGACGAGATAGATGTCCAAATTGCTCTCGTTCTTAACAAAACGGCCTTGATTTGGATGCCGTATCTTCAATTAAATTTAAAAACACGTCGTTATGCCTTGCATTTTTGACTAATTCGCTCTTCTGAATATTGGTCAAAAGCAATTATCGTGAATTACATTCCTTTCAATAGTATGCTTTCTTTCGAGGAATATTGATAAAAACTTTTCGCACAAGATTAAAACCCTTGTAAAAGTTCTTGTCATTATTAATTACGAGCAAGCATAAGATTGAAAGGGGTCTATGCTTTCTTTTTCAGATTATTCCTTTTGACTCGGTCTTTTCATTTGCAGGTGAAAAACAAGTAGCATAAAGAAATCTTTTCTTGGATAAGTCTGAGGCTATTCTTTCATCTGACCATGAGTGAGTTAGAAAATCAGAACACATCTACTCGACTTATTATGGATCGGCTCATCCAAGTCTAAGATGTCCGAATGCTCGAAGAAATGGATCATATAAAAGCTAAAACAAACACAGGAGCTTTCATTCATTCTTGCCCAAACCAGATCATACAATTCATTGGGGTGGAAAAGTAAAGCAGAAGTGAGCCCTAATCAACGACACAAAGGAGCCCAGCTGGCCCTCCAGGTTATGGATGCTTTGTTTATACGCACCACTCCGCGTATCATGGTCCGCAAGCCTGAGGTGGAGGCGTTTGCGTTCATCATTGACTGCAACAACCTGAGTCTCGTGATCTTCGGCGACTGCTTCCAAGTCCCGAACAAGTCCATTCTCACGAGTTATATCCTCGTTTATGCCGTTGAGCCTTTCTTCCAGCCACTCGCTCCGATTCCTTAGCAGGGCATTACGTCGATCGCGCTCATAGGTAGCCAGAGATAGAGCTAAGTCCTCCACCAGATTCCTCCTCTCGCGTAGCAATGTCGAAACCCGCTCTTTGGCGAACTCAACAGCCTTTTTGTGACTATCGGCCAGGTAGTCAGCCAACGCTAGGCGGTCGGACTGATCCTCATAACGGGCTCGCAAGACACGAGCCACGGTAACTCCCCGATGAGCAGCGCGGTAGACCTCCAAGGAGTTCGTAAAGAGCGTTGGAAAAATATTGTATTCCCTCCCCAACGCGGTACCCTCGAGGGAGGTGATGTCCAGGTCCCCGAACATGACTCTGATCTCATCCTCGGTTTCGGGATGATCGGCTATGTGAGCGTAGCCTCGACCCAAGAGGTTATAGAACTCTTTCCATCGAGTCAAAGCTTCGGCTGAGAAAGTGTGAACTTGGGAAGAAGCCATTTTCGACGGAGATGTGTGTAGTGGAGCGATTAGAGGATGGAAGCAAATTATATGAGAGCGTTAATCTTCCAAACACCAACTCCGCATTTTATAGCGTCTCGAGAGTGGAGAAAAGTTGCAGCAATAATGCTTGTGGAGCCGGGTTAATTAATGTAAAGCGAGGGCTGCTCCTCCCGTGAATCATCAGACATGTCCTGATCCGCAATTTCAGGCCTGACAAATTCGGTCTCGCCATTATTAAAGCTAGGAGGGAGGCGAGCGCAACTATCGAAGAAGCCGCGAAAGGATTGTGTTGTTCCATCACGCATGAAGCTGGGCGGCGAGTGAACAGCTCTGCCACTTAAAAAGAGAAGACAGTGCTGAACAGGCATGACTATTGAGGAAAAGTGAAAGGCGAGCGCAACTATCGAAGAAGCCGCGAAAGGATTGTGTTGTTCCATCACGCATGAAGCTGGGCGGCGAGTGAACAGCTCTGCCACTTAAAAAGAGAAGACAGTGCTGAACAGGCATGACTATTGAGGAAAAGTGAAAGGCGAGCGCAACTATCGAAGAAGCCGCGAAAGGATTGTGTTGTTCCATCACGCATAAAGCTGGGCGGCGAGTGAACAGCTCTGCCACTTAAAAAGAGAAGACAGTGCTGAACAGGTATGACTATCGAGGAAAAGTGAAAGGCGAGCGCTACTATCGAAGAAGCCGCGGAAGGATTTGGTTACCCCTTCGTGTCGGAAAGCTGAGCAGGAGGTAAACAGTTCCGTCGTTTCAAAAACAGAACGCTGAACAGACCTAGCTTTCGAGGAAAAGGAGGCAACAAATCGAAAGAGCGAGTATACAAAAGAGAACAGAGAACCCCGAGTGACGAGTTCGTTGAAAGACCTCAAATTCTCTAGAATCAGATTCGACATCGAAGCCATGGAACTCAACATCGCCGGTGACGAACATCAAGATCGCAGTGGTGACGACGGCAGTGGCCACGACGCTCAACCCCGGAAAAGAAAAAGTCGCCAGCGCTACGCTCGGAAAGAAATCCAGGAGCTTGAAGCTTTCTTCGATGAATGCCCTTGCCCAAACGAGGAACAAAAGATTGAATTGGGCCAGAAGCTGGGAATGAATCCTATGAGAATCCATTTTTGGTTTCAGAATAGACGTTTCAGACTAGGTGTCCAACACAGGCGTAAGGAGATCACGGCCCTAAAAGAGCAGAACCAAAACCTTCAAATGGAAAACATGTGGTATGAGAAAATTCTCAGTACTATTACCTGCCCTGACTGCGGTGGCCCTACCACCCTCAGTAAATTGTTCCCCAGTAAGCCTTCTACGAAGATGGAAGGTGCTCATTTATCCCCCTGCTCCCTTGAGCCATCTCCGGTACAATCAGATCCTGCTAATGGCGCGCATGAGCAGATCGATCCTACAGAAATTATACCAGTGTCTTCGGAGGAAGAAGATACGTGTCGTTATGATCGGAGTCACCTCATCGAAGCCCATGAATCTCCTCCACAACAGCTTCCGGTAAGATCAGATACGGTTCAAGAGGAGTTAGAGGTTAGTCGGCAGGCTATCTACGCCACTCTGGACGACGAGAAGAAGAAATTCACTTGGCCCCCGGAGCTTCATCTCAAGTTCTTGGACGCAGTTCGACAGATAGGACTCGACTTCATAGGTCCGACAAGCATACTTAGGGTCATGAACGTACCGGGACTTACCAAGCAATTAGTCGCGAATCACCTTGGTTGCTACAGAAGGGCGTTAGGACAGCGTTATGCAGAACTGAATCCGAGCAATAGACTTGGCTGCGAACCCAGCACCCTTATGACAAATGAGGCCCGGTCGAATCTGGACGACTATTGGGGATTTGATCAGGATATCCTCGCGAGTCATTTCAATATTCCTCAAGAACACGCATCACAAGTGCAACGAGTAAGCACTCCTCCGTCCGAGCAGCAGCTAGTCAGTGTTCATCCTGTCGCAGATCAGCCCACCACGCCCAGTGCTCAAGGGTTTGCCCAATTAGAGCATATGGCTTCAGATGATCTAATGGGAGAAAGCTTGGAGCACTCTTATTTCCCTAATCCCCAAGTGGGAGATGCTTGTGGTAGTCAATCGATCAAATCTCCTCTTATAATCCCAGACAAAGATGGAGGTTCCAGTTCGAAGAACCCGTCGGGCGATGCAGCTCAACCTACACATCAATCGTTCGAGGGGTCGGGTGATTTCTTCGATGAAGGACTTGATACCTGGTTCGATCAGTTGGAAGCTATTAAAGGTTGGCAACCATGATCTGCACTTGGTAATGGCACACCTAAGCTGAGGCCAGACTGGTTAGTCATTGGACATGCCCCAAGAAAGAAGGGGATGTACGCGAGAAGGATGTATCTCCTAATGTAAAGTTCTCATCGGTGCATGCGTTTGTTTCTTCAATAGCTAGAGTTGATTCTGCATAATGTTTTTCGCAAACGTCATCTCGTGTGTATACGGTAATTCCTTGTTATTAAGTTCAAGGTAAAATCAGCCCCGACGCGTGAAGGCAGAATTGATAGCATGAGTTACTAGCAGAATGTGATCGAGCTCGAAAGTGAAAGATTACTAGCGGCCCCAAACGCAATGACCGCAAAATCAGGGGCAATCTTTAAGTTTCGAGCAACTACAAATCTATTTCTCACGAGGCATTCAGGTCAATCAAATATAAAGCGTCGGGCTGTGAGAATGATGCGTAGTCAATCTGTTGACACAGGCGAAAAAGGAGTCGCGTAGATCCGAAAGCAAAAACCTTTCTTGGCTAGTCAACAATGCAGAATGAAAGAGCATATATAAACAAACTCGCATTTATTTCATTCAGCAGGAAAGTTTACAAGTGGATCACTGAGGGGGAGCAGTAAACCCAAAATGAGTTCTGACAAGCATCACAAAAAAGCTTAACTGACTCTCCATGCTATCCATGCCTTGCTTACAACCCACACTCCGGGAATCGAGGTCTACAAGCTTGAAGAAAAGGAGACGACATTTCTCCTTAAGTTCGTTCACCTTGGTGTCATAGTACTCGAACTCAAGCTCTAAGTCATGAGCCAGCACCCTCCCGCGAGCTATATCCATGCTCAGGTCTTCAAGCCTTTCCTCCAACCAGGCACACTGGAACCTCAGCACGAAGTTGTGCTGGTCTTGCTCAAAGGCGGTGTCAAAGAGAGCCAGACGCTCCACCAAGTTGTCCCTCTCACGGACCAGCATCGAAACATGGGCGTGGGCGTATTCAACAGCCCTTTTATGGTTATCGGCCGTCAGCATGGCCAACATCAGGGACTCAGTTCGGTCCTGATAACGGGCTCGCACGATACCAGCCAAAGTGACCTCCCGGCTAGCAACTTCGTAAGCCTGCATGAAATTGTTAAAGAGAGTTGGGAAGATCACAAACTCCCTTTGCAGTTTCGTACCTTCAATACACGCAGTATCCAGGGCCGGAATCAGAGTACGAACTTCAACCTCAGCTTCAGGATGATTGTTTATGTAGCCATAACCCCTACCCAAGAGGTGGTAAAATCTCTCCCATTGGGTCGAAGCTTCAGGTAAGGCAACAGGCATAGAGGAGGAATCCATATGCGATGGAATGACGGAGAAGAGAGTGAGAATGTGAAGAGTGTTTGAGAGGCTGAGTCTGATAAGGCTAAAGTGTTAATCTTCTTGACATCAATCTATCACCTTATAAATGCTCGAGTACAGGGAGAAGTGGTAATAATATTTTATGTGCAGTAGAGCCAAGCGGGTTTCGTTAATGCATCCCCGATGAGTCACGAATCCACCACCGTCCTGTGATCTCGGGTTTTACGAAACATAATGGCGCCGAAAGGTGGGCAGGCTTGTTACTCTAGAGACTGGGCCAGGGGGACAAGCGTAGTGCTCGACAAAGCGAAATCAACGCAAGAGATCTTCAGGCTCCGTTCACGTAGAAAAGAGCAAAAAAGGACAAAGTGGGAATTACGAAGCCTTGAGAAAAACGCTCGTCAAGTAGCCATCACAAAAGGACGAAGTGGGAATCTCGAAACATTGAGAAGAGCGCTCGTCGGGTAGCCATCACCTTTGATCGAAGAACGGTGATCCGGCTCCTTTAACCTCTCAGAATTTGCAGAGAAAGTGAAGATCCAAGGAGGAACAAAGAAAGCTGAGTTAACGGAAAATCAAACAGTGATATCCCGGTCAAAATGTTCAAGGGATTCTGTCATTTACTGGAAGCGCCAGACTTGGAGGTCTCCGAGCTTGAGCTGCTGGAAGAGTTTGAAGATCTCAGGACCGAACCTGACACGAGGGCCATGGAGACCGATCCTTCTAATGATGAAACCCGCGGCTTGGTTAACGAGAACAGTACCCGCGACGGTTATCAGCGTCAGAAAGGGGAATATCTCAAACGCAACACTTCAGGTCAAGTCCATAAACTCGAATTGTTTTTCAGGGAATACCCCTATCCGGACATGGAACAGAAAATCAAAATGGGCCAGGAGATAGTGTGGGAGCCTCGGAAGGTCAAGTGCTGGTTTGAAAACAAACGAACCCGGCTGAAGCAGCAACGCGATCGGCACGAGTTAGCGGTTGTAAGGGAGGAAAATGAAAAGCTTCGAATAAAAAACACTCAGTACAAAAAAGCTCTAAGCATCGCTATTTGCCTGGAGTGCGGTAACCCTGTTCCCACGGACGGAGTATTCACTGAAGAGCCAGATCTGGGGGTTTATAATGCTCATTTGTTGCAATGCCCTTCCCAACATCTTTCGGAACAGGCGGATACCGCCGAGGATCTACAAGAGGAAACTAGTGCTATAAGGTCAAAGTCGACGCCCATTGTGGAAGGGAACATGCGTCATGACAAGTCGGGTCCGCTCGATGATGAACTCACCATCATGACCAGCCGATCTGAGACCACTAAATCCCCTCCAGAGCAACCTCCAACACGACCAGATTCCGAGAAGAGTAACCGCCAAGTTGCTGACACCACTTCGGCTAGCAAGAAAATAAGATTTCGTTGGACCCCGGAGTTTCATAGCAAATTTGTTGATGCAGTTCAACAGTTGGGGATCAGTTTTGCTTGCCCATTGCGCATACTCGAAATCATGAACGTGCCGGGACTGACTAAAAATATGGTCAAGAATCACCTTTGGCGCTACAAGAAACTACTGAGAGATGGACGAGCGTCGCTAGACCAAGATAGAGGCGGTTCAACACGACCAGATTCCACGAAGAGTAGCCGCCGAGTTGCCAACCCTACTTCGGCTAGCAAGAAAACAAGGTTTTATTGGACCTCGGAGCTTCATAGCAAATTTGTTGATGCAGTTCAACAGTTAGGGATCAGTTTGGCTCGCCCATCGCGTATACTCAAGATCATGAACATGCCGGAATTGGATAGAAATAAAGTCAGGAACCACCTTTGGTGCTACAAAAGACTACTGAGAGATGGACGAGTGGCGCTAGACCAAGAGAGAGGCAGTTCAAGTTTAAACGATGAGCATGGCTGTGATCGCAATCCTCATGAAGCAGGAAGCATCCAATCACCTCTTAACACCGATGGGACTGACAATTACACGGTCGATTGTTCAGGCATCAATCAGAGTACTCCCATGGGTTATCCCAGTACTCCTCAGGAGTATGTACCGCAATTTCAGCAAATCGGGACTCCCCAGTCTGAGCACCGACTGGCCGTTAATACTAGTCCTACAGCGGATCTAACACTGGCAGGAGATGCACATACAATCTTGCGAGACGATTACGGAGATTCCGGCTCGAAGAATCAGGTGGTCCATGACGAAAATGGCAAAAAGATTCCTTCTCCAGTAGTCGACAATACTCAACCTGAGTGTCAGTCGCTCGATGGTTCAGACGATCTCCTTGAAAACATCTATTCTTGGTTCGATCGGCTGAATTCCCCCCTGAGTTACCCTGGTACTCCCCAAGAGTATGTACAACAATTTCAGCAGGTATGGACTCCCCAATTTGAGCACCAACCGATCGTTAGTGTTATTCCTACGGCGAATCCAGCATCGGGTACAAACCTACTGGACAACGATGAAAATACCAACTCGAGAAGTGAGGTTGTTCATGTCGAAAGTAGTGTGAGGAACCCATCGCCAACGGTTGAGGATGCCCGACTTGGGCGTCAATGGCTTGAAATTTCAAGCGAGTCCCTCAGTGAGCAACTCGGCGTGTGGATCACGCATAAACCGAGAAACCAGGTTGTTCATGCCGAAAATGGGAGAAGTCCGTCACCAGCAATTAAGGATGCTCAACTTGGACGACTCGAGCGGTCGGACGATCTCCTGAATGAGCAACTCAGCCTATGGGTCAAGCATTTTGGAACAAGTGCATCTTCGCAGTCGTGACCGGTACCGGCGACCGGACATCTGGTTCGAAGCTCGTGTGCTAAATCATTAGAAGGCTCAGGAGAGTGAGAGGTGAATACATCGAATGAATGTGTTACGGATTTTGTTGTAAAGTTCCCGCGGGAACATTGTAATTAACGCTGAAAACTAACCGCTCTGAGTGTCAACATTACCCTTTGAACGTCTTCGAGCCAAGGGCCATGGATTAATCACTTAATCCGTGGAGCAAATTCCATGAACGATGACTATCACCCGCGGAGCATAATGGGATCTACCCCCATTCAGCACGAAATACGTTTGGTCACGAAGCCTCCCATTTGGTAAAACGATGTATCGTTCCTAAACGATCTTCAACCGAATACCAAAGTAATGTCTCATTTCTTTCCCTTCTCAGGTGTTAAACGTGGATAAATCACCCAAGGAGCCATCTGTTCAAATAACAAAACAGACGTTGCCCAACCGGGGGCAGCTGAACCATTGATATTGCAAATATTCCAAGCATGGATAAGCGGATTTGATAGACGTGGTTCATATCAATACGCGACGTCAGAACGGGATGAGAACCAAGAGTAAAGTTGTATTGTCCCAATTTGTCTTCAATTTGGGAATATGAGTTAACACTTGCTATTTATCCTTGATAGGGACTCACCATCAAGGAGGACAAATTTTGACAACTTGTGTGCACTCGCAGGGGCACACGACCGAGGGTAAGATGTATCGTTCTAATTTTTTGAAAAATTCATGAACGAACAATAACATGTTTCTTCCGCATTTTCAGGGATCTCCAGCCGCGGGGGACAGGTAAGTATCCCTTTCCCCAATCCATTGAAAATGTTGAATAAAAAATAGAGAAGAAAAGAAAAGCTTTTAGAATCTGATGTCTAGAAAAGACATAGGATTCTAACTTCATTGGCATTCATGTTTTGAAACATGAGGTTATCTGAACATGCATTGGGCATCATAAAATCCCATTGACGGGTAAAATTTTTGGAGAAAACGAAAGAGATTTTTCCAATCAAAAGTTGTTCAAAACTTTCAAAAGGACGTTTTCTCAAAAGACGAGAGGCAAAGCCTAGTCCAAACACGTCCTATACACACTTAAGAGAGAAATGGAGCGGATAAGACAGCAGAATCTGGACCTACGGAAGTAGGGACCATTCGCAGCGATTACATGGGTTGGGACGACGGAGGCATTCGTTTCATATCCCCCAAACACTACAGGTGACCGTTGATAACCCCTTTGAACGGCGGTTTTCATTCTTAACCCTGTCAAGAACCACCCCACATCGGGGCAAAATGGAGGTGAGTCCAGCAGCATCAGGAGAAAATGGTTAGAAATTTTCTTGCTCGGACTAACATTAATCTTTGTGTGTTATTTATATGGTAATCCAAGTGCCATAGGATGATGAGAAGCATTCATTTCTCTATCCCACACACCGAATCCTTTGCATAGCCAAGTTGAGCCTGCAGAATCATTTCATAAACCCGTTGGTGATCATTGCACATTCCAAGACGGATGCAGCATCACTTCAGAAACGAAGAAGTTCAAGACTTAGGGTTTGCAAAAGAATTCCTAAGTTAATGTTTAACCTTGTTAGACCTTTGATCATAGGTCTAACGCGATCCTATGAAGATGAGAAAAAGTGGGATTTCAAAAATCAATGAGAAAAATCCACGGCATCGAGAAAAAGCAAAGTGCCTGGTAAAAGCAAGGCCGATGCTCATGAAAGCTGTTTGCTTGATCCCCAGTGAAACTTGGATGAAAAAAAAAATTCTTAAAGGAGTCAAATAAAAAAAAGCTGCTCCCCAAATGCTGCCAAGCACAGAACAAAGACATGGAGAGAGTCGGTCTCTGAATGCAACAAGGGACGCTCTCTAAAGAGCTGGTGCACACCTCAAAATCGGTTGTACACCTCAAAAACTAAAGATGCAGAAAGGAAAAAACAGGAGGTAAATCAGCAATGATCACCAATGTCAAACTCGTCATGAATTCTGGGCCAAAAACAAGCCTTTTTCGGTCCCCAATCCTACCAACATCATAACCCTGAAACAGTCTTCTCTGACTAAGACACTTGGGTTAACATACAGCTCAGCTCGAAGAAGTACGAGCAAGACTATTTCTTTCTCATTTTGCAGGGTTCTTGACTTGTAAACCCGGAGCAGATGGTGAAAACTTTCATTCAATGACCTTGACTCAAAAGTGAGTCCCCCTTGAAGACCAATATCCAAGCCCAACATTACGGTCCCGTGGAAGACCTCCCGACCGATCAAAATGTATGCGCTGCGAATGAGCCTAAAACCTAGGCACGGGTTAGTAGGAAATCGAGTGTATCCCCTATAAAAAAACACGATCGCAAAACAGGTGAGAAGACCTCATTGTCGAGAAATATTCCAATTGATGTTTTGAACAAACTCTTTTTGGAATTTTCAAACTGTTGATCCAGATTTTCCGTGCAAGGGATTTGTGATCACATTTGCATGTTGCAAGAATGCTTTGGATAACCCCCAGCATCAAAATGCACATTTCATGATTAAAACTTAAATCATACGGTTTTGTCAAAATGGACAGCCGTGGTCTTCCCAAAGATTACTAACGTTTTCTTGGTGAAGAAAAATCTTTCAGGCTCAAACTTATGCAGGATACTTGGAGAACCCAACTCCCAGAATGTCGCCTCAACAGACTCAAGTGAAGTTTTGTCAAAATAAAATCTTTCACTGCTTCAAAAAACTGAATTCCCGACAAACTTCGGGGTCTCAAAAAAAGGGGAAGAAAAATCCTTTTAAAAGAAAAAGTCCTATCAGACGTGGAGAACCCACGTCCCAGGACCCATTTTCAAAATATCAAACAGTCTCATCGGACGTGGAGAACCCTCGTCATGAGACCCCTTTTCAACACAAGGTAGATACCGCCTGAAGGGTCAACACATGGTAGATACCGCCTGAAGGGTCAACACAAGGTAGAAACCGCCTGAAGGGTCAAATCAAAGGTAGAAACCGCCTGAAGGGTCAACTCAAGGTAGAAACCGCCTGAAGGGTCAAACCAAGGTAGAAACCGCCTGAAGGGTCAACCAAAGGTAGAAACCGCCTGAAGGGTCAACTCAAGGTAGATACCGCCTGAAGGGTCAAACCAAAGGTAGAAACCGCCTGAAGGGTCAACTCAAGGTAGATACCGCCTGAAGGGTCAAACCAAAGGTAGATACCGCCTGAAGGGTCAACTCAAGGTAGAAGCCCCCTGAAGGGTCAACTCATGGTAGAAACCGCCATAAGGGTCAACACGAGGTAGATACCGCCTCAAAGATCAACATAAAGGTCCGATCCACCATACGGATTAAAATCTCTGGCAAATCCCAAAGCATGGGGATGCGCCTTCCTTAGGTTCCTACCAGTTAGGAATCCCATGATGGTATGACCTACCATACAGGTCAGAGCTTAATTTCCCTAGGATATTCTGAACGAGTCCTAGGTATCTTCTTGAAAGTCGTCGCAACCGGCAGCATCAGACAGGTGAGCTTCAGGTAAGTCTCTCTCACTTCGGCCCATGTTCAAATTGTTAGAGCAAACCGGAGATTGATTTGAGCTTTTATCAATAGGCTTAAGGATCCGATGTCATAACATTTCTTCTCTTATTTTCCCAGTTGAGTCGGTTAGGAATCAGGTGCCACCTTATCTTTGAGAGAAACCTCTAACGAGATTCCTTTCAAAGAGGGGCAGCTGTTGACACCTGATTTTTTTTACCATTTATTATTGTGATTTTTATTCTTTAAAATTAATTAAAAATATCAAAAAAGGTCATAAAATCACAAAATCAACTTTGGAAGCCTTGGTTTAACCTTAGGAACCAATTTTGAACAAAAAATATTTTTCGGTATTTTTAATATTTTTCGAGTTTATTTAATTATAAAAATACCCAAAAAATCAGAAAAATACCATTCGTGGTCAGAAAAATACCCAAAAATATTCGATAATTTTGTTTTAATTTCCTCTTCAAGTGTGTCACTTTAAATCTCAAAAATTCGGCTCGGGTCACTATGTTCCTTCACAAACATAAACCCGAACCGAGCCTAAACAAAAAATCATTTTCGAGTATTTTAGTTTTCAATTCTCACTTTTTATAAGCTATGACATTGGATTCTAAAGTCTTAAAGTGCAATTAGGTCAATTTGCCCTCCAATTTAATCAATTTTTACCAAAAAGGCTTAATTGCACATTTTTCTTTCAATTAGTCCCCGGTTTCACGGATGTATACATATGCTCTACGTATTTATACATCATATGTATTTATACGTTATGCATATTTGTATTGTTTGGTAACCTCTTTAACTCTTGTAATAATAATAATGGTTATTATTTTTAACACCTTTGTTAGTGCCTTTTTTAGCATTTTTGTATTGTGAGTGCTATTTTTAAATAGCATTTTTTGTATTATAAATTGTGAGTGCTATTGTTAGTGCTATTTTTAAATGACATTTATTTATCATAAATTGTGAGTGCTATTGTTAGTGCTATTTTTAAATGGCATTTATTTATCATAAATTGTGAGTGCTATTATTAGATAGAATTTATAATTGTTAGTGCTATTTTTAAATAGAATTTTTGTATTATAAATTGTGAGTGCTATTGTTAGTGCTATTTTTAAATAGCATTTTTGTATTATAAATTGTGAGTGCTATTGTTAGTGCTATTTTTAAATGTCATTTATTTGTGAGTGCTATTATTAGATAGAATTTATAATTGTTAGTGCTATTTTTAAATAGAATTTTTGTATTATAAATTGTGAGTGCTATTGTTAGTGCTATTTTTAAATAGCATTTTTGTATTATAAATTGTGAGTGCTATTGTTAGTGCTATTTTTAAATGTCATTTATTTGTGAGTGCTATTTTTAGATAGAATTTATAATTGTTAGTGCTATTTTTAAATACAATTTATTGGAAGGTATTTTTGGCTATAAAAGGATGGCAAGAGTTTTGAGGTTGAGGGAGAGACATTTTGTAGAGTGTGCAAATTTTTGAGAGCTTAGAGAGAAGAACACAAACACTCTCTATATTCTCATAATCTTGAGCGAGCAAAATATATTAAGTTCGGAATATTGATTCCGCATATTGCTAGCACAATTGTTGTGGAGTTATTAGTCGTCTCCCCGTTCGTCAATTGGTGGTGCGTCCGAACTAGATGCCTAACACTTGTGGAGGCTGAGATCGAAGAACATCGAACCGACACCTCCGTTCAAGCACGCTACGAGAGGTAATCTATTTACTCCCTTTGAGACTTTGTGATTTTTTTCGATTGAAATGCACGAAGTACGCCTCTGGAGATACATGTGTGGGTTGTTATTTATTTCCGCTACGTGTTACGTGGATCCCAACAGTGGTATCAGAGCCAATCCTTAGGTGTTTTCGTGCATTTAATTGATTTTTTGCAATTTTTGCAATACTATGGCCAATATGTATTAACGAATTGTTCGTCTTACATGGCTAATGGAGATTGATTATTTTATATGATAAATTAATCAACGTAGCAAAAATTGAGACTAAATCAATTTTGAATCGAAAATTTATGGCTATCTTATTTTACGTAAAAATTCTGAATATGATTCAACGTAGAATTTTTATTGTGCCTTCCTAAGTTTTAAATTGTGAATTTATTACTTACGTGAAAGGGTGGTGATCATGGAAAAATCCCTAATCAATGTGATTGATGTATATATGAATGTATGATGATTATTTATATATTTGGGGTTGTAATTATTAAATGGAGGCTGCGTACTCCTTTTATTTTTCATGTAATCTTTATTTTTAGCATAGTCAATTGTTGATGTAAATGCTACGAGGATTACGTGGAGGAGCCTTTTAAGTCGGCGAGCTCTTTGGGGCCCAATTCTTGAAGAGTTCAAGAAACCAAGAAGAAGCGAAGAGCGGCTCTCCGTTATTAAAATATTAAAATGATTATATGTGGTCTCATTGGCTCGAGACCCATTAAATCATAATTCCATGATCACCACGTAGGATAGATATTTATGTGATTGACATCTATTTATTTATTATGATTACGTGAGCATGTTAAACTGGTTAATGTGCAAAGTCAGACTTACCTCACCCAAAATTGTGCCTGCATGAAATCCTAGTTAGGAAAATCACTCGCATTAGGTACCGAAAGGGCGTTGGTAACGACACCAGCGTAACCAAGTCCCCGAACCCAAAATCTCTGGTTCCGTAGAACTGATCGATCTCTCCCAATCGATCGGTAAGGTTTCCGGTCTACCCTCCAAGAAAGACCGGTGGCGACTCCAAATGCATGCACAATTTGCACATGCCACCACGATCACACTGAAGGTCGAAAGCGATCGACTCTTATCGTCGAAGAATACTCCCGCCGCGATTTGGTATGGGCCTGGGAGGGCTCGCGCCGATCCAAGACCCGTGATCGGTAATCCATTAGCCGCGTCCGCTTCCGGACGGGTCGCGACAGGGTGCAAATCACGAGATCCTCCACATAGTCATGAAGCAATCCCCACATATCTTACGTCGCTAGATGCGCATGAGTTTCGCCAATTGCCAGCCACCTATCATCGAGCTTGGTTCGCAAGTCGGTCTAAGCCTCGAATTAGGAAACACAATCTTCGGATAAGAGAACGTCCAATTAAAAGCGCCATCAGATAGAATCATGGAGAGGAAGAGGCAACGTAATCTTGCAAATCAAGAGGAGATCTGTCTCTCACTTTGGAATTTTTATGCAAAAAAATGGAAAGAAGAAAGAAGGGAAATCAAGTTGTGGGTAGGAATGTTCAATCAATTATTTCAGACGCCAATCAGTGTCATGCGGAAAGGTAAGAATGAAGATATGATTAGAGTATATCATTGGAATATCGGCGCAAAATCAATGGTCATTTAACGAGCTAGCCGATGGTGAATGAACATGGACACGTTCAAGGCGAAAAGGCAAATTCCAAGATTGCAGCAATAATCTACTGAGTATCATCAATCATCTCCACAAATTCGGAACTTCTAAAGGGATACGGAAAACTTACGTTATAAAAGGTGGACGACCTTCATTCACAAAGGGGAGGATCTGATAGGCAATTGCACTCATGGTATATTTGAGAGGAGGAAGACGTTTTTCTGTATACAAAAAAATTCACATGAAAAGTAAAGCAATGAGATGAAAAGAGAAGGGGAGCTGAGAGTTTTTGGTCGAATCCAACCACCCGTACCATTTGTTTCTTTCTCCAGACAGCATCTATACCTCTGGTGGTCCTTGTTCTTTGCTCCGAAGCTAGCCATCAACGGAGGAGCCGTCTGACGCATGTCTTGATCCATTCGTGCCTTTGGAGTACCTCCCTTGTGTTGCTTTGTTCCAGATCGAGGTTGCTGTCCAGTAGCGTTGTCCTTGCTCTTTGGCGTCAAAATCAAACAGCCGACACTGTGGAACGAAATCGTTGCCTAGGTTTTTGGTTCAAGTTTGGACTCATTCACCATATTTTTTGGTGTAAAACACTCACTGTTCGTGGGCTTCATAAAGACTCGAGAAAGGTGTGAGGAATTGGCTGTTGGTCTTCATAAAAGGCCAAGAAAGTGTTTTCCTTCTTGTTGACGTCCAGGGCAATTTTTATTTATTCAAAGGGCGGGCTTCCTCTTTTGGTGTTGCAAACATGTCCAAAGGACTAAAAAGCAGAATTTTCCAATCTCCTGACATCATAGTTTGATCTCCACAAACGTTCGTTGTCGCTAATCCAAGAAGCTATTGCGGCCTTTCCTTCGCTGACTTGGTGCCAAGAGGAGTCAAAAGACGTGACCCCTAAGCCGTCCACGAGTCCAACTGTGTGCGTGGATCTCTCCGAGTTGGTCCGAAAATTGCAAGCTTGGAGTACAGTCTCCGGCAAATTCAAATTAGGGAAGTAATTTCGAAGAACAAGGTAAATTTCCTATCTCAGAATCTTAATACATGTACTTGCCTAATTTGAAAATATCTTGTCATATCGCATATCTTTCATATCTGGCATCAAAGTGGATATCTTTTCAAAATACAGGTTGATTAGGAAAATTTCCTTTCCTAATTCGCAACTTGCCATACGATTGGAAATGTCCGTATTTAAGATTATCGACGGAATACTCAATTAGGCAAGGTTTTGGGTTTAATCGTTAATCGTGAGATCACGAATTAAAGATTGACTCAAATATTCGCGGAATATTTCAAAATTCGATTGATATATCCACTTTGTTGATTGGCATTGATTGACATATTTTATTTTTATTTGCTTGATGGACGTATTTTTTTAGAATATATATGTCGCATGATGTAATCCTGAAAATTCTAAAAAAAAAATGCATTCATTCACATACTGTATTTAAAAATTGCATATCTTTTAAAAATAGCATCACGTAGATAAGATAGCATTTTAGGATAGAAATTGCATGTTTAAATAGAACTTCATGTATAAAATAATTCGTCTTTAATATATTAGAGTTTAGGTCAATTTAGACTCTAAAATATGCAAGATAAGAATTGTTTTGGCATAGTTCTATTTTAGGAAATAAATTCATCCCTATCACGTCATCAATGCCACGTCATCCATGCCACGTCATCCATGCCATGTCATCCATGCTACGTCATCCTTGCCACGTCATCCCTATCACGTCATCCCTGCCACGTCATCCATGCCATGTCATCCATGCCATGTCATCTTTACCATGTCATCCATGCCATGTCATTTTAGATTGCATTTTAGCTTAAATTGTGTGTTAGAATTGCATGTCTTGATTTTAATTAATTTATATGTCACGTAGTTAATTTAATTAAATCATGGTCTCATTTGTGCATTCATTTAATTTGCATATCATCTAGTTTAGTCTTACATGTAATTCATGTCATCACATATAGTATAGTCTTTCATGTATTCATATAAAAAATTAAAAATTAAAAAAAGAACTAACTTGCGTGGCGCATGCTCCTTTGATTATATTGATTTCTGGATGTTCTATTAATTGATTATGCACCTGCATGATAACCTTTGTTAGTGACTTAGGTTAAAATCAATTAATGTTGCCTTCTCAAATGATTTTTTTCATGAAATAAAATGGTACCGAAAGGGCGTTAGAGTAATCTAGCGTAATCAAATCCCCGGACTCTTAATCTCTGGTTCGTAGAAATAAAATAGTTCTCCCGCTATTTTATTTAGGTTTCTAATCGACCTACCATAATGATTAGTGGCGACTCCAAATTGAAAATACATTGCTTGTTAACCAATTGAACCTTAAGTTGCGATTTGGTATGGACTTGGGAGAGTTCGAGTTAGGTTAGTTAATTTAATTAACCTGATAATCCATTAGCCTAGAAAATTTATTTTTTTAGGTCGCGACAGCTTGGCGACTCCGCTGGGGACATTTTTGAATTTTTTCGAAAATTTAGAGAGGACTTAGGCCAAGATTTTTCGTGAAAAATACATTTGGTTTGGCAATCTTGATTGAATTCTAATCTTTAGGTGTTAAATGGTTTCGCAGAAATGGAGTTATAAGGGGTGGAGTGTTTGGCCAACCCCTTTGTTTTGTAGATTGGCGTTTGGGATTGTTTGTTTAATTATGCACATTTTTGAAGCGGTGATTGCTTATTAATTATTGTGCATGATTAATTGCTTCAGCACTACACCACACATAACTTGTGGCCGAACCTGGGTCACTAGCTTTAGGATGGTATCGAGATTAGATCCTAACGTTCTGCGTGAGATCACGTTTGAAAGTTAGTCTGAATTCGATTCCGACTCTCTCTTCAAAAATGACTTTCAAAGGTTAGAACTCACGTTTGGTAAGATTACCAAGGCGGGGTTATAATTTTTAACTCGAGAAGCCGAAGTTGAAATGACCCGGCTAATCCTAGTTATATCGTGGGATCACGATTAATCTTGATTAAGTGCGCGAGATTGTCGCCTTGCCGCAAGTCTTTCACTTCAATTTGTCAGCCTCTATGATAGTTAGAATAAGTTTAACTCACGAATCATGTGCATGTCCGTGTGATTGTTTATTTTCCTATCCTACGGTAAAGTATGCTCCTAAACTTTATCTTGCTTTTAATTATTTTTGGGCCGGTCCATGATATTTAGGTTTGTAACACCGGTCTATAGGCAATGGGGCATTCAGATCTCCATTTCGTGTACATTCCGAAGGCTGAATTGAAGCAGATGTGGGGCCGTTTGAGCATCGATGGGCGGAATTATGTCCTTAGCCGTATAGGCAATATGTTGCCTCTTTTGGACATTGGATTACAGACTGGGTTTATGCAAGCACTTGCACATTTTTGGTGCCCGGGTACCGCTACCTTTATCCTAGGTAAGCATGAGTTCACTCCGACTTTGGAAGAATATAGCTTTGCCATTGGAAAACCTTTGAACATCGATTTAATTCATCCTTGTATGGGATTTGATCCAATTGTCTTTCTTGCTGAATTCCTAAAAATTAGTGAAAATGCGATGAGGAAAATTTTGAAGGAAAAATGTCAAAGGTGTCCCTTTTCTTTCTCATTGAGCGTTTTTATGAAAGCAATTCATATTTGCAAAGTAGGATTTTCATTCTAGCTTTTTTCGGGCTCGTGATTTTCCCACTTCAGAAGAATTCCATCAGTCCATCCATGGCTTGGATAGCTAGTCAAGTTTGTAGTGGAATGAATTTCATTAATGCTATCTTAGCTGAAACATTCATATCCTTGACCCGCTTTAAAAAAGATGAAGATAAGACATTTCATGCTTCAACTGGACTTTTACAAATGTGGTTTTTCTCTCATTATGCTAAGATTGGTTCCAAAATGACTATACCTCAAATGAGCCAGGATGAAAACCCGATCGCAAAATTTCAAGAATTTCAAAAAGATATTAAAGGTTTGTCCTATTCTGAATGGATTGAGTAATTGAAAGATCCGAGTGCTAAGGTTTTCCTATGGCAAGCTATATGGTTCCAAATCTCTGAAGCCCGTTTGTATCAAGGTGAGCGAGAGCCCATATCCTTATTGGGCATTACCGGTGTGACGAGATTCATCCTCTTCGGGTGGTATGTCAATATGGAGTTTTACAGGATATTCCCCCATCATTGGGGCCCGATGCCTTCCAAGTCCAATTTATTGCGGCCGAAAGCTATGCAACTGAGCTCAAGCATCTAGATAAAGTTTGGCTGAAGTCCAAGACTCATCGGGTTTTGTTGCCAGAGACAGAACTCGAAGGAAAGGAGAACCTTTATCATGCTAAGGCCCGATATATTCAACACCATTTCATACCAGCCCATCTACTCCCGAAGTTTCCATTGATAACCGTGAAGCCCACTCGTCAAGCAGAGATTGAAGCCTACGAGAAGAAAGCCCAAAAGGATAAGAAGTAGATGGAAATCTTGGCTAAGGAAAATGCACGACTTCGGAAGGAATTGAAGGCCCATTTGTCTATAGAGCGTGCCCCCACTAAGAAGAGAAAAATAGCTTGATTGCCATGTTTCAGAGTCATTTCCTTTCATGTTTTGGTTGTCTTTCCTTGAAATTATATTCTGAGCATTGCTGTTTTTGGGTGACTTTACAGTGCTATGCGTATTTTTCTTTTGGAATTTAAATGGAGCATGTTCATCATACCTTGAGCTATCACGTGTAAAATTTTGAGAATAGTCTATGGCGTTTTCCATGTATTTGGCGAATCTTCATCAAGGGCAATGTAAGCTGGAATTCCGGCAGTTTTCTGGCGCTCGACTTGTTTTGTGGATTACTATTTTTAAATGACCTCCTTTGTCGAACCATGAAAAATAAAGTTGTAAGATGATGTCTAAACTAGTAATCTGCAAAGTTCCAGATCTTAATTCGCCCTTTAAGGGAGTCTTTCGCTCATTCAACAAAAATCGGACATAACAGTTTTTCTAGGGAGAATTTTTCAAAATAAATATTAAACTGGACTGATCGGTCCACTTTTAGCCTTGAGTCCGAACATCAAAATTGTTCCTCGTAAAGTGCTAAATCAGCCTGTAAAATTTGGGAATTTTTTTATCAACGTACGAATTTTGACGAATTTCATTGTGATGGTCGTTGGAACTGAGAGATTGCCTGTTTCAAATTTTTGCTTTGCTCATCGAGTCTAGAGAGTTGTCATGGACCGACCTAACGTACGCTACATGTCTTACTCATCTTATGGTAATCTATTGCAGGTAATTTATCACGGATCCTCCTCAGCATCCACATAACACTCGCTCCAAAGCCAAACAAATGGCCAACTCAGCTGAAACAGTTGCCCAAATGGAGGAGAGAATGAGACAGGAAATGAGAAGGGAAAGGGAGGAGCAAGCCAAAGTCTTCAATGATCAACTGGCCGAGCTGAAGACTATGATATCCCAGCTGTCTCTGGCTCAACAATTACCTTCTTCTACGCCCGTGCGTTCCAACCCTTTGTTTTAGTCGAAGGGGTTATACGTAGACCTACGACAGGAGGAGGAAGAAGAAGATGAGGAAGACATGCCGGGAGTTATAGCCTCACCTGTCGCGGTCAAAACAAAAGCTAAAGGGGTTGCCAAAGCCTCAGGGCATGTTGGCCAATCATCGACCCAAGTTACGTCTGTCCCACTGGTGAACTATTTCGTGCCTGAAACTATTATCCCACAAAAGGATGATAATGCGAAGATGCTGGCCAAAATAGACCAGAGGCTCAAAGAGGTTGAGGGTGCACGGCATGTCCCTAAAATTGACCGTTCAGCCTTTTCAAGAACAATCTATCCGGACAAGTTCAAAGTCCCGGATTTTGAAAAGTATGACGGCACGTCAGATCCTGTGCAACACGTCCAGACTTACCAGGCTAGAATGGGTAAGTATGCTGCAAATGATGCTCTCATGGTCCAGACGTTTCAGGCCAGTTTGAAAGGAGCCGCCATGAGGTGGTACATTGCTTATGAGGTCTATACCAAAGATGATTGGGACGAGGTGGCCAATGATTTCGTGCAGTATTTCAGTTTCAATATTGATGTGGCCATCACAACACAAGATCTGGAGCGGGCTGAAATGAAGAAGGGTGAGTCGATTAAGGAGTACGGCACTAGATGGAGGAGTCTCGCCTCACAGTTGAAACAGGTACCTCCCGAACGGGAACTGATGAGACTATTCGTCTCTACCCTGCCACAGAATGTACGAGCGCATGTGTTCATATCAGCGGTCGCTTCTTTCTCTGACCTTATTTCCTTCGCTGAGGAGGTGGAAAGCAACTGGAAGAGAGGCTGGTATGGAGACAGTGGAACTGGTTTGAAACGTTTTGCACCAAAGAATGAACCAGCAGCCACGCAAGTTAACTTGGCATATACGCAGAGATCGGTGGTTCAGAGTCCTGTCATTCAACTCCCCGGCGAACGGAAGGCTAGTGGTAGCCAGAGAAAAGATAGGTGGAGGAACCGGCAGTTCAGCCCACTCCCCGGGACCTTGACGCAGATTTGGGCCATCCTACAGAAGAAAGGGCTCTTAACTACAGAGCCAATGAGAGCAAACACGTCAAACGCAAAATGGTATGACCCGAATAAGAAGTGTGATTATCATCGTGGGGAAGTAGGCCACGACACAGACAATTGTTTCATCCTGAAAAATCGTATTCAGGATCTGATTGAGACTGGGGCAATCTCGCTACCCAACAAATAGCCCAACGTGCAGAAGAATCCCCTACCTGAACATTCTAGGGCCATCAATGCCATTTTAGGAGAAGACACTAGCACAGCAGGCCCATTTAAGGTCAAGGCTGCTGAAGTTCTTAACGCCCTAATCAGGGCGGGTTATTATCAGACAGGAAAAGTAGTGACTTCAACTCAACTAGAGGAGATGTTTACTAAGTTGGTCAGAGACGGCTTGGTGGTTTGGATGAACCAGTTTAGGACGATAGCTACCATCTCTGGGATGGTTATTGACTGGGAACAGGAGCTGGGGGCATTAGCTATATCCCCGCCTGAAGTAGCGGTTCCTACCGAAGAGATTGAAATGGAAGCTCAAATAGATCCGGAGATAGCAGATATGCCCCCTCTACAAGACGCGTCGGATGATGATTTGGGGCTGGTGGTAAACGAGAACTTGATGATTACTACCCCACAACCCTTCCCTTATTCAGATGGTCGGGCAGTCCCTTGGTCCTATGACCTAGCTCTTATAACTAGGTCAAGACGAACCTACCATGAAGATAAGCTGGCTAAACCAGTCGAAGAGAAGGAAGCTAAGGAGTTTCTCGCGGTCATTAAGACTAGCGAATACAACATTGTAGATCAGCTGAGGAAGGCGCCGGCTCAAGTCTCTCTACTTGAATTGTTGCAAACCTCGCCTAAGCATCAGGAGGCGTTAAAGAAGGTTCTGGCGCAGGTTCACGTCCCTGAAGACATTGAACAAAAGAAGCTGGAAGGATTTGTCGGGGCGGTCCTGTTGAAGGATCAAGTAGCCTTTGTAGACGATGAGATTCCTGTAGAAGGTCGAGGCCATAACAAAGCCATGCACATTACCGTGAAGCACAAACAAACCTTTGTGTCTCGAGTCCTCATTGATAACGGTTCAGCATTGAATATATGTCCATTGGCCATCTTGAACCGATTGGGAGTGGACTTGGCTAAAATGCAGTCGCCGAAGACCCATGTCAAAGCCTTTGATGGGATGGAGAAAGACGTTCTGGGGCAGATAAATTTGGATATCCTCATCGGACTATCGACATTTGACATTTTATTTCAAGTTCTGGATATTCCCTCGGCATTCAATCTTCTACTTGGACGACCCTGGATCCACAACGCAGGCGCCGTACCTTCGAGCCTACATCAGAAGATCAAATTTGTGGTTGAGAAGAAGCTGGTGACAGTGTTTGGTGAGGAAGACCATCAGATCTATAACGAGACAGCCATTCCCTACGTGGAACCGACCGGAAATGAAGAAAGCTCGTACCACGTGTTCGAGCTAATACAGACCATACATGCCTCTCTTGAGAGTCCCTTACCAACTCCCGAGGTGTCGGCCGCTTCTGTTATGGTGGCCAAAGTAATGGTAGGGAATGACTATCAACCCGGCATGGGACTGGGAAGACATAGCCAAGGAATCCGCGCACCTATTGAGCTTAAAGGTCAAAATCATAAGGCGGGCCTTGGTTATCCGGGACGGAGACACGGCAAGCATGTAGTGAAAGGACTTGGCAAGCAAGAAAATAGCTCTCAGCCACTGCCCCTATATGTCACTTTCCGATCCGATGGGGTGGTCGGAGGATATGATGAGTTGTCCAAGTATGATGACGATTTGGGGATTGTATTTCCATGTTCCAGTGAAGGAGCAGGTCGCCGAAGTCGAGCCCATAAAACCGGATGTGGAGGATGAGATACCTAACCTGGCTGAATGGTTTGGTGACATAACCGTGGGAGCTGTGCTTGAAGACCTCATGCAGATAGATGGGATCCCTGAAGAAGAGCCATACTTGGAACGCAGATCGCCGAGGCCTTCGAACAATGTTCACTCTGCAGACGATCCATTGGAGGGTTTAGATTCAGAGTAACCAGTCTATGTTACCCCATGCGTGGGATATTTTCAGCTTTCCTTTAATTTCAGTCATTTCAGTTATTACTTTGCAATAAATGTAATGAATTGATTTCAAAGATCAATAAAATTACAGAAATTTCTATCCATCATTTTGGAATCTTGTCAAAGTACCTCAAACCAACCTGATGACGATAACCAACGGTCAAACAAATTGTCGACAGTGGTAAGATACCGAGGGTTGGGCTTCTTCAAAGATTCTCGTCTCAAAATTTTTGTAAAACAAATTTTTCAGAAAGAAAAACAGAAAAAGCCAAAAAGAAGCATTTTCCAAAAAAAAAATTGCATAAAAAAAACGATAGGACATACATCTTTAAACCCTGTTTGTTTTTCTGAATTCCCTACTTTATGTTTCAAGGATGTGGAGGGAGATCTAATGGATTCTGGAGTTTACGACCTCGATGAATTCGACCCCGAATACGAAGAAATACGACGGGAATTCGAGGAACATGAAACGGTCAAGCCGTTGACCGGAGATGAAACCCTGTCTATCAATCTAGGAAATGAAGAAAACCCTAAGGAAGTCAGGATTGGGGCAAACCTTCCTGAGGACACAGCTAGACGGTTGATTCAACTCCTAAAGGATTACCAAGATATCTTTGCATGGTCTTATGCAGATATGCCAAGGCTCGATCGCTTGATTGTGGAACACTGTCTTCCACTCAACCCATCTTGTGATCCAGTAGCGCAGAAGAAACGAAGAGCTAGACCGGAGTTGGAAAATAAGATCAAAGAGGAAGTTATGAAACTCCTAGACGTAGGATTCATTGAGACGTCTCAATACCAAGACTGGATTGCCAACATCGTTCCAGTGATGAAGAAGGATGGTCGAGTTCGAGTTTGTGTAGACTACCGGGACTTGAATAAGGCCAGCCCGAAGGATAATTTTCCCCTCCCACATATCGATGTTCTAGTGGACAACACAGCTGGATTCGAGCTATTTTCTTTCATGGATGGCTTCTCAGGGTACAACCAGATCCTGATGAACGAAAATGATAAGAAGAAAACCACTTTTACTACCCCGTGGGGATTATTTCAGTACAGGGTGATGCCTTTTGGATTGAAGAATGCTGGGGCAACATATCAACGGGCCCTGGTAACTCTATTTCATGACCTGATTCATAAAGGGTTAGAAGTATATGTCGATGATATGATTGCCAAGACCCGGAAAAGAGAAGACCATGTCCAGACTCTGATTAAGCTATTTGAGCGACTTAGGAAGTTCAAATTGCGACTCAACCCAGCAAAGTGTGTTTTTGGGGCTAGCAGTGGCAAATTACTCGGTTTCATTGTCAGCAACCGAGGTATTGAGATCGATCCATCGAAGGCTAAAGCAATCTGTGAATTGAAACCACCGACCACGACGAAGGAGGTTAGGAGTCTCATGGGAAGATTGAATTATATTTCCCGATTCATCTCTCAGTTGACAGAGACCGCCAAACCCTTTCTCAAGTTCCTGAAAAAGAATGCACTTATTAGATGGGATAAAGAATGTGAGGAAGCGTTTGAGAAGTTGAAGCAGCATCTTATGAATCCACATGTCCTTGTGCCACCCACACCGGGGCAACCGTTAATTCTCTACCTCACAATAAACAGTGAGTTACTTGGAGCCATGCTAGCCCAAGAACGTCAGGGAGATGCTAAAGAACGGGCCATCTATTATTTGAGCAAGAAATTCACAGGCTACGAATTAAATTACTCAGAGGCTGAAAAGACATGCGCAGCATTGGTATGGGTGTTACACAGGCTGCGACAATACACTCTGCATTACCAAATCCTTTTGGTGACAGAGTGTGATCCCATTAAATATCTCCTGAATCAGCCTGCATTGGTTGGCAAACTGGCCAAGTGGCAAATTCTCATTTCCGAGTTTGACATTCGATATTTGCCTCAGAAATCGGTGAAAGGAAGAGTCATAGCAGATGTTCTAGCAGAAAATCCGAGGCAAGGCGATGATCTTTATCGACCTGAAGAGAGAATTATGGCGGTCGAAGACTATGTTTGGACAATGTACTTTGATGGAGCTGTAAACTTGTCAGGGTCCGGCACGGGAGCAGTCCTGATATCTCCTGAAGGTCAACATTATCCAGTAGCAGCAAAATTGGTGTTCCCTTGCACTAATAACATCGCCGAATATGAAGCTTGTATTCTTGGTCTACAAGCGGCGATAGAAATAGGAATATCTAAGCTCAAGGTGTTTGGAGACTCAGCCTTAATTATTCTCCAGACGGTTGGTAAATGGAAGACGCGAGATTCAAAACTGCTGCCCTATCATGAGTATTTAGACGAATTGATGGAAAGTTTTACAGATATCACGTTTGAATATTTGTCTAGAACTCAAAATCAATTTGCAGACGCTTTGGCCACTCTGGCATCAATGTTGCATGTCACGGAGGGATTAGAAGTCGAACCACTAAAGTTCGAAGTCTTAAGACAGCCGGCCTACTGCATGGTTGTAGCGGATGAGTGTTGACACCTGATTTTTGACCAAGTCTTTTTCAACTTTACTTTGAAAAATCACAAAAAATTCATAAAAAGTCAAAAAATTACAAAATCAACTTTGGTGGCCTTAGCCAAGCCTAAGAAACCATTCTTGACCAAAAAAATAATTTTTCATATTTTTCACATTTTTTAGTATTTTTAGAAAATAGGAAAAATACTAAAAAAATCAACAAAAATACAATTTGAGGTCACACAAATATAGGAAAATAGTCAATATTTTTCTTTTAAATCCCTTGTCATTTTGACCTCATCAAGAGTCGAAATTCAAGTTTAATTTTGTGTGTTTCTTTGTAACACACAGGGTTAAATTTGTCAAAAAATATGTTCTGAGTCTTTTTATTTGCAATATTTTGCATTTCCCGAATCTTGACATTCAGCTTGATTACTCGACATTTCAATTTGGTTCAATTGTGCACTGATTTGATCAATTTTGGCCTTAGGGACCTAATTGCATAAAAATCTTTTCATTTTAATCCTTATTATGCCAATTCCGAAATTAAACTTTTCTGAGGGACACCCATAGAATCACAATGCTTCCTCCCTATAGTATTCGACCCCCTGAATCTAGTGGTGGGCTCAATTGGGGTCGATTCGTCCATTAGGAATCTCAATTTGACGAAAATCGATTTCGGATCCTGCTTTAAATTTGGGGCTTTCACACAAATTAAAACCAATTTAGCTATAACTTACATCTTTCAGATGGAATTTGTGTCATAGAGTCCGATTTCATGATCAATTTTGTGATTCATGCTTATTTTGGCATTGAATTTGGGGAAAATATCGAACTGGGTCAACTGGATCGGGTTGACCCGAACCAGTCAACCCAGTCAACCAAGCAGAACACCCTCTGCTTGCTCTGCTTGTTCTTCGCGCAGGCACAGGAGGAAGAAACGAGAGAAAATCCGTTGAAGAGAGTCAGTTGAAGAGAGTTGGTTAAAAAGAGTTCGATAACGGACGCAAGAAAGAAGAAACAACCTGAGAGAGAGAGAGAGAGAGAGAGAGAGAGAGAGAGAGAGAGAGAGAGAGAGAGAGAGAGAGAGAGAGAGAGAGAGAGAGAGAGAGAGAGAGAGAGAGAGAGAGCTCGTGCGCCATCGAAGGAGCTCATGGCCGAAAGCTTCAAAGGCTCGGCCAGTGCATTCCGAGCTTCATCAAGCCACGCCGTCACCATCTTCGACTTCGTCTCAACCTAGCGAACGCTACGAACTAGCTCGTTCGTCAGTTTATCACAGAAAAAGGTAAGTCGAGTCTCTAAGCTCGAGCTCGGCCTTTAATGGCAACTTAAGCTAGAGCCATCCATTCGCTGCGATTGTGGTTGCAATCTGTTTGTCTCGCTTCATTGAGCATTTTCGCTTTTGATCGCATGTCATTCCATCCTCTAAATCGTCGAATCTGCCCCCCACCATGACCGATCGGTCGCGAGCTCCACGGCTCATTTTCGACCAAACCAAAGCTCCGCAACCCCAAGGTAAGTTTGCTCTGGTTCCATAGATGCTGTATGATAGTTAAAAATGCTTGTCCAACGTTAGAAATGGCTAGGGCGGAATCCCGCCGGAGATTAGCTTCGGCCGGAGATGGCATGCGTGTGAGTGGTGATTCTGCTATGTCAAGGCTTCGACATGTTGTAGAGGAGATCGAAACGAGTTGAATGGCGGTGGTTTCGCGAGTTTTGGTGGACCGTGCGTGGAGAAAACGCCTTCCGACGAGGCGCTGGCAAAACAGAGCCGGCGCCGATCGTCTTCTACGGCAAGACGGTTGACTGGTCAACGAGAGTTGACCAGTCAACGCCCACGTGGCGCTGACGTGGCGCACACGTGGCAACCGCGTCATCATCGTCGTTATAACCGAATAAAAAAAATTAATTGATCCGACGGTGGTAGGCGAGCCACGTGTCGCGATCTCGCTTTTTTCGGAAATTAAAAATGATTTTCAGAAATTAAAATCCCTTAGATCGGACGGCTGTAGTTCGATCAAGCATTTCAATCTGGACCGTCAGTTTCCAGCCTTAGATCAGGCCGTCCATCAGTCGACACGTGGCGCAATCTAGGCCATAGGTTCGAATTTGAGCGGGAATTGAAATTTGAGCGAGAGGAGGCCGAAGCGACATCGTTTTGGGTGCGGGTCGCGCGGGCCCTGATCCGGGCAGGGCCGGTCGCCCGCGGGTCGTGGGCCGGGTCACCCGACCAGGCCCGAATAACATTTTTTTTAATAAAAAAATTGGAAATTGATTTTAAAAATAAAAAAAAAATCAGAAAAATCCTAGAAAATTCCAGAAAATTCCAAAAAATGTGGAAAAATTGTGGAAAAATCTTAGACACTCCAGAAATCCCCAAAAATCAAGGATTGACCACAGACAACGGGTCAACCCCATTTTTGGGGTTTCTTATCTGTTCTTCCGAGACTTGACGATATTACCCTTTAGGGGTAAGTCGCCTCTGCTGTATATGCGAGATGAGGCCGATAATGCCAAGGTAAGAATTTGGGTTTGGTAGGCGACCAATTTTTAGACTTGGGTTTTCGAGTCCCGTCCCTTTTCTCAAAATGACGATTTTGCCCCTCAATGGGAAAATCGTCTTTCTTGTTCCAATCAAGTCCCGAAAATTGCTTGAAGTTAGGGTTTGGGTCAGGTGTGTGACCAACCCTAATATTTGAGATTTTCACTTCTCGTCTTTGTCTAAATGACGACTATACCCCTCTAAGGGTAAAATCACTTTTAAATTCCAGAAAATTCCTGAAAATTCCCAAAAAAATAGGAGATGGATTAGATTGATGGCCAATCCTATTTCTCCTGTCTTTTGACTTCCCAATTCATCTAAAATGACAGATTTACCTTTTCGAGGTGAATTTTCCCCGAATTGCTCAAAATTACGATTTTGCCCCCCTCATGGGCAAATCATGCCAAAATCATTCTTAAGCCTTGATTGATATTTCTCTAGGCTAATAGGGCCTCATTAGGGATGCCATGCTGATTTCATGTGTTTTATCCGCATGTATTGAATCCTTGATTTGCGCATTTACCTTTAATAATTGTGAGTGATAGGGTAGCCATTCCCATCTGCATGAACTCCTAGATTTAGGATCTGTACCCCACTCATCTGTATGAAATCATAGGATCAGATAAACCATTTAGCTTCGATACCGAAAGGGCGTCAACTCTGACAGTTGGCGTAACTATGTCCCCGAACCCACTTATCTGGTTTCCGCAGAATCGAATAGACCACTCCCAACTATTCGATAGGGTTTCCGATCGTACCCTCCAAGAAACGATTGGTGGCGACTCCTTGGCATGTACACTTATCACATGTCACTAGACCATACTGAAGGTCGACCACGTATATCCAGCAGTTGCGATTTGGGTAATGGACCTTGGGAGAGGCCCGCGTCCGATCTTGCAACATCGGACGGCCCATTAACCCTCGCTAGCTCGCTCCGCCGAGGGAGGGTCGCGACAGACTGGCGACTCCATTGGGGAATATTCTAAACCAGAATCTCTGGTTACGAATTCCAGAGGACTTGAGCCGATTAAAATGTGGTTTGGTTTATCTGACCTTATTTTTCGCAGATGCTCTCGAAGGTGAGGTACGTATGCTAACCATTGTGTTAGATGTTTTTGCAGATTGGAGAAATAAGGGGTGGAGTGATTGTTGACATCTTTCCTGCAGGTTGGAGTTGGGAATGTATGTTTATTTTTATGCACATACTGAAGCGGTGTTTTGATACAAACTGCTGTGCATGACCTTGCATTGTGATGATCACGACACATCGCACACACTGGCGGTCAAACCCCGACTGCAAACCACCCCTAGGTTATCTTAGATAGGGAAAGGATGTGAAAGGATCTCGTGTTTGATGGCACTTAAGACTTTCATGTTCGTTCCCGCTCACAATCCAAATTGGCGATATCTAGCCCTCTTGGGTAGGTACTCTTGGGGAGGAATCTGCCATGTTTGGATCGTGGGAACCTGAGCCATAGGTTCCTCGCCTGATTTTCGATTTTTAGAGTATACCCCCCACTTGTCTCATGCGCATGTCTATGAGGGGTTGGTATACCTAAAACCAAAAAAATCGCGGATCACTGTAAGTATGACTTTTCTCTCTACTTGTTCACTTCCTAGTGAAATTTCATGATAAAAAATTCATGGAAATCAACCGAATACCCTGGGTGTTTGAGTTTACAAATGAAAGTCTTTGACAATGAATTTTAGATACAAAAGTGGGAACACTTCTAAGCCGTCCCTACGGAATAGATGGTTCATCCAAATTTTCAATCAGGGATTAAGAAGACATTTCTCTTTATCTAAAATTTTTCCAATTCAAGATTTTGGGGCATAAAGTTAAGGCCATGTTTGCAATCACATTTTGTGTAGTGAGTTCTTAAAGCAAAGATCACATGATTTTCACAAGAAAAATGTCACAAAGCAAGCTTTCAAGATTAATGCCCCCATTTGCGTATTAAACATTTGGAATTAAATGGGTGTTTGATTGATGACCATGGATCGATCTTTTAATGACGTATCCTCTTATCTTGAAATCTTGGCGGACATCAGAAGCCCGTAAATAGGGATTATGGGATATGTATTGTCGCCTTGCTTTCATTATAAGAGGCGACCTCATTGAGAGATGTATTTGCTATGTAAAATGCTAATTGTGTCTCCTTTCTGACAGGTTATACATGACATACATTTATTGAAGATTCCTTCATCTAATCGCATGCGAGATGTGATCGAACGATGGTAAAACTGTAATCGTTCCAATAAAAACTTCGAGTGTTATACTTGACTTGCTTGGTTATTTCTTTTGCCAACAGGTCAAAATGGCTGAAGGCCAATGATGCGATGCTTGTTTTCCCTATAACATGAAAGGAGATGCGTCTTCATCAGGAGCCACCCATGGGGTTTCCAAAATAAGATGAATCGACAATGATAAGCCCAGAACAAGACAACATGAAAAAGGGGCATGCCTGATTTGGATCGACCTCTCTAAGTCGAAAAGGGTGTATTCGTTCCAAGTTAAATTGATTTGTTTAAACAATGACATGGTCACTCACACTTGCAGGTGATTATAAAAGATGAATGAGGATCGTTAAGGAACATTCCTTCGTCTCTGATGCTCAAAGTGATGGGAGCTGAGGAAATATACTCTGGGGATAGTAAATCTGTGATCGTTTCAATTAGAGCTTTTTGTGCAAGAATTGACATATTCCTTCCTCATGTCATGTAGGTGAAATAAAAGGATTGTGTGAGGTCGACACTTGTCCCTTTAAAGAAGACTCAATTGTGGACCCTCAAAACTGGAGGCCAATGTGACATGGCATTATCGCCAGTTGAAGCACGTCTCAAGGAGTACAAATACTCGTGTTTCTCACCATGAAATTGATGATCACTCAACCACAAAAGGGTGTATATCGTTCCTCATTTCAATCCTCTCAAGCTATGAAATGATCATCTCCTTTTCTATATGTAGGGATGAAGAAAACTGAATGCTTATTTGCGAAGCAACACTTCAAGGTGTAAATGTACACAAATAGAGATAAATCTACACTTGTGGATCTCGAGTAGTAGGGTGCTTGAGGAGCGGCATGAAGTCATGACAAATCGAAAAGATCATGAAGAGATGATCGTTGCCCATCTTTGAATCAAGAGGAAGTACTTGTTTTAGTAATTGATTTTCATAATCAAAAGTCAAACATTTTTCTTTCTCTCTAAACAGATTGAAATGCATCAATAGAGCGAAAGTGGCGAAAGATCACCCAACCTCAAGAAGGAGAGTGACAGAACCCAAATAGTGTCGAACATCGTGCAACATCAAATGCCGAGACCTTCGGATAATTACGATGAAGTTTTATCCTCTGATGTCACAAAATGGAGTAAATTGTCCCTTATTCTGATTCCATTTCATACAAATGACTGAGATGTTTCTCTTTCATATACAGAGAATGATAGTTGAAGACATGTGTCAGAATAGATCAAAGAATGTCAAACGCCAAAATCACCTGACATGGAAGTGATTGACTCAACTAACAGGGAAGGCGTTAGCGCGATACAATGGAGCTTCATATGGCTAAATCAGCTAACTCAAGGTGGAATACTCAGTTGCTGGGGGAAATCATTTCCCTATCCAGAAAGTATGCCCAAGCCGAAGACATCAGATTCATCATAGTGATACATGGGGCGAGTCCCCGAAACGATGGTTATCACTCATGGAACGTAATGGAATGAAATCCATCCATTGAGTACAAAAAGCGTTTCGCCATAGCAACAACGCTTCCAAGAAGAACAATGCCGAGCCATTTCTCTTGGTAGAAAAGGACGTATCGTTCCTAAATAAGTTTCAATCAGATATGGAAATAATATTTCCTATCTTTTCCTCTCAGGTGATAAACAGAGTCAAGACACCCAAGAAGCAACGACTTCAAATGGCAGAACAGGGAGTACCCACTTTTCATATCATCTCACACATGCATTTAGGATAGATGATTTCAAGAGCGTCATAATGGCTCAATCTGCGAACAAAATTCTCGAGAAAACTTGAAATAAGTTTCTTAACAATTAGAAGTCTCTTTGAAAAGAGCATTCAAAAAGAAAGAATTCAAACTTTACAGATTGGCATACTTGATAAAGAGATACTTTCTGTGAACAGAATGAAAGGCACGAATTCATTTTTTTTTTCGTTGCAAACAAGAATCATCTTAGATCACTTGCATTTTACATATCATGCATGCATCATTTATATGCATATTATTCCTTGAAAGATGTCGACAGGTCAAGGCAAAAGAATCCAAATAAAAGGGAAATGCCAAGACCCAAGGAACGAAGGGTAAATTGTATCAATTCCAATTGCCCACTTTGTATGCTGTTCAGACACGAACCTTCTTTCCTTTGATAGGGAAATATCAAATAGTTCAATGGCAACTATGATGGCTGATATTAAGGCAATGCCGGAAGCCTCCCAAGCCAGACAGACAGTAGTTCCTAACAACTCAAGTCCATCACTTGCACCCGATATAGCTGATAGGGAGGTGACGAGAGATACTCAACATGCAGAGGAAGACATCCATGAACCAAACAGCCGGTCACAACAAAAGGCCTCGCCTGTTGTTATCAACCTCGAAAAGGAGGAGAATGGGAAGCAGACTGTGAAAACAGAGGCAGAGGCTAAAAGATTGGCCAAGATCGAAGAATGCTTGAGCAGCCAGGGCTATGAGTTAGCCCGCTTCGACAAAATATCCCCTTTTGCTAAAGTAGAGACTCCTCCTGACTATAAGGAGCCAGAGTTCGTAACAAAGTATAACGGGACAGGCCGTCCCCGTGCCCACCTCAAGTATTATTTGCGCAAGATGGTACACTATTCGGATTATATTCCACTACTAATGAACACGTTCCAAGAGAGTTTAGCTAGCGCCGCTCTAGCTTGGTTCATTGAATTGGACCTGGATGATTATGACGGGTGGAAAGATCTTGCAGAGGACTTCCTCAGACAGTATAGGTTCAACACGGCTACGGCCCCGACGAGAGAAGATTTGTTGCGAACCTCAACGGCAATAGGTGAATTGATCAGAATATACGCCCAGAGATGGCGAGCTTTGGCGACCCAAGTAAAGCCGTCAATCCCAGAAGACGAGCTGATTAATTTGTTCCTGAAAGCACTCCCCTACGAATACTTCGACAGGTTAAACGCCTCGGGACGTCAGACCTTCGCACACTTGATAAAGGTAGCTGAAAGGTTCGAATGGGCCTTAAGAGAAAGGAGGCCCCATGAAGCTTCTGCCAGAAAACAACCAAAGGAGGATCGTCATGGTCGGCACCAAAAGGGCAAGAGCCCAGAAAGAGGCAACCCCTAAAGCAGTTCTCTCAGCTCCCGAGGCCTTTGTCCAAGCTACTCCCGATGTTGTTAGAACAACATTTGGTGGCAAAGGAACCACCTAGGGCAAATCCTGTTAAGTATCCTGATTTTGACGAGAGTCAGACTTGTGTCTACCATATGGGCGAAATGTGACATAATGTGGATGACTGTTATATCCTTAAGCTGGAGGTACAAGCTCAGATTGACAAGTCAGATTTTGAAATTTGACAACGTGGCTCCAAACGTACAAGAAAACTCGCTCCTTGATCATCAAGCAATTGGGACAATATTCACTGAAGATGAGGAAGACCACCTTAAGCTAAAGGTGGACATACCTAAGCTGACCAACATAATGGCGGTCGCTTCGCTATACCCAAAAGGATGGGAGATCTCTACTGACATGAAGAGACTATGTATCGCTAAGATGATGAGCTTGGGGATAATGTCCGATATTACCGATGAAGAATTCGAAGGAGTCGAAGCTTCTCTATCTTTGGAAGGAAGCCACTTCGTGATCAAAACTGAGCAGGGTAACACTTGGGACATCTCGCACGAGAATCTGGTAGACAGTCTTGGGCCGGTCATTTAGTCAGAAGAAGAATTCGAAGAGGACGAACTGGAAACCAAGAGGCGAAGTCTGGCGGATCGCAGATTCATGGCTAACGCTCTAAGAATGGGTGAAATTTTAAACAACCTGGGTCAGGATTCTGAAGAATACAACTTTAAAGTGAAGTACTCTGCTCCTCCTAGCTTCTATCAAAGAATGGAGGATATTATACCAGACGGATGGGGAGGCATAGATGATCCCGTTCGATTGGAAAAGCCTTTTTCGAAAGAGCCTGAGTCATCACTTGACCAGATGAGGGTTACTAAGCTCGGTACAAAGCAGTATGCCGAAACAAAGAGATCAAAGGATCAACAGCAGGGTTCAGCTGAATTATTCAAAGGAAAAAGAGAATACCCAAGATCCGTAACATCAGCAATACTAAGTGACGACGACCGACATTGTCGACTGAGAGACGAAATCTCCTCAAGGGACTTTGACAACACTGTGTTAATGATTGAAACCGCTACGACTATGGTAATTAAACTAGAAGAGCTTGACAGCTTGGATAAGGTAGAAGATTGCCTAGTCAAGCCTGTTGTGATTCGATTGCCGGAAGAGGAAGAAGACGGTACAGCTGAACCAGAGACGTCTTATCAGACGACAGTAACTATAAAAGTCCCTCCGATAGAAAAGTACGATCCTAAAGCGGTCCACTGGGACTATGGGACAGAGGAAGAAGATGATGATGAAGGTTATGTGTCTATCCGCAGAGAATGGAATGCCTTTGAGGAATCAATGCATCCTCCTTCGGAAGAGCCGGTTACTGTTAATTTGGGGGATACTGAAAATATCAAAGAAGTCAAGATCGATGGACATTTATCCTGAGATGAAAGACTCAGGTTCACAGAACTACTGAGAAGGTCGCTAAGATGTCATGCGACAAATTCCAAAGATGTCGAGCTACCAAGAGGTAGATAAAAGCGATCGAAGATTCAGATGGTTGAGATAAATAACCAGAACCAGCAAAGAAGGTTCATTAGGGCAAACCCCTCCTTTCCTGTCAAGAGACCAAGCTGGGGGCAAGATTCTCATGCGCCACCAAGATAGCATATTGGAGCAAGTTGTCGAGCCCAAAGACGACAAGCATCAAGACATCCCCTATTAGGACAAAGCAATCGAAAGAGACGGTTTCCTTGATCAACGGAAATGCAAATACCTAAAAGGGAGTATCACGTTCCTTGGTGATTTATGTAAAGTTAAGCATGGAAGAATACTCATTGCTTCATGTACAGGTACAAAGACCTCTTCAAATAGGATTGGAAATCGTCAAATGATACGAAAAGTACTAAGGCATTTGGCCAAGGTAGACGTCGCCCAACTGGGGCAAATGGATTGTTGATGTTATCAACACCTTCAAGCATGGATGGAGGGATTCGACGAATGTTGTCCATATCAGCATACAATATTGGAATGTACTCAATCAAGAGAGAAATGTCGACAATTGACAAAAGAAGGGTAGTTGGGTGTCGTATCCAATTTACTCCTTTTTCTTGCATTTGCTAATACAAAATCATTTCTTTCTGTGGCAGAATACGCCATTAGGACATTATCAGGGGTCCAACAAAGAGGAGAACATCACAAGGATGGTCACAAGTGACAAAGATGCATGAAGCAAACGACTTTCTCAAGCATTGGAAGGATGACACTTCAAAGGTGAAAAGTAAAGTGAAGATCCAAGTAAGAGATAATCCAAACTGGATAAGGGATCGCATGAAAATGCAAAAATGAATAGAACCATTTGACTGGGCCAAGCATTACCTAGCCATGACAAGTCATGCCTAACTGGGGCAAGTGAATCATCTACGTGACCGGATGAAAAAGTGGCATTTCATTCCTAGCAAGATCAATGAACGTGATAGAAGAGTCGTTCACATCAAAGTCAAACCTCAAGATACAAACTTGAATGAAGGGTAACTTTGTGTCGTTCTAATTTGGTCCTCAATGATCTTTCTCATAATATGAATTTGCCCTAATTTCAACAGAAAATTATTGGTATTCAAAAGGACTCAGAGGGAAAGAACTTGCCGACTCAACTTTAAGGCAAGATGATCTTTGGAGATAACAGCTTCGGAAGTCAAGCATTCAAGAAATGATCTTTGGCTATAAGATCAAGTGGAGGGTAAAAAGTATCGCTTCCACACCACATGCTTTAGCATACATTTTGATAAGAATTCATTTTTCCTTGAATAAGGAACTCCGAAGAATGGCATGGAACACGTTCAAAAGATGAATGAAGCCATCGAGCAGGATTCATTGCCCCAATCAGACGAAGAGATCATCGCCGTAGGTCGAAATGGTCGTTTTCTGTAATCTACATATTGGCGTTCAGATTGGAATGCATGATCAAGAGGACTTACTGTCGTAGTGACCAGGTACATGCCCTTTTTCTCCAAAGACTGAGAATTTCAAGAAATTTTAGAACAACTTAACCATCTTGTGTTGTTAAGAAAAATGCAGATTTTCACGAATCTATCTACTCCCTTGGAGTGCATGATCAAGGGTAAGGTGTATCGTTCTAAATTTTCTGAAATTCGAGAGCATACACTGACATATTCCTTTTATGTTTTTCAGGAATCCCTAGCCGCGCTGGGCAGGTAAGTATTCCTTTCCCAACCTCTTAGGTTTTAAGACTGTCGGGATCCTTATTGCTAGAATTTGAAAGGCTTCTTGGAATCTAGTATACATTCAAATCTCATGTCTAGAAAGACGCAAAATTTTCACAGTCACGTCATTGGCATTCATGTTTTAACTTGGATGTATCTAAACATGGTTGAAATATGCATTGTGCATCGTAAATCCCCTTGGAGGGTAAGTTTTGGAGAAAGCGAGATGAACTTTTCCAACAAAAGTTGTTTAAACCGTTCAAAAGGATGTTCCCTCAGACAAGACGCAAGCCTGGTCCAAACACGTCCTATACACACTTGAGAGATGAGTGGAGTAGTAAGGACAAAGAGACCTTGACCTACGGACGTAAGGGTTATTCGTAGTGATTACATGGATTGAGATGACGGAGGCATTCGTTTCTCTATCATAAACACTACAGGTGACCATTGATAACCCTTTGAACGGCGGTTTCATTCTTTACCCCTATCAAGAACCACCCCACAGTGGGGCAAACTGGAGGTAAGTCCAGCAGTATCAGGAGGTAAATGGTTAGAAATTCTCTTGCTCAGACTTGCATCAATCTTCGTGTGTTGCTTGTCATTTTAACTTCTATGGCAGTTCAAGTGCTTTAGCATGACGAAAAGCATTCGTTTCTCTATCCTATACACTTTTACCCTTTGCACAGCCCAGTTGAGCCTATACGTTCGCTTCACGTGCCCGTTGGTGATCATTGCATATTCCAAGACGGAAGCAACGTCACTTCAAGAGCAGAAGTGTTCAAAATACAGGACTTGTGAAAAAATTCCTAGACTAATGTTTGAGTGCTGAGATTCAAGTTGTACATCTAGCACACTCGTTTGAAAATTCTGATCCCCAAAAGAAAAGAAAATGTGGGATTTCGACAAAAGATGAGAAAAAAGAAAAAAGAGAGAAAAATTCGATCTTGGGTATCAAGAAAAAGCAAAGTGCCTGGTAAAAGCAAGGCCGATGCCCAAAGATGGAAAAAGATGGCATGATATCTTTGTATATGTCACTAGTAAGATCTGGTTGTAAAAGAAAATTCCAATGGAGCTAGACTGCGAAAGATGCTCCCAAATCATGTCACACTCAGATGATGAAAGTGTAGACAAGCTGTTGATACCATCTCAACATGAAAGAGATATTCTCTAAAGACAAAAGTGCGCTTCGAAGACTCACAATGCTCTTCAAAGACTATCAATGCACTTCAAAGACTGAAGACGCTCTTTAAACCAGAAGGGACAAGATCGGCGGCAAACTTGCAGTGATCACCAATGTTAAACCCTTCGCGTATTCTGAGCCAAAAACAAGCCTTTTTTGGTCCCCAATCCCACCTACGTTACAACCTTGAAAAGCCTTTTCTGATTAAGGCACTTGAATTGACATAAGGTTTAATGTCTAAGCTTAGCTCGAAGAAGTTCGAGCAAGATTATTTCTTTCTCATTTTGTAGGTTTCTTGACTTGTAAACCTGGAGCAGACATTGAAGACTTCTCTTCGAAAGCCTTGACTTGCACGCAAGTCCCCCTTTGAAAACCGTTGACCAAGCCCCAATATTACGGTCCCTTGGAAGTCCTCCTGATCGATCGAGGTGTATGCACTGCGAATAATCCTGAACCCTAGGCACAGGTTTGATAGGAAATTCGAGTGCATTCTTGGTAAAAGACCATTATCTCAAAACGGTGAGAAGTCCTCTTTGATGAGAATACTCCAATGGATGTTTTAACCAAACTCCTGTAGGTAATTTCAGATTGTTTGATTCAAACTTTCCTCACAAGGGATTTTTTATCACTTCTGTATATTGCAAGATGTTTTGGATAACCTCCAGCATCATAATGCATTCATTGAAATTTTTCATGACTATGATATAAGTCATAAAATGCTGTCAGTTTGACATCAGATATCACTTAAAGACCATTGATGCGCCTTTGGTAAGAAAATTTTTAGATTGGAGCTTCTGCAAGATTCTTGATGACTTCGGCTCCTAAAATGGCTTGTATCACTCTTGGTGAGAAACGATTCACATGTCTAAACTTCTGTAGGATTTCTGGTAACCCCAGATCTTAGAAGAACACAACCTCTCTTGGTAAAAAGGAGTTTACATGTTCAAGCTTCTATACGACTACTGGTATCCCCAGACCTCAGAATGCTACTTCTTTTGTAAAGAATAACTTTCAAGTTTAAGCTTCTGCAGAATTCTTGGCAAATCCAGATCTCAGAAGAACACAACCTCTCTTGGTAAGAAAGAGTTTACATGTTCAAGTTTCTGTAGGACCCCTGGTATCCCCAGACCTCAGAATGCTGCTTCTTTTGTGAAGAATATATTTCAAGTTTAAACTTCTGCAGGACTCGTGGTAGCCCCAAGTCCCAGAATGACACATTTATCTAAGAAGGAGAGTTTATATGCCTGAGCTTCTAATAGATTCTTGGTAACCCCAGATCCTAGAATGCTATTTTTCTTGGTTAAACTTCTATAGGAATCATGGTAGCCCCAGATTCTTGAAGGATGCCTTGCTTTGTGAAGAAGAGCTTTCAAGTTTATTTTCCTGCAAGATCCCTGGTAATTCCATATCTCAGGAAAACACATTCTTATGAACAATTTTGTAGGTTTGATCTTTCTGCAGGATACCTGCAGCTCCCAGATCCCAGAATGTCACCTCCAATGTCAAAAGGACAATCTCCGAAATCATCCCTGTGTGAGATTCAAATTTATAGGTTTGAGCTTTCTGCAGGATACCTGGAGTCCCTAGATCCCAGAATGTCACCTCCAATGTCAAAAAGGACAACCTTCGAAATCATCCCTCTGTGAGATTTCAAATTTACAGGTTTGAGCTTTCTGCAGGATACTTGGAGTCCCCAGATCCCAGAATGTCACCTTCAATGTCAAAAAGGACAATCTTCGAAATCATCCCTCTGTGAGATTTCAAATTTTTGTAGGTTGAGCTTTCTGCAAGATACCCGGAGTACCCAGATCCCAGAATGCCACCTCACATGTCAAAAGGACAATCTTCGAAATCATCCCTCTATGAGATTTCAAATTTACAGGTTTGAACTTTCTGCAGGATACCTGGAGCTCCCAGGTCCCAGAATGTCACCTTCAATGTCGAAAGGACAACATTCAAGATAGTCTTCCTGCGAGATCTCAGGTAACCCCTAGATCCCAGAAGAATCTTATCAAAGTTTTTGCAGGTTTAAGTTTTCTACAGGATACTTGGAATCCCCAAATCCCATAATAACGCATCGCGTGTCGAAAGGACAATTTTCAGTGTCAGCTTTCTGTCAGGTTCTAGGTAACCCCTAAACCCAGAATAGCCCATGTGGTGAAGCCTAAAGGTTAGGCACACCTCACTTGTATGAATCCTAGTTAATTCCTTAGAATATAGGATCAAAAACTTCTGACAAAATTAGCTTTCTGTGAGGTTCTAGGTAACCCCTAAACCCAGAATAGCTCATGTGGTGAAGTCTCAAGGTTAGACACACCTCATTTGTATAAATCCTAGTTAATTCCTTAGAATATAGGATCAAAATGTTCGACAATCCCTAAGAGACTGGGTGCGTCATCTATAGGTTCATAGTAGAGAGGAATCCTATTCTCGGCCTGATCCCCCTGAAGGATCAAAATGTTCGACAATCCCTAAGAGACTGGGTGCGTCATCTATAGGTTCCTAGTAGAGAGGAATCCTATTCTCGGCCTGATCCCCCTGAAGGATCAAAATGTTCGACAATCCCTAAGAGACTGGGTGCGTCATCCATAGGTTCCCAGCAGAGAGGAGTCCTATTCATGGTCTGATCCACCATACGGATCAAAACCCCGACAATCCCTAAGAGACTGGGTGCGTCATCCATAGGTTCCCAGCAGAGAGGAGTCCTATTCACGGTCTGATCCACCATACGGATCAAAACCCCGATAATCCCTAAGAGACTGGGTACGTCATTCACAGGTTCCTGTCAATTATAGGAATCTCATTCTGGTACGGCCTACCATACGGGCTAGAGTTTAACCGCCCTAGGATGCTCAAAAGACAAGTCCCTAGGTATTCACTTGAACCCGCTATACACTGCGCATGCCGCACGAGCATCAGGCAGGTGATCAACAGGTAAGTAACAGGTGGGTCTCTCTACTTTCTCTCTCACGTCAGCAAAAAAATGAGGAGCAGAACGTTCACCATCGGGACAGGAAAGATTGAGTGTCAAGATTCGTTTTTCTTTTCGCCAGTCGAGTCGGTCTAGACTCAGGCCTCACCTGTCTTTGAGAGAAACCTCTCACAAGATTCCTCTCAAAGAGGGGCAGCTGTTGACACCTGATTTTTGACCAAGTCCTTTTCAACTTTACTTTGAAAAATCACAAAAAATTCATAAAAAGTCAAAAAATTACAAAATCAACTTTGGTGGCCTTAGCCAAGCCTAAGAAACCATTCTTGCCCAAAAAATAATTTTTCATATTTTTCACATTTTTTAGTATTTTTAGAAAATAGGAAAAATACTAAAAAAATCAACAAAAATACAATTTGAGGTCACAAAAATATAGGAAAATAGTCAATATTTTTCTTTTAAATCCCTTGTCATTTTGACCTCATCAAGAGTCGAAATTCAAGTTTAATTTTGTGTGTTTCTTTGTAACACACAGGGTTAAATTTGTCAAAAAAATATGTTCTGAGTCTTTTTATTTGCAATATTTTGCATTTCCCGAATCTTGACATTCAGCTTGATTACCCGGCATTTCAATTTGGTTCAATTGTGCACTGATTTGATCAATTTTTGGCCTTAGGGACCTAATTGCATAAAAATCTTTTCATTTTAGTCCCTATTATGCCAATTCCGAAATTAAACTTTTCTGAGGGACACCCATAGAATTCCAATGCTTCCTCCCTATAGTATTCGACCCCCTGAATCTAATGGTGGGCTCAATTGGGGTCGATTCGTCCATTAGGAACCTCAATTTGACGAAAATCGATTTCGGATCCTGCCTTAAATTTGGGGTTTCACACAAATTAAAACCAATTTAGCTATAACTTACATCTTTCAGATGGAATTTGTGTCATAGAGTCCGATTTCATGATCAATTTTGTGATTCATGCTCATTTTGGCATTGAATTTGGGGAAAATATCGAACTGGGTCAACTGGATCGGGTTGACCCGAACCAGTCAACCCAGTCAACCAAGCAGAACACCCTCTGTTTGCTCTGCTTCTTGTTCTTCGCGCAGGCACAAGAGGAAGAAACGAGAGAAAATCCGTTGAAGAGAGTCAGTTGAAGGGAGTTGGTTAAAAAGAGTTCGATAACGGACGCAAGAAAGAAGAAACAACCTCAGAGAGAGAGAGAGAGAGAGAGAGAGAGAGAGAGAGAGAGAGAGAGAGAGAGAGAGAGAGAGAGAGAGAGAGCTCGTCCGCCATCGAAGGAGCTCACGGCCGAAAGCTTCAAAGGCTCGGCCAGTGCATTCCGAGCTTCATCAAGCCACGCCGTCACCATCTTCGACTTCGTCTCAACCTAGCGAACGCTACGAACTAGCTCGTTCGTCAGTTTATCACAGAAAAAGGTAAGTCGAGTCTCTAAGCTCGAGCTCGGCCTTTAATGGCAACTTAACCTAGAGCCATCCATTCGCTGCGATTGTGGTTGCAATCTGTTTGTCTCGCTTCACTGAGCATTTTCGCTTTTGATCGCATGTCATTCCATCCTCTAAATCATCGAATCTGCCCCCCACCATGACCGATCGGTCGCAAGCTCCACGGCTCATTTTCGACCAAACCGAAGCTCCGCAACCCCAAGGTAAGTTTGCTCTGGTTCCATAGATGCTGTATGATAGTTAAACATGCTTGTTCAACGTTAGAAATGGCTAGGGCGGAATCCCGCCGGAGATTAGCTTCGGCCGGAGATGGCATGCGCGTGAGTGGTGATTCTGCTATGTCAAGGCTTCGACATGTTGTAGAGGAGATCGAAACGAGTTGAATGGCGGTGGTTTCGCGAGTTTTGGTGGACTGTGCACGGAGAAAACGCCTTTCGATGAGGCGCCGGCGAAACAGAGCCGGCGCCAATCGTCTTCTACAGCAAGACGGTTGACTGGTCAACGAGAGTTGACCAGTCAACGCCCACGTGGCGCTGACGTAGCGCACACATGGCAGCCACGTCAGCATCGTCGTTATAACCGAATAAAAAAAATTAATTGATCCGACGGTGGTAGGCGAGCCACGTGTCGCGATCTCGCTTTTTTCGGAAATTAAAAATGATTTTCAGAAATTAAAATCCCTTAGATCGGACGGCTGTAGTTCGATCAAGCATTTCAATCTGGACCGTCAGTTTCCAGCCTTAGATCAGGCCGTCCATCAGTCGACACGTGGCGCAATCTAGGCCGTAGGTTCGAATTTGAGCGGGAATTGAAATTCGAGCGGGAGGAGGCCGAAGCGACGACGTTTTGGGCGAGGGTCACGCGGGCCAGGATCCGGGCCGGGCCGGTTGCCCGGGGGTATTGGGCCGGGTCACCCGACCCGGCCCGAATAACATTTTTTTAATAAAAAAAATCGGAAATTGATTTTAAAAATAAAAAAAAATCAGAAAAATCCTAAAAAATCCTAGAAAATTCCAGAAAATTCAAAAAATTGTGGAAAAATTGTGGAAAAATCTTAGACACTCCAGAAATCCCCAAAAATCAAGGATTGACCATAGACAACTGGTCAACCCTATTTTTGGGGTTTCTTATATGTTCTTCCGAGACTTGACGATATTACCCTTTAGGGGTAAGTCGCCTCTGCTGTATATGCGAGATGAGGCCGATAATGCCAAGGTAAGAATTAGGGTCGGGTAGGAGACCAATTCTTAGGCTTGGGTTTTCGAGTCTCGTCCCTTTTCTCAAAATGACGATTTTGCCCCTCAATGGGAAAATCGTCTTTCTTGTTCCAATCAAGTCCCGAAAATTGCTTGAAGTTAGGGTTTGGGTCAGGTGGGTGACCAACCCTAATATTTGAGATTTTCAGTTCTCGTCTTTGTCCAAATGACGACTTTACCCCTCTAAGGGTAAAATCACTTTTAAATTCCAAAAAAATCCTGGAACTTCCCAAAAAATAGGAGATGGATTGGATTGATGGCCAATCCTATTTCCCCTGTCTTTTGACTTCCCAATTCATCTAAAATGACAGATTTACCTTTTCGAGGTGAATTTTCCCCGAATTGCTCAAAATTACGATTTTGCCCCCCTCATGGGCAAATCATGCCAAAATCATTCTTAAGCCTTGATTGATATTTCTCTAGGCTAATATGGCCTCATTAGGGATGCCATGTTGATTTCATGTGTTTTATCCGCATGTATTGAATCCTTGATTTGCGCATTTACCGTTAATGATTGTGAGTGATAAGGTAGCCATTCCCATCTGCATGAACTCCTAGATTTAGGATCTGTACCCCACTCATCTGTATGAAATCATAGGATCAGATAAACCATTCAGCTTCGGTACCGAAAGGGCGTCAACTCTGACAGTTGGCGTAACTAAGTCCCCGAACCCACTTCTCTGGTTTCCGCAGAATCGAATAGCCCACTCCCAACTATTCGATAGGGTTTCCGATCGTACCCTCCACGAAACGATTGGTGGCGACTCCTTGGCATGTACACTTATCACATGTCACTAGACCACACTGAAGGTCGGCCACGTATATCCAGCAGTTGCGATTTGGGTAATGGACCTTGGGAGAGGCCCGCGTCCGATCATGCAACATCGGACGGCCCATTAACCCTCGCTAGCCCGCTCCGCCGAGGGAGGGTCGCGACAATGAGCCAGATAGCAAACCCTGGTATCAGGATATCAAGATGTATATCTAGGATCAGAAGTTTCCTGAGAATAGTACAGTTTCAAACCAGAAGTATCTAAGGAAGATGGCTTCAAAGTTCTTCCTGAGCGGAGAAAATTTTTATAAAAGGTCTTTTGATTCGGTACTGCTGAGGTGTGTTGATGCGACTGAAGTGATTCATTTAATGGCAGAAATGCATGAAGGCGTCTGTGGCCCTCATATGAACGGCCATATGCTAGCAAGGAAGATCATGAGGCTGGGCTATTATTGGCTCACCTTAGAAAATGAGTGTATACAGCATGTCAGAAATTGCCATAAATGTCAGATTCATGGTGACAAGATCAATGTCCCTCCAAACGAGTTGCATCCGTTATCCGAGCCTTGGCCGTTTTCTATGTGGGGAATAGATGTGATTGGCCCGATCAACCCTAAAGCTTCCAATGGACATCGTTTCATTCTGGTGGCAATTGATTATTTTTCCAAATGGATTGAAGCGACATCGTATTCAACGGTCACGTCCCGAAATGTGGTAAAGTTCATCGGACGTGATTTAATTGCTCGATATGGAGCCCCTGAGGTTATAATCACAGATAATGGTGCGAATCTGAATAGCAAGCAGGTGGAAGAACTGCTCAAAGCATTTAAGATCAGACACTTGCATTCTTCTCCGTATCGCCCTCAGATGAATGGGGCAGTTGAGGCAGCGAACAAGAACATCAAGAAGATCTTGTCTAAGACGGCTGAAAATTATCGAGATTGGCACGACAGGTTGCCATTCGCACTCATGGCATACCGGACTTCAATCCGGACATCAACCGGGGCAACCCCATACTCCCTGGTATATGGTATGGAGGCAGTATTACCGGTTGAAGTGGAGATTCCTTCTCTACGCATTTTGTCCCAGATAGAACTGACTGAAGCAGATTGGATCCAACAGAGGATAGATCAGCTGAACTTGATTGACGAGAAGCGGCTCAGAGCCTTATGCCATGGACAATGTTATCAGCAGAGAGTGGCCCGAACTTTTAACAAGAAGGTGCGACCTCGACAGTTTCAGGAGGGAGACCTTGTGCTGCGGAAGCTTCTGCCCATCATCCCACAACTAGAAGGGAAGTTTGCTCCAAACTATGGTAGACCCTACATAGTGAAGAAAGCTCTTTCAGGCGGTGCCTTGATCTTGGCAGAAATGGATGGACGTGTCTTCACTAATCCGGTCAATGCTGATTCAGTCAAGAAATATTATACCTGAGATGTTGTAATGTTTTTGCAAATCTTAATACTCATGCACATTTTGCTTGCTTTATGATTGTATTATAGATCTTCACTGAATTTTTCAATCAGGATATTTGTTTGGTCAATTCATGTTGATCATTTTGAATGAGGAACACCAGGATGATGAAAGGCAAGCTATTTCCATACACGTCCTATATCATATCCCAAGTGAGTAAGTGTGAAGATTTCCATACTTACAAGGTGAAAGGGTTATCTTGCGAAAAGTATGACGACCAAGATGATGTGAGGCATTCATTTCCTCTATCCAAACACTGCAGGTCTCCCTTTGCTAAACTCCTTTGAACGGTGGTTTCATTTCATACCCCTGTCAGGAACAACCCCACATTGGGGCAAATTTCAGAAAATTCAAAGCATGAATGGAATTTTCTTGCTTTCACTTGCATCAATCTTCAAGTGTATTTATTGCATGCGAATTCTATGTTAGCTCAAGTGCTTTAGACATGATAAAGAGCATTTCATTTCTATACCTATATACACTCATCCTTTGCTTAACCCAACTTGAGCGGCTGATTCATTTCTTTCAAACCCGATTGGTGATCATCCTGAAAAAGAGATTGTTTCGAATTATCAGACGGATGAGCAAAGTACCTTGGGGCAAGCTGGAATTTGAAAATTTGTCAGATGAGACACTTCCTTCTCCAAAAAAAAAAAGAGAGAAAAAGAGGCAAAAACGCCTACTCTCATCGAAAAGGAAGAGAAAAAGAAAAAAAAGGAAAGAGCTCTCTTAAAAAGAAAAAAATCTGAAAGAAGGGAGGTTTCGCCTAAATTTGTTCGAAATGTGTTCCATAAAGAAAGACCATTCCTGAAGTGCAAAGGTGTCAAAGACGGATGATCACCAACTTCCTCATCTTCATGAACCATTGTTGAAAATAGGCATCTCATTTACAAGCCTACCCTGAACCTACATTACAACCCTTTCCAAAAGTCTCTTCAGACTAGGGCACTTGGGTTAATATAAGGTTTCAAATGCTTATGAATATCGCTTGAAGAAGTGCAAGCAAGATCATTTTATCTCATTTCGCAGGGTTCCTGATTTGTAAACCCAATGCAGCTGATGAAGATTTTCATTTCATGGCCTAATGACTCATGTGAATCCCATTTGAATAGCCTTTAACCAAGCCTGAATTACAGTCCCTGAAAAGACCTCATGGATTGGCCTGGTCATACTAATTGCAAGATTACCCGGACCCTTATCAAGTGTGATGAGGACAGCTCTGAGTGATTCTCATGCCCGCATCAATGGTCGGGTCAAATAGCCTTTTCAAAGAGAGTGAGAGAAAGTCCTTTCTGACTGAAGGTTCCTCATTCTATTTGGTCAAATTTTGTCGAAAGGATCAGACAGTTTTCCTTATTGACAAAATCTCCAGTGGAGCTTTACAATGCAAATAGAAGCTCACAAATTGTTGCATTTGCATTAAAGTTCATGCAAAACACTATTTTCTTAAGAACTGAACAGGTTGAGCACGCCAATTCAGCAAATACTAAAAGCCTGATTTCAGTCAACTCAGGTAAGTTTTCTGATTCTTTTTCAAACTTAGATGACCGCATCTTCAATGTTGTAGGTATCAAGCTAAGCACGGTGATCTAGACAGAAGATCCCAAAAGACAATCAGGCCTGCTCGATCCATAACTCGAGCACCCTATTCAGATTTTCCCAGATTGCGATACCAGCATTTCGCAAATATGTTCGCTGTTTCACATAAAGGATGAATGTGATTAAGATATTCTTAGATTACGATACCAGCATTTCGTAATTCTGTCCACTGTTTCACATAAAGGATGAATGTGATTCAGTTTTTACCTGATTGCGATACCAGCATTTCGCAAATCCGGCCCACAGCTAATGTTTCACGTGATGAGCGGATGATCGTGATGCAGCAGCCAATTCTCAGCCGACGTTCCACATGATGAGCGGATGATCGTGATTCGAAAGCTTTACTCACAGCGAATGCTTCACGTGATGGGCGGATGATCGTGGTGCAGAAGCATTATCGATTTGCGATCCAAAATTCGTAAATTCGGCCTACAGACATCTAGCATATTTTATCAATTCAAGACAAGAAGAGTTGCACAAATTCAGACTAGAAGTTAATGATTTAACTAGATAAAAGCTATGGTCAAGGACAAACAAAGCTTGAAAATACAAATATTTATACAAATTCAATCAAGATAAATCATATTCTTCATCAAACCTCCCCCACACTTAATATAGACATTGTCCTAAATGTTTATGAAAAAGAAAAGCACAACTGAAAAAGAAAGAAGAGTTTAACTTCCCTGAATGGTGGAGGATAGGAAATCGCGGTAGTCTAAGATGGACGAGAAAGCCGTGCCCGCGTCGGAATCTCGAGTAGTGCGATGTTCCTTGAAATCCTTTTGTTTGTTGAGACGGCTCTTGTTTTGCATTGGGGGGGGGGGGGGGGGGCGGTAGGTGGTGCTGATGGAAAAGCATGAGTTGACATGTATGAGGGTAAATAAAAGAACAGAAAATTAGGGTAAATTATTGGAGAAGATGTCAACAAATAAAATAAAAATGAACTGAAAATGGACTAGAAATAAGGCATGGGAACGCCTTAAACTTGGGTTGCCTCCCTAAAGCGCCCTTATTTAACGTCCTAGGCTAGACGACATGTATTTTCATTCTGCCCCATTACCCTGTCCAGGGTTATTTCCCCTTTCCTATGAGCTTGAAATCCTTCATAAAATGGCTTGAGACGATATGCATTCACTTTAAAAACTTTATTTGTCTCTAGGCTCTGTATCTCCACTGCACCATGAGAAAAGACATTAGTAACAATAAAAGGACCAATCCACTTGGACCTTAGTTTTCCAGGAAATAATTTTAAACGGGAATGATAAAGTAGAACTTTTTGTCCAATTGAAAACTGTTTCCTAGAAATTATTTGGTCATGAAAATTCTTTGTCTTTTCTTTGTAAATTCTGGAGCTCTCATATGCATCATTTCTAATCTCCTCTAGCTCTTGCAATTGTAATTTCCTATGTTCCCCAGCCTCATCCATCTTCATGTTGCATTGCTTGATAGCCCAATAAGCGCGATGCTCTAACTCCACAGGAAGGTGACAAGGTTTACCAAAAACAAGACGATATGGAGACATGCCTATAGGGGTCTTGTAAGCTGTACGATAAGCCCAAAGTGCGTCATCCAACTGTAAGCTCCAGTCTTTTCTATTTGGATTGACTGTCTTTTCAAGTATGGACTTAATTTCTCTGTTCGACACTTCGACTTGTCCATTAGTCTGCGGATGATAGGCAGTGGAGGTGCGATGAGTTACGGCATATTTGGTGAAGAGCGCTTCCATGATGCGATTGCATAAATGAGTCCCTCTGTCACTGATAATTGTCCTTGGTGTTCCGAACCTAGCAAAGATGTGAGTTTTGAAAAAATCTGCAATCGTCTTAGCATTGTCAGTTCGTGTAGCCTTGGCTGTTGACACCTAAATTTTGACTTTTCCCTTTAATCATTTATTGCATAAAAATTATGGACTAAATCCATAGCAAAAAAAAAAAGGAGAAAGATAAGCTTTTCAGTGGGCGCTCTTCAAGTCCTTCCTCGAGGAATTCCCCATCGCATGTCAACTGTGGGTGATCTAAAGGAGTTTTGACTTGTGGTCAGCTGGTCTTCAAATTCGCATGTCATCAAAAGCTTGACCTCGACGAGCTTTGCACCAAAAGCCATCGCAGAAAGCCAATTCAAGACGCCAAGAAAGCAAATCATTCCAGGTGCATGTCCACCATCAAAAGAAGATCACACAAAACTATAAAAGCAAAGTTGGGTGCAAATCACGAGATCCTCCACATAGTCATGAAGCAATCCCCACATATCTTACGTCGCTAGATGCGCATGAGTTTCGCCAATTGCCAGCCACCTATCATCGAGCTTGGTTCGCAAGTCGGTCTAAGCCTCGAATTAGGAAACACAATCTTCAGATAAGAGAACGTCCAATTAAAAGCGCCATCAGATAGAATCATGGAGAGGAAGAGGCAACGTAATCTTGCAAATCAAGAGGAGATCTGTCTCTCACTTTGGAATTTTTATGCAAAAAAATGGAAAGAAGAAAGAAGGGAAATCAAGTTGTGGGTAGGAATGTTCAATCAATTATTTCAGACGCCAATCAGTGTCATGCGGAAAGGTAAGAATGAAGATATGATTAGAGTAAATCATTGGAATATCGGCGCAAAATCAATGGTCATTTAACGAGCTAGCCAATGGTGAATGAACGTGGTTACGTTCAAGGCGAAAAGGCAAATTCCAAGATTGCAGCAATAATCTACTGAGTATCATCAATCATCTCCACAAATTCGGAACTTCTAAAGGGATACGGAAAACTTACGTTATAAAAGGTGGACGACCTTCATTCACAAAGGGGAGGATCTGATAGGCAATTGCACTCATGGTATATTTGAGAGGAGGAAGACGTTTTTCTGTATACAAAAAAATTCACATGAAAAGTAAAGCAATGAGATGAAAAGAGAAGGGGAGCTGAGAGTTTTTGGTCGAATCCAACCACCCGTACCATTTGTTTCTTTCTCCAGACAGCATCTATACCTCTGGTGGTCCTTGTTCTTTGCTCCGAAGCTAGCCATCAACGGAGGAGCCGTCTGACGCATGTCTTGATCCATTCGTGCCTTTGGAGTACCTCCCTTGTGTTGCTTTGTTCCAGATCGAGGTTGCTGTCCAGTAGCGTTGTCCTTGCTCTTTGGCGTCAAAATCAAACAGCCGACACTGTGGAACGAAATCGCTGCCTAGGTTTTTGGTTCAAGTTTGGACTCATTCACCATATTTTTTGGTGTAAAACACTCACTGTTCGTGGGCTTCATAAAGACTCGAGAAAGGTGTGAGGAATTGGCTGTTGGTCTTCATAAAAGGCCAAGAAAGTGTTTTCCTTCTTGTTGACGTCCAGGGCAATTTTTATTTATTCAAAGGGCGGGCTTCCTCTTTTGGTGTTGCAAACATGTCCAAAGGACTAAAAAGCAGAATTTTCCAATCTCCTGACATCATAGTTTGATCTCCACAAACGTTCGTTGTCGCTAATCCAAGAAGCTATTGCGGCCTTTCCTTCGCTGACTTGGTGCCAAGAGGAGTCAAAAGACGTGACCCCTAAGCCGTCCACGAGTCCAACTGTGTGCGTGGATCTCTCCGAGTTGGTCCGAAAATTGCAAGCTTGGAGTACAGTCTCCGGCAAATTCAAATTAGGGAAGTAATTTCGAAGAACAAGGTAAATTTCCTATCTCAGAATCTTAATACATGTACTTGCCTAATTTGAAAATATCTTGTCATATCGCATATCTTTCATATCTGGCATCAAAGTGGATATCTTTTCAAAATACAGGTTGATTAGGAAAATTTCCTTTCCTAATTCGCAACTTGCCATACGATTGGAAATGTCCGTCTTTAAGATTATCGACGGAATACTCAATTAGGCAAGGTTTTGGGTTTAATCGTTAATCGTGAGATCACGAATTAAAGATTGACTCAAATATTCGTGGAATATTTCAAAATTCGATTGATATATCCACTTTGTTGATTGGCATTGATTGACATATTTTATTTTTATTTGCTTGATGGACGTATTTTTTTAGAATATATATGTCGCATGATGTAATCCTGAAAATTCTAAAAAAAAAAATGCATTCATTCACATACTGTATTTAAAAATTGCATATCTTTTAAAAATAGCATCACGTAGATAAGATAGCATTTTAGGATAGAAATTGCATGTTTAAATAGAACTTCATGTATAAAATAATTTGTCTTTAATATATTAGAGTTTAGGTCAATTTAGACTCTAAAATATGCAAGATAAGAATTGTTTTGGCATAGTTCTATTTTAGGAAATAAATTCATCCCTATCACGTCATCCCTGCCACGTCATCAATGCCACGTCATCCATGCCACGTCATCCATGCCATGTCATCTTTACCATGTCATCCATGCCATGTCATTTTAGATTGCATTTTAGCTTAAATTGTGTATTAGAATTGCATGTCTTGATTTTAATTAATTTATATGTCACGTAGTTAATTTAATTAAATCATGGTCTCATTTGTGCATTCATTTAATTTGCATATCATCTAGTTTAGTCTTACATGTAATTCATGTCATCACATATAGTATAGTCTTTCATGTATTCATATAAAAAATTAAAAATTAAAAAAAGAACTAACTTGCGTGGCGCATGCTCCTTTGATTATATTGATTTCTGGATGTTCTATTAATTGATTATGCACCTGCATGATAACCTTTGTTAGTGACTTAGGTTAAAATCAATTAATGTTGCCTTCTCAAATGATTTTTTTCATGAAATAAAATGGTACCGAAAGGGCGTTAGAGTAATCTAGCGTAATCAAATCCCCGGACTCTTAATCTCTGGTTCGTAGAAATAAAATAGTTCTCCCGCTATTTTATTTAGGTTTCTAATCGACCTACCATAAATGATTAGTGGCGACTCCAAATTGAAAATACATTGCTTGTTAACCAATTGAACCTTAAGTTGCGATTTGGTATGGACTTGGGAGAGTTCGAGTTAGGTTAGTTAATTTAATTAACCTAATAATCCATTAGCCTAGAAAATTTATTTTTTTAGGTCGCGACATTGGCTTCCACCCATTTAGAAACATAATCCACAGCAAGCAGAATATAAGTATGACCAAATGAAGGTGGAAAATGACCCATAAAATCAATCCCCCATACATAAAATATTTCACAAATAAGTATAGGAGTGAGTGGCATTTGATCTTTGTGCCCTAAATTACCAATTCTTTGACAATTAGCACAGGACTTACATAACATAAAGCATCACGAAATAAAGAAGGCCAATACAGTCCATACTCTAATACTTTACATGTTGTTCTCTTGGGTCTACAATGACCTCCACAAGCATAAGAATGACAAAATTTTAAAATTGACTCAACCTCTACCTTAGAAACACATCACCTAATAACTTGGTCAGAACATTGTTTTCACAAATAAGGATCATCCCATACATAATACTTAGCATCACTCTTTATCTTATCTTTTTCAGACCTAGTTAATTCATTAGGGAAGGTGCCTGCTACTAAGTAATTTACAATATCAGCATACCAGGGAGCTGTACTTTGCACATAAAATAAATACTCATCCGGAAAGTCATCTTGCAAAGGTTGTGCTTCTTCATCTATAAGTAATCGACTAAGATGGTCAGCAACCAGATTTTCAGACCCCCTTTTGTCTCTTATTTCCAAATCGAATTCTTGTAACAAGAGAATCCATCTGATTAACCTTGGTTTTTCCTCCTTCTTCTTGAGTAAGAATTTCAACGCTGCATGATTAGAATAAATAATCACTTTAGTGCCCAATAAATAAGAACGGAATTTTTCTAAAGCAAATACAATAGCTAAAAGTTCTTTTTCCGTCGTGGAGTAATTGCACTGAGCACTATCCAGCGTCCTTGATGCATAGTATATGACATGTGGATTCTTCTCAATCCGCTGTCCTAAAACCGCGCCCACGGCTTTGTTGCTTGCGTCACACATGATCTCGAAAGGGTAATTCCAGTTTGGCGGCTGAATAATTGGTGCAGAGACCAACATCTCTTTAAGAGCATCAAAAGCTGCCTTGCACTCTTCATTGAATTCAAATAGGACATCTTTTTGCAACAATTGACACAAGGGTTGAGTGATCTTGGAAAAGTCCTTGATGAATCGCCTATAAAAACCTGCATGTCTAAGAAAAGAACGCACCTCCCGCATACTCGCGGAGTAAGGCAAGGATTTAATAATACCTATTTTAGCTTTGTCTACTTCAATTCCTTTAGCAGACACGATATGTCCCAAAATTAACTCTTGATCGACCATAAAGTGACATTTTTCATAATTAAACACAAGATTAGACGCCAAACACCTTTTTAAGACTTTTGTAAGATTAGCCAGGCACTCATCAAAAGAATTACCATAAACAGTGAAATCGTCCATAAATACTTCTATGATATTTTCAATATAATCAGAAAATATGCTAACCATACATCTTTGGAAAGTGGCTGGAGCGTTACAAAGCCCAAATGGCATCCTCCGGTAAGCAAAAGTTCCAAATGGGCAGGTGAACGTTGTCTTTTCTTGATCTTCAGGTGCAACCGAAATTTGGTAGAAACATGAATATCCATCAAGACAACAATAATGAGTTCTACCAGCCAACCGTTCTAGCATTTGATCAATAAATGGAAGAGGAAAATGATCTTTTCTAGTTGATGCTTTTAATTTTCTATAATCTATACAAACCCGCCACCCGTTTTGAACTCGGGTAGGCACCTACTCACCATTTGTATTCTCAACCACTGTTATACCTGTTTTCTTGGGTACTACCTGGATCAGGCTTACCCATTTGCTGTCAGAAATTGGATAAATCGTACCAGCATCTAACAATTTCAAAATTTCTTTCTTCACAATTTCCATCATAGGAGGATTCAAACTCCTTTGAGCCTCCTTAGTAGGCTTGTTATTTTCTTCCAATAGGATTCTATGCATGCATGTAGATGGATTTATTCCTTTGATATCTGCAATTGTCCGTCCTACAACCCTTTTATGTTCTTTTAACACTTCAATCAACTTTTCCTCTTCCCCATTGCTGAGTTTATTTGAGATGATCACTAGGAGGGTATCCCTTTCACCTAAGATCACATACTTCAAATGGCTGGGCAACGGCTTTAATTCCAATTTAGGAGGCTGCAAAACATAAGGTAAAAGAGCAGTGTGAGATGTGGGCAAGTCTATAGATGGAGTGGAACTTACCTTAGGCTTAAGTGTCTCCAATGCATACACCACTTCTTGCAATTCATCATCAATTAAAAAATTTCTTTCAACCTCACCAATGTTGTCCAGACTGTTGACACCTAATTTTGGGACTAGCCTTTTTTAGCTATTTCTTAGAAAATTCATACAAAATTCATAAAAAGTCAAAAAATTGAAAAATCAACTTTGGTGGCCTTGGCCAAGCCTAAGGAACCATTTTTGATAAAAAAAAATAATTTTTCATATTTTTCGCATTTTTTAGTATTTTTGGAAATTAGAAAAATACTTGAAAATTCAAGAAAAATAGCATTTGAGGTCACAAAAATGTGGAAAAATAGTCAACATTTTTATTTTAAATCCCTTGTCCTTTTGATCTCACAAAAAGTCCAAAATCAAATTCAATTTTACGTGTTCCTTTGTTACACATATGATTGAATTTGGTAAAAAAAATACCAATTGAGTCTTTTAATTTGTAATTTTGGCAATTTTTAGGATCTTGACATTCAATATAATTGTCCCTTATTGAAATTTAACCCAATTGTTCGCACAGATTGCTTAATTGTATGAATTGGGAAAAATTATATACTAAATTGCATTTTAGTCCTTGAAATTAGGCATAATTGAAATTACTTTCAATTCAAGGACTACCATTACAAATTGAAATCACTACCCAATGCTTTTCACCATTTCGAATCGATTGGCATGGGTAATTTGGTCCAATTTGATCATTTGAGCCATCAATTGTACAATTCCCTGATTTGCAATTAAAGGAAAATTTGGGGTTTTCATAGAAATTGATGTGAACTTTTGGGCAAAATCACATTTTTAGATAATACTCATGCCCTAAGTTCGATTATGAGGTTTAATTGCAAAAATTCTAAGTCAATTTGGGGTTAAATTCGAAAATAGGGTCAAAACCGGTTCTGACAGGTCAGACCGCCCGGTCGGACCGGTTCGCTACAGTGTCGTCGTCTTCCCTAAGCTTCTGCGCAAATGGACAGTCTTCGGGTTGATTTCGATCGTCAAATTGAAGAGCAATTCATAATCGGAAGGGTAATGGTAGGTGTTTTGTCCCCCGCATCGTCCCTCGTCGATCAGCACCGGCGACACCACTCGACGTCGCCTGATTAGGGAGCAATCGGCTAGTCAAGCCTGCAGGACCTGTAAAAGTCAACGAAAGCAAAACGCAGAGCAAATTCGTCCAAATTCGCACCAAATTGAAAAGGTCGGAGATCCTGACGGACATAGACGGAAACCCAATAGATTCCGTCACCGTCCGACGACCAAATGGCGCATTGGAGGCACGTGACAGAGGCCAATGGGAGTTCCCCGCTCGACGCCAAAATTCGAAACAGGTATAAAGGCTAATAGACCTTCTAGAACGTAAAGGTTGGTTGATTCGGTTGGGGAGAGCGAACAGAATCGAACAGGGAGAAAAAACGAGAGAGAGAGAGAGAGAGAGAGAGAGAGAGAGAGAGAGAGAGAGAGAGAGAGAGAGCTCTCCTTCATCGCCATTGTCGAGGGTAGAGCTCGAATTTGCAGGGCACTGGTTGGGCCATCCACGGCTAAACTGAAGCCAAAGGATGTTGCAGGAAGCTTGCTGGGAACTCCAGGAAGCAATCGTCACCGGCCGCGCCACCGGAAACCGCCGGAAAAGGTGAGATACGTTTCTGGGTTTCTCACTGCGCGTCAATGGTGATTCATGCATTTCTTGCTCGTTCTTGCATCTAGAGTGTGCGTTTTGTTCCCTATATGTTACTGACCATTATCGCATCTTCATTTTGCATCGACTTCGCTTGAATACTTCGAATCGAGTCTTCGAACTTAGCCTCCATCGCCGGTCACTATTCAAAGTCACCCAGCCAAATTTGGGCCGAGCGAGCTCAATCGGAGCTCGAGGTAAGTCTTTTGAACATTGAGTGATGCTTCTGTGTTGATGAATTAGCCTAAAAATTAGAGTAGCTATGTACATACTGGTTCGAGCTTCCTCGCGCTCGATCCTACGGGTGAGTCTTCTGAACATTGAGTGATGCTTCGTGACCGTCCGTTCAGAGGCAGTCGCCAGGTTGAAGACGAAGCTGACGTGGCGGGTCAACGAGTCAGCGTCCCTAGGTGGCAGTCGGCCATTGGTCCAAGTGTTAGTCTAGTCAGCATGGCCGTTGGTGTCTGTTATATGAATAAATAGATCGGACGGCTGAGATAAATCGAGTCTAAATTTTAGTGGCCGTCTGATTAGTATTTAGGTTTATTCGAAAATGTTTTAAAATCAGAAAATCAAAATGAGTCGAAACGGTGCCGTTTAGGTTAGTGGCAGTACGGCGTCGTTTAGGTTAATGAGGATGGACGGCCCAAATCGAGTCCTACCTTCTAATCCTGACCGTAGGTTTTAGCAGGTTAATCAGACGGCCCTAGTCGAGTCTCCGTTCAATCTAGGCCGTAGGCTTTAGTAATCTGATCTGGCGGCCGTGGATTAGCCACGCGGTTCAATAGGAACCGTAGGATCAAGTCTAAATAATCCGAAAATAAAAAGGGCTGATACGGCGTCGTTTTGAGTCGTGGGTCGCGTGGGTCTGGGTCTGGGCCGGGTTCCGACCCGAATGGGTCCAGTCGACCCAGTCGGAATCATTTTTTTAATAAAAAATTCAGAAAATGATTTTTAAAATAAAAGAAATCAGAAAAATTCTAGAAAATCCTAAAAAATGCTAGAAAATCGTAAAAAATCTCAAAAAAATATAGAAAAATTGTAGGAAAATCCTAGACACTCCAGAAATCCAAAAAATTGAGGATTGACCACAGACAACTGGTCAATCCTATTTTTGGGGTTTCTTATCCGTTCTCCCGAGAATTGACGATATTACCCTTTAAGGGTAAGTTGTCTTTGCTGTGTATGCGAGATAAAACCGATAATGCCAATGTAAGAATTAGGATCGGTTAGGCGACCAATTCTTGGGCTTGGGTTTTCAGATCTCGTCCCTTTTCTCAAAACGACGATTTTACCCCTCAATGGGTAAATCGTCTTTCTTATTCCAATCGAGTCCTGAAAATTGCTTAAAGTTAAGGTTTGGATCAGGTGGACGACCAACCTTAATATTTGAGATTTTCATTTCTCGTCTTCGTCCAAAATGACTATTTTACCCCTCCAAGGGTAAAATCACTTTTAAATTCTAGAAAAATTCTGAAAATTCTCGAAAAAATAGGAAATGGATTGATTTGATCGCAAATCATATTTCCACTATCTTAAGACTACTCATTTCATCTGAAATGACAATTTCGCCCCTCTAGCGCGAATTGTCCCCAAATTTCTCAAAATTACGATTTTGCCCCTCATGGGCAAATCATGTCAAAACTACTCCTAAGCTTTGATTGATATTTCTCTAGGATAATAGGGCCTCATTAGGGATGCCATGCTGCTTTCATATGATTTATCCGTATGTTTTGGATCCTTGATTTGCTCATTTATTTTTACTGATTGTGAGTGATAAGGTAGCCATTCCTATGTGCATGAACTCTTAGATTTAGGATCCGTACCCCACTCGTCTGCATGAATCTTAAGATTAGATAAATCATTCAACTTAGGTGCCGAAAGGGCGTCAACTCTGACAGTTGACGTAACAAAGTCCCTGATCCCACTTCTCTGGTTTTCGCAGAATCGAATAGATAGCTCACAACTATTCGATAGGGTTTCCGATCGTACCATCCACGAAACGATTGGTGGCGACTCCTTGGCATGTACACGTATCACATGTCACCAGACTGCACCGAAGGTCGACCACGTATATCCAGCCGTTGCGATTTGGGTAACGGGCCTTGGGAGAGGCTCGCGTCCGATCAGGCGACGATCGGGCGGCCCATTAGCCCTCTTAGCCCCCTCCTCCGAGAGAGGGTCGCGACACAGACTTATACTTTTGCAAAGTGCAACCATCAACTTGTCATCCTCACTTAACTCAAATGTCTTTTGGGTTAAAGGTTCAATAATGTCAATGCTGAAAACACAAGATACATTATCAGGATATTTCATGGCATCATAAACATTAAATTTAATCACCTCACCATCAAATTCCATAGTTAATGTACCATCATGCACATCGATCTTTGGTCTAGCAGTACTAAGGAAAGGTCTTCCTAGTAGAATATCATATGAGTTTGAGGATTTCTCATCCTCCATATCTAAAACAAAGAAGTCCGCAGGAAAATCAAACCATTGACCTGAATTAACACATCCTCTAACACACCTTTGAGATAAACAATTGACCTATCGGCAAGTTGAATTATTACTCCAGTCTCTTTTAATGGAATTGCATTTAAAGAAGAATAAATGGACCATGGCATCACATTAATTGAAGCCCCCAAGTCACACATAGCTTTTTTTATTCTCACATTCCCAATAGTGCAAGATATAGCAAACATACCTTGGTCTTTGCATTTGGGGGGTAATTTTTTTTTAAGAACAGTAGACACATTTTCCCCCACACTTACCTTCTCATACTCGGTCAACTTTTTCTTATTAGTGCACAATTCTTTAAGAAATTTTGCATACCTGGGTATTTACTTAATTACATCAAGCAATGGTATATTTACCCCTACCTTTCGGAATGTTTTAAGAATTTCTTTTTGCTCATTTGCCTTCTTTGATTTGGCTAATCTTTCTGGAAAAGGGAGTTTGGTCTCCAAAATTTTAGGCTTCTCAGGTACAGACTTCTCAGGCTACTCTATCTGTTTCTTAACTTCCACCTCTGTTTCTTTATCTGATTCCAAGCCGTGCCCGTATCTTTTTTTAGCAATAGGTTCCAGCTCTTTTCCACTTCTCAAGGTAATTGCGCTCGCGTTTTCTTTTGGGGTCATTATTGTCTGGGAAGGCAATTTTCCTTGAGACTCCAACTTGCTGAGAGACGTAGCCAATTGGCTAACCTGATTCTCCAAATTTTGTATGCTCGCCCTTGTCTCTTGTTGAAATTGTTGAGTGTTAGTTGCAAAAGATTTGACTATATCTTCAAGAGACATACCTGGTGCTGAAGAATTTTGCTGCGGTGGGGCTAATGGTCTTTGCTGAAATTGTTGAAAATTTTGAGCTCTAGATCCATAACTAAAGTTAGGGTGATCTCTCCATCCCGGATTGTATGTATTTGAGTATGGATCATACTTCCTTTGTGGTAGGCCAGGAAAATTTCCAACGGCATTTGCTTGTTCAGGGGTATCATCTTGCAAAGTGGGGCACATGTCTGTAGGATGACCGCTATAAGCACAAATTCCACACACTTTGGCTTGTTGCGCATTCCCTATAACCAAATTTTAAACCAAAGAGGTTAGTTGATTAATTTTACTCTCAAGGGAAGATGCATTTACCTCATTAACCCTTCTTGACGGTTCTTGGCGAGACCCAAATTGCTGGGAATTGGCAGCCATGGTAGAAATTAAATCACGAACAGCTTGGGGTGTCTTGTTGACAATGGCTCCTCCACTTGCAGCATCCATCATGTTCCTCTCCATGGATAATAACCCTTCATAAAAATACTGAATAAGGGCCTGTTCTGGAATTCCATGTTGGGGACAGCTTGCACACAATCTTAAATCTCTCCCAATATTCATGGAGAGTCTCTGTATCCCATTGCTTAAACCCACAAATTCCTCTTCTAATTCCAGCAGCTCGGGAGGCAGGAAAGAACTTGTCAAGAAAAATATTTACCATGCCTGACCATGTAGTAATAGTCCCAGGAGGTAGATAAAATAGTCATTCATTGGCTGCATCAGCTAGAGAAAATGGAAAGGCTCTAAGCTTAATTTGCTCTTATGTTACTCCTTGTGGTTTCATGGTGGAACAAACTATATGAAATTCTTTGAGATGTTTATGAGGATCTTCATTCTCTAATCCACGAAAAGTGGGCAGCAAGTGGATTAAACATGATTTCAACTCAAATGGAGCCTCCAAATTTGGGTAAGTGATGCACAAAGGCTGTTGATTGATTGGAGGGGCTGCCAATTCTCTCAAAGTCCTATTTTCTTCAACCATCTTTTCTTCTTGATCAGATTCACTGGAATAATAAGACGGTTCAGGGGGTGCTTCGTCTTTAGGCGCTGAAATTGTAGATGAAGACGCTTGTTTTCTTAATTTCGCTTATTTTCTTAACCTCTTAGCTGTCTTATCTATCTCAACATCGTACTGGAGTTCACCTGTACGATCAGACTGGTCATCAAAGAATAAAATCAATTAAAATCAGTCCCCAGCAATGGCGCCAAAATTTGGTGGCTGTCGAATTCACAAAAAATAATTCCTACTCTCAAAATGACAAATAAATTGTACTTAGGGTGAGCAGGGTCGAATCCACAGAGACTGACAAATTGTTAATTCTTTGAAAACCATGTAAACAATAAGAACAAAATTAACAAGAGAGGTTTATGCAGAATATACTTAAACAAAATAAGTAAACGAAATAAAAAAAAAATCAGATTATGCGATATCTAGCAAAGGTAATCTCATTCAAGTTCGGAAGTTGATCATTGAGTCAAACGAATAATCTCAAATGCTGCAATAGACTGGTTATGATTGTTGAAACGCTTCTAACAACCTAATCTTTCCTTAATATTAGATTAACCGGACACACACCTATGATTAATCCCTTATTAACTAATAACCCTGACACGTGCCTAGGATTTAATTCCTTAATAGCATGAAAAGCGAGAAAAACCCAACCCTAGCCAATAAATCACACGCGTAACTTATTCAAGCTAGATCATATATTCTCATAATACCACCTGAAAATCCGGTTTTAATCAAGTTATATTATCTGCCACTATTATTGAAACACCTAAATAATTACGGACTTGGGTATTTCAATTGACAAACTATCACCCTATCAATTGCACAACGAGCTCTTATTGCAACAATCAACAAAGCAATGGTAAACAATAAAACAGAGAATATATAAATATTGCAGAAATTAAGAAGAAGAGTTAAGTTTAGATCTCACAACTTGAATGAACTTGAACCTTGATAAACCTTTGCTATATTTAAAAGGAGTTAGCCACGCATGGCTACAAAGTGCGCAAAAAAGAAGAATAAAAATGCTTCTGAATTTTCTGGAATCAACGTCTCCCTTCCCTCTTGCGTTCAACGTCTTAAATAGAAAAAGAAGAAGAAAGTCTAGAAAAAAGAAACTCTATCCAACATGGAAAGAGAGAAAAAAATAAACAAAATCTTCTCCCCAATATCCCTAATTAAGAGCCTTATTTAAGTACAAAAATCATCCACAATCTGATCTGGAAAATGGATCTTTTATATGCAGAATTCCAACCAATCAACTCAATAACATATCAATAACGTCCAGAATCTTCACGATTGCATCATTCACCATCACCTAACCACAATGCATAAAAACAAATAAGTTCCATGCTATTTATTCGAATATTTACCCAAGATATCATCAAATATAATCAAAATATAAGTCAAATATACACATTATCATAGAACTAGCAAGACCACAGGACGCCTTGGGCATCCGAGATCGCCTTGTCGCCTAGGCAACGACTTGATAACTATGTCACCAACATGTCGTTATGGTGTATTCAGGATTTTACTCGTGTCGTACCGCAGTACTGCCAATGAGGCTCAAGCGCAAGAATCACCCCAAAAAAAAAAAATGTGTCGACTCTTTGACAATCGGAGCCAGCTTCTTGTTGGTTCATAGAGCTTTAGACATTCAAAGCCACCTTGGACCTCGATTTTGATAACAGTCATGGTAAGGGAGTTCGGTGCGATTCGCATGCATCGATATACTTTCTATCTCCAATTCATTGGAATTTTTGTATACTTGATTCGGTTCGGTCCCATTTTATAAGCGAAGCTGACACAGGCTACTTGTAAGTAACTTTAGAAACTATGTGTAATTCATAAAGCATACAGCTTCTACTTTACATCTTAACCTACGTAAAAAAAGAAGACAAATCATTTGGATGGTTTTTGGTCACTATTACGCGATGTATTATAATTTAGCCTCCCTACAATAATTTTAACTAGTGATTTTTCGAGTTTCAGGATAGGGTTTTTCATAAGTCTCCCCTTACCTCGGAACGTTAGTTGGAACTAATGCTAAAGACAAAGCATGGATGCTTGCTTTGTCGAGTTCGACCTTAGTGTGGTGGGGCGACATGCGCAAGGTGTACATGACAGTAGGCTGAATTGGTACAATTGCAAAAGTCTTATGACTGAATCGGTTTAAAAAAAAAAAGATTCGGGATTGAATCGACACGATCACAATACGTTGAGGATTTTTTTTTTTTGATAATTTTTCTCCGAAACATTAGTTGGAACCAATGCTAAAGACAAAGCGTGGGTGAATGCTTGCTTGCAAACTTAACCAAACCCCGTCAGTTAAAAGATTTTCTAAATGGAGCTTAAATCCAAGTCCAATGAAGAAATCAGGTTTGTCTTTAGCCAACTTTCATCGTGCTGCCTGCTGCTTGCATTGAGAACCGAAAGTCGTGCATGGTTTCTTGCGTAGCTTGCAAATAAAGAATGATAATAGCTATGGTGTGAAGACAAAAATCGAAAGATTATAATATATTCACTCCACAGTGACCCCGAGGACCAAGACCGGAGAAGAGCCAAAGATTCTCTGGGACAGAACAAAAAAGAGACCTTGGACTTTTGGTCACTTTATAGTATATTGCCAGAATGTCTGTCAGACTGTCGCCTTTCAGGCCCCTGTCTGTCGAGTTGCTTTCTCGAGTGCTTTTTTTTTTTTTTTTTTGGGGTCCTTTTTGTTCAAATTTCAAAGAGAAGCAAAAGTATTACCACGAGATCTTCTCCATGGACAAGATTATTACTGGGGTTGGGCAACAATTCCTGTGCCGACCAGGTAAAATTAGGTCAAAAGTGAGTACATCTGGGGTTAAAATCTCGAATCATCATTCCCATGTCACATTTAACCAATACTATTTTTTGTGCTGCAAAAATCCCGAAATCATACACTCGCGTTACTTTTACTCTTAACTGATTTTTCGTATCACAAAAGAAATCTCAAACTAGTGCACACGTGCCGTGTTTTGCCTTTGCTGGGCTTCGATCCACTAACCCGGTTACATTGTTGACGTAGAAAGACACGTGGGCAAACAACACAATGATCGGCATGTGCAGTGGATTCAACGTGAAAACGCATTATAAATTGGTCTTCTAAATGGCATGGAGAAGTCAGGTTTGAAGAAACAAGTTGAGATTGAGAAATCTGCTTATTATTCCGAATGTGGTGATTAATTTAATGTCTAATGACTAGTACTCGTCACCTTAGAAAAGAATGTTACTATTGATCACATGATAAAAAAACGGGGTCAAAAGTAAAATTACCCGATCTATACATTCAATCAATTTTCCTTGCAAGGAACACTAATACGTAATAATTTACTTATCTCTATTATCAGTAGCAGTAACTCTATAACTGCTCACGTTGGTAACCAAACAACCCACAGGTAAAAAAGGCTCATGTTAAATACCTGTATATAAATTTTATCTATTTTTTCACGTACTAAATATATCTTTATCGATTAAACGGAAAGAGTCGTGGAGTTCGAACCTTAAAATTAACGCGAGGTATAAGAAAAAAAATTAATATCACAGAACTATTTTCTTTTCTTTCTTTTTTTTGCAATTTTTAAAATCCCTAAGTAATAGCTCTTCTAAATATAAAATATGGATTATTTTTACCCAACACAGCTGGTGGAGGGAAAATTCAAACACAAGCAACTTTGATCTTGGCACGAGTATCTTTATACGTAGTTATTAAGGATCAAGACTATACATGGGAAGTATTTAATATGCATAAAACAAAGAACCGCAATTTAATTTTCAAATAATATGGGAAATGTAATTCAGAACAGAAACTGTTGATACAATACAAAAGAGGAAATAAAAGAGTAAATCTTTCAGACAAGATATCCTCGTTATAAAAACCAAAATGGAAGGAGATCCCCTTTAACGACGAACTCCTGGAGGCTGGAGCGCCATATATATGCGGACACCGCTCGACGCACAGCTCCCAACAAAATCAAATATCGAGAATCACTCTCTCTTCCGTTCATCAAGAGCAAAAGATCGAGCGACGAACCCGAGAGAAACCAAAGTCGCCGGTGTTGGGAGACGATGATGATGAACACGAACTGCATCCACTGCATAGACGTGCAGAACCCGGTGAAGATAAGCAAGGCCCTGGTCAGGCACCGGCAGTGGGCCGAGTCCGACGCCAGGTTCTTGAGGATGATCAGCGCGAGCTCGAGGGATGGTGCCGTCGGCGGCGGCCGCGGCGGCGTCGACGACGACCCCTTCGTCGATGGGTACCTGTGCCGGCAGAGGTTTCTGAGGAGCTACAAGTTTAGCCAGAAGGAGGAGACGGTGGCTCAGAGAACCAAGAAGTGGTTGAGGGGGGCGAAGCAGAGCATTGCCGCGCAGTCGACGTCGAAGGAGGAGGGCAAGGACGAGAACCAGGACAAGGGCAAGAAGAAGAAGAGCAATGGCGACGGTTCTTGCTCCATTCTTGAGGCTGTCTTCAAGTTTCTGTTCCTGTGCGTCGCCAAAGTGGACGTCGACGATGTGGTTCTTCAGATTCGGCCGGCCAAGGCTTGAGAAGGGTGTCTCCTTTCTCAGTCGGAGATTGAAGCTTTTTATTTTCTTTTTTCCCTTTTTCTTTTCAGACTGCGGAGTATTAAGATGAATGTATTTGAAATAATTCAGCTGCTTCTGTGAACACTGTGACAAATCAAAGCACTTTTGCTAATTGGATCTTCTTGTTTCCCTTTCCTAATAATTCCCGACGGAAAATAATGTTGGCCCCTGCAATGCATGTGCTAATTCTCTTGTTTCCTTCTGCGGTTGAATTCAATTTGGTGGGCCTTAGTCTTCGGTATGATCCCTGTAAGGAATATGATGAGGGTGTGAAATCTAGATTTAGTTCTTGATCAACTTATTACCCTTTTACCCACCCACGCATGGCCGAGTTGGTTAAAAGATGGACTATCCCTTGTTAGATCCCTGGTTCAAATCTCCCAACTCGCGCTTCGTGACTTAAGTGGGGGTCGCGGCTAGTGGTTGTCGTGCTAGTCCCCCGAGGAATAGTCAAGGTGCGCGCAAGCTGGCCCGGACACCTCGGTCATAATATATATATATATATATATATATATATATATATATATATATATTACCCTTTATGCTCTTTTTTTTTTTGTCAAAACCCATTATGTTCATGTAATCAACAACATTAGAGGATTTGATTACATGACAGTTACATTCAAAAGGACTAAGAATGAATCTAAATTTTGCTTTGCAACTATTATTAGATCCTCTAATATAGTATTAGGAAAATTATATGGCAATTACACTCCCAAACGAATTACAGAACTAATTCTCACAAATCACTTATTCAATGGTGATTGTGAACTTCCTTTCGCGATACTCGAAGTCTTGATGAAAGTCCTATCTCAGTAGGAATGTCTAAATCGCACGAAAGGGGGAGGACATCACACTAAGAGGAGAGTTCGGTTCTTATGATTACCACACATACGATAAACCCTTGGCCGGTCAGATTGGTGCTATACACCTGTTCTAAGCCAAAACAGAGTTTCCTCTGTATCTTCAACTAACTGCAGCACGAACACCAAGGACAGGTTTCTAGTATGGAGTTGTCGCAGTTTAAGTCCCTAATTATAGGAGAGGAGGATGTGTAGCTAAAGCAAAACTTCCTCCATAGTTATTTTCAGGAGTCAGAATTAACCTTATCATTCAAATGCATAATGAGTTACACATTCCTGCCAATCTACTAAAATGAAACTTTCGTGTCACGGCTACAGCCTACATCAAGAGAAGTTTTCCCCAAAATCCGGCATTACATGATACATTGCAAACACTCACAAAGGTTCTCTTTTTCTTTTGTTGAAGAAAGAATTCCAGTTGAGCTATCGAGCAACATGTGTATGAATTAGATACAATTCTTCCTTCCAGGACGTGATCTCCCCATTGTATATTGATGTGGAGCCTGAAGGAGGTGGAGAGAACTGACTTTCTCTGCTAGTATTTCTGGGAACTATCGCGGGCATTATCTGCTTCTGTCACATTCTCCAGTCTCTGCTCATTTGGCTCAATGCTCAAGATACAGCTACAATCTATGAAAGTTAACAGCATCCTTAAGAGGGATGTTTTGATGCCATTCATGCTTTGGTTCTGTGACTCCTTTTGGATCATTTAGAATTTGAAGTACTTCCTACGTGCGTCTGATTTCAACTCAGTGGGTAGGAGGCTAGTCAAATTCTAATATAAAAAAATTGGATGAAAACCATTGTTTTGCTGATATGGAAGGGTAGGCACACTCAATTTTCTGATTTTGGTTTTCGCTTCAACTTTGCTTTTCATCTAACTTGCAGTCTTTGTTTTCAAGGCATCGGTGACTTCCTTTATCTGAATTATTGTAGCGAGGAAAGTCCGCAAGCAGAGTACCACAAGAGTGACAGTACTCTAAAACTCCAAGTTCAAGACAAGAATTTGATGATTTCACTAGATTGGGCGAGCAGCCACGTAGTTTTTGTATCAGCCAGTGCAGCTTTCCTTGATGGATATGGTCACTGTAACTCAAGTCATTCCATTTCCAGGCGTAGTTCTGGAGAAGTAAGTGTCTTTTCTTTTTCTTTTTTTTTTTCTTTTTTTTTGGGGGGGGGGGGGGGTCGGAAAGTGTCTATTCATGTGGTATTGCAATGCATGAATGTGAAAAACGCGACCATTCTCACATCCTTGATGCAATACAAGGATGCTAGACTTCTTAGCAGATTACATGAAGGATCCGAAAATTGTCATCTGTGGACTACTCTTTGATATCATATTCACGGCGACTTTTTTCCTGGATTTTTCAATTAAAAGCCACTGACTCAAATATTCAAACTTTAGAACAAGAATGATATTTTCAGTACAAACACCAGTATTGAAAACTATCTAACTATTACTGACCTATAAAGCAATCATAGAACTCATGGAAAAGTAGAGGGGAAAAAAAACAGTCGCCATAACTGGCTCCATACCAAAAGGCAAATGCTTCAGAAACAACAGCATGTCAACAGACACTACCAGATTTTGATCAAAAAGAAACAGAGCAAGACGCAGCTTTCTGTGATGGAGTTGGTCACTGTAACTCAGAATCTCACTCCCTCTCCTCCCCAGTGGCTGGGACTCATCTCGAAAGCCTCTAAAGACCCGATCATCTCCCGTGTCAAGGTGGGAGTGATTACCCTATCCGCCACGATCGCACTCGCCACGGGATCGAACTTTCTGGGCAGGCCGTCCAGTAATTTCCAGAACACATCTTCCTCGCGCACAGCCCCGCCGTAATATCTAATCCTGCTCACCAGCAACCTCAGCCTCGAGTAGTATTCCTGACAAGTCTCCGACTCCTCCTTCCTAAGGTCACGGTCGAACTCTCCCTGGTAGAACCGGAGCTTGGTCGAGCGCGCCTCCTCGGGCCCTCGGAATTCCTCCTGCAAGATGTCCCACGCCTGCTTCGCGCTCGTCGCCTCGCAGATCCTCGGGAAGATTTCATCGGTGACTGCTTGTTGGACGGTGAAGAGGGCTCTAGGGTCCCGTCGCAATTCTTCCTCCAGTGAATACTCACGTACTCCATACTCGACGGTTTCCCATAAACCTTGAGACTTGAAGTAGGTCGTCATCTTGGTGCTCCAGAAGTCGTAGTTCTCGCCGTTGAAAACCGGCACAGGTAGAGCTTGATTCTTCATTTTCTCGTCGAGCGAGACGGTGAGAGGCTGAGAGCTTTTACGGTCTCTGGGGGCTTTTATACGAGGATGCGAACCATCGGGACTGACGAGGCTGTCTGGAGATTTTAAACGGCGACCAGCGCGCGTCATAATGTTGGGGCGTTTTTCCCACGACGACTCCGTCTCACGCGCTCCCGCTCATTCTGGCGTGGAGTTATGTTTTCGATGAAATATGGCTAAACCCTTCGTTATCCCGAATCATTCGTAACTTAAACCCATAAATCCTTTGTTTTTATATTCAGAAAATACCGCCAAAATTTCTAAAATAACTAAAAAAATTTCGGACCTTTTTCCATTTAATTCAAAAAATAAAAATATTTACAAAATTAGGTATTAAAAAAAATATTTACAGATTTAGGTGACATTTTCAAATTTTTTTACTTTTTTCTTTTAACTTTTTAAGAGAAAAATGGTAAAAAAAATGGTGACAAAGACAACGTACAAATATGTCCTACTCAAATTCAAAACTTTCCAATAGTGATGCATTTAGGGTCGGCAAACTCCGAATAGGTTCAAATTCGATCGGCTGCATGGAAACATGCCACTGATTAATACAATCTGTTTTGTAGTGACCGATGTCATTTTTTCGTATTTCGAAGTCGTTTAGATGAGTTTTTAGGTAGTTTTATAATTTTGTGCACTCCGAAACGCGAAAAAACAATGCTGGTTATCGCGAAACAATGCGTGAAATTATAAAAACTTCCTAAAAACCCATATAAACGAACGACTTCGAAACGCGAAAAAACTACGTTGGTCACCGTGAAGCACTCAAAGTATATATTTTGCGACGAACGTGTCATTGGAAATGTACACTATATATATTTTGAGTGTCGCGCAAGACCCATGACAAAGTGATGCACAAAGCACTTGCGCCTTTTGTGGGAATCAAAGTATATATCTTGCAACAAAATTTGCTACACGTTTGTTGCAAAATATATAGCGTAGAAATTCATCAAAAATTGGCGACAAATACAAAAAAAAAGTCTAAAAATATAAAATAATTGAAAAAATTTAAAAAAAAAAGGATTTTAGCTACGAAAAATTAGTGAAGAACAAAAAATTCCTCGCTAATTTGCAACGAAACATCATATTTGTCGCAAATTTCATCGCAAAATAAATAGCGCACATTTCCAACGACACGTTCGTCGTAGAATTCGTGGGTTATAAAATTCGTCCCTAATAAATTCGTCGCAAATTGGCGATAAATACAAAAAAAAGAAAAATTATCTTGAGAAGTTCTAAGGACAATGCGTGCAATGCTTGCAAGGCTCAAAAAATATTTTTTTTGGTTTAAAAATATAAAATAATTTTTAAAAAAAATCAAAATTTAAAATAAAAATGGGGGGTTGCTTTGTGCAGCACTTGCCGTGCGAGACCCAAATCAGTAAATATCTTTTTTTCTTTACCTAATTTCATAAAAAAAAATTAAATTACATTGGAAAAAAACCCAACTTTTTTCGTGTCACAAAAATCACTGTAACTTGTAATAGCGTGACAAAAACACCCTTTGTCAATGGCCATATACCCTAAATTTTAACAACCATAGTAACAATACTCCGGACTCTTTTTTTTTTCGGTGGCATCGATACCCCAAACATGTGTGATGGTTACAAAAAAATTCGGGATGTTGTTGTGATAGTTGACCCAAAAAAAAAAGTATGAGCTATTAGTGTTACGGAAAAAGCTTGTTGCATGTGTCAAGTAGAGGTGGCAAAATGTGTCTAGAACCCACATTTGGCCCATATTTGATGGTGGTGGGTCAAAAATGGGTTAGCTTAAATACTTAAATTGGTCATAAATGGGTTGCTTAAAAACTTTATGGGTCATAAATGGGTTTCAAATGGGCCATAAATGGGTTAGCTAAGAAAACTATCTTAAAGCAATCATAAATAAGTTTTGAGAATATTTTTTTAAAAATTTAATTTTTTAATATTTTAATAATTTGTTTTTTATATAATTTTTTTCTTTACTATTTTCTTTTTTCTCCTGCCTTGGCCGTCGCTCTACTTTGGCCGCCAATGGTCACCGCTGCCCACCTCCGGTCACCATCACCAACCACCACCCTCCGCCGCCGCCGGCCGTCGACCGCCGCCACAGTGCGTGTACGAGTCAATTAGTATTGAAGTCTTTTAACTTAACTCGGCAAGATAAACCAGAATCAAGTACGAGTCAGCGTCGAAACTTGCCGGAGCACCTCCCTTCCCGAGCTCCGATTACGCCCCCTACGCCTTTAGAAGCGGCAACCCGTGCGGGGAGAGCTACAGCTTCGGCGACGGAGGTGGCGAGCAGCAGTTTGAGGGGACGACGATGGCAGGAAGCAGGCAACGGTCAACAGTGGCGATCAGAGGTCGCAGGTGGCCGGTTATAATAAAAAATTATTTTATAAAGAAAAAATCTAAATTTTTTCAGAAAAATTCAATTGCATGTTTTAGCAATATAATTTTTCTTAATAAATTATAAGAAATAAATATTTCATAATTTAGCTAAATATATAAGTATTTAAGTAATACGGGTCGGGTCGGGTATGGGTCGGGTATGGGTTGGGTCGGGTATGGGTCACTAAATTTGCATTGGATGAATATGGGTCAAAACGGGTTAAATGGGTCAATATGGGTCGGACCATATTCGACCCGACCCATACCCGACCCGACCCACCCATTTGACGCCTCTAGTGTCAAGGTCCGAAGGTTTCCTTGCTCTAAGGATTATGAACCATACAAACGGGCATCTCTCTTGAATTCTCTAGAAGATTCTCAGGGGCAGACAATATAGTAATTGTGCACTATTCTAGAGAATTCCTTGTAATGTCATTGATCGGTAGGGAGGTGCACTCTCATTGGTCGATAGGGAGATGCAATCTTCACTATTAGATGGAGGATAAATGGCGTATTTGATGGAGTCTCTCTTTATATAGGGGACACATCCCTTCATTTGGATGATGTATCAAGTGAATAGAAATCCAGAGTTATTGTTTCTCAGCAACATGAGTAAGGGAACGCTAGATTAATTATCGACCCATCGGGATATGAATTTGATTCACGTTTGTTTACATTCATATCCATTGGCAGGTCGCTTGCTTTCCCCAATACCGGTTTTCTCATGCACGTTTCGAATATGGTGATAAATAAAACGAGGGAAAATTACTAAAAAAGTCCTAAACCTATTGTTATTGTGCCGATTTAGTCCTAAACTTTTTTTTTGCCAATTCAGTCCTAAACCTTTTACAATTGTGCCATTTTAGTCCATCCGGCAAATTTTGGCCGGCCGGCGATGACGTGGACGTCGGCCGGCCGACGAACTAATATTTTAATGTTTTCTTTATATTTTTTCATATTTTTTATGTTTTTTTTTCTTTCCCTTCCCCTCCCCTCCCCTGCCCCACACCACGTCTGGCCGTTTATTCCGACGATCGGCCAGAGCACTGCCGGAGAGGCCGAGCCTCGCCCGGCCATGGCGGGGACGACCTCGCTGTCGCCGTGCGAGGCATCGACGGCAAGATCGGGCCTCGCCTGGCCATGTCTGGGCGCGACCTCGGCCGGCTAGGGCGTGGCGGCAACGGCGAGGTTGAGCCTCGCCCGTCGCAACCCAGATCTGCTCGGGTCTTCGTGGTACAGGTTTGGGACCACCACCAGCCCCAAATTGCTCACGAACCTTGATATGTCCCTCTTCACGGTGTTCCAGATCGGCTCCGTGAGCGTGTGCCCGAACCCGGTGGCCTCTTCGCCATGCCGTAGGACGCCGCTCTGGCCGGCCGAGTGCAACGGCGGGGCCAATGCTGGGGTCGCAGCCGGCACGAACTTTTGGTTGAAGAGCTTCTGCGGCGACTCGGGAGGGATGCTAGAGGGGAGGAAGGGGGAGGAGAAGATGGGATCTGGGCGCAGGTGGGGCGGACGGTGGCCGGGCCAGATGGGACGCCGGCGTTGATGAGGTTCTCGATCTCGTCGATGTTGGACTGCAAGGAGGCGTGGAGGGGGACGGTGTTGCTGTGGACGTGGGGTAGGACAGAGGAGGGAAGGAGAGGGGGGGGGGAAAGGAAAAGAAAAAAAAACCCTAATAATTATGAAAAAATATATGAAAAAATATAAAGAAAATATTAAAATATTAGTTCGCCGGCCGGCCGGCGTCCACGTCAGTGCCGGCCGGTCAAAATTTGCCGGATGGACTAAAATGGCACAATTTTAAAAGGTTTAGGACTGAATCGGCAAAAAAAAAAAATTAGGACTGAATCGGCACAATAGCAATAGGTTTAGGACTTTTTTGGTAATTTCCCCAATAAAACGATGTTGTAGTTAATTAAATAATGTAAAATGGGTCAACGGCAAAAGTAAAAACTACCTGATCAATATATGTTGACACCTAAATTTTGACTAACTTTTTTAGTCTTTTTGGCATGAAAAATTAGAGCTAATCGTTTAGTTCTAGCAAAAAAAAAAAAATTATTAAAATCATCATTAAATCATTTTTCATATTTATTTCTTCTTCTCGCATTGCATTAGCATTCATTTGGACCGGCGTTGTTGGAACGAGCCTAAAGTGACGAACGGCAGACCAGAACCCACAATGCAAATTTCGACCTGGACATGAGAGGAGCGTGCCGATTTATTTTTGTGGGTTTAATTGAGCTCATTCTTTATTGAGCCTGTGATTCTTTAAATGGCCGAAATTTACGAGGCATTTGGGCTTAATTGAATCAAATTCAGTACATTTAAGATGGCTCTGGATTCATCAGAACCCATGACGTTGTCAAACCTAAGACAAAAGCCCATGAACTAAAAAAAAAAAAATCCTAAGCTATTCCTATATAAAGAGGTCTAGGTCAGACGTTTGAAGAGGAGGCCAAAAAAATTCTACACACGGTAGAGGTTCGGAGAGCCAATTCGTTTATGGCTGAGGAAAACAAAAGAGGTTTCAGAGAGAGAGAGAGAGAGAGAGAAGAAAATACGTAAGAGGCATGAGATTGGATGATCAAGCTCGCTCTAGCCGCAATTCTTCTTCCAATGAAGACGTTGGGCCACCATGTGCAGAAAAAGATGGTAGAAAACGACGAAAAGGGAGCGTTTAATATCCTTCATCACATTATTGCAAGTCTCCCTTTGTCTACTTCTATTTCTTTTGCAAAAACATCATAGTCCCATCGCTAGTTTTAGGGGGTCTTTTGGTCAGCGTTTGTTAGTCAAGGAACATCGCACTTTTGATCTTTCCACAGATCTTGCAATATTCTAACCACCATCACGAGCACCCACAGCTACTATCATCGCGACCACCACTGTTGCCGTCGTTGCGCCTTTGTGGATCGTGAAACTTCCAGTTTTCTTGTCAAGATCCATAGCTATCCTGTCGTCCTCCGCAGATCAATAACGAAGCCTCAATCCAGGACACGATGGTCTTCAAGGAGTACTAGCGAAAAATCATTCTATTCCGACGGCGCTATCCTATTCCGGTCTAGCTTTTTGTTCTTTTGCAGGTTCTGTACGACAAGTGGAGGCTATTCGGATGAACCAAGAGGACTCTATGGCAAGAAAGTCCTACGGGATCTGACTACACTTTGGTTATTTCTTGAAATTAATTCGGTTTCCAAAATGTATTTCATTTTCCAAGCTAGCTAATCATTCTCACCGCAAGTCAGCAGGTTTCAAGAATGCTCAGCTAAGTCCAGCCAATCCCTATTAAGGATCCAATTGCAAATCGATGTCCTTGTGGTTTACTCATAAGTTTCAACCGTTGTTGTTGTCATTATTATTATTTTTTTACCCCTGATGAGTGCTCCTGCTACGTTGATTTTGGTTATTGTTTAATCTTTCTTAGCAGGTATTTTAGAGTCCACTCAACCGAATCCATTCATGCGTCACCGCTGCTGCCTCATCGACCCGGAGGAGTCCACCATCGGCCAAGCACGGGAGTCCCTAATCGTGAGTCCGAGATCGCGAGCCAAATCTAAAGCTGATCCGAATTTGGAATGGTTATTTTCAATTTTAGGCAACGATCTTTATCCGATAATATTCTTAATATATGTCGTTGCCTATTTTGAATTGTTCGTTACCATTGCATATCTTTTGATTCATGTGATTGCTTGTTTGTCAAAATTTGCACTTAAATAAATAATCATGCCCATAATTCATGCTCCCTCGTGCCTTGCCCCTTCGGAATATGTATATCAATGCATGCAATTTGACTTCAATTTTGAAGTATGATCGTGCTCGAATATACATGAGGATTATACATCAAATCATCTATTTTGAGGGACGGATTGATAACTCCAAAGAATTTCATGATTTTCCCTATGTACTTAAGGGTGATGGTAATTCTTTATATAATCAGTTATATGGCCCTGATCCAAGGGCATGTTGCGTATTAAATCGGAATTTTCGGAATTTAAGGTGAATTATGGGCAAGATTGTTTATTTTTGTTCAAATTCTTGTGTTTTTCCTTTTTTAATTAATTTCCTTAAAAAATACCAAAAATATGACGCCTTTTTCTTAAGGTAAATTACATTTTTTTATCATATTTTACATGGAAATAACATTTAATATAAATTGAGATTTTGAGAAGTCGATTTCTTAAGTTATAGTTGATGTTGTCTTTATTTTAGCATTGTTTTGCCATCATTTTTCATAAATCCGAAAATCCATAAAAAAAAAAATTACCAAAAATATCATGCATAGCATATAGTTTAGAATCATACTTGCCATGTCTTGCACATTATTCATGCATATTGTCATGTCATTTTGCATTAGCATTACACCAAACAAGAGAAAATCTTAAATCATCAAATCAAGCATTTTTTTTTCATGAAAATTGGTACCGAAAGGGCATTAATTGAAAAATTAATGTAACAAAATCCCCGAACACTTAATCTTTGGTTCGTAGAAATAAAATAGTCCTCTCGCTATTTTATTTAGGTTTCTAATCGACCTACCAAGAACGATTAGTGGCGACTCCAATTTGATACATTGTTTTAAATGAACCTAAGTTGCGATTCGGTAGGACTTGGGAGAGTCCGAATTAGGTTAGTTAATTTAATTAACCTGATAATCCGTTAACTTAGAATTTTTAATTTTTTAGGTCGCGACAATATATTGACTCGCTTCTCTACGTAATGAATACAAATAATTACTAATTGTTTTGTTCTATTCTATGTAGGTATCCTATAACTAGTTACTAATTGTTTTGTTCTATTCTATGTAGGGATTCTATAAATTCTCGTACGGGTTGGGCACAAGGAAAACAAGACTCCATGTTAATTGCATGATAACTAAATCAAATCGCTAATATTTCTCAATTGATTTGTTAATTGAATTCCTTTCGTTTAAAAGTAGGGGTGATCGGTTCTTTAAAACCGAAAATTGTCCAAGGACCGGTTCCAAAAATTGGAACATTCGTTGGTTCAATGGACCCACCCAGGAACCGGACTAGACCTTCCTAGGTGGGTCCATTGAATCGGTCCCACCAAGCTTCACGTGATTAGTGGCGTGTTTTCCAGCAAATTACATCTGAGGAACTGCTAAAGACACTCTGTCCTAAGTCCTCTTTCGTTTGATGTCATTGCTCGACAAGTTAGAAGAGAACAAGGTTTTTGATAAAAGATCATATCTGCAAAGGTAGAATCTGTAAATGAAATAGCGGGCATATTACCTTTGATGTAATGTTTTTTAATTGCCATGTTCTTTGTAAAAAAAAAAAAAAAAACCTTCAAGCACGTGCAAAGAATAGTTCACTTTCCTCTGAGTGCTTCGAACAGGAACTAAATTAGGATTTTCCAACTTAGAACAAATGGAGGCGACCGACAGCCAGAGAGGGATCTTTTTTTTTTTTCTTATTCTGTGATTGAAGCATTTTTATTTTCTTTTTCCTTTTTTTTAATCAGATTGTGGAGTATTTAGATTAATGCATTTCAAATAATTCTGCTGCTTCCGTGAACATTGTGACAAATCGAAGTGATTCTTGCTAATTGGATCTTATTGTTTCCCTGTACTGATAATTCGCGACAGAAAACAATGTCGGTCCCTGTGAGGCATGTGCTAATTCTCTGGTTTTTCTAGATCATATTCTTGTTAGGAATATGATGAAGATGTGAAGACCAGATTTAGTTCTTGATCAGCTTATTACCCTTCATGTTGATTTTCATCAACAACATTGCAGGATTTGCCTAAATGACAGTACCGACCACTTGGTTTGGATGTGATTTCACTCATGTATAACCCTACGCCGAGAAAGTTGTATGGAATCCTGAAATATTCACCATCATCAGACTCAATTCTTGTTCAACAATTACAACCACGGACCTCTAATCTCGTTTGATCGTACTTTTTTTTTTAATTCAGAAAATTTAACAAAATGGTAAAATTCCTCCACGTCAAAACCGATCATGTTTCTAATATGCCTAGTACTAGCTGGACTACCATGTTGGCAATTTTGGCTGAAAGGATAATATTGAAAAATCATTGAAAGATTTAAAACCGAATTGAGCAAATTGAAAAGTATAAGGCTTAATTGATGACCACATAGAAGGTTTAGAGAAAATTTCAATTAAGAGCCCAATGTGCTCTCATTTTTTTTCAAATGAAGGACTGAGTGAACTTTATTTTAAATAAAGGTCTGAAGTGTCATCATTGTTTCAAATAAGTATTTGAAGTGAATATTGTTTCAAATAAGGGCCCGAAGTAGCCATATCAGTCTTAAAAAAGGGTCTCTCACCGATTAATTAAGGACATTTTCGTCATTTATCTTTTTTTGAATTTTTTTCTTTGTTTATTTATCTTTTAGTTTTCTAAAAAATTTATAAAAAAAAAAACCTAAAAAAACAAAGAGCACTCAGTCGGGCCCGGAGGGGGGAGGAGGCCCCCCTCCTGCCTGTGGATGCCGCCTCACCGGCAGTGGGGCAACGAATGTTGTCGTCGGGGTCGTTGGCACCTCGGCCGGGGCCAGCGACCCCACCGATCGGTGGCAAGGGCCAACAGGCCCTCCCTGTGACTGAGAGAGGGTCGCGACCCCCTCCCAGATCTGGGCTAGGGTCGCCAGCCCTTGCATAGGTCCGACGAAGGGCCACCACCCTCGACCGAACTAAGGCGAGGGCTGTCGACCTTCGTCCTAACCTTGGCCAAGGGCAGCGGCCCTCCGTTGGACCTTGGCGAGGGCCGGCGACCCTTGCCCAAATCTAGGAGGGGGTCGTGACCCACTCCCGATAGCAACCCTCTCTCAGTCGCAGCGAGGGTCTGCTGGCCCTCGCCACCGATCGACTGGGTCATCGGCCCCCGCTGAGGCGCCGACGACCTCGAGAACAACATTCGCCGCCCCACCGGCGGTGGGGTGGCGTCCACAAGCGGGAGGCGACCCCTCCAACCTGTGTGCTCTTTTTTTAGTTTTTTTTTGTATTTTAATTTTTTTTGTATTTTAATTTAACTAAAAATTGAATTAAAATCTTATTTTGACGAAAATGCCCCCAATCGGCATGAATATTTAGCTGGCTGGCTTGCCGGCAAAGCGAGGCCCTTATTTGAATCATGCATAATCATTTCAGACCCTTGTTTGAAGCAAATAGGGCACTTCAGGCCCTTATTTGAAACAAATATCAATTCAAACACTTATTTGAAAAAATGAAGGCACTTTGGGTCCTTAATTAAAAATTTTCCAAAGGTTTAAGACTTTCTAGATAATTTTTCTTATTTTCTTGTGAGCATAGTTTTTTATGCTCTGGACAGTGTCAACAAGTTAGTTACTCGACATATTGACTACTAGCATGCTTGAACTCGTCTGCCTATTGTTGATTATTCTCGAATTTGACTTGCTCGAATAGAATCTCCAATCTGGCGCTGAATGTGAAAATCACGCTAAATTTCGAGTGAGCTCCAACTCGAAATGTCTAGAATTTAAGCTTAACTCAACTTTAAACTAAAGTTCAATTGCAAATTAACTAAACTCCAACTCAAGTTTAGTGGAAACTAGGGGTGTGCATGGTCCGGGCGGGTCCGGTCCCGGCATGAACCCGAGGACCGGACCAATAGTCCGGTCCCCATACTTTCGGGACCATGGACCGGACCGGGACCGAACAGGACCAGGACCATCGGTCCGGTCCGGTCCCGGTCCGGTCCTGGTCCCGGCCCAACCTCTACAAAGCCACACAAACAAGTGCGTAAGACATCAATGACACCCTGGCAAAACATAGATCGGCAGGCAAAAGGCATGCCATACTAACCAAATGCATACATCGACAGAGACATGAACAATAGTTAGACATCAATCCATACATGTTCTCTCAAACAAACGAGTTTACAACTAGGAAGCGGGATTCAAAAGACAACCTCCAAGATGAAACAATATGTCAAAATTTATCGTCGGTTAACCTCACAACGACTCCACAACGCACCATCCCGTCTCCCATCACTTTCACGTCGACGAACTAGGCCTCACCACCCCAAAGCTATCATTGTCCTCACCAAGAACCATCGGAAGAGGACCAAGGAGTCTGTCCTCCGTTTTGTTTTCAATTTCTTTTGTAATTATATACATTTATATATATAAATAATTATATATTATTGACGGTCCGGTCCAGGCCGGGCCGGTCCGGTCCCAACACAAGAACCCGAGGACCGGACCGCCCAGTCACCGGTCCCATTTATTGGGACCGGGGACCAACCCATCCACTTCAAGGACCGGACCAACCCGCCCGGTCCGGGCCGGTCCGGTTCAGTTTGCACACCCCTAGTGGAAACTCAAGCGAGTCAAAGTTGAGCGTGAGAAATCGAACTCAGTGGAATGTCAAGTCATGCATATTTGAGAAGAGAAAATTATAAAAAAAAATCCTAAACCAACTACATTAGTGTCGACAAAAAAAAAAATTACATTTGTGTCAATTCAGTCAATTTAACCGGTCAACGATGACGTGAACAATTTTAAATATTTAATTTTTTTTTATATTTTTAATTTTTTTCCCCTTGTCCTCTTTTGGTTAGGGCATGTGGGAACGTGAGGGCCTGCAAGCTCTCGCCCACCACAGAGCAAGCGATCACAACCCTTGCCTAGACTTGAGCAAGGGCCGCGACAACCACCCCGCTAGCGGGCCCTTGCGACCCTCACCGACCCTAAAAAATTGAAAAGCCAAGAAAACAAATAAAAAAAGAACTAAAAAATTATCAATATCAGTGCCGACGAAACCACTTTAACGCCGACCGGTCAAATGGACTGAATTGGCACAAATGCAAAAAAATTGCGACTCAATTGGCGAAAAAAAAAAAAGATTGAATTGGCACAATTGTATAAGATTTATTATTTTTTTAATAATTTTTCCATAATCTGAGTGTAGTAAAGTCTGAGCAGAGAATTAAATCACGTCAACTGCAAAGAAAATTGACAACACCAATAATAAAACCTATAGTAACTTCCACATGAATTCTCGTCCAAACACTGCCAATTTCTAAGCATCATGGCAGATGTAAAAGGAGCAACGAAAAGCTTCTTCCCGAATCAAAACAGGCATCAACGTTAACATATGAAGAAAACTATATTTGGCCTGACAGGGAAAAATAAAAAAAGATTGTCCTCACTTTTCGCGGATTCGAAGATTAAAAAAAAAAAAGAACTAGAAAAAGTAACTGCCTACAACTATTCCAGCACAACCTAATAACCGACAACCAGGCCCTATCTGAAAATTGCAGACTCTGCGGATTCGATGCTAGTTATCTTCTTTCCGAGACAAAACTCGTTATGCCAGTGAGACAGCGAGGACACGACATCAATATAGACGACCACGACAGTTGGATGCTTCACAGTGGCAAGTAGCACCCTCTCCAGGAAGAAGAACATAACGATAGTCGTAGGTCAACTCCTCCCCTGAAGCTATCTGCTCATCGGAAAACGAAAAATGAAAAAGCCAATGTTCGTTCAGCAGTACATCAGACCTAGATAATGGAAGCAAAAGAAAGAAGTGATGATAAAAAAAGAGAATCCCCATGTAAAGGAGGACTCTGGGGCATGCAAAGATTCTGAGGATGATGACCTATCTACTGCTAGGAATGAAAAGCAAGTATCCAGGTACAGTATGTGAACATAATGGTGACTTGGCCATCCCAATCACAAACAAAGTTAAAACACCTGAAAAATAAAAATAAAAAAAGAGGATCTCAGAGAGAACTTACGTCTCGGCTTGCATAAAAACCGATACGTGCACGATGGCTTTCCATGCTTTCCACGAGGACTCCGTGATTCGATAGATTAGGCGAACAGCTACAAAATCAGCATGTTAATCAATACAGCTGCGTGTGACGGGAGAAGGTCACTGTAATTGTAGTCTTCTGACTTGTCTATAAAGTTCTTAATAAGTGCATCTTCCCTTCTTATCTGCTTTATCTCAAAGCCATATAGCTGAATCTCGAAAACCTATCTCCTTCCATATGTTTCAGGCAACCTATAGAAATACTAGGAAGTGCAAATAATTGGCAAGAGGGCCAAGGATGTGCATCCACACTTTCATTTGTATATTCATATAGTCACTTTAGGGCAAAATATTCACAGATTTACATTAGTAAATGAGTACATATGATAACACGCCATTATTGACTAAAATTACGTAAGATAATTAGAAGAGTCAACTGCATAACACGTGTGCCCTACCTGTGATTAATGAAACGAGAAACATTTCCATACTTTGTTGCATCAATCACATACTTGACCTCTTCTTCAATTAATCTGCTAATATCATTTATATGGGAATTGATGTCATAGAGATAACTGCCACCTTCTTTGCCATCATACCTGAATTACAAAAATTGCGAGCTGATACACAATTGTACAACCCAACATGAACCATCAAAACTGTATAGGCCTGGAAGAAGGTACCTCTTGCGCCGATTATCAGCCTCTAAGTCATCTAAAACTTCCCCAATATACTCGCATACAAATGTTCCTCGTGAGATCGCTTCACCTGCCCGGACTGCCCAACCCTGCGAATTTGACATAATCAGCAAACCGATAGACTCCTCAGCGCAAGAACATTAATGATTACCTTTTTCTCTGTTCTGAAGACTTCCAATTTTACCCGAGTTCCTCTCTGCAAAACTCTATTGTGACAAGTCTTGCTGCAGTGGCACATGCGATTGCACTCATATACAAGGTAGCCCTCCTGCAGAAGTTTGCCATATGAATGACGGGGGCTCAAAGACAATGGATTACCAAACTATACAAATCACCAGACTGTAACTATGAGTTACAAGGAGATAGTGCAAACAAAGAAAATTAAGAGCGAAAAAAGCAAGGCTCCATTGCAGCGGCAATCCTGATTTATCGAATCTGTAATGCAGTCAACCATTCTTTCAATTTTTGCACCGCCAAACCCATAAAGTCTTGCTCTTTGTCATAATGCTGCGTCTGAGAAGTATTAAAAATGTCTCTGGAGCTTTTTATTAGACACAGTGTCTTTAACCATAGATGACTTGAAAGTATTTTCTGAAACTTAGTTGAATTGAAATGGAAGTGAAAGTGAAGTAGCTTCAATTTAAAGCAAGTTAATACTGGTGCATCCTTACTTTATTAACACTGAAGGGAACTATTTTTTTTTTTTTAATTATTGCCAATCTTAGCCATAACTTTTTGCCCAAAAAATTTATGCGTGTATTATTTATGTACAATGCAGGCAGATAGGGCACATTAAACTTTGACAGAAACAATATCTTACAAGGGGAACTTCCAATAATCAAAAGATTAGGCCTGACTGCAAAATTTGAAAGGATAAAGGAAACATAGGTGGGACTTTGGAGTAAAATCAAAAAAGTGGAACGACGATAACGACGAATGGGAACTTCAAAGTCCGATACTTGACAGAAACTCTATAACACCAATCTCTAATTCTAATGTACAGTGTATCAAGAGAGAGCTATGAAATAAGTTATTTAAGCATTAAGTCAATTTGCAGGAAACAAATTCTGTCTAAGGATTAGATATGCAACTTTTTGCATGCAGCACAGGTTACAGCTAGCATACATGAGTCCAGTTAAGCATTTCCAAATGCCAAACAATCAGCAACTTCGTTAAAAAGAAAATTCCTTTTATTGCAGCACAGCACCTTCAAGTATTTCTATGAGTTATTAGACCCAAGCACAAGTAACAATAAGACCTAGTAGATTGTTAACCTCAACAGTACCTCCAGTATGATGCGACCACACTCATCATAGGGGAATCTTCCACACATGGACCTTCCATAAATATCTTTTGCATCTTCATTGTCATTATTGAAAAGGTATACATGATCACATGCTTCTTGACTGCATGAAAAATCCTTGCAAGTACACCCAAATTGCAAACTCTGCAAATTCAGAAAAGAAGAAAAAAGGTAAAGTTCAATCTAAGAGCAATGGGCTCACGAAAGGACATTGAATTCTTATGAGCTCATTCTTGATCGGTACATACTACCTTTTTGTAATAGCCAAAAACATACCTCTGTTTCAAAGGCAGCAGATCGGTCAGCTACTGGCTTCGTAACGTAAGTAAAGCTCTCCCAAGGCATGGAACATATGGCATTTTGGCCTTCAGCTTCAACAACATGAAGAGAATCCAAAAGCCATTCATCCACCACACAAGCTATTGGAACTGATTCACGCCCAAAGCTTATGTCTTCACACAAGACAATGGCATTTTGCAGTGTCCTAGATTTTAATTGTTGCGACTCAATAACACAGTGGCTCTCATCCACTTCCCACTCATCATCCAGATGCTCTGTTAAATGGCGAGAACTATTGTCGACATTACCCTTTGAAAGAGGGATTAATGAAGACAACACATGGGGATTGTCCTCTGGTTTACATCCACTAGGACAAACAAAATCATCTAAGTGCCAGCTAACATGAATATTGTTCTCACTGCATAGTTTGGCTGCCTTCAAGTAAAAGCGTTCAGGCAATACTCCATACATCTGCTCGAATGAGACTTTAATGCTGTACTTGCAGCAAGCAGAGCGAGCAATAGATAAAACCTCCAAGTTGTTTGGCCGGCATTTGGTTTTCTGAATATGAGAGAACAGTATTTGTGCAATTCTTGAGCATTCGGATTCCGCCAACCTGGTATATCTGGCTACTTCAGTTACATGAGGCTGCAAATTTGTTACCATAGAGCTAAGTGATTTCGATGCCTGGATACGCTTTTTCAAGCTAGCCCTATTTCTGATCCTATAAGATGCCGCTCCCAAAGCTTTCTTAAATCTTGGGCGACTAAGTCTCCCTGATTTCATCTGATAAGCGTAGTACCGTACACCTTTCTTTGACGGCCGAGAACTGGCTAAACTTGGCCCCATATGAGCAGCTTGATGATGACGGCCGAGATCTGGAAGTAAATTAAATTTTAGCCCGCAGAACCTGCAAACGAACTTTCGCACGCCACTTGCTTTTACAGTGTTATTGTCTGTAGAAGCTAAGTGTGCATGCTCGGGTTTCAAATGTATATCCTCCACTGCTGAGGGATTAGGTCGTTGAGCAACCTTTGACAATCTGAATTCTGAAGGGTGGACAGACAGGACATGTGACCATAGCTCCTCCGTGTTTCCAAAATGGCTTCCACAAGGAATACACTGAAGAAGCTTGCACTGCTCCACAAATTGCACATGGTGTCTCTCCTGCACATGGGTTTCTAAAACCTTCTTGTTGGTATAAGAATCAAGGCAAATGGCACAAGCATAGCCTCTAAAGAGCCACTGTGCTTCCTTCTTATGTCTGTCCATCCAATGGCTACCAAGGAGTTGATCACTGACAAATTCTTCTGAGCAAATCTTGCACTTGATCACTTTTTCATCGTCGTTGCTACCGCCATCCGTCAATGGTAACATAGCCTCTTCTTCCACTTCTGGCAGAATATCTTGTCCATCTTCAGTGGCACCACAGCCCCAAATTCTCGTTAGCCTCTCTTTTTCAGAGCAGACCAACTTCATGAGAAACTCCCCGACACGAAGATCTTTGGAAGCTTCAGATAGGGCCCACTGGAATTGCACTTCCATGGGAACTGGGTTCCGAAGAGACAAAATGCTTTTAAACAGCCTAAAGAATAGCTCACAAGCCTTATGCAAATGGATCTTTTGTTCCTCAGAGGAGCAATCCCCCAAAAGCTCTAAAAACACTTCTTTCGAAATTATCCTACTCTTACCATTCCTGGCTCGTTTAAGCCAGCTCGGAAGGTGCTTGTCACAGTACAATGAATAACGACTTGGATTATCCATGCATAGCTCATTCTTATCGGGCGAGAATAAGCCTATACAGCAGGGCCCTGCCTCCATGCCATTAAAATTTCTACCAGAATGCTCTGGCATCTCACCAAAGCCTTTCACCGTTGACAGTGCAACTGCAACAGGTTCAGCCCGGACCAGACTTTGAACTCTCCCCACTTCCACACCTTTAGAATAAACATTTTCTGACCTCCAGATACTCTCTTCATGCTTTCTCTGGTGTGAATTTTCTAATGGAAGTGAACTTTTAGTATGGTCAGTTTGAGGCCTGTGCTTCTTACAGAATGTGGAGCCTGGAAGAGAACGGTGCTTGCATTTTGTGCCTAGAACTGTGGTACCTTGACAGGGCGGTGTTTCAACAGGAGGTATCCTTTCTGCTCTAGCAGAACTGCCCAAAAACCGAGAGGCCAAATGCACACAGCAATAAACATCACCTTCGTTGGCTGACCTAACGCATTGCCTTCCTTTAGATTCAATAAAAGCTACGCACTGACGACTCTTACCACCAGTAAATAAGGCCTTCCTACTGGATGTTTCGTTTACAGGTGTCATCTCCACAGCTTTTGCAAGATTCAATCCGACATCATGGGCCTGTATTGAGTCACCGGGTTTGCCCTCCACCAAAATTTTGTCCCATTCAGCAACATTACCAGGTGAAGCCATTGCTTCGCCACCTACACCTAGAGGTTCACGCTGACGAGGTTCAGATATTAAAGCAGCACCATTTACAGTGTCTCGAGAGTTGAAAAATTCAGAATCAATCTCAACAGTTGCAGCCTCCTGGGATCCTTTGCTTTCTATATGAGAAGCATGCATATCTGCACGACGAATTTCAAGTTTGGGCCTCTTCCTATTCATCTGGATATTGGGGACTACTGGATCGCCATTGACTCGGTTGTCAATGTTTGCACTTGTAAATTCGGGATGGGATGTTGAGAACAATTTCGTAACGTCATGCTTCCAGGTTCTCCACTGAGAATTCAGCAGGGGCTGCATTGGAGCCTCCAAGGAGTTTACCTCCTTCCACAAGACAGAATCAAACAATTCCTGTAACATACAACATTAGTCCAAGTTCATGAGCAAATAATCTATGGACATAACATTTGAAAGAGAAATATTTGTGTCTCCATCTTGCTACATTAAGGTGTTAGGTAATACTACAGACTGGGTAAAACCCATGTTCACATTCTGTTCAAGTGCAGACTGCTGAATCATTCCATCAAAAATCACTAAATAGGGTTGAATGAAGTGCGGTGTCATTTCAAATAATGTCAAACGAATCAATTATGGATGCTCTAACATGCTGCAACGTCTGCTTGCAAAAGACCAGATGCCATTCCAACAACAATCTTTCTATAAAAAGCTTCTGCACTGTCTTTAAGTGCAGCTCATGCTTTGCCTGAAACGACACCACGTGTCCCATTACAACAATTTGCCAAAGAGAACTAAACAGGAAAGTACCAGATTAAAGGCATTTATAACTCATAAGGAAGATGAAGGAAAAAGTAATTGAACTATTATTACATTGAAAAACAGCAAAACCAATAGATGCTAAGCTACCATTATATTCTGACTTTTTATTTTCTCCCTCCCTCCCCTCCCGAGGAAGATAAAGCAAAAAGTAATTGAACTATTATTAAATTGAGAAACAGCAAAACCAATGGAAGCTATGCTACCATTATATTTTGACTGTAATTGAACTATATCACACTGAGAAACAGCAAAACCAATAGATGCTATGCTACCATTATATTCTGACTTTTTATCTTCCCTCTCTCTCCCTCTACACGCGCGCATGTTCATGATCCATAACAGATAAAAGATAAGGCAACTTGTCAGGTATCAAGTAAAGAGAAATATAAGGAAAAGCAATTGGATAATTGGAAAACTTCCTTTCAAAATGAATCTCAAAGAGAAATACAAGGAACATAGATGAAGCATAAAAAGTACCTCTGTCAACATTTCAATGGTTTCGGCACTGTCTGCCTTCTGACACCTCTGTGCCCAACTACTAAATGCATGCTGTAGCCATTCAGAACTTATGTAGCTCTGTAATATCATCTGCAGCATAAAGTAGCGCTAGTTCACAAACCACGACTTACAAAGAACTAGTATATCTTGATATTTCAATCATAAAACCTAATTCTGATAACAAATCCAAATCTAAGCCTCATATGTTTACATTCATATTAAATTTCATATCTCGTTGGACTTGCATTTTGAACATCTGCATTACCAAGCTTCTATGCAATTGGAGTTAACTCTCTACCCTAATCTGCGTCATCTATGAGGAAATCTTTTTGGAGTCCGTACCAGGCCAACCATGTAACAACTACAAAGAAACCTAGGGACCCAATATAAAGCATAATAACAAGCTAAATAATTATCTGATAAAGCATAAAACAAAGTGCAAAGTGCATATTCTGAAGGTTTTCAGAAGATAAGGGGGTCCCTACAGAAAATAACAACATAAATTGACCTTATCTAGATAAACGCTATTAATGGTCCTCCTATTCAACCAAAATTTTAGCTAACAATTAGCAAATATCCCTTCCTTTGAGTTCAGATGAGGAGCATCATGACACCAATTAGATCAAGCTAAGTTTCATACATGCCTATCGTTCTAGCATAAAAGGTTTTTTTTTTTTTTTTAAATTAAATGAATGACACTATCAAGTAAGACTCATAACATACGGATGCATATAAGCAGCACGTAAATTCAACTGTGAATGTCTGCCTGTACAACTAAAAAGAATGCCGCTAACAAAAAACTTAGTAAATTCCAAGGCCATTCTGAAGCATGATCAGAAAAGAAAGTTACAGTGTGCAGCTTCAAGAGCATCCTTCCAAGATCAGTATAACCAGTGCAGTGAGATGCTTCCCTAGCAAACTCCTTCCAGACAAGTACATCCTTTGCAGCCTCTATCAAGGCCTAAATGAGTTTGAATACTGATTAACAATATGTATGTGTAATACAAGATGGAGAAATCAAACAAATATCACCAATCCCATTAGTAAGAAGTCGGAATAGAACTTCGTTACCTCTATGTGCAACTGATCGACAATATTTAACATGCCAACAGCTAGCTTCCGCATAATAAACCTGCGTGCAACAGTCAAATCTTTGACCGTTTTTATACCAGCTTTATGCGTCCTATGAGCAATGGGCTCTGGAAATTCATAAATAGGACGAACGAGAAGCATATCCGCCCATGAATAATTTCTTGTGTGTGGGAAAAATATGACAAAGTACTTCTTCCTCTCATGAGTTGGCTTTGCTTTCAAAGTTGATAATGGCCAGTCAGCCCTTTCGCATCTTATTCCTGCTTGCCACTTCCCTCTCCACTATACTTAGAGAAACACCGAAAGGAAGAAAGACAGAAGAAAAAAATCAGGGCTCATCTTGTTAATAGCAAACCTTAAAACCGTCTAACTTGTAAAACTAGCACTCTCCACTTCTCTCCCCCTCACCATACCCTGAAACTGTGACCTTGAGGACAGACCCTTTTAAGTTCCACCGAAAGGCACAAGGAGGATGCTTGCTACTCTTTGGAAGTCAGTCAGTACTACAAGAGGCCCCTCATTTTACGTAGTTTCATTGCATCGTGAGACATATCCATGCGGTATCCAGTTGACACGAGGTTAATGGTTGAAAGGGGTCGTAAAAGGACTAGCTACTGAACAATAAGCTAGCAACCAGATGGGGAGTTAATCCAATGGGCTGTTTCTATAGGCTGACCGAGCAAATCTCACCAAATATTTAACTGCTATAAAATTTCAAAGCCAGTGAAACCAAACCATAAAAAGTGTAAAGTGGGATTGTGCAATAAAATATGTGGAACACCACTGCCAAAATTTAGGGTCAATCGAGAAATATGAGTTCTTATAGATCCAAAAAAGCCAACAATAAATTGCTAAACAGAAAACCTGAAGAGACCAAAATTTGATGGTCAGTTGACAGTCAGCATATAACCGCATGTCAATGGACTTTACTGTAAGGCCAAAACTCAGGAATGCTTTAAAGTATGTAGAAACTACTTAACTGTCTCATCTGAAAATCTTGATTTACGTCCAATGCCCTTCTAGTAAAGGTTTAAGTCATTATTGTAGAGGAATTTCAAAATAGAAGAAAAGAAAAAACTCCAGCCATTGAGAAAAGTATTCTGACTATTACCTTCACCCATAATGCTAAAGATTCATCTCCTTCTAGCCACTTGGGCTCAGAAACCGATGATTCTCCATCCCTGTTATTGCTTCGCAGTTCACTTTCAATAGTATCCACAATTATTTGAGAATTCTCTGAGGCCAATAAAGATTCAGTGCAACAGCTCTGTTCATTTACATTACTTTCTTCAAAATCAAGAGAACCACTAGATGCTTTTGGGTCATCCATTGAGCAATCAGACTGTGAAGCTCCACCCAACTGTTCCTCGAGATCACATGTATGGTGGACTGCTTCTTCACCACCAACTCGTACATCATTTCCTTTCCCATCCACAGTAAAGAATACAGCATCTACTCTGCTATCCGAAGCTTGAACTCGTTTCTCAGATTCAAGGTGGACAGATTCTCCATCGTGGACAGCATCTGTCCCTAAAATCTGCTGAGAGCAATCTGTTTTTCCAGCATATTGTAAATTTGCACAAGGGAGCCACTCCATAATCCACAATGAATGTAGCCTAACACTTGAATACTATCAACCTACAGGTCGCTAAAGTAAGCCAGCTTCTAGAAAACAGGAGAGAATATTTTCCCGGTTAAAGTATGCTGTTCAACATCATCGAACATTTTATTCCTGGCTAAAGGATGCTGTTCAAAATCATCGAACATTTCCCTGAGCATAAGCCAACACCATCATCCCCATATACAAGTAAGAGGAAGAGAAATTCTTCAGAACAGCTGAAAAGCCAGTCGACTTATTCCACAAAGCCAGGTATCTTCTGCAGATTCAACACAATCGCTTTAATAAATTGATGACGAAGATTTTCACAAAAAATCAGGAACCTCAACTATCAATATGGATTATATCACAGTACAGACAGCATTCCAAGCTAAATCAACAAACCAAGGACAATCGCTTATCCTTTTCATGCCAATTTTTCTAAAGTGAAAATTGAAACAACAAACATTATGCTTCAAGTACTCACACGTTTTAGACAGATTGCAATGCACAGAATAAGTTGAACAATTTAAAACATAAAAACAAAAGAAAACACTTGAATTTGCCACTTCATGAGGAATTTCATCTGAACAACCCATTTCCTAGAGTCATTGACGCACAAAGAACCAATTGTATAGTCCTATAATGGAGTTAGAATGGCAATTACTTTCTTCTCAGACCAAATATCACAGAGAGGTTCTCTGCCCCTAATGCAACAAACAAGCTGAAAATTTCAGGGTGAAACCTCAATCAATATGCCTTACCATAAGAGTTCCGTTATGACATAATAAAGTTCCACCATGATCAACTGAAACTACCACCAGGTCTCAAAATCAGTTGCCTCATACCAAAGAGGAATGAACGAATCCACACGTCTGTCCATGTACCAAATAATCACTAGATGGTCTAAAGTGTTCACTTTTGACACTTCTAAAAAATTCCATCAGAAAATGCTCGATCAAAACTGCTGCCTCTTCCTGATTTAGGGTACACAAAAACTAATGCAAGATCATGCAATCTTAAATTTTTAACTCTGCTTTTAATTTCTACGATGCAGTTTAGTTGTTAGAATGGGCAACAATGGGAGGGCAACTCTTTCACCAATCACTCATGATCAACTCTTTTCCTCGAAGCAAACCATTTGAAATCATCAACGCCGTCACCGAAATCTTATCAAAATGCCATAAATGTTCATCAAACAGAGTACTACACATTGCTGGAATGGGCGGATTATCGTCATGTTAGAAGCGGTTCGCTAGTTTCATTAGTCATAAATCACTTACCATCAAGACTTACCAAAGGAAATAAAAAAATCTAATAAACTGGACAACAATATATTACACAAGCATATTTCTCTCAACTTAAAACACCATAAAGGAAAATTAAATCGAAGCATAAAACTCCATAAAATTGCCATATTGGCAGTCAAAGTAACTCCATTTGAGTGATTGCCAACTGTAAAACTCTGAACTCAACATCAAAATTGAACCTTCATGAAAAAACGTCACAGTTCCTGCAACTTCACTAATACCCAGGCGACACAACTAGGGTTATCAACGTCCCAAGTCACATCCTCATGTAACATCACAGACAAAACCGTTACATAAGTTCCCCCGAAAGAAAAAAAGAAGAAAGAAAAGGCAAAACGGAAATACAAAATCAAAACTTGGGCAACATGCAGAAATCGTAATCGAACCAATGTGATAGCCTCTGGTTGGAGAAATTAGCGGATAACCCTTGATCAGAAGAAAGAACAATCGCTGTTTGAAACCCTAAACATCTGGCAAAAAGTTAATTAAGGATGAAATTGCTCGAAAGGGTTCACTGTATCTGCATCTGCGAGTCGATCGTCAACAGTAATAACATGCTTCAAGTTCATCCTAACAAGACGGTCCACATCCCTCGAAAAAAAACCCAAACTTTCGAAGAACCCATGAACCAAAACTAGGAATTTAGGCCTTGAATTCACGAATTGGACATAAAATTGCACACTTTTGGTCCTTTTTTTTTCACTTCTTAGCGCATGCAACAATTGGGGTGGGGGTGCAGGTGCAGGTGCAGCTAGAGCTAGGTCACACACCACGATGAAGTTACAGAGACACAAGGGGATGGCACAAGAAAGGCCCTAAATTGAGATTGCATGCCACAAATAATAACAGACATGAACGAATGTAATGTGGTTTTATGTGGCTGCAACGTTGATGATGTCTGTTTACCTCTAAGGAAGGGGAGATGGGGGGGTTCCACGAAGACCACCACCATTTGCCATTGTTGATGTTGTTTGTCTAAGACCCAAGACGAAAAAACAAAAAAAGGGTTAGGCAAAATCGCGGGGGTTCTTTCAGTTCCTTCCTTAGACAGAGAAAGAGGGGGGCAAGCCCAAAAAAAAAAACAAAAACATCACATGTGTCTGTCTGTGTATACCTGCTGCAAACCTCTCTAATCGTGCGATATAGTACCTCAATCGAGCACTAAAGGGTTAGCAATGGTGAATGAATATAAACAGAGCGAGCATATCAAAGTGGGTGGGGGATGTGCGCGCTGTGATTGTGAATTTTGGCTGGGATACTGGGCATGATGTACCTGTACCGAGAGCCTTAGGTCATTAAAGAAAAGGGCTATCTTCGGATTACCAAAAAAAGATTGAAAAATAAAAAATAAAGTGGGGGGGGCAAAAATTAAAAAATTTAAAAAAAAGGAAGGAGATTTATTGCTGAAAATCTCAAAAAGGCGATGAGATCTAATAAGGCAGAGGTGGTCAAAGAGGATTCTAGTAAAAATTTGAGATTTCTTTAATAAAGGGAGGAAGTTGCAGGGTCTGGTCCTCCTTACTGCTGCTTGTGCTTGTGCTTGTGCTGGTGTGCTGGTGCTCGATCTAATCCCTTCCCATCTGTATCCTTTTTTTTTTTCTCCTCTTTTGACGTAAGAGATGGAGACTTGGGGGGGCCTGGAATTATAACAATAATCACAAGTTTTCCACGTGTCATCTTGGGCTCGATGGGAGATTCAAGACCGACCAGAATGCTCACTGGTTCCTGTGGGCGGTGCGATGGATTTTCAGTTCGAGATGGGCCGGTCAACCAGCCCATGTAGAATTTTGATTCGGGCTCTAATGGGCCTGAGTCTCGATTTTTTGGGCCGAACTCAGTTTTTGCCACGAATGCACAGTTCCTGCTCCTCCTGCTGCCGCCGCCGCAGTGAGATTTTTATTTTTTATTTTTTTGAAATTCTTACAACGTTTGAAAGATGGAGCTGTGGATCATGATGGGCTTGTTTTTGTTTTTGTCTAGGGTGTAATCATCAGGTTTATTGAATAGACAACCCCAATTTGGTGTCGCCGGTGCTTATTTTGAAAGCATCTTGAGGTCACTTTTCGCTCCCCAACGTCTCTAGGCGTGCTTTCCTCCCGAGAGAATTTAACGACCGATAGGGAAAAAAGTAAAAGGCTCATGATTATCAAAGTCAAACTCATGATTACTTATGACGATGTGCTTTACTTGGAGATTGGTTTTTTTTTTTAAAGGTAATGTTGGCGAAAAATGTGTTTTTGCCACCAGGTGTAAAAGTAATTTTATTGCATTCGCGATTAAGACGACCCGTAATAATTCTTAGAAAACCGTCCCCCGACCAATTCGAAAGTGTCGCGATTTGTTAATCCACGTAACCAAATACTCGAGCTACACGATTACATGGCAAAGTGAGTGGCAGGTTGCAATTGCAAGAAGAATAATATTTACCGATTTACAGCCGATGAAGGTTTGTAGCATCACTTATTAATAACTTTGCAAGATGGTAAAAAATTTAAAATCGTGTCTTAATCGATCTCTATCTCTTAGTTTTCGCTCAATCTAAATCTGGTGACCTACAAAATTTGACTTTTTTTTTTTTTTTACTTCGAACACCTTAAAATGTTAATGTCGTTGCATAAATCGGTAAATATTTTTTTACGATGGCTTAAATTTCAAAAAATAGTTTAAATTTTGATAGGAAAGCCAATTGGTTTTTCTTTTTAAAATTTTTGCTAAATGTTAACAATGTGCCCAAAGTTTAGTTGGATGAGTAAGCTCGAGATATTAGAATTCTAGAATTTATTTGATAAAACTAAAAAATAAGTGTTGGATGTGGATAAGCTGATATCAAGAGAAAGGATCATTCTCTGAGATCTCGGAAGAGTAGCCGACCCAATCAATTTGCTCTCAGGAGACCTAGCCAGCTCAATCAATCTCCAGGTCCCAGCAAATTAACGAGTCATACACTTTTGTTTGATCAACCAATGGCTATAACGATCTTAAATGCAAGTTTTGAATTTCATGTTTTGATAATCTTGAATGTTGCAAATAGGAATAAAAGTTATCTGATAATAATTGAAAATTGATAGCTCGATAGTATGGACTTCTTACCCCATAAAATACAATGAACGTTATTAGTAGATTCGCAATTAGTAAGATTCCCATTATCATCAGTTGTTTTTTTTCTGTTAAAAGAATCCCCTCCCTTAATTTTTCACTTACGAGGGTTTAATTTCTTTTTAAGCCTAAGGCTCCATTTGTTTCGGAAAAAAACGAATGATTTGAAAAATATTTGTTAAAAAAAACAATCGTTTTATCTAGTGAAATAATTATCCAATGAAAAAAATAATTCTATTTATAGAAAAAAAAATATATGCAATATTTTCGTTGATGATGAAAATATTTCCATTCATTTTTGTAAGTGATATAAGCGATCATTTTTAAGAAAATATAAAACAAACGGAGTGTAAGTTAATAAAGGTTATGAAATAAGTATAATCTCATTAATTTTTGGATTTTCAATTTTCAGTACTTAAGAGGGTTAACAAACTCACGCCAATAGACAAAATGGAAAACATGATTTCGGTATTTAAATGGATGATCATGGAAAGGTTGTCAGTATCCAAATATTTCTCCACAATCTGTCTTTACCGTTGATATGATGGTTGTAAGTAGGGGTGTGTAAAGAAATCGGGAACCACCAGGACCGCATGGAACCGGTGGTTCCTCAGTTGACTTGAGGGTATAAGCTAGTTAGGGAAAAAAAAAATCAAGGGTCTATCACGATCTATTTTATTTTAAAATTTTCAATGTTTCCCCAAAATTTGCTGCTATCACAAATCTACTGTTATTTCATGCAAAACACCCCTAAATTGTTGAAAACATATCTAGTGATAATCATTAACAATTTTTTTTTCCTAAAATTAAAAGATTTAGATAATATTTTTGAGTTATCGAACCTGTGAATTCTGATTTCGTTTCTTCCAACTTTTGATGACAAGACCTCATTCCCTTACCTCGACCATATATACAGTTGAATTATCCAAATTAAATTGGCGGTCTCCATGGCCAAAGCAGTGGACCAGGGAGTGGGGACAAAGACAAGAAAACGTGGGACTGACTAAGGAAAAGGATGAGATTCCCCTCTTGCCGGATATGAATGGCAGGAACTCACTTGTCCTCACGCCTTGGGACTAGTCGGCCTTTCTCTCCTGTTATTCCACAGCTACATAATCTCTTGAATCATATTAGAGAAAATCACATTTTTGATTCATGTAACTTGGAGCTTTCACTTTTGATCCTTATATTTCGTTATACTTATAGTCCTCATACTTTCCTTCGATGACAATATCCGTGTTGAATACATGGTTAAAATATGCCGAAATTACCGAACCACCACCAGGAGGTAACAAATAGCGCATCTGAGTGCAAACTTCTAAAAGTACATTTTCAGTCCGTGTACTTCCCGAAGCGTTCAAATTTAGCGCATTTACTTTGTTTTCGCAACAATACTAGCCTCCGTACCATCAATTGATGAGAATTTGAGTACAGCTGATTTATGTTCTCATTTTTAACCAGACTTAAATGACATAGGTTATTATTAAGTCTTTAAAGTTATTGTGATGGTTTTATAAGTAGTACTTGAAGAAAATTTCATCAAAGCCATTTAACGTTCAAGGGTTGATATTGAATAGGAGAAATCTTCGACCAAAAAAAAAAAACAATTTGGAGAAATCCCCATAAAGTTAACTGTCTAAAATATTTGGTTATTAGATAGTGAGTGAAAGTTGTGTTTAAAATATTTAAAATTTATTATGTCCTTTAGAAGTAGTCCTATACATCCATATGGGCTTGAGCTAAACATAAAAATCTTGTCGTTTAATGCAGTGAAATTGATCTTGTCGGATAAAGATTATGTTCACCTATAATAGTAGGAACCGCCAATTAATAGTTTACCATAAATTTCGGATGGAAATGTGACGAAAGTAATTAAGTTTGGTGAATAACAGGATTAGTTTTGTAACTAAAACAAAAACATAGGACTTAAATTGATAATTCTTAAAAGTATGTGGATCAAAAGTGTGATTTATTTTAGCAGCTTCGACACATAGGCACTACGGATGTGAGTAGCTTTGTGCTCACCTATAATAGTAGGAACCGCCAATTAATAGTTTATCATAAATTTCGGATGGAAAATGTGACGAAAGTAATTAAGTTTGGTGAATAACAGGATTAGTTTTGTAACTAAAACAAAAACATAGGACTTAAATTGATAATTCTTAAAAGTATGTGGATCAAAAGTGTAATTTATTTTAGCAGCTTCGAAACATAGGCACCACGGACTCAGCAATTTCCGGCGAATTTTGAGTGGAAATTTTGACACAATGACCATCGTCTCCGTGTAACAGGACGAATACTAAAATTATAACTAAAGTATTAAGGATCAAAACTGAAGTATCCCAAAACTGCAAGGACCACAATGTAATTTCTCCAATATTTGTATCCCAACAATAACTTATAATCTCTTCTTCTTCTTCTTCTTCTTTTCAGTAAATGCACATTATTTTCGGTGGATTTTGGCTTTTAATGAATCGTGACAAATGACAATGTGCACTCCCTAGACGACTGGAGCTTGGCCTTCCTCATTGCACTAGTGGACGCTCGGGGAGAAGTCGATCGTCCAGGCCAGCCGGACCGAACCTCACCCGACCTGACCTGACTTGACCCGACCAGAACTAAGTCACTCTTTTAAGATCATTTAAACTTTCGGAGCTATCAGCTGTGTCGCTCGAGACAGCAATGGGGTTTTGGTGGATGGTTTTGCGCGAACGGTGCGGACAACAGGCGGAAGCTTCAGCATTGGTAGAAACCCTTAGATTTCTTGTCCTGACCCCGCGAATGGAAGAAATCCTCTTACTTGAGTCTCACTGTGCGGTGCTGATAAGGAGTCTTCATCTTCAAGGCACATATCAGTTCACGTGGGAAGCGGGCAGCCTTATCACCGAAGCCAGAGACTTAGAATTTGACTTTGGCCTATTGTGGCAGAGACAGAAACAAGGCAGCAGATTGAATTGCAAAATCTTATCGATGTGAATCCTCATCTTACAATTGGTTGTCCGATCCTCCCCATGCCCTATGGGCTTTACTATGTTCGGAATCTCGTTTTATATATGTTCTCGAACTTGTTGAGCTAGTAATGCAAATCGCATTTTCTGAAGAGGTAAAAAAAAAAAACTATGTTTCCTCCTCGATGATGGACTAGAGTTCTGTTGTCCAAGGCTGTCTATGGGTTTCACCTCCTTCGGCCGTCATCTATAGCCGTGTCCTAGCCATGTTATCACTTAAAAATGGCATTACGTTGTGAAATTGGGACTTCGCAAAACTACAATTTCATGGTAGATCAGGATAATCAAAGAGGAAAAAACCCTCGTCGTACCTATTTTAAATTAATACATATAAAGGGCCTTACATTATCAAATTGAGACTTATCGAATCTACGGGTTAATTGTCAAAAAAGCCTTAAACATATTGCACGACGGCCAATTCAACTCTACACTTTTTTATTGTGCTAATTTAATCCTAAACCTTTTGACGATTTTTTAATTTAGTCATTCCCGTCAATTTCCGCAGGAAATTGCTGCCATGTATGTCAGACGTCCTATTTAGCATGGACAATTTTTGCAAATTTTTTTAATCTTCTAAATTTTGGCTGAATTTTTTATTTTATCTTATCTTATCTTATCTTTTTTATTCCTTTTTCCTTGTAATTAATACCACTGACCAAGATCCGACAAACCCCGCAGCCATTGGGCGAGGCCTCAATGCCATCACCTAGAGGCCCTAGAGGGTCGGCAATCTTTACTAGTCGTTGTCAGCCATCGATGCCACCCCAGCTAGTGGAGGAAAATGAAAAATAAAAAATAAAAACAAAGGTGAAGAAAATAAAAAGAAAAGAAGGAAAATAAAATCAAAAAGTCAATAAACTTATTTTAGAAAATTCGAAAAAAAAAAGTTTGCAAAAATTGTCCATGTCAACGTCATTCATGTCATGTAAGATGGTCGATGTCCACGTCAATAATCTCTAGCCAAAATTGACCGAAAATAACTAAATTAGCATATCATTAAAAGGTTTAATACGAAATTTGCATAATTAAAAGGTTTAGGACTGAATTGGCCGTCGTACAATAAGTTTAGGTCTTTTTTGAATCTACAATTCCACGATATATCCCAAAGTGAGCAACACATATTTGAAAAGGAATGACATCTTCTAAAATTAGAAGTTGAGTGTGCCACGTGCCATTGTTGGGAGCGCGCAGCGGAAGTCCGATACTTTCACCTGGGGAGATTGCCAAAAGAGAGCCCAAGTCCGAGCCCGTCAATATATCTAGTTGAACCCACATTTACTCAAAAGCTTAAGCCAATGAGTTATTGGCCAACTTGGATATATTAACTACTTCACACCATATTAATTCTTCAATGTGAGACTTCTCACACAATGTTAGGTTTGCTCCCCCTTAATCTAAGTATCCTTCTGCACCAACATATCTCAACTTGATTCTCCATCAATGCCCATCAGGCCTGCATTGCTACATCACAATGCTACACCGGCCCGAAAACCGCGTTGGTCACCAAATTCCTTCCTTGAGATATCCACCAAACATCGGAATAGATTAGAGGCCCACCAATCAACCACCTGCTGTGATACCATTTATTGGGAGCGCGCAGCGAAAGTTCGATACTTTCACTCGGAGAGATCGCCAAGAGGGTGCCCAAGTCCGAGCTCGCCAATATATCTAGTTGGACCCACTTTCACTCAAAAATTTAAGCCAATGAGTTATGGGCCAACTTGAATATATTAACTGTTTCACACTACATTAATTCTTCAATGTGAGACTTCTCTAACACAACTCACACGTGCATTCTAACAGCGATTACTCTTATGAGATATTGACATATAATCATCTCGAAATTGTCACCAACCTAAATTGGGCCGAACGATTGAGACCACCATGACTTCTAACTAATATGCATTGTGCATAAAAATATAAAGAGAGACGCAGAGATGGGCGAGGACGTCACGATGACGGAAGTGCATAAGTTCCTTCAAGAGGTGGGATAAATTGGTCAGGGTGACCTCTAAGATTTATATTCTATGCAAAAATCAACATAATGAAACTTGTAGTAAATGGGGTAGTCTATCCCAAAGTGGACAACATGTATTCGAAAACGATTGAGATCTTCTAAAATTAGAAGGTGAGTGCGCCACGTGCGATTACTCTTTTGAGATATTGACATATGACCATCCCGGAATTGTCACCAACCTCTAACTTATATGCAATGTGCACAAAAATATAAAGAGATACATAGAGATAGGTGAGGACGTGACGATGACGAAAGTGCATAAATTCCTTTAAGAGGCGGGATAAATTGGTCGGGGGTGACCTCTAGGAGTTATATTCTATCCAAAAATGAACATAATAAAACTTGTAGGAAATTTGGGTAGAGAAAAACTCCTTTTTACCCCTTTGTTTCACCCTTTCTCGGAGCTCTTCATGTTGCTATTGAACAAAAGAAATGACATCTAAATCAATATTGAGAAGGTTCTTCCTTTCATTTGGCTTTCATGAATATCTAGTTTAGGTTCACTAGAGCCACATCCAAATTAATGGTGAGAAATAATACCTCCTTCAATAGGTTTCATATTACTAAATCACTCGTGCAATTTGCCTTCTTTTATCAAATTCCATTATGAATTTTTTTTTTTTTTTTGGGCAATATCTCCTGAGAAAGGTGTTGTTAACAACTTGATCAGAGGATCCCAACAGAAGATTTGATCCTAAAAAAGGTGTTATTATAACTCGGTCAAGGAAGGAAAAGGCTACAAGAAAGTCTTACCAACTTTCTGTTGTCTACCAATATTCAACTCTTTCTTGAGTGTTCGTGTTCTGCAAATGGAAGTTTCATCCTCCCATCACCAAACAACATCGTGGAGATCACAAACATGTCAGCAACCCTTCAAATCCATGGCATCTTTTGAAAAGAAACTGTGAATATTTGCTCTTTTTTTTTTTCTTTTTAAAGCTATATGAAGGAAACCTGTGCATATTTCAAAGCTAAATCAACACTCCCCAGGTTTGAATGAGACCAAGAAATGGGGTGCCTAAAGCCAGAGGGTTGTCCGTATAAAAACTTGTTGCGGTTCGACTGATCATTTTTAATTGTGTGGTGATCCTTGTATACTGAGCCTTCGTGACGAGCATTTTTCATTTAATGAGAAATCATTGCTAAAGAATGTCATTCAATGAAGCTCCCCTATTTCATGGATCCATGAAGCATGTCTGTCACAGGCATTTTAAAAATGGGTTCTTGAATTAAGTAAGCAGGATTTTAAAAAGTAATTTCTTGGTGTCTTCCTAGGGTTGATGCATTGAGAAGATTGGCTCTCTCTGCTTGAGATGAACATTGGAAGGTGTTTGAATTGTTTAATCATTGGGGCTGGCGATTTTCTGCTCCCGGGTTGAGGAGATCTGTGGAAATGGTCCTGTTGGCACTGTTTTCTGGACTTGAAAAGAATCTGATTGCCACATGATTGTTCAAATAATTTGGACAAAAGCACAATGCAAGATTTGACTTTACATTCAAGTTTAATGCAGAATGAAGGTGATTACTCTGGCATTACTTGGCTTCGTGTTTCTACTTAATTCGAATGTCTTTGACCAAGAAAGCGGATAATTCTTGCTAGATTAGAGAGATTCGAAGAAAATTTCGTGCGCACGATCTGATCCTCAACAAGTTAGGGGATCACTAAGCACCATTTGCAGCAGCAGTGCGCAAACTAGATCGCTCGAAAGGATCTTAACCATTTTTGCACTTTGCCAATGTCACTATGACGGACTTACCATCTTCCGGTTCCAATTCAGACAACTCAAATGAAACGAAAGTAAAGACCTAGCTATCCTGAGGGATACAGGACCCTCTGTAAATAGTTATGAAATAAATTAAACACTTCATGAGTTCATCACAAACTAAAATCTTCCACAAGAATGCTGAAGGGTTGTCCTGCTGAGCACTCCTTTCTCATCCTTTGGAGGTGATGCTTGTAATTGAGGGTGTTCATATACTAATCAAGAAAAGAGAATGGAAAAAAAAAAAAAAAAAGAGTTAGACGCTGTTGCAGTGGTCCTGCATCCAAGAAAGAAAAGTTTCTCTGCAATCTCAACGCAAAAGGTTCCCACTAAACAAATTACACACTGAAAAGATTCCATTAAAGAAATTTTCAATCTCTCTCTCTCTCTCTCTCTCTCTGGCCATCCGCTGCACCAGAAGGTGTCTCTTTCTTTTTTTTGGGAGGGGAGGGGGGGAGGGGGTACAGAAGATGCTGATAATGGCGACAAAAGAGAGACCTGCCAAGGCAGCTTCTACGAGCCATCACCAACCCCTTTTCCCCCTTCCTCATCGATTGTGAGGAAAAGGGCAATTCGCCTTTTGGTTTCATTTTTAAAAATTCGATGGGGCTTGATTCTGGGACAAACGTTAGTCGTTCGGTGCTTCAGGACAAACAGTAGTGTTCCTGTCTCGTTTCGGTGTCGTCTTGTGATCTCCTCTCTGTGCCAAGAGAGTGAAGTCGGAGATTAGACGAACGAAACCGCACATAACGAAAGCTCATGACTCCTTTTCTCAATCGTCCCAGGCTTTCGTTCCTTTTGAGGTGCATGCATGCGCTCGTGAGGTGATTCAGCGTAATGTGAGGCTTACGATTCGAGGGTGTCCAGTCTTTCAACAGCATTTCTTTCTCAATCATGGCCCAATCATACTTGATCTGAGAAGAAGCAAAAGGGGGTTTAACTTTTAAGATACCTGCGTAAGCGAAAAAGTCATAACGTTGCTTGTGGAAAGATAGTAAAAATGATCATGCTCTTTTAAAATTAATGAGCAATGAATCACAGTTTGGCATACATGATTTGGTGGGTCGTTTCCCATCTATTATTACACAAGTATTGCTTGCTTTTCAGTCTCTGGTGATGACATAAGTAGGGATAGAAATGTCTAAAACATTAGTAGCTAGAGACATCATTGTCATATAAGGGCTCAATATATAAAGGCAGACCAGGTAACCAGTTCTATATGCAGGAACAACCACGCAAGTGCAGAGGGAAGGTGACCAACTCCCATTTGGATCCAAACAAAGACAAAGGATTTTCCAAGCTGGTTTCTGTCATGAAGATGTTGATTGGTGCCCTTCGGCAGTTGACCATCCATTGCTCATGAAATATGACAGAGAGGCATGTTTAAATACCTTAACACTCTCCTTCTCGTGAAGGCCGATCGGACGACGGAGGTCTTGACCTTGGATTCTAACATAAAGAGACACGAAAATGACAGGCTATTGAAATTCACGGGATATAAATCGTGAGGAACTGAACTCAAGATAAAATTTTGGGACGAACACGCGATTGTTTAAGTTATCGGATGTGAAGCGGAACATATATTATGTCGTGACACTGTCGATATGATATGGCAAAGCTTTGCACAATGACGTTGATATCTATTGTCCATTTGGGGGACACCTCGACCGTGATAGGCCTGCTACTAGCTTGACTCTAAGAAAGTAGAAACACTATCCTCTCGCAATTTACAGACTGACCTGCTCAGTTTCATCCCAGAGGCCAATCTGACACTGACCTCTTCATTTTTAAATTTCTTTTTTTTTTTTAAAGATAGTTGGAGTTCCCTTTTAAAACAATGATCACCAGTCAATGCCCACGAACCTCTTGTATTTCCTTTGTTAGCTGTAATGGCCAATATTTTACCCATTAGAGAGGGAGAGAGAGCTGAAGGTTGAAGCTCTGTTAGCTGAAAAGAAACTCTTTTTCAATTTTTTTTTTTTTGGGTTTATTGCTTGTAATGATCGTTTTGTGGGTTCCTCTTGGAAGCTCTGGTTTTGTTGCAAGAGAAGAAGACAACTGACTGTTTTGGAGTCTAACGAGATGTGCTCAGACAGCAATTGAGTGTTCTTCGGAGACGTTGCTCCGGTTCAGCTCTCGCCAAGACCCCCCCATGTCTGTCCTCTCTTTACATTGACTGAAACTGAATGTGCTTTGGAACTAAGTCTCTGTGTGTGTGCGCGTGTGTGGTTTATTTTTATTTTTTTTCCTTCTCCTCTCACTACTCTGCTTTTGCATCCTCTGTTTTTCATCCCCTTCTTGTTTCTTTGAAGAAGGCTTTTGAGCGTGCTTCAGTGAAGCAACTCTTGTTCCAGGGATGATTTCTTTCGGTTGGGACTTGAAAGAATTTGGACTGCTGTAGCATTAAAAGTTTGTCGCTGAGGATGACTTCGGTACACAAGCGTTCAAATAGGTAACCAGTCATTTAGTTTTTCTTCTTTCCAATTCGTGGTCTGTTGGACTATTCCTTTGCTGGATTTTCTCATGTTGGTTGGTGGATTTCATCAGCTGAATTATCTTCTGAGATAGCTTCATATGGAAAAGAGAAGTTTGGTCATGTCGAAGTGCTCTTTGCCACCCGACGATGGTGAAATCAAGAATGATGATAAAACACTTGCCTTAAAGAAGATTAAGCACTATTTTGATCTACAGCAGCATGTTTAGTAATGTCTTAGCTTTCTGCTTTAGCTTCCTTCAGTCTACGAGTATTAATCCTTTGGGTTTTTTATGCTCTGAAATGACAGCTTTCCTGGCAAGAAAAGAGACGAGGAAGATAGTTCTGATGTTTTAGCTGAAGATTCACACCGGGTAAAGCTGGTAAATTGTTCATTCCTGTCCTTTCTCTTTTGGTTGAAGTAGTTTCTTCCCTTGTCTATGTCCTGCTGAACAATCTTGCTATAAGTCTACTTCAATTGCCGAGTGCGTTGTGTACTGTTTTCGCGATGATATGCACGATCTATTACCCCTTGTAATTTGAAACTCTCTGATGCCAGGACGTGGGTTACATGACGGACACTATTGAAAGCAAGGCGAAGCCTTCCACCACCGGCATTAAAGTCCATAGTTCTCTAAAGCGAGAGGTCGGAACCGGAAATTGCGTTGCTGTGGCTGCTCGAGCTGTGACATTACGTTCTCCTGTTACTTACTACTCCTTCACCGTCTTTCATGCAGATTTTGCAGCTTGAGAAAAGACTAAAGGACCAGCTCAAGGAGCGCCACGCTCTGGAGAAGGCACTTGGTTTGAAGAGTTCGTCGTCCCATGGCAATCCAAGTCACGACGCCTCGATGCCTAAGGTAATCAGTTCTAGTTATTTTTGAATGTGTAGCATAGCAGCACGTAACTTTTCAGAGTCATGCATTAGCCTTTTTTGCTTTTGTAAGTGATTACCATTACGCGAGACTTCCTTACCAAAAAACAAAAACATTACGCGAGACTATTGCAAAATTGGTTCGACAAATCTCGACCTTGTTGAGCAAGTTTTTTTTTCTGGACTGAATTATTTGATGTTTGATTCTTGTTCGAGGTCCAGCCAGTGGCGGAATTGATTAAGGAAATCGCGATTCTGGAGTATGAAGTGATGTACTTGGAACAATACCTCCTCTCCTTGTACCGAAAGGCTTTCGATCAACAAATCCCGCACTTGCCGCCGTCTAACAAGGAGAAAAGGATAGAATTGCCGGTAGACACCCCGAGAGGGAGTTTCCTAGAACTTCCTAGGCGTAATGGCGTCGCGCTGCAAGGGAAGAACGTGGTGGTCCAATCTGGTCACGAGTCGCTCACTAGGCCGTCAAAGGATTATGAAGAGAATCCACTCGATTCCATGCACCGTTGCCGCTCCTCGCTCTTAGAACGGTTGGTGCGAACTTCTCCTCAGGCGGAGTCCTCGGCTAAAGCTCTACGTCCCTGTCAGTCTCAACCGGTGTCAATGATGGAGGCTAGTTTCAAAGCATCTTTGTTTTTGTTTTGCTAGAAGACCTCTGTGCTTGAAATGCTTTTGCTAAAAAACAATTTCTGTGTTCTGACTTCGATAATCTTGTCAGCAGTATGCGCAGAACACTCCCCTCAGGGTAGTTAGTTTGGCGGAACATCTCGGTGCCAGGATTTCCGACCATGTTCCAGAAACACCTAACAAGCTCTCCGAGGATATGGTCAAGTGCATGTCAGGTATCTATTGCAAACTCGCAGACTCGCCTCTAACGCATAACAGCCTATCGTCTCCTGGCTCATCTTTGTCGTTGGCGAGCGCTTTTTCTCCGCGAGATCCATTGGAATCATGGAGTCCCGGGTTCGGGAACAGCTCTTCCTTCGACGTGTGCTTAGATAATCCTTTCCACGTGGACGGACTCAAGGATTTTAGCGGACCGTATAGCACCATGATCGAAGTGGCATGGCTGCATCGGGATAGCCAGAAATTGGGGGACACCGAAGACTCTTTGCGGAACTTTAGGTCAGCTTCTAGACATGAAGGTTTCATTTTGCGAGCAAAGTGTTCTCTGCCAAACGACAATCTCTAACAAAACCAATTGAAGTTTGTTACATCTTTTGTACTGCAAAACACGTACTAGAACAAATTCAATGGTACTGCGCTGAAATGTGGAGAAAGTTAACTACTTTGCACCCGTAGATTCGACGCCGGCAGCAACTTTGAGATAAAAGCTTTTGGTTCTGTTATGGAAAGATAACTACTTTGCCTGTAGACTCGACGCCAGCAAGAACATTGCGATAAAAGCTTTAGGTTCTGTTTTGTCCTTGTGTCGTCGCTGAGCCAAATACTTCACCAGGTCACTCATTTCTCGCTTAGAAGAAGTAGATCCAAGGAAGCTGAAGCACGAGGAGAAACTAGCTTTCTGGATCAACATCCACAATGCGCTGGTGATGCATGTAAGGAGTTGTCATAAGTACAACTGTTACTTCCAGCTTTTGTTTCTCCTGTATGATTTGTGTTTTGTAAGCAGCTCTTGTTTCTGAAAAACAGGCATTTCTGGCTTATGGGATCCCCCAAAACAACGCAAAGAGAATCTTGCTACTGTTGAAGGTATACCTCATTCAGTCTTCAGACTGTGTCTTCAAGATGCAGAATTTACCAAAAGCTTGTCCCAATGCAGGCAGCCTACAATGTCGGCGGGCACACCATCAGCGCTGGCACAATACAGAGCTCGATCCTCGGATGCCGGTTGTCTCGACCTGGACAGGTAAATCTGAGAGACCCTTCATCTATTGTAGCATATATCAAGCTCTTTGGTCTTTTCGTAGTTCTGTAGTAGGGGGGGTTCTCGAATGCTAACATTTATGGCGGATCTGATACGAGTTCGCATTTTCGCAGTGGCTCCGGTTATTACTGTCTACGAGGTCCAAGTTCAAAACTGGGGACCCAAGACAAGCGTATGCCATCAAGCAATCCGAACCCCTTTTGCACTTTGCACTCTGTTGCGGAAGTCACTCCGATCCCGCAGTATTCATCTCTCTTGCCATTGTCTTGATTTCGTTTGCACTTGCTGAACTAGATTGCAGATTCTTGTCTATCTTTAAACATCATTTATGAATCATTTGTCGTGTTCAACTTCATAGGTCCGTTTATACACTCCCAAAAGAGTGTTTCAAGAGTTGGAAACCGCGAAAGACGAGTACATACGTGCAACTTTCGGGGTGCGCAAGGACCAGAAGATCCTCTTACCAAAGGTCGTGGAGTCGTTCGCGAAGGACTCGGGGTTGAGCCCTGCTGGAGTTGTGGAAATGATTCAGCTGTCTTTGCCCGAGTCGTCTCGGAAAACCTTCAAGAGGTGTCAGCTCAGCAAATCGCGCAAGAACATCGAGTGGATTCCTCACAATTTTAGTTTCCGGTATCTGATAACAAAAGAGGTGGTGAAGTGATTAGGCTTTGCTTGGAGTGAACATGACCAATGTGATTTGATCATTTGAGTCTCTTGTTTTTCCAAGGTGCTATGAACTTTGTTGCTTTGTACAGTCTATGAGGCAGGACATGACAAGTTCAAAACAGAAATCTTCTGCGTTTTGTTTCTTGGATTGCCGTAATGCCGACATCTATAATGCCCCAAAAAGATTTGAAGGGCACATTGCAAAAATTTTGAAACGCCAAGAGGCGATTAGGAACTACGTAATAAATAAATTCCAAGGGCGAAGTATAATTCTCTCCCAATTTTGGACATTTTCCCTTCACGTGGAAACCAACTATTGAGAAATTGGCCGAGTCATCGTCTATGGTCACAACTCCCTTTCTTTGTTCGAGAAAAACAAATGATTTTGATCAACTGGCCTTGTTAGCTTTTACTCTCAAGGGGGAATTCTGAGCATTTCTCGCTTTACTAGGGAGAGGACAGAGGGGGTGGTCAGAAAAACTTATTAGGTGCCAGAGGTATTTTTTGTCCTAAGTGTATCTTGTCTAGAGATAGGAAAGCATTCCAACATCGGTTTACTCCTCTTTGGAGGGGAGAGGCTCCCTTCAGTTGGATGGGGCCATAGGGATCCCCGATGAGGGAACCTTAACGGTGGCATAATGGCTCGTGTATATCCTATGGTGACAGCTTTCTCCAGGAGAAAAGCATGCACTCTTGATGTTAAATGAAATTCCTTTGCAATTAAGCAGCGTCCTTCATGTGAACAAGAAGATTGCTTGATGAATTTATGTGAACTAGCTTGAGATGAAAGTCAGCAGTTTATAAAAATGACAACTTAGATCGTTCACAGAAATGGATGAATGAAAATATTTGCATCTTCCACAAAAATATCTAAACATAAATTATTACCAACAATAAAAACATTTCAATCCACTAATTTTTCAAGCAACATAAGCGAAAGTTTCTAAGAAATATCGTTTAAATTATTTCTTTTTCCTCGAAACAAACAAAGTTACAATAGATTTCAAAATGTCATAGTGGATATTGCAAAAATTGAAATTTCGGGGCGCAAATTGCCGCCACAACCAAATACCTAGGGGCATGACATAATTATCCCAAAAGAGTGCACGCTGAATTTTTCTGAGATCCATTTTGCAAGCTATTGTGAAGATATCTTACAAAAACCACTAATACACAAAAGGCTCCAACACTAATGCCTTAAGGCCTACACTACCATCCTCCAAGTTCAAGTCTTATCATCAGTAACAAAAAGAACTCGAACTAGCGCAATGACTAGCAAATCTCAACATTATTTGATTGCGATCAAAATTAAGAGTAAGCAACCAACTTGTCGTGTGGCTGATCGTGATCATCCGCATGTGAATGTCCATCGCCAATCCTTCGCGACTCTTCTTGAGTTACCTGATCACTTGCTTGACCTTCCTCGGCTGGCTTCTCTTTGCCCGATGAACCATACATCTGCCTTCTGAATTCCCTTCGAGCTGCCCTCTCTTCAAGCTTCAGTTGTTTAAAACCTTGTTCGAACTTGGCTTCGTCCTCGGGAGAAAAGAAAACCACCTCCATTTTCCCAAGCTCTTCATAAAGCTTCTCAATCTTTGATTTCCAATATAGACCCATTTCTGTGTCCATCTTGTGATAAGGTGTCTTCAGCAGATACTCATCGATCCCACCTGCCTTATCGATGCAACGGAGAGCATGGGTCGTCACTTTGACACGAATATGGCGGTCGAGAATGTAGCTGAACAGACGCTTCTCCTGCACATTCGGCTTCCAGCTCCTCCTTGTCCTGGAACAACCATCATAGAGAAGCTCTAATCAGAAAATTACAATTTTTTCACTTCAATTCCACTCCACAGAGATCGCTATATTTTGAAATTTACAAAACTCAAGTCTCGGTTCTTCTACTAGAAGGGATGAACAGGATCAATGAATTGTTACCAAAGTTTCAATGTGTAACACAATAGCATGTTAACATCTACATCCTCAAAGTTAAAACAACAACTTATATTGATGCTAGTTGTCACCCAAAGTCATCATCACGGATTTGGTAGGTGCAACTCCATATTGTTTACCGGAATATCTGATAATCTTTATGGCTTTCCCTTGAGTGGAGTAGCAAACTAGTACAATTTAACACCATATAGATGGGACTGCAGTGCCCTATCTAAGGTGACATGGATTACAATAAACTAAATCTCTGAAGGCTTAAACCCTTCACTGATATTGAGGGTAGAAAACAGTTATTGTGCAGATAAACAATTGCATTGTCCTAATATCTCCAGACAGAGTTATCATGTACAATAATGTCACAGAAGTACTACCTCAAACGAAAAGGAAAAAGACCTTAGTGATTCTGAATTGAGCAGCAAATAACATCTCAGTCAACCGCCAATCTTTATTTTGGCCAAAAGGAATGAGAATACAAATTAGCAGAAACCAATCAGGATGTCTGCAAGAGCCAGCTATTAACAAGAGCGGATCTAACAAGAATTTGACAAGGAAAAATGGAGGTAGACGAAGCCCAAAGGACTTATGCGACAGTGTAATATAATGACATCTCCTTCACCATCAAAGAGCGAGCTCATAGTGTTAACATCTACATCCTCAAAGGGAAAAGAAAAACAGGAGAGACCTGGACCAACAACATTATATTGATCTAGTTGTCATTAAAGTCATCATCACGGATTTGGTTGGACCAACTCGATATTCTTTTCGTGAAAAATTTGATAACCTTTATGGCTTTCCCTCGAGTGGAGTGGCAAAGTTTAGTACAAGTTAACACCATATAGATGGGATTGCGGTGCCCTATCTAAGATTGACATGGATTAAAATAAACCAAACCTCCGGCTTAACCCTTCACTGATAATGAGGGCAGAAAACAGTTACTGTGGAGATAAACAAATGTACTGCCCTAATAGCTCCGGACAAAGTCATCGTGTCCAATAATGTCACAGAAGTACTACCTTGAGCAAAATAGAAAAAGATCTTAGTGATTCTGAATTGAGCAGAAAATAACATCTCAGTCAACCGCTAATCTTCATTTTGGCCAGAAAGAGTGAGAATACTATTAGCAGAAACCAATCAGGATATCTGCAAGAGCCAGCTGTTACCAAGAACCGATCTAACAAGAAGTTGACAAGGAAAAATGAAGGTAGACAAAGCCCAAGGATTCATGTGACAGTGTAAACTAATTACATCTCCTTCACCATCAAAGAACGAGCTCATGGTGTTTGCACATTACATGTTGAAATGACAACAGCAAGAGTAATTTGACAAAGAACAACAGCGATTGTTGGTAATTCATATGCTTAAGCAGAAAGAGCAAATGAAAACAAAATATCGGAGCCACGAACTTGGATCTTTGACATTAATCATCTCAGATCTCTCATTAGAAATCCTGAACTTAATAAAACTACAGCCGACCGAACTGTTAGAACGCCCAAAAGAGTCTAGTGTTAGTCAATTCAGATCTCTCCACCCACATTGAAAGAAAGGGACACATTATTTTTCATATCCACAGTCCTGTCCAACAAAATGCCCTTGCTTCAACACGGCGGTGGATGTGACCACATTGCAATTCATCACAAACTACAGAAGATGGAACCATGACGACGCTCATGAGTTCAAATAACCAGTGTGTGGTTGGAAATGAATACGACCGACTCCATAGCCCAAATATGAAACGCGAGCCATATCTAAGCTGAGCCGGTAAAGCTCAACCGATGCAAAGCCACAGTTGAATCTAAACTAACAAGCATCTGCGACCGCAACACATAACCAGACTCGATTCTGAGCATACCCATTCCAGAAAACAGACGATTGACTAAAATGAACAAGCGAGGGAGGAGGGTTGGAGCTTACTTGTTGCCGCCTTTCTCGCTGACTTGATTGCCGAAGCGGATGTGGCGGCCGGCGAAGAGGCCGCGTTGCGCGCGACCCATGACGACTTTCGAATTGGGGATGCACTTCTCCAGGGTTTCTTTGACACCGGGCGCGAGGTTCTTCTCTCCCACGCGCTTCAGCACCTTCTTCATCATCTCCTTCCCCCTAAACGCCATCTCTCTCTCTCTCTCTCTCTCTCTGTGACTAGAGAGGCGCGAGTTCGATGAGAGCAGCTTCACATGAACGAAGAACCTAACGATGCGGAACAGGGTTTACTACAGGAAATCGCCCTAGTGGGGAGAACATGAGAGGCCGACATAGCCAAAGGGCGGACCAAGCGATCTGCGAAATGAGGACGTGGGGGGTAGAGAATCGAGTCTACCTATGGGCCGCCAAGCCAAAGTGGGCTTTTTCGCTTCTCGGCCCAAGCAAGACTTGATGGGCCTTCCTGAGCCCATCAAGTGCAATCGTCGTTCTCTTTTATAAATAAATCATATCAGAATTTAGCAAGCAAAACGAAATTGAAAGCGCCAATTTTTTTTTTTTAAATCCCATCGTTAATCAATATAACTGGAAATCGAAACATATCTCGCGAGGTGTACTTACCTATTGGGATTTGAGATACAATAAAAATAAACGGAAAGTAATATCTACTTATGCATAGGAATCATCACACGTACTCGAAAATTAGAATTCTTTTCTCCCGGCGTCATAATTCGTACTAAAGATATTCACCTTGGAATTTTGCGCAAAAATTGATGTACAGTAACAACCCCCCACAAAGATTGTCACCATATAAAGATAAGCCTGAATGAAAATCTCTGCTTGATTTTCCTTTAAACCTTTGCAAACTTATGTAACGAGCCATAGGTTACAAAGACGGCAACATCAGAAAGATAAGGAAATGATATAACAGAGCTGCTTCTGATGAAAGATTAGTTGAGATGTCGCTAATATCTCTAGAAATATTTGCCACGATATTTATCGTGGTAGATATTTAATTCCCAAACTCGAATAGACGCGAACATAAGCGACATTATGTTTCATCATCCAAAACGCTTAAGGAAAATAAATTCCCTAGAATGTCGTACAGAACGCATTATTTTCTGCAACTTTTTTTTTTATTCTTTTCACGATCGTATCTCTCCATGCAATGCTTCATGACATTTCACATATTGGCTTTGCCGCCGAGACACCCTCGACTTTATATATCATTAACATCGACGCTTATTAGGCTGCTCGACATCCTTTAATGGTGGTAAAACTTAGTATGCGACTGCCATGGGGGACGAGGACGAAGAAGTGGCCGAAGAAGGAAACACAACAGTCGCCTCCGGCTGCCCCGAGCCGACAAATCTCAACAGGTCGGCCAAAGTCGCCTGTTTTTTTTTTTTCGTGCCTTTTGTTGAGGTATAAGTCGCTTTACCCAGAGCAGCCATCAAAAGTCCGGAAGGGTTGGGTGGGAAAACTCCGGTCGTTTCGGCCGTCCAAGCCGTCCAAGCGCAATTGGTCGGCCGAAGTCGACTTTTTTTCCCACCCTTTTTTGGGTATAAGTAGGTAAGATCTCATGGATTGACTCACGATGCAGGATCTCGTCAGTTGTCCTCGTCCGTCACCAGTCATATACGCCAGCCCGGAGATCTACGCCGGCCAGGAGATCGTCGTTCGTCCTCGTCTGACCGACGAGATCGTCGCTCATCCTCGTCTTCATCCTCATCCTCGTCCATCTCAAATGGTCATCTAAGCCAGCCGGGAGATCCTCGTCCGTCCTCGTCCGTCTCCAGCAGTCATCAACCCCAGCGAGGGTCGGGGAGAACTCCAGCCGCTCCGGCGCCGGCCGGACCAAGCGCAGCAGGTCAGCCAAAGTCGCTTGCTTTAAGCCTTTTTAACGTATAAGTAGGTAAAGTCTCATGGATTGACTCATGACGCAGGAGGTCGGCTTCCGTCGGCGAAAACTGGAGTTCAGTTCGAATATTTTCCACGGCCCGTGGAGCATTACCGTAAACGGAAGCTTCCCAAGCCATTTGGTAAAGTCGTTGGTTGCGTTGTAATGTGAGCGCAAATCTATATGATGGTGGTAATAACTCATCAATTTCTGACTCATGACGCAGGAGGTCGGCTTCCGTCGGCAAAAACTGGAGTTCAGTTCGAATATTTTCCGCGGCCCGTGGAGCATTACCGTAAACGGAAGCTTCCCAAGCCATTTGGTAAAGTCGTTGGTTGCGTTGTAATGTGAGCGCAAATCTATATGATGGTAGTAATAACTCATCAATTTCTGGAAAAGCAGTCGCCGAGTTTGAATTATCATCCGATTTGACAGTAAAAAAAAGATCATTCTCTTATGTTACATTTCCTTTGTACGTTTTCATGGCCAAGCTTGCATAATCTTCTTCTTCGATTATCATTTTCTTGATTTGAGAGAAGTGATCCGAGATTCTCATGAAGCTAATCTTCTTCAATAGCTTGTTCTTGATTTCTCCTCTTGCTTTTGTGCATCTGGTTCGTGTGTTTTCCCGAAGTGTGAACCTCAGCAAAATCACATTGTTATTCCAATTTCCAATACATGATTCTGATGATTTTGTTGACATGCAATTTGTTAAATCAATCAGATTGTGATCTCTTCTTTAGTTTCAAAGCTATTTATATAGCTTTACGTTCGCGTAATTGCATGCATGTCGTGCTTTGGTTTACATGTCGGACAAGTATTCGTCCTAGTCCTTCACTACAAAAAAAATACGAATTTAGCTATGAAAATTTGCGAGGAAAAAAAAATCATCGCTAATTTGTGACGAAAACATCGACGAAAACAGCGACAAGAAAAAAAAATTGTCGCTATTTGCGACGAAACATATTCATGGCTAATTAGCGGCGAAAACCTCGACCAAAGAATTTCTTCGCTAATTAGCCCCGACTTTAGCCACGAAAATCATTTTGTATCTAATTAGCGACGAAAAATGACATAGCCAAATTGCTACGAAATTAGCGACGATAATATAATTTCATCGCTAATATAAATTAAATAAAATATTATTTAGCGACCAAAGTAATAATTCGACGCTAAATCGGCTAAATTTAAATAAAAAAGAAAAAAATAGAGACGAAAAGAGTTTTCGTCGCTAATTTAATTAAAATAAAAAACAAAGTAGCGACGAAAACCCTATTTCGTCTCTAATATAAATTAAATAAAAAAATATTTAGCGACGAATTAGCAACAAAAATAGTTTTCATCGCTAATTTAATTAAAATAAAAAACTTATTATCAACGAAAATCATATTTCGTCGCTAATATAAACTAAATAAAATATTATTTAGTGAGGAAAGTAATGATGCGTCGCTAAATTGGTAAATTTAAATAAAAAGGAAAAAAATTAGCTACGAAAATAGATTTCGTCGCTAATTTAATTAAAATAAAAAAAATATTTAGCGACGAAAGTGTTAATTCGTCGCTAAAATGAATAAATTTAAATAAAAATAAAAAATTAGAGACGAAAATCTTATTTCGTTACTAATATAAATTAAATAAAATATTATTTAGCGACGAAAGTACTAATTCGTCACTAAATCTATTTGAATTGAAAAGAAAAAATTTAGCGATGAAAAGAGTTTTCGTCTCTAATTTAATAAAAAAACTAATTAGAGACGAAATACAAATTTCGTTGCTAATATATTAATGACGAAAGTACTAATTCGTCGCTAAATCGGCTAAATTTAAATAAAAAATAAAAAAGTAGCGACGAAAACTCTTTAGCGACAAAAGTAGTAATTCGTCGCTAAGCTAAATTTAAATAAAAAAAAAAAATAAGCGACGAAAATAATTTTCGTCACCAATTTATAAAAAAATAATTTACGACGAAAGCCTGTTTCGTCGTTAATTTAATGAAAATTAAAATAAAAAAGAAATAATTAGCGACAAAATTTGCATTTCGTCGCTAATTAATATATAAAAAAATAACATTTAGCGACAAAACAGGCTTTCGTCGCTAATTTTGCGACGCACTTCATGTTTCGTAGCTAATTTGATGAAAAATTTAAATAAAAAAGATGTAATTAGCTACGAAATTTTCATTTCGTCGCTAATTAATCTAAAAAAATAACATTTAGCGAGGAAACAAGAAATTCGTCGCTAAATTAGCGAACGAATGCTTGCTTCATCGCTAATTCAATGAAAATTTAAATAAAAAAAATTAATTAGCGACGAAATCGGCTTTTCGTGGCTAAATTAATTTAAATAAAAATGCTTTGTATCGACGAAACAAAACGTTCGTCGCAAAAGTAGCGACGAAACGCCAATTTCGTCACTAATTAAATTTTTTTATTTTAATTAGCGACAAAAACAGTTGTCCGTCGCTAATTACTATCCTTAATTTATATTTTCTTTTTAGGTTTATTAGAACCCTTTTTTATATTTATTACATATATAAAGCTGTGAACAAACAAACAAAATAGAGGTCAATTTTTTTGATAACATATAACTTAGAAATAAATTCGACTTTGATGAGATACTAAACAAAAAGTGTAAGGATCTATTCAAAAACGATTTGCTTTGCATAATATATGATCACTAGAAATATATATTGTAATTGTGTCATTCAAGAAAATGAATGAAGTGATTCTTTCTTTTTAGCAAGGTATCATCAAATATTCAATGTGATTCTATAAGTTATTGTTTCGTTCAATATTAGTAATGAGGATTCAGAATATCACGCATTAATCAACCAAAGAGAGATTCAATAACTAAAAGAAAGATAGATTATTTGGGATCCTTGCTTTCTTCAAATTATGAATGAATTAAATAAGAAATGACTAAAAGAAAGATTGATTCATTAAAAGGATCAACTTATTTATGTTCTTTCTTATATTATATTTTATATTAATTTACATTAATTCTTTTTTAATAGAAAATGAAAATAGAGCGAATATTCTTTAAATTAAAAAATCGAATATATTATTAATTAAGTAAAGATTACATTAATAAGCATAAATGAAGAGCGATCAATTTATTTATTTCTATTATCTTTGTTCCTGAATTAGAAAGCATTCATTCTATTCCTATATAGTTTCTTTCAAAAGGGCTTCTACTTCCTCAGTGAATGCTTTAACAAAAGACATAATTTCTTGGAATTAAGGCTTATTCGTTTTTACATAAGTGTGTAACTCAACGAGGAATTTCCTTACCTGTCAATTTCTAATAAATTAAGATAACCATTCATTATTATCATTATTACTGTTATTATTATTCACTACAAAAAATAAGGTTTTAGCCATGAAAACTTAGAAATGAAAAAGTGATCCGTCACTAATTTGCGACGAAATTACAAATGGGATAGAATTCCTAATTTGAATTCTTTTGAATTCTATTTTCTTTCAAAAATAAAAATAGAAAGAAAATATTCAATAATAAATAGAATAAATAAAAAATTTAATAAATTATTCTTCGTCGAATTATGTTTCGCTCATTTAGCGACGAATATACGTTTTCGTCGCTAAATTTGTGAATGTGAAGAACACGATGTAGTGACCAATTTGTATGTTCATCGCTAAAGTCCACCAAAAAAAAAAACGCCCTCTCCCGCCTCTTCCCTTTCGCCGGTGACAAATTTACGTGTTCGTCGCTAATGTAGCGACGAAATTGTACGTTCGTCGCTAAAGTCCCACAAAAAAAAAAAGTGCTCTCTCCCGCTTCTTCCTTTTCGCTCACCCGCCTCTTCCTTTTTCGCTCATCAGTCTCGAGGTCAGACAACATTACTCCCTTCTGCCTGGTGAGTCTCGAATCTCATTTCTCTCTCGGCTCTCAGATCACGATGTATTCACTCGCGGTTCCCTCTCGGCTCCTCGCCGGAGCCTGATTAGGCGGCCCTCGCGCAAATTGACGAGCGTACGTCGCCGATCTTCGCGACGGCCTCCCTAGTCGGGCCTATGCGAGCATCACCCTGGTGTTCGTTTCGTGAAATGCGTATCCCTTTTTGTTGGATCTGCTGGTAGTGTATCAATTGCCTCACTGTTTCTTCGTTTCCTTTTGCAAATTCGAATGCAACTGAGGCGTTTGACAAACAGCATGCTCGAAGGTGTGTCACAGCTGGTTTCTTCTGTTTATAGTGTAAAATAATGTCGACGAATCATATGAATAAACTGAGATCTGTTGGTGCACTCAGCTATTTATTTTTTGGTGAACTTTTCAGGTTGCAAGTTTCCCATTTGATGAATATGGATCCTTGAGCTGTCCCTGTTTTTGTTCTTTCCAAATGCTTTACTGAGGCATATTGAAGTAGCACTCTAAGCCTTTCCGAAAGCCTCCCATGGCATACTGGCGGATTTCGTCATTTGTTTCTGACTTTGTTTATGTAGCTCTCTCCAGTCGTGTAGTCTACTAATATATCTGTAAGTATAGGAGATTCACGTATAGTTTTATTCCTCATCTGTTTATCTTATCCATATCTTTATTGCTGGTTTCACCTGATATAGTCTGTAATTTTCATTTTTTGCAAATCTTTTCAGTGAGTTTGCGTCTGCCACCTGTGTGGTTATTTTGTTTTAGATTGTCTGGGCATCCTCTTATGCAAAAATTGCTGCTTATTCCTTTTCGAAACTCCATGCAGCTTGAAGGGACCGAGTATTCTTGTATACCTTGATGTTTTACATTTGTTTGCTCATGTTACGTGGAGTGATTAGAAAAGTAAGAGAATTAGTGTAATTGAATTTGAGAATGTTAGAACAAGAAATTGCTTAAGAGTTAAATGTTGCGTCTTATGCGCTTACCCTTAGCCACTTGCCTTCATCTGCTGATTTCATGAGAATTTCATACCCAATATTTGATTCTTGCTGTTAGTAGGTTTTCCCGGGGCTGATATTTTCAGTTTTATTGATGGCGTATCCATTTCTTTTAAATTGGGTGCATGGAAGGAGTTCATAATGGATGTCGTGTCTTGTAATGGTTTGCTTTCCTCCAGGTTTTGATAGCAGCTAACAGTGCATCAAAGGAGAAAGCACAGGTTCGAGTTTACAAAAACTTGTCTAATATTACTGCATGTGCCGGGATTCCATGTTCTGTGGATCCTTTGTATTTTGGTTTAGTTTATATGACTTAGTATTGTAACCAGGCTCATAGCCTTGGGGCGGAAGTGAAGTTGCTGAAGAATCTTTGTCATCCAAATATAGTTGTGAGTGGTTTTCAATTTCGTTGCAAGCTTTGGGCTTAAAACAGAAGTAAATAGTAGCATTAGCTAATTTTTGGTCGCTACCTCTGTCTATCAGAGATATTTAGGAACAGTAAGAGAGGAAGACTCTTTTAAACATTTTGTTGGAGTTTGTACCTGGTGGATCTATATCATCATTGTTGGGGAAATTCGGACCATTTCCCGAAATGGTGAGACACTGCTTGCCTAAGCAAGTTTTTTCTTCGGTGTTTCGAGTTCGGTCTTACACAAAGTAACTTTTATTGGGCCTTGAGTATCTGGATCTGGATCCTCTGCCTTAGTTTTTCTAAGGCAGAGGGATCTCCACCCTTGAAATAGGGGGGAAAAGTTTTTTATTACTATTTCAAGGGTGGAGATCCTCTACCTGAGTATCTACACAAGAATGGAACTATGCACAGGGACATCAAGGGCCTGCTTCTTTTATATAGCCATTGGCATTTTTAATACTTTGCTCTCTCTCTCTCTCTCTCTCTCTCTCTCTCTCTCTCTCTCTCAGTTTGTAATGCAAGTTATGACTCCTTTTACGGGGAGCAAATATTTTAGTCGATAATAAAGGATATGCATCAAACTTGCATGAATTATCAAGTCTAGGAGCTTAATCAGTTTGCTTTTTCAAGTAAGAGACTAGCCGAAAAACTGCAGAAAATATCTAAGTTGGTGACAAGTTATTAAACTTATTGACACATATCTACTGAGAAGCTTGCCACAACTTGTGACCTTATTCCAAATAAAGCTTCAAACCATGAACTTCCATGAATTATCAAGTCTAGGGGCTTGATCAAACTATTAGAGTTTTCAAGTTGGATAAAACTCTTTATCTGCTTCTTATTTTTTGTTTCACAAAATAAGTAAGTTCACTTAAGGAATCTTAGGGAGCTTAAATGGCAAATTAAAGTTAGCGTCGGTGCATTGCAGTGGAGTTTGATGCACTCTACTGTTTTCAAGTTGGATAAAACTCTTTCAATTCATACCTGTTGCATCTTTCATGTTCTTTTATGCTGAAAATACTTTGTTTTTCTTAGCCTCTGTATCAGCTGCATTTTGTTGAGATATTTGAAATTCCTCACAGCTCTGCTGATCCATAGAGTTGAAATTCAGAGGCTTGAGGTTACAAAGCTTGACTTGCAAGATAGAATTGTCGAGAGGTATGTCCTTACTCTCCACGTACATTTTTTTTTTTGCATGAAGCGGTTTATCTTTTATGTTGGAACTTTCATTTTCTGCTGTAGATCAAGGAGAATGCAGTTTTTCAGACTCACTTAGAAAGACAGAAGCATGCATTGCACAAGCTTTCGTCAAGCTCTTGAGCAACCTCTTGGCAATCACTGTCATCAGGCGGCTTTGGAGAACTTCTTGGCCAGAGACAGGACAACGTTCTAGGCAGAGATAATTTTTTCATTTATTTATTTGATTAACTGTTATTGTTCATTGTGTTTGTATAGTATTTAGTCATATAATTCACCCATGTCTTGCTAAATCTGTGGGGAAAAAAAAGAGACAATGGTAGATGAATGTATTTTCTTTTCATAATATTATAATATTTAGATTTTATTACTTGCTTAATCAATATTAAATATAAATTTTTAGAAATTAATTTTTTTATTAGATTTAAAATAAAAAAAAATTATTTTATCATACCAACATGAAAGTTCGTGGCAAAACCCGTCCTGTGCTCGGTTGTCACAAATCGAAAATGAAAGAAAATTATTTTGGCAAAATTATAATAATAATGAAAAATTCGGCAAAATTCGTCGCTAATTGATTTTGTGACGAATTTTACCTCGAAAAAAATTCGTGGCTAAACCCGTGTCGCAAATTTTAGCGACCAAATATGCTTTTTCGTCTCTAATTAGCGACGAAAAATAATTTTTGTCGCTACAATTTGCGACGCTATATTAGCTACGAAAATAATTTAATGGCAAAATTCTTTGCAAATTAGCGACGAAATATTTTCGCTCGTAGCTAATTTGCGGCAAACAGGTATTTGTCGCATATTCGCGACGAAGTGATGTTTGTCACAAATTTGCGACGAAAATAAAGTTCGTCTCAAATTTGCAATGTTGCGACTAACAGGACATTCGTCGCAAATTTGCGACGAATTTTGTTTCATCGCAAAATTCGTGGCAAATTTGTGACGAAACATCAAAATTTGCGACGCTGTACTAGCGACGAAATTTTTTTTGTCGCAAAATTAGCAACGAATTTTGGCGAAATTTTCGTCGCAAATTTCGTAGCTAAATGCGTGTTTTTTTGTAGTGTTACCACTTGTGCTCACCTCTTAGGAGAGAAATTTTTACCCATGCCACAATAAACTCTTGTTTTTACATGACCGGTTTGAATCAACGCATTGGCTGCTTGATCGTCTGGATTTCTAATCATGATAGAACTAGATAGTATAAGAAATCATAGAAATTTGTCATATCATATTTACTCGCATATTTTTATATCCTATCTTATACATTATTTGATAGAAATTGGATATCAATATAAAAGACACACACATATATATATTCCTACGTAGTGCTCATGAAATAATACCGATCTTATCATTAAAAAAAAATCATTGCGTGATTTAGCATTATTATAAACTATCCTTTGTGGCCAAAAGTCAAAGAAATTGCCCTATTGCAAAAAGCCGAATTGCAAAAAGAACATTGTTCAGAAAACTTCACAAATAATAGCACGTTCAGAAAACATTGTTAGAAAAATATCATAATATGCACATGGCAGAGGCAGAAACACTAAAATGGCAGAGGCAGAAACGCTGAAATGGCAAAGAGATTTATGTCTGACAAGTCTCAGGCGATATCATTCACCATATATGTCTCATAATTCTTCTTCTTCGAAAATCTACAATCCACATATCTATGATTCATCTTGCCACAGTTGAAGCATTTTCCTTGAAACTTGTTCTTGGAAACTCATCCTTTTGATCCCAACTTTGGTTTGGCAATCTTCTTGTTCTGTTTTAAGATTGTTGGACAACAACTCGAAATGGCATTAGTATCACACAACATCTATTTAAAATTGTTAGCAAACAATTTAAATATCGAGTCTGTTTTAAAATTGTTTCGAAATGGCATTAGTATCACACAACATCTATTTAAAATTGTTAGCAAACAATTTTAAATATCGAGTCTGTTTTAAAATTGTTAGGCGAAATACACGTCATTGGCAGATGCACAAATTCAAAGTGGCAGAAGTGCAAATTCAAAGTGGAAGAGGGACAAACGTAGTGAACAGTATTTGAACTTAAACTAATATTGATATTATAACTGAACAACAACAGAATTGAAACGAATTGAAATCAATACAAATAAATATCGAGGCCTGTGTTCAATACAGTTTCATTAAAACAGATTCGTCCCCTCCCGAAAGTGCTTTGAGTTTTCGTGAACGTCTGTCTCCCAAAGTAAAACGGTTGACAGTGATAGAGGTGTCGCGACCCGTCCGAAAGGCGGACGCGGCTAATGGATTACCGATCGCGGGCCTTGGATCGGCGCGGGCCCTCCCAGGCCCATACCAAATCGCGGCGGGAGTATTTTTTAGAAGGATTCGACGATAAGAGTCGATCGCTTTCGACCTTCAGTGTGGTCGTGGTGGCATGTGCAACTTGTGCATGCATTTGGAGTCGCCACCAGTCTTTATTGGAGGGTAGACCGGAAACCTTACTGACCGATTGGGAGAGGTCGATCAGTTCTGCGGAACCAGAGATTTTGGGTTCGGGGACTTGGTTACGTCGGTGTCATTACCAACGCCCTTTCGGTACCTAACGCGAGTGATTTTCCTAGCTAAGAGTTCATGCAGATGAGTGGAGTACGAATCCTAAATCTAGGAATTCATGCAAATATGAATGACTATTCTAGCAATCACAATCAATAATAAAATGCGCAAATCAATGAATCCAAATATGCAAAATAAACACATCAAATCAACACGATACTCCTAATAAGGCTCTGTTAGCCTAAATAAGTATCAATCAAACTTAGGAATGATTTAGACATGATTTTACCCATAAGGGGTAAAGTCGTAATTTTGAGATAAAAGGGACGATTCGCCCAAAAAGGGCAAAATCATCATTTCGGAATGCATTCGGAGTAAAACAATGTCAAAAATAGGTTTGGTTACTCAATTGATCCATTTCCTATTTTTTGCAATTTTCATGATTTTTTGGAATTTTAGAAACTGATTTACCATTCAAAAGGTAAAATCATCATTTTCTAAAAAAGAGAATGAAATGTGGAAATCATAGACATAAGGTTTAGCCACCTATCAGACTCATCGCCAAATTATAAGCAATTTCCACAATTCATCATGATATCAAAGACGATTTACTCCTTGAGGGGTAAAATCGTCATTTTGGATTAAACGAGAGAAAAATACCAAAAATGACAATTTTTAGTATTTTAAACCTTGGTAATTTTCCAAATTTTTTTAGGATTTTTCCGCAATTTTTCTGAATTTGTTTTTATTTTTCCTTAATTTTTCATTTTTTAGCATTTTCTGATCGATTTTTTTATTATTTTTTTAATATTTTCGAAAAATATTTTAATAAAAAGCATGTCTTTGACAATAGATAACACTCAACCAGATAAATAAGCTAACCACTAGACTGAAACAAATACATGCAAATCAAGTCTATAACGACGATATTTTAGGAAAATAACTCTAATATATGGATCGGGTAAGATATAGATTGGACACCGGTCTTCAGACGCCGAATCCCCACGCGCGACCATCTCTGTGCCCATTACCGGTTCGGCCGGACACGGTGGGTCACGACGGGCTCACGACTGGGCCACTCGGCTCAGAATCTTGGCCTCCTTGGCTTATGGACTCGGCCCACGAGCCCAGCCACACTGGCACAGGATCTCGGCCAAGGCCCAGGAAGACAGGCACACGGGCCCGGCCATGGCCCAGGGAGACCGGCACAAAATTTCGGCCATGGCCCAGGCCGACGAGCACGGCCGATCAGGGGTCTGGAACAGAGGAACCAAGCGATGGACGTCGTTTAGGGGGGCTGAGCAAGAGCTGATGGTGGCTGTGGGTAGTCGGATGGAATGGTGTCAAAGGCTCGAAGCCGTGGTCACGGGTGTCGGGACAAAGAACACTCAGTGGAACAGATTGGGTGCAGGGAAGTTTCCGGCGACGGCTCTCGATCAAGTACGGGAAAGGAGCAGAGGCCAACGACGGGGCTCTTTTGGTGACTCGAGCTGACGTGGGTCTCGGTGGCCGATTGAGGTCGCGAGGCTCAAGGTCGCGAACTGTGGATGGGTTCGGCTAGGTGATGGGGAAGTGGGACTGAGGCGTCGGGGTGAGGTGGTGGTGCAAAGGAGAGGCGGAGATGCGGCGGCCGAATGTTTGGTGTTTGTCAGATGAGGCTGGTTCGTCCGCCAGAACAAGAAGAGAAGTTGCAGAATATATGGAGAAGAAGAAGGAGAAGGCCACCAAGAAAAAGCCTGAGAAGAGGAAGCAGTCCCACCAGCCAGCGGGGTCTCGTGGAAAAAAAAAGAGGGAGCGGCTTTGGAAAGATAGAAGAAAAGAAATAATAATAATAATAATAATAATAATAAATAATGAAAAGAATAAAATAAAATATAAAAAAAATGAAAAGGAGAGATAAAATTATAATTAAACATATACTTTTCTTTTGCTTTTTCTTTTAAATGATTATGTTTTTCCCTTTTTTTCTTTTTATTATTATTAATATTTTTGCCCAAATTCAATTTTATGATGATCGAGGAACACCTAAAATTGAACCTGAATTTTTATACACCGACTATTTTTATATATTTTTATGACCTCAAATATTATTTTTCTTGATTTTCTTCTATTATTTTTTTTTTGTATTTTTCGAAAATAATAATAAAATAAAAAATAAAAAAAATAAAAAAATAAAAAAATAAAAATAAAAATAAAAATAAAAATAATTATGAAAGACTAATCAAAAATCAGGTGTCAACAGCTGCCCCTCTTTGAGAGGAATCACGTTAGAGGTTTCTCTCAAAGACAAGACGACACCTTACTCCTAATCGACTCGACTCGGGAAACTAAAGGAAAAGGAGTCATGACATCCAATCTTCATGCTTGTCCATGTATGCTCTTTCTTGAATGGGAAGACGTTCATCTGACATGAGAGAGTGAGATAGTAGAGAGACATACCTGCCACTTACCTGTTTGATGTTTGTGCGATTTTCGCGATGTTTAATGGATTCAAAAGAATTTCTAGGGACTCGTTTCTAGAGCGTCCTAGAGAGGTTAAGCTCCGACCCGTATGGTGGGTTAAACCATAATGGGATTCCTAAGTGATAGGAATCTAAGTAAGACGCGCCCCATTTGGGATTTGCCAAGGATTTTGATCCGTATGGTGGATCGGACCATTGAGTTGACCATTTAAGTAATTTTTACTATTGAGCTGACCCTTCAGGCGGTTTCTATCTTTGTTTGACCCTTTAGGCGGTTTCTACCTTTGTTTTGACCCTTCAGGCGATATCTACCTTCATTTGACCCTTCAGGCGGTTTCTACCTTGAGTTGACCCTTCAGGCGGTTTCTACCTTTGATTTGACCCTTCAGGCGGTATCTACCTTTGATTTGACCCTTTAGGCGGTATCTACCTTGAGTTGACCCTTCAGGCGGTATCTACCCTGAGTTGACCCTTCAGGCGGTATCTACCTTTGGTTGACCCTTCAGGCGGTATCTACCTTGAGTTGACCCTTCAGGCGGTATCTACCTTTGTTTTGCTTTGAAAAGGGGTCTCATGACGAGGGTTCTCCACGTCCGATGAGACTGCTTGATTTTTGAAAAGGGGTCTCATGACTAGGGTTCTCCACGTCCGATGAGACTACCTAAATTTTGAAAAGGGGTCTCATGACGAGGGTTCTCCACGTCCGATGAGACTGCTTGATTTCTGAAAAGGGGTCTCATGACGAGGGTTCTCCACGTCCGATGAGACTGTTTGATATTTGAAAAGGGGTCTCATGACGAGGGTTCTCCACGTCCGATGAGACTGTTTGATATTTGAAAAGGGGTCTCATGGCGAGGGTTCTCCACGTCCGATGAGACTGTTTGATTTAAAAGGGTTTTTCTTCCCCTCTTCTTTTAGAGATCCCGAAGTTTGTCGGGAATTCAGTTTTTGAAGCAGTGAAAGATTTTATTTTGACAAAACTTCACTTGAGTCTGTTGAGGCGACATTCTGGGAGCTGGGTTCTCCAGGTATCCTGTAGAGGTTTGAGCCTGAAAGATTTTTCTTCACCAAGAAAACGTTAGTAATCTTTGGGAAGACCACGGCTGTCCATTTGACAAAAACCGTATGACTTAAGTTTTAATCGTGAAATGTGCATTTTGATGCTGGAGGTTATCCAAAACATTCTTGCAACATGCAAATGTGATCACAAATCCCTTGCACGGAAAATCTGGATCTAACAATTTGAAAATTCCAAAAAGAGTTTGTTCAAAACATCAATTGGAATATTTCTCGACAAGGAGGTCTCCTCACTTGTTTTGGAGATAATGGTTTTTATAGGGGATGCACTCAATTCCCTACTAACCTGTGCCTAGGTTTTAGGCTCATTCGCAGCGCATACATTTTGACCGGTCGGGAGGTCTTCCACGGGACCGTAATGTTGGGCTTGGATATTGGTTTTCAAGGGGGGCCCGCTTTGGAGTCGAGGCCATTGAATGAAAGTCTTCACCATCTGCTCCGGGTTTACAAGTCGAAAACCCTGCAAAATTAGAAAGAAATAGTCTTGTTCGTACTTCTTCGAGCTAAGCTATATGTTAACCCCAGTGTCTTAGTCAGAGAAGACTGTTTCAGGGTTATGATGTTGGTAGGATTGGGGACCGAAAAAAAGCTTGTTTTTGGCCCAGAATTTATGAGGGAATTGACCTTGGTGATCATTGCAAACTTGTCACCTGTCTTTTCCATTATGTATCTTCAATTTTTGAGACGTGCAACCGTTTTTGAGGTGTGTACAAACTCTTTAGAGAGCGTCTCTTGTGGTATTAAGAGGTTGACAACTCTTTCTGTGTTTTTGCTCCACGGCTGACATCATTTGGGGAGCAGTCTTCTTGATCTGACTCCATTAGGGGTTTTTCCCTCTTCTTTTCCCTACCAGGTTTCTTTAGGGATCGAACAAATTGTTCACCCGAGCATCGGCCTCGCTTTTACCAGGCACTTTGCTTTTTCTTGATGCTGGGGATTTCTTTAATCCCTTGTCGCAAGTGGGATGCTTGGCAATTGTGCTAGATATATGACTTGGCTCTTAGCACGCTTGAGTATCAACTTAGTAGTTTCTTCGTAAACCCTAAGTCTTGAACTTCTCCGTTCCTGAAGTGATTTGCCTTTGTTTTGGAACTTGCAATGATCACCGATGGGTTTATGAAATGAATTCGCAGGCTCAACTTGGCTATGCAAAGGATATGGTGTGTGGGATAGAGAAATGAATGCTTCTCATCATCCTATGGCACTTGGATTACCATATAAACAACACACAAAGATTAATGTTAGTCCGAGCAAGAAAATTTCTAACTATTTTCTCCTGATGCTACTGGACTCACCTCCATTTTGCCCCGATGTGGGGTGGTTCTTGATAGGGTTAAGAATGAAAAACGCCGTTCAAAGGGGTTTATCAATGGTCACCTGTAGTGTTTGGGGATATGAAACGAACGCCTCTGTCGTCCCAATCCATGTAATCGCTGCGAATGGTCCCTACCTCCGTAGGTCCATATTTTACTATTTGATTCGCTCCACCCATCTCTCAAGTGTATGTAGGATGTGTTTGGATTTGAGCTTGCCTCTCTTTTGAGGAAACATCCTTTTGAATGGTTTGAAAAATAATCATATTTGGAAAAATTCATTTTCTTTTCTCCAAAATTCATCCGTCGAGGGGATTTTGTGATGTACCGTGCATGTTCTATTCATGCTTCAAGTAACCTCCCGATTTAAATTATGAATATCGATGCATTGGAAAATCTTTATGCCGGCTGAGAGTATCCTGACATTTTTTATCTCCAGCTAACTGGGAAAAGGGATACTTACCTGCCCGTCGCAGCTGCGGATCCCTGCAAATTGTAAAAGAAGCATATCATTGTATGTTCACGAATTTCCCAAAAATAGAAACGATACATTCTACCCTTAGTCATGTACTCTAACGAGTAGTACATGGGATGTAAAAACCTGTTCGTCTGCAAGGCGGCTCCCCTGTCAGGGATAAACAATAAGTGTCAATTCATATTCCCAAATTCAAGACAAATTGGGACGATACAACTTTACTCTTGATTTTCATCCCATTCTGATGTGGCGTGTTGATATGAACAACATCTATCAAATCCGCCTATCCATGCTTGGAGTGTTTGTAACATCAATGGTTCATCTGCCCCCAGCTGGGCAGCGTCTGTTCTGCTATTTGAACGCATGACTCCTTAAGTGATTTATCCATGTTTATCATCTGAGAAGGAAAAGAAAGAAGACATTATTTCGGTATCCGATTGGAGATCGTTTAGGAACGATACATCGTTTTACCAAATGGGTGGCTTCGCGGCCAGATGCATTTTGCATTGAAGGGGTGGATTCCATTATGCTCTGCGAACGATGATCATTGCTTGGGGAGCTCGCCCCTGAGCTTAAAGATGCTCAAAAGGTAATGCGGATCTTCGTACGACTAGTTTTAAGCGTAAATGAGAAATGCCCCCATGGGAGCCTTACAATGGGATTGCCAATACATTCATTCAGGCTATTCAACCTCTTTTCTCCGAACATTTTTTTTTTTTTACAAATCGCGCCTTGAATCAAACACCTGATCGTCGGCTCTGTATCACTATTGCAAGAGTCCGCCAGCTTCAGGCTGATCGAGCCAGAAATTGAGTTCCTCTCCAAGGAAATCGCTCGAATCCCCGAGCCATTGATGCTCAAGTCGAGTGTCACCGACCGCTGGCGATAGATCACTCTCGCCTTGGATGATTTGATTCCTCGAGCTGGAACCTCCCTTGTTGCCCGACAAATATGTAGACATGTCCCATGTAAATGTTGGATTTGCCATGGGAAGAGCACTAGCAACAGGTTGGTACTCAAATTGGGGAGTTCCTATTTGCGGGAACTGCGGTATATACACTTGAGGGGTATTGAGACTGCTTGGTGGAGCGTTCTGATTTGGGTTAGAGGAGTCGGTGACATGGTTGCTGGTCTCGTCAACACCGAAACATGGTTGGGTGTTCCCGGCTCTACAATCATCGTGGTTGCAGTTATGACCAACATTTAAGTTCGAACCAGCTCCATCCGAGCTTAGTGTCACCCGTCCCTCTTTTAGCAACCTCTTGAAATATCCAAGGTGGCTCGCGACGTTAACTTTAGAGAGTCCCGGCACGTTCAGGATTTCGTGTATGCGCGTTGATCGTGCCGTGTCGATCCCCAACTGTCGAACTGTATCAACAAATTTCTGATGGAGTTCAGCAGTCCAAGAAAATCGCGCTTTCTTGTCAACAAGAACAGCTCGCCGACTAATCTCTATGAGATCTGATTGTGTTGGAAACTGCTCTTGTAAGCCTTCGACGGTATCTGACTGCACCGGAAGACATTGCGAAAGGCATTGTAACATATGAGCACTACCAATCTCTAGAAGTGGCTCTTCGGAGAATATTTCACTGATGAGAATATAGTTATTGCAATCAAGGCAAGTGGCACTGCTCAGTGCTTCCTCATATCTAGCGCTTTCTGTTCGAAGCTTTTCATTTTCTTCCTTCAGAATCGCTAGCTCTTTCTGTCTATGTAGATTCCCCAGCCGGGCTCGTTTGTTACGAAACCACTTATTGACCTTCCCAGGCTCCCACCCTAACTCTCGACCTAGCTCAGCCCTCTGCTTCTCATCTGGATGGGGGCATTCCTCGAAGAAAAAATCAAGCTCCCGGTCTTGACTTGAAGTATGGTGAAGGGGATGTTTTCCTTTCTGACGCTGATCACTGCTATGGGCATTGTTTTCATTACCACAACCTTGAGTTTCATCGTTGGAAGTGTCAATCTCCATGACCATCGTGCCGGATTCGGTCCCGTGATCTTCAAATTCTTCCAGCAGTTTAAGCTCGGAGACTTCTAAGTCGGGCGTTTCCAACAAATGACGGTATCCTTGGAACATTTTGGATCGAAGTATCACTGACTGATCGTCGCAGAAGTCATCTGATCCTTCGAAATATTGATGCATGGGTTGGGTAGTATCGCCCGACTGGTTCTTCGAGCTGGAACCTCCATTTCTTCTCGAGAACATGAGAGGGGAGTTGATCGATTGACCCCCATAAGCATCTCCTACTTGGGAATTAGGGAAACAAAAATGCTCAACGCATTCCCTTGTTAGATCCTTTGAAACCACATGCCCTAGTTCGGCAAGTCCTTGGGAACTAAGCGCAGAAAGCTCATTAGTAAGCGGAAAAACAGCGACGGATGGGTGCTGCACCTGCTGCATCTGTGGCACACACTCTTGAAGAAAATTGGGATGACTCAGATGAATATTCTGATCAATTTCCCAATAAGTGTTGAATTTGTAACCGAGGTTAGCATGACGCTGTCTTAGCGCTCTTCTGTAACAACCGAGGTGATTTGAGACCATAGCCTTGGTAAGTTCTGGTGCATTCAGGGCCTCCATTACTTTCTTCGGGCGTGCATAGTCGAGCCCTATTCGCCGAACCACGTCTAAGAACCGGCGGTGAAGCTCCAGGGGCCACGCGAAAATCTTCTTCTCTTGGTTCAGAATAGCGTCGACAGCTTGACGGCTGATCTTTAACCCTTCTCGAGCAGGATCTGATCTTGCCATAAGTCGTTGTGGAGAAGACTCGTGGTGACTCTCATCATAGTGGCATATATTCCCTCCTTCAGAAGGCACTGGCACTATCTTTGTGGGATTGATTTGTTCATTTACATCACCAGTATTTTCGATCCTAGCAGAAGGTTTAACGGGAAACAATCTATTGAGAGTGGTAGGGCCACCGCAGTTAGGGCAGACAATAGTGCTAAGAACTTCTTCATACCTCATGTTCTTTGTTCGAAGCTTCTCGTTCTGTTCCTTTAGAAACGCGGTCTCCCGTCGTTTGTACTGATTACTCAGCTTGGTTCGTTTATTTTGAAACCAATTCAAGATCCTCAAAGGGCTCGTCCCTAGTTTTTGACCCAACTTCTTCCTCTGTTCTGTGTCCGGGAAAGGGCATCCCTTGAAGATAGCTTCAAGTATTTGTACCTCATCCGGAGTGTAGAGCTGGCGACGCTTTCTTTTCTGGCGCGGATCATTGTCGCTGGCGTCTTGGTCGCTGAGGGCTTGAGTCTCCTGGATGGTCGAGTCGATTTCCATATCCTTCATGACGAATTCGTTTCCGAGGTCTTCAAATTCCTCTAGCCGTTCAAGTTCGGAAACATTTAGGTCAGGCGTTTCCAACAGATGATGGTACCCCTTGAACATTTTGGGTCGAAATGTCTTTTCCTGATCTTCGTTCGCTTGATTTTCTCCACCCTTTCTCAGATGTTCACCCTCTCTGTAATTATCAGAGATTAGGCGTGTTCCAAGAAGCGTCGCTTTGAAATCGAGTAACGAGTGTCTGACGGGCGTTCCTTTCGAGACTTCGTGATTCCCCCCGTTCGTTCTTACTCTCTCTTGCCTGAGTGGAGCGTGCAGATTTCCCGTGTCGACTTTTGCTTTATCGAGCATTACGCCTGTCCCCCTAGCTCGGTCTCCAAAGTAATAGGTCCGCCGGCCTTTAGGTGTTGTTACCTTTTCTAAGCCCGAAATCACGGGACAGAGGTGGATCTGTGACTCACCATGGATGTATTAATGAGGCTTGATTAGCCCTGCTGCGTATAGAAAAATTATTGCAGCTTTCCCTTTCTCGTTCGAGCGTTAAAGGGCGAGAGGTTGACATCGAGGAGATTAACATTTCGATCTAACCTCTCAAACACTCCTCCATCATTCCTTCTTTTCTCTGTCGTTGAATCGCAGATGGCTTCCTCTCCTGTACCCGCTGCCTCAGCCGAAGCTTCAACCCAATGGGAGAGGTTTTATCACCTCTTGGGTAGAGGTTATGGCTACATAAACAGTCATCCTGAAGCTGAGGTTGAAGTTCGTACTCTGATTCCGGCCCTGGATACTGTGTGTATTGAAGGTACGAAACTGCAGAGGGAGTTTGTGATCTTCCCAACTCTCTTCAACAATTTCCTGCAGGCTTACGAAGTTGCTAGCCGGGAGGTCACTTTGGCTGGTATCGTGCGAGCCCGTTATCAGGACCGAACTGAGTCCCTGATGTTGGCCATGCTGACGACCGATAACCATAAAAGGGCTGTTGAATACGCCCACGCCCAGGTTTCGATGTTGGTCCGTGAGAGGGACAACTTGGTGGAGCGTCTGGCTCTTTTTGACACCGCATTTGAGCAAGATCAGCACAACCTCGTGCTGAGGTTCCAGTGTGCCTGGTTGGAGGAAAGGCTTGAAGACCTGAGCATGGATATAGCTCGCGGGAGGGTACTGACTCAGGACTTAGAGCTTGAGTTCGAGTACTATGAGACCAAGGTGAACGAACTTAAGGAGAAATGTCGTCTCCTTTTCTTCAAGCTTGTAGACCTCGATTCCCAGAGTGTGGGTTGTAAGCAAGGCATGGATAGCATGGAGAATCAATTGAGCTCATTTGTGATGCTCATTAGAACTCACTTTGGATTTACGGTTCCTCCTCAGTAGTCTGTTTGTAAAGTCTCCTGTTAAGTGCTATAAATGAGAGTGTATGTACATTTCCGCTTATCCTTCGCAAGATTCAATATTGCCCTTGGTTTCGCAATCATAGTGTTTGAGGCAACTGACGATCTTTCCGCTTTCGAGCCCGCTCACGTTATGTTTGTAACCTATGCTGTCACGTTTGCCTTCGTGCGCTTGGTCGATTTACCTCGAACCCATTGTGACAAAAGATTGTTGTAGCTAAACATGATGATGTTAGCAAGCATCATTGTGTGAAATCAACCCTAGGCCTTAAAGAAGAAAGGAACTGCTCCGATTGAAACTTTACAATGCGCAAATAAGAAATAAGTTCTACTTGTGTACAAGCCCCCCCTTTCTCTGGGTATGTTCGATCACCACCCCATCATGTCTGGGTTCAGGTGCGCGGTCATCGACTCCAGATCATGGCCGTGAAGGTTTGCTAGCCTCCTCCTGATGGATTCTTCGAACTGTGACCACCATCTTTGTTTGAGAAGAAAAGAGGAGGGTCGACCTCTTTCCTGTCAAAAGCGTGTCTCACTCAGAGATCAGGGAAGCAAAATTGTTCGAAGTGTTCCCCCACTGGATCATCTGAGATCATATGCCCTAGTTGGGCGAACTCCTGAACATTAGACGTCGTGGGTGGATCAGCAGCAGGAAGAGCGCCGGTGGACGGCTGCTGCTCGAGCGGAGAAGTGTATATTTGTTGCACCGGTGGCACGTATTCTTGAGGAACATTAAGATGACTGATAGGGCTATATTGACCAATTCTCCAACAGTTGGTGGTAGAGCTACCGGCTTGGTTGCTATCGAGACTCGGCAGGGCTCTTCTTGAGGCATGGCTGTTGCGTTCGTAGCCGTACCTAATGTTCAAGTTCGAGTCGGGCTCTTCTAGGCGCCGTGCGGCATGACGCCGTCGTAGCTTCCTGCGGTAACCATTAAGGTGGTTTGCGACTAACCTTCTAGCGAGCCCCGGTTCATTCATGACCTCATGTACGCGTGTCGGACATAATGAGTCATTCCCTATTTGGTGAACCGCATCAAGGAATTTTCTGTGAAGTTCTGGAGACCATATGAACTTCTTTTGGCGACTCAGGATAGCATCCGTGACTCGGCGATCATTCCTCGATTCACTCTCGGCGGGGTCTGGTTGTGCCAGAGGTTGTTGCAGGGGAAGCTGGTTGACTTCGAACTGGTCTGTGGTGATAGTAAGCCCATTGTCAGGGAAATTGTAGTAACGCGCCTCCCCTCTTTCAAAAGATGGTTTGAGGGAGTGGGGTGGCGGACGACCACCTGCGATTCTCATAGAAAACTTATCACGGAACATTTCGCGAGTGTCGATAGAACCACCGCAGTTAAGGCAAGCGGCGTTGATGAGGACTTCCTTATACCACATGTTTTCTGCTCGAAGCTTGGCGTATTCTTCTTTTAGAGTTTCGAGCTCTTGACACTTTCCCCGAACCACTGATCTGGCCCGTCTGTTTTGAAACCAGTGCTTGACCCTTAAGGGTTCCATCTCTAATTTCCGGGCTAATTTTCTTCTTCGTCTCGTATTCGGGTAACGGCACTTATTGAAGGCGACTTCGAGTATCTGGATTTCCTTCTCAGTATAGAGCCGGCGACGTCTTCTTCCACGAGATGGGACATCGCCGCTGCCGTCGTTGTTGCTGCTACTGTCGTCGTCGCCACCACTGTCATCGTCGCTGCCCTGATCCTGAACCTCGTTGCCAGCAGGGTTGGGTAGTATGGTTTCGACATCTGGCTCGATCCCAAAGACTTCGAGGTCTCCCAACTGCACATTACCTAGGACATTTGGGTCAGTCATCTCCAACAAATGACTATGACTGTTAAACATACTGGATCAAGAAAAGGTTTGTTCGTCCTTTTTTATTCACTCAAGGTCTTGTAATCCTCTTCCTATGTTTACTCTCTCTAAACTTTCTTTTGAGTGACTTTGCGTACTCAGGAGTCGCTCTTCGAGCATGGAAGACGATCACCAGGCGAGCGCTCTTCTAGAGATTTTGAGTTTCTCGTCTTGTCGTCTTCCTTCCTTTTCATGGTGGAGAGATCACGGATCGCTTTTCTTTCCTCGATAGCCGAACCTGTCCCCCATTATCTCTCAAAAGACTAAATTACGTCCACCACCCGCTCATCTTTTCATCATGACAAAACTATCAACCCTACCGCGGCTCCTTCGATATTTGCGCTCGACTCCCGCTCCATCTCAATAATGGTGAAATAGACAACTCTTTTACAACTTTTCAAACTCGTCAGGCCTGAAATCGCGGATCGAGACAAGTCTGATGCTTCACGGGAGGAGCAGCCCCTGCTTTACATTAACTACCCCGGCTCCACAAGCATTATTGCTGTAACTTTTCTCCATTTTTGAGCTACTATGAAACGAGGAGAAGGTTAGTGCTCTCATTTGCCCAGCTTTCACTTTCATTCATTCCATCGCACTCGCCTTCCTCTCCATCCTTCCAACAAGAAATGGCTTCATCTTCTGCTTCTTCCTCTGACTCTTCCCATGCTTGCGTCTTTTCAATCGCAGTCCCGGCCCGATGGGAAAAACTCTATAATCTCTTGGGTCGGGGCTATGCTTACATAGCCGATCATCCGGAGATCGAGGCTGAGATCCGCGTTCTATTTGCAGCCACAGACACTACTTCCATCGAGGGTACTGAGTTGGAGAAGGAGTATAAAACATTCCCAGCCCTCTTTGCGAACTTTCTAGAGGCTTACCGCGTTGCTCACCGGGAAGTTCTCGTGGCTCGTGTCTTGCGAGCCCGCTACGAAGACCGCTGTGACTGCCTGACGTTGACTAACTTCGTGGCTGACAGCCACAACAAGGTTATGGAAACTGCCAACGAGCGGGTCTCGACGATGCTTCGTGAACGTGGAAATTTGGTGGAGCGTTTGGCCTTGTGCCTGATCACTTATGAGCATGATCGTCGTAACATCATGTTGAAGTTTCAGAGCGATTGGCTGGAAGAGCGACTCGATACTGTTATGGCGGATGTATCCCGTGGGAGGGAATTGGTCCGGGACTTGGAACTTGCTGCTGCAGATCACAGGGCCAAGGTTGCTGACCTTAAGAATGAGTGCAAGCGCCTTCTTCTCCAGCTCGCGGATCATGATATACGGAGCGGTGAGTATAGGCAGGGAATCAACCATATGGAGGGCCAATTGAGCTCCTTCGTGCTGCTGATTAGGGCTCAGTTCGGCTTTACTTTTCCGCATCGCTAATCTGTATTAATCTGCTTTGAAAGTCTTTCGATTGAGCGAAAGTGAATGAAAGCTCATGTGCGTGTGTTTTAGCTTTTATATGGTCCATTTCTTCGAGCATCCGAACATCTTCAACTTGGGTGAGCTGAACTATAATATCAATAAGTTGAGCAAATATGTCCTGATTTTCTAACTTGCTCATGATCAGATGAAAGAATAGCCTCAGATTCATCCAGGAGAAGATTTCTCTCTATTACCTATTTTTCACATGCAAATGAAACGACTGAATCAGAAGAAATAATTTGAAAAAGAAAGCATAAACCCCTTTCAATCTTATGCTTGCTCGTGATTAATAAGGACAAAAACTTTTACAAGGGTTTTAATCTTGCGCAAAAGTTTTTTATCAGTATTCTTCGAAGGAAAGCATATTATTGAAAGGAATGTAATTCACGATAATCGCTTTTGATCAATTTCGAGAAGAACGAACTAGTCAAAAGTACAAAGCATAACGACGTGTTTTAAATTTAATTGAAGATACGGCACCCAAATCAAGGCCGTTTTGTAAGAACGAGGGCAATTTGGACATCTATCTCGTCATTAAATTCGAAACAATGCCGATACTCTTGATCGATTATCGTGGATTACCAATGATGTACGACATGCATGAATCAATTCAAGTGTATAATTCCTCCTAGCGAAATTGGGGTTGGATTACCCTATACGACCAAAAAGGTCATGCAAGATTTCCAATTTTGATTTCCTCTAAAGGAATTATAAACTTGACTTGGGAGTATTCGGATGATTAGAGAAAATGCCACTATCACATTCCCATGACCCGTCAAAAGAAATACAACCAAGCTCCATCTGAATGTATACACCAATAGATCCCTAATACAATCACTCTAAGGGGTGAGATAGAGAAAACCTCGGTAAAAATAAACCCTATACAAGAGGACTAGTAATGAAAAATGAAACAAAGGAATGTGATCCTAACGTTTAAGGATGCCCCAGTTTCGATCTGTGTCTTCAGGATCACTTGCCCCAACTCGTCATCTTCGTTGGATGATACCTCAATAATGTCCACAGTATGCTCCTCGCATACTCGGTGTTCGTCGTGGGATATCATCCTCCTCGTCTTCTATCAAGGACGTTTGGGAAAAACACACACATCTATCCTTGAAATGGCATTTAATCTAATCACCAGAATGCAATGAATGAAATGCCTATATTTATATGAACTGTAATAGATTTGAGGGATAGAGAGTCTTACCAACCAAACTCGTCGACTTATGTGCGGTTTTAGGTGTACCAACCGCCCAAAGACATGCGCATGAGACAAGTGATGGTAAACTTCTAAAAATCAGAGGGTTTGGCACCTAAGGTTAAGGTTCTCACCTCGAGTTCTAGAAAGAGCCGATTCCATTGCACAGCTATCGTTGCATTGGGACTCGATCCATAGTTCGAAGCGAGCGGAATTGAAAAGTGGATCACCCCGTGTTTTTCCTCACGGAGATTCCATTTTCAATCCCTTCTATTGTTTTCCTATAGGCAGCGCCCGGGGTTTTAGGCGCGATTGTGTGTGTTCATGTGTTGTGCTAAAGCGATAAACATGCATCTTATTTAACAATCACCGCTTCAATATAAAACATACACACAATCATTCATTCCTACGCCAACCTGCATAAGACAATGTTAATCACAGACTACCCCTCTTATCACTCCAATCTGCAAAAACATGTAACACCTACCATGAGCGGACTTACCTCACCTTCAAGAGCGCCTGCAGTGTTAGAAAAATCACTCAGCGTTTTAATTACGGCCTAAGTCCACTTGAGGTCTAGAACCATAGGTTCTAGAACAAGTTCCCCAGCGGAGTCGCCAGCTGTCGCGACCCGTCCGAAAGGCGGACGCGGCTAATGGATTACCGATCGCGGGCCTTGGATCGGCGCGGGCCCTCCCAGGCCCATACCAAATCGCGGCGGGAGTATTTTTTAGAAGGATTCGACGATAAGAGTCGATCGCTTTCGACCTTCAGTGTGGTCGTGGTGGCATGTGCAACTTGTGCATGCATTTGGAGTCGCCACCGGTCTTTATTGGAGGGTAGACCGGAAACCTTACTGACCGATTGGGAGAGGTCGATCAGTTCTGCGGAACCAGAGATTTTGGGTTCGGGGACTTGGTTACGTCGGTGTCATTACCAACGCCCTTTCGGTACCTAACGCGAGTGATTTTCCTAGCTAAGAGTTCATGCAGATGAGTGGAGTACGAATCCTAAATCTAGGAATTCATGCAAATATGAATGACTATTCTAGCAATCACAATCAATAATAAAATGCGCAAATCAATGAATCCAAATATGCAAAATAAACACATCAAATCAACACGATACTCCTAATAAGGCTCTGTTAGCCTAAATAAGTATCAATCAAACTTAGGAATGATTTAGACATGATTTTACCCATAAGGGGTAAAGTCGTAATTTTGAGATAAAAGGGACGATTCGCCCAAAAAGGGCAAAATCATCATTTCGGAATGCATTCGGAGTAAAACAATGTCAAAAATAGGTTTGGTTACTCAATTGATCCATTTCCTATTTTTTTGCAATTTTCATGATTTTTTGGAATTTTAGAAACTGATTTACCATTCAAAAGGTAAAATCGTCATTTTCTAAAAAAGAGAATGAAATGTGGAAATCATAGACATAAGGTTTAGCCACCTATCTGACTCATCGCCAAATTATAAGCAATTTCCACAATTCATCATGATATCAAAGACGATTTACTCCTTGAGGGGTAAAATCGTCATTTTGGATTAAACGGGAGAAAAATACCAAAAATGACAATTTTTAGTATTTTAAACCTTGGGAATTTTCCAAATTTTTTTAGGATTTTTCCGCAATTTTTCTGAATTTGTTTTTATTTTTCATTAATTTTTCATTTTTTAGCATTTTCTGATCGATTTTTTTATTATTTTTTTTAATATTTTCGAAAAATATTTTAATAAAAAGCATGTCTTTGACAATAGATAACACTCAACCAGATAAATAAGCTAACCACTAGACTGAAACAAATACATGCAAATCAAGTCTATAACGACGATATTTTAGGAAAATAACTCTAATATATGGATCGGGTAAGATATACTTGATTGGACACCGGTCTTCAGACGCCGAATCCCCACGTGCGACCATCTCTGTGCCCATTACCGGTTCGGCCGGACACGGTGGGTCACGACGGGCTCACGACTGGGCCACTCGGCTCAGAATCTTGGCCTCCTTGGCTTATGGACTCGGCCCACGGGCCCAGCCACACTGGCACAGGATCTCGGCCAAGGCCCAGGAAGACAGGCACACGGGCCCGGCCATGGCCCAGGGAGACCGGCACAAAATTTCGGCCATGGCCCAGGCCGACGGGCACGGCCGATCAGGGGTCTGGAACAGAGGAACCAAGCGATGGACGTCGTTTAGGAGGGCTAAGCAAGAGCTGATGGTGGCTGTGGGTAGTCGGATGGAATGGTGTCAAAGGCTCGAAGCCGTGGTCACGGGTGTCGGGACAAAGAACACTCAGTGGAACAGATTGGGTGCAGGGAAGTTTCCGGCGACGGCTCTCGATCAAGTACGGGAAAGGAGCAGAGGCCAACGACGGGGCTCTTTTGGTGACTCGAGCTGACGTGGGTCTCGGTGGCCGATTGAGGTCGCGAGGCTCAAGGTCGCGAACTGTGGATGGGTTCGGCTAGGTGATGGGGAAGTGGGACTGAGGCGTCGGGGTGAGGTGGTGGTGCAAAGGAGAGGCGGAGATGCGGCGGCCGAATGTTTGGTGTTTGTCAGATGAGGCTGGTTCGTCCGCCAGAACAAGAAGAGAAGTTGCAGAATATATGGAGAAGAAGAAGGAGAAGGCCACCAAGAAAAAGCCTGAGAAGAGGAAGCAGTCCCACCAGCCAGCGGGGTCTCGTGGAAAAAAAAAAAGAGGGAGCGGCTTTGGAAAGATAGAAGAAAAGAAATAATAATAATAATAATAATAATAATAATAAATAATGAAAAGAATAAAATAAAATATAAAAAAAATGAAAAGGAGAGATAAAATTATAATTAAACATATACTTTTCTTTTGCTTTTTCTTTTAAATGATTATGTTTTTCCCTTTTTTTTCTTTTTATTATTATTAATATTTTTGCCCAAATTCAATTTTATGATGATCGAGGAACACCTAAAATTGAACCTGAATTTTTATACACCGACTATTTTTATATATTTTTATGACCTCAAATATTATTTTTCTTGATTTTCTTCTTTTATTCTTTTTTTTTGTATTTTTCAAAAATAATAATAAAATAAAAAATAAAAAAAATAAAAAATAATAAAAATAATAAAAATAAAAATAAAAATAATTATGAAAGACTAATCAAAAATCAGGTGTCAACAAGAGGCAAGCACAGCACTCTAAAGATTTCAGCGAACTTGAACAAACGTGAATACTATAAAAAACACAATGTAAATGCAAAGAACAGAAAAGAGAGGGGTGTTTTCTTTTCTTCAAGATTGTTGGAGGAGGATGTTAAAATAGAATGATAAGCCATCTATTTATAGGATAAGTGAGAATATTTGGGAAATAATAACAGATGATTAAAACTGTCGTTATAGTATTAATTTTGTAACTGCAAAATAACGTTGGCTCTGCCATTACAGTAGTAATGGCTCTGTCGTTACAATATTAATGGCTTTATCGTTACAGTATTAATTCTGTAACAACCGGTTTTAATACCATTAACTTGCTATTACTCAACTAATCCAACAGCTGTTATAATTTCTCATTCACTCACTCATCAAAATATCCAAATTTTCCAATAATCCCCACATGAATGAAAATTATTTTAGTTTTGACTCTGTGATAGTGTTCAACAAATGAAACCTGCATAGGATAGGTAGGTGCCACCCTTTGAACCTTCCATTGTGAAAGTTTATTTAATTTATCAGCTGTCCAACAGACATGAAGTCCTTAAACTGTCTTACTTTCTTAGTAAATGACCCATACACTTCACAAAGGAATCATCTAAACATTTGTTCAGTTCTCACGAGTATGTTTGTTTTGGCAATGAACATCGTCCTGGTTCTGCGAGAGTTTCTAAAGAATTTAGCCCCAATAATTCTCCTTTGAAGCGGCCCCACTTCTCTCTCACATAGGTAATTACTTAATCTGGAGTAATGATTTACTCCACTTAAGAATCATTAAATCAAATATTGCTATCATTTTCCCCACAATATCACTAATATTTTATAGGAGCGGTTTGAGGGATAAACCCCCACAGTGATATAACTAAGTTCATATAATTAGATTATCCCTTTAAACTTAGATCTTGGGATCTCCAGTCAACTAGGTTGAGTTTTCCTTTATATCAACTTTTCTTTATGGGCTATAGTCTCATTCCCACAGTCGATATTTTAACTAGCTCTCTGTTTAACCCTTTGGTTAGCGGATCCGCAATATTATTATTTGACTTTACATAGTCAATAGAGATAATTCCAGTTGAGAGTAATTGTCTAATGATATTATGTCTACGATGTATATGTCTCGACTTACCATTATACATGTTACTATGTGCTCTTCCAATCGCACAATGTATACAGATTGGTGGCACGGGTTTTTGCCGTTTTAGAATATCCTCTAAGAAATGGCGTAGCCATTTTGGAATATCCTCACTTAATAATCTCGCTAGATTCAAGTTGTTAAAAATAACACATTTTTTCTACCACCTTTTAAAGTTCAATCCTTTGAACTTTTCAGGTTTCTCATCATGGTGGACAAAAACTGCAGCAGAGGCAGAGGATGATCTGGATAGAGGCGGTTGGACAGCAGAAGCAGAGCCTTTGGTGATGTCGTCAGCAGCCACATCAACAATTTTTTTTTTCAGTAGCAATCTGAATACTAAATATGTATTCTCTTTGTCTGCATGAATTGACAATACGAAAACCATAATTATGAATCTAGACAAAATCCATAATAAAGCAAATCTACCATTAGACTGCATTGGGTTAGATTTGATGATAAGGCAAAACATCACGTCAAAGCCATGAATAATACAATTTGGCATCAACCACGGATTAGACCGTCAGAATCACGAAAGAAAGTTCATTATGAATCGATGGCAGCGCTTCGAACTTGCGATGACTCATAGGCTCTCGACTGGTTTGTGGCTCCTAGTAAGATAGGCCATATGGAAATGTACACATTGATACTACTTGGTATGCCATAAACAGGGCTGGTCGTGGTAAGAGGTCTACCAAAGAATATGCAAAAGACACTTAACAAACAAAAGATGAGATTTGCATGACCTGTTGGCGTCAGTCAATTCAGATCTCTCCAGCCACATTGAAAGAAAGGGACACATTATTTTTCATATCCACAGTCCTGTCCAACAAAATGCCCTTGCTTCAACACGGAGGTGGATGTGACCACATTGCAATTCATCACAAACTACAGAAGATGGAACCATGACGATGCTCATGAGTTCAAATAACCATTGTGTGGTTGGAAATGAATACGACCAACTCCATAGCCCAAATATGAAACACGAGCCATATCTAAGCTTAATGCAATCACATCACGAGCTAAATTGAGCCGGTAGAGATCAACCGATGCAAAGCCACAGTTGAATCTAAACTAACAAGCATCTGCAACCGCAACACATAACCAGACTCGTTCTGAGCATACCCATTCCAAAAAACAGACGATTGACTAAAATGAACGAGCGAGGGAGGAGGGTTGGAGCTTAATTGTTGCCGCCTTTCTAGCTGACTTGATTGCCGAAGCGGATGTGGCGGCCAGCGAAGAGGCCGCATTGCGCGCGACCCATGACGACTTTCGAATTGGGGATGCACTTCTCTAGGGTTTCTTTGACACCGGGCGCGAGGTTCTTCTCTCCCACGCGCTTCAACACCTTCTTCATCATCTCCTTCCCCCTAAACGCCATCTCTCTCTCTCTCTCTCTCTCTCGAGAGAGAGAGAGAGAGAGGCGCGAGTTCGATGAGAGCAGCTTCACATGAACGAAGAACCTAACGATGCGAAACAGAGTTTACTACAGGAAATCGCCCTAGTGGGGAGAACATGAGAGGCCGACATAGCCATAGGGCAGACCAAGCGATCTGCGAAACGAGGACGTGGGGGGTACATAATTGAGTCTACCTATGGGCCGCCAAGCCAAAGTGGGCTTTTTCACTTCTTGGCCCAAGTAAGACTTGATGGGCCTAGCTGAGCCCATCAAGTGTAATCGTCGTTCTCTTTTATAAATAAATCATCGCAAACGAATTTAGCAAGCAAAACGAAATTGAAAGCACCAATTTTTTTTTAAATCCCATGGTTAATCAGTCTAAATGGAAACCTAAATATATCTCGCGAGGTGTACTTATCTATTGGGATTTGCGATACAATAAAAATAAACGGGAAGTAATATCTACTTATGTACAGGAACCATCGCATGTACCCGAAAATTAGAATTCTTTTCTTCTACGTCATAATTCGTACTAAAGATATTCACCTTGGAATTTTGTGCAAAAATTGGTGAACAGTAACAACCCCACAAAAAGATTGTCACCATATAAAGATAGCCTGAATGAAAATTTCTGCTTTATTTTCTTTTAAACTTTTGCAAATCGATCACTTTAGTGCTAAGTTTTTGTAACTTCGATCACTTTAGTGCTAAAATTTTCAAATCGATCACTTTAATGCTAAGTTTTTGTAACTTCGGTCATTAAGTGTCAACTTATTTTAAAAACGGTCATTTCAGTGCCAAGTCCGATGAGCCACGTCAGCTTAAATAATAATAATAAACATACACGTGTCGGATTTTTGGCGAGCCACGTCAACTTAAATCGGAGTTGGCATTAAAGTGATTAATTTTAAAAGAAGTTAGCACTTAAGTGATGGAAGTTACAAAAACTTAGCACTAAAGTGATCGATTTGAAAGTTTTGGCACTTCCATTTTTCGTCGTACACAACTTTTGGCACTTGGGGTGTACTTAAGCCAAACTTATATAACCATCCATAGGTTACAAAGACGGAAGTATCCGGAAGATTAGGAAATAATATCACAAAGCTGTGTCTGATGAAAGATTAGTTGAGATGTCGCTAATATCTCTGGAAATATCTACCACGATAATATTTACCGTCGCATATATTTAATTTCCCAAACTCAAATAGACGCGAACATAAGCAACATTATATTTCATCATCCAAAACGCCTAAGGAAAAGAAATTCCCTAGAACGTCATACAGAAGCCATTATTTTTTACAACTTTTTTTTTATTCTTTTCACGATCGTATCTCTCCATGCAATGCTTCACAACATTCACATATTTGCTTTGCCGCCGAAACACACTCAACTTTATATATCAGTAACATCGACGCTTATTAGGCCGCTCGACATCCTTTAATGGCGATAAAACTAACTAGTATACGACTGCCATGGGGGACGAGGACGAGGAGGAAGAAGAGGCCGAAGAAGGAAACACAACAGTCGCCTCCGGCTGCCCCGAGCCGACAAAGCTCAACAGGTCGGCCAAAGTCGCCTTTTTTTTCATGCATTTTTTTAGGTATAAGTCGCTTTACCCGGAGCGGTCATCAAAAGTCCGGAAGGGTTGGGTGGGAAAACTCTGGTCGCTTCGGTTCCCCAAGCCGTCCAAGCGCAATTGATCGGCCGAAGTCGCCTTTTTTTTCGCCCTTTTTTAGGTATAAGTAGGTAAGATCTCATGGATTGACTCATGGTGCAGGATCTCGTCAATTGTCCTCGTCCGTCTCGTCCGTCACGAGCAACCATCTACGCCAGTCAGGAGATCTTCATCCATCCTCCTCTGTCTCGTCCGTCACGAGCAGTCATCTACGCCAGCCAGGAGATCTACGCCGGCCAAGAGATCGTCATTCGTCCTCCTCGTCTGTCTCGTCCATCTCAAGCAGCCATCTACGCCAGCCAGGAGATCTACGCCGACCAGGAGGTCCTCGTCCGTCTCCAGCAGTCATCAACCCCAGCGACGGTCGGGGAGAACTCCAGCCACTCCAGCGCCGGCCGGACCAAGCGTAGCAGGTCAGCCAAAGTCGCTTGTTTTAAGCCTTTTTAACGTTTAAGTAGGTAAAGTCTCATGGATTGACTCATGACGCAGGAGATCAGCTTTCGTCGGCGAAAAATGGAGTTCAGTTCGAATATTTTGCGCCGCCCGTGGAGCATCACCGTAAACCGAAGCATCCTAAGCCGTTTGGTAAAGTCGTTGGTTGCGTTGTAATGTGAGCGTAAATCTATATGATGGTGGTAATAACTCATCAATTTCTGGAAAAGCAATCGCCGAGTTTGAATTATCATCCGGTTTGACAGTAATAAAAAAGATTATTTTCTTATGTTACTTTTCCTTTGTACGTTTTCATGGCTGAGCTTGCATAATCTTCTTCTTCGATATCTTGTTCTTGATTCGAGAGAAGTGATCCGAGATTTGCATGAAGTTAATCTTCTTCAATAGCTTTTTCTTGATCTCTCCTCTTGATTTGAGAAAAGTGATCCAAGATTTGTTTGCTTTTGTGCATCTGGTTCGTGTGTTTTCCCGAAGTGTGATCCTCAGCAAAATCCCACTGTTATTCCAATTTCCAATACATGATTCTGATGATTTTGTTAACATGCAATCATAGTTGTTAAGGCGACAAGGCGAGCAGAGACCTCTAAAACGCCTAGGCGATTAGGCGCCCGCCTAGTCGTCCGCAAGGCGATAAGGCGACAATATAGCTATATATATATATATATATATATATGTGTGTGTGTGTGTGTGTGTGTGTGTGCGTGTATGTGTGTGTAATTGTATAATTTACATTTGTACTTCAAAACTTACATTCATGATTCAACAGAGCAAATATATGCATGAATGATTATTAAAAATAAACAACTTTTAATATAGCAAATATATGCACAAAAGATTATTAAAAATAAACAACTTTTAATATATAGCAAATACATTTTACATTTGTACTTCTCAAGACGTCGCCTAGGCGTCCAAGGCGCCTAAAGCATCCACAAGGCGACGCCTAGACAATCAAAGCGCCCGCCTTGAGGAGAACCAGCAAGGCAACAGGACGCCTTGGGCATCCGAGGTCGCCTTGTCGCCTAGGCAGGCGACGACTTGATAACTATGCATGCAATTTGTTAAATCAATCAGATTGTGATCTCTTCTTTAGTTTCAAAGCTATTTATATAGCTTTACGTTCGCGTAATTGCATGCATGTCGTGTTTTGGTTTACATGTCGGACAAGTATTCCTGCACTGTCCTTGCCACCTATGCTCGCCTCTTAGGAGAGAAATTCTTACCCATGCTACAATAAACTCTAGTTTTTACATGATCGGTTTGAATCAACGCATTGACTATTTGATCGTTCGGATTTCTAGTCAGGATAGAATTAGATAGTTTAAGAAATCCTAGGAATTTGTCACATCATATTTACTCGGATATTTTTATATCATATCTTATACATTATTTGATAGAAACTGGATATATATATATATATATTCCCACGCAGTGCTCATGAAATAATACCGATCTTATCATCATAAAAAAATCATTGCGTGATTTAGCATTATTGTAAACTATCCTTTGTGGCCAGAAGTAAAAAAAACTGCCCTGTTGCAAAAAGCCGGATTGCAAAAAGAACATTGTTCAGAAAACTTCACAAATAATAACAAGTTCAGAAAACATTGATAGAACAATATCACAATATACAAATGGCAGAGGCAGAAACGCTGAAATGGCAAAGAGATTTATGTCTGACACGTCTCGAGTGATATCATTCACCATATATGTCTCATAATTCTTCTTCTTCTTCGAAAATCTGCAATCCACAGATCTATGATCCATCTTGCCACAGTTGAAGCATTTTCCTAGAAACTTATTCTTGGAATTCTCCTTTTGGTCCCAACTTTGGCTTGGCAATCTTCTTGTTTTGTTTTAAGATTGTTGGACAACAACTCGAAATGGCATTAGTACCGCACAACCTCTATTTTAAGATTGTTAACAAACAGTTTTAAATATCGAGTCTGTTTTAAAATTGTTAGGCAAAACACACGTCATTGGTAGATGCACAAATTCAAAGTGGCAGAGGCATAAATTCAAAGTGGCAACGGGACTGTTGACACCTGATTTTTGACCATCTTTTATTTTAGTTTTTATTTCTAAAATTAATTAAAAATAGCAAAAAAGGTCAAAAAATTGCAAAAATCAACTTTGGGAGCCTTAGCCTAGCCTTAGGAACCAATTTTGAACAAAAAATATTTTTTGAATTTTTTAATATTTTTTGGAATTTATTTAATTATAAAAATACCCAAAAAATCAGAAAAATACCATCCGTGGTCAGAAAATTACAAAAAATATTCAGAAATTTTATTTTAATTCTCTATTTAATATTTTCACTTTTTATTAGGGAAATTCGGCTTGGTTCATTGGGTTCCTTCACAAACCTAATCCCGAACCGGGCCTAAAAAATCCTTTTCGAGTCTTTTAATTTTCAATTCTCGGTTTTTATAAGCTATGACATTGCACTCTAAAGTACTGAAATGCAATTGGGTCAATTTGCCCTCCAATTTGATCAATTTTAACCAAAATGGCTTAATTGCATAAAAATCTTTCAATTTAGTCCCCGGTTTCACAATTTTTGAAATTAACTTTCACACGGGCACACCCATTAAAATTAAACACCTCTGCCCAACAGTTTTCATCATGCTGAATCCATTGGTGGGCTCAATTTTGGCTAATTCGATCGTTTAGGCCTTCGATTTGGCAAAATTAAATTTCGGATCCTAGGGACAATTTGGGGTTTTCACAGAATTTCAATAAATTGATTCACGAAAATACCCATATTTGATGGAAAACATGTCAAGGAATCCGATTTTGCCATCAATTTCATGAAAAGAGGTCATTTAGGGGGTCAATTTGGCGATTTGGGCGATTTGGCCGAACCGGGCCGGTCGGGTCCGACCCGACCCCACCCGGCCCGACCCGGGTCTGGTGGACAGCATGCACAGAATGTGCAGCAGTGTGGACAGAACAGGGGGGAGCGGCGAACAAGCTTGGGTGAGCGATTTTTTTTAAGAAAAAGGACACCACGCGTGAGGGGACATTGGCAGAGGTGGTGGACGTGCCGAGGCGGGCGGTCGGCCACCGTGAGGGGGGGAGATTCGGTTAAAACCGAACTCGGCCGAGAGAGAGAGAGGAGAGAATTTTGGGGAGATTTTTCGAGCAAAGCCGGAGCAAGACAAGCTTGCCGGCACCTCTTGGAGCCTGAGGGGAGCTTCGGTCGCCGTCGACGGTCGCGGAATAGATCGGTATCTTCCCCGGTCTTCATTTTTTCTTATGCACGCCGGGTGTTCGACGAAATGCCCAAATGGGCTTTGCATTTTTTGAGTCTCGGCCGAGGCTCCTCGAGCCTTATTTGTTGCGCATTTGGTTCCTAAACTCCTCTAACACCATCCCTCCGCCTACCTTGCTATTTATTTTGCATTGAAATGTGCCGGGAAACCATGGCCGGAGCTCCCCGACGCACACCCGAGCCGAGAGCTCGGTCCGGCGAAGCCCACGGCAACCGACCATCAAAGGACCGTAGGTAAGCTTCTAAATCTCCCTTGGGTGCTATGTGAATGAAAGAAAACGAGTTTGAGCAACAAAAAATTTTCTACAAATCGGTTCGCCGGAGCCGGTTCGGTCGCCGGATTTTTGGGGCGGTTCCCGACGTGTTTCTTGCCATGTTTTGGTCTTATATTGATGTTGAGTGTCTAAGGAGTCGAATGCCGCAAGAACGGGCGAAAAATACCAAGTTTCGGGCCCGTTTCGCATTTTTCCGGCGACCTCGCCGGAATTTTTACTATTCCCGCCGGATTTTTCACTGTTCATCGTCTTCTCCGGCGACCCTCCGGCCGGTCAACGGTCAACGGCCGATGTGGCGTGCCACATAGGCAGCCACGTCAGCCGGGTGGGGTCCGGTCCGCTTATTTTCAAATAAAACAAACGGACGGCCACGATCGCGACACGTGTCGCGATCCTGGATTTTTTGGAAAATAAAATAAATGATTTTCGGATAATTAATTCAAATCAATCCGACGGCCGAGAATGTGCCAAGTGGCTTTCTGTGGATAGTCCGATCTTGTCCAAGATCGGACGCACCAGGAGTAGCCACGTGGCACAACGTGGAGCGTTCGATCCGAAGGTTTTTCTAAAAAAGGAAAATAATTGATTTTTGATCCAATGGCTACGATGTGGCCACGTGGCTCACTAAGGGACGTCCGATCTAGTCTTTGATCGGACGCACGAGACGAAGCCACGTGGCACGACGTGGACCGTCCGATCCGGGGAATTTTCGGATAATTAAATAAAATAGATAAAAAATCAAAAAAATTGTTAAAAAATGGAAAAATGTTTAAAAATATAAAACGGCGTCGTTTTAGGCCGGTTTCGACCCCTAGGGTCGGGCCGGGCGCCCGAGAGGCGTGGGCCGGGTTTGACTCGGCCCGGAAAATATTTTTAAATATTAAAAAATTCAGAAAATAAGAAAAAATAATAAATAATCAAAAAATCAATAAAAAATAAAAAATCATGAAAATATTCAAAAAATTCGGAAAATTCAGAAAAATTCTAAAAAATTCCAGAAAATAGGAAATGGCCACATTCAACTGGCCACGACCTGTTCCGGGTCTTTCGACCCCCGATCTTTTCAGAAATGACGGTTTTGCCCTTCCGGCAAACCGTCTTCCAAAAAAAAATTAAAAATCCAGGAAAATCCCAAAAAATAGGAAATGGCCACAAACAACTGGCCAAGTATCATCTCGGGTGTTTTAAACCCTGACCCTTTTTTAAAATGACGATTTCGCCCTTTGGGCGAATCGTCTTCCAAAAATTGAAGAAAAATCAAGAAATTCCAAAAAATTCTCAAAAATGGGAAATTGCCACAATCAACTGGCCATGGAATATTTTGGGTAATTAGGTATCCAAACCTTCCAAAATGACGATTTTGCCCTTCGGGCTAATTGTCCCAGAATCTTCCCATTTCACCCCTAACCCTAAATCACATCTTCCCTAAGCCCTTATGGCTATACTAGGAGGCCAATGATTGAAATTGATATGCACTGACATGATTTATTTACGCACTTGACTTGCGCTTTCATTATATTGACTGTAATTTGATAGGACCAGTTATCCAATCTGCATGAAACCCTGACTCATACCTATCTCACCCAAAATTGCGCCTGCATGAACTCTTAGTCAGGAAAATCACTCGCGTTAGGTACCGAAAGGGCGTTGGTAATGATACCGACGTAACCAAGTCCCCAAACCCAAAATCTCTGGTTCCGCAGAACTGATCGATCTCTCCCAATCGGTCAGTAAGGTTTCCGGTCTACCCTCCAAGAAAGACCGGTGGCGACTCCAAATGCATGCACAAGTTGCACATGCCACCACGACCACACTAAGGTCGAAAGCGATCGACTCTTATCGTCGAACCCCTCAAAAGAAAACTCCCGCCGCGATTTGGTATGGGCCTGGGAGGGCCCGCGCCGATCCAAGACCCCGCGATCGGTAATCCATTAGCCCGCGTCCGTTGATTTCGGACGGGTCGTGACAGCTGGCGACTCCGCTGGGGAGATTGTTCTAGAACACTTGGTTCTGGACCTCAAGTGGACTTAGGCCGTAATTAAAACGTTGAGTGATTTTTCTAACCTTGCAGGCGCTCTCGAAGGTGAGGTAAGTCCGCTCACGATAGGTGTTATATGTTTTTACAGATTGGAGTGATAAGGGGTGTAGTCTGTGATTAACATCGTCTTTGCACAAAGCGCCCAAACCCAGGCCGCGAAATCACCTTTTCAGGTAGCCGTAGATCAGGGATCGATATGCAACGCTCTAGCGTGGATTGCGCTGGGGTCGACCATATTCGATCCCACTCACTATCCAAGTCGAGACTTTTATCCATTTGTTGTGGATTGCGCTCATGGACGAATTTATCGACTCGGATAGAGGGAAGCCTCTAGGTTCCTCACCTAAGCCATTTTGATTTCTAGAGTCAAGCCTCACTTGTCCCATGCGCATGTATATGGATGGTTGGTATACCTAAAACCAAAAAAATCATTGGGTACCTCTCATGGTAAGGTCCTGCCGTTTCTATATAAATTCACTTGCAGCCTTTCATTCTGCACAACATGTTGCATTCATCAAGTCCGATGGTTGAGTCCAATTCCATTTTAGAGTATAGATAAAAGAGATGATCTCTCCAAGTCGGTCCCACATCCCGGACGTATTCAAGTATGAGCGACGCTTCATCCGCCATCAGACTGTCTGGACATTCAACGGAATTTACCCTCTTCGAGCTGTCCAAGGAATGATCCGGTGACCATACCGATAGTTGAAGGACATGCAATAACAACAAATCCGAGACACATGCCGGGCATCATCAAAAGGCATCTGACGAAAATAAAGACCCGAAGGGCCGAACCGAAGACACCAAGCGTCGTCCCTCGAAGACCCGACTTGGGGCATCTCTTTAGGTTCTTAAGGGTTACATTCCAATTGTCCCTTTTCTTTTATCAGGATCATCGAGTCTGTAAGGAGCACCCGTCTAGGGGCCTCCCATCTATCTTTTACACCTCGATTCCTAAGTCTTGTCTAAGTGTCTTGACATTGGAATGTGACACTGGAATTTCTCTCAACCCTTCAGATTTTCCGATTCAATTGCGCGTCTCGCCCAGATGAAATTTTCGTTAGAACTCACACTTGGCATGTTTAACCCAAGTACGAGAATCTAACATTCATTTCATGGTGCGCCGGACATGGAATTGTACCGGTCTATAGCATGCATCATTGGTAATCCTTGGTAATTAACTAAAGTCGTCCATGTTTCCTGAATTCAAGAGGAGACATGATATCCAAATTACCTTCGGGAAATCATTTCAATTTGGATGTCCTATCTCTCACCGAATTTAGGACACATTGGAATTGCATTTTTATCTTCTTGGAAATTCCACAGATTTTCTGGGGATTTACCAAAAGTGATAACCATGGATTACGCTCCTTTTAGTTTTATGTTTTCTCTTGAAAAACATCGATAAGAATTTTTCACATGAGGTTAAGGCTTGTGTAAAAGTCCTTATCTTCGTTAATTACAAGAAAACATAAAATTGAAAGGATTTATGCTTTACTTCCCTTTCTGACATATTCCTGTCATTCGAACAGGTAATTTCCATAATCAAAATTCGGGGACTTGTGTGAAGAATCAGTCGCAAGTTTAAATGGACCAGGATGGCATAGAAAAGCGCTTGACCACCATGGAGAGTCAGTTGGCTCAAGTGCTCGCAATGATGACAGAAATGAAGATACCCATCCTCACCACACAGGGGGTACCCCGACAGCCTTAAATTCTAACCTGACTGTCCGACCAGGGAATCCTCAAGAGAGAGTCAACTGATGAGGACATTTTGCCATCTTTCAAGACGTGGAGCGGCATGCAATCAAAGAAGCCACATGCGGAAGAGAGTTAGCTGTAATCTAATCTCTTTAAATTTGAAAATTTGCTGATTGTGTTTTATTGATCCTCAGGAGTGGTCCTTCAAGAATATTGAAGCTAGTCGACAACTCGAGCCACTAGAATGGATGTTTGAGGACAGACAAAGGAGTCAACTTCTCACTAAGATGACATACTGGGGCAAAGCCCGCCAAGATGAAAAGAGACAGGAAGCTCCGAATGACAGATATCCCTAATTGAAAAGGGAACCGTAAAAATTATGAAAGGATCAAAGCAGTCGACTGGGGCATATCCCACTCAACTAGGGCAAACGCCACCTAACCGGGGCAGCCGGGTCAAGTGTAAAGACGTGTCGTTCCTAATTGATTTTCAATCAGATACCGGCATAATATTTCCTATCTTTTCCTCTCAGGTGAAAAACAGGATAGGATGGTTGAAGGCCAACAAAGAGAAACTTGCATTCCTTACAAGATGAAGAAGAAGGTGCCTTCATCAGACGTCGCCCATTGGGTTTGTAAAGACAAGATGGACCAAATCGGGAAGAACCCCAAACAGGCAGCACGAAGAAAGAGCAATCTAATTAGGATCGACCCTCCCAAGCCGAAAAAGGGTGTATCTGTTCCAGATCAAACTAAGTTATTCATAAGTTGATATGGTTTTCCATTCTTGCAGGTGATGGCAAAATGAATGGGACCACTGAAGAATTTCCATCGTCTTGGATGCCATAAGTGACTAGAACGGGGATAGTAAATCCGTAGTCGTTTCAATTAAAGCTCCTTATGCAGCAATCGAATCATTCATCCATTTCATCACACAGGTGGAATAAAAGATTGTTAAAGCGTGAGGTGAATGCGGCAGGACACGATGAAAGAAACTGTCGCCTGTGAAGTATCACTTCAGGCTGTTGAAGTACTCGGTCGCGAGTAAACCCACGCTGGCGAATGCCAAATAGCAGAACGCTCGAGGGACATCATGAAACGATGACAAGGCAGAAGGTGCATGAAGAAATCAAAACGCATTGATGAGACTAAGAAGTGTCGGAACATCAAATGCTGAAATCTTCGAAGGATTGTATGAGCATATCATCTGGTATCCCAAAAGAGAATACAGAGTAGATACCAGGCGTCAGAGAATTTGAAAGGTGCGGGACGCCAAAATCACCTGACACGGAGTGGATCGGCTCCGACTAAGTGGGAATGCATCAACACGGCATGATCAAACTACCCATAAATAAATCAGTCAGCCCCAGACAACGCATCCAGTTGCTGGGGGCAAATCACTACCCATAAATAAATCAGTCAGCCCCAGACAACGCATCCAGTTGCTGGGGGCAAATCACTCTCTACCCAGAAAGGGTACCGAATGTAGGATATGCCGAATTCACCATGGGGATACGTAGGGGAAGTCCTTGAAGCAGTTATCACCCATGAATCATGATGAAGTGGAATATTCAATCAAAGACAAAACACATCAAACCCTTCTAAATGAGAAGGAGAACGATACGGAGCCATCGATTATGGTAAAAGGACGTATCGTTCCAAAATGATTATTTTCTTGATATGAGAATAATGTTTCATTTCTTTTTCCTTTCAGGTTGGGAACAGAAGCAAAGGGCCCAAGAAGCAATGCCTTTAAATGACAAACAGGGAGTACCCCTTTTCATGGCATCTCAGACATGCACTTTGGCTAAATATTTTTAAGAGCATTCTAATAGCTCAATTTGTGAACAAAACCTTTGAGAAAACTTGAAGAAGTTTATCATCATTTAGAAATCTCTGTGAAAAGAGCGCTTGAAAAGAAAACTTCAAGTTTTCCAGATTGACATATCTGATAAAAATGCTTTCTCTGAATAGAGTGAAAAGCACGAACTCATGTTTCGTTGCTGGCACACATAACATGCATCATGCATATCATGCACATAGCATGCATACAGAGAACCCAAAGGGAGAAATGCCGGTTCCCGCAGGATAAATTTCAAGGGTAAATTGTATCGACTCCAATAGTCAATTATACATGCCCTTTACTCATGAGATTTCTTCTTTTCAATAGGGGAACATCGAACATCTCAAATGGCGACCGTGATCGAGAGAATCACCAAACCGCCACACGACAAACCCCCAGACTATCAAGCTGTCTAGGGATAGAGAAAAAATAATCGATCAAGGACTCTGACAATCGAGATGGATGATCAAGATCTGCAAAAATCCTTGGGAGCAGGTCCCCCCCCCCATTTTCTTTGAGGAGCCAAGCCGGGGGCAAACCCCCATGATCTCCCATGAAAGCGCATCGGACCAGAGATGTTAAACCCAGAGACGACAAACACCAAGACAAGCCTCACTGGGGAAAAATACTTGGAAAACACTGCTCCTTCAAATGTTGGAAGGACGAAGTCTCGAAGGGGGTACCTCCTTCCTGAAATTTCAAAATGAAGCCAGATAAATCCCCACACCTGTCTCTGCATATGCAGGTGCATGAATGTCTTCAAATCGGATTGAAAATCGTCCAGGAGCATGGGAATGCCAAGGCACGCTGCCAAGATAAACACCGCCCAACTGGGGCAAAGCAGTTGTCGACGTGATTGTGGATCGTCTCACGAACAACACCCACAAATACAGACGAGATGAAGCAGCATCCACCATCCACATCAAATGAGAAGCGTCAATAATCGACGAAGGAAAGGAATACGTCAGTAAGGCGTCATCAGGAATCCCAAGAGGGAAGACATCCCCAAAGAGGACGAGGATTATAGCAAAATACAGGAATGAATTTAGCCGGGGAAGGCGTCACCTGGCTATGATAAACCACGTCTAACTGAGGCAAGTGAATCATTCGTGCGCCGGACAAAGGACGTTTCTTCTCTGGCAAAATCCATAGACGCAATGACAGAGTCGTCCTCATCGGAAGTAAACCCCAGGATACAAACCTGGGTGAACGGTAACTTTGTATCGTTCCAAATTGATCTCCCAAAGATCCCATGCTTAACATGAGTTTGTTCTCATTTGGCAGAAAATTGGTGGCACCAAAAAGCCACAAAAGAAAGGATCTCACCCAACGTGGAAGCGAAAAGAAATATCCGTTGTAGGGGGCAAGCTGCCAGGAAATGGAACCCCGCAAAATGGCGTTAGAATACGTCCAAAAGCACAAATTGATCTCACCCAGTGCAAATCCTAGAGAAGGATTTCGTTGCCAACCAGACGGGTAGACCATGGCCACGAGCTAGATGGCTGACTTCAACAAGCCTTACATTTGCGTTCAAATGGAGGCGCGAAGCGAGAGTAAAGCAGTATCGTTTCGATTTGTCTTGAATTTCGAAACACGAACTGACACTTGATGTTTATCGTTGACAGGGATTCGCCGTCAAGATGGACAGAAAATTGTTGGCGCCAAAAAGCCGCAAAAGAAAGGAATTCGCCGACAAGGAGGCAAATAGAATTATTGACCTTAGAAGAACTCTGAAGAGTGGCGCTGGAATGCGTCCAAAATCACAAATGGATCTCCCCTAGGGCAAATCCTTGAGAAGGATTTATCGCCGACCAGACGGAGGGATCATGGCCACAAGATAGATGGCCAACTTCTACAATGTCGCGACCCTCTTGAGGTTGTCGAGCTCTCGAGGGCTAATGGGCCGTCCTGTCTGGTCGGACGCGGGCCTCTCCCAAGGCCCATTACCCAAATCGCAACGGAGGTATGCGTGATCGACTTTCAGTGTAGTCTAGTGACATGTGCTAAGTGTGCATGCCATGAAGTCGCCACCAATCATTTTTTTAGGGTGTGATTGGACCACCCAATCGAATAGTTGGGAGTTTCTATTCAATTCTGCGAGAACCAGAGAAATGGTTTCGGGGACTTAGTTACACCAACTGTCAGAGTTGACGCCCTTTCGGTACCTAAGTTGACTGAATTTTCTAGCCTGAGATTCATGCGGATGAATAAGGTATGAACCCTAAATCTAGAAATTCATGCAGATAGGAGTGATTATCCTAGCAATCACAATCAGTAATAAAATGCGCAACTCAAGGAATCTAGATATGCAAATAAATCACTTGGCATTCCTAGTAAGGCCCTATTTATCAATCACAGCTCAAGAATGATTTAGCTGTCCTAGCCATTCTACACACGATCTAACCTAAGAAAAGCATTAGGAAGCATCGAAGGAGTTCGAGAGTACTCACATGGGGTTCGCCGTGCCCTGGTTTGGTCTTGGACGAGCCGACCCGATTATATTTGGGAATGCACTCGGCGTTTTACACCATGAAATCATGTGAAACAAAAACGAAAATATTCAGCAAGGGGAATTTATTGTAGATGGTGGTCAATCTAATTGGACGTCAAGACTAAAAAATATGTAGAAATTTACAAATTAAAATACTCGAATGACATTTTTTTGCCAAATTCAACTCTATGCGTCGTGAAGAAACACATGCAATTGAACTTGAATTTTGACTATTTATGAGTTCAAAATGAAAAGGAAATTAAAATAAAAATATTGACTATTTTTCTATATTTTTACGACATCGAACGCTATTTTTCTTCATTTTTCATGTATTTTTCTATTTTTGGAAAATATTAAAAAATATTAAAAAATATGACAAATTATTTTTTTATCAAAAATGGTTCCTTTAGCTTGGTCAAGGTTACCAAAGATGATTTTTTAATTTTTTTAACTTTTTATAGATTTTTTATGAATTTTTTAAAAATAAACTATGAAAGACTGATCAAAAATCAGGTGTCAACATACAAGCCGCGCGTTTGTGTTCAAATGGAAACACAAAGCAAGAACAAGGCTGTATTGTTCCAATTTGAATCGAATTTTGGAACGCAAACTGACACCTATTTCCCGTCTTTGACAGGGGTTCGCCATCAAGGCGAAACAGGTTTTCACACCCCAAGTATTACCCATTGGAACACATGACCAAGTGTAGGATGTATCGTTCTAATTTTTTGAAAAAATCATGAACGTACAATAACATGTTTCTTCCGCATTTCCAGGGATCTCCAGCCGCGGGGGACAGGTAAGTATCCCTCTCCCCAATCCATTGCAGATGTTGAATAAAAAACAGAGAAGAAAAGAAAAGCTTTCAGAATCTAATGTCTAGAAAAGACATAGAGTTCTAACTCCATTAACAATCATGTTTTGAAAACAGGAGGTTGTCTAAACATGATTAGAACATGCATGGTGCATCATGAAATCCCCTTGACGGGAAATTTTTTTGGAGAAAACGAAAGAGACTTTTCCAATCAAAAGTTGTTCAAAACTTTCAAAAGGACGTTTTCTCAAAAGACAAGAGGAAAAGCCTAATCCAAACACGTCATATACACACTTGAGAGAGAAGTGGAGCGGATCAGATAGCAGAATCTGGACCTACGGAAGTAGGGACCATTCGCAGCAATTACATGGATTGGGATGACGGAGGCATTCGTTTCATATCCCTAAACACTACAGGTGACCGTTGATAACCCTTTGAACGGCGGTTTTCATTCTTAACCCTGTCAGGAACCACCCCACATCGGGGCAAAATGGAAGTGAGTCCAGCAGCATCAGGAGAAAATGGTTAGAAATTTTCTTGCTCGGACTAACATCAATCTTTGTGTGTTGTTTATATGGTAATCCAAGTGCCATAAGATGACGAGAAGCATTCATTTCTCTATCCCACACACCATATCCTTTGCACAGCCAAGTTGAGCCTGCAAATTCACTTCATAAACCCGTTGGTGGTCATTGCAAATTCCAAGACAGAGGTAGCGCCAATTCAAAAGCGGAAGAGTTCGAGACTTAGGGATCACAAAGAAATTCCTAGGCTAATGCTTAAAGCATGTTTAGACATTCGGTCATATGTCTAACATGATCTCTCAAAGATGAGAAAAAGCGGGATTTCAAAAGAAAAATGAAAAGGAAAAGATTATGAGAAAAATCCCCAGCATCAAGAAAGAGCAAAGTGCCTGGTAAAAGCGAGGCCGATGCTTGGGTGAACAATTTGTATCAATCCCCCAGTGAAACCTGTCTGAAAAGGGGAGAAGAAAAATTCAGAAGGAGTCAGATTCCAAAAACTACTCCTCAAACGGTATCAAGCGCGGAGCAGAGACGCAGACAGAGTCATCAATCTCTTAACGCGACGAAACGCTCTCTGAAGAGCTGGCGCACACCTCAAAATCGGTTGCGCATCCCAAAAACTGAAGGTGCAGAAAGGAAAAGACAGGTGGCAAATTTGCAGTGATCACCAACGTCAATCCCCTCATGAATTCTGGGCCAAAAATAAGCATTTTTCGGTCCCCAATCATACCGACATTACAACCCTGAAACAGTCTTCTCCGATTAAGACACTTGGGTTAACATATGGCTTAGCTCGAAGAGGTACGAGCAAGACTATTTCTTTCTCATTTTGCAGGGTTCTTGACTTGTAAACCCGGAGCAGATGGTGAAAACTTTCGTTCAATGGCCTCGACTCCAAAGCGGGTCCCCCTTGAAGACCAATACCAAGCCCAACATTACGGTCCCGTGGAAGACCTCCCGACCGATCAAAATGTAAGCACTGCGAATGAGCCTAAAACCTAGGCACAGGTTAGTAGGGAATTGAGTGCATCCCCTATAAAAACCACTATCTCAAAACAGGTGAGAATACCTCATTGTCGAGAAATATTCCAATTGATGTTTTGAACAAACTCTTCTTGGAATCTTCAAACTATTGATCCAGATTTGCCCCGCAAGGAATTTGTGATCACATCTGTATGTTGCAAGAATGTTTTGGATAACCTCCAACATCAAAATGCACATTTCATGACTAAAACTCAAGTCATAAAATTTTGTCGATTGGACAACCGTTGTCTTCCAAAGATTACTAACGTTTTCTTGGTGAAGAAAAATTTTTCAGGCTCGAACTTCTGCAGGATACCTGGAGAACCCAGCTCCCAGAATGTCGCCTCAACAGACCCAAGTGAAGCTTTATCAAAAATAAAATCTTTCACTGCTTCAAAACTAAATTCCCGACAAATTTCGGGATCTTTCAAAAGAAGGGGTGAGGATAGAACATTCTTTCAAAAAATGATGGTCCTAGTATGACGTGGAGAACCCTCGTCTCGGGACCTTTTTCAAAAAATCAAGCAGTCCTAGCTTGACGTGGAGAACCCTCGTCCTAGGACCCTTTTTTCGAAAATTAAGCAGTCCTAGCTTGACGGGGAGAACCCTCGCCCTAGGACCCCTTTTCAAAAATATCAGACAGTCCTAGCTTGACGCGGGAAACCCTCGTCCTAGGACCCTTTTTTCGAAAATTAAGCAGTCCTAGCATGACGTGGAGAACCCTCGTCCTAGGACCCCTTTTAAAACAAAAAATCAAACAGTCCTAGCTTGACGTGGAGAACCCTCGTCCTAGGACCCCTTTTCAAAAATATCAGACAGTCCTAGCATGACGTGGAGAACCCTCGTCCTAGGACCCCTTTAAAAAAAATAAAAAAAATCAAACAATCCCAGTAGACGTGGAGAACCCTCGTCTCAGGACCCTTTTTCAAAAATCAAGCAGTCCTAGCATGACGTGGAGAACCCTCGTCCTAGGACCCCTTTTTCAAAAAAATCAAACAATCCCAGTAGACGTGGAGAACCCTCGTCTCGGGATCCTTTTTCAAAAAAAATACCAAACAGTCCTAGTTTGACGTGGAGAACCCTCGTCCTAGGACCCCTTTTTCAAAAAATCAAACAATCCCATTAGACGTGGAGAACCCTCGTCTCGGGACCCTTTTTCAAAAATCAAGCAGTCTTATCGGACGTGGAGAACCCTCGTCATGAGACCCCTTTTCAAAATTCAGACAGTCCCATCGGGCGTGGAGAACCCATGATCCCGGAAGGATGCCTTGCTCTGTCAAGAAAAGCTCATAGGGTCATGTTTTGCAGGATCCCTGGAGAACCCAGGTCCCAAACTGATACCTTTTTAATGAAAAGTTTGCAGGTTTCAGCTTTCTGCAGGATAATTGGAGTCCCCATATCCCAGAAAGGTACCTCGCATGTCGAAAGGACAACTCGGCCTTCTGCGAGATTTCAGGTAACCCCTAAATCCCAGGATAGCCTTCAGGTGAACCTAGAGTTAGGTAAACCTTCCAAAAGAGACCTTAATGATGTCAATCTTTAGGCAGAGCCTTTTAGTAGGCAAACCTTTTCCAAGACCGATCTACAGAACGATCGAGTCTTCGACTAGTCCCGACAAGAAGGGATATGTCATTCCATAGGTGGAGCCTTTTAGTAGGCAAACATTTTCCAAGACCGATCTACAGAACGATCGAGTCTTCGACTAGTCCCGACAAGAAGGGATATGTCATTCCATAGGTGGAGCCTTTTAGTAGGCAAACCTTTTCCAAGACCGATCTACAGAACGATCGAGTCTTCGACTAGTCCCGACAAGAAGGGATATGTCATTCCATAGGTGGAGCCTTTTAGTAGGCAAACCTTTTCCAAGACCGATCTACAGAACGATCGAGTCTTCGACTAGTCCCGACAAGAAGGGATATGTCATTCCATAGGTGGAGCCTTTTAGTAGGCAAACCTTTTCCAAGACCGATCTACAGAACGATCGAGTCTTCGACTAGTCCCGACAAGAAGGGATATGTCATTCCGAGGCGGAGCCTTTTAGTAGGCAAACCTTTTCCAAGACCGATCTACAGAACGATCGAGTCTTCGACTAGTCCCGACAAGAAGGGATATGTCATTCCACAGGTGGAGCCTTTTAGTAGGAAAACCTTTTCCAAGACCGATCTACAGAACGATCGAGTCTTCGACTAGTCCCGACAAGAAGGGATATGTCATTCCGAGGCGGAGCCTTTTAGTAGGCAAACCTTTTCCAAGACCGATCTACAGAACGATCGAGTCTTCTACTAGTCCCGACAAGAAGGGATATGTCATTCCGAGGCGGAGCCTTTTAGTAGGCAAACCTTTTCCAAGACCGATCTACAGAACGATCGAGTCTTCGACTAGTCCCGACAAGAAGGGATATGTCATTCCGAGGCGGAGCCTTTTAGTAGGCAAACCTTTTCCAAGACCGATCTACAGAACGATCGAGTCTTCGACTAGTCCCGACAAGAAGGGATATGTCATTCCGAGGCGGAGCCTTTTAGTAGGCAAACCTTTTCCAAGACCGATCTACAGAACGATCGAGTCTTCGACTAGTCCCGACAAGAAGGGATATGTCATTCCGAGGCGGAGTCTTTTAGTAGGCAAACCTTTTCCAAGACCGATCTACAGAACGATCGAGTCTTCGACTAGTCCCGACAAGAAGGGATATGTCATTCCGAGGCGGAGCCTTTTAGTAGGCAAACCTTTTCCAAGACCGATCTACAGAACGATCGAGTCTTCGACTAGTCCCGACAAGAAGGGATATGTCATTCCGAGGCGGAGCCTTTTAGTTGGCAAACCTTTTCCAAGACCAATCTACAGAACGATCGAGTCTTCGACTAGTCCCGACAAGAAGGGATATGTCATTTCATAGGCGTAGCCTTTTAGTAGGCAAACCTTTTCCAAGACCGATCTACAGAACGATCGAGTCTCCGACAAACCCTACAGAACGGGCGCGTCTTCCTTAGATTCCTATCAGTCTGGAGTCTCACTTGATGGTAGAAACCGCCATAAGGGTCAATTGAATGGTAGAAACCGCCATAAGGGTCAACTCAGAGGTAGATACCGCCATAAGGGTCAAAACTAAACTCAAAGGTAGAAACCTCCTGAAGGGTCAACTCCATGGTAGAAACCGCCATAAGGGTCAACTTGATGGTAGAAACCGCCATAAGGGTCAACTTGATGGTAGAAACCGCCATAAGGGTCAACCAAAGGTAGAAACCGCCTGAAGGGTCAACTCAAGGTAGATACCGCCATAAGGGTCAAAACCAAATCAAAGGTAGAAACCGCCTGAAGGGTCAACTCATGGTAGAAACCGCCATAAGGGTCAACCAATGGTAGAAACCACCATAAGGGTCAACTTGATGGTAGAAACCGCCATAAGGGTCAACTAATGGTATGACCTACCATACAGGTCAGGGCTTAATTTCCCTAGGATATTCTGAACGAGTCCTAGGTATCTTCTTGAAAGTCGTCACAACCGGCAGCATCTGACAGGTGAGCTTCAGGTAAGCCTCTCTCACTCCGGCCCATGTTCGAATTGCAAGAGTAAACCGTTGATTAATTTGAGCATTCATCAAAAGACTTAAGGGTCCGATGTCATGGCATTTCTTTTCCCCAGTCGAGTCGGCTAAAATCCAGGTGTCATTTTGTCTTTGAAAGCAACCTCTGACGAGCTCACTCTCAAAGAGGGGCAGCTGTTGACACCTGATTTTTGACCATCTTTTATTTTAGTTTTTATTTCTAAAATTAATTAAAAATAGCAAAAAGGTCAAAAAAATTGCAAAAATCAACTTTGGGAGCCTTAGCCTAGCCTTAGGAACCAATTTTGAATAAAAAATATTTTTTAAATTTTTTAATATTTTTTGGAATTTATTTAATTATAAAAATACCCAAAAAATCAGAAAAATACCATCCGTGGTCAGAAAATTACAAAAAATATTCAGAAATTTTATTTTAATTCTCTCTTTAATATTTTCACTTTTTATTAGGGAAATTAGGCTTGGTTCATTGGGTTCCTTCACAAACCTAATCCCGAACCGGGCCTAAAAAATCCTTTTCGAGTCTTTTAATTTTCAATTCTCGGTTTTTATAAGCTATGACATTGGACTCTAAAGTACTGAAATGCAATTGGGTCAATTTGCCCTCCAATTTGATCAATTTTAACCAAAAGGGCTTAATTGCATAAAAATCTTTCAATTTAGTCCCCGGTTTCACAATTTTTGAAATTAAATTTCACACGGGCACACCCATTAAAATTAAACACCTCTGCCCAACAGTTTTCATCATGCTGAATCCATTGGTGGGCTCAATTTTGGCTAATTCGATCGTTTAGGCCTTCGATTTGGCGAAATTAAATTTCGGATCCTAGGGACAATTTGGGGTTTTCACAGAATTTCAATAAATTGATTCACGAAAATACCCATATTTGATGGAAAACATGTCAAGGAATCCGATTTTGCCATCAATTTCATGAAAAGAGGTCATTTAGGGGGTCAATTTGGCGATTTGGGCGATTTGGCCGAACCGGGCCGGTCGGGTCCGACCCGACCCCACCCGGCCCGACCCGGGTCTGGTGGACAGCATGCACAGAATGTGCAGCAGCGTGGACAGAACAGGGGGGAGCGGCGAACAAGCGTGGGTGAGCGATTTTTTTTAAGAAAAAGGACACCACGCGTGAGGGGACATTGGCAGAGGTGGTGGACCTGCCGAGGCGGGCGGTCGGCCACCGTGAGGGGGGGAGATTCGGTTAAAACCGAACTCGGCCGAGAGAGAGAGAGGAGAGAATTTTGGGGAGATTTTTCGAGCAAAGCCGGAGCAAGACAAGCTTGCCGGCACCTCTTGGAGCCTGAGGGGAGCTTCGGTCGCCGTCGACGGTCGCGGAATAGGTCGGTATCTTCCCTGGTCTTCATTTTTTCTTATGCACGCCGGGTGTTCGACGAAATGCCCAAATGGGCTTTGCATTTTTTGAGTCTCGGCCGAGGCTCCCCGAGCCTTATTTGTTGCGCATTTGGTTCCTAAACTCCTCTAACACCATCCCTCCGCCTACCTTGCTATTTATTTTGCATTGAAATGTGCCGGGAAACCATGGCCGGAGCTCCCCGACGCACACCCGAGCCGAGAGCTCGGTCCGGCGAAGCCCACGGCAACCGACCATCAAAGGACCGTAGGTAAGCTTCTAAATCTCCCTTGGGTGCTATGTGAATGAAAGAAAACGAGTTTGAGCAACAAAAAATTTTCTGCAAATCGGTTCGCCGGAGCCGGTTCGGTCGCCGGATTTTTGGGGCGGTTCCCGACGTGTTTCTTGCCATGTTTTGGTCTTATATTGATGTTGAGTGTCTAAGGAGTTGAATGCCGCAAGAACGGGCGAAAAATACCAAGTTTCGGGCCCGTTTCGCATTTTTCCGGCGACCTCGCGGGAATTTTTAGTATTCCCACCGGATTTTTCACTGTTCATCGTCTTCTCCGGCGACCCTCCGGCCGGTCAACGGTCAACGGCCGACGTGGCGTGCCACATAGGCAGCCACGTCAGCCGGGTGGGGTCCGGTCCGCTTATTTTCAAATAAAACAAACGGACGGCCACGATCGCGACACGTGTCGCGATCTTGGATTTTTTGGAAAATAAAATAAATGATTTTCGGATAATTAATTCAAATCAATCCGACGGCCGAGAATGTGCCAAGTGGCTTTCTGTGGATCGTCCGATCTTGTCCAAGATCGGACGCACCAGGAGTAGCCACGTGGCACAACGTGGAGCGTTCGATCCGAAGGTTTTTCTAAAAAAGGAAAATAATTGATTTTTGATCCAATGGCTACGATGTGGCCACGTGGCTCACTGAGGGACGTCCGATCTAGTCTTTGATCGGACGCACGAGACGAAGCCACTTGGCACGACGTGGACCGTCCGATCCGGGGAATTTTCGGATAATTAAATAAAATAGATAAAAAATCAAAAAAATTGTTAAAAAATGGAAAAATGTTTAAAAATATAAAACGGCGTCGTTTTAGGCCGGTTTCGACCCCTAGGGTCGGGCCGGGCGCCCGAGAGGCGTGGGCCGGGTTTGACCCGGCCCGGAAAATATTTTTAAATATTAAAAAATTCAGAAAATAAGAAAAAATAATAAATAATCAAAAAATCAATAAAAAATAAAAAATCATGAAAATATTCAAAAAATTCGGAAAATTCATAAAAATTCTAAAAAATTCCAGAAAATAGGAAATGGCCACATTCAACTGGCCACGACCTGTTCCGGGTCTTTCGACCCCCGATCTTTTCAGAAATGACGGTTTTGCCCTTCCGGCAAACCGTCTTCCAAAAAAATTTTAAAAATCCAGGAAAATCCCAAAAAATAGGAAATGGCCACAAACAACTGGCCAAGTATCTTCCCGGGTGTTTTAAACCCTGACCCTTTTTTAAAATGACGATTTCGCCCTTTGGGCGAATCGTCTTCCAAAAATTGAAGAAAAATCAAGAAATTCCAAAAAATTCTCAAAAATGGGAAATGGCCACGATCAACTGGCCATGGAATATTTTGGGTAATTAGGTATCCAAACCTTCCAAAAATGACGATTTTTCCCTTCGGGCTAATTGTCCCAGAATCTTCCCATTTCACCCCTAACCCTAAATCACATCTTCCCTAAGCCCTTATGGCTATACTAGGAGGCCAATGATTGAAATTGATATGCACTGACATGATTTATTTACGCACTTGACTTGCGCTTTCATTATATTGACTGTAATTTGATAGGACCAGTTATCCAATCTGCATGAAACCCTGACTCATACCTATCTCACCCAAAATTGCGCCTGCATGAACTCTTAGTCAGGAAAATCACTCGCGTTAGGTACCGAAAGGGTGTTGGTAATGATACCGACGTAACCAAGTCCCCGAACCCAAAATCTCTGGTTCCGCAGAACTGATCGATCTCTCCCAATCGGTCAGTAAGGTTTCCGGTCTACCCTCCAAGAAAGACCGGTGGCGACTCCAAATGCATGTACAAGTTGCACATGCCACCACGACCACACTAAAGTCGAAAGCGATCGACTCTTATCGTCGAACCCCTCAAAAGAAAACTCCCGCCGCGATTTGGTATGGGCCTGGGAGGGCCCGCGCCGATCCAAGACCTCGCGATCGGTAATCCATTAGCCCGCGTCCGTTGATTTCGGACGGGTCGCGACAGGGACAAACATAGTGAACAATATATGAACTGAAACTAATATTGTCATTATAACTGAACAACAACAGAATTGAAATAAATACAAATAAATACCGAGGCATGTGTTCAACACAATTTCCTTAAAAACAGATTCTTCCCCTCTCATACGTACTTTGAGGTTTCGTGAACGGCTGTCTTCCAAGATACAACGGTTGACAGCGATAGAGGCAAGCACATTACTCCAAAGATTTCAGCGAACTTGAACAAACATGAATACTATCGAAAACACAATGCAAATGCAGAGAATAGAAAAGAGATGGGTGATTTTTTTTTTCTTCAAGATTGTTGGATGAGGATTTTAAAATAGAATGAGAAGCCATCTATTTATAGGGTAAGTGAGGGTATTTGGAAAATAATAACAGATGATTAAAATTGCCGTTATAATATTAATTTTGTAACAGCAAAATAACGGTGGCTCTGCCGTTACAGTATTAATTCTGTAACAGCCGATTTTAATACCATTAACTTGCTATTACTCAATTAATCCAGCAGCTGTTACAATTTCTCATTCACTCATGCATCAAAATATCCAAATTTTCCAACAATCCCCACATGTATGAAAATTGTTTTAGTTTTGACTCTGTGATAGTGTTCAACAAATGAAACCTGCATAGGATAGGTATGTGTCACCCTGTGAACCTTCATTTGTGAAAGTATATTTAATTTACTAGCTGTCCAGTAGACATGATGTCCTTGAACTGTCCTGCTTTCTTAGTAAATAACACATACACTTCACAAAAGAATTTTCTAAATGTTTGTTCAGTTCTCATGAGTATGTTTGTTTTGGCCATGAACATCGTCCTGGCTCTGCGAGAGTTTCTAAAGAATTCAACCCCAATAATTCTCCTTTGAAGCGACCACACTTCTCTTTCATATAGGTAATTACTTAATCTGGAGTAATTGGTTTACTCCACTTAAGTATCATTAAAATAAAAATTGTTATCCTTTTCCCCCACAATATCACTGATATTTTATAGGAATGGTTTGAGAGATAAACCCCCCACAATGATATCACTAAGTTCATATAATTAGGTTGTCCCTTTAAACCTAGATCTTGAGATCTCTAGTCAACTAGGTTGGGTTTTCCTTTATATCAACTTTTCTTTATGGGCTTCAGTCCCATTCCTACTGTCGATATTTCATCTAACTCTCTGTTTAACCATTTGGTTAGCGGATCCACAATATTATTCTTTGACTTTATATAGTCAATAGAGATAATTCCAGTTGAGAGTAGTTGTCTAATGGTATTATTTCTATGACGTATATGTCTAGACTTACCATTATACATGTTGCTCTATGCTCTTCCAATCGCACAATGTATACAAATTTGTGGCACAGGTTTTTGCCATTTTGGAATATCCTCACTCAAGAGTCTCGCTAGATTCAAAATTGTTAAAAAAAATACATTTTTTCACACTTCCAGTCCGAAATTTCACTTTTCCAATATAAATTACCTCCAATGAGGCGACGCCCAATTCCTTTCAATGTTGAAATTCTTCATTGTCCTATATCCGATTTCAAGACTCCATTTCATGTCAATAGCCTCGAAGAGGATCGAAATTTGGAATGTCACAGAATGTCTATCACCTTAACCATGGCGATCGTTTGTCCGTCTGTTCGTTCGTTCGTTTGTTGTTTTCTCGATTAGTCGAGGCAAGTAGATCTCTTTACTAAGCTTTCTATGATTATGGATGCGAGCGTTGGGCTCTTGTAGATCATGTTTTTTGATGACATACTTTAGGTATGATTCTGAGATCTTCTGTCTCTTTGAATTGGATTTGCTTCAGTATGATTATGATACATGCCGCTGATGTAAGATATGTTTGTTTGTGTAGGACGATTCTCAATTCTGTGATGTTATAGTTGGTTTAGTTTTTTGGATTAGAGTTTTCTTGGTGGGTGTAATTACTCAATTCGATAGTTGAAATCCTTTTTCAGACTGACAATAATGTCAAATAGTCCGATTTCGGTGCAATATCTCTATGGTGAACCTCTATGGATAGGTAGATCCATACGATAACATATTCATGTCAGACCCAACATCCCGATGAGAACTCGCTACAAGATCATTTGATCCAGAGTTTATGTGGAAGAAGGACCACCGATGGGTTTAATTGCCTTTGAGTTCAAGGTAGTGTGTCGCCGTGGTATATCATGGTGGTTAGGTCCTATCTCGCCTCATCAATTCAATGCGCTTGGTGTGGCAAACAAGGAAGATGATGGCGAGGAGTTTATTCCTCATATTGGTTTGATATTTAGGCTTCAAGAGGAAAGAAAAATGAGTAGACAGTGATGGAGTTGTTAGTACTCGGAGTAATACAGTTTCCTTGTAATCTCTCATATTGATGTACAAAGATGTGGTGTAAATATTGTAAATAAGCGAAGTGGTTGTGATGGGACTGCGCAGCAGAAGCCCTATACCTTAATATGGGGAGATCGCCTATATGGAGCTCATGTCCGAGCACGTTAATATATCCAGTCAAATCCACCTTCACTCAAAAGCTTAAGCTAATGAGTTATGGGCCAACATGGATCTATTAACTCTCTACACCACTTCGATTCTCTGATGTGGGATTTCTTTAACTCTTTAACACAACTCAATCATATGTGCATCCTAACAATCTCCCCCTCACGTGTGAGCTCAGTGTTAGGTCCAGTCTGTTCTCCCTTAATTCATGTATCCTTTTGCATCAACTTATCTCAAGTTGGATAGCCCAACTTCAAAACCATGAAGTCTACCTTTAGGCCGCTCAGTAACCGCATGGGAAGTTGAATAGCCCAACTTCATAACTATGAAGTCTACCTTTGGGCCGCTCAGTAACCACATGGGATATCAACCATCGGCTCTGATACCATTTGATGGGAATGCGCAGTAGAAGTCCGATATCTTAACCTAGGGAGATCGCCAAGAGGGAGCCCATGTCCGAGCCCGTTAATATCCAGTCAAATCCACCTTTACTCAAAAGCTTAAGCTGATGAGCTATGAGCCAACATAGACATGTTAACTGCTCTACACCACTTCGATTCTCCAATGTGGGATTTCTTTAACTCTTTAACATAACTCACTCGCATGTGCGTCCTAATAGGTTGATGTAGTTGAATAAATGATATATGAATAAAAGTGTGCAAGATGATTCGCTAAGTGATCTCGTTGTTTGAAATATGCGTTATCTAGGTAGTGAAAACCATGTAAGGCCATACCATTTATTTGGTGTTCCTTCCGTTGGGTGTTTTATATACCATGCAATTGTGCCTGTATGGCCGCCCTGCTTGATTTCTATTTTAGAGTTTCTGCATGCGTCAATTACTCTGAAAGATCAATTAATTGAAAAAGAACGTGAGCTTAGTAACACCTCAGATATGGCGGTATGGTACGTCACACGTTCCTGGGGATCTCACCTTAAATTCGAAGTATGAGCAGTGATCCTCAATGCACTCGTAGAGGGTGGATAAGACAATGTAGTTGGCGCTCATTCGGTTCAAGGTCAAACATAATGTTTCGAAAGGTTGGGGAAAGAGAATGTAGTGGAAGAGAGAAAGGGAAGGGAGGGCTAGGAAGAGAGCGAGCGAGAGAGCGACTCAAGAAGCGATCATGGGGGGTTGAGGGTGTGGCGGCGATTGTTGGGAAATTTTGTTGGCAATGGGATGAACAATGGAATCAGACTTTGAGGCGTATAATCACTCTCTTTAAGGATTTATTCACCCCACAACGTTGCTAATGATTTCCGGCAAATTTCCTCCATGATACAACAAAGTCTCAACAAGAATAGCAGATAGCAATTCTGATATTTCTCCAGGATCTTTCTAAGAAACAATTGGAAGAGTGGCTGTATTTCTCTTGTGTTCAAAGAACGAAAATTGAGAGAAGAAATGAAGATTATTCTGAAAATAAACATAACACTTGAATATATAATGAGAACGAACACACCTTTTCACGCCCGAAAAGTAGTTAATTCTCATGCAACTCTTCGTGTCCAAACAGTTTATTCAATCGCACCTTTTCATATATGAAAATGTAGTTATTTACGAACAGACACGAACACTCCATAGGTTGTAAGAGTGCCTTAGAAAATAACCGCTAATTGAATAGACACAACCCTTCAAATGCTATCAGAATCCTTCATAAACAGTCGCACTGTTTCAATAGAAAACAATGGTAATTGTTGATTTATGCCAAATCTAGTCCACGTGCGCACTCACATCTTTTCGATGTGGGACAAGACACCTCTTAGTTTGTTTTTACAAACAAACCACCAACAATCCCCCACTTTGTTTGTAAAAATAAAATTACAAAATAAAATTTCTCAAAAGATACAGCCAACATTTCCATGAGATTAATATACATACATAAAGGTCTCTTTCGAGTTAAACCTTTATTTAGTGCAAGTATCTCAAAACTCTATCAAAGTTACAAGTAGCTTGGCTTTAAACTTGTTACTCTATGCAATAGAATCGGACATACCGCACATATACTAATCTCTTGTTTCAGTGAGAAGTTCATATTTACTCAGCACTATTATGGCATTGTGCTTGTACCTGTTTCATGAGCTTTCTAGAAAGCAACCCTAACTTTCGTAAGAAGCGGCACCACTTCTAAGCCCATATAGGTGAAGTATTTTCACGTGTTTTTGTTACTAATGAACACGCTACTAAAATGTATTATACTTCATTAAGAGTATAACACAACCTCTAAACGTAACAGACGATACTGACTTATCATGTCCGGGCTAGTGTCAGCATCAAGCAATCACTATCAGGAACTTGTTTTTACCCATTAAACCTTAAAACTAGTGATGTGCTAGTATAAGGTCGAGTTACCATTACTGGTGATTTTAAATAAAGAGTTTCAGCCCAATTTCTTTTAAAGTCACATTTACCACATCTCTTGATAAAGCCTTTGTAAAGAGATCATTCATATTTTTGTTTGACCTCAAGTAGACAATTGTTATGGTACCCTCTTGAATCAATTGTCTCACACACTTATGCCTTAGGCTAATAAGCCTAGACTTTTCATTATACGCATTATTATAAGCTCTTGCCAAAGTAGCCTGATTGTCACAATAACAAAAATAGGAGACATAGGACTAGACAATAATTTAATGCCTAACAGTAAATTTCTTATCCACTCAGCCTCTTTTTCAATTGCTGCTAAAGTAATGAATTCTCATTCTATCGTTCAATGAGTTATGCATGTTTGTTTCTTGCTCACCCAAGATACAACACATCCACCCAGTGTGAAAATCTATATATAAGTGGAATGTCTATCTCCCACACTTGTAATCCAACTAACATAGATGTATCCTTCTAATACAACCAGATAATTATTATAGAATAATCGCAAATCTTTTAGTTCTCTTAACTAAAACTTTGTGACGACATTACCATGTTCTATATTTAGATTACTAAAATATCTACTCAACTTACACACGAATAATGTAATCTCAGGTCTAGTACAATGCATCGCATACATTAAAGACCTTATAGCACTCACATATTCAACTTGTGCTACTACTCTACCAATAAGTTTTAATTTAATTTCATATTTGTATCAAATGAAATACTCATTTCTTTGAAACCAAGATATTAAATTCATTTAACATCTTTCCAATATAAGCACATTGGCTTAAAGAATAACCCCCACTGTGGCTTTTAATTTTGATACCTAAGACAGTATCTACTTCACTTAAATATTTTAAAAGTCTGAAGTTAGATACTTCTTAGTCTCAATGATTCCAGTCATATTCGTTCCAAAGATAAGCATATATCATCAATTAGAAGATCACTAACCTTCTACGGAGGCTCCTCAAATCCTTCCTCGCCAGCCGCTTCATGGTAGTGGCATCGTTGCGTAACATATACTTAGTGTGATGAATCTTCTTCTCATCGAGCCTTTATTTTTACATATCTGTCTCAAAGGACATTTTTTTTTTAGGAACGACATTGATGCGAGGCTCTACATCGAGCATTCCCTAAGTTTTCACCCACTGACACATGAACTATTTTTTATGGTCATGCATTCAAAATACATAACACTCAATAAACTCAAGTCATCATATTTTAATGAGCCACTCCTTTTAAATTGATCACTCGGTATCTCGCAAGGCATCGTCAATGACTCCTCATGGTTTTCTTCTCTGACTAGATGAAGCATAACAAACGCATAATAACTCGAGAGACGAAATGACCCATAAAGCCTTTATTCGCAGTCTCGAGATGAGTAAATCTTGACTTAATAACATTATGCGGATTCCACAGTGCTTCTAACAAACAACACTATAGAGAAATAATTTAGAAGGGTTAGGCCGAACTTACTCAAGTTCTACGGGGCCATCCTTAAACAATAAGAGAATTTTGAGAAGAAATTCCTCGATGCAACTATATTAAAAGACAAAAACTGAATGTATATTCCAAAATTGAAAGGCAAATTTGACGATCAAGTGAAATCACCTCTCCTTCTCCTTCACCTCTTGCTCCGCTTCTAATGAAAGCAAAAGGGGAGGTGACGTTTGGAATGGCAACCCACCTTTTGGAGGAGCAACCGTTGTTGTAGCAAAGAGCAATAACTACCGAAGTGGATCCTTAGGGCCATACGCAACTTTAATGTCCCTTGTGTTATTGTTTCTCCAAATCCACATCTAGTGTTATCATCTCTCTCTTCGATTTGCCAAACAAATCAAACACTGGATTTTTTCGATTGAATGAATATGAGCAAATAGATGAATGCCCACTTTTCCAAATTAAGCCAAAAGTTAATGGGCGAAATTCTATGTCAAGCCAAAACTTAATGGGTGCCTCTAACTTGCACAGAGTGCTCATTGTTAGTGGCGTCGCAATCACAATCACAATCGAAAATTTCCAATTATGAATCTATTTTAATCAAATGCTCAGAGTTTATATTATAAATTCGAGAGAACAAATGCAAGAGTATAAGGGAATCAAACTTTAATTGAACTCTGTCCTGGATCTGGTCTATCAGAAATGTCGCGTGCCACAGAGAAATCGCGCTTGCAATTTCGGCTTCTCTTTGACTTCAAAAATCATCGGCTTCATATGATTGGGGGCATCAATGAACTAACGTTATGTGCAGTCCTCTTGGTGGCAAAGAATGGCCATGAAGACCAATACCAAAGATCTCTCCTAGAATCAGGCCCCAAGAAGCATTCTCATTCTTCGCCGTGTAGTATTTACCCACAAATCTCCATGTAATGCAATTACATGATCAAAGTCTGACTCCATATTGAACAAATAAATCCTTAAAATTGTTGAGAAATTTTGTTGGCAATGGGATGAACAATGGAATCAGACTTTGAGGCGTATAATCACTCTCTTTAAGGATTTATTCACCCCACAACATTGCTAATGGTTTCCGGCAAATTTCCCCCAAGATACAACAAAGTCTCAACGAGAATAGCAGATAGCAATTCTGATATTTCTCCAGGATCTTTCTAAGAAACAATTGGAAGAGTGGCTGTTTTTCTCTTGTGTTCAAAGAACGAAAATTGAGAGAAGAAATGAAGATTATTCTGAAAATGAACATAACACTTGAATATATAATGAGAACGAACACACCTTTTCGCGTCCGAAAAGTAATTAATTCTCATGCAACTCTTCGTGTCCAAACAGTTTATTCAATCGCACATTTTCATATATGAAAATGTAGTTATTTCCGAACAGACACCAACACTCCATAGGTTGTAAGAGTGCCTTAGAAAATAACTGCTAATTGAATAGACATAACCCTTCAAATGCTATCAGAATCCTTCGTGAACAGTCGCGCTGTTTCAATAGAAAACAATGATAATTGTTGATTTATACCAAATCTAGTCCACGTGCGCACTCACATATTTTCGATGTGGGACAAGACACCTCTTAGTTTGTTTTTACAAACAAACCACCAACAGCGATTGCCAGTGTAGTAGCAGAGTTGCTGGAGGCTGATTGGTTGGGGGGATTTTCGCGGCATTGGAAGGTGAGCTCTAGTGAGTGGTGGATCCATGGCCAAGGCCGGAGAGAGACGATGATGATCGAGGGTTAAAAAACGAAAGGGTTAACACCATGGAAATCCCAAACTATACATATGTGACAAATTTACCCTAAATTATTTTTTTAACCACAAAAAACTCCAAACTGGTACACTTATGATAATATACCCCAAACTAATACATTTGTAATAAATTTACCCTCCGATAATTTTCATTAAATCTAACCGTTAAAGTGATAAGTTTATGACACATGGCAATAGACGAGTGTACTAGTTTAAGATTTTTACCATATGTTTATTATATGCATATTAATTTAAAATTTTTCGTGGTAATCAACACAATTTAACATAGGGTAAATTTGTCACAGGTATATTAGTTTAGGGTTTTTTATTGTCAAAAAAATTAATTTATGGTAAATCTGTCACAGCACAGGTGTACCAGTTTAGGATTTTTTGGTGATCAAAAAAATAGTTTGTGGTAAATTTGTCACAACTGTACCAGTTTGGGCTTTTTGTGGTCAAAAAAATAATTTAGGATAAATTTGTCACAGGTGTACCAGTTTGGGATTTTTCATGGTATTAACCCAAAATGAAAATAGGTCATCTTGAAAGGTTGACCTTATAGGTGAGTTATTAAATGGATTGAAAGTGGATCTACTTCAAATCCATTTTCATCTTTAAAACGAAAAAATTATCAAAAAAGTCATAAATATATTGCAATTGTGCTAATTTAGTTTTAAATTTTTATCTTGCTCTTTCAGTCCTAAATCTTTTGCAATTGTGTCAATTTAGTCCATCAGGCAATTTTTGGCCAGCCGGCGCTAACGTGGCTGCCGGCCAGCCGACGACCTAATATTTTAATTATATTTTTAATTTTTTTTCCCTTTTTTCTTTTCCTTTCCTTTTCTTATTTTATTATTATTTTTCTTCCCTTTCCCTTCCTTGTATTTCGGCTTCAATTTCCCACTACGTTTCTCCCATGATCAAACTTCTCAAAGTATGATCGTCATTCATTCTCATCCATAATTGGTCATTCCGCTTAATAATCCAACTTGCCGAAATTCAAGCCATCACAGAGTTCTTTCCTTCTAGATCATAATTCGTACCTAAAAAGTAAAAATATTCATATGTTAGAATTTTGCTAATTTTTTTTAAATGTTTATGACACAAATTACTAATCTTAGATAGTTTTTACCAAATCTTTCGCTTCATGATTTGGTAAACTTTGATCTATCCATAATTCCTTCGACAATCATTCAAAACACGCTCTCTTGCCCTCGCATCCGCATCACTTCTTATGCATCATCGTATGTACTCGAAAACTAGAATTCTTTCCTTCTAGATCATGGTTTGTACTAAAGATATTCATATCTTAGAATTATGCTAATTCTTTTAAAATGTTTATGACCCAAATTACTAATCTTAGATAGTCTACCAAATCTTTCGCTTCATGATTAATGGATCCAAGCTTTCGACGATTAAAATAGAAATTCGAGAGCAACTCCTCTTTAGTAGGTAGCAATAAAATTCATCTTATCCACGATTCATTATTTGCTATCTCGACCTCGAAATGAAAATATTTATTTGTTTGTCCTTTAACCTTTTACAAATTTATGTGACGAGCCATAGATTATGGAGACAGAAGGATTAGAAAGAACAGGAAATAATATCACGAGCTGCATCTAAATGCAAGAGAATATGGCTAATAACTTTAGAAATATTCACCACAATATATTTATCGTCGCATATATTTAATTCCAACTCGAATATACGCAACATAGGCAACATTATATTTCATCATGCAAACGCGGCTTGAAAAATATTTCCATAGGAATGTTATGCTGCGACTTTTTTATTCTTTTCACGATCATATCTCTCCATGCAATGCTTCACAAATTGCGTTGCCGCCAAAAACATATATATATATATATCGACAACAATCAATATCGACGCTTATTAGGCCTCTCGAGATCCTTTAATGGCGCCCAGCGATAAGAAAAGATCGAGATTTTGTCATCCATGGAAGACGAAGAAGACACCGAAGAAGGAAACACAGTCACCTCCGGCTGCCCCGAGCGGCCAAAGCTCAACAGGTCCGCCAAAGTTGCTTTTTTTTTTTTTTTCCTTTTCATGCCTTTTGTTTCGGTACAAGTCACTTCACCCGGAGCAGTCAATAAAGCCCGAAAGGTTCGGGGATAACTCCGGTGGCTTCGGCCCCAAGCGGTCCAAGCGCAATTGGTCTCATGGATTGACTCACGACGCAGGATCTCGTCATTCGTCCTCATCCGTCTCGTCCATCTCAAGCAGTCATCTACGCCGGCCAGGGTCCGCGAGAACTCCAGCGGGTTCGACCCCAAGCGGTCCAACCACAACAGGTCAGCCTAAGTCGCTTGTTTTACACTTTTTTTTTAAGGTATAAGTAGGTAAAAAATCTCATGGTATTGACTCACGACGCGCAGGAGATCAGCTTCCGTCACCGTCCATCTCGTCTGTCTCGAGCGGTCATCTACGCCAGACAGGGCCGACGGAAACTCCAGTGAAGTTCGATTATTTTCTGCCGCCCGTGGAGTATTACCTTAGACCGAACCTTCCTGAGCCGTTTGATAAATTCGCTCATTGTGTTAGTGAGGAAAATCCTCACCGTTGCGCTCTAATGTGAGTATAAATCTATATGATCGCCATAATAACTCATGAACTTTTCCATATCTTATATTGCTTTTTTTTTTCTCTCTTTCTATGTATTTTTATGTATGAACTCGCGTAATCTTTTTCAATACCTATTTCTAGATTTGAGATAAGTGATCCAAGATTCGCATTGTATAATTGTATGTCGTGCTTTGATTTACATGTTGGACAAGTATTCCTGCACTGTTCATACCATCTGTTATCAACTTTTTATGAGAGGAATTCTTACGCGTGCCAGAATAAACTCTAGGCTTTACGAGACCGGCTTACTTATTAAATCAACGCATTGAATCTGCCGCGTACTGTCGTGTCAACCGGCGTCGTGCAAAATCTAATCCGCTTTCGACAGAGGTTCACAGGAATAGTAACAAACATTCGTGAGGATCCTTTGGTATATAACTCGAATGCCAAACTTTCTATCTTGCAGTCTACAAACATAATCTGAACTGAACAAAACGTCCAGCAAAAGTTACAGCTGCAGACGACTTCTAAGACAATCTACTTTTGCAAGCAAAAGATCAAACCAAACCAACCGATGTGCATGCCGTCGTTCAGTTAGCCAACCATGCCACGTCAAGTCAAAACTCGGCCGGCAATTCAATGTCAAATACTAGTTCTGCATTGGCCTCAGGCTCGATATGTTTTGGTTCTAAAACAGTGTCCTCAAAGACAAGACAGGGTGAAGTAATTGGATAGTCATAACAAATCTCAATCTTTAAGTTTTCACATAGGACACGGTGCACCTAGGACACAGTTCAGCAACCCAATCCGCATGATCCGACAGGACCCGAGTGGCCAAAACATGCAATCTCATATGCATGGGCACACATTGGTATAAGGAAGCAGTATGAAGAAATGGAATGAAATTAAGCAATCCAACTTGTCTGTTTGGTTATGACAAAGGATGTTGTTACAATCCAACAGAACTGCAATGTTAAATTTGCCCAAGGAATGAAGCTAACAGAGGAAAAAAAAACATTCAATGCAAAATGCTCATTCCTAAGAGGAAAACCATACCAAACACCAGGAAGATAAGTGCAGGAATAGCAATTCCATTTATTTCCCATTTCCTTCCCCACAAAAAAATGGCCTGAAGTTCTTGCCATTCTCCCATGTCGGGGCAGCCTTTTTGCACTAATCTGTGATCGCATATGCAGAGAATCGAGAAGCAAACGCAAACATTCCCACTCCGAATCATCAAGCAAGCAGTAAAACCAAACACTGATGACATGTTCATAAAACAGAAGCATAGCGGCTGTGTCAGATTCACATATTTCAGCACCTGATGCATCAGCCAGGGATAACTGTAAACTTTTATGTCTCATCATCCACAACCGTTTTTGCTTTCGATGAACAGACATGAAAAAAAAAAAAAAAAAACGAGACCAAACAAGACAAGAAATTGTTCGACTCATCGATTCTGGGATACAAAGAAACAACAGCCTCAGACCGTCCTAGTTCAGAAATCTCAACACCAAAAGCCAAGCCCATAAAAACTTTGCCTTCAGGATTTTATTCCAATTTGTCATCACTGGCTAAACTATAAAAAAAAAAAAAAAAAAAAAAAACTAATTTGATCGCAAAACTATCAGAGAAGAAAGGCATCAGATCTTCCTATTCAGAGTGTTAGATCATTATACTCAAAAAGCAGAGCATGAGTAGTCAACCACTGGAAAACAGCTCGTCACTTGCCCTCTTCAAGCACAGAGATCCTCCCACTTCACCAATCGAAACCATTGTTGGAAAAGTTCTCTTCTTGTCGACAATGTGATTACCAGATGAATCACATCTCCATTGTCAGACGAACTTTGGGTAACACAGACTACAGAGAAAACGAGAGGAGGTGGGAAAAAACAGTGGTTTGGGGTTCGCATCAATGGAACGCCAGTGGCCATTAGGGCACTGCATATTTAGGGATGGGTGTTCTAGGGTTTGCAATTGCCATTGATTTGGACAAGGATGCCATTCTCTCTCTCGATCTCTCTCGGGCGTCTGCGTTTGCGGCGGTGGAAGGAGGACGGTCCAATACAAGTTACAACCCGGCGAATACAAGACATGTGTTGGGGCCAGGGGCCGCGGCAGGAAACATCATCGTTCAGTACTTTATCAATTTTGATTTTTTTTTCGGTCTAGATTTTGGTTCGGAAAATTTTCAAATAAGAACATAAATTGACTTAAAGGCTCAAATTGAAGTTTATTTCAAATAAGGGCAAAAAACGTCATTATTTTTTCAAATAAGGTTGTGTCAAATAAAGACCTAACCCTCTCTCGATTCTGGCGAAGGCCTGCTCGCTCTCACCTTTGGTGGGCGGGGTCGCCAACCCTCGTCGAGATGCTGGCTGCCACAAGTAAGAGGGACCTATGTTTTTTTCTTTTTTTTTAATATTTTTAATTAAAAAATAAAAATAAATACAAAAATCAAAAAATAAAAAGGGAGTAGGGCCAAGCCCTTTTTTTAGGACTTCATGGCCATTTTAGGCCCTTATTTGAAACTGTTATACTACTCCAGCCATTTATTTGATAAAATAAAAGCATTTTGGACTCTTATTTGGAATTTTTCCTTTTGATTTTGATTAGATCAATTAAGTGTTTCGGCTTTTCAAATTTAACTTAATAGGAGGAGGCCTTCGTTGAATGAATTGACGCGTCGTGTAATTTTGTCGACGTGGCATGCTTTCCTCGACAAATGTTAAGCACCATTAATAACGCCAGTTCTTTGAAATAAAAATACGCATTTGATCATTGTTGCAACTTGCAAGCTCACATTAGAAGTCAATAACACATTAGAGTTATCCATTTGATTTGGAGCTAAGGTTCAAAATAGGAAGAAGTGCATTATATCGTTATTGTTATCACGAGTCTTTAAAGAAAGTAAAATAGGGATCCTCTTATATCCCAAAAAAATGGGAAAACGGGATTTTATTATACATAATATAATCTTTTCTTTTTTTTGTTTTCCCCGCTTTCGTGGTGAACAAAATGAAGACAAAAGTATTTACAAATGCAAAATGTCCCATACGAATTTCCCAAACCGCCCCTACTCAGGAATGGCGCCCAAAATCGCCACGCTCTTCCTCCTCCCCCTACCGCCACCCCGTCGCTTCACCGACCCACCATTACCACTGCCACCGCCGCCGCAACCGCCCACATCCGCTGGGCACATCCCCTCCTCGCCGGAGCACGCCGCCACCACCACCCTCCGGCATTTCCGTCCGCGGCCCTTCCCCTTCATCGCCAAGCTGGCCGTGACGGCCAACGCGGCCATCTCCTTCGCCTCCAGCGGCCGCTTCAGCCTGCTCAGCGGGAGGGCGAAGTAGAGCTTCCCGGGCCGAAGCACATCGTCGCCGTCCAGGGCGGAGACGGGGCCGTCGAAGCCCATGTCGTCGGAGTTGCAGATGAAGCACGCGGGGTCGCAGGAGCAGCTCTGGAGCACGCGCGAGACCCGAACAGGGTGAGGGTATTCCTGGAGGCGGCCGTCTTGGAGAATCAGCTTCGCCGTGTCCGCGACGACACTCGAGGGCTCACTCGAATGGCAAATGCCCATTGCTTCTCTCGTTTCTTTACTACTTTCAAAAAAGAATTACTTTCTTTGTCTCTTGCGTAAGTTCCAGCGTTCGACAGAGACGATGAGGGTCGAGCTTGAGGTATGCGAAGCTAAGTGGTGGAGGAAGACTGGAGCATGTTGACGGAGTATATATAAGGGGGTGATATTGCAGTTTGCGATTTTCTTGTACAATAATTAGATTGTTTGTTGTTGGTATGCGAGAGATAAAGAGGAAAGGAGGGGTCTTGTCTTGTTCAGATGCGAGGAAGAGAACAGAGAGGGGCAGGCCAGCCTGGAGATGATGGTACGTGACAGGTCGCGTGTAAAATGCAGGAGCTGCATCCGATCCGTACTTCACATACCGAGGAGTTCTTGGGGGTGCGGAGTGGGAGGTGGAGATGGTGGCAAAAGCGTAATTGCGAGGGGGCCAATCGGGGGGTGGGCGGAACTAGACGAGACAATAGTCGAGGGAAACGTGGCCGCGAGGGAGTGGGGTGGAGAGCATATTGCCAGCCCGTGGGAGGCGGGTGCGTGGTACACGTGGGGGAAATCCTCGGGAATCGAAACGAAAACCCTCCCGACCCACCCAATCCGACACCGTATGGAAAATTAGACGGGACGATGACGATCTTTGTCCTGCCGGTCTTGCCTGCTCCACCAAATCCGACACCGTATATCGGATCGGATGCGTGGGTGTCGGTTCTTCGAATGGCAAGCTCCAAAGATCCCCCCACGCATCGCTCGGAATCGAAACTCACGTTTCTCTCTCTCTTTCATTCCCTGATTTTGGGGTCGTGCCTCGTTCGTTGGTATGGGGTTTGGTTCGGGAACAGAGAGAGGATAGGGGCAAGCCGACCGACGTGCAGATTGTGTTTGGTTGGGAGGGGTGGCACGGGATGGGATCGGTATGGGGATGCAACCGCTCTTCCCCCATATTGAATAACGCGGTGAGGCGAGTCAAATCAATAATACTTCTTATCATAAAATGCGGTTCATGCAATGGACAACCGCACTGCGGTGCGGTGGAGGGTGGTGGTGTCGGAAAGGATGGTTGGTGAGCAACCATCCATCAACGGCCCCCTTATTGACCAACGGAAAATGCCGACTGTTGATCGGAAATTTCATTGAACCAAGTTCATCGCATCCCTCAATCAAAGAACCCTTCATGTGGGCCGATTGGTCAAAATGATGGGGGATCGTTCTGGTCTTTACTGAACTCGGACCCCAAAGAGGCAAATTTCACTTCACAAATTAGGTGTAAGTTTTGTGAAAGAAACGAGTTTGTCTAACATGGTATCACGACACCGATAGTCCCTCTCCTCTCTTTTTCCCCCTTTCTAAGTTTTCTATTAACTCGTTGATGATGTCTTGCACGTGTAAACGACTGGCTTACACGTGATTGAGTAAGCTTTTAATAACCCGGGATTTACCTAGTACAGTGGTGAGCACTTTTTAAAAATTAATCTCAAAAAGTTCCTTGGATATCAAAAGGGGAAACCTTTTGTATTCATTTCAATTTAGTCCCAAGAATTTTTGCGTTTGTATCAATTGTTGACTCAATCTGATCAATTTTGACCGAAAAACGTTGACGTAGACGTTGGTTGTCCAACATGGCACGGCTGACAACGTATATATTTTTTAATATTATTTTGATTAAATTTAATAATTTGTTGAAATTTTATTAAAAATACTGAAATATTATTAAAAATATCCACACTCAACGTCGCATGTTCCACGTACGACAATCGACGTCCACGTCAGTGATTTTCTATTAAAATTGACCTCAATTGACTCAATTGGCACAAATGCAAAAATGCTTATGATTGAATTAACACAACTCCAAATAAATAAATTTATGATTTATTTATTTTTCACACTCTTCCCTAATAAAGGCGACAGAAGTATGGGGTATAGTCTCAGCTTTTCGCTTGCTTCACTGCAGTTCACTCTTTGCATTCCTTTGTTTCTTTTTCCTCTTTGGTTTAACGAAAGAAATTAAGTTTAACCATAGATATGCCGAACAGCGATCGGAACCTGAAGCTGTATTGAGGTGTACTTAGTCGAAGCAATTAACTCAAAACACAAATTCGCATCATGGAGATTTTGCAATCCTTTCTTTCAGAAACTTCTTGGTACAATAAAAGAATGGGGAGATCACTGTACATCCTCTGCCTCCCAAAATGCACCAGAGAGGTTGCATGGGCAGCCCTCAAATTTCAAATGATCAGTCAACTGGTCGAGCACCAAGTACAAGCTGATTGACATTTCACCTCTCTTGTCATCTACCATGAATTCGTAGACGTTACCGTCAATCTCGATGAAGCTAACAGCCCTGCATTTAGCAATACCGCTTTCATTCATTATCTTCCTTACCTTCCTCGCATCATCCCATCTTCTGGCTTCAGCATAAAGGTTTGACAGAAGCACGCAAAGCCCCGAACTATGAGGTAAGAGCTCCAACAGCTGCTTCAGAATGAATTTCCCTATTTCCCAGTAGTGGTAAGTCCTACATGCGGCTAACAGCGCACCCCATATCACGATGTCTGGTCTCATTGGCATTTTTCCGATCAGCCCGTGCGCTTCTTCTAAGAGACCTCCACGCCCAAGTAGATCGATTAAGCAAGCATAATGCTCTATTTCAGGTGATATGCCATAAGTAGAGCTCATCCTTTGAAAGTAATATCTTCCCATTTCGATGAGACCGCCATGGCTGCAAGCAGAGAGAAGTCCTGTGAAGGTAATCTCGTTGGGGAAGATTCTGGAAGCTTCCATGTCCTCAAACAGCTTTATCGCTTCAACCCCACATCCATGCAATGCGAGAGCCCCGATTGCTACATTCCATGACACCAAGTTCTTTTGCTTCATCTTTTTAAAGATGTCAACAGCAATTTGAACCGCACCGCATTTTCCAAACATGGTCATCAAGGCATTATAAAGGGTAACGCTGGGTCTAATACCGGATTTGGATATGTAAATGTATATTTCTTCTCCCGTGGCTGCATCACCAATGTGACTACATGCTGAAAGAACGGCAATAAGCGTAGTTTCATCTGGGGTGACTCTTGAGTCACACATCATGCGGAAGAGGTTCAAAGCTTCCTTGGATCGATTAAATTGAACATAAGATGAGATTAGCGAGTTCCAAGAGACCACATTCTTCTTTGGCATCTGATCGAAACATTGCCGGGCCAACGGGAGGGAACCGTGGTTTGCATAGGCATTCACCATGCTAGTCCAGGAAACAACATCCTTGTTGGGTATTTTGTTGAAAACTGCTTCAGCAGAACGCAAATCCCCGCACTTTGCATACATGTCCAATAGAGAATTGCTCACGATGACATCAACTTCAACACTGGTAACCTCAATGTAGAGATGCACAAACTTACCCAAATCTAACTGACCAGTTTGCGAAGAAACTACGATTAGATTAGCCAGTGTAAACTCATCTATCTGCAACCCCAATTTCCTCATCTCTTCAAACAATCTAAAAGCTTCCCTGGAGCAACCAATCTTAGAATATCCACCAATCATCAAGTTCCAAGAAACTAATGTCCTGTCAGCTAATTCATCGAACAGTTTCCTGGCATCTCCTACCCATCCACAGGATACGTACACCGTGATCAGAGCGTTCTGCACACAAACCTGAAACCCAAATCCCAACTTAACAGCCTGACTGTGAACAAGAACCGAAAACCAGTACAACGATTCACCGGCACAAGCCTTAAGAACAAAAGGAAGGGTGAATTCGTTCGGCGAAATGCCCGAACCAGTCATTTGGCGGTACAAAAGAACGGCCTCCAAAGGGTCCTCACTGTTCGAGTAACCCCTTATCAAGCTGTTATACATGAACCTATTGGGTTCTCGCATTTTGTCAAATAGGTACCGAGCATACGCAAGATCACCAGCACCGTCAACGGCGCAGAAGGAAATTATCTTCCCGTGCAGGAGAATCCCATCGGCCAGACCACGAAAAATTATCTGGGCATGGATCGCCTTGAGCTCTCTCATTGAAGAGCATCTTTCTAGGAGATTGTGGAGAGTTTCGTGCGCGAACGACTTGAAAAAACTGAGATTGCTGTGTATCGCGCGGTGACGGAAGAGGGAGCGCTTAAGGCGGGAAGAACCAACGGTCACACGTTGGAGAGTGAGGAACATGAATTGGGCATTCGGCCGGGTAACGGCACGGAAGTAGCTCAATGTTGCGCGGTCGGTGTCTTAGCTTGGCTGACACTGACAGTCGTCGTCGTCAGGCATGCGAAAAGAAATGGAAGGGGACGACGAGCTGGTGATGACATTTCTGAAATGCCGAAGACGAAACCGGAGAGGGACACGAAAAACACCACAAAAAGGTTCAAATTATGCATGCTACGACACGAATACCTGAACTTCTTTTTGTGTCATCAAAATTCTAAACTATGCCATCATGAGTCTAGGACACAAACATTTCAAACTTTTTATATATGAAAATTATACCAGCGTCACAAATATATCCGGAGTGAAAATGAAATAGATGACATGTTTGCTATAAATGTGTAACTTTGATTTTTTCATGAAAAAATTGAGGGTCTTTGTGTAAAATTGGCGCATTTTAGAATGTCTTTTTTTTTTTTTTGGTATTTGCCCAAACAAATATCGTCAAATAGATTGCATAAAGCTTCGACCAAAAAAAAAATATATATTGCATAAAGCTGACCGGGCCTAAGAGGGCTTGGCCGGGCCAAGTTGGGCCGAATGCAGGATGGCTTGCCCAGGCCCGCCCGTTTCTCCTTTCGGGCCGATCGGGCATGGGTGTGTCCTGCGTGCCCCCAAGCCCATGTTAGGCTCTAATTTTCACCTGAGGAATGTTCTTTAGCCTGCTTCGCTTTCTTTCCCTTCTTTCTTTAGATCTGTCTTTTCGTTCTATTTCTAAGAACAATCAAACTTCCTCATTTCCATCAAACTTCAGAGCTAAGTTTCTAGCATACTTTTGGCATCTGATTTTCGATTTTCCAATCGAGTGGATCGGACTTGTTATTCTCAAGCCTCTTCGGTTAGGAGCGATCGCGACCTCGGAAGACATTATCGCAGTCCCCAGAAGCCTTCTCCACGGAGCACCCCTCGCTATGCGGATGCAAATGGAAGGTGAGGATCGTGCCCAAAAAGAGAAAAAAAATGCAATCTCTCTTCAGCTCAAAACCGTTTCACGCGAGTCTAAAAAGGACTCCAAAAGTGTCAAAGTCGATTGACGGGTCTTAAGAACTCAAGTATTAGGGTTTGAAGAAGATGATCACAACGAATCAAAACCATTGCACTTGAGATGCTCTTGTTGGTAATTGAATGAAAAATCAGAGTTTAGGTCATCAAAGTTTCAAGGAATCTACTAGCCTAACAGTTTGACAGCACTGTTCTAATCATAGTCTTCCCAGAAGCTCACTACAAAGTACCTCTTCCAACTTTCAAGTTTCTTCGATGATGGTACTCAACTGTCGTTCACGTTTGCCGCCGTCGCCGGGAACGATGACGGGGGCGGGTAGCCTGCCTTCAAAGCACTCCCGCAGGATCAAGGGGCCGAGCTCCGTGCCGCCTTCGCTCTGATCGGCTCGGGACATCAACTCCCTGAGTTGGGTCTGCGTCATTCGCACCTTCACTCGGAGGACGCCGCAGCTCGGTTGCGCTCGAGGGCGCACGTGCTCTTTCTTCCCCAGCCAGTTCCCCATCTCTCTCTCTCTCTCTCTGTGACTGAAAGAGGGGGGGCGTGTGGCGAGCACACTTCACATATTATCTATTTATGGAGTTGTTGTTGTCGTCGTACGTAGGAACGCGGTGGAAGACCAAAGATCCTGTTTTGGGACGTGCAAGGAATCTGTGGATGTATTTGACTTGACAGCTGGTTTGGTTTTTGTTATGGACTCGGCGTGGGGTTTTAGCAGGACGAGTTCTTCTCCCCTTCCTTTCGGTTTAGCCATTAGATTAGCGGGATAATTACGATGGGCGCGAACGAAAAGAGGAAATGAAATCGTCCTTCTTCTCTTGACCGGAAACCGAAATTGTCCATCTACTTAGTTCTAGCCCAAAATGGTTGTCGTGCCGTGCCGTGCCGTGCCGTGCCTCCTTCCCGCTAAATTTCTAGCCACGACGACGCCCGGCAACCACTACACCGGCCCAAGACCACCTGCATGGCACGGTCACAAATTGAACTCCTTTTGATTTCATACTTGTCAAATTCAATCGGAAGGCGATAGGACACTCATCTTTGTTTTTCGATTTTGATTTTTTTGCTCGCACTTCTTTTTTGCCCATCCATAATTTTCTTTCCTTCATCTTTCGAGTTTTGTTCTTTCCACACACTCGTAATGACTTGAAAAGTTTGTTTACCGCAAAGATTACATTAAAGTTAGAAACTTGCACATGTATTGGGTATGCATTTGTGAATATCCATATAGCCTTAGATAACACCTCCCAAGATCAGGTGCTTTGCTCTTTGCCCTTTTTGGTCAGACGGTCCAAACTCAAAGTGGTCAGAAATGGGCCCACGCGCTCGCATCTCCCTTGACCTTTTCTCGGTTACAAAGGTAGGACATTCTTCCAAGGGAGGCTACAACTACAAGTTGTACTCGACAGATTTCGGGTCGGATCGGGTCGAATATTGCGGAAATGCGACCCGATCTAACTCAACTCATTGACATCCCTAATTTAATCTTTTTATAATTCAATTGGTCGAGTGATTCTCGGCAAAGCATTATCCATTTGTTCCTTGCTTCCTTTTTTATTTTAGAAAAATTTAATGAAGAAAAATTTAATTTTTTCAATAATTTGAGGAATATATATATTTTTTTTAACAAATCTAGAGATGCCAAAATTAGTGAAAAACATTAATGTAAGATACAACCAATTGCTAGCGAAAAATCAAATTTAGATAAGTGAGCAGCATCCATAATTGACAAACTCGAAATAAAACACGACCCGACCTGTAATTTACATAATACTCAGAATTATTACCCGACCCGAACAAGACTCGCACCGCAAATACTCCTTTCAGCCACAGGTGAGGGTCGGCAACCCTCTCTTAGACCCCGAGAAGGCTGTGACGTCCTCACTTGAGCCAGATTGGCAAGGGTATTATGACATTCGCCTAAGACTAGCAGGGGTCGGCCAAGAACAATTGCCAGCCCCCAATAAAAAAAATTAAAGCAAAGAAAAGAAAAGAAAAAATCAAAAAATTTATTTGAAAAAATATACTTAAAAAATTATATAAAATTTTGGCTAAGTTAACACCAGCCGTGCTACATATAAAGGTATCAAATGGGTGGGTCAAATTGAGTCAAATATGATTTAACCCATTTTCATACAGTTTAAATCTAATGACTTATACTCAACAAGTACCTAACCTAACTCATCAACTAACAGCAATAACCGGCAACATTCTACTTCATTGAACATTTTTAATTTTATTTTTAATTTTTCTTTCTTTCTTTTACTTATAAGATTAAAGATTAAAAATTAAAAATTAAGAAATATAAACTAAAAAAAAATTGACAAGCTAAGTGAATTGTAAATGAGTTGAATTTGTCTAGCTAAATAGTGTAAATGAATTCGAAGACAAACACATTTACAAACCTTATATAATTAATGTTATAATTCATGCCCATTAACAGCTCATTTAGTAATAAAAAAAAATTGGTCGAACATTTATTAAAAATTGACCAACCCATATTTGACCTGTTATATTGAATATGAGTTAAAATATGAAATTTCAATCCATATTGATACCTCTAGTCACGTAAGAGCCACCACATAGGCAATTTTCAGCCAAAATTGGCCGAAAGAACACAATTGGCACAAATGCAAAAAAAAATCAAATTAAATTGACACTTTTTTTTTTTATATATTCACTAAAAGTCCTAAAACTTATTACGAAAGTGCAATTAAGTCCTAAAACTTGCAAGAAGTGCAATCGAGTCCTTAATGCAATCAAGTCCTTCCGTTGACACCTTCAATTTTTCTAACGGAAAGTGCTGGCATGACATTATTAAATTAATTTTTCTCTCTTACTTGACATTTTTTTTTATTTTCTTTGTAATTATTATTTAAATAAAAAAGATAAAAATATCAAATTTAAAAAGCTAAAACAGAAGGAAAACAAAGCGAAGGAGGGCAGGACAACTCAGAGTATCATCGGTGAGGCGCGGCCACCGCCATCACCCATGGCCGGAGGCCCAGAGGTGCCGGCGAGGCTCGCCAACATCTGGGCGACGAGTTTCGATCCAAATCTGGAAGTCAAAGAAGGAATGCTACAGATTGAAAAGCCTCACCACCCAAACCCAAATCCACCTATGCCCCCAATATGACTGGAAATACCAAGACGAGAGAAGCCTCTCATGTAGTTTTGAAGCTGTGAGACTCAGTCTTGCTATCATTTAAAAGAAAAATGCGCAGGATCAGTAAACATGATAGGATTGATCACGAAATTATTCCACTCAAGCTTGGCCCTTGACAAACAACACAGGTTTCATATCTGCGACGTTCCTTCTTCGGCTTCCTCAACACCACAGCGACCTCCGCCTCTCATAAACTTCCAGATTTGGATGGAAACACATCGCCCAGATCTGGGCAAGCCTTGCCGGCATGGCAAGCGCCGGCCACTCTCCTCCAAGGTCGGTGACCTTTGTCGACACCTCCGACAATGAGCGACGGCGGCCCCCGCGCCTCACCGACGACGCTTTGTCTTGCCCTACCCTCCTCTTTTTTCTCTTCTGTTTTAGCTTTTTAAATTTAATATTTTTTTCTTTTTTTAGTTTCTTTAATTTGATTTAAATAATCATTACAAAAAAATAATTTAAAAAATGCCATGTAGGATAGAGAAATTAATTTAATAATGCCACGACATCATTTTCAATTAGAAAAATTGACTGTATCAACGAAAGGACTTGATTGCATCAATTTGATAAATTTTAGGACTCTTGCACTTACTACAAGTTTTAAGACTCAATTGCACTTTTGTGATAAGTTTTAAGACTTCTAGTAAACATATCCTCTTTTTTTGTCGAAAATAAGTTGCATTTCATTTATCCATAGTCTGACTTACAATCGCCTATAAAATAAGATTCGCAACATATTAAATTGACACGGTTTTTTTGGTCGAAAAATCGACACAGTTGAAAGGAGTGGAAACTGACATTAATACGATGAATTTGTAACTTTTTTGGGAATAATTTATAACTTTTTTTATACTTTCATGCATAAAAGGTGGTTCAGAATCTCTTTTATTAGCAGCTACAACTTCCGAAGTTGTCGCCATTTCTCCAATTCTTCTTCGTTTTCTATTCCCATCTGCGTCCATAATGGGTTGAATGCAGAGACTGCAAATTATTCTTGTGGTTTTCAAACTGGAAACGCCAACACAAACACAAGCCTCATCCGTGAAGTCTCTTCCGATCCAGGCTCACTCGGTCCATCAGGTCGCTCACCCTCAGCAAATCGTGACCGAGTGGTGCTCGCACGGTGCCCCATGCCGAAGCTGTAAAGTTAACCTAAACAGGGCGGCTTGAGAACCATCGATAGGACATTGCATATATATAAGGAAGATGGAGGAGGAAGGAAACATAGTAGAGCTGAAGCCAAATAAGAAATTTCAGGGCTTGATTACTGCAGATCCTTACACCATCAGTCAGTTAGCATTGTTTTCAAAATCTGTCTCCCAGATTCTACCATGAGAGAGAATTATTGCTCCTCTGAAAAATCTAGACCTCAAACAACTCACATTTATTTGATCGCTCCTACGGAAACATTGATCCAGCAACTCTCGCCTAGTTTTCTATTGGCAGAAACTCTAGCCTAGATTTTTATTGGCAGAAGGATCTAGCATAATTTACTCAAGAAAACATGATCATGATGTACTTACATGAAAAAATTATTCAAAATATTCTGAACTTGCTACTGCGACTTCAATCCTAAGTATTTTGATCATTTGCTAATTTAATCCAAAATCTATGGACATTTTGATGTGAGAGAATAAAGCTATTTTTTTTTCAATTCTCTAAAAGAAATTCATATTTTCAGGAAAACGGAGAAAAGAAAAAAAAATAAAAATAAAAAAACTCAGAAAATTTAGGACTAAATTTGCATAATTGAACAAATTAATATTAAACTAGCAAACTGTCAAAAGGTTAAAAAATAAATTGGCAAAATTTAAAAATTTGAAAGTGAAGTTTGTTTTAGGACAACTTTTCCCTATTTTCAGTTACTACTAGCTCCCGAGTCATCTTAAAGCTTTTTTACTTCAGCCCTGCTTTAATTGAGAACCAAAAAACTTCACTATGAAAACCCAAATCTCGTTATGTCCATCCACTAAAAGCCTTCCAAAGATCCGAGCGACACAGAGCAGCCCGTGACCCTATCTATGAATCCAGCGCGGTGCGCAACCCAAATTGTCTGAACTCTGAATTTCACAAAGCTTTTTCAAGTTACCGTCTCTTACGTGAGGATTCAAAAATCAGAAGTACTAATGGAGACACTGCATTGATAGATGAGGATTGCCACAGCATGTGGGTGAAAGCCAAAGCAGGCTGACAATATCAATTCAACTCTCTTAAACAAAACAAAGAGGTCATCTTTAATTCGATTACAAAATACACCAAAGTGAATCATTGCAATTTGTTCATGTTCACTTCACCGAGTGATTTAATAATACTATGTTTCCCAACTGAAGAAATCCAAACCAATTAAACATAACCTAGCTGTTCATGTTCATTTAACCAAGTTATTTAATAATACTATGTTTCCCAAGTGAAGAAATCCAAACCTAGCTGGAAAATTTGGTACCGAAGTGTGAGCTGATAAAAAAGAACCAGAGACAAAGACACAGACAAAAATAGAGCAGCTGAAAAGTGCTTGAAACTCAGTCATTGGTGCTCCTCATTGCAGTGTTGAGAGAGTAAGAGGGTTTTTCATCATGGCAGCCATCATCCTTCACTCTCAAAAAACCCTGGAACAATCAACAAGAGCATGGCAAAAAGGGGAACAAATTGAGAATAAAAGATCCATATCAAAACAAAAGCAGCAAAGAGCCACACTTTTTGCATAACTTAGAAAAACAAAGCTTGGTCACTTTACATCGAATCCAGCTTCACTAAGCTAACCCCGAAGCAAAATCCACATAATCAAAATAGATGCATTTTCATTATAAGAGGATTGGTTGAGACAAATAATTAAAAACAGAAGTAATCCTACTTCTCTGTTTGCTTATGGCAATATAATGTTGTTGCAATCCAAAAGAAACTGGAGTCTATGAACATTAAGTCTGTTACTTGAAATAAAGTTAAGAGAGAATAATAAGGGAATACATACATAGAGAAACAAAAAAATTAGAGGAATAAAACAAGCATCCTTTCTCGTGCAAGAAGAAAGGAACGCCAACTCATTCCTATGATGGAATTAGGCATTTACTTCAAAATGATTGGGAATGAAAATAAGTGCAGGAATAGCGATTCCATTCATTTCCCACTTCCTTGAAAACATGGCCTGAAATTCTAGCCAGAATTGAGAAGGAACGGCAAAAGTTTCCCCTCCAATTTTTCAAGCAAGCAAACAGAAGTATAGCGGTTGTGTCAGATTTACATATTTCAGCACCTGATGCATCAGCCAGGGATAACTGTAATTTTTATGTCTCATCATCCACAACCTTTTTGGTTTCTAAAACAACAATGAAATAACATTTAAAAAAAAAAAACAAGACAACTGTTTGACTCTTATTCCACCATTTGTATGGTACTGATCAATACCATCTATTGATTCAGAAATGAAGGAAACATTTTGTGTGTGTCTAATATACACAGAAAGAGCCTCAGACCGTCCTAGTTCAGAAATTTCAACACCAAAAGCCAAGCCCATAAAAACTTGCCTTCAGGATTTTATTCCAATTCGTCATCACTGGCTTCTGTTTAAACTGATAACGAAAAACAAAACTAAAAGGATGAGAAAAATATCAGAGAAAAGAAGCATCAGATCTTCCTATTCAAAGTGTTGAATCATTATACTCAAAAGCAGAGCATGAGTATTCAATCACTAGAAAAAGCTCGTCATTTGCCCACTTAAAAGACAGATCCTCCCACTGCACATATTAAAACCTTCCATAAGCAAGCAAGCAGGCAGATAAACACAATACCTGATTAAAAAAACATCTGCATTGTCAATGAAGGAGAGAGGAAAAGAAACATGGTGGGTTTAAATTAGCATCAATGCATGATATTATGATACTCCAATTATAGCGACGTGGAACAAGGATGAGCCAATATGTTCTGGCAAATACAAGACATAAGTTAGGACGTGGACAGTGGCTAGTGATTTAGAGGCAAGGCTCTTTCAGTACTATATGATTAAATCCACCTCACTTTCACTAAAAAGACAAAATTGCTCTCAATCATTCAATCCTATATCGAGACACTACCAATGAGGCAAATATTAACAGGGATCTGGTTTGGGACAGCAGGTGGATGAAAACCAAAGCAGGCTGACAATTTCAATTTAACTCTCTTAAACAAAACAAAAAATCATTTTCAATCCAAATGCAAATCAAACCAAAGTGAACGTAATAGCTTGCTCATTTTCGTGGATAATACCGTGTTTCGCGAGTGAAGAAAGCAAAAACAATCAAACAACCCTAGATGGAAATTTGTAACCAAAACAGAAGTGTTTGAGCTTGTGACAAAGAGAGAGAGAGAGAGAGAGAGAGAGAGAGAGGGAGGGAGAGAGAGAGCAGCTCAAAAGTGCTTGAAACACAATCATTGGTGCTCCTCAAAGCAATATTGAGAGAGTAAGATGGTTTATCATCATGGCCGCATCATCCTTCTCTCTCAACAAGACCTGAAGAACAATCAACAAGAGCATTGCAGAAACTGGAACAAATACAGAGCTACAGCAGAAGAGACAGATTAAAAAAATGCTTTTTTTTTATTTCCATAGGAATCATGCGGCAATTTATTGAGGCAGGCATTCAGTATGAGTAGGAGGTTAGAAAATCGTCAGATATTCATCAGATGATTTTTCTTGTTATCATCACTATGCCCAACTCTCATCAGACTTTTCCCAAAAAAATAATAATAACAAAGAAGAAAGAAATAAACAAAACAAATGCGATTTGGGAACGAGTTTCTCTCAGACAAATGCCTCTTTGTCGTCACGATTTTAAAAGAATGGATTCAATCGGACTCGTCATCATAAATTTATTCATCACCGAGAAACTCCCAACTTCAAATCCAAAACAAAAAACGACCTTTGCACGAACAAGCCTACCCCCATAACTGAACAATGATGAACAACATGCATCAGAAGGCCAAGCTCGACGATAGACAAACGAGATCGATCATAATTCCACCCGCAAAGCTACTTCGATTCTCTAGGTTTTCATAATTAATATGCAACCTAACGACGAGGGGCACTGAGTACCTGACTGAGAGTCGCGAGGAGCTCAATGCTGGGCGATGAGGGGGAAGGATGAAGACGCCGTCGGACTTTTATAGAGTCACGAGGCATGGGACTCTAGGGTTAGGGTTTTCGGTCTTCGCCTCGCCTCGCAAACTTCAAGAGGCCGAAGCGAGGGCGGGGAAAAGGACGCGGAACGTCGTCGTTATCAAGGCCTTTTTGGCCCTATGGGCCCATTCAGGCCCACCAGGCTGGAAGCTCAATCAGCGCGGGCTTCGACCAGCGCCTTCCTTGTTTGGGCTCGAGCCCGCCCAAGGTCTTATAAGCTAGTAAGCTGGTTTTACTCGATCAGTTCTGTCGTCTTTGCTGAGCAACAAGGAAAAATTTCCTTTACGCCCTCTCCCGACCAAAGTCTCTTGCAATACCAACCATCACAAAAAGTCAAAACATCGAGAAAATTACCAAAAAAATTCTTCAACTTGTTGTGATTATGTCAATTTGGTATTTTTTTTTCACCAATTCAATCCTAAACCTTTTACATTTCTACCAATTCAATCCTACTGACCAATCTTTTCCGAAAATCGCTAACGTTGCTCAGCCCGCGCTGATGTTGCATCATCATCGCTAACGTGATCAATCTTTAATTATTTTTTTCTTTTCTTTTCTGTTCTTTTCTTTTTCTCCTCTTCTTCTTCCTCCTCAAGCCGGCAAAGCTCGCCAGATCTGAGCAAACCTGGCCTTGCCCAGCAATGGCAAAGTTGAACCCCGCCCATCGACGGCGAGGTCGTGCCTTACTATGGCCAGCGGGGGCAATCTTCGCTAACCTTCACCTCGACAGCCGACTTGAGGAAGAAAAAGAAGAGAAAAAGAGAGAAAGAAAAGCAAAAATAAATAAATAAATAAATATTCAAAAAATGTTAAACTAATCTTAAAAATTGGCCACGCCAACATCGGTCGCACCACATTAGTAATTTTCAGCCAAGGTCTAAAAGGACTGAATTCGCACAAATGCAAAAGATTTTGGACTTTCCTTCTTCTGTAACCCAAGCTCGGAGAAGGAAGAGAAAAGAGGCCCTGTGGAGAATGTGGTCAGAAATCATTAATAGAGTCTGACCACCGAATTTATTATCTTCATGTATAAGGATACTGGATTACCTAGTAGAAAAGATTTCAAAATCATCACAAACCTCCTTTTTTTTTCTTTTCTGTTTTGATTTCTTTTCTGGATTATTATATGATGATTTTTTAACTTTCTATATATAGAAATAGAAAGATATAGACTAGAAACCACATCTCTTATGTCAATGACACCAAAGGTACATGAAATGAATGGAGCTGTGATATGGATGGAATATAATCAAATTCTACAAAGATTTTGGATTTGCTTACAATGATCAAATTATATATGGTCTTGTTTCTATTTTTCCAGTCATTATGGATACAATTTTTAAATATTGGATCTTTCGTTATTTAAATCATATATCTCCATCACTTGTAGTGATTTATCATTCGATGAATTATTGATCCAACTATAATAGATAAAATTATGAACGTCCCTGACACCCATTAAATGATTAGCATTACTGTAACTAGAACTTTCACTCCAACTATGAATCTTTTTATCTGTATCGTTTATAACCGAATCTTCACTTACGCTGGTTTTTTTCAATAGAATCACCAAACCTATCAATTAATTTACTTAGCTCACACATGTATTCTAATTTTCCTTTATACAACATTGAATTGAACCACCATTTTTCCATAGAACTTTCTTGCCCCTATTTACATGAATTGGCACGAATGCAAAAGGCTTAGGACTGAATTGTGAAAAAAAAAATTAGGACTGAATTGGCATAATGACAATAAATTTAAGACTTTTTTGATAATTTTTCTCGAAAACATCTAACAAATAGTGGAAGTAAATTTCTACTAACTGAACCTTTGAATGGTGATTACGATTGTGATTGTGATTCGTACATATTTTTTCTTGTTAAGATTTGTATACGAATGATATATGTATTTGCGATCAAAAGGCTAATCGGAGGAAATTTTCTCCAATCAAGAATGAAGGGGAACATGTCATAGTAAAATAGGAGTTCAAGAACAAGTTATTGAGAAAAGAGCGAGGCTAGAGTCAGTTAGACTGGCGTACAAAACTTATTTACTAAGTGATGTTGTTTCCTAATTAGATTGCTGGAAAAATGGAGGCCGATTGCTAGCGTAGTTTAAACTATAGTGCGCGCCTACATAAGAAAGATTTAGAATTTTAGAGGAGCTAAACCGTGAGGGTCTCTTCCGGACCGCCCGAATCCCACGAGTTTTTTTTTTTTTTTATAACCAAGGTGTCCGGGCCAGCTTGCGCGCCCCTCGACTATTTCTCGGGGAAGACTAGCACAGCAACCCACCACCATGGCCCCCCACTTCAATCATAGGTGCTCATCTGGGGAATCGAACCTGAGACCAGTGCGCCTAACCTCACAATCCCAAATGCGTCCTAATCAACTAAGCTACCCATGGGTGGGTGACTTTTGGCTATGTTGTCCCTAAAGAAATATGAGAAACTCTATGTATCATTCAATATTAGAAAAAGAAATGCGCTACACTCGTTTAAATATGAATACTTTTATTTTTATTTTTTATGTTTTTATTGGTCAAAATTTTTTATTTTAGTACTTAGTAGGTAGTTATTTGTGAGCTCCCCTCTACAATTTACCGTTCCAGTTTCCCAATTGGTTTCTTTTATTTCTTTTTGGACTTAACACAAAAAATTAAAAAAAAATCCAATTTTAGCATTTGTCCCAACTATATTCAAAACTTTTTTTGTCTCATAAAAAAAAATCTCAAACTTTTACTTTTGTCTCTTTCTACCAGCCTAATACTCAAAAAATCCCTAACTTTAGCATCTATCCCTATTATATCTGAAACTACTTTTTGTCTCATAAAACGCCCCCAACCTTTATTTTTGTTTACAATTCTATCACCGTTAGCCGTCCGTTCATAAACATCATTAATTAATCGTACGTGGCATTTAATGAATTATACCTTAGCAAACCTGAGATGAAAAAAATCTCGAACTTATCTTTTGCTACCTGCTTCCTCCACACATTAGCGGGAGATATAAAGTCACTCAAGACGACATGTTTTGGTGTACGTGGCACTTAACAGCTCAATGAATGGCTAGATGTGGAGATTTGATCATTTGACAAATGATCTCAAATCTCGTCATCCGTCAAACTTGCTATTTTTGAATTTCGAAGATTCATTGGTAAGTTCGGCCAGAAAATTCGAGCCACGCAGGATTAGCTAACGGTAATTAGAGACAGAAGACTGACGGTGGTATAATTGGGACAAAAGTAAAAGTTAAGGATTTTTTATGAAATAGAAAAAAAAAATTGGACATAATTAGGACAAACACTTGTTGGGTTTCATTGACGCAACATAACGCGTCCGAACGCGCATAGGCATAAACAAAAGCATAAACGCAGCAGAAACAAACACAAATTCATATGCGTATCTCCAGAAGCGTCGTGTTGTGCGTTTCAATCGAAAATCAAAACTTAAACGAATAGGGGTTCACAGGATACCTCTTGAAATGTGCTTGAAGCGGCTTGATTCGGATATTCTTCAAGTCCCATAAATGTGGGACCTCTAATTCAAACACACCACCAAATGCATGACGAACGAAAAGAAGAAACTCGCGGACGATCACCACCTTCGACTGTGCTAGCAATCTCGTGGTTACGACACTCCGCACTCTTGATCTTTCGATCAAAAGAACGAGAACAAGGAAAACAATTTTTCTGTTCTCAACTCTTGATTACACGCACAAAGGTACACCCTCTCTTTCGGTTTCAGAAAACCGACGCTCAAGAACATTTCTCGAAGAAAGATGTCGGAATTTTTCTGTCAAAAACCGTTATCTTCTTCTTAACCACCCCCCCTCCACTACCCTCCCCTTCTCTTCCCCATCCTATTTATTGGGGGTGTTCGGTGCCCAATTTGGTCAGCCTTGCTGTCCAATTTGGTCTGCTATTCGGGCACAATTCGAGTGGATCGGGCACATCAATATGTATCCATTTTTGGGTGTTCGTGTGATTGTATGCATGAATGTTCATGACAAAAAAAAATTAAATCAAATCTCATTTAATTTAATTTCAGTCCGACTAATTGTGATCACAAACACATACCATCTTCCATATTCAACATCGTTACATATTGATTATGGTGTGTGACATCTATAGGTTCATCACTGAGAAACATATACTAACACATTAGTAATTCCACGAACCGATTGTCCCGATCAGCCCTCTAGGTCCTATAAGCCATGAGTGACATTAATCTAGCAATATGTCACGGCTACCCAGACAATGCGAATGCGACAAGAACACCATGAACCTGTCAGCTTTGGTTACAGTGTAATTCAATCATTTTATCTTACCATGTCCTATTCGAACAAAGACCATGGAATATTTGTCAAGCCACCAATTCGATCATATGCACAAACCTAATTGACATGCATTCAAACGAGACATGAACCTTTCATTCTCGGTTGCAACCCCTGCTGAGGATTTCAATGCAATGTCACGATTAGATCGCATAGGACATCAACCTTGCATATAACAAGGAGACAGATCCTATTTTGCGCACGTGTGTGACTTTGTATGTGAACAAACCATGACCATCAAGTACAGAGACGGATCAACGAACCGGCAATATGCGCACTTATGAACCATAGTCATCTAACACACAAGTCAACATTATGCCTCAGGTCTAAGCATTATTTACACAAGACCAAAGCATGAACAATTAGATATTGACCACGCTTGAAGCTTTCACGTCATTAATCGTTCAATGTGTGTCACATTTAGTGAACTTGTCTGATACAAGCACATGTGTTCTAACTCGGATATCACAATACTCAATGATTCGTGACTTGTCATTCTCTTAAGTATTCAATACGAAATGGCGAAGTTATGAGTATACTGATGTCAACAGGATCATTGACATACATTCAAATATTCATCGACTGGGAACAGTTTAAAAATTCAGTTTAACAGTGAATCTGTCACACATATTCTTAATGCCTTAAGAATAAAGTCAACCATAATTGATCTTATGGAATCATTCATGTAAATAATTGGACAGACGAATGAATAAGTTATTGCCATTCATTTAATACGAAATTGAAAGTACAACTAAAATCCCTACCATGCAATTATTACATGCTTGCTTTAGGCCATATAACTAACAATACTAAAGTTTGTTTTTTTGTTTTTTGTTTTTTTGTATTAGGTCTTTCTTTTTGTTTCCTACTTATGATAGTTGTGAGGGGCAAACAAACTCTTCCCTCTCACATATTAATTTAAAATTTTTCCTTCCGCTTACTCATGAAGAAAATATTCGATCTCGAGGGAATACTGGATATTTTGGGGATAGATACCAATTCAAAAGTTTACTTCTATTTATGATAGAAATCGAAAGTGTGCATGAAGATGCGAATATATAGGCGCCAATGGAAAAATATCAGAAAAATTATAAATATATTGCATTGATGCCAATTAATCCTTAATCTTTTGATCTATAGCAAATTCAGTCCTTCTAACTAAGTTTGGGCTGATATTACTGACGTGGACGCCAGACGGCTCGCCGGCCACCAAAGGAAAGGGGCAAAAAAGACAAAAAAAGAAGAAGAAAGATATTAAAATATTATTAATAAATGTCAACGTCAACGCCGGCCATGCCACCCAAGTTGTCCGATATCTACATCAGCAATATCCGGTCAAAATTGATCGGAAGGACTGAATTGGCTCTAGGCTAAAAGGTTTAAGGCAAAATTGGAACCATTAAAAGATTTAGGACTTTTCCGACACCTTTCCCAAGCCAAGTACTAAATAATATCATATAATATTGGCAACGTTCATAGAGTCACACAAGATATTATACGAATTACACAAGCTAACATAATATCGTTATGAACATATCCTAATGGATCCTCCAACAACATAAAACATGGAATATCCATACGAGGTTTTTCACCTAGATGGGGTTACCGTTAGTCAATTTGAACTGTAGGACAACCTATAAATAAGACGGACCAATTTTTGGATGAGATTAGGATGGACACCACGACTTTTTCTCCAGCCATCTCTTGATATTAAAATAACATTAGTCTCAAATCTCAATATATCAATACCGGGACTCCTTGTTGATCATTCATTGTTTGTGGCGGATTATAGACAATAATTGGAAGAACCTGTCTATCTAATATGACTAACCAACCACCAAACGCATAATTACAATGCTAATCGCGTGCGCTTTGATCGCGATTATCGAGACGATATTTTCCTCTCTCTCTTTTCGAGAAATTGAAAAGATTACAAACCCGAAAGAAGAAACCTTACCCCGAGATGGTGTCATGTAGTCCAATCATCTGTTGACATATATCTTGATTACTTCCGTCCGCCACTTCAAAAAAGAAAGAAAAACGAAAAAGGGTCACCTTGTATCTCGACATTTTTGAACAATCCGTCGAGGGTGACGCGTAAGGTTATGGTAAGACTGAAAATCAAGAGAAAAAACAAGAATTTCAGCGGAAGAGTCTCTAAGCAATATGGCCAGACATAGACGAAACCAACCAAGGGCTTGCATCATCCATCTGGTCCACGGTCCACCTCCCATGTGTCTGTCCCATGGAAACGTTCCTTTCCCTCTCCACTTTCAATTTCGCAATCATGAGGAAGCAAGAAAGAAGGAAAGAAAGAAAAAGGAGAGAAGATCAAAGATGAGAACCAGTTCGACCGCTCTCGTCGATCTCGCTTCCGCCTGACCACGTCCTCAAATCTCACATCGGGCGACAAAAGAGCAGAAACCCCCCCAGCACTAATCATCGTTCTCGATCTTGTCCTCCTCCTCCTCCTCCTCCTTCCTTTGTCTTCGTCTTCTTCCCTAACCCCACTCAAAAGCTTCGTCGGGGAGGGGGGGGACCAGAACCAAGAAAAGTAAAAGAAAGCAGCGCCACTCGAAGAATCCACGTCCCAAAAGCTTGAAGTTCTCTCCGCTTTCATGCCCAACAAAGCAATATAAGGCATGAAAGTGACAATTACCATCTGGTCCACTCGGGAAAAAAGGGCAAGTTTGATTTTTCTTTCCCCTCCCCCCTTCCCTTTTTTTGGTGGAATTTGCCGGTAAAGAGCGGGGATTTACGTGTGAATTAGGCGCGCGGCATATGCATCAGTTAGATTCAGCATGGAGAAGGATCTCGAAAGTGTCAATTTTTTTTATTTTTTGACGAATTTAGAGAAGCAACTATGTTGGAAGTTCGCGATGTTCTTCCGAGCAAACACATCCGATACGATAATTGATTGCTACTGGACAGTTCATATCGAATGATAACTATCTCATTCACCAACTCGAATATCGCAAGTGCTCGATCACGAGAGACCTCGCGGATGATGAATTACTTAATCGGGTACGAGAAGTGGAAGCTCCCCCCTCTCGAGTGAAAACTTGGTCCCTACTGTAAGTTTTTTACAAAGACAGTCCAACCAAAACCCCCCACGGCGAACAAGAACAACCCCCCACTTTCTTATGCGTTTGACGGACCCTATTGGTCGGAGCTACGATTGCAATTATTAGCATCACCAACACATCACGAAAACAACCGAATCATTCCGCACATTATTTGGCCCGAATAATGTCCTAAAACTTTTGAAAATCAGAAATCTATGTTCATCGCATTCCTGATCCCCCAATAATCCGACAACTCGCGACAATTTTCCCATAAGCCCCTCGAAAAATGTGCCCTCCCCTTTCCAAAGTTGCCATAATTCAAGAAGAAGTGACCTGACCGGCCTGCCCCACCGTTCATCTTTTTTGCTCCACTTTCGTGTTTATTCGACTAGCGAAGAAGAGCGTGGTTTGGATTGTCAACCCCATTTTTCCATCGCCTCAAAAGACGCATTGAATTTGGCGATTCCTCCGAATCATTACACCATCATCCTTTGAATAAAATAAAAAATAAAAATGGAAAACATTTTTCGAAATGTAAGATGGGAGCATTCACTTTTTTGATTCGACCAATTTCGTTTTCGAGTGGGGTCTCGCCTCGACGTCGGCAGAAGAACGAAAGCCTCCGGCGAACGGAGACTGACTTTCCTCGTGACGGACGAATTGGGATTTTGACCGGTCGAATGAAAAGGAGGTTGTTTAGGTCTTGCAAAACGGCGCCGTCCTCGTTCACTAGGTGCTAACTAGAAGAATGTTGCGACCGCCCCCCAAAAAAAAAAATAAAATTTGAAGAATGGAGTAGACTCAGGTGGGTCGAATCGGGTTTGGTCGATCGTAGGTGATCAGACCCGAATACATCAATTTAATTTGTTTATGATCCGTTTATTATAAGCTGACTCACACTCCACAGTCCACACATACTAGATTCGAGCGAGATTCCTAAAGTAATTTCAAATTTTCAATCTAGAAAAACTCATATTCAAACCGAGTTGACCCGAGTGAACGGAATAGAGATTGAAGAGAGTCATATATGTAGGTTAGGTCTAAGTAAGTTGCAAACTCATTTACGACCAATTTAACATTAGTATTATGTTCAAACCTATTCATTGAATATAATTAACTCATATAACTTACTCCTGTATGTATAAGTTAAGAAATGAGTTTATAACCCACGAGTCAGGAGTAAAGGTTCAATTCTTCTTTTCTTTTTTAGGTAAATATCGTGCGAAAGCTGATCTAGAAACGAAGTAAACCGATTGATAGGACGAGGGATGGTAAATATTGGAATTAGCTTTGTTTTGATGGAACGCGGGCAAAGTGAGGAAAAACCTATGAATAAAGAGAGGGGATCTGTCGGGATCTTGGCTGGGAATCTACTTTATGGCAAGGAGATCATGTTTGATGCTCAGAAGTTCTTTTCTTAAAACGCCATCAATGGACCCTCGAACTTTGGTGCATTGTCGAATGTTGTTCCTAAAGTTTTAAATTTGTTGGGGATAGTTTTCGAACTTTAGTTCAATGTAATCCCTCATTTTAATATTTTCATGTAGTTCACGAATCACATTAAAACATTTACGAATCAGATTGACCAATCCTAAAGCCAGAAGAGGGACATTATAAATTGGATCAAAATTCACGGATTAAGTTGCATATAGATTAAAAATTCATGAACGACATTAATTACACGTTGGATCAAAATTCAGAAACCATTTATGATGTTATCATCATCCATTCTTTCGATAGCTTGGTATTGATAAGCTTTTTTGGATTCGCACGAGTCGAAAAGATCGTGACCACCAATTTATTCGTTTGCCTGATTTTGGCAATGAATCATAATCTCAAGGATGCTTTTAAGCCATTGTTCTAAGTTTTTAGAACAGTGCTCCGACATAGGCGAAACCTTCACCTATCCAAACTTTCAAATTTTTCGTTTGCTCCTAGAATTATGTGGCATTTTGGAAGAACAAATTGAGATCCAATTTCTGCCGTAACAAATCGGGTTTTAACGCTAACATGAACGTTCATGCGTGCTACAGTTTCTCCGTGCCCTAAAGACGCAACAATCGTGATGGTCGGACTATTACGATGGCCGCAGGTGGTTGCGTAGACAAGCCCCGTTAGTGGCGATGCCGGTGCCTTCCCTTCCTGGTATCGACCACGACCGGCTCGTGCGAGTCGCACACCTGGGTCTTGAACTTGCACCCGAACTTCCTCGTCAACGACCCTCTCCACCCTCCGTCGGCACGGCCGCCATTGCCGCCGTCGCTGCCGTCCTGATCGATCTTCTCGATTGCCTTCCTCATTGTGGAGCACTCCCTCTCCAGCTGGTGAACCCTCGTCCGCATGCTGTCCATGTCCAGCCTCAGCACCTGGTTCTCCCTCACTGCCGCCCTCCACGTCGTGCTCACGCTCCCTTGCCCCGGCCCCGCCGCTACCGCCACCGCCCTCTCTCCTACCGGCTCCTCCTCCTCCCCCACCTCCGCATCCTCTTCTTCATCTCCGTCGTCTTCTTCATCGCCGAGTCTCAATGCCGACTGGCGGCCTGGCTCCAGCGCTGCCCCCGTCTCCGCCGCGAGCAGCGTCCCGGCGATCGCGTGGCGGAGCTGGAGCTGTTCGAAGAACAACACCTGCTCGACGACTACAGAACTGAGTACCGGCTCGATTCAAATGATTCATAGCATCTAACTGTCGATGATCGAGAAATGGACAGATTAATGACGCATTGACGCCATTGATGGCCAGCCTACCTGCACCACCACACGCAGCGGCAACCGCTCGTTCTGGGCGGCGTGCGTGCACGCCTCGAGCGTTAGCTTCTGGCAATCTATCAGCCCGCAGATCTTCTCTCGCTCCGCCTCCGATATCCATGGATGCGCCTGAACACAACAAAGCTCCGTTCATCATGTTCCTACTTCAATGGCGAAATTGAACTTGCAGTACCTTGAGATAAACATCGACGGCGCGATAAAGTCCGTCGTCAAAAAGCCTGGCCCGCTCGGGAAGCGAGATCGCGAAGCTGTAAAACTTCTCTGGCTTCAGGTTCGCATCAGAGGCGATCTCCGAGAGGTAACCGTCGATCAGCTTCCCGACCAGCATCAGAGCCGGCGACCTCTCGGGGCGGCCGTCGACGCCGGCGGCGCCCAGGAAGTGGCCGAGGATCCTCTCGACGCAGTCCACGTCGTAGAGAGTCTCGTTGAGGTAGGAATAGCTCGGGATCAGGAGGTCGTCGAGTGTCGCTTCCTCGAGCTGTAAGCCGACCTTCTTCTCGAGCGACGCGCGGCAATCCTGCGACGTGTTCAGGATGATCGACGTACGCAGGAGGCCGAAGAGAAATCTCGTCGTCGCCGCTGCGGAAGACCGCGAGGCCGTCTTCTCCGGCGGCAGGTTCGTGACTATCGTCTCTAGGAGCTCTCTCTGTTCGCTCTCCGAAGATACCGAAGAAGAGGACGACGGCAATGGCGGCTTCCTGCTGGATCGCGAGACGCCTGGGATGTATTGCTTCGCGTAATGCATCAACCAGGTCTCGACGATTTCAGAGCTCAAATCGGCCTCTCTCATGGCGGAGATCAAGAACTTGAACAGAGACAAGCTCAATAGCGACAAATCCTCGAGCCACGAGTCCACATTGTTCCCCCTCGTCTCTCTCTTCCTCCGATTGTTCGTGTCGATCCCGTTCCAAAGCGCCTGATTCGCTAAACCACGGCCCAGATTGGCTCCGTCGCCGACAGGCCAGCCGAATAGCGACGGATCGGCGGAGGAAGCTTTGGTGACTATGGCTTGCACGCATCGCTGGGGAATTTCTAGCGATTCCGCTAGCGGCGTCACTCGCTCGCACGACCTCAAAGCCCGAAGCGAGTCCTTCAAGCTCTTAAGCACGGATTGAGACAAGAACCTCTCCGTCTTGGAGATGAGGTTGTCCTCGGAGTATTCCTCGGTCATCTCGAGGAACTCGCCGGCGCAGCGGAGGGGCGCGACGTTGAGGGCGGAGAGGTCGATCTTGACGCCATAGCAGAATTTGGCCGCCATCTCAAAGGTCTCGGACCCGCCGGGGAAGTCCAGGAGCGTTATGTGGCAGTGCACTTCCTCTATCTCGTCTCCATCGCCTTCCCCGTCGTCGCCTTCTTCACGGCGGCCTGAGGCAGCTGGGGCTTGGGTTGCGGTGGAGGTGGTGGTCGGGTTTGTCTCTTGCTCTGTAATCAACTGGTGGAGCTGTCTGCTTTTGGACATGAGTGGGAACTGAAAGTGAAACAGACGTTTCGCATTAGCGTTTCAGCACTGAAAATGATGAGAACAAGGGAGGTTTCACACGACGCCACGAAGTCTCAGAAGACAGAGATTCGACCTTGTGGAGATGGAACGTCATGTCATCTACTTCGACTACTATGTCGCTAGGCAACCCAGTAGTGCAAAACCTGCGACAAAAAAAAAAACTCGGTGCTATTTTCCCGGAAAATGGAAGAGAAAATCTACAGGAAGACGAAGGGAGGCGTATCAGGGTACCACGCTTGGCCTTTGGAGCTGGTCTTCTCAGCAGCCATTTTCTTGTTCTTTTTTTCTCGGGAAAATCTCAATCTGCACTTGGTGTACTGCTGCTTTTCACAGATCCATTAGCATCGGCGACTCACTTGGTAGCATCTGAATGAATCTCCAGCGGCGAAGCCCACAAAAATCGAAGCTTTGGCGTGAAGTCTTTTCCTTTCTGTTCTTGCTTTCTGGGGTGATCGTGAAAAACAGAGCAGAGAAAAACATAAAAAAAAAAGGGGGAAAAAACAGGGGCAGGGGAGATAGAGAGAGAAAGTGGAATCCAGGAACAAGGAACGGGACAAACAGGGGATTTAAAACAAATTTCTAATTCAATTTTCCTAAAAAGGGAATCCAAGTGATGATTTTCTTTTTGAAAAAAAATCTTTTTGCTTCGCGAAAAACAAGAGTCAGAGGCAGAATCTCACCCACTTCCCACTTCCTCTTCTCCTGCAACGTCAAAGCCGGGTAGAGAAACAGGGGAAGGAAAGAGAGAGAGAGAGAGAACGAGAATGGCAAGTCTCTTTGAGAGATTGGAAGGCACTAACCATCATCATTAATCTTTATCCATCAGCTTAGAAACACCATAACATATCAGGACCACAAACAAACAAACAAAAAAATGTAAAAAAAAAATTATATTATATTCATTATGACATATTTTAATTTTTAACTTTTTTTTACATCAAACATATTTACCCAACACGTCTACCCTCCATCAAAATTTCGTCAATAGGGAAAAAAAAAATTCGGTTAGACAAACAAGAACTACTTATATTCAGTGTACCGACCGGAAATTAGCTACACTAATCTTTTATTTTTTTTGGGGGGGGGGGGGGGGTGGATTTAGTGCACTTGCTTGTCTCAAGGCCACGTGTCCCTCTCCTGCTTGTCTTGATTACGAATACAGACTTTGTTTTGCCTGATATGAAAAACAAACACACCAAAAAAAAAAGATAAAGATTTTATTACATAATTGTTTCCCTATTTTCTCGTGTCTATGAAATTTTTTTTTTTTTTTTTTGCATTTTAAGGAGGTCCTTATTTTAATTAAAAGTGATGGGCACCATACTTTCTATGTGACCCATGAATGTATGTACCGAATCTTTTCTTGGAAAACACGGCAATTGAAAAATTTCAATTTTCTGACCCCAAAAAAAAAAAAAATTCACCTTGGGTTCCATCACTTTGTACTATCTAGAGCTCTCTCCCGTATTCATCCATCCACTTCTCATCTTTGTCTAGTTCGAGAGGTTTCTTCCTAGTAATGCAACTCACAGCTCCGAGACTTGGGTCTACTATGATCTGATCATAAGACTTCGATCTCACAGTGATTGTCCAGATATTTGAATTGGAGTTTGTTGAGCCTCGGTCCGACACGTCGCGTCGAGTGTTAAGCAGTACGCGGTTCTATTTCACATGCACACTCAAGATTAGGGGTAAGCATGGGTTTAAGGAAGAACTAGGAACGGATCGAACCTGCCTTAGGACCCGGTCTAATTCTCGGTTCCCGGTTCCCGATTTCGAAAAAAAAAATGGAATCGGTATTGTGATATTTGGTTTTCGGTTACTAGGTAAGAATCGAGTTGAGAATCGGGAACCTTTTTATTTTTATGGATTGTTGTTATTGACAAATGGGGATTCTTATTGTCGCTTTCACTTTTTTTTTTTTGGTCCAATCTTTCACTTTCAATTTGCTTAACTAAAAATGAGACCAAAAAATAAAATAAAAAATATAAATTGGTCGGTTCTCAAATAGACATTGGAATCGATTGACTAGGTAGGTTCGAATTTTCAAGACATAAACATTAGGTTTCAGGTTTAAAAATAATAATAATAATAAGGAGAAGAACGGGTCTCAACAGGATAGGTTTCAGGTTGCTGCTGAAATTTAGACCAGCCGTCGAATAGCTCAGCCCTAGTCTAATACGATTGGTTTATGTTAGTCTCGTACTATAAGATCCTTCGTGACTTTGATTGGAAGATGGACGACAATTCAGGCATTCGCGTGAAGCCAACACGTCCGCCCCTACCTCGCCCAATTCTTTCTGTTGCGTGGAGCTATCTTTCCTTCCGAAAATGGTTATGTCTCTGTCAATAAAGAGATGGCGAGATTGTTGTCGCTACAGCTAGCGAAAGGGTACAATTTCAATTTTCCTCTGCGTGGTAGATTCCCGGGGCGGTCGGGTCACGACATGGGTTGACGGCCTAAGACGAGGTTTAGTCATTGAAGTTCTCGCTCTTGGTCGGAGCAACGAGCGCTTTGAGATTCGTACCATGAACGCCATAGGGGGATGAACAATGCTCTCACAGACAGCTCATGACCCCCCCACATACAGTCACCACGAATGAATGAATGCCCTGTCGATCTGTTCTGGGTCTCAGGACTTGCCTGATTCTGCTCCAGCAAATGAATTCGAGCTCGAGCTCGAGCTGTTTTGAGTTTTGAACTGCTCCTGGCGGTTCTAATCCCAACGCGAATTGCTCCCCACATTCAATTCCACCTACCAGAACTAGCGACCCCTTTATTGCTCCTGCATTTATGGTGGTATATTAATGAGGCGGATGAGAGAATCTGAGCAGAACCAGAGCTGCCCCCACCACTACGCGGTCGGTTCGTGAGCATGAGTAGGCTCGTCAAAGGCTTGGGAGGATAGTAATCCATCCTAGGAGGGTCCTCGGAAAAACATAATTAGCATATGATTTAAGCAGCAGCACGAGCTTTGTGTTCATCCGTGGCTATGATAATGACCAGAATGATGACTAGGGGTAAAAAGGCAAACGGGAACCCCACTTGATGGAAACCTGGACATCGCCAGAGACAGCTCTGAGTGCAATTTGGATGTCGAGGAAAGAGATAGGGATGTGTAAGTAATTCACGTGCTTTGGTGGCTAATCATTGCATGAACCGGACAAAAAAGCAAAAAGAGGGTCAGCCGTAGGGTTGCTTCCCTTCCCCTTCCAAGAGCAAAGGGACACTGGAGACGGGGACAAGGCCAACAGGTTCGAAGCCAAGAAAGACCCAGAAACAAGAACATATGATTTGCCCCGAGTAATCCATTCCACTCTCGAATCCTAGAAATCTAAAGTGGGTTCTTAGGGCAGCTTTCCGGCGCCTTAATTTCAAAACCTCTCTCTATCTCTGATACGAGTCTGTGTGGGGGCAGGCTGTCGTGGGTTCAATCTTAAGACAGCAGCAAGTGGGTTTAAAAAAAAAAAGAAACGTTAGAAGAAGATCACGAGAGCCACCCAGGAAAAAGCACCAGAGATCGATGGTTTGAGTGGGTGTCTATATGCATATATATTAAGCATGATTGCACTCTGCACGAGCTTTAACTTTCGAATATTTTGCATTTGCTTATGAAGCAGCACACTGATTCGAGCATTATTGGTCAATTTATGTTGACCACGATCGAACCCACCCACCATCATTATTCCAATCTCTGTCTACCGAACACGCCACGCCAGCCTTCTAAGGCAAGCATTGAGAATTAGATGTGCACAAAAAGAAAGGACACGATAGTATCCAGTATCCACCACACTGCAACGTACGTTTCTCTCTCTCTCCATACTCGGTGCTTCTTATTTCATTCAGCCCCCCCACCAAGACCTAAAGGACGCTGGGACTTGCTGCACCATGGAGGTCTCTCGTCTTTACTTACCTGCACAAAGTGAAAATGGTGAGATGAGACGATTTCTCCTTTACGAGAGAATAAGATGAAGATGGTGATTGAAAACAACGTGACCTTCTGCACAACTTTCCAGTCGAGATGAAACCTAAGGGTGCCTATCCTATCAAGAGTAAAACGCGCTGTTCTAAAAAAGGTAAACCGACGGAGAGACTAGTGATCCTAACCGAAATCAATAATGATTCATGGCCTCACCTCGAGGTGTGCCCATTTGAGATAAATTTCCTCTATCTTAGACAAAGAAAGAAAGTTCAACACGGATGCTCCTTAGAATCACACGCCAAATAATCACGTCACAAAACAGGCAGTCTTATGAAGGACATGACTTCGATTACTTTCCACCCCCGACGGATCGATGTAATTTATAAGAAGGTGCAGTACCGGCGGTAGACGAAGCCGACGCTTGCTCCTCCAACGAGGGCATGACGACGCCGGGCCACGAGTTGCACGTGCAGTGCTTCCCCTTCTCGATGCTCTTATAGAGGGTGGTCAGGTGCTTCCCACAGCCACCCCAGGTGGTCTTCCCGCACTTCTTGCAGTCGACCTTGTAACACATCGTGCACACAAACTTCACAAGACAGCTTCCTGTGTGAAATTACATGTCATTCACTTCCCCAATACCTCTATATAAAGCAAAACACCGCAGCCTGGGAATCATCGAGCTCCCCTGTCTTTATTGAACAACGAAACTCCTTGTTCATGTCTCCTGGTTTCTGTGCGCACAATGCTGCCTTGTGACTCACCCTGCTTTGTCCGTTCGATTAACGTCCTTGTCTGGACGCTGAAAGTCATGGATTAGGTTAAGCTCTCCTTAACTTCATCAGGAATGGACAGTAACATATGGTGGCTTGCGGTTGTCGACAAGAGGCAATGTCATTGCAAGAACCTCATCAGATCAGCCGGTTAATCTTATCATTGTTCTCACTATTTTAAGTTCTCATGGTACGGAAAACAGCCGACGATTCTATGACGTCTGATGAGTGCAACGAAAGGCCAATGAAGTTCGCAGAAGGGACCTACCCTTTTTGTTCTTCACAAGTTTCTGTCTGTTCTTATTTCCTTGGCATAGGACTCAAGGATCCCTCAGTGGACAAACTTGCAGACAAGAGAGGATTGCCTCACGTTATATCATTTTCCGTTTGGGATAACGACACACATGATGCTTGAAACTTTGGCTTAAATGCACTGCAATTCATGAATTTTCAATTTGCTCAATATGGTTTATGAAATTTTGGAATACATTCAATTTAATCCCTGAACTAGATGAAAATGTGCGACGTTTGTCCTTCCATTAATTTAAATTCAAGGACGATACTGAAAATTTTCTTATACTTCAGGAAATAAATTGAACATGTACCAAATGCTCAGAGACCACGTTGAACAAATTAAAACTTCGGGGACTACATTGCGAGTTCAGGCACCACATTATACATTACATCAAAGTTAAGGAGCTATTTGTGTCATTTTCACTTTTCGTTATCACGTGTTTGCTTCGGAAGTATTCGCTCACTACATCAAAATCAAAAGTCCTTTCTCAGCGATTAGGCGAAATATCTTCTTTGTCCTTGTTACTAGCAAGTGCCGGATGACTTTTCTCATCCTTTGAGAATTCACACCACATTGGGCAGATTCACTGCCCTCGGAACTTCCTTAGCATCGTAGAGGGTGCATGCCTTAGATGAATTCGAATGTTCCTGACTTACAATCGCTTTTTAATTGACTCTAGGAAACCTTAGGGGCCGTTGAAGACGGAGTGTTCAACTTACAAGATCAAGTTACAAAAAAATTAGATTACCAGACAGGATGATAATCTTAACAAATAGGAGTCCAACGGAACAAATATCCACCAATAAAATTCAGACCATTCCCAATGCTCTCTCATGCACACACATTACTCCAGCAAAGGAACCAAAGACGGAGAAGACATAGACAAAGCACGGCAGATTATGTCGTCTAGCATTCCTAGTAAAGCAAAGGAGAAAACCATCTGGCAGGACACAAGGCTTCAAGCTTCACTAAAACAAGGATCAAGACCAACCAAACCCTCCGTTCTGACCAAGCATGCACAGGCCCCTACAGTTATTTGAGCCTATCTCTTCGATTCATTCGGAGTCCAACAGGAAAAAGGGTATTGTCCTGCTCAAGAGTTTATTAACAGGGGGCTGTTTGAAACAAGACTAGTAGAATCGCATGAACAACCTCAAAATATACTATACTCAAATATTTCCAGGAGCGTCATCTGATTATTGAAGTTCGGATACTGATTTCACGGGACAATTGCCTCTCCACATGAATTTCCTTCAAAATATCCCAATGACTTTCCAGGATGTGAGCTGTAAAACATTAACGATCCTCTAACAACAGACAGAACCTAGACGCAGTCAATTAAGTATGAAGTACAGCAGTTAACCAAGGTTCATGATCTAAAATAAGCAACCCCTTAGAGAACGTCCAAATATATGCTAGGCTATGCAGGGTTGAGCATGGACTACGTCACACTGGGAATCAAACAGCTTCAGGAATCATTACCATCTCGTTTCTCCTCGGATGAATCAACTGCAGGTTTCTTCGTTGGACCAGACCGTGCTGTCATTGACACTCTCTTGACGCCTCTTCCAACCACACCAAGATGTGTGACTCCAGCAGCACCATTAGTGTGAGCAGTGGATGCCGTTGGGGAGTCAAAATCTCCATTGCTGTTGACTGTTCCTATACGAGAGGAGCTCATAGCAGCTGAGGAAGCTTTCTTCTCAATCTCTTTCGCCTTGGCAGATGCAATTCCAAGAATTTCAGTGAGAATTGATGTTGGATTTGCAGCGATCTGTTGCAGATCTTCCAACTGCATGTCAAGAAGCATATTTTACGCCAGAATACCGGTAAAAAGAAATTTACAATACGAGAGTCCTGAGGAAAAAATAAGCTTGCCTTCTTTTCCAGCTCACTTGAGAGGCCATTTAGTGTTTTGATCTCAGCTTCCTTATCTACTGAAGCCTTGTCTGAAGGTGAATCACTGGACGATGGGTTGACACCTCCATCAGATGAAGAAACAGCTGATAGTGCTGATTCAGAAGAAATCTTCAACTCATCCATTAGACGATGAACCCGCGATTTGCAGATAGATATAGCCTTCTGGCAGTATGGAATGGCTTCACCTGGCTTAGAGCCAATCTCCAAACACAAGCATATACGGAAGTTTCTAACGACAAAAGGTTAAGAAATTGCAAATAAAGGCTTAATTGCTCAAAGCTGACATCCTGAATTCAGAAATAACTCACAGAACAAGTTCAGAGAATTAATGGTATGAACATTATGAAAAATCTTACATGCTTAGCAAGTTAATCTAAAGAAGGATACAGTTCCGCTATCTGTCGACTATCTGGTTCGACCAGTTTCTCTAACATGGATAAAGCTTTTTGATAGTCACTGAGAGAAGTTTCGATGTCCTCTGCATGGTAACCAGAAACGACGACATAGTCAACCACCTTGTTCAAATAGACTGCTAACTACGCAATCAATAACAAAACATGACCCACCTCTTTCCAGTGCAACTTCTGCCAGAGCTGACAATATGTCCACCTTCTCAACTGTTTCAACAGAGTGTTTTTCAAGGATCGCCCTTGCAATATCCAGCATTTTCCATGCCAAGTCCAGATCAGACTCATCTTCATCTGCTTCAGCAAGATCCTCGGCATCACAATCCTCATCATCTTCTTCTTCTTGGTCCTTCCCTCCAGAACCTATCATAAGGGCAACATAAATGTTAGGCGGGAAAAATACACCTGGAGTGCCTTAACTTTCGTACGGTGTGCACTTAAGTGCCTTAACTTATAAAAAGTGTTCACTTAAGTGCCTATGCTGACGTGGCCGCCGGAAAAGGTGAGGTGGCCGCCGGAAATGCTGACGTGGCGCCGGTGAACAGTGTTTTATTAATATTTAGTGTACACGTAGATTTTCAGAAATTATTAAAAAATACAAAGAAAATCCACGTGTACACTGTTCGCCGGAGTTAGCACTTAACTGCACACTTTTACTCCAATTAGGCACTTAAGTGCACACTTTGAAAGTTAAGGCACTTAAGTGCACACCGTACGAAATTAAGGCACTCCAGGTGTACTTTTCCCAATGTTAGGCCTTAACCATATCGGGACATCAGTAGGAAAAGACGAAATAAATGCTTCTCATTCAGCCTTATCACCCTAAGAAAAGACGCAACTGATAAATATAACAGTGTTCCGACACATCTCTCTATATCCTGTTCAGCCGACAAACTTCCATCAAATGACTCACATCGGAACAGTATGACATAAAAGCCTGAATAAGACCTACAGATTCGCAGTGATGACTTGCCACTCTACTGCTGAGTGGATGCAGAAAACCACCAATATCATTCAATCAGGAGAAAAGAAAGTGGTCTTCCCTAATTATTTGGCAAAATAAGGATCGTGCCTAACTCCAGAGGACACAGTCAAGAGCAGATCTAGCAGATAAGACACGCTTCAAGGAATTTATCCAGAAAACACAGCACCAGCGTGGCTAACATTAAGATTTTATGCGTTGATTACATGGATAATGCGGCATCACCAGCCAATCTTCTATTGCTCACTTGAGATGCATCCAACCAGTTTTTGAGTTTTCGAAAATCTACGTACTCATTGGCCGGTTTCTCCACGTGACATTGCCACGTGATATGATCGATACACAATATTCTTTTCTTAATTAATGCAAAGTACCGGCAAGGCAAGCCTGCAAAGTTGGTATCATTTGCCTCCTGTATTCCAGGAGGCAAGCAAGATCGCAATCATCTTTTTCAAGGTTTTTTCCTACTAAGCCGACATGATATATGATAGCCTTAGGACTGTCCAAACATCATAAAACCACCTGAAGATGTCTTGGATGAAAAATATACTGTTTCATCCGCGAAGAAGATCAAGCACAAATGTCAGATGCTTCTCATGATAGTTATACTACTAGGAAAGGATAAAATTTATCATGCTACGAGTGCACGAACTCAAGTAGGCACCCGTAATAAGTAACTAGTATTGAAATTCTGGTTAATACTACACTGAACATTGTCTAGCTTGCATTTCAGGCAATGTTGCCTTCAAGTACATGAGCACACTTTTTAAGTTTGAAAGGAAGACCTACAAGGCTACAACACTCACCTTTCTACTTGACTTTTTCTAACAAAGTAACCACAAAACACCGCATTTACTAGCTTGAACCCCAGATAGTTTCTTAGGTGAAGCTCTAAACATTGGTTAGGCATGTAAGCAAGAAGCAAGGTATCTTTAATGTTTCATCATTGGGTAGCACCAAAAAAAAAAAGGAATAAAAAAGTACTGCGACTGATGAACGTCCAACTGCCCCAGAGAGCTTATTAAGCTTTCATCAATAGGTGTTGCCGAAGAGATGATGCGCTTTGTGAAACTACCTTGTTCAAAGATGCCTAAGGTAAATCATGCAGTTGGAGAGCAAATTTCCATGTCATGTATCATGCACTGTAAATATAAACATAGTTCATTGACAGAAAGACACATTGTACCAAGAAATACAAAGGAAAATGATGATTCAAAAGAGCAAGACACATGGCACGTACCATCATCTGTCGCTCCATCCTGATGATGTGAACTTCCATCCTGATCAATATTACTAGAAACAGAAGCTATAGAAGATTCACCACGTAAAGTATTTCTTTCTCCATCTTTGTCAGATACTTGACTTTGGGCGTCCTTTTTGGGTACAGTACCCAATGGATCGGCCTCCTCTTGAGCCTTATATAGAAGTGCACATCCATACTTGTAGTATGAACTAACACACTCCAAGGCGAGTTCTCCATAATGTGCCACCCTGATATTTTTCGTTAAAAGTCGATGACAGTATTCACATAAAGGGCAGAAAAAGAAAATGAATCAACAAGCTCCAGGCCTAAAAAACTGAAGATACAGTCAGCCTTTGATGCTGAAAGAGAGAATCATCGACAGGTATATAGTTATGGTGATGAGAGTGGCCCACATCACAAGTTTTCAATACATCAAACACTCCACAAGTCACCAAAGGTAGTTAGTTGTGCTACGCATTACAATTAGGTCTCCCATTCTTTTGCCCCAAGTCCTAAACAAGGCAGAGCACCTTCACACAGTAGAGAGAAACTCTAAAAAGTAGCTGCCAATCTAGATAGGTCCAAAGGTCCACATCCACGATTCACAAGACAATTCAAGCTGAGGTGCAAATCCAAAGATAGCGTAAATGGTGCGTACAATCATATCTGCACTGAATTACTTCTGCGACAAGACAGTAAAGGGCATGTCCTAATTCAGTTCCTGAAATGGTACCCGAGAAATCAGTGGTGCGAAGAACATCTACATAAACGTAGGAGTAACAAAAAAAAATGGAAAAAAAAAATCACATAAAAGAGAAGCCTCCACATGTATAGCTCGAAGTCCTGATATTACTACGTCTAAGCTTTTCGCCACACGTTTCAGAACAGAACAGCAATTCTAGCTAACGAGAACGGACATCAGTACTCGCCTAATCGCCTAAAAGCAGCAGAGCTCGACCAGCGTTACGGAGCCAAGTGAACGAAACACAGAAAAGCAAAATGACAAATAAACAAACAACTATCGAGAATACGCAAAAAAAAAAAAAAAAAAAAAAAAAAACCATGAACCTGATCTCTAGGGCTCGGCTGAAGCATTCAGTGGCCTCGACATAGTTGCCATCTTTAAGAGCTGCGGAACCGCACTCCATCAACTCATCCGCGAACCCTAGCGACTTATCTCCGCCGACGTCACCATCCGAGGTCAAAACGGAGCTCTCCGGATGGTTGATGCTGCTGTTGCTGTTGCATGCGGAATCCGCCGCTCCTCCGAGAGGGTTAGACTCGATGGTGGCATCGTTGGAGGCGTGGTTGGAAGGCGCGAGGGGTTCTTGAGGCATTGTCCCCAACGCTTCCGATTTGCTAGACGCTGCTCCTTCTTCAGCCATCGCTAATGCTCTCTCTCTCTCTCTCTCTCTCTCTCTCTCTAGAAGAAGAAGAAGAAGAAGAAGAAGGGAAGTAGGGTTTCAAAATTCCATTCGATTTGGGGGTTTCGGTTCTGGCGCAAAACTCGTTAAAAATTGGGAATTTTGTCTCTTTTCCAATAAAACAAAAGAAAAAGAAAATCGCACTTTCTTGTTGGCCCCGAATATTTTTTGTTTTTTTTCATTTTAATCCACATATGACGTTTGCACTACAATTATCTCAAATGGACGTGAATAATATGTTGATTTCCCTGTTGACAATAATACGTGATATTGCTAGTCAACTTGCTACCATATTGTTGTGCCCTCGGATCGAGCAGTGAGTAAATCTCTTCCTTTAAATTTATAGTTTTCATTTACCGACCTTACGTTCACCCCCGAAATATTTTATATATTAGTTGAGTTCGAAATTTGCGGACATTTAGATCATGCGCAAATAAAAAGTTGGGGGGAATATTCTGTAATTAGAGTTTTGATTATGTATGTGATTAACAAATGCATACATCATTGAGGCTAAATTATATATTTATTCGGATTACATTTGTATGAGAAGTTCAAATTGTGCCAATTACAATAAGGGCCACGCCATGCAATAGTGACTTGTACTTATCAAATGGGGGATCAGATCAAGTCCGAATGTGTCAAAAATGGTTTGACACAAATTGATCCCTTTAATTCATATTGACGTCTTTTCATGTAATATAATTTAGCGACCATGCCCGATCCTATCTCAACTTATATCCAACCCAATCCGGGCTCTAATTCTTCGCAATTTCCCCCCCTTAAATATGGAAAATAGCCTACTAAAAAACCAATAAAAATATAAATTAAACGTAAAGAAAATAACAATAGTACTTGGATGAGAAACACCAATTGCAACACCGACCTCATCTTTTTATAAACGTTTCATGTTAACATTCTTCTCATCAATTGGCAGTGGCGGATGGCGACCGGCGGCGGGCGGCGTCGGTGGTCGACCGAGGCTCGTGTGATCAAAGAAGTGATGATGGAGCGGAGAAGTAAAAGTTTTTAACTTCTCAAAGTTGGCCAAAAATCTAACCAGAAATAGAAAAATCCGACTAGAAGTAGAAAATCCTACAATAAGTCAATTTTTTTACCAAACGCATTTCTGTTTCGGAAGTGATTTTACCAAACGAATTTCATTGCCAGACTGACTTCTGGCACGGAAATTCTACTTCTGGTGGGTTATCATATAACGCCTAAAACGTCTGTCTGCTGTTGAATGCTACTACTATTTAACAGTAAATTTCTCCAATTGAATAATCACGGAGTTTAAATAAATTGCGTAATTAAATAACATAAGGTAACTACGGCTATTAAGAAAGGGCCGATTTAAGGAAAAAGGATGGTAGTGAAATATTTCGAAATTACGCATAAATGCTTAATTGATAATTCAAAATTCCCCGGCAACTCTTTTTTTTTTTTTGTCGAGAAAGAAAACTTTCATTAGCTAACTCCAAAATCCGAGTACAAAAGGCTAAATTGTTTGCATAGTCAAATTTGCACAATTTTGGATGATTTGAAAAAATAAGGTTTAATACCACGAAAAACTCCAAATTAGTACACCTGTGACAAATTTACCATAAATTCTTTTTTTGACCACAAAAAATCCTAAACTGGAGCATTTGTAATAAATTTACCTCAAACTGATACACATGTGACAAATTATTATTCATTAGTTTTCATTTAATCTAACCATCAAATTCCTAAGTTGGATGATACGTAGTAGTTGACGGATGTACCACTTTGAGATTTTTACCCTATGTTTGTGACAATTGTATGAATTTAATTTTTTTTGTGGTATTAACTTAATTTAACGAAAGGTAAATTTATCACATGTGTATCAGTTTAGAATTTTTTGTGGTCAAAAAATTTAATTTAGGGTAAATTTATTACAAATATACCAGTTTAGAGTTTTTTGTGGTCAAAAAAATAGTCTGAGGTAAATTTGTCACATGTATACTAGTTTGTAATTTTTTGTGATAAAAACATAATTTGGGGTAAATTTGTCACATGTGTGCAAGTTTGAGGTTTTTCGTGGTATTAACCTCAAAAATAATGTTCCTCCCGATTTTGACACATCTAAACCATATTGTGACACATATGCACCTAATTATAAAGCTCCACCAGACCCTATAAAATAAATGGTTAATACCACGAAAACCACAAACTAGTACACCTGCGATAAATTTATCCCAAATTATTTTTTTAACCACAAAACTCCCAGACTGGTACACTTATGACAATTTTACCTCAAACTTGTACATTTGTGATAAATTTATCATTCGTTAATTTTCGTTAAATTTAACCTTCAAATTGCTGAGTTAGATGACACGCATTAGTACATGGATATACCGGTTTAAGGCTTTTACCTGAATTTGAAATTTTTTGTGGTATTAACTAAATTTAACGATGGGAAAATTTATCACATGTGTACAAATTTGAAATTTTTTATGGTCATGGATATACCAGTTTAAGGTTTTTACCTGTTTTTTTTTTGTGTGGTATTAACTGAATTTAACGAAGGGCAAATTTATCAGTACAAATTTGAGAATTTTCATGATAAAAAAAATTAGTTTAGGGTAAATTTATCACAGATGTATCGATTTTGAATTTTTGATGGTAAAAAAAATAGTTTAAGGCAAAATTTATTATAAGTGTACCAGTTTGAAATTTTTCGTGGTAAAAAAATTAATTTGGGGTAAATTTATCACATGTGTACTAATTTAAGGTTTTTCATGATATTAACCCTACAATAAAACTCATTAATGTTATCGCTCAACCAACTCTCTTTCATCAACCACATTTTTCTTTTTCAGGCATTGCGTACTCACCATCATCACCTCTGTATCCACCATCGTCTCCTCCGCTTCTCACGGCCGCTGCCGTCCTCTCCCCATCTCGTCACTATCTACGTTACCCTCGTCCGCAGCCAGATTTGCTTCCATTGCTGGCAGCATGACCCGGGCCTTGCATCACTCCCTTTCTCTTTGTTGGCCGCCGGATCTCAACGCCGCTCTTGATGACCTCACCGAGATCTGTCCATTGACGTCCATTCGGTACGAGATGGGTCAGTTGAGCGATAAGAGGGACACGTGTTGCCATCTGATTTAATTGACAAAAAAAAGTTGGGCCGAAAATATATTAAAGTTTTGAGAAAAAGATTAAAAAAAAAACTTATATAGGAACTTTAATGTTATCCCTAATAAATTCCGGAAAGGTTTATCGACGTTGCGCTAAATGAAACTGAAAGTTACATTAAAAGATAAAATTGAAAGTTTAAAGTAAATTTTGTTATAAAACCTAATTTATTACATGCTATTCCTTTTAAAATTTAGCTAAGAAAGCATTTTATAGTAAAAAATAAACAAAGAAAATCTGTCGCTATCACCATTTCGTGGGACGTGTGATCCAGATGCGTTGGTAATAGCGTGGATGGAAGAACGTGGGTAATGAACAACCTCCGCCACACATTCCTCTCTCTCCCTCTCTCCAATCTCAAGCCGTCGCCAGTTCTTTCCGCACCAGCCACCAACAAGCTCGAGCAGCATTCCAATGGCTTTCGCGGCGTCTGCTCTCGTCCAAGTTCTCTCACTCCACCAGGTTCGCAATGAACAGCGCTCCCGCCGCGGCAAATCCTGCCCTCTCCCAACGCCCCTCCTGGCGACGCGCCCCGTCGGTCTCCCCGGCCGGCGTCAGATGTTGTTCCTCCTGACGGCGTCGACGGCGCTGACCGCGGCGCCGCGCCCCTCGGCGGCGCAGGACATCCCTCTCTTCGGGCTGCGGAAGAAGCTGAGGAAGGCGGAGGAGGAGGCGGAGGAGATCGTGAGGGAGGGCTTTGAGGCGGCAGAGAAGGGGATCGAGACGGCGGAGAGGGGAATCATGGCGGCGGAGAGGGGAATCGTGGCGGCGGAGAAAGGGGTCGAGACGGCCGAGAGGGAGATAGAGTCTGCGGTGAGCTTCGGAGGGTTGGCGCAGGCGGGGGCGGTGGCCGGGGCAGAGGTGGTCGGGGTTCTGGTGGGGACATCGGTGGTGAACGGGATTTTGGGGCCGGAGGGGCAGAGATCGTAGAGAGTTCGAGTGATTGGATTCACGATCGCCTTCTATATTTCGGGTTCTGTTGCGTTGGATGGATATGATTGATTTAGTTTCGTTACTTTACAATGGCTTCGATTTTTGGTTGAGATATAATTATGTGTTGTACCATAGTTCTTAGGAAAAATTTCAAATGAGACATCAAATATTTTCGTCTTCTCAAATAAAAGTACGAAGTGGATGAGTATCAAATTTATTATTATTTCAAATAAGGTCCTCGAAGGGTATTTTCCTTCATCGGGCCATTGCCCACCTGAACCAAAATAAACTGTTCGACCGCATTCTTCGCGTCCCGCCTCGCCTCTACATCTCCACTAGTTCCTCCTTCGTTTTCAATCAATCGACTGTTCACTGGTCGTCTGACTCCGGCCTATCCTGCTGACTCCCGTCGGTCTTTGGTCTTACTTGGGGACGATACTAGAGCAGTGGAGCTCCACAAGAAGAAAAGTTGTGGGGAGTCTCGGGCCGTCGTTGCCCTTTACAGTACTTGAAAACCGCAGGCTCCCCTTCCGCCTCCTTGACGCTGGCTTGGGCTACTGATCGGATCCAACTCTCTGCCCCAAATTCGACACTCCCCCATGCAGCTTTATGCCTATCCTCTGCCCCAACTTTGGCTTTCATCTCGCGCCCAGGTGAGACCTTGGTACTTTGATGGCTGCACCTGCTCTGAGGACGAACTGGTATATATCATTCCCTTTTTTCTTTCCCCTCTTCATCGCTTTCTGGAGACGAACTGATGGAATGCCGCCATTGGAGCCCCAGTGAAAGGTCCAAGTACCCAGAAGATCCACCGAGAAAACCAAACAGCTTAACATTATTAACAAAATTTAATGACCAAGAAGAAAAGTTATGGTGGTGGGTGTCGATGATTTTGAATTACCTCCTCATCCCAAGCCGCCTTTCTCGTTGAAAATGACCGCAACGCCAAAACTTCTGGCTGGGTTAATGCCGGTGCCGGTCACGAGAGCGGCTTTCGCCTGCCTAGGCGAGGGCGACCCTCGCACTAAGATTTACCTTTTTTCTCTGCAAGACCAGTAACTGGTATTGCTCCGGTCCAGAGTTAGGACGGCTGATACTGCTGTAATATTTTGGTGAAAGATGAATTGAGCCATTCCATCGGCGCATATCTCTTACGCTTATTGCAACTGTTGTGCCCGATAGAACGGACCCCAGGGACCAGTTATGGTGCCGGCGACGCAAAATCCATCTCAACCTGCTATTTGAGAAATGGAACACGTTTGGCAAGAGACGCTTACTTTTGGTTACTGCAAGAATATTTTTTTTTTTGGGAATAACTTAAATGTTACTTTATATATAAAAAAAAACGCCATTTAAGTCTCAACATCAATCTGCGTTGTCCAAATTCCACGTATGAGAGTTACTTCTAGATGATTCTAGAACATTGAGTTGGACGCTCGTAATGGAATAGCTTTTGCATCAATATGTGCATGTTAGGCACGGAGGGAGAAGACGGACATGCAAAAACCAAGTAAGAGAACGCCATTTTGTACGGATATGAATATATTTCAGGAATAGACAGAGAGGGAGGAAAAACTTTGAGAACATCTTGCTAAAAAATCGATTCTCAATATTTCAAGATGTTTCTAAAGTAACCGTTGCATGAAATTTTTGCTATATTCACAGCCTGCTTGGCAACATTCCGAGTCTATTTTCTAGAACATAAAAAGATGAGAAACCTGTTTATACGTAAATGAAATTGATTCTCAAATTCTACTCTCGAAAATAGATTTGAAGTAGAAACAAAAATAAAAAAAAAGTTGATTCTTTTGTTTTAGAATCACTTTTGAGAACACAAGCAGAGAATTACGAAAAAAAAAATTCTAAACCTATCGCAGTTATGCCATTCACTCCATTTGGCCGGACGGTGCTGACATGGCACCGCTGGCGATGACGTGGAAAATTTTAACTAATATTATAATATTTCTTAGTTTTTAATTATTTTCAAAAAATTTAATAAATTTTCTCCTATATTTTTTTTCTTTTTTCTTTTTGGTTGGCTGGTAGCACGTAAATGCTGAATGTTGCTGACGTGCGCCGCCGGCCCTAATGTTTCATATTTATAGTACTTTTTTTTCTATCTTTTTTTCATTTATTTGCGACACCGGCGTAACAAGTTTTAGTACTTTTTTCTGTCTTTTTTCCCTTTTATTTTTTTATTTGGTTTGGGTAAGCAGCAGCCAATTGAAAAATATTGACATATTATTTAAAAAATTCAATTAAGTGCCAGTGGCACCACATCAACACCGTCCGAGCAAATGGACTGAATTGACACATTTAAGATAGGTTTATGACTTTTGGGTAATTATCTCATTGTTTCTCAAAAGTGATTTTGAAACAAAGAATTAACTTTTTTTTGTTCTTGTTTCCACTCCAAATCTATTCCCGTATTATTTAAATTTTCCATGTCAATGCCGGGCTACCAGATGTATTTTGCAAAAAAAAAAATATGACTCAATTGGCCAAAAAAGAGAGTTTAGGACTGAATTGACATAATTGCAATAGGTTTAAGACTTTTTTGGTAATTTTCTTGAGAAACGAAACTATAATTTAAGTGCGAATTGCCTATTGAGCTTATGTTCTTTTTTAAGCATCTTGCATATATTTTTACGCTCCACGAAATAAATAAACTAATTATGAAATGCATGATATGTATTCATTTTATTAGTGATGCTATATATGTTGATTTTATAGGGACAAGATGTAATTATTTGACTTAAATGAAAAAAAATTGAGAAAAGAAATTGTTCCTACAAATAGAAATTTCGTGCAGTTACCATATGCCTTATGATTATCTAAAACTCATCCAGAGAATGGAATTAGAAAAAATAAATTCTAGACAAGATTGATTTTTTTGTATCGAAATCGTTGCCAAACGCTTCCATGATATCCTTATGCCCACAATCTCCTCATGTTTCTTCGCTAATAATTAGAGGTGGCAATATGGGTCATTAACTTTTAAAAGGTTCACTAAAAATGGGTTAATAAAGGTTCACACTTAAATCAATTTTCGACCCACATTGACCCACTTTTGACCAATATTGACCCACTTTCGACTCATAAGGACAACATCCTTCCACAAGTTACAAATGGTCGAGGGACCGGGACCCGATCCCGGGGCTTGGTCCAGAGGTCGGGTTCAAGGGTCGAGGCGAGTTCCGGGACCGGGTGCCGAAGCCGGGTCCGGGGGCCGAGTGAGGGGTCGTGTCCGGGGTAGGGGTCGTGACCGGGGCCTGGGCCGTGACTGGGACCGAGATCGGGGCTGGGGCCGGGGCAGGGTCCGGGGTCGAGATCGAGACCGGGACCGGGACTGGGACCAGGGCCAGGACCGGGACCGGGTCCGGTCTGGGGCCTGGTCCCGGGGTCGGGGCCGGGGAGGAGGCGGGGGCCGGGTCCTGGGTCTGGGCCCGGGTCCCGGGTCCGAGTCCCGGGGCCGGGGCCGGGTTCGGGGCCGGGCTCGGGGCGGGGGCGGGGGCCGGGTCCCGGGTCCGAGGCCGGGGCCGGGGCCGGGTCCTGGTCTAGGGCAGGGGCAGGGGCCGGGGCCGGGTCCGGAGCCGTGTCCGGGGCCGGGGCCCGGGTTCGAGTCCCGGGGCCGGGGTCGGGGCTGGGGCCGGGTCCGGGTCTGGGGCAGGGGCCGGGTCTGGAGCCGGGTTCGGGTCTGGGTCCAGGGCCGGGGCCGGGTCCCGGGTCCGGGTCCGGGGCCGGGTCCCGGGTCCGGGGCCGGGGGTCGGGTCCCGGGATCGGGGCCGGGGCCGCGGCCGGGTCCGGGGTCAGGGGCCGGGTTCAGGGTCAGGGGTCGGGTCCCAAGTCCCGGGTCCGGGGCCGGGTCCCGGGTCCGGGGCCAGGTCCGGGTCTGGGGCAAGGGCCGTGGCCGGGGCCTGGTCCTGGGGCCGGGGTCGGGTCCCAGGTCCCGGGTCCTGGGCAGAGTCCTAGGTTCCGGATCCGGGGCCGGGTCCGGGTCCGGGTCCTGGGACCGGGTCCGGGGTCGGGTCCCGAGGTCGAGGTGGGGAGTGGGGGCGGGGGTCGGGTCCCGAGTCCCTGGGCCGGGGCGGGGTCCAGGGGCCGTGTCCGGGGTCGGGGCCGTGACCGGGGCCGGGGCCGTGACCGGGACCGGGACCGAGGTCGGGAACTTTTTTAGTAATATTATTTTTTAAAAAAATTATTGTGTTTTGGTAATATGAGTCAAAAAGGGTTGGGTCGGGTATGGGTCAGTCACGGGTCGGGTCGGGTTTAGGTCATTAAATATGGGTCAATATGGGTCGGATCATATTCGACCCGACCCACCCATTTGCCACCTCTACTAATAACGTCCTAAGCAATCAAGGAAGATTCAAGAAAAAATACAAAGTGCGTAAAAATATTTTCTTCGCATATATTGCTTAAAAAATGAATGAATAAAATTTATTTTTATTGTTAATGAAAATATGTTTTATTAAATAATTATTTCGCGAGGGTTTTCAAGAAATATTTATTAAATCATTATTTGTCCTCTGGGTCAAAGCTTTGGTCATAGATAAACCGGTGGCCTCAAGATAATCACTTGTTTTTCTCATGGCGCTCAATTTTTCTTCCTCATAATTCCCTCTCTCTTTGCCCCGTCCCTTTGTCGTCTTCTCCAAAGCTCTGCTCCACCATACTCTCCGACAGTATCCCATTCCGCAAATCCAGCAAGCCAAGCCAAGCCAAGCCATTATCGCAGTCAAGATCAAGTTTTTTTTTTCACTCAAGGAAGGACGACCCACTAGCAGCAAAGCTTCCATGTCCCGCGTATCTTCCCATCCGCTCGCTCTCCATCGGTTTGGGCCCTACTTTCGAGCGGCTCCTCAATCCTCGTCGCTCGTCGCGACCCCATCCGCCGTGCGATTTCGCCCCGGGAATCGCGAGCTCCGGATCGTCGCGTGTGAGGCGAATCCTGATCCTACCGAAAGTTCCACGTCGGTACGCTTTTCATTGACCGATTTGCTTCCAATGTTGCGCTCTTGCTTTTGTCCTTGCTGCTCATGGAGTCGGTCGAATTTTCCAGTGCCCTGTGCCTTCTAGATTGTGGAGGATGTGTGCAATTTGACGATTCTAATCTCTGCTCCGTGTGTGCGTGTTTAGGTTCTTAGCACTGCCATTGATATGGATTTGAGCTTGCATTTTCGCATCAATGTGCGATATCTATTCTGACTCTCGTATAGCCGTTTTGAGCTGTTTTGTTCGGCTGAAATTCTACATCTCTCTTTTATTTGCGCTATGCAGGAAAAGTTGGTTCTTGAGCCTTCTTCAGAGAATGACAGTACTACTGACCAATCCACAAGTCCCTCTCCAAACGTTGGGCTTCCGGATTTACCCAATAGAACTTTTAATAGGCAGATAGCAGTAGTTTCTGCTCTAGCTGCAGTTGGACTTTTCTTATCTGGGCGGTTAGATTTTGGTGTTTCTTTGAAAGACCTCACTGCCGCTGCATTGCCTTATGAAGAGGTACTCCTACTCATGCTTATCTCTTTAAAAAAAAAAAAAGAAAAAAAAAGGAAAAAAACAGAGAGAGAAGGGGAAGCTTAAATAGCTGAATAGATGTTTCTGGCCTTGCAATGAATGTGCAATGCATTATAAGTTGGAGAATGCGGAATCAAATTTTAAGCAACTTTTCTAAATCTGATTTGTCAACTACTGTGATACTATATACTGCTTGCCGCATTGTGCAAGTGCCAATTTGTACTGTTTTTTATTCTATAAGAGAAGCCAATATACCCGTAATTTACTAGTCTGTCAGTTTAAATAACTTGCCTGCCTTTTCTATGGTACATGATAGAGTTAACTTACTGATTTAATTTCTATTGTGATGTTCATTCTGCTTCTCTGTCATGTTAATATACGTATGTCTTCAATGTTTGATCCCCTAGGCTCTCGCCAATGGGAAGCCCACCGTGGTGGAGTTCTATGCTGATTGGTGTGAAGTTTGTCGAGAATTAGCTCCCGATATCTACAAAGTCGAGCAGCAGTACAAGTAATCATCTTTACTTTTTTATTTTCAGACTTTATTTTATGGGACGACTTATAAGAACGTTACTTGACCCAGATCCTTCTCAGTGGAAAGTGAGAAGGGGAATGTCCTGTAAAGATTGCAAAGACTCTTATCTTTAGCAAAGATTGAGCTTTCCATTTTCCATAAATCCAACTCATATCTCTTAAGTTTTTGGCAATTTACATGACAATGTTCTTCATTCAGGGACAAGGTTAATTTTGTTATGCTAAACGTTGACAACACTAAGTGGGAACAAGAGCTCGATGAGTTCGGAGTTGAGGGTATCCCGCACTTTGCATTTCTTGATAGGGAGGGAAATGAGGAGGGCAATGTGGTTGGCAGGCTTCCAAGGAACTACCTGCTTGAGAATGTGGATGCCTTAGCCCGCGGTGAAGCATCCATACCTCATGCTCGTGTTGTTGGACAATATTCCAGTGCTGAAGCAAGAAAGATACATCAGGTTGTTGATCCGAGGAGTCATGGATAGGATTTAGATTTATTTGGTTGAGAAGCAATGAGTCAAGTTGTCATTATCGTGTTTATAGAAGGTACTGTTCTATTTCAATGGTTTTATCTGCTTCAATTTCATTGCATGGATTGTGTAATCCAGTTGGACGCTCTTTCTGGGCATGATTTTGCTGTTTATTTACTGATGTATAGAGATGCACTTGTAGTCTTCAAGAGCTGTGAGGCAGCTTATTCTTTAGTGATCAATCTTGATAAGCAACATGTGGGTTCTATTTAGCAAGTTGATATTGGATAGGTGTTATGTGTAACTTGCAGATGCAATTATTTGTCCAGAAATCCATCATTTGGCTGTGCAGATTCAAGAATGAATATTTAGTCGAGCTTTACATCACGTTCCTCTTATTGAAAAATGCACAGTGAGATGTTCAAAAAGGCAAATAAATATCTTCGAGGGTATGATGAAAAAGCTTTTGTGTTGGTGCAGGGAGATCCTACAAGAGTGATACAAAGGTGAGTTTGTGCGGGATGAACGAAGCCAGGGGTGGCTGTGAGGATTGTCTCTTTGTTATAACGTTGCTTGAACTTGCATTCATATTCATCCAACCTTTTAAGATTTTAAAATGTTCATTCGTCAAGAAAAATAGATGACCACCGATATTTATGTGTACAAGATCTTTCCAGCTTTCTGTATATGTTTGCAATGAAAACAGCGAACTGATTACAGGATATTCGTGTGATATCTTTTCGATTTCCTAACTTGCCGAAGACAAACAAGAGCTGTTTCATGAGACTCGGAGAACAAAGGTAGCCTCATGTTCTTTGACTTAACAATTCTTAGTAGAAAACTTCGGGTAGGATGTCACGCAGGCAAGCGAACTGTGGCTGTTGGGTGGAGGCAAGAGTTTCATCCCGTGCATTGATGCCATCTTCTCCTGTTGTTCGACCATAACCATCTGTTATGCGTGAGTGTGAAATATGATTCTGGGTACTGTGGTGAAGATGGATTGAGTTAACGTGCAGCTGGAGACTTCCAAGCTCGTCTCGTTTCTGTTGTTACTGTAATATCCACCTTCTACTCGGGACTCAGATTGCTTGGTCTATTAGTTGAACAAAAAAAAAAAATGGAGAAATTACTGATTGCTAGTTAGTTAAAAATTACATTTTGCTGTGAAATTCAATGTGAAAAGTCAATTAACCATGAGGGATATGAACGATTTGAAAATATTTTCATTATTACTAACATGTACAAACGCTTTCAAAAATATTTTTTACTAATACGTTTTGTAAGTAAAATAATTGATATTTTTTACTAATGCGTTTTGTAAGTAAAATAATCGATATTTTTATAAAAATGTTGTTCAAATCATTTATTTTAAAAATCAACCGTCCTAAGAGTATCATTCTTCTAATTTCCCCATATGGCATCTTCTAAGGCTACTACCTAACAATTTATGGTTCCTTGATGGCAGTTTTGACAAAGTTTATAACTCGGGCACTGATTGCTTCCCCTTGGTCACTTGATATCCTAGACGAAGGGTGAGCATAAAAAACTGGACTGAATCGAAAACCAATCACCCGAACTGGTCAGTTCTGGGTGATTCTTGGCAACCTACAAATTGAAAATGGCGAATATAGTTTCGGTTCCTAGATTCATGTATGGATCCACTTACCTGGACAGCCCAGACCGGATCTGTAAGCAAAAATATATTCTTGTTATTACAAAACCAAAAACCCTAATTACTGTTCTTATTATCCATTCTTCTCACAAAAATGAACTGAAGGAGCCTGTAATGAGAATAACCTTTCAAATCTGATATGAGCTTCCTTTTGTTACCAACAATTGTTAACATTAATCAAACACTTTTTTGTAATTTATTAGCTATCGTAAAAAATCCCTTTTTTTTAACACGGAACAATAAAATTCTGCCCTTAGCTGGTTCGAATTTCTTACAATGTGAAACGGATTCTGAAATTTTTTTCATAAAAATTACCAATGGTTGGGAATATTTACGGGGCAAGAATAAATGAGCCATTAGACAGCTATCTAAGGCAACAAATCAATCAAGATATATACACAGTCAGCAAAATTATCAAAATATCTCTAACATAAGAAATTATCATAAAAAAATCCCTAATTATCTCTAATAACAAGGCCTAATTCCAAAAAAAACCTCAAACTTTGACGTTTGTCCCAAAAATATCCATAACTTTTTTTTGTCTCCTAAAAAACCTTCAACTTTTGATTTTGTCCCAAAAAAACCTCAAACTTTGGTCTTTGTCCCAAAAATATCCATAACTTTTTTTGTCTCATAAAAAACCTCCAACTTTTGATTTTGTCCCAAATTTACCACAATTGTTAAAAAAAAGGAGTGTTTCGCGCCCAGTTGAACAGAACCCATGATTGTTCGACAAAGATCAAAATGTACTTCCGATTGTTTCAAGGAAAAATGTTTGACACATTGCAGCCGCATTAATTCATTTCGAGACATAATTGAGTTACCCGAGATTCACATAAAAATTTAAGTGGGAACAAGATATTAACAAATCTTTTTCTTATACTTCAAATCTTTACCGAAACGATGATCACAAGAAAGCATTGGGGGCAGCAGTTTTTCGTCACAGAGGCAGGGTCGACAGCAGCTTGTTGTCACAGATGCAAGGTCGGCACGATGGTCCTCGGTGGAAGGCTCGATTGGCATCGAGGACTATCAACGGGTAAGGAGCCGATGACGAGGGTTGCTATTGTCTCGGGATAAGGCTACACCATCGGGCGACGGTTGAGAATCACTTGGAGTTTCGACAGAAGCTAAACGGCCGATGTCGGGTCGTCGGGAATTCTACGAGATGGGTTTTAAGGGTTTTTTTGTGATCGGACTAGTAGATTTGGGACAAATTCAAAAGTTGAAGGTTTTTTAGGAGACAAAAAAAAAGTTACGGATATTTTTGGGACAAAGGCCAAAGTTTGAGGTATTTTTGGGATTGGATTGGTAAACTTGGGACAAAATCAAAATTTGAAGGTTTTTTATGAGACAAAAAAAAGTTGTGGATATTTTTGGGACAAAGGCTAAAGTTTGAGATTTTTTTTGGGATTGGGCCCTAATAACAAGGAAGGTTGTCAGGCCCCGAACCCTGATTCTTATATTGACTCCCAGGATCCCTCGGGTTACAACTCATAAAGTCCGACAAACAGACGGAAGGGAGAATACACCTCCATACATATACAAAATCCAGATGACTTAGGACAGGAAGTAGTACACAATATATGAATCCATATCCTCTACTTTCTTCCTTGAACATCAAACCTTGATGACCTTTGATGACCTTCGCCTGAGACATGAAAAATGTTAATCTCCAACGGGGTGAGATATAAATCTCAGTAAGCGAACCCTAAATTTAGACCTGACCGCCAGTCCCCCCAGACTATGCCACAAAGCAAAATGCAGAAGCTCATCTTGGGATTGGCACATGTTATTCAAAGATCAAATATCTCATATAATTAGCATGAGTCACAATCATAGTCAAGCACATCACTCTTATTAAGACCAGGCTTCACAAGCTATCACGGAATGAAGTCATGATTTCAGGATTATCACAATGATATCACATTCCCCATCGCTAGGAGCTCCCGGGCCGCGATGTGTTTCTCAAGGGTACTCTGGCCATTTCACTTGCAAGGGTCAAAGAAATCAATTAACTAATCACTCACTTGCCAATCTCAAGCATACTAATTCGAGTGCCTTAATCAATCAAGTGCCACTACCATATAAACATGCACGTTAACATGACTTTCCATTACCCATATCATTCATTCGGTCATGTTCCATGTGAATTTCTCAACAAAACAAGCATACCAAGCTCAATTCACACACTCATGTCCGGCCATCATTATCATCATGTAACTCAATTCTCAATATCAGTGCCCGCGTAATAATGCATCAGGCTACATAATGCTTCTCAAGACCTGCGTAATAACGCCTCAGGTCACCACTTGCCTTTCATAGACCCGCGTCGATACGCCTCAAGTTGAATCCCGCGTCAATACGCCTTAGGACACCACTTGCCATTCATAGACCTGCATCAATATGCCTCAGGTCAAATCCCGCGTCAATACGTCTCAGGATTTACTTAAGCCCCACGTTTAACGCATCAAAGCATCACATGAATATGCACTCATGAATCAATCAATCATAATATAATCATCACACTATTACATTAAGCAATTTAAGCCACAGGCTTCACCAATCAGTCCATTTATCCAACCAATCTATCCAGCAGTGTCCTAGTGTTCAAGTAAAAGTTTAAAGAACACTTACCTTGTTAATCAAGGTAACAATTCAACTCAAACGACCCTCCTAGGTCAGCAAGCCCACGGCCGAACAAGGCATCCACGGCATGCCTAGGAAAAACTACATCGAAACTCGACTATTTCTCACTTTCATTGCGCCAATACTTCAATAACACACACAACACCTTATTCTTCTGTCATCATAGTGTTAATTCGATGCTTTTAAGCATACCAATTGTCGTTCTATCAAGGCAAGTCATCCAAAGTCTCAATTCACCAAAACTACCCAATTTGAGTCCCCACAACTAGGTTTAGTTTCACGAAAACTATAATTTTTCTACTGATTTTTTTAGAAAATAAATGTTATGGTCTTAAACTTCAAGATCTTACGAACGCGTGGGTGAAAACGGAGCTCAATTCGGATACCAGACGACTTAGAACGACTTAATTCAAAATCAGTGCGCGTTGAGGACAGATTAGACGGCATCTAGCGTTTTTCACCTCAACAGCCCTTAAACCATTTCTAATTCTCAATCTACTTCACACACTTCCCATTAACACCTCAATCAACATTTTAGGTAGTCTCTTGAGTCAATTTGAAGTCAATATATTCATCAAAGAACCCCCATCAGGTTCGGCCAAAATAGAACAGCAACACAACAAATTCTGTTTTGATTCCAATCACGCATTTCTATCCAAAACTCAATCCTATATCCCAATTTTTCACAAAATAATTCTTCTAGGACCTCAATATATGTGTTAAGAAGGCTCACCAAGAGTTTCGAAGAGAACCAACACCCCGAAGTCCTCCAATCAGTTCGGTTTCTCTTTGGTGCGCGAAGGGTCAGAATCTGTCCAGATTTAGTCACCCACAATTAGTCATGAAACCTATTTTAACACCACTAAACTTGCGGCCAAAGCTCATCCAACTTGAGTACTAGATGTTATGAAGATCTCACCAAAAATTTGAGGTCATTTGGAATTTCTAAGAGGGTATACGGTGGCCTTATCCCAGCTCGCGTGGATTTCGTCCGGTTTTGGTCTCAAGCTCACACAAGTAAAAATACTTATCCAAATAACAAAATTCCACTTGGAGTTTGTCAAGGACACATAGATCTTACCTCTGGTGGTCGAAGACGGCAAGGCGACGTCGGTAAGAGCCGCTCGAGCAGGCCGAACAGCAGGGTCAGAACCGGTCGAGCGAGCAGACTGAGCTAGGGAAGAAATGGAGAGAAAATTGAAGGAAATGGTGGGGGAGGAAGGGGGTGCACGAATTTTCTGCTGCAACGGGGACATTCCTCAAATAATTGAGACCATTTTGTCAAAATTGCAATTAATGCCATTTAATGCTTTGTTCAACCAAAAGATGACACATGGCATTGGTCCAATAATTGGCCATTTCACTTTGACCTCAATTGACCCTCTCTCCCTCCATTTTCGGCAGCTACAAGGGAAATGTAGAATGGCCATTTTGCCCTTCCAATTTCCTTAAGGCAAAGGTAGAAGGTTGATGGGCAAAACGGTTATTTGTCACTTTTCGTCCTAAACTTCGTTTTTCTCATTTTGAGTGACCATTGGCAAGGCAACGTCAAATCCTTTTCCAATTTTGAAATTTTTCATTTTCAATTGCCAGTTTCGAGTTTCCAATCCATGTCATTAGCCCCGAGGGGTCGGAAATTCAGACTGTCACAAAGGTCATCAAATTAACATTACATTATATAAGTGAATATGAGGAAGTCTTAGAAATAAGTACAAAATATAAAGTCATCATTCTTGAAATGCAATAACCATCTAAAAAATCTTCACAAATGGAATTTGGGAAACTCACAACACGTCAATTGGTTCAGCTCGCTTGCGTCTTCTTTGTTGTTCTCATGGCTCACCCTCAATGTAAGTAAACTAGTTGGCTGAATCTTTTTCTGCTTCAATTTGTTTTGTCTTGATAGCATTGATGCACACGTATATCTCATAAAGGGAAAATTACCCATTCAACATTAAATCTATTGTGAGGATGTCGATTCAATATTAAATTTTTTGATTTTTGCAGATTTATTCTTGAACTTTTGCATAAAATTTCAATGTAGTCATTCTGGTCAGTTGTCGTCAGAAATGGTCATCGTCGGAGAGATTCTGGTGAAAATTGATCGGAAATTGAAATCTCGATTGGAAAAATTAAAAAGTTCAGGACTGAATTATCATCGGTACAATAAGTTTAGAAGTGATTGGACAATTTCCACTATCTCTCCGTATCATGATAATACTTTTGTATAAAAAAACAAGTTGAACAACACCAAATCCATAGTCAGGGTCCACTGAACAATAACCATACATTTCTAATCAGTAACAACAATTATAATCTAGAAGTACCCACATTTTGATCATATAGGCACATATGTCTCCCATGGATTTCATATGTACAATATAAGTCCCTCACATACTTAGAGCCTTCATTAAAGTTGATGGTGATGCGTTTTTTCCTATGCCAATAGGTAGCGCGACGAGGCGTGCTAAGGTTTGGGGAACCGACGAGAATTCGGGCGGTGCGATGAAGGACCGGGAGCCCGTCGCTCCTCGTGTCGAAGCCGGCAGCAAATTGTCCATCCCTCAATGCTTAAAGACAGGTTGCGATGATTCGGACGGCATGTGCTATTGCTGCATGGCCAACCCCAGCAGCGGCTGCGCCGTAGCCATGTACGGTTGCATGACATTTTGCCCTCCCATCTCCATTGCCCGAACCAAAAACAGAACTGTCACCGCCTTGAGAGTTATACTTGATCGTTCCTGAAATAAGATGCACTTTGGCCATTTCGTGTTTAGATTTCGAAAACAGGAAACAAGAAGGTGGAAAAGAATGTCTTCTCCAGTGTCGGCGTACATACCCTACAAGAGGAAGTGCGAACTGAGACGAAATTTTCAAGACGGAAATTTTGCAGTAGTGTATGTATCAATCTTTGTGAAAAGAGGAAATGTTGGCTTCACGTTGCGCGACTTATTTACGATCTGCAAATACCAAATTCACGGATCGCCTAACCGAGCCGTTACTTATTCCATTCTGCTTTCTTTCTAAGAAGCGAAACAGGGAAGAATCATTTGATCTTGATCATGACAAGATATTACGAATCACAAGACATACATACATTTGACATATGTTAATCTTTTAGGCTACGTTCATTTTACGAAAAGTGAGTCGTTTCTGGGAAATGTTTCTTAGGAAGTGTCCTTTTCCCATTGTCATTTTCCTGGTGTTAGGTTGAAACTTGAAAATGGACTGGAAAAAGAGAGAGGAGAAGATAAATGTGAAGTCAAAACAATGCCATGTTCCTAATGAACAGAGAGGGATGTCACATAATTTCTTGAACCGCCACTGGTTCTCTTCTCCATCTCATCTCCACACAAGTTCTCCTCTCCAACCCCTAGCCGCTACCTCCTCTCTTCTCCCTATCTTCTCTCCACACAAGTTCCTTCTTCTTTCTATATGGAGGGGACGGTTTGAGCTAGATCTGCCCCTCCCCTCTTTGTTAAATTATTCGTTTCTTTCTCTTGCTTTCCTTCCATTTATGGAGCCTTTTTTTTTTCTTCTCTAGCCTAGATTTGGAAGCTTCTCTCTTCCGTTTCGGGAATTTTTTTTGGTGTATGTTTATGGGAATTCTCTTTCCTCGGAATTTGTTAGCGTACAAATCCAATTTCGAAGGAGATCGGAAGAGCTTTGTGACTATCGGATCTATGCTCGTTCAATCTTTCTATTCTGCATGGCGATGGTGTTGGGGACGTCGAACTTAGGCGCGTCATTCCAAAAGGTAAAGTCGTAGCATAGCAACAACTCGGTGTTTGCTTATTACTGAAGACAGATTCAGTGATCGGCGTCAATTTTGGTTTGAAGAAGTCATAGATTTGCTTTTTGGGCATATGACTCCTATCATTACTATGATAACTTATTTTGTTATCTAAATCTTTGTTTTTCTTTGAAGTTCTAGCAGTTGGACTGCGATGTTTCTCCGTTTTATTGCGGAAATGAATGAAATGCTACTTTGATTAAAAAAAAAAGCCCTACCAATCATAAACTGTCCTTGTGAAATACTAATATAATTCAAGCATTGCGAGCCAGCCATGTGTTCAACACGCCGATCCTAACACATATTATTGTTTTGATTTTTTTATATGGCATATTCTAAGGCTATTACCTAGCAATTTATCTATTGAGATGATTGCTCTTTGAAAGAAGTTGAAAAGTCTATTGCCCATGCACCGCGCACATTTTCAATTTCTTTCTCTTAGATTGGAAACATGGAGAGGGAAATAACATAAGAGGTGAATGTGGGAAATTAGCAAAATATGGAAGTTTTCTCACAAAAATTTCAACGCCTTCCAAATTTTCCACTCCCAATTCTCATTCCTCCCTCCTTATTAGTTATCTCTAAAAAAAATAAAAAAATTTAGAGAGAGTAAATCTCTTTCAATCATGGAAAGATTGTTGGCAAAAAAAAGAAAAAAAAATCAGGTGGAACTTTGTTATGTTAGTGATTGCTTTCCATTTAGGCCATTTAACATTTTTAGAGCCTTCATTGACTGGGAAAAAGACATTGCAAATGCCATAACTTTTATAAGGTGCTTACTTGAATGCCATGATTTTTTTTCGATCACTTGAGTGCTATGTATGACGCTCACTTGAGTGCCATAACTTTTTTTTTCCCGATCAATTGAGTACTATATAACTTTTCAATTGATCACTTAAGTACCATAATTTTTTTTTTTAAAAACGGTCACCACAAGTGCTATGCCAAGTTGGATTTTCGACACTTGGATGAATGATTTTAAAAAAATTATCAGTTAAGTGATTGCTTAAAAGTTGTGGCACTCAACTAAACATTTTTTTTTAGGAATTATGGAACTTAAGTGGAAAAAAAGATATGTTACTCAAGTGAGCGTCGTACAAAAATTATTGCACTTATAATGTCCTTATCCCCTTTATTGGCTATTAAGAATGGTAATCTCGACTGAGCACGTATCAGATTTGAAAGGTCATTTAAAGCATTGAGTTGGCCTTATCACTGCAAGCAAAAGAGTCAAAATTATATCAAGATTTCCTTAAAAGAATTTAAGGAAGTTTTTTAAAGTAGGAACTATATCAAGATAAGGAATCTCATCTAACAAGCATTAATTATCAAGATTGCATAAAATTTATATATGGAAGTTCATTAATAAAAATATTAGATATAAAGCTATTGCTGAAATGCAATGGCCATCTAAAAGATATTCACAAAATGGCTTTTGGCAAACATGGAGCCGGTCGCTTTGTTCAGCTCGCTAGCGTATTCTTTGTTGTTCTCATGGCTCTCCATCAATGTAAGTAAAAATAGTAGGCTGAACAATCCATTCTTGCTTCAATTTGTTTGTCTTGATAGCATTGGTGCACATGTATATCTCTTGATACTTTGACGATACTCGTGTATTAAGAACAAACTGAATGGAGGAATCATTCAACCGGTGTAAACCTATTGTATGGATGCCGATTCAGTCATGAACTTTTTAGTTTTGCCAATTTATTCCTAGGCCTTTGTGAGAAATTCCAATGGAGACCTTCTGGCCATTTTTTTTTTCCGAATATCGCTGACTGGATTGCTACATAAAATGGCCGGTGATGACTGGACTGCTACACAGTTTTGCCCATTTTTCCCTAGATCTTTGTGCGAAATTTCAATGAAGGGCTAATTTTTGCTTAAATCTGCTAGCGTGGCGGTGTGCCGCATAGAACGGCTGGTGATGAATGGATAGCTACGAGTCGGTGAATTCTGGCAAAAATTGACCAGAAAGATTCCGTTGAAATTTCACGTAAAGGTTTAGAACTAAATTTACAAAATTGAAAAACTTAGGACAGAATTAATATACGCGAAATAGGCTTTTGATTGATTTGACAATTTTTCCAAATTTTGAACACCACCAAATCCACTACATATTTCTAATCAATAAACAAAATGATAATTTAGAAGTACCCGCATAACAATCATATGAACGCGTAAATCTCTCATTGACTTGATCACATGTATGGTTTGAATCTATCTTCGAGAGGAAAGTCAAATCATTCATTCGTCGAATTGTGGCTTTGCAATGAGCTCTTTTCATTCCCATCTTCCTTTCGACCTTCAAGTTTCCTCGCATACTTAGAGCATTCATTAACGTCGAAAATGACATACACGTCCTTTTGCGATGCAAGAAGGCAGCGCGGCGATGCGCGTTAAGGTTTACGACGCCGACGAGGATTCGCCTGGCACGGCGAAGGACGGAGAACCACCGGTCGCTTCTCGTATCGAAGACGGCAGCAACCTGGACATTCCTCAGTGTGCAAAGGCGAGCAAGGGCTGGAGCGGCTCCTGCTATGTCTGCATAACCGACCCAAGAAAACCGTGTGCTAAAAGCATGTCCGCTTGCATGGCAAATTGCCCTCCTTTCTCCCCGCCTGGACCAAAAACAGAAATGTCACTGCCTTGAGAGAGTTGTACTTAATTGTTCCTGAATAAAAAGCCATTGATCCAAACCAACTCGCATAAATATTCTCCAATAGAACTACACGAGAGAAGGACACCAGAAAGTGTCAAAAGTCGTGTACATTGCTTACTTCAATTGTCAAAAATTTTCGGCGGATCACAGTAGTGCCATATCGGAAAGAAATTAGCACATGCTCCGTTTGTTTCATGGAAAATGAGCGATTTGAAAAATATTTTTCGAAAAGTGAGTACTTATATCGTTTAGAAAAATTAATCAACGAAAAATGTTTTCATCATTGATAACAATCTATGCCTAACTATTTTCATAGGCGATGAACAATTACTTTTGAAAAATATTTTCCAAATCACTCATTTTCTGTGAAACAAACGGAACCGTGAAGAATTCCTGCCAAAATTAGACCAGGTTGATTTGCCAAATTGCTGATCCAATTTTTCGATTACTTTGACCAGCATTAATCTGATTATTTTTCGTTATTTGGAGAAGTCAAACTTTTTCAATAGGGAGTGTAACCGATCAATTTTTTTGGGGGTCAGAAAATGTAACCGATCAAGTTTTTTTTTTTTTTTGGTCGAGGATAACCGATCAAGTTAAAAGGTTACTTTTGGACAAAAAAAAAGTTAAAAGGTTACTTGGTATGATTATTTAATTTCGTGATACTTATTTTGACCTGACATAAAGTCAAGAACAAAGTAAATTAGCTACTAATTACCAAGCAAAGCTTTTGGAAAAACAAATGTAACTGAGGCTCGAGCTCGCCTTTGGCTGGTCACGGAGCGACTGGCTAGAGGGGGAGAAGAAAGAGAAAGATAAACATAAAGATAAATAAATAAATTGAAAAAATATTACAAAATTGTTAAAAATTGCCACATTGTCATCGGCCGCCAAAGTTGGCCGGATGGATTGAATTGACACAAATATAAAATGTTTAAGACTCAATTAATCAAAAAAATAATTAGGACTGGATTGGCATAACAACAATATGTTTAGGTTTTTTTTTGTTTGGTAAAATTTTCAATTTTTCTTATATGGTATCTTCTTAGGCTATTGCCTAGCAATTTATGGTTGTGAAGAACGCCATTGCCAAATTAAGAACTTGATTGCACTTTGACAGTATTTATACCTTGATTGCTGTGGTTCAAAATTTTATAGCCCATGGATTGCACACATTTTCATCGCCTTTCCCTTTGTTTAGAAACATGGAAAGGGGAAAGTGGTACAAAATCACTAAAATTTGCCAATTGTCTCACAATATCTTCAATAACTTATATATTTCCATACTCGGCTCTGGGTTTTCCTCCCGCCCCATCTTCTCAATCAAAGAATATATAGAGAGTGAATCTCTTCCAAGCATGGGAAAGATGTACTTGATTTTTTTTTTTATGGGTCTAATACCCAAAAAAACCTTCAACTTTAGCATTTGTGATAATTATATCCAATTTTTTTTTGTCTCATAAAAAACCTCAAACTTTTACATTTGTTCCAATTTTACCCCAAATTTTACTTTTATCCCAATTTTACTAGTCTAGTATAAAAAAACCCTCAACTTTAACATATGTCCTAATTATATCCAAAACTTTTTTATGTCTCGTAAAAAATATCCAACTATTACTTTTGTCCCAATTCTACCACCGTTAGCCTTCCGTCTATAATCACCATTAGTTAAATCTACGTGGCATTTTCACGTTGTTAATGAAATATATTTTAGCAAAGCCGACATAAAAAATCCCTGAACTTCTCTTCTATTGTTTGCTTCCCCTACATATTGTCGAGAGATACAAAGTCACTCAATACGGCATGTTTCGTATTCTATTCGGCGCTCAACAGCCTAAAGAACTGCTAGACATGTAAATATTTGGACTAACGATCTAAAATCTCGCCGTCCCTGAAAAATACTATTGCTAAATTTCGAAGATTCATTGGTAAGTTCGGCGAGAAAGCTCGAAGCACATATGATTAACTAACAGTGATTATGGACGGAAGATTAACGGCGGTACAATTGAGATAAAAATAAAAGTTTTGAGGTTTTTTATGGGACATAAAAAAGTTTTGGATATAATTGGGACATATGTTAAAGTTAGGGATTTTTTTTTTATATACTAGACTGGTAAAATTGTGACAAAAGTAAAAGTTTTGGGTAGAATTGGGACAAATGTAAAAGTTTGAGGTTTTTTATGAGACAAAAAAAAGTTTTGAATATAATTGTCGCAAATGCTAAAGTTGAAGGTTTTTTTGGGTATTGAGCCTTTTTTTTACGTGGGCTTACATTACTTGAAAGTGTTATTTACTGTTTTATATGTTGATCTAATAAGGTAAGATATAATAATTTTTAATTGATTTAATATGCGCTAACTAGTGTGGACCAAATTAGGTCCAGTCGGTAATAAGAGGTCAATGGCTGGAAACTCTATAAATAGCGCTTAAGTCCCTCCTCTAACTTTCTGACACAAAATCATTGTCACGTAAAGGAAGAACACACCTGTTTGTGAGGGCAGTCTCACTTGACCAGAGTTCCAGAGAGAGAATAGAGGGAAAGTACTTGAGTTTCGAATCGTTGCCATTTCCGCATCAAGTTCGGCCGAGTCCAAACCAGATGCGCCAATCCCTTTTCGGTTATTATGTAATGTTTCTGATTTTGGTTAAGGCGATCATTGGCATGCCACTTTCGTGGCTTACATGGTATTAGAGCCGCCTAACGGAGAATGAAAACCTTGCCATTTTGGTCTGTTTCGAAGATGTAATTTGTTTATAATTACATTTTCGAACTCGTCTCATCGATACGAGAAAAATGAGAGGTCGCAAGCGTCCAAAGGTTGAGAACCACCGCATGCTCCCCTCATGCGCCAAGGTAGAGTTGGCGCGCGATGATTACCGACATTTGTCTATGTTTCGATCCATTTTGTGTGTTTTTGTTCGGTGAAATTCAAGACACGATCACTGAATTGCTGCCAAGAAGGTTTAAGGTATTTAAGGAGGACAAATGGCTATATGCTGATTTATAGACATGTTGAGGACCTGCAACAATAAGAATATTTGGATGCAGACCTTGTTGACTGTCAGGATGACTAAAAGTTGATCATCTTTATGTTAGCAGGAGGTGTGGTATCATGGAAAAGTGAGAAATAAAAATCTGTATCATCATCTGCTACGCAAGCAAGGTTTATAACATGAGTTTCGGCAGCTACTCAAGTTATATGGCTTAGGAACCTCATTAAGGAGCCGGTCGCATTTGATTTTGTAGATATATCCATATGGTTGTGTTATGACAATATCTCGGCAATGTTGTTTATTAACAACAACAAAGGTCTCAAGGGGTATAAATATCTGGTGATCAAGTTTTTGACCATAAAAAATAGTTGAGAGTAGTGACATTGCAGTGGAACATATATTTTCACATATAATATGGTTGCTAACCCATTAACAAAAAGTCTTCACCATTGTGTATTTGGACAACGTGTCATATGCATGGCCTTATAAGCATTATGGGATGCTGTTATGACATGTTATTTACATGGGCTTAGAAGCATCGTCGAATGTTGTTGTTCAAAGGGAGCTATTTTGATTTTGCTCTTATAAAGTTTACTTATGTGTTTGTTATATTCAGTTGTATCAACTCTTTTGCATTCATAAATATATATAGGGGAATGCATGGTTGCCATGTTGAATGCATATGTCTAGTGAAAACCTCATGGCATTGTGTAAACCTTGAGTAAATGCTAGGGACAGTTAGTTATTAGCCTTAAGTATATGTCTTGTTGCACATAAATTAAAATTAACTATAAGGATAAGACAGATGTAAGTTCATTAAAACCATAAATGATATTCTTTTGTGATACATCAGATTTCATGGCACATAAGGAAAGAGAATGTGATTGACAAAGGGGATGACACATAAAGAATCACTATTTTTGTGAGGTGTTGTCCATTTGCTAGACTACCATATTGAATCCATATTAGTAGAGTTAAAGGCATTTGTGACCATGGAAGGCTATGTGTCTATTGATGCAGTTACCATCATTATTCAATGTTCGATACCTGGGAAAATTCCAAATAAGGGCCCGAAGTGCCATCGTTTTCTCAAATAAGGGTATGAAGTGATCTTTGTTTCAAATAAGGGCATGAAGTGGCATACTTGTTTCATATAAAGGCCTCAAGTGGCCATGGTTCTTTCAAATTAGGGCTTGACCTCGCCGGCCAGTCGACCAGCCAAACACTCCGACGGATCAAGGATATTTTTGTCAATATACAATTTTAATTTAATTTTTTGTTGAATTCAAATAAAATTTTAGAAACTAAAAAAAAAAAAAAAAAACTAGGACGGGAGGACTGCCCACAAGCGTGTGGCCGCCGCCCCACCGCTTGTTGTGCGGCGGGGTCGCCGGCTACCCGGATCGCCCTGCCGCCGTCCCTTTCGACGGCCGCAGGCAGAAGACAGCCATGAACTGCGCTTGGTCAGCAGCAACGCTTCACCTATGGACTAAATAGGTCATGCTCGAGAAGAATGCATGGCTTCTTCTCCCTCTGCTTAATGCTTTCTTCATCAGCGAATGTGACCAGAAGTGAACCGCATGGCTTCTAGATCTGAAATCGCATTCAGATTTGATCATGAATGGCTCATCCATGGCTGTAAAGGGCATGGTTGCCATGGACAGAGCCCAAATATTAAGGAAAAAAAATGGAGGAAGTGGAGGTCATACTCACGAAGACAGAGCAGGCCACAAATATGACGGAGACGAAGCCTAAACGTATTTGACCATGGATGAACGATGCCGACGACGGCCTTGGATGGGCGCCGACGATTTCGGCCATGGATGGCCAGATCTCGAGATCTGGAGAACCCATTGACGGAGAAAACAGAGGAAGCAGGCCATACTCGGCTTACGCGCAGTGGTCAAATTGATCGCAGCTCAGCCACTTCGCCAGTGTCGACGGCCGGGGAGGACCGTCGGTCAAGCGCCGTGGATAATGGAGGACGAAGAGATTTTTTTTTTTTTTTAGTTTTTAGAAAATAGAAAAAGATAAAGATAAAGATAAAGATAAAGATAAAGATAAAAATAAAAAATTGAATGACGAAAATGCCCCTAACTAACTTGTGAGTCAGGCCCTTTTTTGAGATTAAAATGGTCAACTCAAGCCCTTATTTGAAACAATATCAATTTAGGCTCTTATTTGAGATAACGAAAGCACTTCAGACCCTTATTTGAAACAAGATCTATTTCAGACCCTTGTTTGAGAAAATGAGAGCACTTCAAACCCTTTTTTGAAATTTTCCCTTGATATTTTACAGGATCTCATTGACTGTTAAGAATATCTCTAGACCAGAATAGAGGTGCACATACAGTACAATTTATAGTAATATAGCTCAAGTGGGAGAATGTAAAAAATTTTCTTTGTGAGTTTACATTAATTAAAAAATTATTATTTATCGTTTCATGAGTTGATTTAATAAGGTAAGATATAAAAAAAAATGTTCAATTGGTTTAATATGGGTTGGCTACTCTGAGTCGAGTTAGGCCCGACCCGTAATAAGAGGGCCACTGCCGAAAACTCTATAAATAGCGTTCAAGTCCCTCCTCTAACCTTATGACACACAATCATACTTACATAAAGGAAGAATGCACCCGTTCGTGAGGACACTCTCATTTGGCCAGTGTTCCGGAAAGGGAATAGAGAGCAAGTACTTGGGTTTCTGAATTGTCGCTGTTTCCATGTCAAGTTTGATCGATTCCGAACCAGGTGTGCCAATCCATTTTCTATTATCATGTAATGTTTCAAATTCCAATTATGATGATTATTGGGTATGCCATTTTCATGGCTTACAAAATATTGTTGGCCGAAAAATTAAATAGATAAGTCAATTGCAAACTTGGCAAATATCAAATTTGAAAGTTCATTTAAAGTATTGAATAGGCCTGATTAGGGCAAGTACAAGAGTAAAAATTATATCTAGATTGCATAAACGAATGTAAGGAAGGTCATCGAATAAGTATCACAGTATATAACCATCATTCTTGAAATGCAATGACCATCCGATTTTTTTCCCTAAATGGCATTTGGAGGATTATCAAAATATTTCTAACCTAGGAAACTATTCTAGAAAAATCCCTAGTTATATCAAAAAAACAAGGAAGGTCATCAAATAAATATTAGAATATATAAGTGAATATAAGGAAGTTTATAAACCTAAAGTAATATATAAAGCCATCATTCTCGAGATGCAATGACCATCCAAGAAATCTTCATAAAATGGCGTTTGGGAAGCATACAATACGTCGATTTGTTCACCTTGCTTGCGTCTTCTTTGTCCTTCTCTTGGCTCTCGATCAATGTAAGGAAACTAGAAGGCTGAGTGCTTTTTTTACTTCCCGTCGAATGTCACAAAAGCATCTTTCATCATGGACAATTTAAATTCACCTTCCGGAAAAAGTCGAATCACATTGTAATTCTTTCATCGTCTCACGGCCGTTCAATAAGCTCTTTCGATTCCTCTTTCCGTTCTAACCTCGATATAATTTTTCCCTTTTTTGTTTTCCGTTGCAAATAGGTAGAGCGACGATGCGTGGCATGACGGAGGAATGGGAACCCGTCGCTCCTCGGACCGAAGAGGGCAGTAAAATTTACATTCCTCAATGTGGAAAGATGATGTGCAAGGGTGCGATTCAAGGCGAATGCTATTGTTGCTTAACAGAGTCCTTACCATGTACTAAAACCAGGGAAGAATGTTTGCCATCTTGCCCTCCTATCAATCCTCCTGGGCCGGACACAAAAATGTCATTGCCTTGAAAATTATACTTATCGATCCTAAATAAATAGCCATTGAACCGAACTCAATTTGTGTGACGTGGTGAATAGCTTGCAAGTTTTTTCGAAAGTGTCTTTGGAGGAACGAAGTGACGAGGCTGAACAAGATGATCGGGCACGTTCTCGGTATAAACATCCGCAACGGGATTTCTATCCACGCCATGAGGTGATTTATCGAACTTTATTCCCGATTAAGTAATCCAAACGGAAAAATTGGTAGATTATAAAAAAAAAAAAATTACCGCACAAAAATTGGTAACTCAAAATTAATCAATAGTTTGATTGGAGGGAAGTTTAACTCGCTCGAATAAAATGTGTAGTAACTTCATGTAAGTGTTGGTAAATTTGAAACGTAACTAAGGAATGTCAATAAAATTTTGTAAAAGACAAAAAGTTGGCAATTGTAATTAAACAAAAAAACATGGCAAGTAACTCAAAAAGAGTTGCGACCCCAAAACTCGAACGTGAAAGTTTTCTGAAAAAAAAAAAGTATTAACTTAAACGTTGCCAAGATTTTGTAGATCATATGAAAAGCTGACAAATTAAAGAAAAACAGTAAACGTCAATAAGTAACTCAAATGAGAGTTGGTAGCCACATACTTCGTGGAAATTTAACATGAGAGAAATTAACGAGCTCTCCTAGTTTAGCTTGATTATCTCCTGAAAGATTAGGTTATTACAAGGCAAAATAAAGTTAGCAACTCCATAAAAAAGTTGGTAAATGAAAAAAAGACTAAATGTTGTCAAGTAACTCAAATGAGTATGATAAAAAAGGACCTAATTCCAAAAAAAAACCTCAAACTATGACGTTTGTCCCAAAAATATCCATAACTTTTTTTGTCTCCTAAAAAACCTTCAACTTTTGATTTTGTCCCAAAAAAACCTCAAACTTTGGTCTTTGTCCCAAAAATATCCATAATTTTTTTTGTCTCATAAAAAAACTCCAACTTTTGATTTTGTCCCAAATTTACCACAGTTATTAAAAAAAAAGGAGTGTTTCGCGCCCAGTTGAACAGAACCCATGATTGTTAGACAAAGATCAAAATGTACTTCCAATTGTTTCAAGGAAAAATGTTTGACACATTGCAGCCGCATTAATTCATTTTGAGACATAATTGAGTTACCCGAGATTCACATAAAAATTTAAGTGGGAACAAGATATTAACAAATCTTTTTCTTATACTTCAAACCTTTACCGAAGCGATGATCACAAGAAAGCATTGGGGGCAGCAGCTTTTCGTCACAGAGGCAGGGTCGACAACAGCTTGTTGTCACAGATGCAAGGTCGGCACGATGGTCCTCGGTGGAAGGCTCGATTGGCATCGAGGACTATCAACGGGTAAGGAGCCGATGACGAGGGTTGCTATTGTCTCGGGATAAGGCTACACCATCGAGCGACGGTTGAGAATCACTTGGAGTTTCGACAGAAGCTAAACGGCCAATGTCGGGTCGTCGGGAATTCTACGAGATGGGTTTTGAGGGTTTTTTTTTTTGTGATCGGACTAGTAGATTTGGGACAAATTCAAAAGTTGAAGGTTTTTTAGGAGGCAAAAAAAAAGTTGTGGATATTTTTGGGACAAATGCCAAAGTTTGAGGTATTTTTGGGATTGGATTGGTAGATTTGGGACAAAATCAAAAGTTGAAGGTTTTTTATGAGACAAAAAAAGTTGTGGATATTTTTGGGACAAAGGCTAAAGTTTGAGGTTTTTTTTTGGGATTGGGCCGATAAAAAAGGCTCGCGTTATTTCCATCCTTTTATTGGTTCTCGACACGCCCTAATCATATTATATTGATTACATTATGTCTCGTGGATCCCACTCTTGACAAAAGATTATTTCTTACCCTTTTTTTTTTAACGGAGGATCCGCATGTTTACGCAATGGCTTGCGCCTGCGTCAGCACTGCGTCAATACCTCGGGGGGAGCTAGCACATCGGCTCACCAGCCATGGCCCCCCACTTAAGTCACGAAGTCGAGTTGGGAGTTTCGAACCAGTGACCTGACGAGGAATAGCACGCTCTTAACCAACTCGGCCATGCGTGGGTGGGTTATTTCTTACCTTTTTTTCTTCTTTCTTTTTTCAATTTTGCTTAAAAAAAAACACTTATCCACAAGCACTTATCCACATCTCTTCTGTGTTGAAAAATCCCCAATCTTGTTTTTAACGTAGACAATCAAAGGTTACTAATGTATATATTGGTTGAGTTATACCTGGTGATATATGCATAAGTCGATATGCAGATGTGCACCAGATATTTTTGAAAGAAAAATCTACTCCGTCAATGTTTAGAGTGCTCTGCGGATCTTTACAATGAACAAGATATTGGGAGTTGAAGAGGTCTATAAGCTGAAAGGATCTTCAGATAAGATAAACGTATGAAAGGATATTGATCAAGATGAACAAGCCGAGAAGAACATGGAGATTTGTGATGGCTTGGAGGTACAAAGATCAAGTGAATAGTGGATGGACTTTTGTGAAGGTGAATAGCTTGGTAGAATCACAATTATCTATATGCTTGGAAAGGCTAGAAGAAAGATCAGGTGCACCGATTATTATCGAAGCAAGCAGATCTTTAATAGAGAGCAACTGTCTTATAAAGATCATGTGGAAGATTATGACAACATCGTTGGTCCTTGTGAGTTCAATGAAGATGAGGATTCAGCTGTGATGCTGATGTCTTTAGAAGTATCTGTATGCTAAAAAAGCCAAGAAAATCATTGGATGATTGGTTCGCTACTCACCACAAGGTTTTTTTAATGAATAACGTCAAAAAACTATAAAGATTTAAGCGTTCTGGTAATGGCTAAGAGTTCGTACATATGTTCACTCTTGGAAGGTGGTGGTCACTTGACCCACTGACTAGATCTTTGATCTTGAAGAATATAGCCGCTACAAATATTGTGATGATATCACTGATCTGAGCTCAGCGAGGACTAGGTACAAGGATGAAAATCTTGACAAGGAGGAGAACAAATCAAAGATGACGAGGTGTTCATCATGACTTGGAGATACCACGGTCTATTTATCATCAAGGTGACGTCTATGCATGTTAAGATACTCAAGAGGATCATTGGATTATTGCTCACAAGTCATGCTTATCCTCTCATGTTCGTTGTCCAATCAGCACTAATGATTCGATATCGACGTTGGTCTGCTTATAGAAAAAATATAGTCGTTGGCAGGTAAAGATACGCACAAAAAAATTAGGAAGTCTATTAAGGAATAAGAGCAAATGTCTATCAGCTTTGTCAGAGCAGTAGTGCCAGAAAAGCAACTGAGAGTCAGTTTCAGAGTAGTGTCAGAAACAGCAACTGCAGCAGTTCCAATGGAGCTAGTTGGACTTCTCAAGCTTCTCCAACGGGAAGATTGAAGTTATCTAGGCCAAAATGTTAGGGAGAACATAATATGAAATGCATATACCTATTGTGAGCCACTTCTCTCTCGTTGTTTCATTGTTCTGTCGAAGATCTTCTCAGGTGATTTTTCTATATTGTAATCGTGTGAAAGATCAAGTGTACAAGAGTTAGAGAGTAGCTGAGTCTTGATAGTATAATCTATCTAGTTTAAGGATAAGTGCTTGCCAATTGTAACTTGTGGTGCCGATTACTAGTGGATTCCAACCTAAGTTATGCTATTAGTTTTGTAGAGTAGATGTAGGATTTTCATATAAGCCGAACCACTATATATCTTGTGTATTTGCATCTCACTTGATCTTTACTCAGTGTTGCACATGATCAGATATTGTTTCTTGGAACATCTGCTTATAAGATCTTTTTATATTACCTATTATTATTTTTCATATTCTTTATACACTTCAGCACACAATGTTCTCACATTATGAACATCTGCTGACCTGATCTCTACAATTGGATATGTATGTTCATACTCTAGACTAAATATGAGAAAATTTTAGTAAACGAGTCAAATATGTTTCACCGAATTTGTATTGTAAATAAATGGATCAATTTGGATCAGATCAGTTTCGATCCAATCAAACTCGACTTGACCCACTCATTTGACGTCCTTACTCATTATGATTGGGCTCTATGTTGGTCACCATTGTTGGCCAAGTTATGCGACCTCTAATCAAAGATGGCACAAGTCCCACCAAAGGCCACTTGGACTAAGAGAAGAAATCATGCTCGTTTGATTGTAACCTCTGGTGGAGGTGACCTCCACGCTACCTCCACGCGTGACGCTTGGTGAGATGACACTAGAGAAGTAATATTAGTGATGGTCGGCAAAAATATGGCGATCAACAATGGCAAATTGGCTGTATTGAAGTATCTTTGCACTTGAGCTTTCGACCAACCTGTTACTTTAGATTGAACATCACGGTTTGTGTAGCAATTGTAGCTACTTTGGTAGACAATTAACCCTAGGCTGCGTTTGGTCGTCAGAATATAAGTCAGGATAAGATATGATCTATCATATTCTGTGTTTGGTATTTGTCAAAAATAGGATGGCTAATATATTGTGCTTTATTCCTTTAAGGAGAAATATATGATATAGTAAGGATAAAAAAATCTCAGGAGAGGGGATATAATAGACCGGGATATAATTTCTCAAGAAATCAGACATGAGCAGAACATAATTTTTTCCACAACAACCTCCTTTTCTCTGCGTTCGGCCGCCTCTCTATCGTGTCGAGCCACCTCTCTAGCGGAGGGCCGCCTCTCCGGCAATGGCTACCGTCAAGTATTGGTCATCTCTCAGTAACAGTGATTGTCAATTGTGGCTGCCTCTCCGACGACGCCAGGCTAGGGTCTCCGACCGCAAAGCTGGTTATCTCCATGATCTTGTTCTTTAATAGATTATTTGGCGTGTTATGAGATCACATCTCTCATTCCTTAACTCGACATTTTATGAAGAACTTGATATTGATCATTGACTTTCAAAAGGGGTCTCGACATTCAAAAGGACTCTCTTGAACGATCAGCATGAGTGCATCTTTAACTTGCAAAAAGAGACCAAATAATTAGATTGTTCGTCATTTAGGGTCTGTTTGGCATTGTTCCCGTTTCTCTGTTTTTGTTTCCGAAAACAGTAAAGAACAGAAACATGTTTGGTAATGCAAATAATTATGATTCTAATTCTATGTTCCGGAACACGTTTGGACCACTTTTCAGAACAAAAAAAAAGTTGATTTTTGTGTTCCGGAACACTTTTGCAAATCACTGTTTTCCACGATATACTTCTATGAATTTTTCCTCGATACTTTCAGTTCTTGTTGAAACATGATTTATAATTATAATTATAATTATTTTTATTTTTATTTTTAAAAATAATTTAAAAATAACAAAAAATCATAAAAAATACAAAATCAACTTTGAAAACCTTGGCTGAGCCTTAGGAACCAATTTTGAATTTAAAATAGTTTTCATATTTTTTAAAATTTTTAAATTTTATTTAATTATAAAATACCCAAAAAAATTAGAAAAATATCATTCGTGATCAGAAAAATACACAAATATAGTTGATATTTTTATTTCAATTTCCTCTTCAAGATGGTATTTTTAAATCTAAAAAAGATTAACTTTCTTTTTCGCAACTCTTTTTTTATTTTTTCGTTTCTTTTTCTTAATCACTATTTGATTTAATTATTTTCTCTTTTTTTTTGTCATCAAATATAATTATTTAATTATTTAATTTAAATGCAAATTAGGAACAAAAATTTTATGCAGTTACCAAACGCATTTCTGTTCCTGGAACAAAATTTTTAGCAGTTATCAAACGCGTTCTGATTCTCAAAAATCATCAGGGAACAGAAACACTGAGGAACAGAAACACATGATCAGAAACACGGGAACAGAAACATTGCCAAACAGAGCCTTATTTACTCACTCGAAACAACGAGTAAGGCTAGCAAGTCATTCTCAAAGGATTCGATTCCAAATCAAGAACCTCGCTTCTACGGAATCTGCTTCGTCAATATTGTGCTCGAATTCAAATGGCACAAACTCTATTCAACAACAACTCACTTATCAAAATCCATAATTGAATAATTTGTAAAGTGTCTTGATGTTTCAGCAAAATAGAATCGATCTTACCCGCACCTTATCTCTATTTAATCAACTTTAAATTCATAGTTCACCAAACAATAGATAAAATATGATAAAATCCTTAGATTTCTAATTGTACCATATCCAATCCTATCTTAACTAGAAATTCAGACAACCAAACATAACCTAATCAATGGATTTGTAGAGCTTGATAGTGGAAACTTATAGTAAAGCATATTGGCCTTTTCCTGCTGATAGTGTACATATAAATTTCATGTTAAAGCAAGAAAGAAAATACTGCTGCCAATGATATACATGTATTTTCCATCATGACTATGGTCTAAACTCCTGCTATAAATTTGGGCATTTTCTTTTACGGTTGTAACTTGTATTCAACGTTTCCTTCATGTTTGTCTTCTTTTGTACATATTCTCCAATATTATAATCTAAGCAACCACTAATCATATACTAGAGCAAAGAAATGTTAGTTTTATTTGCAAGTTGTTACTTTATTTCCTTAGATTATTCTTATGATTGCGAATTTGTTCGACTTTGATTTTTGGATCAAATTTATGAGAACATGCTCAAAAATGGAATATTATAATTGATGTATGCATTATACGTAATGCACTCATAGATTATCCTCTTACTTGTTTTTAAGTTATTTTTCAATAATAGTTTCCTAGTACAAAAAATAAAAAATTGTATGTTGGATCTTAGAGGCGCAGCACTCTGATACCTAAGTGTTTGAAGAAGGAAATTCTGGAAATGTTATTCACTCTCATGTTCTACTAAACGATTACAAAACACGCCTATTTATAGGCTGTAGGCATGACTCTACGACTTCTCTAGACAAACGAACAGACACGTCCAGATACATGACATTTAAAGCTAATAAACATAATCTCCTAGATAACAACGTCTAGGACTCTTCCTATTCTCTAGATAATAATTGCAACAACTTAATATCTTCCAAGACTCCACTTTACGATGAGCTTGGATTACGAAGAGTCGTGACTCTTGCGATTCCCAACAGCCTCCCTTAAACCGAGCTCATCTTGACCATGCCGATCATTCTCTTGAATTTAAGGAAGGAGTCTGTCTTCAACGGCTTCGTAAACATATCAGCCACTTGGTCTTCCGACTTGCAATACTGCAGCACAATCTCCTTGGACTTCACTAGATCTCGAATGAAGTGATACTTTATATCGATGTGCTTGCTTCTTCCATGAAAGACTGGATTCTTTGCAAGTGCTATGGCTGACTTATTATCACAATAAATCACCGTCGAATGCTCTTGCTTATGACGAAGTTCAGCGAGCATCGAACGTAGCCAAACTGCTTGAGTAGCACAATAAGCCGCTGCTATATATTCTGCTTCTGCACTGGACAAAGCAACCACCTGCTGCTTCTTCGAAGACCAGGAGAAAATCCCATTTCCTAAAGAGAAAACATAACCGGAAGTACTCTTTCTTTCTCCAATATCACCTCCCCAATCACTGTCTGTATATCCCACAAGCTGAAAATCATTAGAAAAAGTGTAGAATATACCATCATCCACAGTACCTTTAATGTACCGAAGAATCCTTTTTGCCGCCTGCAAGTGTGATTGTCTAGGAGCTTCCATAAATCTGCTTATCATCCCAACACTATAAACAAGATCTGGCCGAGTAGAAGTCAAATATCGTAGACTCCCAACTAACCTCTTGAAATAAGTGGGATCGACTTCAGAACCACTTCCGTCTTTTGTCAACTTCAATCTTTCCTCCATGGGAGTGCTAATTGGTTTACAAGTAGCCATCTTGAAACGCTCAAGAATATCCTTGGCATACTTCTGTTGACAAACAAAAATACCATCCTCCGATTGAGTAACTTCTAGGCCAAGAAAATAATACATGAGACACATATCTGTCATCTCGAACTCACGGGTCATGGCCTCCCTGAAGTCACAAATCATTTCTTGCCAATCTCCAGTAAATATGAGATCATCGACATATAAGCAAACAATGAGTATTTCACCATTCAAGCCAACCTTGACATATAAAGTATGCTCATAAGGACAGCGGATAAAACCATGAGTCAAGAAATAAGAATCAATTCTGGTATACCAGGTTCGTGGTGCTTGTTTGAGGCCATAAAGAGCTTTCTTCAATCTGTAGACTAAGCCCTCTTGTCCTGTTTTGACATAACCCTCCGGTTGATCCACATACACCTCCTCCTCAAGTACGCCATTGAGAAATGCGGACTTGACATCTATTTGGTGTATTTTCCAGCGCCTTTGAGCTGCTAAAGCAAAAATCATACGAATAGTATCCATTCTTGCAACCGGAGCAAATACCTCAAAATAGTCAATCCCAGGTTTCTGTTTGTAACCCTTGACTACAAGACGAGCCTTCAACCGATCAACATCACCATTAGGCTTACGCTTGGTTTTGTAGACCCATTTTACACCGATGGACTTCTTGCCTTCTGGAAGAGACGTGAGTTCCCACGTATCATTCTTCTCGATCGCATATATCTCATCATCCATGGCATGAATCCAACCACTATCTTGGGAAGCCTCCTTAAAGTGTGTCGGATCACAATCTGCAAAAAGAGCATAATTGACAATTTCTTCATCAGATGGGTCATCATTATTCGACAAAGAATAATCCCTCAAACGAGCAGGTAAAACTCGTTCTCGCCGTGGACGGGAGGAACTTTCGACACGATCTTCGACAAGATTTTCAACAGGATTTTCGACAGGATCTGCTGTCGAAGTAGGCTGCATCGAACTCGTTGCTGGTTCAGATTGAACTGACTCCTCCTCATCGAAGACAAAATGAAACTGCTTCTTCTCTTCCCTGTTCCACATCCACTCAGCTTCCTCGTCGAAGGTGACATCTCGACTGATAACCACCTTCTTCGATATAGGATTATACAACCGATAACCCTTCGTCTCATTGCTGTAACCAAGAAAGATGCATTTCTCACTCTTCTCATCAAGCTTTTTGCGAAGTTCATTAGGCACATGGGCGTAAGCAATACACCCAAACACATGAAGATGCTGAACTGAAGGGATTTGACCACTCCACACCTCCGTCGGTGTCTTGAACTCAAGACCTTTAGTTGGACAGCGATTCAACAAGTAAATAGTACAAGCAACCGCTTCTGCCCAGAAATGCTTAGGCAAATGTTTGGAATGGAGCATAGTACGTACCATATCAACAATAGTGCGATTTTTTCTCTCCGCTACTCCGTTCTGTTGAGGAGTATATCGTGCTGTCAACTGATGTTTGATGCCGCACTGCTTGAAGAAACCATCTCCAACCAAATATTCCGTGCCACGATCAGTTCGGAGAATCCGAATTCCATGCCCACTTTGCTTCTCTACATAGGCTTTGAACTCCTTAAAAGCGTCGATGACATCTGACTTTTGCTTCAAGAAATAAACCCATGTTTTCCTGCTAAAATCATCGATGAAGGTAACAAAATACCTGTACCCCCGATTCGACGACTCACCGAGCGGTCCATAGAGGTCGGAGTGCACCAACTCCAACGGTCTTGACGCTCTCCATGATTTTCCCGAAGGGAAGCTTTCTCTGCACTTCTTCCCAACAACACATGGTTCACAAATCTCCTTCGGAGAAGAAATTTCAGGTAGTCCACGTACCATCTTCTTCTGAGACAACAGCTTTAAGCTGTCGAAATTCACATGCTCGAACCGCTTGTGCCAAAGCCATGTCAAATCTTGCACCGAGGCACTAAAACATGACGTAGCATAGTTAATATACAAAGGAAAAAGTCGATTTCGAGCCATTTTTACCTTTGCAATCAATCCTCCTTTGCCATCATGAACCGTGCAAATCTCATCCTTAATGGTCATGAGATAGCCTCGCTCGGACAACTGTCCCATACTTAGAAGATTTTCTCGAAGACCGGGAACATAATGGACGTCGGAAATGCTTTGAACCGACCCATCCTTCGCCTTGATTTTAATAGTTCCCTTTCCCATGATAGGAACTTTGGTATTGTTCCCAAATCTCACCTCCGAACGAAAGGTGTCATCGAAGTTTGAGAATAACTCCTTCTCGCCACACATGTGATTGCTACACCCGGTGTCTAAGTACCAAACATTCTTCTGGTTCTCCACCGCAGAATTACATGTGAATAAAAGAGCATTACCTTGCTCACCATCTCCATCGACATGTCTATCGACGGATCTTGCTACCTTAGCATGGAACTTTTGACCACCAGTCTTCTTGCTCCGACATTCAGATTTATAGTGCCCATACTTTTTACAATTAAAACACTGAATAAAGGACTTATCTTTTCGTTGTCCGGCATACTTCTCTTGCCGCTTTGGATCTTTCCTTTGATTAGAAAGATTCTTCTTTTCATCAGGCAACACCAACTGGCTTTGCAAAGCTTCCTCCACCGTCTTGGATTTCTCCTTGATTCGTTGCTCGTGCATTTGTAGAGAGCCCACCAACTCATCGACGGACAAGACAGAGAGATCTCGTGACTCTTCGATGGAAGTCACAATATATTCGAACTGCAAAGTTAGAGTTCGAAGAATCTTCTCAACAATCTGTTGATCCCGAATAGTCTCACCATTGGCCTTCATTTGATTGACAAGAGCCAACGTCCGTGAGAAATAATCGGAAATGGACTCCGACTTTTCCATCTGAAGGAGCTCGAACTGTCGTCGAAGAGTCTGAAGCCGAACCTTCTGGACCTTCTCAACGCCTTTGTAAATGTTGATGAGAGTGCCCCAAGCTTCTTTCGCCGTCTTCGAATTCGCCACTTTCTCAAAGATTGACGAATCTATCGCTTGAAAGATGTAAAAGAGAGCCTTACGATCTTTCTTACGATTCTCTTTTAGCGTCTTCTGCTCCTCCGTTGTCAAATTTGCTGCCGCTTCTGGCTCTTCGAATCCTTCTTCCACAATCTCGGTCAGCTCCTGAAACCCGAATAGCACCTCCATCTGGATCTTCCAATGCTCAAAATTCTTCCCATCGAACTTCGGGAGTTGAGGTTGGACCATCCCAGTACCACTCACAGAAGCCATCTGACTCGAGAGAAAAAACTTAGCCAAACTGGCTCTCACTGGCTCTGATACCAAATGTTGGATCTTAGAGGCGCAGCACTCTGATACCTAAGTGTTTGAAGAAGGAAATTCTGGAAATGTTATTCACTCTCATGTTCTACTAAACGATTACAAAACACGCCTATTTATAGGCTGTAGGCATGACTCTACGACTTCTCTAGACAAACGAACAGACACGTCCAGATACATGACATTTAAAGCTAATAAACATAATCTCCTAGATAACAACGTCTAGGACTCTTCCTATTCTCTAGATAATAATTGCAACAACTTAATATCTTCCAAGACTCCACTTTACGATGAGCTTGGATTACGAAGAGTCGTGACTGTTGCGATTCCCAACATTGTACAACTCACTAACAGAATAATATGCTTTTTTTTATAAACACAATAATTATTTAGCTATCTACTAAATAAACTATTTTCTGGAAAAGAGGTACTCGGATTTTGTTCCAAATGGTGAAAGAAAAGGCAAAAAAGGAAAAAAAAAAAAAAAAAGAGCCGGCCGCGGGGGGGGGGGGGGGGGGGGGAGAGGGGGGGGTAGGAGGGTGTGGTGTGGGGTGGTGGTGTAAGCATTAGTCTTAAATCAAGGTGTGCCCACATTTGACCTCAATAAATGTTAGAAAAGAGACCGGTAGTTTCCATTCTAGTAAAATTTAAAAAGAACGCACTATTTTCAAGCCTATTTTGGTAGTTTCCATTCTAGTAAAAATAAAAAAGAACGTACTATTTTCAATCATATTTTGGCTAAGATACTCATCTTTTCAATCAATAGACCAAAATACCCTTCTCCTCTTCAAGTTATTGTTTCTTTTTTTATCAACCTAACCAACATAACTGCCTTTATTTCTATTTTTCCTTTTAAATGTTAAACTTACAATATAAATGTCAAATTACACCCAATAAAATATCATGCTACAATACATCATGCTATCACTTTTCGTAGAGAATTTCGTTGTTCTTAATTTATGATCTCATGCTTTTAGCTAGAAAAGCTATATAAAATGTTAGCAATTTCTTATTATAACGACTAATGAACACACAATTAAATGTCTATTTTTTATGAAATAATTTTAAGGGAAACTTTATTTCAAATTTGAAATTTAAAATCCAATATAATTATCAAGCAGATATTAATTTTTGGGTAATTTTCAAATAGACTTGTAGGTTTTTGAAGTTACAAAATTTTTTATTTGTGCTTTGTTTTAGATTTCACATTTTAATATGAATTGTAAGATGACGTTGAAAATTTATTTACACATTTTGCACTTTCAAACTCGTGTTAATATTTTTTTAGGGAAAAATTTTATGCATATTTTAAAATTTTATCCACTTGCTATGAGACTGAATTTACAATCGATATAATTTCTTTCTTTATATCAAGAGTTGAACAACACGAAATTTTATTTTTTTTCCTTTATGTGTTTATCCTTTGTTAATACATATCTAAATACAAATATGTTCGGCATTTTATTATGCTTTTAACAAATTAATCATTTTCATTTTGTGATCAATTTTTTTCCGTTTTTATTAAGATCAACTAAAAATAAAGGTACTTACTAAAAAAAACTAAAAATAAAGGTAGATTTTTGGATTAGCCTCATAAAAAAAGAAACATTTAATTAAAGAAAGAGAAGGGTATTTTGGTAAGTTATCTAGCAAAAAGGAGTGTCTTAACCAAAACAGGAGTAACAAAAGCGCAGGCCTTAAAAAAATGAAAACGAAGAAAAAAAGGTAAGAAAATATCTTAAATCAATAGTGGGACCAGCAAAGGATGGTCAATTCATTATAAAAGGTGGAGTCAGTCAGGAGCTAATGAGAGAGTAGAAATAGGGCAGGCCTAAAAAAAAAAGAAGACAAACGAGAGTCGGTAACGAATTGGCAATTTAATCAGACAAAAATCAGTAAATAACTATAATTTAGGTTGGTAATTCCATGTAAGAGTTAGTAAATTCAAAATTTTGGTAAATTATTCAAATAAAAGTTGATATAAAAAAATTGAACAAAAATTGACTAATTTGGATGCCAGCAAAAAGAATGTTAATGTCATAAAAATGTTGATATGTTATCAACATGATACCTCAAAATGGGAAAAAAGAAGAAGTCACCGACGATTTCTTTTGTTACAAACTAGTGTTAATAAATCCATGTTTTTTTTAATTACATGGGAAATAAAATTCTGCCTGAGCTGGTTGGACTTTTTCTGAAAATTAAAATTATTGACGGTTGTGAATGTTAAAGGGGCAAACTCGATCAGGAAAATATATGGTGATTTTGTCCTTTCAATGACAATTTATGGGGATTAATCTGACAAAATATCGATTGAGCTGAAAACTTTGATCTAATGTTCAATGTGGTCCCTAAGCTTTTTAATTTGTTTAAGGATATGTTCACAAAAAGTCCTAAAACTTGTCACGAGGGTACAATTGAGTTCTAAAACTTCTAAAAAGTGAAATCAAGTCCTAAAACCTGTCAAATTGATGTAATCGAATCCTTCATTAATTCCATGCAATTTGACTAACGAAAAATGCTGACTGATCTTTTTTAATATTTTCTCTCTCCTATGTGCTGATTGTCGCGACCCTCTCGTGGTTCGCCGTGTGCTCTCGAGGGCTAATGGGCCGTCCAGTCTGGTCGGACGCGGGCCTCTCCCAAGGCCCATTACCCAAATCGCAACGGAGGTATGCGTAGTCGACCTTCAGTGTGGTCTAGTGACATGCGCTAAGTGTGCATGCCAGGGAGTCGCCACCAATCATTTTTTGGAGGGTATGATTGGACCACCCTATTGAATAGTCAGGAGTTTCTATTCAATTCTGCGATAACCAGGGAAATGGGTTCGGGGACTTAGTTACGTCAACTATCAGAGTTGACGCCCTTTCGGTACCTAAGTTGACTGAGTTTTATGACTTAAGATTTCATGCAGATGAGTGGGGTACGAGTCCTAAATCTAGGAGTTCATGCAGATAGGAATGACTATCCTAGCAATCACAATCAATAATAAAGTGCACAAATCAATGAATTCAAATGTACAAATAAATCACATGGCATTCCTAATAAGGCCATATTGGCCTAGAGAAGCATCAATCAGGCTTAGGAATGATTTAGACATGATTTTGCCCATCAGGGGCAAAATCGTAATTTTGAGACAAAGGGGACAATTTGCCCAAAAAGGACAAAATCATCCTTTTGGAATGAATCCGGAGTCAAAAACAGGTTTGGTCACTCAATTGACCCATTTTCCTATTTTTTGGCAATTTTCGTGATTTTCGGGAATTTTAGAAACCGATTTACCATTCGAAGGGTAAAATCGTCATTTTCTAAAAATGGAAATGAAATGTGGAAATCTTAGACATAAGGTTTAACCACCCATCTGGCCCATCACCAAATTCTAAGCAATTTCCACAATTCATCAGAATATCAAAGACGATTTACCCTTTGAGGGGTGAAATCGCCATTTTGGATTAAATGGGAGAAAATCCCAAAAATGAAAACAAATCAATTTTTTGTCATTTTCAGCCTTGGAAAATTTTTAGAATTTTTTTAGGAATTTTCTGCAAATTTTCTCGATTTTTTTGAATTTTTATTTAGTTTTTCATTTTTTTAGCATTTTCTGATTTATTAATATTTTTTATATTTTCAGAAAATATTTTAACAAAAAGCATATCATTGGCAATAGACAACACTCAACCAGATAAATAAGTTAACTACTGAACTGAGATAAATACATGCAAACCAAATCTATAATGGCGACATTCTAGAAAAATAACCCTGATATACGGATCGGGTACGTAAAACATACCGGATTGGACACCGGCCTTCAATCGCCCAGCCCCAGCCTGCGACCATCTCCGTGCACATCACCTGTCGATCACCACATCAAAATGTCAACAATTAATTTTATAAGTTTTAAAACCGGCAATAAATAATAATAATAATTTAAAAAAAAAATCTGGGCCCGGATACGGGCCAACTCTCTCGGCCATGGCCCAAGCTCACGGCCATCGGCCCACGTTACTCGGCCCAGGGACTCGGCCATGGCCCAGATGCACGGCCTCGGCCATTCGGCCCACGGCCTCGGCCGCTCGGCCCACGGCCATGGCCGAGGCGCACGGCCACCGGCCCACGGCCATGGCCTAGGAACACGGCCATGGCCGAGGAATACGGCCGCTCGGCCCACGGCCATGGCCGAGGCGCACGGCCACCGGCCCACGGCCATGGCCGAGGAATACGGCCACTCGGCCCACGGCCATGGCCGAGGCGCACGGCCACTCGGCCCACGGCCATGGTGGTAGCTGGCTCGACGAAGGCGGCCGGACGTGTGGTGGCGGGTAGTGATGTACGATAAGCTGGGGAGGTTCACAAAAAAAAAAAAGAACAAGAAGAACAAGAAGAAGAAGGAGGTTGCCCCAGAAGAACGAGGGGGAGCCGGATGAAGAGGAAGAAAAAGGGGGGGAGGCGGATGAAGGAGGAGGGATCTCTCCTCCCTCTCTCTCAATTGAGTGCACTCAAGTGCACTTGAGTGCACTTGAGTGCATTCAAAAAAGAGAGAGAGAGAGAGAGGAAAATATCAAAAAGAGAGAGATGGAGACCGTGTGAGAAAGAGAGGGAGCGGGCGCGCGAGAGAGAGAGAGAGAGAGAGAGAGAAAAAGAAAGGGAAAGAAAAGAGGGAGTGGGGGAGAGAGAAAGAAAAAAGAAAAGAAAATAATAATAATAATAATAATAAAATATTAATAAAATAAAATATTAAAAAATAATAATAATAATAATAAGATAATCAAAAGTGAAGACAAAAATTTTTCTTTTAAATGATGATGTTTTTAATCCTTTTCTTTTTAATTATTACTAATATTTTTGCCAAATTCAATTTTATGGTGATCAGAGAACACCTAAACTCGAACCTGAATTTTACTGTTTTATGAGGTCAGAAAATAGATAAAATAAAAATAAAAATATCGACTATTTTTATATAACTTTTGTGACCTCAAATATTATTTTTCTTGATTTTCTTTTTCTTTTTTTCTTTTTTTTTTCTTTTTTTCGAAAATATATTTAAAAAATGAAAATTATGAAAATTATTTTTTTGGTCAAAATGGTTCATTTAGCTTGGTTAAGGTCACCAAAATTGATTTTTCAATTTTTCAACTTTTTATGGATTTTCTATGAATTTTCAAAAAAATAAAATAAAAATAAATAAATAAAAAAAGTTGATCAAAATTTAGGTGTCAACAGCTGCCCCTCTTTGAGAGGAATCTCGTTAAAGGTTTCTCTCAAAGATAAGGTGACACTTGAGTCCTGATCGACTCGACTCGGGAAACTAAAGGAAAATGAGTCTTGACATCCAATCTCCATGCTTGTCCATGTATGCTCTTTCTTGAAGGGGGAAACATTCATTTGACATGAGAGACATACCTGCCACTTACCTGTTCGATGTTTGTGCGATTTTCGCGGTGTTTGATGGATTCAAGAGAATTTCTAGGAACTCGTTACTAGAGTATCCTAGAGAGGTTAAGCTCTGACCCGTATGGTAGGTCAAACCATAATGGGATTCCTAACTGATAGGAATCTAAGGAAGACGCGTCTCATTTGAGATTTACCAAGGATTTTGATCCGTATGGTGGATCGGACCATTGAGTTGACCAGTTAAGTGACTTTTACTATTGGGTTGACCCTTCAGGCGGTTTCTACCGTTGTGTTGACCCTTCCGGCGGTTTCTACCTTGAGCTGACCCTTCGGGCGGTTTCTACCTTGGTTTGACCCTTCAGGCGGTTTCTACCTTTGGCTTGACCCTTCAGGCGGTATCTACCTTGTGTTGACCCTTCAGGCGGTTTCTACCTTGGTTTGACCCTTCAGGCGGTTTCTACCTTTGGTTTGACCCTTCAGGCGGTATCTACCTTGTGTTGACCCTTCAGGCGGTTTCTACCTTGGTTTGACCCTTCAGGCGGTTTCTACCTTGAATTGACCCTTCAGGCGGTTTCTACCGTGAGTTGACCCTTCAGGCGGTTTCTACCTTGGTTTGACCCTTCAGGCGGTTTCTACCTTTGGTTTGCTTTGAAAAGGGGTCTCATGACGAGGGTTCTCCACGTCCGATGAGACTGCTTGAGTCTGTTGAGGCAACATTCTGGGAGCTGGGTTCTCCAGGCATCCTGCAGAAGTTTGAGCCTGAAAGAATTTTCTTCACCAAGAAAATGTTAGTAATCTTTGGAAAGACCACGGCTGTCCATTTGACAAAACCGTATGACTTAAGTTTTAATTATGAAATGTGCATATTGATGCCGAAGGCTATCCAAAACATTCTTGCAACATGCAAATGTGATCACAAATCTCTTGCACGGAAAATCAGGATCAAACAATTTGAAATTTCCAAAAAGAGTTTATTCAAAACATCTATTGGAGAATTTCTCATCCAAGAGGGCTCCTCACCGCTCTGTGATAATGGTCTTTTGTAAGGGATGCGCTCAACCTCCTACTAACCTGTGCCTAGGTTTTAGGATCATTCGCAGCGCATACATTTTGATCGGTCGGGAGGTCTTCCACGGGACCGTAATGTTGGGCTTGGATATTGGTTTTCAAGGGGACCCGCTTTGGAGTCGAGGCCGCTGAATGAAATCCTTCACCATCTGCTCCGGGTTTACAAGTCAAGAACCCTGCAAAATGAGAAAGAAATAGTCTTGCTCGTACTTCTTCGAGCTAAGCAATATGTTAACCCAAGTGTCTTAGTCAGAGAAGACTGTTTCAGGGTTATGATGTTGGTAGGATTGGGGACCGAAAAAGGCTTGTTTTTGGCCCAGGATTTATGAGGGGATTGACATTGGTGATCATTGCAAACTTGTCACATGTCTTTTCCATTTTGCATCTTCAATTTTTGAGGCATGCAACCGCTTTTGACAACTCTGTCTGCGTCTTCCACGCCTGACATCATTTGGGGAGTAGTCTTTTTGACCCGACTCCTTTAGGGGTCTTTCTCTTTTCCCATCCGGCCTCATTGCGGATCAATCAAACAACTTACACGAGCATCGGCCTTGCTTTTACCAGGCACTTTGCTTTTTCTCGATGCCGTGGATTCATTTTTGAAATCCCACTTTTTCTCATCTTCATGGGATCGTGTTAGACCTATGATCAAAGGCCTAACAAGGTTAAGCATTAACTTAGGGATTTTTTGCAAACCCTAAGTCTTGAACTCCTTCGTTTCTGAAGTGATGCTGCATCCGTCTTGGAATGTGCAATGATCACCAACGGGTTTATGAAATGATTTTGCAGGCTCAATTTGGCTATGCAAAGGATTCAGTGTGTGGGATAGAGAAATGAATGCTTCTCATCATCCTATGGTACTTGGATTACCATATAAACAACACACGAAGATTAATGTTAGTCTGAGCAACAAAATTTCTAACCATTTCTCCTGATGCTGTTGGACTTACTTCTATTCTGCCCCGATGTGGGGTGGTTCTCGACAGGGCTGATGATGAAAACCTCCGTTCAAAGGGGTTATTAATGGTCACCTGTAGTATTTGGGAATATGAAACGAACGCCTCCGTCGTCCCAATCCATGTAATTGCTGCGAATGGTCCCTACCTCCGTAGGTACAGATTTTGCTATCCGATTCACTTCCCTCGTCTCTCAAGTGTATGTAGGATGTGTTTGGACTGGGCTCGCCTCTCTTTTGAGTAAATTTCCTTTTGAATGATTTGACAAATAATCATATTTGGAAAAATTCGTTTCTTTCTTTCCCAAAATTTATCCATCGAGGGGATTTTGTGATGTATCGTGCATGTTTTATTCATGCTTTGGGCGACCTCCCGATTTAAATCATGAACAGCGATGCATTGGATAATTTTCATGGCGGCTGAAAGGATTTTAACATTCTTTATCTCCAGCTAACTGGGAAAAGGATACTTACCTACCTGTCGCGGCTGCAAACCCCTGAAAATGTAAAAGAAGCATATCATTGTATGTTCACGAATTTTTCGAAAATCGGAACGATACATCCTACCCTCAACTACCCTAACAGGTAGTACGTGGGATGTAAAAACTTGTTCGTCTCCAAGGCGATTCCCCTGTCAAGGGTAGACAACGAGTATCAATTCATATTCTCGAATTCAAGACAAATTGGGACGATACAACTTTACCCTTGGTTCCCATCCCGTTCTGATGTTGCGTATTGATATGAACCCCGTCTATCAAATCCGCCTATCCATGCTTGGAGTGGTTGCAACATCGATGGTTCCTTTGCCCCCAGCTGGGCAGCGTCTGTTCTGTTATTTGAACGCATGACTCCTTGAGTGATTTATCCATGTTTATCACCTGAGAAGGGAAAGAAATGATACATTACTTTGGTATTCGGCTGAAGATCGTTTAGGAACGATACATCGTTTTACCAAATGGGAGGCTTCGTGACCAAACGTATTTCGTGCTGAATGGGGTAGATCCCATTATGCTCCGCGGGTGATAGTCATCGTTCATGGAATTTGCTCCACGAATTAAGTGATTAATCCACGGCCCTCGGCTTGAAGATGCTCAAAGGGTGATGTTGACACTCACGCGCAATTAGTTCTAGATATTAAGGAAAGATGTTCCCGTGGGAACCTTACAGTGCGATCAACAACATATTCAATAGGAGTATTCAACCCATTTTCTCTAAGCATTTTTCATCGAGTAGCCATGCCTTGCATCAGACGTTTGATCACCGGCTTTGCGTTACCACTGCGATGGTCCTCCGGCTCCAAATTGATCGAGCCAAAGATTGAACTCATCGCCAAGGAAATTGCTCGGGTCTTCGAGCCATTGATGTTCAAGTTGGGTATCAACGATTGTTGGGGGCAGATTTCTTTCATTGCCTTCGTTGTGAGGGATTGGAGTCTTTGAGCTGGAACCTTCATCATTGCCCTGTTGGGGTTGAGACATACATTCCCGAAGAGTATTGATCCAAGTGTCCAGCTCCTCATCAAGGAAATCACCTGTTCTTTCTAGCCCTTGGTGCCTAGATTGGGTGTCGTCGACTGCAGGCGAGGGATTCCTCTCTTTGCTCTCGCCGTGAGCAATTTGACCCCTCGAATTGGAACTTCCTCCAATGACCGGCAGGTTCATATGTGCACTCTCTACCAATGTCAGATCCGCTTCAGGGACAGCATTAATGACTGATTCGCGCTCAAACTGAGGAATCTCTATGTGCTGGAACTGTGGCATATACTCCTGAGGAGTATTGAGATAGCTCGGCGGAGCATTCTGATTTGGGTTAGAGGAGTCGCTGACACGACTGCTAGTCCCGTCATTGCTGAAACACGGTTGGATGCTCTTGGCTCTCCAATCATCATGGTTGTAACTCTGCCCAGCATTTGAGCTCCAACTGGCTTTATGATGGTTTAACGCTATCCTTCCATCCCTTAGCAATCTCCTATAGTACTTGAGGTGAGACTCAACGTTAATTCTAGAGAGCCCTGGCACATTCATAATCTCGAGTATGCGTAGTGGGCTAGCCGAATCAACTCCCAGCTCTCGAATTGCATCAACAAATTTGGTGTGAAGTTCATAGGTCCAGTAAAACCTTGTTCTCTTATCACCCAAAATATCGTCAATACTTCGGTAGCTATTCTCTACGGGATCTAGTCGTTTCAAAAGTTGTCCAGGGAGGGACTCACCGACTTTGGATTGGCTGGCTGCGACAGCGAGTTCGTCATTGAGAGAATTCCCCCTGTGATGATTCATATCCCATTTCTCAGAGGATGTTGGTGTTGACCCTATGGTGTTGACTTGCTCATGCAGATCCCCGGCGGTATCCGGCTGTGTCGGAAAATGCTGTGGAGAATACGGTAACAGCTGAGCGTTATTCGTCGACAGGGATGGTTCATCGAGGAACACCTCGCCGAGGACAACAGGATTACCACAATTAAGGCGGGTGGCCTTGGTCAGAGCTTCCTTATATCTCGCGCTTTCAGCTTGAAGCTTCTCATTCTCCTCCTTCAGGACCAGTAACTCATGGTCTGCGTATTGCTGTTTCACCCGGGTTCGTTTGTTGGCGAACCAAAACTTGACCTTCGAAAGCTCCAATCCTATCTTTCGGCTCAACTCCATTTTCCGTTGTCTGCTTGGAGCGGGGCATTCATTGAAGAAAGCTTCGAGCTCTCGGATTTGGCCTGGAGTGTGGCGTTGTAGTTGCTTCCTTTTCCGACTCCGGTCATCATTGTATACTCCTTCTTCGTAGCTGAAACCTAGAATTTCATCGCTGGAGGAGTCAGTCTCTATGGCCTTCGGGCAGGATTCAGCTCCAGGATCTTCAAAGTCTTCCAGCAGTTCGTGCTCAGAAATGTCCAGGTCGGGCGTTTCTAGCAGATGGGAATAACTTTTAAACATGATGGATCGGGGTATCTCGGGCTGATCTAGTTCACTCAGCTTTCTCAATTCGCTCTTACGTGTTTGCTCACTCTAGAAATTTTCTCAAGTGATTGTGCGTGTCCTGGAACCATCCTTCAGGCTGCATATGAAGACCAGCAAGCAAGCGCTCCTCCCGAGATCCTGCAATTACTCATCGTCTGTATTCCCCTTTCTTTTTCTTCGTGATAGGATCACAAACTCTCTTGCATTGATTCGGTTTCATCGAGTATTGCGCTTGTCCCCTAGTTCAGTCTTCAAAGTGGTGGGTCTACAATCTTTCGGCGCCTTTTATGATTTGCTAGGCCCGAGAACGTGGGGAGCAGCGGTGGACCCACAATTAATGACTCCGTTTAATTCATTTAGCTCTATGGGAATTAACGCTATGATCTTCTCTCAACCCCTTTTCATCGTTCAAACGAAAGTGGCATTTTCCTTGTGCATGCTGTTACTCTTCATTTCACCATCCCGGGCGCTTGGTGAGGAATGAGTTCGTGGCCACTCAAAATTTTAAAGACCGTCTCTGGTTTCAGACTTAATCTAACAAGGGATCATTACAACTGAGCATGACGATGTTCGTCGATAGCGTTGGTTTAACTATGGTCATTAAAGAAAAATGTTCCCGTAGGAACTTTACAACGGATAAAATGAGTGATCTACTCGTGAACATGTTCTTCTTTCTATGGGTGTTCGTAGTGACCGACCCATCATGCCCCGAGTCAGGTGCTAGATCATGGCTGTCCAAGCATGCCAGCTTCCCACTGATTGAACAAGGCATCGAGCCCCTCATCGAAGAAATCGTCTGTCGTGGGTTGACCAGCGGCAGGCAGAGCACCAGCCGACTGCTGCTCGAATGGAGGAGTTCGCACTCGCTGTACTTGTGACACGCGCTCTTGAGAAGTGTTGAAATGGCCCGGGAGGACATTCTGATCAGCTTTCAGTTTGCCGGTGGTCGGGTTTCTAGCTTGATTGATGCTTAGATTTGGCCAGGTATCTTTTAATGCCTGAGCATTACAATGGCGGTTGCCCCTAGCTTTTGAGCTCGAGACGGATTCCTCCCGGTTTAGCTCCGCTCGACGTTGTTTTAATAGCTTTCTGTAGGCAGCAAGGTGATTCCTGACCAGCTCCTTACTAAGCCCCGGTACATTCATGGTCTTAAATATGCGCGTCGGAGTTGCTGAGTCGATCCCCATTTGGTGAACCACGTCTAGGAATCTGGAATGCAATTCGGGGGGCCAAGCGAACCTCCTCTTATCGTGGCCCAAAATTGCATCGATGGCTTGACGACTGATTAACTCATCTCCAGCAGGACCCGACCCTATCGAAAATTGTTGTGCATGAGGCTGATATGCTTTGAGCTGGTCGGCGGTAACATCCAGCTCCTTGAAACTGTAACTCCAATCAAAGCGATGCAAATCCCATCCCCCAGGAGGCATTTGTATCATCTTCGTAGGATCATCCTGCTCATGCGTGACTCCGGCAAAATCTGGTTGAGCAGGAGATGCCCCGAGGGAGTAGGGTGGTAAATGAACGTCTTCAATCATCGCGTGAGGCTTATCGGGGAATATCTTACCGAGGGCGACGAGGTTATCGCAATGAGGGCAAATGGTAATATTGAGAGCTTTTTCATACCTCATGTTTTCTGTTCGCAGCTTTTGGTTTTCTTCCTTTAAAATCTCGACCACCTGACGTTTGCGTTGAGCCTTCGATTTGGATCTCCTATTTTGAAACCAAAACTGGATCCTCGACTGATTAATCCCCAACTCCCGGCTCAATTCAATTCTCCACTTCTTTTTCATGTAATGGCTTTTACTGAAAAGGGTTTCCAGCATTTGGGTTTCCTCCTGAGAGTATTGGTGAGGACGTCTTCTTTTCCCGAGTTGAACATCGTGGATGTCGTTGTCGTCGTCGCCGTGATCTTGATTTCCGTTGCCAGAAGTGTTGGGCTCCATGGTTTTGGCGTTAGACTTGATCTTGGAATCTTCGAGATCCCTCTGTAGTTCAATTTCTGAGATTTTTGAGTCAGTCGCCTCTAGCAGCTGACAATAACCTCTTAAATATGTTGGATTGAGAAATGTTTGATTGGTTCTTGCCCACTCAGAGTTCTCCACTCTCTCATGTATGCTCACTCCCTATAAAGTTTTCTTCGAGTGACTTCGTATGTTTAGGAGACGCTCTTCAAGCATCATTAGGCAAACGTTCCCCCTCAAGACTTTGAATTTCTCGCTTAGCTTTTCAATCGTGATGGGACTGCCAAATCCTGTTAGGGCTCTCTTCGATAGTTGCGCTTACCTCCCACCTAACTCTAATAATGGTGATCCCGACAAATCTTTTACATCTTTTAATTGATGAGCCGGAAATCGCGGACCGAAACGAATCCAATGGTTCTCGTGAGGGGACCTCCTGCTTTACTCCCTAACTGGGCTCCACCAGCATTATTACTGAGACCCTTCATCATCCTCGAGTTGCTATAAAATGAGGAATTAATGTATGGAAGGTTAACGTTCTCGCATAATCAGCTTCTTCCTTCTAATCTCTCTGTTAAACTCGTCTTATTCTCAAGCCAACCCAACGCAAATGGCCTCCTCTCCCGTACGCACTTTTTCAACTGATGTCTTGGCCCAGTGGGAAAAGCTTTATAACCTACTGGGTCGCGGTTACGCACACATAACCGATCATTCTGCGACCGAGGATGAAATCCGTGTCCTGCTCGAGGACCTTGATACCACTTCTCTCGAAGGTACTACACTGGGGAGAGAATATAGAATTTTCCCGACTCTCTTTGCACACTCCTTAGAGGCCTACCGTGCTGCTAATCGGGAGGTTCTCGTGGCTCGCGTCTTGCGAGCTCGTTATGAGGATCGATCTGATCATTTGGTGCTGACCAACTATCTGGCCGATAGTTACAACAAGGCCGTCGAGTTTGCTAATGAGCGGGTCGCGACGTTGCTTCGCGAGAGGAGAAATCTGGTGGAGCAATTGGCCCTATCCCTGACCACCGGCGAGCATGACCGCCGCAATGTCCTGTTGAGGCTTCAGAGCGACTGGCAGGAAGAACGGCTCGACAAAATAACCGCGGACATAGCTCGCGGGAATGGACTGGTTCGAGACCTGGAAACAATCGCCGAAGAACATGAGGCCAAGGTCGCCGAAGTTAAGGGAGAATGCAAAAGTCTTCTCCTCAGGCTTGCCGACCATGACATGCGGAGTTGGGAGTATGAGCAGAGCATTAATAACATGGAGGGTCAGTTGGGCTCCTTCGTGTCGTTAATTAGGGCTCACTTTGGCTTTACTTTTCCACCCCGAATTGTATGACCTGCTTTTGAAAACCCTCCACTGAGCAAAATAAATGTGTGTGTTTTAACTTCTGTATGGTTCATTTCTTCGAGCATCCGAACATCTTCAACTTGGGTGAGCCGAACCATAATATCAATAAGCCGAGCAAATATGTCCTGATTTTATAACTCGCTCATGATCAGATGAGAGAATAGCCTCAGACTTATCCAGGAGAAGATTTCTCTCTATTACCTATTTTTTTTTTCACCTGCAAATGAAACGACTGAATCAGAAGGAATAATTTGAAAAAGAAAGCATAAACCCCTTTCAATCTTATGCTTGCTCGTGATTAATAAGGACAAAAACTTTTACAAGGGTTTTAATCTTGCGCAAAAAGTTTTTTATCAGTATTCTTCGAAGGAAAGCATATTATTGAAAGGAATGTAATTCACGATAATCGCTTTTGATCAATTTCGATGAGAACGAATTAGTCAAAAGCGCAAGGCATGTTTTAAATTTAATTGAAGATACGGCATCCAAATCAAGGCCGTTTTGTTAAGAACGAGGGCAATTTGGACATCTATCTCGTCATTAAATTCGAAACAATGCCGATACTCTTGATCAATTATCGTGGATTACCAATGACGTACGACATGCACGAAACAATTCAAGTGTATAATTCCTTCTAGAGAAATTGAGATTGGACTACTCTATACGACCAAAAGGTCGTGTAAGACTTCCAACTTTAATTTCCTCTAAAGGAATTATAAACTTGACTTGGGAGTATTCGGATGATTAGAGAAAATGTCACTATCACATTCCCATGACCCGTCAAAAGAAATACAACAAAGCTCCATCTGAATGTATACACCAATAGGTCCCTAATACAATCACTCTAAGGGGTGAGATAGAGAAAGCCTCGATAAAAATAAACCCTATACAAGAGGACTAGTAATGAAAAATGAAACAAAGGAATGTGATCCTAACGTTTAAGGATGCCCCAAGTTCGATCTGTGACCTCCGAATCACTTGCCCCAACTCGTCATCTTCATTGGACGATATCTCAATAATGTCCATAGTAGGCTCCTTTGTTGCTCACTCGGTGCTTCATGGGATATCATCCTCTTCGTCTTCTATCAAGGACGTTTGAGAAAAACACACACATCTATCCTTGAAATGGCATTTAATCTAATCACCAGAATGCAATGAATGAAATGCCTATATTTATATGAACTGTAATAGATTTGAGGGATAGAGAGTCTTACCAACCAAACTCGTCGACTTATGTGCGGTTTTAGGTGTACCAACCGCCCAAAGACATGCGCATGAGACAAGTGATGGTGAACTTCTAAAAATCAGAGGGTTTGGCACCTAAGGTTAAGGTTCCCACTTCGAGTTCTAGAAAGAGCCGATTCCATTGCACAGCTATCGTTGCATTGGGACTCGATCCATAGTTCGAAGCGAGCGGAATTGAAAAGTGGAGTACCCCGCGTTTTTCCTCACGGAGATTCCATTCTCAATTCCTTCTATTGTGTTCCTAAAGGCGGCGCCCGGGGTTTTAGGCGCGGTTGTGTGTGTCCACGTGTTGTGATCATCATAATGCAATTCATGCACAGCAGTTTATCAATCAGCACTTCAAATCATCCACACAACATACATTCCTACGCCCAACCTGCATAAGACAATGTTAATCACGGACTACACCCCTTATTTCTCCAATCTGCCAAAAACATATAACACCTACCATAAGCGGACTTACCTCACCTTCAAGAGCATCTACATAAAACATGTTAGAAAAATATATCAACTTTTTAATCGGCTCAAGTTCTCTAAAGTCCCCAGTGGAGTCGCCAGTCTGTCGCGACCCTCTCGTGGTTCGCCGTGTGCTCTCGAGGGCTAATGGGCCGTCCAGTCTGGTCGGACGCGGGCCTCTCCCAAGGCCCATTACCCAAATCGCAACGGAGGTATGCGTAGTCGACCTTCAGTGTGGTCTAGTGACATGTGCTAAGTGTGCATGCCAGGGAGTCGCCACCAATCATTTTTTGGAGGGTATGATTGGACCACCCTATTGAATAGTCGGGAGTTTCTATTCAATTCTGCGATAACCAGGGAAATGGGTTCGGGGACTTAGTTACGTCAACTATCAGAGTTGACGCCCTTTCGGTACCTAACTTAACTGAGTTTTATGACTTAAGATTTCATGCAGATGAGTGGGGTACGAGTCCTAAATCTAGGAGTTCATGCAGATAGGAATGACTATCCTAGCAATCACAATCAATAATAAAGTGCACAAATCAATGAATTCAAATGTACAAATAAATCACATGGCATTCCTAATAAGGCCATATTGGCCTAGAGAAGCATCAATCAGGCTTAGGAATGATTTAGACATGATTTTGCCCATCAGGGGCAAAATCGTAATTTTGAGACAAAGGGGACAATTTGCCCAAAAAGGACAAAATCATCCTTTTGGAATGAATCCGGAGTCAAAAACAGGTTTGGTCACTCAATTGACCCATTTTCCTATTTTTTTGGCAATTTTCGTGATTTTCGGGAATTTTAGAAACCGATTTACCATTCGAAGGGTAAAATCGTCATTTTCTAAAAATGGAAATGAAATGTGGAAATCTTAGACATAAGGTTTAACCACCCATCTGGCCCATCACCAAATTCTAAGCAATTTCCACAATTCATCAGAATATCAAAGACGATTGTTGACACCTGATTTTTTACCATTTATTATTGTGATTTTTATTCTTTAAAATTAATTAAAAATATCAAAAAAAGTCATAAAATCACAAAATCAACTTTGGAAGCCTTGGTTTAGCCTTAGGAATCAATTTTGAACAAAAAATATTTTTCGGTATTTTTAATATTTTTCGAGTTTATTTAATTATAAAAATACCCAAAAAATCAGAAAAATACCATTCGTGGTCAGAAAAATACCCAAAAATATTCGATAATTTTGTTTTAATTTCCTCTTCAAGTGTGTCACTTTAAATCTCAAAAATTCGGCTCGGGTCACTATGTTCCTTCACAAACATAAACCCGAACCGAGCCTAAAAAAAAAATCCTTTTCGAGTCTTTTAGTTTTCAATTCTTACTTTTTATAAGCTATGACATTGGATTCTAAAGTCTTAAAGTGCAATTAGGTCAATTTGCCCTCCAATTTAATCAATTTTTACCAAAAGGGCTTAATTGCACATTTTTCTTTCAATTAGTCCCCGGTTTCACGGATGTATACGTATGCTCTACGTATTTATACGTCATACGTATTTATATGTTATGCGTATTTGTATTATTTGGTAACCTCTTTAACTCTTGTAATAATAATAATGGTTATTATTTTTAACACCTTTGTTAGTGCCTTTTTTTAGCATTTTTGTATTGTGAGTGCTATTGCTAGTGCTATTTTTAAATAGCATTTTTGTATTATAAATTGTGAGTGCTATTGTTAGTGCTATTTTTAAATGACATTTATTTATCATAAATTGTGAGTGCTATTGTTAGTGCTATTTTTAAATGGCATTTATTTATCATAAATTGTGAGTGCTATTATTAGATAGAATTTATAATTGTTAGTGCTATTTTTAAATAGCATTTTTGTATTATAAATTGTGAGTGCTATTGTTAGTGCTATTTTTAAATAGCATTTTTGTATTATAAATTGTGAGTACTATTGTTAGTGCTATTTTTAAATGTCATTTATTTGTGAGTGCTATTTTTAGATAGAATTTATAATTGTTAGTGCTATTTTTAAATACAATTTATTGGAAGGTATTTTTGGCTATAAAAGGATGGCAAGAGTTTTGAGATTGAAGGAGGGAGACATTTTGTAGAGTGTGCAAATTTTTGAGAGCTTAGAGAGAAGAACACAAACACTCTCTATATTCTCATAATCTTGAGTGAGCAAAATATACTAAGTTCGGAATATTGATTCCGCATATTGCTAGCACAATTGTTGTGGAGTTATTAGTCGTCTCCCCGTTCGTCAATTGGTGGTGCGTCTGAACTAGATGCCTAACACTTGTGGAGGCTGAGATCGAAGAACATCGAACCGACACCTCCGTTCAAGCACGCTACGAGAGGTAATCTATTTACTCCCTTTGAGGCTTTGTGATTTTTTTCGATTGAAATGCACGAAGTACGCCTCTGGAGATACATGTATGGGTTGTTATTTATTTCCGCTACGTGTTACGTGGATCCCAACAGTGGTATCAGAGCCAATCCTTAGGTGTTTTCGTGCATTTAATTGATTTTTGTAATTTTTGCAATACTATGGCCAATATGTATTAACGAATTGTTCGTCTTACATGGCTAATGGAGGTTGATTGTTTTTATATGATAAATTAATCAACGTAGCAAAAATTGAGACTAAATCAATTTTGAATCGAAAATTTATGGCTATCATATTTTACGTAAAAATTCTGAATATGATACAATGTAGAATTTTTATTGTGCCTTCCTAAGTTTTAAATTGTGAATTTATTACTTACATGGAAGGGTGGTGATCATGGAAAAATCCCTAATCAATGTGATTGATGTATATATGAATGTATGATGATTATTTATATATTTGGGGTTGTAATTATTAAATGGAGGCTGCGTACTCCTTTTATTTTTCATGTAATCTTTATTTTTAGCATAGTCAATTGTTGATGTAAATGCTACGAGGATTACGTGGGGGAGCCTTTTAAGTTGGCGAGCTCTTTGGGGCCTAATTCTTGAAGAGTTCAAGAAACCAAGAAGAAGCGAAGAGCGGCTCTCCATTATTAAAATATTAAAATGATTAAATGTGGTCTCATTGGCTCGAGACCCATTAAATCATAATTCCATGATCACCACGTAGGATAGATGTTTATGTGATTGACATCTATTTATTTATTATGATTACGTGAGCATGTTAAACTGGTTAATGTGCAAAGTCAGACTTACCTCACCCAAAATTGCGCCTGCATGAAATCCTAGTTAGGAAAATCACTCGCGTTAGGTACCGAAAGGGCGTTGGTAACGACACCAGCGTAACCAAGTCCCCGAACCCAAAAACTCTGGTTCCGTAGAACTGATCGATCTCTCCCAATCGATCAGTAAGGTTTCCGGTCTACCCTCCAAGAAAGACCGGTGGCGACTCCAAATGCATGCACAAGTTGCACATGCCACCACGACCACACTAAGGTCGAAAGCGATCGACTCTTATCGTCGAATCCTTCTGAAAAATACTCCCGCCGCGATTTGGTATGGGCCTGGGAGGGCTCGTGCCGATCCAAGACCAGTGATCGGTAATCCATTAGCCGCGTCCGCCTTTCGGACGGGTCGCGACAGCTGGCGACTCCACTGGGGACCTTTGCTCTAGAACATGTGATTCTAGACCTCAAGTGGACTTAGGCCGTAATTAAAACGCTGAGTGATTTTTCTAACCATGCAGGCGCTCGTGAAGGTGAGGTAAGTCCGCTCATGATAGGTGTTATATGTTTTTGCAGATTGGAGTGATAAGGGGGGTAGTCTGTGATTAACATTGTCTTATGCAGGTTGGCGTAGGAATGAATGATTGTGTGTATGTTTTATATTGAAGCAGTGATTGTTAAATAAGATGCATGTTTATCGCTTTAGCACGACACCGAAAATACACACAACCGCGCCTAAAACCCCGGGCGCCGTCTATAGGAAAACAATAGAAGGGATTGAAAATAGAATCTCCGTGAGGAAAAACACGGGGTAATCCACTTTTCAATTCCACTCATTTTGAGCTATGGATCGAGCCCCAATGCAACGATAGTTGTGCAATGGAATCTACTCTTTCTAGAACTCGAGGTGGGAACCTTGACCTTAGGTGCCAAATCCTTTGATTTCTAGAAGTTTTATCCTCACTTGTCTCATGTGCATGTCTTTACATGGTTGATATATCTAAAACCACCTAAAAAAAATCGGTGATCCTGGAGTCACATCTCGAAGACTGGAACTGGGGCATCTCCAAGTGTTCGGACCACATTCCTTTGATTGGTTTGGCATTTTTAGTTCTCTTGTATAAGACTAATTTTGCTTGGGTCCTCTCTATCTCGTCTCTTAGATTGATTGTATTAGGGATCTATTTGTATTGTATACATCTCGATAAGGCTCATTTCTATCGAAAATAGGGGCAAATTCCCCAAACCCGTGGAGTATGGTGGAATTCGTCTCTTCAGTGTAAAATACATTTGGCCGCAGAGCCACTCATTTGGTAAAAGGACGTATCGTTCCTAATTGATTTTTAATCAGATCTGGGGATAAATGTTTCTCCATTTTTTTTTTATCTCAGGTGATAAAAGAGACAATGCACCCAAAAGCTCATGCATTCAAATGACAAACCAGACGTCGCCCAGCTGGGGCAACCTAATTTGGATCGGCTCTCTTGAAGTCGAAAAGGGTATATTCGTTCCAAATTAAATTGATTTATTCACAAGCTGATATGGTTTTCCATTCTTACAGGTGATGACAAAAATGAATGGGACCACTAAAGAATTTCCATCCTCCTGGATGCCCGAAGTGACTAGAGCCGGGATAGTAAATCCGTAATCGTTTCAATTAAAGCTCCTTACGCGGTGATTGACTCTTTCACTCCTTTCATCGCGCAGGTTGTTGAAGTACCCAATCACGAGTAAACCCATTCTCGCGGATGTCAAATAGCCTGAATGCGTCAATGCGGCAGGATCAAATTGACTACGACTAAATCAGCCAACCCCAGACAAAGCATCCAGTGGCTGGGGACAAATGTGCATGGACGTTGTCAAAATTGAATTGAAAATTGCCAACAAACAAGGAAAGTGCTAAGGCATATTGCTACGACAAATCACACCCAACTGGGGCAAGTGAATCATTTGTGCGCCAGACAAAGAATGACGTTTCTCCTCTGGCAAAGTCAATGGACGCAATAACAGAGTCGTCCGCATCAGAATCAAACCCCAAGATACGAATTTGGGTGAACGGTAACCTTGTATCGTTCCAATTTGGTCTTCGAAGACCACATGCCTAACACGAGTTTTTACTCATTTAACAGGAAGTTGTTGGCGCCGAAAGCCTCAAAAGAAGAGAGCGCGCTAACAGGGAGGCGAATAGAATCATTAGCCTCGGAAGTCAGGATTCCAGGAGATGGTCTTTGATTATAAGACCTAGTGGATGGTAAAAAGTATCGCTTCCACACTTCATGCTTTGACATACATTCTGATAAAAATTTCATTTTTCTTGAATAAAAGGAACTCTGAAGAGTGGCGCTGGAATGCGTCCGAAAACACAAATGGATCTCCTCTGGGGCAAATCCTTGAGAATGATTCATCGCCAACAAAACGGGGGGATCAAGGCCACAAGATAGAGGGGATCGCCATCAAGGCGAAACAGGTTTTCACATACCATGTATTACCCGTTGGAATACATGACCAAGGGTAAGATCTATCGTTCTAAAAAATTCATGAACGAACAATAACATGTTTCTTCCGCATTTTCAGGGATCTCCAGCCGCGGCGGGTAGGTAAGTATCCCTTTTCCCAAGTCGTTGAAGATAAAAAGTGTTGGGACTCTTTCAATCATTATGTCTAAAAAGAGACATCGGGTTTTTAAACTCATAGACATCCACAGTTGAAGTTGGGAGGTTGTCTGAACATGAATAAGAACATGCATTGTGCATCATGAAATCCCCTTGACGGGTAAAATTCTTAGAGGAAATGGAAGAGATTTTTCCAAACAAAAGTTGTTCAAAACATTCAAAAGGACGTTTTCTCAAAAGACGAGAGGCAAAGCCAAATCCAAACACGTCCAACACACACTTGAGAGATGAGTGGAGTGGACAGATGACAAAATCTGGGTCCACAGAGGTAAGGACCATTCGCAGCGATTACATGGATTGGGACGACGGAGGCATTCGTTTCATATCCCCAAACACTACAGGTGACCGTAGGTAACCCCTTTGAACGGCGGTTTTCATTCTCAGCCCTGTCAAGAACCACCCCACATTGGGGCAAAAAGGAAGTAAGTCCAGCAGCGTCAGGAGAAAATGGTTAGAAATTTTCTTGCTTGGACTAACATCAATCTTTGTGTGTTGTTTATATGGTAATCCAAGTGCCATAGGATGACGAGAAGCGTTCATTTCTCTATCCCACACACCATATCCTTTGCACAGCCAACTTGAGCCTGCAAATTCATTTCATGAACCCATTGGTGATCATTCCAATACGGATGCAATACCACTTCAAAAATGGAGGAGTTCAAGACTCAGGGATTGCGAAAAGGATTCCCGGGCTGATATTTAAAGCATGTTTAGACTTTCAAACATATGTCTGACATGATCCCATCGAGGATAAGAAGAACCGGGATTTCAAAGAAAAAAAAATGAAAAATCCCCAGCATCAGAAAAGAAAAAGCAAAGTGCCTGGTAAAAGCAAGGCCGATGCTCGTGTAAGCTGTTTGATTGATCCACAATGAAGCCCGGACGGGAAAAGAGGAAATCCCTGAATGAACCAAATAAAAAAAAAAGGGGGCTGCTCCCCAAATGCTGCCAAGCACAGAACAAAAACACAGAGAGAGCTGTCAATCTCTCAAAACAACAAGAGACGCTCTCTAAAGGACTTGTGCACACCTCAAAAACGGGGGCACACCTCAAAGACTGAAGATGCAGACAGGTAGGGACAGGTGACAAGTTTGCAATGATCACCAATGTCAATCCCTTCGTAAATTCTGGGCCAAAAACAAGCCTTTTTCGGTCCCCAATCCTGCCAATACAACCCTGAAACAGTCTTCTCTGACTAAGACACTTGGGTTAACATATAGCTTAGCTCGAAGAAGTACGAGCAAGACTATTTCTTTCTCATTTTGCAGGGTTCTTGACTTGTAAACCCGGAGCAGATGGTGAAAACTTTCATTCAATGGCCTCGACTCAAAAGTGAGTCCCCCCTTTGAAAACCAATATCCAAGCCCAACATTACGGTCCCGTGGAAGACCTCCCGACTGATCAAAATGTATGCGCTGCGAATGAGCCTAAAACCTAGGCACAGGTTAGTAGGGAATTGAGTGCATCCCCTATAAAAACCACTATCTCAAAACAGGTGAAAAGACCTCCTCGTCGAGAAATATTCCAATAGATGTTTTGAACAAACTCTTTTTGGAAATTTCAAATTGTTTGATCCAGATTTGCCGCACAAGGAATTTGTGATCACATCTGTGTATGGCAAGAATGCTTTGGATAACCTCCAGCATCAAAATGCACATTTCATGATTAAAACTTAAATCATACGGTTTTGTCAAAATGGATAGCCGTGGTCTTCCCAAAGATTACTAACGTTTTCTTGGTGAAGAAAAATCTTTCAGGCTCAAACTTCTGCAGGATACCTGGAGAACCCAGCTCCCAGAATGTCGCCTCAACAGACTCAAGTGAAGTTTTGTCAAAATAAAATCTTTCACTGCTTCAAAAAACTGAATTCCCGACAAACTTCGGGGTCTCCAAAAAAAAAGGGGGAAGAAAAACCCTTTTAAAAGAAAAAGTCCTATCAGACGTGGAGAACCCTCGTCCCAGGACCCATTTTTTCAAAATATCAAACAGTCCCAGCAGGCGTGGAAAACCCTCGTCCCAGGACGCATTTTTCAAAATATCAAACAGTCCCAGCAGACGTGGAAAACCCTCGTCCCAGGATGCATTTTCAAAATATCAAACAGTCTCATCGGACGTGGAGAACCCTCGTCATGAGACCCCTTTTCATAATTTAGGCAGTCTCATCGGACGTGGAGAACCCTCGTCATGAGATCCCTTTTCAAAAATTAGGCAGTCTCATCGGACGTGGAGAACCCTCGTCATGAGACCCCTTTTCAAAAATCAGGCAGTCTCATCGGACGTGGAGAACCCTCGTCATGAGATCCCTTTTCAAAAATCAGGCAGTCTCATCGGACGTGGAGAACCCTCGTCATGAGACCCCTATTCAAAGCAAAACCGAGGTAGAAACCGCCTGAAGGGTCAACTCAAGGTAGATACCGCCTAAAGGGTCAACTCAAGGTAGAAACCGCCTGAAGGGTCAAATCAAGGTAGAAATCGCATGAAGGGTCAACTTAAGGTAGAAACCGCCTGAAGGGTCAACTCATGGTAGAAACCGCCTGAAGGGTCAATCAAAGGTAGATACCGCATGAAGGGTCAACACATGGTAGAAACCGCCTGAAGGGTCAATCAAAGGTAGAAACCGCCTGAAGGGTCAACTCAAGGTAGAACCGCCTGAAGGATCAAACCAAGGTAGAAACCGCCTGAAGGGTCAAATCAAGGTAGAAACTGCCTGAAGGGTCAAACCAAGGTAGAAACCGCCTGAAGGGTCAACTTAAGGTAGAAACCGCCTGAAGGGTCAAATCAAGGTAGAAACCGCCTGAAGGGTCAACTCATGGTAGAAACCGCCATAAGGATCAACACGAAGGTCTGATCCACCATACGGATTAAAATCTCTGGCAAATCCCAAAGCGTGGGGATGCGCCTTCCTTTGGTTCCTACCAGTTAGGAATCCCATCATGGTATGACCTACCATACAGGTCAGAGCTTAATCTCCCTAGGATATTCTGAATGACGAGTCCTAGGCATCTTCTTGAAAGTCTTCGCAACCGGCAGCATCCGACAAGTGAGCTTCAGGTAAGCCTCTCTCACTCCGGCCCATGTCCAAATTGTTAGAGCAAACCGGGGATTGATTTGAGCTTTTATCAATAGCCTTAAGGATCCGATGTCATAACATTTCTTCTCTCATTTTCTCAGTTGAGTCGGTTAGGAATCAGGTGCCACCTTATCTTTGAGAGAAACCTCTAACGAGATTCCTCTCAAAGAGGGGCATCTGTTGACACCTGATTTTTTACCATTTATTATTGTGATTTTTATTCTTTAAAATTAATTAAAAATATCAAAAAAAGTCATAAAATCACAAAATCAACTTTGGAAGCCTTGGTTTAGCCTTAGGAACCAATTTTGAACAAAAAATATTTTTCGGTATTTTTAATATTTTTCGAGTTTATTTAATTATAAAAATACCCAAAAAATCAGAAAAATACCATTCGTGGTCAGAAAAATACCCAAAAATATTCGATAATTTTGTTTTAATTTCCTCTTCAAGTGTGTCACTTTAAATCTCAAAAATTCGGCTCGGGTCACTATGTTCCTTCACAAACATAAACCCGAACCGAGCCAAAAAAAAAAAATCCTTTTCGAGTCTTTTAGTTTTCAATTCTTACTTTTTATAAGCTATGACATTGGATTCTAAAGTCTTAAAGTGCAATTAGGTCAATTTGCCCTCCAATTTAATCAATTTTTACCAAAAGGGCTTAATTGCACATTTTTCTTTCAATTAGTCCCCGGTTTCACGGATGTATACGTATTCTCTACGTATTTATACGTCATACGTATTTATATGTTATGCGTATTTGTATTATTTGGTAACCTCTTTAACTCTTGTAATAATAATAATGGTTATTATTTTTAACACCTTTGTTAGTGCCTTTTTTTAGCATTTTTGTATTGTGAGTGCTATTGCTAGTGCTATTTTTAAATAGCATTTTTGTATTATAAATTGTGAGTGCTATTGTTAGTGCTATTTTTAAATGACATTTATTTATCATAAATTGTGAGTGCTATTGTTAGTGCTATTTTTAAATGGCATTTATTTATCATAAATTGTGAGTGCTATTATTAGATAGAATTTATAATTGTTAGTGCTATTTTTAAATAGCATTTTTGTATTATAAATTGTGAGTGCTATTGTTAGTGCTATTTTTAAATAGCATTTTTGTATTATAAATTGTGAGTACTATTGTTAGTGCTATTTTTAAATGTCATTTATTTGTGAGTGCTATTTTTAGATAGAATTTATAATTGTTAGTGCTATTTTTAAATACAATTTATTGGAAGGTATTTTTGGCTATAAAAGGATGGCAAGAGTTTTGAGGTTGAAGGAGGGAGACATTTTGTAGAGTGTGCAAATTTTTGAGAGCTTAGAGAGAAGAACACAAACACTCTCTATATTCTCATAATCTTGAGTGAGCAAAATATACTAAGTTCGGAATATTGATTCTGCATATTGCTAGCACAATTGTTGTGGAGTTATTAGTCGTCTCCCCGTTCGTCAATTGGTGGTGCGTCTGAACTAGATGCCTAACACTTGTGGAGGCTGAGATCGAAGAACATCGAACCGACACCTCCGTTCAAGCACGCTACGAGAGGTAATCTATTTACTCCCTTTGAGGCTTTGTGATTTTTTTCGATTGAAATGCACGAAGTACGCCTCTGGAGATACATGTATGGGTTGTTATTTATTTCCGCTACGTGTTACGTGGATCCCAACAGTGGTATCAGAGCCAATCCTTAGGTGTTTTCGTGCATTTAATTGATTTTTGTAATTTTTGCAATACTATGGCCAATATGTATTAACGAATTGTTCGTCTTACATGGCTAATGGAGGTTGATTGTTTTTATATGATAAATTAATCAACGTAGCAAAAATTGAGACTAAATCAATTTTGAATCGAAAATTTATGGCTATCATATTTTACGTAAAAATTCTGAATATGATACAATGTAGAATTTTTATTGTGCCTTCCTAAGTTTTAAATTGTGAATTTATTACTTACATGGAAGGGTGGTGATCATGGAAAAATCCCTAATCAATGTGATTGATGTATATATGAATGTATGATGATTATTTATATATTTGGGGTTGTAATTATTAAATGGAGGCTGCGTACTCCTTTTATTTTTCATGTAATCTTTATTTTTAGCATAGTCAATTGTTGATGTAAATGCTACGAGGATTACGTGGGGGAGCCTTTTAAGTTGGCGAGCTCTTTGGGGCCTAATTCTTGAAGAGTTCAAGAAACCAAGAAGAAGCGAAGAGCGGCTCTCCGTTATTAAAATATTAAAATGATTAAATGTGGTCTCATTGGCTCGAGACCCATTAAATCATAATTCCATGATCACCACGTAGGATAGATGTTTATGTGATTGACATCTATTTATTTATTATGATTACGTGAGCATGTTAAACTGGTTAATGTGCAAAGTCAGACTTACCTCACCCAAAATTGCGCCTGCATGAAATCCTAGTTAGGAAAATCACTCGCGTTAGGTACCGAAAGGGCGTTGGTAACGACACCAGCGTAACCAAGTCCCCGAACCCAAAAACTCTGGTTCCGTAGAACTGATCGATCTCTCCCAATCGATCAGTAAGGTTTCCGGTCTACCCTCCAAGAAAGACCGGGTGGCGACTCCAAATGCATGCACAAGTTGCACATGCCACCACGACCACACTAAGGTCGAAAGCGATCGACTCTTATCGTCGAATCCTTCTGAAAAATACTCCCGCCGCGATTTGGTATGGGCCTGGGAGGGCTCGTGCCGATCCAAGACCAGTGATCGGTAATCCATTAGCCGCGTCCGCCTTTCGGACGGGTCGCGACAACGATTTACCCTTTGAGGGGTGAAATCGCCATTTTGGATTAAATGGGAGAAAATCCCAAAAATGAAAACAAATCAATTTTTTGTCATTTTCAGCCTTGGAAAATTTTTAGAATTTTTTTAGGAATTTTCTGCAAATTTTCTCATTTTTTTTGAATTTTTATTTAGTTTTTCATTTTTTTAGCATTTTCTGATTTATTAATATTTTTTATATTTTCAGAAAATATTTTAACAAAAAGCATATCATTGGCAATAGACAACACTCAACCAGATAAATAAGTTAACTACTGAACTGAGATAAATACATGCAAACCAAATCTATAATGGCGACATTCTAGAAAAATAACCCTGATATACGGATCGGGTACGTAAAACATACCGGATTGGACACCGGCCTTCAATCGCCCAGCCCCAGCCTGCGACCATCTCCGTGCACATCACCTGTCGATCACCACATCAAAATGTCAACAATTAATTTTATAAGTTTTAAAACCGGCAATAAATAATAATAATAATTTTAAAAAAAAAATCTGGGCCCGGATACGGGCCAACTCTCTCGGCCATGGCCCAAGCTCACGGCCATCGGCCCACGTTACTCGGCCCAGGGACTCGGCCATGGCCCAGATGCACGGCCTCGGCCATTCGGCCCACGGCCTCGGCCGCTCGGCCCACGGCCATGGCCGAGGAACACGGCCATGGCCGAGGAATACGGCCACTCGGCCCACGGCCATGGCCGAGGCGCACGGCCACTCGGCCCACGGCCATGGTGGTAGCTGGCTCGACGAAGGCGGCCGGACGTGTGGTGGCGGGTAGTGATGTACGATGAGATGGGGAGGTTCACAAAAAAAAAAAAAAAGAACAAGAAGAACAAGAAGAAGAAGGAGGTTGCCCCAGAAGAACGAGGGGGAGCCGGATGAAGAGGAAGAAAAAGGGGGGGAGGCGGATGAAGGAGGAGGGATCTCTCCTCCCTCTCTCTCAATTGAGTGCACTCAAGTGCACTTGAGTGCATTCAAAAGAGAGAGAGAGAGAGAGAGGAAAATATCAAAAAGAGAGAGATGGAGACCGTGTGAGAAAGAGAGGGAGCGGGCGCGCGAGAGAGAGAGAGAGAGAGAGAGAGAGAGAGAGAGAGAGAGAGAGAGAAAAAAAGAAAGGGAAAGAAAAGAGGGAGTGGGGGAGAGAGAAAGAAAAAAGAAAAGAAAATAATAATAATAATAATAATAAAATATTAATAAAATAAAATATTAAAAAATAATAATAATAATAATAAGATAATCAAAAGTGAAGACAAAACTTTTTCTTTTAAATGATGATGTTTTTAATCCTTTTCTTTTTAATTATTACTAATATTTTTGCCAAATTCAATTTTATGGTGATCAGAGAACACCTAAACTCGAACCTGAATTTTACTGTTTTATGAGGTCAGAAAATAGATAAAATAAAAATAAAAATATCGACTATTTTTATATAACTTTTGTGACCTCAAATATTATTTTTCTTGATTTTCTTTTTCTTTTTTTCTTTTTTTTTGTATTTTTTCGAAAATATATTAAAAAAATGAAAATTATGAAAATTATTTTTTTGGTCAAAATGGTTCATTTAGCTTGGCTAAGGTCACCAAAATTGATTTTTCAATTTTTCAACTTTTTATGGATTTTCTATGAATTTTCAAAAAAATAAAATAAAAATAAATAAATAAAAAAAGTTGATCAAAATTTAGGTGTCAACACTGATCACTAGAGATTAAGAGACTAAGACGGCGTTCTTTTGGTAATTTTTACACATCTTTCATTTGCTATTAAATCAAACTCTTTTCTCAACTCGTCTCTTCTTTCCGCCCTTTGGTTACCTCCACGCGTGACGCTTGGTGATATGACACTAGAGAAGTAATATTAGTGATGGTCGGCAAAAATATGGCGATCAACAATGGCAAATTGGCTGTATTGAAGTATCTTTGCACTCGAGCTTTTGACCAACTTGTTACTTTAGATTGAACATCACGGTTTGTGTAGCAATTGTAGCTACTTTGGTAGACAATTAACCCTAGGCTGCGTTTGGTCGTCAGAATATAAATCAGGATAAGATATGATCTATCATATTCTGTGTTTGGTATTTGTCAAAAATAGGATGGCTAATATATTGTGCTTTATTCCTTTATGGAGAAATATATGATATAGTAAGGATAAAAAATCTCAGGAGAGGGGATATAATAGACCGGGATATAATTTCTCAAGAAATCAGACATGAGCAGAACATAATTTTTTCCACAACAACCTCCTTTTCTCTGTGTTGGGCCGCCTCTCTATCGTGTCGAGCCACCTCTCTAGCGGAGGGCCGCCTCTCCGGCAATGGCTACCGTCAAGTACTGGTCATCTCTCAGTAACAGTGATTGTCAATTGTGGCTGCCTCTCCGACGACGCCAAGCTAGGGTCTCCGACCGCAAAGCTAGTTATCTCCATGATCTTGTTCTTTAATAGATTATTTGGCGTGTTATGAGATCACATCTCTCATTCCTTAACTCGACATTTTATGCAGAACTTGATATTGATCATTGACTTTCAAAAGGGGTCTCGACATTCCAAAGGACTCTCTTGAACGATCAGCATGAGTGCATCTTTAACTTGCAAAAAGAGACCAAATAATTAGATTGTTCGTCACTTAGGGTCTGTTTGGCATTGTTTCCGTTTCTCTGCTTCTGTTTCTGGAAACAGTAAAGAACAGAAACATGTTTGGTAATACAAATAATTATGATTCTGATTCTGTGTTCCGGAACACTTTTGGATCATTTTTCAGAACAAAAAAAAAGTTGATTTTTGTGTTCCGGAACACTTTTGCAAATCACTGTTTTCCACGATATACTTCTATGAATTTTTCCTCGATACTTTCAGTTCTTGTTGAAACATGATTTATAATTATAATTATTTTTATTTTTATTTTTAAAATTAATTTAAAAATTACAAAAAAAATCATAAAAATTACAAAATCAACTTTGAAAACCTTGGCCAAGCCTTAGGAACCAATTTTGAATTAAAAATAGTTTTCATATTTTTTTAAATTTTTTAAATTTATTTAATTATAAAATACCCAAAAAAATTAGAAAAATATCATTTGTGGTCAGGAAAATACACAAATATAGTTAATATTTTTATTTCAATTTCCTCTTCAAGATGGTATTTTTAAATCTAAAAAAGATTAACTTTCTTTTTCGCAACTCTTTTTTTATTTTTTCGTTTCTTTTTCTTAATCACTATTTGATTTAATTATTTTCTCTTTTCTTTGTCATCAAATATAATTATTTAATTATTTTATTTAAAATCAAATTAGGAGCAAAAATTTTATGCAGTTACCAAACGCATTTCTGTTCCTGGAACAAAATTTTTAGTAGTTACCAAACGCGTTCTGATTCTCGAAAATCATCTGGGAACAGAAACACTGAGGAACAGAAACACGGGATTAGAAACGCGGGGAACAGAAACATTGCCAAACAGAGCCTTATTTACTCACTCGAAACAACGAGTAAGGCTAGCAAGTCATTCTCAAAGGATTCGATTCCAAATCAAGAACCTCGCTTCTATGGAATCTGCTTCGTCAATATTGTGCTCGAATTCAAATGGCACAAACTCTATTCAACAACAACTCACTTATCAAAATCCATAATTGAATAATTTGTAAAGTGTCTTGATGTTTCAGCAAAATAGAATCGATCTTACACGCACCTTATCTCTATTTAATCGACTTTAAATTCATAGTTCACCAAACAATAGATAAAATATGATAAAATCCTTAGATTTCTAATCGTACCATATCCAATCCTATCTTAACTAGAAATTCAGACAACCAAACATAACCTAATCAATGGATTTGTAGAGCTTGATAGTGGAAACTTATAGTAAAGCATATTGGCCTTTTACTGCTGATAGTGTACATATAAATTTCATGTTAAAGCAAGAAAGAAAATACTGCTGCCAATGATATACATGTATTTTCCATCATGACTATGGTCTAAACTCCTGCTATAAATTTGGGCATTTTCGTTTACGGTTGTAACTTGTATTCAACGTTTCCTTCATGTTTGTCCTCTTTTGTACATATTCTCCATTATTATAATCTAAGCAACCACTAATCATATACTAGAGCAAAGAAATGTTAGTTTTATTTGCAAGTTGTTACTTTATTTCCTTAGATTATTCTTATGATTGCGAATTTTTTCGACTTTGATTTTTGGATCAAATTTATGAGAATATGCTCAAAAATGGAATATTATAATTGATGTATGCATTATACGTAATGTACTCATAGATTATCCTCTTACTTGTTTTTAAGTTATTTTTCAATAATAGTTTCCTAGTACAAAAAAAAAATTGTACAACTCACTAACAGAATAATATGCTTTTTTTATAAACACAATAATTATTTAGCTATCTACTAAATAAACTATTTTCTGGAAAAGAGGTACTCGGATTTTGTTCCAAATGGTGAAAGAAAAGCCAAAAAAAGAAAAAAAAAAGAGGGGGGGGGGGGGTTGTGGTGGAAGCATTAGTCTTAAATCAAGGTGCGCCCACATTTGACCTCAATAAATGTTAGAAAAGAGACTGGTAGTTTCCATTCTAGTAAAATTTAAAAAGAACGCACTGTTTTCAATCCTATTTTGGCTAAGATACTCCTCTTTTCAATCAAAAGACCGAAATACCCTTCTCCTCTTCAAGTTATTGTTTCTTTTTTTATCAACCTAACCAACATAACTGCCTTTATTTCTATTTTTCCTTTTAAATGTTAAACTTACAATATAAATGTCAAATTACACCCAATAAAATATCATGCTACAATACATCATGCTATCACTTTTCGTAGAGAAGTTCGTTGTTCTTAATTTATGATCTCATGCTTTTAGCTAGAAAAGCTATATAAAATGTTAGCAATTTCTTATTATAACGACTAATGAACACACAATTAAATGTCTATTTTTTATGAAATAATTTTAAGGGAAACTTTATTTCAAATTTGAAATTTAAAATCCAATATAATTATCAAGTAGATATTAATTTTTGGGTAATTTTCAAATAGACTTGTAGGTTTTTGAAGTTACAAAATTTTTTATTTGTGCTTTGTTTTAGATTTCACATTTTAATATGAATTGTAAGATGACGTTGAAAATTTATTTACACATTTTGCACTTTCAAACTCGTGTTAATATTTTTTTAGGGAAAAATTTTATGCATATTTTAAATTTTTATCCACTTGCTATGAGACTGAATTTACAATCGATATAATTTCTTTCTTTATATCAAGAGTTGAACAACACGAAATTTTATTTTTTTTCCTTTATGTGTTTATCCTTTGTTAATACATATCTAAATACAAATATGTTCGGCATTTTATTATGCTTTTAACAAATTAATCATTTTCATTTTGTGATCAATTTTTTTCCGTTTTTATTAAGATCAACTAAAAATAAAGGTACTTACTAAAAAAAACTAAAAATAAAGGTAGATTTTTGGATTAGCCTCATAAAAAAAGAAACATTTAATTAAAGAAAGAGAAGGGTATTTTGGTAAGTTATCTAGCAAAAAGGAGTGTCTTAACCAAAATAGGAGTAACAAAAGCGCAGGCCTTAAAAAAATGAAAACGAAGAAAAAAAGGTAAGAAAATATATTAAATCAATAGTGGGACCAGCAAAGGATGGTCAATTCATTATAAAAGGTGGAGTCAGTCAGGAGCTAATGAGAGAGTAGAAATAGGGTAGGCCTAAAAAAAAAAAAAAAGACAAACGAGAGTCGGTAACGAATTGGCAATTTAATCAGACAAAAATCAGTAAATCACTATAATTTAGGTTGGTAATTCCATGTAAGAGTTAGTAAATTCAAAATTTTGGTAAATTATTCAAATAAAAGTTGATATAAAAAAATTGAACAAAAATTGACTAATTTGGATGCCAGCAAAAAGAATGTTAATGTCATAAAAATGTTGATATGTTATCAACAAGATACCTCAAAATGGGAAAAAAGAAGAAGTCACCGACGATTTCTTTTGTTACAAACTAGTGTTAATAAATCCATGTTTTTTTTAATTACATGGGAAATAAAATTCTGCCTGAGCTGGTTGGACTTTTTCTGAAAATTAAAATTATTGACGGTTGTGAATGTTAAAGGGGCAAACTCGATCAGGAAAATATATGGTGATTTTGTCCTTTCAATGACAATTTATGGGGATTAATCTGACAAAATATCGATTGAGCTGAAAACTTTGATCTAATGTTCAATGCGGTCCCTAAGCTTTTAATTTGTTTAAGGATATGTTCACCAAAAGTCCTAAAACTTGTCACGAGGGTACAATTGAGTTTTAAAACTTCTAAAAAGTGAAATCAAGTCCTAAAACCTGTCAAATTGGTGTAATCGAATCCTTCATTAATTCCATGCAATTTGACTAACGAAAAATGCTGACTGATCTTTTTTAATACTTTCTCTCTCCTACGTGCTGATCACTAGAGATTACGGGACTAAGACAGCGTTCTTTTGGTAATTTTTACACATCTTTCATTTGCTATTAAATCAAACTCTTTTCTCAACTCGTCTCTTCTTTCCGCCCTTTGGTTCCCTGACACTTTTTCTTCTTTTTCTGGGCCTAACCCTGATAGACTAGAGCACTCATGCATATTGCAAACAACATATTCAATGCAAATAGGTGGTGCCGACTGCCATGACGCGTGCTTTTGCCATTGACGACGACTAACATTGAACCGCAGAAGAACGAGAACCCGTCCCTTCTCAAATTTATGGTAGCATAAAGCTGTACATTCCTCAATGTTCAAAGATGGCATGTGGGCGTTTGAAGCATGGCCGCTATGTCGCATGTCCGACCACAAGAAACCGTGCACTCGGACCATGGATGCTTGTAATTCGTCTGAACAAAGAAGCAAGAAGCCGCTGATTCAAATTTCCTCGGCCAGAGCACTTTGGTTTGTTTTCCTTTGACCAAATTGCTGTGGGGAAAATTACCAAAAAAGTCCTAAACCTTTTGCAGTTATGCCAATTCAGTCCTAAATTTTTTGTTTTTGCCGATTCAATCCTAAACCTTTTGTAATTGTACCGTTTAAGTCCATCCGACGAATTTTTGCCGGCTGGCGCTGACGTGGACGCCGGCCGGCCGGAGACCCAATATTTTAATATTATTTTTAAAATTTTTAATGTAATTTTTAGGACTTTTTTTCTTCTTTTTTTCTTTTTTCTCCTTCCACCTCCTTCTTCCTCCTCCCTCCAGACCGCCACTCCTGTTGCTTCGTCCTCTGCTCCGTCCTCCTTCCGTCGGCCGCCCGGTGATGGCCATGACTTGGCTCGGCAAGCTCGAGGCGGCTGGTCCCGGTGATCTCGAGCTTGCCCGAGGTCGGCGAGTGACGAACTCGCCAGATCCAGGTGAGCTCGAGCTCGGCCATGGCCGACGAGCTCGAGGCTTGCCAGATTAGCGAGCTCCGCCGAAGCCATGAAAGAGCAGCGCGTAGCCACAGCGACGACGGCGGAGCATGAGGACGAGGAAGGTTGTGATTTTCTGCAAGAGGAAACCCAGGAGCTTCACCTTCGTTCTCCATCGCCAGAAATTAGAACAATGGACCCGGGAATCTAGCAAGCCAAGAAATCAGAAAATCGAGGCTCGCTTCACATTCATTCTCCATTGCCATAAATTAGAACAATTGAAAGTTTCCCAGGCCCATTGTTCTGATTTTCTACACGAGGAAAATCGAGGCTCGATTTTCTGCATCTTCGTTCGAGCTGAGGCTTGATTTTCTGCACGAGGAAACCCATGATAATGGATGCATACTCGGACCAAGAGAGATCACAACTGCCATTTGAGATGGTTTTATTATCCAAGCTCGAGCTCGGGCTCATCAGATCCAGTCGATCTCGGCAATGGCGTGGCGCTCGAGCTCGCCAGATCGGCCAGCCTCGGCTCAGATGAAGCCGACGAGCTCCTGCCTCGCTAGCTTCGGCGGAGCTCGGAGCTCGCTAATCTGCCGAGCTCGAGCTCACCGGCCATGGCCGAGCTCGAGCTCACCTGGATCTGGCGAGTTCGTCACTCGCCGACCTCGGGCGAGCCCGAGATCGCCGGGACCAGCCGCCTCGAGCTCGTCGGGCCGAGTCATGGCCATCACCGGGCGCCGACGGAAGGAGGACGGAGCGGAGGATGAAGCAGCAGGAGCGGCGGTCTGGAGGGAGGAGGAGGAAGGAGGTGAAAAAAGAAAAAAGTCAAAAGTCCTAAAAATTATATTAAAATTTATAAAAATTAAAAAATAATATTAAAATATTAGATCGCCGGCAGGTCGGCGTCCACGTCAGCGCCGACCGACCAAAATTCGTCGGATGGACTTAAATGGCACAATTACAAAAGGTTTAGGACTGAATTGGCACAACTACGAAAGGTTTAGGACTTTTTTGATAATTTTCCCAATTGCTGTGGCAGCTTAAAAGTACATTGGGCTGAGAAGATGACTGACATGAAGAATGACAATAACATATTTATTGTCAAATTGCCTAGATGTATCAGCATGTTTCTCCATATTAATCGTCAACCAAGAGTCTCCTCTAATCCATTGTGAAGCACTTGCAAAAGCCAAACACATTCAGCCAAAAGAGAAAAGCATACATAAGCGAGATGAAGTGACAAGGGAGTCCAACCAAACAGAAAACATGGATTGCTTCGGCTATCATCAAAGTATCAGATGTCCCAGTGACCGAAAGAGGGGGCCAAATGCAGAGTCAACATAATCCAACTTCAAAGAGGGAAACCTTTATATCCATCTGGATTGCTGGAAGTGAAATAGTTGTCATTCCCAGTTGCATCTTTCCCCAACCGATGTAAATGATACGCTATGGAGATCTTCTTTGTGATAAGATGGGATGGATCATGAAACCTGCCATGACGTAAAATACCATTCTTTTGCAGTCTCACAACTCATCAATCAGAGATTTTAACTCTTCTCGGAACTGCGTAACTTTCTCTGCTTTTACTGCCATGACTAACCCTGTCACCTGGTAATTCTTAAGCTGCATGCAAACAAATAGTTCTCAATTAGTATTAAGAGATGACAGGGAAAGCCGATGGTCAAGTCCCTAGGCAGCAAGAGCAGGAGCAGCTTTTAGTTTATTATCAGCCCTCAACCAATGATTCATTATATCCTTGCCAATATCAACAACACACAGTGATGCAGGGACAAGAATCTGGATAGAGCAAGGCTTTCTTACCTCATGATTTGTAACAGGTGGAGTGCGCAATGGAAAATTGAAGGACCATGAGCTGAGCTGCAATAGATTCCATGGAGCAACAATCAACTGATGAAGAAATTGGCCAAAAACAAGAGGAAGTAGCATCCTTAACCAAGCTACTCATTTGGAAAAATTTGTACCTTATAAAAGATTTCATCTTCGAGCTTACTGAATATAATATCTGCATCTCTGACTGGATTGCTGTTTCGTTTACTTTTCTGGGAACCGCTCTTCAGCTGCATTAGGCAACATGAACCAAAACACAGCAGATGTGACCAGCATGCATTCACGATAGTACCACCAGATAGAAGAGATATGAGTTGACCAAGAGGAACAGCACTTCTACCTTATGAATTTTGGTCACAAGTAAATAATTATTGAACTTGAAAGAGTTCCTCAGCTCCTCAGTGGGCTTCAACAAGATAACAAGATATATTAAGCATGGAAAACTTTTAGCTATATAGCAGGTAAGCAAAACGTATTCACCAAGCTCACCCACTTCCTCAGCTGACCTCATCTTCTGTAGCCCATGAGACTTCATCAAAGAGTGCATCATAGAGAGGAGGCAAAAGCTGGGGAGGAAAATTCATCACATGCTGAGACACCAACAGACCAGTACGATGTGCTTCCTCCTTCAAAAGTGCCCTGAGATCACTTACTACATCGTTCTCTGGGCACACTTTAAGAAGGTACTCCTTCAGCTCGATAATACATTTTTTATCCTGGTAACCGAATATTAGCATAGATTAGATCTCCTTTCCTACACAATGACCAAATTTATGAGCAATACACTGACATTGGCCGGTAAACGACTGCACAGAATGCAACAAAGAAGTGCCATCTATAGAGGGGGGAGATCAAGGAGACACTTTCATCTCACATGTTTGTTTGTCTCAACTTTATGTTTTGCAAGCCATTTCATCAGGGCAGATTGATGTTGGTGTTGACACTTACAGCTAAGATGCAGATCATGCCATTAATTGACAGCAAGAATTAAGATTCCAGGAGACGGATCAACTTGCCTTATATCTATCCAGGTTAAGTGCGGAAACAGCGGAGAAAAGTCCATCATCTTCAGCACCCTCTATCTTAACGACAGTCCCCACTGTTGTCTGTCCGAGTATTAGGTCTACGAAGCCACTCAAGTCCCATTCCTCATCGCCAAGGTAGTTTTGTAGCAGAATCTTCACTCCATGAAAGTCGCTCGGTTTCGGGTCGAAAAAAGCAAAATCAGCTTGAACAACCCCCTTCAGATAAACACACAATAAAATACATCACAATAAAGATAACACACCGAATTTCACCATTGATTCGAAATCTATCCTAATCGCGCTCTTACTTCAATTTCATCATCATCATCACCATCACCAGAAGACTGGGAATGCGTGTTTTCTTCGTCAGAGGATTCGGTCTGTTTAATCTTCTCTTTCTGAGCATTCTTGCCAAACCCATCATCTAGAAGTGATTATCCAATTGAAAACCACATCAAAACTCGAGCTTGAGACCAGGGGAAAGAAAAAAAAAAAGAGGGAAAAAAGCAGTCTTGATAACCCAAACGGAAATTAACATGTATTGCATGATGGAAGCAAAATCGACAAGGAAGAGTGAATATACCAAAAGCGTCTGTGCGGCAATTGGACTCGTGGGCATCATGCTTACTACTCGAGCTCGCAGACGCAGCGAGAGCAAGTGAACGAGCGAAGGGCGAGAACGTCTGAGGCCTAGAAGACGATGAAAGGCGGCGTCTTTTACCTTTGTGAGGCATCTTCTTGAGCTGATCAGGGACTAAACGAAGAGAATGAAGTTGCTTGCCCACGCCCAACGATCTACATACGCACGATGTTGGACTGGGGTTTAGGGTTTTGACATGGGCTGAAGGCGACGATGGGACATCTGTTAATTTGAGGCAAAAATTATACTCGAATGTTTAGGGCGTGCATGATAATATTTTCGAAAGTTACTTTTTGCTCCAAAAGTTAATCTAGAAAAGAAATCTATTTGATAAAAAAATTTATGATAGAAATCCATGGTAAAAAAATTTACTTCTGATAGAATTTTTAACTTTTAAAGTGAAAAATCACTCATAAAGCTATTTTTGGTCAAGTTTGAGAAGTAAAATTTTTTCAATTTTTGGTTCTAGAATCACTTCTTGGATCACACCCGCCTCTGCCTACCTTCGTCGCCGGCCGCTGACCACCGCTGCTATCGCCCGACCACCGCCAACTGCCTCCGCCGCTGCCCGATCACTGCCCGCCAACCACCGCCGCCGAAGAAATAGAAATTTTCAACTGTTACCAAATGAATTTCTCTGATAAAAAATAATTTTTGGAGCAGAAGTAGAAAAATCAACTTTTGGGTAGAGAAGTGTCACTATGCGCACCTGTATTTTTGACTTTCGGGTATTTTTTTTTTTTGATAATAGATTATTTTTCATGAACTGAAAATGTTTATATTGATCGATTAGTTTTCCATCATCAAAAGTTAAAAAAATAATTTTCCTTCAAATTAATGCACCCTGAAAACTTCATGATACAAGAAAATCCTAATGTTTTCAATTTAGGAAAATTATTTCCTAATTCTATGCATCTATATTTTCTTTGAACATAAATAAACCAAATACATAAAAATTCAGAAAACTAATTCTCAACTTTAGAGTGCGTTTATGTTACTGAAACTTCATAGATCGATTAGCTTTTCATCATCAAAATATGAAAAGTCGAAGAAAACAAAATTCTGAAAAATAGTCTTTTTTTTTTCAAATAAACTAACCCTTAAATTAACTTTCAACAAGACAAAGTGATCAAACATGTGACCAAACTAGTAATTACTAACATGAGAAAACTAGGTCTTTACCCAGCTTGATCTACCGACACTCAGTATTTGACTCCTCTCTGAGAGATACGGGGGCAAGCAAGACAACATATTTGAGTCAAAATGTGCTGAGGTAAAAACTAGCACGAGACATTGATCAGGACACAGAATAATGTGAGCGTAAGTTGACTATTCCTGTTCTATTGTCCAAAGTGAATACCGTTGCAAAGCAATGCCTAGCTGACAGCATAGCGAAGTCCTGGCGGGAAAAATCGACATTTTGCATCTCATCGGGTGGTCCGCTTGCTAGCGGGAATGACCACTCCCACTGAACGCCCTCTACGAGGAAGTATCTCAAGCAAGCCAAGAATATTTGCAGCCGTGGTTCGGCATATTCTAAGTACCATCATCTCGACTTTCAACTTGACACTTGCTTTACATGATTAATCCGAAAACAAGTACAGCTCATACGATGCCCATTTGCTTTGAACGTAATCTATTTCTTGTGAGTACTGGAAGAAACAGTATGGCTAATGATACATAAGAAAAAAGTCATTCTTTAGATAGCTATGCTGTAGTGGGCAGCAGAAACCTGTAAACTGGACTTGGAACGATATACACAGGATGATCGGAGTGCCAGTCCACTAGCTGGTGGTCGAAGACGTGCTCATCGAGCCACGTTGTTCAGCAAGCTGGTGGTTGAAGGCGAGCTCTGTTCACTTAACCCAGAATCCTGAATTGAAACAGGTGAAGAGTCCTTCAACTCCTCCACCGAGCCCAGAGAATCAGCTGCCCTCGGCATCATGACCAGACGTTGACTCGCAGGCGCTCTCTTCATTGACATGCCACCGAAGGACCTCTCGCTCCCGTTATATGGCGAGGAGCAAGTGGACACCACCGAGGACGCTGCGAATATGTGCTCTTCTAGTGGCGCCCACCCACTGAGCCTAATCTGCTCGAGTTCCCCGGCAACTTCTGTCATGGAAGGCCTCATGTCCTTATGAAATGCGAGGCATCGAAAAGCCAGCTCGGCAACCTTATGAATAGAGGAGAGTGTCCATGCATCCCGTTGTGAGTCGAAGAAAGGGTCGATGATATCATCCACACAACCTCTACCTATCCTATCAATGGCCAGTGCAGCCAAGTTCACCTCGCTGTGGGGTCGGGAGAAGTCCACCACTTTTAGTGCGGTTATGATCTCCACAAGAACCACCCCAAAACTGTAGACATCGCTCTTGTCGGAAAGATGGAAATTTTGATGATATTGAGGATCAAGGTAGCCCGGAGTCCCTTGTGGGGCAGTAGAGATGTGGGAATCCCCAGTCTCCGTCATTCCTAGCCTGGAAAGGCCAAAATCTGCTACTTTGGATCTATAGCGGTAATCCAAGAGTATGTTGCTAGACTTGATGTCTCTATGATATATGGGCGGGTTCACAGCTGAATGGAGATAGGCAATGGCACGAGCAGTTTCGGTCGCGATGGCGAGCCTTATCGTCCAAGGAAGTCCTTTCCCCCTCTCTCTTTGCAAATGCTGAGACAATGTTCCGTTTGGCATGTACTCGTAAACAAGAATCTGTTCGCCCTGCTCAATGCAGCAACCCAAGAGTTGGACAAGATTGGGATGACTAACGGACGATAGAAGCTTGATTTCATTCATGACTTGGTCACTGCTATCCGTATCCCTGTGCCGGATCTTCTTAATAGCAACCCATTCGTCGTTGTGGAGCTTCCCAGCATAGACTGTGCCGTAGGCCCCGGTACCCAGCCTCTGCCTCTCGGAGAAATTGTTGGTGGCTCTTTCGATGTCTTTGTACTGGTACAAGGGAAGACTGGAGTTGCCAGCTGCTTCGCAGAGAAGGCGCTTCACACTCATCCGGTTGCGCAGAGTAGTGGACCGGCGATGGACAAAGAAACAGATGACAGCAAGAGCAACCATTAAGATAGCTCCAGCAGTAACCCCTAAAAAACCAGATGAATGTGGACAACATCAGTACAATTATCTCTACACATCGAAGAGCTGCTGCCACGCCTATTCTCCCAACAACACAGAAAAACCAGAGAGAGAGCGAGCTATTGTCCAATATCCCTCTTTTGCTACTCTACTAGGATAAAAAAAATTCTGCAGTCTTATTTGCCATGTGTAGACATATTTCATAAAGGAACCACAGGGTGTAGTTTAGGTAAATGACAATGTCCAGAAAACAGATGAAATATAGGCTTATTTTTCATGTATTTAGTTTCTTTCCTTCCTTGCTCTGCCTGTTACATCACTTCTTTTAACTGATGAGGACAGTCTCTGTTCATTTGTCTCTATCCACTGATGTCTGAAGTGACATAGTAGAAGCACTAGTACAGTCTAACCATAACAAGGGAAAGAAGACTACTCACCTCCAATGAGTATGCCAACTCTTCGACTTCCTTTGCAGCCCCTGGAGAAGTAGTCTGAAGTGCCACAACTTGAAGCTACAGATAACAAAGGAATGAAACTCAGCATTCCAATATCATAATGCAGAATGACGACATTAAACATTCCAGAAATAAAATTTCTTTTGAAGAAAGAGTATAAACAAGTTAGACAACATTTTCACACAAATTTAGTACTAAAGAAATGTATACCCCTAAAAGAAGCTCGCAATTGAGCCAATATTGAAATGAGCCAAATGTAGTGTTTCCTTGTTTTCTTATTTCAAGAAAAGGGGTTCGTCAGACATGACCAGTCCACTGACTTAGTGATAAAATATGTCAAGTTATTATTGGAAAGACAGCTTCATTACCACATAAACGTAACATATATACAAGAAGATACAACTATCAAACAAACTCCTAATTAGGCTAAACTACCAAAAATACAAGGATCACACAATAAAAGGTAATACAAAAAGATATGCACACAAAACTTCCTAAGTAAACGGTCTAAATAAAGGCAGGTGACAGCTGCCTTCCCAATAGTTATGCAACTGCTGCATCACATCATGAAAATGAAAAGCTCTTTTAACTTGGGCCGAAAAGAACAAAATGTGACTGCTCGTTTTTTTTTTGGGGGGTCAAATGTGACTACTCTGATCACTCTGAAAGCGCTCAAGGTTTAACTGTTTATTTTGTCAGCAATAATTCTACTTCTGTGCCAATCTCCCTCTCCCTCTCTCTCCCTTCCCTTTTTGCTCTAATGAGCTAATGCTCCTCTGGTTTCCTCAGTCAGGAAGCCAATACTGTTTGTTATGGCAAAAATAGGGAATCGTAGCCAATACCTAATCCTTAATATGCCTTCCTTATATACCATGGACCGTTTTCTGACAGCTTCCAGGACAAACGGTCGTCTGGCATCTATAGACATATAGCAGAGTGTTGGACAACGATTAGCACAAATTGTAGCCTTCTTGTCTGGTCTTATGACACCCCTTATTTTCAAGGATGAAAAAAGACGCATCTTTTCCAAATCCACAGTACATCATTCACGTCCTTGCCCCCACGATCTAGCAGTCATTTTTTATCTTGCCCAAAGTCCTTAGTTAATACAGATGCAAAGCCAATGCCAATCATGTAGAGAACCCAACAATCACACTGGAAAAGTTGAGTAAACATATTGACTGGTCAGAGCTCCAAGTTGTAGAATCTTTTCCCTCATAAAGCCCATGTCCAAGTCAAAAGTGAAGCTTCAGAGACTCAGAGGCTGCTTTCAAATTAAAGAAGGGCACAATCATCCTTACAAGAAAATTCAAGAAGTACAAAAGAGAGAGATCATCTTTATTAATTGACAATTCTCACTCTTTATTATTTACCAATCTTGCACTTTTATTGACCAAAGAAAGGACATCCCTGTATGCTATTGGATGACAGTGGAATCTTTCTTTTCTTGCCTTCCCATTTGTCCTCAATGAAAGAAAGTTAAACCCCAAGCAGAAAGCAAGAGATGAAACAAAGGAATGAAGTTTTGATGAACAAGATGGGAGATTTCACATGGTCAGCTAACTTTTGGGTCTTTCGCACTTAAAGCATGAACTAACTTAGAAATTAAGACTTGACGATTTACATTGTATCTGAATAGGTCCCTCAATTTCGAACTTTTTTTGCCCCGCAGAGTCTGTCAGCATATCATGTGATAATTTCAAACTCTTGGAGTTTGAAGAGCAGAAAATAACAAGACACATGACAATTAGCATTACCCCAGATGACTCTACTTTGCAAGTATTCTGTAACAGTAAAACGTGCATATTATCTACAATGGGCTGTGTGTGTATGCATGCTCTAATGAGTTGACTCACCTTTCCGGCAACCTGCACCGTGGACAAAGCCATCACCTTCAAAACCATGATGACACTCACACCTGAACCCTGAACCACCATGAAGAAGAGAAACATTCGTGCAACTCGCATTATCAGAGCAATGACATGACCCATTGAGCCACCATCCCAACTCCAAAGCTTGAAACTCGAGGAAGTTCTTCTCTGGGTCAACAGCAGCAACGGAAGAGAACAAGAACTTACAATCTGTCTGACTCAATGTCTCATATGCAATCAAATCAACCCCCTGCCTACTCTTTTTCGAGTAACAGGATATGTTTTCTCCTTGGCAGCTCTCGTTCTCGAATCGGTTTTTCACAAAACTTGCTGGCACGAGGCATCCACTCAAATTGGCTTTGCATTTCTGGAATAAAAAGCCATTTGTCCAAGTGGGTGCATAGTTTTTGCTAAAAAGAGACCTAATCGAAGCGACTGGGCGGTCGCATTTCGCTGGGAGATCGACGATTATGCTATATGTGGTCAAGTTCAGGACTCGAAAGTCCCCGATTCTGATCTCGGAGTTGTCGGCGCAGTTGAGCTGGATTTCGCAGTCGCCGGAGAATCCAAATGGGTAATTCACATGCTTGGCAGATGTTCCAGTTCCACATGATCGGTTGCAATTCGTGGCATTGTGAGCTTCTGCTAAAGAGATGATCGAGATTGTGGTGACAATTGCAAGAATTGCTTGTTGAAAAACCATACTCAACTGGATATGGACTGAACTGAACAGGTTTGATGGTATCCTGAGTAATCATCAGCTTTCTGAAACCAAATAAGAAAAAGTTAGAAACTATTTGATCACGAATTCAGAGCCAATTTTCAACTCAGAAGCTAGGAAAGAGTGACGAGAAAATTCAAGCAATCTTCTATGGAAGGCGTAACAAAAGCCGGTGAATCATGGTTGCAATTTGCTGAGAAATTAAAAGCTCAATCTTCTGTACCGTTGGGAGTTCATCCATATCCATAAATGCTCATAGAACAGAGAGAGAGAGAGAGAGAGAGAGAGAGAGATCTATTTGTAGCTTTTAATTCCATCAGAGACGTAATGAATGATTTCCCATCTTTGAGGGAACTTGAACCAGTCAACCCTTGGGCCTGTTCAAATCGAAAAGAGACAAGGAGAAGAGAGCAATTCTGTGAGCGTACCTCTAAAGCTTCTTGTTTCACATTGGAGAGGCTCGAGACTCAAGCAATGTAGTTGGCTGCTGTGTGGTTGAAATCTGGGAAATCTGCAATTCGAATTCTTGAAAATCTCTGGTCTCAGCTCGGTCTCCTTTTCTCTTGCTCGATCAAAAGCTCAAAAACCCAGAAGGAAAGCAGGAAAAGAGAAGGCTTCACTACTACACAAGACTCTCTCTCTCTCTCTCTCTCTAAACACACAGACCCACAAGAGCCTAGACTAGCCGAACGTCAAGAAATGGCCCCTTCTATAAGAAGAAATGCCCAAGCCGACATCATCGTCCATGTAAGCGACCGGGTTCGGTCATCGAGTCATCGACAAGAAGTGGAACCAGGCTGATATACGTGAATGGGAAGGTGGGTGTTGAAAGCGACGGACGAGAGTTGGAAAATCATAAACGGGTTGACCAGGGCGAAGAAGAAAAAAGCAGAGGTGGGGTGATATGTGGACAGCATCTTCACCACTTATCTTTTGCTCCTCCATGATTCGACGAAGGTGGGGAGGTTGAAGGAACACCGCGTGCCCAACTTCTCTCTCTCTCTCTCTCTCTCTCTCTCTCTCTCTCTCATTTTTTGGGTGTGGCTGGCATTCGGATCAGGGATTATAATGGAAGGGATAGTACAATACACATTTTAACATGGTTTTTCTTACTTTAAACTCATTTGAAAAAATCGATGTGGTATACAAAATCGATCAATTATAGTGAAAATCTTCTTTTCATAGTATGGTACAACTTTTTTATTATTATTAAAAATTAGGTTGAGAATACATGACTCACTCTAGCGATTTCTTTTGGACCTTATGATAAACAGCTTACGCCTTCATAAAATGTTCGATTTGAGTCATAGATACTCCTCACCATCCACGGCCCTTCGATTAGTTAATTTTGCCATCGTAACCCTACTAAGATGTTAGTAGTTAGGAAGTCTCCTTACCTGAGGTAATGCCATAAATGGCCTGTGCAACATGAGTTGTTCATAATTTCTTTTCTAACGTGAATCAAACTCGTGAGCTCGTGAAGAATGCTCAGGCTGTTGATATCGAAGGTTTTACTTTTTCTGATTATGTAATTGGCTGATCCAGTGAAATTGTTAAGAAACATCTAGTTTGAAAATTGAGGAAATGCTAAAAAAACTGAAATCAATTGTTAATTGCGCAAAAAACCAATCCATGATCGGTAAATGTAGAAATTGCTAAGCCGTTTTTATGGTAATTTGATAATAATTTAGCGACTCTTATATCAAATGACAATGTTTATTGGGTTATTTCCCAATTACAAATTTCCAAAGTAACTCATCAACTTTTATTCTTGAACTTACCAACCTTTTAATGGTAACAACTAACAACTACTAGATGAGTTTTACCATCTTAAGTGGAGTATCTTATCATCTTTTATCCGATTAAGTTACTAATAGTGTTAGGTCAGTTATATTTACTTGACTTACCAATTCATACATGTTTTGTTTCAATATACCTTGACGACAACTTCCATTCCGCTTCTTAACCTATGTCTTGGGTTGGAAAAGGAAAGCTGCTTCACTTCGTACCTCTGCCCTCGAAGCCCCTCGCTCTCCACTTGACATGGCTACAGCCAACACTTACCAATTTCCACATGTAATTTTTCACATTGAGGGATTTACCAATTTTTGTATGATCAAGTTATCAAATAATGTTAAGGTTGCCAATTCTTATTTGACTGACTTACCAATGGCTTTTTTGCTATTTCCAAATTAACAACTTTCATAACAAGTTACCATTTTTTGAGCGAGACGGTTCCATATCTTACAATGTTAAAGTAGCATTCTTGCCTCAAATAATAATGATAATAATAATAATAATAATAATAATAATAATATTAAGACCTTTGATTAAAGAGAAATTTCCACCAATCAATAAAATTCAATATGATCTAATCTACGGAAGGATGTGCCCATCGGGCAGGGATAATCATTCTGATCTTGGGAGAGGCGGCGACTATTCTCAAGAACCAAAAAAACTAAGCTGAGGGAAAGCCTATGAGTCACCGAAACGGTGGCAAGAGGGCCTTTGATTTCTCAATAGAAGAAGCAAAAAATGAGCTCTACCATTTTTTGCTTGTACATTAACAACATAAAAATAGGTATCTTTTTAATTGCATATGTTTCAAGCCAATAAGCTTTTCCACCATAATTAAAAGTAGCAACTTATTAAGAATATGGTAATCTACAAATGCTAAATAGAAAGTTGGTAAGATGTTTAATTGAGAATCGGTGATAAATTTCACCTAATCAGTATTGGTAATCAACCACAAGACTCAGTACGAGATCTTGTGGCACTTATCAATGAGGCCATATCAATTGGTATTACACAGAAGAATGTAGAAGAATTTTCTTTTATCTCAATATTCTCATATCAACAAGATTACCTTTTATCTCTATATTCTCATATCAACAATATTACAATATATATAGGAGGACAACCCTAATTATCCTACAAGTCAGGAGATAAGAATAGGAAAAAAACGGATAAGGAAAACTTCTCCTATTAGGATTCTAATTGACAGCTTACCAACACTCTCCCTCAAGCTGGTGAGAAGATATTCTCATATCAACAAGATTACCTTTTATTTTCAATTGTCTGTTTCTCTTAAAGAGCAACCCTTTTCCCGGAGATGACTTCAAATAGCGTAAAATTTGAACCATAGCGTTCATATGTTCTTCGCTCGGAGCCTGTATAAATTGACTCACAACTCCTACTGCATATGCAATATCTGGACGAGTGTGCGATAAATAAATTAACTTCCCTATTAACCTCTAGTATCGGTCTTTATTAGTAGGTACGTAATTAGGAACTTCTCCAAGTCTGTGATTCTGGGCGATATGTGTCTCTACAGGCTTACAATCCAACATTCTAACCTCAACCAATAAATCTAACACATATTTTCGTTGAGACAAGTGTTGACACCTGATTTTTAATCATCTTTTATTTTGATTTTTACCTTTAAAATTAATTAAAAATAGCAAAAAAAGTCATAAAATTACAAAAATCAACTTTGGAAGCCTCGACCCAGCCTTAGGAACCAATTTTGAACAAAAAATATTTTTCGAAATTTTTAATATTTTTTTTGAATTTATTTAATTATAAAAATACCCAAAAAATCAGAAAAATACCATTCTTGGTCATAAAAATGCACAAAAATAGTCAATAATTTTATTTTAATTCTCTCTTCATGTTGGTCTTTATAAATCTCAAAAATTCGACTTGGGTCATTATGTTCCTTCACAAACATAAAACCGAATCGACCATAAAAATTACCTTTTGAGTCCCCTAATTTTTTATTTCCACTTTTCATAAGCCATGACATTATAATCTAGAGCCTTGAAGTGCTATTGAGTCAATTAGGCCTTCAATTTGATCAATTTTGACGAAAAGGACCTAATTGCACAAATTTCTTTGCGATTTAGTCCCCGATTTTGCGAATCTTAAAATTAAATTCTCTCTAGGGACACCCATGAAAATCAAACATCCCTAACCCATATTTTTCGTCGTCCCGAACTCATTGGTGGCCTCAATTCGGACTAATTTGATCGTTTAAGCCTCCGATTTAGCGAAAATCAATTTCGGATCCTAAGCGTAATTTGGGGTTTTCATTAAATTTCGGTTCAATTATTCGCGAAAACACTTATTTTTTTATGGAAAACGTGCCAAGGAATCTGATTTTAGCATCAATTTCGGGAAAAACGATCAATTTAGGGCTCAATTGGGCGAAATTTGATGACTAGATCGGTCGGGTCGGCCCCGACCCGACCCGACCGAACCGGGTTTGCAACCAACGTTGCAGACCTGCTGTTTTTCCTCACGTACACAGTGAACAGGGAACAGAAAATGCAAAGCTGGCGGGGGGAGCAGGGGGACATCACGGCCCTCTTTTTCAGAGAGCGTTGAGGACGTGATCGTCCTCTCGGATCGCCACGAATCGGAGTATAAGACTCGGCCACGGAAGAGAGGGGGGGCTGACGGTTTTGAAAAAAAAAATTGAGAGAGAGAGAGATCCGAAGGAAATAGAGAGAACCGAGGGCGAGAGAGGGTAGTCCGGCGCCCGTCGAAGCCCCTCCGACCTTCAGAGAACTCGAGCGACCACCGTCAAAACCTCAGGCCGCCGCCGACTCTCGGCCAAGGTCGGTATACCCCTGTTCTTGTGCTCTGTTTTTTTTTACTTACTGTGTGTCTTGGTCCGGGACGGCCTCCGGCAAAACCGAGCCAAACCGACCGCATACCGACGTTAGTTTAGGTCCCTGTGTTGATGTTTGAATGTCTATTTGCTTCGGTTTTGCGCGCAATGTTCATAGATCTAGCATAAACACTCGTTTTCGCATGCCCGCCAACTGTTCGACAAAATGTCCGCCGGTTGTTTCAAAGCATAATAGCCGCGGCCGAACCTTGTCTGAGCATATTTCGACACATTCTTGCCCTTAATGTGTTCTAGAACCATTGCTAAGCCATTGTATGTGTTTGTTTTGCATCGATTGGCACCGAAAACGGCGGTTGGAGCTCCCCGGGCCCTAACCCGAGCCGAGGGCTCGGTCCGGCGAAGCCGGAGGTCGCCGACCCCTAGGCGACCTCAGGTAAGCCTCTTAAGCCCTGTTGGATGCTATGTGAATGTTCGGAATCGAGTTTGGAGTGTAAAAACTTTTCGTGAAAATCATCGCCGGAACCGACGCGGTTCACTGCCGGCCAGGGGCCTTCCGATTGTCGTTTGTTGTATTTTTCATCGTGAATGGGATGCTGTGTTGATGGGGAGTCGAATGGGTTCGAAACCGCGCCGTTTGGGCGACGTTTTCTCGTTGGGCTTAGCCCTCCGGCGAGGATTCCAGCGGAATCGCCGGAATTCTCCATCTCCGGTCGTCTTCTCAGACAACCAGGTTGATTGGTCAACTCTTGTTGACCAATCAACGCCGACGTGGCGGGCCACGTAGGCGGCCACGTCGGCAAAGTGGGGCCGGTTCCTTCAAAAAAAGGAAACCTAGATCCGACGGTTGGCATGGTGCCACGTGTCGCGATCTAGGAATTTTCGAAAATAAATAAATGATTTTATAATAATAAATAATATTTTCAAAAATTCAAAAAAAAAACCTGGATCGGACGGCCGTGGATGTGCCACGTGTCGTGATCCGGTGCTTTCAAAAAAACCTAAATCGGACGGTCGTGGATGCGCCACGTGTCGCGATCTGATGGCTTCACGATCAAAGAGATCGGACGGACGGGATGGCGCCACGTGTCGCGATCCGACATTTTCAAAATTAAATTGATCTGGTGGCTAGGGTAGTGCCACGTGGCAAGGTGGGGGACCGTCCGATTGGTTTTAATTTTCAAAAATTCGGATAAATTAGAAAATGGTTTTAAAATAATAAAAAAATAGAAAAAAAATTTAAAAAAAAATCAAAAACGGCGTATTTTAGACCGGCTCCGACCTGTAGGGTCGGGCCGGGCGCCCGAGAGGCACGGGCCGGGTTTGACCCGGTCCGGAAAATATGTTTTATATAAAAAAATTCAAAAATTTTTTTATAAAAAATTCGAAAATTAAAAAAAAAAAGAAAATCATAAAATAAGAAAATCATTAAAAATTCTAAAAAATTCTAAAAAATCTAAAAAATTCCAGAAAATAGGAAATGGCCACAATCAACTGGCCATGACCTATTTTGGGTCTTTCAGACCCCAATCTTTCCAAAAATGACGATTTTGCCCTTTTGGCAAATCGTCTCCCAAAAATTCCAAGAAAATTCCAAAAAAACTCCAGAAAATAGGAAATGGCTACAATCAACTGGCCATGACCTATTTTAGGTATTTCAAGACCAATATTTCCAAAATGACGATTTTGCCCTTTTGGCCAATCGTCTTCCCAAACATTGAAAAATCCTAGAAAAATTTCAGAAAATATGAAATGGCCACAATCAACTGGCCATGACTTATTTTGGGGTACTTCAACTCCCAATCTTTCCAAAATGATGATTTTACCCTTTTGGAAAATCGTCCCCCAAAAATTCCAGAAAACTTCAGAAAAATGCCAGAAAATAGGAAATGGCCACAATCAACTGGCCATGACCTATTTTGGGTCTTTCGAACCCCCAATCTTTCCAAAATGATGAATTTTCCCTTTTGGCCAATTGTCTTTCCAAAAAAATAGGAAGTGGCTACAATCAACTAGCCATAACCTATTTTGGGTCTTTCAAACCCCAATATTTCCAAAAATGACGGTTTTGCCCTTTAGGCAAATCGTCTCCAAAAAATCAATGAAATTCAGAAAATTTCAAAAAAATTCCAAGAAATAGGAAATGGTCACAGTCAACTGGCCATGACCTATTTCTGGTCTTTCGAATCCCGATCTTTTCAAAAACGATGATTTTTCTCTTTAGGCATATCATTTCTCGAGAAATTCTGAAAAAAATTCAAGAAAAACCTCCAAAATAGGAAATGGCCACAATCAACTGGCCATGACCTATTTTGTTTATTTCAACACCCAAACCTCCAAAAAAATTGACGATTTCGCCTTTCGAGCAAATCGTCCCCAAATCTTCCCAGTCCACCCCTGGTCCTAAATCACACTTTCTCTAAGCCCTTGAGGCTATACTAGGAAGCCATTGATTTGAATTGATGTGCATTGACGTGGTTCATTTATGCACTTGATTGTGCTTTCCTTATATTGATTGTGATTTGATAGGACTAGTCTTCCAATCTGCTTGAAATCCCTGAATCAGACTTACCTCACCCAAAATTGCGCATGCATGAAATCTTGGTTAGGAAAATCACTCGCGTTAGGTACCGAAAGGGCGTTGGTAATGACACCAACGTAATCAAGTCCCCGAATCCAAAATCTCTGGCTCCGCAGAACTGATCGATCTCTCCCAATCGATTAGTGAGGTTTCCGGTCCACCTTCCAAGAAGGACCGGTGGCGACTCCAAATGCATGCACACATAGCATATGCCACCACGACCACACCAAGGTCGAATGCGATCGACTCTTATCGTCGAACCCCCGTAAAATTAACTCTCGTCGCGATTTGGTATGGGCCTGGGAGGGCCCGCGTCGAGAAAGCCCGTGATCCACATTTCAGAGTGGGGGCCCTATTCGATAATCCATTAGCTCGTTCGAAACCATTCGTACGAAAAACGAATAACGGGTCGCGACAACAAGAAAATACATTTCTTTGATCGGACTATCTGATCCCCAAAAAATATTTCAAACCTCCCAAGTTTTTCATCTCAAACTCCTTCGCAAATCTTCTCTGAAGTTCAGCAATTTCCTCAACATCATCTCCAGTGATGATCATATCATCCACATATATGATTAGTGCAGTTACTTTGTCATGTCTCATTTTTAGAAATAATGTATGATCATAATTACTTTGAATATCTCCATACCCCTTCATTGCTGAGCTAAAACGATCAAACCATGTTCGGGGTGATTGTTTTAGTCCGTATAGTGAGTGCTCAAGCTTGCAATCCACATTAGGCTGATCGACACATGCATAACCCGGTGGAATCTCCATGTAAATCTCTTCCTCTAAGTTCCCATGAAGAAATTTGTTTTTCACATCAAATTGATGCAAATGCCAATCTCTGTTTGCTGCAACTGACATCAAAACTCGGACAGTGTTCAACTTAGCAACAAGGAAAAATGTTTCTTGGTAGTCTACATGTAAGTTTAGGTATGTCCTTTCGCTACTAACTGAGCCTTGTATCTCTCAATTGAACCATCCGCCTTGTATTTGACGGTGAAGACCCACTTACACTATACTGCTCTCTTTCCTGTCGATAACTCAACTAGTCTCCAAGTTTCATTCTTCTACAATGCTTCCATAACTTCTTTCATCGCTTGTACCCACTTAGGATCATTCAATGCTTCTTGTGCTTCACCAGGAATTTTAACTCCGCAGACGTTAGACACAAACGCCTTCACGGGTGATAACAATCTCTCTGTTGATACATAGTTTGTGACTGGGTACTTCGATTTTCTTTCCTCCACATCAGGTGGGTACCTATTAGGCGCATTGCCTCGATTATGTCTGTAGGGCAATTTATAACCAACATCCATATCAGTATTATCAGAAGAATCATGTATAGTTTGAGATCTTACCTCAAGAGCATCCTTAGGAGAGTGGTCGGGTATTAGAGATGGGATACTTAGAGGAAGATGGGGTTGTACTTGTGACTCTTGGAGCGAAGTATCCTGCTGACATTCTGTACTAAGGAGTTGCGGCCTAGGATCATGTTCACCATCTTGACCCAAATCTTGAGTTGCCACAGGCTGTCGTACTGCCTGTCCTCCAAATTCGCCATTCTCTGACACTAAGCCACTTGCCCCCATTGCTGCCATCAAACCAACATCCCACCAAATTTTCCTTTCAATCCGTTTCTCCCCCTGAAAGGTGGAATTGGTGCTAGGGAAAAAGAGTTCTGTCTTAATAAACGTCACATCCATGGTAACAAATGTTTTTTTCGTGTTAGGATTGTAGCAGCGGTAGCTTTTTTGGTGAGTGCCGTAACCTAAAAAAACACATTTAACAGCACACGAATCGAGCTTTGTGCGGTGATGCTTATGAATGTGTACATAAGCTACACACCCGAACACCTTCGGAAGCAAAGTCAAGACTGACGGAAGAGGAATATGCTTCGAAAGCTTCTGGAGTGGAGTTTGGAATGCCAAAAGTCGGGAGGGCATTCTGTTCATGAGATACACAGCGGTGAAAACGGTTGCATCCCAAAAATAATGAGGAACCCGCCCACCCTTCAATAAGGCCCGCGTCATCTCAAGAATATGACAGTTTTTTCGTTTGGCCACACTATTTTGTTATGGTGTGTTAGTACATGAGGTCTCATGAATGAAGCCATATTCCTGGAAATAACCTGCTAGTTGCTGGTTGATATATTCACCACCATTGTCACTTCGGAGAATGCGAAGTTGAGCTCCAAATTGAGTGGATCGCATACGAAAGATAAACCCGACCTCATCCTTGTGTTTCAATAAATATAACCAGGTCATTCTGGTACAGTCAACGAATCCCAGACATAGTAGAAATTGACGAAGCACCCCACACATCCAAATGGATTAATGAAAAAGGTATCATGCTTTTATTGACACTCGATGGAAAGGAAGCTCGATGGCTTTTTGCTAAAATACATGTCTCACACTTAAATACAGAAGCTAAGGAATTACCAAATAAGTCTAGGAATAAATACTTTAAATAGCCAAATGAAGGGTGGCCAAGTCGATGATGCCATAACCAAATGTCTTGCTCTTTATCAGTGGAGGAACTACGGGTGTGGTAAACTCTGCTCGTATTGAAGTCCTCCACAAAGTACAACCCCTCCCTCTTAATACCTCGTCCAATAATCTCCTTCGTGAGGATATCCTGAAACAGACAAAAAGAATGATACATGAGTACACTACAATTCAGTTCATTAGTGATTTGTCCAACAGAAAATAACTGATTAGATAAAGATGGAAGTAGCATAGTATTTGTCAATGACAGAGTCTGAGAAAGATTAACACTGCCAGTTCTTGTAACAGGAAAGCGACTACCGTTAGCATTAAAAGTATGTTGTCGCCTCGGAGTGGTACGATAAAGGAGGTCCTCAATATGAGGTGTCATATAGTCCATAGCACCCAAATATATAATCCATCAATCATGGTCGTTCCCTGTAGAAGCACTGACAAGCATAAACCCATTGTTACCTTCAGAGGTCGGAGTTGGGGTAGAAGCAGTGTCTACCGTCGATACTAAAGACAAGGCCGAGGTAGCTGGGGCCCTATTCGAATCACCTGTAGCTAAGGATGCCTATCCCTTCCCTTCCACAATAACATTTTTCTATTTGGCCTGTAATTCCTTCCACCAGTCGGGGTAGCCATGCTACTTAAAATAGGTTTCCTTTGTGTGTTTAGAATTCCCACAATGGCCACAACCTCCTGCATTCTGTGGAGATGGTCTAGCCCACAAACCAACACCGGAGCGCCCTCCCCTAGAATCGCCACGCACCATCTGCAAGGTAGTGTGTGCGATGCTGTTCTCAGGAATGTTCTGATCGAGTTTTCCTCTACGTGACATCATGGCAGCAGTAGATGTAGTGCCTGGACGTGTAAGCATAACATTTTACCGCATATTCTCACGTCGAACTCATGCATAAGCTTGCTCTATGGTAGGAAAAGGTTGCATTTGCAGCACATCCGCCTTGACATTGTCAAGACGATCATCGAGCCCATCCAGAAGTAAGTAGACATGATCTTCTTGTACTAAGGCATTATAGTGCTCAATATCGTGCAGGCATGTCATGAGGTTTGGACGACGAAAGTCAACTTCCCACCAAAGACCTTAAAAAGCATTGTAATACTTCTCAATGGGACCTGCCTGCTTCAATCGACTCAGGTGTTGCTTCAGATCGTATACTTGGGAAACATTGGAGCCGTCTAAGAATGTTGTGGCTACGGCCTCCCAAACTACCTTAGCGGTAGGGTACCGAATAAAATTGCCAATCAATTCCGGGACCATGGAATTGATAAGCCAGCCTTTAAATGTAGAGTCATCAATTTTCCACTTCTAAAAACTAGGATCGGTCGGAAGCGGTGGAGGAAGATCTCCATTAATATACCCCAATTTGTCTTTTCTGGATATGTACATCTTGACAACTTGGGTCCAAAGGCCATAATTATGGCCATATAACTTCACGGCAATGGATGGTGCAGGAACCTCAACGTGCGACGACGAGACCTGATGAGTGGTCAAAATCTAGGTCAATTTCAATGTTAAATTCTCAGGGAGAACATCAGTGGTGGGAGCCCCTCCGCTACCCGAAGGATGCACAACAACTCCTGCTGAAGCTGGAGGGGCCACTCGGATGGGATCTGGTTATCGATCATGTCTTTAGAAGAGAAGGAACGGTGTGGCAACAATCTGGGTAGCGACGGATCAGGATTGGATCAGTGCGGTGATAGGCAGAATCGCGGCAGGTCGTAGCACATCCGCTATGGTCGGTGGCGAATCAAGCGATCGACACAGCGGGCGTTGATCAAAGTAATTGGGGATTAACGTACAGTACTCACAAGAAGCAAACCCTAGGCTCTGATATCATGTAGAAGAATTTTCTTTTATCTCAATATTCTCACACACACACACACACTCACACACACACACATATACATACAGAGGAGGACAACCCTAATTATACTACAAGTCAGGAGATAAGAACAGGAAAAAAACAGATAAGGAAAACTTCTCCTATTAGGGGTCTAATTGACCGCTTGCCAACAAAGAAATCAATTCTACAAATTAATGCAATTAGATATGCTTTTCATAGCAAACTTACGGGGGATTAAATGTTGATCTCCTATTGCTTACATGATCCATGTATCACATTGACATGAAGTTGTCTAAAGTTCCAAAGCAAGTGGGCTGGTCCAAAATTTTGCAAACTAAAGTTAAGAATGATGCCATGCCAAAAAGCCCTTTCAGATATGCATCAATAGAAAATGAATTATTCGTGCAAGTATTCTTTGTCAATTCCCAAAGAATTACTTAAAAAAAAAAAAGAAGGATGAGGATGAGAAGCTAAAAACAAAACTGACTAACAAAGGTCGGCAAGATACAGCAGCATCTTTTGACAAATTTTCAGCAGCGTAATTAATGTTGACAGGGAGTGCTGGGAAAATGAAGAATATCCATGTCAATTAATAAAAAATGACTCAGAAGATTATCATCATCATCATCATCATCATCATCATCATCATCGTTAGAATTGATGTTGTTGTGGTCGTTGTTTATTAACTGCAGCAGTTTTTTGACTTGCCAGTCCACGAGTAATACGAGTCATTTTTTTATTATCATCCCATTACAAAACACCAGCTTTCGGACAAGACTGTCTGGAATTCACCATTTGTCAAATAAAAGTGGATTTATTGCGGGTCGACATCGACTTCAATTTCTTTTGTATCCCTTATACTCTTTGGATCAAATGCTTGATCGTGCCGTGATTCACGAATTCTTCCTAACAATTTCAAGAAGTTGCATTCTTTTCTTTTCTTTTTCTAAATCGTTTTTGCGAGAATTCAAGGAAAGCAATAAAGAATATTCATCTAAATGGCATGTCCCTAGTCAACCTTGGAATTGCAGTCCATACTTGGTCGGTCTATTATCTCCTTGGAAGAGGGAAAAAATCTTGAAAATAAAGTAGAAGCAATTCATGGTGGGTCATCATTCACATCCCTTTCCATTTTCAAAATATAGGCCCACCAAGGCGATCTGTCTTTCAATCTTCCTCAAAGACAACGATGAGCTGAGCACGGCCCCTTTGCTCAGAAATTGATGCAATTAACTGCTCCTTGATTGATTGCCCCTCCCTGTACACGTCCATTGACAATTTTGTTTCATGACCAAAGTGATGGGAGGGGTCCTTGTTTTGTTTTTGGTTTTTTTTTTTTTATAATAAGAAAGAAACTTTCAAAGGGTGCGATCTCCGATAAATGGAAAAATCGTTCAAGAAGTCCTAAACTTATCGTAAGACGGCCAATTCAATTATGAAACTTTTTAATTTGACTAATTTAGTCGTGAATCTTTTGACTATTTGGGCGAGGCCCGCGACCCTCCAATTGCATCCGACACGTGGTCTAGGTCCCTCTTTAGGGTGGTTCGTTTCACAAAAAATTTCATGAAAAAGAAAAGTGATTTTCTGGAAATCATTTTTCAAGAAAACTTTTCAATTTGGTGTTTGTGATTAGGTTTGTGGCTTGCTTACTTACTGATAATCCGTGATTGCACAATGACTGAGAGATGATTGGAACCCCGCGTTTCTCCTTGCGGAATAATGTCATGGGTGACGCTTGGACTTCAATTTAATGTCCCCAACTTTTTAAATTCGGGTTCAATGAGATCCTTTCCTTAAGATTGCACTTGGTAGTCTGGATTCTAGCTAGGATAAGATTAGATTAGAAATAATATGATAAGAAATCCAAGAAATTTACCATATCCTAACCACTGTTTAGTGAATTGCAATAATAAAGCCAGATAAGTTTATATTCTATCATGTTCATTGTTTTATACAAAATATCGATGTAAATAAATCTGAAAATGCACAAACAGAGAATACAAGAATCTCTCATAGTTTTTTGCCAAATCTAGTAAGAAAGAGAAAATGTGATCATTCACCTTTGAAACTAGGAAAAATTTTACATCTCTCGTTACTTTTGTTAAACTTCAACACGAATCACAAAAACGGAGGAAAAGGAGTTTGGATGCTCTGCTCTATATGCTTTTATAGACTTTTGACGTGAATTAGAAAACTATAAAAAAGAAAGTTTCAACTCTCTCGTCGTTTTAGTAGAGTATTGTCGTATACTAAAAACTACTAAGGAGTCGTGAAACTTCAATATGAACCATAGATACAGAGGAGAAAGAGATGGAGATGTTAGTTTTTTTTTTTTTTATAAAATTATTTTAGAAATCCTAAACCTATAGTACGATGGTCACTTCGATCTTGAAATTTTCCAATTTGGCCAATCTAATTCCAAACCTTTTGATGATAGGTGAGGCTCATGACCCTCTAATTGCATCCAACACGTGGTCTAGGTCTCTACTTAGGGTGCGTTTTTTTTTAACAAAAAATTTCATTAAAAAGGAAAATGAGTATAAGTAGACCTGATCATAGTTTGAGATGTTATTCATGAAAGGGCTCGATTGTACTAGTTTGACAAGTTTTAATACTTAATTACACTTTTAATAAGCTGTATGATTCAAATGAGTATAAGTAGACCTGATCATTGGGCGAGTAGGGTGGATTCCCAAGCTTAAAAGACCTTGGCTGGCTTGCTTATGATTAAATATTAGATAACATCCTCTTCAGAGAATAAGATGATAGAGTTGGGCGGGCCTGACAGGCCCTACGTGGGAGAGCCCGAGCCCAAATATGAAAATGCTTGTTCAAGCCCGCACCGATTGTGCTTCCATCATGGTGGGCCTGAACGGGCCGACCGGGCCAGGCCCGTCGACGACGCCGTTCCGCTACCGCCCCTTTCCTCTGCTCTCGACCTCCCAAGTTCGCGAGATGAAGCGAAAACTGAAAACCCTAAACCCTAGAATCCATGCCTCCCGCCCCTTTGAAAATCCGACGGAATCATCACCGTCTTTTTCATCTCCGAGCTTTGAGCTCCCTGTGACTCCGAGGTACTCCGTGCAATCTTCTTTGTAATTGCCGATTAATTACTAAAACAAAGATAATTGAAGTAGCTTTTCGGCTTGAATTTGTAATTGCTCTGGTTTGTCTATCGTCGAGCTTTGTTTCCTGATGCATGTTATTCATCATTGTTCGATTATGGGATGGTCTTGTTCATGAGAAGTTTGATTTTTTTTTTTTTTTTTTGGGGAAGTTGGGAGTTTATCGGTGATGAACTAATTTATGATGGCGAGTCTGGTTGAATCCATTCTTGTAGAATCGTGAGGACAAAGAGGCATTTGTCTGCGAGAAACTCATTTTATTAAACGGGGACAAAAGGAAGCTGTACGAGAGTTGGGTTTTTTCTTGGGGTTTATGTCGGCGGAAGAGAATGATTCCGATGCTCCAGAGGAGCTCACGGCCGAGCAGGTTTAAACTTCTTTTTTGAAGTTCAAAATTTGATTTTTGGTGACCATTTCTTTAGGCCGATTTGGGGCTGAATTGATCCGCTAATAGACTTGTGACGCTGTTTGATTCTTCTATTTCCAGGCTTTTCACCAGGACGAGGAGATCAGGAAAATCCAGAAAGACAATAAGGCCAGGTATGCATGGCGGAGAAATTCTGTTATGAGGATTAAAGATATTATATACTGGTCTTATCTATTTTGAAGATAAGAAGGGGTTTCTATGTCTTGAAATGCCTCCATTTGCATTACTGATCACATTAGATACAATAAGTGTTTTGGTTCACAGGACTGTGCAATGGCTCCATACTTAGACCAAATGCTAACTTGAAATGCTTGTATTTGTCTTAATCTGGTTTCCTCCTGGAAAGTCCTCCTATGCAGCGGTTTGGATTTTTAATCTTGTGTTCGCTTTCGTGAAAACTGCGGATATATCATTTAAACTGAGGACATGATGAAGTGAAAAAAGAAAAAGAAATGATGCCTCAACTAATTGTCTCGAATTAGTAGGATCCACATGGTGGGTTTTGGTTTGATTAGAGTGAGTGTGCTTTTATACTAGTTTTTATTTCTATCCTCCTCTGGATGTTTTGTCTCACCACATCATTGATGATGGACCATTTCATGTAGAGTTACCCGTGAAGGAAAAGAACGCCGAAGACTATGGGCTCAGAGGAAAACACCTCGACCTTCTAAAAAGCCTATAGATGGCCAAGAAATTACAGAGCATGGAACTGAGGATGATGGCAATGAATCTCTGGAAAGGAGGGGAATGCTCCCAAATGAAATTGTCACCTTGCTTGCTGCACGTGAGAAGTATGATATATTCATGTTCCTTACATTTTAGCTGCAAGTCTGTAAGTTCTCCATCTTTGGATGTTGTGTATGACCCAGCAGAAATCATTTATCTGCAGGCAAGTTTTCTTGTCAGACTCAGAGGATGAAAGGGCTGAAAGCAAGCCAATTTCACAAAAGAAGAAAGTTAAAAGATCAGGGTAAACACTTAATCTATCAGGGGAAGAACTTTCTTTCTGCATTCTAATGCCTTTCAAGTTGCTGTATAAAATTTGTTGAATTCGGTTATACAGGTCAGGACCTATTATTTTAAAGGAGATACCACCACCTCAGTGCTTACAGAGTTCTTTGGAGTTCTTGAAGAAAAGGAAGATGCAGGTTTCAAGGTCATGTTCCGTTTTGAACAACCCAAATCAAGCCCTACGATTTCTTTCTAATTCGGGTGTGTTGAGTAAGAAATGAATTTTTCTCCAGTTTTATTTTCTTGTTGGAATAGAATTATGGAGTACTCATGAGTTTATAGGCTATTGGAAGTTACCCTCAGTGCACGATTTCTTCATGAAGGTATCGCGGAGAGATTTGATGGGATATGCTGTGTCATATTTGTTCCTTGACCGACCTTGTTCTTCTCTTTCCAATTAGTAAATGTTGTAGTTGTTTAATAGCCTTATTAAGCCAGAATACCAGTCTTTTCAGCTTTTGATATATTCACATGAACCGCTGCGTAACAAAGAGGTTTGCTAATATTTGATAATATTTGACTGGGCTTTGCTTGCGCTAGAACTGTGAATTGTAGCGGTTCAGAGAGAGATTATTAGTGTTGATCATAGTGGTCGTCGTAATGGCATGGGATGGTGAGGAAGTAGGTGGACGTGGCCATTTTTGTGGCTGTATTGCTAGCAATGTGGTGTTGGAATAGTGATACAATTATTACAATGTGCAGATGACGGTGATGCTGTGTGGATTATGGTGTTGGTTAATGAGTGAGACGCCGGTTGTCATATTGAACATCTTAGAGAGTGTATTCCAATTGATTTGATTTGTTTTGATTTAATTAATCTGAAAGGAAGAGATGTGGATGAAAACTTAGGCCTAGCATCAAACAATTTGAAGAAATGAGTCCAAACGAACTTGCTAAGGCCCCGGCTCTCACTGACTTTTCCATCCTTATCTTTTGATTCCATGCCGCAGCAACTGTACAAGATGAAGTTTACTGCTCTGATGGGCCAGTGAGAGTGAAACCATGTGTAGTGTTGTCGGGTCAGCGCATCTGTTTTGGCTACAGAGGGCTATAATTTCGAATCCTGACACCTTGATGTGATGGGGGCCACGTGCCAAGCCCAACATCGCCAGTCGCAGGCAAAAAGTGACGTGACGCGTAGGCAGTTGCCCACGTAGAACCCTAAAATGAAATCTTCTATTCGAGCCGCTTCTCAGTTGTGGACATTGTTAGCTACTGTTGGGTTTGGGATGCGGGTGCAAGTTAAACAGCTTATTTTAGAGGGGGCGAATTGACAAATTTTTAATTGAATTGGCATAAATACTGTCGAAAGGAGGATCGAGGTTGACAGAATGCAGATAATTTTTTGGTCAAGCGACAGTACAGATTGATGAAACATTTTTGTGCGTTAAAGGAGATAAAAGTTTAAATAGATAAGGAAGTTCAGGTCGCAAAGATGAGGCCCGTGCATTCTTAACCAGTGGACGTTCAATGGATAGCAGCCTTGAGGTTGATAGGAGAGAGAGAGAGAGAGAGAGAGAGAGAGAGAGAGGGTCGTCGCATATAACACAATGGGATAGTCTGAGTCAAGCTATTACAATTTTCTTTTAAAGCTACGTATGCCCAGATCATCTGCAAAGAAAAATGTTACTGAGCATGCATCCATCATAAGCAACTTTGCATTTCATCTGGTATCATCTTTGTCGAGGAAACTCAATAAAAAGCCACTCACAATCCTACGAACTATGGGATTTGGAATACACCGGCAAAGCCGACCATCAACATAGGCTACGATTCCTGACACCACAAAATTGCCTACGCCCCATCTCCAAGTGAACCGCACCTTCGGCTGTTCTTCGGCATCTTTGGCGGGAAGATTGTCTTTGTGATCAGGTTGTTTCAACGTTTTGAGCTTGATGTTGGCTGTATGTCTCCTGGCTTGGTTTTTCAGCACGCGGATTGCAAAGCTCACAAACAGGTGCTCGCACAATGTCATTACTGTTGGTCCAATTTTCCATTGCTGCAGATAATAGAGTGATCACCAAGGTCTAAGCAGTGGGTCAATGCTATATCATCTATATTAGACAAATATAATAATAAAGTGATCACCAAGGTCTAAGCAGTGGGTCAATGCTATATCATCTATATTCGACAAAAATAACTACAACATGGAACCTCCAGCGATTTAAGCAAGCCAAACTTGTTGAGCAGTCATTCGGGCCTTCTTTTGCCCCCTAGAGCAATTGCTTCTCAAATTTGCAGAAGAATAAACATTTGGCCCCCCGAAGTAGTGGGGTGATTCTATGGACTTGGAGCAATGCTAAAGGTGGGGACTAGATATTGGAACCATACCAAAGGAGAAGACTAAATACTACTGGACACTAGTTTTCCTAAGTTGCAGATGTCATAGAAAGCTAGAGGGCAAAGGGGTGCAGAATGTGCCGTCTAAACTGGGCAGGCATTGCAAAGCGATTGTTCTTGCAATTCAAGATAGGCAATAGGATGATTCTTTGGAAATTCACACTAGCTTTGTCTGGAGATTGTCTAAATGCAGAACTCACGAAAAGATTATAGAAATCAATGCATGCCAACACTTACACTTTCTCCTCGAAGATGGCGTAAAGGGCGGGAAGTAGTGGAAGGATCTCCTTTTAACAGGGCTTTGCTTACAAGGAACCCTCTCACTCGGTCCATGATCTCCTCTATAAGTGAGCTGCTAGGAGGCAGGTTCTTTAGGACAACCTGTAAGTACGGACAAATACATAAACACGAATGCTAAATTAAAGCATCTAGAACAGATAGTTGCATATATCTACTATCGAGCACTGAGGAAATAGTCTCTGGGAGTGCTTTCCTCAAGATGATGCAACTGTATATATAGGCATCCCGTGTTATAAGTGGGAAAACCATTTGTGGCCAACAAACTTTTGGTCGCCACTTGTCTGACATAACCATTGGTCCAAATATAACATGAGGGAAAATGATTTCTTATTCCAAATATTGGTGCACCATACGAATAAACCTTTTGAGACTTTGAAATCTTCTCCACAAAGGCGTTTTGGATTCACATTAGTCTTTTTTTTTTGATAACCGAGGTTCCGCGCGGCCGGCGAGCTTCGCTCAACCAGCGGTGGAGCACGACTAGTCCTTGGGGGGGGGGGGTGCTAGCGCAGGATCCCACCACCACGACCCCCCACTTAAGACACCGACGCCTACGAGTTTTGAACCCAGGACTTCTCGTAAAAGGAACTGAACTCAAACTATCGCGGTCACCGACCGGTGGGTGGATTCACATTAGTCTTTCATATATGGAATAGTCAAAGTTCAATAAAATAGGCAAATAATTTGCATGAATGAGCTTGTCTGAGAGCATGATATACTTGGCATAACTATAAGGAAAGTTCCCGTTAAGGATGAAAATCGTGCTCAGAGTCCAATATTTGTAACTGACTGGAAAGATGAAATTCTGGAACTTTTACTTTCCATGTACCTGATTGTCGATAACTCTCACTCTTAGATATTCCTGTTTGTAGATGGTATCCAACATAGCTTGCAGGTACCCCTCTATATATAACTGCAAATTTGACATACTAGTCATTTTGCAATACTAAACAATACATAAGGACCTTTCCTAAAGATTGGAAAAAAGTCGATGGAAAAGCAGTCCAGGAATTTCGTGTCTTCTCTTTTATCCTATATTGATTCTGTCAATTTCTAACTAAGTCCACATTTGAAGAAAACTCTTAATGTTCGAAAGAGAAATTTCCTCCAACTACAATAGCTCTCTCCATAGCTACAGCTATGGCCGACTTCTTACAGATGCAGGAAAATATAGACGATTCTACAAGCTGGTAGTTGGCACAGCATACTAAATCCTTCTCTAATTTGGTTTTTTAAAGGCGTTAACTATATCAACTCGATGAAACTTCTTACATGAATGAACACCCCCTTAATACCTGTTCTTGGAATTATCTCTACCATTATGCCCTCCCTCCCTCCCCCTCCCTCGAAACCAAAAATAAAGGATGAAAGAAAGGAGGGCGATAGTACCTCATCCACTCCGGGACTTTGATCAAGCTTTATCGTTCTATCTGGGCCACCTTCCAATAAAGCACTACCCAAAACTGATGGCTCCATAGCCAGATTCAGTATTCCTTGGTGAAAACCCTTAATCTGAAAAACGACAAGTAGATGTCACGTCATCATAACGTACCAACAAAGATGATAACTCATACCTCAGGAGATGCGCAGCAGCGATATGAGAAAAGTTGGTATAATACTTCACATTATAGTACCATTCCATCAAATCCACTCGTTTCTGCTCCCCTAAGAACAGAATCTGATATTTCAGTGACTGCAGCAAATAGCACATTTGATCCTGCTGTTCTCAGCTGCAAGAAGCATCACACGTTTAGAAATCTGGTGAGTCCAGAAGAAATTACACCTTCAATTTGGAAAAGAAGTATAAATGCTTACAGTCCTTCCTAAGTCGCCAAAGTAGCGCCTTGTCCCCGAGAATCCTTTCCCACCGATGCTTTTACTAATCAATTTGAAGGTATCTGTGGAGAAGGTTTCCCTAGAAACAATAAGACAAGGGGGAACCTTTGGCTCCTAAAGGAGATAAATACAGCTGATTGAGCACTGTGTGTTAAAATCAGCTTAAGAAGTTCACCAACACGTCATTTTAAAAGGAAAATAACACAGCAACCAAAAAAGTTGCTCAACTTTTTCCCAGAGCTAGTGAACCATTGCAGTTCACCGAAGAGTTAAGGATATGAAACACAAGTGATCTACAAATGCAAATTAATCAATTCATCGAAGCTCTTTATTCACAATCACAGTACATGAGCATTCCTGCAATTTTTGTAATGGTGCAACAAGTTTACCAGATTAAGGAAACTGAATCAATTTGAACACTTCAGGACACAGCTTCCCAAATTGAAATTTCGGGAAGAAATTATCCTCTTCACTTTATCTATTGGAAACAAATTGAATGGGAAGACCCAGAAAAACCGTGTTGGCGAGCTCATCCAGAATTCTAAGCATGCACAACAACGCCATTTGCACCATCTGATCCAAAGCCCGGGTGTTTTAACAATTGTTTGATGATGGGCCAGGAAGGATACCCTAGTTACCAAAAGCCAATCCCAGTAACAGTGGGCTAATCCAAGGCCCAAGTCGATATGAGGTAGAGGCTCACGAGAAAACCCAGATGGCAGAGTTACGTGTTACACTTGAGGGCAAGCTGAGATGGTCCATCAATCACTATCTATATGACGGAAAGAGACAACAATACAAGCTTAACAAGACACAAGCTGAAGCAAACATATGTCAATCAACAACCACGACCAAGCTGCTCCTGTACCCACGAATGAGGGATATGTTAATCTTCTATGCTATTGTTTTTCTTTCTAGTATGACATATTACTTAACATTTCATATAACTCGGGTCTTAGAACTTTTACCTATGCCACTTTAGGTCTTTTGCCCCTATAGTACTGATCCCCTACCAAAAAAACTATATCCTCTTAAAGAAGGCCTGAAATATTCATCATCAATAATTGATGAGAATCTCTAATAGCATATCCAGATAAAGAATGACAGATGGAAAAGTAAAAGTGAAGTACCTGATGTGAAGCCTGGAAGCTTCATCAAACCGTGGGATGGATCAAAGAAGACGTCAAGGGATGATGAAGCCAAATCATCAAAAATTGATGCAAAACCTGGTGGTAGTAGTCGGCTTCCTTTTGCCATGTAGATAGCCCTCATGGCATACCTGCACGATCTTCTTTAAGCTACAACTCGGGAAACTATTAAGAACAAACACAAGGGGCGTGATGGGGCTCACCATGAATAATGCTGTGCACATCTAATGCACAACTCACGTATGGTAATTAAGGCATGAGTAACCAAGACACCATTAAGCTCCACAACCACATTTTTCATGGGAGGAACCTACATTGTACATATAGGCATAAAAGTTCAGAAAATAACCCACCATAACACACTACATGTTTTGAGTAAAAGAAAAACTACATGAAGGAAAGTTCTGGCACCTTTATTACACTGTGTATAAGAGATCTTAAAGTCTCCTGACTGGAACCATAACTTGAATATGAATCTCCAGGAAGGAAGTTGGCAGTAATCTATGGACGCACAAAAGAGGCAGCTACCATTATAAGCAGATGTGGATGCTTTAAAGCTATATTATATAACTGGGAAACAAAAGACTGATACCTTTATTGGGTGGATTTCAAAATTATCAAAGTAGTACTGTTGAGAAACACTTTTTGATTCACTAAGAGATGATCTCCAAAAAGGGGCAATTCTCATTAGTGTCTCCTCATCAATGTTCAAATCAATTGGCTGTATACAATCACAGAGATGTCAAAATGCTGTATCGTCGCTAATATAAGCCCAACAAAATACTTCAGGAAATAATACATATATATGATTTTGAATTATTCAAATACTGTTGTAAATTAGAAGACATAAAAGTAAGATGTTCTCTAATGAAAAGTAATGTAGCTTTGAGAAAATATTACCTGCAGCACAATGGATGAATATTTGACTTGTTTAACATTTGAAGTGGAGGAGCTTAGGACAAGGACGACTTTTAGCATGCAGTCAGCTGTGTTGTCATACTCTGCGTGATGTCTCCTAAGAATTGCTGCAAAGGGTGTTCCTGACCACTTTGGTTCCATATCTACTGACTGCATTGACAAGGAAATGATTTAGCTGATGGTGTCTACAGCCTGGTGGATATTATCATACCGAGGGAGAAAAAACTGATGAGAACGTTATATTACCTGTACAGTTGTCTGGATATACCTATGAAGATCAGTAAACACAGCATCCATGCTAATATTCACAAATCTTGAATTAAGAACAGGTGTAAAAACAGATGTTCCACTCTCATCTCCATCCTTCAAATATGCACAACAACAAATAACCATAAGAGGATACAGTAGATCATTTCTGGAGGAAAAAGCAGTTGCAGCAACAGCTCTAATAGCTCGTCAAAATATGTCGTAACCACACTTAAGTGCATTTAGAACCTTCTATTCAAGAAGAACGCTGAAAAGATGGTTTATTAATTTATCTTCACTCTGGTTATTCATCCCATTTGCATGAGAATGCTCAAACAGAAGTCATTTGAAGTGAAGAGAATCATAGTCCTGTTTGGTTGCCTAAAATCAGAAACTACCCAAACCATGAGGAAGACCAGGCCAATCACACTGTCAAACCTTTTCAGGTTGATCTAGAACCAAGCTGGATCATGTGTTTCTGATAGTCTCATTGGCGTTCTCTTCTTGTCCCAACTTTACAAGAAGCGCTCACTGATTACTTCGAAAACAATTTGTTTCAGAAAACACTATCATATATGCTTAGTGATATGACCATTAAGTAGAAAAGCATTCAAAATAACAGTTATTGCAACTTAAGATCCTCTAATCTGAGCAGTAATCATTAAGCTAACAGTAACATGGCCTTCGTCACTGTTTCATAGCGATTCCTCATGGACCACTGGTATCTTGGCAAAAGAAAGGTCAATAACCTTTTTCTAACTATCGACCTGTTGCAAGTCAACATAGTTCCTCTAAGAACCAAAAGAGTCTAATATGTTATTTCCTAAAAGGTTAATCGGGCAATAACCAGCACAAGCTGCAAAATGCTCACAGGCTCAGAGTACCCAGACACTTCTTTTAACTTGCAATTTCATAATACTGGACCTTAAAGATGAACATTACCTTCTATAAAGGTTAAAGAGGCTTAAGACCACAACCTATCATAAGATAGCATGCACTCTAGAAGATGACAGCATGAAAAAAACCAGAGAATGGTGAGAAGTAATCACCTCTCTTGATCTAGTCATTTAGGTCAACCATGTACTTCTAGTGCTTGGTGTACATGAGTAACCGAAGGATAAATATGAGAATCCCATGTGACCTGCTTTATATATAACCTCCTAACCTTACAATGTCCAAAGAGAGATACATATCTGACATCTTATTGATCTCACAGAGACTATAACTATGACCTTGCTTAACATTGCAGCAAATTCAACCCCTTCAAATGTTATGATAAAGGGAATGCTGATTCATAGATCCAATCAATCTAGATATGTGACAGCCGGTAGAGAATGGGTCATTAATTGTACATTCTTAAAGTACATTTTACTCTGTTTTGTTATTCTGTAATGGGAAAAACAAATCCTTTTCATTTTATATAAAAGAATTCGGTACACTAGAGATGACTTCCTAATCCCACTTCAGAGTTTACCTAAGGGATATCAGGCAAAAGGGCCTAAGGAATCACAAATAGCACCCATTACTTTGAGATGACCTGGTCAATCAATTTGTATGGAGATTTAAGTCTCAGACCTTAGTTTCAAGCACATGGATCGTGAAACAAGGAACTCTCAATCGAATCTTCTCACGTGAATAGAATTGCAAATATCCCTTCTGACTGTTTGATGCCTCACAAACACGTAGGACTCTGGTAGAACCATCTGCATATACTTCATATCCAATCTCGACCATGTCCTTGTATCCACCGTACTTACTTTTATCATCTTGTGATTTCTTGTCTCGATGAAAACGAGATGATAGCCTTTCAAACTTCTGGACCTTAATGAAAGGCTTCCACTCCCGAACTTTATCCAAGTTAATTTCACGTATCAGATGCAAACCTACAAAATAAACGAAAGTCATTCATGCAACTCAAACTTATTGTATACCATGAATTTCCAGTTTCACAACTTGAGAGTCAAATTGATGGATATGCTTTAGTCTAACGCTGCATTTGATTCTCGATGACTTGCTACAAGTTAAGCATATCCTATTCACCATGCATGTATTTGCATCAGTGCAACATGTCCATTATGCAAGACACAAGCTATTCACTTCAAATAAAAATAACAGCAACTCAATTACACCTAATATTAATGTACTAGAAGGAAAGCAGACTCCGAAATTGGGGACAAGGCTCGGTTGTCATCATCCATCAACATTGTGGTAAGAGGTTCAGAGGAACTAAAAATTTCACATCGCATACAACTAAGCCACCAAAAATATAGCTCTGCACAATTTTGATACAACCATAAGAAAATATACATACTCCTAGATTATACTGGCACATAGCATGCTTACATACAGCTGCCATTTACTTTTATATGCTCGGACAGGAGGTACCCAAGAAAGATACTTTTAGATTGGGATCAATTTGTAAAACGAGGGAGAGATTGATGAGGATGTAAGCCAAAGAATCAGAGCAGGTTGGATGAAATGGCGCAGTGAATTAGGATTTTTGTGTGATCGCAAAATTCCTTAGGTTAAAAGGAAAATTTTATAGAACAGCAGTATGACCTGCCATGCTATACGAAGCTGAATGCTAGCCAGCACAGAGGAAACATGAGCATTGTTGAAGAATAATCATGGAGATTTCCCTGTCAGAGAATATGTTGAAGAATAATCATGGAGATTTCCCTATCAGAGAATATTCTTGGAGACAATTCTTGATATTAGGGATCTGATTGGATATTTTGTGATTTCCTACGATTATGTTAGATTAACTTATTTCCTTTCATATGCATATTGTTTAGAGTATAAATAACCTTCTCCAATGAAGTGTAATACTAAGCCGATTGAGTAAAGATGTAGCTTTTCTCGATTCTCTCTTCCTCTGTTGAAGATCTTACGTTATTTTACATGGTATCAGAGCCACCAAGAGAGGAGGAACCAAACCCTAGCCCTTTACTTCTTTACGCCCTTCTTTATGCCATCTTTTTTATTCATCTTATTTTCGGTAAAGTCTCTATTTTGTCAACACTCAACAACGTTACCATGGAATTCATTGTGGTACTCTCTTTTAAATGCGAGCATCGTGGACGACGAGCGAAGTCGCCGTCAAATATCCAGGTAGCTATGAGCACCGGAGTTGAGCACACCTTTATTGAGCAGCAACAAATGAGCGCCGTAGGGTGATGCAGTTTAGTTTGCCACAATTCGAGTTGGGTTTCCACATGGTTCTATCAAGATTGTATGAGATAAATATGTCAACCTTCTGATTATGTGTTTCTTCAGCGCTTATCGAATCCGGTGATGATGTGAATTACATTTAATTTGTCGTGTAAGGTCCGGCTTAGACAATTGTCGTTATCTTGAATCCGGTTTGATGTGTTCACATCTCTTGTTTAGTGTAAGGTCCGGCTTACACGACGCTTGATCACAGACTTCGGATGAAAGTTGCACTTATATAAGCTGGATGCTCCAGCTTGAGGAGGAGTGTTGAAGAATAATCATGGAGATCTCCCTGTCAGAGAATATGTTGAAGAATAATCATGAAGATTTCCCTATCAGAAAATATTCTTGGAGACAATTCTTGATATTAGGGATCTGATTGGATATTTTGTGATTTCCTATGATTATGTTAGATTAACTTATTTCCTTTCATATGCATATTGTTTAGAGTATAAATAACCTTCTCCAATGAAGTGTAATGCTAAGCCGATTGAGTAAAGATGTAGCTTTTCTCGATTCTCTCTTCCTCTCTTGAAGATCTTATGTTATTTTCCAAGCATAAAATGCGAGTAGCGGAAATAAGGATGTTAAGGTGGACGTGTGGTCATACAAGGATGTATAAGATAAGAAATGAAGATATTCGACGACAAGTTGGAGTAGAACCGGTGGCAGAAAAGATGAGAGAACATAGATTGAGATGGTTTGGACATATTCTCCGAAGGCCCCTATAAATGCCCCGGTACGAACATAAGTTTGCTATCGAGAGCATACCACGAAGAAAGAAAGAGGTTGGCCGATACTTACTTGGGGAAAGTAGTAAAACAAGATTTAAGGAAGTGAGAAATAGATTGGCGTATAGTTTGTCTTAGGACGTAGTGGAAGAAGGCTATTAATATTGTGGAGGGATAGTGCGTGCGTGTGTGTGTATGTATCTTTGTTTATTTATTTTTACATAATTTTCTCTCTCGATTGATATAGCTTTGTTTTCATGAATCTTTGAGGTTCATCGACCGCCAACCCCAACTAGTTTGAGATAAATGTGTTGTTGATGTTGATGTTGATAACATGCTTACGGAGTTTGATTGGGCCCTTATGTACATGTAGTTTTCCTCCAGCCAATAGCTTAAGCTTTTGGATTGGACATTTTATCATGGTATAAGAGTCAGATCTTAATTCTTCGTGTCCCATTTAATATTTCGTTTCGCATGTGATTTTCGTTTGTCTAATTCCATTTGTGAATTTCACACGTTCTTCGTCTGATTTACACATGAGAGGCGGTGTGGTGTTAAAGTATATTCCATATGGCTTGTTTACGAGGTTTGACTAGCCTTATATCCCTTTAGTCTTCCTCCACTCAACAATTTAAGCTTTGGGTTGGACATTTTAACACACTTGTTAGAATAATTAAATATTAAACCACGCCTTCTTCTAGCAGCATAAGCTTTTAGAGCAGTTGGCAGTGGTCCCACCAAATCTTTCCTGGTATCAGAGCTGGAGGTCCTAAGTTTAAATTTTTCCAGGCTCCATTTGCCTCCCCAATTAAATATGTCCACGCTTAGTACTAGGCAAGAAGACCAGACTAAGCGTAAGGAGGAGCGTTAGAATAATTAAATATTAAATCACGCCTTCTTCTTGCAGCTTAAGCTTTTAGAGCAGTTGGCAGTGGTTCCACCAAATCTTTCAACACTAATCAAAAGACAGCCACCAAGAAGATTGATACTGTATGAACAAGAGAGTATAACTAGCAGCCTCAAGATGCATCACATTTCCAAGGTCCTCAACAACTGTGTGTTCGAAAAATAGTTTCAACATCATCTAGTGGCAACACGCACATTCCAAGTTGTCAATAAATCTTCTGTCATGTTCTTTCCTTTGTCCACATGATATACAGCTTAGCAAGTCATCAGGTACTACCAACTTCTTTCTGCATAGAGCAGATGTAGAAAATTCTCTGGTGGGGGAAAATTCCATAGTTTTGATTATAATAAATCCAGTTTATTCAGTATAACGATGTACAGAATAATGTTTTGCTAAGTAAGCCGATAGATGTCTATGACCAAGTAGATTTTGCTTTCGCCTAGGTACTATACGGCACTAATTATAGATCTGTCCTTAAAATTTTCACAGTAGATGGGGAAAAATAAAAGAAATTGTTAGGCAACAGCTAGAGCTAGTATTATCTAGAGCATTTAGGAGGCATAACATGAGCAAGTATTTCTCACGCTCGGCATTAGAAAGTTCCTGTTTCTAATTATCAGCACTAATCTTAGCTACTGTAGATCTAGTAAGGTACCTGACCTATTTTTATCATTAGCATCAGACGTTCATTCAAAAATATTATGCATGAAGGGCAATTTCTGGAATACCAAGAAGGAAAAGAAAATATTTACCAGTTATCTGCACAAGGAGTCTACGTGGAAGAGTCAAATCATCCCAGACATAATCAATGCTGTGTTCAGGTTGAAGAACTTCAGGGTCTGAGGTTTCCTGCAAAAGTTCCAAATCATTCATTACACTTTCCGTGATACAAATGTAGCCGTGACCAAGAAAAAGTTTAATGATTGCCCAACCTTCTGATAGTAAGTGAGCAAAGAATCACGCAAATGATTTTCAATCCTGTAAGGAAGTTTCACATTTGGAGGTCTATGAAACTGCAAAACGAGTGAAGAACTTTCTTCTATCACATGAACATTAGCGTACTGTGGAGTGTTGTTTGTTGCAGGCACTTGAATTGCCTGTCTTCTAAACTTCAGAAAAAAGCATCCAAGAGAAGCTACACAAATAGGTCCGGACCACCCAAATTCAGGGTCATTCAAATGGAACTGGACATATGTCATAGAATCATCGTTGGTATTTCGGTGCTTTCTAATGAAGTTTTCGAACAAAGTGAATTCACTCCTTTCACTGATTCCACTACGCAGCTGCAACATTGCTCTTTCCTTGCTCTTAACAGTAATCATGCCTGCCATGTCATCCTTTATGCAAAAGGGTGTTAATACAAGTTAGATAATCAGACAAACATGTGAACAGAAAGTGGTCTAAAGATTCAGAACAAACCTCCAAGTAGCATTGGCGCACAATGATGTTTTCCTGAGAATCATTCACTACCACAAACCGCGGGACAATTGTTATCAATTGTGCAGGAACATCCACTTTACCCAAAGTTGGCTGCACAAGCAACCCAAACTTGGCGAAATATTTAACCTTATTCCCTTCCTCGATTTCCACCCTTACTTCTGAAAGGCCTGATAGAGCATCTAAATCCAACAGTGCCTCATGTGAATCAAGTTCCAACAAAGTTACCCTAACCTTGTTAGACCTAACAACAGCATCAATTTAGGTACATGTGATGGTGCAAGAACAATAAAAAATCTAATAATAGCCCATCTTACTTGGAATACCACGATGCGCTTGACTTTGGTGGCAAAATTAGTCCGCTATCAGGAGAAATTTTGAAACCAACCTTCCTTGCTTCTTCCCTGGAAGAAATTTGTGACACTCAAACTCGATGCAGGAGACAAGAAAGATGTGCTCATTAGCTATCTGAGCTATGATAATTACCTACATAGAGGTTTCTGTTTTAGTCCATAAATGTAAAGGTAAAAGTCTGTCTCATTCTTCAGGGAATATGGTGTGAAAATAACAGCCTGCATGAGTGCCAATTGTTAGTTTCACAAGATCCTGCTGGAAGAACTAATAGTTTAGCATGGTAGGTAACAATACCAAAAAAGAAACTTGAATATCTATGGCTAGCGGCTCAAAAAGCAGAAGGTTGAATATCTATATGCAAACCTCTAAGATTCCCCTGTGTCCGCGAGACAATCTCAAAGATGCAAAGTATTTTCCACCATCAAAATCCAAATCAATGTCTAAGAATCTGCTGTGTTTTTTTTGCTTAAGTAATTTCTTCACCCAGTCGCTGCTTTTCAGTGGTTTGCAACATGAACCAAATGCAGTCAGAGTTACGTTGAAATATATTTTGGAAGGATCAGCATAAAAGTTGACTGTGGAACCACATGTTAAGATTGCCTGATTCCCAATGTGGTGTCCAACGTATTCACCAGGATCTGCATTGAACTTAAATTTAGTAGGTAAAAAATTCCATCTGCACAAAAGTTGTTTTTGCCTTTACCTGTATTGGTTAGAAACACATCTATATCTGACTGCAATAAGTTAGAAACTTGGACAGTTGGAAGGAGAACAATGTCTCTTTGCACTTGTAAAGTAATATGTGAACTTCCAGAGGTCTTGTCTTTTAACTCATCCGGCTGCTGAACAGGCACACTTCTTCTATAGCTTTGAATCAGAAAATGTAGCTTCGTGATATTTGAGCCATTCAATTTCACTCTACAACATGCTGTGCTAAATGAATACTTTATAGAACCGCTGGAGAAGGCCCTACGCACTCTAAAACTCAATTTATCAAAAACTCCAGAGAGATGTTTAGCCTTGCCACCCTCAATATTATCTGACCATGCCACTGATGGCGACCCTTCAGGATTCAAAAGACCTTCGATTTTTGGTCTGAAAGAAAATAAGAAGTTTCCTGCAAATTAAAACATAAAAATGTTAAAAAAATGCCTGAACTTTACAAAAATACATGAGATAGAGAGATGTCTAGCTCCAACATCTATAATTCTAACTATGATACTAAACAATAGAGAATGATTGACATAGAACACTATAGTGATAGAAGAACAAGAGTTTTCAACACGCAAAAGGGAGAGGGGAGATCAATATATAGGTGGTAACAGAAAATATACTAAGGCGCATACACAATGCCAACACTTAGCCAAATGCTGGATGATCACTTTATTAAATAATCAATTCATCAAAGGAATACCACTAGTAAGCCTACCGTAAAATGACTACGTGTCAAAGATCTAGTACTATGTGAATTCTATACATAGAGGTATAAAAACAGTCTGACACAGTATTCTCTCTCCCCCTCTCCCTCCCTCTCCCACACACAAAAGCGAGCACACAGCTCTTTTCTTCCTTTTAATATTCTGATATAGGAAATTGGGTGAGTATGTTAGGAAGCGGTGAAAAAAGGATGGTGCAGACTGCAAAAATTTCACATGGAACGACAGTGAAACTAAATGATAACTTCCTTGCTCCTAATCCTATACTGCAGATTGAAGAGTAAGAAAGTAGTTTCATGCTCGGAGATGTGCTTCCAAAATACAGTCAGAGGCTAGTCGTCATGCATCCCTTTCAGCTTTATAGTTTCACAATAAAAAAGGTAGAGACAAAGTGTCTCCATATTGTCGACCAGCTCAAATAAGATTCCAGGATAATCACCACCTTCAAAAGGTCCAGCTTAATGCAACCGTAGTTAGGAAACATCTAGCAAGACCATAAATAAAGAATCTACAAACAGATGTATGCAATGCTCAGACTCTTCGCAAATCATAGAACGTATTAGGGTCTGGGTGTTATGGTTTTGGCCCTGTTTGGAGTTTATGGTTTTTTTAGGAAGGTCTATTTGGTCATTTTCTATGAATTTTTCCTAAGATGCTAGAAATTAGTTTTACAAATAGAGGCTGCAAAATGGAATAGGTGCAAAAGGTCAGTAGGGTTTCTGGTACTTTCCACTAGAGAAAATGATGAGAGCTAGATATCGTAAATCTAAAGAGATATGGCATGGTTCCAACAGAAAATAAGATAACTCAATTTAGGTGGTTTAGACATGTGAAGAAACAAATGATCCATCCTAGAGGACAAGGTGGGGTCTTTGGCGAATATACGAATCAAAAAGAGGAAACGATGACAGGGGACAAGGCTTGAGAAGGTCTATACAGGTGCAGTAATAGGATTTAGCTTGTTGTCTATGCAAACAGCTGAGACTACGTTCTGCTCACTGTAGTCCTTAAAGCTAAATATTCGATCTCCAGCATGACTTTTTGTGATGCTTAAAACATAAAACAACACGGTGAAGGATCCACTTAGTAAATAACATAGCTTTAAAACATGCTCATTGACACACAGGAGGCAATTAATGCACTCAATAGAATGGAGAAGGATCAGAATGAGAGAAACAAGTGGGAAACTAAATGCCTTCTGACCCACTGGGTCCATGAAAATGTTCACTTTTGATTTTAACTGAAAATGAAAACAGAAATGAAACAGTTTTCCATTTACATCTTTCAATTTTCTTGAAATGTGTTTGGTATGTGATTCAAATGAATATTGTAAAACATGCTTGTTTGTGTTATTTTCACAAGATACATATTTTCCTTAAATGATATCAACTGCAAATTTATCTCCATGGAAATTCTATATCTGCACTAAAAAGTTGCTTAACTGGAAAACATATTTTTTTGGGCTAAAAACTACAAAACATACTCCATTTTCATACTTTAAACCCTCCCTTAGGCTTTCAAAATAGTTCATCATCAGTAAGAGAAAAGAGGAAGGAAAGAGTAGAAGGGAGGGAGGGAAAAAAGAAAATTGTGGGGGGGGGGGGGGGGGGAGGTGGAGAGAGAGAGAGAGAGAGAGAAGAGGGTTGGCTTCACTTGCTGCATCATTAACAAAGAACAAAAAGAGATTAAGTCATCAAAACAAAAAAGGAGGATCAAACAAATCTACAAGCTTTTGGCTGCCCAGAAGCTTCGCTGCAGAAAGAAGCTTAATGGGTCTTGACCATCCTCAATTGAGGTTACGTAAAGCTTTGCCAGTTCCAATTGATGCTAAGGATGCTTTATCCATGATTACTAGAAGAACAATGTTTTTGTTTTATGCGTTTTCTTTTGAGCTTTCTCAAACGAAGAAGAAAGAAGGTATTTCAAGATTGAGTAGCATAACCTTGTTTTCTATGAAGAAAATATTGAAAAACTACTTTTCACTCTTTTCAATCTTCAAACTTCTAGACTTTTAGAGAAATAAAATAATAAAATATTCCTTCCATCTAGCAGCTTAACCTTTTTCAACATTTGGCAATGGTCCAACAAAATTATACAAGGTACATGTTGGAATATATAAATATTAAATCACGCCTTCTTCTAACAGCTTAAACTTTTAGAGCAATTGGAATATATAAATATTAAATCACGCATTTTTCTAACAGCTTAAGCTTTTAGAGCAGTTGGCAGTGGTCCCATAAAATCTCACATGGTATCAGAGCAGGAGGTCCTGAGTTCAAATCTTTCCAGGCCCTTATTTGCCTCCCCAATGAATATGTCCGCGCTTAGTACTGGGCAAAAAGACCAGACTAAGCGTGAGGGAGAGTGTTGGAATATATAAATATTAAAACACGCCTTCTTCTAACAGCTTAAGCTTTTAGAGCAGTTGGCAGTGGTCCCACAAAATCTCACAGTACCAAAGCAGGAGGGCTAATTACATATATCCTTGCTTTGGTCTTAGGCAAAATCTCAGTCCGCACATGAGGGGGGTGTTTGAACGTTTAGATATTAAACATTGCAGTCATCTATTAGTTCAAATTTCTAGAAACTGTCGGGAATGATGCAGCAAAAATATACAAAAGCCTCTGAAGGTTTTCAAACCATGTTTCTAAGTCAAAACTATTACCAAGTCCTTGACAACACATTCTCCTTCCCAAATGAGAAAGGAACAGGAATTTGGAGAATGTTCTTTAAATGAACATGCCCTAAAGTAGAAAACAATGACGTCTAAATCAATTTAGAAATTGGAATAAGCAAACCATACCTAAACTCAATGATGTTATCACTTTTTTAGATCCCCCAGACATCTTTATTGCATCAAACATGGCAGTAGAGTCATCCATTGTCTCCCCCTTCTTCAGCAAAACCAATGCAGATCCATCTCTCTCCTGTTCAGGCCGTTGAAATTGAAGCTCCACGGAGAAGTCAGTTTCATTTTGTATTCTTGTTAAAGGAGAAACCACAATTGATAAGCCATCCTACAAGAAACAACAGAACATTGACAAGAACAAAGTTATAGAGGCTTGACTATTTTTCGGAAGCAAAGTAAAATGCTGAGGACTGCTCTGGTGGTCACCTCAAATCTCCGGACAGCGTCAACTATGATATATGGTCCTGGATAAGTCCTGGAATCTGTTGAAAGGTTTAAAAAGAAGAATGATACAAATGAATTTTACACTGTAAACGCTTGTCAGCAAGTACAATAACTTTCTTAACAAAATTATATATGTAAAAAAAGTTGTCATTTTGACCTCATCTATAAGCTAAGCATAAGCATAAGCAAAGAACAATTCACATCCAAGAAACAAATGCTATCTCACCAGCAGGATTTATACATCCATCTTATCTATTTATTGCTGTACATAAATTTGGATATGCAGCATTATCAAGGTGAAGTCCTGAAATCCAACTTCAATAATTTGAAGTGAGACAACAGGGTCACGTACAAAATTTGTCTTATTCCCATTTTGCCCTTCAAACAAGATATTTGTTGAAAGGCGGGACATTCACATTGCAATGGGCGACCATAAGAGCCCCTGGACCTCTATTCTCTCACTTTCTAGAATTTTTTTTTTTTGCAAACCGCCCTCTCAAGTCAACTTAACTAATTACCAAAAAAGAAAATCATTAAGGCAAATTGCATTAAATCAATAGGGCAAATTCCATTAATCTCCAAAGAGTGGAAATTAGTATACCTGCTCAACTTCATTTCACAAAAGTTCAGATAAACAATTCCAAACTAAAAAATACGCCTTACCTCCATTTCAATATTGTTAGAATAATTAAGTATTAAACCACGCCTTCTTCTAATAGCTTAAACTTTTAGAGCAGTTGGCAGTGGTCCTATCAAATTTAATATGGTATCAGAACAGGAGGTCCTGAGTTCAAATCTTTGCAGGCCCCTAGTTGCCTCCCTAATTAATTTGTCCACGCTTAGTACTAGGCAAAAGACCAGACTAAGCGTGAGGGAGAGTGTTGGAATATATAAATATTAAACCACACCTTCTTCTAATAGCTTAAGCTTATAGAAGAAGGCGTGGTTTAATATTTATATATTCCAACAAATATTAACAAATTGATGTCCCTTCTCTTTACCAATTTATTTGAATTATATAAACCGTTTCCGCACTTAATTATACTTGTTACTTCTGCTGCTGATACAAGCACATCAAGAAGTTAAATATCTGTATAAAGTAACCATATAACGCAAGAAGCACATAACACAAGATGTTGAACTCTGGGTTTAAGATTAATAACTTTTTGTTGAAGGTAAGATAAGGACTGAGGCCCTAGAGTCAAAGCCTCAACCGATAGAGCTTAAGCACTCCATTGTAACAATCGCAGTCTCCTGAATTTAATGAATTAGTTGGTTTTGTCACCCACACTCTTCAGCAATTTTGTAAGCTAATTTGACTTGACTATGTTTCAAAGAGATCTACTGTTTTTTTCCGGAAAGCTCCACCATTGTCCTAGAGGTCCAGTCAACAGTAACATAATTAGTTTGAGTCATTTTGCTAATTCACCTATCAAAATTTAATCTTCAACTGGTCCAAAACCGGTTGGTTAAACCTGGTGAGGACCGGTTTTGAAGAAGTTGTGTCATTGCATGCCCAAGAATTTGGACCAGCAAACTCCCAGTCCCTGGTAAAAGCTCCAGCCACAACACCACATTTGTACTAGCCAACCAATACAGCAACAGCATAACTAATTCCTCTAGGACAAGAGGCGTAATTATTCATGATGATGTAGGGAAGCGTAGACAATCAAAAGCTGGAAATTGCAAAACCAAGAGATTCAACTATATATGATTCTGTATGAAAAGAAGATTTCAATGGCCAACCTTGTGGCGACACAATCCGTGTCCTCCATGCAATTGATTGAGTTTCCAAGTTTGAAAGATGTACGGAAGAAGTTGTATATGAACCTAAAGCAAGTTGGACTGAAACAGCAGCTGCACAATCTGGATCTCGATCATCAAGGCATCTTCCAAGAGCATACAAAAAAAAATGTGTCATGTTACTGATGCTTGTATTGACTTGTATGCATATATGTCCATGTCGTGGATGATTTTGATAGGCAACTTCAGATAAGATAAAATGCAATGGTAACTAACCGATCCAGACACAATAACATTTGTTAGAAGTATTAAGGGTAAAGTGGTCTTTTATGTTTATGTGGTTACCAATGTATAAATACTACTTTACTGAATAATATCATTACCTTTTTCTCTAACATGGTATCAGAGCCTCGAAAACTCTAAACCCTACTCTTCACGTTCATCACCAGTCACTGCCGTGAACCATTCACCGCCGATCACTCTTCAACCACTCACAGCCGACCACCAATCAACCCCCTGCTTTCGGATCTAGCGTCGCCCAGGCCTAGCGAGCTCAGATCCAGTGTTGCCGAGCTCCGGCGAGCCTTCCCGGGGTGTCGCCTAGGCCCGGCGACCCTCGCCGGGGCGTCGCCTAGGCCCGACGAGCCTTGCTGGGACGTCGCCTAGGCCCGACGAGGCCAGATCTGGCGTCAACGAGGCCCAGCGACCCCTGAAGAGAGTCGTCCAGGCCAGATCTAGCGTTGACAGGTCAGCAAGTTCAAATCCAGTGCTGTCCATCGTCGGGGAGGCTTGAAGGGACGTCGTCCAGCTTCAGTGAAGCATCTTACGTCGTCCAGCTTCAGTGAAGCATCTTCCATTGTCAGCGAGAGCGAGCCAGATTCAGCGTAGCGTTCATGTTTCTTGCTTATGGCTCCACAGGTTTGATTTTGGTGAATTGATGGGTCATTACAGCCCCTTGTTGCTTGGTTATGACTCCATGGTTTGGATTTTTGGTGGAATGGTGGTTATTGAGTTTAGAAGCAGAAGCGTCGTAGTGTTGGATTGTTGATTAGGCTTGGTGATTATGTGAGCGACTCTTAATTTGAGATACTGAAGTGTTTTGTGGACTGTTTCTGATTTGTTGGAGTTGATATAAAGCTGATTAGGTGAATTTTGGAGATTTTGAAGTTGTTATTGGGGCTTTGTTGGATTGACGTGATATTTGTTAATTCTTTGGTGGATTATTACAATCTTAAGGATGGGTGATCCCGATAATAGCAAACCTGGGAGTAGTTTTGAGAAGAATAATGCTGTGATGACTGAGGTGCCTTCTTCTTTGTTTAGTCCAATCACTGATAAGAAGCTTGAGGGTGGTGCTAATTTTCCTCAGTGGAAGAAAATTGTGAAGTTTACTTTGATGGGTAGGAATCAACATAGGCACTTGACTGAGCCTAAGCCCACAAATGATGAGACTTGGGATGTTATTGATGCACAAATTCTTGGTCAGATGTTAAATTCTATGGAAATGGATATAGCTGAGTTAGTAGTAATTCATGTTGATACAGTTAAAGAACTGTGGGAGTATTTGGATGTATTGTATTCGGGTCAAAATAACCTCTCACAGGTATACGAGTTATCGCAGGAATTTTATCGTTCTGAGAGGAAGAAGGGGCGTCCTATCACCCTTTCACAGATATATGAGTTATCGCAGAAATTTTATCATTCTGAGAGGAATGGGCGTCCTATCAAGCAGTACTTTGCTGATTTTAAGAGAATTTATGAGGAGTTGAACGATGTTCTTCCTATTTCTGTAAATGTTCAACAAATGCAACTTCAGAGAGAACAATTGGCTGTAATAGGATTTCTAGGAGGCCTTGGCCCTGAGTATGAAACTGTTAGATCTGAAATCCTTGGAGAAGAGACTATGGCATCACTCACAGATGCGTTTGATCGGGTTCTTCGAGTGTCTCGTGAGTCTTTTCAGGATTGCACATCTGTGGTAGATAATTCAGTCCTTATGTCACGCTCCCGCACTAATAGTGACATTAGGAGTGATGGAGGAAATCATGGAGGATACAATGAATGTGGTGGCACTGATTCTTTTCCACAGTCTTCTGGGGGTAAGGTAGTGGTTATGTCTGAAGAGAAGTATCAGTCTCCAAGTTCACAGCCTACTTCTTCCACTGCTACTTTAGCACAGACAGGTAATGCTACTGCGTGTTTTTCAGCTGCTTCTCGCCCCTGGGTCATTGATTCAGGGGCTTCTGATCACATGTCAGGTCTTTCAGGTATATTTTCCTCTCTTACACCTTCTTCATCCACAGTTACACTAGCCAATGGCTCATCTGCCCATGTTAAAGGCGTTGGCACAGTTTATCCAACTCCCTCATTGCCTTTGTCCCCAGTGCTTTATCTTCCACAATTTCCATTTAATCTCATGTCTGTTAGTAAGATAACTAAAACCTTTCACTGTTCAGTAACATTTTATCCCGATTCTTGTGTATTCCAGGATCTGGCTACGAAGAGGACGATCGGTAAAGGACGTGAGGAAGGGGGGCTATATGTGCTTGAAGACTCAACTTCCTTCGCCTGTTCTGGTGTTTCTTCTTTGCATCAGATCCATTGTCGCCTTGGTCATCCTTCTCTACGCAGTCTTCAGCGACTGGATTCTCGTTTTAAATCTCTTTCTAGTTTAGATTGTGAGTCATGCCAATTTGGCAAGTTACATCGTGTTAGTTATCCGCCTCGAGTCATTAAACGAACAGATTCTCCTTTTTCGCTAGTTCATTCAGATGTTTGGGGTCCATGTCATGTGACTTCAAATTTGGGTTTTAGATATTTTGTCACTTTTGTTGATGATTATTCTAGAGTTACTTGGTTATATTTAATGAAAGATCGTTCTGAGTTGTTTTCTATATTTCGTGCATTTATTTTTGAAATTTTTACTCAATTTGGTGTGCATGTTAAAGTTTTGCGTTCTGATAACGCTAAGGAGTATTTTTCTGGACATTTTTCTGATTTTATGGCACAGCATGGTATGATTCATGAATCTTCCTGCCCCGATACACCACAACAGAACGGTGTTGCTGAAAGGAAGAATAGACATTTGTTGGAAGTTACTAGATCTATGTTATTTGAGATGAAAGTCCCTAAAATCTTTTGGTCTGATGCCGTCTTGACTGCATGCTATCTCATTAATCGCATGCCTTGTTCTGTTTTGCGAGGTGGTCTACTCTGTTTCCAAATCAGCCCCTGTTTTCCTTACCACCTCGTGTTTTTGGTTGTGTTTGTTTTGTTCGTGATCATCGCCCCAGAGTATCAAAACTTGATCCACGGGCTATCAAGTGTATGTTTCTAGGCTATTCTCGTACTCAAAAGGGGTATCATTGCTATTCTTTATCATTGAAGAAGCACTTCATAACTGCCGATGTCTCATTTTTTGAATCCACTCCCTATCATGATGTTCCAATTACTGTGTCTGAGTTGGATGAAGACTTACATGTGACCACCATTAGGTCAACTGTTCCGGTTGTTTCACCTGCATCTACACAGGAATCATGTCCTCTACAGGTTTATACTCGGCGTCCTCGGGCTCATACTCCTCCCCTTCCTCCTGTCACAACTGCATCCTCTTCCGATCCAGATCCACCGTTAGTTGATCTTCCAGTCACAACTACGCCCTCTGATCTTGATCTCCCTATAGCTCTTCGCAAAGGTACACGTGCTTGTACTCAACATTCTATTGCGAATTTTATATCATACTCCTCTGTGTCTCCTTCTTTTCGCGCCTTTTTATCAACTGTTGATCAATATACTATTCCCAAATCTGTATCTGAGGCATTACAAATTTCTGGTTGGAGGACAGCTATGGAAGAAGAATTACAGGCTTTACAGGTTAATCAAACTTGGGACTTGGTACCACTTCCTTCAGGTAAAACTGCTATTGGTTGTAGATGGGTGTATGCTGTGAAAGTTAATCCCGATGGTTCTCTTGCTCGCTTAAAAGCAAGACTTGTTGCGAAAGGATATGCTCAGGTGTATGGGGTTGATTATCTGGATACTTTCTCTCCTGTTGCCAAGCTTACTTCTGTTCGTATTTTGATATCTCTTGCTGCCACCAACAATTGGCCCTTGCTTCAACTTGATGTTAAAAATGCCTTTTTACATGGAACTCTAAATGAAGAGGTTTATATGGAGCAACCTCCAGGATTTGTTGCTCAGGGGGAGTCTGGAGGAATGGTTTGCAGACTGAAAAGATCTTTATATGGTTTGAAGCAGTCTCCACGGGCATGGTTTGGAAGATTTTCTGATGTTGTACTTTCTTTTGGATTGTCTAGGTGTAGCAATGATCACTCTTTCTTTTATAGACAGTCAAAGAAAGGCAAAATATTCTTGATTGTATATGTGGATGATATTATCATTACGGGAGATGACTCAGCTGGTATAGCTGAATTAAAAGTCTATCTTCAGAAACAGTTTCAGACCAAGGACCTAGGAAAATTGAAGTACTTCCTAGGAATTGAAGTGGCACAATCGCAGAAAGGTATTGTTTTGTCACAACGAAAATATGTCCTTGATTTACTCACTGAGACTGGTATGCTCGGATCAAAGCCTCTTGATTCACCTATGGAATCAGGAGTTAAGCTGGTTGCTGAGGAAGGAGAGCTTTTCGATAATCCTGAAAGATATAGAAGATTGGTAGGTAAACTAAATTATCTGACCGTTACTCGACCAGATATTGCCTTTCCAGTTAGTGTCCTAAGCCAGTTTCTATCTTCTCCTCGTACTTCTCACTGGGATGCTGTAGTTCGAATTTTAAGGTACTTGAAGAAGGCTCCAGGAAAAGGAATTGTTTACCAAAATCATGGTCATAGCAGAGTTGAAGGATTTTCTGATGCTGATTGGGCAGGGTCTCCAGATGACAGGAGATCTATTACAGGCTATTGTACGTTGGTTGGAGGAAATCTGGTATCTTGGAAGAGTAAGAAACAGAGTGTTGTTGCCCGTTCCAGTGCTGAGTCAGAATATAGAGCCATGGCACATGCTACATGTGAATTAGTGTGGATTCAGCAGTTATTGACTGAATTAGGCTTGAGAGCTTCAGTTCCTATGTCTTTGTGGTGTGATAACAAGGCTGCAGTGCATATAGCTTCCAATCCCGTATATCATGAGAGAACAAAACATATTGAAGTTGATTGTCATTTTATTCGAGAGAAGTTGCAAAGTGGGATGATTCTTCCCGGTCATGTTAGAACTGGTGAACAACTTGCAGATATTTTTACTAAACCTTTGGGTTGCGGGAGGATAGAATATATTTGTAACAAGTTGGGCATGATTAATATCTATGCTCCAGCTTGAGGGGGAGTGTTAGAAGTATTAAGGGTAAAGTGGTCTTTTATGTTTATGTGGTTACCAATGTATAAATACTACTTTACTGAATAATATCATTACCTTTTTCTCTAACAACATTATTATTCCATATGCACTAAATTTCATCTGTTATTTTCTCTGTCTATAATTCATCTGCTACCTATGTTTAAGCCTCTTATTTTCAGCCGCAAAGCTGGAAACTTTGGCACAGACCACAGACTGAAAGAGGCATAACAAGCTAGACCTCCTGTAGCGGTCAAACAAATCAACAAACCATCAAGGCTTAGAGCATGTTTCCCTAAAATAATGAATGTCTTGAGCTATCCAACCTCTGATTGTGCTGATAATTCCAAGTTTTGTCTTTTCAATGGAAAAAAAAGAAGAAAAAACTTCCCTGCTTTAAACTGTAAGATTATTAAGCCTCCAGGAATTTCATGCTCTAAAACATGGTGGCAGCTCTTTAGACACAAATATATTTTCTAGCTTGTAGGTTGAAATTGGGATGCAGGGGCACCCCTTTGGGGGTTGTGTGTGTGTTTTTTAATGACCCCTTTAGGACTCTTAACATACTCATCAAAGCATAAAGGGAGCTAGTTCATTCAAACACTCGAAGAAATCTTGCCACAACACTTGGTAAAAACGTCTCAAAAAATCTTAATATCTCTAGCATTCTTGGTGCAATGAATCATCCAAATTTATCTACTTAAAAGGTTAGGAAAAACACAACCAACAAAGCAAGGCATGACTCTGTAATAGAGGTTTATTCATCTTGCACAGATGCTAGGGGAATCATGCTCGTACATTCTTAGAGAATTAAATCCTAATAAGAACACCTTCTACGCAGGGACTTCCTATAAGCTGCACCTCAGATGCATAATGAAGCCACAAAGGACATGTTATGGTTTTGGAACGTTCCTACGACAATAAGCCCACACCAAGATAAAACTTTTGACAGCCAAAAAGGGAAAAGAGATAGGACTTGGACCATTAAGAATATCAATTCGCTTGGCTTTGCATACTTACCAGGCACATGCAAGATGACATTCCCCAATGGATGCTATTGCTAGAAACAGGGTACACAGTATGCAAGTTTAGTACAGAGCTGTGTACCAATGGAGTAGCGATGAAAACTAAGTTTCGTACCCTGAGTCTATATAATATAATATGTGAAAAAATTGAAATGCATGCTGCATCCTGTGTGATGGCATAATGTCAATCAAGCTCAAGGGGAACTTTATGCACTTTGTTAAACGGCTAGGTAACAGATAGGTTCTAATGTACCAAATTTTGAGTGATGAAGTGTAAGAGCGGTCAAATGGACTGTAGCTGAAGAGAGAATGCTCTGTATGAGATATTATCCATGAAAGTTGAAAGGGCCCCACGCGAAGCTAAGAAGATAGTTGAATAAGGTGATATTGACTTGCAAAAGAGACAGCTATTATGAGCTCCAGTGAGAAAAAGTGATTTTAGGGTGAGAGAGCAAATAAAAAAGGGGCGGAATAAGGTCAAATATAATATAGGAATTCTCAAAAGGATATGAGTAAGATGTACCTCTTGGAGGAATTGACACTTCATAGGAAACAATGACGTAAAATGTATTTGTCTATGCTTCAAACAAATTAATCCACTTATAAAGAAATGGATGAGGCTAATATAGAAGCCAAAGGAGTGCAAGAAGTCGACACAGTGATGACTTATAATACAAGTATTTACATGATGAGTTGACTCAAATGTTGCGGAAATTTTGGTCATCCACCAACTCCTCGCTTGAGTCAATATAAGCCCTACAAGCAGCAGGAACATGTGTGGCGAAACTACCGTACAGAGAACTAATCCCTCACTCGAGGGACGTTTTAAGGAACCTTGTTTCACAACAATTTCATTCTGAAGGAAGAACTTCGCATTCCAAGAAAGTTTGGCTCCTTTGGGTCACATGCTGGATCTTGTGCTCTTTGGAGCTTCCAAATCACCTGATTTACTTATAATGTGTTCACCCCGATTCTATTAGTACTTGGGAAAGTATAGAGCACAAGTAGAGGGCCAAAACTTCATCGTAAAGCAAGAACTTCCAATTCCAAGAAAGTTTGGCTCCTTTTCGGTCAAATGCCTGATCTTGTAGTTTTTGGAGCTTCCAAATCATCTAATTTACTTATAATCGTGTGATGAGGTTGGTTTAGTAGTCAGTAATCCTGAAGGTATCAAAATCAATTGCATGGGGTTAAAACTTGTCAGTGACATACACTGGCATTAACCATAGAGGCCAAAACCTTCGCCTCTGCCCTCTCCCTATCACCGATGCTTCCTTTTGAACGCCTTTGAATTAGTCACAAATACTTCCTGCCTACGCTGCTCCTCATTCATTTAAAATGGAACACTTTTTAATGGTCTACACGTTACAAAACTGACATTCCTTAACACCATTTTCACACAATTGTTCAAGTGGGAATTGGCTTCTATATTAGCATTGGAACTCAAAATGATTCCCTACTTCTTCCTCTTATAACGGTTCTACCGCGGTTCGTTTTGTGTTTGTGACACCCCACTCATCAATTCCACACAACCTTCCTAATCCGGCTTGCACCTGAGAGGGGATGTTAAAAGTATGCTACATCGCTTGTTTATGAGATTTATATGTACCTTATATTCATGTTTTCCCCTCCATCTATTGGCTTAAGCTTTCGGGGTTGAACATTCTACAATAGTATGCATAAATAATCTTTCCAGAAGTCCTAAAGGACAAGATAAACAAAGTTCTAGAGTCTTGTGTTCATTCTAGAGTTATCCCATTCCAACTCGTACATTCCCATGTATACTATTAACGGAATAAATCTTTATTAATGAAATAAGGAGTATATATACATATCAATAAACCTGAGAGACAATTATACCCCTTAACACTCCCCCTCAAGCTGGAGCATGAATATCAAACATGCCCAGCTTGTTACAAATGTATTCAATCCTTCTACTTCCTAGAGATTTGGTGAAAATATCAGCTAGTTGTTCACCGGTCCTAACATAATTAGTAGAAATAACTCTACCCTGAAGTTTTTCACGGACAAAGTGGCAATCAACTTCGATATGCTTGGTACGCTCATGGAATACTGGATTTGAAGCAATATGGACAGCTGCTCGATTATCACACCACAACTCCATTGGCGCAGGGTCTTCAAATCCAAGTTCAACTAATAACTGACACATCCAGATTAGCTCACATGTAGCTTGTGCCATAGCCCTATATTCTGATTCTGCACTTGATCTAGCCACCACAGTTTGCTTCTTACTCTTCCAAGATACTAGGTTTCCTCCTACGAGGGTACAATATCCTGACGTAGACCTCCTATCTATAGGAGATCCTGCCCAATCAGCATCAGAGAAGGCTTCCACTCTTTTGTAACCATAATCTCGATACATGAGACCACGACCTGGAGCTTTCTTCAAGTATCTCAAAATTCTGATTACAGCATCCCAATGTGAGGTACGAGGAGAAGACATGAACTGACTCACAACACTCACCGGAAAGGAAACATCAGGTCGAGTGATAGTCAGATAATTCAATTTCCCAACAAGTCTTCGATACCTTTCAGGATTATCCAATAGCTCACCATCCTCTGCCATCAATTTCGAGCCCACTTCCATTGGTGTATCCAGTGGTTTAGCTCCTAGCATACCTGTCTCTGTAAGCAAATCCATAACATATTTTCGCTGTGAGATATAAATATATTTCTTTGCACGTGCCACTTCAATACCTAGAAAATATCTAAGACGTCCCAAATCCTTTGTATGAAACTGTTGTTGCAAATACAATTTCAATTCTTTAATTCCTGTAGAATCATCTCCAGTGATGACGATATCATCCACATAAACTACAAGGAATATCCAACCAGCTCTAGAAACCCGATAAAACATAGAATGATCTCCAGTACATCTACACAGCCCAAACTGGAGTACCGTCTCAGTAAACTTCCCGAACCAGGCTCTGGGGGACTGTTTCAAACCATATAGAGATTTTTTTAAGCGACAGACAAGGCCAGACTCCCCCTGAACAACAAACCCAGGTGGTTGCTCTACATATACTTCTTGTAAATCTCCATGAAGAAATGCATTCTTAACATCTAGCTGAAATAGAGGCCAACAAGCAGAAGCAGCTAAAGAAATCAAAAGGCGAACTGAGGTCATCTTTGCCACCGGAGAAAAAGTATCACCATAATCGACCCCACAAACCTGGGCATACCCTTTGGCAACCAGTCTAGCCTTGAGACGAGCAAGGGGACTATCAGGATTAACCTTGACAGTAAACACCCACTTACAACCAATGGCCTTCTTCCCTGCAGGTAAAGAAACAAGATCCCAAGTCTGATTTTGGTCCAATGCCAGTAGTTCCTCTTCCATAGCTGCCCTATAGCCTGGACTAGATAATGCTTCAACAACAGTTTTAGGAATAGGATGTGCATCAATGGTTATTAGACAGGCCCGACAAGAGGCAGACAAACCAGAATATGAGACAAATTGAGCAAAAGGGTATTGAGTACAACTTCGAATTCCTTTGCGATGTGCAATAGGAATATCAAGATCGGTATGTGACTGACTTACCTCAGGCTCAGAAGACAAAGAACATGAGGTAGGTTCAGGTACATCTGCAGGGGGCTCCACATGCTGACGAGGACGTCGACTGTAAACATACTGAATAGGTGGAAGAGAAGTTGGAGTTTCCAGAGAAGCTGGATTTTCCAAAGTGGGTGGTGATTCCATAATGACATATGTCAATGAGTCATCATTCACTGTAGAGTGCGTCACTGGATTATCAGAATAAATAGTAGACTCAAAAAAGGTGACATCTGCAGTAGTGAAATACTTTTGTAAAGAGGGACAGTAGCACCGATAACCTTTTTGTGTACGAGAATACCCCACAAAAATGCATTTAAGAGATCGAGGATCAAGCTTAGAAAGTCCAGGACGATGATCTCGCACATATCAAACACAACCAAATATTCGAGGTGGCAAATGAAATAATGGATCAGAAGGAAAAAGAATAGAGTGGGGAATTGCACCTTTAAGAACAGAGCATGACATGCGATTGATAAGATAACAGGCAGTCATAACAGCATCAGCCCAAAAGGATTTATCTACCTTCATTTCAAACATCATTTCAAACATCAAAGAACGAGTAATTTCTAACAAGTGACGGTTCTTTCTTTCGGCGACACCATCTTGCTGTGGTGTATCTGAACAAGATGATTGATGAAGAATACCGTGTTGGGACATGAATTCAGAGAAAGCCTGAGAAAAGTACTCTTTGGCATTATCACTTCGAAGGATACAGACAGAGGCTGAAAATTGAGTATGTACTTCGTTAACAAATGCACAAAAGATAGAGAATAACTCAGAACGGCTTTTCATTAGATATAGCCAAGTGGCTCTTGAATAATCATCAACAAAAGTGACAAAGTACTTAAAACCCAACTTTGAGGTGGATGGACATGGACCCCAGACATCTGAATGAACTAAGGCAAACGGCCAAGAGGCCTGCTTATTGACTCTTGGACTATAACTAATACGATGCAATTTTCCAAATTGACATGACTCACACTCAAAACTAGATAAAGAATGAAAACGAGAATCAAGCTTCTTCAAACTTCCCAAAGAGGGATGTCCCAAGCGACAGTGAACTTGATGTGGGGAAACTGTGGAACACGCGACACTGATAGCATCATCAAACACATAAAGCCCCCCTGACATACGTCCTTTACCAATCATCTTCTTCGTCTTCAAATCCTAAAAAACACAAGAATCGGGATAGAAGGTTACAGAACAGTTATATTCTTTGGTAAGGTGACCAACAGACATAAGGTTAAATGGAAAGTTTGGAAGGTACATGATAGAAGATAGAGATATGGAAGATGTCAATGGAACTGTGCCTACCCCTTTTACTGTGGATAGGGAGCCATCAGCTAAAGTAACACTAGACGATGACTCATGAAAGACAGAAAAGATACTTGAAGATCCAGTCATGTGATCGGTAGCTCCTGAATCAATGACCCAGGGCGAGAGGAGGAAGAAAGACATGCTGTTGCATTACCTGTCTGGGCAAAAGTAGCTGTGGAGGAGGTAACTGGCTGAGAAATCTGGAACTGATTGTACCTAGCAAGCTCCTCCTCTGACATTCTAATCAGTGTTCCTCCCTCAGAAGTTTGCGAAGAAACACCTGATTCTACTGCATTGGCCACATTGGCCGTAGCCGAGTGAGAGGGCCTTCCATGAAGCTTATAACAAAAACGTTGAATGTGTCTAGGAACACCACAATAATTACAGGTACGTGTAAAACTGGTATTACTCCCTGTTTCACCAGAAGCACTACTGTATGACTGTGGCTAACCTCTACCAATCCCACGACCAGTACCACCACTAAAGCCCCGACCACCACTACTACGACCACCAGTACGACCTCGACCACCACCACGATTTCCTTGAACCGCTAAAGCTGAGCTATCACCTGTGGGAACTCTATCCTTAGAGGCTTCACGCGAAACCCTCAAGACACGAGAAAATGTCTCCGTTAGTGAGGCAACAGTATTTCCTCCAAGGATTTGTGAACAGACTGCATCAAATTCTGGGCCTAATGCTCCCAAAAATCCCATAACGGCCAACCTGCATCGCCTTGACATCAGAGGTTATTGGCAATAGAAAATTAATCTCCTCGTACATTTGTTTAAAATTAGCAAAGAATTGAGCAAGAGGTAGGCCTTTTCTGTCAGCTCTAAAGAAATCCTGGGAAACTTCATAAATCCTTGAAAGGTTATTGTGTCCAGAATAAAGTACATTCAAATAATCCCATAGATCCTTAACAGTAGTCACATGTGTAACCAAGGCAGCTACATGCGGTTCCATAGAATTCCACATTTGCCCAAGAATCCTGGTATCTATAGTAGCCCATTTAGTGTCAGCATCAGTCTTTTCACCTGTTAAATGACGATGTTGCTCTCTCCCAGTCAACACCATCGTCACAATTCTCCTCCAATGTTGGTAATTGGAGACACCAGCTAACTTTTCCTCCGTCAAACGACTAGAGGATGTAGACACGACCTCAGTCACTACTCCTTTGCTGTCCACCATATTTAAACACTGACCAATCAATTAGAAATCAAATACCCCTCCAAATCAAGAACAAAACTTCCGAGACCCCACAACACCACAAATTACCACTTAAATCAATACCAACAAACCAATAGCCAGGACTCCAAAAGAAATCAACAACTGAGGACCTCCACAATCTTCTACTTAACCATCAGAATCACCAAAAACAAACTCAGGAACCTGGCACAAACTATCAGCCACATAAACACTGCACACCTCAACTCACCATAACATCCACAGGTACTAACTTCCACAAAGACACTATATTCAGTTTCAGCAACACTTCAAACTCACATTACCCAGATTTTCACTTGCCGAAACATCGCAAAACCAGCTGAAGAACTCCTGTGGAGCCATAAACAAGAAACATGGGTGCTGAATCTGGCTCGCTGACAATGGAAGATGCTTCACTGATGCTGGACGACATCCCTTCAAGCCTCCCCGACGATGGACATCGCTGGATTTGAACTTGCTGATCTGGGCGACTCTTCAGGGGTCACTGGGTCTTGTCGACGCCAGATCTAGCCTTCGCGACTCTCTTCAAGGGTCGTTGGGTCTTGTTGACGCCAAATCTGGCCTCGTCAGGCCTAGGCGACGTCCCGGCAAGGCTCACCGAGCCTAGACGACGCCCCGGCGAGGGTCGCCGGGCCTAGGCGACACCCGGGAAGACTCGCCGGAGCTCGGCAACACTGGATCTGAGCTCGCCGGGCCTGGGCGACGCTAGATCCGAGAGCAGGGTGCTGATCGGTGGTCGGCTGTGAGTGGTTGAAGAGTGGTGTGGTCGGCTGTGAGTGATTGAAGTGGTGATCGGCGGTGAATGGCTCACGGCAGTAACGGGCGATGGACGTGAGGAGTAGGGTTTAGAGTTTTTGTGGCTCTGATACCATGTTAGCGGAATAAATCTTTATTAATGAAATAAGGAGTATATATACATATCAATAAACCCGAGAGACAATTATACCCCTTAACATATACAATTGGCAATGCATCTCAGTTACGACTTCCATCAATCTTCGCTTTAAGTATGGATTTGTGATGGCATTGTACCCTAGCCAGCCTCCACATATGGTTCTTAGGATTGGGAATTTTTTTTAGCGCTTAAGATTGGTTTAACATTTAAATATTCTATCACTCCCCTTACGTTTAGTCGGGTCTTTTTTGCCTAATACTAAGCGTGAACATATTTAATAGGGGAGACAAATGGGTCTGGAAAGATTTGAACTCAAGACCTCATGCTCTGATAGCATGTAAGATTTTTTGGGACCACTGCCAGCTGTTCTAAAAGCTTAAACTATTAGATGAAGGCATGGTTCAATATTTAAATATTCTATCACAGATTAATAAGTCTGTTTTCCCAGCATAATTAACCTTCGAGTACTCATGTACCAGCTGGGAGTTAATGCTGAAATATTTGAATGAAAGTTCATCAGGACTTCTAGGAAAAAACACATTAATAATGGTGGTAAGAAGTGACAGCATCCTCCAAGCGTTCGTCAATTTTTTTGAAATCTATGAGCTAAATAGGATCCTTGAACTGAGAAACAGTATAGAGAATATCATAAGAAGATCCTACAGTAAATTCCCAGAGACTCTGGGTCAGAGAGGATGTACCTCACCTCAAGTATACAGAAGCAGACTGCTTCCCAGATAACTTTAAAGTCTGGTTGCCATAGAACTGACAAAGAACATTAGCTCCTGTCTGGTTTTCCACCTGGAATTATTCAGCTATTAAGAGATCAACTTTTAATGGTTCATTCCTATAGTGCATGTAATACTCTACAAGAACATTGGGGGATTGGTCATAACATGAAGGGACGATATACATCATATACAGATCAAACATATCTAAACAATCTTGGCAAATTGATAAAATTAGGCACATTAGGGAGATTTGATTGGCATGTGCATGTATGGACAAGTTCTCTTATGAACATCAGGAAATAGAAATTCAGCGTAGATGATTTCGTCACCTGGTGCATGGTGAAGCATGCAAGTACTATAGTCACCATCTATTTAGATAGCGAGATACTAACTTTTAAAACTTTTTGATGTAATGCCTATATTAAGTACTTAGTTCAAGCATCCCATATGTGAAGCATGACTCTGAATATTCAGAATCCACAAGGCTTTAGCTTTCAGATTCACTTCAACTTTTGTAATTCAACTTATTTACAGTAGAATTCTTGCAGGATGTTTATTTGAAAGAAAAGGATGCAAAAATCAAATTCCACTATAAATCAATCGTATATCAGTAAATCCAGGGATTAAAAGTTGCACGAGTTGGCTAAAATCGCATTACATAGTCCTAATACATTATTGATATTCCAAAATTACTTGAGTGCAAATCTAATTTATTTTATTTACAGTTCCCTTCTTGTACCAAATAAAACATGCATCACTCTTGTGACTTACTAAAATGGATTACACCATGTGAAATTTTTACTAATTGCTACAGATAAGTTAGTCTGTTGCAAGTGAAGAAGTACAATTAAAAGAGAGAGAAAAGGCTAAATGATAGGATACTATGTAGCAAATTATGCATTCTGCTTACACGAGAGAGTCCATAAGTATGCTAACTGTTGTATGCCACTGTACTCTATACCAGAAAGTTCATAAGTTTCGTACTGGTCCATCATGCATACATAATGGACTATTTCTCCAATCTCTGGAATAAGTTTTCGTTAACTGACAGCAATAGTAGCAGTAGTATGCTAGAATAAAAATTCACATCACCCACATATAGGTGTTCTCATGTACGGCTGGTGCATGGAGATGATACCATCTCTTGATATACAAAACTTCGTGCCATATAAGCATACAAATTACCATCCACACGTGTAAAGAAGCGACGAATTGTTTAAAGAAACACCTAGTTGCTTATATTAGCTTAGGCAAAAAACCTTGCAGAGGTTGGATAGAACCAAGGCAGTTCTAACTGTGTATGGGCCGCCTATATTCAATTCTCCGACCACGAAGAGAAGTACATCCAACAAAAGCTCAGTTAGAGACAAATCCAACTGTGAAAAGGGAAAATATAGACTTCAGATATATGTGGTGGTATGTCGGAAAAGAGAATTTTGCATAAGATATCATGCTTCAAACCTCGTTTATCTTGCAAAAAAATGAGATGGGAAGTCCATGCTTCAGAATATCCGATCCATGGATCTGTGATCTAGAACGGTAGTATACACACACTTCAACAGGGTGCATAAACTCTCTCCTACACCATATAAAACAAACTTTGGGAAAAGCACAAACTATAAACATGCATAGACAAACTTACAAACAGAGAGAGAGAAATTTTTATCAGAAACAATTACCATGCATTCTTCTGCGCATCAAAATAATCTAGCAAAGCTCTAAATGTGCACAAAATTCTGACTTTAACAGGCAGACTTTGCACAGTGAACTGGGCATCAACAATGTGACCTTGAAGGAGAGGAATAGTATCCACTGTGCCCAAAAGTTCATGGACAATTGTCACAGAAAACTTGTCAACTTTAACATCAATCGTAGGTAGAAGTACTCTAGACTTCCTCTTTTCAGGCATGTGTTCAATGTCATGCAGATCCCTCCCCGAGACGTCCATAGAGCCCCCCATATCCAACATTGCACAATCATCACTTGAAGCAGGATCTTGAAGCACTTTAAACTTGAATCGATTTCCAGGTTTTCCCACAAACTCAGGAACCCCATTAACAAAAGCAATGGCACTGTCATTTTTTTTGTTTACCAGGTAAAAGGTATGTTTGACCAACTGATTGTAAGCATCCCTCTCAATATTACTCTCAGAATTGTCAGTTCTACAGGGATCTGCTCTCCAGAGTGCCCAGCTACCATTATTACTGCCGGAGACTTCAACAAAACCGGAACCTTGATGATACGCTAATTGGACTGGGTTCCCAGACTCATCCTTCGCATGCAGGGATGTTAAAGAGAACCACAATATAGAGGACCTCCACCACCTTTGACTGTGGTAGTTGACCTATGTGAGTGTTAACAATAGGTACTTCAGTTGCCTTAACATCAATAACAGAGAAAAGCTAATGCGCCAAAAGAAGCAGATGTATCAATTGTATAAACCATCTTCTTTGAAGCCTAAGTGGGAGATACTTTTAGATCCAAATGATTACTGCTATTTGCCATGCATAAATTTTTCCAAAGCATTTTTTGCATATCAATGAGCATGACGACTTGAGGGAAAAACTTTTTTTCTGTTCCAGTGAAACAACGCTAACTCAAGACCGAATGAAAGTTTCAAAAGACAAACATCACATACCCTGAAAAGAGCCTGTTCTCCGACAAGAGAATAATGAATAGAACCAACTAATTTGCACTTAGTTCTTTCACCTTCAACAGTGAAATACATGTGCTCATCGATATCTTGAATAGCAACGATTGCTCCTGTGTAACAGTAGATGTTTCTAGTTAATAACCAAAACGCTGCAATAAGAAGTCTCAACCATCTAATCAAATTACCATCTGGTATGATTTTCTCGAAAGTTTTATTCAGTCCCGAGTTGTTGGACCAATGCCTCGGTTGTAACCCAGGAGTGGTCCCCTTGGTTGCTGCTCCAGGCAAGGCCTCAACAGCCGACAAGAAAATCTGATGGGGATGAAAACTAATCAAAGGCAGCTATGGAGTGATAGTCCTAAATAAAAGTAAGCAAATGCATTATAATACAAATCGCTCGCTTTACGAGATTGTCATGTCACTCATCAGCAGCAAAAATTAATCAAAACTCCAGTGTAATTTATGTGGAACAGATTTAGGACATCTGGGGCATTACTTTCCAGCGGATGATCGTCAACACTAGATCAGACGAGAATTTTTTGAGTCCATTTTCTGATAGCAATCTACTTTCACTGTTTAACATAGAACATTGAAAGAGCAGAACTATACTATTCTTCTAAAACTTTCTAAGAAAGATTTATACATGTTGAAGTTGTTATTGTTGTCCCACATCGGTTGTGAATGGATCCTGTATATTCTTTATATTCATGTGATCTCCCTCCACCTATTAGCTTAAGCTTTTGGGTTGGACTTTCTAACGCTGGTATCAGAGCCCAGATTACCAACAAGTCTGGACCCAATAATCACATGGGAGAGATAGGGGTTGTCGCTCCTTCCGATTCATGGCCCGATATGTGAGGGGGAGATTGTTGGGCGGATTGTCGCTCCCACCAACCCATGGCCCGATGTGTGAGGGGGAGATTGTTGGGGTTGTCCCACATTGGTTGTGGGAGGGGCTGGTGGTCAGTTCATAAGTGTGAGGCAAAGCCTTAACCTTTGAGTTAGCTTTTGGGTTGAAAGAGGCCCAAGACTACCCAATACTGGTATCAAAGCCACCAAGAGAGGAGAACCAAACCCTAGCCCTTTACTTCTTTATGTCATCTTTTTTTTTTTTTTGGGTAAGGGTTTATGCCATCTTTTTTTATTCGTCTTATTTTCAGTAAAATCTCTATTTTGTCAACACTCAACTACGTTACCCTGGAATTCGTTGTGGTACTCTCTTTTAAATGCGAGCATCGTCGACGAGCGAAGTCGCCGTCAAATATCTAGGTAACTATGAGCACCGGAGTTGAGCACACCTCTATCGAGCAGCAACAGATGAGCGCCGTAGGGTGATGCAATTTAGTTTGCCGCAATTCAAGTTGGGTTTCCACAAGGTTATATCAAGATTGTATGAATTTTTTTTTTGTCAACCTTCAGATTATGTGTTTCTTGACGATGTGGATTACATTAAATTTGTCGTGTAAGGTCCGGCTTACACAATTATCGTTATCTTGAATCCGGTTTGATGTATCCACATATCTTGTTTAGTGTAAGGTCCAACTTACACGACGCTTGGTCACAGACTTCAGATGAAAGTTACACTTATGCAAGCGGGATGCTCCAGCTTGAGAGGGAGTGTTGAAGAATAATCATGCATATTGAAGATTTCCCTATATTGAAGATTTCACTATCAGAGAATATTCTCGGAGATAATTCTTAATATTAGGGATATTATTGGATATTTTGTGATTTCCTACGATTCTGTTAGATTAGCATATTTACTTTCGTATGCATATTGTTTCGAGCATAAATACCCTTCTCTAATAAAGTACAATCTCAAGTCACTTGAGTAAAGATGTAGTCTCTTATCAATTCTCTTCCTCTCTCTTGAAGATCCTACGTTGTTTTTCAATATAGAACTTGATTCCTTGCCACTTACAATCTAATTCTAAAAATGAAAGAACTGATTCCTTCAACTTGGACTAAATATGTTCCTCGTCTTTCCAATGACCAATAGGTTTAGTACATGAGGTTCCTTTTGGGAGAAGGATCTAGAATTTGGAGCTTGTTGAAGTTGTGTTGTTGTCCCACATCGCTTGTGAATGGGTCTTGTATGCTCTTTATATTCATGTGGTTTCCCTCCATCTAATAGCTTAAGCTTTTGGGTTGGACTTTCTAACATGGTATCAGAGCCAGTGTTATTTCCTTCCGCGTATGTGCCCCCCCCCACCACCCATTAGTTAATTTCCACGTGCAAATTGCTTGTACGTGAGAGGGGGTGTTGAAGTTGTATTATTGTCCCACATCGCTTGTGAATGGGTTTTGTATGCTCTTTATATTCATGTGGTTTCCCTCCACCTAATAGCTTAAGCTTTTGGGTTGGACTTTCTAACAGAGCTCATAACTTACATTAGAGCATTAACAAATTCCTGTTGAGTTGTAAAGTTGTTTGAAACTTTGTAATTTTATACCTAACTTAGGTGAGTCTATACCTAACTTAGGTTTCTTACCTAAACTTAGGTAAGTCTATACCTAACTTAGGTTTCTTACCTAAACTTAGGTGAGTCAATACCTAAATTAGGTTTCTTGCCTAACTAGGGTATCCTTTCTCTTGTATATATATTGACCTTGTAATTACTCAAGAAGAAGTAAGGAAATACATATTTTTTCCTTCATGGTATCAGAGCTTTAGGCTCAATTTTTCTGGGATAGTGTTACAGTCCAGCCTTCATTGCTGGTTCTGTTTTTCCGCAGCCTTCATTGCTGCATTTTCAAGGCTGGTTCTGTTTTTTTGCAGCTTTCATTGCTGCATTTTCAAACCTTTATAGCTGCAGTACGGCTCGTATTCTTGCTAATACTCTTGGTACAATGACCACATCCGAAACCACATCCAAAGTCATAAATTTTCCCTCTCCAACCACAAACCAATCGGAGGAGGTCGCCTCGTCAAACATGATCGGCGACCTTCAGAATATTAGGCCAGCCTATAGACTAAATGAGAAAAATTATCTCAAATGGTCACAATTCGTCAAGACGTACCTGAAGGGCAAAGGAAAACTCAGCCATCTACTGGGGACAGGACCCAAGCAAGGAGACCCCAATTTCGATGCGTGGGATGAAGCGGATTCCATGATCATGTCATGGCTATGGAATTCCATGGAATCGGCCATAAGCGATACTTGCATGTTTCTACCAACCGCAAAGGGGATTTGGGATTCCATCCAACGGACGTACTCTAAGGCCCGTGATGCAGCCCAGGTGTACGAAATTAAGGTGAAAACCAGTGGGACAAAACAGGGAGGTAAGACTGTTACTGAGTATGCTAACTCTTTGCAGAACTTATGGCACGAACTCGATCATTATCGGGTATTCCACATGCGGTGTCCAGAAGATGCAGCCATTTTGAAGAATTTTATTGAAAAAGATCGAGTCTACGACTTCTTAGCTGGGCTTAATTCTGAATTTGACCAAGTTAGAATTCAAATACTTGGCAAGGAAGATGTTCCATCATTGGAGGAGACGATTTCCTTGATCCGGGCAGAAGAAAGTCGTCGATCCGTCATGCTTGAACCACGAGCAATAGAAGGGTCAGCCTTGACAGTCGGAAAGGTTGATGAGAAGGGTGCTCTACCAAGAAGAGACCACCGGGACAACTTGTGGTGTACTTATTGCAGGAAGCCGAGACATACAAAGGAGAAATGCTGGAAATTGAATGGAAAACCAACCACTTCAAGTCGAGAGTGGGTGAACCGGGAAATGCAATCGAGGCCCCGGGCCCACCTAATTGAGCAAGCTGATTATGAAGCAGAACAAGGGAAAGCGACATTCAATAGTGAAGAAATTGAGAAAATAAGAGGTTTGTTAGGGTCTCTTAATAAACCCTCTGGTGCATGCTCAATGGCACTCTCAGGTAATTCTTGGGTTATTGATTCAGGGGCGACTGATCATATGACTCATATCTCATCACATTTCAGGACCTATACACCTTGTCCTGGTAATAGGAAGATTATTGTGGCAAATGGGTCTCTTGCTACTGTTGCAGGGATTGGAGATGTCCCTATCACACCAAACCTTGTCCTTAAAAATGTCCTGCATGTCCCTAAACTGTCTTCCAATCTTATCTCCATACAAAAACTCACTAAAGACCTCAATTGTCAAGCTGTTTTTTACTCATCTTACTGTGTTTTTCAGGATCGGGGCTCGGAGAGGAGGATTGGACTCGCTAAGGAACAAGGTGGACTGTACTATCTTGAGACACCCCTCACCACGAGAAAAATCATGAATAATTCATCTTCATCCTTTCTTAGTATTTCGAATAAAGAAGCTATTTGGCTTCATCATTTTCGTTTTGGTCATCCATCCTTTCAAGTCTTGAGTGTGATGTTTCCAGCCCTGTTCAATGGTTTGAATATTCAAGATCTCCATTGCGATGTTTGCGAGTTAGCCAAGCATAACCGTGTATCATTTCCAATTAGCAATCATCGTAGCTCTAATCCTTTTGATTTGGTACACAGTGACATTTGGGGCCCTTCCACGGTTCCAAACATCTCTGGAGATCGTTGGTTTGTCACTTTAATTGATGATTGCTCTCGGGCCACTTGGACCTTCTTACTCAAACATAAATCTGATGTGAGTAGCATTATTCCTTCTTTTCATTCCATGATTCAAACACAATTTGGGGTCAAAATCAAGGTCTTTAGATCAGATAATGCTAGAGATTACTTCAATCAAACATTGTCCTCTTATTTTCAAAAGGAAGGTGTTATCCACGAGTCATCTTGTGTGAATACACCCCAACAAAATGGGATTGCTGAAAGGAAAAATGGTCATCTTCTTAAAACAACTCGTGCTTTGTTGTTTCACGGAAATGTTCCTAAAACGTATTGGGGGGAAGCTGTTCTTACAGCTACATATCTGATCAATAGGCTACCATCACGTACATTAGACCACAAGACCCCTATGGAAATTCTTTCTCAATTCTATCCTCACTTTCGTACATCTAACGGCCTTACGCCTCGAGTCTTTGGTTGTAGTTCCTTTGTCCACATTCATCATCATCAACGAGGAAAACTAGATCCTCGTGCCATCAAATGCATCTTTCTTGGTTACTCACAAACACAAAAGGGCTATAAATGTTATCACCCACCTTCAAAAAAATTCTATCTCTCTGCAGATGTCACTTTTGTTGAGAATAAACCATATTTTTCAAAACCTTATCTTCAGGGGGAGATTTCACTCATGGAAGATAAGGAAGATGATGCTCTTGGTGTTATTGATAAACTGGATATATCATCCAATGTTCTCGCGAATCCAAACCCGACCACCGTAACTCATGAACCTACCTTGACTCCTACCTCTAGTCCACCATCTGTTGTTGTTCCCACTAGTCCTACTCCCACTTGTCCAACTCACTTTCATGATTCTATGAGATAATCTCAGGTGTACTCAAGGAGGACAGCCGTTCCAACAATCGAGCAAGTCCAATCTACCACTCCGGGTACTGCTAATGAGAGCATGGTAAGTCCTGAACTTTCTGTGAATGAGCAGCCCAGTGATATACCAGAGACGGATCTTGATCGGCCTATTGCTATTAGAAAAGGGATAAGAGAATGTACCAAGAAACCAATTTATCCACTTTCAAATTATGTGTCCCTTGATAGATTATCATCACCATTCCGAAACTTTATTGTGAGTTTAAACACTATTGCCATCCCTAACACCTTCTCTGAAGCGATGTCAAAAGAGGAATGGAGGAATGCCATGAAAGAAGAAATGACGGCACTAGAAAAGAATAAAACGTGGGAAATTGTTGACAGACCAAGAGGGAAAAATCTAGTAGGCTGCAAGTGGGTATTCACTGTGAAGTACAAGACTGATGGCTCCTTGGAGAGGTACAAAGCGAGATTGGTTGCAAAGGGTTACACTCAAACATATGGAGTGGATTACCAAGAGACTTTTGCACCGGTGGCTAAAATGAACACTGTAAGAATTTTGCTATCTTTAGCTGCTCATTTTGATTGGGAACTTCAACAGTATGACGTGAAGAACGCATTTTTACATGGAGAGTTGAAAGAGGAAATCTACATGAACATGCCACCTGGTTTCGAAGGAAAAGAAACAACCGAAAAGGTTTGTAGACTAAAAAAGGCGTTATACGGACTCAAGCAATCACCTAGAGCTTGGTTTGGACGATTTGCTAGAGTCATGAAGGCATCTGGGTATAAACAGAGTCAGGGAGATCATACTCTGTTCATAAAACACTCGGATGCAGGGGAAGTTACAGCATTGTTGGTTTATGTTGATGACATAATAGTCACGGGCAATGATGAAAGGGAGAAACAACGGCTAAAACAGAACTTGATCAGAGAGTTTGAGATAAAGGAGTTAGGAAAGCTACGGTATTTTCTAGGAATTGAGGTTTCATACTCAAAACAAGGGATCTTTATTTCACAACGGAAGTATGTGACGGATCTTTTGGAGGAAACTGGGAAGCTTGGTTGCAAACCAGCAGTCACTCCGATTGAGCCGAACCAAAGACTAGCAGAAGCCAAAGAAGAGGCGGCAGTGGATCGAGAAATGTATCAACGATTGGTAGGAAGGCTGATTTATCTTGCTCATACTCGACCCGATATCTCCTATGCAGTAAATTTGATTAGCCAATTCATGCATAATCCAAAGGAATCACATCTACAAGCTGCTTTTCGAGTCTTACATTACTTGAAAGGGAACCCAGGAAAAGGAATATTATTCAGAAAGAGTCCAGACCTCAAGATTGAAGCTTATACAGATGCAGATTATGCTGGATCAGTGGTTGATAGGAGGTCTACAACTGGTTATTGTACCTTCATTGGAGGTAACTTGGTAACTTGGAGAAGTAAAAAACAGAATGTGGTGGCAAGATCTAGTGCAGAATCTGAGTTTCGGGCAGCAGCTCAAGGAATATGTGAGCTGTTATGGCTCAAGATCATTCTTGATGACTTGAAGGTTAAGTGGCAGAGTCCTATGAAGTTGTACTGTGATAATAAATCTGCAATTAATATTGCCCACAATCCTGTGCAGCATGACAGGACAAAGCATATTGAGATTGATAGACACTTCATCAAGGAGAAACTTGAGGAAGGACTAATTTGCTTATCGTATGTCCCCTCAGGACAGCAAGTGGCAGATGTCTTAACCAAAGGGCTCAATGGTGGAAATTTTCACGAGCTAACTACCAAGCTGGGAATGGAAGATATCTATTCACCAGCTTGAGGGGGAGTGTTGAGTTGTAAAGTTGTTTGAAACTTTGTAATTTTATACCTAACTTAGGTGAGTCTATACCTAACTTAGGTTTCTTACCTAAACTTAGGTAAGTCTATACCTAACTTAGGTTTCTTACCTAAACTTAGGTGAGTCAATACCTAAATTAGGTTTCTTGCCTAACTAGGGTATCCTTTCTCTTGTATATATATTGACCTTGTAATTACTCAAGAAGAAGTAAGGAAATACAGATTTTTTCCTTCAATTCCTAATATATCAAGTTGTTGATTTCAAAGAAGAAAAGTAGTTTCTTCTATTTCTTATTGTCACAATGTTACAGAGAACATTACACAAAAATAGAGTCTAAGACAACCATGCTATAGAAAGGAAATAAAAGCAGAAAAAGGAAAAGATTTCCTACTTCCTAATATTGAGGATTCAGAAATAAAGGAAATGAAATAAATGGAAACAAAAAAATCATATCCCAAGATTTTCTCCTGATTTTCTGAGATCTTCTCCCGATTCTTCCACACAAGTAGCCAGTCACTGCTAAATAGGAATGACATACATACAGACAAGAGAGCTTATGTACATTGAAATCGTTTTCCTTCTAAAAATTAAACAGCTCGAAAGATGCCATTGATCTAGCACAAACAGATTTGAACAAACTTATTTACTTACCTGTATCTCAGACAATGAAATGTTCATGTCGAATCCTGAAACTGAACCACGACCAACCAAAGCGTAGTCTAAGTCCCCAGGACCACAGTGGGCCTTCTCCACATGTATCAAGGCACCAAAATGCTTCAAAATGAACTTCTTATCTCTTGAACGGAAGACCCTCATTGAGGAGATATGTGCAGCAGAATGACTTGAAGATGGAAAGTCTTCCGACAAGGTATCAATTTCAACTGAAGCAATACCATCTTCACCTCCATATTTCATGGTAGGATTTCCAGATGACATTTCTCTTGCGAGAGAAGGAAAATGAGGGACATGATTCTCACCATTGATGTTTTGATTATGAACTTGAGAAAGGACCGACAGACGAGAGAAGTCAAAAACAAGTTCTTTTCTCGTAGTTTCTGTTACCAGGTTCAAACCTATATCAATCTCAATCACGAGTTCCCGAATAACACCTGCATCACATGACCATAGCATTATGTACCTGTGTTATGACTAAGGGATAGCGAGCCACAAAAGGATGAAAATACCAGATTTATCTTCAGCCGCAAGAACTAAGGATAACTGAGATATGTCAAAGCAAAAGACTTCAAGTTCCAGGAGTGCCAATCTTGTTCGAGATAATGAATAGAGCTCAACTGCATCACTATCCATGATGTTTTCGTCATTAAAATTTCTAATGTCTCCAGCCAGCTCACTTTTTCCAATGTTCTTCTCATGTGATTGTACACCAAGCAATATATCTTCCACATGATGTAGAAGGGAAGTATAATAACCAGAGAACACAGTCAAAGCTGCTGTTTCAATCACCAGAAGACCACCCTGCTCATTACCATCATAGTTACATTCTGGTCAATATTATGGCTTAAGCATACATGTTAACACGAATGGAAGGGGAATCAGAAAGAGCATTTCCAAGCATTAAAGAAAATTAGATTTCAATATTACGGATAAAAAATTGATTTTTTCAGCGCATAAAATGGCCAAAAAGAAAGCAGATACTAGAGGCGTCAAAAGGAGGCAGAATTCATCTAATAAGCGAATTCGCACCTGTATTTTACAAGAAATTTTCTGAAAATTTCCACCAAACGACAATGAAAAAAGTAGCTCATTCATCTGGTGTGCCCCAAGAAAGAAACTCTTCATTGAGGATTTTCCCATCCAAATTTGACTAACTCGAATAGTTATGACTAACCAGTGACCTGGTTCAGGAGCAATAGAATGCAAAGGAGATTTCAACTTGTCAATGAGACGAATTGACCGCAGACTTGATCTTCTTGACTTGACCATCAATGATAAATTCCTCAATATCGTTGACCAGCTGTCTCCATAGATGGAAAGAAGTTCGTCGTTCACTATGTCTTGACAGGGAGAACTCAACGATGAAGTAAACAGCAAGTTCGAAAGACACGTTTCATATAAGAAATTAAGAGACTGTAGGACCACATTCCTTAACTGAGAGATATCAATAGTGGTTGCTATTTGGCTATCATGCCTGAAAATGACAAAATGCACCCCTGATAGATTGAGAAGAACTTCCAATTTCCCTTCTTCACACGATAACTCCAAAAATATTTGCTTGGTAACAATCCATATGCCAGAATCAAAGGTAGCATGTTCATCCAGCTTCATAGCATCAAAAGTTGTTGCAAGATTATCCATACTATAGCATATTCTTGATTTCTGAATGAATAAATCCATGGAGTTGAACTGGAAGGTGCTTCTAAGCGTGTATAACACACAATTATTTGCAGAAGCTGATTCTTTTATACTATTCTCATAAAAATTAAGTCCATCTGCCCCAAGATCTTGCCTCATAAACTCTTGCAGCTCTTGAAGAGGTATACAGCCAGCAGAAGCAGTGGATAAAGTATAAGAAATTGCAGAAAATACATCTACAACTACCTGTCACGAGGAAAAAAAAAATTAGATGAAAAAATGTGTTGCGAGGCTGATTAAAGAATCTGCAGTATATTGTCAAAAGAGAAAAAGAAATAGAGAGGAGAGAAGAGAAGGAGAGAGGCGAAGGAGAGAGGAGAACGAGAGAGGAGGAGAAGAAAAAATAGATCGATATATTCTGTAGTGAGTTCTCTGTGTTTTTATATTACAGAAACCCTATCTATCATTATAAGACTATAAAACCTACTTGACCATAATACCCTTATTTAAGTTAAAAGAAATAAGCCACATAAGTAAATCATAAAAGTAACGTAACAAAATGCATAGAGAACGTATTACATTGTAACAAAATTTAACTAACATATGAAGAGAGACAGGAGAAGTGAAAATTTTGTTTTTCAGAAGTACCAATTGTGACGACCAATTGTGAAGGGGAGAAGGGGGAGGAAAAGCTCGGGTATAAGAACAACTTGAAGTAGTAGCACCATGTCAACATAAGACAATCATCTAGGAAATTACGACTTTCTTTTGTGAATATTGATATATCTTCACCTATCAAGAGACCCAAAAGGACAAACACATATTACATTTATTCTCAAGAACTCAAGTATATGCCAAAGAGGGAAAGGCACTCAAGTTGGAAGCTAACACAATCCATAGTAGGCCCAGAATACCTCAACCTCATTTCATGAAAAATCAAATACACATCAATCCTCTGCCCATCATCCTGTCCTCACGCCTGTTATGATATTTCCAATGCCAGAAACATTCATTGCATTGAAATAGTCTAATTCTAGTTATCTAATAGAGTTTCAAATCAAGGTACATAACATCTATCTTCATCCGTCATAATGAAGTACTTAAAGAGAAAGAACATCAGTTAGTAAATGATAAGAAATGAACATCTAGAAAAGAGTCATTAGACAAATCAACATTAAGAACCCATTAGAATACCTGAAAAAGAAAATTTAGAGGACCGTGAAATGCCAACTATGGTAACCTATCAAACAAGAAAGAACTGGTGCCTTCTTTGACACAGAAATATCTCTACCTAAATGGCCTAGAAGAATGGTTGAAGGTAGATTTTCAGCAGAGAGGCTCGACATAAAAAGCATAAATTATCAGAACTCAAACTCTTCATGAGAACAGACCAAAAGGAAACAACACCAACAACAACAAACTAAGTCTTATCCCACTAAATTGGATCAGCTGCATGAAGGGAGGACCTATTCAATCTGGGTGGATTGAATGAACACAGAAAGCCTTCCACTGGCAGGTGAGCTTAAGTTAAAGAATCAAAGGGGATCCTCCGGCAACTTCTGACAGGACTTTCACGAGAATATGAATAGGAAATGCTAGAAATGGGGATCCTTGAAAACTATTCCTGAAGGAAAAAATATGTATTTCCTTACATAACTTGAGTAATTACAAGGTGGATATATATACAAGAAAAGAAGACCCGAATTAGGCAAGAAGCCTAATTTAGGTATTGACTTTACCTAAGTTAGGCAAGAGGCCTAATTTAGGTATAGACTCACCTAAGTTAGGTAAACCTACTTTAGGTATTAAAATACAGAATTCAAACATATTCCTACTAAAAAACATGATAATTCAACACTCCCCCTCAAGCTGAGGAATAGATGTCTTCCATTCCCAGCTTGGAAGTTATTTCGTAAAAGATTCCACCATTAAGTCCCTTGGTCAGCACATCTGTAAGTTGATTTCCAGAAGGTATGTAGGACATGCATATCGACCCCTCTTCTAACTTTTCTTTGATGAAGTGTCTGTCAATTTCAACATGCTTTGTCCTATCGTGCTGTACAGGATTATGAGCAATGTTGATTGCTGATTTATTGTCACAATACAGCTTCATAGGACCCTCCCACTTGATTTTCAGATCTGTTAGGATGATTTTGAGCCATAATAGCTCGCATACTCCTTGGGCCATTGCTCGAAATTCTGATTCAGCACTTGATCTTGCAACTACGTTTTGTTTTTTACTTCTCCAAGACACTAAATTTCCACCAAGAAATATACAATAACCAGATGTTGACCTTCTATCCACCAACGATCCTGCATAGTCAGCATCGGTATAAGCTTCTAGCACAAGTTTTTGATTTCTTCTGAACATAACTCCTCTTCCGGGACTTCCTTTCAAGTATTGTAGCACTCGATTGACGGCTTGTAAGTGTGATTCTCTTGGGTCATGCATAAACTGACTAATCACGCTTACTGAGTAGGCAATATCGGGCCTAGTATGAGCCAAATAGATGAGTTTCCCAACCAATCTTTGGTACATTTCTCGATCTACAGCAGGTTCTTCCTTTGCCTCCCCAAGGTTTTTATTAGGCTCAATAGGTGTGGCTACTGGTTTACACCCAAGCTTTCCAGTTTCCTTTAAGAGATCGGTCACGTACTTTTGTTGAGAAAGAAAAATCCCTTGTCTAGAGTAAGCAACTTCAATCCCAAGGAAGTATTTGAGTCTTCCTAGCTCTTTTATTTCAAATTCTTTAATCAAACAACGTTTTAGCTCTTGTTTCTCCTCATCATCATCACCTGTGACAATAATATCATCAACGTACACTAGAAGTGCCGTCACTCTCCCTGTTGTCGAGTGCTTAATGAAGAGAGTATGATCGCCTTGGCTCTGTTTGTACCCCGAACCTTTCATAACTCTGGAAAATCTCCCAAACCAAGCTCTAGGCGATTGCTTGAGCCCATATAGTGCTTTCCGTAATCTACATGCTTTGTTTGTTGTCATCTTCCCTTCAAAACCCGGTGGAATACTCATGTAGATCTCCTCTTCTAGGTCTCCATGTAAAAATGCATTTTTCACATCATACTGTTGAAGTTGCCAATTGAAGTGAGCAGCTATAGAAAGTAAAATTCTCACAGTGTTCATCTTTGCCACAGGAGCAAATGTCTCGTGATAATCTACTCCATAAGCCTGAGTATATCCCTTTGCCACCAATCTTGCTTTATATCTCTCAAGAGAACCATCAGCTTTATATTTCAAGGAAAAAACCCATTTGCAGCCCACAAGATTTTTTTCCTTTGGTTTTTCGACAATCTCCCAAGTCTTGTTTTTTTCCAGTGCATCCATTTCTTCTCTCATTGCATTCCTCCATTCTTCCTTAGAAAATGCCTCAGATAAAGTGTTTGGAATAGCAATGGTATTTAAACTCATAATGAAATTTCTATGAGATGGTGATAGGCGTTCAAGTGACACATAGTGAGATAGTGGATTATAAAGGTCGCCTTGTGCACTCTCTTGTACCTTTTCTAACAGCAATGGGAAGGTAGGAGTCATCTTCTGGCATATTTTCTAGCATATCTATTGATTCTGCATGCAAAGGAGAGTCGGAACTTACCGGGAATTCATTTGCAGAATTCAGATGAGAATCTTGAACTTGTGTTTGGTTTGGAACAGCTTCCTGTCTTGAGTACACCTGAGGAAATCTCATAGAGTCATAAATACGGGTAGATGCAGGAGTGGAGATTTGTTCTGGAATAGATTCGGATGTAGGGAGTGAGTCCGAATTTGAAGTAGTAGGAACTAATTTATCAAAAGGAGCTGATTGATCAGGGACAAGTTGATTAGAAGTGGAAGTTTGAGTTGGAAGATTATCTAGAGGTAAATCAAGATTAAGGTCTTCAAAGTCTTTATCTTCCACTAATGATTTCTCCCCCTGAAGATAAGACTCCGAAAAGTATGGTTTGTTTTCCACAAATGTAACATCGGCTGATATATAGGTCTTCCTAGAGGGAGGATGATAACATTTGTATCCCTTTTGTGTAGATGAATAACCAAGAAAGACACATTTGATTGCTCTGGGATCTAGTTTTCCCCTGTGTTGATTATGAACATGTACGAACGAGGTGCAACCGAAGACTCTAGGTATGAGATTATTTGTTGTCCTGAAATGGGGATAAAAGCTAGAAAGAATAGACATGGGAGTTTTGAAATCTAATACTCTTGATGGTAGTCTATTAATCATGTATGCAGATGTAAGGACAGCCTCCCCCCAATATGACTTAGGGACATTCCCATGAAACAACAATGCTCTAGTAGTGTTAAGCAAATGACCATTTTTCCTTTCAGCAACCCCATTTTGTTGTGGTGTGCTTACACAAGATGACTCATGAATGATCCCTTCCTTTTGGAAATAGATTGACAAGATCTGATTAAAGTAGTCTCGAGCATTATCTGACCTAAAGCACTTAATTTTGACTCCAAATTGGTTTTGAACCATGGAATGGAAGTTAGGAATAATACTACTTACATCGGATTTGTTTTTGAGTAAGAATATCCATGTGACCCTAGTGCAATCATCGATTAGAGAAACAAACCAACGAGCCCCTGAGATATTTGGAATTGTGGAAGGTCCCCAAATGTCACTGTGAATCAAATCAAAAGGAAGAGAACTTCTTTTGTTGTTAATAGGAAAAGATACACGAGTGTGCTTAGCAAATTCACATGTATCACACTGAAATTCAGTCATATCTAATCCTTTAAACAAAGAAGGAAACATGATATTTAAGACTCGAAAAGATGGATGACCAAAACGAAAATGGTGAAGCCAAATGACATCTTTGTTTGAAGCACTAAGAAATGACAAAGATGAATTATTCATGACTTTCTTCAAAGCCCTCGGCGTCTCAAGATAGTACAACCCATTCCTTTCCTTAGCAAGTCCAATCTTCCTCTCCAAATCCTGCTCAAGGAAAACACAGTATGTAGGGTAAAAGATTGCATAACAATTGAGATCTTTGGTGAGCTTTTGTATGGAGACAAGATTGGCTGATAGTTTCGGCACATGGAGAACACCTTTGAGAGTGAGATTGGGCGTAATATGGATATCACCAACTCCTGCAACAGTGGCTAGGGAACCATTTGCCACCACTACCTTTCTATTGCTTGGACATGGAGTATAGGTACTAAAGAAATGTGAAGTGTGAGTCATGTGATCAGTAGCACCTGAGTCTATTATCCAAGCTTCACTAGAAAGAGTTTCTGAGGCATTTTTACCAACGGAAAATAGAGGATTACCTGAGAGTCCTAAAGAACATGCACCAGAGGGCTTTTCAAGAGACGCTAAAAGGTCTCTAATTCTTTCTATCTCCTCACTGTTGAAGGATTCATTGTCCTGCCATTCATTATTACTGATCTGCTGGCTGGTTTGTTCAATTAGACGAGCTTTGGGCCTTGACCGTCCTCCTCTATTTCCCCACTCTCGTCTTGAGCTCGTTGGTTTGCCATTCAGTTTCCAGCAACGCTCTTTTGTATGCCTTGGCCTCTTACAGTGGGTACACCACATACTATCTCGGTTATCCCTCCATGTAGGCTTTGAAGCATCCATTCTTCCTCTTCACTTTAAAGGAACAACAAAACAGAAGCAACGAAGGCTTCAAGTGACTGAGGTTTTAGAGCAAAAAGTTAGACGAGCTTGAAGTGGGAAAAATATGGCTAAAGGGATCACAACAATGACGGTTGTGAAAATAATCCAGCAATAAAGGCTGTGATTGAAGGATTATTGCAGCAATGAAGGCTGCAAAAAAACAGAACCAGCAATGAAGGCACGGCTGTGAAAATAATCCAGCAATGAAGGCTGTGATTGAAGGATTATTGCAGCAATGAAGGCTGCAAAAACAGAACCAGCAATGGAGGCTGGATAAGTCAGCAGTATACCAACAATGAAGGCTGGATAAGTCAGTAGTACGGCTGAGAATGGAAGATTATTGCAGCAATGAAGGCTGCAAAAAAATAGGACCAGCAATGAAGGCTGGAATTGGAAGTTTATTACAGTGATGAAGGTTGCACTGCAACACTATCCCAGAAAAATGAGCCTAAAGCTCTGATACCATGAAGGAAAAAATATGTATTTCCTTACATAACTTGAGTAATTACAAGGTGGATATATATACAAGAAAAGAAGACCCGAATTAGGCAAGAAGCCTAATTTAGGTATTGACTTTACCTAAGTTAGGCAAGAGGCCTAATTTAGGTATAGACTCACCTAAGTTAGGTAAACCTACTTTAGGTATTAAAATACAGAATTCAAACATATTCCTACTAAAAAACATGATAATTCAACAATTCCGCTAGATTCTGTATCAAGTATTCTAAAAGGTCTAACCACTCCACTTCTTTTCAATACCATCTCCTTCCAAATCCTTTTTCGTCTTCCTCCACCCCTTTTTACCCAACTCTGCATCTCATATTTCCAAAGGGCCAAAAAAGCAATCATAAGAAGAAATGCCAAGCTGAGAGCTAAAAGAATTTTGATTATCAAGGTTACAGACATCAAAGCTTCTAACTCTGCATCTCATATTTGCAAAGGGCCAAAAAACAATCATAAGAAGAAATGCCAATCTGAGAGCTAAAAGAATTTGATTATCAAGGTTACAAACATCAAAGCTTCTTTAAGTATTTTAGGAAAAAAACAAAATAATGCAGTAAAAAGGTATCAAGGAAGATCTCATCTGCATAAACAAAGATCTGAGGCTTAAGGTTGTAACAATGCAATGACAAACCAACCGGCTTCCAGAGATCTCTTCCAATGAGAAACCAACAATTTGCAACTCAACAAAATTTTCAAATATAAAGGGTTTGTGAACAAGTTCCCTTGGGGCACTTGTCAAATAACCAAACAAAGAAAGTTTATAGTTTCTAATGTGGCGCTTTTCTCGTGCTACGTCATTATAGTTTGGAAACCAAAACATGAGTATGCTTAACAAGTGTTTTAGGAGCACTCATTAACAGACTATTATCATAAAATTCCTCGACACCAAATTAAATTGGCATTTAAGGAGAAAGTTTTCTATGTGGGTGTAAGAGAGAGAAGCGTGTACCTCCCTCATATAATAGTGTCAACTCAATTACGCTAGTTCAATGATGAGAGAATCCTGAAATTTTAAAAGAAAAAGTTGAACCTTCTTACATAAATTTTACCCATTTAAAGGGGTAGTTTGAAAATTAGAGGGACATCTAAGAAATTGATAATTACCAATTACAAGTTATCTAAAAATGTACTGCCTAGTATTTCCCATAATTCAACGATCAGCCTCCTCCATTAAGTAATTTTTTCTAAAGGTTTTAAAGCTTAGTTTACTAATTTGTAAACAGAGATGCATGCAAAACATAGACAAGTCATTAATTTGTGAGACCTAAGAAACGAATTCTTACGTTAGCATTAGTTTTATTTTCCTAAGACTTTGATAAGATCTGCTAACCTTTGGCCTGGCTTTTAAAAATATGCACAGATATGGAACTCAGTTTGAGCATTGTGAAGAAAAATTTAGCTAATAATCAATTCCTTCTCAACATATTTTTCTTTTTTGAATGATTAATAAGATTTCATTAAGAAAGTTATCAAGGTGGTACCACCCCTATACAAAACAGCTTCAGGAAGAAGCCACCCATACACAAAATGTTAGAAAGTCCAACCCAAAAGCTTAAGCTAATAGGTGGAGAGAGACCACATGAGTATAAAGAGTATTTAGAACCTGTTGTCAAGCAATGTGGGACATGCTTCAACACCCCCACTCACGTGCTAGCCGGATTACGAGCGGCACGTGAAATTTTGACTACGCACATTCACGTGGAGTTTTTGAGGAATTTTTTATCACGCACATTCGCGAAAAGGATAAAACTGGCTCTGATACCATGTTAGAAAGTCCAACCCAAAAGCTTAAGCTAATAGGTGGAGAGAGACCACATGAGTATAAAGAGTATTTAGAACCCGTTGTCAAGCAATGTGGGACATGCTTCAACACAAAATTATGGACAAAGGACTCTTAACATTTTCAACAAACTAGATGTATGAAATTGAACTTTCCTGCTATACCAAAAGTGAAAAGTGTACCATCCATAATCCCTAAAAGAATCCCAAGAGGGTTTGACTCCTTAAAATGTCATTTTGTTCCCCTCTTTGAATGAGCCAAAAAAAAAAAAGGGAGAGGAATCATCTCACTAATCTGTTTCTTTCCACTGCACAAGCTGATAGTCCGTCCCCAAGCTCAAATTTCATGTTGCACTGTGCCTGAGCTCACCAAATTTACCCGTAAAATTGCAAAAACAATAATCCAATTCTCTCTGGTCCACCTACAATGTAAAAGTAAGTGATTCACACTCTCTTCTTCAGTCTGGCACCAAAAAAAAAAAAAAAAACTAGTAGCCAGTAATTTTTCTCTCTTCTGAAGATTATCCAAAGTAAGAATTTTTCCCCAAGCAGCTTCCCAAGTGAAAAAAGAAACCTTCAATGGAACCTTGACTTTCCAAATAGATTTCCACAGGAAGATGTGATCTACTACAATTGCAACCAAGTTAAAAAGAGATCGGAATAACAGGATATGACAAAAAAAGTTCCAGAGCAGCAGCAATTTCACATAGCCTATCATCCTCACTCACATCTAACATACAACTTGAAAAATTTCAAGGAGGCTTTGAGCTCCCTGTCTCAAGCACTTCGTAAGAAGTTAACCAGCCACACTGTTTCTCCATCATTTTCTCTGGCTCCCAATCTTGAGCCCTATGTTCTTAAGCATCCACAATCAGTCATTTAGTGTAATTAATGACTGCTATTAAGGCCTCACAAAGAGGGGCTTGTCTCTGAAGTTCGTGTATGATATAGATCAATTGTAGCTGGCAAGTAGGCTGCTCTTGACCTAAACAGATGTGAAAAGCCTAATTATATACAGAGGACATATTCCAAGACAGATTTATCAAAGACACGAGGAGATCAGCTTCCAAAGAAGCAAATCAGTCGGTCCAAACAAAACAGGCTCCAATCAACCAAACATAGATTTTCTTGCTTCAAATTTGTTCCACGTGCATCTCAACTTGAATGAGCTCAATATTTATTACGTCACCTGAAGAAGTCAAGGACTCACAGATCATATGAAAACATCGGCAGACAACGTGCACATGCATATGCTGTGAACAAGAGATACTTCTCCAAAGATCAGACTCACCTGAGAGAGAACATACAACTCGTCCATGTGTACTAATGCAACAAATCCAGAAGCCATTCCACACAAAGCCGCAGAGACAGTAGTGACAGATCTGCTAAATAAATGAAAGTATTCCCTGCAAAATACACATTTCCAGAAGAAAATAGCCATTTATCAGAACCTTTTCCATATCTATCAACTTGTACGGATTTGGAATAAGAGTAATGCACTTCCATTTTCACTGCAGGGTTTTGTTGTTGTTGTGACCTTGTCACGAATAGGAAAAAATGAGAGTATTTATGTACATCTTTGAAACAAATCACTAAACTCCAAAACTGCAGAAGAGGAAGAAAAATATGAAATGGCAACAATGAACAGAATGGTTCCTCTGCTACTTCATGCTGAATTATCTATTGTGCATTACCCTGTGAAGATGGTAAAATGTATTTGTCCAAGGGCTAAAGAATATTCATGACGTGCCAAACGAACTCACAATGTTTCCATCAGATTAACCCATTCCAAATTGGGGTTCTAGACATTCATGGATGAATTTGGAAATAAATTTTTAGGAACTAGTCCTCCTCAGTTTACTACAAGGTAAAGACTTCTTCTGAAGGAACTGTTGATAAAGGTTCAGCCAAAATCTTGTACCAAAAGGATGATGGAGGTCAGAAGTTCATAGAAATTCTTCCAAGATATCATTTGAACCCAGCAGCTGAAGATGCAAATTGACATTGACAAGGAGACTAGGATCAGAATGTTGCAGCAGATGTGACTCCACATGTGGTATTATATTGAGCACTTAACCAGAGATACTTGCCAGCAGTCAATGAAATGTTCTCTCTCTCCCCCTCCCCTCCACCCCACCCAAAAAAAAAAAAAAAACCTTAAAATTTATTTGCTTTGTTTGCCATCACAGAATAACCATGTGACAAAATCTGCTTCCGCTAAAATTTATCATCCTGTCCTCCAGAAAACTAACCGAGGTCTTAAAGTGCCAAAAAAGGAAGTCTAAATCAATCAACCATGTGATTCCCTCTTTCATATCTACTTTCAAGTGGCTCTCTTCTATGAATCATGATGGTGACACCAGAGAGAACGTCAAGGCTGACATGTGCCAAAATCAATTAAACACGTTCTCTCTGTTTTGCTCCTCAGCGAGTAGTCTGATTCACCAACGATTTTGTGGTCAACGGAAAGCAGAGAATATTGCTGTTAGAACTCTTGAGATTGGAAAGGCAGGGATACAGACCCACACAAGTGAGTGTGGCTGCGGTTTATGTAAAGTGCAGACCTATGATAGAGTCATTCTGCTTGGATCAGGATATTGCTGGTGGTTGTTAACACTGATGTTGGGTCTCTATTCGTTTCAGATCTCACTGCCACGCTCAGGATTTGGGAAGCGAAGTGACTGCTTTCAAGGTTGAGATTCTGAATGTGGTATTGCAACTCAATATTGAACTGAGAAGGGTAGAGAGTTCCGGTGTTCGGTCATTGGACCAAAGTTTAGAAATCACGTAGATATAATAGATACGGTATCCACTTTCCTAAGCACTCTAAATCAGATACTATTTTCAACGTTTGAGTAAAAAAAATTAGGAAAGAAAAAAAAAATCTTTAGAGAGAAGAGCTTGATGTGACTTAGGCTTAGAGGTTTGGGAGGTCATCAGGCATGGCAAAGGCTAGAAAAGCAATTCATCAGCAATTGCAACATCAAACATGCTGAACTTAAAGCAAGTGAGATCTTAAGTCATCAACACCAAAATAAACTGCAATGAAACAACAACTTTCCTAAAAGAAAGACCCCATAAGGAAATGGAGGCATTCGATAGTCCGAGCACGCAATGTGGATGCTGTGTTTTAAAAGAAAAATCACTGACAGATCAAATTTATCAAGCTGAGTGCCTACACACATCATTAGATAGAATAGTAAGTTGTTCACTCAATCCTTTTCCCTTTCTCTTATGAGAAAGATTCACTCAACTAGACATCTCATGCGAGATCTCCCACTATAAATATAGCAAAGACAAAATATGAACACAAGGTGCAGAAACCATATCCATACCCAGAAGATGATAGCTGAAACGTTAGTGGATTCAGTACAAAAGCGTGGCTTCGTCTCTTCTCTATCGATTCTTCTACATACGCATTTAAACCATTAGCTCTGAAAAACAGATGATGTGAAAGATACACGCGGGACACATGTCTCTCATCTCCCACTGTTGGAAGATGAAGATTTTGGGACTCCATCATCAAAGCACACTCTGATTCAAAAGCACCATGTACTTGGCATCTGAGTGATTTATCAGATTCTAAACTAGGAGAAAGAGCGAACTCAATATCATGAATATCAAAGTCTATGTGATACTGGTTCTGACTCAATGCGTGCAACGAGTCATCACCCACGCTTGAGTTGCCCTTTCTAAATGAAACATGAACATTGGGACCAGTAATGAATGCTCCAACCTCAATATGCTGCTCAGGAAGCATTTTTAGCAGCGCCTTCTTCATGTGAACGGAAAATTTTCTATATTCACCATCCCAACTGCCATTCGGTTGATTCAAAGAGTTGCTTGGATGATAAGAAAGTCCAGTTTCCCTACCATCCTCTCTGCAGAAAAGAGCAAGCTGTGTATGCCTCAGAAGCAAAGCTACCGAGACTATCGATGAGTGATCCAAATATAAATTCAACTTTCCAACTGCCAAATTGTATTTCCAAAATCCAGAAATAATTTTTTCGCGTCCTGGATATGCCAAAAAGCTGCTGACCTCACATAAAAGGAAAGGATTTTCTTGAGGTTCCATGGCACTTTCTTCAGACTTCCCCTGATTCGTCTGCCAACTCAACCACATCTCTTGCAGACATCTCTGCATAAACTTAGTCCGGTCACCAGATGCTAGACCAGCGACTTTACTTTCAGTAGCTTCTGAAGAGGCACTAAATTGTGCCGGCTCACTCCAAATAATGATTTCCTTACTAGCACGGCTCCCATCGTGATGCCTATTTAGGCCGCGCTTATCATAATTTGAAGTCACTCCCCTTGCAGGAACATCTGCTGCAGGTATTCCCGATACACTCACTTTTCCACAGTATATGAAGGAAGACTGCTGAAAGATGTCTTCAATATACTTCAATGAGACTGCAGCAACCAATAGATGGAATGAGAGAAAACTTGAGTCGGGAATCCCAGTATTTGACACTATATCGTCAGAAAGAGAAGCATGAACTTGATTTATTTGCCAAAAAGTAATTACAACTTTGTCAATGTTGAATATAAAGCACTTCCTTATACAAGTATCGGAAGATGTGCTCTTTGATTCTTGAGGTGGTATTTTCCTTGGTAAAACAAGGAGCATGGCCTTTTGAAGTGCTCTACAAACCACATTCCAAATTAAAGCAAAAACGATGCGTATCTCCTGAAAGCAGCGGGTGAAAAAGGATTCTGCAAACGCATCCTGCCCTGTTTTATCTTTTGGCATTCTACATCGGACCACTCTCCTGGCTTGTGCTATAGCATAAGGTGGAAGCTCATTCTCAATGTCTGAGATCTCTAGCCAGAGCTGCTGTACATAACTCCTATACTTTATGTCCATAGACATCTTTTGCAGTGATTCCTTTAGTAAATCAGTATCAGGATATCCAAGTAGCAACAATAGATGCTCATAGATCCGTATACAATGCAGCCACAGAGTGAGAACACTTACTAACCTATGCAAAGACAATATTGGAGCAAAATTTCCTTTCCTGATTCTGCTGGCAGCCAGTTTCCATAGTTGCTTACCATCTCTATGATGCAGCTTTCTAGCAAATGCTTTACTAAACGCTAATAAAAAGGAAATATCAACTGGAGAAAAAGAGAGAGTTAACTCTGGAATGCAAAGACGGAGATGAACCACATGAAGTTTATTCAAATCAGCACACATAGACAGAACTTCACAGGTGAACACGTTATTGAAAAGATCATTCCTCTTCAACCCAATCTTCAAATTACTGCAATTGATGGTAAAAGAGCCCTCTTTCAAAGGTATGAAGATAGAACCAACAAGGCCCCGAACAAAACTTCCTTGCTCATGAATTTGAGAGACTGCAATGAATTCCTTCATTACCAACAAGTACGATATGGAGTCACTAATGATGGGAGACTGCACTTCAAGATGTATATCATGTATGCCAAGCTGACAGTGCGCCAATATGAGGTTTAACATTGACATTTTCATCCTACTTGTCGAAGTAATCGCACCGAATAATTTTTTGAGAGCATCATGCAACGCAGCACCCTGACATTATTGTAAAGATCAAGACCATAATCAGGCAAGCATATAAAATAAAAAGGGAAGGTATGTCTGACTTCCAGTAAGAAGATCTCATTGTTGCACATCCCTACATCGAATAAATGACTATTATAAATTATATTCATTACTGTCCAACCTGATTGAAATGCAGATAGAAAATTATTACATGTTGAATAATATTCATGGTATTGTGGGATTACCAAAATAGATTTGACCATATTACAAAATGTCATCTGTATTTTGAAAGATAACATTCTCCATCATGCTATAAAAGGAAACTTTTGAACATAAGCTCTGGCATGCACATTCCTGCTGTGGTTGGCTTAAATGAAGGTCTGATAGTGCAACTGCGACAGTGGTAGCAGATTGGTGTAATTACCATTTCAATAACATTTACATGTACTCCAAACAGAAAATTTTGGATTTTTTGGACATTGAATTCATTTAAATGCTCAAAGTAGATTACCTCAGGATCAATGTCAGAAAGCGTCTTCTCCAAGTCATCCAAAGCCGAGTCCCTCAACCCATCCACGCCACTTCCACATCTCTCTTCCAACTCACTTTCACCGAATAACATAAAACAAGTTAACAACAGAAGAAATCAAGTGACCACGGATCAGAAACAAGTCGCACTGGAGTCCATCGTTGCACGGACACGTACTAAAGTGCATCATCATCTACGCTAATCCCGAGAGAAAGAGACTAACCCAGCCGATAACATCATGTGAACGCCGCGAACATCAATCGTGAACGCGTTGGCCGACCAAGCTGAGAAACGAAACCTCAGCTCTTCGATTGTGACTTCCTTGAAGACGAAGTTATAAGAGCAATCACCGATGAGCTCGTTCAGAGCAGAGACGTCGAAACGGAGGTTTCTGGCGACGACCTGAGAGCGTGTGATCCCGATTCTCAGGTCGAGCTCCGGTTGCTCTCGCAGCCATGGCTGAAGAAGAGACAGCACTCGCCGCCGAATCGTGCTGTCCAAGAACATAGTGAAGTAAGATCGCTCAGGAGACGGACGACGGGTTTATGTGACCATAGTCGGGTAAGCAAGCAGTGGAGTGAAAATTTTCCCGAGAAAGGAAGGGAAAATGCGCCGCCCTAACATTCCTGAGCGGGAAAATTCACAGATTGCCAAATGGTGGGAGCAAGCATCAGAACTGAGCGTTATCTTCTACGGGTTTCGATCTATAAGACCGTAACGACGATATGCTATTTTCGGGGCAAATACTTGCCTGACCCGGGTCCGAATGGACCACTTGCGTAGCTCTTTTTAAGAGGAATTTGTTTTTTATTATCCGAAATTTGTTTTGATTATGATCCATGACCTGGTAATTTTCTGGCAAATACAATGATCCTAGAAATTTTTCCTGGCAAGAACAGGAATTCATCACCGGAATTTTTTTGGGGTGTGGAATGGTTTGACATTTGACGTGGTCAATCTGTGTGTGAAGATTTGCCGTGCCTTTCTCTCATCCGATCGTTTCTTCGAACATTTTTGTTTTGATGGCTACCTTAGACGAGACATTATGTCCTCATTGGGTTAATCCCATGTCGTAATTAAGATTTATTCGGACACACGAAGCATTTGAACTTAGAAAATTCCGAACTTCTAATTATAGAAAAAGTCCTTAGTTCCTCCCTGGGCTGGTCCTGATTTTCCCCCTGATAACAGCTTCTTCACACCGGATTTTCCGTTTTAAAAAAGGGGAAAGAGGGGAAAAATATGCGACTAAAGCAATTTTAAAGAGAAGAAATTTTTCTTCTCCAGGTTTTCGTTTAGGCTCGCCCTTTTCTTTCCGCCCTCTTCGTTTCATACGCCTTCATTCCATGCAGGTTGTTGCTTCTTCAATGATACGCCATTGATGTTGTAGAAGATTGTTTAGAAGACACGCTCCATTGGATTGAGGATTGTAATGAAGAGCTTGCGAGGAGGCCGGGTATTCTCCGACGAGAGAAGCACGCATGGACAAGGATTCGACCGGTTGAAGACCCTGGAAGAGCCCGAAGATTACAGTGCTCGAGCCAGCAATTCCACCGTGACGAGCCCGCGGGATGTCGAATCTCCGACTGTTGCGGACCCTTCATCGCCGTTCGCCAAATCCCCGTGGTCATGTCATGCGGGGGCGCCCGTGGAGGAGAGCTTGGACTACTCCCCGAACGTCCTCATGGGATCTCTAGTTCGCGAGGAGGGTCACATATACTCGTTGGCCGCGTCCGGGGACTTGTTGTATACCGGCTCCGATAGCAAGAACATTAGGGTTTGGAAGAACCAGAAGGAGTTCTCGGGCTTCAAGTCGAACAGCGGGTTGGTCAAGGCGATCATCATCTCGGGGGAGAAGATCTTCACCGGCCACCAGGACGGGAAGATCCGTGTGTGGGGGGTCTCGTCCAAGAACGGGAGCGTCCACAAGCGGACCGGCAATTTGCCGAGGTTGAAGGACTACATCAAGTGCTCGTTCAACCCGAGCAACTACGTCGAGGTGAGGCGGCACCGCAACGTTCTTTGGATCAAGCACTTCGACGCCATCTCGTGCCTCAGCTTGAGCGAGGACAAGTCGCTGCTGTACTCTTCTTCTTGGGACAAGACCTTCAAAGTGTGGAGAATCTCGGATTCCAAATGTCTCGAGTCGGTCATAGCCCACGACGACGCGGTGAACGCAATCATCGCCGGCTTCGACAGCTTGGTCTTCACCGGATCTGCGGACGGGACGGTCAAGGTGTGGCGGAGGGAGTACCAAGGGAAGGTGACCAAGCACTTCTTCTCGCAAACGTTGCTCAAGCAGGAGTATGCCGTCACGGCATTGGCAGTGAACTCGGACGCGACCATCGTGTACAGTGGCTCCTCGGACGGCCTCGTCAATTACTGGGAACGCGAGAAGCATCTCTCCCACAGCGGCGTCCTGAGAGGACACAAGCTGGCGGTCCTGTGCTTGATCGCAGCCGGGAGGTTGGTGCTAAGCGGGTCGGCGGACAAGGGGATATGCGTGTGGAGGAGAGACGGTGGCAACCACACGTGCTTGTCCGTCCTGACGGGGCATAACGGGCCAGTCAAGTGCTTGGCCGCGGAGATGGACCACGACACCGAGCCTTCGGGCGAGAGGCGGTGGATCGTGTACAGCGGCAGTTTGGATAAGTCGGTGAAAATGTGGCGGGTATCAGAGGCCGCGCCGCCAATGCAGAGAGTGCAACAACACCACACATCCGACGGGAAAGCGATGCCGACCACCTTACCGTATGCTCCAAGCTTCTCTACACAGGGTAGGATAAGCCAAAAGAAAATCACAGAAAGAAAGAAGGCGGCAAATTAAACCAACTTGTTCCTTTGTTGCATATCTGGTTGACTGGTGCCTCTCAGCGTTGATCCAGAAAGGAGATTCTCGCAACTAATGTAATTTGTGACATTTCCATTGTAATGTTCTTTTGCCGATCACCTCACCGTATCCGAATTAATAAAACTTGTTCATCGAAGTTTTTCTCAATGGTTCAACTAGATATGTCAAAATGGTTCATAAACTCATTTCTTAACCCATCTGTGTATGACAAGTTATGTTGTTTTTTGGATTAATTATATTTAATAAATAGGTCGTAAATGAGTTTAAACATGATATAAATATCAAGTTGACCGTAAATGGGTCACAAGCAAGTCATAAATTGATTTACAATTTACTTAAACCCAACCCATATGTACAGCTCTTTCTCCTCATTCTCTCTCGCCCTCGCTCGATCTCGCATTGGCTCACTCTGCACTCTTATCTCGATTTAGGTATGAGTTTTCCCTTGATATAATCGGTTAGGTATGAGCTGGGTCGGATATGAGTTACTACATTTATACATTGCGAGAAATGGGTTCATAAACAGATTAACCGAGTCTATTTGGGTCGGACCATTTAAGAACCAACCCAACCCAAACGGACTTGACCCACCTGTTTGTTTGACGGGTTTAGGTTCAACCATCTCCATTGGATTCATCAGCTGGATCTGGCAATTGTACAAGCATCGAAGAACACAGAAAGACTGAAAGAGAAACTTGGTGCGCTTGTTTCGTCAAAACAAATACGTTGAATAGTAGTACCGCTAGAAATCGAACTTCCCGCGTGATCTTTGGTTTGATTTCTAAACTGTGTGGAGAGAAGAGAAGGTAATCATCATGGCAGCAGGACATGCTGAAGAAGTTGTGGTTGGCTTTCTAGCGCAAAGCATTCCTCCGAAGGCGTTGAATTGTCTTAATGGAGCGGGACGATCGATCCCGTGAACGATCCAGAGCTACAGAGAGTCAAAGGGGTTGGCTTGCGGATGAAGCGATGGAGAGACATTCTGGTTCATTAAGGTTGACAAATGGCGTGATTAGAGCATGCTCCAAAAGCTATAAACAACTTTATTAGGACATGAAGAAGCCAAGAACGCTCGTGCTTCCTTTTATATTGTATTGGAGGAAGAAAAGTCATTGGACATAGCCCCCGAATTTCATTTCTTTAAGCGTGAAGATCTGGGAATGGAATCAAGATATGTAGTTTGTCGGTTCAAATTGCGGAATCATCTTGAAAATGTTACGCAGAATGTCGCTGACCTTTTCATTTGGTCTTTTGATTATACAGGTTTCAAGTTAGATGTACACATTTGCTGTTTGACTCTTTAAAGCAAAGATTTTTACTTTGAGCAGCAACAGTAGGATCCTGATAGGGATCAACCACCGGACGAAAATCTCATGAGATATCATACTAACCTCGTGATTTACTTAATACTAGGTTATTCAGAATACCTAAGTACAAGTGGACAGTCGAGAAGTAAGATCATGTTCGACGCTCGGGCAAGACAGTGACGCGCAACTTTCTCGTCTAATTTCGCAAATAGATCTTAGTATTAATGAAAATCGTCATCGGTATAGCCAGAGACACGTCCAAGTTAAGCCGTTTGTCCTTGGATACCTATGACTCACTTTTGTTTCTCCTCCGGGTGACTGGAGTACAGGACAAAAACTTAAGAGAACATCCAGAATCCAACGCTGAAACATGTGTTACGTTACTTAAGATATAGGGTTTATGTTTGTGTTTTGTTTCTAACGTAAATAAGGATATTATGGTCAAGTACAATATATAATCAATATAACCATAGTTGTAGGGTTTCTGCAGTAAAAATTGATTATTGAAATCTACGATATGTTTCTTCCTCCCTTCTTCTCCACTCTTCCTCTTTTCTCTTCTTCTCCCTCTTGCTTCTTCTTCTCCCTTTTTTGTGAAATCGATGGAGCCAGGTTTGATCATACGTTGGTATTGATTATGTGGAACCAAGGGCTGCTTTTTTCCTTGCACTAAATTTTCAGTCCTCTTGATCCGTGGTAAATATTTATATCAACATTATCACCATTAGTGATGCGAAGTCTTCTACAGATAGTGCCAATGTTCATATTACACCATTAAATTAAATGGGGCCTCCAATTTCTTGTTATGGGCTCAAGTTGTCTATGTCTATATTAATGCAAAAGGGAAACTAGCATATTTTACAACAAACCCTCCTAATGTAGATGCAAAAGACTATGGCAACTGGACGAGAGAGAATGGTGCACTTTTAGTGTAGTTATGGAACAACATGGAACCACCCATTGCCGCTATTGTCATGTTTCACAAAACTGCCAAGGGAGTGTGATCTTAGAAAGAGCTACTCACAAGACAAAAATATGTCTAGAGTCTATGAATTGTTTGAGAAAATATTCAATTTTAAAGGGAAAATTACAAAAAAAGTCCTAAACCTATTGCAATTGTGCCGATTCAGTCCTTTTTTTTTCGATTCAGTACTAAACCTTTTGCAATTGTGCCATTTCAGTCCATTCGGCGAATTTTGGCTAGCCGGCGCTGACGTGGACACTGGTCGGCCGACGATCGAATATTTTATTATTTTTAATTATTTTTTGAATTTTTAATAATTTTTTATGTTTTTTTTTCTTTTTTCCTTTTTCTTTCTACCTCTACCCCCCTTCCCCCTCCCCTCACCAGAACCCCCTAGCGACCGACCAGAGGCGCAGCCGGAGAGGCCTCGCCCGGCTGTGGCTGGGGCCGACCTCGCCGTCTTCGGGCGAGGCTTGACCTCGCCGGCCCAGATCTGGCTGGCTTGCAGGTAGGTCAACACCCTGGTGCTGGTTTTAGAGGAGCCTCGAGGTCATGGGAGCGGCGAACCCCAGCACCGCCTCCCCCAGCTCGTCTCTGGAATAAGGACGCTCAAGGTGAACAGGTTGGGGCTGGGACTGTTGACACCTGATTTTTCGACCAAGTCCTTTTCAGCTTTATTTTGAAAAATCATAAAAAGTCAAAAAATTACAAAATCAACTTTGGTGGCCTTGGCCAAGCCCAAGGAACCATTCTTGACCAAAAAATAATTTTTCATATTTTTCACATTTTTTAGTATTTTTAGAAAATAGGAAAATACTAGAAAAATCAACAAAAATAGAATTTGAGGTCACAAAAATATAGGAAAATAGTCAATATTATTATTTTAAATCCCTTGTCATTTTGACCTCATTAAGAGTCGAAATTCAAGTTTAATTTTGTATGTTTCTTTGTAACACACAGGGTTAAATTTGTCAAAAAATATGTTCTGAGTCTTTTTATTTGCAATATTTTGCATTTCCCGAATCTTGACATTCAACTTGATTGCCCGACATTTCAATTTGGCTCAATTGTGCACTGATTTAATCAATTTTGGCTTTAGGGACCTAATTGCACAAAATTCTTTTCATTTTGGTCCATAAAGTGCCAAATCCAAAATTAAAATTTTCTGAGGGACACCCATAGAACCCCCAATGCTTCCCCCTATAGGATTTGACCCCCTAAATCCAATGATGAGCTCAATTGGGGCCGATTCGTCCATTAAGAATATCAATTTGGCAAAAATCGATTTCGGATCCTACTCAACATTTGGGGTTTTCGTTTAATTCCACATTCATTTTTCACTAAATCACCATATTAGATGGGATTCATCTCATGGAAGCCGATTTCTGGATTTAATTTGAGAAATTAGGAATTTTTGTGGGTCAATTTGCCTTATTTTTGGGAAATCGGGTCAACTGGGTCGGGTTGACCCAACCCAGTCAACCCGGTTGACCAAGTCAACTAAAACAAACAGAACAACTGTTTGTTCGGGGGCTTCTTGGCGAACAGAGCAAAAACGGAATGGGGGGGTGCTTCGCGCACGGGCAGGAAGGCAAAAAAGAAAAGGGGAAGGAGGATCAGTTGAGGGGGGGATGAGTTGAGAGAGTCGGTTGAAGGAGCAAGAACGGAACGTCCAAAAAAAGAGGAAGAAGAAAGGGAGCTGAGGAAGAGCGGACGGAGAACGAAGAGAGAGCTCACGAGAAAGAGCTTCTTCGCGCGCGAACATAGAGAGAGAGGAGGCGCGAGAGAGAGCTCGCGGGGGAAAGAGCTCCTGGGCGCGCGAACAGAGAGAGAGAGAGAGAGAGAGAGAGAGAGAGAGGTGGCGACCGGAGCTTGCTCCAACCGAGTTTGTACAAATCTTCGTCGGATCATCACCGGCAAAATCGAAGCCAGCGACGGCCATATTCGACTTCTCTGAACTCCGGAGAAGCTATCGAACCCTTTCGATCGGCCTTTCATCTCGAAAAATGGTAAGACTCCTCCCCGAGCTTCCTCTCGGCCTTTAATGGCAACTTAAGCTAGGGTCAGTCGTTCGATGCGATTTTGGTTGCAAAATGTTTGTCTCGCTCCACTGCCCATTTTTGCTTTTGATCGCATGTTATTTCATCGCCGGAATCGCCAAGTTTGACCCCTACCATGATCGATCGGTCACGAGCTCCACGGCTCGTTTTGGACCAAAACCGAAGCTCACCGATGGCCAGGTAAGTCTCTTCGATCTCCCATAATGCTTCTTGATTGATTGATAGGCCTAGATATCGTCAGAAATGGCTAGGGCGGACTCTCGCCGGAGATTAGCTCCGGCCTAGGATGGTGAGTTCGTCAAACTTGATTCTGCTATGTGAAGCTTGGTATATGTGGAAGAGCTCGACGAGACGAGTTGTTTGCCGTTGATTTCGCGAGCTTTGGTGGTCCGTAGGCGGAGAAATCGCCTTCCGACGAGGCGCCGGCGAAACAGAGCCGGCGCCGATCGTCTTCCCCGGCGAGACGGTTGTCGCGACCCTCTCCCGGAGCTCGAGGGCGGGGGAGCGGGCTAATGGGCCGCCCGATTGCTGGCTTGATCGGACGCGGGCCTCTCCCAAGGTCCATTACCCAAGTCGCAACTGCTGGATATATGTGATCGACCTTCAGTGTGGTCTAGTGACATGTGATGAGTGTACATGTCGAGGAGTCGCCACCAATCGTTTCGTGGAGGGTACGATCGGAAACCCTATCGAATAGTTGGGAGTGGTCTATTCGATTCTGCGGAAACCAGAGAAGTGGTTTCGGGGACTTAGTTACGCCAACTGTCAGAGGTGACGCCCTTTCGGTACCTAAGCTGAATGGTTTATCTGATCTTAGGATTTCATACAGACGAGTGGGGTACAGATCCTAAATCTAGGAGCTCATGCAGAAGGGAATGGCTACCCTATCACTCACAATCAATAGAAATAAACGCACAAATCAAGGATCCAATACATGCGGATAAAGCACATGAAATCAGCATGGTATTCCTAATGAGGCCCTATTAGCCTAGAGAAATATCAATCAAGGCTTGGGAATGATTTGGACATGATTCGCCCTTGAGGGGCAGAATCGTAATTTTGAACAATTCGGGGAAAATTTACCCTTAAAAGGGCGAATCTGTCATTTTAGAAGAATTGGGAAGTCAAAAGACAGTGAAAATAGGATTGGCCATTAATCCAATCCATTTCCTATTTTTCTGGAATTTCCAGGATTTTTCTGGAATTTAAGAGTGAATTTACCCTTGGAGGGGCAAAGTCGTCATTTTGAACAAAGATGAGAACTGAAAATCTCAAATATTAGGGTTGGTCATCCACCTGACCCAAACCCCAACTTCAAGCAATTTTCAGAACTCGATTGAGACAAGAAAGACGATTTTCCCAGTAAAGGGCAAAATCGTCATTTTGAGAAAAGAGGCGGGACTCGAAAACCCAAACCTAAGAACTGGTCGCCTATCCGACCCTAATTCTTACCTTGATATTATCGGCCTTATCTAACATGCACAATAGAGGCGACTTACCCCTAAAGGGTAATGTCGTCAAGTCTCGAAAAATTGGATAAGAAACCCCAAAAATAGGGTTGACCAGTTGTCTGTGGTCAACCCTCGATTTTTGGGGATTTCTGGGTGTCTAAGATTTTTCACAAATTTTTCCACATTTTTTGGAGTTTTCTGGCATTTTCTAGTATTTTTTTGGATTTTCTAGGATTTTTCTGATTTTTTTATTTTTTAAAATCAATTTCGAAATTTTTTATTTAAAAATATTATTCGGACCGGGTCGACCCGACCCACTCGGGTCGGAACCCGATCCAGACCCGAACCCGCGAAAACTTGATCGAAAACGACGCCGTATCACGCTTTTTATTTTTGGATTATCCGGTTTTAATCCGACGGTCCCTGATGGACCACGTGGCTTGTCCGTGTCGCTTAGATCTGTTTACTAAAACCTACGGTCCAGATTGGATGAAGACTCGATCAGAGCCGTCTGATCAGATTACTTGAACCTACGGCCATGATTAGATCCGGAGACTTGATCTAGACCGTCGATTCACACTAACCTAAACGACGCCGCATGGCCACTAACCTACACGACACCGTTTCAGCTTATTTTTGATTTTCTGATTTTAAAACATTTTCGGATAAACCTAATTACTAATCGGACGGTCACTAGAATTTACGTTAGATTTATTTGAGCCGTCCGATCCTTTTTATTCGAATAACAGACCCAACGGCCGTGCTGACTCGACACCACGTGGACCAATGGCCGAATGCCAACTAGGACTTTGACCGGTTGACTGCGCCATGTCAGCTTCGTCTTCAACCTCGCGACTCCGGCAGAATGGACGGCTGTGGCTCTCCGACGATGATCTGACGATGAACTCTCGATGAAATCTCGTGAAACTAACGGCAATCGACTCGCAATCGCCTCTATTCTAACATATCTCAAGATTACGCGAATCCATTCACGGAACCAAGCACGATCGAACATGAACCAGTACGTACACATACACTCCAATCACTCGATTCATGGCGTAATGAACCGACTCATTAACAGGGAAGCATCATTCAATGTTCAGGAGACTTACCTTGAGCTCCGATCGAGCTCGCTCGGCCCAGATTTGGCTGGGGAAAGATGAACAGTGACTCGACAATGGAGGTTCAATTGGAAGACTCGATTGGGCGTGTTAAGAAAAAACCGATGCAAACAAGATACGTGAAGATGGTCAGTGATGTTCAGGGAATGAAACGCCCACACTAATTGCATGAATGATCAAAAAACGCATGAATCACCATGAAAGCTTGAAGAAACATTCGAGACTGCAACTCGCCTGTTCTAGCAGATTCCTTGTGCGCGGCCGACTGCGATAGCTTCCTGGCGCTCTGGTCAAGCTTCAGAAAGCCTTCTTTGGCTGTGGTTCGGCCGGAAACAGCCCAACCGGTGCCTTGCAATTCGAGCTCGAATTCTCGACGACAGGGGTCGGAGAACGAGCTCTCTCTCCGTTCTCTCTCTCTCACGCGATCCTGTACTCCTTGCTCTAACTGAACCCTTCAACCTCCTCAACTGAAAGTCTCCACAGGCTTATATAGCCTTTCGCGTTTTTGGCGCCGAATCGGGGACGATTGATTGGTTCAAATAGCACGTGTCATCACGTGATTTTAGGTCAAAACGGCGTCGGGGACGATGGGTGAATCGTCCAACTTCATTTGGTTCTCCGGCGGGCTTCATTTCACGCGAATTTGTCACGAATTTAAGCTGTGTTTGCTTTTGTTGACTTTTGCAGGTCCGAAGGTTTGACTGGCCGATTGCTCCCTGTTCCGGCGGCGTTAGATGGTGCTGTTGGTGTCGATCGACGGGGGAAGATGGGAGGAACAAAATGCCCACACTTCTTCTTTCAATTGGTCGCGAATTGACCTTCAATTTTGTCTTCAAAACTTAGTCGATCACCATTCATCTGCTCGAGCTCTTTGGGGAAGACGACACTGTAGCGGACCGGTTCGACCGGTCTGACCGGCGGTCTGACCGGTCTGAACCGGTTCCGAACAGGATTTTTCAAATTAATCCCAAATTAATGGGAAAATTTTGCAATTAAACCTCAAAATCGAATCTAGAGCATGAATTCTATCTAGAAATGTGGTTTTGCCCAAAAGTTTTCATCAATTTCTACAAAACCCCCAAATTCCAATTTAATTGGAAATTGGGGATTGTGTAATTGAGGGTGCAAATGATCAAATTGGGTCAAACCACCTATGCCAATCGATTTAAAATGGTGAAATCCATTGGGTAGCATGTTTAATTTGCAATGATAGCCCTTGAATTGAAAGTAATTTCAATTATGCTTAATTTCAAGGACTAAAATGCAATTTCAGTATATAATTTTGTCAAATCCGTGCAATTGAGCAAATGGCGCAAACAATTGGGCTAAATAGAAATAGGGGATAGTTAGATTGAATGTCAAGATCTTAAAAAATGCCAAAATTGCAAATTAAAAGACTCAATTGTTATTTTTTCTTCAAATTCAATACTACGGGTTACAAAGGAACACCTAAAATTGAATCTGATTTTGGAGTTTTTGTGAGGTCAAAAATACAAGGGATTAAAAATAAAAATATTGGATATTTTTCCATATTTTTGTGACCTCAAATGCTATTTTTCTTGATTTTTTAAGTATTTTTCTATTTTCTAAAAAATACTAAAAAATGTGAAAAATATGAAAAATTATTTTTTGGTCAAGAATGGTTCCTTGGGCTTGGCCAAGGCCACCAAAGTTGATTTTGTAATTTTTTGACTTTTTATGAATTTTTTTATGATTTTTCGAAAATAAAACTGAAAAAGACTTGGCCAAAAATCAGGTGTCAACAGCTGCCCCTCTTTGAGAGGAATCTCGTGAGAGGTTTCTCTCAAAGACAGGTGACACCTGAATCTAGACCGACTCGACTGGGGAAAAGAAAAACGAATCTTGACACTCAATCTTACTTGCCCCACTGGTGAACGCTCTGCTCTTCATTCTTTTGCTGATGTGAGAGAGAAAGTAGAGAGACCCACCTGCTATTTACCTGTTGGTCACCTGCCTGATGCTCGTGCGGCATGCGCGGTTGTCGCGACCCTCTTGAGATTGTCGGGCTCTCGAGGGCTAATGGGCCGTCCTGTCTGGTCGGACGCAAGCCTCTCCCAAGGCCCATTACCCAAATCGCAACAGAGGTATGCGTGATCGATTTTCAGTGTGGTCTAGTGACATGTGCTAAGTGTGCATGCCATGGAGTCGCCACCAATCATTTTTTTAGGGTATGATTGGACAACCCAATTGAATAGTTGGGAGTTTCTATTCAATTCTGCGAGAACCAGAGAAATGGTTTCGGGGACTTAGTTACACCAATTGTTAGAGTTGACGCCCTTTCGGTACCTAAGTTGACTGAATTTTCTAGCCTGAGATTCATGCGGATGAGTAAGGTATGAACCCTAAATCTAGAAATTCATGCAGATAGGAGTGATTATCCTAGCAATCACAATCAGTAATAAAATGCCAAACTCAAGGAATCTAGATATGCAAATAAATCACATGGCATTCCTAGTAAGGCCATATTTATCAATCACAGCTCAAGAATGATTTAGCTGTCCTAGCCATTCTACACACGATCTAACCTAAGAAAAGCATTAGGAAGCATCGAAGGAGTTCGAGAGTACTCACATGGGGTTCGCCGTGCCCTGGTTTGGTCTTGGACGAGCTATCGAGCTCATGCCGACCCGATTATATTTGGGGATCCACTCGGCGTTTTACACCATGAAATCATGTGAAACAAAAACGAAAATATTCAGCAAGGGGAATTTATTGTAGATGGTGGTCGATCTAATTGGACGTCAAGACTAAAAAATATGTAGAAATTTACAAATTAAAATACTCGAATGACATTTTTTTGCCAAATTCAATTCTATGCGTCGTGAAGAAACACATGCAATTGAAGTTGAATTTTGACTATTTATGAGTTCAAAATGAAAAGGAAATTAAAATAAAAATATTGACTATTTTCTATATTTTTACGACATCGAACGCTATTTTTCTTCATTTTTCATGTATTTTTCTATTTTTGGAAAATATTAAAAAATATGACAAATTATTTTTTTTTATCAAAAATGGTTCATTTAGCTTGGTCAAGGCTACCAAAGATGATTTTTTAATTTTTTTAACTTTTTATAGATTTTTTTATGAATTTTTAAAAAATAAACTATGAAAGACTGATCAAAAATCAGGTGTCAACAGCTGCCCCTCTTTGAGAGGAATTTCGTCAGAGGTTTCTCTCAAAGACAAGGTGACACCTGTGTTCCGATCGACTCGACTGGGAAAAGAAAAGAAATCATGACATCCAATTTTCATGCCCATCAATGTGTGCTTTTCCTTAAAAAGAGATGTGCTCATTCAATTCCCCGATATGATGTAAGAAAGTTAAGGAGTAGATAGACTTCCCTGCCCCTTACCTGTCGAATGCTTGCGGCATTTGCTGTGTCTGATGGGTTCAAGTAGATTCCTAAGGACTTGTCATCGGAGTGTCCTGGGGATGTTAAGCTCTGACCTGTATGGTAGGTCAAACCATAATGGGATTCCTAACTGATAGGAACCTAAGGAAGACGCTTCCCACATTTGGGAATTTGCCAAGGGTTTTGATCCGTGTGGTGTACTAAACTAGAAATGGCTTGCCTAATGTAAGGCTTATTAGGGAAAACGAATCCTCCCGCGTTCGGGATTCATCAAGGTTTTGATCCGTATGGTGGATCGGACCATTGGGTTGATCCTTCAGGCGGTTTCTACCATTCATTGACCCTTCATGCGGTTTCTACCATTGGTTGACCCTTCAGGCGGTTTCTACCATACATTGACCCTTCAGGCGGTTTCTACCATTGTTTTGACCCTTCAGGCGGTTTCTACCATTGGTTGACCCTTCAGGCGGTTTCTACCATACATTGACCCTTCAGGCGGTTTCTACCATTGATTGACCCTTCAGGCGGTTTCTACCATTGAGTTGACCATTCAGGCGGTTTCTACCATTTATGAGATTCCAAATTGATATGAATCAAAGGATGACGTACCCGCTCTTCGGGGCTAGTCGGAGACTCGATCATTCTGTGGATCGGTCTTAGAAAAGATTTGCCTACTAAAAGACTTCACCTAAGGATGACGCACCCAGTCTTTGGGGCGGCCAAAAGTCCTGCAGAAAGCTTAGACCTGAAAAAATTTTCCTCGCCAAGAAGATATTAGTAATCTTTGGGAAGACAATAATTGTCTAACTGACAAAATTCTACGACTTAAGTTTTAGTCATGAAATGTGCATTTTGATTGCTGGAGGTTATCCAAAACATTCCTACCATATACAGATGTGATCATAAATTCCTTGCACGGAAACTCTAGATCAAACAATTTGAAAATTTCAAAAAGAGTTTGCTCAAAACATCCATTGGAGTATTTCTCATCCAAGAAGGCTCCTCACTGCTCTGTGATAATGATCTTTAATAGGGAAAGTGCTCAATTTCCTACCGACCTGTGCCTGGGTTTCAGGATCATTCGCAACGCATACATTTCGACCGATCATGAGGTCTTTCACGGGACCGTAGTGTTAGGCTTGGATATCGGTTTCCAAGGGGGACTCACTTTTGAGTCAAGGCCGTTGAACGAAATTTTTCACTATCTGCTCCGGGTTTACAAGTCAAGAACCCTGTAAAATGAGAAAGAAATAGTCTTGCTCGTACTTCTTTGAGCTAAGTTATACATTAACCCAAGTGTCTTAGTCAGATAAGACTGCTTCAGGGTTGTAACATTGGAAGGATTGGGGACCGAAAAAGGCTTATTTTTTGCCCAGAAATTGTGAAGGGTTTGGCATTGGTGATCATTGCAAATTTGCCACATGTCCTTCGAAGAACATCTCCATTTCTTGAAGTGTACACTCCTCTTTTAGAGCGCACAAGGATGTTTAAAAGCGTCTCTTGTTACATTAAGAGACCGTCTGTTTGTGTGTTTGCAATTTGAGCACGACATCATTTGGAGAGTAGTCATCTTGATCTGACTCCTTTGCAGGGTCTTTTCATCGTATATCTAGACTTTACTGGGGATATTTTGAATAGACATCAGCCTTGCTTTTTACCAGGCACTTTGCTTTTTCTTGATATCTAGGGATTTTTCTTTTCCCCCTTTTTTTAATCCCGTGTTTTTCTTTTCTTTTGGAGCTAGGATTTTCGGCAATCATGCTAGATATGCAACTTAAACTTTGGCACGCTTCCATTCCTAGAGTGATGTTGCCTTTGCTTTGGAATATGCAAAGATCACCAATAGGTTGATGAAATGAATTTGCTGGCTCAACTTGGTCGTGCAAAGGATAACAGTGTGTAGGATAGAGAAATGAATTATTCTCGTCATCCTATGACACTTGGATTATCATATAAACAACACACAAAGATTTATGTTAGTCCGAGCAAGAAAATTTCAAACCGTTTACTTTCTGATACTGTTGGACTAACCTTCATTTGCCCCAATGTGGGGTGGTTCTTGACAGGGTTGAGAATGAAAATCGCCGTTCAATGGGGTTCTCAATGGGCATCTGTAGTGTTTGGAATGAAGAAATAAATGCCTCTGTCATCTCGATCCATGTAATCGTTGCGAATGACCCTTATATCCATAGGTTAAGGTTTCGCTATCATTTCCAATCTCCTCATCTCTCAAGTGTGTATGGGACGTGTTTGGATTAGGCTCGCTTCTCTTATGAGAAAATACCCTTTTGAACAGTTCAAACGACTCTTGTTGGAAAAATTCATTTCATTTCATCAAGATTTATCCTTCAAATGGATTTTGTGATGCACCATACATGTGTAATTCATGTTCAGACAATCTCATGTTTTAAAACATGAATGTCAATGAAGTAAGAATTCTATGTCTTTTTAGATGTGAGAATCGAATTAATTCTGAAAGTTTTTAATCTCCAATGAATTAGGAAAAGGGATACTTACCTGCCCATCGAGGCTGGAGATCCTGGAGATATAAAAGGGATATGTCATCGTATATTCTAAAACTTTACAAAAATTGGAACGATACATCTTACCCTTGGTCATATGCTCCAACGAGTGTACAAGGGTTGTGAAAATCTGCACTTCACATAGTAACACAAGATTGTTAGGTGTTCTAAAGTTCTTTCGACTTCTTGGTTTTTGGAGAAAAATGAAACTTACATGTCTGCCCTGATGGCGAGCTCCTGCCAAGGATAAATATTAAGCATTATTTTGGGTTTCCAAATTCAAAACAAATTGGGACGATACTACTTTACTCTTGATTTGAATTCCATTCTGCATGCCAATGTGCAGATTGTAGAAGCCGGCCCTCAAGCTTGTGGCCATGATTTCTTCGTCTGGTTGGGCAACGAATCCACCTCGAGGATTTACGTCGGAGGAGATTCATTCATCTTTTTGGGCGTGTTTCATGCACTGTTATGTTATTTGAATGCATGGCTTCTTGGGTGCCTCGTTGTTGACACCTGATTTTTTTTACCATTTATTATTGTGATTTTTATTCTTTAAAATTAATTAAAAATATCAAAAAATGTCATAAAATCACAAAATCAACTTTGGAAGCCTTGGTTTAACCTTAGGAACCAATTTTGAACAAAAAATATTTTTCGGTATTTTTAATATTTTTCGAGTTTATTTAATTATAAAAATACCCAAAAAATCAGAAAAATACCATTCGTGGTCAGAAAAATACCCAAAAATATTCGATAATTTTGTTTTAATTTCCACTTCAAGTGTGTCACTTTAAATCTCAAAAATGCGGCTCGGGTCACTATGTTCCTTCACAAACATAAACCCGAACCGAGCCTAAAAAATATCATTTTCGAGTCTTTTAGTTTTCAATTCTCACTTTTTATAAGCTATGACATTGGATTCTAAAGTCTTAAAGTGCAATTAGGTCAATTTGCCCTCCAATTTAATCAATTTTTACCAAAAGGGCTTAATTGCACATTTTTCTTTCAATTAGTCCCCGGTTTCACGGATGTATACGTATGCTCTACGTATTTACACGTCATACGTATTTATATGTTATGCATATTTGTATTGTTTGGTAACCTCTTTAACTCTTGTAATAATAATAATGGTTATTATTTTTAACACCTTTGTTAGTGCCTTTTTTAGCATTTTTGTATTGTGAGTGCTATTGCTAGTGCTATTTTTAAATAGCATTTTTTGTATTATAAATTGTGAGTGCTATTGTTAGTGCTATTTTTAAATGACATTTATTTATCATAAATTGTGAGTGCTATTGTTAGTGCTATTTTTAAATGGCATTTATTTATCATAAATTGTTAGTGCTATTATTAGATAGAATTTATAATTGTTAGTGCTATTTTTAAATAGAATTTTTGTATTATAAATTGTGAGTGCTATTGTTAGTGCTATTTTTAAATAGCATTTTTGTATTATAAATTGTGAGTGCTATTGTTAGTGCTATTTTTAAATGTCATTTATTTGTGAGTGCTATTATTAGATAGAATTTATAATTGTTAGTGCTATTTTTAAATAGAATTTTTGTATTATAAATTGTGAGTGCTATTGTTAGTGCTATTTTTAAATAGCATTTTTGTATTATAAATTGTGAGTGCTATTGTTAGTGCTATTTTTAAATGTCATTTATTTGTGAGTGCTATTTTTAGATAGAATTTATAATTGTTAGTGCTATTTTTAAATACAATTTATTGGAAGGTATTTTTGGCTATAAAAGGATGGCAAGAGTTTTGAGGTTGAAGGGGGGAGACATTTTGTAGAGTGTGCAAATTTTTGAGAGCTTAGAGAGAAGAACACAAACACTCTCTATATTCTCATAATCTTGAGAGAGCAAAATATACTAAGTTCGGAATATTGATTCCGCATATTGCTAGCACAATTGTTGTGGAGTTATTAGTCGTCTCCCCGTTCGTCAATTGGTGGTGCGTCCGAATTAGATGCCTAACACTTGTGGAGGCTGAGATCGAAGAACATCGAACCGACACCTCCGTTCAAGCACGCTACGAGAGGTAATCTATTTACTCCCTTTGAGACTTTGTGATTTTTTTCGATTGAAATGCACGAAGTACGCCTTTGGAGATACATGTATGGGTTGTTATTTATTTCCGCTACGTGTTACGTGGATCCCAACAGTGGTATCAGAGCCAATCCTTAGGTGTTTTCGTGCATTTAATTGATTTTTTTGCAATACTATGGTCAATATGTATTAACGAATTGTTCGTCTTACATGGCTAATGGAGATTGATTATTTTATATGATAAATTAATCAACGTAGCAAAAATTGAGACTAAATCAATTTTGAATCGAAAATTTATGGCTATCTTATTTTACGTAAAAATTCTTAATATGATTCAACGTAGAATTTTTATTGTGCATTCCTAAGTTTTAAATTGTGAATTTATTACTTACGTGAAAGGGTGGTGATCATGGAAAAATCCCTAATCAATGTGATTGATGTATATATGAATGTATGATGATTATTTATATATTTGGGGTTGTAATTATTAAATGGAGACTGCGTACTCCTTTTATTTTTCATGTAATCTTTATTTTTAGCATATTCAATTGTTGATGTAAATGCTACGAGGATTACGTGGAGGAGCCTTTTAAGTCGGCGAGCTCTTTGGGGCCCAATTCTTGAAGAGTTCAAGAAACCAAGAAGAAGCGAAGAGCGGCTCTCCGTTATTAAAATATTAAAATGATTAAATGTGGTCTCATTGGCTCGAGACCCATTAAATCATAATTCCATGATCACCACGTAGGATAGATGTTTATGTGATTGGCATCTATTTATTTATTATGATTACGTGAGCATGTTAAACTGGTTAATGTGCAAAGTCAGACTTACCTCACCCAAAATTGCGCCTGCATGAAATCCTAGTTAGGGAAAATCACTCGCGTTAGGTACCGAAAGGGCGTTGGTAATGACATCAACGTAACCAAGTCCCCGAACCCAAAATCTCTGGTTCCGCAGAATTGATCGATCTCTCCCAATCGGTCAATAAGGTTTCCGGTCTACCCTCCAAGAAAGACCGGTGGCGACTCCAAATGCATGCACAAGTTGCACATGCCACCACGACCACACTAAGGTCGAAAGCGATCGACTGTTATCGTCGAATCCCTTTGAAAAATACTCCCGCCGCGATTTGGTATGGGCCTGGGAGGGCCCGCGCCGATCCAAAGCTCGCGATCCGCACCCTTGTGCAGGGGAAGGCCCGCGATCGGTAATCCATTAGCCGCATCCGCTTCCGGACGGGTCGCGACAGCTGGCGACTCCGCTGGGGACTCTTGCTCTAGAACATATGATTCTAGACCTCAAGTGGACTTAGGCCGTAATTAAAACGCTGAGTGATTTTTCTAACTTTGCAGGCGCTCTCGAAGGTGAGGTAAGTCCGCTTATGGTAGGTGTTATATGTTTTTGGCAGATTGGAGAAATAAGGGGTGTAGTCCGTGATTAACATTGTCTTATGCAGGTTGGGCGTAGGAATGTATGTTGTGTGGATGATTTGAAGTGCTGATTGATAAACTGCTGTGCATGAATTGCATTATGATGATCACAACACGTGGACACACACAACCGCGCCTAAAACCCCGGGCGCCGCCTTTAGGAACACAATAGAAGGAATTGAGAATGGAATCTCCGTGAGGAAAAACGCGGGGTAATCCACTTTTCAATTCCGCTCGCTTCGAACTATGGATCGAGTCCCAATGCAACGATAGCTGTGCAATGGAATCGTCTCTTTCTAGAACTCGAAGTGGGAACCTTAACCTTAGGTGCCAAACCCTCTGATTTTTAGAAGTTCACCATCACTTGTCTCATGCGCATGTCTTTGGGCGGTTGGTACACCTAAAACCGCACATAAGTCGACGAGTTTGGTTGGTAAGACTCTCTATCCCTCAAATCTATTACAGTTCATATAAATATAGGCATTTCATTCATTGCATTCTGGTGATTAGATTAAATGCCATTTCAAGGATAGATGTGTGTGTTTTTCCCAAACGTCCTTGATAGAAGACGAGGAGGATGATATCCCATGGCGAACACCGAGTGAGCAACAAAAGAGCCTACTATGGACCTTATTGAGATATCGTCCAAAGAAGATGACGAGTTGGGGCAAGTGATCCGGAAGCCACGGATCGAACTTGGGGCATCCTTAAACGTTAGGATCACATTCCTTTGTTTCATTTTCCATTACTAGTCCTCTTGTATAGGGTTTATTTTTATCGAGGCTTTTTCTATCCCACCCCTTAGAGTGATTGTATTAGGGATCTATTGGTGTATACATTCAGATGGAACTTGGTTGTATTTCTTTTGACGGGTCATGGGAATGTGATAGTGGCATTTTCTCTAATCATCCGAATACTCCCAAGTCAAGTTTATAATTCCTTTAGAGGAAATTAAAATTGGAAGTCTTACACGACCTTTTGGTCGTATGGAGTAGTCCAATCTCAATTTCTCTAGAAGGAATTATACACTTGAATTGTTTTGTGCATGTTTTACGTCGCTGGTAATCCACGATAATTGATCGAGAATATCGATGTTGTTTTGAATTTAATGACGAGATAGATGTCCAAATTACTCTCGTTCTTAACAAAACGGCCTTGATTTGGATGCCGTATCTTCAATTAAATTTAAAACACGTTATTATGCCTCGCACTTTTGAGTAATTCGTTCCTCTCGAAATTGATCAAAGGCGATTATTGTGAATTACATTCCTTTCAATAGTATGCTTTATTTCGAGGAATATTGATAAAAACTTTTCGCGCAAGATTAAAACCCTTGTAAAAGTTCTTGTCCTTATTAATCACGAGCAAGCATAAGATTGAAAGGGGTCTATGCTTTCTTTTTCAGATTATTCCTTCTGATTCTGTCTTTCTATTTGCAGGTAAAAAATAGGTAATAGAGAGAAATCTTTTCCTGGATAAGTCTGAGGCTATTCTTTCATCTGATCATGAGCGAGTTATAAAATCCATATTTGCTCGACTTATTGATATTATGGTTCGGCTCACCTAAGTTGAAGATGTTCGAACGCTCGAAGAAAGGAACCATGCAGAAGTTAAAACACACACGAGAACTTTCATTTATTTTGCTCAGCGGAGGGTTTTCAGAAGCAGGTCATACAATTCGGGGTGGAAAAGTAAAGCCAAAGTGAGCCCTAATTAACGACACAAAGGAGCCCAACTGACCCTCCATGTTGTTAATGCTCTGCTCATACTCCCAGCTCCGCATGTTGTGGTCGGCAAGCCTGAGGAGAAGACTTCTGCATTCTCCCTTAACTTCGGCGACCTTGGCCTCGTGTTCTTCGGTGACTACTTCCAGGTCCCGAACCAGTCCATTCCCGCGAGCTATGTCCTCGGTTATCTTGTCGAGCCGTTCTTCCTGCCAGTCGCTCTGAAGCCTCAACAGGACGTTGCGGCGGTCATGCTCGCCGGTGGTCAGGGATATGGCCAATTGATCCACCAGATTTCTCCTCTCGCGAAGCAACGTCGCGACCCGCTCATTAGCAAACTCGACGGCCTTTTTGTAACTATCAACCAGATAGTTGGTCAGTACCAAATGATCAGATCGATCCTCATAACGAGCCCGCAAGACGCGAGCTACCAGAACCTCCCGGCTAGCAACACGATAGGCCTCTAAGGAGTGTGCAAAGAGAGTCGGGAAAGTTCTATATTCCCTCCCCAGTGTAGTACCTTCGAGAGAAGTGGTATCAAGGTCCTCGAGCAGGACACAGATTGCATCCTCGGTTGCAAAATGATCGGTTATGTGCGCGTAACCGCGACCCAGTAGGTTATAAAGCTTTTCCCACTGGGCCAAGACATCAGTTGAAAAAGTGCGTACGGGAGAGGAGGCCATTTGCGTTGGGTTGGCTTGAGAATAAGACGAGTTTAACAGAGAGATTAGAAGGAAGAAGCTGATTATGCGAGAACGTTAACCTTCCATACATTAATTCCTCATTTTATAGCAACTCGAGGATGATGAAGGGTCTCAGTAATAATGCTGGTGGAGCCCAGTTAGGGGGTAAAGCAGGAGGTCCCCTCACGAGAACCATTGGATTCGTTTCGGTCCGCGATTTCCGGCTCATCAATTAAAAGATGTAAAAGATTTGTCGGGATCACCATTATTAGAGTTAGGTGGGAGGAAAGCGCAACTATCGAAGAGAGCCCTAACAGGGTTTGGCAGTCCCATCACGTTGAAAAGCTAAGCGAGAAATTCAAGGTCTTGAGGGGGAACGTTTGCCTAATGATGCTTGAAGAGCGTCTCCTGAACATGCAGAGTCACTCGAAGAAAACTTTATAGGGAGTGAGCATACATGAGAGAGTGGAGAACTCTGAGTGGGCAAGAACCAATCAAACATTTCTCAATCCAACATATTTAAGAGGTTACTGTCAGCTGCTAGAGGCGACTGACTCAAAAATCTCAGAAATTGAACCACAGAGGGATCTCGAAGATTCCAAGATCAAGTCTAACGCCAAAACCATGGAGCCCAACACTTCTGGCAACGGAAATCAAGATCACGGCGACGACGACAACGACATCCACAATGCTCAACTCGGGAAAAGAAGACGTCCTCACCAATACTCTCAGGAGGAAACCCAAATGCTGGAAACCCTTTTCAGTAAAAGCCATTACATGAAAAAGAAGTGGAGAATTGAATTGAGCCGGGAGTTGGGGATTAATCAGTCGAGGATCCAGTTTTGGTTTCAAAATAGGAGATCCAAATCGAGGGCTCAACGCAAACGTCAGGTGGTCGAGATTTTAAAGGAAGAAAACCAAAAGCTGCGAACAGAAAACATGAGGTATGAAAAAGCTCTCAATATTACCGTTTGCCCTCATTGCGATAACCTCGTCGCCCTCGGTAAGATGTTCCCCGATAAGCCTCACGCGATGATTGAAGACGTTCATTTACCACCTTACTCCCTCGGGGCATCTCCTGCTCAACCAGATTTTGCCGGAGTCACGCATGAGCAGGATGATCCTACGAAGGTGATACAAATGCCTCCTGGGGGATGGGATTTGCATCGCTTTGATTGGAGTTATAGTTTCAAGGAGCTGGATGTTACCGCCGACCAGCTCAAAGCATATCAGCCTCATGCACAACAATTTTCGATAGGGTCGGGTCCTGCTGGAGATGAGTTAATCAGTCGTCAAGCCATCGATGCGATTTTGGGCCACGATAAGAGGAGGTTCGCTTGGCCCCCTGAACTGCATTCCAGATTCCTAGACGTGGTTCACCAAATGGGGATCGACTCAGCAACACCGACGCGCATATTTAAGGCCATGAATGTACCGGGGCTTAGTAAGGAGCTGGTCAGGAATCACCTTGCTGCCTACAGAAAGCTATTAAAACAACGTCGAGCGGAGCTAAACCGGGAGGAATCCGTCTCGAGCCCAAAAGCTAGAGGCGACCGCCATTGTAATGCTCAGGCATCAAGAGATACCCGGCCAAATCTAAGCATCAATCAAGCTAGCAACCCGACCACCGGCAAACTGAAAGCTGATCAGAATGTCCTCCCAGGCCATTTCAACACTTCTCAAGAGCGCGTGTCACAAGTACAGCGAGTGCGCACTCCTCCATTCGAGCAACAGTCGGCTGGTGCTCTGCCTGCCGCTGGTCAACCCACGACAGACGATTTCTTCGATGAGGGGCTCGATGCCTTGTTCAATCAGTGGGAAGCTGGCATGCTTGGACAGCCATGATCTAGCACCTAGCTCGGGGCACGATGGGTCGGTCACTACGAACACCCATAGGAAGAAGAGCATGTTCACGAGTGGATCACTCTTTTTATCCATTGTAAAGTTCCTATGGGAACATTTTTCTTTAATGGCTATAGTTAATTATGTATGAAAACCAACGCTATCGACGAACATCGTCATGCTCAGTTGTGATGATCCCTTGTTAGATTAAGTCTGAAACCAGAGACGGTCTTTAAAATTTTGAGTGGCTACGAACTCATTCCTCACCAAGCGCCCGGGATGCTGAAATGAAGAGTAACAGCATGCACAGGGAAAATGCCACTTTCGTTTGAACGATGAAAAGGGGTTGAGAGAAGATCATGGCGTTAATTCCCATGGAGCTAAATGAATTAAACAGAGTCATTAATTGCGGGTCCACCGCTGCTCCCCACGTTCTCGGGCCTAGCAAATCATAAAAGGCGCCGAAAGATTGTAGACCCACCACTTTGAAGACTGAACTAGGGGACGAGCGCATTACTCGATGAAATCGAATCAATGCAAGTGAGTTTGTGATCCTATCACGAGGAAAAAGAAAGGGGAATACAGACGATGAGTAATTGCAGGATCTCGGGAGGAGCACTTGCTTGCTGGTCTTCATATGCAGCCTGAAGGATGGTTCCAGGACACGCACAATCACTTGAGAAAATTTCTAGAGTGAGCAAACACGTAAGAGCGAATTGAGAAAGCTGAGTGAACTAGATCAGCCCGAGATACCCCGATCCATCATGTTTAAAAGTTATTCCCATCTGCTAGAAACGCCCGACCTGGACATTTCTGAGCACGAACTGCTGGGAGACTTTGAAGATCCTGGAGCTGAATCCTGCCCGAAGGCCATAGAGACTGACTCCTCCAGCGATGAAATTCTAGGTTTCAGCTACGAAGAAGGAGTATACAATGATGACCGGAGTCGGAAAAGGAAGCAACTACAACGCCACACTCCAGGCCAAATCCGAGAGCTCGAAGCTTTCTTCAATGAATGCCCCACTCCAAGCAGACAACAGAAAATGGAGTTGAGCCGAAAGATAGGATTGGAGCTTTCGAAGGTCAAGTTTTGGTTCGCCAACAAACGAACCCGGGTGAAACAGCAATACGCAGACCATGAGTTACTGGTCCTGAAGGAGGAGAATGAGAAGCTTCAAGCTGAAAGCGCGAGATATAAGGAAGCTCTGACCAAGGCCACCTGCCTTAATTGTGGTAATCCTGTTGTCCTCGGCGAGGTGTTCCTCGATGAACCATCCCTGTTGACGAATAACGCTCAGCTGTTACCGTATTCTCCATAGCATTTTCCGACACAGCCAGATACCGCCGGAGATCTGCATGAGCAAGTCAACACCATAGGATCAACACCAACATCCTCTGAGAAATGGGATATGAATCATCACAGGGGGAATTCTCTTAATGACGAACTCGCTGTCGCAGCCAGCCAATCCAAAGTCGGTGAGTCCCTCCCTGGACAACTTTTGAAACGACTAGATCCCGTAGAGAATAGCTACCGAAGTATTGACGATATTTTGGGTGATAAGAGAACAAGGTTTTACTGGACCTATGAGCTTCACACCAAATTTGTTGATGCAATTCGAGAGCTGGGAGTTGATTCGGCTAGCCCACTACGCATACTCGAGATTATGAATGTGCCGGGGCTCTCTAGAATTAACGTTGAGTCTCACCTCAAGTACTATAGGAGATTGCTAAGGGATGGAAGGATAGCGTTAAACCATCATAAAGCCAGTTGGAGCTCAAGTGCTGGGCAGAGTTACAACCATGATGATTGGAGAGCCAAGAGCACCCAACCGTGTTTCAGCAATGACGGGATTAGCAGTCGTGTCAGCGACTCCTCTAACCCAAATCAGAATGCTCCGCCGAGCTATCTCAATACTCCTCAGGAGTATATGCCACAGTTCCAGCACATAGAGATTCCTCAGTTTGAGCGCGAATCAGTCATTAATGCTGTCCTTGAAGTGGATCTGGCATTGGTAGAGAGTGCACATATGAACCTGCCGGTCATTGGAGGAAGTTCTAATTCGAGGGGTCAAATTGCTCACGGCGAGAGCAAAGAGAGGAATCCCTCGCCTGCAGTCGACGACACCCAATCTGGGCACCAAGGGTTAGAAAGAACAGGTGATCTCCTTGATGAGGAGCTGGACACTTGGATCAATACTTTTCAGGAATGTATGTCTCAACCCCAACAGGGCAATGATGAAGGTTCCAGCTCAAAAACTCCAATCCCTCACAACGAAGGCAATGAAAGAAATCTGCCCCCAACAATCGTTGATACCCAACTTGAACATCAATGGCTCGAAGACCCGAGCAATTTCCTTGGCGATGAGTTCAATCTTTGGCTCGATCAATTTGGAGCCGGAGGACCATCGCAGTGGTGACGCGAGGCCGGTGATCAAACGTCTGATGCAAGGCATGGCTACTCGATGAAAAATGCTTCGAGAAAAGGGGTTGAATACTCCTATTGCATATGTTGTTGATCGCACTGTAAGGTTCCCACGGGAACATCTTTCATTAATATCTAGAACTAATTGCGCGTGAGTGTCAACATCACCCTTTGAGCATCTTCAAGCCGAAGGCCGTGGATTAATCACTTAATCCGTGGAGCAAGTTCCATGAACCATAATTATCACCCGCTGAGCATAATGGGATCTACCCCTTCAACACGAAATACGTTTGGCCGCGAAGCCACCTATTTGGTAAAACGATGTATCGTTCCTAAACGATCTTCTATCGCATACCAAAGTAATGTCTCATTTCTTTCCCTTCTCAGGTGATAAACGTGGATAAATCACTCAAGGAGCCATCTGTTCAAATAACAAAACAGACGTTGCCCAACCGGGGGCAGCTGAACCATTGATATTGCAAATATTCCAAGCATGTATAAGCGGATTTGATAGACGTGGTTCATATCAATACGCGACGTCAGAACGGGATGAGAACCAAGAGTCAAGTTGTATCGTTCCAATTTGTCTTCAATTTGGGAATATGAGTTAACACTTGTTATTTATCCTTGATAGGGACTCACCATCAAGGAGGACAGATTGTCACAACCTGTGTGCACTCGCAGGGGCACACGACCAAGGGTAAGATGTATCGTTCTAATTTTTTCAAAAATTCACGAACATACAATAACATGTTTCTTCTGCATTTTCAGGGATTTTCGGCCACGGGGGACAGGTAAGTATCCTTTTCCCCAATCCATTGAAGGTGTTAAATAAAAAGAAAAGCTTTCAGAATCTAATGTCTAGAAAAGACATAGAATTCAAACTTCATTGGCATTCATGTCTTAAAACAGGAGGTTATCTGAACATGAATAAGAACATGCATGGTGCATCATAAAATCCCCTTGACGGGTAAAATTTTTGGAGAAAATGAAAGAGATTTTTTCCAATCAAAAGTTCAAGACTTTTAAAAGGACGTTTTCTCAAAAGAAAAGAGGCAAAGCCTAGTCCAAACACGTCCTACACACACTGGAGAGAAGTGGAGCGGATCAGATAGCAAAATCTGGACCTACGGAAGTAGGGATTATTCGCAACGATTACATGGGTTGGGATGACGGAGGCATTCGTTTCATATCCCTCAAACACTACAGGTGACCGTTGATAAACCCTTTGAACGACAGTTTTCATTCTTAACCCTGTCAAGAACCACCCCACATCGGGGCAAAATGGAGGTGAGTCCAGCGGCATCAGGAGAAAATGGTCAGAAATTTTCTTGCTCGGACTAACATTAATCTTTGTGTGTTGTTTATATGGTAATCCAAGTGCCAGAGGATGACGAGAAGCATTCATTTCTCTATCCCACATACCATATCCTTTGCACAGCCAAGTTGAGCCTGCAAATTCATTTCATAAACCCCTGTTGGTGATCATGGGATGTTTCAAGATGGAAACTGCATCACTCCAAGAACGGAAGAAATCAAGAGATGGGATTTATAGAAAAATCTCATATCGGCGTTTAAATGTGCTATGATTCAAGTTGTATATCTAGCACAATTTTCTGAACATCGTAGTTCCAAAGGAAAAGAAAAGGCGGGATTTCAACAAAGAAAAAATCCCCAGCATCAAGAAAAAGCAAAGTGCCTGGTAAAAGCAAGGCCGATGCTCGTGAAAACTGTTTGATTGATCCCCAATAAAGCCTAGTTGGGAAGAGAGAAAAACCCATAAAGAAGTCAGATCAAGAAGACTGCTCCCCAAATGATGTCAGCCGTGGTGCAAAAACACGGACAGAATTGTCAATCTCTTAATACCACAAGAGACGTTCTCTAAAGGACTTGTGCACACCTCAAAAGCGGTTGCACACCTCAAAAATGAAGATGCAGAATGGAAAAGACATGTGACAAGTTTGCAATGATCACCAATGTCAATCCCCTCATAAATTCTGGGCCAAAAACAAGCCTTTTTTCGGTCCCCAATCCTACCAACATCATAACCCTGAAACAGTCTTCTCTGACTAAGACACTTGGGTTAACATATAGCTTAGCTCGAAGAAGTACGAGCAAGAATATTTCTTTCTCATTTTGCAGGGTTCTTGACTTGTAAACCCGGAGCAGATGGTGAAAACTTTCATTCAATGACCTTGACTCAAAAGTGAGTCCCCCTTGAAGACCAATATCCAAGCCCAACATTACGGTCCCGTGGAAGACCTCCCGACCGATCAAAATGTATGCGCTGCGAATGAGCCTAAAACCTAGGCACAGGTTAGTAGGGAATTGAGTGCATCCCCTATAAAAACCACTATCTCAAAATAGGTGAGAAGACCTCATTGTCGAGAAATATTCCAGTTGGTGTTTTGAACAAACTCTTTTTGGAATTTTCAAACTGTTGGTCCAGATTTTCCGTGCAAGGGATTTGTGATCACATTTGCATGTTGCAAGAATGCTTTGGATAACCTCCAGCATCAAAATGCACATTTCACGAGTAAAACTTAAGTCATACGGTTTTTGTCAAATGGACAGCCGTGGTCTTCCCAAAGATTACTAACGTTTTCTGGGTGAAGAAAAATCTTTCAGGTTTGAACTTTCTGCAGGATACCTGGAGAACACAGCTCCCAGAATGTCGCCTCAACAGAATCAAATGAAGCTTTGTCAAAATAAAATCTTTCTCTGCTTCAAAACTGAATTCCCGGCAAATTTCGGGATCTTTCAAAAAAAGGTGTGAGGATAGAACCCTTTTTCAAAAGAAGTCAACAAACTGTCCCAACAGACGTGGAGAACCCTCGTCCTAGGACACCCTTTTCAAAAATATCAAGGAAATCTCAACGGACGTGGAGAACCCTCGTCATGAGACCCCTTTTCAAATAAAAACAAAGGTAGATACCGCCTGAAGGGTCAAACAATGGTAGAAACCGCCTGAAGGGTCAAAACAAAGGTAGAAACCGCCTGAAGGGTCAAATCAAAGGTAGATACCGCCTGAAGGGTCAAATGAAGGTAGATACCGCCTGAAGGGTCAACTCAAAGGTAGATACCGCCTGAAGGGTCAACTCAAAGGTAGATACCGCTTGAAGGGTCAACACAAGGTAGATACCGCCTGAAGGGTCAACACATGGTAGATACCGCCTGAAGGGTCAACACAAGGTAGAAACCGCCTGAAAGGTCAAATCAAAGGTAGAAACCGCCTGAAGGGTCAACTCAAGGTAGAAACCGCCTGAAGGGTCAAACCAAGGTAGAAACCGCCTGAGGGATCACATATGGTAGAAACCGCCATAAGGGTCAATTCATTGGTAGAAACCGCATAAGGGTCAACTCATTGATAAATATCGCAGTAAGGATCAACACAAAGGTCTGATCCACCATACGGATCAAAATTCTTGGCAAATCCCAAAGCGTGGGATGCGCCTTCCTTAGGTTCCTACAAGTTAGGAATCCCATCATGGTATGACCTACCATACAGGTCAGAGCTTAATCTCCCTGGGATATTCTGAATGACGAGTCCTAGGCATCTTCTTGAAAGTCGTCGCAACCGGCAGCATCCGACAGGTGAGCTTCAGGTAAGCCTCTCTCACTCCGGCCCATGTTCAAATTGTTAGAGCAAACCGGGGATTGATTTGAGCTTTTATCAATAGGCTTAAGGGTCCGATGTCATAACATTTCTTCTCTTATTTTCCCAGTTGAGTCGGTTAGGAATCAGGTGCCACCTTATCTTTGAGAGAAACCTCTAACGAGATTCCTCTCAAAGAGGGGCAGCTGTTGACACCTGATTTTTTTTACCATTTATTATTGTGATTTTTATTCTTTAAAATTAATTAAAAATATCAAAAAATGTCATAAAATCACAAAATCAACTTTGGAAGCCTTGGTTTAACCTTAGGAACCAATTTTGAACAAAAAATATTTTTCGGTATTTTTAATATTTTTCGAGTTTATTTAATTATAAAAATACCCAAAAAATCAGAAAAATACCATTCGTGGTCAGAAAAATACCCAAAAATATTCGATAATTTTGTTTTAATTTCCTCTTCAAGTGTGTCACTTTAAATCTCAAAAATTCGGCTCGGGTCACTATGTTCCTTCACAAACATAAACCCGAACCGAGCCTAAAAAATATCATTTTCGAGTCTTTTAGTTTTCAATTCTCACTTTTTATAAGCTATGACATTGGATTCTAAAGTCTTAAAGTGCAATTAGGTCAATTTGCCCTCCAATTTAATCAATTTTTACCAAAAGGGCTTAATTGCACATTTTTCTTTCAATTAGTCCCCGGTTTCACGGATGTATACGTATGCTCTACGTATTTACACGTCATACGTATTTATATGTTATGCATATTTGTATTGTTTGGTAACCTCTTTAACTCTTGTAATAATAATAATGGTTATTATTTTTAACACCTTTGTTAGTGCCTTTTTTAGCATTTTTGTATTGTGAGTGCTATTGCTAGTGCTATTTTTAAATAGCATTTTTTGTATTATAAATTGTGAGTGCTATTGTTAGTGCTATTTTTAAATGACATTTATTTATCATAAATTGTGAGTGCTATTGTTAGTGCTATTTTTAAATGGCATTTATTTATCATAAATTGTTAGTGCTATTATTAGATAGAATTTATAATTGTTAGTGCTATTTTTAAATAGAATTTTTGTATTATAAATTGTGAGTGCTATTGTTAGTGCTATTTTTAAATAGCATTTTTGTATTATAAATTGTGAGTGCTATTGTTAGTGCTATTTTTAAATGTCATTTATTTGTGAGTGCTATTATTAGATAGAATTTATAATTGTTAGTGCTATTTTTAAATAGAATTTTTGTATTATAAATTGTGAGTGCTATTGTTAGTGCTATTTTTAAATAGCATTTTTGTATTATAAATTGTGAGTGCTATTGTTAGTGCTATTTTTAAATGTCATTTATTTGTGAGTGCTATTTTTAGATAGAATTTATAATTGTTAGTGCTATTTTTAAATACAATTTATTGGAAGGTATTTTTGGCTATAAAAGGATGGCAAGAGTTTTGAGGTTGAAGGGGGGAGACATTTTGTAGAGTGTGCAAATTTTTGAGAGCTTAGAGAGAAGAACACAAACACTCTCTATATTCTCATAATCTTGAGAGAGCAAAATATACTAAGTTCGGAATATTGATTCCGCATATTGCTAGCACAATTGTTGTGGAGTTATTAGTCGTCTCCCCGTTCGTCAATTGGTGGTGCGTCCGAATTAGATGCCTAACACTTGTGGAGGCTGAGATCGAAGAACATCGAACCGACACCTCCGTTCAAGCACGCTACGAGAGGTAATCTATTTACTCCCTTTGAGACTTTGTGATTTTTTTCGATTGAAATGCACGAAGTACGCCTTTGGAGATACATGTATGGGTTGTTATTTATTTCCGCTACGTGTTACGTGGATCCCAACAGTGGTATCAGAGCCAATCCTTAGGTGTTTTCGTGCATTTAATTGATTTTTTTGCAATACTATGGTCAATATGTATTAACGAATTGTTCGTCTTACATGGCTAATGGAGATTGATTATTTTATATGATAAATTAATCAACGTAGCAAAAATTGAGACTAAATCAATTTTGAATCGAAAATTTATGGCTATCTTATTTTACGTAAAAATTCTTAATATGATTCAACGTAGAATTTTTATTGTGCATTCCTAAGTTTTAAATTGTGAATTTATTACTTACGTGAAAGGGTGGTGATCATGGAAAAATCCCTAATCAATGTGATTGATGTATATATGAATGTATGATGATTATTTATATATTTGGGGTTGTAATTATTAAATGGAGACTGCGTACTCCTTTTATTTTTCATGTAATCTTTATTTTTAGCATATTCAATTGTTGATGTAAATGCTACGAGGATTACGTGGAGGAGCCTTTTAAGTCGGCGAGCTCTTTGGGGCCCAATTCTTGAAGAGTTCAAGAAACCAAGAAGAAGCGAAGAGCGGCTCTCCGTTATTAAAATATTAAAATGATTAAATGTGGTCTCATTGGCTCGAGACCCATTAAATCATAATTCCATGATCACCACGTAGGATAGATGTTTATGTGATTGGCATCTATTTATTTATTATGATTACGTGAGCATGTTAAACTGGTTAATGTGCAAAGTCAGACTTACCTCACCCAAAATTGCGCCTGCATGAAATCCTAGTTAGGGAAAATCACTCGCGTTAGGTACCGAAAGGGCGTTGGTAATGACATCAACGTAACCAAGTCCCCGAACCCAAAATCTCTGGTTCCGCAGAATTGATCGATCTCTCCCAATCGGTCAATAAGGTTTCCGGTCTACCCTCCAAGAAAGACCGGTGGCGACTCCAAATGCATGCACAAGTTGCACATGCCACCACGACCACACTAAGGTCGAAAGCGATCGACTGTTATCGTCGAATCCCTTTGAAAAATACTCCCGCCGCGATTTGGTATGGGCCTGGGAGGGCCCGCGCCGATCCAAAGCTCGCGATCCGCACCCTTGTGCAGGGGAAGGCCCGCGATCGGTAATCCATTAGCCGCGTCCGCTTCCGGACGGGTCGCGACACTCGTCTCTGTTCATCACCTGAGAGGAAAATGAGAGAACATTATCCCCGCATCTGATTGAAAATCATTTAGGAACGATACGTTCTTTTTACCAAATGGGTGGCTCCGCGGCCAAATGCGTTTTACATTGAAAGGATGGATTCCATTACGCTCTGCGGATGATAACTATCGCTTCAGGGACTTGCCCCACGGATTAAACGATGAATTTGATGTCTTTGGCTTCGACATGCTTTCCGGATGTAGGAATGGTTTGCCCCCATTTTCAGTGGAGATGGGTTTTGTCGAGTGGGCAAGATCAAAAACTCATCCTAGATTTGGCTTTAGTCGAAGGTTGAAATCCCGACCTTGGATAAGCGAATCATGATTCATCTCCTTCTGCTTCGGATTTGTCATTTGCATGCTTCACATTTTATAATACCAACTTCGCCGCTTGATGAAAATGAATCGATGATTTTCGAATTGCCCCAAGTTCTATAGTCATCTGCGTCGAATCTCTTTGAACTTCATCGGGTGATAGACCAACTGATAAAATGATTTTTCAATCCCGAGATCGAACTCCTGACGTTTCGTACCACTTCCATTTCACTGACTACCAGGACACATCACTATTGGCGTCCCTAACTGGTTCGTTTTTTGTTATAAAATTCTTGAAGCAGTTAGCGACCCCCATCAAGAATGAAACAAGCTCAATTTAGAGTTCATAACGACTAAAGGTCCCTTAGAACGATACAGAGCTAACCGTCTTTGAGCTCGCTTGGGCTTTTGCTCGCATTTTCCTATGTGAAGCCTTTAAATGTTTTTCTTCGTGGCGTTCAATTGATTCGCCTCGACTCTAATCTAACAAGGGATTGTCGCACTCAAGCATGATGATGCTCGCAGGTAGTACTGATTGCTGCCCCAGATTAACTCTAGGCATTAAGGAAGATTATCTTGCATGGAAGACTTTATGACAGAAAGATTAATGATACATCCAGTCACATGTGCCTAGTTCCCTTGAGGATTCTCGGTGATCAGCCAGTTACACTATGAATCAGACATATAATCGTCATTTTGGATCATAACTTCATAAGTCCATCAGTTTTAAACTGATCGATCCAGATATGGAGCTCCTCATCAAGGAAATCTTTTGATTCTTCGAGCAACTGATATTCGGGTTGACCATCATCGCTTGGCGTTGAAGGATTCCTGTTTCTATTGTGAGCGATCTGATTCTTCGAGCTAGAACCTTCGTCGTTGCTTGAGATTATAAGAGGATGATTGATCGGTTCACTATCAAAAGCACCTTCCATTTGGGAATGGAAGAAACAAAAATCCTCAGAGCATTCGCCCGCTTGATCTTCCGAAATCATATGCCCAAGCCGGGCAAATCTTTGAACACTAGGCGCAATATGTTGATCGGGGATAGGAAGAGCACTAGCGAAAAGTTGCTGCTCAAACCAAGGAGTTCGTACCTGCTGCACTTGTGGCATATACTCTTGAGGGGTGCTGAGATGATTCGGGGGAATATTCTGATTAGCGCCCAAGTAGTCGATGGTGCTGCTACCAGCTTGGTCGGTGCCTAGATTCGGTAGGGTATTTCTTACTTCAGGGGCATTGTAGCTATAGCCATGCCTAGTGTTTAGGCACAAGTTGAGTTCTTTCAGGTTCAGTGCTGTGTGGCGCTGTCTTAGCGCCCTTCTGTAGCTCTTGAGGTGACTCGCGACTCCATCTTTAGTGAGTCCTGGTATGTTCATGATCTCAAGTATGCGCGTTGGATATGCTGAGTTGATCCCTAGTTGCTGAACCGCACTAAGAAACTTGAGATGAAGCTCGGGGGACCAATTGACCCTCGTCTTCTTGCGACCCGGAACAGTGTTGACAACTTGGCTATTGCTCTCTGGCCTATTTCCAGTAGGATTTGATCGAGCCGGAAATTGTTGTGGAGGGAATTCATCAGCTTTGGATTGGTCGGTCGTGATAGTAAGCTCATCGTTAAGGAAACTCCAATCATGGTGACGCATATCACATCCTTTAGAAGGCATCGGTATTGACTTCGTAGAATTGATTTGTTCATGCATATCTCCAACAAAATCCGATTGTATCGAAGATGGTTCGAGGGAGTGGGGTGGTGAATGAGCATTTTCAATCCTCATATAAGGCTTATCAAGGAACATTTCGCCGAGAGTGATAGGGCCACCGCAATTAAGGCAAGCGATAGTGCTGGGAGCTTTCTTATACCTCATGTTCTCCGCTCGAAGCTTTTCGTTTTCCTCCTTTAGAATCGCAAGTTCTTGACGTCTGTGTTGAGCCCTCAATTTGGCTCGCTTATTTTGAAACCAAAACTTGACCCTCAAAGGTTTCATCCCTAGCTTCTGGCCCAATTCATTTCTTTGTTTCATGTTCGGGAGAGGGCATTCACTAAAGAAAGCTTCAAGCTCTTGGATTTCATTCTGAGTGTGGCACTGGCGACGTTTCCTTTTCCGGGATTGACCATCACTGCTGCTGTTGTCGTCGCTGCTGAGATCCTGAACTTCATTGCCGAAAGGGTTGGGTTCTGTGGTTCTGGTACCAGACGCCATCCTGGAATCTTCGAGATCTCTCAGTAGTTCATTTTCTGAGATTTTTGGATCAGTCGCCTCTAGCAACTGATGGTAACCCTCAAACATGTTGGATCGAAAAATGTTCGATCAATTTTTGCTCACTCAGGGTTCTCTACTCTCTCATGTATGCTCACACTCTCTAAATTTTCTTTTGAGTGGTTCTGTATGCCCATGAAACGTTCTTTAAACATGGATGAAGATCATCAGGCAAGCGTTGCTCCCAAGATTTCGTATTTCCCGCTTTGTCGTCTTCTTTCTTCTTTTCAACGTGGAGGGACACCAAATCGATTTCCTTTTCTCGATATCCATGTCTGTCTCCCACTTATTTTCAAAAAGGTGGAACTACGCTCGCCTCCCGCTCAGTTTTTTATTATGATGGGACCGCCAAATCCTTTCGCAACTTTTTTCGATAGTTGCGCTTAACTCCCGCTCAATTTTAATATGGTGACACCGACATATCTTTTTACAACTTTTTTAGGTTTATCAAGCCTGAAATCGCGGACTGGGACAGATCTGATGGTTCACCGAAAGAGCCACCACTGCTTTACCCAATTAACTTGGCTCCACGAGCATTATTGCTGTGCCTTTCTTCATTCTCGAGTTGCTATAAAAGGAGGAGTTAATGCAGAGAAGATTAACACTCTTACATAATTGCATTTTCGTATTTTAATCACTCTACCACACTCATCTTCTTCTCCCTCACTCCAACGAAAATGACCTCCTCTCCTATTCGCGCTTTCTCGGCCGAAATTTTGGCCCAGTGGGAAAAACTCTATAACCTCCTCGGTCGAGGCTATGCTCATATAGCCGATCACCCAGAAACTGAAGATGAAATCCGCATTTTGCTCGTGGAAATAGACACCACCTCCATCGAGGGCACTAATTTAGAGAGGGAATATAAAATCTTCCCAACCCTCTTTATAAACTTTTTAGAGACTTACCGTGTCGCTCATCGAAAAGCTACCGTGGCTCACGTTTTGCGAGCTCGCTATGAGGATCGGTCCAACTGCTTGGTGTTGGCCAACCTTGTGGCCGATAGTCACAGAAAGGCTGTTGAGTTCGCCAACAAGCGAGTCTCGATGTTGCTTCGCGAGAGGGGAAATTTGGTGGAGCGCTTGGCCTTATCCCTGACCACCTATGAGCACGACCGTCGTAATGTCGTGTTGAAGTTTCAATGTGAGTGGCAGGAAGAAAGGCTTGACAGCATTACCGCGGATATAGCCCATGGGAGAGGACTAGTTCGGGACCTGGAAATAGCCGCCGAAGATCACGGGACCAAGGTTGACGATCTTAAAGGGGAATGTAAACGCCTTCTTCTTAAGCTTGCAGATCTCGAGTCTCGAGGTGGTGAGTATAAGCAAAGCATCAATAATATGGAGGGCCAACTAGGTTCCTTTGTGATGCTAATTAGGGCTCATTGCGGTTTTATGTTTCCACCCCGATGATTTGTATGAACTGCTTTTAAGGTCCCTCGATTGAGCGAAATGAATGAAAGCTCTAATGTGTGTGTCTCAACTTCTGTATGGCTGACTTTCTCGAACACCTGACCACTCTCAACCTAGGCAAGCTGCGCTTTGACATTGATGATTCGAGCGTGTACATCTTGATTTTTTAATCTTGCTTATGATCGGATAAAGGAACCTCCCACCGCGATTATCCACAAAAAGACTTCTCTTCTCTACTTGTTTTTAACCTGTTTCAAATGAAAAGGCAGAATCAGAAGAAAGAATTTGAAAAATAAAGCATAAATTCTTTCAATTTTATGCTTACTTGTGATTAATAGGGATAAGAGCTTTTACAAGGGTTTTGGCCTTGTGCAAAAGCTTTTATCAATATTCCTCAAAGGAAAGCATATCATTGAAAGGAATGTAATTCACGATAATCGCCTTTGATCAATTCCAAGAAAATCAATGGAATGTTCAAAAGTACACAATTACGATGTGTTTTAAATTCAATTGAAGATACGGTAGCCAAATTAAATCCGTTTGCTAAGAACGAGAGTAATTTGGATATCTATCTTTTCATTAAATTTGAAAAACACGAATACTCTTGATCAATTATTGTGGATTACCAATGATGCAAAACATGCATGAACCAATTCAAGTTTGTAGTTCCTTCTGGCGAAATTGGGATTGTATTGCCCTATACGGCCAAAAGGTTGTATAAGACTTTCAATTTCAATTTCATCCAAAGGAATTATAAAATTGATTTTGGAGTATTCGAGTGATTAGAAGAAATGCCACTATCACATTCCAATGACAAGTCAATAGAAATACAACAAATTTCAATCTGAATGTATATAAACACAAATAGATCCATAATACAATCAATCTAAGGGATCAGAAAGAGAGGATCTCGGCAAAATAAATCCTATACAAGAAGGCTAGAAATGAAAAATAAAACAAAGGAATGTGATCTTAATACTTAGAGATGCCCCAGTTTCGATCTTTGAGACGTGACTTCAGGATCACATATTCCAAATCGTCATCTTCATTAGATGATACCTCAATGATGTCCATAGCAGGCTCTTCTTGTCCATTTGGCGCTCGTAATGGGATGACACCATCTTCATCTTCCATCAAGAACATTGGGAGGAAAACACACATATCTATCCTCAAAATGGCATTTAATCCAATCACCGGAATTATGCAATGAATATAATGATTAAGAGCTGTAACAAGTTCGAGGGATAGAAAAGTCTTACCAACCAAACTTAAGAGAAAATCAAGCTTCTCTGTATTTTTTGCAGTGTTAGGTATACTAACCTTCCATAGACAAACGCATGAGACAAGTGAGGGAAAACTCCTAAAAATCAAAAGATAGGGCTTGGTACCTAAAGCCAAGGTTCTCACCTCGAATTCTGGGAAGAGCCGATTCCATTGCACAACTATCGTTGCATTGGGACTCAATCCATAATTCGAAGTGAGCGGAATTGAAAAGTGGATTACCCCATGTTTTTCCTCACGGAGATTCCATTTTCAATTCCTTCTATTGTGTTCCTAAAGAGGGCGCCTGGGGTTTTAGGCGCAATTGTGTGTATTCATTGTGTCGTGCTAAAGCAATAGACATGCATTTTATTTAACAATCACCGCTTCAATATAAACATCCACACAATCATACATCCAAAACTCCTGCCTGCATAAAACAAAGTTAACAGCACTTCACCCCTTATTTCTCCCGTCTACAAAAACATCTAACACATTCGTTAGCATATACACCTCACTTTCGAGAGCATCTGCATAAAATTAGGTTAGAAGAATCAATCAACTTTTTAATCGGCTCAAGTCCACTAAATGGTTAAGAACCAGTCCCCAGTGGAGTCGCCAGTCTGTCGCGACCCTCTTGAGATTGCCGGGCTCTCGAGGGCTAATGGGCCGTCCTGTCTGGTCGGACGCAAGCCTCTCCCAAGGCCCATTACCTAAATCGCAACGGAGGTATGCGTGATCGACTTTCAGTGTGGTCTAGTGACATGTGCTAAGTGTGCATGCCATGGAGTCGCCACCAATCATTTTTTTAGGGTATGATTGGACAACCCAATTGAATAGTTGGGAGTTTCTATTCAATTCTGCGAGAACCAGAGAAATGGTTTCGGGGACTTAGTTACACCAACTGTTAGAGTTGACGCCCTTTCGGTACCTAAGTTGACTGAATTTTCTAGCCTGAGATTCATGCGGATGAGTAAGGTATGAACCCTAAATCTAGAAATTCATGCAGATAGGAGTGATTATCCTAGCAATCACAATCAGTAATAAAATGCCAAACTCAAGGAATCTAGATATGCAAATAAATCACATGGCATTCCTAGTAAGGCCATATTTATCAATCACAGCTCAAGAATGATTTAGCTGTCCTAGCCATTCTACACACGATCTAACCTAAGAAAAGCATTAGGAAGCATCGAAGGAGTTCGAGAGTACTCACATGGGGTTCGCCGTGCCCTGGTTTGGTCTTGGACGAGCTATCGAGCTCATGCCGACCCGATTATATTTGAGGATCCACTCGGCGTTTTACACCATGAAATCATGTGAAACAAAAACGAAAATATTCAGCAAGGGGAATTTATTGTAGATGGTGGTCGATCTAATTGGACGTCAAGACTAAAAAATATGTAGAAATTTACAAATTAAAATACTCGAATGACATTTTTTTGCCAAATTCAATTCTATGCGTCGTGAAGAAACACATGCAATTGAAGTTGAATTTTGACTATTTATGAGTTCAAAATGAAAAGGAAATTAAAATAAAAATATTGACTATTTTCTATATTTTTACGACATCGAACGCTATTTTTCTTCATTTTTCATGTATTTTTCTATTTTTGGAAAATATTAAAAAATATGACAAATTATTTTTTTTATCAAAAATGGTTCATTTAGCTTGGTCAAGGCTACCAAAGATGATTTTTTAATTTTTTTAACTTTTTATAGATTTTTTTATGAATTTTTAAAAAATAAACTATGAAAGACTGATCAAAAATCAGGTGTCAACAGCGGTGTATAGTGAGTTCAAGTGAATACCTAGGGACTCGTCTTTTGAGTATCCTAGGGCGGTTAAACTCTAGCCTGTATGGTAGGCCGTACCAGGATGAGATTCCTATACTTGACAGGAACCTGTGAATGACGCACCCAGTCTCTTAGGGATTGTCAGAAGTCTTGATCCGTATGGTGGATCAGACCATGAATATGGCTCCTCTCTGCTAGGAACCTATGGATGACGCACCCAGTCTCTTAGGGATTGTCAGGGTTTTGATCCGTATGGTGGATCAGACCATGAGTAGGACTCCTTTCTGCTAGGAACCTATGGATGACGCACCCAGTCTCTTAAGGATTGTCAGGGATTTTGATCCGTATGGTG